>OX459122.1:15965833-18890000 GCA_949775105.1 Oldenlandia corymbosa var. corymbosa
CTTTGTTTCAGAGGAGTGAACTCGAGGCCTAAGCTTTTCGCCTTTTCCTTGGATACCTGGTATTCCGGCACAAATGGCTTGTCATCAGCACACCTACACCAAGAGATATGGTGGCAAACGATTAGTGGAAAATCGTTAAATCTACAAGTTTGCAAGGCTGTTTAATGAGAAAATAGAGACTCAGATATCAACCAGATTTGAATGTACCACCCAAATTCCCGAACGTTTATGCTCTTCAGATACACAATCCTACTAAAACCCAAGATTTTGAATCCTCATTTTTCTATTTTCTTTTTATCCCCCTCTCTCAGTAGTTATATGTTTTTTTCCTAGCTCAAGATTCTTCTCCAAAGTTAGCCCAACTGTTATTAGTTCTATTCTCCCCCAGCCTTAGGAAAGGCCAACAACTTCCAGGAAAATACTTACAACAGAAGCATTCAGCAGATGAACAAGGAAAACCAAATTTTGAATCACTAATGCATCAGATTTCAATATATGCTATTGGCTGCAACAATTCTTTCACATTCAATGGAATTAAACATGTGTGGCAAACTAGGCGAGTATCAGTTGATATGTCAAATTAACTCTACCATTAACTACTTCGTTAGCCAAAAAGATCATCTCCTTCACAATAAGATCAGAGATGATGCCAGAATGGATGGGATAATCCAAGTTCCTTCACGGAAGACATATTATTAAGTAATAATAGTTACTTTCAATTATCTATCAAATTGTTGCAGATCACATAAACTGACCCATGTCATATTAGGTACTTCCTGAATCTAAAAATTCCAAATCTGTTCTCACCCAGTTACACCACAAACACACAAGGATCCAGAACACTTCATCTTAGAGCCACAAGAGATGGTGATCAATTATCATTTTCTTCCAACTATTCCAATTTTTAAGGATTTCTACAAAAATGGTCTCATTAGGATTTTGAGCTATGTGTTCCTGACGAACTTTCCCACAAAAACCTTTTGGCTACCAAGAGTTTATGTGTTCTGCAATATCTCCAATAACTTTACTACCACAAGGATACATATTTGAGACTATTTAAAATTGCACGAAAACAATTTTTTAATAGAAAATTTGAATTGGGAGTAAAAAAAATCCATCTAAAGAGCCTATTATCTCCAAAAGTTTGATATGTATATCGGAACATTCACAGGTAGAGGTCGACCTTCTGATTCACAATAGCTTAATTCCTAACTATTTTCCATTTTAAAAATAATCAGACAATCTGTATCAAATTTAGCCAAGTACAGAAAGCTTAGTTTACCAGTTAACCACAAAAATTAATGAGATGAAGATGAAAATGCATTCGCATAACAGGGCCACAGACAAATTTGTGACTCAATATTTGCAGTCTTCGGCCCAAGATGAACACATAAACAAGTACTCCAATGGGTATAAAGATTACTTACCTGAATTTCAAAAGACTCAAAACACAAACTAATCTTAACAGAAAGATAAGAGCACCAAATCAATGGGTATGAGACATGATAAACAAAAACCTTCATTGAAGAAATTGGATCCCACTCATAGCCAAAAAAATCACATTATGGAAGTTTAACTCACTTTTCTGGTAGTTTAATGGAAGGATAAAGTTCGCGCAGTATCTTCACAACTCTTGACTGGTGAGCCACGCTGTCAACCAGGCAGTATCTTCCATTAGCCTCTGGTTTTTCAAAAGCTAGAATATGAGCAGTTGCAACATCTCTAACATCAACCCAGCCAAATGTTGTATTGGGATATGTTTCTGCACCTGTAAGTTTTATACATTGAATATCGCAAAAAAAATAATAATAATAAAAATAAAAATAAAAATTCAAGGGACCTTGATTAAAATTCTGATTTTGCTCACAATTATATTAGAGGACCTTCATGAAACAAGATAAAGCACAAACAAGAACAAACTCCGACGAAAATAATTATGCCACTACACAAACAACAAAAGCAAAGACAAGAACAAAATATAGAATAATGAGTAAAACATCATATTACTTTTAGTTATACATCATAACACAAGTGAGGACGATGACAGATCTACTTCACTGTAGTTTCTCCGTTTAAGATTAAATTTCAAGGAGAAAAAACATCCTTACCAACTTATATTCAATTACATGTTACATTCAAGTTCTATCATGATTAAGTGATTTTTAGGACCAAACATTTAGATTGCATTATCTGCAAGTTCAAAGTGTAATTGATTATGGGAAAGTTAACACCTTTTCTGAAACAGAAGAAATTTAGATCTAAAACTTCGAATAATAGAAAATCTTCTGAAATGTTAAACAATACCATTCACCAAGTTTAATACAGCAGCAGAACTTGTGTTAAGTGTTGGCTGTAACAGAGGACCAATAACCATAGCAGGATTTATAGCAACCAAGTCTATGCCTTTCTCTTTTACAAACTTCCATGCAGCATCCTCAGCTAAAGTCTTGGAAAGCACATACCACATCTGATAAAACAAAATAGAAAAGAATAACATCATTTACATCGCAAAGAATTTACAAATTTAGCATTAATCATATGGCTATCCGGAGACTTTATGATAAATTACAAGGGCATTTTAGAGAGGCTTTTAAATAAGAACAATCTCCTTACAGGCCACATATATGAACTCTTTGAATCTTACAAGTGAGTTACAGCAGAGAAGTGACAGGCTCTGAGATTCAATTAAAAAAAATGTGCTTGGCATTTTTTGACCCTGAAAGCGGATCAACTTTAAGAATTGTATACCAATACAAAATGGTGGTATCCTAAATATGGCCGCTTGAAGATTCATCAGTAACTGTCTAAGACTAATGTTTCTCTATAAAAAAATGATGGGAAAACCCTGTGTATGTGCATGCATTTGCTAATTTCACAGGGAAAACTTGAATAACATGCTGACACATACTGTAATGCTTTTTTGAGCTCATTAAGTCTTTTAAGTGCAACGCAACATCACGTTAGACCTATTGTTATTCATGAACTCATAATCTATTTTCAGCACCAGCTTCAAAAGAATTTCCATGATATACACCGTGGCTGATCAAACTAGAAGTGACCAAGTTTAACAACGAAACATTGGCACCACATGCAAACTAGAAAATGATGAAAAGTCCATCACTGAAGCTAACATGCAAGCTCTTCAACATAGTCACTTTAAAGGAAGACACAGTAGAAAATGATTATGAGTAAGGCATGAAGAAGGATACTTCAATCAAGGTAAAAATTACATAAACATCCAATCCATTTGCTATTCAAGCAGCAAAAAACCACATGAAGCTACTATGTCCTCTTCAGAAATCTGAAGATTCACTGCACAGTATGATTGAAGACAAAAGAATGTGACCACAAAGAATTGGCTACATTTGCAATTACTGAGTAATCAACACTTATTCTCATAAAGACCAAAAAACACGTCACACACCTTATTTTCTCTGCAGTGATCTGGAGAGGACCACCAGGTCTCATCAACTATCACATCAGGGGTACGAGGCCGGCCATTATAAGCTACTGCAGCTATTGAGGATGTCAGAACCACCCTTTTAACTGAAGGTGATTTTGCACATGATCCTAGAACATTAAGCGTCCCTTTCAAAGCAGGGTCGATCAATTCAGCCTGTCAAAAGATCTCCAAAATGACTTCCAATTTTTTTTTTTTCAAAAAAAATCATTCTAATTGTCAACTGTACAGAAAAAAGGTGCGAAAGTAAAATGGGGTTTTCATTCCGGTTTTATTCACTCTCCATCCATCATTTATGCATGTTCCATTCACGATAAAATGCTACCAACTTAAGTCATCAGGACAAAGAAAAGGACAGAAGCCAGGCTTTTCTATATAAAGCACTAATTTTCTAGGATTAATACACATACCCTTTAATAAGATTTTTCAGTTGAGGTTCGAAATGACCAACTAAAAGAACTGCTACTAAAAACAGGATGCAATCTTACAGTTCCTCCTTCGATGCTGGTAAGATAACTGATAACTGAGAACTAGACATTTCAAGAAAGCCACTCATTTTGCTTGCAACCAAAAGATACCACAAATCTGAATAATACCCAATTTTCTACCACAAAAAAACCTATTGCTGATTTCTCCCCTAAAATAATCTTAGAACTCATAGCAATGCATAATATCTCGATCAGTCATAAGCAGAAAAAGGAATCTTGAAAGCTGCAATCAGCTTTCTGACACTTAAAATGTGAAAAGTACTATCAACATATATCCAGATTGTTGTCATCTCTTCTTTTCTTTTTCTCATCATGTTACTGTGCATTACTGAAAGGGATATGAAGTTCCTGATGGTAATGACTATGTTCACTTGCTACCGGTAAAGTGTTTACATAATTTTGCCGCCCAAATGAAACAATAATAAGCAAATAATTTTAGTTTACTCAGAAGGTATCAATTTAGTACCAATGCGCACAACAAACGCTGTAGATTTATTCCATATGATAGCTTAAATCTTTGTAATTTGAAAAATTAATTGACACAGCTAACAGACAAGAAAACCACACTATAAACATAACTGCGCCCAGTTCTAAAGTCTCTCTCTGTATTCTCAATTTTTAACTGCATTTTCTACAGCCTTGAAAATAATTTCTTTTGGTTCATTTGCGAATTTAAAAGAACACAAAAAATAGGCACAACTTCAAACCATCAGCAGTAAAACAGGAACAGAAAAAGAAGAAAAGGTTCAACATACCTCAGGATCCACAGTAGCATGGTAGAAAGGAGATGCTGTGTGGAAGACACCATCACAACCCTCAACTGCTGCATCAAAGGAACCTTCTTCGAGTAGATTTGCTTTAAACAGCTGGAGTCTGTCCTTAGCTCCATCAAGTGCAAGCAAGTGTTCTACCTTCTTGGGGTCCTCTGTAAAATAGTTGACATGAATTAACCTGATAGTGCGCTTATTAAAAGTAAACCAAACAGAAATTGTAGTCACGGGGAATTGAAGGAACTACAGCACGAGATCGTGACTCCGTCATGAATGGCTACTGAGAGCAGATGTTTAGAATTCTTAACGGCCAAATAGCCATGACTACAACAGAAGTGTGAATTCATGCAGCCAAATTCAGTAAATCAACCTCCATTAGCAAAGACTTCACAAGATAACTGATGCTGATTGTGATTTTTACTCACTCCCTTTGAATCTCACCTTGAAAGCGGATGTTTCTGACACTCACTCCTCTGAGAAAGAAACCCCCTGTAAACTTCCCATGATACCTTCTAAACAGCTAATCAGTAAAACTACAAGGCTACGAATTAGTACAGACAGTTTACAGGTTTGCCCTGCAGCTCCATTGGAAAGGGAGTGAATTCAAATTTACAAACAATCCAAGTGCAGAATTAGCTACACGCGCACTGTTTCGGAAACCATTTCGTTTTTCTACCGACAACCCGATGCAACCTATCACTGTGACTGCCCAAAGCTCCATTTCATCAAATCTCTTTCTTGCATTATTAGAGACCAAATATAAACCAGAAACATGCATCTTCTTTTTTCCCCCCAATTCAGTATCTTCAGGAAATAGAATTGTCAATTTAATATTGACAGATAAAACCCCACGAGACTCAAAAGATCAGTTCATTAATCAGTAATAACTATCAAGGAAAAAAAAAAAGAATCAAACACCATCTCATGCAAAATTCACAACCCACATCCCAAAATTGCAATTTGTAGCTAAAACCAAAAAGAATTCAGATCATCAGAGAGATAAAAGGAAAAGGGATGGTGGGAAATTTGGATAGAGGACTAACTGAGGTCACGAACGGAGGCTTTCACAGTATAACCACGCTGGAGCAACAATTTCACCAGCCATGACGCTATGTAGCCTGAACCACCGGTAACACAAACAGTCTTCATTTCTTCCCTCCCAAAAAAGAATTCTGAATTCCGATTCAATTTCAGAATGCCAAGTGAAAAAATTGCTACTGAGAAGTGATGATTGAGTAGGTGGGAGAGTTGTTATGTAGGAGGCATACAAAGGTGTGTTTGTTAGTCGGTGTTTTGTTGTTTAGTTATATGGTATCATTTGATGTTGATAGCACTTTTTTCATTTGGAGGACTCATTGTTATTAGGAAAATTTGAGGAAAAAGTAATTAAAACAAAATAAAATGGTCCTCCACTAATGTTGGTTCTTTTCCGTTTTTCTTTTTTGATTTTGCCTCTGACTTTTGCCAATTTTGAAAATTGTGGTTTTGTTATTCAATTTTGCTTCTTAAACCATCCGGTGAAGCAAATGTGTGGGCTATCTTTTTCGATTCCGCTTCCTTGATTTGCCGAATTTTTCCATTTAAAATTGGACGGAATAAATTTATAGTTCGATCTTTCTATAAATGATGATGATAAAACAGGGAAATTATGCACATAAGCACTTATAGTTCAATCTTCTGCTTCCTGTTTGATCTAAATTATGCTGTTTGATCTAAATTAACGAACTTGAAGAATAAAATGCAACTGACTAAACCGCACAAAACGTCTTGTAAATTTGGTCAAATAATTATTTTCGTTCTGTTCATTCAGAAATGCTCATTTACGTCCTATTCCATTAAAAAAAAAGCCATTTTTCGACTATTTACGTCCCGACTTAACTTTTCGTCTATTTGACCGTGAAAATGGAGAGTATTTTTGGGGTCTTCTGGTTTTCCAGTATTTCAGGAATAAAATAATAATTAAATAATAAAAATAATCAAAAAATATTTATAAATTTGAAAAAATCAAAAAAATCACAAATAAAATTTTCATCACTTTTACGGGTGGGGCTGCAGTAATCATTTTTTATTATTTACTACAGTGAACAGTAAAAATAATAAAATATATAAAAATTTTCAAAATTCAAAATTTGAAAAAAATGGCTCCATTTACCTTCTTACCCACGATGGTACAGTAAACCCTAAAATTAGAATAATAATTTTTTCCTTTTAGTAAAAAATGGATAGATGAAACCTCAAAACAGAACAGCCGTTGACCCTTTATCTTTCCCTGTCAACACATCCGTCTTTCTCTTTCACCATCAACGCTTCTTCTCTTCCTTCTAACCAACTCAGATCTAGCCATGGGCGCCTCCAGCAGTAACAACAACAGCAATAGTTGGTTTCATTATCGGTTCGATAGACAGATCTGCAATGAATGTAGGTCGACATGTACATTTGAGCTATCAAATAGTAGAAAAAATCCGGGGCGGCTTTATCACCGTTGCCCATATCATGGTTTCGTAACCTAGCCCGTTCCGATTGGAGAGGATGCTGGGATCGGGTCAAATGATTTTAGAAGAAAGCACGTTGGGCGGGTGGATACAAATGATGAAATTGTTTGATGATGGTGATCGCAATGTCGCGGCCAGTAAATGACGCAATCCCATTTGCAAGTGTACCTGCAAGTGGGCAAATAAATTTCTTGTATCTTTTCATGTCTGTTGTTTGTTGTATATTGTACTCCTTCTTTTGCTTTTAGCGATAGGGGTTAATGTATTTTGGGGTGCATTTTGCTTCACCATGTCGAGAAGAATGTATTGTAGTGGAATGTCGATCTGTGAGGCAAAATTGATTTGAGTTTGGTTGTACAAGTTTGGAACTGAATGAGTAATTTCTGCAACTTTTTTCGTCACTTACTTTCTGTTGAAACTTTTTGCGTCTCTTACTTTCCGTTGAAACTTTTTTTCGTCCCTTACAATTGTGTAGGAAACTTTTTTCGTCCCACGCTTTGTTGTCAAATGCCCAATGTTGTTTAGTCAATACAAATCCTAGCAAATCTGGGTCCCACACTTGATGGTAACATAAAAGAATATTTGGGTCCCACTGTTGATGGGTAGAAATGGTAAGGTAAGGTCAATAAGTGAAGGTGCATTCACAGATCTGCCAAATAAATAACATAAGGTTTGCTGCAATAGCTTTCCCAAATCTGCCTTTCGGGATGTACAGTCCACGGCCAAAAGATCATAATGATAACTTCCTTCCTGTATATTGTAAGTATGACTACAAGTGTACTCCACCTAGCATCTTGTTATGCATTAATAGTATGTCTCTTTTTTTCTGTTGTATTGACCAGTTAGTAGTAGCAATTTTGGGAGCATCCAAATGTACTATGATGGGCTTTTGTATGAAAAACTTATCCAGTTTATTATGGTGGTGAATTTAGAATGTTTGATAATGTGGATCTTGAAACCATTTCCATTCGTCAATTAAATGAGATGGCACGGAAGATTGGGCTTGTCAGATCTGTTTCATTCTACTCTATTAGCAAGGTTAAAGAAGTGGATAAGATAGTGGAAGATTGAGCATTTTCCCTCATGTGTGATGACGCTTTGGCTGGTAATAGATTAGTTGTAGTTTATGCGCTAGACGAAGGTGAAGAACGCTATTTTGCTAGAAATGATTCATTCAAGCATGGTGATCCTGATGACAGTGAAGATGAAAATGACGTCCATGGAGTTTTGGGAGAGTGTGACTATGAATCATCAGAATCTGAATGTTATTGTGAGATTCCTAACCCGTAAAAGTTGATTAGGTCCTTAGCCTTTGCATTAGTTTGCAAGGAAGCCAAGGATTGATATCTTGTGTACTTCGAATCCTCTTTAATAATGGCTTCAAAGGTGTAATCCTTTATCTTTTGTTGCATTTGTGTGTAAAATTTTGTATTTCGTTACAAATCTAAATAAAATGGTTCAACGAAGTCGAGTATTCCTACTTTGCTACGCAATTTAGTGTTCAAAAAATGTTTCTCGCATAGGACCAAAATAGTTAAGGATTTTGACTTTTAAGACCAAAATAGTCAAGGAATAAAATACACATGACCAAAATAGTTAAGGATTTTGACTTTTAGGACCAAAATAGTCAAGGAGTAAAATACATAGGACCAAAATAGTTAAGGGTCTTGATGTATGGGACAAAAATAGTTAAGGTATTAGAAGTTTAGGGCCAAATAAGTTTTGGTTTCAAATTTAAAGCACATAACAGAAAAAAGAGTTGATTGTTTCAACTTTACAAAACAGACAAAATCTTAACAATCAAGAGACATACTCAATACCAAAAGCTTACTTAATACCAAAAGCTTAACAATCCAAGCTTAACCAACCAAACTAGCAAAAGCTTACTTAATACCTAAAGCTTAACAATCCAAGCTTAAATATCCAACCAAACTACCAAAAGCGTAACAATCCCACTTTATGTATTCAACCAAAATACATCAATATGAAGAACAAAAGGCTAATACAACAGTGCCCTAATCTAGATGTAAACCTTCCGAATCCTGATTACCAGCTGCATCTGCTATCGGTGGCATATTTTCATTAATTCTTCTCTGTACATATTAGCAACGGTGCTTGCACATGTTGTTCGATAATGTCCAGTTTGCTTACACAATTGACATTGAACAGTTCTTTTTGCCTATAAATTTAACATCATCAATTTAGAGAACCGAAAAAGATCAAGTAAATGAACAACATCTTGTACATGTTGAAAAACAATGTACCTTCTTTTTAGGCTGGCCCTTGGTATTGGGTATCTTCCTCTTCTTAGACTGCTCAGATGGAACAACTCCACCACTACACTGCTTCTTGTTGCGTCCTTCAAGGCTACATTCTGAACACTTGCAGGTAATTGTGCCAACCCGAGGCAGAACCTCAACATCACATTTTTCCTTTACAGACATTTCCCTCAGCTCTTCCTTAGTCTTCTTTCTAGACTTTGGAGGTCGTCCAGCTAGAACAATTTTGTCAGGAGGTGTAATATCTGGTTTCTTTGTCTTTTTCCACATTTTTTCACCATTTGTGGGATGACGTACTTGTAAGCAGTTTCATAAGCTGTCTTTGAGTAATAATTGTGCAAATAAGCTTCAACGGGCTCCTTAGTCTGACCGATTGCTGCAATTACGTTATGGCAAGGTATGCTTGTCAACACCCACCTTCTGCACGAGCAAGTTCTAGCCCTTAGATCCACTGTAAACTGTTCACCACTCTTAGTGCTTAATAATTCCATTCTCCAGCATCCACTGCCCAGCACTCACCTGTTCTCTCCTTTAATTTTTCTAGCTTCTTCCTTAGTTTTGGGCCGAAAACATCAACCGGTTTAGCAGCAGCTTCCCTCTTCTGGCAGTGCCTCTCCATAAGATACAAAAAGATCCATTTTAGCAAGGCCAGTAAGGCCTTTTCCCTAGCAGGAAGCAATACCTTTTTTATGCACTCGGAGATATTCTTCACCAAAACGTCACACTTTGCATGATACTTGAAATGTGACCTTGTCCAGTTCTTAGGATTTGTGTTGCTCCTCAACCAATCGATAGCCTGGGGCTCTAGAACTCTCAATTGCTCGATGATGGACTTGTACCTTGCAGGATAAGTTGCTCTAGCTGCAGCCCACAACAAGTCTTTCAATGCTGGGCTTCCAAATGCCGTTTTGAAATTGTTGTGCATATGTCACACACACATTCTGTGCTCAGCACTGAGAAAACATGTTTTAACTGCCTTAATCAATCCCTACAACAAAGCAAATGATTAGTAAACCTAAAACCTAAAACAATACATTAGCAAATGCATACAAACAATACACAGGTCCTAAACCTAAAATCCTTTAAAAAATAATTGAAAAAACACACCTTTTGCTTGTCACTAATGATTGTCCATTTGCTTAGATCCTTGATGTCCAAATCAATTTGGAGGTTCCTGACAAACCAAGTCCAGGTGTATGTGTTCTCGGTCAGCACCATAGCATATACAATAGGGTATGTCTGTTCATTCAGGTCAATCCCAATTGTAGTCAACAAAATGCCCTTGGTAGGTCCCTTCATGTGGCATCCATCAAGGCCAACGATTTGCTTACAGGCTTCTTTGTAACCCTTTTAAACGCATCCAGGCATATATAAATGCCTTAGAATTTTTCAGTATCATCTGGCAGCTCTTCTGTATCCAAATCAATTGTAGAGCCTGGGTTTGTTCTCAGCAACTCAGCTTTATAATCGTAAAGTCTTTTGTACTGACTTACAATATTACCTTCAATATTTTCAATTGCTAAATTCTTCACTCTTTCTGCCTTGCCCCTGTGGATATCCTCCATGAACAGCCTTGCAAGATACTTTGAACTAGCACACCCATGGTTGTGGTTCCTACCACCACAAATGTGTTCTTGTTAAGGCGTGAAACATTCCAGTAACACTTTTTTGGCCTGTTATTAATAATGACATGCCACTTGCAGTTACGATTAGCACCTCTACACATTACGTGGCACCTGACTTTATCATCCTTCTTGAAACGTATCTGTTTACCCAGCTTCACACCTTGATGCTCGCACAAATCTTTGAACTCCTCGTTCGCAGAACACCTTATCCCAATTTCCTACTTTGGGTTATCATAATCTGTATTTTTTGTCGTACCTTCTAAACAATGATTCTCGTGTTCCATCAGCTTCACACTCAGTTTCTTCACCACTGAGAAGTTCTTCGGACTCACCAGAACTCTCCAACTCTTCATCATATGCTTCAATTTCGGGTAGTAGTTTGAACTTAGGTTCCTTTAAAATCTCATCCCAAACTTTTGCCCTCTCTTTAATGATATTTTTTTCCTCTTTTGGATCCAGGTCATAGTCACTGTCGTGGAATTCAGCATTTCCATTTGGCTCTACCTCTTTTGCCCTGATCTTCTCCAGCATTTCAGCAAGGTATCATCATCAGAATTATAATCTGTACTTGTTCTGACCACTTTCTTCTTCTTCTTCTTCTTTTTCCCTTTTTCCTTTCCTCCTTCATTGTTGCAGTCTTTTACTGAACCAGTTGCTGTCTGCACTGCTTCTTCAGAACCACCGGTGTTGTGTTGTTTTTTTGAACAATTGTTGACATCAGCTGTGTTGTTTTTTTGAACAATTGTTGACATCAGCTGCTGCTTCAAGTCCTTCACTGTTGCACTCTTTATTTGAACTAAGTTCTGCCTGCTCTGCTGTTGTTGCATTCTTTTCACTGTTGTATGTTTTTTCTGAAACAATGTCCACCTCAGCTGTTTTCATCACCAGTACAATTGAACTCTTTTTCTGATCCAATTTTTTCATCGCCTCCTTGTTCATCACAATCAACACCCGCACCAGTATTTGCCTTATCTGTTCTCCCTAGAATTTGTACATCTGCTTCTTCATCAGAATCTTTACTCTCCAGAATCTGTACATTAGGACCAGAACCAATATTTTTCTTCTTTTTTGCTCTCAGTTTCTTGTTTTTCTTCCTCTTAACAGCAACAATTTTTTGTCTTAGTTTTGACAATGGACTATTTAGACGCTTATTTGCCATACGTGGGGTGAGAACTTCGTGTGTAAGCTGAGTATCAACCGGGTCATCTTCATCATCAGAAAGTTCAACGTCTTCATTTGGGTGCACCACAAACAGATCAACGAAACCATGCTCTAATCCAAGTGCAGCGATGGTATTTGCAGAATCATTGGAAGACAGCAGCACCAATCCTTCGTCCATGTCCTTTCCATGTTCCAGGAAATAATAACTTAGGTCACCACAAATTTTCATATTCTCATCAAGAAAAGCATCCACTTCTATTTTTGACCAGTAGTTTGTGTTGCATTTCCTCATGGCGGTGACATATCCACCTCTGTACAATCTTCCAGGTGCCTTGGTTAGAAATCTATTATAATGGAGCCGCACAGTGAAGAAACCATCTGCACAAAACCCACACAAATGTCAGTAACTATTTTGGTCCAATACTTTTTAGCAGTAACTATTTTTGTTCTATACATTTTTGCAGCAACTATTATGGTCATATACAAATTTAGTTGAAACTATTTTAGTTTTATTCAATTATTAAATCCATATTGACGCTGCACTTTTATCAATGCACGAATAAGACAAATTGACAATACACATCAACTTAAATGCACAAGTTCAAAGACAGAAAAAAAAAAGTTTAAGGGGAAATCGATTGACCTGTTGTAATTTAAAAATCGATTTTCCCTTCTCCAACAAGTACGGTTTCAAACATAAGAACAAAAAAAAAATATTACAAATTACATCTGCGGCATGAAGTTCGACAACGACTAAAAACTGCCAAAGGGATATGCTTTTGTGAAGAAAAGAATGAAACATTCATGTCCCACTGAAAATCCCTTCTAAGTTTGACAAGGACTCATATAATAAACAGAGCCATCAAAAAGTTCCAACTTTTAATCTATTCACGCGACCAAAATAGGACCTATACAATAAACAACTCTTATGCTTCTCTTTCGACAGACATAAAGACAAAGAATAAATAATTGACAAATACCATACAAAAATCGAGTTTTACACCCTAAACTCACCTGTATTATGGTCTGGTTGGATGCTTGGATATTAGATCTCGTTCGTCACATGTTTCACCGGATGAACTCCGATTATTCTCGATTTGCAGAAACCCATATTTAATCGACCACTCACACTTCGATTCTAGTCCATGTCACTATGTTTTAGGGTTCAGATTTGGTTCTTTCTTCAGATCTAATGAAATGGTTTTTATTTTCGCAAAAGTGATGAAAATGAAAGGGATGAAATGGAAGTTCGAAAGTTCCAAAGCTTGGCTGCAAAAAAGAGCCAAAAAATATGTTAAGTACTTCCCCAAAAAAAAAATATGTTAAGTACTTCCCCAAAAAAAAAAATTTAACATCTCACGTTTACATTAGCAAAGCAGTAAAAAAAATTTACGTAGCCTTTGCAAGTTTACTTTAGTCAATTTACTTTCTTTTTCAAATTTTGATTTTTTTTTTAATTTTGAACATTTTTAATATTTTATTATTTTACTATTAATGGTAGTAAATAATAAAAAAATCAATTACTGTGGCCCCACCCGGTAAAAGTGATGAAAATTTTATTTTTGATTTTTTTTATTTTTTCAAATTTAAAAAATATTTTTTGATTATTTAATTATTATTTTATTCCTTAAATACTTGAAAACCAGAAGACGAGCGAAAAAACGATAATACCCTCCATTTTCACGGTCTTTTTTTTTTTTTGAATTGGTATTTGGATTAATTAAGGGTTACCTAAACTAGTACATCGCATTTTTGCATAAGCTAAATTGTGGAGATCCTGAACTACCTTCTGGTTTACCTTTATCAGTGAGCAAAGCCGAAAAGTAGCCATTAGGGTACGTATGTTGGCGATTATCTCCTGAGCTTCAATCGAAAATTTAGAAATTTCCTTATCGGTGGTCAAGAGTTCACAATCCGTGTAGATGTGGAGCTTTTGAATGCCCAGAGATGAAGCATCTTGTAATGCCTGTAAGCAGATAGTAACTTCTGCTTGGAGAGGTGACAGTGACGTTATGGAAACTGTCTTAATCTGCAACAACATCCCGGTGGAAGAGAGAATTCGCCAGGCTCCTGCGGCCTTTTTGTTATGGGGATTGAAGGATGCATCAAAAGTAAGTTCTGACAATGGATCACTATGTCTGCTATAGGAAGGGTAGGTGAAGTCGAAGCCGTCTGTGACCTCAGTCTGGACAGCAAAGCCTTGTGCTCCTTAAGGTCCTGTTGTATTAATCTCCATGAAGTGACCGGATCATTGATCTGACTTCTCCACACTTTATCATTTCTGTCTAACCAGATACGCCAGAAGATTAAGAGGAAGATGTCAATGTCCTCTGAAGATGGTTGAGTTTGAATCCATGAGGTAAACCAATCCAATATGGAGGTCATGGAGCCATTTAAAATTGATTGGAAATTAGGGTATGCAAAGCTCCAGACTGCTTGAGAAATTGGATAGTTGAAAAAGAGATGAAGATTGTCTTCCAATCCTGTAAAGCACCTTGGACAGGAAGTATCAACCTGTATTCCCCTTCTCCCAAGTTCTTGTTTGGATGGTAAGGCATTAAGTGTCACCCTCCAAAAAAGGAATTTGTGTTTAGCTTGCACTTTAGCATTCCACAACTTCTTGCAAGCCAAGCTTTCAATATGTGAGGGAATCTGTTGGGTTGCTTGAGCAGGGAAGGTGGGAGAATCTCGGTTTAGAGCTTCATGATACCCTGATTGGACCGTATAGGAACCATGATCTGTCTTTAGCCACAGAAGTACGTTTGGTTGCATATGTCTCGCAGGATCTACATGTATTCCAGTTATATAGGGAATATACTGGTCTGGAAAAAAGGACTGAAGGAGAGACATTTTCCATTGTCCATTTGGTCGGAGAAGATCACTAACCATCAGATTGGAATGTTGAGCTAAAAATGAATTGCACTGTATAGGATTAGTGACTCCAGAAATCCAGTTGCTGGCAATCGGGATATCTCTACCACTTATAACCTTCCATTTTATAATGTTGTGAAGGAGTTTTGCTCCCCAGAGAACACTCTTATATCCCCAAGTGGCATTGGTGAGTGGAGTCTGATGTGAAAAATTTTCCATGGTGCAGTATTTCGCTCTGTATATTCTGGATAAAAGGGAAGATGGTTGTGCCAAAATTTTCCAAGCATGTTTAGCCAAGAGAGCTTGATTAAATTCGTCAGTGGCTTTGAGTCCCAAACCCCCATGAAACTGTGATTTAGCCATTTTCTTCCAAGATTTTCAATGAATACCTTGCTCCTGATCATCACCTTTCCATAAAAAACGAGCAATGATTCCATCAGCTTTCTTTAATGTGGAGGCTGGAAGTTTAAAAATACCCATCGGATATACCAACATAGCTGATAAAGTAGTCTTTGCCAATGTAACCCTCCCAGCAAAGCTAAGAAGCTTTGTCTTCCAGTCCGCAAACTTCCTTTGGAGCCTAGCGGTGAATTCTCTAAAGATATCTGTTTTTTTCCGTTTAAAATCTAGAGACAAACTAAGATATTTGCTCTGAAAATTACCTTCAGGGATATGCAAGGTATTGTGTACCAGAGTTTTCATTGAAGCTGATGTATTCTGACTCACTAAAATGGAGGATTTGTGATAGTTGATCTTTTGACCTGAATAGGAAGCATAATCCTCCAGTAATCTAGACCATGCCTGTATAAATGTATCCCTGCACTCAAGGAAGAATAAGCTATCATCAGCACACATGAGATGACTAATCCGTGGCGCCTGCTTGCTGATTTTGATGCCTAGCCCTGGAAACACTTGTAGCTCTACCCTAATTGCCGAGGAAAGAGCTTGTTGGCATAAAATGAATAGGTAAGGGGACAAAAGACAGCCCTGTCTGAGACCTCTGTTGGGTTAGGACGTAAATAGTCGAAAAATGGCTCTTTTTGAACAGAATGAGACGTAAATGAATATTTTCAAATACATAGGACGAAAATGATTATTTGACCAAATGTACGGGATGTCTTATGCGGTTTAGTCAATGCAATTTGGGATCATATATTAAAGTAATATGGATATATTAATGTTCTAATATTGTTAAAAATATGCAACAAATGGAAATACAAATACATCAACTTACTTATGGCTTGTCATTCAAAAAGAATACAAATACATCACGGAAGAAGAAATAAGGAAGTTAAGAGACCTTTTGGATTCAGAATATCATACATCGATCAGTCAAAGACTCAAAGGAACAGACTTCAAAGACAACATAGTAGTTTGGTGGTAACATAACCCACATTTATTCCAACCTAAATTGAGAAAGGTTCAGTACATAAAGAAGTTTGTGCAACATATTTGACAAAGGGATTTTCTTTCCAGCATCATGGCAATGCCGAGGAAGAAGTCAAAAAGTTCTTTTCCTTGAGGCTTTCGACTGTATCCTTGAGGCTTTGTTTTAGGGGAGTGAACTCAAGGCCTAAGCTTTTCGCCCTTTCCTTGGAAACCTGGTATTCCGGCGCCAATGGATTGTCATTGGCACACCTAGAAAAGAAAAGTGGCACCTAATCAGTAGAAACTTGAGAAATTCACTTTTCTTTTCTTTTCTTTTTTCAAGCAAAGACATGACAGTTTTGTTCCCCTTGGATTGGAGTCTTCAATGAATGAAAAACAACTAAAATCAACAAGGAGTGAAGGCACAAACTCTGAATTCACACATCCAAAAATCAGTAAGTTTAAATGCAGAACCCTAACCAAAATGCAATCTTCAAGAGCATTTCCAAGCTCTCTCCCCCATTGTTTCGATATTTTCATTCTGCTCCATGAATTCTTAGCTTCTCACTATTGACATTAAATAATGCTACATTTCACGAAATTGATCTTGGGCACATTTCTGCCTCGCACCAACAACTTCCAGGAGAAATACTTGCAACCGAATCATTGACAAATGAACAGTAACAATAGCATTGGATTTCAAGATTTGACCTCAAAGTGTTCAGAGGACAAAGAATCCTAAGTCCCTTTCTAATATCTGCTATTCGCCGAAAGAACCCTACCCAGAGTCCAATCTTCAAGAGCACTTACAAGCTCTCTCCCTCATTGTTTCTTTCTTTTCATCCTACCCCATGAATTCTAAGCTTCTCACTGTTGACATAACATAATGCTAGTTTTCACGATATTGTTCTTGGGCACAATTCCGCCTCACAACAACAACTTCCAGGAGAAATACTTGCAACAGAATATTTGACAAATGAACAGTAAACAATAGGATCGGATTTCAAGATTTACCTCAAAGTGTTAACAGGGAAAATGTGTGAGGCAAACTAGGGTTATATAGGTTAATATACAATCGGATGACTAACTTTACCATCAACTTTTTAACCAAACAAATTTTTTATCTACCTTAAAATCCCTCTAAAATCAGAGATGATGCCAAAATGAAATCATGAATAACATATTAAATAATGCTATTTTCTTTCAATAATTTATCCATTGCAGATTACATAAACTATTCCATTCCATGTCATCTTGGCTGGCTCCGGCATGCGAAAATGCTTAAATTTGCACAAGATTCAAATGATCATCCCATATACCAAAGTTCCTTCAAGGCACTTCCCATAATAAATATAAAATTTAATTCTATTCAGGAATTGAATATGAAGTTTGCTATTTTGCAGAAATATTTCTTATCCTAAGATTTTATACTGAGTATCAACTTACAATCTTATAGAAACTCTTCTAAATTGTCATTGCTAGAAAATTAAAAATAATATTCCTCACCAACGTAAACTTAATCAAAATGGATCTGGTTCGCTGGAAAACATTTTATCGTAAAGGGAGAAGGAAGTGATGTCCAGAAACAACATTTTCATTTACATTCTAGATTTTATTTTTTTCTAAAAAAAATACAGATTACTTTGTTTAGGGACATAGCATCACAAAATCTTGATTAGTGAGATTTCTAAACTAATGCTTTGAACTTTTTTCTTTCTTTTTCATAAATGCTTTTCACTCACTGGCAGCCCTGGCTCAGAATATTTAATTGTTGTTTCAATGATTTCATCCCTAAAATATCAGTCTAGTTCCCATTTTGAGCAGCGTGCCACTTGAAGAACTTCACCACTAGCCTATTGGCCTACCAAAAGCTTATGTCTTCTCAATATTTCCAGCAACTTTACGACAAATGAACAATTGACAGTATTTGAAACTGCGTAAAAACTGTTTCCAAACACAAAATTATCTTAACCATCAAATATCTGAATATGTTAGTTGATTATCTCCCGGCATAAATGTATGACTTTAATTATCAGTTGCATTCACAAAGCTAGCTTTTGAGTTGAAGAATACCTTCGATCTCTATAGCTTAGTTCCAAATGTTTTTCCGTTTTGAGATACCCTATAAATCCCTAGGAAATTTAGCTAAGAACAGAAATAATGCTATGGGAATCGAAAAACATGCAATCACCAAGGCCACAAAGAAATTCACGAGTCTTCACTTGTCTTTGATCCAGGATGATCATACAAACATGTATTTCAATGGTTCTAAAGATTACTCATTCAGTAATTCAGCCGACTAACTAAAAAATTAACCCTAACGGAAAAACAAGGCATCACATCAACGAGGTCTGAAACACGGTGAACCGGAACCCACACTGAACAAGTTCAATTATTTTGCAAGATGGTATAACTCACTTTTCAGGAAATTTGATGGAAGGATAAAGGTCACCCAATATCTTCACAATTTTTGACTGGTGTGCCACGCTCTCAACCAAGCAATATCTTCCATTAGCCTCTGGATTTTCAAAAGCTAGAATATGAGCAGTAGCAACATCTCTAACATCGACCCAGCCAAAGGTTAAATTAGGAAATGTTTCTGCACCTGCATTAAATTAGCAGAATACAGTCAAACAATGCAAGGAAGAGATGCTGTTTGGTATTAAAGGAAGTCATGTTGAAAAAACTTACATATCAAGTGAGAATATTTTATCGCAAGAAATCAGAATATCAGATCTATCACAAAAATCTTTGAATGGCAAAGAAGATCAACACCATTCTTTTTCGTACAACCTAGCAAAGAAAAGACGACTATAGGGGAATCCTTGATGCGAAAGCATAATATTGTCTTTGCAAACTTTACAACAATAATCAGCAAAGAGGATGTTTACGCAACAAGATAAAGCAAAGGTTAAAACCATGGTCAAAACTCTTACCAAACTAAACCAGTTCATAAATGAAAAGCAAATAAAAACAAAACACAGAGCATACGAGTAAAATATGACATTAGATTTATACATATGCACTGATTAAAACACAAGAGAGGAAAATGACTGCTACACTTTAAGGGTGTTTACAAGAGCATATGATTTATTCTAGGGTGTTTATAAGAGCATATTATTTATTTCAAGGCGTATAATCGTCTATTAGACTATTACTAAAATTCAATTGTGTGTTATACACAAGTTCTACCATGATGATCAAATCAATCTTTTCAGCAAAGAATACAATTGCACTACAGCACTAATTGATCACAAGAAACTTGAAACCACTCTTCGGAATAAACAGAGGAAAAGTAGATCTAAAATGCTGGATAGTGTCTGCTTAACTGTTGAACATTACCATTCACTAAGTTCAATATTGCAGCGGCACTAGTATTAAGTGTTGGCTGTAAAAGAGGACCAATCACCATAGCAGGATTTATTACAACCATGTCTATGCCTTTCTCTTGTACAAACTTCCATGCAGCCTCCTCCGCTAATGTCTTCGAAAGAACATACCACATCTGATGGAACAAAATAGAAAGGAGGAACGTTATGCATGTTGAAATGAGAAGTGAAACACTTCGTATGCATCATGTGACTTTCCTAGATGCTGGCGGACTTCATAATAAATGACAATGTCCATTTAGAGAGACTTTTTAGTAAGAAACTTTTATTACCTGACACATGTAGATTACTCTCACCAACAATTTATAGTGTAAAAGTAAGAGATTGTAAGATACAATATAATAACGTGTTCCCCATATTTTGATCCTGAATGTGCATAAACTCTGCAACTTTTTGCATCAAAACAAAATGTTGTAACGAAATGCTGTAACCAAATTATGGTGCAGGAAGATTCCTTGGTAAACAATCTACGGCTAAAGAGACCAGAATTTCAATATCTCAAAGCTCAAAAAAACCAGGAGCAGCAACGAGTTCATACACATAATTAACTTCTTTGTACCAGGGAAAAAAGCAACATAAATGATTTGAAAATTTCAACTTCTTCATATCATAAAAAGAAACAGAACTCATTAGCTCCACATAAATTTGGCAATGACTGCCTACTCTGAAGTCTACATAGATGAACTATAGCAGCTTGGAGCTGATTTAGATTATCGGTTATCTAGTTCCATACGTTTTAATCAACTTTAGTTTGAGGGATTTTCTCTCTGCATTAGTTGAAAATGGACCAGTCATCTCCTTTAGTTATCAGCAGCAGCAGATTAAGCTGGTAATAATTGACTAGCGGCAGCAATTACCGAGTCGGTAGTTTTTGAACGACTTGGCCTCAGCAGTTGAACTCTTTGAGCTTACCAAGTCAGGTACCTATTTCCAATAAGATTAACTTCAAATACTAGCTTTATTTAAGATTAGCCATGAAGTCTGTGACCCATGTCATTGAATAAATTCTCGGATAAAGTTGAGAATATTAAGGAACGAGCACTTCTTTCTTTCTAAGGTGCAGAGATGTAGGAGCCTAAAGTTCCTCTCTCCTAGTGCTCTCAACCTCATTAGTTTACTGCACACTATCAGTAATTTCGGCGTCATGATATAGTTCCTTTCTTTAGTCAAATAAAGGAGGAAGTTTACATTGAGTTTGAGATTTGTACTAAATGTGGACTAGTTTTTTGGGACAGAGGAAGTATTAACAAAGAACATTAGAACATGAACACATACATGCTACCAGAAATTTAACGACACAATAAATCACAAATAAAGATCACAGGAATAGGACAAAAATGTAATTCAATCAAAGATTTCAGGCTGCAACAACTGCTAATGAGTCACTTCTTTAGTTTATAGAACGAAGTAGGTTATTCAATCAAGTCCCGACTTTTATGAGGCTCACCATTGTTGATGACTTTTTTTCCAACTAACAACACAGCTTCTAAGATCAATTAGAACCCTTACATAAAACATCATAGTATCGGCATTCTCAAGTTAGCTGATTCATTTGGGTCTCAGTTATTATTTGGTTCCTAATTTTCTGACCAACTTTTTTCCCACTAACATCATATGTGCTGAAACCTATATCGGTTTCTCGAATTATAATGCTCTCACCCTCTCTCCTTATCTAAAAATGCAGCTATTTGATCACTAATTCTCTGCCATGCTTACCAGTTTCACTTTTTGAAGATTAAATAGTAAATTTAGTAAGTACAAACAAAGAACAGTAGAAAATGAATACATACAAGCTCTCAAAAATAAGAGACCAAAGTAAATCAAATAAGGATACCCTGGCAGCAACAACTCAACATCACTCCTCTAGTTTACAAATAAACTGATTCATAAAGGTCTCAAATTTTATCTGGCTCTTCCTTGAATTTTCCTAACCTCTTTTTTTTCAACGAACCACACATCTTCTTACATTCATTCATACTTCAGTTAGAACAACACAATATGGGAATTCTCACGTTCTCTTCCGTTTCAAGCATCTGTATTAACCAAAAGGTTTATGGTGCCGGAAACCTTAGAAAATTATCCAATGTTTTTGAGGCGAGAAGCTCAAGGTTAAATCAGACCATATAGTCACGGGATAAAGGTCTTACAACCATTAGATATAAATCTTTCAACAAAATCCCAAAAGTTACTAAAACTCAAAAATAGGGAGCATAGCCTATCTTGATCCTGAAGGAATTTTTCATGATCCTCACAAGGGAATAGTCGCATTCAGTTTAATCAAGTAAAAAGATATCTATTTGAGTCAAGAAAGAAACTTCTCTATAAATTGCAACACTCATAAGATAACCCTCTAGCATTGGATCAAAATATTCCTTCTAATCTTGAATTGCTAGCCAAGCAGCTTTTGATGTTGACCTATTTTATCAGCCAGAAAATCAAAATAGCATACAGGAACCAGCTGAATCATGTTTCAAATTTATAAAATTCTTCAGAATCATGCAGCCTCCAAAATCTATCACTAGTTGCAAAAATAGATAAATACGCAAGCTTCATGCCAACAAGAGCTTCTACAGATACCAGGAGCACCTGGAACTGAAGGTACTAGGAAGCTGCACCTGACGCATATTTAGATTCATGACAATCAGAAAGAAGACAAGCACAGCTCCGACTTAAGGATTTAGGACAAATCTCTAGGTCATAAGGAATCTGAGATTCCCAACAATGCATATAAAGCCACAGTTACTTCTACAAAAGAACTGAAGCTTACCAAGGTCAAACAAACTCTTCTCCATATATTATATTTAGCACTGAAACCAGCATGCTAGCTCTTCAACAGATTCACTACAAAGCAAGACAGAACATGGTGCGGACCATACAGAAATGGCCATAGACACATAAGGCTGTTATGTCTTGTTCAGAAAGCTAAGGATCCGCAATGATTGAATCTTAAAGAAAGGGATGGTGAAGAAGAATTACTACGCAACATATATTTGTTTCTATGAAGACCAGAAAGCAGAAGTCACGCACCTTGTTTTCTCTGCAGAAATCTGGAAGACTCCACCAGGTTTCATCAACTATCACATCAGGGGTTCGAGGGCGGTCATTGCAGATTACTGCAGCTACTGACGATGTAAGAACCACTCTTTTCACTGAGGGTGCTTTTGCACATGATCTAAGAACATTAAGTGTCCCTTTCAAAGCAGGGTCAATCAATTCCGCCTGTCAACAGACCTCCAAAATGATTTGCAGATTCCAAATATATATCATTTTACTAGTCAAGATAAGAAATGGGAACTATTTCATCACACAATTACTCCGTTGATGCCTGGTCAATGAAACGGGAACTAGGTATTTTGCAAATGTTATTTATTTTCTACTTGCAATGAAAAGATACCATCAATTTTGATACCCACTTTTCTGGCACCAAAAAAACTAGTAGATTTCTGTCCTTAAACTAATGTCATGGCTCATATCATTAGCATAATTGCTCAATAAGCAAATTACAGCTCAAACCTGAGCTGAAAAAAGAATCTTGAAAGCTGTGATTAGTAATTAGCTTTCTGACACTTAAATATGATAAAAACTATTAAAATATAGCCAGATTGCTGTCACTTTCTTTCTTTTTCATTTTTCAGCATTTTGCATATTATTGTAAATGGATAACAAATTCCTGAAGGTAGTAACTGTTTTCATTTCAATAGCTATAAATTACGTGTTACTTGTACACATCTAACTATGAAAAAACCAAGCATTGTTTACTCAGAAGGTAGTTATGGAGTCTCACAACAAAAACTGAGAGTTATTCCATAGGATAGTGATGGCTGACAGGTATCTAGCAGAATTTGTAAATTTAAAAGAACACAATAAAAATCAGGCACAAACTCAACATCATTAGCAATAAAACAATAGAAGTAAGGGAAAAAAATGTTTGATAAACCTCAGGATCAGAAGTAGGATTGTGGAAAGGGGATGCTGTATGGAAGACACCATCACAACCATCAATTGCTTCGTCAAAGGAACCTTCTTCAAGTAGATTTGCTTTGAACAGGTGGAGTCTGTCCTTAGCTCCATCAAGTGCTAGCAAGTGTTCTACCTTCTTCGGGTCATCTACATAATAGTTGGCATGAATTCACATGACATTCTGTAGCCATATAATTAAAAGGAGTAAACCAAACCGAATTACAGTGTGGATTCAAGGAATGTAACTACAGCATTAGATCGTGATTATGTCATGAATGGCTGCAGACGGAAACTGTCATAATAGTAAAAGGCCGAATAACCACCGCTACAACAGAAGCACAAAGCCCAGCAATGGAACTCGAGTATATCAGTTGCCATTAACAATAAAAAGCAAGAGACAATTGAAGCAGCGGCTGAAGCAGTACAAGATGATATCTATTCATCAGGCCGCTGTTTCTTACATGCATTCCTTACTATAAAACATTGACTAAGAATGACTAGAAATTAGTCCAAAAACATCAAAAGTTCCTGGTGATACATTGGAAGTACAGGGGATTAAAGATTACAAAGAATCGAAGCGTAGAATAAAGGTGCAAGCTTTCGAAGCCCAATAGTCATCTCATTTCATCAAATTCCTTCCCCTGCTTTGCTAGAAACCTAGACAATTCAAGCTAATTTCATCTAATTCATTTTGGTAGCCAGAAACCATGAGGCTAAAAAAAGATGGTACACAACAATATTTCCAATCAGCAATAACCAGTACAAATAAATAGAAGTTGAAATCAAATCAAGCATCAGCTCATGCAAAGTTCACAACCCACATCCCAAAATTGCTACTTGAGTTAAAAAAGAAAACAAAAAGAACTCACTTACTGGGGTCACGAACAGAGGCTTTGACAGTACAACCACGCTGGAGCAATAACTTCACAAGCCATGATGCTATGAAGCCTGAACCTCCGGTAACACAAACGGTCTTCATTTCTTCTCCCAGAAAGAGTTCTCAATTCCGGTCAGTGGTTCAGAATCCCAAGTGAAAATTCCAGCCAAGAAGTGATGGAGAAGGGGGAGCAGAGTTGTTAAATAGAAACAAAAAGAACTGCAGTCGCTGTTTTTGTTGTCCATCAATGGAGGTATCATTTGATTTGATGGCTCCATTTTACTTTATAGTAGAGTTTAGTCATTGTTTAAAGGGAAAATTTGAGGGAAAAAATAAAAGAAAATGTCCCCACGTTAGAAATAATGTGGTTCGTTTTGTTTGATTCCTGCTTTATTGGTTTTCTTCTTTTTCACTATTTTTCCTAATACCGTGCATACTACTATTTTTTTATTAGGGGTAATGCACAAGAATCCCCTCGTGGTTTTAGAAACTTTGGAAACTACACAATAACCCCTCATGTTTTAAAAACCACATGAGAACCCCCTGGTGGTTTTCCAAAACGTGTAAGTTGGATGGTAAAGTGTGATATTAACGGAGAGTGTGATTCACGCGCATATATTGGGAAGTGGGGTTTCTCTTTTTTGCTAAAAAATTTTTTCAGACCAAAAGTACCCCGTTGAATTGTTTTTTTTTCTCAGCCAATCGTCCATTTAAGTTTTGACTTTTAACCATTTTTCCATTACTTTAATTCTTCCTTTTTTTTCTTAAAGTTTTTTATTCCTATACATTATGTATTTTCATTTAGTGTAATATATATTATTTTTTTACCCTAATAATATTAATATTTGTTATTATTAGGGGTGATTATTTTTTAGCCCTAATATATGATTCTATATTATTATAAACAGAATCTATAAAATAACAGAATTATATCCCCCCACTTCTCCACACGCCCCAAACCAGCATTACAAACCATTATCATTAAGAAATATCTTGAAAAATTACAACGGAAAAAAAAAAAGGGAAAAGCTTACAAGTCTAAAACTAGAGGGGAAAAAGTGAAGGAATTAATCAAGGAAGTTTAATCTAACTTCACCTAACTTCGAGTTTTTCAACAAATATTTTAAAATGAAAAACAAAAAAAAAAAAGAAAATAACTACAAAAATTTCAAAAATCATGAGACCACCGATGTCGTAGAATGCCAAATAAAACCCCTTATCCACAAGGGAAACTTGAACGAAAATTCTGAATCCAGCAAATTATTGTTGCCGTCTTGAATGTGAAATTCATATCTCACCCTCTCGAAACCATAGTAGGGGATCCAAACATTCTCGAAAACTAATTGATCGCGCCAGCTCAGAAGAGAAAAAATATGCCCATGGTTGACCTCTTGGATCATGGTAATGGGGTGGATGTACTTGGACGGTGGCGCAATAACTAGCTAGATCTGTCAATTGTGGTTGGTGGTTTTCAATGGGTGAGAAGGAAGATGGAGATATTGAAGGAGAGAGAATCAAGACAAAAAGAAGGAAGAGGGAGATATTGGAGGAGAGAGAATCAGTGAGTGGAGGAAATGAGAGAAAGGTAAGAAATTTGGTGCTGTGAATCTTATATAAATAGGGGTAAAATGGTCCAATTGAATGATGCCGTTAATGTTTATTTTTTCCGTCCAACTTACTCGTTTTGGAAAACCACGAGGGGGTTCTCGTGTGTTTTTTAAAGCATGAGGGGGTTATCGTGTGGTTTCCAAACCCCTTACCGTTATCGTGATGTACCTCGTTGATCTAACTATGCATTCTTCAACTCGAGTTCAACGTGCATCTCATTGTACATTCGAAATGTTTTCAATTTTCTTCCGACATTAGTAAAATTATTATAAGTCCCTTCTCAAGTCAGGTGACAAACCTTTTTTTTTAAAACAAAATAAACATTCGAATTACGAATTATTTGAAATACTATTAAGAACAGATAATTGACAAAATTAGAAGGTTTTCTCAAATGAGATTTTTTGTCTTTACAAGCATTGATAACATTATTATGTCTATTTTACAGCATACATGTCTCTAACAATATCATGTTACACAATTTAATAAGTTTGTGTAATTTTTTAATTCAGGATACTATCTACAGCATTTGAAGTCATTCGCAATGTAATGAACTTTAATACTAAGGATCCATTGTTTTGCAGTTAGTTATCCCAGTTATGGAGATAGCAGAATTGAAGTCGTCGAGAAGGTGGAGCAGAGTTATTAAATAAAATCAAAAGAACTGTAGTCGGTGTTTTTGTTTTCAAATTATGAAGGTAGTATTTGATCTTGATGTGATGGCTCCATTTCACTTTATAGAAGTTTAATCATTGGTAAAAAGGAAAATTGAAAGAAAAAATAAAAGAAAATATCCTCACGTGAGAAATAATGTGGTTCTTTTTCTTTTTTTTTTTGGTACAGAGATGGAGGCGTAACGCCTAGTTCTATTCTATTACAACCCAGGGATATGAAACCCCAATTATGTCATGGAAAATCCATGGCTTTACAAAAGGTAGAGGATCCGACAGTTTCGTATATCTCCAAGAGGATGTTGCATTCCGGCCAAGCAGTCAGCGGAGAAGTTAGCTTCCCTATAAATATGACAGATTTGTACAGTCCACCTTCTATTAAGCAACTACCTGATACCTTTGATGATACCATCATGGACTGTTACCACATCTTTCCTTTGAGTTGTCAAGTGCAGAGCGGCCAAGCTATCTACTTTTAGAATCATGCTGCGGTGGCCTAATTCCCACCCAAGCTGGAGACCGTAAAAAACACCCCAAAGCTCTGCCCCGGTGACGGATGTGCTGCCAATGTTGATCATAAAACCTCCCATCTATCTTCCATTCGAATCCTGAATTAAACCCCCTGCAGTTGCTGCCCTGTAGATGGATGTAAAGAACCATCCGTGTTTAGCTTCACACAGCCATTTGGTGGTGCCTCCCAAGTGATCGTTCTCTATACTCTTGCTGCCCGCACCGATCTGAGTCTTTTCTCCCCTACTGTAGCAACCTCCATTTCCTTTAACCTCTTAGAGACTTCAAAACACTTCATTTGCAGGGTCAAGTTCGTCCCATTAAACACGAGGTCATTTCTCCATCTCCAAATTAGCCAACATATAACCCGAAATGTGGGGGTCTAGTTTGGATTAAGGAGATTCGACAAAAACCATTGTTGCTCCTGTGCCACAAAGAATTCCGAATGGTGAGACTGGGGGAGGAATTGGAGCCATATATGACGCGAATGACTGCAGTCACGAAGAACATGGAGGATGGATTCCTCTTCTTGTTGGCACCTGGGGCAAGTCGCCGAATGTGCAAATTGGCGACGGACCCTCTCCTTGCTTGTCATCAGCTTTCCCTTCGCCGCCAACCATAGACATTTTGACCCTTACTGGTCCCTGCCAGGTCCAAATCAATTTCCACAGCAAAGTAATAAGGCGTTGTGGGATCTCCTCCAATCTACGGTAGGCAGCCCTTGTTGAGAATCCTCCGTCAATAGATTTTGGCCAGATTCGGCGATCTTCTCTGTTGGACAAAGACAGTGGCATCATTGCCGCAATTTTCAGAACCACGGATGCTAGCAGCCACGATTGGAACTGTGTCCAATCCCACTGGCCATCTAGTCTCACAAATTCAGCTACCTACTTACCATATTGATCTCGGGGAATGGGCCTTGTTGTTAATTCCATTAATGGCTTTGAGCCCATTATCCATGCATCCTCCCAGAATCGTATGGTTTTGCCATTATGAAGGGACATCTCACCTCCTCCAACAAGGGCCTCCACACTTTCTTAATTGAATTGAAAGTGGTAGACCCATTTGCTGTCTTGAAATCATCAGGCTGGGAGAAAGGGGTAGCCCATACTTACCTTTGATTGCTTTGACCCATAGAGCATCTGGGCTTTCAAGTAAACCCCACCCTAATTTCATAATAAAGGCTTTGTTCATAACATGAGGCTTCTTCAAGCCTAGTCCCCCGAATTCTTTGGGTTCACAAGCTTCCTCCCATGCAACGCCACTCATCTTTCTGGAGTCATCATCCCCTCCCCACACGAACCGGCGACAAAGTCTATCAATTTCCGAGCATACTCACATTGGGAGCATATTTGATTGCATGTTTTAATAAGGCAGTGTGCTGAGGATGGATTTAAGGTGGAAGGCTTCAGGCCTGAGAGGCTTGATCTCAAGCTCTACAATATATGGGCATATGTGCCTTGCTTAACTCTGCCATGAATTAGGGGTACCCCGATGTATTTTCCCAAATCATCTACTTGAATAAAACCAACCATCTGGCTAGCATCTGAGCTCTCTGTCGCTCGAAATTTGCTGAGAAATAAACCCTGGTTTTAGGTTGACTTATTTTCATTCCAGAAACTTTACAGAAGTCTCCAAGGATTAACTGCAGTACCGCCACTTGTCTGTCTGTGGCCTCCAAAAATAGTAAAATGTCATCAGCAAATAGTAGATATGGTAATTTGATTCCTTGCCTCCCCATCTTCAATGGCTTCCATCCTCTAGCCGGTACTGCTTCACGGATAGCATGGCCAAGTCGCTCAATTCACAATACAAATAAATAGGGAGAGATTGGATCACCTTATCGAATCCCACGGTTTGGCTTGAATTCCTCCGAGACTTTACTATTCCATTGTACTTGCATTGTAGGGGAAGTGACACACTTCATGATTCAAAAAATAAGGGAGTCCGGGAATCCCGCTTGTTGAAGAGTATCCTCAATAAAGTACCACCGAATTATATCATATGCCTTCTCCAAGTCAATCTATAATGTGGTTCGTTTTGTTTGATTCTGGCTTTATTGTTTTTTTTTTTTCACTATTCTTCATATTTTAAATTTTTAATACGTATTACTGTTTTTTTATATTTGAAAAGCAAACTTAACGTGCAATTGCAGAGTCATAAGAATCTGGAAGTTCCATAAATCAAAAAAAAATTACCTCATTTAAGGGTTGGCAAATCAAATTACAAAAGTCATTTAAGGGTTGAATGATTTGTAACTGAGTAGTTTCTTTGTTATGACTAATCCCGGTTTATTTGTAAAGATCATTTGTCTGTTCATTTGAGGGGTGTTTCAGATTAATGACCTTGAAAGAACCACTTGTGGACACCCATAGTTCTAGGTTTTTTTTATTGTGGAAGCAAATACCTTTTCCGCAATGTAACTATGCGGAAATCTTAATAAAATGAATTAAGAAAACCGCATACGAGGAATGCGGTTTTCTTAATTTATTTTTTTTTAAAAAAAGGCCAAAACTGGCATAAAATTCGATGTCAAATAAAAAATTAATAAACTAAAACCGCTTAACTTAAATGCGGATATAACAATTTAAATTTTAAAAAAAATTCATAAGGCGGCAAAATTTGAATGTCCAAATAAAAAAACCGCATATTTTGTTTGCGAAAAATAAAACCGCATTCCTCCTATGCTATTTTAAATCTTAACCAGAAAATTTAAACAGGTCTTGCGGTAACGACACGTGGCGTATGAACCTTCTCTTGTTTGTGTAATGTTGTTGAACATTTGTTGGTGCTTGTTTAATAGTTTGATCGTTTGGTATTATTTGTGTTAAAAGTAATCTTAAAAAAGAAAAAAAGAAAGGCATACTCAGTCAAAACCGCATGGCCCAGATGTGGTTTCTTTCATGGACAAGATTGAGCCACGTGGCTCAATCTGGTGGCGAAGTTTGAATCGGTCAAAACCGCATAGAAGGAATGCGGTTTTACTTTAACTTTTTAAGTTTTGACATATTAAAATGACTAAATTATAAAATGACCCCCATTAAATTACAAAATAGACACCCTAATATTTATAAATGACACCCTTTCACTTCTTTTCTTATTTGAACCACGTGGCAATGAAAATTTTTCGTTACACCCTTAATAATAAATTTTCAATTTTCATTTTAATCCAAATAGGCTGCTATTGATAATATTTGTTTTGTTTATACTTAGTCGATTTAATTTATTATCTTTACATATATACTACTTAGTTTTCACTTATATGGAATCTTTTAATAATCAAATTTAACCAATTACATACTGTATTTTGTGTATAACTAAATATTACATTAGTAAAAAGAACAAATTTGTTCAATAACAGACAATTTTTAAGTATAACTAAGTATTTGTAAGTAATACATGTGAAAAAAGAATAAATTTGAACAATTACATACTCTATTTTGTGTATAACTAAGTATTACATTAGTAAAAAGATCAAATTTCTACAATAACAGACACTTTTTTAGTATAAATAAGTATTACATGTTAAAATAGAAAAAATTTGAACAAGTACTTACTTTATTTTGTATATAACTAAGTATACATTAGTAAAAAGATCAAATCTGTGCAATAACAGACACTTTTTAAGTATAAATAAGTATTACTAAGTGAAAAAGAACAACTTTGAACAATTACAGATTTTGTTTATGTATAACTAAAATTTACATTAGTAAAAAGATCAAATTTGTTCAATAACAGACACTTTTTAAGTATAAATAAGTATTATTAAGTATTACATGTAAAAACAGAACAAATTTGAACAATTACATACTCTATTTTGTGTGTAACTAAGTATTACAGAACAAAATACATGTCGTTCTCACATATCAAAGCATCTTTTACTTATTTTTTTCCTATAATACCCTTGGTCAAGGCAGCTATCCATATTTAATGGCATCGTTATTTTCAAGAGTCACTCTATCTCTCTCTTCTCACCGGAATTGTAATTCTCCAACATATTCTCCTTCTCATTCAATCTTCTTTATAATTCCAAAAATATTCTATTCAACTACCCAAAATTTTCAGTAATCTCACATCTATATGGAGGGAAATAGAAGTTCATATGGGATTTCTAAACCCCCAATTCTCCATCCGCCTTTGTGCATCCAAAAGAGATGGCAGACAAAAAAGAATCAACACAAGGGAAGGAGAAGAAGCCTAGGGATTTCGATTTGAATCTTCCGGCTAATAGTGGTTTTGATTTGAATGAATTTTCGGATGAAGAAGAGGAAAAAATCAGTCTTCAAGAACATCTACGTCAAGAAAATATCAGAGCTCAAAAAGTGGCTTCAGAAGTCAGGAAAGCTATTTTGAAAATTTATTTTCCAATGCTATATAAAGATTAGTAGCCTGCGATATGGGTTTGTATCAATTAATTAGAAATTTGGGTTTGCTATTTAAGTGGATGAAAAGTTTAGATTGTTAAGGATTTTTATTGACTGGTTGTTTTGTTGGCAATTGAAAGGAAAAAGGTTTTATTTTTCTGAAGATGTTTGTTATTTTTCCTCAGTTATGTCATTCGTGGGAATTGTGTTACATCAGGTCATTATTCATATGGTGAATTGGATTATTATTTGCCACCTTGTATGGCTTTTGTGCTTTGACTTTGATCACTTATTTTCTGGGCTACAGAGATTGTGTTCTCTTTTGCTCCGATTGGTATTCGTTTCAATAGGTTCTTTCAATTGGGTAATCGAAAGATTCTCTCTTCTTTGAATTTCTTCTGTTTTTTGATTGAGAGGTTTTACTGAATTAGAATGGTGTCTTTGAATCTGTGAATGCTTCATTATGTGTTGGACCATGTTTACGGGGCGTTGTTGCATAGGACCCGGATAAGCCCACCGTTCTTCTCCAGATGATGGTGTGGGTCTAAGCTTGAGCTATTCGTTTTTCTCCAAAGGATGATAAAGCAATGGTTCCCGTGTTTATGTTTTGACTTCTAAAATTGTAAAATGATTTAAGCTATACATTGATTCATCTTTGGTAAATAAGCTTTGTTTTTGGCTTCGTTTGATCGACTTGCAACCTCTGTGTAATAAAGAAGATGGTTACTTGTACATTATTCGCAATCTTTTTGTGGTGGTTACTCAATTAATAATTCTTTTGCTTAGTGTTTTCAACTTTCATAGTTCCCAAACTTGCTCAATATGTATACTCCTTAGTGCTTCAAAGCCATCAACAGTTCATTGGTGTCAAAATCACTTGCAAACTGAAGATATCCTGATTAGCATAGAACACAAAAGAAAAATAGCAATGTTTTTTTTTTTTTGGTGGTGCTGCAACATCAATATTACCAACTGATCCAACTTGTTCTCTTAGAAATTTTGTTTTTGTGCCTCATGAAGACCTTAAGCACATCAATCTCCACTTAAAATTTTGAGATTTCCCGCTGCGCCTCATTAATTTGCTGGTTCAAGAATGATATGATTCCGAAGGATCCATAAACAGGATCTTTGATTCAGCATTATGCTTCATAATGCATCGAATTCACCGCTTGAGCCCTTAAGTACACTTGAACTTGCTGAATTCATTTTGTTTAGAGACAAAATCTGCTGAACTCATTTTGTTTAGAGACAAAATCTATGTACAGTATGGAGTCTATCTTTTCTTTCTCAAATGAATAAGAAAAAGAGAACACGGTTTCTTGAGTTCCATCAAATGAATAAGAAAAAGAGAACAATTGAGGACATCAAATTAATCCTTCTTAATTTTAAAATGCTTTGACTTAGAAGTTTAAAGATTATAAGACTAATTGAGGACATCTAACAAAAATTGAGAATGTTGCATATAATAAAATTATCGCACTAGTTTTGCAATCAATACAAAAACCCTACAACAATGAGAAATGACAATATGGTTCTTTCACAGGAAAAACAAAAGAATTTCCTAACTCTCGGCTCACCAACAAAATGAAACCTACTCTTGACTCAAAATTTGCCGAACTCTTGCAACTAAAGCCGCATCACAACTCATTTGAAGAGGAAGCATGTCTAGCCTTTCTAGCTTTGCTTTATAAACATGTGGTGGATTACGTTTATGGGCACCTTCTGCTTTCATGACTTCAATCATAACCAGCTGCAGTGTTACAAATATACGATTTGACTTTACAACACAAAATTCCTCATATGCCTCGTAGACTGCATGTACAAGTTCATCCACTGTCCTAGGAGACTTCTTATTTTTTAAGGCCTAAATTGCAGCAAAAAACCAAGGTCCAAAACATTCAAATCTGGAAAGTTTGGAGGTTGACAGATGATTCGGATATCATATCCTCCTTGTTTTGTTGCTTCACAAAATCCGAATCATTAGGATAAATGTGTGTCCTTGCATTGTCTTGCTGAATAAATATTGGATGCATAATAGCCTCCCTCGGCCATTTTTCCCTAATTGCCGGTAACACTTCTTCAATCATATATTTTCTGTACACATCTCTCCCCATAGAAGTGATCGGTTTTGTCTCTAATGTACATGCAGGTCTATTAACACTTCTCCTTTTAGCTGGTTCTTGAGTGATTAAAGCCCACACTCCTATTTTTCCAGAGAATGTTACATTTCCTTGTGCATCAAATCTTGGACGAGCTATGGCAGTCAAGAACATAACTTTTTGAATAAAATTTTTGTTCTTAATGGTACGATTTGGACCGGGTTCACCAGGCAATAGGTAAATGTACACAGTGTCATCTGTCATGTTATACCATTTCTCATCAACATGAACAACATTATACATACCTTTGAATTTTGGATCGCCCGGTAAGCTATTTTCTTCAAGCATCGACATGCAAAACTGTAAGCGAGTCTTTTATTTTCCTCCATCAAATAAGGCTTTAGAGTGTTGGATTCTCACCGTAGAGCTCTAGACTTAAACAAATTAAATAGTGTAGTCTTACAAATATTCAATTTAGAAGCTAAGGACTCAAAAGATGTCCGCTCATGGAAAGGAATATCTAGAACTCGATTGATGTCAATCTGAATTCTTTTGCGCCCACAATTCGATGCTTTTCGGCTATACATCGCCGTTAGGAGAACTTTTTGATTGTCGCCAAATTCGTTGAACAGTGCGAATGTTAACTAAAAAAGCTGCTGCTAGCTCCTTCGTGATCCACCTTTGTAATCTTCCATCAACACTTTTTTGTAGGAGCATATTATATATAACTCTTCATTCATCATTTATGAGAGTCTTTCTTTTCTTGATGACCGGATCCCCTAAGTCGTGAAAAAAAAATTAAAGATGGCTAAATAAGAAAATGAAATGAATCAAAGATGATGATGATGATGCATTCAAACAGCCACCACAACAAGCCACCAGTCAATCATGCTCATGTGCCTATTTGTTTATAATTCGATCATTTTTCTATAACACAAATACTGGAGTATAACAAAAAACAAGACATAACGAAAAAAATAAGAAAACACACACACACACACGTGCACACACACAATTCATGTATAAAATCACAATTTAATTCATTATCATCATCAGTCTTCCTATAAAGATTCTAACGTGTGAATGGTAAAATAGAAACTTATTCAGCGGATTAGAAGACAACATCAATGAACATGGATCTTAAATCAATAAGTGAGTAATCTACCAAGTTCAACAAAATCGGGTCTATCATAAGCCAAAAAAAGAAAACAACCTAAAAAATCATAAGTGAGGAACATACCAAGTTCACAAATAATTTTCGACCATAAACAACAACTTACATGACACTGACTTAAATAATTTTCAGGATCAAATTAGATATTTAAATAGTCACAATCATGTGAATGGTGAATAAAATAATCAAAAAATTATTTATGATAAACCGAATGGGAAAATAAGGAAGAAAAAAAAACAACAAATTTGAGTACCTTGTTGTTCTTCCAGGTGATTACCAGTACCTTCTTGTTCCAATTCTTCCTCCAAGTGGTCACCAACAACGTGTTCATCACCATTAAATTCTTGTTCCAAATATTCTTCAAAATAATTACCAACGAAACCTTCTTCAAAACCAAAAGATCTTTCATCAAATCCTTCTTCAAATTCTTCATCAAAGGAATCACCATCCTAGTAAATAACCTCTATTTCTTCATGAAGCTCAAAAGTTAAGTTAAAATTGCGTGTGCAATCATCTTTTCTTTTTTTCACACGGATGGTTTACCTCCAACAACAAACTCTCGGATGGAAGACTATTGTTCATACCAAAAAGTAACCTTTCACTATTAACATCATCAACTCGTGGTCTTGAATTCATTTTTTCCTCTCATCTTATGAGTTCCATGAATAGATTCCCAGCTATAAATAGGAAAAGGAATCAAAATTTCAAAAATTTCAAGCAAAAAAATGGCGCACATTTTTTTGATAAGCAAAACAAAATTTGTTCAGGTTAAAGTCCGCCAAATTTTTTTGATCAGGGAGCATGTTTTAATGGAGGTGGTTTGGATAGTTTGACAAAAAGACTTTTATGGCATCGTATTACAAAGCAGCCGACGTTTTGTAATACTCCTCGTCATTCCAAGGAAGAAAGTGTGTTTAAGATAAATATTGGGATTAGAGTTATGTTGGGAGTAAATAAGGGTAGTTTGGTATTTTATTCTCCTTTCTTAAATTGTGTGAAAATTCTCCAACGACATGTATTTGTGAATGGAGGGAGTACATTAGTAAAAAGATCAAATTTGTTCAATAACAGACACTTTTTAAGTATAACTAAATATTTCTAAGTATTACATGTGAAAACAGAATAAATTTGAACAATTACATACTCTATTTTGTGTATAACTAAGTATTACATTAGTAAAAAGATCAAATTTGTTCAATAACAAACACTTTTTAAATATAAATAAGTATTACTAAGTAATACATGTGAAAACAGAATAAATTTGAACAATTACATACTCTATTTTGTGTATAACTAAGTATTATATTAGTAAAAAGATCAAATTTGTATAATAACATACACTTTTTTAGTATAAATAAGTATTACTAATTTAGTATTACATGTGAAAACAAAATAACTTTGAACAATTACTTAATCTATTTTTGTGTATAACTAAGTATTACATTAGTAAAAAGATCAAATTTGTTCAATAACAGACACTTTTTAAGTATAACTAAGTATTACTAAGTATTATATGTGAAAAGGAACAAATTTGAACAATTACAGATTCTGTTTATGTATAACTAAAATTCACATTAGTAAAAAGATCAAATTTGTTCAATAGCAGACACTTTTTAAGTATAAATAAGTATTACTAAATATTACATGTGAAAACAGAACAAATTTGAACAATTACATGCTCTATTTTGTGTATAACTAAGTAATACATTAATGAAAAGATCAAATTTGTTCAATAACAGACACTTTTTAAGTATAACTAAGTATTTCTAAGTATTACATGTGAAAACAGAAAAAAATTGAACAATTACATACTCTATTTTGTGTATAGCTAAGTATTACATTAGTAAAAAGATCAAATTTGTTCAACAACAGATATTTTTTAAGTAAAAATAAGTATTACCAAGTATTAAATGTGCAAACATAATAAATTTGAACAATCACTTACTCTATTTTGTGTAAAACTAAGTATTACATTAGTAAAAAAATCAAATTTGTTCAATAACAGACACTTTTTAAGTATAACTAAGTATTACATGTGAAAAAAGAATAAATTTGAACAATCACAGATTCTGTTTATGTAATAACTAAATATTATATTAGTAAAAAGATCAAATTTTTTCAATAACTGACACTTTTTAAGTATAACCAAGTATTACATGTGAAAAAACAGAACAAATTTGAACAATTACAGATTTGAGTAAATTTGTATATATATATATATATATAAAATGAATTGCTTTAAGTTATTACATGTGCCAATAAGGCTTAAATGGTTAGTTAGTTACTCCTTTATGTTTAACTTTAAGGTGTCGGGTTCGAAACATTCTGGCAACATTTTTTTTTGTATAATTAAGTACTATTTGCATATATATATATAGATTCAAATGCTTTGACTTATCAAATGTGTCAATCTGGCTTAAATGATTAGTTAGTTACTCCTTTATGTTCAACTTGAAGGTGCCGGGTTTGAAACTCTCTGGCATCATTCTTTTTTTGTATAATTAAGTACCATTTGTATATATATAAATTTAAATGCTTTAACTTATCAGATGTATCAAATTGGCTTAAATGGTTAGTTACTTACTCCCTTATGTTCAATGTGCTAGGTTCGAAACTAATTGGAAATGTTTTTTCGCAACATTTTTTTTTGGGTCGAATTTTTGATCTAAGAACATTTTTTTTGGTCGAATTTTTGATCTAAGAAAACCGCATATCAGGAACGTGGTTTGACCGAATAATTACCCTTATCACCATCACTTTCACCCTGTTTGACCGAATAATTTCCCTTATCACCATCATAATTTTACGAAAACTTACTTATTTTTCCTTATTTATGGGTTTAGATCAATTATTTTCCTTGAAATTAATATATTTAGTGCATCCATTTTCGGTTGCTCTTTTTTGTTTTTTTTTCATGTATCCTCAACATTTTAAGTTTTTTTAAATATTTATTATCCTTTTAATTTAATTCTTAAATTTTAATATCAATTTTTTTAACATTTATAATCGTAATAATCAATTTATAAACTAAAATGTGCATAACATATTATAATAGATAGCAGTAACATATTTTGGCTCACAAAATAATTAATAATATTTTATTATTTATTAATTTTCTCACAAATTTAATAAATCCACATGGAAAATTTTGTAACATCAAATATTCAAATCGGCATTACAACATTGCGTAATACCGAAAACCGCAACCGTGTATTGCGGTTATTGTATTTCGGCAAATCTTGTTTGCGGTTTTTTTTTATTAAGTTACTCCTTTCGTAGAGTTAAACGTAATTAATTATTTTATTTTAATTAATGCAGCAAAGAAAACCGTATTGAAAGGATACGGTTACTTTTTATTTCCGCATTTCTTGTACGCAGTTTGTTATAAAACCACATATATGATTTGCGGGAAGGCTATCTATGTCCACAAGAGCTTTCATGGGGCCTAATGTGTCCAGAAGTAGGGTTTTTAGACCCATATAAGTAAAAAATTCTTCATTTGAGTTATGCTGAATTGAAATTGGCTCAGAGATAGCATAGTATGACCGAGTCGTTAGAATTTGTGAATAAACAAATTAGAGTAATTAACAATTGAATTAACGCAAAACATTTACAGGTTTTTAGAAACTAATTATCACTCCCTCATCCCGAGAACAATATTCTACATACTTTGATGTACTACTATATATTCTGGTTTAACTAATACTCCCTCCGTCCCATAATTATTGTCCAGTTTTACTAAAATGAAAAATTTTATTTTTGGTCAAACTTAACTATATTTTACCTTAAACAACCGGATATACCCCTACATAAGTAATTGTTTAACCACTAAGATTATGGATAATGTTTTTTACTAAGGACAAATGTGTAACTTGATCCATAAAAAGTCAAATTGGACAATAATTTTGGAACAAATTTTTTTTAGTAAAGTAGACAATAATTATGGGACGGAGGGAGTATTTTTTTGATGCCTTACTCTGTACTAAATATATAAGTATGGAGTTTCTTTTTTTCCAGACTTGTCTGGTTGACTTGAACTCTTTGAAGTTTTTTTAATGTTTATATCACATTGATCAGAATTTTTAAGAAAGGGGAGATCCATTAATTCCGGATCATGCATGCACATAATTTCCTCAACATTTCGCCCTTTCCAAATTCCAATTGCTATGAATTGGAAAATCAACCTGAATCAGCATATTGCACCCCGCATCAACTTGCCAAACTAATTTCTAGCAAGCTAGTGACCCTTAAAAATCATGGAGAGCATTCCCAAAGCCATGCCAGCAGCCAGCCCCATGGAGAAACACGAAGATGATGATGAAGATCAGTTTGATGAATTTTACAAGAAGTTGCCCAAAAAACAAGTAGCCGGCTTGATGTTAGCTCAACACAAAGGGTTTTGGTACGATGAACCCATTTTGCATGGTGTAGTAACATTCCAAAAACACTTTGAATCCCAGGATTCCGACATTCTCTTAGCCACCATGCCTAAATCAGGCACAACATGGCTCAAAGCCCTAACCTTTGCCATTGTTAACCGGTCCAAATCCGAACATTCGATTTCCGAAAGCCCTTTGCTCTTCCAAAACCCTCATCAACTTGTTCCTTTCCTCGAGCTCGATCTATACCGTGGAGGCAAACTTCCCGACCCAAACATGATGATCACTCGTCCGAGGATTTTCGCGACACATGTACCTTACCAGTGCCTTTCAGACACGCTACTTTCAAACGATTCTAAGAGTCCTCGAATCGTCTATCTTTGTAGGAACCCTTTGGACGCGTTTACCTCTTTGATGCATTTCTTCTCTCAAAACGGAGCGTTGCCAGCCGATGATGAAACGAGTGCATTGGAAGAATATTTCGGAGCATTTTGTGAGGGCTTCTCAATATTTGGACCTTTCTGGGATCAAATCCTGGGGTATTGGGACGCGAGTTTGAAAAACTCTAACAAAGTTTTGTTCTTGCATTATGAGGACCTTCAAAGGGATACTCCGTCTTCCGTGAAGAAACTGGCCGAGTTCTTGGGATGCGGTTTCTCCCAACAAGAAGAAAACCAAGGGTTGGTGGAAGGTTTGATAAAGCTTTGCAGCCTCGAAAATCTCAAGAACTTGGAATGTAACAAAGAAGGCGATCTACATTTGGTGCATACCATCAAGAAAAGCACGTATTTCCGGAAGGGAAAAGTCGGGGATTGGGTGAATTTTCTGACTCCTTCCATGGCTAAACGCCTTGAGGGATTGATGACAGAAAAGTTTGCAGAATCAGGTTTGAGTTTTGACTCTGGACATTCATGCCTAAATCAAAAAATCTGATACAAGATCATGAATTGAAAGGTTGTTTCCAAATTCCGTCGAACAAATGTTCACCAGGTTTTACTCTAGTTGATTGCATTGTAATTCTGTAACGAGTTTTTCCTTTTACCATTAAGTCGGTGTAATCTGTAAGTTGTATTGGGATTATTGTTTGCTTCAAGTATTAGTCTCTCTCATTCATTATTGTACCGGATAAAAAAAATGTCAGTTTTCATGTGAGAAATTAATTAATTTCAAATTTTTATTTTTCAAATAACAAGTACTTGTCTCTTTTGCGGCCAGGCATAATCATGCGAAACTTCTTGAAATATCTTTTTCTTTCTTGAATGGAGATCGCATCAGATCATACAAAGGTGATCATATATATATATATATATATATATATATATACTAACAACAAAACACTCATTAATTTGTAATGGAGAAAAAGAATCAATGAAGAAAACAACCAAAAAAGACATTATGGGCAGCAAGGGCAAATCCGACCACAACTTTACACACATTTACACCTTATGGTCACACATTTTCTCGTTTGTATGTATAGGTAGATAATAGATGTTTTAATTGGAATATAAATAGGAAAATGTACTTGGACATTTAAGTGGTTATATACAGTCCACGTTCATTAAGGTTATTAAATGCTGATTTAATAATTTTTATTTTTATTTACCGAATATTATAAGAACTGTTTAAACCATGTTTTAAGATAAAATTTGGGACATGCATCAGAAAATGCCAAATATGATTTTTACTTATGTGATAACTAGTGATGTCTGGTCGCGCAATGCGAGACCCTGGCCCAATATATATGTACATCTTAGAAATGTTTGTATCTGAAAAAAAAAATATTTTGTATTTGGCCCGATATATTTTAGAAATGTTTAAAAAATTTAGAAATATTTTATAACTGTGATCAAAGAAATGTTTGTATTTGGCATAAAAAGAAATTGTATTTGACCCGGTACGTTTTAGAAATATTTTATAAGTGTTACTTCTTAAATATAAATAAACTTGATCAAATATATGTATTGAATTAAATGCTAGACAAAATATAAAAGCATCCTAATAAGTTTAAATATTAGTAAGATAATTTATTGATGTTCTCCGATTGTGCCACATCAATACTTAGTTTTGGAGATTTATAATAGATTTGTAGTAAGGTTTCTCCCAAGGGTATACGCTTAATTGTTGAAACTATTTCTTCCAAAAGTTTATAAGTAGTAAAATATCAAAAATATGATTTTAAAACTGGTTAATTGATGAAATTGGGTGATCACAAATATGAGAATGAAAATAATGTAAATTTGCATAGGTTTCAAGTTATACCAAAAAAGGACTCAACTCACCATGGCAAATAAAAAAAAAAAAAAGAAAGTAAAAGATAGCCCATTTAAAATTGAGAAATTTTTTTTTTCTGTAGGTAAAAATGTTGTATAAAAATACAAATAAACGTAGAAACATCATTCTTTCCCTCTCCACCTCAAATTCATAAAAGGCTTCCTCAGAAATTAGTTAGAAGAAGCGACCTGAACTATTTAGATGATGAGAAACTAAAAAAAGTCCAAAAACCAAAATTCAAAAAGTATATTCTTGAAAGCCCAAACACAAAATAAAAACGCGCTTTATTTGCAATGAAATAAAATAATAATAATAATAATTGGTCAACTGGGAGTATGAAAAAAAAATAAAAAACAATTAAACAAAGAAAAAACACACTTCGTAACTGATCATATACGAAAAAAAAACTGAGACTCCATAATTAAAAAAATAAAACCACTCTAATTGAATGAAACATTAAAAAGAAATTTAAAAAACCACACTTTGTAACAAAAACTCAATTAATCAATTCAATCCAAACAGAACTAAAATCATACAAAACTTCTAGGCTAACTAACTATATAAGAAATCACATTATATTACCTGACAACAGCTACGGTAGCTGTAACGGATTGACGCATAAAAATAATAGTAATAACACTATTCTTGAACGGGAAAAACAAAAAATAATAAAAGCCAAACAAATGATCTATGGAAATAAAATCATTTAAATTTTAATACCTGTAATTGCATCACGACAACGGCTGAAGCAAGATCAATGAGAATTTTTTTTTCTTTTGTGTTTATATAGAAAGGTAAAGGGAATATTTTTTGAAGTCGAAATTTTATCTGATCAGGATGTAGTTGATCATCACTAATGAAAAGATTGAACATGCTAATAGAAAATGAGTATATTTTACTACATATTCTCAATTGATGATTGATGAGAAATTTGTTTTTTTTTTTTTTTATTATTATTGTGGAGAAGGGATTGATTAGGGAGTCGATTGTCGTGGAGAAGTGGATGAGGATTTGGATTTTTTTATGAACCCGTCTTTTTTTTTTGTTTTGACAAAAATAGGAGGTGGAGGTGAATTTAGACTGCATTTGCCTTTTAAGTCTAGGAGATGTGAAAATAAAGATTTATTTTAAAAATATGATGTGGAAATGCCATATGGCAAATGGTGGTGCTTTCTCTTAAGTGTGATTTTTGTTTTTAATATAGTAAGATGTGAAAATAAAGATTTATTTTAAAAATATGATGTGGAAATACCACATGGCAAATGGTAGTACTTTTTCTTAAGTGTGGTTTTTGTTTCTAATATAGTAAGATATAAGGAAAAATTTTGTTGTCTTTATGATTTCTCTCTTAATATAATGCTAGTGAATAGTTAAAATTTGTTAAGAAACAAATGAAAATAATTAACAATTGGATTAGGGAAAACCTTTTACAAGTCTTTATAAACTAATAATTATCACTCCCTCGTGAAGACAATAATATTCTACTTCGTTGTACCACAGTACCACTATTCTGGTTCAGCTAACATTTATTGATGCCTAATTATGTACTAGAGATATAAGGAGTAAATTTTTTTTCCCAGACTTGTTGGTTGACTTGAAGTTTTTTATCTTTAAAATATTTTCGCACATGGATCAGATTTTTTTTTTTTAAAAAAAAAAGACAGATCCATTAATTCCGGATAACATGCACATTATTTCCTCAACATTTCGCACTTTGCAATTGCTATAAATTGGCAAGTCAACCCGAATCATATGTTGCACCATTAATTGCCAAACTAATTTTCTAGCTAGCTAGTGACCCGTCGAAATCATGGAGAGCATTCCCGAAGCCATGCCAGCAGCCAGCCCCATGGGGGAGAAGAAGGAACATGAAGATGATGATGAGTTTGAAGAATTTTACAAGAAGTTGCCTAAAAAACAAGTAGGCGGCATTATGATTGGCTCAACACAAAGGGTTTTGGTACGATGAACACATTTTGCGTGGAGTGGTAACATTCCACAAACACTTTGAATCCCATGATTCCGACATCACCTTAGCCACCATGCCTAAATCAGGCACCACATGGCTTAAAGCCCTTACCTTTGCCATTGTTAACCGGTCCAAATCCGAGAACTCGACTTCGGGAAGCCCTTTGCTCTTTCAAAATCCTCATCAACTCGTTCCTTTCTTCGAGCTCGATCTATACCGAGCAGGCAAACTTCCCGATCCGAGCTCCGCCTTGAACACGAGGAGTAGCCGACTGAGGATTTTCGGGACACATGTACCTTACCAGTGCCTGCCAGACACGATAATTTCAAATGATTCTAAGAGTCCTCGAATTATCTATCTTTGTAGAAACCCTTTGGACACATTTACCTCTTTGATGCATTTCTTGTCACAAAACGGGGAGTTGCGAGCTGATGAACCGAGTGCCTTGGAAAAAACCTTCGGAGCATTTTGTGAGGGCATGTTTGTATATGGCCCTTTCTGGGAACAAATCATGGGATATTGGGATGCGAGCTTGAGAAACCCTAACAAAGTTTTGTTCTTGCACTACGAGGACCTTCAAAGGGATACTCCGTCTTCCGTGATGAAATTGACTGAGTTCTTGGGATGCGGTTTCTCGCAACAAGAAGAAGACCTAGGCTTGGTGGAAGGTTTGATAAAGCTTTGCAGCCTCGAAAATCTCAAGAACTTGGAATGTAACAAAGAAGGGGATATACATTTGGTACATACGCTCAAGAAAAGTTCGTATTTCCGCAAGGAAAAAGTCGGAGATTGGGTGAATTTTCTCACTCCTTCCATGGCTAAACGCCTAAAGAGCTTGATGACAGAAAAGTTTGCAGGATCAGGTTTGACTCTTGACATTCTTGCCTAGATAAAAAATATGCTCTACAAGATCATGAGAATTGAAAGGTTGTTTCCAAACTCCATTTAACAAATGTTCACAAGGTTTTACTCTAGTTGATTGCATTATATATAATTCAGTAACGAGTTTTTCATCTTACCATTAAATTAATGTACTATGTATTATGTTTTGGGATTATTGTGTTGATCTACTTGCTTTCATGTTGACGAAGCATGGATTTGTACGGTGCTTAGGACGGGCGACGATGATGACCTAGGCGGCGACGGACAGCCTAAAACCTACAAGACAGAGCCTCGGGTGTGTCTCGAGGGTAGACTCTCTGATTCTTAAGTCAATAAGGGAATAGAGAGTAGAGAGAAAATGATGTGTATCATGTATAGAAAGTGTAGAAGGTAGGTAAAAGATATCAATTATGGAAGATGCACCACTTCTTTATATAGAGGTGGTGTTACCTGTTTCCTGAAAGCCTAGCAGAATAGGTTTAGGCGGTGGCTTAATCCCCAAGTAACCTAATCCTAGGCCTAATAGGCCTATGGTTAATTTATGACTCGTCAAGTGCCCCTAGCAAGCCATATTCTCGAGGCTTGATGAGAAGAATATGGGTTGCTACGAGTACGAGGTTAGAGTTTTGACGGCTTCTCGACTTTTGTAATGTAGCCCCAGTTCTCGAACATGATGTTCCTGCAAGATGAACAAAAGGGTGACGATCGACAGAAGAAGGTCCTCGAGGGACAAGGGTCGATGATGACGGGATCCTTGGAAAGACAAAGGTCGACAAGGGGTGGTCCTCGGAAGGACAAGGGTCGACAATGGAAGGTCTTTCCAAAGGACGATCTTTAGAAGGACAAAGGTCTATAAAAGACGGTCCCGATGAGAGACAATGGTCCGTGAGAGGACGGTCCTCGAATGGATGACTATCTTCAGGAGGACAAAGGTCTATGAAAGACGGTCTCGATGAGAGACAATGGTCCGTGAGGACGGTCCTCGAATGGATGAGTAGTCGCTGGAGAAGGGTTCTCGAGAAGACAATGATCAGCAGAAAGAGATCCTCGGAAGGACAATGATCGATAGGTGGTGGTCTTCTCGAGGAACAAGGTGCATAAGGACTTCTAGAAGATTGAGCTTGAGTAGTTCAAACTTGTGCATCCTGCCATTAAACTCGACAAAGATATTGCAATAATAATAAAGGAATGACATATAGTAATAAGATGCTCGTAAAGAATATCAATTCAAGCAGGATATTAGGATGATCCCTCGAATTCCTCGCCCCAAGGGTATGTCCCTGTTTGTGCCCCCGAGTACGTTTTCCTCCGTGAAGGGTGATAGGGTTTTACAGCAAGAGGGTTGGTAACTTGAAAAATTCCTTTGATCGTGCTCAAAAAGATATCGTGATATGATAATAGTATGATAATGATATCAGATATTAAAGCATGAAAAGGTTTTAGAAGTACCTCGATCTCGTAATAAATTAATTACTCAAGAAGGTGTTACCTCGATTCTGAGAAGATATTATGAAAGTCGAGATACGTCTTCTCGAACACTTCGAATAGTAGTGTATTGCTCGAGGGATGCTGGCCCCTTCGAGGAGATTATCTCTCGAAACTTCAATTCTCGAAATTGCTCCTTGCTTCGAATGACTTGAGAGTTATATGGATTTGCACATCAAATCGACTTGATGATCATCATAAAACACCAATAAATTTTAGCTTCATTTCAAGAAATTTATTTGGTTGTGAAGACCAAACAAATTGGTCCTACTGGGCATGCCACTTGATGAAGCATGGATTTGTACGATGCTTAGGACGGGCGGCGATGATGACCTAGGCGGCGGCGAACGGCCTAAAACCTGCAAGACAGAGTCTCGGATGTCTCTTGAGGGTAGAATCTCCGATACTTAAGTCAATAAGGGAATAAAGAGAGTAGAGAAAAAAGGATGTGTATCGTGTGTAGAAGGTGTAAAAGATAGGTAGAAGGTATCAATTATGAGAGATGCACCACCTCTTTATATAGAGGTGGTGTTACTTGTTTCCTGAAACCCTAGCGGAATAGGTTTAGGCGGTGGATTAATCCCCAAGTAACTTAATCCTAGACCTAATAGGCCTAGGGTTAATTTACGACTCGTCACATGTATTAGTTTCTCTGGGGAAAAAAATTGTCAGTTTTCATGTGAGAAATCTAATTAATTTCAAAATTTTAATTTTCAAAATAGCAAGTACTGTACTCGTCTCTTTTGCGGCCAAACTTCTGGCAAAATCCCTTTCCTTTCTTGAATGGAGATTGCAGCAGGTCATACAAAGGAGATCATATATATCTTTCTATACTATAACAACAATACACTTTAATTTGTAATGGGAAAAAAAAAATCAATTAAGAAAATACCCTAACAGTTTACTTCATTGAAGCAATTCCTATATTATCTTTTACTTTCCTCTATCCCCAAAAAAATTTACACTGAGCTATGTTTTTTAAAACCCATTGTAAACTATTTTTTTAAGATAGAGTTACATATTAAATTTCTAAATCTAATTACAGATCCAAGCTAGTTTTCACGCTAGCTTTTAACAAAATCCATTACCCAACTTAACATCTCAATGAGCTACTGGATTTACAAAGTTATTTTGATTACAGAAGATCAATAGACCACTGGAAAATGTGAACTCATAATGTCTGCATGTTTCTATACATAATTGCGCTGATGCAAACCAATATATTTACACTTTGTCTACTGAAATTAAGAATCTCAATTTTTATATTTACGGTCAGTGAATTTTGTCATCAGAAGTCTCATGTCCCACCAATGACCAATGACTTGGTCCATATTAACATCATACAAGTGTATCAATCTCAGTGCTCCTTAATTTTCCCCAATTCATAAGTCCAGTTAAGCACCAACTGCAGAAACATTTAACATAGAGGTTCCTGCACCTAGGACTCGCGAACATGCACACCCCCTTTCTTTTTTCTTTTTCTCTGTTTTTTTTTTTAAACAATTAACATACGTTGAAAATTTTACGAACAAAAGTGACGAAGAACGATCATATTCATTCGTTTTATACTTTTCATATGGAGTCTATGCAATTAAAGTTGGGGGAATAATTCAGATGATACAATATTTGTTGTAAGTTTTTATTGTAATTTTTTTTCTGCATGTATTAATAAATACCGCTGTTTTTTTTGTTAATTCTTTAATACTCTAGGGGAGGCAAAGTAAACTTGAAATTGCAAAAAAAGAAAAGAAAATTTTTTTTTATGATAGTGGTATCATACATAAGTCTAACTCAAAAGTTACTAGCTAGCTAGCGAGTGTTTTTATTTGATATAAGATCATAGACAATAAACAAAGATATTGTCAAGAAACAAACTTCAATTTTAAGGAGCCTTAGATTTGGCAATAATCTTAACAATCTCCAGGAGCTTTTCAGTTGCTGGCATGACATCCTTAACAGCATTGTCAGCGCAGAAATTTTCAGCCCATTTCCACAAATTTGGTACCTTTGTTTCATCCAACAATTTCAGATCATTCATCTTTTCATTCACTCTTAGCCACCCCAAAAAACAACCAAATGCTATGTCCAAATATCCAATTTTCTCTCCCCCAAAAAACTCTTTGCCTTTGCTGATCTTCACAAATGCTTCTTCCATGTATGCCAAGCCTTCCATCACAGTTGAAATTGCCGCTTTTTTTGCTTCCCCTTGCGCATCTCTCATTTCTCTCATGGTTGGAAACCACTACATTCACAAATTCGAAGAAATAATGTTAAATTACTACAATGAAGTAAAAATGAGTCATTGCTTACAAATAATGTCTGCTAATAGTTAAGTTGTTTTGGAAGTAATATTGTAGATGTCATGACTAATCCCTTATTAATTAGTTGTATAGATCATTGATTTGACTTACGCTAAATTAAAACTGAGTCATAAATCAATTTGCCAACAAACGAACAAGAGTACTAATGATTGGACTAACATCTTGCTAGTATTTCTAAACTAAATTATTAGTTTTTAACTAATAACCCTTCAGAATAGCAAGTTCTTGCAAATAATAAATTTCAAAATGGAGCTAAAAGATATAAAAAAAATATATATATATATATATAATAATTTCGTACCTTATCATCAAGATAAGAAGCCCAAAAACGTGCAATTGCGCGATCATTAGGATCTGAAGGAAGAATTGAAGGGCCAGAACTCCAAACCTCGTCAATGTATTGTACAATGACTAAAGATTCACAGATGGGTTTGTCATCATGAATCAAAACTGGTATTTTCTTATGAACAGGGTTCGATTTCAGGAGTAGCTCACTTTTGACACCAAATTTTTCTTGAAGAAATTCATATTCCACTGACTTGAGATTGAGTGCAATTCTAGCCCTCATCACAAAAGGACTTGGCCATGCACCAATCAATTTCACATCATTGTAACCCATGATAGAGAAAGAAAAAAAAATTAGGAAAAAAAATTGGAAGAAGATTTAGAAAAATGCTTGGATTTGGAGTACAAAAATGCAGAGTTCATGGATGGTTGTTGCATTGATTTATATAGTGGAGGAAGAGCAAAGAACGTGACAAGGAATTAATGCTAATAGACCGTGCAAAGAAGTATATAGCATGGTCTGAATTTTGGGAAGTTATATAAGAAAGTTAGGTAGCGATAAAATGTGGCTAGAATGAGAGGTTTGAGTGAAGGCAGAGATGTGTGGATATCTATCTACTACTATATAAAAGTAAGAGCCAATAAAGCTATAGTACTTTCGTCGATGGAACAACATCTACTACTATATATAAGTAAGAGCCAATAAAGCTACAGTACTTTCATCATTGGAACAATCTACTACTATATAAAAGTAAGAGCCAATAAAGCTACAGTACTTTCATTGTTGAAACAACATAAATAAAAAACGGTGACATTTTTGTTATTTAGGCGAAAAACATACCTAATTATTAAAATATTTTCAAGCCCAGACAAAAAAACATGTGGCCCTTTCAAATTTTAACCCAACAACTTTTCTTTTACTTTAGATTTTGGGTTAAACTTACATTTTTTGGCTTAAATTCTGGTGTTTCAAGAAGAAAAAAAAGAAGTTGGGCTTAGTCTAAAATCTATAAATAAGTTTATAAATAAGTTCCTCTCGAAAGGACCTACCCACCTCGAGTCCGGATTAGTCAGTGGTCAGTCAACACCCACGGGTGTAACGATAGCGACTGGATACCGGATACATATGTAAAAAAAATAATTAACTTTTGACAAAGATTGACACTATCTAACCTAATAAGTTATATCGTGCCATTTTCTTCTTATTAGGTATAATTACATATGGAGTATACCAATATCTTAATATAAAATACATGAAACCAAATTAAATGGAAATGTCATTAGGGAAAAAAAGCATGAAACCGAATTAAATGGGACAGAAAAAAATGCATGAAACCAAATTAAATGGGAATTTCATTAGGGAAAAAAAAAGCATGAAACCGAATCAAATGGGATGAGTAAAAAAAAGTGCAGAGTATGGACTATTACTCGAAGGAGATCATAATTTCAAATTTTGTTTGAACGATTCAATTTAAGGTGAAGAAATGAACCAAATATAAAATTTTTAATTTATTTTAAAATCATTAAAGTAAAAATGTTTTGAAGATATATAGCTCGCGAAATCTAGTATTTATTTAACTCAAAGGTTATTGATTTTGGGATTGAAATAGATATTAAAGAAAATTATATATTTTGATGTTCTTCTCATTTTGTTGTTTCGAAATAATTGTCATGATACATACTATAAAATCATTTTGAGGTAGAATATTCAAAGAATTCACTTTCAATCTGAAAATACTTGTTAAATTTCACCTATTACTGACCTTAATTATATTATTAGTAGAGAATTTTATAAAACATATAACTCTTCCATTCCGAAATGATTATTTTGTTTATTATTCTGTTTATTACGAGAGAAATCCTGTTGTGATTCACAAATAGAATCACGTAACTCAATTCGTAGGAGGCCTCATGCATTCACTACGATTTTTTAAACAAAATTACATATTGATGCGTAATTTTGTGCAGGAAAGATAGCGAAAGAAATTATAACGTTATCAGAACTCATATAACTTATACTCCCTCTGTCCCATAATTATTGTCCTGTTTGGATTTTCACTTTTAATATAATTTGTAGTAGAAATGAAAACTCAAATTGGACAATAATTTTGGGACGGAGAGAGTAATAAATTTCAGAAAAAAGAAGAGATTACAATAAATAGTGTTTTCTGATCTTTTTTACAAAAATTATAAGTTACATTTCAGTTTTGGTAATTAATGCTCATAATTTCATTTGGATTTTGTGAGCATTTTGCATCAATATGTTGACTGGAAGAATAAGTTGGGGGCGAAAAAGAAAGAAAGAAAGAAAGAAAGAAAGAAAGGCAAATGTTGGGTTGGTAGGAAGGTGGAAATCACTTAAATAAGTGAAGCACTTCAGACGGACGTAGTCCTGAGAGGTTGGTAAATTGCGTGGCTCAACTAATTTTTTAATTTTCGAATTTTCTTCTTTTATGGGCTGTTTGGTATGCTGGAATTGGATTCAAGGAAACAGATTCAATTCCATAGTAATGTTTGGATAGTGGGAAACGAATCCCGTGGAATGGGTTGAATCCCATAGAATGAATGATGTCTCCCCACCTAGGATTCAACTTGAATCTGACTCTTGATCAATTTTTCCACTTAATAAGGTTATTTTTTATATTTCTCTCTCATCATGACTTATCCCTTCATCTATACTTCTTTCTTTTCTTCCATTTCTATCTCTTTCCAGTCACCATCTTTTCTTCGAAAAGTCCAAAACATGATGCTTCCATTGTTATCTGCCTTCCCCTCCTCACTTTCTTTCAAAAAACTAACTTGGGATAATTGATATTAAGATGTTGATGTTTTGCATACATCATGGTGTTGAATTTCTTGCTCTGTCAGTTTAAAATCTACGGGAACTATCATAGATCTGGAGAATCCGATATGGATTTGGTTGAAATGAACAGTGCCGGCAACCGGAGGCATGAATCTTTTTTTATTCCATTTCCAGCATCTCCCTCCACTTGAAATTCTACACAATTTTTTTTGGTCATTTTCATTTTTGTATTGATTAGAATTTAGAAGTTGGTTTGTTGGCTGTTGATAATAAAAGAGTTGTTGCCCATTGATGATGACCGGCGGTGGAGATTTTTGCAGTGGTTAGTCGCTTTTAAGTTTTATCAGTAAAGTTTTGATCTTAATTTTGTAATTTTTTATCAATCTGATTTGTGGAATATATAATAATTGAAAATAAGGATAATAATGGAAGATGAGTGATGGTGGTGGTGGCAGCGTTCATGGAAGATGGGTGGTGGTGGTGGTGGTTTTTGGTAGGGAAGTGGTGGTGGCGGCGGGGGAGGGGGCAGAACGGTGGGGAGGGAATTTTTTTTTCCATTTTATTTTTTAACATAATAATAATAATAATAATAATAATAATAATCCATATCTCAAACCAAATGCAGTATTTGGATTTACGAATCCGTGAGAATTCGAGTCGAATCCAAATTTATTTCCTAATCCGTTTCCTAATCCGATTCCAGATGACAAAACAAACACCTCCTTAATGACTTTTACTTTTTCTTTTTCCCCCGGGATATTTATAAATTATAAAAACCAACCAAAAGTACAAGGAGAAGTGGAGAACAATAATGTTACATGTTCTGGGAGCGAGAACTAATTTACAATCATAAAGAAGAGAAAACCTAGATTTAAGAAAATTTGTTATTTAGGGTACAAAACAGAGTGATCATAATCTTTCTAGCTAGTAAATTTTTTGTATGAAGACCAAAAGATATGTTTATATTTCTGCTTAGAAAAAAGTTCAAGGATAAGTTGTAAATTCTATACTTTCTTCTACATGTTGTCTAGACCCATACACCTCCAACTATGTGCCTGTGTATGCTTGAAATGCCCTCATATCTATTAGTAGTAATCACCATAACTCAATTCTTAGAGATTGATTGAGGAGGAAGGAGGAATTCAATCTTGTAAGTAGATCTTTACGTTATTAGAATCCTTTTTGAGAAAGTGTATATTGCAAATCCGTTTCCTAATACCTTATTGTACGATCGGTGTAGGTGTTTTGGAAGGCCATAATCAACTTTTCAAATTTGGATGACATGGAGAATGATATGTATAAAATAAACTTTTTTAAAAAATACTCTTATTTCCTAAAATTATTCACCAATTTGAGATTTTAAATTGAGTAATAATTTTAGAATGAAGAGTGTATATTTTTTTCTCATTTCTATTCTACTCTGCACAGTGTACACACACACTCTCTTTCTTCATGTATCATTCCTCTCTCGATCAATTCTTCGCGTCGGGTCCATATCTTTCTCGTTGGGCTTAATCATGAAATTTTTCTATACCTTGTTGGATGAGCTTTTAGGCTGAGGTTACAAAAGGTTGGGTTGACTGGTAAGTGGAGGCAACCTAATTTGGGCTCGTTTGTTTCATTATTATTAGTAAGGTATGATTTTGTTATGAACTAGCCCAATTACACGGGTTTGGACTTGACCCGGAAGAATTGAATCGAGGGAGAAGCTAGAACCAGAGAGACAGAGAAGAAGAGAGAAATGAAGCAAGGAATCAGAAATTTGTCATTAACCGAATAAATCCTATTCTATTACAGTGATTGATTATATAACTACACTCCGAAGAAACAAACGGTGACGTTTAACTAAAAATGGGCTATTAGCTAATAAATCCTATCCCCTAAAAAAGGATTTGCGACATTCAAAGACAATAAGTCATGAGTCACATTATCCCTTAGCGTACTGAAACATGCTTGGTTCCCAACACATGCTCTCGGAGCCTTAGTCCCTCCTTTGAAAGCTGTAGCAATAACAATCCAAGATTTTAAGAAGTCATGGATGTTGCTATGGACCAATGCTTTCTTGGAAACAAGATTTACACTGCATACGAAAACTCTGAAGTTCTTAAGAGTATCTAGTTCTTCCAATTTCTGACCACCATTAAAAACACTTTTACGCTCACGCTCCCAGCCATTAGAATCCATACAAAAAACATAAGCGTGATCATCTATAACACCAATCTCCTTATCCAAGAAATCCTTCCAATCATAATTAGAGATTCCAGTAACTGTGAGGGACTCATATCTGAACAAATGGGATTGCATTTGAGTATCGTCTTTGAATCTTGATGCAACCACACTCCACGGCTTGCAGAATTCCTTAATTTTATAAGCCTGAACAATATCAAATATGATCAATTCACCCAATTTAACAGAGAGATCATGAACCCCAACATTAACTCTCAGCTTAACAGTAGAATTCACAGGCAAGCTTAACGCATTACAACCTTCAATCACCAGCAGCTTACTGATTTGAACAAACTGATCATCGATAATTTCTTGTCCGAGTCGTGTCCTAGTACCGGATCAAGGCGTGTGCGCGTGAAGTCTCTCTCCTTAGTGGTACTATTCCCTTCTCCATAGACCCCACCCATATGTAATAGACTAGGTAATTGTAATTGTGTGTCAAAAAAACCCTCTTAGTAGTACTATTCCCTTTCCCACAGACCCCACCCACATGTAATAGAGTAGGTACTTAGTAGTATTATCCCTTTTACCACAAACTCCACCCACATGTAATAGAGTAGGTACTTGTAATTGTGTGACTCCACCCATATGTAATAAACTAGGTACTTGTAATTATGTGTCAAAAAAACTTCCTTAGTAGTACTATTCCCTTTTCCACAGACCCCACCCACATGTAATAGAGTATGCACTTGTAATTGTGTGTCAAAATAAAAATTGGATGGCAACTCTTTTTTTCTTTTTTTTTTTGTTTTTTTTTTGTATGGCAATTTCAATACAGCACTCTGTCTTCACATGCATGTTTCGTTTTTCTTTTTTTCTTTTTTTTTTTTCCATTTTTAAAAGTAATATTCTATTTCTTTTCAGTAAATGTAAATATATAGTATAGTTATTTTGATGCAAAATAGATAATTAATTAAGTTTTTCTCCCATTTTTATAACACCGTGCAACACGTATTATTTTGATAGTTTTGATGTAGTTCTAAATCCAAAAATGTTCACAAACTTGATGGATGTTGAAGTTCGTATCAATGACAACATTTTATTATTGCTTGATTAGAAGCTATTTGTTTAGCAAGAATCATGTGATAATCATCCTATAAAATCCATTTTTCGCGGTTCAAAGATCTTATTCTAATATATTCCACTATTGTCTCAATAGTTTTTTGCAAGCCAGAAAAGCAATGTTTAGTGACCCCAAATCCTACAACGATTTAGTTGTCCCAAATTATTATTATTACTTTCCGTAGTTAGAGGATCATTATCATCCCACTTTTGCTATTAGGCCACAATCCACATGCATAATATGAACTAATCATTAACTTTTAAGATTATACTATTAGACTTTTAACCTAGTCAGCTAGGATAGTGCTACATTGACCCGTTATAGCCTATATTGCTATACTAATGATTTATGGGCACTAAGTAAGTAGTCTATTTAGTGCGGCACTATCTTTTATTAATGCGACAAAATTTAATATATATCCGAAAAATGTACATAGAAAATCATTTTTGAGAAGGTCTAACGTTTTCCACAGCTTTTTTTTTTCTTTTTTTTTTTTAATTTTTATTTTCTCTCTTTCATTAACTTTTCTTTGTTTCCTTTTCAACAACCATCCACTGATATTCATTTTCTCATTTATCTGCAAGAAGACAAGTCAAAATTGCAAGTCTTGAAATTATTGCTCTCAGCTCAACTTTGTTTTCCCTTTGTCCGAAGTCTTCTTTCTTCTTCTTCTTCTTCCATTCTATCAACTTTCACTTTCTGGGTAGGAATTGAATGTGTACATATCAAAGTCATCAAGCATAATAAATAATCCAAAAAAAAAAGTTTCAATTTCCGCTGAGAAAATACAGTAATTTCCCAACTAGAAACATAAAAGGGCCCCTTGATTTTAAATTTTCTCCAGCTACTCCTTCTGGAAATGCACTTATTTTTCCATCAGTCTTTTGACTTCTTGAGTCATCTTTTTTGTCCGAAAATTTTGACCATTATCCATGTACATATCTTCGAAGTTGTATTTTGTATAACGTCAGAGACTGCCATATTTAGCTTAAGGTTTGTTAAGTTGCATTTGTCCCAATACTCCTGAAAATCCTTACCAATATGGATTGTTTAAACAATAAGCTCTCAATCATTTGTCTTCTTCTTCTTCTGCTGCTGCTTCTGGTGTTGCCTTATCCTTCTGCAACACTCCCTTTATGCACAGACTTGAGTAAGCCTCTCATTTCATTGTTGAATTCCATAAAGTTTGCATTTTTTTAGTAAATTTTTCACATTATTTTTCTGGGTTTGTTCTGAATTCTAAAATGTTGTTAATGATGTATTGATGTACTGCATTATTGTTATTACATAGGAGCACCAGTTAAACCAAAGAAACCTTTGACATTTTGTCCGTACGATGGCAAAGCTTGCTGCGACTCATCCCAAGATTCGCAACTTAGGCAGAGATTTGATGCTCTGAACATAAGTGATTCTGCCTGTGCTTCTGCAGTGAAGTCAATTTTGTGTGCGGTATGAACTTTTTCCTTCCTGCATTTTCATTTCCCAAAGTTTGCTGGAAATGACTGAACTGGGCTCAAGAATTTTAGGAGCAAAGTTTAATTAATAATTACTGTTCTGTTGGTTTAATTTTGAGGTGGATAATCATTTCTTGCAGACTTGTGATCAGTTCTCAGCGGACTTATTTAAGGTTCAATCGGGTCCTCGTACAATTCCAGTTCTTTGCAATTCCACCACTGATGGAGGGGCACCATCCAAAAGCCAAGGCCAAGCAGTTGATAATTTCTGCTCAAATGTTTGGGATGTTTGCCAAAATGTATCAATTCCGGATTCTCCTTTTGCCCCTTCTTTACATCGTAAGACTGCAGTGCCAGAAAGCTCCAACCCATACAAGTTAACCGATCTCTGGCCATCGAAAACAGAGTTCTGCAATGCATTTGGTGGAGTTTCGGGTGAAGATTCAGTCTGTTTTGATGGTAAACAAGTTTCAGTTCTTGACAATGAAGAGTTGATGCCACCAAAAGGAATGTGTCTTGAGAAAATTGGCAAAGGGTCTTACTTAAACATGGCACCTCATCCGGATGGATCAAATCGCGCTTTCTTTTCTGATCAGCCTGGTAAGGTTTGGCTGGCAACAATTCCTGAGCAGGATTCAGGGGCGGCTCTAGGACTTGACGAATCTAGCCCGTTTGTGGACTTGACTGATGAAGTTTATCTGGACTCAATATTTGGAATGATGGGATTGGCATTTCATCCGGACTTTGCACGCAATGGAAGGTTCTTCGCTTCGTATAACTGTGATAAGATTAAGTCACCAGGATGTACAGGAAGGTGTGCTTGCAACTCTGATGTTGATTGTGATCCTTCACAGATTGTTTCTCCTGATGGAACTCCTCCTTGCAAGGATTATGTCGTGGTTTCGGAGTTCAGTGCCAATGGATCATCATCATCAACGGTACATGTTAACTTTGTTCACTTCTGATACTACTGAACTTATACATCCAAACTGAAAGGGAGGATTTTTAAATAGCTCTTCTCTATTGATGTGAAAATTTTCAGGCAGAAAAGGGTAATCCTTCTGAGGTTAGGAGAATATTCACAATGGGTATCCCTTTCGGGGGTGATCATGGAGGACAGATTCTTTTCGGTCCAGAAGACGGATACCTTTACTTAATGATGGGTGATGGTGGTGGTAAAAGTGATCAATACAATTTTGCCCAAAACAAGAAGTCTTTGCTTGGGAAAATCATGAGGCTTGATGTCAATAACATGCCAAGTAAGCTTTCTTGAAGCCACAGTTATTGATTAGTACACTATGATTGAATAATGTTCACATTCATAATGACAAAACCATAATCATTGACATATCATTTACTTATTGATCGTCATTGTAATAGTGATGACAATTCCATCAGAGAAATGTAAATGCCATAGTAGTCACTATGAAAAAGCACTGCAAGTATTATTACACTCGATCTGCAAGTATTCTTGGTTATAATGCAACTCAAAAGCAAGATCCATGTATGGTTTGCTAGGTGAAAAGACAATTGCAGATCTAAATCTGTGGGGAAACTATTCCATACCTAGTGATAATCCCTTCTCTGAAGATAAACAACTGCAACCAGAAATTTGGGCAATGGGACTGAGAAATCCTTGGCGCTGTAGCTTTGATTCAGAAAGGCCTTCATATTTCGTTTGTGGCGATATAGGGCAGGTTAGTAGTTGATGCCATCTAACTAATCATCTCCTCCCATTTCAATCTCAAGACCGTATGAAGCTGCGTATATGTACTAATGCAAATCCTACACCTTTATGTATGTTAGGATCAATATGAAGAGGTGGATCTGATCACAAAGGGAGGAAACTACGGGTGGCGAATGTTGGAAGGGCCAATACTATTCCAAAATCAGACAACAACACCAAACATCACTTTGGTAAATTCCAATGATACAATCTTACCTGTGGCAGGTTATAATCACTCTGATGTAAACAAGAAGGAAGGATCAGCCGCAATCTCAGGTGGCTACTTCTATCGTTCTACCACTGATCCATGCAGTTATGGAAGGTAAATATGATGCAACATCAGAAACTTTTTTTACCCTTCCTCAGCAACTGATAATAGGACATTTCTCAGTTCAAATGATATTTGTACAGATATTATTAGGTAAAACAGAAAAACAGAAAAGAAAAAAAGATTTCCCAAAATTGGCCCTTATACCTGTCAAATGTTACAATCTTCTTGATGGTCAATATCATTATTGCTCCAGTTAGAGATTCCATGGAGACATTTTCTTTAAGCTTGCAAAAAAATATTAATCTGCAATAAGGAAGGAATGCTTCATGGAATATTTTTGTTTTCCTAATTTCATCGTATTGATTTTGTAAAATGGTTGTATATTTGCAGTTACTTCTATGGAGATCTATACGCCAAAAACATTTGGGCAGCTTTAGAGAACCCTAAGAACAGCGGAAACTTCACGACAACTTCCATTCCCTTCAGTTGTGCAGCTGATTCACCACTTCCATGTAGCTCAGTGCCAAATAGTCCTCTTCCTGCTCTAAGTTACATATTCTCCTTCGGAGAAGATAACAGAAAAGACTTGTTCATCCTCACGATGAGCGGAGTTTATAGAGTAGTTCGACCGAGCAGATGTAACTACACTTGCTCCAAGGAAAATGTGGCTGCTTCCACACCTCATCAGCCTCCTCCTCCTGCTGCATCTTCTTCTAATACCGGCAGTTACCAGTTACTTAATCTGCTCTTGCCCCTTTGTTTCGTCGTGTTTGTTTTATGTAGGCTTGATACTGTAGGATCGGCTTAGATTTGCTGTTTCTGTAGAGATTTGATGTTATATATCAGACAGGTAGTTAGAAAAAGGATTCGGTAATCATGTTCTTCCTAAAACGAAGAACACACAGATATATATAAATATTTTGCCTTAGAGCTGAAACAAACCAAGCAGAAGTCCTGCCAGCTACACTGATAACGTTTATGCCTGAAAGCTGAAACGAATTAAACAAAACTCCTCCCAACTACACAGATATGGAGGTGATGTAGCTGCAAATGAAAGTTTACAGGTAGAGCCTCGTCGCCAATTGCGAATCTAGAATAAAATTATAGCGGGGTCAAACTACATTGTTGGAGAAATTTATCACTTTTTTCAATTATCGTGCACCGTGTGTTTTCATAGTACGATATCTTATAAAGTAATCTTCCAATTATATTATATCAATTATAAATTTCCGCAACCATCATACCAAAAAAAATCTATTCAAGAAATTGACATTCAATCATACGAATGATTTTTTACGGTGTTCATAAGAAAAGATTATTTCTATAATAGTCATTTTACTATGTTTTTAATCTTCTACTGGGCTTATGCCCTACATTCTATTAAGGCCATAATTGAGGCCCTATCCTATGGTTCCTGCTGGCATATCAGTTTCCTATCCCCTCTAGCTGTCAAAAAAAAAAAAAAAAAATCATTTTTGTTGAAATAAAATGTAGACTAATTTTCTAAGACGGAGAGTATATTGGTGTCTGATTTCCGTTTCCTAGCAATTAGGCCTTCTATCACTTAACACCTAAAGACAACCCTTTAAGCCAATTCGAGGAACTCTGTTATTTTTAAGTGCTTCAACACAAACCTCTAGCAAATCTTTCAAAGATAGATTATCAGTTCCTCTATTTTCGCTGATTTCCCACCGTGTAATTACTTACTATTCCGGTCCACATTTACCGAATTAAAGGGTGAAATGAAACTTCTATCCTTGGATCATTCTGATCAATGCTTTGCATTTGATCCAGGAGATTAAACAGGGACTTGATTGATCTTTTATGTAAATATTAGGACTCAATTGTATGGTTGACTGATTGATTTGTATTTAATTCCAGCTAATCATTAGTTTTAGGTTTATATATATTTTAAACAGCTTGATGACCAAGCTAATCGGTTTTACTAGAATAAACACAAATTTTACCCAAATTTGATTATGTCTTCTTCAACTTCTGGCTATGAAACCCTAGCCAATCTTTTGATGGTATCAGAGCCATCGGCTCGATACTGTTAAATTGATACCGTAGATTTCTTCTCCTTGCAATTCTGAGTAGTTTCATAAATTTAATTTCTGTTTTTAGCTCATAATCATGGTAGATCGCGAATTCGACGACGTTCTGCGTAGAGAAGGAGGTCATGGCATTGTTTCATCTGAGTAGTTTCATCCATTTAATTTCTTCTCCTTGCAATTCTGAGTAGTTTCATCCATTTAATTTCTGTTCTGCTACAGTCGGATGTATTTTGCTGGATTTGCAGGTTCATGAGAATGCATATCTGAGTGATTTTCATCATTGTTTCTCTATATCATCTAACTCTTCTGGTGAGTGTTTTTATAGATTTTTCCCTCCAATTTGTTTACTTCAGTGTGTAATAATAATAATGATTTGTAGTTAGGATTGCTATTTATGTTGTATTCTGATTTACATTAGATTAGTTTCCTTTTAATTCTGGTGGACCACGCGGAAAAGTTTTCTTTATTGATGCGGAAAAAATAAGAATAGGGTTTAAGAATTATTAGGAAATTTTTATTTAGGGAGGTTTTAGTATTTTACAGAATTTTTAAGTCTTTTTAGATATTTTCCGTTTTTAAGTATAGGGTTTAACTATAAATAGGGTTGCTGTATAGAGGTAGTTTTTATTGATATTTGATAATTGATTTCAGAACTGCAAGTTCTCTTTCACGACTGAGTGCCTGTGTTATGGTTTTTATTGGTTTTTGTGTAAAAACCATTGCCTTTGGTCATGGTGATCATGAATCAAAGTGGTGTTCCTTCTTTTCATGGTCCCGCCCGCATCAATTGGTATCAGAGACATAGGTTTAAGCCATGCCATCAAAGCCGTCAACAATTGATTGCATGGTTGCAAGAACTAGAGGATGTGACGCAACAAATTGAGTGGGTGCGTCAAAGGATTGATGATCTCCAGGATGGATTGAATCGTCAAAGGATTGATGATCTCCAAAAAGGATTGAATCGTCAAAGGATTGATGATCTCCAAAAAGGATTGAATCGTCAACTGTGTAGTGTTGTTTCTTCAGATTTACCGGAAGGTAATATGGAGGGTTTGTTTTTCTCATCTGAATCGATTTCGATTCAAGTGAGGACTAGATCGTTGATTGGAGCAGTCCACCGGTTTATGATGTTTACCCGGATGAGTTTCGGATGAATTGGTTAATGATGGTGTTCATGGTGTTGTTCAATTTTCTCTTCCAACTGAACCAATAGTAGACAAGGAAGATTTGGAAGAGTTTGATGGGTTTAATATACTTAGGGAGGAGAAGAATTACGTTAATGTGGCAGAATTTCTAGTGATTAACAAAGTTTGTGCTTTACTCAAGAGGATCTGCTACAAGCACAAGCAGTAATGGTGTCTGGTGTTTGTTTTGAATCATGTGATCCAGTTTGCAATTTCAAAGCTAAATTTTCAAGAACATCACAAGAAGCTTATGAGTTTAAGAACTCTCTGAATCAACAAATTGTTTATGCATGGAGAAGACGAAAGAAGAAGGTTTCTCAAAGAAGGCAATTGGAGTTAACAGGAGTTCCTTTTGATCGTGGGAAAGGCAGGCAAAACTCGATGACGAGTTTTCTTTGAAGCAGGGGAGAGTTGATGCGGGAAAAAATAAGAATAGGGTTTTAGAATTATTAGAAAATTTTAATTTACGGAGGTTTTAGTATTTTACAGAATTTTTAAGTCTTTTTAGATAGGGTGAGCAAAGTTGACAGAGTGGAAATCAACTGGTTGCTTCCCCTTAAGCATCTTGCTTAACTCCTGTTGTAGATGACTGTGTTGCATTGCTATAGCATTCATATCCAGGTTGGAAGACTACTCCATTGCATCCATAGGAGTCTCCATATTGGCAATGTGTGCATAGTTCTTCACAATTGTCCCTTGATACCTTTCTGTGCATTCTTCTTTTCTTGCAACCACTCTGGCAATCCATTTATCTTCAACAGTTCTCCTTCTCATGACCATGCCTCTGACAATGAGTACAGAACCTGTTGTAATCTATTGGCTTCTTCCTTTGTTTGATCCTTGAGGTTTAGCCAAGACTGCAGAGTTTCCTCATACTTCATTTGTAGTATATGACACTTGATTAAGAACTTTTTGCTCAACTCCTTTAGCAATGAGTGCAGAGTTATTCATCAGAGGAACTTCAACAGAGTTAGAAACTTTCTTCTCTCCCTTGTTCAACATATTGTATGCCTTATTAACAGGTGGTAGTGGATCCATCATTAGAATATGATCTTTCATGGTTTCATAACACTTATTTAGCCCCATCAGGAATTCAATCAGCTTATCCTTATTGTCCCTGGCTTCTAACACTTTAGCAAAATGAGGTGGACACTGAGGGAATGGTCTGTAATGAGCATACTCATCCCATACTCGTTTCAAAGAACTATAGTACTTTACAAGAGAAATATCTCCTTGCACAATAGCAATACGTTCTTTCCTCATTAGATACAAGGTCTGACTATTAGAAGTTCCATATTCTTCAGCCAAGTTTTCCCAAAGTTCTTGAGCAGAAAGATTATACATATAGCTATCAAAAACATCTTCACTAAGAGAAGCAATTATCCAAGATTTAACCGTCGAATCTACACGCTCCCATTGATGAAAATCAGGAGAGGAAGGTGGAGGACTTACACAGGTACCATCGATGAATCCAATCTTCATCTTTGATTAAAGCACTGTTCGCATCGAACGACTCCATACAAGATAGTTGGAATCAGTAAAAGGAGTTAACACAAGCTTCATACCAGAATGCTCAGACGCGTGAAGACTCAAAGTATCATCTTGAGATCTCCAACCGCCAATGCCATGACCTCCTTCTCTACGCAGAACATCGTCGAATTCGCGATCTACCATGATTATGAGCTAAAAACAGAAATTAAATAAGTGTTATGAAACCATGAAAGATCATATTCTAATGATGGATCCACTACCACCTGTTAATAAGGCATACAATATGTTGAACAAGGCAGAGAAGAAAGTTTCTAACTCTGTTGAAGGTAGCATGATAGCAATCTAGAAGATGAACCTAATTTCGTTAAAGGAACCATCATCGAGAAAGTACGAAAAAGATGTTTAAAAGTGAAACTCTTAAAGAGTGCAGGAATTCACAAATAAACTAGACCGTTGAAATAGAAATCCACTATCTTATGAACTCAAACGAAGCTCAAACACAAAATCCTAATAATTACCCACATTGAATAACATAATCTTATAAAAAGATGAAACCCTTCAATATAATCGAACAATCACCCATATAATTGACGATACATGCTACGAGCAAATCACTCACTTGACTACAACAAACCAAACAAATATATATGCTATATTGGTAAGGACACTATCATAACCAAGGTAATAAGCAATCAGAAACACATTATTCATCATGCTATTTCCAAGCAAACTCATCTATATCAAATAGATAAACAAACAAGGTATCCTACAACCCTAGGACATAAAGAACTCGAGAAAACCAAGCAATCAAATATGCTCAACCTATCGACCTTCATATCAAAAGATGATAAGAAAACTTAGTTTAAAAACAATTAAATCATGCAACGCATAAACATGATAAAACGGTTTAACTCAAAGAACCAAGTCACATGTTAGGCTCTAGGAAAGAAAGAAAGAACTAACCATTCTTCTCCTTCAAAACAACAAGAAACGCTCATTGTTTAAGAAAAACCACAAAGGGTTCAAATCAATTTATTTGACTCAATAACTCATAGTTTTCAACACACATTTTTTTTGTGAGAGGATTCGGCCACCTTATATAGGCAAGCTTCCTTGCTCTCCAAGACAAAATCCCTACTATTTAGCATTTACTTTAGGCCAAAGAAACTCTATTTTATTTGTACTACTTGATCCAATTCACAGTAAGGAAAGACGTAGTCAATTTTGACTCAAACTCTAACTAAACTTAACCATCAATCAAAGTAATTAACTTTACTTCTTTTAATGGTAAAAGACTATTCTACCCTTAATGAAATACTCTCTAGGGCCGGCTATACATTAACCTTTAAACCCTAATTTATTTAACTTAAGTGAATAGACTTTTTATCTATTTAGGGACTCAGTAAAATAGTAAATATTTAAATAACTTTCCCAATCGTTTCCCTCCTTGGTTTTGGCGCGAGTGGCTCCATTCAAAACCCTCAACTTCAATTGATGTCTTCTACACACTTGAATGTGTATCTTTAATCTCTTCAATATCTTGCATCAATCTCTTTGGTTTTGGAACAAACTCACTTGCATCAATCTCTTGGACATCACTTGAATCTTCATCACTTGAATCACTCCACTTGCTAGGGAAATCACCACTTGACTCCTCAGACACTTGTTGATGATTAAACGATTCTTCTTCAACCTCATTGTTCCTAATAGAAGGTGTTAGTGAACACTCCTTCAAAGAAGGCCAAATTCTCATAGCAAACTTTCTTCTATTCTTAAACGGAAACAATCTTGGACCACCAACTAACAAGAACACCTTTTACTCCTTCATTTGATGTTGAATTCGATGTGAAGCCATATGATTCTCATCATCCTCCCGTTCTTGAAAAAGATTCATCCTCGAATCAAGACTTACATCTTTACCTACAAAATGAAACAAAGATAAATCATGGTTAGCGTTGAGTGTTCCTCCTACACCACCACTCGATTCATTCTCCTCGAATGTACCTTCCTTTTTATTTTGTTGTACATCCTTCACTTTGCACAATGCTCAAGCAAGCTTACGTCTCTTAAACATGATATGCTCACTCTCCCACGGTGAGAATGATCTCAACTCCACCAATCTGTTTTCATGATCTCGATATGAGAACACATTCAATGAACTAACAAAGACCATTCCCAACTTCTTAATGAAAGGTAGACCCAAGACAACATCACACGCCGTCATAGGTACTATATCAAGCGACTCACTCGAAACAAGATCCCCAATGCGAAGATCCACCTTAGCACTTGAGTAACGCTTAATTCCATTCCACCATGCAACCAACATAATTTGTAAGGTTCACTTAAGTCATTCACCTTCAAGAGATTAACTCTAACAAACTCCTCACTTATACAATTTATGCTACTATCCTCCACCGATAGCTACAATCAAATTATCAACCCAATCTATCGCACCTATAGTACGAAAGACATGATCTACGTTTGACTCAACACAATGTGGAGTATATTTCAAAGCAACACCTTGCTCTCTCCAATTATCATTACACTTCTTCCAAATAGCCCTATTCTTTTGCAATTCCAACAACATAACTCTTTTATATGCACGATATAAATCTTTCTCTCCCATCAAAGACACATCATCTTTATAAGAAGAATTCAAGTCATTCAAGAATCTCACAACTAACATTTCATTCAAGTCATTATTATTACCATTCAAGCACAACTCCTCATACTTAGCAATATAAGACTCAACAACCATGTCACCTTGAACAAGTTCATACAATTCAGCTTGGGTTTCATAAACAATGTCACTACTCCAAAACATATTGTATATTGCTTCTTTCAAATCATACCAAGTATGCTCACTTTCATCTATATTACGTAAGTGAATCACACTCTAATTCTTAGCTATATTTCGCAACCCTTGGACAACAATAGAGATCTTAACACTATCCCTAGTCACATTAAACAAATCAAACAAATTCTCAATAGAATCAACCCAAGATTCCACCCCTACACAAATCCCACCATAGAAATTTGGAATTTCAAGCTTTAACTTACCAACACATGCAAAATCCTTCATTGCATCCATTCGATAATTTACCTCAATAAAACGTTGGATCAAATCTCGTTGCTTAGACTCGATCTCCTTAAAGATGCCCCTACTCAAACCTTCATGCTCTTGCTTAAGGTTTTGAAGCTCTTGTTCCACACAAAGCACCTTTTCACTAAAGTTCATAAATTGCTTGTTGACAACCTCATCATGATCTCCAATGTCACCCACTTCAAAGCTCTTCAACAATGCTTCCAATTCTTTCGCTCGCGCCTCAATGACACGGCATGGACAACACATCTTCGACTTAGCAATCTCTTCACTCATGATGATGAGCAAAAAAAAATCACTTTCAACTAGAAAACTCCCTTGGATTTTTTATGATAAATTCGAGAACCCCCCTCTCGAATCAAACGAAGATTCAAAAATTGACGCTCCCCAACTAACTAGCAAAAACTCTTTTCACCTTTTAAGAGATGATCTCTCAAAAAGAAGAAGAAAAGAGATGGTTTAGTTACTCCTTCAAACTTAAGACCTTATGCAAGCTTAAAGTGCAAAGATCAAAAAGAAATTTGGAGGTTGGATGTATGAAAAATTCGACCAACACACACCTTTATATAGGCATGAGATGGTTTTTCCTACAAGGACTTTCCAATTAAAAATAGGCTTAGCTTTTAGGTAATTCTCCTATTTTAATAATTCAAAATTTCCCAATTGATAAATCCCTAAATAATTTCCAAATTTTCATCCAAAAATTATTAACTAATTCGGACGAAAATATTTAAAAACAGCAATTATTAATTAAATATTTTACTTAACTCATAAAACACTAAATTTTAGAAAACTTTCTTAAAAAAAAAGAAACCCTAATTCCCTAATTTTATTTCAGCTGAAAATACACACATAAAAACAAGTAACATACCTTAATAACTTTTAGGAAACTTCTTTAATTCCCCTCCAATTATATAGGTAATTAACAAATAAAACCAATTTTCTTTTGGTATTTCCAAAAAGAGAAACACGGCACACACATATGTTCACACATAAGCAAAAATTTCTTTTCCCACTCAAAATAGGAATAAAAATTTCGGCCACTCCACAATTAAGTAACCCTCGAATTTTATTCAATTAAAATCAAGGCCGTTAAATACTAAAAACCCTCTTTCAATCATGTAATTGAAATTCAAAAATACTAATCATTCTTTCAAGAAAATTTATTTCATCTACCAAGTTCAAGAAACTCAACAAACGAAAACAACATAAATCACATAGACTCAAAAAATCTAAGACCTAATTTTCAAAAATATTTTGTTCAAAAACACTTAAAACAATATAAATTAGATACTTTTAACACAAACAATCTCCAAAGTACGTCATGAAAACTCTTATACGTGTAAACCCTAGAGTATAAACTCTAAAACTCATATCTCATTCATATGACTCAACAAGAATTAAATCACATAGTCATATGAAAGATAAACTCTTGAAAATCAAATTCCAAACCAATGAATGATCTCCACAAGAAAGGTGTCATTATTCTTGAAAAAGACTTCAAACAATTAATCACTAACCCAAAAGTTCAAAGAACACATTGATCTCTTTAAGTTACCTTGCACACATATTGAATTTAAAACTTTTAGGAAGCTTCAAATCAAACCACACAAGAGTCGACGAACAACCCGACAAGGAAGTCGACGTAAACACACAAATTCGACACGCAACTCGACAAGAAAGTTGACGAAGACACTTCACATAGCACATTAGGTCGAAACTACACTAATTCGACACAAGACTCAATCTAATAAAACCTAATAGCGATTATGGACATCTCATTGATTGAAACACCACAAACCCTAGATTTTACTCTTCTCCAATTTATAAAGAACTAAAGTCAAGAAGGAAAGATCAACACTTCCATACACTAAGTAGCATACTTTCATGAATATTCCACCTTTAAAGTTCATAGATCATAAATTCAAAGAACCTAGACCTACACACACGCACACACTTACTCATGTATACATAATCTCTCTCAAAAAGGTAAGACTATGCACTTTCACTTTTGGCATCAAACCCTAAATCAATTAATCATAGTACACATAAGTTCCAAATCACTTGATCATGAAGAAACCAATCCCCAATCTCAACCTCAAAGAAAATCTCAAGTGAAGCCCTCCTTGAATCAATTGTTTACACAACTTCAACAAGACTCACTAATTTCTTGAGACCAAAACACTCAAAAATTCATCTTAAAGCAATACCTAGTTTTCGCACCAAATATTCAATAAAGAAGAACTTATGAAATTGTAATTTAAATCTAGTTTGATTTACTTTTCTCAAAACTCTTTTCAAAAACAAAAAGAACCTTAATCAAAATAAAAGATAGTCTCACCAATTCTAGCTCATTGCTAGGGTTTCGAACCATATTCCAAAAGGAATCGGATATCTTCTCAACCTTTCCTCTGATACCAAAAACTGATAGAAATCTAGAAGATGAACCTAATTTCGTTAAAGGAACCATCATCGAAAAAGTGAGAAAAAGATGTTTAAAAGTGAAACTCTTAAAGAGTGCGGAAATTCACAAATAAACTAGACCGTTGAAATAGAAATTCACTATCTTATGAACTCAAACAATACTCAAACGCAAAATCCTAATAATTACCCGGATTGAACAACTTAATCTTATAGAAAGATGAAACCTTTCAATATAATCAAACAATCACCTATATAATTGACGATACATGCTATGACCAAATCACTCACTTAACTACAACAAACCAAACAAATATATATGCTATATAGATAAGGACACTATCATAACCAAGGTACACTAGAATGTCGATAATTTAATAACTTCTAACAATTAATAATTTTCTCCGGTCCCAACTTGGGACCAGTACAAAAAGTGAAAAAATCGATAAAATAATAAGATAATAATGTTTCAGAAAATTCTCTATATTTCTATAGGTCCTAACAATACCATAAATTAATAAATACCATAAATAAAAAAATAATAATAATATTTATAAATATTTTAGTAAAATATGAACTATTAATACTTTTTTTAGTCTGAGATAATGATGTCAACTATATTTAGATTTTAGTATCGTAAAGAGTTCTAATAATTGCTTCATTTGGATGATAGATAAATGAAAATTAGATAATTTAGTTAGAATTATTTGTTCTTCTTAAGGGAATTCTTTAAATTAATAATTTATTAATTTATCGATTATTTAATATTCTTTAAATTAATTAATTTGGTGGTCCTAACACTATTAATTTATGGGAGTTATACTGTAATAAGCAATCAAAAACACATCATTCATCATGCCATTTCCATGCAAACTCATCTATATCAAATAGATAAACCAACAAGGTATCCTACAACCCTAGGACACAAAGAACTCGAGAAAACCAAACAATCAAACATGCTCAACCTATCGACCTTCATATCAAAAGATGATAAGAAAAATTAGTTTTAAAATAATTAAATCATGCAACACATAAACATGATAAAACGGTTTAACTCAAAGAACCAAGTCACACGTTAGGTTCTAAGAAGAACTAACCATTCTTCTCCTTCAAAACAACAAGAAACGCTCATTGTTTAAGAAAAACCACAAAGGGTTCAAATCAATTTATTTGACTCAATAACTTTTTCGACACACTCTTTTTTTTGTGAGAGGATTCGGCCACCTTATATAGGCAAACTCCCTTGCTCTCCAAGACAAAATCCCTACTATTTAGCCTTTACTTTAGGCTAAAGAAACTCTACTTTCCTTGTACTACTGGATCTAATTCATAGAAAGGAAAGACGTTGTCAATTTTGACTCTAACTCTAACTAAACTTAACCATCAAGCAAAGTAATTAACTTTACTTCTTTTAATGGTAAAATACTATTCTACCCTTAATAAAATACTCTCTAGGGCCGGCTATACATTAACCTTTAAACCCTAGTTTATTTAACTTAAGTAAATAGACTTTTTATCTATTTACGGACTCAATAAAATAGTAAATATTTAAATAACCTTTCCGTGCGTTTCTCTCCTTGGTTTTGGCGCGCGCGGCTCCATTCAAAACCCTCAACTTCAATTGATGTCTTCTACACACTTGAATGTGTATCTTCAATCTCTTCAAGACGCTTGCTCTTTGGAACAAACTCACTTGCATCAATCTCTTGGACATCACTTGAATCTTCATCACTTGAATCACTCCACTTGCTAAGGAAATCACCACTTGACTCCTCAGACACTTGTTGATGATTAAGCGATTCTTCTTCAACCTCATTATTCCCAATAGAAGACGTTGGTGAATACTCCTTCAAAGAAGACCAAGTTCTCACAGAAAACTTTCTTCTATTCTTAAACGGAAACAATCTTAGACCACCAACTGACAAGAACACCTTTTGTTTCTTCATTTGATGTTGACTTCGATGTGAAGCCACATGATTCACATCATAGCATGTGTAATGATCTTTCCCTTCTTTTGAAACCGAAACCTGTTAATTCTCTAACTCCAATCATTCTGCCTGATTGTAGTATTCAGCATGTGAAACAAATAGCTTCTGTAGAGCTTAACCATAGGATCAATCTTTCCAATGTTCTTTATGTGCCAACTTTCAAGTATAATCTTATTTCTGTAAGGTCCTTAGCACAATCAGCAAAGTTGTACTTCACATTTTCTGCTGAATTGTTTGTGATAAGAATTTCCGCCTGTCACGCGGACGACCCGGGTTCGATCCTCGGCAACAACGCCAAAATTGATGGATGTCAAACCAACAGTTAAATATTTACTGTAAAATGCAATATAGCGAAAAGTAGGATCAAATCCCACAGGTACGGTGTAATTAACTATGTGTTTCTAATGATTTTCTCTTAGTGTAAGCAACCAAAATAATAGAATGATTTGTAGTGACCTCGAGAACTTAGTAAATGCTGAAAAAAATATAAGAAAACACTTTAAAAAGGGTACACTCAAGATCTTTGGAGAGGGGGTTTTCAATCACAATTTCCACTTCATTTAATAATTAACCATTGAACTTACGTTGGTGACTAAATTATGGTCGGTTCTCCTATGATATCCTCAAGCTTCTTCCAATGTCGAGAGGGTATCTCTACAATCTAACGCAACCTACATTCCTATGGTTATGCAAAACTATAGAGTCATTAACATCGGGTAATGCATAAGACCAACCATGCCTTGCCAATATATTCCTATCCGGCAAGAAACCTTAAGATTTTACACTTAAGTCATGGCCCAATTCAACTGGATCTAAACCAAGCATTTTATTCCTAGATATGCAAAAGTTCATCAGCACTAGCAACTATTTGATCAAGAATAAAGCTAGGAAGATTAAAGCAATTGAATTGGTAACTCGAATTCACCATAAAGATCAACGATCAATCAATAAAATTCATGTACTTCTGTGACCAAACCCCCAAAGGGTGCTTAGCCACTCATATTCAAATTAAAAACAAAAGCATAGAGGGAAACAATTGAATCCATGAACACAAGTTGAAGGGAAGAAAACTCTTTTAGGAGAAATCGCCGAAGACTTGATTCTTGAATCGGATCTTGTTGTTGAGTGATCTCCAACTTGTTCCTTTGTTCTCTCTATGATATGGAACCCTCATAGCAACCTCCAAGGTCTGATAGATGTTTTTGGGGTGTATATAGGGTTTTTATTGTGAAAAATCGCAACCCTAGTTCTCGTAAAAACTTGCATAAAAATAGGGCTTTGTCACTCCGTAGAGTGACGTGTGTTACTCTGCAGAGTGGTCTAAAAAATTCACATCTCACTCATTGGAGTGCCCCTGTCGCTCTGTAGATTGGTGCAGATAGTAAAGTTGTTGCTCTCGATTGCTTTTCTCTTCTGAATCACTCCGTGGAGTGCTCCTCTTCACTCTGCAGAGTGCTCGGTGATTTCACCAACTTTTTTTCAAGTGTATAATTTATCATTTTCATCACCTTTCAAACGCATTTTTCTCATATTACTTATGTAAAATTGATAACAAATCAACTATACTAGGTAGTAGAAAATTCATCTAAAATTATACACTTTAAAGCAAACTCAACACTATTAGGGGTGATTTATATGCAAATTACCTTCTTATCAGACCTCAGGACTAATGATATCATTGGAGTTGGCACAAACTTTCAAGGAGTGTATGTGCTTACTCCTGATTCTTTCAATCCAAGTGAAATCAGGAGACAAGTCCAGTTACATTTGTCATGTTTACTGCTTCATTCTACCATTCCTTCTATAAATAATACCAATACAGTTTGTAATAGTGCTATATTATCTTTGAGTACTCAGTGGCATAAAAGATTAGGCCATCCTTCCTTTGCTGTAATCAAGCAACTTAAGCAGACCTTGAATCTTGATGTAAACAGTGAGTTTTGCTGTAAAATTTGTCCACTTGCTGAACAGCAGAGACTTGTTTTTCCTTCTAGTCATATTCATACTACTTCCTGTTTTGAGCTTATACATGTCAACCTATGGCATCTTTATTCTGATTCAAATCTTTCCCAAACACATTACTTTGTCACCATTGCGGATGATTATAGTTGGTGTACATGGACCTTTTTGATTAGATACAAAACTCAGGTCCTTCAAGTACTTGAAAACTTCTTTTCCATGAGAAATAATCAGTTTCATAAAACAGTCAAAACCATTAGAATAGATAATGTGACTAAATTTATCAATCATTTTTGCCAGTTTTTGTTTTCTAAACTTGGCATTTTACACCAAAAATCATGTGCATACTCAACAGAATGGTGTGGTTGAGAGGAAGCACAAACACTTACTTCAAGTGGTTAGATCACTCATGTTTCAAGCATCATTACCTAAGAAATTCTGGGGAGATGCCATTTTTAATAGCCATTTATTTGATAAACAGACTTTCTACACCACTTCTAGGGTATAGAAGTCACCTTTTGAAATTCTTTTTCCCTCTATTCTTTCATACACTCATCTTAAATCCTTTGGTTGCTTATGTTTCTTTACAAACAATCAACCTCATAAAGATAAGTTTTCTCCCAGAGCTTTTGAAGGTGTTTTTATTGGTTATCCAACAGGCCAAAAGGATTACAAAATATATAGCTTACAAGATCATAAAGTCCATACATCAAGGGATGTAGTGTTTAAGGAATATATTTTTCCTTTTAGCACAACATCTCCTCCTTCTAAGGCCATCTCCAACCCAATACTTTAAATTACAGTACATTATACTTTAAACTTCAGTATCTACAGTGTTTTACAGTAAGTTTCCTCCTATCCAGCAACTCTATATTTAACTCAAAAAGAATATTCTTTTTATATTCTTCTTTGCCTTTTATTATTTTATCATAATTATTAATTTACTAATGCATTTCAAAATAATAAACATCAAACAATAATAATAGTATATAAATCAAGTATATAAATGGTTGATTGTGTAATTAATGTTGTTTAATTTCTATTTTTTGGTTGTTGATACCAACTATCATTTTGATTTGCACATATCAACAAGAATGATGTAAAATACAATTAAATAATGATCAACAGTCAAATAACTAATAAATTTATTCTACATCATGTGAATACTACAATTAGTCTTAATTATGATTAAGTTTATATATAACAGCAAAACCAAAAAAATGCTAAGGAAAGAAAATAAATGAAAAAATGGACGGAGGAAAAAAGGAAAGGAAATAAAATGACAGGACCCACATATTAAACAATTGGAAAAGAGAGAATAACTGGGGGTTGGGGGCCGCATGAATAGTGATGGAGTCCTTTTTAGAGTTACTCTTCAAATCCAGTACGCTGCACCAAAACTGGATTTTACAGCACCTTATAGAGTATGGTCGGAGAGCTTCTCTATTGTAAAACACCACAAAAAGTGATATCCCGTACACGGTTGGAGATACTCTAAGCTTTCAATTCCTGTGATCACACATCTAGATGATCCATCTGATACTACATTTGATGTTCTTATACCTTCTCCTACTCATGAAAACTTTCCAGAACCTCCACCTGATCCAATACAAAATGAATCTGATGATAACCACCATCAGTCTTCATTCCATTTATCATCTGAAACACCTTATATAGCATCTCATGTATCACCTGTTAGGAGAGTAAGTACCAGAGTTAAACAGAAATCAGTATGGCTCAATGATTATGCCACCTTTGCTACACAATCTAAATTTCTACCACCCCAAACCTTTCCCTTTGTTAGCAATTCCACCATAGCTTCTTCACATTTGTCTTTCCTTACCAATACATCTAAGATCTATGAATCATGCACCTATGCACAAGCACAAGGTAATCCTGAGTGGGAAGAAGCTCTGCAGAAGGAAATACAAGCACTAGAGGAGAATGAAACTTGGACAGTTGCTACCCTTCCTCCAAATAAGAGAGCCATTGGCTGCAAACGGGTATACAAGGTTTAATATCACCCTGATAGAACTGTTGACAAATATAAAGCCAAGCTTGTTGCCAAGGGATGCACACAAATAGAAGGAGAAGACTACATGGAATCTTTTTATCCTGTGGCTATGATAGTTACTGTCAGGATCATCTTTGCCTTAGCTGCTGCCAAAAGATGGCATATTCATCAACTAGATGTGAATAATGCATTACTTCATGTATATCTTCTTGAAGAGGTATACATGTAATCACCTCCTAGTTACTCTCAGGTTTCCTTAGGACAGGTGCTCAAGTTAAGGAAATCCCTCAATGGAAAGCAAGCTTCAAGGCAGTGGAATCAAGAATTCACTACGCAACTTGAATCATATGGTGTTAAACAATCTTTTGCTGATCATTGTTTGTTCATCAAGCAAGGGGCTGATCATTTTCTTCCTATGCTGGTATATGTTGATGATGTCCTTATTACAGGATCATCTGAACAGCACATTGTTGCTACTAAGGATTTCCTCCATGCAGCATTCACCATACAGGATCTTGGTCCTGCCAAATATTTCCTTGGTATAGAGATTACTAGATCAAACATTGGTATAGTTCTTAGCCAAAGAAAGTATTCACTGAACATCTTGCAACACGTTGGCCTGACTGGATGCAAACCTGTCAATACAACTTTACCAAAGGGACACAATTTTTAGACTCATAAGAGTCCACCATTGGCATCACTTGATCAATATAGAAGACTAGTAGGTAGGCTGCTTTATCTAGGTGTAACCAGGCTAGATCTTACTCATGCTACTCAACAATTGAGTCAATTTGTTCATAAACCACTGCAAGTACACTGGAATGCAGCTCAGCATGCACTCAGGTATCTCAAAGGAGCTCCTTCTTTAGGCTTACTCTATCCCAGCTTATCTGATCTTCAGCTCACTGCCTTTAGCGATGGTGATTGCAATGTACAGAGACTAGATTTTTACTCTCTTGGTACTGCATCTTCTTGGGCAATGCTTTGGTTCCCTGGAAGACTAAAAAGCAGACTACAGTCTCTAGATCTTCTTATGAAGCAGAATACAGAAGCATGACATTAACTGTGTGTGAGCTTCTATGGATATCTTATTTGCTGAAGCATCTTGAGGTACCTTTGTCTCTTTCCATTCCTTTTGGTTGTGACAATCAGTCAGCTCTCCATATTATAGGGAATCCAACTTTTCGTGAACATACTAAGCATTTGGATATTGATTCTCATTTTGTCCACAATCAATACAACGTTGGTTTTATCCTTCCCATGTTTGTACCTTCAAAATGTCAACCGGCTGATCTCTTCACCAAGACTCTCCATGCTTCACCTTTTTTCTTCTTGTTGTCCAAGCTGAGTCTTGCAGATCTTCATCATCCCAAGTCTCAGCTTAAGGGGTGGAGGGGGATCAACGAATTAAAGGGTGAAATGAAGCTTCTATCCCTGGACCATTCTGATCAATTCTTTGCATTTGATCCAGGAGATTAGGCAGGGACTTAATTGATCTTTTATGTAAATATTAGGACTCATTTGTATAGTTGACTGTTTGACTTGTATTTAATTCCAGCTAATCATTAGTTTTAGGTTTATATATTGTAAACAACTTGATGATCAAGCTAATCGATTATAAACACAATTTTTACCCAAATTTGATCATGTCTTCTTCTTCAACTTCCCGCTATGAAACCCTAGCCAATCTTTGACACATGGATATTGAATTGGCCACATATACAAGTGCCATGACAACATCAACTTGTGGCTACGTCATCATCTTAATCATTAATTTGAAAATAATCATATTGAAACCCGAAAGATTGATCATAATTTTTTACATTTTCCTCTATGCCAACACATGTAAACCAAAAGCCATTTTTCTAAAAAATAAAATAAAATAAAATAAAATTGGTGTGTTTTACTATTGTAACATCCATATAAAATTTTTCGTCTTTCGTTATCTTGTTGTATATTATAGCTAATTGAAGTTCATGTGAATTATTAATATTTGGACAAGTGGGAACCTAAAAAACGCAACTTTGGAGTTGGGGATTGGACAAGATATTAAGATATAAGAATTGTCGGAAAAAAATTTGGAAATTGTATTAGAGGTCCAGAATTCAGAAGAAAAAAAAAAGATGGGAAAACTAACATTGAGACATGGAAGACTGTTGGTAAAAAGAAAAAAAAATGCTTTGGCATACTCTATTTTAATTACAAGTCGTTCAGCATTATAGAAAATTGACATAAGTCGATGTCACTAGCGTCGACTTGGCAAGTTTCCATCTTCCTACTTATCCGTGCTTTCACGTAAATACCATTTGTGTCTATAAAAAACATGGATTTGTAGAGAACAAAACAATACATTAATTCCATGAAATCACTAACAAGTTTCGCCTCTTTTAAGAAATTTTGTTAATTACATGAGAACCAAATTAAACAAATGATCTCCATAGTCGGCATCACATGTTGATATCAAAATTCGCACGATACGTTATGGCAACTGGTGATAAAAATTTACTCAGCAGTGGAAGGCTTAAAACAGACTAAAGACAGAGTTTTGCTGGTCTTTTGTAGTTTTGTAAATAAACTCTCCGATACTTAAATTAATGTAGGAACAAAAGAGAGAGTAAGCTGAGAGGAGAGTATTGTTTGTAGGTTGTATAAAATAAAAAAGAGACTGCCGTATAGATGAATCTTCCTAAAAATAGGTTTTGATGATCTTTTATCCTTCTAGCAATCCAACTCAAATCATATTTATGAGGTCCAATAGTTTTCCAATATTTTGTATTTATAATTAGTATAAAAATGATTGTCTTATTTGGATTTTTTCATTTACTATAATTTTACTAAAAAGATTAACATCGAACAATGATTTTAGGACTGACAAAATATATATATTTTTTATGGAACATTAATTTTAGTAGCATTGTTCATTTTTTTCCCTAAAATATAAGATATAAGAGTATGAGCAAATAAAAGCTTCTAGATCCGCCACTAAAATTGAGGTAAAAAAGTATAAAGAAAGTAATTTGAGTCTCTCTTTTAAGAATCTTTGTAGTTTTAAAGCAGCTTAACAACTTTTTTGTGCTCCCTGGATTTTGGGTCTCTGTTTTAATTAGTGTTCCCTTTGGTTCCTGGGATCTCAACATGTGGTTAAGTTAGTAGTTTTTTGTTTCAAAATAATTCAGTTTGGACTAAACATAAAATTCAAACTTGTAATTGTTTGGGGACAAAATGAAGTCATGTTTGCGAGATCTAATAAAATATTATTTTTTGCAATTTCAAGTAAAAGAAATAATAACCTAGTGCAAGTGGCTTAATTAGCATATCATCATAAGAAGAAGTCTTCATTTATAACTTACTTAATTATCACAACAACCATTTGAAGATGAATTAATTTATTGTCAACGGAAAAAGGAAGGAAAAATAAAACAAATACCGGACCAAAACCATTAATTAATTCACAGTAGCCCAAGTTGTCTTGAAGGTCCAAATATAGGCCCGCATGTGGTTACACCTTAAAACCAATTGGTGATAAGGGGAGTAGCACATGTGGTTATATATTAGTTTCAAGAGTCTCCATTTATCCATATGGGACAAGGAACGTGGGCTCAATATCAATTTTCTCAACTCCCCCCTCTCAAGCCCGAAGGGGTTGGACAAACTGGATAAACTGCCGAATCAGTAAATGCCCAGATATAACTAGATATATAAGTAGAAATAGAAGGCCAGATTTGGATAAGAAGAAGTAAAAGGTCCAAACGAGTAAGTAAATCAGACCGCGAATATAACTGCCGGGTCAGTCAAAGTCTGTCCCACAAGTCACACAGGTCCGCTGATAAAACCCACTCTGATACCATTTGGAAGGCCTAAATATAGACCCACATGTGGGTCCATCTTAAAACCAATTGGTGATAAGCGGAGTATCACATGTAGTTATATATTGGTTTCAAAAGTCTCCATCTATCCATGTGGGACAAGGAACTTAGGTTAAATATCAATATTCTCAACAAGTTGCAATGTCAAGACTTGACTTGCAAACATAATTTATTTTTACGATCAATTGATTCATTAGTTAAGTTTATTATCTTGATTAGTTTGTTTTGGTGATTTGTAATCAGTTCATCATTTCTCTGGCATATCATTTCCTTATCTTCTTCTCTCATATTTTCGAACTCACAAAACATTCAATCGGCTATCTTCTAATCTATCCATCACTCATGAATCTGGAAATTAAAAGAACCAAAAAGAAAGCCATCTTTCTTGCACTTTTACATGGATTGAGGTATTTTCTTAAGAACCTAAGATTGTGTTTTTTTTTCTTGTTATATTACGCTGCTAAGGAAAAAAAAAAGAAAGAAAAAGAAGGTAAAATCCCGTATGAATATTTGATTGGAGCTAGAAGTACATATATAAAAGCTACCTCTCAAGATCTTCTTAATTTGGGAAGGAGATTCATAGTGTTGGTTTGCACCAACTTAAAGTTTATCAGCGGCAGATCAACATTCTACAAGAAGGTATAGTATATGCACATGCACATTCTTGGGCTATATTGTATGATTTCTTTGTTTTTTGAGGTTTTTTAGGTCTACAGTTACTGGTGCATATTTTCTTGATCAGGAGTTAGAGCGGAAGAAGAGGAAAGGATTAGCATGTTTAAGTTTTACATATAGGTATATTTGATCTTTTATTTTTATTTTGGCCTCCTTGTTGTTTTCCATCACGTATTCTTCTTTGTTTTCCTTTAATTAATTTTTATTTTCCTTTCAGATTGATTGAAATTCTATAAAATCAACTTAAGAGTTTTTAGAAGATTTTGTATTTACTGTATGAACCATTGCACTGCAAATCATAATCATCCAATTATTAGTGAAAAAAATAAGATAAATAGTCCTTGATGCCAAACTAATCATGTATCCAACACTAAAACGTGAGAGTTAATTAATTATGTTATTCTTCTGTTCCAAATAAGTGTCGTTTTAGCAAAATAGAAAAATTTTAAACTAAGTGTCTTTTTTTTTATTCCAATACACTTTTTGTCTAAAATTTTAAAACTTACCCTCAAACGAAATAGTGTTATTGGCAAACATTTATTTTAATGGGGTTGGTTGAGGATATTCTAATAATTTACCTACCATATTTAAGTGTTTTTAAACTGTATACAAGTTGTCTGATAACAGTTATTTTAGAATGGGGAGAATATGTAAAATTAATTACACAATATTGTGCAATAACGACCTAATGTCATCTGCTGTAATATCTTCTCGTAAGCATAACCACTGGTGGCTTTTGATTGATTTGAATCCATCAACAGCCGAATTGCTAGGCTCTAAAATGTATGGAATGATGAACGACGATATTCTTCCAATCACACAAATCTATTCCATTTAACAATCACATTAAGTTTAAATTTGAACAATTAACACTTATTATGATTTATGAGAATTTAATTAGTGTTACTGTCACAATCCAGTAGTCGTGTTACAGGTCATAAATTCATAATGAAAGTTTATGGTGTGACAGACTATCTGTCAATTCGTTCAAAAGAAAACCAACTTAAACTAGTAGATAGTTAACAAGTTAGGTAGAATCTACAGGAACGGCAGTGACTGTCTTTGAATCATAGGAAAACCGAATCAAAGCAAAATAGGAAAAGGCAGTTGAGATGGCCACTCACGTAAGTGTTGTCAGCACTCACGTGAGTGATGATCTTCCTAAATAGAATGCTAAACGGACAAATAATTAACAGGTAAGGAAGTAAATTCGAACAGATAGAGCATGAAAGGTAGTTGTTTAGGTAGGAATTCATGGTAACAAACAGAGGAAGGGAGTCTAGGGATCCTCATCTCTTTCTATGTTACTTCTACAGTGATTATGCATCCATGTAGTACGAAAGGTGTACGATCAGACGCTAATATACCCATAAGTCTCTACCGATATTCTTGAGAGAGTCCCTCCAGTGACTTACAAGCTCCATTATGGGTAAATAGTTCAAGTCCTATCAGGCCATTAAAAGCTAGAGTCCTATTATTGATTGTCTCGTACCGACTATATATCATCCGATCAGTTAAAACCTTAGACTGTTACCTCCAAGTCACTAGCCATTTTAGTCATTCTAAACTAAGTTTACCCTTATGGAATTTCCCCAGTATGCATGTGCAAGTGCCTAGTTGGGCAGACTACACACAAGGTTAATTCAAAGACTAAAACTAGGCACACTTACATCGTCCTCGAATCAAATCTAAAATATTTTCACATAGGAAAAAGAATTCAACCCCAGTAAACAATTTAGCTACTCATAATTAGTATCTTAAATACAAAATCCATGAAGAATTGAGCATAAAATATGACTACAAGATTAGAGAAAGCAACCAGAGAGTTAAAAATACAAGATTCGGATGAACATCAGACACTCAGACGAGTTGGAATGCCACTCATATGAGTGTTTGTCTTTGCTAATACCACCTAAGAGACTCTGTTGCAGAGATCTTGTCTAATTCTCTACTCATCTAAACTCCAAACTTTATATACTAAGCTACGTCTCCTTCAGCTCTCTTCAAAGTGTGCTTCGTTTCCTCCTTTCATTGAGTGGCAGTAGCTTATTCTTCATTAGGATTCTGCCACGTATGCCAGCCAGCAGGTTCATCTAGAGCATCTATTCCTTGCTTGGTTTTTTAGGCATGATTCTAGGTGCATTCTCTTGGTATTTTGCTGAATATACAAGACCATATCAGCCACTTAGGATGGCTCTTCCTTGGCTGCTAAAGATTTCTTATTTTGGTAAATGATCATGCCTTGGAAGCGGTCCTAAACTTATATCCTATAATCGGCCTTTTCTGCAAAAGCGGTCTTGGAAATATCCCTGAAATTGCACTTCAGTCCAATCATCAAAGTTCTGCATTTTTCCCATTTCCCCACATTTTTGATGACTTTGCAACTGATCAAAGAAAAGTATAGAAATCACTTAATAGTATCCAATTCTAGCCTAAATTCTACTAAATGTCAAGGGAAAGAGGACGAAAAGTAATGCTAATAAACATATATATTTGACACTCATCAGTTTATTGCAATATTTATGAATAATAATTAAAATAATTGATGATGACTTAATCAAATGTTAGGTCAACTGAAAAAGACAACGTCAATGACACCACTTATTATGGAACAATTAAGGCAGCTTCATTTTTGTTTTTGATACATAATTTTGTTTTGTTTTTTAGTTCACAACATAACTTTGGGAAAAATAAAAGTTTCAATGTTACAAAGTAATAAAAGCCTTTGATTATATTGTGTGTATATTTCTTGGTTGTTTTGTTCGAGTTTTTATGTGTTTAGTTCCTTAAATCTAAGTGTGTGTGTGTGTGTGTGTGTGTGTGTGTGTGTTTGTTTGTTGTGTGTGTGTGTGTGTGTGTGTGTGTGTGTGTTGTGTGTATGTATGTGTGCGCGCGTGCATGCGCGTATGTCTTGAGGGTTGGTGATTTATTTCCATATGAGTATGTGTTAGTGATTTTGTTATAAGCCCCACCCACCATCTCAAATTTATCAATATAAGATTCGGGTTCTTAGTAACCTGAGAAGGACTCATCTAAACTGTAGACTAAAGTATTTCTCTAATCTTTTTATACACCAATTTCCACATGTTGTGGAGAAACATCATTGCCATGGAGAATTTCCCTGAAATTCAAACTACCTTTGATAATGTGCCAATGATCTCCTGGATGAGATTGAGTTTTTCTGTGTTGGGCATCGTATGGAAACTTGTTGATATAATTTATGGATATGCAAGGGAGTGGATCAGTGAAGGTAAAGAAAAACAAATAAAAAAAAGCAAACAAAAAATGAAGTGGACGAGTAAATTTGAATAGTATGAATCTGCTTTGCTTGCTGTGGATAAGAGTTTTGTCACACTCTCTTTGCAGCTCCAAATTTTTGAATTTACGTTACAATTGCAAAGAAATGAAATGGTTTTTGAAAGAGACAATCTCGAATACAAGTTGTTGAATTCAGTTCAAGAAGAAATCATTCGTTCAGTTCCCAAGAAATGATGAATTTGCGCCAGATTTTGCCTCATGGTCCATTTCAGTTTAGTTCTTCTTTATTAATGGAATTAACAGTAGCCATTTCTAATATTGATTGGGTTATTCCTCGTTTGCTCCCAGTCGTAAGGAATTTTAATAAAAGAGTATCTGTGTTTGATAACCTTAAATAAGACGCGAAATTCTTGATAAACTTCGCCGTATTCATCGAGAGAATTCAAAGACTTAACGTTAAGCAGATGGAAGATCTATTGTCGCATATTCGAGGCTTGGTTTTTGATATTGCTAACTACATTTTTATGCAACTTTCATTCTCAGGTAGCACTGACGATGGCAATTTCAACTATAACAAACTTGTAAATAAAATTGGCCTATTGGATCTCATATTTGTGAGATTTATGTTGGAGCCTTGGAGGAAGTCTTAAAATTGTCATGCTCATCCAATCATCTCTATCAAGGTAATCATACACTTTTTTTGGTGGATTTTGTTGAATCTCTCCTCTTCCTTCTTTCAAAGCTAGTGCTACATGGTGCCGATTCCACGTGCATATTTCGTCATCAAGTGCTTAAAGTACACGAGGGATTGAGATTCTTGGTATCCACTCTCAGAGAGCACCATGGTAAGGTTGGCAAGCGGTATAAGAAAATGCACCAACAAATCAAAGTATTGATTTGTGAAGTTGGAATTATCATTTTTTTACCCTTTTCATGAAAAATAAGACAAAGGAGACATGACAGAAAAAAAAAGAGCTTTGTTTTTTGGAGTTCGACATGAAATTTGAACGTATTAAGGAAGCAAAAGGAGAGGGACCGAGATTTCCACTAAAGTTAGCATCAAACTTTCCTCAAGTCAATTTACTAGGGTTTATTAATTCCGTCTTGGAAAAAATGAAGTCATTCAATCTAGATGAAGTGGTTTCGGTAATGGGTTTGAAAAGAGATATCTTTCAAAGTGTCTACGATGACCTAGAGTTTATAAGATCTTTTTTGGTATCAAATTGAGAGCCTTCAAAATTTATGGAGTTGCATTGATGCGGTAGCCTACGAGACAAAGTTTGTGCTTGATTATATGGTGGTTGGAGGGGCTTCAGAGAACTTTGTTGTACCCCTTAGTAACATCATAGAAGAGATCAAACTTTTAAAGATAAAGGCTTCAGAAGATTTTCACAACATTGGGCTGATCATTGAAGTCCAGAATAGTACCAAAACTGATCGGAGCAAGAGAATAAACATAGTGGGTAAGATCCCGAAATTTGACGATCCAGTAGTGGGCTTGCATGATGAGGCAGAAAAAATAATCGATCGACTCACAAGAGATACAAAACATTTGAACATTGTCTCCATTGTGGGTATGGTTGGGTTAGGAAAAACAACTCTTGCGAAGAAAGTTTATAGACATCCCACTATATATAATCATTTTGATGCTCATTCATGGTGCACCATCTCACAAGTATACAACCATAAAAGTTCGTTGTTGGTGATTTTAAAAGGTCTTGAGAAAGATTTTCCTTAAAAAATGAGCAAAAATGATTAGCCTATAAATTCTATAAATGTTTGAAGGGAAAAAGGTATCTTGTCATCATAGATGATGTTTGGGATATTAAACCATGGGAAAGCTTGAAAAATTCATTCCCAAATGATTTCAATGGAAGTAGAATCCTCCTGACTAGTAGACATGAGAATGTGGCTTTGAAAATCCAACAACATAGTGAACCTCACCGGCTTCGCAACCTCACATATGAGGAGAGCTGGGAGTTGTTCCAAAAAAATATGTATTTTGAAGAAGATTATCCTCTAGAATTACTTAAACGTGGGAAGGCAATAGTGCAACATTGTAAGGGATTGCCACTAATGATTTTAATCATTGTTGGACTTCTTTCAAATATAAAGCCAGTTCAATGGGACGAAGTTGAGCAAACTCTCATAAAAGGTACTACATCACTTACAAATAAGTGTACAGAGACCCTAGAGTTGAGTTATCACTATTTGCCATAGTATTTGAAACCATGTTTTCTTTACTTTGGTGCATTCGAAGAAGATAAACAAATACATGTTCGAGAATTGTTTTAGCTATGGATCTCGGAAGGATTCATGGTGTAAAATACTAGGAATGAAACCCTAGAGAATGTAGCCGAGGGTTGGCTGGTAGAGTTAATACAAAGAAATTTAGTTATGATTGCTAAGAAAGGGCCTACATGCAAGGTAAGATATTGCATTGTTCATGATTTATTGCATGAGTTTTGTGTGGGAAAAGCCAACAAGAAGAATTTTTTGCATAGCCTGCATCGTCACGAGCTTGGTAATTTTACTTACTAAGACTGCAATATCGGTTAAGTGTTTATTTTAGGAGAGTTGACGGTGTTGTGGATTTGAGCCTGATCTATTCTTGGTTACACACTCTATTCCTCAATGTTTATAGAAAACATTGGAAAAGTACCATGTACAACTTTTTCCCATCAATACTTTTAAGAATTTTTCTTTTGAATGATATTCCGAGATACTTCACCTTTCAAAATAGAATCCTACCACTTGTCCACTTGAAGTAGTTGGCCTTCACAATAGGAAGATTAGAGGACTTAATATTCCACCGTCATTCATCAATCTCTTAAATCTGGAGACTTTTATTGTTTATGGAGGTGGAAAAATTTTCCTACCAAATACTCTAGGATGTATGACAAAATTAACGCGTTTGTATACAAGTGGTGTATGGGTATTTGCATCAGAAAATATTGATCCTGTCTCCAATTTAGAGCATTTACAAATTCTCTCCAGTATATCATTTTCAAGTCTCCAAACAATGATGAAAGTAATCAGGAACTTTAGCAATATCCGGATACTTAAATGTGTTCTCCATCTCGATAGAATGCAACATCTGAACTTGGATGTTGTAAGGTTGGAGTTTTTTAGTCAACTTGAAACACTCGGAATCGATGGTACTTCCTTTGGTTATTCCTTTCAGTTTCCTAAAAATTCAAAGAGCCTATGTATCTTTATCAACTCATAGGTTTCCAAGGAGTGAAATGTTAGCAATTTATAGACTGCCAAATCTCGAAGTTCTCAAGTTATATGAGGATGCATTTAAAGGGGACCATTGGGATATGATAGAAGAGGAAGAGACATGCCCCACACGTAGATACCTTAGATTGGGCTTCTTGATGGGATTTTGCAAGTGGACGGCCTCAAATGATAATTTTCCTTGTCTTTAGAAATCAGTATTGTCCGAATGTGAAGAATTAGTGGAAATACCGACTTGTTTTTGCTGAAAGTTCAACTCTTGAGATCTTAGAAGTGCGTCGTTGTGGACGTGCCGCTAGGCCCTGGGTAAAGCAAATAAAAGAAATGAAGGAAGAATGTGGAAATGATGGTCTGAAAGTTATTATCCCTATTGAGTACAAAATTTTTTATTCAAATAGTAAAAAAGCGAACCTTTTTTTCTTATATAATGAAATAATATTTTAATGATAGGATCCTCCTAATTCCTTTTATTGCCCCTCTTTTTTTTAAAAAAAAGTATCTAGCATCTTTAGGAAAAAATGTAGGCCAAATGCTAATGAAAAAATAATAAATAAACAATACTTGAATCGCCCTAAAAAGCACTGTCCTTAAGAAACTATTCCAATGGTATTGAAATGTCTCCCCAGAATTAAACAAGTCTTTCTCAAATAATAGAGGAAACAGGAACAGCTAAAATATTAATACAGCAACAAAAAATGAAAAACAATGATTTCTTTTTTCAAAATATTTTTTGAACCAAAACAAAACAAATAAAAAAACCAAGAGCATAAACTGACGGCTAACTCTTTTGTTCGATAAACCAACGAAAAGAACAAAAACTTCAGAAAAGAAAGCTTTTGTTTGTGGGTTTAATAAGCCGAAAGAGAAATAAGAAAGCAAAGAAAATGAGAGGGAGAAGAAAGAGTCTGATGGTGAACTTTTTCACATCAATATGGCCATCTATTTATAGTGCAAAATTAGCACGTAACTCCTCCATAAAATCAGAAGCCAAATCTCCCACTTTGATAAGATTTAACGTCAATGGCCAAAAATTGAGGAATTCAAGTGCTAGACTTTTTCTACTTTTGACTTAGCAATTTTATTTATTTAAAACACGATAAAACTAAGTCAAAACTTTCACTAATTTTATTTTACTCATAGTAAAATTTCTTTACTCATTAAAATTAATTTGAAATTCTTTAATTTATACAACAATCCCCACATTTTTCAAAAGATTTTAAAACATAAGAATAATAAAATTTGATAGATATATTTGGGTGCAGTGTAATCAGTCTGGTGTCTTTTGGACTAAGAACCAAACTTAGATTAATAAAACATGACTCACAGAATAATTGGTAAAATTAAATTTCTATGAACCAAGTATTCCATTTGTAAGACATAGGTTTCACTAATCACAATGCAAACCCATATTTTGTTGTTCGCGTGGTTTTACTCCAACTGGCCATGCGAGTGCCTGGTTATTCATGAGAGCTCTAAAGATCCGACTTTAAAATCTTATAGGGGCGGCCCCATTCCACTCTCATATAGGTGACTTCATCAAGTGTACACTTCTTTAAATACACCACTCGTAAGAGATATGAATTCATTAAGAGTTTAACTCAACCTCACAATAGATAGCAGTTTAAGCATCCATCACAGTAGAGTTTTAACTCAAAGTGCTTCAGTGTCAATATTGACTTGTTATTACCCATATGAACCTAGTTCGTGGGATTTCCAATCACATAGGTAGGGTTACCATCTCTATTGACAGTCAGTTGGTCTATGTCACATTTCCTTTGAGGTTTGAAGAATTAATTTTCTTCCCAAAGGTTTAGTAAGAGGATTAGCCAAATTCATTTCTGACTTCACGTAATCAACGGAAATAATTCCATCCTTCAACAACTGTTTTACGACATCGTGTCTCAATTTCATGTGTCAGTTTCTACTATTATAAGATTTATTTTTAGTAGTATTAATTGCTTCTTCACAATCACAATGCATAGAGACAGGAGACATGGTATCCTTATATAAAGGAATACTCGCTAAGAGATTTCTCAGCCAATTCAGCCTCGGAACCAGCTAGCTCAAGAGCTACAAACTCCGATTCCATAGTTGATTTAGCATAAATTGTCTGTCCCGATGATTTCCATGCTATAGCACCATCACCAAGGGTGAACACAGAACCACTAGTAGATTTTGTCTCATCTGAATCAGAGATCCAGTTAGCATCACTATACCCTTCTAATACAGTGGAAAATCCACTATATAGGATACCACAGTTCATGGTTCCTCTCGAGTATTTCATTAGTCTAACAATTGCAGACCAATGCGCATGATTGGGATTATGAATATATCTACTCAGTCTACACAAAGCATATGCTATATCAGGCCGTGTAAAATTCATCAAATGCATCAGACTCCCAATAATCTGAGCATATTTAGACCGAGCGACTGGGTCAGCACGATGTTTTTTCAATTGAGTGTTAGCGTCATAAGGAGTGCTCATCGGTGTCACATCAAAGTTTTCAAAGTTCTTAAGAAGTCTCTCCACATAATGTTCTTTTGACAACATAATACCATTACTTCTCCTTATAAGTTTAACACCCGATATCATTTTTGCTTCACCCAGATCTTTCATATCAAAATTAGGTGATAGAAAATATTTAGTACATTCTATTACTTGTAAACTAGTTACCAAATATAAGCATATCATCCACATATAAACATACAATCACATATTCACCATTAATACTGTTAATATAAACACATTTGTCCACTTCAACAGAAGAAAATCCATCTCCTTGTAACACTTGATCAAATTTCTCATACCATTGTTTTGGAGCTTGTTTAAGGCCATAAAGAGATTTAACTAATTTACAAACTTTGTTTTCTTTTCCAGAAACAACACATCCTTCAGGTTGAACCATATAAATTTGTTCTTCCAAATCACCATTTAAAAATGTTGTTTTTACATCCATTTGATGTATAAGAAGTTTATGAAGAGAAGCTAAAGCAAATAATACTCGGATAGAAGAAATTCTAGTCACAGGTGCAAATGTATCAAAATAATCAATGTTTAGTTTTTGTGAAAACCTTTTGCGACTAGACGAGCTTTATATATTTATCAATAGATCCATCAACATTAAATTTTCTTTTAAAAATCCATTTGCAACCGATTGGTTTCGCACCAAGTGGTAAATCTACCAAAATCCAAGTTTTATTTTTTACAATGGAATCAATTTTACTTTGAATAGCTTCTTTCCATAACTTTGCATCAGAAGAGTTTATTGCTTTATTATAATTTGAAGGTTCATTATCAACTAAAAAAGTTTGAAAATCGTTTCCAAAAGAAAAAAGTTTTCTTTGCCTTTTGTTCCTTCTTAATTCCTCCTCAACGGGGTCATGAGAATTTTCATTTGACAGTGGATAAATATGTTCAAAGAACTCAGCATTCTTTGTTTCGATAATAGTATTACAATCAAGCACATCACTTTTCAAAATAAGAAATCTATATGCAACATTATGTTCTGCATATCCAACAAACATACAATCAGAAGTTCTACTACCAATTTTCCTTTTCTTACGGTCTGGCAGTAATACTTTAGCAAGGCACCCCCACACTTTTAAATATTTTAAATTAGTTTTATAACCTTTCCATAATTCGTAAGGTGTTTTGTCAGTCTTTTTATGAGGAACTCTATTTTGTAAGTGTCATGCAGATAGTATAGCCTTACCCCATAAATTATCAAGCGCTTGAGAGCTTACTAACATAGAGAGTTCATCATTTCTTTTAGTGTTCTATTTTTCCTTTCAGCTACTCCATTTGAATCAGGTGAATAAGTAGGCGTTATTTCATGAATTATACCTTCCTTTTTACAAAGTTCATTTAAGGCAAATATTCACCCCCTCTACCAGATCTAACCCTTTTTATTTTTCTGTTAAACTGATTTTCAACTTTAGTTCTATAAAGTAAAAATGCATTATAAGCATCATCTTTATTTCGAAGTAAACAAAGTCTAGTATATCTAGAATAGTCATCTATAAAATTGACATCATATCTTTTACCTCCTTTAGTCATAGTTTGTTTTAAATCCCCTAAGTCTGTATGAATTACACTTAATAATTCACTTTCTCTAGTAAAACTTCTACAAGTTTTCTTAGAGATTTTGGTTTCAGCACATATTTCACATTTATCCATGTTAGTGAAAATTAATACCAGAGATTTAACCAAGTGATTGCATTTTCTTTATGTAATTAATATTAGTGTTTCCTAATCTAGCATGCCATAAAGAAACATAATCAACAATATTAGCAAAACCAGATGCATTTTCATTGATCACATTGGAAATGTAAAGTACAAAAAGTCCTTGATTACAATAGCCTTTCCCCCACAAACACATTATTTTTTTTCATAACAATCTTTCAGATTCAAATGACGTTTTTATTCCAACTTTTCCTAGTAAGGCAACAAAAACCAAATTTACTCTAATGTTTGGAACATGCAACACATTATTAAGGGCTAAAGTTTTTCCCGAAGTGAGTTTCAAGACAACTTTCTCCTTACCAAAAACCTTTGCAGGCCGTGAGTCTCCCAAGTAGACAACTTCTTCATCATCTCCTACAGAAGTATAGGAGGAAAATGCTTCTCGATTTGCACATATGTGCCGAGTAGTCCCAGAGTCTACAACCTACTCATTGACATTAGTAGCAATGTTCACTTGAGAAATAACGGCAACAATTATTTCATCTCTTGTGGCTAAATTAGCCTTAGGACGATTCACCTTGGCATCGTTATTTCTCATTCTTTGTTTACCTTGAGCAACATGATAACTTGGTTTTCTACAAACAAAACAATTGCCTCCACTCTTCTTAAAAGTGGGATTATAAGACTTGTAATTTATAGACTTGTTTGTGTACCTCTTATTGTCGCTTTGCACCAAATTCGCTTTGAACACCATCTCCTTGGCTTTAGCATTTACTCCTTCCCGTTAGTGTCTTCAATCCTAAATATATCGGAAAAAGGTTTGACATTGATTAAACAGACAAGGACCGTAGGTGAAACTGGTACAATAATATTAGATTACGTAGTATGAACATTGATAGAATTAGCATGGTCAGAAGTCATAGTTTCTTAAGATTGTAGGAAAAATGAAGGCCAAATGCTAACGAAAAAATAATAAATAAACAATACTTGAGTCGTGCTAAAAAGCACTGTCCTTAAGAAACTATTTCAATGGTATTGAAATGTCTCCCCATGATTAAACAAGTCTTCCTCAAATAATAGAGGGAACAGGAATAGCTAAAATATTAATCCAGCAACAAAAAATGAAAAACAATGATTTCTTTTTTCAAAATATTTTTTGAACCAAAACAAAACAAATAAAAAAACCAAGAGCATAAACTGACGGCTAACTCTTTTGTTCGATAAACCAACGAAGAGAACAAAAAATTCAGAAAAGAAAGCTTCTGTTTGTGGGTTTAATAAGTCGAAAGAGAAATAAGAAAGCAAAGAAAATGAGAGGGAGAAGAAAGAGTCTGATGGTGTACTTTTTCACGTGAATATGGCCATCTATTTATAGTGCAAAATTAGCACGCACGTTATTCCTCCATAAAATCAGAAGCCAAATCTCCCACTTTGAGTTAATGGCCAAAAATTGAGAAATTCAAGTGCTAGGCTTTTTTTACTTTTGACTTAGCAATTTTATTTATTTAAAACATGATAAAACTAGGTCAAAACTTTCACTAATTTTATTTTACTCATAGTAAAATTTCTTTACTCATTAAAATCTATTTGAAATACTTTAATTTATACAACAGCATCCACGTCCTATTTTAGTTAGTCTTTGTTCTGCTACGCAATTTTAGCGATTTCTTATTATTTAGCAGTTTAGGATGATTCTAAAGCTATCACATCAATTTGACAGAATGATTTTAACTACGCATTATCAGAAATCGATTAACTTTTTCCAAGCAGAAAATTTGAGGATATTACAATATTTGATTATTTTAAACTACATGTTGTAGTCTTTTTCCATGAATATTTGTGATGTAGAATGTCCGCATGCATGCCTACGATATAGTCCCTCCATCAAAGAATTGCTAGCTAGTTCGAAATTTCTTTTTTTTTTTTTTAAGTATAGAGTGTGTTAAAAAATAAAATCCCAACATATCAGTCATTTGGGGATGGCATGACCATTCTATAGTTTGCTTTCATTCTGAAAACAAATAAAATTTTTCGAGATCACGATTTAACTGAAACAGGTGATTTGAGTTTTTTTTTCTCGTTCAATAATATATCACTGTTGAAGGCTAATTTCCTTAATTATTACATAATGAACAACCTAGGAGTTCAATAATATATGGTTCGGTAAAAAATCTTTTCATGTGTCACGGGTGAAAATTGATTCTTTTTCTTGGGCTGGGTTCACTGTCTTCGTTTGACTTACCATTATCCCTGGATTCAACATGGAGGGTTAGTTTCATTGTTGTTCAAAATCAATCCTCTGGGTCACGGAGGATTCGTCACTCAAAAAAAAAAAAAAAAAGAGCAAAAAAGATTGTGCAATTGAAATTGAGCTTCTCTGGGGCTCCTTTTTGCAGGATCTTTTGATGGGGATGACGATGACAATGGTGTTGGTGATAGAGATGATGGTTCCGATAACAATGAGGGTGATGATGATGACGGTGATAATAATTAATGCCAAAGCAGGTAGCTAATTTTGACTGAATAATAACAGGGGTTTTGAAGTGTATATCTTTATTTATGTTCTTTGAAGGTCGGAGGGCTCAATGATTTATTCTGAGTTAATTTGGAATTCACCTCCGTGATCAATTTTTTTTGCTAGTTTATCATTTTTATTTACTCATTGATCTACTCAAAAGTTATTGTTCCAGTTTGAAATTTCACTTTTAGTACAATCTGAAGTAAAAATAAAAATCCAAACTATACAATCAATTGGGAATTTGGAACACAATACATATGAATATAGCATTGATTTTGTGTTGACAAGGCGGATGAGTCCCGATTATTTACACAGTGGTAATTTGTCATCTTATTTACAGGTCGTATGTGGTGCCACTGAAGAATGGTATAGTTAGAGATATCATACTTGACGTGTGTGAAGTGTGAACTGTGAAGAGACGAGTAGTACGACTAAATATCTTCACATTATTGCATGAAAGAGGAGCCCAATGCGATTGATTATGCGAAACCTTTCCAGAGAAATTAGTCGGAACTCTTCCAACAGTTTGATTTCCATGTAACTTTGTCTTTTGTGTTTTGGAATTGTAAGATCTATTCATGTTTAGCTTCTGTCAAACGTGTGAAATATATATAATAAACCTTATTGCAATATGATGTGGAAATATTTCTCAAAATTTAGGGATATAAAAGCTCTAAGTATGGTACTGGAGCGTATTTATCATTATGAAGCTCTAAGCTCAAAGTACTTATCTCCGATTCAGTGATTGTACACATTTATATCCAAAAATCAATAGGTCTCTCATTGTTTCTCCAAATGAAGTAGTAGTTAAAAGTTCTTGACTTTGAAAGCAATGGGTAATAGCCAAGTGAATTGTTAATTTGTTATCTCCATAACTCCTAATACTTGTACCTTTCCAAAAAAACTCCTAATCCTTGTAAAAGTAGGATTAAATTGCCCCTTTCGTTTCTGCTTCTTATATCTTTTTATTTTTTGATTGGACTAAAATGTCCAAATGGTCCCTTACATTTGGGCATACTCGAATTTGCGTCCCTAATATTAACATTTCAATACCGTAGTCCCAAACATCATGTTTTCGCACTTTTTTTTGTCCCATTTCACTGTTTCCGGCCGTTGACATGCCGGAATCAGGGGTATTTTTGTCTTTTAATTTAATTTGAATTTTTATTAAAATTTAAATTATTAAAAATATTTTATAATTAAAATTTCATTATTTAATTGTTAAAATATTATTTATTAATTAAAAATATTATTATACAATTTTAAAATTTATCATTATTTTCAAAATTACTTTTTTTATTTATTATTTACTTTAAATACACAGTAAATGGTAATTATGTTGCATTTTTAACTTTGAGCCCACTGTAACTTACAAAATTTATCAAGTTACAGTAAAATAATTCAAAATTCAATTTTATTTTTTTTAAAAAAAAGCAAACTAATTTTTTTTTACTCTGACCGCTACAGTAAACCCTAAATAGTAATTATTGTGCACTTTTAACCTTAGACCCACTGTAACTTAAAAAATTTACCGAATTACAGTAAATAATTCAAAATTTGATTTAAAAAAAAAAAAAAGCAAAAGTAAGATTTTTTTTTTACTTTGACCGCTACAGTAAATCCTAAATGGTCAAATAAAAAAAAATCTTGGTTTTGCTTTATCTTTTTTTTAAAAAAAATAAATTTTGAATTATTTACTGTAACTTGGTAAATCTTTTAAGTTATAGTGGGTCCAAGGTTAAAAGTGCAACATAATTACCATTTAGGGCTTACTTTAGCGGCAGAGAAAAAAAGTAGTTTTTCTTTTTCTTTTTTTTAAAAGAAATTGAATTTTTAATTATTTACTGTAATTCAGTAAATTTTTTAAATTACAGTGGGCCCAAGGTTAAAAGTATAACATAATTACTATTTACTTTGATCTAAGGTAAATAATAAATTAAAAATTAATTTTTAAAATAATGTAAATTTTAAAATTTGATAATAATATTTTTAATTAATAAATAATATTTGAACAATTAAATAATGAAATCAGAATTTTAAAATATTTTTAATGATTTAAATTTTAATAGAAATTGAAATTAAATTAAAAGATGAAAATACCCCTGATTCCGGTATGTCAACGGCTGGAAACAGTGAAATGAGACAAAAAAGTTTGAAAACATAATGTTTGGGACTATGATATTGAAATGTTAATGTTAGGAACGTAAATTCAAGTAGGTCCAAATGTAAGGAACCATTTGGATATTTTAGTGTTTTTGATTTATTGTTGTTATTGTTATTATTATTATTTACCTTAACCAAATCCACGTTAGAACAAGAAGAAAACCATTTATCATTAGGTTGCGGAGTCCATCGTACTATAAATATAGATACACAGTTTGGTTTCTCTATTCACTTCCCCTAAGCAACAAGCGATTTAATTCCTCGCAGCTAGCTATATAGCTTCTCTTCTTCTCTAGCTACTTTTTTGTTCTTTCAGAAATTCAGTTCATCTTCTTCTCGCAAACCTTAAACTTCTACAAAATCTTCTTCGTTCATCATCATGAGTACCACTATAAACATAGATCCCTCAGCCGTTAATGATTTGCCACCACCCAAAGACGTCGCCGACGGCAGTACCGCAACTGGGCGCAGAAGACCTCGAGTTCCTTACATCATCCTAAAGAGTTGTGTATGCATCATAGCTCTTGTCCTGCTTGTGTCTGTTATCGGCGGTGGAATTTACTGGTATAGAACCTTCGAATTTCAGCCTAGCGTCCGAATAATGTCCATGTCGGTGTCGCATATATATGTAGATTCCAAGAGGATCACGGCCAACTGGACGGTCGGATTAGAGGTCGAGAATCCCAACAGGAGGAGGTCCATTAGTTACACGGATGGCGGCGAGGTGTCGGTATCTTACTTCGGGTACAACAGCCTCGGCGAGACGGGAATCGCGCCTTTCTTCCAAAGCCCGAAGAACAGCACAACACTGGTCGTAGAACCAAAGGCTCTTTTCCGTAACATCAGCGAATCGAAGGCTGGAGTCGCGATTTGGGAAGATTTGCAGGACGGCGTCATCTCTTTCGACGTGAATATTAGGTTAGAGTACCAGTATGGGAATGGTGGAAAGCATAAGGAAAATTATCTTTGCGGAGATATGGAGTTGTTTTATGCTCCTTATGATTCAACGGGTTTTGGAAGAATGCGGGAAAGATCTAAGTCATGTCAACATTACACCCATAACTGATGATTCGCAATTATTCATCATCAATCCCCTTGGAGGCGAGCTGTGGAGTAGATTTCTTATTTGATGTTTAGGAGTTGAAATTAGTTTTATGTATGTTTCGGCGAGTTTTGGTACACTATTATTTGTAGTTACTAGTAACACATTTTTTTTTTCAGAAAGAATTTATTTATGTCATCCTCAGCTCTTGAATATTGTTTTATATCTTTTCTTTTCCCTACTCGTGAAATCTGATCTCCAAAAAAATGAACATAAAATAAAAACCCTGATCTTTGGCCCTCAAAAAAAGAGTTTTGCAATAGCATTTCGTGGAGAGTCAGTCTGTTTTGGACCTTTGGGTTGCAAAAACAATGTTTTCTTGACAATGAACAGTTGATATTTAGAAAATTGGCAAGTATTATTATACTTTATGAGCAATTATAGTTAGCTAACTGAGGATATCCTTTTGAATATGCATCGGTACATAAACTAATGCAAAATGACTTGAATTAATGTTGATTCAATGAACCAAAAAATTTGCCTCAGAGCTGAAACAAAACCAAACAGAACTCCTACAAGCTAGAGAAATCAAACAAAACTGAAATAAATTAAAACAAACAAAACTCCTTCCCAACTAGAAAGATAAAACTTTGCATAAAAGAATTCCTATCAACTAGGGTGTCTCTTCGTATGGATGATTTCTACAATCACTTCCAAGCAGATGCTACAATCAAAGGTGTCTTCTTCCATCCTAAGTACAGTGCACCATCTTTGTTTCTCAGAAAGTAATGCTCTGAATAGATTTTCAACAAATCTTTTATCGCTGAGTTCACAGGACGGCTCAAAGTACATTGTCGAAATCCAGCCTTTGTGAACCTAGCTTTCCACATGTTGAAGAGCTCGTGGCGTTCGGTTCTCTCTTGTTCTTCCCGAGCTATGATATTGATTATGTCTTTTCCCAGACAATGCTGTTCTAGATGGACTCTCCGCTCATTGGATCTATCCGTCATTATGGCATCTATGGACTCGAAAATGGCCAGATAGTAGTCCAGCGTTGCCGAGAACCTGTGGAGGAAGTCAGTGGTATTCGTGTCCAATTCTTGCTCCACCAGGGTGACCACATTGGGATTGAATGACTTCACCATCCTGAGGAGGCTATCTCTTTGGTTTCTCGTGTCAACAACACTTTCGTCATGGATGTGATGGAGCTGCAAGGTGAAGTTCACTACAAGAACCTCTCCGGGACTTATTCTCAGCATCTCCTCTGTGACATCAGCCGCGAAAACTGGCACTTCATTGAACTCAAATTGGATACCCAATTTCTCACAACAAGCTCCAAGTCTTGCGCATATCGCCTCCAATCCCACTCCTCCTCGGGCGTGTCTAGAATCCAGGTCATCGATTCCAGTAATGCGCACCTGAAGAAGCCTGTCAGGCCTTGTGGCAGCGAGCGCTTGTAGCAACAAAACCCACTGTGTTCCCTGAGCAATCTGGAAATCGACAATGTGGATTCGATCTGCATTCCCGCAAGCTTTTGCAATGGCGCCATTTGCAGCCATATACCCGAATTTTATGTAGGGACACATGTGGTACAGAGTCAGCATAGACTTAGCTAAGTCGTCGCTTTCTGGCTCCTTGTCGCACTTCAGGTTGCTATAAATATGTGTGCCAGATTTTAGATTCCTGGAATTTAAGCCTTCAAACATGTAAGCACCTAAACGGTCCATTGGATCGCCTAGTATGTTAACTTCCCGACCTGCTCTGGTTTTAGCCAATTCGATGAATTCTTCTGCTTGATTAGTTTCAAGCGATTCAGCATATTCCGCGAGCAACTCTTTCAAAGACGGATTTGCAGCTTCCCCAAGTGGGTTGCGACTGTTTCCGGGTAATAATTCATATTGAATTGGCTGATCAGTCAAGAAGTTGGGGGTTCCCAGGTACCCCAATTCCATGAATCGCTGATGCGATAAATGTATTTCCAGGCCCATGTTTTCCATGATAGCCGCCACTTGCTGCTCAGTTAAGTATTGCATATTCTGATCATGGCTTGGACCCTGGAAATTTGCAGATCCACCACCAGGAGATGCGAAAACCATCGGTTCAGGAACAAATTGCTGATAAGGGCTCGCGGTTCCATGATCGAAACCATTGCGAATCGAAGAAGGATCAAAACTCGAATTCCCGAGTTGATGATTCAAGGCGAAACAATGATTCGCGCCCTGATGATGGCCCGAAGGGAAAACAGTGTTTCCCTGATTTGGGTATTGCTGCTGATTGAAGCTATTGCAATAATTCGGAGTAGGATTAACCAAATTGATGTTTCCAAGCTCTTCACAGGCGGATACAATCTCAGGATATAAATTGCCTTGAGAATCAAAAACTTCCGCGTCCAAATCTGCTGCATCGTATTCGGCGAACCCGTTGACAGCCGGGTTCGGTACGGAAGGATTAATACCGGCAAAAGCAGACTCCTGGTTACTTATGCGTGAGCCATCAGGCATGGGTGTGGAACTTTGCTCCAGAGGATCGTCCACTAAAAGTTCTGAAACCGAAATCCCGGAATCGGAAGGTGAATTTGGTGGATTTGTTGCATCAAAAGTTTCCGGTCGCTGTTGCGGGGCTGCAACACCAGGTAAACTGCTGAATTCATGAAAGTTTTGGGAATCCATAGCTTTTATTAATTTATTTATTTATTATTTATTATGGGTCTGGAAAAAGAAAACAAAGAAGAAGAAAAGTCTCTTGAGGAAGAAAAAGAAGAAGAAGATAATGATTTTGATGATGGAGTGATCTCTGAGTCTCTGCTCTGTTCCTCTTATAGGGTTTGGGTTGGTGCATGAAAAGAAGCGAATCCTCCATTACCATAAATAAGGAGGTTCCAAAGGAGGGTACAGGAATCTGATAATAAGGGAAACTCGACGTTTGATTAAGGAAATTTTTTTCTAGTGATATTGCCAGCATAATAATTAGTCGTCAGAGTAAATTATACATATTTTTCCAACACTACTCTTAATAGGTCAAACTGTAACTTTCCTCCGTGGTCTTCTTTACACTGCAATCCCCAACCAAAACCGTTGTGTTGGTCGATTAGCATTTAGCAATCCTCACCGAACAGACTATAATCAACTAATTATCCTCTTCCTAACATTTATTTTTATTGGCGACTATCACATAGCATTATATACAAATTTTTATCCCAATTTTAAAAGTAGAAACCAAAATCTTCTCGTCCGAGTTCCAATCTTCAATTGCAATATAAAATCTAAGTTGTCAAACCTCAAAAAATTCATATCAAAGTGAAGAAGGGAAGGCTGTCAAAGTTTGATAAATCCATGTTTAGGAAGAAAAATAAGATCCTTACCAACTAAAACCTGAAAGCAAACCATTTTAGACAAACTCATCTATAAGTAAGGAGTAAGGACGCAATAATAGAACTGAATAGCAAAAAAAATCCACATATCCAATTCCATTCAAGAAGCAAAATAGAAAGCCTCGTCCACTGAAAAGAACTCGCATCTAGAAAAGGCAAGTTCCTGTAAACTAAAACCAAAAACTCATGTTCTTTAACTTGTGGTATGTGTCACGGGATTGAAGCTTTTGTATGCATTCCCATACTTGAGAGGGGTTTTAGACCTTCTTCATGGCAACTTTTTTACCACCATTAACGCAGAGAACTTTACAAAAAGTTGTTTTTCAATTCTAAAACTTTTGAGGCAACTCATGCCCAAGCAACAAGAAGATGATAGGGTCCAGTTGATTACAAGAAATCTCTTCGTTGATCATTCGCAAGGAAATAGACTAGCCACCGATCCATAAAAAAGGGATGGATATGGGAAATTCTAACCATCTCTGTTTTTTGTTCTAATCCACAAAAACTAAAGAAACATCAAAGCAAAAAGGAAGAGATATAAAACAGTTTGACTAATTAAGGGTAATGTTGGGAAAATATGTATAATATGTTCTGACAACTAATTTTTGTGTTGGCATTATCACTAGTCTTTTTTTTTTTTTTTACGATCAAAGACGTGAACTTCTTGTTGTGCAAATAAAAGGGTTCAGTGTGTCACTACGTATACTATTAAAAGAAGGCTATGATTCAATACTGAAAATCTTTATTGTGCGTAAATAAATTAAGTATAAATGGGCATTTTCCTTGATTATTATGCTAGAATAGGTGATATTTTCTCATTTTTTTTGTAGGATAGAAATTTAGGGATGCGTAATTTTTTTGTCATTTTAAGAAAGTTCGATTATCTATGCTTATGCTCCTACATTCTAGGTTTTTTTAATTATTTTTTTTTTTTTAAGGAAAACCTAGTAGATGTCTTGCAGGCAGGGGCGGAACTAGGGGAGCACACTTCAAAGCAGGGTGGTCGACGGTCGGCAATTTTTTTTAAAGAAAAATTACATTAAAATTTTAAAATATTTTGAAAAAAAATTATGTATATATTCAACCCTGTAAATATTTGTAAGTAGTTTCGTCACTGCTCGCAAATAAGTGCTCTTGCTATATTAGTTATATATATGTACTCTGTTAGGGTGGTAAAACGTCTTAAACATTTACATTCATCAAACACTTGAAAAATCAACAGGAGGGTGATAACTAATAAGTACAACTAGGTTATTCAAATATAACAATTGTCACTTTCAAGCAATAACATTACATTGTCTCACTTAAATATTTTTACTTAAACCTGCAAACTGTTAACATTAAAATATTCAACAAATGATCGATTGTACTAACAACAATGCTGATCAGGAAATTTAAGTGTACACCATGGAGTCTTTCAAAAATAGGCGTTCATTGCTTTAATAGAAGTTACTTTCTCTATTACAAAAAAGAAGCTGATATTGAGTTTTGATATTTCTACGTACTATTTTTATTATATATTTCAAAATTCAATATGAACTATTTTTTGAGATAGAAAGAGTATAATACATACTTTCATACGAAGTGTTGTTTAAACATACCCATAGTGCTTGAAGCTTTTTAACTAACTCATGGATGTAAGCCTAATTAGATTAATCAAAACCATTTAAATTAAAGTACTAATTTCACTGTTATGTATCAATTCTGGTTATCATTGAACTAATTAAAAGAACCATGAAGTAATCATAACCACCTTTCGTAACCCTTTTTTTCTGCTTGTTTCGTTTTCCGAAACTCCATCTCCTTTGATTATTGCATTATTGAGCTTCTGATTTTAATTCAGTCGAATGCTTGAATGTGACTAATACTAAAAGCTGACTAAATTAATTAACTCAAGAATAAACTCAATTAGAAATAATCGAAATTATTTGATTAAAGCACCAACCTACACTGTTTTGTTCAACCCCGGTTATATTTATTCAACAAATCATCAACAAAAATAGATTTATATACAATAATTTGATTGAAGTGCATAAAATATAGGCATCTAAGCTAGTGTAAGTAACAAACTCTTTTACTTGATAGCTAAAACACGATAGACTATAAAATCTGGGTATTATTAGATCACTTACATAATGAGTTTGGGCTTCACTTAACTTGGCTAATCAACAGGTTTGGTATTGCTGTTTCTGTAGGAACATTTGATATTGTACATATAATTTTTTTTCCCCGAAATTTTTTTTTTTTTTTAAAATCAAGGTAATTTTGTAAAATACCTTTTGTTTTATATATGCGAAATGTTAACATAATTTATTATGATTTATGGAGTATTGGACACAACAAAGACAATTAGACCATGGGAAAACAACTATTTGGGTATCTAACCTCCTTGTATATATATTCTTGAGTACTTAATAATATTGTTAGAGTGAATAAAACATGTAAAGAAAATGTTGTTTTTGTTTCGCGTGATAAATCAGAATAATTTGTACTTTTATAAAACTGCACCCTTGTTTTAGGACAAAGCATCTTAAAACTTAAAGCTAATTTTATTTTTTACAGTCACCCCTTACTCCCAATTTTTTCACTATATCATTTTTTATTTGAGACCCATAAAGTCATGGAGTGGAGCAAAAGAATTTGCAAATTTAGTAGAAGTATTTGTTTGTCTAATACTAGTCACTCAAAACTGCTTCTGAGGACAATAGAAAAAAGATTATTTTTGTGACTGTAACAATTAAATTTACCTTAGTGAAATAATTAAACAGTTTGCTCATTCTGTTTCTCGAATTAGCTTTTTTTTATTTTAAAAAAAATAAAATAAAAAATCGAAACCTCATTAATCGACCCTAACAACAAACTTAATCTGTTGGGTTGATGACAAAAGTATTCCAATCTTAGAATTATTTAAATTGATTTCATTCCATAATTTCCATTCAATTCAATTTTTCTTCCAATCATTGCACAAAGTAACCAACCGAAAGCATTTTCATTTTTGTCAAAATAAGAATATACAGCTGGCTTGACAACGCGCAAACACCACTGGCCACCTCTTTCCTTTTTATATCTTCATCACAAATGGCGCTCTAAATCAATCCAAGCAAGAAAGCAAGAAAAAGAAAAAAAGAGGGAAAAAAGATTCAAGGGCAATTTCTGAATTGTAATGGCGAAATCTTCATTTTTGTCACTGGTTTTAGTTCTTTTCGTAATGATTACGGCTTTGGTTCTTTCAACTGTTTCTGCAAGTGGGGAGCAGTTCTATGAAGCGGCGGAGATGGGTTGGATGAGATCTGGCGGCGGCGGCGGCGGAGGATTGGTTGGGGAGGCGGAGGAGTTGGAATTCGAGCTGATGGACTCGGAATCCAACCGGCGAATCTTAGCCACCGCCAGGCGTTACATCAGCTACGGCGCGTTGCAGAGGAACAGTGTGCCTTGCTCCCGCCGTGGGCAGTCGTACTACAACTGCCGCCCTGGTGCTCCGGCGAACCCTTACACTCGCGGGTGCAGTGCCATCACGCGCTGCCGGCGTTAAGTTTAGCTGCTGAAGAATTCGGAATCTCAGTATTCATCGGTTCTTTGTCTGAAATTTGTCCTCTTTTTTTCTTTTTTTTTTTTTTCTTTTGGTGCGTAAATGATTCATTTTATTCTTTTGTTAATATTTTTTGTATACAATATATATTTCTTTATCCACAATGAATTCTACCTCTTTTTTTTTTCCCCGTTTTTACCATTTCAATTCAGATTGTCTACTAAATTCTCGCACTATGTCTCTGAATTGAATCTAACCCAACCCCTTAATTTCATTATCGACATCAACCAAATTCTTATTGCCATTTTTTTTTTTTTGGTTGGATGTAAAAAATGAGCGAATTAATAAGTGGTCAGTTCATGGATGTTTGTAACTCCAAAGATGCAACAACACAGTAAAAACTGGAAGACAGCTTAACGGTTTATCACACAGTTCTATGACGATATAATTTGGATGAAGTTGACTTTTTTTCTCTCTTATTAATACTCTTTGTGATACGAATCATTTGCGTTACTGGTTGTCATTTTTAGATTATGAGCTGTGTTTGTTTTTTTAAAAAAAAAAAAAAGAAAGAGAGAGAGAGAGAGGGAGCTGCCTCGTATCGATTTCGATGGCGAATTTGGTCACTCTATTAGTGTCATTTTTGGCAAATAAAGCTAAATTATTGAAGCTTGAACTAGTGAAAACTAACAGGTAGAGATGAAATTCGAGTTTTAGATGGGAATTGGTCGCTCTTTTACTGTTATATTTGGCAATAAAGCTAAATAGTCAAACTTTAACTAGAGAAAACTAACAGGGGAGATAAAATTCAAGTTATCTTTCCTCATGTTTTACAAGCAAAATGACACAATAATGTCAGCTAGGCGTGTCCCCATTGTCTAAACTAAATGGTGTTGATCATTATTTATAACAGAAACTTGATGTCTATTGCTAAATTCATTCCTAAATTCAAACTTTGGAGTTTAGAGAGAGCAATAACATCAGAATATCGAAGCATATTGGCTGCAGAATTCTGTAATTAAACCCGGAGCATAGCTTCATTTGGTGATTTAGCAGGGATCGAAATAAGATGTCGAGATTTGAGAGACTTGAGAGCTGAGATACTACGAAAAGATTTCTGCTTCATTTAATACTCCAATACAGATTTTGGGGCACTCCCTCAATTCTTAAACGACTTAAAAGTATTTGTGATACATGACAGTACTCCTCTAATCTGAGCCTTGTTAATCACTTGAAATACAGTAAGAGGGACAACAACATGGAGAATCATATACACATCTAGATAAATGTCGGTGCTCATGCGTTAGCGAAGCTAGCAAGTAGGAAGTGCAGTTTGTTAATGGATGCGCCATCAAGCTAAAACTGTATGGTGAGATCATCCAGGTTAGGAGAACCTTGAATCTGTAATCCGTGCTCATTTGCAAGATGTAATAAGCATATGAAGCATAAATGTGGGGAGATGTCTTGCAGAGATGATGCAGCTCTGCAATCATAGGGAAACTGTGCCAGTGCTTCCTTGAAAGATACTTTCTCTGGTACTTCATCCTGCAATAGAAATTACGTTGTATGATTATTTACAAGGCAAGAAAGATCATAGATACGTCTTGTAGACATTGCAGCCATGCTCCAGAAAGAATTTCAGATGGTATTGAAAAAGCAAGCAACAGGTGGTCACACATAAATAGTGCTTTTCATACCTCAACTAGATCTATTTGCTTTCATGAATTCACTATAGCTATTTCAGGTAGTAGAGCATGGAGAGTACAGAAGCAGTTTTTCTTTTTCCATTTAAGCTCATTCATTTTAGTTCAGGTCTCCAAAAGACATTGCTTGAGACGTCAAAGACATCATAAATCAGCACATGATTCCATATCAAGACAAACCAAAATATTATACCAAGAGCCGAACACCAAAATACTACGCAGCACTTGTCCAATTTAACAATTTATATACCCTGCCATCCATGTGGAACATTTCTTGCATCACTGGCAGCCGAAAACATGAAAACTTAGGCTCTATCAAAGTAGAGGATGTCAGGAAAATACGAAATCACCTGGTTTCCTGCCACATCTGGCTCTCTAATATGCTTCCACAGTGTTTCTTTCAGTGCGTGCACATCAACCTGTTTTGATGTTTTGTCATACTGGACTTCAATCTTGTTAACCTGTTTGAAAACAAGGTTTTAGTGTACAAAGACAAGCAACTTGCAGCACTAAAACTGCCCAATAATGAAAATGACCTGAAACTGTTATCAGAACTTGCCATTTTTCCTGTCTCGTGCATTTTGTTATCAACAAACCTATATCCTTTTTCTGGTACGAATGAGCTACTCTTTGGTTTGATTTCCATCATGAAAATTTATAATAAATTGGTGGGCATCTTCTATCAGAGCCACTTGCATGTTTGCAGAAGTAAATTTTCGCCCAAAATTTCGTTATTTTTATGAATTATTCTTTGCATAAGGCCTCATGCTACAACTAAATGGAAATCCCACAATAGCTATTACATGTATTCTGCTTCTCATATCTGACACAATGATTGTAGAATGTAAAGGGAGTAATGAAGACCTCTAAAGTCCCAGCAGCAATGGAGTTACGCTACAGTTTGAACTATATGCTCGCTACACTGAACAAGTTAAAACCAGAACCCTCGTCAGACCTAGTTTTTCTATGAGGATTACTCATTATGAAATTTCCCACTAATAATCATTTTTTAAAAGGGGTAAGGCGTCTGTCAGACAACTACAGGACCACCCCGGTCCGGCCGACGCATGGGCTGAGAACAATCCTCTACGGCGCTCCGACCTGAAGGGCACGGAGAGGTATTAATCACGCTCTGCTCAAGTGGTCATAACTCATCGACCAGAACCCACTAATAATCGCATGTGCGGCTAAAATCAATTAAGATTAAACTAAATATAGAAGATGGGGCACTACTGAGATGTTGATTAAACATATGACATGACTAACTGGACGGGTATATGAATTGTTCATTCACAGATATGCAATGCTCTGAATATGAAAGTAAAAACCCAGATAGAAAAATAACAGCAATAGAGCTAACTTTTCTGGTCATAATTCTATGGTTGTAAAATTCAAATGTAATAAGAATCTCAGGAAAATACCACATACAATTGTCAGAATCTTGACTAATCATGGCAGAACCAGACCTTTTCATGTACAAATTTATGCACTATATACTGGCTAGAGCAGAAACAATAAGAAAAAGTTCAATTGAGGTTTCATAACAAACACATAAATTAGACAGATGGCATTTCCATATAACAAAAACTAATCAAAGTTTGAACAAGCTACAGAAAAAAAAAAAAAAAAATCAATTCCACACTAGATCTGTTTTGGCTCACGAAACAATTTCTAGCATACTATGTTACCAATAACTAAAAGCTTCAGCCTTTTTGTTCCAACTTCCACGGAAATGTATTCTTAGCATGTCACTAAAAATTACGGGGGCCATGCAAGCAAGCAAAAAGATTTCCCAGGTTTACACAGAGTGAGCCAACAGGGCCATTCACACAATATTGTTATAAAAAGGCATAATTTTCCTTTTTGTATTCATGCCAGAGCTTTCTCACTCCCACCATTTTAAAACACAATTGCTTCGATCAGTGAAATTCGGTACGTTAAAAAATCGTTGACAGTTGTTATGTACTCATAATTCGGTTGATTATATGTCATGGCAAATGGTTTAGCACATTGGAAACAAATAAATATCGACGGTGTTTGTCGCTCAGGTTAAGGGTTCAAATTTTCATTATAAATTGAAAATATGCATATAAACAACCTGGCGGGGCTGAGAGACAAGATTGCTGAAATCTTCATTGTCACCATCATTAGCACCTTGACTATCAAAGGAACCATCAAACGCATTTTCATCATCCCACAGTGGAATCGCTCTATCATCATCTGTTTGTGGAACCGAAGCATCTAGCCATACAAAATCCCAGATGATAAGAATTATAAGTTGAAATTATACATAAATTCTACCTGCTTGGGATGAGAGAATATCTCTTGGATTACTGTAGTAAAAATACTGGTGGCATAGGAATGTACTTAAACTGACAAAAATACTGTGTTTAAGTATCATCATAACACAGTAGAATCTTGAAGAACATTGTTTAACTAGGTTGTCAATCTAAAAGTTGACTTGACAAATTAATGTTACAGTAAAAGGAAATAACCATGTATATATCAGTTATTTAGAATAACATTCTCGCGGTAAGGTAGGTTTACCTGGAGCCTTCCTTCGTCTTCTCCCGAGGCACTAGAATAAGAACAACACAAACGAATTAGAAATGTTCTATAAGGATGACAACAAGCAATGTAGTTTCCATCTACAAGTTACGATACCATTATATTCGGCAGAAGGAATAGTTTTACAAGATCATCTGGTTGATAATGACAATCTTCTGGAAGTCTTGTAGTACCAGGTGCCCTATTTGGAGGCAGTAATAGGGACTTGGGATTCTTGGGAGGAGCAAAGACATTGGGCATGTTGGTCTCCAATGCTTTAGAAAAATCAATTTCAGATTCAGTTTTTCTACTCCTTGATATTTTTGTCTTCAATGGTGGGGCATTTTCATCCACGGGAACCTCTGAAACTCAAAAAAGTCAAAATCAAAAGCACAAGATGAAGATTACTGAACCTTAACAGTTACCTTTGGCCTTCCGATACTTCCAATGATCTGGACCAGCCCAAGCATTTTGCTTTGAAGCCAATCTCAAGCTTATACACAGATAACCATCGTATTTCTCAAATCTGTCATCCACATCCCATTCATAAGACATGGATGGTTCACCTCCCTGAAAAACTAAGCAATATTATTTGCAACTTCCAATAAATATACATATAACTTCACCAGCCAGTATTATTTGCAACTTCCAATAAATATACATATGACTCCTGAAATTAAGATTATTAAGTACCTCGTGTTGGCCGGGTAAATTTGGGTCCCTGTCGTAGCTACTTTCATCTATAATTTCTGGTTGTTCATCTTGATCAAAACCCCAAGTTCCACAATTATCAAAGGTATCACTGACAAAATCAAAATCATTTCCCTCAGCTCCAGAAAATTGTGCATGTGACTTGTCCCCCGAAGGATATGGTTCAGAAGGTCTTCGATTGTCCTCGTCAAAGAGGTTAACTATGTCCTTAAGACTAGGAGAGATCTCTTCTTTCTTTGGCATATTCAGAACCATTTCTTGTATGCTCTCTATGCCACCAAAACAAAAGAGAATCAGAAGAGCAGTAAGACAAAACTATGAAAACCACAAATAAGAGTTACATTATGAGAAAACACACCTCTCAGAAAAGGTATATCAATCATTTCAGGCCTATCGGGTTCAGTTGCAGGTGATTTGAACTTCCCAGGTAATTCCAGTGAGTCGAAAAGCACCATGCAGTTACCATATACTCCAAGGTTGTTCAACAGAAGACCCTTTGCTCCACCTTCATCAAACTGTGCAGACATCTGATGGTAAAGAGGATCCACAGCAAAGGCCACTATAGGATAAGCAAAATTAGTCATGCTAATGCAACATAAGGAGTTTCTGGCATTTAAGAAGGATCATACACACCATCAAACTTTTTTACATTCAATGCCTCAAAGGATGACTCTAGTGTTGACACAGGTGACACCTACAATATTCAGCTGTGATTTCATAACCGTGATTATAGTATAATAATCCTCAAACAGTGCTTTACAGAAGAAAACCATTATTAACCTTTCTCTCTTTTTCTTGCTTTGATTGATCTTCCCCTCGCCTACTGTTATCAATAGCATCTTCCAATGTGCCCTCTGCAAAGGGGAGCAAATAGCTAAGGACTATAATATGGAAATAAAACAAAACAAGACATGAAAAATTCTTATGTACTAACTTGATAGGATATCACATCCGATAATAAACTAAAATATGTATTTGAATTTGAATGAAGAATATCACATCACTAAAAAGCCATAGATCCTGCAATCAATCTCTTCCCGTGTTAACCTGACAGAAACTGTGCCAAAGCTCATATCTTCACAAATTGTTACAGGTAGGTTGTTTTACATGTAAAGCTGAGTAGCAAAAGATTGGTAACATAGCAACCATTCAACATGCATAAGCCAAAGAAGAAAGACAATCTTTCTCAACCAAATGGTTCAACAGTGATGGAAACAAAAAAGAAATAAAGAAAAGAGCATAGTTCACAATACTAGCGCAAGTATATTTTTCCTTGGTCAAAGTATGCAAAATCTAAACCTCCCATCTAACAAAATTGAGAAATAAAAAACCATTTTCATCCCATAAATAGCTCTTTTCAGGTAGCTCAGTTGTAGAACTCAGAGACATCCTGACTGGTAGGCCAGGGAACACTGTTTTTCCCGTTTGAAGGAGCAATTAAACATCTTATTGTAGTGACAACCAACAAGTGCATTACCTTGTTCTTCCTCCTGGCCAACCCGATTGATTCTTCCAAGGAACTTATACGCCTCTGAATGCACAGAATCTACCCTCATTGAATAGATCTTAACTCCAGCTTCAAGGGTACAGCTAGCCTAGAATTCACAAAAAATATATAATAATTCACTAGGCAAAAGGAGCCAGAAAAGATACTCAAGAGCCACATATTAAACATAATTCTAATAATTTTCATAATGGCTTTCAAAGCAAGATATTTTGGTGGATCTTACAAAGAGGGGAAAAAAAAAAAAAAAAAAAAGGTCCTTAGCAGCAGATTCTTGTTTTCACTGAATCCTTGACATGTTAAACGTCATTTGTTCTGTTTAAACTAAAAACTGGCTGATTATGCATCAATAAAGAGGAAACTTCCTTTTTTTTAACTTTCTTTTCCATGTTTCAGCAATAGCTCAACTCCTAGATAGTGTAATCCAAATCCCCACCAAAAAACACAAAAATAAAAATTGAAAATTACAGAACCAGACAGGTGCCAAACAAACACATGCTACCAATCAACCGAATTGTAAGAATGATGAACCTTTTGAAAATTGGTCTCCGCGTCATTCCCTGCCTCCGCTCTAATTATCTCGCAGAGATGGTCAATCAAATGCAGCTCCCACGTATTCTTTTGATTTATTTTCTGAACCCAAGAAAAAAAAAACAACTTTTGTTAAATTCAAGCGAATCATATGTTCCATGGCTAAGGAATTGAAGAAAAAAAGTTAGAAAGAGACGTTTTCACTAGCGAGTTTGATGCAATTTCGGAAGAGGTCGAGAATCTGTTCTTTTTCAAGGAATGATTCGTTGGCCGCGGAGTCGGGGGCAGGGCCGGCGGCATGAGAGACCTTGCGCCGGAACGCCGCAGCACGAGCAGCCCGAGCTTGAGCTCGTTCGAGTTTGTCGTCATTTGAGCCGAGGAAGAACGGACTGGACGGCGAGAAAAGACCCCGCTGCTGCTTCGTGTTCGGACTTAGGGCTTCCGCCATTTTTCTTACAATTTGAAAGAAATCCCTCCAAAATTCGAATTCCAGGACAAGGAATTTAGTTTTGCTCCATGGAATTTCGGAACTCGCTTGAAGAATCGAAAAGCTTTGTGATGGGTGTTTCTGTAGAATTGTACTACTTACTGTGTGTGCGAGTGCGTTGAACTTTTGAAATTTTAGAGATTTTCCCTCCTTTCATTTTAATTTTTCTCAATAATACTAAGCCTAGCTAAGGGCGTGTTTGGTGACCCTATAATTCTTAAATTTAGGAGGCATTCATTTTGTCACCTGGAAACGAATTTGAATGAGGACGGAATGGATTAGAATATTTATAGATTCATGAATCCAATAGTACCGTTTGGTTTAATCTGGATTGGATTAATTATAATTTTAAGAAAATATATTTTTTCCTTTTTTTCCTGCTGCTCCATTTTCACGCTGCTCATCCCCTCCCCTTTCCCATTCAACAAAATCGTCATCAACAAATCGTGTCTTTATCCTTTTTTCTATTCAAATTTTTGTCAAATTGCTGGAAACTTTGTTAATGTAATCTTCTAATCATTGTTAATTTATAATTCTTGTTGTGGTCGATCATGCAGATCTAACAGCGTGGATAATGTGGAGGTGGTAATTTTGTTGCAATTGGGTTAGGAAAGAGAGAAGAGCAGAGGGAGGTATATAAAATCACAAAGACTAAAGAAGAATAAGGAGGAGGAGAAGAAGAAGAAAGAGGAGGACAAGGAAATCTGATTTGATTCTTACTACTATCGGGAATTTTTTGCATATTTTTTAATTTCTTTTTGGTTTTTGTTCTTACTGCACCGGGAAGAAGAAGGAGGAGCAAGAAGAGGAGGAGAAGGAGGAGGAGGAGGAGGAGGGAGGTGAAAATGGAGTAGGGGAAGAGAAACTTTGATGGCAGAACGGGGAGAGGAGGGAGGAAGGAGGAGAGCAGAGAGATAATTTTTGAAAGAAAAAAAAAATTAGGAGAGGATTCAGAATCGAATCATCGGAGGGGAGGTGGGATTCGATCTTTCGGATTCACCTATTCCGAGGAATCACGAATCCAATCAACCAAACATGTCATTCAATTTCGAATCCTAATCTTCAATCCGATTCCAATCAAACAAACGGCTCCTTAATGGACTATCAATTTATCATGTCTTAATTATTATTAGGGAAAATCTAGAGTCTCGTTGTCCATTTTGACAGAACCGTTTTGTTTTCATTCAACTAATAAGAATTGAAGGTATAAAATGTGTTTATAGGGTGAGTAACATGCTGACATATCTCCAACTATTTTTCATTAAAAAATCTAAAAATATTTTCATAAAATGCTAATCAGGTTGTTTACCAGGATAAAATTTGTCTGTACATTACCTGATAAAATTCACATATAAGAACTCATTTACTTATTTCTTGGATAAGTTGTTTGTCACAATTGAATTTATTTTTTTTCTTTGTTTTTTTTTTTTTGTTATCAAGCAATTTCCTGGTTTGTAAATCAGGTAAGAGGGTAACAAAATATAGAATTTATTGTGTCTATGCCTTCTATCCATAGCCAATGGTATCCCTCACTTTAATATACTGTTGGATGATGATAGATCGAAGGCCTTTTTTTTTTGGTGTTTAAGAATGGTTGTTACTCGTGGTGGCATTGGGGAGAAAAGTTGGAGGAGACAGGGTTGGTGGTAGAAGTGCCTCATCAAAGGACTTATATGGCAGAGAAGGAGGACCTATTAGCGGTGAAGAAGGTGGTTCATCCGATGGTGGGTGGTGGAGGAAGTGGGATAGGCACACTTCTTTAATCGGTTGTCTCCCGCAAGTAGAACTGTTCCTACAGTAATAAACTTGTTGAGTGGGTTTTGGTCTCCCTCGTATAATCAAATACGTTTGGGTCCATTTTATTACTATACACCATCATTTTAATCTTACAATTATAGTTTTAATTTAATTGATCTTACGGTTATTAATTTAAATAGGAACCGTCCCGTACAGGACTCTAGCCGCTCCCTTATTATTATTATACAAGACGCATAAAGCCTAAGATTTACACACTAACATTGCAGGAATATAATATTTCTACAATATCATGTCTAGCCCACGAGCAATTTCTAGTGCCGGACTATCTCACACATGTAACCCCGATTGACAAGATGTCGCATACGATACAATAAATCTGTGAAAAAATTGTTCCCTCCACATGATGATACACTGCATACTTTCCAAGATTTTTAGATTGTTTTAAATTATTCCATCCAACAAAATGAATTTCAGTTTGGACTTTTACTTTTGCTTTTACTTTTACTTTTTTTCTTAAAGAAAAAAATATAAATTCAAGAAATACTCATAACAATTGTTTTATAACATAGGGACTATATTATTGCTTCAAGTGCAATAAAAAGAAATAAATTTGAGGAGTACTTAAGTTAGGAAGAATTTTCAATTGTTTAGCACATGTTTCATGTAGATTTTAAATAGATCACTTCAATGGTTGTGTTCTTAGTATGCTTAGTGATGACGAAGTCGAACATAAATCATATGAAAGGAACGCAAGGATGGATACATATGATCTACTAAATTCAACTTGACAAGAAGAGTTTTCAGGGGGGGTTGAATACCAGAATTAGATTTAAACTGGAAGTTCAGAGAGAGGAGATGGGCAATCATATAAGGTTTCTCTAGAAAAGAGGAATCATTATGTGCAAGAATGAACTTCCTCGGAACAAGGTTTGGATTTCTAACCGTTGAAGGGTGAGTGATCATGCCGCCCGTGCCGCAAACTAACTTCACTGTCATGGAACTACGGAAGTGGCATTAAAAGCTATAGGACATGCGATCTTTAAGACTTTGGATATGGTGGATTCAATTTAACGACTTCCGAGCTACTCTTCATATCACAATTATCCATGTTGGTCCTGATTCGGTTTTCAATTCATTCCTCTTTGCCGATCGAGGTGGCACTATCATAGAGTGAAACAACAACAACGAGTTCAACATGTGTGGCAGAAGGTGCAAAACCCTCAGCAGATGGCTATAGATATCCCAGAGAGTGTGCAAAGTGATCTCGAACTCTCGATATACCTGAGAAGATACCCATTGTTGACTGTGGCTTCTCTCAAATTGGCAAAAAAAAAAAGGCGGCATACAAGCTGAAGCAGACAGCTCACATGGACAACACACCAAAATCCCACTCACTTACACATAAGTCCAATTAGAGACGTTTGTCAGCGATAGATGCCCCCATATGTTGCGATGAGGATGTCGATGACCTGTTTTCCTGTCATAGGAATAACATCAAAGAACCAATCGGTAGGCAGCAGGCACCGCTTGGGAAAACTCGAGAGAAACTCTCTAACATGATACTATTTAAGTGTGTTGTGGAAAAACTCATCATCAAATTTTTGGTGTTTGGTTACAAAGAACAAAAAGGTTGGTTCTCGCTCAAAGAACAAAATTTAGTTAGATATACTTACTCTAACATGATACTATTGGGTTTGAATTTGGGCCATGTGAACAAAGCCCAACCTAAGGAGAGAGTAATATAATGCAGTAAAATAATTTGGAAGATAAAGGAAACAGTAATTACTTTTTATTTGTTAACAGTATCTTAATTACTTTTACTTATTTAGTTAGTTTTATTTAGATTAGTCACGTTACTTTACAGTTGAGTGTGTGACACGCGAATCAAATACCATATTCTTAATGCCATTAGGAAGAATGAGAAATTTTGCACAACATTAATCAATACATAAAATTGTAAATTAATGAACAGAATAAATAATATGAAAAGTAAATCCTATATTCGGAGCAAACTAAACAGAATACAACAAAAAAAGTTTACTACTAGTCAATCATTCTGATTTTTAATTGGTTAGAAAATGATACAAACCAAATTTTATGCTCCCAGTGATATTAGGAATGAAAGATCAGTGGGGGAATTGTTGCACTACATGTAGAGTGAGAAAAAAAACAAACAGACTATCAGTATGGTTTTGAAAGACCGGAAATCATACATACTAAATTTTCCTAGATAGTTCACGTCATAGAGAAGATACTACCAAAATTCAAGTGTGAGAGGTGACAAAACTCACATTGAATCCTCCAATAATATAGGTAGATAAACAAAGAATTGACATTGATAAACTGTTGAAAATATCAAACTATATCACATCGATAATCCAAGAATGATATAAAGGTCGATACTAACCAAAATATATCATGTATTCCATTCCTTAAAGCTTGACTAAGAATCAAAACCGATCCAAAAAGTCTAAAAAAAAAATGCAACCATTGAATATCGTAGAGTTTTGTTTGACTTCTTCATATAAATATAAAAGCTACAAGGTGTTGATTTTTTTGGCATATATTTTCCTTGTCGACTCTTTTGTCTCTTTAGCTAAGGTGATGTTAGAGTAGACGAAAGCCAAAACTCATTGTTTTGTAACATTCCATAGTTTTTTGATGATAATACTATCTAGAAATTAATTAATTTAAATGTATTAATCTAATAGTTTATGATATTTAATTTTTGGTAATTTTGTGATTAGGCATCCACCAACTTTATTAATTTGAAAAAGTACAAACTGTTGAAACCAATGCTCAAGACTTACCCAATAAAAGAACTTTCCTACAAACATTTTCTGAAAATTTCTTGGCAGTTTTGATGCAAAGAAAGAAAATAAATGTAATATCATGTTTATTACAATAGAATCTTATATCTATTTACATTAAAGAAAAAGAAAAACAATGTAGAGTTTGATTTTACTTTTTACACTAATCTCGTTGTCTTTTTTGTTTTTTGGTAAATTGTAAATATATATTCAGGATCAAACTTTGAGTTTAGCATATTTACAACCAAAAAGACCTATGTACGAACTCCCTACTCAAACACTCTATACTCAGTTTAAATCTTCTATCCAAAAAGTTGGTTCAAATTTGTTTTTTCCCCCTCTCTTTTCCTGCCTACTATTACTTGCTCTATTCTCCACCATAGCTCCTGTTTAATACAGGTGACCACATCCTTTACCTGCCTGTGCTTGCCTGCAAAAATATGACCATTCCGCTCTGCCCATATATAATCAACCACTGCCACCATGGCTACATACCAAATCTGTTTTCTCAGTTTTGATTTCTTCCACATTGTCAAAACTCTCTGTCTCCATACCTTTTGGTTCTCAGAAATCTTTAGTGCTCCCAACCAACTCCCCATATCCATTAGTAGCTCCTTTGCCTAGGCACATTCAAAAAATAGATGATTTGAAGTTTCAGGAACAGCCTGACAGATGTCACACTCTGCTGATCCACTTAACAGCTGTATAGATGCCAGTCTCTCTCTTGTTAAAAGTCTGCCCTTCCAAAACAGCCAAGCTATGAAACTGTGCCTGGGTACATTCATTCTAGACCATATCATTTGTGCAGCAGGCAATTTACTAACATCACCCATCAACCATCTATAACAGGAAGAAAATTGAGAATTTACCTGACCTGGTATGTTTCCATTTTCCACCTTCTATTTCAGTTTTCATTATATCCTTCAAGGCCAATAACTTCCTCCATTGCCAACTTACATCCTGTTTTGCTTTCACCAACCAGAAATTCCTCCCTTTTATATATCTTTAATGTATCCATTTCACCCACAAATTCTCTTCCTTCATAGCTATTTGCCAAATCTGTTTTATCAAAGCAACGTCATTCCATGTTCTAGCATCTCTTATACTCAGGCCACCTTCAAGTTTAGTCTTGCATACCTGCTCCCAACCTACAAGCGAGATTCCCCTTCCTGACTCCTTGGCACCCCACAAAAAGGTTCTGCATATCCTATTTATCTGGTTTGTCACACTCTGAGGGATCATAAAAGCATGTGCCCAAAAGTTTTTAATAGCAAGCAAGACTGTATTTATCAATTGCAATCTACCACTGTAACTCAGGTGTTGTGAACTCCAACACTTGATCTTGGCAGCCATCTTCTGGACCAATTCATCACATTCTATTTGTGTCCATTTTCTTGGTAACAGTGGCAGTCCCAAAAATTTGACAGGGAAGTTACTTTCCCTGAAACCAGCAATCTAACAAATATTCTGCTTTACTTCATCTGATACACCTCCAAAATATACCCCTGATTTAGCTTGATTAGCTACCCATCCTGTACACTCAGAGAATTTCTTTAATACTTCACAAATCTTCCTGACAGTGAACTCATCTGCTTTGCAGAAAATCATCAAATCATCTGCAAAGCAGATGTTGGTGATTTTAAGAGTCTTACATTGGGGATGAAACTTGAACTTTATATCCTCAGCTGCATCCTTCAAAAGTCTAGTTAAGTAATCCATAATCATCACAAAAATGAGTGGTGATATAGGATCACCTTGTCTTAGATCTCTTCTTCCTTGGAAGTACCCACAACTCTCCCTATTAATATTGACTGAGTAGGACATTGTTGTGATGCATTCCATTATCTTATTTGCAAACGACTTTGGAAAGCCATAACCATCAAGCATTTCTGCCACAAAGCTCCACTCAACCGAATCATATGCCTTCCTAATATCGATCTTCATCATACACCTCCCACTTATATTCTTGCCTCCATACTTCCTTACCAATTCCTGAGTTAGCAGAATATTGTGTAAGATCAACCTTCTGCTAACAAAGGCACTTTGGTTATCATCAATCAGGTCAGGTAGCACCCCTTTCAGTCTTTCACTTAGGATCTTGAAGATACACTTATAGATGACGTTGCAGCATGCGATCAACCTGTATTCTACTGCATTCTGTGGGTTCTCAACTTTTGGAATAAGTGACAGCATAGTGGAGTTGATCTGCTTCAACATTTTTCCATTCTCAAAGAACTCTTTGACTGCTGCCGCAATATCATCCTTAATGACACACCATGCTCCCCTGTAAAAGCCACTTCCATACCCATCTGGTCCCGGACTCTTGCCACTATGAATCCCCCAAATGGCATTTTTAACTTCTTTCTCTGTCACTTCTTTCACACATCTTAGTTGTTGTTCCCAGGTCAAAGTAGCTCCTTTCAAAAATATTTTGTCTTCAGCTGCTTTCCTCTGGGTACTTTGCCCTAACAGCTTTTGGAAGAAGTCAATGAAATGCTGTTTGATCTTGTCCCAGTTGCATCCAATCCTGCCATCCTCTGCCACTATAGAATTGATCCAGTTCCTGGCTGTTCTGACTCTCACTCTTGCATGGACATAAGCAAAGTTTGAGTCACCCTGCTTAATCCCTTGTTCTTTTGCTTTTTGTAACAGGAAACACTCTGAAGCTATGGTGGCCTGCATAAATTGTTGATACATCTCTTTCTCCTTTGCTTGTAGTACTTCATCTTGAGGCCTATGACTCAATTTCTCTTGCAGTTGCTGCAATTGCTCCTTGGGTTGATTTGGATATTAGCAAATTTTGTGCGATTCAGTTGTTTCAAATCAGCCTTGAGTCTCTTGAGTTTCCTCACCACCTGATACATTTAACTCCTCCATCTTCCTGTTTCCACCCCTTCTCAACAATCCTGAGAAAATCAGCATCATTGCACCACATGTTAAAAAATTTAAAAGGAACTTGATTCCTTACCCTTCCACTATCCAGTTGAACTAGTATAGGAGAATGGTCTGAGATTCCAGCTGCCATTACTGTACAAATTGCATTTGGAAACTGCCTCATCCAGTGCTCATTGCTCAAAGCCCTATCAATTTTCGACCAAATCCTTCCATCCCCCACCTGTATGTTTGTCCAGGTAAACCTACATCCTTGCTGCTTTATATCTTGCAGCTCACACTCCTCTATGCATCTTCGCATCCCTTAAATCTCAGTCAGGCTTACACCATGTCCTCCCAACCTTTCCTCCCTTTGCATCACATTGTTAAAATCCCCAATCACTACCCAGCTTCCATCAACTGCCCCAGATAAACCAATTAAGATTTCCCATAACTCTTCCCTCTCCCCACCTTGGTTAGATCCATACACAGCTGTACAAAAGAAACTTCCATCCCCCTGTCTTGCTTCAACATAGCAATGCATATATTGCACTCCCTGTTGGATCACATTCACTTGTAATATACTATGCTGCCATATTATACCAATTCTCTCCTTGTTTCCATCTTGAGAGTTAACCACATATCCACACCCAGGCCATGTTCTTTTCACCATTTCATCAAAGGCATGTAGTGTCATTTTAGTTTCTACTACTACTATCATGTCTACATTATATAGTCTATATAACCTACTTAACTCCCTCTATTTATTGAGACCATTTAGGCCTCTAATGTTCCAATGTAGGAGACTATTCATGATTACCTGGATCATACGGAGCATCCACCTTAGCCTCATCATGTTCTGAAGTCAAGTTCAGTTGATGTTGAGTATCCTTCTTCCCTTCTATAGGTTGCAGCTCTTCATCCACTTCCATCAAGATATTGAAACCTGGACTAGTTGTCATCTTCTCCTTGACTTTGCTCCTTTGAATCATTTCCCCTTTCCCTACTTGTATTTTTGCTTCCTCTTTTGGAACTTCTTCTGAGATGGTCAATGTTTTATTATGCTTAAGCACCTGTTTCCATTCCATAGTAGCATTGGTCTTTTTCTGTACCCCTTCCTTTTGATTCTCTGAATAGTTCTCATTGACCTCCTTCCTTCTACAATCCTTCCCACCATGGCCATAATTTTTACAATAAGAACAAAGTGTAGGTCTCCACTCATAGTAAACTGGCTGTTCAATAAGCTTGCCACATTCATCCACAAAATTAGCTATTAGAGGAGGGTGATCCTGGATTTCTACATCAACCAACACCTAGCAAAATTTGCTCTATCCTTCGATGCAGTAAAACTATCAGCTGCTATAGGTTTGCCAAGTGTACTAGCAATTCTACCTAATGTAGCCGGATTCCAGTACTTCAGTTCTAAGCCATGAAATTGTAACCACACAGGTTCATGCTTTACTTCCTTATGATTAACCCCTCTACCTACACTCCATGGTTTGACAATAACAGGATTTGATCCTAGATATGTTATAGGTTCTTTCATAGCTTCCCCTGCATCATCAATAGACTTAAATCGAATAACATACAAACCATTGGGTAAGATCAGTACCTTATCAACGCCAATGTGCTTCCATATCCTTCTGTAGTATGAGTCCATGACTTTAATGGTGGATTTGCTCCCAGAACGAAGCTCAGAACCGAGAATTTCCAATACTTAATCTCCGGCGTCAAATCCTTCTCCTGAACCCTAGCAATCTTCTTCCCTTCCTTCTCCTCAGGAGCAAAGTAATCCAAAGGAATAGCAGCATTCTTGAACCTTTTACGATCAAAGGATTCCCAGACATTAGCATTAGGGTTTGTTTTCGTGGATGAATCAGACCATTCTAACTTCCTCGCTCAACGTCTTTGTTTGTTTTTCCAGACTGTGAGTGGCTACCCCTCCATCAATTTCTCCCAGTTCCATCTCCCCCCCCCCCTTCTCTGATGGGTTTGTTGAACTTTCCCCCTTTTCCAGATCTGATCGTTCTTCGTGATAGGTCTCCAATTCCTTCGATGAGATTGCCTTTTGTGCCTCTTCGCTTTCAACTACTGTATTCAGAGTGCCTCTCTTCGCTTTCTGCTTCCCCCTCGCCATAGCTGGCGTACATTAACACAATGGGTGCTAATCTTGTTGTCTATTACTAGAAAAGTTAACTAACCCATAGATAAAGCAAGCCTCGCTCTTGATTTAAAAGTTAACTAACCCATAGATAAAGCAAGCCTCGCTCTTGATTTAGCAAGCCTCTACGTACACTTACATGATTGACCTTGGATCTATTGTGGATCCAAGATCAACAAGCCTCGCAATTCATTTGGCAATTGTGTCCATTCTTGAAACAGTGAAGTTTGCTCTGTTGAAGCTAATTTTGCCAAATTATCTGTTACAGAAATCTCTCCGTATACATACATAATTGAGTATTTCAAAAATCTTCAAGATTGAATCTTTCTCAATGAGAGAAGTCCTTTGCTTCCAAGGAAACACATTATTTCTTCTGACCATGTTCACTAGAGTGATATTGTGAGTTTTGACTTGAACATTGTTCAATTTAACCCGAGTGGCATGAATCTCTTTACTCCTGTTAATAGTGCTTCGACTTCTAAAACAAGAATATTACACAAATTCAAAAAGAAGATGAAAAAGTTGATGTTCAAAAATATATTACATACTATAATAAAGTATAGTGTACACATTCCATGGCCAAAAAGTAAATGGGGACAAAAATTGGTAAGCACATTTATTAATTTTCTACTCAGTCGTTAGCTTTCAATGCTCGGCCAAAAAGTAAATGGGGACAAAAATTGGTAAGCACATTTATTCCAAAAATTTACTGAAAATTTTAGCTAAGGAGTTTTTTCGTGCCAATTTTTATTTGAATATTCTTTGATTTGTTGGTATGGACATAGAAGTCATAGAAAGTTTTCCTATTTTTTATATTGTTAAAGTTGATTAGTCCATCTACTTAGGAAAGTTGAAAAAAACCTTAACGTCCATTATTTTTTTATCATTTAAACAATTATTATTTTTTCTTTAAGAAATTCAGGGCGGTACTTAGAGAGAGGACCTTGATTTTGTGACGTTGATTTTGTTAATTTTTTTTTAAAAAAATGTACATTGGCAGTGCTTAGAACTTACCTAAATTGAAGAACCTTTGTACAAAGATTTCTAATAAATCCCATGACCGGTTTTGATGCAACTAAATACTAAGAACTGTCTTACAAAGATTTTTATCTAAATCCCTTGACAGTTCTTTATCTTATAATTTTATTTAATTATAGTGAGAAACTATTTTACAAAGAGCTTAAAATAATTCCACAACAGCTTTCTCTGTTAAACTCTAAATCTATTGAACCTAACTAATTCGGAGGTAGAGAAAACTGTTTTGGTCTAAACACAGCAAACCTCGTAGAGTAGATTGAAGATCATTGTAGCTGGGATATTCTACTGTGCTACCACTTGATGCATGTTTAGAGAGTGCATCCGCAAGAGTATTTATTTCACAAAAAATGTGCTCAATTCTACTAGTACGGTTTAGAATGGTCTTTATTTCATTAAGTAAAGTATGATACCTCCAAGGCAAACTCATTCCATTTTGTAGAAGTTGGACCATTGCTTGTTTGTTTGATCAATGACTTTATTAAGTCGTTTGTACCCACACCATTTCATTCCACTTAAAATTCCTTTAATTTTTGCTACGAAGCTAGCTTGATTCCCAATAAATTAACTTTCAGCCCTGATGAAAATTCCATTGCATCACAACAATTCAACGTCCTTCAAATGCGATTTAACCCTCTTCTGTATCATAGCCATCATGTATTTTCATAGGTAAAGTTTTTAAGAGGAGAAGAAAATGGAAAAGGTTTGGATAGAAACTATTTTTTTAATGCTTATATAATAACAACGAATGGTTAATGGAACTAATGATAGAGGAGTGAGAAGATGGAATATAAAAAAACTCATTTTTATTTTAATCTTGAAGTAATGAAAGAAGATGGAAAAAATCCGTTTTTACTACATTATGCTATAGTAATGATTGTTTTTTTAGAAAACTTGAGTGTTTGCTATGATTTAAATAGCGAACAAAATAAGTGTGAATAAGATCTTTGTAGATCAAATCATAACAGAAATTAATTAGTATTTTGATTTGTAATCGTCCCAATGAAAAATTTTGAATTTGTAATTAAAATTTTAGTATCAGTTAGTACCACTAAGTGCGATAGAACTTATGGTCATTTAAATATGTGATTATTGTGTTTCATAATATAGGTTTGTTCAGGATATGTTTTTTTTTTGTTTTGTGATTTCATATTTAATGTATAATGAATACGAAATTCGTTTCATAATAGTAATGTTTTGTTTTGTATATTTTGATATTCATTGATTTCCTTAACTCGTTTGGTCAAATAATTTAATAAATATATAGGCTTTGTTTGGACGTCCATTGACTTTTCATTTTCAACTCAATTTACCTCTTAAACATAAAACCCAATGCCAAACAAACAACCGTCCAAACAATTTTTTGATTTACATTTGAAAATCAAACTTGAAACATTTTGTTAGTGTAAATGACCATTTTTCGAACTAAAAATAGTTCAATGACTAAACCCAAAACTTTGCACATTTATTTCAGTTTGTCTCTAGCCAAAAATCGAGGCCCAATTCATGGTGGTTGGGAAAATTTTTTTTGGAATATGTATTGAAATATCAAGTACGACAAATATCATTCAATAATCGAAAAATGTCAATTTTAGTTCACTGTAAAAAAGAATTTTAAAAAGATCACTAAACAACAAAAAAGTGTCGATTTTGGTCACTGTAAAATATTAATTTTAGAAGCTATTCCGTGATTTTAGTGATCATTTTACAGTGACAAAAATCGACACTTTTTCGTTATTTAGTGATCATTTTTGAATTCTTTTTACAATGACTAAAATTGACACTTTTCGATTGTTTACTGATATTTTTTGTACTAGATATTTCAATACATATTCCAAATAAATTTTTCCTAACCACCATCTAAACAACTTTTTGCTAAAAATACCATCAAAACAACTTTGTCATCTCCTATTATGTTTTCCACTTAAAACACTTTCTACATTCAAGTCGAAAATGAAAACAAAATTGACGTCCAAGCAAGCACATAATTTGTGCGATTTTCCTTTTACGTAAATCGATCCATATTATGACCCATGATTTATGTGATCCAGAATTAATGTTAAAAAAATTTAATCTCCAAATATGACCCATGATTTGTGTGACTCAATCAACAATGTTAATGTATCACCTTTTAAAAAACGGGTGGGAAATGACTGTATGTAAATGTGACACGTGCACTTTTATGAAAAAAAAACATATTTTACTTTAATATAATCTATAAAATAGATATATAATTTGCAGAATTAATTATATGGTTATATTAGAACGTACGTTCCTACATAACCCATGTACCAAATATGGTGAATATGGATTCACTATATAATCACTCCCAAAGACCATATTAGAAGGAAAAAGTAAAGAAGTTACGATTGTAAAAAAAAACTGGCATTAATCAGGATTAAATCAATACAACAAAAGTTGCATAACTAAGTTAACCATATTATGCTCTAGAAAGGCTCTTGATGAAAGCACCAGGCAACCTTATTAAAATAAAGAGACCTTAAATGTGTTTAAGCTATACAACTAACAATTCAAGATTAAGATATTTTTTTCTAAAGTTTTTGTCTCATCCAATAGGACTTCTTGAACTACATTGCTTGAAGAAAAGAGAAAAAACATGAAAGTAATGGACAAAATTTTTCCAAAGACTATAAAAACAAACATGTTGTAACATGAAGAAGCAAGAGAAAGTACAACTAATTGCAAAGTCACTTGGAAAAAGAAGAACATAAACTTACATGTTGCTCGGATAACACTGAAATGTTCTAAGTACTCTGCAAAAACACACACAGAGCAAACCAAACTTATCTTTATCAGGTATCTTAGCATTACCTATAGTGACTCATTTACCATAAGAGGACAAAAAAAGAGATTTATTACAGGTTAATCCGGCCCAAATCCGTCTTCCTCCACATCCGAGGTTTTAGTGAGCTTTTTACTACGTGAGCCTCACAAGCATCCACAACTCGGACGCTCTTGCAAATTTTCAAAACTACAAAACAAAAAAAAAGTGAGATTGAGAAAAAAAAACACTAAGAACGAAAAGAAGAAAATATTTGGACGCAAGAATAAGAAGAATTGACCCGCAACTTCAGCTACAAGGCCTTCCGCCCGGATTGACTATAGTTTATGCCTTCCCTAAATCCTCCACCACCGCCAAGCCCTCTCAAAAATCTCATTGCATCGGCCATGATTTTCATTTTCCAACCAACCTGCTTTAGATTAGTCGAGAGTCTAGAGATTTGAGTGTCAAATACTTGTTAAATGTTTTCATGAGGAGAAAATTAGGTGTTGGACCAGAGTTTTATGTTTGAATAAAAATTGTATTTGAAAGTGAAATCTGATTCGCCTCAAACTAATTTCAAACGAATTTGTTAAATTCTCAAAGAGCGGCGTTCTAGCGTCACACTCGTCGAAGAAACATCAACACCTTCAAGATAGAATTGATGCAATCGAAAGTGGTCTTATCAATGAAATAATAAAAGAACTTGAACGTGTGACAAAACAGCCACAAGGGCCTGTTTTCATATGATTTATGATGATATCTCAGGTGTGAATAGCCCAAAACTATAAAGAATATTTGCTAATGATACAACTGTAAAAGAAATGCAAGAAATCTTAAAGGAAATTATTGGCGGAAAAGCTATAAAGAAAACTAAAACTCAATATTTTTTTGATGAATTGTGTGTGTGTTGCCATCAAATATTCTTTACTTATATAGCTTTTTCCCGCCAAAGCCCTAATCGTAGCGTATCCAAAGCCGAACTTGATAAGGATACCTATTGCGATAAAATTCCTTCTCCGACTCAGATTGTTGGATTGACGAGTCCTTTTCCAATGTAAATTAGAAATTGCCGTCTCACCCTCTCATTCTTCCATTTTAGAAAATTCATCATTATTTCCTTGGCCCGATTGTTTTGTTGCGATCGGCCCAACACATGTGGATGGATTAGTCAAAATCGGTCCAACATAAAACCCCCTGAGGGGAGTGAATTTGGTCGAAAATCACTTGCCTTTTTCACAAATTTGGCCGATCCATATACCATCCTTGTTATAATTACCGCCATTGATTGTCATCCTTCAATTCCAATCCCAAGGACAACCCAGTAAACGCCAAAAAGAAAGCCGAAAAATTTCTGGCCGGCCCATTAGCCCTCCCTAGCAAAGGCGCGTAGGTTGAAATGCAGCTTAGGTAACAGCTCAAAAGGCTCTGCAAATCTCGAGGTCGACTGCAACATCAATTGATGGCACAGAATAGAGGATGGAGAGAGAAAATCCCAACAGTTCTTGAGGATTTTAAATTTCAACCGAAAATCCAATCCAACCCCAATTCGAATTTCAATTGTGAATAATCTATTCCGTTGATTTGGACGAAGAGCATACAGTTTTCTTTGTTGATTAAGCGAGAAAGGTTTGAGGAAATTCTTGGCAGTTGTTGGATAGTGGAAATGCTTTGAAAAAGCAGAAGAAGCACCAAAAATCATCAAAGCAGCTCCAATGATTTGCAAGTCAAAAGTCTACGTCCGAGACATTGAATAAAATAAAAACCTAAAGTTGAAAGAAGAGTTCTCTGTAAGGGAAATTAAATTTTCAGTAATTAAAAGTTTGATAAAAGGTACAACCTCACAGATTCAAAGGGTTGGAAGTCGATTTTAATTATTATTAATTGGTGGCAACTGTATTGATAAGATGGAACAAAAGTTTTGAACTACTACTCAATTTGGGCGGTGCTTCGTAAAGTAATATGTGCTCAATCACATAAATTGGTTAAAAAAAACTCCACAACATTTCGTTTGGTATATGGGTCAACTTGCTAACAACAAGGACCACAATTGAATAACATGTGGACATAAGCTGGTCCAACATGGAGAAAACAAAACTCAAAACAACCAGAAAATGATACATCAGCCATTTGAGGTTTTGTCGAGAAGCAAATGCAACAGGACGCAACACATGGACATGTGGGGGAAAATTTGGCGGGAGGAACTGCTCAAAAACCTTCTGTTTTATTAGTATGAATGATAGTGGACTATCTTGACTCCTTATATAATTAAGTATGCTCAACATGAAAAAGTATCATGTCAAAATACAATTAAATGTAAATTGAAAAGGATTCATGAATAACAAAATAAGTTCATATGAAATGTTTGAACCATTTTCCATTTTTACTATTCTTTATTTTCATGTGTGTGTGAAAATATGTTACTAGACAACCTATCGAGTCCACTTATTGCTTATTTCTCCATCCAATATGGGCAGAATGAATGAAACTTTGACCGAATTTGACGTCTTTTCTCAAGGTTGGACAATGTAAAGTTAGTCATTGAAGAAGATATACTCTCGTACTATGTGTGTGAAATCTGGTAAGATAATCCAAAATCAAGAGTGTGGCTCAAAGATGGGATGGAAAAATCAAAAAGTGAAGAAAGTGCTTTAAACTTTGTAACCTTAAAAGAAACTACTAAACCAACCCTGATAATAACACGTGTAATGTCTAGTTATAATTAGTCACAGTTTACTCATTACTAACAACAAGTACATTCAATAATTAAAAGAGCGAATAACAAAAACATTCCCGAGGTTTAGCCCATTATCAAAAACACCATCAAGATAGCAAAAGTATCACGAACCCCCTTTACCAAGTGGACTTCAAAGTCAAATAGTGACTTGCGTGATATGGCAGAAAAATTCACAAAAATTCTTGTTGAAATCTGGCCAAAAACAAAAAAATGGAGTATTATTATACTTCTTAGTTATAAAAAAAAACAAAAATGAAAAAAGAAATATTATCATAATTATATTCCAGCCTCTTAGTAAATAAAAAGAAAACTGGTCTCATTTATTCAATGGAAAATATAACATTCTAATCCGATTATTAGTGGTTTTATATGTAATTAAGTAATTTTCGTACCGCGCATTTCGTGGTAAATTTCATGTCTTGTGTAGTAAAATCAAGTTTTTGTTATATAAACTTTGTTCAATGTGATTGCGTATTTGTCAAATTTCATAAACATAATTATTTCTAAACTATGGGTCATTTAGCCTAAACAACCAATAAGTATTGACGGCCTTCGGTGTTCCACAATCGTATTACAATAAACATGTTTCGCCATCCTTGATTCAATGTTTACTTTTCACTTACTAACGCCATATGGATTTTAGCTTCATCGCTTTTGTATCCCATATCATAGTTATCTTTTTGAGTGAATTATTGTTTAATCATCAGCACAATTGAATGGCTGACGTGTTTATAATAATTAAACTTCCAATAATATACAATGAGCAATCTACATACTGACGTCGTTTACTTTTATATGTTGCTTTAAAGTTTGCACAACTATTAAGAAGACAATGATCGAATCTTTATTTTTTAAAGGCCTATTTGGCTGTCATGGAAAGTGGCCAAAGAAAGTAATCTTTTTCCTTATTTTTAAAATCTTATGTTTGGTGTAATTTTAAGAAATTTAGGAAAGTAAAAAGAATCCTAAAATCAAGAAAAATAAGACAACTTTCCAGGATTCTTATTACCCATCTCAAGGTTGGTATTCTTTTTCCTTCTTCATGGATTTTAATCGTTAAATAAGTTTATTATGTTTAACTCTTTCTATAAGTATATTTTTTCTCCCTACTGTCAAAAAAATGTCATCATTTTTTTCTTACTACATTTAAAATTACTTTTTAATATATGAGATACACTTTTTCAAATAGGTGGATTTTCTATAATGATCTCTTATATTTCACTATAATTATCGATTTTAAGAGATTGAAGTTACTATAGAATTAATAGAAAACGAAATTATAAGACAATAGTTTGTTTTAGATTGAATTCACCTGTAATGAATTTTTAGTTGTTGCAAATTTGTGAAGATAATCTAATAGGGAAAATGGGTCTTTTCATCCCAAAGTTTGGGCCACACCATCCAAAACATCCCAAAGTTTAAGAACATACCATTTACATCCCAAACTTTTTAAAAACATCTTACATTAGGATATTCGTTAAATTTTTTAACTCTAGTTAATTAATTAGTGGTGGTACTTTATTCTGTTTCTCCTCCCTTAATTCTTTTAATCATTTAACACGTTCCACTAACTCCCACCTTATAAGAAAATAGCTAAACCTAATTTGGTCTTCACATCATCCATTCTTCCCTTGCTTAGAAAAAGAAAAAAAAAAAATCCAAGATTCACCTTCTAGATTGATAACAATCATGAGAGATTTATTTTTTTAAATATGTAGCATCATTATAAAAATTGCTGTTGTAATTGATGCAGAGGCATGCAACGTTTTTGCTTGGTATAGACCAAATTTACCAAACGCAAGCATGAAACTTTTTTGACTAAAAAAAAATGGGGGAAAAGAACTGAATGAAATATCGCCATTAATAACTTGAAAAAATTAACAAATGTCCTAATATTACATATTTTTGAAAAGTTTGGGATGAAAATAGCATGCTTTTAAACTTTGGGATGTTTTAGATGGTGTGGCTCAAATCTTGGGATGAAAAGGCTCATTCTCCCTAATCTAATATTTGAAGTATAATTCACTAATGGTATCTTTAAAAAACATAAGAGTAGGTTTTGTAATAAAGTAATTCATTTCTTCATTTATTAATAAAAATGAAAAAAAAAATCAGAATTTCCACAACAACATTCTTAATAGTATCCAAACAAAAGAAAGGAATCTATTTTACTTTACTTTCCTTGGATTTAAAATCCAAGGAATGTTAACTTTACGTTCGCTCACTTTCCTAACAACCATATAGGCCTTAAGTGTATTGTCTTTCTTTCTCCAAATTTAAAGTATTAAAACTATATAAAAAATTGAAATTGGAGTGTTAAAGATAGGTATTCTTGGGCTTGAACATATGATGCTTATGATTGATTCTAAATCTATTTATTATCCCAAGTATCATGGTTGAGAAGTCGGTGCACTTCCTATAGGTTCAAGGGGTCATCGTGTAGTGGAATTTATTGACTGAAAATACAAAGCTGAGATGTCAACGAAAGCATTCAGTCGTGCGATAAAGCAAGGTTTCTATCATGCAGTGATCAATAACTATCACAGCGGGAATACATTAGTCTGTACCACATGACCAGGTCTGGTCCCTCAAGTGTTTTGCGGGAGTTCTATACTCCTCTGATGGATAAGTGACAAGAGTTGGTAGTGTTGTAACTTATATCTTTACGATACATCCAAACATCTTTTTGGTCATTGCTTTGTTAAATCGGTATATTCTCTAATATGATTAGAGCCTGCTGCGGTTTTCTTCTTTTTTTTTTTTTTTGCTAGAAGAAACTGCCAATTTGTTGACTGACAAGAGATTGTAGTTAAAGTTTGGTATGTTAGATCTTCTGGAAGGTCTAGATATTCTAAGATTCCTATAGATCCTATGTTTTGAACCTTTTAAATACTACCATCTGGTAAACATACTGGCATAAGACATAACACTGGTGTGTGATGTTTGAATAAGGATAGTTTGGAAGTCATATGGCTAGTTGCACCACTGTCTAATATCCACAAAACCAATGCTATTTGCTCTATAGAACTCAACTTATTGAATGTACTCATACCTGCTAAGTCTGAAAAATGTGCAAAGTTGATCTACTCTCCTTCAGGAATAGTCATCTTCCCTTTGAGTAACCTACTAGAAAACTTTACTGAGCAATTATAAGTCTACAAAACATTACTCTATCTGGCACAAAACTTTAACAGAGCCTATTTTCATTTCATCTTATGAATAGGACCGGCCGAAAAAGCATAACAAATCCACTGTGACATATGACTTCCATTACTCTATCAAACAAGACTTCTCCACCTCTTTAGTACCATTGCTCGTCTCCTACTTGAATAGCTTTTGGCATGCCTCAATGTCGGAGGCCTGAAATTTCAGGCTCCATTCAACAGTTTCAGTAGACAACCTCTTCACTGAAGCGGTGAATACTTCTTTATATGAGACTTATTAGTCATATTCTCCATGATCTTATACACCATGTTGAAATCCAAACCCCTAATCAAAACTAATCTTCCCAAAAAAACTGCCAAAATAGACAAGCCCATCAACAGAGGGCTCAAACTAATTCCACATCATAACATGATGAGAAAGCCCAGACAACAACTCATCACCAGTAAGAATTTTCTTAATCAAGATGTAATTAAATAAAATCCGCAACAAGATTAACAAATGGACTTCTCTCCAATCCTACAGATACAGCTTCCTTGACAAATTCAGAATTATTAGCTGGTGGCAAAAATTCCTCATCAAAATTCTTGATAAACTCAGAAGAATTAGCCAGTGGCATAAAAAACTCTCTCAAAGAACCATCATCCAAGAGACTAACATTGAAACACTTCACAAGAATGGCGCTGACTCTTCTTCTAAGTTTCTCCCTACTCAATGGAGCCTGTAGACTTGTAGCAGGTCCTCTCATGGATGAATTTTTATCAAAATCTTGATTTTTTTCGTCACTTTTCCCCAAAAGGACATCATCCTTAAGATTTTTCTCCCACACCTTCCACTTCTTTAGCGATTCCAAGGCTGATTGGTCTCTAGGGCTCTAATTCTCTCATCCGATGAGTCTATCCTCTTAACCAAATGAGAGGTAAAAGTTTTGATCAAATACCTAAGGTCGAAGGGCTGGTGGTGTGGGATAATGGAAAATATCGTCGGGTAGAAGCCCCCACACAGGGACAACAACCAGAGCGTGCAGCTTGGTCACTTCCCTCTCACCCAATCGCTTGAATAAATCTTGAAATGAGAGTGTTATTTTGCGGGTGATATTTATCGTCATAGCACCTGAAACTGCAATGGGTAAACAAGATGGCCCTTTATGTCGGATGTGATGTGGAAACATACGATGCCATGAAACGCCTTTTCCATCATAATTATCGCCGGCGCCGGAGTTGCAGAGGCATGTTGCATTTTTTTTCCTAAAACGAGATACGGGTAAAATTTGAAAACAGTATTTGATGTTGAATTAAAAATGAAGTACGATAGATAAAAAAAAACATTGGGCTTACCGTACGACAAATAAAATAATGGAGGTAGTACGTAGTACTGCTAAATTAGTTTTTGTCTACATGATTCTAAGCACTAATGTTTAATCTCTTCCAAATTACTTTCATATTAGAGTATCCGCAAGTTTCTCCACATAACTAGTATGACTTTGTTAGTTAAAAAAAAACTTGGTAGAGCATTTAAATTTTTTTTTGAAGGGTAGCATTTAAATATTTTGAGTTCCTTCAGATCTATCAATCCAAATTTGTAGCATATTTTTTTTTTCATTTAGAACCTACTTACACCTACTCAATACAAGTTTATTGACATTTATTAAATAGATCCTTTAATGTTCATGCTCAGTATAAAGCAGCAAATAACAATTACAGACAAAATTTGTTTCCATCTAGTTCCAAAAAATGAAACTTTGAGCAAAAATGAAAATCATGTAACACATCGTCTGTCGAGGTGATCTGCAACAATCTTGTAGAAAAAAGAATTACATATAGAAATATTTTAACCAAACACATTGATACCACACCTATTTTATGCATCACTCATGTTGGAGGTGTTAAAGGGGAAGAGAGGGAAAATGGGAGCACTTATTGGTCATTTTTTGCAATTGTTCCAAATCCTTCAGGATCTTTCGATAGAAAAAGAGCAGCACACCAATAAATTTGAAGAATATATAGCAACAGTTGATAGTATTACTTTCGAAACCTGAACTTTTGAATTCTGAAGCGGAACTCAACTATTGAAATATGAAGAAACAACATATACATCAAGTTCTTCTGGGACGTGTGACATAATGCATGGATATTTTCTCTGGTATGAAGTTGATAGTGTAGGGAGACCTCATTGTCTTTCTATTATGCTTCTATTTCTCCTTTTATCATTGAAGTTAACCTTTTATCAAATGCCAAGAGCCCATTGATTGCCACAAAAAGCCACTCAAGATTTGGTGCTCCCTTCCAGAAATTAAGGCATGGTAGACAAAAAGCATGCAACAACAAAAAAAAGGGATGGAATATCTCATCTATGACGAACAATGTGTAACTATGTTGGATATAAAATGTAAGAGAAATAGTATTGGGTACAAAATTGGAAGTTGCACGAAGTAATATAATATGAAGTTACTTGAAAGAATAAAAAATAAACATAAAATGACGGAGATGCCTCTTATATTTATGTTAACGCTAATGCAGGCAATTACAATCAAATAAAGAACCTTGAATTTAATACGCTCTCGAAACCTATAATCAAGATTTATGATTTAATACCCTCTCAAGAACTTTTGACCTGCACCTCATTAAGTTAAAAATAAACAACATGCATCAGGTAGACCTATAATATGAAAACTGAAAGAGAAATTTTTAGAGTGAAATAAACTACATGACATTGCGCAGTACTTTGGATTGGAATCTACACAATTAAGTACAATAACATGTACAAATATATTCTCCGGAATATTACAAACAATCATTGCAAGGCTTTAGAAAAATACCATTGCCTGTGCAAAAACTCTTTTAACAAATAAAAAAGCTAAATAAAAGAATCGGCTGAATCAAGAAAAAAAAATTTATTTGAACTCATAAAACGGTAAAAACCTGCAAAGGTAACCATATTGTGAATCCATTGTGAAGAAAAACAACTTGAAGAAGAACGATTTTTTTTTTCCATGAAAAGAACTATTGAACTGAAATGGTTAGGGATGAAAATGAGGATGTCAATGATGATGATGATGGTTTAATACCTTTTGAATTCTAAATCGATGCAAGGAGTCGTTTATTTGGTACCTCCCAAGGAGTCATTTATTGACAACTTTTGGCCGGTGATGAAGTTTGGTGTTTTTTGAGTTGGCAACGGAGACGAACAATGAGAGTCACGTGATAGGCACATGGGGCACTTTTATACATATATTTAATTAATTAAATAAAATAAAATTAATGGCTTGTTGTTGGGGTGCTGCGGCCAAAAAAATTTAAAAGAATTGATGTGCACTAAAAAATTTTACTTTTTGTTCGTGGACATAAGTAGTTGTCCCGAATTTGGCAAATCTGAGAGCTTAATAAAATGAGCTTTTGGATTTCCCAAATCCGAAACATTTAAATATAATAAAAATATTATATATTTTCTTTATTTCAGAAAATAAGGAAAATAGAGTAAAAAAGGTGAACAGTGACATCGGATTTGCGAAATCCGAAAGTCTTTAAATTTAATATTAAAAAAATGCCACAAAAATGGCGAGCAGATTCAAAAATTGAAACAGTAAACTCGGATTTGCCAAATCCGAGTTCTAGGGTTTAGGGTTTAGGATTACCTCTCGGATTTGCCAAATCTGAGGGCATCCGTTTGGTTTAGGGGCAATCCGTCCTTGTGGATAAGGTTGTTGGATGTATTAAATCGGATCGGATAAGGTGACAGACATTCGGATTTGCCAAATCCGAGAGCCCCACATGAATAGTGACTCTCGGATTTGCCAAATCCGAAACAGATGTGATATAAAAAGAAAAAGTTGCAGCTTCTCTTCATATCGGGTTTTTCAACTTGTGAGAGTTAGTGAAGGTTGTGGCCGGAGTTTTTCAGGCTTTTGGACGCACATTACTGCTAAATGCAGCAAGAATCGTTATTCTAACGAGGTTAGTCATTAAATCAATGTTATTTAGTTATTTTGTTGTGTATATATATTGTTTAAAGATGGAAGATTGTTAGGACTTAGGTTTGATGATTATGAATGTAATATGGTAATGTAGATGTTGTTGTTGAGTTTATAGGTTAGGATTGTTGTTATTTTAAGAATTGATTGAGGTTAATTTAATGAATTTGGATGAATTTTGTTTGTATGGAAATTTGATAGGGTTTAGGGATTATGATTTTTATTATGTTGAATTATGATTAACAGGCCAATAACGATTAAAATGTCCGGCACGGGCCATACATACTTAATTTGTTTCATAGAAGCAAGTATGTGATAGAGAATGGTGTAGTGAATACATTTGAGAACAAGCCGGACGACACTCTTGTTATTAATAGCAGGTTGTCATATGATGAGTTGCTTGGTTTGATTTATGTGGCGTTCGGTTGGAATCTTGAAATAGCTAGGACACTCCACATTTCATTAATCTATGTGACCCATAGTGTAAGGCGCGCCATGAAGATAAAGAATGATTCATATTTTGGGATCATCTACCACCTTGAGCCAATGACTAGTGTGGATTTGTACATAAACACGGAGGATATCACTAACCATGAAGATGGGAACAATCATTATGGTGGATCTTTTTTTGCACAAGATGATCACATGGATGAGGGTGGACAAGATGGTCCAAGGCAAGAACAAGCAAGTACTTCACGGGTTCATGAAGAAGATGGTCGGAGTTTATTTGCACAAGATGATCACATTGATGAGAATGATTCCGACTACGTAACTCCAACTGAAAGCTCGGTAGCACACAATCCCTCTTCGAGTAGTGATGATGAGGAAAATGATGATGAAGAATTGGTGAATGAAGAAAGGGAACTAAATCCATTTCCCCGGCGTCATGTATATAAGGAAATGGGTGAATGGAATGCCTCGAGTGTTTACAAGGATGATCTTGGTATAAAAATGACGAGACTCCCGAAGGGATGGGCATTAAAGTTTGTTTCAAGTCCTAGGAAGAAGCGAAACATGCCATGAAGTTGTGTAACATCCACAATAAAAGGGAGTTAAAGGTTATCGCGAGTAACCCTTCGTCGTGGGCGGTTCGATGTAGGACATTAGATCCCCCCTCCCCCAAGATTGCGAATCTATATGCAAATGGAGGATTCGCGTGTCACTAGAAGAGCATGGATTGCATCAAATAGTGAAATGGCGGTTCACACACAATTGCATGAGGGTGGTTAACAATAATGACAACCGTTGTGTGGGCTCGGCATTTATTTCTAGACTAATCATGAGAAAGGTTGCAAACAACGTGGATTACACGGTAAAGTCGGTGCAAAAAGATGTGAAGGAGCTGGTAAAAGTTGATTCCCCCTACAAAAGGGCGTGGAAATGGAGGAGGAAAGCCATAGAGGCGGTTTATGGCAATTGGTCCTCCAATTTTGAAGATCTTCCTAGGTAAATTTCAATTTTGCTAAATGTCAATTAATTTGTTTTAGTTTTTACTTGTATTGGCATATATTAACTCGGGTAAACTTGATGTGTAGGTATATTGAAGCACTTAAGAGTACTAATCCCGAAACTATAGTGGAATGGGAATGGAACGAGGGAGAAGAAGGTTGGAATATCGGAAGTAAGACTTTTAAATACATGTTTTGGTCATTTGCACCAGTGGCTGACACTTTCCTTGAATGTCCCCCGGTGATTTCTGTTGATGGAACACACCAACGTAAGGGATACAAGGATAAGTTGCTACTTGCTTTGGTGTATACCGCAAACAAATACATTTTACCGGTCGCATTCGCCGTGGTTGATGAAGAGACCACTGAAAGTTGGCCATTTTTCATGACACACTTGAGGTATCATGTTGTGGGTGACACCAAAGTTAGTGTGATTTCCGACCAGAACGCTGGGCTTTTGGGGGCAATGTCGGAAATACCAGAATAGAGCAATTTAGGTGATGGGGCCCACATGTATTACCTCCTGCACGTTCGGGGCAATCTAGTGTCGAAGTATAGGAGTGCGAGAGTGAAGCGGTTATGCCAAAATATGGGGAAGACGCTTAATTTGGAAAAATTCAAGCGATTGAGGCTAGTGCTCTCCGAATTCAAACCTAAGGCATGGGAGTATCTTCGTGACATAGGGGGGTGTAATTGGACTCGTTTGAAAGCCGGACGTTGTCGTTGGGGTGTCACAACTACCAACATTTCCGACATTTATAACAATACCCTAAAAGGGATCTGGTTTTTGCCCATTAGAGCTATGATCGATGCTACATAACACAAAACCGTGAAATTTGACCAAGCCGAATTGTTATTGGCGACGAGTTGTGATACACCCATCCCCCCTCCCCCTGAGCTATTGAAAGTCTACGAAGATAAGAATAACAAAGCCGCCACCTATGATGTTGAACTATGCGATGGCGACGATAATAGTTGGGAGGTGGTAACTCCGACACGGTCTAGTGAGAGGGGTGAAGCGATGTATACGGTCACCTATAATGCCAAAAAGTGTTCGTGCAAAAAATGGCAAGAGTACTGGATGCCATGTACGCACGCAGTTGCCATCACACGTAAAAAGGTGATAGGCATGTTTCTCTATACCATAAGTGTTGGAGGTGTCAAACATGGATCAAACAATTCGAATACAATGGTTTTTTCAGCGGTACCTGATAAGCGACAATGGCATATGGTTGACTGGAAACTCTATCCAAATTACGAGAATCTCGTGCAAAATGGCGGTCCGGGCCAACACCAAAGAAGGCGACGCAAGATGCAAATGGATTACGGTGCTCGGTGAACAAGTGGTGCTTGTTGGAGATGCGGAGGAGCTCACGATCCTAATTCATGTCCCCACTCGCATCCCCAAGTAGATAGAACACCTTTGGTGGACGAATGGGAGCATCAAAGTGATTAGTTTGTTGTTATATTTTGTAGAACACCTTATTATGTAGTGTTATCTCTTGGATTGAACTATTATTGTAGAGTATAGTTTTGTGAAAGTTGTTGGATGTTTACAGATTTTGGTTATTGGTAAAACAAAATTCACTGTTTTCAAAATTGGGTAACCCTCGGATTTGCCAAATCCGAAAGTTACCATTTCGTACACGTCTCAGATTTGACAAATCCAAAACTTACCATTTCTCTGTTTTTTCGATGGCAAGAAGACTCGGATTTACCAAATATGAGAGTTTGCCTTTACAAGACGTCTCGGATTTGGCAAATCTGAGTGTTTCTATTTCTGTGATGTCGGATTTGGCGAATCTGAGACTTCGTTCCATCGAAAAATCAGAGAAACAAGCGCTCTCGGATTTGGCAAATCCGAGACGTCTTGCAAAAGCAGACTCTTGGATTTGGCAAATCCGAGTCAATCGGAAGTATAAACATGGTTGACCTTCTTTCCCCAATTCATTCGTCCTACTCCCCTTTTTTACCCTAACTCCACCGTGACACCACCTCCTTGACCACTCCCTCCGCCCCCGTCAGCCATCCCAAGTCATCCGTCGCCATTCTCCCATCACCGCCGGCCTCTCTATGCCTTTCTCCACCACCGCGCCGGCCTCCCCTGTGGCCTCTACCACCGATTCATTTTAGTCATTGTGCAAAACTTAGTTGGGGATCGGCTCTCCTTGCTTGCTTGTATTCTAGCCTGTGCGAGGCTAGTAATCATGAGAAACATGATGTAACCGGTTGTGTGTATCTTCCACAGGTATTTATATATTCAATACGTGGTAATTCAATTTGAAAAATATTTATTATATTGTGAAGTATTATTATTTATTGTTGGTGTTATTGATTTCGGTTTGGGCATACGAGCGAATCCCGAGAATCATGCCCCAAAGAATTTTAAAGAGATTTGAAGAGGATCATACAGCTCCTTTAGCTTATCGTGAGTTTATTTCCTATACTCTTAATTTCCTAATATCATTATTATTTTTATTGGATAAATAATACCTTTGATTTTTTTTTTTTGTATTGAAAGGTGGAATTGCTCGTACTCCTACAAGGACGTCCCAAGGTCTAGTCTCCCAGGTTCTAGAGATCAATTGACTGCCTTAAAATCCAGTGATGTAAGCATGAATCACTTTTTATTTTATTATTATTTTTATTTTGCCACCATTCTTATGTGAATTAATTCATTAATTCCTAATTTTTTTCACAGTTTGTTTGACAACACTACGAGGATCTCTTCATACCCTCCCTGATTGTTGTAAACATGGAAGTGCCATTTAGATGGCAAGGACGTGGATGTTCTACTGGGCTATCCGAGAAACCCACGAAATTGGCAGGGTTGTGAGACAGTTTGGCTACATTCAAGTTGTTCCCCGATGGTCTATGATTTCCAATATCCAAGAGAATCAGAATGCTCACGAACACAACATGTCTGAGTTTACTGAGAAAAATGGGGTGGATCACCATAGTAAAGTACGCCCACATTGGAATAGGAGACACCGAAACATTCCTCAGGATTTGGAGGAAGGAGAGCCTGGTCAAACTGATGACAAGTACGAAGCGTGGCATAACAACGGTTCGGTGAAATTGATAAGCGATACGAGCCACTACACATCAGCCGGATATGAGTATTACTCGAGCCGATTGAAAGTCTATGTAAGTGTTTATTTGCAATTAATCTACGTATGGAAGTGCATTTTACTCTATTCATATAAATTTTGAAATATACTCCTTTAGTTAATTCAGATTTCACAAATCTGAAACTCCTTGTCTCGGATTTGGGTGATTTGTTTCTAGTCAAATTTAATTTTTGAACACTTGAATTTTTTTTGCAAAATATAAATTATTTTTAATTAAAATCATTCGTATTTGTCAAATCCGAAACTTGATTAATTTTAGTTAATTATTTAGTTAAATTTAATTAATTTCAGGTTAGAAAGCTTTCGGATTAGCCAAATCCGAGTTAAGTGTCTCTCGGATTTGTGAAATTCGACTTTTTGTTGCTCTCGAATTTGGGAAATCCGGGACAGTTACTTCTGTCAACCTTTTTTCTCTTTAAATTATTTTTGTCCAGGTTCTTCTCTTGATAATTTTTTCGGTAAAAAACTCCTTGTTGTTGTTACTCTTCACAAGGCCCAAATATTGTTGAAGTGGCCAAATAGTTTTGGTAGACTTAATTTGGCTCATATTTGGAAGTATTGGATCCCAATCTCGAGATTATTCTACAACATTCCGAAAATCTATATAATTTTGTAGAGTTTAGAAGATTTGGGTAGAATTGTGTAGAATTGTCTAGAATAGTAAAATATTTTAGGATCGTAGAAATTTGTAGAATACTCTAATTTATAATTTTGTTACTTTATTTAGAATTATCTTGTTGTTCTGATTTTCAAAACTACCCTTCACAATTTTATTTTTTTGTCATTATTAATAAAACTCACTCAAAAACCATTCTACTTCTGGGATTAAAAGAATAAGAATGTACATCATCAGGCAACAAAAACTCCCTCATGTAAAATTTCTTAGTACAATTAAATTATTAAATTTTTTATTTCTTTAGAAAAAAATAAGGAAAGAAGAAGAAGAAGGAAAAGAAGAAAAAAAAAATATCCATATTTTGTAAGAGGAAAGCCCTTCATAAAGTCCATTGTTCATTTAGAAAGGTAATTTTGTTTAGCGCCAATAGTTAAAAGTTTAAAAGTAAAATTCAAGCTGGAGAATAATTTTATGATATATGCTATTTATGTTAGTACTTTTAAAAATAATTTTAAGAGATATATTAAAATCATTTTAATAGTACTTTTTAAAGTAAAATTTTTATTCTCTGTCCCAAAATGATTGTCCTATTTAGATTCTCACTTTTTATATAATATTTAATAAATAATAAAAAATCCTAGTCGGATGATCATTTCGAGACTGAAAAAATAATTAACTAGTGACGACTTCTTTTTTGTTTTTTGGTAATGTCGAGAGTCCCACCAGAGATAGATAAACACATGTTCAGTACAATAGCCTACAAACTATAGTGGGAGGTATATCACCCTATGCAAGTCCGAGATGATAAGTACGGGTGCAAATCGGGAGTTTATGTGTGGGTTTGACTTAACAAGCCCTCCAAAGGTGCCAATGAGCAAGCTTAGAGTCACCCTTCATGCTTTTTAGAGTAGGAAATTGAATTTATAACCTACTCTTGTAAACAATGGTGATTATACCATTGAACCAACACCTCATTCAACTAAAGATGACTTTGCAGTGTATCGATTAGAATATAAAATTAAGAGCGAAATGAAAAAATTGAAAAAGTCTTCTTCTTTTTTTCCCCTCTATAAAACTACCACAAATAAAATAATGACACTAAATATGATGCATAATATAATTTACACGTCTCACACAAATATCAAAAGAATAATCATATGCATCTCACTGATGCATCTCACCACACATGGTATTTATTTAGGGTGTTAGTTTTTGAAGCCACCATCTTTACTACTTAAAGCCACTGTAAATATTTTTGGACTATTTTGCCCCTCACATTTCAAACTTCCACCGAAGGAAAAAAGAGAGAAAACTTGAAGCCACCTTCCTTCTAAACCCAAATTTGAAGTCTAATTTGATCCACCGTTGATGGCAACACGGAAGAATCAAAGCGGAAAAGAGCCGATCTCATCACGGGTACGTTTTTTTTTTTAAAAAAAATTGTGAATTGTAGGAAAAAAAAAAACATTCTGGCCGCCGGACGCGCAAAGAAGCCGTCCGGCGGCGCGACCGGGACACGCAAGAAACGCGCGTCCGGTTCAACCCGAACGAGCATTTCTTGCGCGTCCGTCGTGCCGCCGGACGGCTTCTTTGCCCGTCCGGCGGGTAGAATTTTTTTTTTTTTTTTTTTGTGGCCGCCGGACGGCCATGGAAAGCGTCCGGCGGCGCGCCGGGGCGTGCAAGAAACGCGTCCGGTTCAACCCCGATGGGCGTTTTGCTCGTTCCGGGTTGAACTGGGACGCGTTTCTTGCGCGTCCCGGTCGCGCCGCCGGCCGGCTTCTCTGGCCGTCCGGCGGCCAGAATGTTTTTTTTTTAAATGTTTTTTTAAATTTGTTAATTCATTATTAGTGTTTAATTATGTTTAATTAATGTAAGTAGGGTTATTAAGTAGTTATTTATTAATTAATAGTTTATGATTTAGATTGAGGTTCTCTATTAGTTGGTTATTTAGTTTAATTGTGTAAATAATTTAATTTGATTAGTTTGTAAATTAGTTGAGTTTAAAAGACTAATTTAATTAATAGTAGATTAGTTCACAACCTAATTAGTTTAATTGATTAAATTACTTAATTTAAGTAGTTATTAAAGTATTTAGGTTATATTTTTAATTTAATTATTAGTAGATTAGTAAATTAATCTAAAATTGAGTAAATTAATTTAAATAGTATATAAATTATTTGGATTTTAAAAAATAATTTAATTAATAGTAGATTAGTTCATTACCTAATTAGTTTGATTGATTAACTTATTAATTTAAATAGTTATTAAAGTATTTAGGTTATATTTTTAATTTAAGTATTAGTAGATTAGTAAAGTTAATCATTTTAATTGATTAAATTAATTTAAATAGTATGTAAATTAGTTGAATTTTAAAAACTAATTTAATTAATAGTAGATTAGTTCACTACCTAATTAGTTTAATTGATTTACTCATTAATTTAAATAGTTATTAAAGTATTTAGGTTATATTTTTAATTTAATTATTAGTAGATTAGTAAAGTTAATCATTTTAATTGATTAAATTAATTTAAATAGTATGTAAATTAGTTGAATTTTAAAAACTAATTTAATTAATAGTAGATTAGTTCACTACCTAATTAGTTTAATTGATTAAATTATTTTTAATTTAATTAATAGTAGATTAGTAAAGCTAATCTAAATTGTGTGTAATGTAGTTTATGATTAATTAAATTAATATAAATATTTTGTAAAATAGTTGAGTATTTTTAATTAATTATAATTAATAGTAATTTAATTAAAAATTTGGTAAAGTACTTTAGTTTACTTAATTATTATATGAATTGTATGTTTAGTCAAAGTGTACTTAATTATTAAATTATTTAGGATTTAGGAAATGTGTATAATTATTTGTTTAGACTATGAAAATATGATGATGATGAATAAAATTTTGTTTATAGGTTTATTGTGATGATGATGATGATAGTGATACTAGTGATACTGAAGATACTAGTAAGCGTAAGGTTTGTGCGCGTTATCTGACCATTAGTCGTCGGAAGAAAAAAGAGGAAAAAGAGAAAAAGAAGCGAATGAAAATGACTCAGGTCAATATGGGTGGTGTACCGTTTCAGACTCGGTCTAGTCAGCCGATTTATATACCCGAGTATTCTCAGGACGACCTGGAAGAGGAGGATGAGGATGAGGAGGATGAGGAGAATGATTTTGATGAGGATGATGTGCAGGATAGTGTTAGGATGGGTGCGCATCACAGAGATACGCCTATGTACAATCTTAGTAGTTACCCTCCTCCCCGGTACTCCAGTTGTCCACGGCCTGGTCCTGGCGGTTTACCCTCTCCCCCTACCCCTATCCCTTCTTCTATGAGTGGTGAGTGGCGCAGTCCACATTATAGTCCCTCTTTCCTGCATCCCGGTCAATTCCCACAGGGTATATCCACCGGTAGTCGGCCTCGTCCCTCCCGCCCCGCTCAGGCATCTCCCCCCTACATTGATCCCGTGCCCCCTCGCGGAGGTCTCGTCTCCGCTGAAGTATCTACACGTCCTCCCCCTCTCATTGATCCCGTGGGCCCTAGCCGAGGTCCCGGATCCACTGGAGTATCTACACGTCCAGTTACCACTATTGCATCATCAGGTACCAAATATCTATATTTAATTATTGTAATTATTTAATATTATGGAATTATTTTTAATTAATTATTTTCACTTATATTTATTGAATTGTTGTATGTGTATAAAATATAATAAATAATATTTGGCTTACTCATTCATGATACAGGCGGCAGCAGCCAGTCGAGAGTTTCTGATGAAATTGATCCGACTATATGGCTAGTGACAGATGAAGTACCTGGTGGGCCGATAGATGGTAGCGTGATTCCTAGCTTCCTTGGGCATATTGCTTATCATTTCTGGCATGGATACAATAGACCCACATTGAAGATTTTTAAAGGCCAAAAGATTCTGAATAAGTTGAAGATGTGGTATAAAGATATGGATGATGTAGTGAGAGGCAAGATTCGGGGGACTGGATTGGGTAACCTTCTTCATACCTCGTATGAAGATATTGATCTTGGCTTAGTTCAGGCATTTGTTGAGAGGTGGCAGCCGGACACCAACTCATTTCATTTCCCGTTTGGGGAGATGACCATCATGATGCATGATGTTTATCATATTTTGGGCATTAGGGTTGATGGAGAGTTGGTGTCAGGTACATCCGAGACAGATGTGTTGAGGGGACATGCAGCAGGGATACTTGGCCTGGATGTGAATGGTTACAAATGGAGTCATGGCGGTGTCTCTGATTGGTCATCCTTGAGCAATGCCAGAAAGCGGACGAGAATACCCAGGCCTCTACTTTCTTGTGGGTATTGTTGGCCTCGACGTTGTTCATGGGCAAGAGTGGTGGGAGGTGCAGTGTTTCACTTGTACATGAGCTGATGTCTGGGATCGAGAATATGGGTTCATACTCGTGGGGCTCTGCTACGCTTGCGTTCCGATACCGTCAGTTAGGGATGGCTAGTAGGCCAAAGTGCACTCAGTTAGGTGGTTATTTGACCCTACTGCAGCCCTGGATATACGAGTATTTCCCGATTTTCCACCCCCAAGGAGGGCGAGTTACCCGTGGGGGTAATGATAGGCCCATAGTACATGACTGGATACCACCATCTTTTGCGGGGCCGACATCTGTGCCAGATCGTCTTCGTCAGGTTAGGGAGCGTCTCGACCGTTTCACCGAGTTAGAGGTACATGATTGCTTCATTTGACTGTATTTCATTTTATTTTTTGAAAATTATATTTATAAATAATCTAAATAATATTTTGCAGGTAAAGTGGAAGCCATTTGGACCTGGCCAACAAGGAATAGTTCCGAGGACTATCTACAGTAGGTGGATAATGTATAGGAACTTGCAGGAGCCATACATGCCGGACAGATGTATACGTCAGATTGGCTACGTACAGAGTATTCCTCGTTCGCCCATGTCCCCTAATGATGCATCCCGAGGACCTAGGACTACCCAGTACTTTGTAGAGCATTCTGCTGTTGACATACTCAGTACTTGGAGGAGATTCCCGGAGTCAGCGTGTATTAATTTGACCAGATGGCGACCCAATATCGGTGACATCGTAGGAGAGTGTGAGGATGGGTACCTTAAATGGTACAGGCAGTATTCACATCCATTTCCGCTGCCGACAACTGACCCATCTGCAGTTTCTACACCAGCTAGGAGCAGTCAGGATTATGTAAGTTGTATTTTTAATATTTGGGTTTTTGTAGATATACATTTCTATATTATAAATAGTTTAACCTTTTTTGGTTTTTATTTTTTCAGTGGATGAATGAATTGATGAAGCTGACGACGGATCTGATTAGAAAGGTCAAAGTGTCCGATCGCGACCTAGCTGACGAATATGATGAGAAACTGCAGGATACGATGATCCGTTATTACAAGGCCCCATGATCATTGTCATTGTCGTATTATTGGACTGGATTTGTTTGTTTTTCTGTTTCTTGGACTGCATTTAGTTTTTTTTTATGCGCAAATTGTGTGTTATATATGAGTTAGCTTATTTGGTATCCGTGTGGTAAGTTTTTTTTTTTTTTTTATGGCCAACAAGGTTTGTTATTGCACAAATCATAAAAAACAAACAAATTAGATACTAGATAATACCAATGTCTAGTTCACAACAAACAAACAAATATGAATCTAATCTAAGAAACTAAGATCAATGAAATCATTAGCATAATCCCCAACAGGACGTCCAGGATTGGAGGGGACCAACTTATACCAATCTTGAATTCTAGGAAGAAGTGGTAATTCCCAACCAGCAACGCTAGGCTGATGTTCCTTAGTCCACCGATTATTGATCGGTGGAACTGGAAAGTCACGTCCAAACTGATGTTCCTTAGTCCACCAATCTCCAGCATTCGACTATAATTTCCTAACAATCTATTTTTGACCATTTTTTCGGAGAGAGTGGAACTCCTAAGTACTTCATTGGAAAGGAACCAATTGAGAACTTAGTAATATCACAAATCTCTTCCTGTATTTTACTATCTACCCCACCAAAATAAAGAGATGACTTCTGCAAATTAGCAACCAGGCTTGTGGTTCTGGAAAATGCATTGGACACCTTCATAATCTTTTTAACAGTATTAACATCTGCTTTGCAGAAGATCATGAGATCATTTGCAGAGCAAATGTTGGTCAACCTAAGTTCTTTGCACATAGGGTGAAAGCTAAACCCCGAACCAGCAACTCTCCTTAAGCTCCGTGTTAAGTATTCCATAACTAAAACAAACAGCAATGGCGAAATTGGATCGCCGTACCGTAATCCCCTTCTCCCAGGAAAAAACCCCACATTACTACCATTAATCGAGAGGGAGAAAGTAGGCGTGGTAACACAGCTCATAATCCACTGTCTAAACTGCTCCGGAAATCGAAACCTTACCAGCATTTCGTAAACAAAGTCCCATTCTACACTATCATATGCCTTTTTTAAGTCTATTTTCATCACCAATCTCCACCTTATACCTTTCCTTCTATACAATCTGATTAGTTCTTGGGAAATCAATACATTATGTAAAATGTACCTATCTTTTACAAAAGCATTCTGGCTTTCATCTATAATTTCAGGCAGTAACAACTTCAATCTATTATAAAGGATCTTTGAGATGCATTTATATAAAACATTACAGCATGCTATTGGTCGAAACTGACTAGCATTCAAGGGTGTATCTACTTTAGGAATAAGAGCCAAAATAGTAGAGTTAAGTTGTTTTAATAACTGACCCGAATTACAAAACTCCAGTAAACCTTCTGTGACTTCCTTTCCAACGATGTTCCAGGTTGATTTGAAGAAGCCTGCTCCAAACCCATCCGGCTCGGGGCTTTTGTTGATGTTCATTTCCCATAGAGCTGCTTTAACTTCTTCTCCTCTTATTGGCTTGATTAAGTTGAGCTGTTGTTCCACTGTCAGTTTCGGCCTAGCTTTGAACACTTCCCCATCTGAAAGTTCTCTGACAGCAGACTGCCCTAACAATTGCTGATAAAACTTAAAAAATGATGTTGTATTCCATTCCAGTCACTAATCTCCTTTCCACTCTCCTCCACCACACTCCATATTTGGTTTCGCATATGCTTCACCTTCAAAACTGAATTGAAGTATTTGTGTTTTCATCCCCTTCTGCAATTCACTGTGCTTTGGCTTTTTGTTGCAGAAAGCTTAATGAAGCTATTCTGGATTGAGTATATTGGCTATACATATCTCTTTCCTTCTTCTGAATGTCTGAATTAGCTGGATCCTTAGCAAGTTCTTCCTGCAATGTCTACAACAAACCTTGTTCTCTGTTTGCTGTTTCTACTACATCTGCAAACTGGTCATAGTTCAACCGTCTCAACTGAGGTTTCAATCTCTTCAACTTAGTGACCACTTGAAACATTTTCGTCCCTTTTACTTCCTGGTTCTAATTGCTTTCAACTATGCTCTGAAACTTATCAGACAAACTCCACATATTAAAGTAGCAGAATGGCTCATGTTGCTGCTGTCGCCCAGTATAAATGTCCACAACCATAGGGGCATGGTCATAGATCCCTTCCATCTTCATCGAGGCCCTTGATTCTAGAAAGTCATCCACCCAATCTTCATTAACCAAAGCTCGTTCAAATCCCAATCTTTGGTTACACCATGCATAAACCTTCCCCGTATATATAAGATCTATCAATCCACATTCCTCCAAACACAACTGAAAATCTTCATATTCTGGTAGTAACACTGGTCTACCTTCCATCTTCTCTTCTGGCTTAAGAACATTGTTAAAATCACCCATGATAAGCCACGGTATTTTAACATTTCTAGATATCCCAATTAGGCCATTCCATAACTCTTTCCTCTCTTCCTGATCATTCGAGGCATAAATTCCCGTAAAATGCAAAAAATACATTATTTGCTTTCATTTTTACTAGACAATGTAAACATTGAGCCGATTGATAGCTCACTTGCACTTCCATGCTGTCATCCCAAAACAGCAGGATTCTACCACGTTCATTGCTTCGATAATTTGTCTCCCATTGCCAACCACTCCAGTACTGCTGCTGATATTTCTCTCCTCTGTCCTTCACCAATGTAGACTCAACTACACATACCATATTATATTGGTTCACTGTTACCATCTTATTCAACTCCTTTTGCTTCAGGGGGGAGGGGGGAGTTCAAACCCCTTATATTCCATGTCAGGATACTACACATGTGGACAAGGTCTAGGATCATGCATAGAAAAATCACTTTCCTCCTGCAACCTAATCAGTTTACCATTATCATTAACAGTTTTGTTGGTTATCCCTGAGTGGGACTAACCATCAATTGTTTCCTGAGTATTGATAATCTGATTATCTACACTCCTACTCTGACTAGCCTTTCATTGTCATCATTATCTTTCCTTCTATCACCACTAAGTTCCCTATGTGGTGGAACACCAATGGAGGTTACCACACTGTTGCCTTCCACTTTCTCCTTTCTTTTTGACATTTACAGGCTCCCTTGCTATCTTCTTCCATTCTGTTTGAGGTGTTTTTGGTTTATTATCCTTGCTTTCAATCTTCTTTCTGCATATGTCAGTTAAGTGACCATACCCCTTACAACATGCACACCTAGCAGGCATCCATTCATAATCAACCTTCTGTATCTGCACCCTTCAACATTCATCCTCAAACACAATCTTCTCTGGTACTGCTTCACTAATCTCCATTCAACTAAAATACGAGCGAAATGAACTCTGCTTTTCTTAACAGTGTGTTCATCAGCCTCTATAGGTCGACCAATTGTACTAACCAAGCCACTAATTGTTTCTAAATTCCAGTATATGATTTCCAGACCATATAGTCAAATCCAAACAGGTACCTTATCCACATCACGATAACTTAATCCTTTTTCAACATTCCAAGGCTTCACAATAAGGGGTTTTAATCCAAATTGATACATATTAACACTGAGAACTTCCTCTCTAGCATGCAAAGTGTTGAATCTAACCACAAACAAACCACTAGGGAGATGAATTACCTTATCAACACCACGTCGTCCCCAAATTTTTTTCAGATAATCTTCCATGACCCATATTGGTGGATTGGCACCTATCACAAAGCACACAACGGAGGACTCCCAATATTCAGCTTCCTTCTATACATCCTCCGTCCGAACTGTGTATCCCATCCACTTGTCGTGGTTGAACAAATTGATGCTTCCCCAATGCCTTATGAAATTTGTTACCATCTGATTGAGCCCACGCGTTCTGTTTACCCTCCAGTTCCACCTTATCCCCCCATGATAATTGTCGCCTAGGGTTATTTGTTGGAACCCTAGATTCCAAACGATCCTGTTCCTGTCCCGATTTGCAACCATCACTGAGTTTTCTTTTCTCTCCCATCTGAACTGCATCTGAAATCGCTGGTGAAATCATCTGATTAGTATAGCCACCTTCGATTGTAGCCACCAGTTGACTCAACTCTTCCTCTTGACGCGAAATCGCCTTCTTCATTGATTTATTTACTTTCAAACTCTCACCCACTTGTGTCTTTTTCAATTGACTAGTTTCATCCTTTGATAATAGATCTAATTCCCCCTTTGGTTTCATTTTCTTCTCTTCCTTCTTCCTGCCTGCCATGGCAGGCGCATGTTAGTAGAGCGAAGAGAGAGAAATTTTTGTTATTGTATATTATTACTCTTATCAAATATGGTTCACCAAATGAACCAAAGCATGAAAGGATAAAGACATGATATCAGGCAACACTTCTTTGAGCCAAAAATGTTCTTGTACTCCGGTGACAATCTCAAACTAAGATTTCACATCTCCACATCTTAATTTTGTGGTATGCCGGTTGTAGATTGTTTGAACAATTTTATAACCATTTCGAATGTTTAGAGTTAGCTAAATAGTACTCCCCCGGTCCTTAATAATAAGACATTTTGATATGTCTTAAGTTTCATTTGGTATGCATTTTTAATTGATGAAAAAATCTTAAAAATATTTCACAACAATCAAGAGAATACAAATAATGTAAAAACATATTATTAAAGTTTTTTTATCAATTAAAAATGTGTAACAAATAAAATTTGGAACAAATCAAAATGCCTTATATTAAGGACCAGAGGGAGTACTTTCTTACCTTGAATGATATAATAAGGGTAACCAGCAACATCTTAAATTATTAGATTGTTAACGTACGTTATTATTTCAAATTGGCGCAATAAGCGTGTCATGTCTATAAACCACAATCAACATGAATTTGAAAATTGATATCTTTATCCTTCATTGACATGACCATTTTAGAACTCTCCTCCACTTGTAGAAACTGTTGAAAGGATCGTCATTGGACACTAATTAACAGGGAAAAAAAAAACTTTGTTAATTGAAGTCAGAAATTTCTCCCTTATTTGTCCTTTTTCTTGCAAAGGTATTTAGTGAGGTTTTTCGAGCTAATTTAAAAAGTTTTAATCCTTCCGAGTTCAGAGTTCAGACCATTTGTGCTGAAAAGATAAGAAAAAATACCGGTATTGGCGAGTTCTTAATGACTAATGTCTAACCCAGCTATAGCTATCCAGTTGATACAAAAAGAAAAATCATTTTTTGTGTATATCTTTTCCTTCCATTTTGTTGTGCTATTTTCATAAATTACTATTCCGTCCGTCCCACAAAAATAGTTCACATTGAATTTTATACTATTTTTAGTACAAATTTGAAAACTCAATGTGGACTATATTTTTAGAACGGAGGTTGTATTTTAAAAAAATGGGAGTGAAGGAATAAGTAACATAAGCTTAAGAATTTGTTTTTGGGAAGTTTAAAATTGTTATGGTCAATTACAGAGGATTTTTTCTTTGTGAGCACTAGATAATAATATATTCATACTTCTTCTCACATTGTTATTGTTGGGGGTCAACCTTGACCTACTTTGACCGGCCCAACCAACCATCCTGCTTGGGCCTGTCTTTTAAGCCCAAGCAGCCCATTCATTCCTTCCTAAAGGCCCATCCGGGTTGTAAGGAATAAACTCTTGTTTGTTTACGGTTTTGCCCCTCCCAACACCGGGGCCCACAGGTATTGTCCCATTGGGACCTATAAATACTCTTTGCTCATTTATTGCTAATTCAATTCCACACTCCCGTTTCTCTCTCTAAGTGTGACAATTACCTGCTTCTCTCCCTAGAACTGACTTGATCTTCGGAGTGCTAACCTCTATTTTGCAAGTTCCCGTCTAGGTCGGACCATTGACTCTCCACCCCAGGGATTTACCCTCGACAAGTGGCGCCGTCTGTGGAAAATCCATTCCCGTTTGGCCGAGGGCAAATCCAGTTGTTCTACGAGAGTAATGGTCTCCACCTGGACAAGGCCCGACGAAGGGACGAGACGCAGGCCTGGATTGAGATCGAAGGTGGTAGGGTGGAGTTCCCGTGTATCCGCCCGGTCCCGCAGAGAATGCCGAGACAAGGAGGATACCGAAGGGGCTTCCCAAACTAATGATCGTCAGGGTCGCTCCAGGAGGTCTGACGACCCTCGGGAGGGCCGCAACCACAAATCAGCCGAACACCGGAGGAGCCAATCCCGCCGGACCAGTAAAGAAGCAGAGAGGAGCAAAGAACCTTCCAACTGTCCTCGTCTGTCCCGTTCTCTTGAACGAGGACCACATGATGACCGCTTCTGGAGATCCTTTGCCGGAAGATTCCCTGGATTCGAAGAGCAATTCAAAAAGTTCGAGGACATGTATTATGGAGGCAGAGGCAAAGGTCCGGACGACAGCCTCATGTTCATGGGGGAACGGAGGGTCTCTCGGGGTCGAGATCGATCCAGAGAACGCGACCCTAAAACCCCACCAAGACCCGAGCCGCAGGTGGACCGCGAGGGTGTGTCAGATCCCCGACTCGAGGCTATACTCAACAATAGGGAGACACTGGAAAGTCCTTTCGCTGAGCATATCCGGAGTTGTCCGCGGCCGGTAAACCTAAAACTACCAACGGACATCCCGAAGTACGGGGGTGATACCTGTCCAGTTAGCTTCTTGGCCGATTACACCGCGGCCATGGATTTGCGAGACTCACCCCGGGAGTTCTCTGCTAAAGCGATGCCCACCTTCCTAACAGGGGCCGCTAAGATATGGTTCGATAACCTTCCCTCGGGAAACGTTACTTCTTACGCGGACTTAGGGCAAAAGCTCCACGTCCGATTCTTTTCCAGCAAGAGAGCCAAGCGCACCATACATGACTTGTCTTCGGTTCGCTAGCGTCGGAACGAGTGTCTGGGGGAATACTACGAGAGGTTCACAAAAGAACTCATGATGATAGATCAGGTCGACGATTTGGTGGTTAGGGTCGAGTTCGTGAACGGCCTCTCTCCCTTTGGTGCGGGCGCTACCCTGAGGAGCAAGCTCACGGCTAAGCCCCCGGGCACTACCCAGAGGTTGTGGGAAATAGTCGAAAAGGAGATCCGGACAGATGAGTCCATGAAGAGAGCCAGAGAAGCTTTTGCCGAAGGCGAGAAGAAAACAGGGAAGCCGGAGGCGAAGAAACTCAACATCGGATCTCCGAAGTTCGAGTCCAAAGTACCTGTCCTCACCAAAACTAGAAAGGAGAGTCTTCAAATTCACAAGAGTGAGTTCAAGCTTCCACCCCCGGGTCGGTCTCAGAATGAATCCTCATCTGAATGGTGTGACTTTCACCGAAGTAAGAGGCATGATACCGATGATTGCTACAGGCTGAAGAAGGAGATTGAGGAGGGCCTTAAGGCGGGTAAATTCTAGGATTGTTTCCAGAAGGGGTCCCAAGAAAAAGCACCAGGTCAACCCAAGAATCGGAGGTGGAAGAAAAACAAAGCTAAGACCGCCAACCAGGTCCCCGTCAGGGACGGGGCCAAAGCCCAGGATGGTGTCGATCCGGCGCAGGCACTGCAGATTTTGGCCGCTCCTGTGGGTGCTGTCTATGGGGCGCCCTTGGGGGTCTAGAGTGTTTCCGCTCTCTGCAGGAGTTCGCGCCCCCGACCGCCGGATGAGTCCGAGCTAAACGCGTCCGTCCCGGGGAGGTGATATCTTTCTCAGAACAAGATTTGGTAGGTGGATCCGAAGATTATTCCGACGCGTTGGTCATCACGGCCATAGTCGCCAACCGGGAAGTTCGACGAGTATACGTTGATAATGGCAGCGCAGTGGATGTCATGTACGGTGATTGTTTCCAGAAGTTGGGCCTTGACAAGACCCAACTCTGCCCCACGTCCATACCTTTGGTCGGCTTTTCTAACCACGTGATAATGCCGTTAGGCATAATCAGCTTGGCTGTTACCGTAGGGACTTATCCCAAGGATCAGGTAATTCTCATCGACTTTGCAGTGGTGGACGTCGTGGCCCCTTTCAACATCATTCTGGGGCGGCCCTGGATGAGTCAGGCAAAGGCCGTTTACTCGCCATATCATTTGGTTATGAAGTTTCCGACCGAGGCTGGGATTGCAGAAGTTCGGGGAGATCAACAATTGGCGCAACAGTGCATGGTTATCGCCGCAAAGAAAGGGCGTGACTTCCTTCAGGGAAGGATAACCATCAGGTCCGTCCAGGAAGCCCTGGTCTCTGAAGACGAAGACCAAGGAAACGACGACCCTGGGCCCACGGATGACGAGGTTACGGATGTGGCCCTGAATCCTTTTGTAAAAGGAAGGGTCGTCAGCTTAGGAGCGGTTTTGCCCCGCAGTCTTCGGGACATGGTGGTTGAATTGTTGAAGCAGTTCGAAGATGTCTTCGCTTGGAGTCCCAGTGACATGACAGGGATTCCTCCCGAATTAGGCGTGCACAAACTGAATGTCAACCCTACCGCGCGGCCCATACAGCAGAAGAGGCGGAAGATGGCTCCCGAGCGCAATGCCGCTATCGATGTGGAGGTTACTAAGCTGTTGGCCGCGTCCATCCTCAAGGAGATCTTCTATCCCACATGGTTGGCCAATCCAGTCATGGTCAAGAAGCCCGACTCTTCTTGGCGTATGTGTGTGGATTATAAGGATCTCAATAAACACTGTCCTAAGAATTGCTACCCTCTTCCGGCAATCGAGCAGAAGGTCGATGCTATCTCGGGATACCCGGTGCTCAGCTTTCTGGACGCGTACAAAGGGTACCACTAGATCCTGATGCACGAGGATAATGCAGAAAAGACGACTTTCGTCACTGAAAAGGGAGTGTTCTGCTATGTAAAAATGCCCTTCGGTCTAAAGAACGCGGGTGCTACTTACCAACGTGTGGCTAATCACGTCTTCGGGGACCAGCTGGGGAGAAACATAGAGGTCTACGTGGATGACATGGTGGTGAAAAGTCATCGGATGGACCTTGTTGTCAACGACCTCCAGGAGACCTTCCAGGCCCTCAGAGCGGCTAATATGAAGTTGAACCCGAAAAAATGTGTGTTCTGCGTCGGATCAGGAAAGTTTCTAGGTTACCAGATTTCTCGGAGAGGGATCGATGTGGACCCTTTGAAGATTAAAGCCATCTTGGAAATGCAGCCCCTGCGGTCCGTCAAAGAAGTACAAAGGCTTACTGGCTCTATTGCCGCCTTAGGGCAATTTCTGTCGAAGGCGACCGAACGAAGCTTGCCATTTTTCCAGGTTCTCAAGAAATCCGATACCTTCGGCTGGACCGAGGCTTGTCAGAAGGCCTTCATGGAACTTAAAGAACACTTGAGGACTCTCCCGACCCTGAGCACACCGGACCCTGGGGAAACTCTGATTCTGTACTTAGCCGTGGGCGAGTCCACGGTGAGTGCAGCCTTGGTGCGGGAACATAAGGGAAAGCAGATCCCTGTTTATTATGTCAGTAAGGTCCTCCTTCCCGCCGAGTCTCGGTACACCCCTGCTGAGAAGTTGATTTTCTGCCTCGTGACCGCGGCCCGGAAGTTGCGCCCCTATTTCTAGGCGCACTTCATCCTCGTGCTTACGGACCAGCCCTTGCAGCAGATTCTCCAAAGGTCCGATACATCGGGCCGGATAAATATGTGGGCCGTAGAACTCGGGGAGCACGACATAGAATTTCGACCCCGGACCTCTATCAAGGGTCAAGCTTTGGCCGATTTCCTTCTCGAAGTCCCTCGGGGTGTGGAAGCCGAGGCTAGTGAACGGTGTCAAGCCCCTGAAAGATCTTCCCCCGCCGGGCAGCAACTATGGATTTTGTTCGTCGACGGGTCTTCCTCTAGAGAAGATTCAGGCGCGGGCGTGGTTCTGATCGATCCCCACGGATCGGAAATTGTTTATGCTATCCAGCTGGATTTTCCTGCCACAAATAATGAGGCTGAATATGAAGCACTGATCGCGGGACTATCTATCACCCGCGCGCTCGGTGTTCAGGAAATCTCAGTTTGCAGTGATTCTCTGGTCTTCGTCAACCATGTTCTTCGGTTGTACGAGGTTCGGGAGGTGGTACTCCAAAAGTATCTTCGGAAAGTCAGGGTGTTGGAACGCAGCTTCCGTGTTTTCCACATTCGGTATATACCGGGGTCGCAGAACAAGAGGGCCGATGCCCTGAGCAAGTTAGCTTCTTCCCGCGCTGTGGACCTAGCCCGGCAAATTCACATGGAAGTCAGGACGTGTCCGAGTATCCTGGACGACGAAGTCTTGCCTGTGACGATGGATGAGGTATCCTTGATGACACCCTTTGTCCAGTACCTCCAGACATGGGCATTACCCGCGGACCTAGGAGAGGCCCGAAAGATTCGGCTCAAGGCGCCTAAATACGTGATGAGGGATGGCATCCTCTACAAGCGAGGGTACCTATCACCCTGGCTGCGCTATGTCGGGCCGCAGGAGGCTGAGACGTTGATCAGAAGCATGCATGAAGGCGCTTGTGGGGCTCACTTAGGTTCACGTAATCTGGCCAAGAAGCTTATCCACGCCGGATATTACTGGCCTACCTTGTCCCAAGATTGCTACAACATCGTCCTTCGGTGAGCGTAATGCCAAAAACATGCCCCTATTCCGCATCTACCCCAGTATGAGATGGTCCTAAATGGCAGCCTGTGACCTTTCTACAAGTAGGGAACGGACATAATAGGGCCTTTCCTATTGGCCCCGGGTAAGCCCAAGTTCGTGATCGTCGCAATTGACTACTTTTCTAAATGGGTTGAAGCGGAACCTCTGGCCTCCACCACAGGGGCAAACGTTGTCAAATTCTTCTGGAAGAACATTGTCTGCCAGTTTGGGATCCCGAAAGTCCTTATCTCAGACAAGGGGACTCAGTTTGAATCGAGAATTTTTAAATCCTGGTGTGAGCAGCTCGGGATCGAACAGCGATTTTCGTCTGTGGCCCATCCTCAGGCCAACAGGTTGGCTAAAAATATAAACAAGGCCATCTTACAGGGTATGAAGACACGACTTAAGAGAGCCGAGGGGCTATGGCCTGAGGAGTTGGCCCACGTCCTCTGGGCCATCCGCACCACTATGAGGACGGCCACGGGGGCAACCCTTTTTAGCCTCGTTTATGGCATGGAAGCCGTTCTCCCAGTTGAAATAGAGGTGTCCAGTCCTCGGGTGGTTCACTTCGCGGAGGAAATGAACGAAGATGAAATCCGCCTTTGCCTCAATTTCCTAGACGAAAGACGAGACCTGGCCAAAGCCCGCGAATCCAAATACAAGCAGCTCATGGCCAAGTACTACAATGCCAAGATCCGGGCTCGGAACTTTGAAGTCGGAGACCTGGTCCCCAGACGAAATGAGGCGAGCCACGCAGAACCAACCGGAAAACTAGCTCCGAATTGGGAAGGACCATACAAGGTTGCGGAAGTTTCTCCCTCAGGAAGTTATCACCTGCGCACATGTGACGACGAGCCTCGCGACATTCCCCAATGGTGGAACATCCAGAACCTTAGAAAGTTCAATATCTAAAGGCTTCTGCCTACTTTTGTAATATATATTAGCCAAGTAGAACTCCGGCACTTTTGCTGTTAAATACTACTTCCTGTGCCTTCGTAAGAATCCCATCCTTCCTGAAGTCGTCTCGACCCCAGTGGCCGATAGCACCGTGTGGCCTCTGCGGCCTACGGAACCCTTACGGTCTCTGTGACCTTGGGGCATTTACAAACCTGTCTCAACCCCAGCGGCCGACGGAACCGTGTGGCCTCCGCGGCCTACGGAACCCTTACGGTCTCCGTGACCCTGGGGCATTTACAAAGCCGTCTCGATCCCAACGGGCGACGGCACTGTGTGGCCTCCGCGGCCTATGGAACCCTTACGGTCTCCGTGACCTTGGGGCATTTACAAAGCCGTCTCGACCCCAGCGTCCGACGGCACCGTGTTGCCTCCGCGGCCTACGGAACCCTTACGGTCTCTGTTACCTTGGGGCGTTTATAAAGTCGTCTCGACCCCAGCGTCCGACGGCACCGTGTGGCCTACGCGGCCTACGGAACCCTTACGGTCTCCGTGACTTTGGGGCATTTATAAAGCCGTCTCGACCCCAGCGGCTGACGGCACCGTGTGGCCTACGCGGCCTATGGAACCCTTACGGTCTCCGTGACCTTGGGGCATTTACAAAGCCGTCTCGACCCCAGCGGCCGACGGCACCATGTGGCCTCCGCGGCCTACGGAACCCTTACGGTCTCCGTGACCCTGGGACATTTACAAAGTCGTCTCGACCCCAGCGGCCGACAGAACCATGTGGCCTCTGCGGCCTACGGAACCCTTACGGTCTCCGTGACCTTGGGGCGTTTACAAAGCCGTCTCGACCCCGGCGGCCGACGGCACCGTGTGGCCTACGCGGCCTACGGAACCCTTACGGTCTCTGTGACCTTGGGGTATTTACAAAGCCGTCTCGACCCTAGTGGCCGACGGCACCGTGTGGCCTCTGCGGCCTACGGAACCATTACGGTCTCCGTGACCTTGGGGCATTTACAAAGCTGTCTCGACCCCAGCGGCCGACGGCACCGTGTGGCCTCCACGGCCTACGGAACCCCTACGATCTCCGTGACCTTGGGGCATTAACATAGCCGTCTCGACCCCAGCGGCTGACGGCACCTAGCAGATCCCGTGGCAACGGAATTCCTAAGGTTCTCGCGGCCCTTGACCAGGTACGGTTTAACTAAACATCAACAATATTATCACAACATTAGTAATACAGTTGAAATGTAAAATCCGGGAGAAGATACTCATATTACCTCCGTCGGATCGTAGCAAAGAACGCCGGCAATACACAGAATTTTATATATACAACCGTAAAAGCTTGAATAATAATAAAATAAATAAATGAGGAAAAGCAAAAACGAGTCGATGTTCAAAAATGACGAATCAATTATAAATGTGTGAATTTTCGAAGGTATGGCCCTCGGTTCTATACACTTGGCAAAAACACACCTAAAATCACCTAGCAACCTAATTACACCAAAAATCACCTAACAACCTAATTACATGTCCCTAGTAAGACCCTCGACCTAACTCAAAAAATAAAGCATCATTCTCATATATCAGGCGTTCGGCTTTGCGAGTTGGAGAAGTGGGGTCGTCTCACATGGCCAGACAGGGCTCGGGCCACAACGCCTCAAAATCATACTCCTTCCCCGTCTTTACAATGAAGGATATCGCGTTTTCCAAAGCTGCCCGAAGCTGACCCGCATACGCCCGGAGAGCCTCAATCTTGTCGGAGGACCGATCCCACTTTACAGCAACCAAGGCGTAAGCCTTCCGGAAATGCACCAAGACGCTCTCGAAATAGTTACGGGAAATAAAATCCTCTGGGTCTGGTTCGGCAAAGCCCTCGTCCTTCTTTTTCTTCCATATCTTGGCTTCGAATGTCCGGAAGTGATTGTTAGCCAATATCTCTAACTGTATAATGTTTTTCAGGTGATCCTCCCAATAGGCCTCCGTATCCCTCCATAACTTATCCAGCCGGTCGTTTTCGGCCTTCGCCTCGATGACGGCCCTGCGTGCCTCGTGCAGCTCCGAGGCCCTGAAAGTTTCCAAGGCCTCTTCCAGCTGGCCCTCGAGACCCGACAGTCGTCCTCGACTCCTGTCGACGTTTAGATCCACCAAGGCGCTTCCTACAGCCGCATACAGTGGAAAGGTCGTTGGGTCATGATGAGGATCGGGAAATTGTAAGTCGATCTAGGAAATCCCAGACGTTTCCCAATGACCCGAAGTCGGGGGCACGCCTCGAGAGGTTCCCTCGGGCTGGGGGGGAAGTTCGAAGCTGCATCCTTTCCCTGTAAGGAAGCGCGTGTTAATGGAAAGGTTAGGAGGCGCGTATCCCCAGAGGTAAAAATAAGCTTGAGCCGACGAACAAATACTTTATAAACGAACATAATTATGATTGATAAATAAACGAACATAGTTGTAATTGATAAGCGAACAAGTTTGAAACAAGTAAGGAAACGAGAGAATAATGAATCGGCCGTGAATAAATTAGAAATTCATTAATACTCGGTTAAAATTCATAAATACAACAGGGAGAAAGCCCCGAAGATAGGTGATCACTAGGAGGAGTTCTAACCCTACGCATCGTTTACCTTGTCTCCGCTGTTGGTGTTGGAGTCGGTCGAGGTGCCCCCTCCTCCGCGGCTTCCAGAGTTGTGCCCTTGGGGTGGTGGTGCAGGTCCGATTATCTCCAACTCCTCATCGGGCCCCTGCAGTGTGCTCGGAGGCGTCTGTGTCTCCCTCGGCATCTGAAAGACGAAGGATGGGATGCTCGGGATATTTAGAATGTCTTCGAGCTTCGAAATAGAGGGGCAAGTCCCGGCGATCTGTTGCATGATGGGGAGATGCGCGAAGTCCATATCCCGAAAGTACTTCCGGGCCTTGCACCGCAGCCTTACCGCGGACGTCTTTCCCTTCATCTCCCTATCGGCATATTTGTCGAGGATGGGTTGGATGTCCTCGTTCTTCCTCCGAGCCGCCTCGATCTCTATAACGAGCTTCCTCGCCCCTCTTTCCATGACGGGGTCCATGACGTCGTTTATCCCGAGGGCGAACTCGGACGACCCCAAGTACCTCTGGACTCCCGCGAGAATGTACGCGTTCAGACGAGATTTGGGGACGCTTGTTGCCACCAGACTCTCCATTTGAAGACTATGGGTCAGTTTCATGCCTTCGAGCTACCCCTTCATCCTCGTGACCTCCTCCTCCAGTCGCTCCCTCTCTTCTTCCAAGGCCTGAAGCCGTGTCTCCGCCTCTCGGGCTTTGTTGGCCTCACTGACGGCCTTCCTCCTGGCCAAAGCCAGCTGTCCTTCCAAGTCCGCGCACACGGACACGAAGGAGTTTACTGCCTGCACAGCCTGCATGACGGATACCCTTGGTCATTAAGGGAACCCTCCCAGTACGAAGAGTAAATACTTAGGCAAAAAATATTACCTATCTCCTGCCGTCCTCCAGCCGCGGTGCTCCGGTGGCGGGCAAGTCCGCGCATTCGACCTGTGGAGGGTCGAACGTCAGTAGGGCGTGACCCTCGGGTACGCCCTCGAACTGACCTGCCCCCCGCCCTTGATCCTTATACCCCTCCTTCAAAAGTTCGTCAATGGAGGATAGTTCGTGGATCGCGGGTAAGCTGAAGGACAGAGGGTCGACCTCCACCACCTCGGGATCGCCCCGCTTCCTTTTTTGATGACCCGAGGGGTTCCTCTTCCTCGAACTCTCTGCGCGCACCCGCGTCATCTGACCGGGGGGCGCCTGACCCATTTCCTGCTGGGGGGTTCCTTGCGGCCTCTCCTCAGGATACTGCTCCTCCTCGTCTGAATCATCAAAAGCCGAGCGTTTACCCATCAGATTAGCAAATATACCTATCAACAGAAAAATAACCACAGTTAGTCTTCGAGTAAAATACCTTGGTTAAGGGAGCTGATTGTATCACTTAACGACACGATTTGCCTATAGGTGTAGGTCTTCTTCCACCCGACCAATTTCTCTAAGTCCCCCCTCCAAGCTTCCATGTCTTTCTTATCCTTCTTGGTCCACGGATCTAAGCTGATCGTTCCTCCCTCGTCCGGCGTTCACGGAAAGAGGGCGACGAAGTCCGCGTCCACATAAAAGAAGCCTGACCTCCAATGCTTGGAACTCTAGTTCTTCGCTACTAATTCTTTGGACGGCCCGTGTAGATTTTTGGTGAAGCTGAACCACCTGGGGAAACTCTTCCCGCACCGGACGAGTTTGTAGAAACACCTAAATAAGAAAATATCCGGTTCCACCCCCGTCTTGTTACATACATGTACGAAGGCTAACACTATGGTTATGAGGTTCGGGGTGTATTGAGCTAGGGGTCGGCCGTAAGCCTCCATTATCATCCGGAACATAGGCATCAGGAGAAAGTGCAGCCCGTATTCCAAAAACTTCTCATAAATTGTGATTTTCCCCGGAGGGGGAGTACTGGCCCTCTCATGGCCTTCTGGTAAGGTGGGGTTGATGGCCGTAAGGCTATAGTGGTTTTCTAAATCACTTAACCTATCTTGGTTTAGCGAACACTCCACGTCCTCTACCCTAACTACCTCTTTGGCCATGCTGTAAACCGAACGTACAAAAGAAGAAGGAGACTTACTCGTTACTGGTCGATTAGAAACCGCAGTGGTCAGTCGCCGGCTATAATTCCGATGCTCGAACGGAAATGCTGCTCTGATTTGTGAAAAGAGAGAAGAGAATCGGAGCTCTGTACGTTTGAAATTTGAGAGCAAAGGGAAGAAAAATGATTTCCGGCGTCCTGTGGGGGGTTATATACTCCAAGGAAGGTGAACAGTTCCCTCGATTTTCCATCCAGAGCCATCATTGCGGCGCGGCCTCCCATGAAATCCTACACGTCCATCACATTTGGGCGGGAAGAATCCAGGGCCGTTGGATCTAGGGCGGTCAGGAGATGGAATATTCCGGAAGCTGGGCCGATTTGTTGGGCGTGCAATTTCTTTGTGTCAAGCCCAATCCAACTTTGCTGCAATGGGTTTGACAGGGGCACTTGTTGGGGGTCAACCTTGACCCACTTTGACCGGCCCAACCAACCATCCTGCTTGGGCCTGTCTTTTGAGACCAAGCAGCCCATTCATTCCTTCCTAAAGGCCCATCCGGGTTGTAAGGAATAAATCCTTGTTTATTTACGTTTTTGCCCCTCCCAACACTAAGGCCCACAGGTATTGTCCCATTGGGACCTATAAATACTCCTTGCTTATTTATTGCTAATTCAATTCCACACTCCCGTTTCTCTCTCTAAGTGAGACAATTACCTGCTTCTCTCCCTCGAACTGACTTGATTTTCGGAGTGCTAACTTCCGTTTTGCAGGTTCCCGTCTAGGTCGGACCGTTGACTCTCCGCCCCCGGGATTTACCCTCGACAGTTATGTTCATAGAGGTTAATATAATTAAAAGATGAGGAGTATATGGCAAGATATTAAGAGTAGCAGAACCTTGAATCCGTAATCCACACTCATAAGCACATGAAACACAAAAATAGAGAGAATTACATTCCCTTGCAGGGATGATGGAAGACTCTAAATTGATCGCTAGGCATAGCCCAAATATCGGATTTAGCGATTTTGATTGTAACAAAAGAAGGAATCATAAGATCCGCTGATCCAGCAGAAAGTTATGGACCACAAAAAGCTTGTTCTCACAAAACTTGGTTCTGCAGAGTTTGCTCTCCAGTTCTACGGCTTTCAAAGGGGAATCGGACATAAAACCACTGCTAGCTAAATCACAACTGCTACAGAACTTCTCCAAAGTCTCAACTCTATAACTTTCTCCTAAAACGTAAATCTGGAATCTGATATAAACGATATCAGTGGAAGTCTTAAAATTACTTCTAGGATCCTAGGGTAGCACAACTTCTTCACGAAGTATTACAATGTCTTGCCTGAGAAACAAAACTATCTCTGAAATCCAGTCACTTAACTTCTCTCTCTAGCTGCTAATCACAGCGGTCGAGATGCTTTACTTCATGAACACAACACAGTTGATGCAGCAATCATACTTGGAAGGACATCATGGGATGCAATGCTTAAGTCTGGCTGCATTGAGTTGGCAGTCATTCCTCCTTTTGCTGGCCTTAATAAATTAGTCACATTTGCAGCAGCACTGACCTGTTGCTCTCTAAGTCGTTCATCGCCGACAAGTTCCCTGCATAGCAATACCAGCGTCATATAATCCATTCTGATGTTTATGCTTTGAAACATTCAAGAGAAATATATATATATATATATATATATATATATATATATATATATATAGATTCTTCAAATTCCTGCACAACTACTGACTAAAATATTACAAACTGAACACAGACTGACATCCATCTTAAAGCACATATTTTATGCAAAAATAACTAGGATCAGATGATATCCTTCTGGTAGTGTTACACAATAATATAAGCGAAACTCGATTTCTAATTTCAAACGATTTAAACAATTAATGAGATGGCTACAGCAATCGATGAAGTAGCGAAACAATAGCTTACAGCAAAAATGATGCCAATTTTGAAGGTGTGCAATTCTGAAAGAGAGCTTCAGGGATTATAGCAGACTCCAAAAGAATATTTGGAAGAGAGATGTAAGGCACTCTGGCTTTGTAACGTATGATCCATTCTGTTAGAAGATGGGCACGGTAGGCAACCACGCACGGTAGTTGTGCTAGTAGCAACTCCACAGACACCGTTCCAGAAGTGCATAATGCCACCTTGCTGGCCTGCATCATTTAGAAAAAAAATAATAATAAAAATAAAAAAAATAAAAAAAATCAGGTGGCTACAATAATTCTCATCATCAAGCAAAATTCATGTCTTGTAAGAGAAGACAACCTAATGGAGAATGGAACAGAGAAAATTATCTAGAAGAATCAAAGTTAAAACGCACATCACAAACAGTCGATGTGACAGTTTTTCTATTTTTTTTTCCGTTTACAATGCGGCGATTGTAACCAAGTCGTGAAATTCTTATGACCCACACAAATATTCCCAGAATTGTTCCTTTCAAAAGCACTAAAGACTGCTGGGAGTGTCAATCCCCTAACACCGGCGACATATTATTATACTGAGACCATAATCGCATAACTGGTGCACTTGAAAAAAATCAACTTTAAAGGTACATCAAACATGAAAGCGAAACACAAATGTTGAACTAATCCACCAATCAATTCCAAACCTTCCTTATAAAGAGTTTTCAAGCATGTCACTGTAGAAGAGTGAGTTACCGTTATAACCCAGTCAATTTGAATGTCCTTTACCGTCTGAAAACTTCTCAATATTATTGTTGTTTTCTTACTCAAGTCCTCTGAAGAAAAACTGTGTTTTCTCCAATTAAAAAGTCCAAGGAACAGAGGGGTAACTCCAAACAAAATTATATTGTCAAGTGAAAATTTATGAGTCTCCTTATGGCATAATAATCAGCTCAGGTTCATATTCGTATGGAAACTTCTTTAAGCTAGACAATAACCCTAAAAGTTTCTTCTCAACGAAGTAATTATCAGATAATGCTTCCACAAGACTAAATGCCCTTACACTATTCATAGAAGCAAACTTGACCATTGCATAGCAACCCCAATAAAAACCCCTGAGCTAAAAACTAAAACAGCCATTTAATTTGGCTCATTGTTTAGGCTAGAAACTTTCATACAAGTATATAAATTAAAGATAAGTGTCATGTAAGCTTAAAAACCCGAAGTATATGCAACTTTTTGTTCAGGATTACAGTCCAGAGTATTAAATAACCCACCAACTATCGATCCAAATAACAAGAACAAAACATTTTCCATTTGCCTCTAGTCAGCCGAACTACGTATGTTCTTTAAGACAAATATAAATGGTACAAGAAAGAGATGAGAAGCCTTACACAAAATGCTTGGTACTTTAAGCTGGGAGATCCACCCGGAACCATCACAATAGGGACAGGCCACTCGCGCACAGCTCTATCCATAAAACCTTTGACATGTCGATTGGGTGCGACATGGACTATTGTAATCAATTCATTAATTGAATCTTTTAATAGCTCCACAGCATTAGAGAATATGGGAAGCATTCGTGTAACTTCCTGTATTCTGCTTCCAGGAAGCAAGCTAATGACAGTAGATCCTTCAAAATAAAAAAGAAACTGTGAGCAATTATTAAGTTCCAGACCTTGAAACAAAAGCAAACTGTCTTGAAACAAAAGCAAACTGTTAAAGGCTAACATGTCTTCTCACATAACTGCATGCATGAGATTTGAAATACACAGAAGATATGGTAGAAACTGCTTCAATTAGTCCAAAATGACTTATTAGACGTCAGAAAGTTCCACTCCAATTGCCTTCGTGCAGCCTGTTATTTCTCAGATATGCATCCAGGCACAAAAGCTTGCTGAAATTTAACCGGAAGACAGCCATTGGTAAATAAAATGTTATCATACCTGACGCTATTCCATGTTCAGCTCTAAATTCTTCTCCTTTTCTATGAATGTTCCCAGATGTTTTCTTGTCCTAAAACAACATCTCCAGGGCATTAGACAATTGATTTTTTAATGCCTAAAGATGGCATCCCCCATTATAATTATAGGAAAAGTTATTAAGACTGCTAATTTCCTTTCAAATTTAAATAATGTTGTATGCTCCAATACACACCCCTGCTCTAATAAATGAAGTTACCTTAAACTCCAAGCAGTCCTCAAGTGTGGGATGCCCAACAAATGTCGCAGGTAATCCATTCGCCTTACAAACTTCTGCCTCAAACGGAAGGATGCATAGCACATGATCAACAAACTCAGAAAGCCCCCTAATTCTGGCTTCACCCCCTTTCCAGGCCCAAAAAGATGGTGCTACATAATGGAAGTGTTTAGGTCTGCTTTCCTTTTTGAAATAGCTAGCTGCAAAAACCATGTCACCATATTCCTACACGATGTTGTCCGATGCATAAGGAAGAGAAAAACTGCTCTGAGAAACAAAAGAAAGGCAACCATACAGTAGTTACCTCGCAATTGCTTAAGGAACCGGAAGGAGAATCCTTTAGAGTCGACTGTTAGTACAATATGAGGCTGAAACGAAAGTGCTGCATGCACTGTTTGCTTCAATTTAACCTGCCATTCCCATTTTATTTTGAGAATAAGTAACTCCCATGAAACAATCGAATATCAAGTTAATGTCCCAGTCAAAGTGCTAATAACTTCACAACTGCAAACTACATACTCTCAAGTTATTAAGGTGCGGCAACAACTCCCAAATGCCCATTACTGAAATATCGTCCATGGGAAAAAGCGAGTTCAATCCTTGCTTACACATCATGTATCTGAACATAAGCCAATGGCGACAATATAAGAACGAAAATTTTTACTTGAGAGACGAAAGCTTAAAGCAGATAATAAACAGTTTAAAATTACAATCTTCATTGTTCAGCACACTATAATCTCGCTTTCACATAATGTATCCTAACATAAGTCGATGATAATAAAAATGAGAATGACAATCTTAAGTGCAAATTATAAACAGTTTAAAATTAAAATATACAAACTTCAGAGCACCAAACAGCAACACTAAGCCATGTGGAATCAGTTCTAGGGACTATACCTAAGAAAACATTTTCACTTATATGTAGCCACAGATGGGCTTCCATTAACTATTCCAAATTCATTTCAGGTTTTCCACTCCCTTTTTTATTAAGAAATTTCCTTCTTTTTCCACATGCTGTAACTGAACATTTAAAGGACTTCTAGAATGCGCCACCCTTAAACGGTGTTATCTAACTCTCTTAATCTAGAAGGCTGTTCACCATAACTTTGTATATTTAGTCTAATGTGTCCACACATCCATATCAAGATTTACATCTAAATTACCTCATCTGCATGTTCAAAGTTGCCCAACATCCTGATCCCCCTAGTTTTACTGATATCATGATGGTTCTATAAACTTTAACATTCAATTTCAGTGATTCTGCTAAGTAGAACGGAGAAAAATCACAAACATCTAAACATTGATCAATTTAAAAAGAAAATATTAAGTTAAATTAGGATCGGATATTGTTCCCTTCACCTACTACAAGATTTGGAGGGGCACATAGCATATGCAATGAAAAGTATTATTGGAACTATAGCTAATGTTGTACAAAGGATTACAACAAAAGTTCAGTGGAAATATTGGGCACAAAAGAAACTATTACACGATAAAGCAATCACAGCTTACCCTCCAACACCAGCAAAGCGAACAGGAAAAGGAGAAAGCTTTGTGAGGGAATCCATAAAGCGAGAACCAATCATGTCGCCAGAAAGCTCACCAGCAACAATAAAAACCCTCAACTCCCCATCCTTGGCTGCCATATCTGCCACAGCTTGACTTGAAAATGAGAATGATCTTCTTCTCAATAGAGACCTGAAGCCCACATGCCTCCATAATAGAACCGCTCTAGGAAGCATGTTTGTTGTTTCCACTTCCTGAAAAAGGAAACAAAAGTTGTTAATTGACAAGGAGCAGATAGTTGTTCAGACAAACTCTGCCTAGTTCTTTTGCATTAATTCCAGAAAGCTACAAACAACTCCACATCCCCTGCAATTCCTTGATTGCAAAATACCCTCTTCACAAGCTTCAATAGTTAATTGTTTTGAAAGCTACTCCAAATCCAGACCTACCGCCTTGTGGCTTACTTATCCACAACTACAGCAATAGTGGTCACGTAACTGGAGGTGTAATATACACAATAAATTTCAACATATTATTTTAGATAAACTCGAGCTAACTATCAGCCTCAGCTGTGCGCAAAAGATTCCAACTTCGAACACAATCAACGTTGGCCAAGTTATTACAAAAAACAAATCACGTGAGAGAAAAAAGTCAACTTGATAAGCAGGATTTCAACCACATTTATTCATTTAATGGGTATCTTGGATAGCTGTGAACTTACAGAGAAAAGTGACAGCCGGAAACAAGTTATACTTAGTACATTCTGCACTTCCAAAGCATTAATCAGAGACTATCACAATGAAATTCTCAAGGAAAAGAAAACACAAAAACAGGTTCCACGAAAGAATTTAAATTTACAAAAAGCTCCATAGCAATCAAAACGTACCAGAATCAATACTTCAAATTCTCCTCCCACTCCCATAAATGAGCAAAACAACAAAAATAAACCAACAACACCACCGGCTAGCATTTTTTAATTTCAAACCCATCAAACAAAATCCCATGAAACTTCTACTCACTTATTAATCATAACTTCATAAATATACCAAGATTCAACACCTTGAGGGGCTTAATAAAAAAAGCTTGACAAATTCAACGCTAGCCGGTTGACTAAACAGCTTTCACTTTTCGTGTAACTATGGAAACACAAACAGAAAAAGTTTCTATCCAAACATCGTTAGAGCAATAACAGCACACAGAATTAAAACTTTAAAAAAAAAAAAAAAAAACCCTGACTTTGAGAGCACCTTGATGGGTCTGATTTGGATCAGAAAGAGATGCAAGGGGCGAAAAGAAGATGCAAAACGTTAAGAGCAAGTGCAACGTGAACTTTTTTTGCTGTACGGGGCCTCCAACGGCGCACCAAAAGCAGCAAATTGAAGCAGCAAAATGCTGCAGTAGCGCGCCTAATCAGCATAGCGCACCGTCCCCGCTTTTTTGTTGTTGTTTTTTTGTTTTTTCTGTACTTTTAAATTGATTTTTAAGCCCCTGCAATTATATGTTTTGTCATTATTGATGCACTTAAAGTTGTAGAAATTTTAATGAAAAATTTTAATTTAATTTATTTTTATTATCCAAGAGCTCCATATTATTATTCAATTATTAGGAGTAAATATAAATGACTTAATATTGGAATAAAAATAAAAATTATTGTAATCAAATAACATTAAAGTAAATAAAACACAAATACAGCATATTAGAACAAATCAAATTAACATTAAAGTAAATAAAACACAAATACATTAATATGAGAATAATCAAATTATCGAAAAGTAGAACAACATTCAACAAACCAAAACACATAAGCACACTTACTAAGAAATTATATAAAATGCATAAATACGAATAAACTACGAAAAATCATCCCCGAGATTAGTTGCATCTCCGCCAACATTGTTGAATAGATAGCTATTGGTGGTGGTTGCATTTGTGCCAATCGTTGTTGAAAAATTCATTCTCTTTCACCAATAATAAAAACACGATAAAGAGGATCAGTAATTTTGGTCACATCTTGTACCATAATTTAGTTTTCTTCCTCCATTGCTTCAAAGTCAATTTTTGCTTCTATAGTGCTATTAACTCTTTTTAGTTTTCACTTTTTTTTTTAAACATCAAGAAACTGTTGATTCTCTTCTTTAAACATTTTCACTTCACGAGTAGATTGTTCATCCATTTTTCTCTTATTTTTGGTTTTTTTAACACTAATAGGTCTCTTAGAAGAAGACCCGCTAGTATCACTTTTAATTACCATTTGAGAATCAAAGTTAGACAGGATAGGAGACTCAAGTACCTAGGATTTAGGGGTTGGATTATCATATTTAGATGATACAAAGTTGGAGGTTTGGTTGAACATGTGTCGTGCTTGTGTGACACCATCATTATATTTTATAAAATCTTTGAGCAAATTCTAGATGTGGTCGTAGTTGAACTCTTTTTCAAATCTTTTCTCAAGTACAAATAATTTTTTGGCACGATCCAACTGAAATGATATTTATACAACTGTTAACCCATTGATAAAAAAAATATAAAATTATAAATAAAACACAATTAAAAATTTAGTTACTTACATAATCTTCTGCATTTGCAACATGAGGATGCAGACCTTCTACTTGTTTATACAATTCATGTAATTTCTTGACGATTTTCTCTATTGTTTTTACCATTTTTGCATCAGATATCTTTAATTGCATTGAGCCTACCTTTTGAGATTTGCTTCTTTATTATATTCCTGCAAAATTCTTCTCCAAAATTCATCAGGTGCATGATACCTCACAATAGCTGGATTTTGTGTATCCAGTAGATCGGAAGATAAATTTAGACATTGGAATTTTTTTTTTTTTTTGTCAAAAGAGAGAAAATATTGATTCAGGTAAAAAAAAAAAAACTTAGGTAGTTTAATTTTTTGCTATATAGCTATTTACTATATGAATCAAACGCGCGAAGCTTTAAAAGAAATATGTATGCAGAGATGAGTCATTTTTCTAAGAATTTAGCTAAAACGTCAATAAAATACATCACTAACTATTACTAACAAATTGTAAAGTATAAAAGACTTAAAACTTTACTAAAATTGAGAATACATTAATGTTTGTAAATTTTTCTATCAGAACCAACGTTGTTTTTTAATCTTGCAACTCATCTTCATGTTGCTGAAAGCAAGACTACAAAATCAAGCTGTAGGCATTTGTCCTTGTATCTGGTTTAGAAATGATACATCTTGGAGATTAAGAATCAAGATTTCAGTTGTGATGCAATTTTCTGAACATATTACTATTATAGAAGGGGATCGAGTTGAGTTGAAGATCATAAGATCATGGGTACAAGTAGTATTGAGATGAAGAAAGGGGATTGGATTTACTGGTAGACCAATATGTGAACTGTTGCATGTTTTTGAATACGTATGTGCTATACTTCTGCTATTTAAATGCTACAATATGTTTATGCAAGAAAATTTCTTGGAAGTTGTAATATGCCTTTGGTCTTTTGATTTGAACTATCAGATTGATTTGTATAGCAGTTATTAAACCATCAAAGAGGAGTGAATTGATGGAATGATGTACACTTGCGGAAAGAGACTTAAATCCAGCGCCAGACTAGGAGTTGAGTCTAATCCTCAACACTCTCCAAAACAGTCTTGCAATATTTCTACTGCTCTACTAATTTAGGTATGTAATTATCGATAGTTAAACAGTCTTTAGTTTTTATAAGTTCTAATATTTATATAATTTTTAGGTCTTTTTTTTCGTCCTACAATCTATTTCATTGTATGTTACCCACAATCTATCTAATTTGATGCATATTTAAGACCCAATAGTTGAGCTTAACTTCTTTGGTTCTTGCTTGTGTTTGGTAGGTTCAAGATTTCCTTATGGCTCAATTTTCACTATAACTTCTGACTAATTAGCGAATTTCAGGTGATTGTTATCTATATTTCATCAACCTTCAATGTCTCGTTTGTTTCCCCCCTCCTGCATAAACATTTGTATTCTTGGCAAGAGAAAAAAATAACGAAGCATAATAAAATAAGGTATTTGTGTAGTGTTTATGCTTTGTTTGAGGTTAAACCTGAATCAATAAAAAAAACTCGAAAGATATCAATTTAAGGTTTAGTCTGTGTGGAAATTGTACTGTTAATTTAAGAAAACAATCATCGAGACCACTTTGTGGTAACTTCATCATCTATTTTTTTGAGGGATATTTAGTGTTTCTTTGCTTCCTTGTTTTTTAAATATGTTTTTTAAAGATGCTTAGATCTGGGGGCAGACTTATTAAGAGAGATTAATCTTAATTGTACATGATGTCAAGTTCTGTGTGTTTCCAAGTTAGCTCCTTTTTTGAAAAAAAATTAATGGTCTCCTTTTTTTTTTTTTTCCTTTTTTTCTATTGTCTTGTACATGTTTGTATTGATCACTACTCCTTTTAGTAAGTAGAAGTTGCTGGAAAATAATGCAAATCTAGGCCTTTGTTTTCACAGATATTTTATTTTCACAATAACATTTACCCTATATTATTTAGTTGGTTTAGCATTTTTAGCTTCTCCAGTTACTTCTAGCCAGTATAGTACTTTGCACCCAAATTATGTGTACATTAGTTAGATTTGTTTTGCTGCTATGATGGAATTGGGTTTTCCACTGCATTTTTCAATCTGGGATTTTCCGTCCTTTTTATTTGAACAAAAATTTGATTATTTGAAGTAAGCTTGTGATCTTTTTCTTGGTGCTACTTCTTGCTTTTGAAACCTACTTTTTGTAGGTGAATATAAGCTATCATAGGGATAAAAAAGATCTATACAAGAGGATTGTAGTATGCCCGGATGAGTATAACTGATGTTATTGGCAATGGAAGGACAAGGGTTCTTTATCGGCTTTTATGAATAACAATGGATTCACCCTTCTTCTTGTTGTGGCAGAAAGGGTATAAACACAACAAACCAGCGGAAACAATTCCCAAGAAAAACTCCTTTCCTACTACCAATAAAATAGGACAACAAAACAAGTAAAATAATTCAAGAACTGATAAAATAAAGGAGGCACACGAATTTACGTAGAAACCCAAATCGGGAAAAATTACGAGACTGCAACAACAGTCAAATCTCCACTATCATAATAATGAAAATAATTTTCACCAATCGGTGGATACACAGGATTTCACCCAAAGGTGGATTACAACAATACTCTTCCACACACACCTAAATCACAAAGTAGGATTGGAAGGATCTTACCAAAAGAGCGCTAAACTGAAAACTAAACCGGAGAATTTGTAGATCTTGTTGAGAGGAACACACATGTAAACTTACACCAATAACTGACTCTGTTTCATCACCCGATCAAAGCCTTAGAGTGAAACACTTTCTTATCGCAACACCAAAAAACCTCAAAACTAGTTTTTCTCTTCTCTTTTCTCTCGCACAAAAATAATGTGTGCCTGTCCCAAATTTGCTTGTCAAATTCACGGCGAAAAAGTCACGGTCACATTGCTTTTATAAGCAATCAAACCAAAAAAAACCAAATCCAATTGGTTTTCCTTTTATTCGGCTAAACCAAAACCAAATCCAACATTGATTTTCTTTAATTCATGTTGGGCTCAATTGAGGAGAAATATTGGCCCAACAATCTCCCCCACCACCTCAATTGGGGGGTAAAACCAAACCGGCTTCTTGTCTACAAAACAGGAACTTGTCTTTACTCACAGTCTTCGTCAACATATCGGCACCATAGTCATCCGTATGAATCTTCTCAAGAAACAACGCCTTGGACTCCAACATATCCCGAATCCAATGATATCTCACATCAATATGTTTAGACCGCGAATGGAATGTTGAATTTTTTGCCAAGTGATAGTACTCTGGCTACCACAATACACCACATACCTCTCTTGCTTCATGCCAAGCTCTTGTAGAAACTTCTGCAACCAAAGTGCTTCCTTACAAGATTCAGTAGCTACGATAAACTCTGCCTCTGTAGCAGACAAAGCAACACACTTCTGCAATCTACTCTGCCATGAAACTGCTCCCCCTCCATAAGTCATCAAGTATCCAAAAGTAGACTTCCGACCATCAAGGTCACCCTCCATGTCAGCATCTGTATATCCATCTAACATGGTCTTCCCATTGCCAAAGCAAAGACTCAATCTGGAAGTACCTCTAAGATACCTGAGAATCCATTTCACAGCATTTCAATGCTCTTTACTAGGATTGGAGAGAAACCGACTAACAACACCAACTGCATGAGCTATGTCTGGCCTTGTGCAAAACATCACATACATCAGGCTGCCAACTGTCGAAGCATAAGGAACTTTTTTCATCTCTTCCTTATCTTTCTCACTTTTAGGAAACTGCGGTTTGCTTAGTTTAAAATGCCCCGCAAGTGGAGTCGAGACTCCCTTAGCACCGCTCATGTTAAACCTATCAAGAACCTTCTCGATATACTTCTCTTGAGATACCCAAAGCTTCCCATTCTGTCTGTCACGAGAAATCTTCATCCTAAGGATCTGTCTAGCCGGACCCAAGTCCTTCATCGCAAAGGACTTATTCAACTCCATTTTCAACCTGACAATCTTTGCAGTATCATGACCAACAATCAACATGTCATAGACATAAAGCAAAAGAATTATAAATCACCATCAGAGAATTTCTTCACAAACACATAGTGATCGGCTGTAGTCCTTTGGTATCCCTGCCCTATCATGAAAGCATCAAACTTCTTGTACCACTGCCTCGGAGCTTGCTTCAACCAATACAAGCTTTTGTTGAGACGACATATAAGCTTTTCTTTCCCCTTCTCCTGGAATCCATCTAGTTGCTCCAAGTAAATCTCTTCTTCCAAATCACCATGTAAGAAGGTTGTCTTCACATCAAGCTGTTCAATCTCAAGATTCAAACTGGCCGCTATCCCAAGCACAACTTGGATCGAAGACATCTTTACAACATGAGAGAATATCTCGTCAAAGTGTACGCCCTTTCTCTGATTGAATCCCTTCACAACTAATCTAGCTTTGTACCTCGGTTGTGAGCTGTTCTCACTTGTCTTTAGTCTGAACACTCATTTATTCTTGAGTGCTCTCTTGCCCTTAGGCAGCTTCACCAGGTCATACGTGTTATTCTCATGCAAGGATTTGATATCATCTTGCATGGCTGCTAACCACTGATCTTTCTACTCATGACTAATAACCTCTACATACGACTCTGGTTCTCCCCCATCAGTAAGCAACAAATACTCGTGAGCACTGTACCTGGTGGAAGGTTTCTTGTCTCTGGTGGACCTCCTAGGCTGAACAGGAGGTGATGAAACCGGTAGTGTCTCTGTTTCAGTAGCAGGATCATCATCAAACTCACCATCCTGCTCTGTCTCAGCTCCCCTTTCAGGAGAATCATCTGATTGTGGAGGAAGTGGATCCAGATCAACAGGAATCTCAGGTGAAGATTCTGGCATCTCGCCCTTTCCCATATCATCAATGGTCTGGTATTCAAAGAAGATCACATCTCTGCTTCTGAAAACTTTCTTCTCTACAGGATCCCAAAGTCTGTACCCAAAATCATTATTGCCATACCCCAAGAATATATACTGCTTGGATTTTCCATCAAGCTTCGACCTTTCGTCATTGGAAATATGAACAAAGGCACAACAACCAAAATCTCGCACATGTCCAAATAAGACATCTTTCCCTGTCCAAACTCGTTGCGGTAGATCCCCATCCAACGGAACTGAGGGAGATAGGTTGATCAAATCAACTGCTGTCTGCATGGCTTCACCCCAAAAAGATTTAGGCAGCTTTGCATTCAAGAGTATACACCTAACCGTTTTGGTAATAGTTCTGTTCATTTTTTTTGCCACACCATTCTGTTGTGGAGTCTTCGGAACACTCTTCTAAAATTTAATGCCATGGTCTCGGCAATACTTCTCAAACGGACCCCTGTATTCACCACCATTATATGCTCGAACACATTTCAACTTCTTGCCAGTCTCTCGTTGAACTCTAAGGTGAAAGTCTTTGAACACATCTAATACCTGATCTTTAGATTTCAAAGAAAAACACCAAACCTTTCGAGCATAGTCATCAATGAAAATAACAAAGCACAATGCTCCACCCAGCGACCTATTTTTCATGTAACATACATCTGTATGAACTAACTCTAGAGGACTGAACTTTCTAGATGGAGGAGAATTTTGAAAGGAAACCTTATGCTGTTTACCATAGATACAGTCAACACAAGGTTCTAGAGCAGTACCTTTCACCTCAGGGAGAAATTGCTTCTTACCAAGAATCTGGAGCCCCTTGACACTAATGTGTCCAAGCCTTTTGTGCCAGAGATCAATGGAGGCATTGTGAGTTACATTTACCTCTCCATTCTTCAACTTTGCATTCAACACATACAAAGAGTTCAACTTCTTTCCTCTAGCAATAACAAGATTCTCTCTGGTAATTGTCCAATGGCCACCACCTTCAGTGCTATGATAACCCTCATCATCAAGTTTTCCAACAGAAATAAGGTTCAGACACATATCCGGAACATGTTTGACATTCTCCAAGATAAGAGTACAACCGGTATTCGTTACCAATGATACCTCTCACATGCCGACAACATCGCATGAGGCTTGATTGCCCATTCTTACACGACCAAAATCTCCAGGTATGTAAGAGGTAAAGAAGTGTCTGTGAGGCGTCACATGATAAGACGCACCTGAATCACCGAACCAATCACTATCGTGACTCGCTACATTAATTGTATCAACATCACTGGTAGTTACTATTGCAGTAGTATCATCATCACTTGATTCATCCTTCTTGCCTTTACCTTTTCTCGGTGCTAGTTCTCTCTCGAGAACCTTGCACTCCCTCTTAAAGTGCTCATTCCCTTGACAATGGTAGTACACGACATCTTTCTTGGATTTAGACCGTCCTCTGGACTTGTTATTCCGATCATGTGGCCCTCTACTTTTACTTCTCCCTCTTCTATCTGACTTTTCTGTCACCAGAGCCTGCGACTCAGACTCAATACTATGCTCTTTTCTTCTGACTTCTTCATTTATCAAAGCCTTTTTGACCTGATCCAAGGTCAAGACACCATCCTGGGTTGAATTACTGATTGACACTACCAAAGTGTCCCAACTGTCTGGAAGAGAAGTAAACAATAACAAAGCCTGCACCTCATCATCCAACTTTAAACTTACATTCACTGCCTGGTTCAATAAACCCTGAAACGAACTCAAGTGCTCATTCATGCTAGCACCATCTTTGTACCTCAACCTGGTGATCTGTTTCAGCGCAGATGACTTATTGATGCCAGACTTCTTCCAGTACATATTCTGGATTTTCTCCCAAAGTTCATCAGCTTTTGTTTCTCTCGAAAAGTGATGAAACACACTTTGATCAATCCACTGTCGAATATTACCAACAGTTTCCTGTGCATATCAGCCCACTTTTTATCAGTCATATCACTTGGCCTACCTTCATCCCCTAGAACAGGATCAAATAAATCTTTCCAATACAACAAATCTTCCAATCTAGGCTTCCACATATGGTAATTGGATGAAGTCAATTTAATCATCGTACCAGTACCCGATGACTCTTCCATTCTATTGGTGTAACACCTCAACTACCGAACCGTAGCTCTGATACTACTGTTGTGGCAGAAAGGGTATAAACACAACAAACCAGCGGAAACGATTCCCAAGAAAAACTTCTTTCCTACTACCAATAAAGTAGGACAACCAAACAAGTAAATAATTCAAGAACGGATAAAATAAAAGAGGCACACGAATTTACGTGAAAATCCAAATCGAGAAAAATCACGGGACTGTAACAACAGTCAAATCTCCACTATCACAATAATAAAAACAATCTTCACCAATCGGTGGATACACAGGGCTTCACCCAAAGGTGGATTACAACAATACTCTTCCACACGCACCTAAACCCCAAAGTAGGATTGGAAGGATCTTACCAAAAGAGAGCTAAACTAAAAATAAACCAGAGGATTTGTAGATCTTATTGAGAGGAACACACATGCAAACTTGCACCAATAACTGACTCTGTTTCGTCACCCGATCAAAGCCTTAAAGTGAAACACTTTCTTCTCGCAACACCAAAAAACCTCAGAACTAGTCTTTCTCTTCTCTTCTCTCGCACAAAAATAATGTATGGTTGTCCCAAATTTGCTTGTCAAATTCACAGCCAAAAAGTCACGGCCACATTGCTTTTATAAGCAATCAAACCCAAAAAAACCAAATCCAAGTGGTTTTCCTTTTATTCGGCCAGACCAAACCAAATCCAACATGGATTTTGGTTTTAAACCATGCTGGGCTCAATTTAGGGGAAATATTGGCCCAACACTTCTCTTGGGTTAGAAGAACGAAGAAAAGCTCATGAGAGTGGCTCCATGTAATAAGTACCACTTAATAAACCAAAGAACTAATCCTGAACTCCACCTGGCTTTTGGAAAGAAAACATTATCCTTGTGTGCGCCTCTTTTGTGTGCTTTGGTCACGGTGCCACCGAACGTGAGAGCCCTTCTCCCTTTAAAGCTGGTGCTTGAAGTGCTCAAAGCTAAAGCAGCTAAAGGGAGCCCTTGACACATGGGGCTAAAGAAGAGTGGAAAGAAGTGAACTTGCAACATATGGTCTTTGATCCAGCCTGCCCTTATTCAGTTCAATTGAGATAAGGACATGTGTTGCTATGTTGGATTTAGCTAGACTCTGGATATTTCTGAACTTTGGATTTAATTTCTTTTAGACATTTCTTGATTTTTTTAATCAAGCTAAATTTCAAATGTCACTTAGTTCTTAAGATTACTCAGAATAGTATGACCCCCACTCAACTTCCAAGCTACCTGGTGCTTGCCGAGTTCACCAAAAAAAATAAATATTACTAGCTTCGATTATGAGTTTTGTAGATAATGGAAGTTAGGTCGATCCCACGAGGACAGCTAATTACCAAATTTGTTGTAAAGAAAAAAACTGCCAGTCAAACAAGGTGTCACTCAGGAGAATGAAAACAGTCACTCATGGGAATGGAGGCCAGAGGTGTTCTTCTCCTCTTCCTACTATTGTAGTTGTTTTATTAGCACTGTAATGGTTGAGTTCTTGTTCATTCAGCTCACTTATAACTCTAAGTCAGTTCCCATTTTTCCTAGAGTCATCTTTGCAACCTTAACAACCTATTTTCCAATGATTGATTCAGCTACAAAGTCATTAAGTTCTTAGGCCTTCAAGAATGCTTATGTTAACTAAGTATATTCCTATCTTAGTTAAAACCATAAACTGTTACCTCTATGTCATAAGTTAAAGTTGAAACAATCCAAACCAAGTTTATCCTTCCAGATCTCCCTTAGTTCTAGCATGCATTCAATTTAGTGATCAAGTAAATGAATGTAAAAAAACTTTCAACCATAAAACAAGGAACAAAACCAGTGCTTGACAACTACAACATCAGTTGAGGAGAATAACCCCTGGGAACTGTTTAGCTACTCATACAGATTAATGCTACATCTACCACATCGAAAGACATCATAGAAGTATGCATAATAAACAAAGTTCAAGTTAACAGTCAAGAGATGAGAAGAAAGCTTGTGCAGTTTCTGAGTCATTCCTGGGAGTGAAGGGGTTCACTCGTGGAACTGAAGAAGAAACTGGGTTGCTACTCTTCAACTTGGCTTCCTCACTGAGTTGTTGCTACTTCTTCTTCTTTCTTGCCTTCTACCTGGAGTTTTTCTGGGTGTTTTTAGCAACTGAAAAGGGCAACCAGAGATTGAGAGATGGATCCCCCGATGTGAGAGTGTAGTTCCCTCTTTTATAGTGCCTTGCAACCGGTGTCTTCATCATGAGAACCTCCCCATGCTTGGAGTTGTTTAATCCTCCCAATGTCTTGAGTCTGCAATCCAACTTGGCCGTTCCTTTTCTCTCTTCCAGCAGTGGGCGTTTTGCTCTCATTGATCAGCAGTGGAGGCTGAGACTGCGGCTGGGGGACAAGCATGCCTCTAGGAGGAGGCAAGGTCATTAATGACAAGATGCTTCTTGTCTAAGGGCCTTCTTCTTCGTCCAGCTCAGCAACCTCGCCTCAGCAGCCCGTAAATTGTTCCTTTGGCTTCCAATTTTCAGCAATTATTCAATCCAGTCCCTTCCTAACAATAACATGAAAATGAGCTAAGTAAATTGCACCAATGTTTGGAAATACCCCCAATTGTTCATCAAATACAAAGTTAATTGTGATGCTTTTATGTAACAATTTAGCCATTATCACTACCCTCCCTTCATTTTTACACTTCCATCTGCCCAACCCCCTCACCATCAACATGTGATTATGTCCTATGCCAAAATAGGACAACGATTAGGAAATTACTAACTAAATTTTGATTTATATTCGGATCTAAACAAAGGCTACCATATGCTACAAAGAGCATAGTAGATTCTATGTAAATGATGACCAAGTTGACACTTTTTGTGCACACTTTCCTGAAAGAATTTCTATGAAAATGAAGACCAAGTTAAGATTTTTTGTGCAAACTTTACTGAAGGAGTTAAGCGATGTTTTAGATGTATATTTGTATTATGGGTGATCTGGTGATCGAGATTTCGCATTGGAGATGACAAAGTTGCTGGATTCTTAGCTGTTAAAAAGGCATGAAAGAATACATTCGTTGGCACTACTAAGCGTAAAGAAAAAAATTCAAAAGAAGGTGGATTATACCAAAATTCATATAAAACAACAGAGAAAAAAATGGATATGTTAACTGAACGCGCAACACGTAAAAGACTAGTTTTCGTAAAATGCGTGACTAAATTATATGTATATTTTTTTCACTGATTTTTATTATTTTCTTAATTGTAATTTGTAAAACAAGACAAGATGATTTGAATTTTGTTTAGGTATTATATTTGTATATGTTTAGAGCTCTAATTAAGATTTTAATAACATTATTTTCAAATTATTGTTTGGGATGTGAGTTTATTTTGGCTGGTTTAAAATATTTTTCCAAAAGGAATTTGAAAAAAAAGATTAGATTTTATAATTTTTTTACAAAATAAAAATCACTAGATTTTACAATGTTTTGACAAAATCACGGTATCGGATGAATAATATTTTCTTTAACTTATTAGAATTTGTGTAACTTTAATTTTTTTTTTTAAGAAAAAACATTACAACCCGCACAAAGAGGTAAATACTTGTAAACTTTTTTTTTCTTAAATTTCCTATTTTTTCCTAATAATTCCCAAATTTGTTTACCCATTTACCCCTCCCTTACGAAACTTTTGTTATTGGGCTGCCTTTCTATTTCTTTTCCGCTGTATATCTTTCTCTCGTCCCTCCTCTCCTTTGTCCATCCGAAATCGAAAAACTCCGATTAGACTGCGAAAGATTTTGGCAGATCAAATATGGCGGAAACCGAAGAAGCCGTCCGCCGCCGCACAGCCGTAGCGGATTACCGGAAAAAACTCCTAACACACAAAGAGTTGGAGTCCCGAGTTCGAGGATGTAAGTCGTAAACCTAGTCTTACTTTCAACTGTTAGCTTGCTCTACGCTGTTTATCGAATTGATTTTTTTTCTTTTAAATTTTTTGTGTATGATGACTCTAGGACTGGCTAATACTGATTTATAATGTTGAATTTGTATTTTTTGAAGCTCGATTCTGATTTAGGAGAATGAACAATTCTTCTTTTTTTCGCGTGTATTGTGGCGTGATTCTATGTTTCAGTTTAGGGTGAACTACTGGCAGTTGGTTATGTGGGCTGTATACTGGAAATTCTTGATGATTTTGTCATGTATTGATTTGATTGATCTGCTTACTTAATGTATTGCGAGAATTGCGAGCATGCTTCATCTTTTCTGGTTTAGTTGTTTGAGATCATTTAGTGATTGTCTGATTGTCTGGTGTGTCATGTGGGAAAAGGGTAAAAAAGAGGGGTGGTTCAAGATACCTGGATCAGAGCTGTTCTTTTGGCCGAGGAATGAACAACTCATTTTTTGTTGCATTGGAATCTCCTAAATTCTCCCTTACAAATTGTAGCCACAATGAAAATTTAAGTAGTCATCAATTAAATGAAAGTTTTCTTTCTTTATGAAATCACAAAATGGTAGGTTTGTTCCATCTTCAAATTCGCCGGAAGTACTTCATTTTGCTTTCTAACTGAACTTAGCAGATGTTCTTACCATTCCAAAATGTTGCTACAAGTACTGCAAACATTTTGTTACTGTAGCTCTTCAAATTCTAATCTTTGCATGTGCTTTTGTTAAATAATCTTATTTTCCAGGAAGTGCTCCCAATGAATTTGTATAAATATGAGTTTTTTTAGAGTCAGTATCTACGTTATATGAGAACGCTACGTACACAGGGTAGGTTTAGAAGCTATTGATCCTCTTTGAAGCAAATATTTAGGAGTAACTATATAAAATTGACATCTGTAATAAAGTTCTACATATTCCACAGCTTGTTTGAGAGCCTACATTACATACTTGAGCATGACTATTTGAACTTCCAACTCCTCTCATCAGGTTAGGTTATTTCTTCTCTTCATCTGTTGCATTATCACATACATTATGCTAGTGAGTAAGTGCAGCACTCGTTATCTTAGTTACTTGCCTGAACCTAAAGGGTGGTGATTGTAGTAAAGCTTGCAGACTCAAGTCTATAAAGGGACCTTCTTTCTTGGATCAAATTCAAACATTTATTGCTATAACTAATAGGATTCCCTCAATACAGCTGGATTCGCTTTAAATGTTAAAAGCTTGAAGCTTCCCCTACTCTACTCAATGCCTCATATGTTGTGCACAATTAGATTATAGTAGAACAGATAATAGGAAGCCTACACCTCCTGGACTTGAAGTTATGATCAAATAGATTTGATTGAACCCTTCTTTTAAAACGAGAATAACATGGCTTGAACCCTTGAATCTGAATTCGATTTGCTTGCACTTTAGATTGTGTTGAAATAATGAAATATGATAAGTGCCTTTGTCCCACAGTGGTCATTGTTAACCTCATTGACCAACAATTCCCATGTACTATTACCCTTAATGCCATTGCCAATTGGTTTTGAGGAGGAACCACCCATGGGATTTTATGGGCCTTCAAGGGCTCGCACCTTTATCATGCAAAACCTTTGACCTGCCAAAAATGGCTTGAATTTGTCGTATAAACTCCTAAATCTTAGAGTAGTTTTACGAGGCAGTGTTGCATTGGAATTGATCTGCTGAAATCATCCGCCAAATTATAGCTACTTCAGGAGTAAATGGCTTATATTTACCTCTTAATCTTTCACACTTTGGATTGCGTAATATTTCATTTTAGTTTTACATCAATTACAGTTCTTCAGGCGTTTGAAATGATCCTGTCGTGGTTAGAAATGATTGTGGTTTAGGCTTTTCACTATCTAATAACTCTTATTAATTCTCTTCAAAGCAGGGTTTTGTACAACTATATATGAACATCGTAACAGTTGAGGGTACCACAAGTTTGAGTACTTTGATGGAACAAAGAAGTTTGAAAGAAAGTGTGCGTGAAAATTAGAAAAACATGTTCAAGTGGTTAGGACCAAAGTGGTTTGGTTTGAAGATAATGTTAGTTGTACCAATTGATGAGAAAAAGAGAGAAAAATTGTTATAAGACTCTTAGCTGCGCCAATAGATACTAGGATGAGTGGAAACTGTTGAATCAGTAACTTATTAACTGTATAAGACTTAAAGAGTTAGAAAGAAACTATAGGAAAAGATATGGTTTACCTTTACTTGAGAGCATCAATATTGAGATAGTTCAATAGTGACTTGAAATCCATGTCATGGACTATTTAGATGGTACAATACTTGAGAGCATCTACTTTAGTAGTGTGTGCCAATGTTGAAAATACTTGTGCTATTTTCAGCATTCATAATAAAGGCCTATGTGAATACTTTGGCCTCATTGGTTGAAATACCCCCCTTTCTATGTCTTGGCTATCATTTGCCATTAGATTCTCTCCTTATTTCATTAGTTATGCTACTTCAGAGAAAACATAATGATTTTATTCGTTGCCATGTGCCTGCTGCATAGAATTCATGGCTTCTTCTTGGCCTATGTACCCGTTGTGTAAAATTGGGTTTCTTCTTTTGGACCTTAAATAGGTACATTTTACTGTTAGATTTTGATTTCGAAAAGAGACTTCTCATGTCAAACTTTTGCAGCTTAGCAATGAATTATTTTTAGTTTGTCTTGGCTTTTGCTTGTGATTTCAGTGTGTACAATTGATTTACATTATTTCTCTTTATTGGCATTCTGAACCATTGATACTCTCTTTTCAATTCAGTTTATTGTACATTCGTGGTTATCCTATAACATCTGTAGATGGTGTAAGTATTTACTTTTTGCATACTGATGAATATATGACTAACCAATAAATTACTGAACCACAGTAAGGGAGAACTTGCGTGCTACAAAAAAGGAATATGCAAAAACAGAAGATGATTTAAAGTCACTCCAGAGTGTTGGGCAGATCATAGGCGAGGTTCTCAGACCACTGGACAATGAACGCTGTAACTACCTCTTCCGTCAATTTCATTATTACATTTGGCGTGTTAATGCTGGTGTTTTGCTCCATGTTTCACCTTTTCTCTTCTCTCTTTATCAGTACTTTCAAGTATAAAATGTTGTGAATTAGAAGCTTTTTGAGAGAGATGTCAATGATTGATAATCAGTATTATTAATGGAAGTTTAATGGTTTGTATGAGCCGTTTGATCTATAGCAGTCGAATTTTTATTTATTTATTTATTTATTTTTTATGTTTGTTCATTTCATCAATAGTTTTGGCTTTGGTCCAGTCGAATTAGTTGACAATATAAGTGAACTTGTTGTGTTGGTTTTTCAGTGATTGTTAAAGCTAGTAGTGGCCCTAGATATGTGGTGGGTTGTCGCAATAAAGTGGACAAAGAAAAACTAACAGCAGGCACAAGAGTGGTACTTGATATGACAACACTCACTATCATGCGAGCACTACCCCGTGAAGTAAGTAAAATTCTTGCAATGTGTGTTGGACATAATTTATGCGGAACAGAAAAGATATATGCTTAGGGTTGATCATTGATTGTATAACAGGTTGATCCGGTTGTCTATAACATGCTTCATGAGGATCCTGGGAATGTTAGCTACTCTGCTGTCGGTGGGCTTTCAGATCAGATACGGGAATTGAGAGAATCTATAGAACTACCTTTGATGAACCCTGAACTCTTTCTCAGAGTTGGCATTAAACCTCCCAAGGTAAAGCTTTCCAGTCAGTTTCATCTTTTTTACGTAGTATAAATTTGTACATTATGAATTTGCTTCTAACTTTTGAACTTTTTTCGAATAGGGTGTTCTCCTGTATGGACCTCCTGGAACTGGAAAGACGCTGCTGGCCAGGGCAATTGCTAGTAACATTGACGCCAATTTCTTGAAGGTATTTTGAGCTCATCTGGTGATTGTGATGTGAAACAATTATTAAGCTCTATTAATGTTCATATTGTAACAGGTTGTTTCCAGTGCAATTATTGACAAATACATCGGTGAGAGTGCAAGATTGATCAGGAGATGTTTGGATATGCTCGTGATCACCAAGTAAATCCTCAAACCGCTCAGATTTTTTAGATTTGAGTCTTTTTCAATGCATAAATTTACGTTTAGTTCTAATGTGAACTAGTGATGTCTGGTCGCGCAATGCGCGACCCTGGCCCAGTTTATCTGTAGATTTTAGAAATGTTTATATTTGAAAAAAAATAAAATTTTGTATTTGGAGCGATATATTTTAGAAATGTTTGAAGGATTTAGAAATGTTTATAAGTGTGATCATAGAAATATTTGTATTTCGCAAAAAAAAAAAAATTGTATTTCGCCATGTATGTTTTAGAAATGTTTTATAAGTGTTACTTATTAAATATAAATAGCTTAATCGAATATATGTGTTGAAGTAAATGTTAGATAAAATATAAAAGCATCCTAATAAATTTAAATATTAGTAAGATGATTTATTGACGTTCTCCATTGGTCGTGCCAAATCAATACTTAGTTTTGGAGATTTTTAATAGCTTTGGAATAAGCTTCATCCGAAGGATATACGCTTAAAACAAAATTGATACTTTGTAACAAAAAACCTAATTGATCAATTCAATTTAAAAAACCACTCTAGTTGAATGAAATATAAAGAAAAAATTAAAAAAAAACGTGTCACGTAAAGTGCAAAGGGAGATTTAGTAATTTAGTTATAGTTAGACAAATGGGCAATTTAGTATTTTCTACATGCCACATGGCAATCATATGAGGTGTTTGAAAGGGAGGTTTTTGTTTCTAATATAGTAGGATATCTCCTTATCTGGTTTATGTTCTTACAGTCTGTCTTTCTGTTCAGCCTTGCATTATATTTATGGATGAGATTGATGCTATTGGTGGGCGTCGTTTTAGCGAGGGGACTAGTGCTGATCGGGAAATTCAAAGAACACTTATGGAATTGCTTAACCAGTTGGATGGTTTTGACCAGCTTGGAAAGGTTCTCGCAGAATCTTCAGTTATGTGCATCACAAATATTCTAGCTACTTAAAATCTAACGTTCTCTTATGGTTTTCCTTACAGGTCAAGATGATTATGGCAACAAACAGACCTGATGTTTTGGACCCTGCTCTTCTTCGACCTGGTCGACTGGACAGGAAAATAGAGATACCACTGCCTAATGAACAGTCGAGGTTGGAAATTTTGAAGATACATGCTGCCGGTATTGCTAAACACGGAGAAATTGATTATGAAGCTGTTGTGAAACTTGCTGAGGTATAAGATCATAGCGGTAATCTTTTGTTTTAGTCTTGTGAGATTTTTGTGGATGAAGCTTATGGACTTGCTGTTTTTGTAGGGTTTTAACGGAGCTGATCTCCGGAATATTTGCACTGAAGCTGGAATGTCAGCAATTCGTGCGGAGCGTGATTATGTCATACATGAAGATTTCATGAAGGTAAATTTTCCCTGTCTATGAAGCGGCTTTTGTATTGATTTGATGAATGCATCTGCATTATTATGTCTTGTAAACGTGCAATTAGGTTCATTTATACTTTTGTGATAATTGTTCAACTTTTCCGTTGCTCTAGGCTGTTAGGAAACTGAATGAAGCGAAGAAACTTGAATCAAGTGCACATTACAATGCTGACTTTGGGAAAGAATGATTGTGAGTGGCAACTTTTGGGTGTATGGACTGGAAGATCTCAACCTTGGCAGCTTTGTTACTTCTTTGGTTGATTTGATTGGTGGATATCAATTGTATGATGTGACTTTTATAATCAACCGTCACTGGGACTTTGAAGACATTTGCACACCTATAAATTTAAGTTGCCAAGTATCTTTGAACATTTATGATCACTATTTGAGTTCAATTACAATATTTGCATTGTAATTTTGGGTAGTATGTGGTTAAATCAGCGGTGCATTAAAAACTTTTAGGTTAAAAACAAGATAGATACACTTACCCACTAGTAATCTTTTTCTCAAAACACATTCCCATGGATTAATTACTGTAGGCTGTTTCTGACGGATGTGGGGGAAAAAAAACAAAAGAAAAGAGGATTTTTTTATTTTTTATTTTATTATTTTTTTTTTAAGAGGATCCTCTTTACGGTTTTACCAACTAGTTTTCGTTTTTATGATTGTATGGATTGCAACCTATCTGAATATCCCAATCTACTTGATATTCAGTTCTTCTACAAAGCAGTATAATGCAAAATGACGTAAATTTTCCGCCAGATGTAACTTTTCGATGTTAATTTCCAAGATAATCAATTTACCTTAGCAACTCAAAATCTGGTCATGTATTCTATATAATTTTCTGAATAATCCAATTTTTTTTAATGTAAATCGTATGTTATGGTAATTGATACTCCTGATTTATTTTTATTTTTATTTTTTACCTTCAGATTCTTTCAATTCATGTTGCCGACGAATTTCAAACTATATATCTCACAATAGAAAAGATTGTCTAAGTGAACTAGAACTAAATTGAAGGACCAAAATGCACATCCCCGAAGAAAAACTTGTGAAATACGGCAAAATTACTCTCTTTTTTCCCCCCCACCGAAAGCGGCGCTGTTTGAGATCCTTAGGCAAAAGCAGTCGGTCAGTATATCTGGTACAAATGATCGGAATCCCTTTTGACCAAACGGCTGAATTGAAGGAAAAACTATTAAGTCCCAAAAATATTAAATTGGCGAATAAGGAATTGGTTCAGTGGTAACACTACATTTGTTCCAAAAGGAGGTCATGAGTTTAATTCTCCACTCTAACAAAAAGTGAGAAGTTAGCTCTCATCTTATCTATGGACACTTCTAGAAACTTGTTATTAATATCCCACTAATAAACTCCGAATTTCGCACTTGAGCTTGTCACCCCGGACATGTCTAGGGTGGTTTACCTCCCACTGTGGTTTGTAGGCTATTGCAGTGGGCGTGGGTTTACCCATCTCTGGTCGGGTTCCGGGCGTTATCAAAAAAAAAAAAAAGAAAAATTACATTGACAAAAAAAGTATATGATATTCTCTCTGTTTTAAAATTATTGTCGAGTTTAAGATTGTATTAATAAAAATTTAAATTAGATAATAATTTTGAGAAAAAAAATGCTTTTTTTAGGATGAAAAGAATAGGAGATTATCCAAGTAAACAATCATGGCATTGATTGAGGGGGATTCAAAGCCTTATGGAAAGCCATACCCAATCAATTATCGTAGTAAACTTCCCTTCCCACGTGCTATTCATCATCTATCTCCTTAAGTCATCATGTGCCATGCCCACCAAGTAAAGTTTCGTAATCTGCAAATCAATTCCATGAAACTGACCAAGGTCGATTGAGTAGTGATGCAATTAATGTGGGAAAATGATTGAGATAGAGAAATTTGAAGAAGTATGAAATTTTCTTGAGATAAAACGATATTATTTTTATTCATCAACAAAATATTATGTCATATTTTTTTTTTCTCAAAATAGTTGGCGTTAACTAGAAATTTGAAGTGTATACACGATCATATTAAACTATGTTGTTTCAAGAAATATTTCACGACGAACTTTAAATTTTAATTACAATCTCTAACTTTTATCATCACACACGTATGATCATCACGCAATAACTTGTACTCCCTCCGTTTCATAATTATTGTCCAGTTTTACTAAAATGAAAGATTGTATTTTTGGTCAAACTTAACTATATTGTACCTTAAACAACCGGATATACCCCTACATAAGTAATTGTTTAACCACTAAGATTTTATGGATAATGTTTTTTACTAAGGACAAATGTGTAACTTGATCTATAAAAAGTCAAATTGGACAATAATTTTGGGACAAAATTTTTTGGGCGAAGTGGACAATAATTATGAGACGGAGGGAGTATAAGAAAATGTCATTTCTACGCGTACGAAAAAGATCATTAGATTCTTAATTTATTTCTATTCTCTATGTAAATATGCCATATGGTTCACTAAGCTCTCTAGCTGAACCTATTTTTCTCATCATTTTAATTTCACAAAAAATGAACACTCTGCTTAAATTAGTGAGTTTATTTCTGTTTCTCATAATAATAACCCATCAAAAAAAATGTAGTTAGAAAAAATTATTTTTACATTATTCCAAAATTTTATACTATGCCATTTGACTCAGGAAAATAATCTTATGTTAAAAAGAAAATAATTTTGTTAAAAGTTATAAAATTTTGAAATTGGTCTTATGAGATTTTTCATCTGAAAAGTCATATAAAATTTTTAAAGAGACATGATATTCTATTCAATTTTTAGTTTGAAAGATTAATCTATCCAATTTATAGGTTGTAATTTTTTAAATTAGACTACTTTCTTAGGACGGAATGATTGAAAAATTTTAATTTATATTATTATAATCCCTCTGTCATATTAGATAGTCTATCTATGAGAACTCTATTAAATAGTATGATTATTAATTGATAATGTGAATTATTCTTTATAAACAGAGTGACCTCTTGAAATAAATATTGTACCACCACATAGTGCGAGTTAGCAGTGCGTTGGAGTTGAAACTTGCGTGTAATAACAAGTCATCAAATAATAAATGCACGCACACACACACACACACACACTCTTATAGATTAATTCATTATCTCAAATTCTCAAGTCTATATAATCGTGTGCATGAATGACAAAAAAGGTTGAGTTGGTATATTCATCATCCCAAATTTAATGAATTTTTCGCTATACATTTGAGGGCTCCATATGATCTCAGTGAGCAACTACTTCTTCCTCAATCTGCGCCATCATTTGATCAAACTCATCTTCTATTCTTAGTACTTCAGTTAATTAAAGAAAAAAAGTAGGTCAAATTCAAAGGGCAAAGAACAGGCCAAAAGAAGAAGAAGAAGAAGAAAATGGACAAGTATGAAGTGGTGAAGGATCTTGGAGCTGGGAATTTTGGGGTGGCAAGGCTTATGAGGAACAAGCAAACCAAAGAATTGGTCGCCATGAAATACATCGAGCGTGGTCGCAAGGTTCTTTTTTTTTTTTTTGTTTTGGGGAAAAAAATTATTATCCTTTTTTTTTCCCCATAATTTGGAGAAGATGATCTCATTTTTAATTCTTTGTTATGATGATGATTACTATGTTTTTTTTTTTTTTTCCTTTTTTGGGTTGGCAGATTGATGAAAATGTTGCAAGAGAAATCATTAATCACAGATCTCTTCTACACCCAAACATTATTAGATTCAAAGAGGTATGTCGATATACACTTTCTTCTCATTTGTGTGAATAATTATTAGGCCACTGGAAAAATTCTGTAATGCCGTCACCTCAATTACTGATCCAGAAGTTAAAATAAGATTAGAAACTGTGAACGGAACCATTCAAACACGAGACTAGTAGTTTTATGTCATTTCGGCATTTATGGTTTCTTTTGCAGGTAATATTGACTCCAACGCATCTGGGAATAGTGATGGAGTATGCAGCAGGAGGGGAACTCTTTGATCGAATCTGCCAAGCTGGTAGATTTAGTGAAGATGAGGTTTGTGATTATGATGTATTTTCCCATAAATTAATCACTAGACCTTCAAACTATTAATTTAATTTACCATCAATTAATTAATCTCAAGGACAAAAGGTTCACGTTTGACTATATAAATTGTGATTTTTTTTTTCTCTCTATGCGTTTTAAAATAAGAATTCTATTTCTGAAACAAATCTTGTAAAATAGTATATAAGATGACAAAGGTATGTAAGTTGGTTTTATTTGTGTATCCTCCTATCCTAATTATGAGACATTAATGTTAATTTGTGCTTTACAATTACGACCAGAAAAATGTAGTTTTTATAATTTTTATTTTTTATAGCTAATACAAAATCTTGTCGACTCTAACTTTTGAGATTTATAATTCTTTTTACACTGACGTCAGAATTAATACTTTTTATTCAGTTGTCTGTATTCATAGTTTACTTAAAACTTATAAAATCTGCTTCTAATAATCATCTTTGATATCAGAGACCTTTCTAAATTTCTAATTGTCCAACTTTTAAATGTAAAAATCAGGCAAGGTATTTCTTTCAGCAGTTGATATCCGGAGTCTGCTACTGCCATACCATGGTACGTAATTTGAGTTCAGTAGTTTATTTACTCATTTTCTTCTTTTGTTTTAAAATAATTGTCCTATTTTTTTTTTTGGGTTATTTTAGCGCACTAATAGCACAGTAATTTTGTTATGCATATACTCCAGTATTATTTGTTACTTCTAGCTAAAAATAAATGGAGAATATTTTATTTATGGGCTAATTAATTTTTGCATTGGAATGTACAGCAAATCTGCCATAGGGATTTGAAACTGGAAAATACACTCCTAGATTCGAGTCCAGCTCCCCGTCTCAAAATTTGCGATTTCGGTTACTCCAAGGTTCGTACCCATTTTTCAAGAAAATTTAATTAAGTTTCCCGCAATTTTAGATCAAACATTATTAAAAAAAAAAATAGTTTACTCCCTCTATTCCAAAATAAATGTCGTCACACTTTACACATAGTTTAAGAAACTCTTAAATAGGGTAATAAAATTACTTGAATATCCTCAACCAATCCCATTATAAAATTGTCCACCAATAGCATCAACTCTTTTGAGAGTAATTTTAGAAACTTTTGACAAAAAGTGTATTGAAATGTGAGAACGACACTTATTTTAGAAATTTTCTATTTTGCTAAAACGACACTTATTTTGGAATGGAGGGAGTACATCATACAAGAATCATTTCATGCAGAATGAAAAATGATTTTTTTTTATTAAAGATTAATATAGATAGGAAGTGTGATAAAGAAGCTTTAAAGATCCCATTTAACAAGTCGACAAATTAATATAACTAGTACTAATCACACGAGGAGAAATTCGTTTAACTATGTGCATCATCATCTACAAATGAATTATTAAAAAAACACACTACGTGCGTCATATTTTCTCAATTGTTAGCCATTGATGAGTAACTATATTCGATCTCTTGTTAATAAAAAATGTTACGGAACATGTATTATGAATATCAAACTGTCAATTGATGTAATTGCAGATTTATGTGAATTCCAAAACTAAGGAAGTTCGCTATTGGTTTTCCCAGCTAACTTTCTCGTATGAATCAGAGCTGAATTTGTATTCTAGAAATTTGATCATTTCCTTTTTCTTTCCCACATAATTTGTAATTATCGCAGTCGTCGGTGTTACACTCCCGACCCAAATCTACGGTGGGAACTCCGGCTTATATTGCACCGGAGGTTCTCTCACGTCGTGAATATGATGGCAAGGTACGTAAGAATATCACTAAATAAATCAATATGCAATATTACAATAATAATAATTGACGCATCTCAACTGAATTTTTATTTTGTTATTATTTTCTAGATGAGGTATCATCCAGTCACTAATCCGCAGCTTAAGTTTTAAAGGACCCAACTTTAGGGTCAGAAAAAATTATTACCATATGCTAGATAAACAAAATGTATGAGAAATTGCAACAATTAAAACTAAGCTCTGAATTTATGTTATACTCTTAGCTCCACTCTCCTTTAAATTGGTAGAAAATAATAACAAAATAAGACTATGAGAAATTGCAACATTTTGTTTTCCTGAAATTGCAACAATATTTTTTTTTGCTGTATTTATATTTTTATCATGAAAATCCGAAAAACAAAATAACCAATATTTTCAAAATGGATGGAAAAACAGATGGCAGATGTTTGGTCATGTGGGGTGACTCTTTATGTGATGTTGGTGGGAGCATACCCTTTTGAAGATCCTGATGATCCTAAGAATTTCAGGAAAACAATTGCTGTAAGTTTTTTTTTTCGTTTTTCTTTTTATCTATCTGTCCCAGAATTCTTTTATTTATTTATTATATTAAAGCAGCACACAAATAAGACTATTATCTTTGGGATTTGCTTACCACTTTTCAAGAGTAATATTAATTTTAATTGTTCTCATCTAACTAAATTAATCTTCTCCATGCTGCAGAAAATAATGGCAGTTCAATACAAAATTCCAGACTATGTACATATATCTCAAGATTGCAGAAACCTTCTTTCTCGTATTTTCACTACAACTCCAGCTAGGGTAAGTACACTAATCTAAATGCATGAATGCTTGGCTGCTTTTCTTTCTCTTTTTTGCTTTATTATTTCAAAATGTTTTACTACTTTTTTAGCCAACAAAAACTTATTTAGTGGTACAAGGAATATGACTCATTTTTAGAATCGAAAAAATATTGAACATGAACACAAATGGTTGGAGTTTTGACACAAAATGGTTGATCAACTAGTAAAGATAACATGTGGCTTTTTTTTATGCAGAGGATCTCAATAAAAGAGATTAAAAGCCATCCATGGTTCTTGAAAAACTTACCAAGGGAACTTACAGAAGCTGCACAAAGTATATATTACCAAAAAAACAACCCAAACTTCTCACTCCAAAGTATTGAAGAAATAATGCAAATTGTTGGAGAAGCAAGAAATCTTCCGCCTCCGTCTTCAAAACCCGTCGGGGGGTTTGGCTGGGGAACAGAGGATGATGAAGAAGTACTAGAAGAGGAACTGGCAGAAGAAGACGAAGATGAATATGAGAAGCACGTTAGGACGGTCCATGAAAGCGGAGAATTTCATATCAATGTTTGATATACTTCATTTGACAAATAGATTACTTGTGTTAATTAAGTTCTTTCTGAATGTTTGATATTGTAAGTTATGTAATGTTATATTGGGTTGGGTTGACTTATGGATCATGAAATTTATTAATTTCATAATATTAAGAGAAGGAGAAGGTTTTTTTTTTTTTTTTAAAAAAGGGAACCGAGTCTTCCTAGCCTAGTGGCAAGGCTTCTCATCTGAGTTGGGGAGAGAAAAAGGCAAAAAAAGAAAGCAAGAACCAAAACCTCAATTAGAAGACTCAAAAAACAGCAAAAAGAAGGATCACAAAGAATCAATCTTCTCTCATGATATGATTTAATGAACCACATAAGAAGAAAAAGAACAAAACAAAAATGTCAAAAAGTGTCCAAACGATAATCTTTTTTTTTTCTTTTTAGCAAAACAGGCAGCGCCTGACGGGTGTAAGACCCATTTTATTAATCTGGAATTAAAGAAAAGAAAGTGGTAGTGCATAAAACATACCACATTTTATAACGCGACTAAAAAATTCATAAAAAACAATAACTAACAATAATTATTTTTTTCCGAGCGGTTGTTCTCGGATTTCCGTTGGTACTAGGCTTTTTTCGTCGCTTACGAGCCAAGATAAAAATAAAGTTCTTCGCCCTTTGCAACTTAAGCAATAATTTTTTAAAAAATTCTCTATGTTTTCTATCATACGTTGCTTTTTCGATCATATGTGTCCAAATGATAATCTTTCCTTTTAGAACAGTCAGTAATGTTCTCTTTCATACATAACAGATGATTTGACCTGATACAACACTATACAAATCAATGCATTTATAAGAACTGCAAATCTACATGGATTCCAAAAAGTTGATCGGTAAGGTCTGTCCTCAGCTTGAACATTCGATAAGTGAAATGTTGATGCATGTACCTCCAATCTCAAAAGTGCATTAATCTCAGAGGTGTGATATTTTTTTTACCTTGGTCCTAAACCCTCTTAGGAATACAAAAAAGAGGACGAGGAGGAAAAGAAAAAAAAAATACCACCAAATGATAAATACTTGAATAATAGATACAGGGGCTTTAGTTTAGAGGTATAATATTCGACGTTCATGGCACAGAGGGACGGAGTCCAGCTTACTGACAAAAGATCCTTTTTTTCTTCTGAAATCAATGAGACTTCGATGTGATCCAACTTTGAGGACTTCCGGATCTGGATTCATGCTCTTCTTCTGATTCCTTTGGTTCTAGTTCATTGCTCAAATAAACATAAGTTATTGTATTGAGTACGTATCTGGACTTATTGGAACAAAGGCAACATTCCCCATTGATGCAAAAAGCCTTCTCCAGTGGTCAGTTCAAGAACTAGAAGAACAGGTATCACACCAACATTGCTGCTCTTCCGTTCAATGTTTCAGCACTTTTAGTCCAACCCCATTTCCCCACTATTACAGGTGGTGGCATTTCTCTTCGTTGTGAATCGTATGTTGCCAATAGCTCTTCTATACTGCCAAGAGGGACTAACGACTGCAAAAAAGAAAAAAGATCAAGTACCAATACAGATTAAATGAACTCAAAAATCTCATAATGAAGAAGCTTCAACCAATAATATATATGTTGAATGTTAGCATATGTCAGCATATGTGAAAATTTAAATAAATTGTGAACGATTAATTAAATGTATGAATGCTTGGCTGCTCTTCTTTCCCTTTTTGATTTATTATTTCAAAATGCTTTGCTACTTTTCTAATTTCTAGCCAACAAAAACTTATTTATTGAATTATGCCCCTTTGCTTCACCAATTTAAAGCTGAAATGGAAACTCGGCCAAGTATTTTTCGTTTTCAGAAAATGTGAACGAGAAGGGGAACTTTTCTGAACATTTTCGAAGCCAAATGGGAAGGCCAGATTGATGAAACTGGAATGTTCGGATTTTCTTTGAAGCTCCGGCGATTAAAAGCATGCCTAAAAGAATGGAAAAAGGCGGAATTTGGCGATGTTTTTCAAAATCTAAAAAACACTGAAGAAGTTGTTAGAGTCAAAGAGCTAGAATATGATCAAACTGGTTCTGATGAGGCAAAAATAGAGATGAATCGGGCTCAAGCATTCTATTTACTCAAGATACGCAAGCAGCAGGATTTCATCCAACAAAAAACGAAGCTAAAATGGTTAAGGGAGGGAGATGCAAATCCAAAATATTTTCACGCCTCACTGTCGGAAAAGAAAGCGCGCCTTGGAACTCATAAAATCAGAGATCACGATGGTTCTTGGCTTTCAAACATAAACGACATTGAGCATGAAGCAGTATTTTTCTTTCAAAATTTGCTAAGCGATGATGCAGCTAAATCGCACGATGAAGCAAGCAGAAAGCAGTTAGACAATATTCCTTCACTTTTGGATGTTGCAGATAATGAGTTTTTAACGCAACAACTAACCCTTGAACAGGTTAAATAAGCGATGTATAGTCTTGATCCCGCAAGTACTCCGGGAATTGATGGGTTTGGTGGTGAATTTTATAGGCATTGTTGGACAATCATTAATCAAGACTTAATGGTGGCTTGCAAGGCATTCATGAAGGGTGTCCCTATCCCTAGGGCAATCGCCAGTGCTATTATTACTTTGCTCCCAAAGAAAGCAACGGCAACATCTTTCGCGGACTTTCGCCCAATAAGTTTGTGTAACTTCGTAAATATGGTGTTTACAAAGATACTAACGGAGAGAGTGAAGAAGGTACTTCCTAAATTAATATCGGAGAAGTAATTAGTCTTCTTGGAAGGTCGAGACATAATGGATAATATTCTTATGACTCAAGATCGTATTCAATTTCTTGACCACAAAGAAAATGGGGGAAACCTAATCTTGAAAGTGGATATGATGAAAGTGTTTGATCAAGCTTTATGAAGCTTTTTGAAACAGATTCTATTGAAGTTCGGCTTTCGTCAAAGTTTCGTCAATTTGATTATGATGAATTTAACACGAAGTTAGTTCTCCTCAACGGAATTCTAGTTGGTTTTTTTCACGCTTCTCGTGGAATTAAACAAGACGATCCTCTTTCGCCTTATCTTTTTATTTTGTTATCGGAAGCATTCACTCGAAACCTAAAAATGCTCAAGGAAGTTGGTCAGTTAGCATCATATGAGTGCCAGCTAGGGCAATTGTGCCATCTCATTTGTATTTTGTGGATGACCTAATCATTTCTACGAGAGGGCTATAAAATTCTATGTAGCAGTTAATGAGTTTTTTCCAGGATTACGAAGGTTCTACATGGCAAAAAATAAATAAGCAAAAGAGTACTTTCTTTATCTCAGATAAAAGCTCCATGAAACGTGTTTCTTTAATCCGGAATACACTACAAATGCAAAGAGGTACATTCTCCTTCACGTATTAGGGATGCAAGCTGTCCAAGGAAAGGAAAAAAGTGGACTATTTCCAACACTTGCTTGATGCTTTTGACGCTAAATTACTGAATTGGAAGAATCACTTCTTGTAGCAAAGGTGGACGTTTGTTGCTGATTAAACATGTTCTATCGGCGATCCCCCTTCACACAATAGCAGCCATAATCCCCCCAAAAACAATTATTGAAAGTCTTGAGCGGAAATATCGGAATTTCCTTTGGGGGAATCTGATCAAGGACAAAAACGTCATTGGCGAGCTTGGCGCAAGCTGACTTATCCAGTACAAGAGAATGGTTTAGGTATTCGGAATTTAGAATATATAATTCAAGCTTTCTCCATGAAGCTCTGGTGAAAACTAAAGTCGAAGAAAGGAATTTGGTCCAGGTTTGTAGTTCGTTGTCTACTACATCCAAAGAGAAAACAAGCTGGTTGCGTGTGGTCAAGGTTGATCAGCTAGCGGACTCGCAAAGTAAAATTACAATTTCTGATGGTTCATCTTCTTTCTGGAGCGATCCATGACTGGACTTAGGGATACTTCGGAACAATCCAGGCGATCCACCTGCTTTAGACTTAACAGTAAAGGACTTTTATAGGTCAAAAGATTTTTTCTTGCAGTTTTTTTTCTGGTTTGCTAGATCAGAGACAAACAGACCAGCTGCAGAAGTTGGAGTTGTGTTTCGAGGACAAGCAGGATTCAATGGTGTGGAAGCCAAAAACGATGGGAAATTTCTCAATTGCCTCTGCCTATGAGGCAGTTTGACAACGCAGAGAAGAATTTCTTCCTTTAAAAGTTTTTTGGCATAATTTAATTCCGGTTAAGTTTCTTTTTTTACATAGAAGTTATTTAATAACTTATTGCTTTTTCTCGAAATTTTACGGAAGTTTGGACTTGCCATGAGCCCTTCGAGATGTCTATTTTGTCATGCCGAGGAAGATCGCATTGAACACTCTTTTTATGTTTGTCAAGAAATAATTCTCGTTTGGAATCATTTTGCTACTCTTTTTGGAATTATGATGCCTAATAATACAGGATGGTGGACAAGCTTGCAAACTTGGCAATCAATTGGAAGTTTTACTTCAGTAAAAAAAAATCAATTATGATGGTCATACTAATCTTCATCTTGTGAGAAATATGGAAGTTGAGGAATAAAGTTGTTTATAATGGTATGCATTTCTCTTTGAATTTTTTGATTAAAGAAATCATGACTAATATTTCGAATATGTTGAATGTTCATGTTTTAAAGGCTAAGAAATTAGAGGAGCAAAAAGAGATAGAAAATCTTTTTAAAGTGAAGGTTCTTGGGTCGCAAAATAAAAAGATCACGGTATTGAGTTGAAAGCCTCCAGATCCTGGGGAAGTAGTTTTAAACACGGACGAGTCTGCCTTAGGACAACCAGGAGAGGCGGGATGGGGATTTGTCATCCGAGACGAAAATGACTCATTTAAATTTGCAGAGTGCGGATACATGAGAAATGCTACAAGTTTTGAAGCCAAAATAGCAGCTATCTATAATGGACTAAAAGCCTGTGAAGAGCGAGGGCTAAATCGAGTGACAGTTTAAACTGACAACAAAAATAATGTTTCATTGCTACAAAAGGGCAAAGAATTTCCATGGAGGCAATACATGTACTTTAAAAGTATACAACAAAAGCTGCTCAACATGAACTCCAAAATTGTTCATATTTTCCGAGAGGTTAATAGCGTGGCAGATGAGCTTGCTAGAACAACATCATCAGGGATTACAATGCAATATCACTTACAGGAATTTCTTCCAACATCATTGCGACGTAAGATCTATTTAGATCGGAGATGTTTTCCTTACTTGCGTGTTAAATAGTTTTTAAAATTTGTAGCATAAGATAAATAGTGATGTCATGGGATCTTTGTTTTAAGATCTTTGTAAGACATTTTCTTACTTTAGGAAATTATTATAAAATTTAAAGAACTGTCAGGGGATAAATATTCATCTTTGTAAGACAGTTCATATCTATAGTCTTGTTAGAGAACTATCATGGAGTTTTTAGACAAACCATCTGTAAGACGGTTTCTTTTGAATTGGGTAAGTCTTAAGCACTGCCTTTTATAACTCTATTTTTTAATTAATAAAATTAGAGATGCCCGCCAGGTGTCGTCCGGGTTCTCTTAAAAAAATATAGATAAATAAAATTATTTATTGGTACAAAGAATATGACTCATTTTTAGAATCGAAAAAATCTTAAAAATTAACACAAATGGTTGATTGATTAGTATGAAGATAAAATGTGATGTTTAAGATATTGATCATTTGTAACTACGCATTATTATGTTGAGGATCTCAATAAAAGAAATTAAAAACCATCCATAATTCTTGAACAACTTACCAAGGGAACTTACAGAAGCTACACAAAGGTTATATTACCCAAAAAATAACCCAAACTTCTCACCCTAAAGCATTAAAGAAATAATGCAAATTGTTGGAGAAGTAAGAAATCTTTCACCTCTGTCATCATAAACCGTCGGAGGGTTTGGCTGGGGAATAGAGGATGATGAAGAAGTACTAGAAGATGACGTGGCAGGAGAATATGAAGATGAATATGAGAAGCACGTTAGGATAGTCTATGAAAGCGGAGAATTTCATATCAATGTTTGATATACTTTATTTGACAGATAGATTATCTGTGCTAATTAAGTTCATTCTGAATGTTAGATATTGTAATTCTTGACTGTAATGTTATATTGGCTTGGGTTGGCTGATTGATTATGAATTTTGCTGATTTCATAATATTAACAGAAGAAGAAGGTTAAAAAAAAAAGAAAAAGAAAAGGAAGTGAGTCGTTCTAAGCTAGTTGTAAGGCTGCCCACAATGAGTCTCATCTGAGTGGGGGAGAGAAAAAGGCAAAAAAAAGAAAGCAAGAACCAAAACCTCAATTTGAAGACTTTAGAAACAGCAAAAACGCAAGAACCAAAACCTCAATTTGGAGACTTTAGAAATAACAAAAGAAAAGGATCACAAAGAATCAATCTTTCTCATGATTTAATGAACCACACAATAAGAAAAATAACAAAACAAAAAAGTCCAAAAATGTCCAAATGATTATCTTTCCTTTTAGGACAGTCAGTAATATTCTCTTTCATACATAACAGATGATTCGAACTGCTACAACACTATACAGATTAATGCAATTTGTAAGGACTTCAAGTCTACATGGATTCCAAAAAGTCGATCGATAAAGTCTGTCCTCAATGCAATTTGTAAGGACTTCAAGTCTACATGGATTCCAAAAAGTCGATCGATAAAGTCTGTCCTCAGCTTCAACATTCGATAAGTGAAATGTTGATACATGTACTTGCAATCTCAAAAGTGCATTGATCTCAGAAGTGTGATATTTTTTTACCTTGGTCCTAAACCCTCTTAGGAATACAAAAAAGAGGACGAAGAGGAAAAGAAAAAAAATACCACCAAAAGATAAATACTTGAATAATAGATACATGGGCTTTAGTTTAGAGGTATAACATTTGAGGTGCATGGTAGAGAGGGACACAGTCCGGCTTACTAACAAAAGATCCTTTTTTTCTTCTCAAATAAGTGAGAATTCGGTGATATCCAACTTTCAGGACTTCCAAACTCTCGATTCATGCTCTTCTTCTGATTCTTTTTTCTAGTTCACTGCTCAAGTAAACGTAAACTATTGCATTGAGTATGTATCTGGACGGGGAGAGATTTGATTGAGTCATTGAAACAATGGCAATATTCCCCATTGATGCAAAAAGCCTTCTCCAGTGGTAACTTCAAGGACCAGCAAAACAAGTACCGCCAACATTGCTGCTCTTCCGTTCCATGTTTCAGCACTTTTAGTCCAACCCCATTCCCACACTATTACAGGTGGTGGCAGTTCTCTTCGCTGTGAATCGTATGTTGCCAATAACTCTTCTACACTGCCAAGAGGGACCAACGACTGCAAAAAAAACAATAATAATAATAATAACAAAAAAATAAAATAAAATAAAAATCAAGTACCAAATATAGATTAAATGAACTCAAAATCTCAGAAGGAAAAAGATTCAACTAATAAAATATAAGAGGTGTGAAAATGGACTCCTTTTAAAGAATCCACTGCAAGGTTCATCATATTTTTGTTCAATATAATGTTCTGGTTGTAATGTGAATATCTTGGTTACTTTCACCATACATAAACAAAGTGAACATCCCTCCTTTTGCCAATTTGCTTATGTTATTTACTGCTTACCCCATTTCCAGCAAATTAAACAGCTATTAGTCACTAAAGATTCATAACACTACCCAGAAGTCCCGCCTTGACCTTCTGCTGCCATTAAGTTTTAATTCACCGTAATGAACTATCCATAAAACAGCCAGTATTCTTAACAAAACAGCAATAAGCGGCATCAGTATAGATATGATTCTATCATCAATTAATCTGATGCCACTCATGCATTTGATCACACTACCAAAACATTACCCTCCAGTCCAGCATGATAGAAATAAGATATTCAACAACATTAAAGAAAGCCCAGTGAATTCCCCCTATTCCAGAATACCCTGATTTGCCATATATTGAAACCCTTATCAATCAATCAGATCCACAAGAATGGTAGGAAGGGAAAGGTAACATAATAAACCATACGGAAGCACCAGATTTGTGGCAACAGTTGCAGAAGTTCTCTATTAGAACTCTGCTCAGTGATAGACAGTTAAGACATTACTCAAGATAACTGCCAGGAAGCATGAAACAGAGACTGTTCTCACAGACAATCAAGTTCATCAACACATAGCTTCCCCCGGGTAGGGTGAGAATGTTTTCCTTAAAATGTTAAACATTTAATTTTATGCAGAAAAGTATTAAACTTGTTACGTCATGTGATTTTCTCCAAAGACCTGGGAACTACCTAGCCTTTACATGATCTCTTATGAGATCAACACCAAAAAGAGTAAAAAAAAATTTGATCCTGTTGCCCACCTGATGCAGGCCTTCCCGTTGTTTTGGCTTTAACAATGGAAACACCAATAGAAAACAGGAAACACATCCTATAGAGTTTGACTGGTAGGACCCAACATCTAGACTAGAGTAAACATTAAACAGAGCACTTCTCAACTTCCTAAACACTATCTTACAGCTAGAGCAAGAAACACAATTTGAAGTAAATTAATGGCAGAGCAAATCAATGTCCACGTGATCTTAGAAAGTAAACAACCAGAAAGGAAAGGGACCAAGGGCCTCTAGCTCACATAAGGAAATTCTAAGAAGAAAAAGTCAGCCATTCCGATTATTTTGGTACTGTAGATAAAAAAAACGTGACAGACTATGATTTAATCAAATCAAGCAATTGAGCAGAATAAATTTTCATTGTTAGTCTGGAGAAGCAGTCTGATAAAAACTGTTTGTATCAATTACACATTATTTACTAAGAGACTTAGTGGCCATTTTGTTTGAAAAACCTTCGAATTAACAAAACTTCCAGATGACAGCACATTCAACTGGAACTGTGTCTGGAGCTATAAAATATTATGATGTCAAAAAGTAAGATTAGTTTAACTCACCTGTCGAGCTTCAAGATTTGAGACTGCCATTGCCCCAACATAGGGTAGACTTTCAATCACAGCATTTGCCAAATCTGTAATGAACGTCGGCTCACAACCAAGTGCAGGAACACGTCCCCATTTCTGTATCCCAGATTTTAGAGCCAACTCCTTATACTCCACATCAATCTCCTCCAGTGTTTCAATATGTTCACTGACAAAACTGTAAATTGCCAAAAACAACAAGAGCTGCCCATGAGATTTAGTTCAGAAACATGAAAAATCAGAAATTATGTATGACAACAGTGTGGAGTCGAATAGGAAACTTCTGTCACATGATGTTTATACCTAATGGGAACCGCCAGAAGACTCTTGACACCTTTTTGACCAAGCTCAATGATTGTGTCGTCAGTATAGGGTTTTAACCACTCAACAGGACCAACCCTACTCTGCAACAAAGATAAATAAACACCACTAGTTACCGCCAGTGAAACAACAAAATTATCAAAACCAGAATCTAAAAGAAAAGGCCAAAAGAGCAAAGAGTACATTTGATGCAAAAAAAGTATTAGAGCTTTTGTTCTCGCATCATATTTAGGAAGGGCGAACATAAATGATAAACCATTAGAGTCATATTGACCGCTACTTTTAACATATGAAAAAGGTTATAGCATGTTTGAAATATACATAAAGGAATAGAACCAGACTTCCCTTTTATTCAGTGACTCATCCAAAGAACGCAAAGTTGACAAACAGCTACGGAAACATATGGGACCCATATTAAAGGCACTGTTTAATAGATATAATTAATCTAGGCACAAGTGAATTAAAGAAAACAAAAGGTAAAACAAATTTAATAGATATAATTAAGCTAGACATAAGTGAATTAAAGAAGACAAAAGGTAAAACAAAGAACGTTTGGCAACATTTGATCTGCTCAAGCTGATAGTAACGAAGGAAAGCGATGAAGAAGTTGTAGAAAAGATAAAAGAGAGTGTGACAAAACTAGGTAGATGTTGAAAGTAGTTGAATCCAAATCATCGACATGTTTGCAAGCGCTCAAGTTGTAAGATTTAGTTTTTAGTTGGGTGAATGAAGAAATGTGATAAACATTATGTTTATCATTATCATTACATGCAGTATGCTGAATCTAAAAGCTTAATTTCTTGATTCTCTACTGTGTAGAGGATTCCAAATCTAATAAATGGAGATTTTAGATTGCAGTTGGAACAGAGAATCAGGAAATAACAAGCAAATATGTATATAAGATTGAAAAAAGTTATAATTAAAATTATCCCAGAAGCACTGCACTTATATGATAGCACTCTCATCAACGGATTTACAAGCATCAGCAACTAGGGCCCAACAATAAAACCATAATATATACGAGAACTGGTATATAGCACAAGGGTTAATGGTTCTGTTCCATGTTTGTCACAGAACCAGGAATCAATTTAAAATCCCCTGATTCTCTTTCATACCTTCAGTAAAAATGAAACTTAACAAATATGAAGGAAACCCCACAATCATAACGAAAGAGATAAACTACCATAGAGGGGAAGACAATAACCGACTGCCCAAAATATACCCAAAACCATGTATATGGACTATGGGATCCAATAATGCAGCAATGAAGAAAGATTGAACTAATGAAATTTCAGGTATTTTGTAGGGCAAAAAAACAACGAAGAAATGTCACTGCTAATGCTAACGTATACTTTGCTAAAAAGCAAAATGCAAATAGCATGTAGTCACAAATATAAGAATACCACAGAGATACTAGATTAGAAAACAAGAAAAGAAAAAGAAAGAGATTCTAGATTAACAGAATTGACTCTAAAGAGACATATAGAGATGAGACAGACTGAGGGAAACTGGAATCATAGAGCAAAGTTAATAAAAAGATAAAAACATTCCTCAATCTAAAGAAAAAAAGATTAAAAAGCTTTAAGCTTTCCACTAAATTCACCAGCTTTTGGAGGAGGAAAACAACTACATGGTCAGGAAACAATATAAAGCTTCAGCTTATCAATTCCAGATGACACAGAGTATTATACAAATGTTAAGATTAGATACCTGATAGGCAAGAGTATATGCATTGGTGATTTTCCTATTTTCTAGTTCTTCCATAATAAGATCAACACATTCCTCCATCTCAGCCTTATATGGATCACCAGCTTCCTCGACATACGCAAGTGGAACACCATGTGCACTAAAGAAAATCATGACCTGTGATAGACAGATAAAAGGTTCATGACTGCCATGGCTGCCTAGAGAAGTTCCTCAAAGAAGAAGCAAGGATTACAAGAGAATTTTCCCAGCAAATGGCCTGTGCTAGATCCTATTTCAGGACCATAACACAAAAAGGGAAAGAGACAACCAGAAAATAGAAAGGATAAGGAACTAAGGGTTAGAACAATTGTGTTTCATGCTTAAATGATGGAGATACCAATTTAAAATAAAACTACACATTTACAAAATATTAACCCAAACACCTCAGACACTTGCAATTAAAAAGAAAACAATAATCTAATTGATATGATTTAAAGTAGAATGCTAAAAGTGAAAAGAACCTGCAAAACCTTTCCTCAACCGATAATCCGTCTACTTAGACATTGTTTTTACTTTACAGATTTCCTAATAGACAGTGTAGGGAAAGAAAGTAGGAATTTAATTCCACGTATTACAACAGATACATAAATAGGTAAAGATGCTTGTCAAATGAACTGTTTAGCCTACCAGGTATGCAGTAAGCAATCAAATTTAAAATGTATTGGTTGTCTCTACTGAAATCAGGGAGAGGTAAAGAGACAATTACAAACCCAAACTGGTCGAATGATGTGAAAATGAGCTAAAGCAAAAAAAGCCTTTCTCAAGACTCAAGCTAACACCTACCAGTAAAATATGAGAATATATTAAACCTACAAGTTTACAGGTTTTAATTCCGGGACCAGGTCAACAAAAAGAGCGGAACTAGTCAGACATGATGATTATGATGAAAAACCCTTGAAGTTGTTTCCTACGATGCATTTGCATATGATGTCCCTTTAATTGGTGATGTTATGAAAGATTTTGGCTTTCAGACTGAGAGGTTGGGTAGGTAGATAAGCTGACACATTCTATTGACTGCTGTGTTCAAAGCACTATAGTTTGGAACCAAGGTACATGAGCTGATCATTAACCTCGGTAGCAACTTCCAGCCATGAAAAAGTCGAGGAAAATCTCAGGAATGTATCTATGACAATGACAGGAATGTTAAATATATGCATGCAGCCTTATCATCCTGAGAAAACCTACAACTAAGCTCCCACATCTGCTAGCTGAAAACTAAATATTTGGTCAGCGAAAACATCTGTTCGGGGAACCATTTTAAGCTCTCAAAGTGTGTTACCTTTAAAATTAAAATAATGATACTAATAGGTCCAAGAAGTGCTGTATTTAGTGATACATAAACCACCGAATACGACTATTGCTGAACCTCTTGTACAGATTACCGTGAAGGATGACTTTCATATCTTCATTCACACAACTAGAAATCAAGGAATGATAAAAGCAACACAAAAGAAATAAATCAATATTAAAATATCAACAAATGAGGAATATCAAACAATATACAACCTCGGAGATAAATGGTATGATGAATTTGGCAGCATGGTCATCAATAGTAGAACATAATACTTGGACAATAAGCATTAGATCAAACAAAACTACTCATTGATTGGTATTCAAATATGCTTTGGAACCTTAAAGATTACCTGCTCAGGATTATCAAACTTTTGTAACTCCTTTTCGATCAAATCAGCCATGGCTTTTATGTATCCTTCACGCTGGTACCAGGAAGGAATAACAGTATGTTGCATGTTAACTAGATAATCGTCCTCCCTGGAAGTCAACATACATTGTCATGGCTATTAAACACTGCAATAATCACAAAATAATATACTAGGAGGTTATTTCAAACCTGAATAAACTCTCCAAAAGACGAAGGCTTGAACCACTTGTTGAAATCGAGAATTGCGGGTAAAGAGGAAGCACAACAAGCTTTGTGATCTTATCTTTTTTAATCTGAGAAAGAGGAACCAAAAATTAATCTTCAGTACACACTCCTTAGTTAAAATCAAAAACAACCAGCACTACACAAATTTCTATTTTCCAAAAGACGGTCAATTTGTGTAAACATTCTGAGTCTCACAAAGCAGATGGCATATAGTCAATAAGGCCCAGATATGCTAAGAGTTTCTTACGCAATACGTTCAACTATTTTGCAAGTTGTAGATGCAGTTCAAAGATATCAAATCACGTAGAATGAGAAATACACAAATAACTGTAAGTCTGTAACTCTAATCACTGAAATGTGAAATTAAGTGCATTTCTTCAGAGGGCACCTGCTCAATGGCTTCTTCTGTGAATGGGTGCCAATAACGCATACCCACATACACCTTAGCAGGGACATCCTTTGCATGTAGTGCTTTTGCCAACTCTGCAGCCTGTAAGTCGAAATAATTCCCATTAGAGTGTATATGAGAACCCCTGTATGGGTGCAACCAAAAGAAACCAACATAATGCACTACTGCAATGTAAGAAAATACAACAAATTGGTACTTAAAAAGGGGGTGTTCTATTATAAATAGGATTTATTAGGATAATCTGCCACAACAAATCCTTGGAATAGTAAAGATCCATCTATACCTTAGTACTTACAACTATGTCTTATGATGCCCAGAAACACAAATTCAAAGCTTACAATAGTTAGAGGCCATCTGCATGTGATAGATGTTGATAAGAGTTTATCAATGTCTTATTACATTATCGCAGGAGCTCTTATAACGCCAACAATGTTATACCCCAACAAGTAACCAGTCGTGAAATCTTTTTCAGGAAGGTGAACTGATTAGGGGGGCCAGAAGCTTCTGCATTAATTGAACCTCCATTAATATGAATTTAATTTTCTGTTTTAAATGCTTCATTATTAGAAGTCAAGAGCTAGCTTATTTCGTGCAGTCTAACGAAAAGTTCCTCAAACACATCTTTTTAAACGAATCAATTAAAACAAACAATCTATTTTCAGAAAGTTCCTCGAAGCCAAATGGTACAAGACAACTTCTAGAGATATTAAAATAACAGCTATAACAGGAACTATGCCTGTATATAATATCCAAATGAGATGAAAGCATGATTTGCACCTCCATAGAGTGGAAAAATTCCTTCCAATTCAAGAAAGAGTAAAATTAAACAGCAGATTCCACGTAAGTCTACCACACTTAAAACTAATTTCCTGGTTACTCAGGGCTTTCACTTAATTGCAAATAGAGATCATTCAGCAAGATTTCAAATTAACAAGCTTTTTATTCTAATTTGTATTCTGAGTAAAGTTATCATAAAAGTTTCATCCCACTCTAAACCCAGAAGTCACATTGACCAGTGTAACATGTGATCTTAGATTTTTTTCAATAAAAATAAATACAATGCATCGAGACATGAAGGTTCAACTAAGCCCTGCAGTGTCAGAACACTGTACATCACATGATACAAAAGCAATTAACCATGCCACTTCCATAAGAAAACTTCCAACCAAATAATGTATCTCCTTGATATGGCATATAACAACAAAAAATTAACTGTCAGAATGAATACATAAATGTTTACCATGATTATACCGTGAAATCTGGAGTTTCATGAACAACTACAATCAATGCAGATAATGTACTTCCAAACCATAATCTTTTCACACCATTTCCATTTTATATATAAGTATCAAAAAGCATAATACGAATTGAAATTTGTGTTGATCATGCCTGAGCATCAGTTATCTGTCGAAGAGGTGATCCACCACCAATGGAAGCATAACCTTCTTTGCTCTTGGGTGCTCTAACAACAGATATAAATTGTGCTAAAGGCTTCTGAAGAAAGCGAAACAGTCTCGGCAGCCGAATAATATCCTATCCAATGGCAAGGAAACCCAAGAAATCATTTGCACCTCCAAAGCAAGCAGAGTAACATTAGCTCAAATGGATCCTAAAATTCTCATGCATTGATTATAGTATGTGTTAGTCTCACGAACTTACTGGATCAGCGAAAAGGTTGAACAAAAATGGTTGTACATCGTCAAGAGTCTCTGGACCTCCAAGATTAAGTAGCAACACACCAATCTTGTCATCACCAATAGCAGGTGTAGCAGCTACTTCACTTTCTCTTGAAGTTACCAATGCACCCATCTGGGATGAACATTTTCGGATTTGCTGCCCGGAGTGTACATAATGAGTTCTCTTCCCTCCTAATGAACATCTGGATACTAGAGAAGTTGACATAATGCCGGCATTACAACTTGCTTCCATTGGGACTACATAGCAAGGACAACTTCTATAAGAAGACGAGCTAGCCCGTGGGAACAGCCTGTGATTGTTAAAACATCAATATTCGAGGCAACAGAAAACGAAGTCAGATCATCCGTCTAATGATAGATTCTAATCGACACTAAGCTTCAAGGTGCATGAGCTCCTTTACAATTCACGCATTAGATTTTCCAAACAGCCAGAAACTCAAAGCTTACGAGTATATAAAGATCAAAGCAACTCAAGCTTGCTTTCCCAAATGTTTTGATTCAGCAGCTAGATTAATCAATCAAGAAGATTATTCTAACGCCAAATTACTATGAAATTCGTGCGGTAAACGACGAATTCACCGAATTCCAACTAAACACGACCTTATCTAACTGAACGATTCAAACTTCTAACAGGACTCATTCTTCCACCAAAAATCTTCATCAAACTTTCTTGCAAATAATTCAACTCCTAGCGTTAACACAAACAGCTATACACGAAGACAAACAAACGCCACAGAATTCTGAGTAAATGCTGTAAAGGCGGAAATACAAACAAAAAATGAAAATTGAAATAATTCTCCATAAAATTTCATCTTAAATTATCAAAGGAAGGTTAAGATCAAGTCGATAGAGCTTACAGAGGAGGAGAAGCAGATTGAATTCGAATGTGCATGGATTGGTTCATGGCCGGAACTCAACTGGAACTGAGCTGACTCAGTGAGTAGGTGAGAGAAATGGCGATAATACTTTTCTCCGGCGTTGGACTGTTTGTCTGATTTTTTGGCCGTTCCTTTTTATACGTATTGTATTTTTTCCTTTAATTCTTTTTTCAAATATTTGCAAAAACAATTTTTATGTTTTGTGCTCTTTTTCTTTCTCCCGAGTTGGCTTCTTCCGCCCCAAATTTGTGTGGGTCTAAATAATAGGCCACCACATTTTCCTAAAATTATCCTGTTTGCAAATTTTGTTTGCCTTCTTTTATTATTTTTTATTTTTTATGGTTTCTCCCTAATTAATCCTGTAACTTTTGGGAAAAAAATGTTTAAATTTTTCATTAAATTTGAGTTACGATGATGTTATATTATAGCGGTATCAAATTTTATTATTATTATTTTTTGATATAATGTTGAGTTTTCTTTTTTTTTTTTTGATGAAGGTTGAATTTCATCATGGAATATGAATTAGGTACAATCACTGATTTTCTCAAAAGATCTCTACACAAAGGGTATTTACTTTCTACCTATACATTAATATAAGCAAAAGATCACCACATAAAATAGCAAAATCTAGAACATCTTCATCATATTACTCCAAGGCTCGTTCTTGAAAGTATTCTTCATTTTAGTTATATTGGACATAACATTTTCAATGAAAAGGAGATATTCTAGTTCACCTCTGTTTTAGAAACTCTTGTTTAGCTAAAAATAACCTGATTTTCACCTCCCGAATATGATAAACCGCAGCTGCTACCACTCTTCTAGTAATACCATGGCATACCGAGTTTAAGCCATATTTCTCCAACAACTCTCTCATAAAGAGAAGTCAGTTGAATGCCAAGATCTCTACACCAACCAAAATGATGGCTTTGGTAATAATCTAAATGGAGAATAGATATTCAAAAGACATATGCTCCACATTTTCCTCCTCCATCATACACAGGGGTCATCTAATATCAAGCATTGGATCATATTTGGCAATTTTAACTCTAGTTTTCAACTTGTCTAAACAAGCCAACCAAGTAATAAAACTATTCTTTGGGACAATAAACTTACCTCGAGAGATGATGTACTCTGGACTGCGTTGGTGTTGTTGGTATCGAAATTTATTGTTTACTTATTATTTTTTATAATTTTGATTGAGAAATAATCCAAAATAAACTAACGAAAACGTGTAAATAATGCGATTTACTGATTTTGCACCACATCCTGATACCAGAAAGTTTGTATAAAGTAAGCTTATACGAAAGGCGGGCGGTAGGTTGTATCAGCTCTGATAAGATTTCCGGTGACCATGTAATAATAATATCAATAAAAAGATAATGAGAAGATTATATATTCTCCTTTTTTTTAAAACTTATAGGAGAAACTCTCTAATTTAACACTCATGTTTAATCAATCAAAATATTATCATACTTTAGAAAGGAGACTTTACAACTTTTGAATGCAAGTAAAAAAATTAAAAATTAAGGATTTCAATATAAATTTTAAGGACAAACAAACCTCGTTAGCTCTTATTTTACCAAATCTTCTTTTTTCATATTTTATGTAGTTATTAGTTTACGCTACTGATTGGATTGATATTTTTATAGGGATATTTCCAAAATTTATTATCATATTATTTTATTAATTTTAGTCCCTTTTTTTTATTATGGTCTCAAGTTGGGATAAAAAAAAAAGAATTGACATTTATAGAGTTTATTAATTTATAAATTTTTATTGTGCTTTGAATGAAATACTAAGCAAGAAGTAAAGTAAAATTCAAATGCTGGCTCTACTAGATTAGTCTAATTTCTTTTCTTTTCTTTTCTTTTTTTGTGAAAGGTTAAAATATATTAACTTTCCAACACTTTTCTCCAATTGCAAACTATCTCAGCTATTACATTACCTTCGTTCTCAGCATCACAATCTATTGGTTACATTTTAGAATCCTAGCATTTCAATGTACATTTTCTCATTTTGTCTCAGCTTTTGGCAGCACCCTTTGACCCTCCATTTCAGCTCCAACTTAATCCGTTCTACCATCATCACTGATCCTCTTCCCTCCATGTTGTAAAGCATTTCTAAGCTTCCAAATATGATACAAAGCAGCATCCATCACACCATACACCACCTGTCTCTTCACTCTACTTTGCTTCCATACATTCAACAGCCTTGTTTCCAAACGATCAATTTTATCAGGAATTCCTTTACACTTCAACCAATCAACTAGTTTATGCACCACCTGTTGCGAGTAGTTGCACTGGAAGTACAAATGATCAAGTGTTTCCTCTTCACTTAGGCAGAAACCACAAATTAAGGACTGACTGATGATTTACAATCTCAGCAACCTATCAGAAGTGAGCAGCCGCCTCTTTAAAGCCAACCATAGAATGCAACAATGTTTTGGAACATTGCATCTATTCCAAACAATTGCAGCAGATTTCATTTTACTATCATCACCTCTAAGCCAGTCATACCCTGATGCAACAGAATATTGATTATTTTTACTCAGCAACCATCTTCTCTGCAGTACATTGGCCTTGAGTTTCTCTTTAATCTGCATCAGCCTCTTCCAGTACCAAGGAGCTCCTAAACCAGTCTCATAATTCCATACATTCTGACCCTTTAAGTAATACTCATGTCACCATTTCACCCATAAATTGTCCTTCTTTACTGCCAAATCCTAAATTTGTTTGCCTAGAACAACCTGATTCCAAACATAAGGCTCTTTGAAGTTTAAACCCCCCTGCTTCTTTGGTCTGTATAAATCATCCCAAGCTACCAGGGCATACGCTCGTCCATTCTCCTTCTTTCCCCACAAAAAGTCTCTACAAACCTTTACCACCTGTGTGATTAGACTCTTTGGCAGCATGAAGATTGACGCCCAGTAAGTGTGCAAGGTCAACAACACTGCATTTACCAGGACAATCCTACCAGCATAAGATAAATGCCGAGTTGTCCAACATTTAACCCTAGTTTTTATCTTTTCAACTAGCGTATGACAATCAATTTCCCTCTACTTATGAGGAGATATAGGTATTTCTAAATACTTCATGGGAAAAGACCCTATATGAAATCCCATAATACTCTGAAATTTCTGTCTATCCTCTTCACTAACCCCTCCAAAATAAATATGGGACTTATTCTGATTTAGCACTTGAACCAGATGTGACAAAGAATTCCTCTAACACTTCCTTAACCTACTAACAGTCAACTGATCAACCTTGCAAAGGATTATCAAATCATCAGCAAAGCTGAGATTTGTAATCTGCAACCTTTTACATTTTAGGTGAAAGTGAAAGTCCCCCAAGCTAACCTCATACTTAAACAAACGTCTAAGATATTCCATACAAAGAACCAATATCAAGGGGGAAACAGGACCCCCCTATCTAATACCTCTTTCCCCTTCAAAGTACCCTATTAAGCCGTCATTCATGCAGAGCGAGAAGCTACATGTAGAAATACATCCAGTGAGCCAAGAATTAAACTTATAGGGAAATTTATAAGCTTCCAGCGCCTCAGTGACAAAGGACCATGAGATAGAGTCGTAAGCTTTTTGAAGATCCACTTTCATGAGGCAACGTGGCGAAGTGTTCTTTGATGAAATCCCCCTGATTCTGCTCAACCAAGTCAGCCAAAACCACAGATAGGCGATTGCTGAGTATCTTAGTAATACATTTATACAATGTATTACAGCACGAAATAGGCCAGTATTCTGCTGCTGACTGAGGACTGTCATTTTTTGGAACCAACGCAATCACAGTTGCATTAATCTGCTGCAATAGTCTTCCTGTTCTGAAAATTTCTTTACAGCATCACAAGTACTCCTCCCAATTATGTCCCAAGTTCTCTTAAAGAATCCACTATTACATCCGTCGGGTCCAGGACTCTTTGATTCTTCAATGGAAAACATAGCTTGTTTTATTTCACTGTCTTTCACATCACTGTCAACAAAGGGCCCATTTCACAAACCTCCTTCCTGACTGGAGTTCTGCCTATTTCTGTCCTAAGAAGCTTCTTGAAAAACCCTAGGAAATGATCTTCGATTTTTTGCCAATCTTCTACCAAGTGCCCATCTTCATCAGTGTATGAAAGCATTCTTTTCCTCTGTTGTTTTTCCTTAAAACAGCATGAAAGTACGCTGTATTAAGGTCCCCTGTTTGAAACCATTGCTCCTTCACCTTTTGCTGCCAAAAACTATAAGCATTAGCCTCCACTTCTTCATACTTTTGAGCTACTTCTTTTTCCTTTTCTTGGAGTTCTTCACTATGTGGCTGATCCTGTAATTCACTTTGCAACATTTCCAGCTCCATCTTACATTCCAATACTTGCTAAACAATATTAGCAAACTTGTGTTTATTTTAGCTCTTTAAGGAGGGGTTTTATCATTATCTGCTTCTGAACCAACTGGAATTGTTTAGTGCCTCTGATATCCAGCTGCCATATCCTTTCTACTAATCCTTTATACTCTGGATCCCTAGTCCACATATTGAAGAATCTAAACCATTCCTTGTACGATATTCATTATACACCCACCTGATCATTATTGGACAATGGTCTGAAACACCCTCAGGTAACACAATTGCAAAGCTTTCATCAAAACACAACATCCATTCTTCATTTACTAATCCCCTTTCAAGCTTTGCATAAATTCTCTGAGTACCTAATTGTTTATTGTTCCAAGTGAAGGAGCCCCCATGAGTAAGCAGTGGGCACAAGTTACAATCTTCTATGGCCATCTTAAAATCCCCTACATCAGCATGACTAACAGGTAGTCCACCCACTTTTTCTTCTGGACAGTATTAAAATCACCTGCCAATAACCAAGGTTCTTTTACCCCATGACCAATTCCCTGAAGCTGATCCCACAACTGTAATCTATCATTCTCTGTATTAGCACCATAAACAACTGTTAAAAGAAACTTCCTTCTAGCAAGCTTATTCTCCACCTCACAGTGCAAAAACTACTCCTTAATATTCGCCATCTTCACACAGATTTCATTCCTCCTCCACATTCGTACTATTCTATTCCTTCCTCCACCATGACTGTTCCCTTGATACGCATAATCTGACCAATGGTGCTGCATATACTCCGCTAACTTTACATCTTTCATCTTAACTTCTACAATTCCAATGATACTAGCATAGTTTCCTGAGGCTAAATTTTTTAGCTCTCTTTGTTTCAGGGGACTATGCAAACCACTTATATTCCATATGAAGATATTATTCATAGGGTTTACCCCCCCCCCCCCATCCCATCCTTCTTACCCTCATTATCAATCTAAATTCTATAATCTGTAACCGGATTCCCATTATACTTCTTCGCAATAACTTTAGGCCCAGCTGTGACCCCAACCTCATCCTTTTCAATCACTACAACTTGAGCAGTAGATTTTCCTTCTGACTGTTGATCAACTTTCGACACTTTAGGTTTCCAAACTATTTTCATCTTCTATCTGCATATCATAGCCTCATGTCCACCTTTGCAATCTGCACATCTTATAGGCTTCCATTCATACTATATCTTTTGCTCCTGAACTATCCCATACTCATTTTCAAACTAGATCTGTTCAGGCATCTGTTCTTCTATCTCCATTTCAACCAGCAGTCTTGCAAATGCAATCCTCTGCTTATTGGCTGTCAATTCATCCATTTGCACCGGCTTACCAACAGTGCTAGCTAGTTGACTCAAAGATTTGGAACTCCAGTATTTCAAAAGGAGCCCAGGAAGTTTGATCCAGAGAGGCACTTGCAAGATTTCTTCAATTTTAAACCATTTCTGAATCGACCAGTCCTTAACCACTAGTGGTTTATTATCCAAATGGTAGTAATTGCCCAGTACAACAGTCTCCATACTGGTGAATCTTGCCACATAGAACCCATTATCTAGCAGCAGCACCTTATCAACACCATACCTACCCCGAATACGCCTGATAAAACCATTATTCACCCTATACGGAGGATGACCACCCAAAGCATAACAGATAATCAAAGATTTCCAGTACACAATTTCATCCTCTACATCTTCAATCATCATTTTAGCAATCTTCTTATCAGCTATTACTTGGGGATCAACATAGTCTAGCTTAACAGGGATAGAACGAATTTTCTCAATATCAAACTTAGACCAATTAGGGTCTTGCAACTTTCTGCCCTAATTCCTCAGACTTCCTCTCAAATTGAATACCCGAAGTAACAATTTTACGATTACACACCTCATCAAGCAGCAAATTAACCTTATTAGACAAGGAATCAGAAGAAGAACGATTACCTCTTATCGGAGTGCAAACCCCCAAATCCTGAATTTCCTCCTCTACCAGATTCGATTTACTCCCAGAAGCTTCACCCGATTCAGCCATCGCTTGCCTTCTCACCTTCACCGGATCCCTAACTGCCACTCTCTTAGCCTTAGCTTGTCTCGCCATATCAGATACACAAAGTGTATCGACAATCTTATACAGGAAAAAAGCAGTTTTCAGAAAGACGAAGTTTCACGCAGTAAAATGTGAAATCGTCCACAAAAGAAGAGAGAAAAAGTTTTTTTTTTTTACTTTATTATTTAATGGCTTTACGAGTACTAACACACTATTTTTGTTACTACTAAGAATGAATTTGTATTCTTATGAATTTGGCTTTAGGATTTAAGGGTTCTAGATTACTCTAATTTCACCAGAGATTAAAAAAATGTTATGTAATGAATAAAGATTTTAAAACTTTTTACCAAATAAATTAGTCTATGAATAACTTAAGCTTTTCTTCTTTTTTTATTGATATTCAAGCTTCCAATCATAAATAAAATATTTGATCAAAGAAAACAAATAGAGAATATAGTGCCTGAAATTAAGTTTATATTCAAAAAAGAAAAAATTAGCTCATAGTAATGATTAAAAGTCCAAATAAAGTCGGTGGCCCTATCAAAGTTTTTAATACTCTAATGTATAGCAGTCCAGCCTCTGAGATAATAAACTCCAAATCAATCACCTCCTAATAGGCCTAGAAGAAAAATCTCGATGCTGACTAAGTTTATCACTTACTTGTGAACCACCACTGAATTCCTCTTAATAGTTTCCTTTGCATTTGCAATGTCGTATTGCAAAGTATTATTATGTTAAAAGTGGTAGGAATCGGAGGAGAGGTTTTCAGAAGTGGAGCCAACGGCTCAGGCAGTCAACCTTACCTTGTCCGCACTCCAACAGCGCAAAAATACCAAGAACCTTGGAAGTAGTCATGGCAATGCACTTCTAAAGCATATTAATTCATTTTTCAGAAGCTCCAAATACCCTACAAGTAATAACAGTATTGCCAAAAATTAAACGCATATTTTTCACAACAAGTGGTGGAAATATAAATAAAATAGGACGGTTAAACTAAGAGTGAAATGACATTATTGTACGAGAGTTCAAATTAAATGCAAATCCACGTGTAAGATAATCAAAATAGAAAAATAAACTTACAATGATTATTCTTTTATCATATACCATGTGTACTTTGCTTGGTACATATTATAACTAATACAAACGTTATAACAACAAATACTAATTTAAGATTATATCAAATTACTTTGATTCCTGACACTCCCATTGATCACTATCTTCAATCATATTTTCTCTCTAGAGCCATTTCCTCTCCACACTCAAATTAAAATTTGAAGACTATCAAACAAAATTGTTGTTGCTAGCTATTCACAGTTTTGTTCATTCTCCATCGCTCATGTAGGACAAGGGTCGCAATTAAACTATCAACATATATAATACTTTAAGGGTCGCAATTAAACTATCTAACTATTTTGAGATGAAAAAAATATATAAAATTATTCTTTTATTTTGAGATGAGAAATTATACATGATTATCATTCATGATGACATTGAGAATAATGAATGAGAAAAATCTATCATTTATAGGATGATATTAATTTTTTTTTTTTAGAAAGCAAAATTTTCCACTATTGATTTATTTTGATACATGGAACAAAGAACTCCATCCCTTATAATAGTTTGTAAATTTTTTTAAATAAATATTGAGGTCAAGGAAACTTTCAGGTTCCAATTGATTCAAAAATAACTCAAGGGGTCTACCCAGGAGGTAAATTTTTGAATCAGCCAGTGCAGCTAGTACAATGCACCCAAGGGGTCTACCCAAGGGATGAACATTTATACTAGCTAGTTCCCTAGTTTCACCCCTCCCTTGCTTTTTATTATTAATAAAATAACAAAAGCTTATGGCAGAGTATGTATCATACCATAGTACATCATGTGGCCTTACTACAAATATAAGGGAAAGAAGATTGATCTAAGACCAATAATCCCTTTACATATCTAGGCAAAGAAGCTAACCGAAAATACATTTCCGAATTACCAGAAGATGCATTTTTGGCTAACTTATCAGCTACAAAGTTTGCTTCCCTAGAAACATGAGAAATTGTATACCCATTTATGAGTATAATCGAAAGCATTTCCTGAAAAAGAAGATGGAATCTCCAAGGGAAAACCGAAGGATGTTTCAATGCCCTAGCCAAACTCTGATTATCAGTTCGTAAATAAACATTAAAAAGATTATAGGATGATATTATTTGCAAAGGGCTAAATCTTATTTTAATTCCATTTTTTATATTATGTTGGTGGGTAGACTAAACCATTTTACACGTCTAATTAGAAAAATATTAAAACTAAATTAATAGAATAACCATAATAATTCATTAACTAAATTAATAGAATAACCATAATAATTCATAAACTATGTATTATGGGGTATAGTGCATTCAGTACTTTTATTGAGGCAACAACACATATGTATATGTGAGTAATTCTCATTCTTTCGAAACCTACTTTTATCTCGGAAGCATAAAAATATGTCCAAAAGACATTACACATGTGTACATTTTTAAAATATTAATAAAGAATCAAATGCATCGTTTGAATGTCTTGTTGTTCTTAACTACCATGACACAAGGGTTTTTAGTATAACCAAGTTTCAAGCCATGCTCTATTGCTTATGTGTATTATTTTGGTGTTTGATTGATTATATAATTAAGTGTAAGGGCTAAACAACATATTTTTGTAAAAGAAATATATTTTTATTTATTGAAATGTTTGAACGTCGTGTAAAATATTAAATAACCTAAAAGTGTTTACCGCAACAAAGGATTTACAATATTATTGTTAAATAAACAGTTTTCGGTTGTTTAATTCATTGCCTTGGTCATTACATGTACATATAGGAGTTAAGAGTTAGGTTATGCATTGGTTAGAAAAATTGAACGGGTCAAATATCGTGATGGCCAGATACTCAATTTGTGATGAGCTATTATCATTAGCAACTGTTTTTCTTAATTAAATTATTTTGTGAAAAGTATATATGTATGCATTATTGATAATATCAACGAGATTCGGTATTTATCCCATATATATAAGTATTTTCCTTTCCCCTCCCAGTATATCATGAGAAATCATACAATTAGAGAAGTATTGTGCTTGAAAGATTTGTAAGGAAAGAATGTCTTTTGAATAAAAAAATGTAAGATAAATTGAATAATGTTATTGAGAACTTCACTTTTGTAGACATCCAGGATGAGGTAAGTTATAGTTAATAATAAGAGAATTTATCAATTAAAACTGAGATGTTATCCTACCTGTAACAAAAGTCAATTACGTCTCGATTTCTATTACGTAGTTAAGTTGTAGCGTGTCTCAAGTGTCAACTTCAGGACTTTGCCAAACTAAGTTAAATTTCACTTCTTTTACTAAAAAAATGAATAAAAATCAAATAAGTTGGTGAATACTAGTGTCAAACTAAGTCACTGTTTACAATATCAGATAACCAGTTGAAAGATTTGGGCGAAACCAAGGCCAAACACTATTGGGATTAAATTAAGTTAAATAAAACCGAAAGAAGGTTAAACATTAAGATCCAACTATGATATTGAAACACTTGAGGATCCATCTCGAAACCATTAGGTAGTGAGAGGGGCAGCTCAAATTTATTATATATTGGTAAGAGATTTTAGCCAGGTAGATTTGAGACAAATAACAGTTAACAAAAATTTTGCTAAATCGAATAGAAAAAAGTGATATTTGGACGTAAAGCATGCACCGGAATGATTAATTGCTTTAATGTGCCAGAAAATACGCTTGGTTGCCTTGAGATGTAGATGGTGAGTTTACTATAAAATTGGCTACTTTTGTACTTAGAATATTAGATGCCTATACCAGTAAGCTTGAAATATTTATGAGTGCTAACAATACTTTTATAGCATGTGACATTTTTAAGACTATCATCAAATTCTCTAGGAGATTCTTGGAGAACCATTCCAACTAAAGAGGCAGTACAATTGACCATGATAGTGTGAGCAAGATTATTATACTTTTTTGAGATAACATAGCACCATCAAACTATTTAACTGCATCACCTGAAAAATAGTTGAGCCTAGAATATAGTTTGATTCTCAATTAACTAGATTGGGTTGTTAACAGACAAGTTTACATTTTCCAAGAGTGATTTATTAATATGAAACATGAATATTGAAATTTTTTTTCACAAAGGGATCATTGGCCGATTAGGGAAAATAATCCCACCAGATTGAAAAACGTAAGTTTCAAGTACTTTACTTCAATTTAAGTTATTAAACAGGCATTTGTCATCCAATACATGATCCCTATCTCCGTGATGGTTTTAATATTGTACATGATGACAATGAGTTAGGGGAGTTGTTAAAATGATGAATATATTATTAAATTGTTTGCCTGTTAGAGGGTTTAGTAGTAGACCTTAATCTTGTGAGCTCGATTTTCTATTGTGTTTTGTACTTATGGCTCTTTGAAGTTAGTGGTCTTAACAGGGAAGTATAGATAAATGATTTTATTTTGATAAGAATCATTGATAACATTTGAGAGTAATATGGTGATGAAATCATTTTCCGATTAAAAGTCAATGTGTTGTTTGTTCTCACTATTTTCAATGTGGTTTTTTAGGTATCATTTTTCTTTTTATCTTTTGCTTCTGTGCAATGACTCTGAATTAGCCACCAAATTCATGGGATTGGATACATGTTTATGCTGTAAAGTTTAATTAGTAGCTCTTGGTATTACTTGTGTTTCTTCTTAAATTTCTGTTGTGCACAACATTCATGACGGACGTCTATGGTAGCTACAACTATTTCCATCCACTGTGGAAAAAGTACATGATCTAAGCACAGATGGATGTGATGTTAAAGCTTTTAGAAAAATGGTTTGCACTAATGCCATATAACGGTACAAAGATTTTATTTTTTACATGTAGACATATTGGTGCATTAACATACTAAATTTCGGTGCAAACATTTGAGTTTCATACATCTCCAAGATAAGCATTATTTATTCTAGCCATAATTAGTGCATTGTGTATCCGATTCTTTTATATCTCTGTAAAAGCTTCACATCACATTTGTAAAGCAGAGGGAAATTTATGTCAAAAAGGATCACCAAATAGAGCTATAGGTAGAGGTTGGGAAGTATGTGTATGTATTGAAGAAAGCCAAATGAAAGAGTGAAGACAACAAAAAGACAGAAGAGAAGAAGCGATTGAAGAGGGCCAAACGAACAAATGACTAACATATTGCACAAGATGATCTACAACTTGAAGAATATTGAATCCACAAAAAATAAACTAACTTAAACTGTAGATATTAGTAAGTTGAGTCAATCCCACAAGGATGGCTAAAACTCTAATGACCTTCCCGTAACTGATTCAGCTAAAAACAACAGAACAAACAACAAAGAGTAATATGTTAACTATGACTTGAGTAAGTGACAGACTGACTTAACTAATTGAACTGGAGTCTTAAGGTTTTTATCCACTCTCCTCGATGTAGTTATGGAATGAATTATTGCACTCTTGCAGTATGAATTCGTGTTTGATCATACTTTAATTTACCTTAAGGACACTTCTGATTGCTCCAGAAGGTGTTTTTTTTTTCTTTTTGAAGATTAAATAGACTATCTTTCGATGGAAGTTTAATTTACAGCATCATTAAATTCTTAGGTTTTATGTGCTAACCGATACTAATTTAGTCAATAACCACCTTGACAAAAAATTTATAATAATTTATGTTGTTACTACATTTTCTTTCATATATCAACCCACAACTACAAAAAATGCACCACTTCTGCAATGCTTTCTAGACTATTAATAATAAAGATTAATACCAACCTCCCTTAGAAAATAAATTATCAAAGTTCCAAAATCACCAACCAAAGATCAATTCTTCTCAAAGCCCAAAAGTTACAAAACCACAAGAGATCAATTCTTGCTATCTCGACCATTGCGTTTGCCACCACGGCTGGCGGTCAGCTTCTATTTGGCAAAATTTGGGTAAGATTGCCAGAAATTTTCAGGATAACAAAATATTTCATTCTCATAGATAAGTCTGCCATGAATCTCAAAATTTTTTTCCCAAATCTTGATTCATACTCTCAAGTTGGGTAACCCTCTTTTTCCAGAACATCCACTTTATGGTTATCAGCCTCAAACTCCTTTTGTATTTCTTCCATTAAATTTTCATGTCTTTTCTTAGCCTGATTTCATATTACTAAGGGTGTGTTCGGCTCCTTGCTATTGGAATTCCATTGGCATTAGATTATTTTGGGATTCAATTGGTATTCAAGATATTCTAATTCAATGTCAATTCATCTGTTCGGTAAGATCATGAAATTAATCACAAATTCAATTGGGATTCCAAATCCTCCATTCGGTTGGTTAAGTAATTGGGTTATTTTTGGCATTTGTTTTTTTAAAAAAAAAAACGAAGAAGAAAATATTGATTTATTTTAAAATTATTTCAACTTTTAATTTTTATTTGTTAAATAGTGTCATTTCTAGAGTAATATCTAGATATATTTTGTTACCATTTTTAAGGTGATAAAGAGGAAACACTTTAAATTTATCAATTATTTAAATATTCATTTAAATGATCAAATTAGGTTGTTCCTGTTATATATTTTGTTCCTGTTATAAATATAAACTGAAGATCAAATCTATAAAGTTGAGAGAAAGAACAAGTAGGGAGAGAGAACAATAGAGAGGGAGAAAGAGAGAATGATCTATGTAATATTTCTACAGATACTGCTCTCCTTTTATAGGCATAGCAGATATAGAGATAAGAGCAAATAGAGATAACATCTAACTGGTGATAATATCTAATAAATATTATCTCTATACAAAGAATTCATATACAATTCTACTAGCTTGTGCACATCCACATTTGCAGATAATTATAACAGTTCCAATACTATTACATTAACATAATTTTTAATTTATTTTTTAAAATTTAATTTATTTTGAAATTATTTCAACTTTGTATTTATAGTGTTAAAATAATTGTCATTGAGTAAAGATATATAGAACAAATGATATTATGGATAAACAATGTGGGAACATTATGTTAGATAATCTATTTTATTTAATTACATATATTTTCTGTTTCAAAATTATCAAAATGTATTGTGTATCATTTTTTAGGAATCGAAGAGGAAACTCTTTAAGTTATTATTTTATTAATTTACGAATTATTTAAATGTTCACTAAAATGAACAATTTTGGTTGTCCCAATCCTGCTACTTTGCTAAAGATTTACTGTATTTAGTACTATTTCAGTTAAAGAAAATAATTAAAAAAAAGCTAAATGAGTGACAATTTATATACATAATATTACATAGCTTTATAGAATTCTACAGGTTTTCAAATTGCCTCACTATTTTTTCTTTTTCCATCAATTACAAGTAATATTTTATCAAAGCCTGGAGTTGCTACTACAATTGGACACTCCCAAGAAAGTCTAGCTCTTGAAGAACATAAAATGCAAGAAAGCTACAATAGGTAAAAATCCGAATTCTTTGGAATCCGATTGATTCAGCCTCTTGTAATTCCTGCGGCAATTCTTGGTTCATTTGCAGAATGTCCTGCATCGGGAACCACCTGTCAAGTAGCAAACACATTATTGGTTGGACAACTAACGAGCAATAAACAATGCCTTTGGCATCGTAGAAGAGCTTGCTACTTTCTCTACAATGAAAAGTAAATGGAGGACCAACACAAACCATCATCAATAAAAATGAGCTAAGCTCTATTTCCATCATCAATACAACTACACGATGGTAACTTACTATAAATTCTGCCTCAGGCCAAGCTTTATGAAGATCCCATGCTGACATCATGGGACAAAAAACATCTTATCTTCCCTGAAAGAGAAATGCATTTCAGCAACTCTCAATATAGAACATAGAACGTTTTCAGCAAACCTTCTTGAATTTCCAATCAGAAAATTGAAAATATAGTTCAAAGTTATACAACATCTTATCATCAGAAGGAATCCCATTATGGCATACCCGGAACCACATCTACAGCAAACTAGATATGCCACAGCATCAACGATATACTATATCAAGAAAGTAAATGCTAGAGTTCATCAACAAAAGGTAGCAAATACTTGAACAATTACAATGGGGATATGTTTGATCTTGTCCACATTATCTAACAGGAATCAGTCCGATTTAAAGAAGACCTTGTTTCACAAAGTAGTGATTCTCAATCTTGAAAATGCCTAAATCAATATGGCAAGTTTAGCATCAATAACCAATAAAAACATGGATAATAAACTAAGAAGAATTTTGTGCAGCAAATCTCACAAGTAATATAAACCACGTAAACCCAATAACATGCTTTTCCTTCTTTTACTTACCAAGGAAAACATATCATCATCACCTCTCTTCATGCTCTCCTCATTCAGCGTAAGATGTGCCGTCATTTCCCATTTAGTCCATGCCCTTGCTGCTACATACTAAACCCATAAGAACCTAAGGAAGTGTATAATCCAAAGTAAACGAGAGATGCAACAATAAAGGATATTAATAAACTCAAACTCCAAGGAGGGAAGAAAACAGACTTTTCAACATACTTGTGTATCCTTGTCATCAGAGTTTAGTCTTTTGTGATAGGCCTCAACAAAGCACCCCCTCTCATTCTTTGGAATCAGGTCCAAAGCCTCCCAAGTTGTATATAGGCAATAGGCACACATATGTAACCACATACAATCGTATAAAAGCATTTTCTACATAGTAGGTTGTTGCTAGTTCTCGAGATAAACACAAAGTTAAATGAATTTGTTAAACTCCCAACCTGCTGTCATGTACTGCTCAAAGAACCCCTTATGCCATACGGCTAATAACAACTAAAAACATAAGGGAGAATTTTAGTTTAACCGATAAACTTCAGTTTCGTCTTCAAAATAACACCATTTCTTTTTAATTACAATATTTATTACAAGACTAAGCTTCTACCCAAAAAAAGTATAAAAGAGTAAGCTTCCACATGCATCAAAGAAAGAGTTAGAATCTCTGATTATCCGAGAGCTTCAAACCAACAAACAGTACCAAATTACTTTCTCTTTGATTCATCTAAGCAACTCAACATTTTGAATGAATTAACACCAGCAAAAGGTGAAAGAAGAAACTGACAAATGCTAATGTATGCTGGGTGTACGTAGAGGTAATATTTTGTTTGAAAATCTAAATTCATAAAAATCAACAGACTAATTATAGATGAAATATGGTTTGAGTACCTTCGGGTTTGCTGCAGTACAACAATCGAGAAAAACTAGGTTGAATCGTTAATTCCGACATAAAAAGTAAACCCAGTTCGAATTTGACTCCAATAAACAAGACCCACAAAAATTCAGATAGATTCGTGCTGAAATAAGACCGATTTGATTGAAAAAATAAGCATCACAAGAAAGTCTCGATTAATGATGGGAAGCTAACCTAATCCATCCGAAAGGAAGAAAGAGAGGGAAAGAAGAAAAATTACTAGGAAAAACGTGCGGCTGCCTCCTTCTTCTTCGACTTTGCCGTCGCCAATTTGTTAGGATTACTAGAGTCGCCGGAGATTGTACGGATCAATGGAGGAGAAAGACAGAAGGATAAAGTCTGAGACGGGAACGCAAAGAGAGTGGGAGAAAAAATCTGATATATAGTAAAAAGCTAATAAAAAGGACCGATATCCGGATTTTAATTAACAAACCCGGAAAAGAACCCGCGACCAACTCAACTCCACATAATTTTAGAATCCCAAATAATAACTTGAAGTCCGGAACTGAAATTATGGCATTGGAGACCTTTTGGCATTGGACTAATGCCAATTCCATACTTTTTTTTGGCAGCCAAACACCGAATTTGGCATTGGAGGCTCAAATTCTAATTCCAAGCAAACGAACAGAGCCTAATTGGCATTCGTCAAATAATAATTCCATTCCACAATATCATGATCGAAAAAGTGTCAGTCCAGAAAATCACACTAAATTTGGTCAGGATTTGTAAAGGGTTCACCACAAGCTAATAATAGCCTCACTGCTAATTAAATACTCACTCAACCTAGTTGCAGGGTCTTTTTCTGCAGAAGGGTCTTTTGTTATGATAAAAAATTTAGGGTTTCCTTATAATTCTTGCGTGATTATGTTAGGGTTTTGACATTGGAACTTTAGAATATTAACCAAATCTTGGGAAAAATATATCTTGGATCCAGCAAGTATGTTCGAGCGATTGAAGGGCATATATTGCTATAGTGGTGCCTTAATAGGAAAAAATATTGCATATCTAAATTTGACTGGCTGATTTGAATGATGAGATATCTTCCATTATTAGAAGATTCGCCCAGTAACAAGCTATTTGCTTTGGGACAGAGGGCAAGTTATACTGCCGTGACAGTATAGGACTTTTTGTCGTTTTAATTTGGAAAAATTGACGTAAGAAATAACATAGAAATTCTCAAATCGATATAGTTCTTGAGAGGTACCTTTATATGCTAAGACGAACACTGAAGCTATGTGGCTGATAATAAAGTTACCGATAGTAGGCATTTTGTTGTCCGAGAGAGGAGAGCCGCCGAGGAAAGCGGTTTGAGGAGGTTTGCTAATTCAATAACCAAACCCTATAATTTATTGAACAACTAATAGTAAAGAATTAGAGTGCTATAAATTTCTTATTTGAATTTGTAACTTTTAAAAATTACTATTTAATTATTAATGTTCATCACGTGCTACTCTTTTCAAACAGATCTACCTTTACAACCATTGATGAGAATCATAGGGCTTCCCATCGAAGTTTAAAACAAATGAAGAAGCAAAAGGTGTTCTTGTCAATTGGTGGACCAAGATTGTTTCCTTTCAATGCTAGAGGAAAGTTTTCCGTGAGAAGTTGGTCTTCTTTGAAGGAATTATCACCAACACCTTCTAGTAGGAACAATGAGGTGAAAGAAGAATCGCTTAATCAAGATCACGAGTTAAAGGAGTCAAGTGATGACTTTGCTAGAAATTGGGATGATTCAAGTGATGAAGATTCAAGTAATGTTGTTGAGATCAATGCTAGTGAGTTTGTTCCAAAAGATAAGCGTCATGAAGACATTGAAGATGCTAGTGAGTCTTTTGCCATTAAAAGAAGTAAAGTTAATTAATTTACTTAATGGTTAAGTTAAGTTAGAGTTTGAATCAAAATTGACTACGTCTTTCCTTTCTGTGAATTGAATCAAATAGTACATGGAAAATAGTTTTTCTTTAGGTTAAAGTAAAGGCTAAAGTTTAGGGTTTGTGTCTTGGAGAGTAAGAGAAGCTTGCCTATAAATAGGTGGCCGAATTCTTACAATGAACGTTTCTCGTTTTTTTGAAGGAGTTGGACGGTTAGTCAATTCTTTGTTTCTTAGTACCTTACGGGACTTGGTTCTTTGAGTTAAGTTATTTTATCATATTGAGTATGTTGCATGATTTAATTGTTTAAAAACTAATTTTCTTATTATCGTTTGATGTGATAGTCAATAGGTTGAACATGTTTGATTGCTTGGTTTGTTCGAGTATTGTGACTTTAGGTCGTAGGGAAACCTTGTTAGTTTATCTATTGATATAGATGAGTTTGCTTGGAAATAGCATGATGAATAATGTGTTGTAAGATTATTGTCTTGGTTATGAATGTGTCCCATCCAATATAGTTAATTATATTCTAGTGGTTTATTTGTAGTTGAGTGAGTGATTTGCTCTTTGCATGTATCGTCAATTATATGGGTGATTGTTCGATTATATTGAATGGTACATCTTATATAGATTTTGAGGGTTCAATCTGAATGGTTGTTTGGATTTGTGTTCGAGCTTGTGTTTGAGTTCATAAGATGGTTACCATGTGTTATTGTTGGGTTTATTTGTGATATTCCGCACTCTTTTAGAGTTTCACAATTAGACAAATCTTTTCCGTACTTTCTTGATAATGGTTCCTTTAACGAAAATAGGTTCATCTTCTAGACTGTTATCAGTTTTTGGTATTAGAGCTTTAGTTGATCCCTTAAGTCGATTTTAGTTCGTAGTTAGTGGTTAATCCATTTGATATCCAATTCTCTATTAGAATATGGTTTGAAACCCTAGCCAAGTACTACAATGGGTGGGACTATATTTTATTTTCAAATGAGTTTTGAGAAAAATAAATCAAACTTAGATTTAAAATACAATTTCATAAGTTCTTCTTTATTGAATATTTAGAGTGAAAACTAGGTATTGTTTTAAGATGAATTTTTGAGTGTTTTGGTTTTGAGAAATTAGTCAGTCTTGATGATGTTATGTAAACAATTAATTCAAAGAGGACTTCACTCGAGACTTCCTTCGAATTTGAGATTGGAGATTGGTTTTTTCATGATCAAGTAGTTGGAAACTTATCTGTACTATATTTATAATTAGGGTTTGATACCAAAAGCGAAAGCACATAGCCTTACCTTTTCTAGAGAGATTGTGCATACATGAGCAATGTGTGCGTGTGTGTAGGTCTAGGTTCTTTGAATTTATGATCTATAATTTTAGGTAGAGTATTCACGAAAGTATACTTAGTAGTATATGGAAGTATTGATCTTTCCTTCTTGACTTTAGTTCTTTTGAATTGGAGAAGAGTAAAAACTAGAGTTTGTATTGTTTCAATCAATGAGACATCCATAATCACTAATAGGTGTTGATAGTTGAGTCTTATGTCGATTTTAGGTGAATGTCGACTTAATGTGCTATGTGATGTGTCTCGTCGGCTTCCTTATCGGGTTGCTTGTCAACTTGTGTGTTTTTGTCGACTTCTCTGTCGAGTTGTTCGTCGACTTTTTGTGTGGTTTGATTTAAAACTCTTAGATAACTTTAAATTAATTTTAAATTCAATATATTTGCAAGGTAACTTAAAGAGATCAATGTGTTCTTTGAACTTTTGGGTTAGTGTTAAATTGTCTGAAGTCTTTTCAAGAATAATGGACCTTTCTTGTGGAGATTAGATTTTTCATTAGATTGAAATTTGGTTTTCCAAGAGTTTATCTTTTATGTGATTTATGTGATTTATTTCTTGTTGAGTCATATGAATGAGATATGAGTTTTAGGGTTTATACTCTAGGGTTTGCAAGTATAAGAGTTTCCATTATGTACTTTGGAGATTGCTTGTGTTAAAAGTATCTAATTTGTATTGTTTTAAGTGTCTTAAGCAAAATATTTTTGAAAATTAGGTCTTAGAGTATTTGGTTCAATGTGTTTTATGTGGTTTTCGTTTGTTGAGTTTCTTGAACTTGGTAGATGAAATAAATTTGCTAGTATGTATGTTTAATGTTTTTGAATTTCAGTTACAATATTGGAAGAAGGTTTTTAGTAGTTGACAAAAATTTTTTACTTTGTTTTAATTGTTTAATTTCGAGAATTTGCAATTGTGTGTTGGCCGAAATTTAAATTCCTATCACAAGTGGGAAAACAAATTTTTGGTTTATGTGTGAACATGTGTGTGGCAAATTTCTTTTTTAAGAAATTGCTAAAAAGGAAATAGATTTTACTTATGAGAGATACCTATATAATAGAAGGGAAATTAAAGGAGTTTCCTAAAAGTTATTAAGGTATATTACTTGTTTAATTTTGTGATTTTCGGCTAAACTAAAAATAGGTAATTAGGAATTTTCTTTTAAAGAAAGTGTTTCTAAAATTTAGTTTCTTGTCTATTAAGTAAAATTTTTAAATTAAACTTGCTGTTTTTAAAAACTTTTGGCCGAATTATTAGTATATTTTCGGATTTAAATTTGGAAATTTACTAGGGTTTTAGTGAAGAGGAAATTTTGATAAATTAAAATAGGAAAATTACTTTTATGTGAAACCTATTTTGAACTGGAAAGTCCTTGTAGGAAAAGCCATCTCAAGCCTATATAAAGGGGTGCTTTGGCCGATATTTTCATGCAACCCAACCTCCAAAACTTGTTTTTAATCTTTGAGCCAAGTCCTTAAGAGTTTTAAGGGTAAAGGAGCTAAACTACGTCTTCTCTTCTTCTTCTTTTCTTTTCGAGAGAGTATCACCTCTTAAAAGGTGAAAGAGAGTTTTGTTAGTTAGTTTGGAGAATGTCATTGCCAAATCTTCCTTTGATTCGAAGGGGGAGTGATGAGAATCATGTAGCCTTCCATGGTGATTCTCCTAGTGAGGGGAATGAGCTAGTCCTTCATTCTAGTTTTGGAATGCCAAGTTTACTTTGCAGGCCAATTAAAGAAGAAAGGATGGATCTTGACTACCTATGTGATCGGAAGTTGGTTCGAGAGAGTTATGATCCAGGTGATGAGAATGTCATTAACTTTGGGGTTCAAACCAAGGGAGATGATGACCTCATGGAAATAAGTGCTGAAGAGTATCAAGAGAGTTTGACTCTGTGTGCTACATGAAGATCATTGATCAAGCTAGTGAGAAGAGTCATTTAGGTTCTTGAATGGACGGCCTATTTGATCAAAGTGTTCAAGATTGAGTCCATTGCTACACAATTGGATAGGTTGCAAACTATCTTAATTGTTTCAAGTGTTTTTCCAATCTTTTGGAGTCAATAAAGAGAATTCTACAAGTTTTGGAGTAAATTGGAGTTTTCTACAACTTAAGGGGCGCAAGACCAATATTCCACTTTGGAAGGGCGTTCAAGACATTTTACTTCCACAATTTGGAGCTGATTTTCGAGATTAGAGTTAGTCTAAGTCTAGGAGTCAATTTTCAAATTTTTATCTAGTTAAATAAGTCATGTGGGCTGAATAAAACTAGAGTGTTTTGATTAGGAGTCTTAGATTCCTTCTAGATATTATCCTACTTGAGGATAAGTCATTTAGATAAGGTTTCCTAGATTTTAGATAGAGTCAAGAAGATCAAATACTCTTCTACTTTTACTCCTTGTGAGATAAGATTAGAGAGTCCTAATTGATCTTCTTTTATTGGTGCTGGCCGAAATTCTAAGCCTATGAATAGGGGGCTTGGCCGAATTTCTTAAGCACCCTTGAGTGGTCATTTTTGTTGTCTCTTTTGAGAGTTTTTCCCGTGAGGAATTTTTGTTAAATGGAGTGTCCATTTTTTCTGTCAAGTATGATTTAACCAAGAGGGTTTTCATCTTGTCTTGGATCTTTTTGATCTTGCAGAAACCGCTCTTTTTCAAGTATGCTTCTTGATAGATTTGTTTTAAAACAAAACTTCTTATTTTCATACTACTTCTAGTAGTTCGATTGATGAGCCTTTCTTTTGGCTTGGTGTTCGAATTTCATGATGAGTGTGTTCATGAGTTCCACTGTGGGGTTTGTCCTACTTTTGTTAGATGAGTTGTGCTTTGGCATAAGCATTTTGAGATAGTGTATTTGTTGCATATCTTTGGTTGGTTATGAAGATTACTAATCAATAGTATTCCTTCATATTTGAGCATTATTTGCTCCTACCTTTCTTAAGTCTCTTGATTGATGACTGATCGAGTATATTGAATGGTGTCCTTGCTATTCTTAGCGTGGGTTGTTGTTTAATTCGAATCTTTCATGGATAATGTGTTCTTTGCTTGGTTTGAGTTAAGAGATAGAATCACTTAGATAAACGATCGTCTTACTGTGAATTTTCCGCACTCTTTTGAGTTTCACGGGATAGACAAAATTATCTTCGTACTTTCTTGTTGATAGTTGCATTAACGAAATTTGCTTCGTCTACGAGATTGCTATCAGGGAGGGTTCTCGGATTTACTCAAAGAAATCCAAGGGAGTCTGTCTTAGTTTAGTGATTATTTGCTCATCATCATGAGTGAGAAGTTGCTATTCAAAGATGTGTTGTTCATACCGTGAACTTGGGGTGCGAGAATTGGAAGAATTGTTGCAAGATTTTCAAGAAAGTAGCATTGGCTTTCATTGTAAGATTGTTGAAAGACAATTGGAAGATTTCCATGACAAATTGTTCAATGCGGAGCAAGAGCTTTATAATCTTAAGCAAGAGCAAGATGGTTGAAGGAAGACATCCTCAAGAAGATCGAGTCTTTGAAAGAAGATGTGATTCATCGCTTAATTGAATCAAATTCTCATATGGATACAATGAGAGAGTCTACTTGTCTTGGTAAGTTGAAAACTTGAAGACTTTCTATGGTGGGATTTGCGAGGGGGTGGAATATTGGATTGTTTCTTTGAAAAATTTGTTTGAGTTGTTAGGAGTAACTAAAGATAGTAGTAAGATTTCAATTGCTATCTGTAATTTGAAGAATATTGCCGAAACTTAGTGTATGCAATACTTGTGTAATAGGAATGATAGTGTGCATACACGCCAAGAACTTAAGGATGCATTATACAATAGGTTTTGGAGTTATGAAGTGGCATGTGACTATCAACCTAAATTGTATGATTTAGTTCAAGGGGACATGGATGTCGAGTCATATATTGCTAAATTTGAAGAGTTGTATTTGAATAGTGATAATCATGACTTGGATGAAGTGTTAACTGTGAGATTTCTTAATGGCTTAAATTCTTGGTATAAGCATGAAACGTCTATAATGGAAGAGGATGATTTTTATCGTGCTTTTCGTAGGGCCGTGTTGTTAGAAGGGCAAAGAAATAGGACTTTTTTGAAAAGGAGTAAGGAATCCTTGAGGGAACAAGGAGTTGCATTGCGTTACACTCAACATAGAGTAGAATCGAATGTTGACCATGTATTTCGGATGTTAGTGCGATAGGATGAGTGGATAATTTGATTATTACTATAGATGGAGGTAGTAGTGTCAATTGTATAAGTGAAGCATTTGTGAAAGTTAATCATATGGATGTAAGTGACTTCAATGAACCTTACAAGCTACATTGGTTGAATGGTGGAATAGAAATTAGCTTTACTCAAAATGCAAAGCTGGATCTTCGCATTGGGGATCTTGAAACTTTGAAAATGCTTGATGTAGTACCTATGACGGCATGTGATGTGGTTTTTGGATGCCATGGATTAGAAAGATGGGGATGGTCTTTGTTGGAAGATTGAATGTACTCTTATCTTGATAATGAGGGTAATATGGTAGATTTGAGATCATTGTCACCTTGGGAGAGTGAGCATATCATACTTAAGAGACGTGTGCTTGAGAATGAAGTTTGCAAAGTGAATGATGTACAAAAGAATAAAAAGGAAGGTGCATTCGAGGAGGGTGAATCGAGTGGTGCTGTAGGAGGAACACTCAACGCTAACCATGATTTATCGTTTGTTCATTTTGTCGGTAATGGTGAAAGTCTTGATTCGAAGACGAATCCTTTTCAAGAAGGGAAGGATGATGAGAATCATAGGGCTTCCCATCGAAGCTTAAACCAAATAAAGGAGCAAAAGGTGTTCTTATCAATTGGTGGACCAAGATTGTTTCCTTTCAAGACTAGAGGAAATTTTGCCTTGAGAAGTTGGCCTATTTGAAGGAATTATCACCAACACCTTCTAGTAGGGACAATGAGGTGAAAGAAGAATTGTTTAATCAAGATCAAGAGTTAAAGGAGTCAAGTGATGACTTCGCTAGCAATTGGGATGATTTAAGTGGTGAAGATTCAAGTAATGTTATTGAGATTGATGCTAGTGAGTTTGTTCCGAAGAATAAGCGTTATGAAGACATTGAAGACGCACATTCAAAAGTGTAGAAGACATCCATTGAAGTTGAAGATTTGGATTGAGTCGTGCGCTCCAAAATGAAGAGAGAGCCGCGCGGGAAAGGTTACTTAAAATATTTACTATTTTATCGAGTTCGTAAATAGGTTAACATCTATTTACTTAAGTTAAATAAATTAGGGTTTAAAGAGCTAATGTATAACCGGCCCTAGGTCCTTATTTGATTAAGGGTATTTGAGTCTTTTGCCACAAAAAGAATTAAAGTTAATTACTTTGCTTAATAGTTAAGTTAAGTTAGAGTTTGAGTCAAAATTGACTGCATCTTTCTTTTCTGTGAATTGGATCGAGTAGTACAAGGAAAATAGCTTTTCTTTAGGCTAAAGGAATGGCTAAATTTTAGAGTTTATGTCTTGGAGAGCAAGAAGATCTGGTCTATAAATAGGTGGCCGAATTCTCTTCCAAAGAGTAGCTAAGATGTGTCAAAAAATTGATTTGTAACCTTTATAGTTTTAATGAAATATCAGTAACGGATGGTTTTCTTACAATGAGCGTTTCTCATTGTTTTGAAGGAGTTGGAATAGTTAGTCAATTCCTTGTTTCTTAGGACCTGACGGGACTTGGTTCTTTTAGTTAAACCGTTTTATCATGTTGAGCATATTGCATTATTTAATTGTTCTAAAACTAATTTTCCTATTATCTTTTAATGTGATAGTCAATAGGTTGAGCATGTTTGATTGCTTGATTTGTTCGAGTATTGTGACTTTAGATCGTAGGGAAACCTTGTTGGTTTATCTATTGATATAGATGAGTTTGCTTGAAAATAGCATGATGAATAATGTGTTTTGTATGCTTATTGCCTTGGTTATGAATGTGTCCTATCCAATATAGTTAATTATACTTGAGTGGTTTATTTGTAGTTAAGTGAGTGATTTGCTCTTTGCATGTGTCGTCAATTATATGGCTGATTGTTCGATTATATTGAATGGTACAATCTTATATAGATTTTGAGTGTTCAATCCGAATGGTTGTTTGGATTTTGTGTTTGAGATTGTGTTTGAATTCATAAGATGGTTACCATGTGTTGATGTTGGGTTTATTTGTGATATTCCGCACTCTTTTAGAGTTTCACATTTAGACAAATCTTTTTCGTACTTTATTGATGATGGTTCGTTTAACAAAATTAGGTTCATCTTCCAGACTTCGTTTAACAAAGTTAGGCATAATGGTATGTATACTTCTAAGCGTGATAAATCTATGTGTATCTTTTTTTTTTTTTAACTTTGACATTTTGTATACTCCCTACCAATTGTGGACGTATAAATTCTGGAGCCATTTCCACTATGTGTTTTGGGCTATCTGTGTTTTTCAAATTTTCAAATATATTATATAGTTTAGGAGTGTTTTAAATATTACTATAACCACATTGGTTATTTAGTCATCTCACACCCATAGATCTGTTGGCGTTTTCAGTTGATTTATTTCAAAAGATCAGATTTAATACTTTAACTTTATTTAAGTTAATTGAGGATTGAAAGCCTATCAAAGTAGTTAAACTAATGCTTTGGTTTAATTTATTGAAGAAGTATTTTTTATGGCTTTCAATATTAAAATCTAAGTTGTTGTCATCTTCCAATATTGTTGATTTCAAAATCGTAGTTTCAATGAAACAAATTTGAAGGTTTAGCTTTGAGTTAAGCCACGTCCAACAACGAAAACCCACTAGCGAGGAGTGGAAAATGCTCGTAACTATCAATATTGTAATTGGTTGGTGGCGCTGGTTCACGGCGGTTCCCTCCGGTGCCGACATGGGGAGAAGCCTTCGCTGGATGATGCTTCTAGGAGTTGAACCATGGGTCTGCGCGGTCGTTAAAATGTCTAACCACCTCCCCAAGGAGGACCATTTTGTCACGCTTGCATTGTTCGCACAAAAAGTAGAGACGGTACTTAGTAATTTTTCTCAGCGAGCTAGGGTTTGGGGATTCTGTAAACGCAAGGGAGAAACACAGAGGGAAAAGGGATTTGTTTAACTTTAATAAAAGGAGGGAGGAGGAGGAGAAATTGGGTGTGGTTGGTATTTATAGAAGTTTGACATACCTTTTGGTGAGAAAAATGGTAGGGTGAGGTAAAACGGTATATTGTACTATGTAATCCATCATCCAAGCCGTTCAAGCCGTTCGTTCTTGGCTTTCATCATTTTGTGACTAAGATTTATTGTTTGCCAATGTACGATCATGATCTTGAAAAAAAAATGTTTAGCTTTGAGTTTTAATGGAGTTAATGTCTTAAATCAGAAAACAATCAAAGCGAAAACTAGTTTAAACTTAAGATCTTGGCTTATAGATACTATGGGGAGAAAGCTCTAATTCACTATACCAAACAAGAAAAAGAAAACATATCTTCCTCACTTTTTAAAATCCTTTAAGCAACCTTTCTCTTGAGTCTTTTTTTCCTCTTTCAATCCCAGTTAAATATTGGATCTTTATATTTGTCAGTTCCTGTAACGAAAGAGTTTCTTTAGGATAGTGCAATTTGTGCGACTCAACAATCTAAAGAAACTAAGATTCCAACTAATGTCTACTCCTAGTAGTACTTAAACCGTGAGATCATACTGAGATGGGTGATATTATTCTTCTTGTGAGAGAAAATCTTATACATTAATATAATCAATGAAGTATGTGAAATTCATTGCTTTGGAATTAATATTAGATTTATTAAAAAGCACTTAATGAATTTATGAGGGATTATGTACCTAGTTGAAATATTTAAAAGTGTGGGCGAACATTACTAAACTGATGTTGTTTGAATCTAACAAAAGTTTGTTAGTTCAAAGACCTATAATTACATACATGTTGTTTTCAAAAGTGGTGATAATGTGCTTGATTGTAAAACAATCGCCGAGTCAAAGAATAATGATTATTTTGACTATATTTCTCAACCATCTAAAATTCATTAACATATTAAATATAGAAAAAAATCAGTTTATAGCTCTAATTGCTGGTTCTGAGGCTAAATTGTTAAGAAATTTCTTAGCCGATATCCCTTTGAGAAAGGATGTATTGCCTCCTATGCTTGTGCACTGTGATTATCAACCAACAATTTACAATGCCAAGAATAAATTATATAATCTTAGGAGACGTCATTTAAAATTCAGACACAATATTGTAAGACAATTGCTTAGAGATGGAATTATTTCCATAGAGCATGTAAAAGTCAGAAGTGAATTTAGCCGAACCAATGACTAAATCTGTTGGAAGAAAAATAGTTCTTCAAAAGTCATATGAGACCGGACGTAGGCCAAAGTAAATAAAAATGGTAACCAAACCTATGTTATTGGAGACCCCATAAAGTGAGTTCAATGGGTAATAACAAGTCAATCTTGACTCTGCTGCACTTTAATGTGATTAGTGCCTTAATGGTTACTAAATAAGAGAGATGGGTTTTAAACTCTTAATGAATTCATATTCCTTACGGATGGTGTATTTAAAACAGTGTACACTTGATGAATCACCTATATGAGAGTAGAGTGGGGTCATTCCTACAAGGTTTTATTAGCCGAAGCATAGGAGCTCTCATAAATTACCAAGCACGCGCACGGCCAAAATAACGCATAAAACGCATTGACAACAAGTTGTGGGTTGCAATGTAATCAGTAAAATCTCTATCATATAACAAAGAATTTTCTGGTTCAAAAAATTTATTTCACCAGTAATTCTGTAATGTCACGTTCTATAGAATAGGTTTGGTTCAAGTCTGAAAAGCACCAAATTGATTCATTGTGGCCTTATAGATTCAATATTTATTTTAATTTAAAAAAGAATCTCTTAAAATACGTGGGGGATTGTTGCCGTTTTCAATTGTTTTATTTCAAAAGATCATATTTAATACTTTAACTTTATTTAAGTCAATTAAGGATTGAAAGCCTATCAAAGTAGTTAAACTAATGCTTCGGTTTAATTTATTAAAGAAGTGATTTTTGTGGCTTTCGACATTAAACTCTATTCTAATGCTTCGGTTTAATTTATTAAAGAAGTGATTTTTGTGGCTTTCGACATTAACCTCTATTCTAATACCATCTTCAAGTTTTGTTGTTTTCAAAACTGTAGTTTCAATGAAATTAATTTGGAGTTTTAATGGAGTTAATGTCTTAGTTCAGATTGCATTAGATCAAAGCAAAAACAAGTTTGAAGCTTTAAGATCTTGGCTTGTAAATACTACGGGAGAAAGCTCCAATTCACTACACCAAACAAGAAAAATTCATATTTTTCTCACTTGTCAAAATTCCAAAAAATCCCTTAAGAAAACCTTCCCTTGAGTCTTTTGTTTTTGTTCTTTCAATCCCACTTAAATAATTGGATCTATGTGCTTGTTAGTTCCTGGGCTCTCTTAATCTTTATAGAGGAAAACAGGTTTTATCTTGGGAGAGACATTTCCTTACACCAAAATAGTTTATTTAGAACAATGCAATTTGTGCGACTCAAGTATTGTATATACTGTTCTATCATTTTTTGAGCATTACTCAAATAGTACCATTGACCACAACTTTATGGCAGTCAAGGGGAGTTTATGTCTTTAAGAGAAAATTAGAGGCATTAGTCTTTTAGGACATAGTTCAGGAGAATTTTTCTTTATTAATTTTCACTTTGGTGTAGACCGTGTGGTTTAAGTGTTAATCACTAGTTGTTATGCATGATTTTCAATTTTGTGGGTGTTTATATTATTACATAAATGGAAGAACATTGAAAATAGTTGTTAGAGTTTTTCAATATTAGTATGACTCTTCGAGAAAGAGGTTTTCCAATGAAAATAACGATCTTTGATGCCAACAAAAGTTGTCTTCAACGTGGTTATTAAATTTAATTTTATTATGTAAGATAATGAATTAATGTTGAAGATAAAGTTTTTGTTACTTTAACATTGTAAGACTTTATAGGTGTCTTATAATATATATAAAAAGATCTTTTATTTTCTATAGTGTAACATAGTTTTGTAGAATTTCTTAATTCTTACGCGCGGCCAACACCTTATAAGTTGTTAGATCTATATATCTTTTTTTTTTTTTTTTTATCTTGGGATAAGTTCACATGTTTAACCTGATTTCAACAATAGAGGGGACGAATATTATCTTAAGGATTTAAGATACCTACAACACATATTAGGTTGTTGATTATTGTTGCTTTTACTATTGTTCTTCAATTTATATAACCTTTATATCCATATTTGGTGTTCGCTCCATTGTTCTTTCATCGTTAATTCCTTAAAATATACTCTAAAACTCCAGTTTTCTTTAGTTCCTTCTAAGCACGATTCTTTCTTCAAGCATTTGTTGCAGTTATAAAATGATTTTTCTTTTTTCACTACTCTATATTTATCCAAATATTTTTTTTACTAAATTGATTTGGTAGGTTAAGTATTTACTTCTCAAACTAGACTGATGGTGTTGATATGTAAACATGGATTACTTTGCTCACTGCTTTAGGTAAGTGGATTGAGTATTTTGTAATGTGTATTAGATAATGCACATGGACATGCAAACTTCCGTTTGAATGCGATCTGAGAATAGGATGGACTCGAAAGTTTGTAACTTTATGACAAAACGTTAATGACTTGTATTGTGATCGGGATCAACAAATTAGTGTATCTCGATCAGATACTAACACATCATGTGTTTCCAAACTCATAGGTTTTAGATGAATTAAAAATTAAGAAAAGAAAACATACAGATAAAAAATCATAATTAAATACTGATATTAAAAAAATCAAAATATAGGGCATTTGGATAGGCACAACATCAGCTTCATTTAGAGAGCCATAATGTAATCGTCAAAGTGTGGTCATAGGACCTTAATTATTTAGCCACTAAAATAGATAAAATTATTGGTTAGATCATCAAGTCATGAATTCCTTCTTTTCGTTTTGTTTTCTTCTTTACTTATATTCTCTTCTTTAAAGATAGTTGAGTGTCAAATTCTGATGTATCAATTGTCCCCATAATAAATTTTATATATCAAATCAACTTGTACAATTTCTCCAAGCCTCTAGTTTTAGGTTGTCAATGGGCCTTTTCAATAAACTGACCAATTGCGTTTATTCGATTCCTTTTATTTTTAAAATATAAATAAAATCACTATACATTCATCCAAGCACAACAGTAGTACAATAGTTAAAACTTGAATGCACCATTCCAAAAAAAAAAAATCATATTATGAATCTAATTATGTATTTGAATGTAATTGGCATTTGTTTCTGTCGGTTTCTTGAAGGGGGGGTCCATCATCCCTTAAGTTTTCAACCCCTTTTACCTGGTGAGTTTGTTTCTAAATTTGATGTCTCAAAGATTTCAGGCAATTCAGAATATTATAGAAGCTCCCAAGCTTGATTCCAAAAGAGTACTTATATAACAACACATCCTATTTTACGACCAGACTCGGAAACTTCTTTTCCACTCTCATCCACATGCTTCTTTGAGAAAGTTGCTGTCTTCCTCGTCATCAATTGCAGTTTGTTCATTCCTAACTTGCTATTAATCCAATAACCTATATACTTTCATATCAATAAGACTAAACCTATTTGAAACTCGAAGAAGATAGTTTTTAGAAAAAGACATGTATACGCTAGCGTGACACCATCCAAGAAATAGGATTGCGCCCCTAAACAACTTTCTATCTTATCTCCAACCAGAATTCTTCACTATAATCACCACTTGACGGAAGTATCAAAACATTTGCCATCTCCCACAAACCTCCGTTAGAAGTCAGTTCAATCGTAAGAATCACAAACCTCAGTAAAAACATATGTGAATGCTAACTTTACATAGCATACATGTAAATTTGAAAGGACTCAATCTGTTCAAAGCCTATTTAAAGAAACTACATCTAAACATCTAAAACTTAAAAATTATTTACTTTTTAGAAATTTTCAAAAAATTAGAAAATCAGACGATCTTAGTGTTCCTAATTTTAATCATTCCTACAGAGTGCTGATATGAAATCGGTTCATGTATTCCTTCAATGCTACTATGGTACCTTCCATCAAGGCAATTACCATAACAAATCTGTTCAAGGATTTTCATCAAAATCAACATACGAAACTAAGTATCTATACCAAAAAAAGAAAAAAAAATTACTTCAAGTACACAGAAAACCAAACAGCAAAAAGCCACATACACAAACACTAACAAACAAAATTTTAGCGTTCAAAAGCTTAAAAATATAAATTCTAGAAGATAATCTTTGAACCACTAGGCTTAAAAGAAAAGGAAAATAAAACACGAAAACCCACATAATCCAAAAGAATATACAAAATCTTAAAATCCGTACATTGTTTCAAACTATGAAGGAAATTTAGCTTCAAAAAAAAAGAAGGCATTTACAAAGGAAAACTAAAAAAGAGGAAAATAGTTACCTTTATTCGGCCATCACCAGAGCTAATAGCGAAGAAATGAAGAGGACAAAATGAAATCAAAATATCCGTATTAATATTCGTGGTCTCTAGTGATTGTGCTTGAACTTCATCAGCACACACATGAAGTATTTGAAGACACCAATGCCGAGACAAAACAGCAGTTTCTTTTTCTTTTATTAAACCTACGCTGGCAACGATGAATGACTTGCAATTAGCCAGTTACATACTCCATTTGGATGCATGTCTATTGACAAAACCTATTCAAGCCAATAAGTAGTAAGTACTTGGTCGTAAACTTGGAGTCATTTTAGTTTGTGAACTATTATTATTCTCGTTATAGGACTCTTCCCAACCTCTATACGTTATTAGTCCCTACTTTCTTTATTCATATCCAATGCAAACATGAACTACATTATAGAAGGAAAATTAGCAAAATATAGAAGACATAGATGTAAGAACAAGGTGACTTTTACCAAGAAAAAGATTTGACAAATTATTGATTGACTTATTGTAGCTGAGGATTCCGGACGCCCCAAAATGAAGTAAAACTTGGAGCATCTTGCGATTGGGTGAAAATTTGCGAAGGTAATTGAATTGACATTGTAAGGATTGTACCTCAATTTGCAAAAGCAATTTGTCCCTCCACTGGCACCTTCGCTTTTAAACACACAAATACCAGAAAAACAATGATGATCCCCAATCATAATGACTAATTAAATAAAATTTTCCAATTTCTATTAAAAAATAAAAAAAATACAAATGGAATCTGACCAGTGAGATGCGAATTTGAAGAAATTGATATCCAAAGACAAACTTGGTTAAAATGTATTGATTTTAATTGCATCTCATAGTACCCCGTTTCATTCTTTCCATTGTTGAGTTTAATCCAAACCACCCATAGATCTAATTTTTATCATGTATTAAGCAACCAAAATTTTTGTAGATCTCAAAATAATTGTATCGACAACCAAGAAAATTTCTACAACTAAATGAAACTATAAAAGAAACTAATATGGAATAACCAACTAGTTTCATCCTAAAAAGAAAACTTACAAGTGTTGTACATGAAAGGATGGTGAGGGGCTTGTCGTTGAACCACTTCCCATAAAGAATATTTATAAACCTACTTAAAACTAGTAGCTAGTGGTGCTTCGTTCCGCAGAGATGGCAGTCAACCGCTCAAAATCTGATTAAAGTGCAGAAAAGGAAGAAAATGAGTTGAACAAATTGTCTCTTGAGAGAGCGAGAATAGTCACTTGACAGAGGGAAGAGGCAAAAGGGTCAATCACCTTCCTACCTTAATGATCCAGTTTTGATTCAAATATTCCTGTAGTGTATGATTAGTTTTCGATCAGACAATTATATATCTTTATAATCCTTCCAGATAGATTAATAAATAGTCCTAGATTATCTAAATCACCTACCTTCCAGCCAGAGTAATTCATTAATCTAAGCCTTTGAGTTCTTAAGCCCTTTATGATCGCCTATGCTATCCACCTAACTTCCGTTGATGTCTACAACCGCAGGGTAGATTTCCTCCATTATCATAGACTAGATTAAGCAGTTCTAAGGTTATGCTCGCCCTTCCAGATCTTCATAACCATGCAAGCACTTTTAATTAAGTGACCAAGTTAACTAAAAGGTTAATTAAATCACTTATCTAGGCACAACACCTCATCAAGAAAACTGAATCAAAACCATCACATAAAGATAGTAGGGATTGAACCCTTAACTGAGTTAGCTACTCATGCTTATTGAGTTAAACATGAGAGCAACAGAGTACAAAAGATAAGACATAAGTCTAGATCAAAAGGTTAGAGGAAAGAAAGGGAAGATGGTAGCAGGGACAGTTTCTGTCTGCTCACTATGGCGAGTGGCGTTCGCCATTTGACAGAGTGACAGTCTGTCTCCTTCCCTGTTTCTAACCTACTAATTAACTACTGTCTTTGAAACTAAATCTAACTACCCAATCTGTTATTTTCTAACTGCTATTGGCTGACTATAGAGATTTGGAGAAGCTTGGATTGATTGGTTTCTGGCCTTCTTCTCTGCAGCAGAACGGTGAGGCAGCAACTTGCAGCAGTAGAGGTTTGTTTATTCTGCAACTTGCCTAGTTGGCAAGTTGCAGTCTTCTATTTGGCTGCTCCTTCTCTTCAGCCGCAATTGGCCACCTTCCTCTCATCATCGCCTTCTTCTTTTAGTCTTCTTCTTCGGTGCAGTTTCTCCAATTTCCAGCCACAAATCTCTATTTCTTCATTCTTTATAGCAGCAATACCAAGCAGCAGCTCAACTAGCAGCAGTAGCAAGCAGCAGCATCAACAACATGCTTCCTTCCATCATAGTGTCTAAGCCCCCAATTCACCCCAAATCTGTCAGCCTTTTCCTTCTCTGCTTCCTGTGATCACTTGCAACACCATTTGTCACCTAACTGCAGCAGCCAATCCGTCAATTCAGCAGCAACAATCACAGCAGGTAAGTAGCAGGTTGTAGCTGCTGTATTTCACATATTCTCCCTCTTTCTCTTCTTCAACTTGCAGCAGCTATAACTTGCAGTGATGGCGAAACAATTCCTTCCTTTGGCAACAAGAATTTGGCCTTGGCTTTTCCAGATTGACAGCAGCAACAGCATCTGCAGCTGCAACTTGGCAGCAGAGCAGCTGCCATTTCTTCTTCCTCTTATTGAGGTAGTTGCTGCAGAATCTTCCACTTGCATCCATCTCCTACCAACCTTCCTTCCACAGTAAGGATTTCTCCATTTGCTTCAGCTCTGATCAATCCTTCTGCAACTCAATTTCCAGCAGCTTCCATTTCAGTCTATTTTAATGCCTTTTTTGTGCAATTTGGTCCTCTTTTATGCTAATATTCCACATTGACCCTCTGAGATACCTGAACTGCAAAATCACCTCATAAGTAAACTAATCATAACTAATTGACACTAAATTATAAGTAGAAATGAGTAAGAAATGTCTGCAAAAAGGGTATATATTTTTATGTTATCAGATACCCCCAAACTTGAAGTGTTGCTTGTCCTCAAGCGATAGGCCCAAAGTCAGAGAGTTGTTGATCCTCTAGCAAACAAATTCATGCTACATTCCTACTGACCTAGACACAGAAGGACTGACTCAGAAAGAAGATGTGATATTTTTTTAAATTTTCATGGATAAAAGTAATGACAGTGATCGAAAAAGAATGTGGCTAAATGAACAGAAGTAAATGCAACATTGTATCAATGTAAGTCTCAGATCGAAGTCCCTCGCTGGGCAGATTATACACCATTGTTTATCACAGGAAAGCACTACCACAGTTCTTCAGTGTGTATGTGCATATATCACAGCCAAAATTCAAGTTTTACCTATCATCCATTCTAAGAATTAATCAATTTCAAAACAAAATGGACATCATTGTGATCAGCACCTATTTCCTGCATGCCATCAACTAGGTCATTCTTACTGAGATTTTTAGATTCTAAGGACTTCCTCATAGATTCTGCAGCAACATTGGTTGCATCTTATTTCTCCCTCAACCCTTTTTCTCCTTGTCCATATGGCTTTTTTTTCTGGATCTTTCCCACTCAGGCCCCTACCAGAGCATATTTCCACTCAGTATTTATTCATAGTGGCTCAAAAACTTAGGGCATTTCACCCAGAGCATATTTTCCCTTGTTCTTTTTAATAGTAATTTCTCACAGTGGCTTAGCAACTTAGTGTAGTTTATTCATTTTTCTCATATTTCCTCACCAGACCTGAGGACTCTCTCTATTTATTTGCCAAACCTAAACACTCAGGGGTATTACTGCCTCATTGGACAGTCTTCCTAACTTCTCTTATTTCATATTTTTTTTCTTTTCAGTTCATTTCAACCGCCTACTATTCCCCTTTCCCAAGGTTTTTAGGCTTTTACAGACCACCATGGGCTCTTACAGAGTCTTTCATGATGCGAAGGGCTACCTTAGTCTTCACTCAGAATTACAGTCCCCCCAGGTTTCAGACAAGTGGACTCCAGTATAAGATCACAACAATGTAATTAAGACATTCAGATTTTAGCATTAAGTTCAGAACTCTCACTTTGGCAAGTGACATATTGTGCTCGAGAAAGTGAAGAACTATGGAACTAACTTCAAGTGAATCAACAAGTGTTCAAATTTCAAAATTTCCCGCACATTTTTGAATCATCATAGACTTTTGATACTGTATATACACAGACTTGTTCACAGTTGCACCCAATCTAAATTTTTTTTTTTGTTTTTCAAAATTTGACCCTGTCATTCTTTAAAACATACAAATCATGCAAATCCCTCCCCCAAATTTAAAATAAGCGTTGTTCCCAATACTTACAACAGATATGCAGGGGAAGAACAAACAAAAACACTTAGTCTGCAATTTGACTGTGATCAAAAAAATCATCATACAAAGTGGACTCAATCTATCCTATGGACTCTAAGTGCATAAAATCAAAACACAAAAACACAAAAAAAAATCCTAATTAAAAGAAATAGAAAATAAAAGAAAAGAAAAAGAAAAAGAAAAAGAAAAACTTCCCTGAGTGATTGCAGTTTTATCTCCTCGGAGAGGGGTATGGTGGATTCTCTAGATGCCATGACCGTCGAAGCTCCCTTTTGACATCTGTGGGTAGAAATTGCACATTGGCTCGTTTCAGAGCCTGGTAATAAGGACCGGAAAGAACCAGAAATTCCTCCTGGAGTTGGAAGTGCAGACGTCCATCTGCTCTCTAATTACTTCAGCCACATCGACCGGTGTGTTGGTGACTATTGCATAGAGCAGTAGTGTTGTGTCATATGTTACCTTTTTCCGATGTCGACTAGGTATGAGGTTGGTGCAGATCAAGTTGAACCAGGGCTTATTCTCTGGTCTTAAATCTGAAGCTGGAAAGTTGCTGATGATGCCGTGCTTGACTGTCCAGATGACTTCTATCTCATAGTCAGCATACTGGACAATTCTTCCTCGTGATCAAAGTCCATCATCTGGTGCAGTGCTTCTTCATGGGGGCAACCTATCTTTGGCAATTGTAGCAACTCTGTGATTGTTGTCATGCTGATGTTGACTGCTCTGCCTCTTACCACCACACTGTCGCCTTGTGCTTCTCTCATATTGCGGTAAAACTCCCTGACCGCAGTAAGGTTCGGCCTTTGAGGGACATCACAAAGTCTCTCTCCAGTGATGTTCGACAAAGTAAGATGGGAGATCTGTTGAGAAGGTCGCCACTCTTTCAATTATCATCTACCGTTCCCAATTTTGTGGAGCGAATTCAACCTCCTTATTCTGATGCGATTTTGGCAGACTCTGCATGGGGTGTGCCTCCATCTATCTGCGTTTTTGGATCCCCAGAGTTGGTCCCTCCTCTGTCCTGCAGATTGTCTTCTTGTTGCCATTGTGGTACTGTGTCTTCGAAGGATTGAAGTACTTTTGGCTATAGGGTTTTAGTGATGGCAGCTGTTAGAAAGAGGTGGAAGGTCGGAGAGGGTTAAAGTATATTGAATGGGATGTTTTATGGGGGTGTTGGATGTCAGTTTTGAAGTGGGAATTATCTAATTTCCCAAATTTTCACATTTTACAACTCTGCCCCTTATCTTCCCCTTTTTAAATGAATTTTCCCTCCTTGTTTCCCTTTGACCAGAATATTTGGTGACTGTTTTGACTGCAATGTTATCTTGATAAATCATCTCGATAGCAAAAGTGAGTCTATCACTCGTCCAATTGAGACGATAGATCAATGTTCGTTGCTGGTCTTAGATAGTCAAGCTGAAATGTTGATGTTCTGATTATATCATAGTCGGCAAGGCACTTCAGGTTAACCATCCACACAATCTTCACCTGAAAATTTCTGATAAGAGTGCCACCACTCTTTCTGATTACCACTAAACAGATTGATTAATTAGCAAAAGATAATTGAAACAAAACTAAGAGGAACAAAATAACTTACCTTGGGTTGCCTCACAAGTAGCACATTGCTTTAACGTCTCATGCCAGACTGGTTGGTGCTCCTTACTTAGGTTCCTTCAATTGCAACACCTCCTTATGCTGCATTTCAGCCTTCTAATATGTGCTGTGTGCTTCCCTTCTCTTGGGATTTTCCAGTGTGTCGCTAGGAAGAGTGCCAGCAGGTCTGTCTGGTATCTTCCTTGCCATCTGTGCAACCTGATTTTGCATATCTTTCACAGTTGCATCAAGACTAGCAAGAACGTTACCAACCTTGATCTAGTCTTCCTCCTTGATTCTGAATGGTTGATTCTGAAATCCATGTGGTTGAGTTGTTCTATGGTAGTTCGACTGCTGATTAGTCCAGTTGTTGTTCTGTTGTGGCCTCCAATTGTTGTAATTGTTAAAGCCTCCTCTGCCATTTTCTCACCTCACGAACTAAAATTCTTCCACTGTGGCTTGACTGGTAGAGCTGGGGTGAGATCCTGTGCAGATTTCACATACATCAACCTTTGGTTTGTTGATGTCAGCTCTCAGCTTTGATATCTCACTGGTGATAGCCGCCATCTGTGCTTGCAAGTGAGTTGTAGCATGTAACTCCAACACTCCTACTTTCTAGGCTCCTTCTGCCATCTGAAATGGTTAGCACACATATTTTCCAGCAGCTGGATTGCTTCATCCACAGGTTTCATCATGAATGCTCCTCCATATGATGAATCAAGTGATTCTCTGGAAGCTTGCTGCAATCCGTTGTAGAAAATACACAGCTGCATTGGCTTCTCTACACCGTGTTGAGGGCACGTCCTCATTAGATCCTTAAATTTTTCTCAGGCCGCATAAAGAGTCTATGTCCCTTGCTGGTGAAAAGTCATGATGGCTGATCTTAAAGCAGCTGCCTTGACAGGTGAGAAGAATTTGGTAAGGAATGTCTGTCTAAGTCCATTCCAGGACTTGATTGAATTGCTGGGCAGAGTGTACAACCATTTTGCTACTAAATCCTGCAATGTGAATGGAAACAGTCTCAAGTAAACCTCATCTTTTGACAAACATTGGATCTTGAAGGTACTGCACAGTCTCAGGAATTTCCTGATGTGCTCATTTGGATTTTCATGAAGTCGTCCATAGAAAGGACAAGCAGCTTGCACCCATTGAATCATTTGAGTTTTGAGCTCAAAGTTCTCTGCTGCAACATCATTGTACACCAATGGAGTTTGAACTTCCTCCTCTTGGGGTACAAAATAATCTCTTAGCAGTCTGGGTTGAGCTGGTTGTATCTCTTTCTTGTGGTTGATCAGCTGCTGCTACCTTTACCATCTGCTTTTGGTTCTTAAGAACACGAGCAGCAGCTTCTCTATTTCGCAAGGCTTTGGATCTCCTTGCTGTGATTTCAATCTCTAGATCAAAACTTAGCTCTCTTGATGGATTGCTTCTAGTCATAAACCAATAATCAAAACACGAAGTATAACAATAGCAAGACGATAGTGAGTGAATTTGACTAAAAACAGAAAAGCTAAAAAGAACAAAAACAGAACATAATAATTAGATTTCAAGGATTTTTAACGCCATCCCCCGCAACGGCGCTACTTTTGGTGAAGGGTTTGTCATTGAACCACTTCTCAGAAAGAATATTTATAAACCTACTTAAAACTAGTAGCTAGTGGTAAGTAGGGTCATTCCGCAGAGACGGCAGTCAACCGCTCAAAATCTGAAAAAGTGCAAAAAAGAAAGAAAATGAGCTGAAAAGATTGTCACTTAGGAGAGTGAGAATAGTCACTTGATAGAGTGAAGAGGCAGAAGGGTCAATCACCTTCCTACCTTTGTGATCCAGTTTTGATTCAAATATTCCTATAGTGTATGATTAGTTGTTCGATCAGGCACTTATATATCTTTATAATTCCTTCCAGATAGAATAAAGAGTCCAAGATTATCTAAATCGCCTATCTTCTAGTCAGAGTAATTCATTAATCTAAGTCATTGAGTTCTTAAGCACTTTATGATCGCCTATACCATTCACCTAACTTCCATTGATATCTGGAAGTGCTAGGTAGATTTCCTCCATTGTCATAGACTAGATTAAGCAGTTCTAAGGTTATGCTCCTCCTTCCAGATCTTCATAATCATGCAAGCACTTTTAATTAAGTGGCCAAGTTAACTAAAAGGTTAATTAAATCACTTATCTAGGCACAACACCTCATCAAGGAAACTGAATCGAAACCTTCACAAAAAGATAATAGGAATTAAACCCTTAACTGAGTTAGCTACTCATGCTTATTGAGTTAAACATGAGAGTAACAGAGTACAAAAGATAAGACATAAGTCTAGATCAAAAGGTTAGAGGAAAGAAAGGGAAGATGGTAGCAGGGACAGTTTTTGCTGCTCACTATGGCGAGTGGCGTTTACCACTTGACAGGTAACAGTCTGTCTCCTCGTTCCTGCTACTACCCTATTTCTAACCTACTAACTAACTATTTAACTACTATCATTTGGACTAAATCTAACTACCCAATCTGTAATTTTTCTAACTGCTATTGGCTGACTATTTATAGAGATTTGGAGAAGCTTGGATTGATTGGTTTCTGGCCTTCTTCTCTGCAGTAGAAAGGTGAGGCAGCAACTTGTGGCGGTAGAGATTTATTTATAACTTGCCTGCAGTCTTCTCTTTGGCTACTCCTTCTCTTCAGCCGCAATTGGCCACCTTCCTCTCATCATTGCCTTCTTCTCTTAGTCTTATTCTCCGGTGCAGTGTCTCCAATTTCCAGCCACAAATCTCTATTTCTTCATTCTTTAATCTGCAGCAGCTCAACTAGCAGTAGTAGCAAGCAGCAGCAGCAGCATGCTTCATTCTATCAATGTGTCTCAGCCCCCACTTCAACCCAAATATGTCTGCCTTTTCCTTCCGTGTTTCCTGTGATCACTTGCAATACCATTTCTTACCGGACCGCACTAGCCAATCCATCAATTCAGCAGTAACAGTCACAGCAGGTAAGTAGCAGGTTGTACCCGCTGTCTTTCACATATTCTCCCTCTTTTTCTTCTTCAACTTGCAGCAGCTATAACTTGTAGTGATGGCGAAGCAATTCCTTCCTTTGGAGCAAAAATTCGGCCTTGGCTCTTCCTGATTGACAGCAGCAACAGCATCTGCAGCAGCAACTTGGCAGCAGAGCAGCTGCCATTTCTTCTTCCTCTTATTGAGGAAGTTGCTGCAGAATCTTCCACTTGCATCCATCTGCTATCAATCTTCCTTCCACAGCAAGGATTTCTCCACTTGCTTCAGCTCCGATCAATCCTTCAACAGCTCAATTTCCAGCAGCTTTCGTTCCAGTCCATTTTAATGCCTTTTTGTGCAATTTGATCCTCTTTTATGCTAATATTCCATATTGGCCCTCTAAGATACCTGAATTATAAAATCACCCCAAAAGTAAACTAATCCTAACTAATTGACACTAAATTATAAGTAAAAATGAGTAAGAAATGTCTGCAAAAAGGATATATATTTTTTTGTTATCAATGGAATTGATAGTGTTTTCTACTCCCATCGTTGCGGAATTTGTTGCACCAGATAAGTGAAAGAATTGTTTTTTGTTTGTTGCTATTCGGCATGGCTGGAAAATCCTCCCCAGCCAGTAGCCACCGTTAGTGAATTTTCGCAGTCTTTTTAAGTTTTTTTCTTTTTTTGTATGGGGTGATTTCACCAATCTCCATGGATGCTTCTTTTCACCGAGATTCACTCAATTCCTAGTTGTCGTTGATGTTGTTCGCCACTTAAATCTGCCAGATTCAGATCTGTCGTAATGGAAGTGAAGGGCTGCTTTTAGGGATTTGATTTAATTTGAATTTGAACCGGAGATGATTGGTATGATGAGTAAATTTGGGGTAATCAGCCATTAAATCCATTAAAAAAGAATCATTAAGGGGATGCGAGTTTTTTTAAAAAAAATTCTTAAAACTATCATTTTTTTTCCTGAAATTCTAGAGTGCCACATCTCAATTTTCATTTTGTACTTAAAACGGCCTTTGGCGGGAAAATTTTTAATGTTAAGCTGACACATGGCCTTCTTATTTGCTGCTTAAATTAAGCGCTACGGATTTCTTTATTCAAATTATTTATATTAGTATTAATTTATCTTTGTCCTACCTTAATGTTAAGCTGCCACCACCTTAAAAAATCACACAAAAAATTTAGAACAAAGGCAACTGAAAAGGCTATGATTTAAGTGAAAGAATTGTGGTGGAGTGAAAAGGACTCATTCACGCGTAATCATCAATCGAAGGTTTGAAACTCACTAGATACATGGAACAACCTTAAATATTTTAGGGGTGGGGGTCACCTGTGGCACAAGTTTGTGCCACTTCCTTTAACACTTTACCAAAGGTCGACACCTTTCCAAACTTTCATTCCCCCAACTTAAGTCTTCTGTTAACCTAACGATCGTTAACTGGGTAAAATAAAAAAAATTTATTTAATAAACCACTTCCTTCGTATACGTAAACCTTCCATTTCCACTTTCTCAGCCACTCCAAACACCAATTTACAATTCAATTGTGAAGCTCTACGACTGACATTGTTTTTCAAATTGTAGAGTTTTTCTTTTTACACGATGATGAATCATGATCATGATAAGCAGTCATATATTAGATTTTATGTTCAAAAAAAAAAAAGATAACTTAATGGCACAATTTTTGTTTGTGTCACTAAGATTGCTTGAAAGTGATGATTTTTTCTTTGGCTAGAAAGCAACCATGTCTTCAATTTTTTTTCTTTTCTTTCGTCAGGAAGGGGTTAGGAAGTGTAGTTTGAAAGCAGCCATGTCCTTTTCTTTCATTTTTTCGTTCCTTTTTTTCTTGAAAAAAAAAACCCCATTAATCATTTTTTCGTTCTGTTTTTATGTAATTGAATAAAGTCTTAAGCATGATTTCATCAATTAGGTGCCAAGTTCTTTTGGGGTTTCATGTCCTATTAGTACGTTGACAAAAGCATCTTGATCACTTTTTGTTAATATTTAATTGTATTGAAAACAATCTGAACATGATGCATGGTTGAACACTGTACTACCTAATGTTTCTTTATTGATAAATATTAACTAAAATAGCCTCTATGAGTTACTTGAAGCAGAAACTGAAGGAGAATTGGATGAAAGAAGGGATCTAAATAATGCCTATTTCCATGCATGCCTAAGAGGAAGAAGAATGCATAATAGAATAATTTCATTCACAAATGATGCTCGGGAGATAGAAGATGAATGGATAAAAGTGGAGCAACATTTCCTTGACTACTTTGAAAATTTGTTAGGGAAAGAGGTGATTAGGAAACCAGCTCAGAAGCAGATTTTTGCAACGGGTGGAAAACTCACTGTTCAACAGCAAGTGGAGCTGATCAAAGACTTTACCAAGGAGGAGTCAAGGCAGCACTATTCAACATAGACCACAACAGAAACCCAGGTCTAGACGGCTTTGGCAGTGGATTGTACAAGGAAACATGGGAGGTAACAGGTACTGATATTACTGAAGTTGTTTGAGAATTTTTTCAAACTAGGAAAATTCTAAAACAATTGAATACAACTATAATATCTCTTATACCTAAATGGGATGTGCAACAAAATGCAATGGAATATAGGCCTATATCATGATGTAGTACTCTTTATAATGCATACATAAAATGTTTTTTAATAGATTGAATAGCGTATTACCAGGTCTGGTAGAATGTAATCAAGGAGCATTTATACAGGAGATGAAGATATTACATAACATACTTTTAACTCAGGAACTAGTACGATTGTATATGAGGAAAAATGCGTTGCCTAGTTCTATGATGAAGGTAGATATTAGAAAGGCTTATGACACTGTCAATGGGAGCTTTCTTGCAGAAATGTTAGAGGCCTATGCCTATTCTCTGAAATTCACTGGATGGATAATGACTTGTATATCAACCTGCTACTCACTGAATTTGAATGACTTGTATATCAACCCCACCGGAACTCAGGCTGCAATCGCGTCAATCACATCAAAACCCTCGGTGTACAAGGGTGAGCCAGCGTTCCTCTTTTCGAAGGCTGAAGATGAAGCCCTAGCGGCTCCCTTCAAACTCTCGTTGGTGGGAAAATTTTCAAAAGGTAGCTACTCCCTAGGTATGATAGATCATCGGCACATCCACATACTCTTTGACCATGAAGAAGATTATCACCGGTGTTGGATTAAGGGCATTTGGACGTTTAGATCATCATATGATGCGTGTATTAAAGTGGACTCCCCAATTCAATACAGAGCAAGAATCATCCTTTGTTTCAATCTGGATCGCAGTTGAAGGTTTGCCGATTCACCAATTCAACGCTAAATATTTAGGAAAACTGGCATCTATTGTTGGCATTCCTCTAAAAATTGATGTCCCAACTTTGAATCTCTCGCGCCCGTCGATTGCTAGGGTATGTGTAGAGATAAATCTTTTGCATGAATTACCCAAAAGAGTGTTTTTAGGAACGGAAGAATTCTCGTATTATCAAGAGATTACGTATAAGAATCTGCTGGAGTATTGTTCGGTTTGTAAAAAGGTAGGTCATGGTATAAAGGATTGCCGCCGGAGTAAAGCAAAGACCCCTTTTCTGACTGTTGCAAAGGAATCGATGAAGGAAAAAGAAACTGTAAAATTGAAGGATCCAGCTACTCAAAATTTTCGAGAGTCAAAGGCACAAGACTAGACTGAAAAGGGAGTTGGGCATGGAATGGAATCAAAGGCATCTTCATCTGAACTATCGATCAAGGAAAAGCAGGCTACTCCAATTGATTTAGTGGATCAAAGTCCCTCCAATCTGTCCTCTGAAAAATGGAGAATTACCAAGGAAAAACTTGCAACAATTCTAGAGAATAGCAAAGAAGAAGGTAAGTCGGACTCTTGGGATGTGCCGGATCAAAATAAGAAGCTTACAGAAAGCAAAAACAATCGTCAATGTCTTAGATGATCTGAATGATTATAACAGTGAAGCGATTCAGGAAATGAATAATATTAATATCAAGGAAACGGATGAAGAGGGTCAAGTTGATGGGATTGTGGTGTCTGAAAAAGAATCTGATTCGGATGTTGAGGTGGATAACACTGGAACAGATTTGTGGTTGATTGCGGATGGTGAACGAGCTAAAGATGATATAGTGGTTGGTTGTGATCCTAATTTGGATGAGTATGAAAATGCCCGACTTGTACTCTCTGATGAGGAGGGACAGAAAAACTGAAATTGGAAGACCAAAGGGTTCAACAAAAAAGAAGCAAGTGCAACCAAAGGAAACTCGTAAATCTATGAGACTCAATGGCACCTCATCTTCAAAGGTTTCTGATGAATAGTCAACTAATATGGAATATACACGGAGTCGGGAGCAAGGCTTCTCGACGACGCTTAAGAAATTTGGTTAGACATCTTTCAATTTCTTTAGTTGTTCTGTTAGAACCAATGTTAGCACAGTCATGTATTAAGGAATTGAAACAGCAACTTCGGTTTAAGGACCCTTATGCTTCAGCTAATGGGAAAATTTGGTTTCTTTGTTCATCAGTTTGGTCGACTAAATTGATAGGGGAAACTGATCAAGCTCTTCATCTGGAAATTGAAAATCAGAGGTTAGGGAAACCGGTTTTGATGTCGGTAATTTACGCAAAGTCTTCAAGGCAGGAAAGACAGGGCTTATGAGTTGAATTGCAAGCTTTTAATGATAGAAATCCTGGAACTCTGATATGCATATATTTTACCTATTTATTATATCCCTAATTTGTGATTTTTGCAATATATTTTGAGTACAAATATGCTATTTATGTGATTTTATCTTTAATTGTAGGAATTGTACTCAATTGAAGAATTGTTGAAGTTTTGAGCTAAAATCGAATTAAAAGCAACTCAATGGGAAAGAATTGAAGATTGGAGCGATTGATGGGGAAGAAATTAAAGAGTTTAGAGAATTAGAGGGCCAATGATGCAATTTCAGAATTTTTGTTTGGTTTTTGAAAAAATTGGCCGAGAGTTCAATGGTGCGGCTGATTTCGGATTGGAATTGGATAAGAATTTTAATCCCGATATTATTTGGGAAACAAGTTTTCTTGCTCTTCAAGAAGTAGGGTTTAGCCGGAAGCCTATAAAAGGAGGATTAGGGATTTATTTTTACAACAGAACTGAACCGAAAACTGACCGAAAACCCAAACCCGAACTGCATCTTCTCCACTGAACCTTCACCTCCACCGGAGCTCCCCTTCTTCTCCTCCACGCAGCCCTCCTTCACCGAAACAGCCACCACCTTGCTTCCATAACCACCACCTCTCCTCCATCACCACACACGCAGCACCAACTTCTTCCTCTTCTCCTTGACCATCACCGCCGCCGACCACCACATTCCCTCCTCCTTCACCGGCAGCATCAGCACCCTCCACGCAACTCCAGCTTCTTCTCCTTCACGCACACGCAGCCGACAGCACCATTGATCACCGGTGAAGAGAGCAGCAAATCCGGGGAGTTTTGGCGGGTTTTTTGGCTTCATTCGGGTTTTAAAGTTTAATTATTTAATTTATTTATTTTTATTATGTCTCTAAATATTATTAAATTATTTATAATGTTTAGTGGCTAAATTCTTTTAATCTAGAGCTTGGGTGTAGCCACCGAATTTATTTGGTTTATTTGGTACATTATTATTTGATTTTTCCATTAATTAATATTTGTTATTCTTGTTTTAATTCGTGTAAGTAATTGGCCACTATTTGCATGTCTGAAGATATTAATCGAAGTAGCAAGAGTGGAAGATTAATATTAGTTCGTAGGAATAATAAACTTAGGTTATAAGCTACAAGAGTAAGATTATAACCTTTGCAATATTTGATTCTTAATGGTCTTAATGTGCTTTTGTTAATCCCTATAGTCACAAGAGTAGTTATAGGGTTAATCTAAGTAAGAGAATTATAACACGAGAGTGAATAGTTCTTAATTAGGTGAATCGTTGTGAGATTAATGGAAGTTAAAAGTCAGATATTTGTGAATTGAACTAAACCAAATATTCGGTAGGTGAACCCAATGTCCTAGGTTTTCTTTGTCTGATTATTCGAATTAATATTATTTGCCTTTATTTTATTTATTTATTTTAGTTTTAAATTTTATAAATCTGAGATCATCATTTATCTAGATAATAATAGGAGTAATTTATACCTGGTAATTAGTATTCCTTCTCTGTGGGATCGACCCTGCTTGCTACTTTACTACTAGTAATTGTATTAAGTAGGTAATTAATATTTGACTAGTGTGACGACGGCTTGTCAAACTCCATGGATGATTGGAGGGGATTTCAATGTAATAAGGACTGTGGAAGAATATAAAGGAAATTCCCAACCGGATAGAGGTGCTATGGAAGATTTTAATGCTTGGACTAACAGCTGCAATTTAACAAATTTGGCTCCTCTCGGCAGCATCTATACTTGGTCAGGGAATCGACAGAGCGGGAAAGTGTTGAAAAGACTTGATCGTATTCTTCTTAATCATGATTGGATTAATCTGTTCCAGGCTTCATCGTTGCATCATCTCAATCAGACCACGTCTGATCATGCCCCCCTTCTTATCAATTTCAGCCTGATGTCGAAACCAGACCAAGCATTTTCTGATTTCAGAAAATGTTGATGCGGCGGGAGGGTTTTCTCGATATGGTTTAAGGAAAACTAGGAGCAACCGCTTCTTATGTATGGTATGGCAAAATTTTCAATGAAACTGAGAAGATTGAAAGCACGATTGAAAGTTTGGAACAAGACCGTTTTTGGGGACGTTTTCCAGAACCTCAAGAATGCGGAAAATGATGTATAAATCAAAGAAGAGATTTATGATCAAACTGGTGTTGTAGCTGATAGAATGGCGCTTCATCAATCTCAAGCTCACCTTTTGTTAAAAATAAGAGAGCATGATGATTTCTTGCAACAAAAATCAAAGCAAAAATGGCTTTGCGAATGGGATACTAATTCAGCATTTTTCCATGCGTCTTTAACTGAAAGAAAGGTCCGGCTTGGAATTCATAAAATTAGGGGGCATTTGGGATCTTGGTTGATGCGGAGGGCTGAAATTGAAGAGGAAGCTATTTTCTTCTTCAAGGAATTGTTAACAGCTGAGGAGGTGGATGATCATGAGGAAGTAAGTAATAGACTCTTGATGCATATTCCGGCTATTGTTAATGTAGAGGACAACAACTCTCTTCTCAGACCAGTCACAGTTGATGAACTCAAAGAGGTTGTTTTCAACCTTGATCCTTCAAGCGCTCCTGTGGTTGATGGTTTCGGAGGGGACTTCTATCGACAATGCTGGAATATAATAAGTCAAGATCTCATGGAGGCTTGTCTGGAATTTATGCATGGCATTCCATTGCTGAAAGCAATTGGTAGTACCATTATCACGCTGATTCCGAAAAAAGCTACTGCCACATCCTTTGCAGATTTCCGTCCAATCAGCTTATGTAATTTTCTCAATAAAATCTTCACAAAGCTGTTAACGGAACGTTTAAAGAGGGTTCTCCCTTGTTTGATTTCAGAAGAGCAATCTGCCTTTTTTGGAGGGACGAGACATAGTTGACAATATCCTCATGACGAAAGATCTCCTTCAATTCATGGATCATCCAGGTCAAGGTGGAAATCTTATTTTGAAGCTTGATATGATGAAGGCATTTGATCGAGTCTCTTGGAGCTTCTTGTGATGTATTCTGTTGAAGTTTGGCTTTCATGAGCATTTTGTGAACTTGGTCATATCTAACTTAGAACAAAGTTGGTTCTCTATTCTCTTGAACGGAAGTCCAGTAGGGTTTTTTCAGGCATCCAGAGGAATTAAGCAAGGCAATTCTCTTTCATCTTATTTATTTATCTTGTTATCGGAGGCACTTACTAGGAATTTAAAAAGGCTTGCAGAGGAAGGAAAGATCGCACGATATGGGGCACCAGCTGGAGCGAAAATACCATCTCATTTATATTTTGCTGATGACCTCATTGTTTTGACTAAAGGTTTAAAAGCTTTCTATGCAGCATTTGACTTCTTTTTTGCAGGATTATGAAGCAGCCACCAGACAGTGAATTAATAAGCAGAAGAGTTGTTTTTACATTTTGGAAAATAGTTCATCAGAACATGTGCAATTGGTATCTCAATCGCTTCAAATGCCGCAAGGGAGCTTACCCTTCACTTATTTGGGTTGCAAGCTTTTCAAAGGGAGGAAAAAGAATGAGTATTTCAGCCATCTAGTGGATGCTTTTGACGCAAAGCTGTTAAACTGGAAGAATAAATTTTTTTCGTAAGGGGGGAAGTTGATTTTACTTCGACATGTGCTCTTAGCATTACCAATTCATACAATAGTTGCCATTGAGCCACCAAAAACAATCATCTCAGCCCTAGAACATAAATGCCAAAACTTCCTATGGGGTGAGAATGAAGAAGGCAACAAAAAGCATTGGCGTGCTTGGTGCCATTTAACTACTCCAGTCGTGGAAAATGGTTTAAACATTAGATGCATGCGAGATGTCAAGCAAGCTTTCTCTTTAAAATTGTGGTGGAAGGTAGCTAATTCAAAAGGGATTTGGGCGCATTTTATTGGCTCCTTATCAAACACGGCAAAGCAAAAAACAACCTGGACCAGAATTCAGCGAGTAAATCAGCTTGCGATGCTCAGAACAAAAATTGAAATTAGAGATGGATCTTCCTCCTTTTGGTTCAACAGATGGACTTCCGCCTCTGCAATCTGGAATGATGAGATTTTGCCTCCAGCATCAACCCTAACGGTTCGTGAGTTTTTTCACTCGAAATTTTTTTCCTTGCAGGTTTTTGATGGACTATAGGTGCCTGAAACAGCCTCAAAGCTGCGTGAAATGGACCTTTCTTCACTGATGATTGGGATAGACTCGTGTGGACACCAACGGTGACGGGAGAATTCACCATAGCATCCACTTATCAGGAAATTCACAACACCAGAGAAGTGTTTCCTCCCTTAAACAATTTTTGGAATAAAATTATTCCGATGAAAGTTTTGTGTTTTGTATGGAGACTTTATAATCATTTGCTCCCTTTTCTAGAAATTTTGAAGAAGATGAATTTCATGGTTTATCCATCTAAATGTCTATTTTGCCAAAATGCGGAGGAAAGTATTGATCATATCTTTTATGGTTGTCCGCAAATAGCTGTGGTATGGCATCATTTTGCTGCAGAGTTAGGGGTCTATTCTTATAATCATGTGGGATGATGGAGCTTGGTACAATTATGGCACTCTGTTGGCAGTTTCCCCAATGCGAAAAATCAATTATAATGGTGACACGTTTGTTTTTACTATGCGAAATATGGAAACTTCAGAATAAAATGCTTTATGAAGGTACTTCTTTTTCCAACGAAATGGAAGCAGAGTGACTGTCAATAGTTGGTGGAAAGGGTAACTAAGAGAATCAGAAGCTACAGCACAAAGCACCTCTCCTATGTAGATAGGGTACAACTGATAAATTCAGTTTCGAGCTCTATGTATGTGTATTGGGGATCTACCTTTATGCTGCCAAAAAGTGTAGTAACCAGATTACAAGAATATTTCGAAGTTTCTTCAGGGGTGGTAATGAGACGTGGAAAACAGTATCATTAGTGCCCTGGGAAACAGTCTGCAAGTGTAAAAAAGAAGGTGACTTAAATGTGCGAGATCCCGTAATCTAGAATGAAGCTGCAGTAGCAAAACAAGTGTAGGATATAGCCACAAACAAGTAAGTGTTATGGGTGAATGGGATAAATGAATACTACTTGAAAGGAAGCAGCCTTTGGGATTACCAACCTCCCCAGGATTGCAGCTGGCATTGGAGGAGAATGATGAAAATGAAAAAGAAGTTGAGAGAAGACAGAAATGTTGGAATGTGGAAGATTACAACATACAGAAGGGATACCAGGCCTGAAGACATAAGAGACAGATCGTTAAGAATTGGATAGTGATTTGGAATAAAGCATGCATTCCAAAACATAGTTGTATTGCATGGTTAGGCTGTCATGGTAAAATACAGACAATAGGAAGACTTGCAGAGATGAATATCCTAAATGGCAACCTGGATTGTGCTCTATGTGCAGAAGGAAAAGAGGAAAATGTAAAGCATCTGTTTTTTGAATACTGGTAAGGAAGTCCTTAAAGGTTTGCTGGAATAGCTTTGAATATAAATGTAGAGCATTGCAGCTGGATCAAATGCAGGTCAAAATTGAAAATGGATGTAAATTTCAAAAAATGAAGAAGAAGCTGGTTAGTGGGGCTGTTATTGCATATGTATCTCCCATGTTTGATATGAACGGAACTCAAGAAGATTTAATCAGGAACAAAAACAACTGGTAGAAAGAGTAGCAATGATCCAACAAGAGATGATGTGGAAGGTGTAAGTAGGAATATGTAAATTGAAACAGGATGAGATATTCCCTCTGGTCTTTAATATAAGTCATTTTGATTTGTCCTAAGTTTCACCTATTACGCATTTTTAATTGACAGAAAAACCTTAAAAATATATATTTTAACATTTTTCATATTCTCTTGATTGTTATGAAATATTTTTAAGATTTTTCTGTCAATTAAAAATGTGTATTAAGTGAAATTTAGGACAAATCAAAATGTGTTATATTAAGTAGAGAAAGGATTAGCATTTTTGAACAGAATCTTTGCAGGAATGTATAGTCAGAGACTCAAAGAAACAGTACTAGAATAGAAGTATAGATGATGTACAAAGAAGATCGTTTTTTACTTTTTGGCCTATATAATATTTACAGTTTACCACTTTAATAAAAAGAGCCCAGTATTACTTACCTAAAATGACCCCTTGTAAATAACAAGAGTCTTCTTCCCCAATCCCGGCCAGCGCTGCAACTGTCGGCGAATATCGTGGGCAGCAGGAAACAACTCTTTAAGCCACTGACTCCAGCATAAGGAAGGACTCCGTTGCTTTCTTCTTCATCTCTGTTCTTCTCCCCTTCTCCTTTGATTATTATTTTTTTTTCCAAATCCGTCCAATTTAGTCCACGGATCTGGAATTCAGTTTAGGAGTCCGGTACGTATTCCGAGTCGGAATCCGTGTCCGACAGTGTCGTGTCGGACTCCAGGTAGCTTAGCTTAGATCATAAGAGGGCGGGCATGGCAGAGACTGAGGCGGTGAAGTCAAATCCTCGGCCTATCATTCGCATTGGCCTTTTCTTTATGTCTCATAGTCTCCTTGTCAGGTATTTTTAGCTTTCCTTTTTTCGCATTTTTAATATCTTAATTTTTTTCTTTATGTGGGCTTTTCTGAAGCAGTCTATTATATGCTGATGAAAGTTTAACAACAACTTTTGGTGTTGGGTGCAGTGTTGTTTGCTATGTGGCTGGGATTTTTGCTCTTCTGTTGTTGCCTATTCTCTCCAAGAACACATACATCTCCGAAAATGCCCTTATGCCTGGTTAGTTAACGCTAACTACATATACTTTCCTTACATTTTATACTTCTGCGGTTGTTTCAATGTCACTTTGTCAATTTGAAAAATCTTGCTGGAAAAGTTATTAACAAAAGTAAAATTCACTTTTAGTTATAATTGAAAAGAATGTGTCCTCTTGTTTATCTTATTGCATTAGGTTGGTGGAACGATTATACAATGATACAATGATACCGCCTTCTATTTTGTGGGATTGCCTTGTTCTGACCATGAGTTTTCGGTTCTTAAACCACTAATCTTCAGGTTCTGCGAGTCCCATGCTGTCTAATGATGATGTTTCAGAGGCGAACAGATTTATGAACCAGATTTCAAACCTAGATTCTAGTTTTTCAAGATTGCGCATGTATGCATTTCCTCTCTATTAATCTATAATTCTCAACTCAGAGGCCTGGGGTTCTTGTTTATTTCCAACTAACTTTGCCTTGTTCTTTTGGGATGTAGAGAAGTTCCAAGATTGATAGCGCACCATATTTCAGCCATGGGTGGTGAAGTGAATCATCATAAGTTTGGACCTCAATTGAAGAAACAACATCCTCTACGTTTTTTTACCATTCATGATCCTGGTACTATCCAAGATAACTTTACTTGTTCATCATTGGGTACTAATACAATTGGAATCATAAGAGCTCCTCGAGGGGATGGAAAGGAAGCTATTTTATTGGTGACACCTTATAACTCCTCAAAGATCACTACTGGTGAGGTGTTAGCTCTAGGCATTGGTTATTCTATTTTCTCCCTGCTCTCGCGAGTTACTTGGCTTGCCAAGGATATCATATGGTTAGCATCAGATTCACGACATGGAGAATACAGAGCAGTGACTGCCTGGCTGAGAGAGTACCATACACCTCTATTTGGTGGTTTGGGGAAGTTACAGGATGAGCTGTGCCTTGAACCAAGTAGTTTTTCTGAGGGAAAACCACTTGAAACAATTGATGCCAGAAATTTGGATACTTTTCGACGTGCTGGCACAATGGCTGCTGCTCTTGTTGTCAAAGTTGCAGATACTAGCTCAGAGCTTGAGAAGGATGCTCTTAGTATATATGCTGAAGCATCCAATGGCCAGATGCCAAACCTTGATTTAATCAATATCGTGAACTATCTTGCCGTATATGGGCAGGGTTTACGGGTGAGGGTGGAGAAAATGTACTCTTTTCTGCACTCTCATTGGCTAAAGGGCCTGGGTGGAGTGTTTGAATCATTGGGGAAACTAGCTAAAAGCTTAAATCCTGAATGGAATTTTGACATATCCATTGCAGAATATATTGAAGGCTCCGCTACGCTTGCCAGTTCCCTGTATAACCAGGTATGTAGTAATTGATTTTCTGAAGCACTTGGAAACGCATATAAAATGCCTTTCAGTCAAGGCATTCTTTTCATGTTGTTTCACATTCGGGTGAATGTTGAGGCTTAATCTATTTGGCATTCCACTGAAGCTTTGGAAATTATATTTCTGTTAGGCATTGGGTGTTCCCACTGGTTCGCATGGAGCTTTTAGAGATTATCAAATAGATGCAATAACCATGGAGATCTCCCATCAGATGTCAAGTAATTATAGAAATAGACAAAATGAGTTGCTTACCCGGAGTGGCAGGTTGTGATCTTGTTTTCTTCTTGCATGCATTTAGTTCTTTTTGCATACTATGTGAGGTTGTGGTTATTTTTCCTTCATCCGTTGCCATTTTTTATATATTTGTTTCCCCTTTTACTATCTTCTGTTTTTGCTACCAGATTCACATGTTATTTTCGGGCAATTTGTTCTGCAGTCTGTATCCTTCTCTATTCACAACTGGCTTTGCCTTGTTTTAATCGTGCTTCCATGTCTGTTCTCAGGTTGATTGAAGGAGTGATACGTTCTATTAATAACCTACTCGAGAAATTTCATCAGTCTTTTTTCCTGTATCTCTTGACCTCCCCAAACAAATTCGTGTCAGTTGGAGTCTACATGATTCCTTTCGCCCTGCTCGTTGCTCCCCTCCCTGTGGTTGCAGCTGCACTCTTTTCGGCCGCTAGTCGGATTTCTTCAGAAGGCCAAGTTGCCACATCGACCTCTGTTAAAAATCCCTCCAACAAATTCAGATCTTGGAGATGGCTTGCAGCTGCGAAAACTGTATTCATTGTGCACTTCTGGGGTGCCCTTATGACATTACTTCCTTACTTATCGGGGCAGATACCTGAGTTCACCCCAGCTACCGGCGTTTGGTTATGGATTGTGCTTCCAGTGATAAGCCTACTCTTGTTCACTTTTCCACGTCGTAAGGGTAGTCAGTCTTCCACGGCAGAATGGATGTATCTGAAATCAGTGACAATTGCAGCTGCCTTTATTGGACTTTCTTTAATGTCAGTAATCAACTTTGCAACAGCCGAAATCGGAGCAATCCTGCTGGTTCCTATGTGCTTGATGGCTGCACCATTGAGCATCAAAATTCAGAGCTTGAGAACTATTGTTCAGGGCGCCTGTAATTTGATTTTCGCCTTCCTAGGGTTCCCGCCACTCACATTCTTCGTATTGAAAGGTGCAATACAGGATCTTGAGAGTACAAGCATTGGTGAATTTTGGACATGGATGGTATCCCTGTGGGAATGGAGCAGTGCTACTTATGTTTTTATATGTATGGTTCACCTTCCTTGCTGGGCTTTGTGTGCAGTAACTTTGTTACAGCGTAGTTGATGAGAAAATGTTTGATGTATTTTTTGCCCAATCCTTTTACCGAGGAAACCAGAGGAATTTTGTAAAGTTAGGATTAGCAAAGAGATTGGTGTTCCAAGTAAAATGTGCATGTTCAAAATATACATTTTCTTTACTAATTTTCGTGTTTGTGTTGACAAAACCCAATGATATCTATGAGACAGATGAAACCACTTAGAGTGATAAAGATATCGTCCTCTCTTTTGTGTCATTTCTAATTATACTTTATTTTCCCGTATCAATATAATTGTTTCTCACAGGCACATTCTTTCCTTCTTTCTTCTTCTTCTTCTTCTTCTTCTTCTTTTTTAAAAATAAATAAATAAAAATTTATGGGGTGAACTACGTATTTCTGGATTGAAATCTAGACTCCAGACCAGATTTACTGACCAAAAAAACATCGTTCCATTTTTTAATGGCCGGATTTTTAAACCACTTATTTCTCTGTTTTTTTTGTTTTCAATTACAATTTTAGGATAGAGATTAGAGATATAAGAAATTTAAAATGAATCAAAATTATTCCATATAAACTTAACATTGTAAGCTTGATTCTATAAGACTAAAACCGACCAAAAGAAACATCGTTCCGTTTTCTAATGGCAGGATTTTTTAAACCACTTTTTTCTCTGGCTTTTTTTTCTATTAGGATTAAGATTTAAGAAAGTTAACGTGAATCAAAATCATTCGATAAACATAACGTTGTAAGCTAGATTCTATCTAAGGAATAATGATAACGTTTTTTGATTACTGCATCATAGTAGTAACAAAGATTTTCATCTGATATACATTTTGGAGATAATAAATAATTACCCAAAAAATAAACCTTTACCTTGATTAACCTTTGGCATCATTCATGGAAGGAATCTAGTCAATGTTTTGAACAATATACATCCAATTTTCCTTTTTTCCCCCATAAACTGTAGGAGTAAATAAATAAATTTTTAAAAAAAGTGTTGCTAGTGAAATAAATTATCTAGGTGCTTGTTTGGACGTCAACTTACATTTCATTTTGTCACTTAAAAGTGGAAATTATTTCAAATTGAAAACTAAATGAGAAATGAAAATGTTGTTTGGATGTTGATTTTGAAAAAAAGTATTTTGAACTACATTTTGAAATATTAAGTACAAGTCATCACTAAACAATTAAATACTGTCAATTATAGTCACTGCAAAAAAGAACTTTTCCAAAACAATCACTCAACAACGGAATCCTATTAAATTTGTCACTGAACTATTTGTAGTTTTAAAATGGTCATTACACTAATAAAAAATGTTTCAAGTTGGAATTTAAAATATAAATCAAAAAGTTGTTTGGGTGATTTTTCTTTTCCATTGGGTTTTGTGTTTAAGAGGTAAAATGAGTGAAAATGTAAAATGAATTATATCCAAACAAGGCCAACTAATAATTTTAAAGAGTCTGTATCCAGTGCACCCAGGTGTACCGTATACCCCTTCCTCCCCCCCTCCCCCACCAAACACATGCGCTACATGAGCTCAACTGTTTTCACCTTTACATTAAATGCACAAACAAAATTGTTTTCATCTATTTTACTGTTTTCATCCTCACGCACAAACACACACAAACACACAGTCGACGGAAACTCTCCATTTTATGGCAAATACAAAATTGACCACCACCACAAAATTACACAAAGTCGACGGAGAACCTCCGCTGGAAGACGATTTTGATAACTTCTTCTTCTTTATGCGTTTTTCATTTTGTCAGTTTGTTCTTTTACACACACACACACACACACACACACACATAGACGACGGCGAGAAACCCTACCTCCGGCCATCTCAAGCTCTCCTTCATCTACACATGCTTCACTCGTAAGTATATTACTCCGAGATCCTATTTTTTTTATTATACAGCAATATTTTATGTTTATCCATTAGATCTGAACTTGTTAACCATGCCTTGTTACATTTGATATGTGGTTGCGTTCGCATATGGTTTCTTATTCATGCTTTATTAATTATCCATAATTTTGTTACTGATTATCCACTAGATCTGAACTGGTTATCCATGTTTTCCTACGTGTGCTATGTGATGGTTGTCCATGCCATAATTGCTGGTTATCTACCCATTTCATACTGGTTATCCACAAGTTGTAAACTGGTTATCCAGAAGGTGTAAACTAGTTATCCAGAAGGTGTAAATTGGTTATCCACAAGTTGTAAATTGGTTATCCAGAAGGTGTAAACTGGTTATCTACAAGTTGTAAACTGGGTATCCATGCTTTTTATATATTTGATTCTATGTGGCATGGACAAACTGAACTGGTTATCCATGTTTTTGTGTTTTTTTGTTACTGATTATCCACTATATCTGAACTGGTTATCCATGTTTTCCTGCGTGTGTGCTATGGGGTGCTTGTCCAAACTTTGTTTGTGTTTATCCACCCATTTTATACTGGTTATCCGCAGAGTGTAAACTAGTTATCCGTTGTTAATTGGGGGGTTCGTCCCCATGATAAACTAAATGACTCCCGCGGGTACCGGAATCGCAGGTCACCAACCTGCCCCGGCTGCGCCGCTCCGCCGAACACGCCAATGTAGCTAAGGTAATCCTTTTTTCGTGTGTGTGTAAGGAGAGTGTGTGTGTAAAGAGAGTGTGTTATTGCGTTAAGAGGGGACACATATTATTTGTATAAATCTCCCCGTGATAAACTAAACGACCCGGCTGCGCCGGTGCCCGCGGCTGCGCCGCCCCCCCTGCCGAACACGGCAAATTTCGCAGGTCGCCTCAACGCCTCGATCGCCAAATCCCATTGCCGCCTCAACGCCTCGATCGCCACCAACCGTCGCTCAATAATAATACATTATCACAAAATTTTCAAAATTTGAATGAATTCGGTAATTCATATATGCCGCGTTTAAAAAAAAAAGAAATAGAAAATTGAATTATCTAGCGGATCCACGCTATTCTAAGAGAGTAAAGTACACGCGCAAGAGGTACACGGTGCCCTTAGTGTACCAGATAATTTGCCATTTCGAAAACCAATAAAAAGCCTGGTTTTGTTTTGAATCCCACGTTTTTTCCTCCTCTCTTAATTCTCTTCTCTTCGGTGTTTGGAACATTGACTATGATGAACAAAAACCATTTATTATTTTCTTTCCGGAAGTGAGGAGGCAAAACCCAAAATTTTAACTACTTTGCCAGGGAAAAAAAGGTTAGCCTTTTCCTTTAATTCTCTTTATATGTTGTTCATCATCAGTTTGCTATAGTATGCCGAAATCGGACGTGGAGTATGAATTTTACTAATGGGCGATTTCCATCAAAAAAAAATTCAGTACTTTATCTAACAAAAAAATTATTGATCAATTTAAAATAGCTTAAATGGCAATGCGCCAATGCTTTTGTATAGTTAGTTAGGTTTTTTTTTTTAATCGATACCTGTATATTAATTCAAAATACCTACAATATTACATCGTAATTTCGCATAAGCTAAATTATGTAGATCATGGACATCATTCTTACTGACTTAAGTTAAGGTACAAGATTGAAATGTAGACATTGATTGACGTAACATAATTATTACCTCTTGAGCTTCCGTGGGGAGAGAGTCTGGCCTTAGGTTCATTGTCAGTAGCTCACAATCCGTACCGATGACCACATTTGGTAAGCCAAAATCTGAAACCTGTAAGAGAGCCATGAGCCATGTCATAACTTCAGTTTGAAAAGGTGACAGTGTTGAGAGTTGGACAGATTTAATTTGCATAATAGATATAGTATATAGATATGGATGATTTTTCTTTTTTTCCTTTTTAAAATTAAGTATAGATTTTTGCGGTAGGCAGATTAGTGAGAATGTAGTTCATTTGCTGCAGAGTTTATTTGGGGATGCGGGATTTCTGCAGAGTTTATTAACTGAAATGTTCGGTAACTGTAAACCATATTTAATTGCATTATACTCCACTTTTTATGAGTTGCGGAGATTTTAAATTCGGATCACTTCCATCATTTTAGTTGCTGATGTTTTGGATTAAAACACCAGTTGTGACAAGCCCCAGATCACTTAGTTCCACGGAAGATGAAGGAACTGACAAGCTTCGGAATGAACCTCGCGGACGAAAACAAGGTGGTTTTCTCCTTTGAATTTTTCCCACCAAAGACCAAAAAAAGTTGGTGTCTTTGAGCTGTTTGAAAGAATGGAAAGGCTAGTAGCTCACAACCCGAGTTTCTGCGATATTACGCGGAATGCTGGAGGATCCACGGCTGATATGACAATGGGCATTTCGAACCGGATGCAGAGTATGGTTTGTGTTGAGACAATCACGCATTTGACGTCTATTGATACGCCTGCTGAGAAGATCTATCACGCCCTGGATACTATCAAGAACATGGGGCTTCAGAATGTTTGTGCAGGCGGAAGGAGGATTTGGATGCGCCCTCGACCTCCTGAAGCATATTCGATCTAGACATCGCTGGCTATCCAGAGGCTCATCCTAATGTTATACGCAAAAATGGGGTGCTGCCGGTTAAGGTTTATCAGAATGAACTTGCTTACCTTAAGAGGAAGGTCGATGCAGGAGCTGATCTTATCATAACTCAAATTGTTTCTTGATGCCAATGTTTTCCTCAAATTTGTCAGTGACTGTCGTCCGATTGGCATAACTTGCCCCCATTGTTCCTGGAATTCTCATCATCAACAATTGCAACTTTCTGCGGTTCACAACCATGTGTAAAGCAGCTGAGGTTATATCTGCTTTGGAACCTATCAAGGACAATGAAGAAGCTGTCAGAAACTATGGAGTACATTTGATTACTTATTACTGAAATGTGGAAGAAGATATTAGCCAATGGGATATGAACCTCTCACTTTTATTTACATTTAACATGGACAAGTCTGCTCTAGCAGTGTTAAGGAATCTTGGTTTGATTAATCAGGAGTCCATGGTCCAGCCATCACTTCCTTGGAGGCGCCCAGTGAATATTTCCCGCGTTAAGGAAGATGTTCGACCTATAATCTGGGCTAATCGCCCCAAGAGCTGCATTTTCAAGGACTAGTGACTAGGAACTATTTCCACAAGGGCGATCGTATGATTCCCAAAATGCAGCTTACAAGAAACTTACTGAAGAATGGGTTGTCCCTCTACACAGTGTTCATGATGTATGTGAGAAATTCAAGCAGTACCGCATACTTGCATAGGGAAGTTGGAGACTTTTCCTTGGTCTGAGTTAAATGGCCTTCATCGGGGAGAGAAAGATCTTTTTTTTTTCCTTTTTTTTTTCCCACTTCTCATAACCTATTGATCAACAGGTGACGTATCTTACCACTAAATTGTACCTCATTGTCTCGGGGAGACAAAGATCATCAGCGAGCAATTGGACACTATAAATTCAAAAGGTTTCCTCACCATAAACAGCCAATCAGCAATCAATGTAGCCAAGTCTCCATATGTAGGATGGGGATTAATAATGTTGATTATGTTTAGATTAGTTGCTTCGTGATGATAGGGCCAAAAACAAAAAAATGATGGAACGGCACAGTTCGCTTCTGTAGTTTCTTATTTGCTTTAGTGATTGATGGAATATCTGAACAAATTTGGAAACGCGTAGAATTTATTCATCTCCAAAAGATGTTCTTTTTAGGTTAAAACACCCACTCTACTCGTTTGTGCCGACCCTTCCAAGTGTGGCAAACCATTTTGAAGAAGAAAGATATGTGCCAATTTGAGTAATTGAGAATTGTGTTCTAAAATAAATAAATAAATAACCATTTGGAATTATGAGGTTTCATAGAATTTTGATGGAATAACTGAAATGAAATTCAAGTACAAAATAGGATTTTCAGCAACAATCAGAAATGGAGATGGATGGGTACAAATGTGTTTCTCCTTCCATGCGAAATGGCTTCTAAACCTAGGTAGAATATATACAACAGAATAATAATCCCATCAGCTTTTTTTCTTTCTGTCATAGGATTTGATCTTTTCTACATCTACCACCCAAAAATTAGACTTTTGAAACCTACAGAATGTCAAAGTTGAACAAACAGGAAGTGTCTCCCCAAGAGCTCACTTTTGCCAGCAGCAGAATGGTGCAAAAAAATGTTAAAAAGGAGAAGAAGGAGCTCTCAAACATGGGTTTTAGAGAACTCGAATGAAGCAAAAGAGAATCTGCCTTTTCCATTTCGTAGTTTGCCTTCCCCGTAACTGATGATCTCTCCCCAACACTTCACTAGTTTATCTACCTTCATTTGCAAGTTGTAATGAGCCATCCTTCATCAACTTCAAGCTCAGACTGTTGAACCGCTCTCGAGAATATTGCCTTGAGGCTTTTCTCCAGTCTGTACCAGCCTTCATCATTGTAGCAAATTCTTCATAACTGATGCGCCCATCCTGAACGTTATCCACAATACAGTGAGTTTCCAGTAACAAAAATAATAAGGAACAGGCACAAGGAAATAAACACTCCAAATCTGGGAGAACATCATAACAAGTAGATATATGATCATAAGCCACTCCAAAGTGGTAGCAACAAAGGACAAAAGAAGTAAAAGGCTAAAAGCAATTAAAGTTTCATTTCTGCTCTAAATCATCAACCCATAAATCGGGAAAGCAGGGAACAAATGGACCATTTTCAGATGACAAAATGCAATAGAGCAGAATCTGAAGTTAGGGGCTTTATAAGAGATCAAATACTGTCACTGGATGAGAAAATACAAGCAACCAAAATATGCAGACAAGGAAAATTTCTCCTCCAAAGGACAGCTACAGCATTAAATCTTTGTTTAAGTAGTAGCTATCAGATACTCTCAGACTGGAAAATTATACTGAAAACAGTAAAGAGCAACTTGTTCCATGGTGAAAATTCTGGTAAGCAAGAATCTATTAAAGCCATGTCCTTTGAGTAGTGCTAAAGAATTCTGTATGACACTTACGATTCATAAATCAAGTGTCATAGTTTGGCAAAAAAATATTGTTTTCTTCTTGGCTATGCCATTTCCACCACAATATATCCTGACCCTTCTAAGTTTTTTCAAACCTTTTTCTCCAAACTTCATCTTAGTTGCTCATCAAGTTTAACTTCTGCACTAACATTAGGTGAAGAGCAAGGATAGGGTACACAACAGGTAGCAATGACATCGGAAGCATCTATGTTAAAGCCGAAGGAAAAATAGAATGAATGAATCTTAAACAACGAAAGTTAATGTTTTCTTTAATCTTTCAGGAGGCAGAGAGCAGAACGTTAACTGGAACTTTAAAGAAGAAACAAGAGTGCAAATTTATAGAATGTCACTCACACAAGAAAGACCTACAATTAGCGGACTCGGGAGAGGGCTATGGTTAGCAAACATCATCAATCAAACAGAGTGTTTGTTGATAAGATGGGCTAACATCTGCAGTTCATGGTGCACCACCATGGTGCCTAAAACAAGTGTTACCTTAAATTAAATGGTCAAAAGATTATAATAAATTATAAATAAATATAAGTGCATACGCAAGGTTATGTCACACTCAGTCCTATGAAATGTGAGTGTAGAAGGGTTGACTACACAAAAGCCAGGTCAAATGAGGGAGTAATTTCACCAACTCCAAGAGGCCACTAAACAAGTATAACAACAAATTCAATGGCATGCAGTATGCCAGAGTATTGAATCCTAAACAAAAAGGATGGAGGGTGATTATGTCTAGGAAAAAGATGAAAATATTGCAGGGCATCAATATGTCTCAAGGAGTAGTAGCAAGCGCAGCAACCAGAAATCCAACAAAGAGGCTAGTCTATACAAGGTTCAGATATTGACATAACATCCCATAAAGAAATTTCACACTAATGGAAGACTGAGACTTCAGCTTAGCTTAGAGAGTAATACTGCCATTAATAAGTACATAAAAGCTGACCTTATCTGTGTCAACATCATGCATGATAGCGGCAATTACATCTTCTGTGTTAGCATCACCTTCATCACTCAAGGCATCCCGAAGCTCATCAATCTCTATATAACCACTCTGATTCCTATCAAAAAATGCAAAAGCTTTGTGCAGGTGTTCATCATTCGCCATTTTTCTAATATGAACAGAAACAGCAACAAATTCCCCATAGTTCAATGTTCCGTCTCTGTCCACATCAGCCTGCAAGAAGCAGTTAGAAAATAATCGAGGTATTGCATCTGAAATGACATTTGATAAGCAACGTTTGATTTAGTGATGTGCAAGTTGGAAAGGCAGAGAGCAAAAACCAGGAACAAAGCTCATTCAAATCATGGGATTTAATATCGCAGCTAAAATACTCCCGGTAACATCAGAATAGAAAGCTTCTCACAGAAGTAAACAGCAATAAAACAAAAATCATTCCAGATCTGACGACAACCAAAAAAATGAAGAACACTAACCGATTCCATGAGAATTTGAAGATCGGCATCAGGAATTTGGTGGCCAAGTTTATGTAAACCATTTCTAAGCTCATTCAAGTTAATCTTCCCTCTCTTTCCAACATCCATCATTTCAAAAGCTTCCTTGATTCCAGCCACTTCCTCAACAGATAAATGCTCCGCAACTACCTGCACCGGGAGATATTCCCAAAAGTTTCATAAAGATTATTATAGTGATTATAAAAACGACGACCAAAGAAATTACAAAGAACAACAAAATAGTACAGAGGCTTTTTTTTATTTTTTTGGCTACCTTCAGAGCTCTTTTCTTCAGTTTGTTCATCACAGAAAATTGCTTCAATCTTGCTTTAACAGTCTCTCCTAGTGGCACGTTTGGAGCTTTCTTTGCATTTTGTAACCAGGAATGCTCTGAATTCAAGTATGTTAACCAAAATAAACATTAGAACAGATGAAGTCCCATGTTATATGGATGAGCGATCAGATCTGTTACAGATAAAAGATTACCAAGAACTTGCGCAGCAGTAAGTCGTCTACTAGGATCCGGATCAAGCATTTTCTTTACCAGATCCTTTGCAGTGTCAGAAACTTTAGGCCATGGATCTCTCTTGAAATCAATGACAGAGCGAATGATCGCTTGAGCTACCCCTTGTTCAGTTTCTGGAAAAAAGAAAACAAGCATAAGAAGAGACCCTCAAAACATACAGGATGAACTAATTTTTGAACCTTTAGAGTGAATAACCAAAAGACACTCTCCCAGTATAAAGTCAATAATCACCACTATGCCTACATTCTGGTCCTAACTGTTTTGAAAATATTAGAACCTCAAATTGCATCTGATACAAAAGACTAATCAAGTATGATATGCAGAAAACCAATGAAAAATTTTGCTCATAACCTTTAAATTATAAGGATTCTAAATTCTAAAATACATGGGGCTTTCACTGAATTCACCCTTAATCAAGATGCAGCCCAATGTTTCTTCTAAGGCAACTAGTTAAAGAATTATTGAACAACATGCTACTTGAAAAACTTCAGATAATGTAAAATACATTCAAGATCACTGAACTCCACAATGGACAGTACCTGCCCAGAAGGGTGGAACCCCACATAGCAAGATATACAGGATAACCCCAGCACTCCACACATCAACCTCTGGACCATAATTTCGTTTGAGAACTTCAGGAGCCATATAATAGGGGCTTCCTACTATTTCATTGAAGCGCTCACCTATAAAAGCAGCTCAGAGTTATTGAAACTAAAAAAAAGGAGCAAACAATCCAAAAGAAGCAACATAGCAAAAGAATTTCTTGTTCAGTCAACGACCAAACAACTTTTGTCATGTGAGATGTAGTGAGATAAACCAAGCCCCTAGCTTTACATGATAAAAAGTGCCTCACCAGGTTTAAAGAAAACGGACAATCCAAAATCTATTGCTTTCAAAGGCGATGATTCCTTCTTATTTGCAAAAAGAAAATTCTCTGGTTTGAGGTCACGATGCATCACTCCATTTCTGTGGCACACCTACCAGAATAAAGGAAGACTTATTTTGGGAGAGTGGCATAAAGTTACAAAGCTTTACAGCGCAAAATCTATCAAAAATAAAGCAATTCCTAATGTAAATTCTCAATCAGATATAAACCAATTCTCATGCGCTATTTTCAAAACAAATAAAATAAATCAAGAAGCAAAACTCCAAAGAAAATATGTAGACAGCTGAAGGATTCAAGTTTCGAAGATGCCTAAATATACAGGGCAAGAATATCAACATTGTCACAGATTACATCCATCAGTGACATTTTGCACAAGTGTTTACATATGCCAATAGCACAAAGATTCCATATGCTCAACCACAATCAGAAACTGTCTAAATCTTAAAAGGAATACGTGAAAAGGTTAAACAAAATACAGATCTTTGCATGAACTAAGAGTAACCTAATAAAAGTTGGAGGGACATTAACTTCCAAAAATAATCTAGAAGCCCCCCCAAATTCCAGTGTAACCATACCTGAACTACTTCCACAATCGTCTTCATGACGCCTGCAGCTGCCCTTTCAGTGTAATGCCCTCTTGCTACAATCCGGTCAAACAACTCACCACCCTCACACAATTCCATAACAATGTGAACTGCATCATCATCCTCATAAGTATCTTTGAGAGTAACAATATTAGGATGCTTAGGCAAATGCTTCATAATCTCAACCTCCCTACGCACATCCTCAATGTCCACTGCAGTCCGAAGCTTCTTCTTGGAAATTGATTTGCAGGCAAATTTATCACCAGTCCCCACATCAGTACATAAATATGTAACCCCAAATTCTCCTCTCCCTAGTTCCCCACCAAGATCATATCTTTCATGAATATCATGGCCAGTAGGATGCTTCAAAACTACAAGCTTATTATTAGCACCCCCAGATCCATGATTAGCACCATAGTCAATGGAAAATGGATTGGGTTTGTTCTTCTTGCGACCCTTCTTTTCTTCAGAACCAACTGGAGTTGCACAGCAGTTTCCCATAACTCAAAAGATCCAATCTATTTAACTAACTTGCTTGTTATGGTGCTCAACGTACACTACAAACCCCTAAAAAAACAAAATCAGAAAACAAGAAAATGTCCAATCAGAAACTGAGAACTTTACTGCCCACAACAAACATGAAATGACAAACAAATCAAAGAATTCCAGCTTTAAGCAACACCGCAAGACATAATGATTGAAAAAAACAATAACCAAGAAACGAAATCTCAATGAACAAGATTCAATTAGTCTAACCATTCAGAGCAAGCTATCTCCAAGAAATATGGAAGATGTACAAATCTAGCATTCCCGAGAAGGGGAAAAAAGCAAAAAAATAAAATTACTAAAGCTATATTCTAACCAAAAGAAAACAACCCAGAAAAACTGTTGGTATTCTAATGCCCAATAATGCAGAATCAACTCAAGAATATTTGAAGGGAGGAAGGGGAAAAAAAAAAATTGAGAAATGTTGCTGACGAGAATGAAAGAAAATATTGTTGTAAACTAAAAAGTCACCTGATCTTTTGGATGCCAAAAAGGGAAAATGGAGAAGAAAAAACCCAAATGACTCTTGCAGATCAAAAATGGGGTTTGGTAAAATGAAGAGATTAGGGCGTTACAGATGTGAAATGTCGGGGAAGAGAAATATATTTTCTGGGAAAAATTTTCACATTAGTGTGAATCCCCCATTGAAGAGAGAGAGAGTCAAAGCTCATATATTTCTCATTCTTTTCTTTTTTTTTTCTTTTGATTTTCCCCCTTCCCTCTCTCTCCTAACCCCCTGTTTGTCTCTCTGTGTCTGTCTCAACCTTTGTTTCTCTCCTCTCTTTCTCTTTCTCTCTCTCTCTCCTCAATTTCTCCTTTGAAGTTTGATCTATCCACTTTAGATTTTATCTTTTCCTTTCTTTCTTTCTTTCTTCTTTTTTCTTTTCCTTTTCCTTTTCCTTCTCTTTTAGTAAAATATTACACCCAATATAAACAATCAAAATGGCTATTATTTTGAGTCTGGATCATAATTAATTTAGTGTTTTTTACCTTTTGTATGAATGAAAAATCATGAAATTTACTTTCTGTGTCATTTGCTATTGTCCCTTTTTTCTTTTTGTTTACTTTGAACCTCACAACATATACATTGAGCATAAAGGAGAAAAGGCAAAAAAAATGGTGCATCTGCAAAATTTAGAATAGGACATAACTGACCATTTGGTTTGGTCTTTCACCCTTCATTTGAACTTTTTCAAGTACTTCACCTTAATTCCTTTCCATATAGCACCATACAAACACTAATGGCCTTTTAGCAATGTTTATCAGAACAATTTTGACTTCTTTTGGGCCTTTGGCCTTTGATAAGGCATGTGTTGGGACCATTTGCCATAGTTGGCAACTTGGCATCATGTCTATGACTAGTTGACTCCCTTGATTATAGATCGAAAGTATTAGAAGTGGTATTACATCCGTCCCAAAATTATTATCCGATTTACATTTTTAATTTTAGTATCATTTGAACTAAAAATGAAAATATAAAGTGGACAATAATTTTGGGACAACAAGTATATGAGGTGTTATGAGAACAATGGAAATGATAACATACTGCTCAAAGACAAGGTTGAAGTTGAAGAAAGGCTTCCGGGGGACCGGGGCACTCTTCAGAATTCAGATTCAATTTGAATACACAGTGATGCTCATTAGACTTCAAACGTTTAACACTAATTCTAACATCTTTCAGCTTATTTTGCTGTTTCAGTTAATATTTCAAAATACTCTTTGAATCTTTACAGAAAATAAGGCAAAAAGACGATCAATAAAACTAAAAGCACATTATATTAAACAGCTCCGATGCTGGACCCAAACAACTCAAAACGATTTCGGGCAGATACAGTCTAGATCAAGTTCCAAGCCAGATTACATAACACACTGACTTCGTATTCTAGTAGAGTCGATCTCCCGTTTTCAAACAAGCTTATCATAAGAAAAGATGTTATTTAAGTCGAAACAGCAAAACAAAGGAAGAAAGTATTAAGCATAGCGGTTACACAGCATTACCATTCTCTGCTACCATCCTAAGATCAAGAATATCTTAAATCAAACGAACATCAACAACTCCGGCCGACTGAATACATTCTTCTCTTCATCACCCAGCATGGGATAAGAAGCCACAAGGGCATCCTGAGCGCCGATATATAATGAGTTGTAGATCTTCCAATACACTTCCCTCACCTTCCTAGCAGGATGAAACAACCCTTGGAGACAGTAGTTAAGGACAACCGCTGCTCCTAATGCAACCCTCATCCCTTCAATGGCTTCCATCACAGCGTTGATGACGTGCGGGGATGTCTCAAAAATGTTGGGCCACACATAATTCATTAGATGAATCAATGCATCCTCACAACCAAGTCCAGCAACCCCCAGGGCCATATGCTTTACAGCTGAAGCAGCAGTTTGACGGTGGACCAAGTCTCTATCCATGAGAGCATCCTCTAGCAATGGAGTAACTGCATAAATATAGTCCTTACCCATTTCACCAATGTACTCAAAAAGGAATGACAGCGACTTCAAAACACCGTTCTGAACATTAAGTTCTGGGACACGGTATTCATTCATGAGGGCAGGTAAAACTGTGAATGGAGAACATGTTTCTGCAACAATTGCAATAGCCACAGTGGTGCAGACACGGTTCTGGCGCTCTTGAACTTTGAGATTATTCAGCAATGTAGCGAGCACATCCTGTGGACCAATCGCCTTTGCAATATACCCGAAAGTATTCACTGTTGCACGACGGATACCTTTCTTGTGGGCTTTGAGCATTTCAAGAAGCTCAAAACAAATTCTCATCCATTCTCTTGCAGGTACAAACTCAGCACCTCGATCGGCTATTCGTCCCACGAGGTCAATGCAGTTCTCCTGCACTTTCTCGTGACGATTTTTCAGAATTGGAGTCAACCGAGGAAGTAAATCCTTAATTGGAGGAGTCATCTTAGTCATACCAATAACATTAACAATTGCCTTAAGGGCACCCAATATTGAACCTAAAACTTCTGGGTACTCTTCTCCCAAATACTCATACAAAACAACGCCAAGATGGCCCATGAGCTGTTCTTCTCCACACTGCTTCATCACAACAGCGATCCTGGATATAAGATCTGCCGCTTGTTGCCTGACCTTTGCACTCTTATTATTTAAACGCCATTTGATGGTACCACATATCTGGGGAAGATAAGGCTTCACTCTCTGTCCAAGAGCATTAACAACAGCTCCAAAACCATTGAGCATCACATTCGCATCATCACTGGTTTGCTCTTGGAAGGCATACAGAATACCATCAATTAGCAGCTCTTCTAGACGAGCGTCGATATCCGATGCACCCAGATTTTCGACAACCTTCTCAATCGTCTCCATCACCATCCTTCTATAAGGCTCACTTTCGTCCTTAAGGTCTTCAACAATCCTCCCCACTATATCAGCCACACCAACTTTATTAGCGATCTCAACTGTAGTTTCAACAAGTTGCCTATAATTACGACGGTCCAAAGCCATTCTTCTGACCCAGAAGTTGCGAAAGAATTCAGGAAGTATGTCATTCCGTATGTAATCTGGCTCCACACCTTCAGTGCTTACACACTGCTTCACAACTTTCAGAACAATTTTCTTCATTTCTTCATCAGGAGACTGAAACTCGCGAATCAGAACATGCATCACTTCCTTGGTATAATAACTAGCATAAATTGCATCCATCAAGGGAATGATAAAACCAATAGCCTTCAAGAAGGCAGCCAAAACCTTACCACGATGTGATCTAATACCTTTCCACAAAGGCTTCAATACTGAATCAAAGCTTTCGATACCATACGGCGCAGCTGCCTCGGCAAGAGCAGCAAGCGAGAGAGCAGTGATGGTCCTAACTTTCTGGTTCTCATCATTCAGCCCATGCTCTATGATTTCTACCAGAGACTTCAAGTGTGGAAGAACAGCACAACCTATCAAAATAGCAATCTGCTGTACAATTTTAATACCAGTGTGACGTGCCTGCCAAGACTTCTTACTCTGGCACACTGCTTTCAGGAAAGGCAACAAAGCGGGAATGCCAAGAGCAGATGCAACAACACTGAATGCTCTTGCAGTGGTATTCCGCACATACTCATCAATATTATCAATATCAGGACGCATTGCAGCAATCATAGTTGCCAAGCCAGCTGCCTTGCTGAGATTGGAGATGATCTCTCGTCCTTCTACACGAGCATAGTAATCTTCATCAATCAGCAGAGGCTCAATCACCACAAGAATTTTGTGCACAAATGGACGTACGAGCTCATCCAACTTGTAAAGCACACGGTCAATGACCTTCACCAGTAAATGCCTCTCTTGGTCCTCCAATGTTGGTTGCATAAGCAATGGAAGGATGCGGTTGAACAGTGGCCCGGCACCAAACTCTCTGGCCTTATCAGTCAACTGACGCAGAGCAGTTTTCCTCTGAGGTGGTGTTCCATTCTTAACTTTAAGTAGAAGCTTCATAATCTTTCGCTCTTTCTGATCTTCAGGAGACAACTCATCCTCATTAATATCCTGCAATAAGACACCAAAATACTGGTAATCTTCAGGCTTCATGAGAGGCAGGCCACCAGGCATCTCTTTCGGCACATCAAATGTCTGACCTCTATTTTCCTCAGGTATAAGATATCCTGCTTGCACCATTGGAGTTGGGGTAGTGACCAGCTTCCTGGCAGGAGTTCTAATCGGCACATAAGAGGATGGCGGATCCAAAATCTTATAGCCTTCCTGAGGAAACATGGCATCCAGCTCTTCATCAGTCAATGGTCGATTTCTCTCGTCAATTTCCCTTTCCCACCTCATGCTATTATACTGTTCAGGAGTCATGGCACCACGAATAATTTGACTAGGAGTTGGTGTAGCAAGCTCAATTCCTCCAACGGGAGTCACTCCAGGAGTATATGCAGCAGGGGTAGCATTAGACATTGGAGTAACACTGCCCATCGACGCCGGGGTCTCATCCCACCTTGACCTCTGTCGTTTAGGTGTAGGAGTAGCCATCCCAGGTAGCTTAGGGGTGGCATCCCAAGTCATCCCAGCAGGTGTAGCACCTGGCGTAACCCCACCAGCAGCAGGTGTAGCATCTGAATCAGTGGATCTTCCAGGAGTTGGAGTCTCATCCCATCTATTCTTCTTCACAGAAGGTGTAGCATCCCCAAACCTTCCTGGAGTTGGAGTAGCATCCCACCTTCCAATTCCAGGAGTTGAGTCAGGCAAATCCCAATCAGACCCACCCTTCGCTTTCTTTGAGCTTTCATCTTGTGACTGATCCCACCTATTCCTCTTCTTTGGTTTCTCTGCCTCCTTCTCCTTCTCCTTCACAGCTACCTTACCTTCCTCTGCCTCTTTCTTCTGCTTTTGTATCTCTCTAATAAGCTCCTCTTTCTGTTTCTTCAAAGCCTCTTCTTTCATGACATCAGCATAAGTCCTGACATCAGGAGCTGGAGTCTTGTCCAAAAAAGGATCAACCCTCTCAGGAGAAATCACACGGTTCAACCTCCTCCTCCGATAATCATCTTCCCTGTCAATGATCTTACTAGGCTTATTAAACCCCAAATCATCATCCTTGCCAGCCCTGGGAATATCATTAAGATACTCTTTAGGAGCAGTGTAGGACGGCATTTTCCTAGCTATCTCATTATCTGCAGCTGCATCTACATCCTCATTAACCTCAATCGACATCTCATAACCATCGAAACGATTAGCACTGTACAAGTCCGTGTCAAAAACGACCGAGTTAAGTGCCGCAAGTTCCTTCTCCATCTTCTTCCTCTCCTCCTGAGTTCTCTTAATCTCGTCACTTCCATCCCCGTCCATCTTTTCAATAAATTAGATTATACGAACAAAGCTTTACCCTAGGTTTTCCAATCCAAACAGACAGGCACCTATCAAACAAACAGAAACACATCTTAGCAAATATAATAACAGATTATCAAGATAAAATTACGAAGAAAACGCCAAAACAAAAATTCCAAATACGGTGCGATTATGGTGGGATTTGAACCCTAATTCAAAGCACAGAAAGGGTTCCACGACCAAAAAGCTGCCTGGGATGAATTCGAATTGTAAAATCAATATAACAATCGACAAAGGTAAGGAATAAACGTCGAGAATTCGAACAAGAGGAGAAATAATTACCCGGGTTGCCTGTTGGTTTTGCGACTCGCTTCAGGGAAGAACTAGGGTCTGAAACGAAACACAATTCTACGATACGCGACTGAGTCGGCTCTGGGAAAAAAAAAAAACAAAAGAGAGAAGGATTTGAAGTCGGTTTTGACTTTCTAGTCTGCCCCTAGCTTTTATATATTTGCCTTCCCCTCCCCCGTCTTTCTTTCTTTCTCGGTTTAGAAATATCTAGTTCATTAATTTTAAAATATTTCGTTTTAAAAGTATAATATTGTATATAGAAATATACATTAATATTGAAAAATTTAGAGTCGGTTTATTTGGTGGTCATTGAATTCTCAACAAGTATTGTTTGATTTAGTATTTTATTTGTTTTATTATAATATAAGTTGTATTATTAGTAAAAATTCGAACGTGACAACTATTCTGATCATAAATCCATGCAGCAAAATGACAATATTAAAATAATTGGGGAAAAATAATAGACAAAACTCACTTTCAAGCACCAAATTTAGGTATAATTTTACACCGAACCACCATAAACAAGTTAATAGCTCACTTGACCATTAACTTTTTTATTCAACACTGGTGTTTTGTTATTATTCAACACTGGTGTTTTGTTATGGGCAAAATAGTACACTAACATAATATCATTTTAAAATATAACAATGGAGCCCACAAATCTTATAAAAATAATAATAATAATAATGAAAATCGCCACGCTTTAAATTTGCACAGACAAGGTATTGTTACCATGAAACTAACAAACAAGTCCATAAATGCAGTAGTATCATGATCTATCCTTTTAACTATAGTCTTGTCATGTCGTTTTTTCCGTGAGACAGTGATTCCAGTCTAAATAAAATTTTTAAAAAAACCAGTATTAAACTGTGGGTTAGACTTTAAGATCTTTTAACCAAAATCACCCATGCGATCCAAATTTCTCCTTGACATCTTATTGGCCGCGGAGTGTTGTTTTAGAGGAGGAGGGTTGTTTTGAACTATGATGAATAATGTTTCTTTTTAATTATTTTTCACATATATGTGTGTTCTTTTTGTTCTTTTTTGAACTTTATTTTTACCTTCAGAAACTATAGATTTTAATTATTTTTTATAATATTCTATTGAAATTGATTATTTAGATTAGTAGTTTTTAGTTTAATTTAAATTATGCCACATTGTTCAAATAATAGATCATAATTTAATTAAAACATATACTCTAATACTCCCTCCGTCCCAATTTCAATAGGCTTATACCAATTTCATATGGATTAATAAAAATAAGTTAACTAACAAATTTTACCTTAATCTTCTTTAAATACTTTATAAAGATATTAATAATAGAGTGGTTGGTTGAATTAAGGATACATTAGGACTTGCATTAGAAAAAACACATTCTAAATAGGAAACTAGTCTATTTAGTGGGACACTCTTTAATAGAAAGGTTGTCTATTGAATTTGGATAGAGGGAGTATATAATATAATTTTGTTTAAAACCCAAACCTCAAAGTAATAAGAAGAATAATATCCAATGACTTGATAATATACATTAATCCTTTCACTAAATAAGACAAAAATTAAAACTATTTTTCTTAACTTATTGTCTAATATTATTAATAGTATAAATTTTATGTTTAAGAAGTTCAATTACGCTAGAGTCTAGCGTTATACTAAATGTTTAAAGTTTAACTGAAAAAACAGATAAAAAATTAATGTAAATATTAATTTTACTAAAATAAAAAAGTCCAAAGTGGAAAGAAATTTGTTAGTAGTCAGCCATAGGACTTGTGATAGAAATGACAAAGGTTAAATAAAGAGAATAACTGTCGATTGAAGATTAAATGCAGAATCTGAACATATAATTTAAGGCAATACTCATTTTTTAATTCTTCTACACTTTAAAAATTCATACCACTACTATATTTCTACCAATAAAAGTTGATGAAAGTGAGAACATGAATGTAAACACATTGTACGGTAAACTAGTTAATTTCCGTGTACACTCTAATATTATGTTTTTATAAAACATAAAGAAAACAAATATTAGTAAAAATAAGAAATGATAAATAAATTGACATGGAAAATCATTTAATACTTTTAGGTAACTTGTTTAACATTTATGTTACGAATTGTGAATCTTAAAAATGTTAATCTAATCATACCTACATAATTATCTATCTCAATAATGATTATTATTTTTATTTTAAAGCATTTTGAGTGCAATTAAGAAAGGAATGATGAATGATAAGAGTATCTCTAACCAAAACACTAAAGTAATTTTAGCGTAAAGTTTTCACTCCAATAAATATTGGTGTTATTTTCAATATATTGTAGAGACACAATTAATATGTTGTGTCTATTGGGTATTTTTAATATATTGTAGAGACACAACTAATAGGTTGTGCCTATGGACTCCATATGAAAAGACATTAACGAAAAGTTATGTCTAGGACCATAACTAAGGGTTACGTCTAATCCTTAAGAGTTTCCTGTAACTCTATAAATATGAATCATTTAGATGCTTTTAGTGTACAATGAAATCACCAAATACTTGGAATATTTCTAATGACATTTCTTATCCTTGTATCAGGTTGTTAGTTCACTAAAGTGCATAGTGAAACAACATGATCTCCATTTTATCTCATAGGGAATTTGCCTAAACAATTGCACTGTATAGTGGGCGAATTTAGCCTAAAGGAAAGTAAGTTTACTTGTGACTTGGAGACAAAACTTTTTTTTGTCCTAACTATAAATTCTTTCTCTTGTTCTTTGATCTAGTGCAGCCATTGTTGTCCACTATTCTTGAAGTAGAATTCCAACAATCTTTAGGCTAAATTTTCCTGTTAAACAGTGGCTAGTACTTGAAGAATCAAGCAGGGATATTTTCGTTACACACGAAAATGGTAGAAATGTTGCAGATCATTGGATTTAATGGAAAGGGCAATGATAGGATACAATGGACCTCGTCATCAAAGTAAGAGTTATATTTTACTTGTGAATTGTGACATTTCAAGTTCAAGGTATGTATATATTTAATAAATACATGAACGTAGTGATGAGATCTATGCCTGAGTGGAACATGGTTGTAGAATTCATGAACTTTTGCATGTAAAAGAAATTTACTATGCATTATTTGTTGATTGCCCAAATGTGTGGTTTCTATCAAAATAAAATATTTAATTAATGTGATGATTAATTAAGAAAATATATGTCATAAAAGGTTTGATGGAGAATTTGGTCATGTTTTTATTATGCTTTGAAATGGAAATGCAAAATTGACATTTGATATAGCAATAGTGCTTTGAGTGCATGTTATAAATTTTTATAGAGTCGAAATCTGTTGGAATTTATTATGGGTTTTGTTTGGCTTTGTCGACTTGTTGATCGACTCGAGTAAAGTTGACATAGAAGTTGTCGTTCGTTGATATGTCTGACTATTTGGTTATGTCGACTTGTTCACCCATAGAATTAAAGTTAACAGAAAACTCAACCATATGTTAAAGTGTTTGGCTGTTTGGCCTTGTCGACTTAGTCGTTGCTTGAATAAAATAGATAGAAAAGTCAACGACCGAAACTTAAGAAAATTAAAGTTAAATAAAATAAATTCTTGTGTGCAGAATTTTTGTGAGTGCATCACAAATTAATTATTTGATTTGGGTTAATCAAATAAAGAACTTTGATCCCTATAAAGTGCTAATTTCGTGTATTTGTGTTTGTTACATGGAATATTTAATTGTATAAATGAATTTGTAATTTATATGATAATTTCATGTGATACATAGTATGACAATAGTGATATTAGTTATGAATTTATATCATATGTGTTAATATATGATTTGAAATTCATGTCCTACTATATGTTTGAGTTGTTTATGTCAATAATTTAGGGTTATTTCCCAAAAAAAAAATTAATTAAAATAAATGTGGACAAATTTAATTTAGGATTTTTGAAATTCGAGTTCTAATTAAAATTAAAGATTCGGATTTCGTAAATCCGAGCCTATATTTAATAATAAAATAATAATTAAATAAATATTGTTGAATAATAGCTTTTAAAAATTCTTAAATGAACAGTGTCGTTCGGATTTTCGGAATCCGAATTTAATTAAAAAATAATAAATTGAGGCGCGTAATATTTGAATTCAAATAAGGAGTCCAGGACCTGGACTCCTTAAATAAACATAGTACTCGGATTTACAAAATCCGAGTGTACAAAAAGAAAAAAGAAAAAAAAAATCGAGGCGCGAAATTTTCGAATCCAAAAACCGGAAGTCCGTAATCCGGTTTTCTGTATTCGGATTTTGGAAATCCAACTGCCTTTAATTTTTGTTGGTGGAAGTAGGCTTGTGTCATAAATTAGAGGATCAAAAAATGAATAAAAAAATCCGGAATTGACCAAACTCGGATTAAGGAAATCCGAGGCCACGGTAATTCGGATTTCTAAAATCCGAGTTATTTACGGACTCGGATTTCGTAAATCCGAGTTTAACGTGCTATAAAAGAAAAAAAAATTCAGACAGTTCTCATTCGAGAAATGTGTTGGATTTTCTGTTTTTGCAGCTCAAACAAGGGCGAATTGGAGCTTTTGATGCATTCTTGCCTCTAGATATGTAGGAATCGTTATTTGAAAGAGGTTAGATTACAAAACCATGTTATTTAGTTTAGTTTTGTGTTATTTTGATTGTTAGAATGATGTATGATAGATTAGGGTTTATGTTGGTTGGTTGTTTGGATGTTTTAGGTGTTGATTTTGAGGTTAGAGATGAGAAATCATAGTTATTCATGAGATATGGAAGTTGATTTATAAGTATTTTAGTATTTTATAGGTTTTTTAAATTATGAATGGAGTATATATGGTGTATTTGTTGATTTTGTTATTAAGAAATGATTAGTTATTGATGTTTTTTTTAACAGTTATCAATGGCACGTAATGTATCATACATGCTTAATTTGTATCATACAAGCAAGTATGTGATAGAGAATGGTAGCATCAACACTTTTTCGAATATACCGGATGATGGTTTGTTTGTTGAGGAAAGGTTGTCATATGAGGGACTGATTAGTAAGATTTGTATGACACTTGGTTGGGATCCAGCACACGTGAAACTCCACCTTTCTTTGATTTTGATAGTCCCGGTGGTAGGCGTGTAGTGAAGATCAAGAAGGATTCACATGTAGAGTTCATGAACCGTGTAGATCCAATGTCATGTTTGGATTTATACATAGATTTGGAAGATATCACTCAAGAAGAAAGAGAAGCGAGTTTGGAAAACGTGTCATTTGGTGGTTTTCCAAGGGGGGAATGTGCTAGTACTTCTCGAAACCGTGATGAAGAGGAGACACCTTTATTTGCACAAGATGACTACCGGGAAGAGTAGGATTCCGACTACATAGCTCCGTGAAAGCGAAGAAGACTGTGATGTCTCCGGAGAGAGTGATTTTAAAGAAAGTGATGATGAAAGGTTGGAAAATGAGGAAAGGGATTGTAATCCATTGCCCCGACGCCATGTATATAGTAAGATGGGGAAATGGGATGCCCCATGTGCGGACAAGGATGAGTTTGCTCTTAAGATGTGGGATGAGACGCCCGAATGAATGGACATTGGTGTTTGTTTCAAATCTCAATCAGAAGCAAAGCATGCTGTGAAATTATGGAACATCCATCATAAAAGGGAATATACGGTCGCCGCGAGTAGTCCAACGACGTGGGATGTGCGGTGCAGAACATTAAATGTGGAAAGTGAGGATGGTGAACCACCATGTGAGTGGAAGATGCGTGTGTCTATGAAAGCTCACGGCCTTCATGAAATTGTGAGATGGCATGATGCACATAATTGTATGACTCCTGTGAATGATAATGACAATCGGTGTGCGGACGCGTCTTTGATTGCTAGACTCATCAGGAGAAAGGTTGAGGACAACGTCGATTATACGGTAGCCTCGGCAGAGAAAGATGTGAAGACCTTATTGAAAGTAGATGTGCCATACAAAAGGGCGTGGCACGGGAGGAGGAAAGCCATAGAAGCGATCTATAGTGATTGGATCTCGAATTTCGAAGAACTTCCACGGTAAATATCAAGGTTTATTCGTGTATTGAAATATTTTTAGTGTATTTTTTTTACATGTATTGAAATATTTTAACTATGACTTATTTGTTGTATAGGTATATCGCTGCGCTTAAGTTTACTAATCTTGAGACTGTAGTAGAGTGGGAATGAAGGAGGGAAAAGAAGGTTGGAATAGGGAAAATAGGACATTTAAATACGTCTTCTGATCATTTGCACCAGTGGCTGCGACGTTTTTTGAATGTCCACCGGTCTTTTGTATCGATGGAACCTTCTTGCGTGGTGGATACAAGGGTAAATTGCTTGTTGCGGTGGTCTATACCGCAAATAAGCACATTTTACCGGTTGCATTTGCGATTGTAGATGAGGAGACAGTAGAGAGTTGGACATTTTTTATGAGGAATTTGAGGTTGTGGGTTGTGTATGATAGAATCATAAGTGTGATATCCGACCGGAATGCAGGGTTGTTGAGCGCAATGTCACAGATGGATGAATGGCGTGATTTAGGTGATGGTGGCCACTTTCTTTGCCTCCGCCACGTTCGCAGCAATCTTATGTCGCGATATAATAATAAAAAGGTGAAGCGGTTATATTGAAAGATGGGCACGACACTTTCAAGAGTGAAATACAACCGTATGAGGGCATAACTTATTGAACCCCACCTTTTAGAGATCAATTAACAAGCATGCGTGTTGAAGATGTAAGTACTTGTAATTTGGTATTTATATTTACTTTGAATTTCTTTTCGTTCCGGTTATACCATCTAATGAAATTCTTTTCGTGCAGTTTCGGTGGCAACCATATGCACAGGTCCTTCATAAACTCCCTGATTTCTATACATAAGGCCAAGCCATTTGGACGACCAGGTGTTGGATGTTCTGTTGGGCTATTAGGGAACCTCACGAGTCGGGCAGAGTTGTGAGACAATTTGGATACATATAGGATGTTCCCAAGCGCCCTATGATTAAAGATAACGCAACATTTCTTCTCGATCACGCCCATAGTATGTCTGGGTATCCTAGCAATAATTGGGTGGACCACCATTCCGCAGTACTTCGTCATTGGAATAGGAGAGAAGAGTACGTGCTACGAGATTTGGAAGAAGGAGACCCTGGCTCCGTATATGAGGGGTACTATGAATGGTTCATGATGAACACTGTCAGACTGATATCCAATCCCAAAAATTATGAACCTCAAGGATACGAGACTTCTTCAAGCCAAGTGAAATTATATGTGAGTTCATTCTATATTTTTTTCTTTATTTCTTATGTTTTCATTTTATTTTTTTATTTTTTTATTTTTTTAGAATTTTACGCTCTTAATTAACGTCCCAATTTCTTTTCATGGTGAAGTATTGAACAACATTCGCGTGAGTTCCGAGAAGTTTAGAGAAAAACGAGAAGATGAGAATCTCCTAGACGAAGAACTCGACAAGCATTTGGACGATATCATCAATCAAACACATGCTGCTTTAACCCTGGGGGCAAATGATGAGATGGAGGTGGAGGATACCCAAATCCTAGTTGATGAAGATCCATCTTTGCCCTCACAACCTCCGCCAGGTAAAAAAGCGAAACTGTGGTCGAGAGATAAGATTGGAGGAGGAAGAAAGAGGAAGGTCCCAATCCCCCCTCGGACATCGCAACAACAAATTGAGGGTCAACAAAATGAGGATCAAGCACATTCTTCTCAAGGCTCGCGCATCCAGGTCGAGACTCAATTTGAAGACATTGGTGGACCCGAGACTCAGTTTGGTGGACAGTCGCAACCACAACCGGGAGTCAAATTTCTCACCATGGGGGAGTCTCGATCCCAATCCCAACCCGAGCCTCAGTTTGGTGGACAGTCGCAACCACAACAGAGTTCAATACTCACGTATCTTAAGAGGAGAGACAAAATTCGGTAGGGCCCAAATAAATACACTCCGGATGGGCACAATAAAGGAAAAGGGAAAAAATGAGACCTTTGATGTATTTTGCACATTTAAAGTAGTTTTTGTATTAATTTTGGTATGAAACTTGATTTGTTTTGTTGTTAATCAAATGCCGTTTATTGTTTTGCTGCCATTAAATTTTTGCTTTCCAATGTTTCATTGTTGTTGGTGCTATAAACAGGTTTAGGACTGGTTAAAATGAGTCCATTTTTTTTTCAGTTCTGACATAGACTCGGATTTGCGAAATCCGAATTCAGACTTTTTGTAAAGGATTCGGATTTCATAAATCCGAGTATGTAGCCAACTGAGAGTTAGCATTTTGCAGAAAACAGAGGAGATTCGGATTACGGTAATCTGAATCTACATTCATTCGGATTACCGTGATCCGGATTTTCCCAAATTTAATTTTTCAACACATTTTTTTTCTATCCGTAAATTAATATTTTATTCATAAATATGGATTTAGAAAATCCAGATTTAGATTAATTACACTAATTTCTGTCATTAACTTAATATAGAATTTACGTAACACAAAGTCGGATTTCTATAATCCGAGTTTAGAGAGGTTCGGATTTCGGAAATCCGAGTTTCCCTCCATTTGGATTTCCTAAATCCAGGATATATAAGTTTGTCCACAAAATTTTTGGAAGGTTTATTTTTGTCCAGGTATATATAAGGAAATATATTTAAGGAAAAAATTCCAATAACTTAAAGTTTTCATGAGATCTCAAAGAAAAAAAGGAGATTATATGCTTGGAAACTTGGAACTCCTTATATATAATAAAAGAGTTTGAAGAGAATGAAAAATTCTCTATTTAAGTTAAAAAGGAGAATCATCCTTGACCTAAGTCCACATTGTAGAAAATGGACAAAGCATCAAGTCCATATTAGAAATCATATCAACTAAAATACCAATGAATCAGGTATTAGGAAAGCTACCATATTGTAACAAAGAATGACACTAAGATCTTAAGTGTAAAATAGTTGTAACAAGAGAAATGGAGTTAATTTTTTCAGGAATATGAAGAAAGAAATCGTGACATGGTGATTTCAAAACTTCATATTAGGGAAGATGATTTCATTGTTGGGTTGATTGCGAAGTTTGAAAGAACAGACTGGTTCTTCAATTTCCTAAATATGATCATATCAATTAACAGTTTGGATGCATTATTATTTAAATTGTGATCACAAGATGAGTTAATAAACTCAAGTTAAGATTTAAAATTCTTAACAAGATTTGAGTCAATAGTCTCGTGTGAAGAGATGATCGTTAAAATTTGAGTTAATAAACTCATAAGTAAGGGCTAAATATTGAAAGACATTTGGTCTAAAGACTGAATGAGTTAAAGGTATATGTGTAAAGTCCAGAAATGATTACTTGCATTAGAACCTCAATTCAACGCTAGTAAATACTATAGTCTTGAATTCAATGAGTGATAGTACCATGTACAAGTAATTGAACAATATTTATCCCAATGTAGTTAATGCTGTATATTTCCCGCTGGGTATCAGGTTGAGAATTGACTCTTAACAAACTCTTGTAAATGCTAAAATGGCGGGAGCATTAAGAAGTTTGCCTATATGAATATCGGACTGGGCATCCACAAAGTTTGGAACTTGGTTTTGTTAACATTCATGAAGAAATATGGGTACAAGACCGTACGTACCATACGCACTGGTAAGGTGCAAGCAAGTTGAGGAGAAAGAACACTGGTAAGGTGCAAGCAAGTTGAGGAGAAAGAAACCTATGTGTGTTGACAATAGTGGCTTGTAACATGTACGCACGGTTCAAAGCTAGTCTACCGGGTTGTACTACAAGTTATGAAACCAACACTAAGGTAGTGGTTCAAGTCTAACAACACCATTACTTTATGCATGGATTTTGCTGGAATTATTCTGGATCCATTTAAAAATTATTTTCAATATATTGAAAATGGCGGGGGATTGTTGGAGTTAATTTCAATATATTGTAGGGACGCAATTAATATGTTGTGCCTATTGGGTGTTTTCGATATATTGTAAAGACACAACTAATAGGTTATGCATATGGACTCCATATGAAAAGACATTAACGAAAAGTTATATCTAGGACCATAACCAAGGGTTACGTCTAATCCTTAAGAGTTTCCTCTAACTCTATAAATATGGATCATTTGGATACTTTTAGTGTACAATGAATTCACCAAATACTTTGAATATTTTTAATGACATTTTTTATCCTTGTATCAGGTTGTTGGTTCACTAAAGTGCGTAGTGAAACAAAATGATCTCTATTTTATATTATAGGGAATTCGCCTAGATAATTGCACTGTATAGTGGGCAAATTTAGCCTAAAGGAAAGCAAGTTTACTTGTGACTTGGAGACAAAACTTTCTTTTGTCCTAATCATAAATTCTTCTTTTTGTTTTTTAATCTAGTGCAACCATTGTTGTCCACTATTCATGAAGTAGAATTCCAACAATCTTTGATCTAGTGCAGTCAACCATCCGTTAAAGTGTTTGGCTATTTGGCATCGTCGACTTAGTCGTCGCCTGGATAAAGTCGATAAAAAAATCAACGACCGAAACTTAAGAAAATCAAAATAAAATAAAATAAATTCTTGTGTGCATAATTTTGTGAGTGCATCACATATTAATTATTTGATTTTTGGGTTAATCAAATAAAGAACTTTGATCCCAATAAAGTCCTAATTTTGTGTATTTGTGTTTGTTACATGGAATATTTAATTGTAAAAATGAATTTGCAATTTATATGATAATTTCATGTGATACATAGTATGCAAATAGTGATATAGTTATGAATTTATATCATATATGTTAATATTTGATTTGAAATTCATGTCTTACTATATGTTTGAGTTGTTTATGTCTAATTTAAAGTTTCCATGAGATCTCAAAGAAAAAAAAAGGAGATTTTATGCTTGGAAACTCGAAACTCTTTATATATAATAAAAGAGTTTGAAGAGAATGAAAAATTCTCTATTAAAGTTAAAAAGGAGAATCATCCTTGACCTAAGTCCACATTGTGGAAAATGGACAAAGCATCAAGTCCATGTTCGAAATCATATCAGCTAAAATAACAATGAATTAGGTATTAGGGAAGTTACCATATTGTAACAAAAAATGACACTAAGAGCTTAAGTGTAAAATACTTGTAACAAGAGAAATGAAGCTAATTTTTCCAGGAATATGAAAAAAGAAATCGTGACATGATGATTTCAAAACTTCGTATTAGGGAAGATGATTTCATTGTTGGGTTGATTGCGAAGTTTGAAAGAACAGACTGGTTCTTCAATTTTTTAAATATGATCATATTAATTAACAGTTTGTATGCATTATTATTTAAATTATGATCACAAGATGAGTTAATGAACTCAGGTTAAGAATTAAAATTCTTAACAAGATTTGAGTCAATAGACTCATGTGAAGAGATGATCCTTAAAATTTGAGTTAACAAACTCATAAGTAAGGGCTAAATATTGAAAGACATTTGGTCTAAAGACTGAATGAGTTAAAGGGATATGTGTAAAGTCCAGGAATGATTACTTGCATTAGAACCTCAATTCAACGCTAGTAAATACTCTAGTCTTGAATTCAATGAGCGATAGTACAATGTACAAGTAATTGAGCATTACAATATTTATCCCAAAGTAGTTAGTACTGTATATTTCCCTCTGGGTATCATGTTGAGAATTGACTCTTAACAAACTCTTGTAAATGCTAAAATGGCGGGAGCATTAAGAAGTTTGCCTATATGAATATCGGACTGGGCATCCACAAAGCTTGGAACTTGGCTTTGTTAACATTCATGAAGAAATATGGGTACAAGACCGTACGTACCATACGCACTGGTAAGGTGCAAGCAAGTTGAGGAGAAAGAAACCTATGTGTGTTGATAATAGTGGCTTGTAACATGTACGCACGGTTCAAAGCTAGTCTACTGGATTGTACTACAAGTTATGAAACCGACACTAAGGTAGTGGTTCAAGTCTAACAACACCATTATTTTATACATGGATTTTGCTGGAATTATTCTGGATCCATTAAAAAATTATTTTCAATATATTGAAAATGGCGGGGGATTGTTGGAGTTATTTTCAATATATTGTAGGGACGCAATTAATATGTTGTGCCTATTGGGTGTTTTCAATATATTGTAAAGACACAACTAATAGGTTATGCATATGGACTCCATATGAAAAGACATTAACGAAAAGTTATGTCTAGGACCATAACTAAGGGTTACGTCTAATCCTCAAGAGTTTCCTCTAACTCTATAAATATGGATCATTTGGATGCTTTTAGTGTACAATGAAATCACCAAATACTTGGAATATTTCTAATGACATTTCTTATCCTTGTATCAGGTTGTTGGTTCACTAAAGTGCATAGTGTAACAACATGATCTCCATTTTATCTCATATGGAATTTGCCTAGACAATTGCACTGTATAATAGACGAGTTTAGCATAAATGAAAGCAAGTTTACTTGTGACTTGGAAACAAAACTTTCTTTTGTCCTAACCATAAATTCTTACTCTTGTTCTTTGATCTAGTGCCGCCATTGTTGTCCACTATTCTTGAAGTAGAATTCCAACAACGAAGACACCGAATCAATGCACTATTTTAGTGGAATAAATGATATTACACCAGATTTCGTGTAAATTGTCTATTATACTATTTTTTGTGCATTATATTTTTACTTTGATCAGTATATTTGTTTGTTTTGTAGTTAAACTTGCAAAATAAATTATGTTGTGATAATTATACATATTAATAATCTTGTTGAGATCTTCAAAATAAGATCCATATCGAATATAAATTTTTTTAATAACATTAATTTTTAGTTATAACTAAAACTTAATATGCAAAAAAATTAAATAAAACTTGATCCTTCTACAATTAAATAAAAAATGATTAAGAAACAAATTCCACAAAAATTATCATCAAATTATAAGATTTTAATTTATCAACAAAATAAAATTTAACTTAGTATATTTAACATTTAGACCTTTTGGTACATCAAGATTAGAGTGCAAAGAATTTTAGTATAAAAAAATACTTAGAATATTCTATTTCTCCACTAAATTTAGTGCAAATTATAGTGCAATACTTCTGTCCTAAAATGTCATCTAATTTGAATTTTGAGACTCATACAATTTAGACTATATTTTGAGACAAAGGAAGTATTTGTTTAGAAAAAAAAAGTTCATAAAAAGATTTTGTCCTAGAAAATTCCAATTCAGAAAAATCTAAATAATCGTCAAAATCTACCATCAAATTATTTTTGTCCAATTATCACCAACTGAATCTTAGTAATTTGGGTAAAAATAAAACTTTAGCGTATAAAAAGTGGATTATATGTTTGGATTGGATTAAGGCTCTGTTTGGTTGGATTGAATTGGACCCAAGAATTGAAATTGGAGACCCTCAATTCTAATTATTGTGTTTGGCTGAAAAAATAGGGGTTCCGGAATTAGAATTATAATTCAAGATGAAGCTCAATTCTTTATTTTCAATTCTTTTGTGGGAGCAAATAATTACAATTCGAACTCTAGGGGCTTTAGAAAAAAACGCGGGTCACATACGGGTCGTTTTCCGGGTTATAACAAAACGGGTCCTTTTAAGTTTGAGGTTTTTTTTTTTTTTTTTGTAGCGATGCACATGCGCTTTTTTTCCTTTTTCATTTTCGTTTTTTTCCCCTTTTTCTTTTAGCGTTGCTGCGTTGGGCTTTTTTTTTTTTCCTCCTTTTTTTGCATTTTGTTAAATTAACATATGTTTTCATTTATGGTGCAAACCAGGTGTAAATCATATTAATATTGAATGAGATCTATATATTAAAATTAGTATTCTTTTAACAAAAACTATCAAATGTATAACGACACCTGTAATTTATTTTAAATGGATGGTATTAACTATTGGTTAACATTTTTTTTATCAAATGTATTTTGAACTATACTTCAAATTTTTTTCTCTAAAAATTATGTAAGCTTTCAAGAAGTCGAAATATATATTATTCCATATGTAATTATATACTAAAAATAAAAAATAATTAATTAGCACCATGTATTAATGTTAATTTATACATAAATGATTGGTCTTTACTTTTAACTATATAAAAATTTTACTCTAAAATCCAAAAAAAAAAAAAAAAACTAAAGATTAAAAATTTATAAATAATAAAAAAGAGAGGAACAAGGATGTTCTACATGTTACTTGTGAGAATTCCGATCATCCCATTCATACTTACGTAATAATAAAAAAAGATTTTCCACAAATATGTATGTATCTATAAATTATAAAATTGGTATATATTATTCAAACAACAAAAGTTCTAATATAAATGTATATGATAAATTTATTTTTGTTATCTTATATATGTAAGTAATAAATTGTTTTGATATATAAAATTAAGTATTTATTTTATTCAATGAAATAAAATACTAAATTATAGTTAGATAATAAAAAACTAATTCTAATTTTAGATTTTATAAATTTATAAGGATCCAAACACAAGAATTAGTATTAGAACCTTAATTCTAGTCAATTCTTACAATCTTCCAAACGAAAGAATTAAGATTGAATTGCAATATTAATTTCTCATTTTCCATTCAATATTATTATAATTCTAATTCAATGACAATTCAATCTAACCAAACGGAGCCTAACTGGAATTAGGATTGTAGTTCTCCAATATAACATTTCCTTAGGACTTAACAAGGAATAAGAGTAAACGTAAGGCCCCAGAGATAAAAAAAAGATAGCAAAGTTAAAAATCCGCTGCGTTTTGTTTTCGCATTCGAAACCGGAAATCCAATTCTCAGCGCCGTTTGCACTCAAGAGCACAGATTTCCTCCTCCATAGCCGCCGACACATCCGCCGCGTTCTAGAAAAAAGTAATTCTGATTTAAGCATTCTTTTTGTAAAATTGGAAATTTTCTCCTGGATTCAATCGTAATCTAAGTGTTTATTGATTCATACGCAAAGTTGAATTCGCTTGATGACGTTTTTCTTTCGAGATATGCTTAATGTTCTCTTGCTTCTGTATGGGTTTGAGTCAATGTTTTGATGTTGACAATGGATCGGTCCGTTTTCTTCTTTTTGAAATTTGTGATTGCTTTTCGGGATGTTCTCTGCTTTGTAGCCAAAGAAATGATTTCGTTTGAGCTAGGTTTCTGGGAAATTAGCTTAGCTGGAGTTAGTATTGTTATTTTGTCTAAGTAGATATTGATATCTTGTTAGTTGGGGATGGGATTTCATTGCTTAAGTTTTCTGTTGGATTCACGATTGGTTATAACTATGAAAATTCTGACTGGAGTGTCCGTTTAGCCGATCTGGCATGTTTTGTTAAATATTGGATCTTGATCTTAGTTTTCTCTTGATCTGATGCTTTTATGAGATGCATTATTTGAAATTGAGTCTTCACCAGAGAGGATGCATTTTTCTGAGTGGACAAGATATTTTAGATTACTCTAATTTCTGTTTCATTCGGAGCATTGAATGCTCTTCACCTTACCGGGCAATGATATTCCTTACTTATTCATAGCTGATATTTGAACAAGAGTGTTCCTTTGATTGTGACGTGATCTTTTGGCATTCTTTCCCCAGAATCCTTTAGGATCATACTTTTTGAGATACGGGAATATTTATTATTCTTTTTCCTTTCATGTGTGTAAATATCTGTCGAGGAAGATGTTAGATAATGGAACATTCAAAGAAGCATTCGTATTTTAGTCCTTTATTTTGTGATTGGTTGATTCTTTTTTTTGTTAAGATGAACCTTTTAGTTTTGTATAATCAGGTCGAAGTAGCATTGGAGATCTGAATGTGTTCATATCAGTCTGATTTTGGAAGTATATATGTATTCCCAAGCTCCTAAGTTATTCGTATATTTAAGGCCCATCTGATCTTCCCTCCAACTTCCAAATTAGCTCTTAATTACAGTAACTTTATCCTTTAATATTAGTTTGTTTAGCTGAAAATACTCGTTCATTATGTTATGTTTGTTCTCAGCACTTTCCAATTCAATTTTCAGAGGAAAAGATTCCAATCGATTGTAACAATGAATACCAAGAAAGGATTTTGTTGATTATGAATTATAATTGTTGCATTGGCTATAATATGTTTGCTGCGTTCTTATACCCAGAGATTTTGCAAATGCGGTACAAGGATTGGTAATTAGCGCCCAATCTAATGTCTCATTGCTAGTCCTCTCTAGTATGTAACTTACAGTGGTTCGAGTTTTCAAAGAAAGTTCAACCCGCTGTTAGGATCTCTGTTTCCTTACTCCTTTACTTTAAACCCAAGATTGGATGGTGAATATTGAAATCTTCTTCTTATTATTGGTTGTAGTGCTACATTTTTCTGTTGTACTGCTTCATACTTTTCTCTTTGTAGTTGTTTAATACTTTTCACTTTGTCTTTATGTTTTGATTTGCGTGCCTTTAAATATTTGAAATTTTGATTGTCTTAACGCTGCTTCAAACTGCTCAATTCCTAAGGTGAAACTGTTGGCACAGATATGGCTTTGGGAGGGACAGGTCCGCAGAGAGGCACTGCAGCAGCTGCTGCTGCCAACATGCGTCGAAGGAGGACAGGCAGCAGTGGGGCAACAGCTGGAGCTGGTGGTACCATGTTGCAATTTTACACAGACGATGCACCGGGCCTCAAGATTTCTCCCAATGTCGTGCTTGTCATGAGCATTGGCTTTATAGCATTTGTTGCGATTCTTCATGTAATGGGCAAGCTGTACTTCGTCCGTAGGGAGGCTTAGTTATGATAATAATATGAGGATATGCTAGTATGAGACCTAAATTGCTGGTAGCCAGTTTCTGGTGTTTGAAGGCTTAGTTATGATAATCATATGAGGATATGCTAGCCCTAGACGTGAATTGCTGGTAGGCAGTTTCTGGTGTTTGAAAGGTTTAGAGTAAGCGTCTCTCATTCATAGTAACTTTTATTAAAATTTACATGTAACTCCAAATGTCAAGGTTTTACTTATAAATTGCTAATGAAGATAGTAAGGAGTATACAAGGAAAGCCATGTTACCTCATTTCTTGTGTGAAAATGTTGGGTTAATTATGTGTATTCGGCTTTGAATATTAATCATTTTATTACTCTGAACTTTCTTCTTGGCTTTGGATTTTCACTCTGAATAAGCTTATTCATATGAATATATGGGCAGTGAAAAAGGGCAACTTCATCTTCTTTTTTTTTTTTTTTTTTTTCCTGGTACAAGAAACTTGATCCTTTCTTATCTTATAATGTGAGTTATCTAATTTCACAGTGATATCCGAAGAATAGATGAACATTACCAGTGGCAATGTGTACCACTAGCCTCACCGGAGTCAAAAATATCTCAAGTAGCTTCAAAATATCCCGAAGGTTCATTTGCCATTTATACGGATGATCAGAAACAAAGGTTGATCAAGATTAGACTGCAATGAAAACCTAAAAAATATTAGCAGGCTCATGTTCCAGATCAGCCTTTTATACCCATCATTTGCCGCCCCTCGGTGCAAAAAACTGAGGTTGAAGGGAATTCATGAGACAGATGTGTACTTCTAAATAAATGGTGCAAACTCCCAAAATATTAATGGCATCTATCAGAAACAGATCCAATTGCAGCTGTTCCTAAGCTCCCAAAGCTACTAAGTGGTTTCACCCTGCACCATTAGTCTGCAGCCATGAAGGGGTCTGTATCGCCAAGGTTGGCTACCAGAGGTTCCAACTCAGATAAATCTTCATCTTCCGGTGAAAAATATGTTGGGAAAGGAAGCAATGTTGTGTCTGGCTTTTTGAATACAGAATCTTTTATAAACACAAAGTTTCCTGTGGCACCTGGCACCTGACAAGGAATGAGCAAGTATTAATCATCTTCACGAGAAAAGGAAACCCTTTGCCTAATTACAATACCGGGATGAAAAAATGGAATTAGCTTGAAAAGTAAAACCAGCTGTGAGAAAAGAGGTTCCTTCATTCACTACTACATGAACTTTGCGTGATGGAAATATTAGCATAGTTTCAGTTATGATTCAAAGGACATGATACTGAATAGCTGCTAAATTTTGTGCAGAAAAGATTTTGCAGGCAAGTTATTCATTCAAAAAGTTCATCGAACTCAACCCAATCAGTTATTCTGAATAGAAAAACTTCAAGAGAAAAGAAAAAGGGAGGAAAGAAAGAAAAACATGTATCACTAACCTGGCCTTTTACCCAAATCAAATTTCTTGCTGGGTCAACTTTGTAAACCCAGATATTTTTTACGGTTACTTGCTTTCCTCCCATGCGTCCTGGCATTTTTTTACCTTTAAACACCTGCAAGAGCGGTGGGGGAAGGGGGGGGGGGAATGAAAATTATTCTCCCAAGAACGAAATGCTTATGAAATTTCTTCTCTGACATGCAGTCTTCTATGCACAAGGGTACAACAATTTTGAGTCTTATCTTTTAAGTTTTGTGCAGTATGTGAAAATTGGATTACAGCTGGCGCTGTTATTACTATGGCAAATTAACATGTGAACCAGTAGAATCAGATCTTTCCAGAAATACAAGAAAAAACGGAAATGACTTCAGAAAACAACTATCAGAGGTAACACTAGCCAACTTTGAGCCCTTTTAATGAACACATGCCATAACAAACCGACAAGGAACTCAATCAACAAAGAAAATGCTTCTCCTTAGCTTTTTTCCTTATCCAGTACCAGCAATCATAGAATTTCTTCTACAAAGAGCTACGCGTAACATGACAAGAACCATTAAAATTAGCCTTTCAGTGGGTCAATCAACCAGCTTGAGCCATCAGAGTCTGGTGCTAAGAGAATTCAAGCAACTTGAGTCTTGAGTTATTTAAGAAGTTAATGAGTCACCTACTTGTATGATTGCAAACTAGTTTGCTAAAGGTAGGCAAACATCAAGACAGATTGTCCTAGGCAAAAGATAACTCTGGTTGACAAAACAATAGTTTGATGAAAGAAAAAATACCTTTCCAGGGGCATCCCTTTGACCAGTAGAACCACCGCTTCGATGTGATTTAGAATGACCATGAGAGGCAGGCAAACCCCCAAAATCATATCTTTTCATAACACCCTATCAATACAGAAAGAAACTATTCCATATTAAAACCTCAACTAAGAAAAATGAATTCTGCGTTCCTCATACAATGCAGATTGATTTCGAATCAAACAACCAGAACTGTTTAAAACTTCTAACGAGCTATTACTCACAACTTTGTTGATGAGTATTGAGAAATGCCCTACCCTACTAGAATGGTTCGAAAGCCACAGTAGAGAAGACTTAGCAGGAAGGCAAAGTTGAAGCATAAATTGATATCACAAAGCAACATGACACAGGCGAAACGGAACTAGGCAGCAACTAAATGGAAATTAATAAAAATTAAGCAAAATGTCTTTATAATCGAATTGAAAGAATAATCCCTCACCTGAAACCCTTTACCTCTACTAATCCCAGTGACATCTACAAACTGTCCGGGAAGGAAATGGCGAACACCAATGGACGTACCAACAGGGAGTAAAGCATCCTCAGTGACGGGGAATTCCCTCAACTTCCGCTTCAAGGGGACACCTTGAGCTCTAAAATGTCCCACCTCAGGTTTTGTCAAATGCTTCTCCTTCTTATGCCCACATCCAACCTTTACGAATAAAAAAAAGGATTATTTTTTACTACACAAACTCTTCTATTCAGGCGATCAATCAATCACAGAGTGTATTCACACTGGAAAGAGAAGACAACTCCAAAGGAAGCACCAGCAATTTCAATCGTAGTCATAACTCGATTTTCAGCAAAAAGATGATATATTTCCAATTCTCCTATTCTTTTATTAAAGTGTTATTGAATCTAAAGTTTAAAATCGGAAATCAAATAAAACTAAAAACAAAAAAGCTTGAAGGACAATAACATAATTGGCAGAATGAATAGGAAATTTAGCCCACCTGGAGGGCAAGGATGCCTTCCTTTTGAGGGGTTTTGACTTGGGTAACGATGTTATCATCCATGGAGAGAACAGTGATGGGAATCCGAGCACCCCATTTGTCCCACAGAGCAGTCATTCCACACTTGAAGGCTATTGCCCCAGTCCGCTTGGAGCTTGGGGTCATCGCCCGGGTCTTGGCTTCCATGATTCGTTGGGGCAATGCATTCTCATGGTGGTATATTTCTGCTGCGGAGGAACTACTGAATAGCTTCCTGGTACCCGAAAGCTGGATGCTAGAGATCAGACCTCTGGATGCTGCCGACATAATCTCCAAGAATCAATTCTCAATTGCAATAAACCTACCGGAGGCGGAGGAGAACGGAGGGAAAGGAATGGAAGTACAGTGTATGGTTTTAGGAGGGTTTTTCACTTTCTCTTTTTTATTTTTTTTAGTTTTTTTTGAAACATTATTGTAATTTCTTTTCCCATATAAATTGGGCAGCTAAACCCCACCGAAGGTTTTATCCTCCTGACTCCTCCACAGTCTCACTCTTACCACCTCTTCTCTCGTTCTTTATAAGAAGAAAAATGCTGTCTGCCATATCTTCATTTGAAGCTCCACCAGCTCTATCCCATTCTAAATCTTCTTTTTTAATAAACCCAAAATCCATCACCAACGGAAATAGGCCTTCTTTCCTTTCATTACCAGCTCAGCCCGCCTCGAGAAGGTTGCTATGCGCCCCTCCTGCCGGAAAATTTATCCGAGAAGACTATCTTGTGGTATGTGCCCCAGTTATGTGTTTATATACCACATTTATCTGTATTTTAGTTGGATTAGCTGTTCTAGTTGGATGGTTTATGATTGAACTCATTGGTTTACTAGGAAGGAATTGGATTCTGGGATGAATTTGTTTGATTGATATAGTTTGATATCTGTTTTTCTGAGGTTTATAACATTTGTTTTGTATTGGGTTTTCTTTTTTTTTTTTTTCTTGGATAGAAAAAGAAATCAGCTGCAGAGATTCAGGAGTTGGTGAAGGGGAAGAGAAATGTGCCTCTGATTATTGATTTCTATGCGACATGGTGCGGTCCTTGTATTTTGATGGCCCAAGAACTGGAAACGGTAAGATGAACAATTTTGATAAAGCTCAAAAAGTGGTGACTTTTAGGCTACTTTCCTTTTTTATAAGAAAAAAAGATTCTGTGATGAATTTCATTGACTAAGTGAATCACACAAATTGGTTTCTCACATTCATGTAATAGGTTTTCTATCTCTTATCGATATTGCTTTTCATTAGAAATAATTATAAATTCGAGTTTACAATGAACATTCACTCAATATCTTGGATGTTGGATCCTGATGTGTTTGTCAGCATTTAACTTTTAGCTTTTACTTGAGTATTGTATTTTTGGTTTGATTGAATATGAAATGGTTCTTAAGTATAGAGTTCTTTTTTTTTTCTTTATGTGTCATCAGAGAATGTCTGCATGTGTAAGGAGCACTTATATTTTCTCTAAAATGATTTGCTTCATGCTTTGGTCCACTGCTGTAGCTGTGACAAACACTTTGCTTTTCGAATAACTATAGAGGAAGTTTTATTAAAGCAGGATTTCGAGCTGTATTTTATCTTTTCAGTCACTTCATTGAATATTTCAGTTCAACTTTTTCTTAGAACAGGAGATTGATTGAAAAATGAAATCTCTTTTTGCCAACTCTTCTTTTGTTGGGTTGATAGTGAATTCAGATGGTTTTCAGTCGCGATCAGTGGTTCTGCTATAGGAGATGGTTTACATGTTTGAAGATATAATTAGCTCTCACAGCCCAAATTATGCGACGTGAACATAGATTTACTTTTCTTGGTTTTCGGCTGATACCATGAGTGTACCAGATAGAGTATATTCTTCTTTCTAAGACTGTAACATCTACATGGACTCATAACAATTTCTAACTCAGAGGCAATTTTAGTGTATATAATCAAGGCCATTGCCATGAAATATCTCCCCCTTACAGTAACTGCTGGAGACTCTTCTCCCCTTCTTAGATATGCATGTATAGCATTAAGCAATTGATATCTCTAGTGTAGCTCATGTTGACAAACATTATTAGCTTTTTGTTTCACATGCATTCTACAAGAAAACAACGACCAAAATGGCCTTTCCCTGTAACGAGAGATTTTTTGTGTGCTTTTCACTTCCTTTGCGTGTATGCAGTTATACAGGCGCAATATAAACTACCATCCACTAAATGTACTAATAAACTTTGGAGGTCTTTGATAAAATTCAGGCGAAAATTACTTCTTTATTTTTCTTTTTTCTGTTTCAAGCAGTAAGAATATATCGTTTTGATTGTGTATATTCATTCATGCAGACTTAATAATCTTCGGTTGTGGACAATACTTGTTTTTCTTGCTGGTTTTCACAAAACAGTACGAATTCTTTAGAACACTTATTATTCGGTTGTGGACAATACTTGTTTTTCTTGCTGGTTTTCACAAAACAGTACGAATTCTTTAGAACACTTATTACAGATTCTCAACTATGTTACATTTTCTTAAGGCAATGGGAATGCCCTGAAAAGTATAGAAGACTTTCTAACCAGAGGGATCGTGCTTATTGGGTGCAATTTATAGGCATCTCTTACATTAAACATGGAGTCATTGGTTTTATATGCTGTTTTGGTAGAGCATTGGTTTTAGTTGTCGTTGAACTTGAAACAAGAAAAAAGCATAAACCAAAAAAAAAAAAAAGGAAAAAAAGAAAAGTGCTAAAGAAATAAGAAAAAGTCTGCAAGGATAGTAGCACTCTTGTTCTACCTTCCAGGTGATTGTCAGAAAACTAGAAAGTCAATGACAGTGAACAGGAAATAGTTCTTAGAACTTAGCTGCAATTGAGTTAGGAAGTTTATATTAAAAACCTGTAGGTTGTAGTTCCTTTTATTTTGTAAATAATTAGGCAATTTGCTCGTAGGTGTAGATTCTTCAAATTCTTTTGTTATCATTGAGTTCTTCTAGGCCTGGAAAAAGTGTGACATGCAGAAATATTAAGTGAAATAATTTCCTGAAATTACTTGGATCCTTATGGTTATTTACAAAAAGTAGTGCATATGTGGTCCTCATACTATTATAAGATTTATGCTTATATCCATTGAAATGAAAGATTCCTCTTGCTTGAGTGAGTAGCCTGAAGATATAGCATAACAGATTTGTATCATTCTTCATACATTCTTTGTTTCATTCAATGCATTCACTCGTTATTCTTTTGTTGCAGTGGAGTATCTGTCTTGTAAATATGTTGATGGGATCATAATACTAAATTCAATATATCATACTCGTCTTGCCTGAATGGATAAGGGATAATTGTCATTCCTGGTTTATTAGGACATTATTTAGGAATAAAATAAAATGGGAAAGTTCATGTTTTGTACCAGTTTATTTACCTAGTTGTAATTAGATCATTGGTCTCATAGATTAAAATGACTGTGAGACTGTCCATGCAATATTGCACAAACACCTGCTTCCAATGGGGCCAGCGAACACTTTTTGTATTAAGGCGAGAAAATTGAATTTTGTAACTGTAATACACATGTCTCTTCATAATCTAGAATGTGTCATTAGAAGTCAATTTTGTGAGTTTGGTAGCAACCATAGAAAAGTGATGCTGTGAACCTAGGTGGTCTTTTGTTTTGTGTGACCAGAAATGGATTTTATACACATACTGATAATTGGGAAAATGTTAGTATGTTACTAAAATTTTACTAGTACTGTTCTTGCTTTTATATTTCTCCTGTACGCTTATGGTTAGATTTTGGGTTTTAGTCCATGGAAGGTGGCCTCTTGAATAAGGAAGAAAGATAAGGTAACGTTGTATACATTAGGTCTTAATGGCTCGACCTTATGCCTGACCCTCCAGCTGCCGGAGCTTGCGCTGCCTTTCTAATGCACAAGTTGGATGTTACCTGTATGCAAAAGATTTTTAGAAAAGAAAATAGATTGCAGTCCCTATTAACTTTGGCATGCATATTCCTTCAAAGCAAGATGCTCGTGATTTAAAATAATTAGTACTCAGCAATGTTTGTATTGAATGAGCTTTAATTTGATTTTCATTTACAGCTTGCTGTGGAGTATGAAAATGACTTGGAGATTGTTAAGGTTGATACGGATGACGAATATGAATTCGCACGTGACATGCAGGTATCCAAGAATCTATCAGTCTGCTTTTCTCGTATTTCACTTTTCCTAGTTTGACTTACTTCATTTGTTATTTAACTTAGATGGTCTAAGCTGAATGTAAAAATTACCATTTCCCGTACTCCATCTATAAGATGATTGTATGATGGAATATGTTGTCTTGTTCAATGTTTAACTTACTTGCAATGTGACCTACCAGAGGTGTTTTGTGTTTTACAATTCCATCTCCTCTTTGGGGGCATGCAACAAAGCAATGTAGACCTACAAGTTCATCAAATTTATAGCTGGAACTTTTCCTGGCTTTTTCTGGCTTATCGGTATTTGAAACACTGACAAATTTGTACAAATTGCTGTCAGGTTCGCGGATTACCTACAGTATATTTCATTAGTCCAGATCCAAACAAAGAGGCAATTAGAACTGAAGGGCTCATCCCACTACAGATGATGCGGGATATCATTGATAATGACATGTGATCAGTTACTGCTGAATACAAATACATGGATGGAGAGGTCCTGCTCACGATCAAATGTTAAGAAATTTCACTTTTCTTCTTAGTTGCAATCCACACATTTTGGCTGTGGGATCTTTCCTGGAAAAGGCAATCTTGAGTGGGTTGCATCGTGGCATTTCATCTGTGTTGAGTAGATTTTGTAGTCTTGTATAGACTTAGCTGATTACCTTTTAGAATTGTGTCTCTCCAATCAAGACTCGGCTGCTTGGTTGCTTTTGATAAAGCTGGTAGGTAGAAAATTGAATATTTTTGGAGGTAGCTTGAATAGTAATGATAGTGGTACTAGTTACAGTATTCAGCATTTGGACCTTGCAGCTGTATTTATCGAGTTAAATTACTAATAAATTTGGCCCTTGGTTACGTGACTTTTGGTGTATATTTATGCTTCTTGGCTGAGAAGGAGCTGTTTTTTATGTCCTGCCATTTTGTTCATGATATTTACATTATTTTTAATCAATATCATTAATGCGTAAATGAAAAAAACTTAAGGATGCAATCAGGTTATTAAAAAAGTTTCTTCCATCAGAAGAAAGTTGAGAATTTAGATCATGGTTAGCTAAGAGAAGAAATAATTAACCTCTCTATATTTAATCCGATATTCGTAGAAATGATAATCTTTTTCTTTTCAATGATTATTTAGTTTGGATTATTATTATGAATATAATTTGAATAAAAGTTTAAAATTTGAATTAGACAACAGTTATGAAACTGGATTTTTTTATTTAAAAAAAAATAGAAACCTCTTCAAGAATAAAGACTACTCATAAATCATACACTATAACAAATAAATTTTATCCATTATTTAGTTCTTGGAAATAATGTCATGTGTACTTTCTTCACATGGTTGTTACTAGTTGTGAATGAAATTTTTGTATAATTCCTTTTTCTCTCGTTACCTTCTATCAATCACATATTTAATATTTTTAGAAAAAAACAAAATACATAGATTGTTGTTCTCATTTTCCTTCTTCATAGCGTCAATATTGGTGTAAATGACATTTGAGTTTTAGGATGTTGAATTAGTTTAATGAGATAGTTAATATTATGGGAAAAATTGGCCTATCTACCCAAAGGTTGACATGCGTTGTCAATTCTACCCTATTCTTTTTCGATTAGCCAATATTACCCTAAGCTATTCAACTGTTAACCGATTTTGTCCAATTGGCCAATTTCCGTTTAAATTGACGGAATTCTATTAGTTTTAATTATAAAAAATAATAGTTTTGAAAATTATAAAAACAACCCTAAAAATTTGTAAAAATAACCAAACAATCATTTTACACTTTTTATTTAATTTTTTCTGTTTTTTATTTATTTTTTATTATTTCTCATAACTATAAAAATATATTATATGATCTTTTAAAAATAAATATTTCTTTTTAAACACTACTATGCAAATTAATTTTTAATAATATAACTTGCAATAATGATATTAGTTTTTTAATCCTTTTTTCAATTTAAAGAATAATATTTTTGACTAAAAACTAATTTTTTACAAAAAAGTAAAACATTTAGCGTAGATTAAAAATTAATATATTAGTAGATTTTAATTTATTACAAATTGAATAAACAAACTATAGATTGTATTATCCAATTCAAAAATTACTAAACTAAAATATAGTGTACAATCTAGTGTTTAGGGTGTTGAGTTTCATGATAGTAGATATAAGATTAATTCTCACTAAGAATTTTTAACCGGGAGAGTGATTTTATCCACATTTATACATGGTTTACTAAAGGTGAGAGGGTTGAGTTGGATGGTCAGGTGATTTAAGATGGAAGATGATTATTACTGTGTTCGAGGCCTCAATTCTCACTGGGTCGATCTTTTTTTTTTTTTTAAAGGTGGAGTCCAGTACTTGAGCATATTTTTTTTATTATTATTAAAAAAAATTTTCCTACTAAAGTTAGATGTTAATATCTCAAAAAAATTATCACGAAATGTTAAACTCTCGCAATGATAAATATACATATTTTTTTATAAAATATTTTGTACCATTTTTTTTTACTTTCTGTTTGTACTTGGCCTTTTAAAGAAAATGTGTATTTTAGTTTAATTATTTTTTTAATTTTACAATACAATCTAAATTCTATTGAATTATATTGTAATAATACATTAAAGTATACCAATAAAAAAATTTAATCTATGCTAAATGTTTTATTTTTTGTACAAAATTATGTTTAGTTAAATAATCTTATTTTTTAGATTGAAAAAAATAGATTAAAAAAATAATATCGTTACTGTTAAACCATATTATTAAAAAATTAATATGTTTATGTAAATCAACCATGAGTAACGAATATGCATATCTATTAATTTGCAAAATAGTGTTTTAAAAATAAATAGCTTTTTTTTAAAAGATTATAGAATATATTTTTATAGTTATGAGAAATAGTGAAAAGAAATAGAAAACAGAAAAAATTAAATAAAAAGTGAAAAAGACTGTTTGGTTATTTTTACAAATTTTTTGGGTCATTTTTATAATTTTCAAAACTATTAAGGTATTTTTTATAATTAAAACTAACGGAATTCCGTTAATTTAAACGGAAATTGACAAATTGGACAAAATCGGCTAACGGTTGGATAGCTTAGGGTAATATAGGTAACCGAAAAAGAATAGGGTGAAATTGACAACGCGTGTCAATCTTTGGATAGATCGGCCAATTTTTCCTAATATTATGTCATGGCCATTGGCCACGTAACTCTGAAAATTTTATATAATGTTCTTGCATTAAAATTAAAAGTCGATATCATTTTTTGGATGATTTTTGTTTTTTAGTCGGTTCATTTTCTACACGGTCTTTGGGGATAACTTGATTTTACGAGAAGTTATTCAGTGCAACTTCTGTATCATGTAGGATTGTACAGGACAATAATAGGGTAAAAGTAATAATTTTGGGGGAAGAAAAATAATTTATACAAGAGTTTTAACATCAAAGGGTATTAATATTTGTTGCATTAAAAACCAGGATACTGCAGTTGTACCGGATAATTTTTCTGACTTTACCCAATTTGAACTCCCCTCGTCTGAACAACTTCAAAGAAAAAATACAGTACATAAATTTCTTCAAATCCGCGGGAACCATTTCCTTTGTTTTGTTCTTCTTCCCAAACTACTCCAACTGCAAAAACATTCTGTTCTGCACTCGAATCATCACACTTATTCCGTCCCTAGCTTCGGCCGGAGTAGTTGATCAATCCGAGCAAACCCTCTACTTTCTGCTGACTGTTAGCAAGGAGAAATCTCTGCCGGAATTGAACAATTTTGACAACAATATCGGAGTTCTACCGATCTTAGGGTTTCCGTGCTCCTCAAAGGTAATCATTGCTAATACTACTTAAATCGCTTGAAGTTTGCTTGCATTACTCGACATTGTTAGTTTTCGAGCTTAGTTGCGGATTGCGTTAAGTGAGGCATTATTTTACTAGCCAGTCAATTTCCCCTAATTGTCCTGCATTTTACCCTTGCGAATTTTGCGGCCATGGCTGGTCGGAGAGTTGATGCTGTAATGATTGAGTTATTGTTTTGTTTTTTGCTTTTTTCTAGTCTCTTGTTTCTGAATGAAGTGCCTAAACATGGTTTTGCTGCATCTAAAACCAGACTTTAATCCGAGGGGACTTTGTTTTTTCTTTTTTCTTTGTTCTTTTCTGATAAATGTGCAATGATTATGGTTTATGCTCTTTTAAATGTGCATTGTATTCGCTCTCAGTGAAATATATCTTTTTGATTCAATAATTTGAAGTGAGAAGGAGCCGAACTTAGGAGGTGCATGATATTGCGCATGATTTGATTATTTATGAATTTTTGGTAAGCGGTGAAGGTGAAAATATCTGGTGTTTTGAAGCACAAAGGTTGATGGTTAATCTACTTAGCTGCCATAATTTCCATGAATTACAGTGGGAAGGAAGGCTAATGATGCTCAGTCTGGCAATAGTTCAGGTAGAAGAATAGAAGATCATGATGAGGGACTTTGAATTCTGGGTCAAAAAAGGACACTTCGAGCATAAACAATTTGAGGGGATTCATTATCTGCATCACTCACGTCAAGTCCATCAATGTCTGCACAACTTGAGAAACGGACAGCTTCCCCATATCCCATGGTTCCAAGGAAATCTCAGTGATAAGAGAAGCAGAGCTCCCTGAGTCCTCTGAGGAGACCAGATAGGTCTCAAGTTTTACCAACAGAAACTGGATCAAAGAGCTTTGACAAAGTCTCCAGTTCAGTGGTGGGACAAGTAAAGAAGGAAACAAAGAAAGAGGAGTGTAGAGCAGTTGAATATAGAGGGTGAAAAAGTTAGCCTGGGTGGAGACCATGACCATAAAGCTTGTAGGTTGGAAAGGGAGGCGACTGCTGCTTGTCATTATAGGTCTCACTTTGTGCCACAGAGAAAACTATGCTTAGTAAAAGGTAGGTTCATATCCTAATAATGATTGTTTTTTTTTGGATTATTTTGACATGTATTGACCAGCCATAAAACGTTTTTAAGTTTGGCTATTGTTGGCGGAACAGTTAGATGTATGCCTAAGTTTCTTCTTCTCCCATCCTCCACCCCATCCCCCACATTTATGCGCAATTTATGATGGAGTATAATAGTCAATATTATAATTAGCGTTACCTGACTACAAATGGAATTTCATTAACATTAATGTTTTAAGTTGTACTCCTTGGTTCACGTCTATAAATGTAGTTCACTTTGTTAACAAAATATACTATTTTTATGGTGTTGGAGGGAGTTATTTACAAGTAGAACTAGATTTTGGATTACTAGAATCCGAAATATAATCCGCTGGCATTTGCTATTTCTAGCCCATCACAGGGGTTTATTTGTTAATTTATCCCTTGTGTTCTCTTTCAGATCGTGACAATCCAGACAACTTGGCAGCTGGTTCCCGACCAATTGGGCATCTGGAGGACGTAAGCTTTGGTCGTGTGCTCATGGAGATAAAACCATCTCTGGAGGAAGCCCCCTATGAGAGTAATGACACTGGAACAAAGCGCCGTAAAGTTGCTGATGCTAGAGATACTGCTTCGACTTTTCAACTCAAACTGGAAGAAAGTGCTCAATCTGCAGTTTCAAACGGTGGTAAATATTTCTAAAAGATACTAGTTCTTAAGTAAAAAATAATCATTTCAACTGCTATCGCAGTGCATCTAGTTTGTATTTGGTTGTTGAGATGAATTTTCTGCTTATGCTGCCCCTTATCAGTCTGGATCTTTGCCTTTGTCAGATGCTCATGGATTGGATAAGGGAAATGATTGTCTCTCCCCGAAAGATTCTTTCTCAGATGAACAAAGGTGCCTACATAAATACCTGAGTGCTGAGATGGAAAAGCTTTGTGAAGTTCTACAGCTTCCGGTAAAACTTCTATTTTTTTTTTTTTTTTTGAGTTTCCTTTAGTATGCTATCGTTTTTTTTTTCTTTACTGGGTCGGGGAGGGGTCGTTCGGGGTTTGAACTAATTATCTGTTGTGTTCTTGTTATTTTTCATGTTTTCTCTATTAGTTTGAGGAGACATGTGCGCTTAATTGATTGAGGAAGTCCTTCTGATCCCCTTTTTGTCACCCATCCAACTCTTATTATCTCTTCTGTCAGCTCTGCTCGGGGGAGTAGAGGGGACGGGGGGTTGAGGAATAGGCACATTCCTTATCTGTATGCCCTTGTGCTATGAAATTATGTGTGGTATGTTTACTTATGATTTGACTAGTCAAGATTGTGCTATGTGCATTTTGTTTCCCATAGACATTCAGTGAAGACTTCTTCATTGTGACACTTAATAGCTGAAATATGATTAACTTTGTGGTTTAAAGTCAAATTGTTGGAATTAGAAACTAGAGTAGGAACTTTGCACAGCATGCAGGTGGAAACACCTAGTAATGTTAAGGGAGAATTTCTTCAAGAGGAAATGGCACGAATGTGGAACTCTGGTATCTCTGCAAAAAATTCCTTCATAGGAATTAGCGAAAGGCCCCTCACTAGGCGAGGGTGTGGGGGAGGGTCATTCTTATGTGTCTTGCCCTTGCTTTTTTTTTATTTGCAAAGAGTCTGTTCCTGGAATCAATCCCCTTAACAACCACAAAGGAGTAATCTTAGCATCTCATGAATGCTTCTTTTTCTTGAGAATTAGCGAATGGACCAAAATCTGGATCTGGATAATAATTATTCGGAAGTTCCTTTGAGGAAACATCCCTTCAAAATCTTGAACTACACTTATTGTCGTGTCTGCTTCTTTTGGCATATATCTTTTTTTTGTTGCGCAGGTGTAGGCTGAAGTTACTAATGCTTGAAATCACTATCTAAATTATATTCACCTTAGAGCTCCAAACATAAACTTGGGTTTGAAGATAGTGGAGCTTTGAAGTGTAACCTAGTTGACATAGGGGGAAAGCAGGGGAGAAGTAATGAATCTGTAAGATGAGGTCAAAAAATTGACCACATTACCTCCCTGCTCAGTAATATTGGCTAATAAACTCGGGCTTGCTTTAGTACTCGTACATGTTCTGTCATTGAGCATGAACGCTCTCTTATTTCTGCTAAGAGAGGAACTAGTTCCCTTGCGAAGCTACTGGATGCTTAAATTGTATTGTTGCTAATCTGAGCCTTATATTTTGTGTATGGGTGGTGCTTGAACGAATGGATTTCTAAGTTTACCGACTTGGTCTCCTTAAGTCCACAGAACTTTCCCATATTCTTATTCGGGTGTAGATGGGCTTCAGTCTAGATTGAGTGACCACTCAGGTTTAACAATTGGAAAGAATTTAGATGATTGTTAAGCTTTTCATCCTTTTTTCTAGTTTGAAGCACCATCTTATGAAAAAAGGATCTCTGTCGTTACTTAATTTGTTCTTCATATGGATAGATAAAGGTTTGTCAACGCAATTCCTTCTAGGTAAATTCTGTATTACAGCCTTGCTCTCTAGTAGACTTGGATTTATTTGATCCTAAACCAAACTTTCTTGGAATTAAAGACGTAAGTTTATTTATCGAGAGCAGATCTGATTGTCATAGTGACAGTATGATTGATTTATCTGCCTTATCGCTATTTTCTCTGTGCTGTTATCTCTATTTTCTTTATCCTGCAATGTATTTATCTGATGAATAATCTCTTGAAATGCAGATGATCAAGCAAACTGTAGAAGCCTTTCTGGATTATGTAATGAAGAATCATCACGTCAATCAGGATTCCGTGCCAATCCTTCAGGCTTTTCAAATATCTCTGGTAGGTGTTTGTTTACTATCTTGTACAACTGATATACCTTGTAGAAACCCATAGCCATTCAAGAACTACTCTACTTTTTGCAGTGGTTGGATAATTATCGAACTTAAAAACAATTTTGTTTTTGGAACTTTTGAATTATCAGTTGTGATGCTTGAGCTTCTAACCCTGTCCCCAGAACCGAGTCATACTGTCTTAGTCTTTAGTAACACTGGAGAAGACATGTCTTCTACGAGTACGTTGTTAGGGCACTAAAGTCATGGACAATTCTCCAACTATTTGTGGCTTCTCTCTTTGACAAGATTTTGGGACTTGCAATGCTGACCCCCAGTTGAAAGAATAAACAACGCAAATTAGTTTGTACAAAATACTTCTCTGTGCATTTTGTTCTAGTAGAATCCTACTTCTGCATCCACGGTCCATGACTGGGTAAAAATGCTCTAAAATTTGTTAAGCAGACAATTGTTTTCTGCTAATCTTCTCTATTTTATCATGTCAGTAGCTTTGCTGATCCTTCACTCTATCCCTGCTAAGGCGCTACCTCAAATGCTGATATTGGTGTCATGATTTTCCCTCAGTGAATTATCACATGTCATGTCCTACAGTAAATTGTCCATATCCGTTGCTAGCTATCTGTTGTCACTTGTATGGAACTGGCTGCTGTTCCCAGGGCAGTTCGCGTTGTATTTACTAATTATATACTCTCTGCTTTCTATATGTTCTTGCCCGTTAAACAGGGCAGCAAAAAACATTTTTATGAAGTTGACTGGTTTGAGTTCCATTTATTTTTGGTTGGATTGTTTTTTTTTTTTTAAGAAATCTTATCCCCAGTAGCTGCCTCTTTTGCTATTGTGCACCCGAAGTTGGGGGGTGATATATAGAGATATGCCCTTAATTCCTTGGTCTTGACTACAATTGGAATAATAGTTGTTATTTTAGAAATGACATTACAACAAACTAGATGCCTTCTGCAATGCTAAAGTGACATGTCAGGATACTAAAACTGAAGCAGTGCCAATGGTTGTAAAAATTTTTTTAGTAGGTTGTCTCACTGTCCTTTTATCGTTGATGTTATTCGTTGCTTCTGTGAGAAAAAACCTTTTATAACTTTGCTCGTGGTAACTTTGGAACATATCGCAAATAGGATTATTATTTCTTCCATTTGGCCCTTTCTTTGTTGTACAGAGGAAATCAAGACAGTTGGACTACTAACTTTATCGTTAAGATGGTCTGAGAAATTGTCCAAAAGCCATATTGGACATTCCTTGTATACTGAACTTCTGCTAAGCATAGAGCAGTTAGCGTAAAACCTGACATCCATCTGAGCGATCTAGGTGTACAATAACCATAGGAACTTGCAGAATTCTGAATTGATAACTTGTAAAATTAACTAACTTGGAGCTTTGTCCTACTCCAAAGCTAATGGGTACTTGGCTGGGAATGGAACTGGTCTTCATCCAAATTGTTAGGAGAAGGAATTTGGTCTATTTAGGATTGGAATCAAATCAAAAGAGATCTTGAGTATCTTTTTCTCTATTAGGTAGAAAGAGAAACTGGTTGTTGTCTAGTATCAAACAAGTTCTTTGTTGCATTAGCTTTCTGTAATAATATTTCAAACTTTTCAAACCTTTGCTATCCCGCAGTTCAGTCCTAATTAGTAGTATGACGTTAACAGAACCTTTTTTTTCTTTGAACACTTTTCTGTAATATGAGTGATATATACTCTAATTTTATTGCTTGAATGGCTTTTGTTTTAGGAAATAAACCTTCAGTTTCTCTCACTATCAAACCTTTGCTATCCCGCAGTTCAGTCCTAATTAGATAAGTATAGTAGTATGACGTTAACAGAACCTTTTTTTTCTTTGAACACTTTTCTGTAATATGAGTGATATACTCTAATTTTATTGCTTGAATGGCTTTTGTTTTAGGAAATAAACCTTCAGTTTCTCTCACTATCAACTGTTTATTTTGGTAATTAATATTAACATAAATTGTCCATGATCTAGATAATTAATTAGGACTCTTTTGATTATACTTCTGTCGTTCTGTGTAGAGAATCTATGCTCTTGTCTTTTAATAAGTAAAATCGAAGAGATAGGGGTATTTATTTATTTATTTTTGTGAATTTTAAGAAGTAACATGTCACGTAGAGAAATCTGAGAGTAACAGATGATGGCTTATTGACTCAGTTTCCTTTGGTTATCCTTTTGCATGTTGGCTACTTCATAGGTATCATATTTGACCTGAAGTGAATGTTTGTTTACATATATCAATTTTCTTCTGTCTGGATATCATGTATATGTGCAAGATTAAAAGGAATTCTGCCATGAATAACAAAGAAATGTGGTCCTGTTTGTTTCCACTATGGGAACTTAATTGTGATTGTATGTTTGTCTTTTGTCCTTGTGTTGGTCCTTATTCCTTAAAAGAATTTGATTTTTAGGACAAACCTTACTTGCCTCTATAATTTACAATTTATTGTGTTAGATTTTTTTTTTCTTTTTGAGAAATGAGCCCCTGTACTCTATAAACTGAATGAACAGCACATTCAACGCATGAGACTTATTTTCAAAATATACACCTTGGTTTATAAGGAATAAAAACTTCAATAATTTCATAAGGCCTTAGATTCAATACTATTTTGATCTTTTCATCAACCTGATTTAACTTATCAGTCATCAACACTCTTACTACCCAAATATGATTGAATTTCCTTCACTTCATGGCTACTAAACCTCAGGCTCTAAGTCAATCCACTTTTTAATACTAGTTGCAGAATAACTATCCGCACCTTCCCTCTAATTGTCTCCTTCTCAGTCAGTGGATTTGAGAGCAAAATGACAACATTTTATTTTATATTTGAGCAGTACTTAAAAAAATTGTTCTAATGAAATAATCTCTTCTTTTCTCAGTGTTGGAATGCAGCCTCAATCTTGAAAAAAGAAATTGATAAGGGAGATTCTCTTAGGCTTGCAAAGAAGGTTTTGAATTTTCAGTGCACAGAGGAAGCAGCATACTCTTTCTACTTGAAATTACTGTCGCTAAAGAAGGGATTTCTGCAACTTTCGAGAAACAACAGTGGGTCACCTCCAAAAAATCTCGTTTCAGCATCAGAAGGTTGTGGAAAGAAACTACCCCTTGGGGGAAATCCTCTCTCAGGGTCTTTTGACCTGCAAAACGTGAAATTTGAGGCTGGCGAAAGATCATCTAGTGTAGAGGTTCTAGAGGAACAAATTGTAGAGGAATTAGGAGGGGATTTTGTGGATAAAAAGATAAAAAAGCTTCAGAAGAAATGTGATAAGTACATGTACCTGCTGCATCAAAAACATGAGAAGGAAATTCTGGAGTTACGTGAGATGAAGGAAAAACATAAACTACAGTTGGAGGGTGAGGTTCGGCTTGAATTAGCTGTGATTAACTTAACCTATCCTGAAAAACTGAGGGCAGACATGCTGAAGTCAGTAGACAATGAGTTCAAGAAGAAATTACAAGAGCGTGAAAACTTGATGGAGGCAGATCTTAAAGAGCTTCAGGCGAGGCATTCAGCTGAGTTAGAACAGAATAGAAAATCTATTGATGATTGGATGGATAGGATGATGTCTTGTATCTCTTCCTCTGGTCCTGGAAAGGAAGTACCTGCTGCTACCTCTGATACTGGAGAAGAAAATATTGATAGAATCGTACAAGATGACTGTAGGGCAGGGAATGTGATACCTTCAGTCATGTTGGAGACTGCAGCAGATGATTCGGTTGCTGCTGATCTTTGTTCTGAAACTTCTTTCTCTTCTCCAGCGAATCCAGTTACAGATAAGGTGTTGGTTGTTGAGCAAGAAAGTGCAGTATCCTTCACTAGTGTTGAGATTCCTCCAGGGGTTCCTAGCACAGGGGGATCTGAGATTGGTACTGCCTCCACTTTAGAATTGAACACTTCTCTAGCAGTGGAAAGAGGAGATAACGAAGGAAATTTGGTAGCTGCTGATGTCCAGGGTGACCAGATTGATCAGACTCGAAGTGGCCCTAGAGAGGTTGCTTCATCCCCACCACTAGCAGCAGCAGAGAGATCTTCCCCGACAATTCCTTTTTCAGAATTACCACAGGAACACGTGAGTCTCTTTCAATTCCAAATTCACAATGCTTCATTGTTTTGAAAATCAAACTTGCAAAACGAAATTATTATTATTAGTGTTATTATTATTATTATTATTATTATTATTTAATCTATTTCTTTATTTTTCTGTAATACATCAAGAACAGCAGCCAAGCCTCTATCTTGTTATGTGCAGTTGGCTATATGGGCCACACTACACAATCTCACTTAGTATCTTAGAAAAATCATGTCATTTTCTTAAGTTTCTTTCAAATAATGTTTGTTTATGGTAGGCATGTGAAATTATGGGCAGCCGCCTTCTTATTTCCCTCCTGATTTGAATCAACTTACTGATGGACCTTTTCAGCATGGCCATACCAAAGAGGACAACTTACCAATATCTACAGCTCCTCTTCAAACGGTTGAGAGTTCTTTGGAGCATCTGGATCAAGCACGTTCGCGGAGTGGAGAAACTGTGCGTCCACCTCTGTCAATTGAAGCTATGCATGGTGGGAATATTGCTCGCTGTCAAATTGAAGGAAGTAACTCTTTACCACCTCCATCAATTGAAGGTACATATGCAGGCCGTATTGCAAGTTCTCAAATTGAAGGAGGCAACTCTTTAGCCACCACCTATGGAGCATCTTTTCAAGTAGTTGAGGGGTCCGCCGCACATCCACATCAAGCTGTTTCTCTGAATGAAGAAACCTGCATGCTGTCTCCTTCAAGCGAAGGTCCGAACCATTGTGACAATCACTGTGATTTGGTGGTTGAAAATGGAACTGATTGTGGACCTGATGTTCAAGTATCTGGAAGTACACTAGCTTCAAATCAACACGCTGAAAACAGAGTTAGATCCTGGAACCAAGCTCCATTACTAACAGAACCTATTGTAGGTATTCCTTTGCATGTTCATCCACTCCAAATTGAATTGGAAACTTTACGTAAAGACATGGACGGAGCTGCTAAACAATTTGATGGCATAGTAAGTCCTCCCCCACAACCCCTGGTGACATTTCTAGAAAAAAATATTTGTTCATATGTTGTTTTTTTTTGCCATTTCCAACAGAAATTGCTTTTGAAATGTCAATCTGAGAAGGAAATAAAAGAAACAGTTGCTCAAATTCGACAGAAGTATGAGGTCAAAATTAAGGAAGTTGAGTCTGCCTTTCTGTTGAAAAAGACCCAACTAAATTCAAACTGCAAGTTGCTTTTCATGAACAAGATTCTAGCTCAAGCTTTTGAATCTATGTGCTTGGACATTGAACTCCAACAAATGATGAAATGAGGCAAGGCAGTTCACTTTGGCATGCCTTGATGGACTTGTGAGTTTTCAAGGTTTCTTTTGCTTTTATGATGCATTTGGTTGTATAACCAAATAGTCGACTTGAGTGTACTGATATGTTGGAACTGTTTGCTCCTGAAGTTTGAATTGCACTTACATTCAGTAGCGGTCACATTATATTCAGTTGATTTGACATATTGTTGGATGCGCCGTTTTCGAAATGTAATAATATTTTAAACTGTTTTTTTTTTAAAATATGGTTCTCTTGGGCTGATCAGTGATTTCCCACTAGATTCATTTATTTCGAGCATCGCAATGCGCCATTTAACTGTTCCAATTGGAAGTGAACATCGTCTGTACTTGCTAGGAAAGATTTAGCAAATGATTTCTTACAAAAGTTTTGTGGAATGAAGCTCTTCTCTGTTCACCTTTTCTCCTTAAATTTAAGTCACACCGTAACTTGCAGTAAAATTGAGTTCACAATGTTCGTTGACGATTCTTGTGGTGGCTGGCTTTATCTAGGGTCCTTGCATGACCTCCCGAAACTTTCACTATTTTCCTCTTACTTCCAGAAGCAATAATATTAGTTTGATATTCATGGTGATATATGTGCGATATAATATATCCTATATTTTTCATAAGTATTTCTTGTTCTCATCATCACTTATTTGAAATCATCATCAAAGTTACCATCGAGACCTAGATCACCGAATTGCTGCAAATATGTTTTTCGAGCCTCGGACCAAAGTTCGGAGTGATCAACCACCGGTAGCAGTTCATTAAGAATATATCTGAAAATTTCTTGTTGCTCCTCGTATGAAACCACTCAAAAAAAGGGGCACAGTACTAAGAAGTATTCTTAGGTGCATGTTTCTTGGTTTGTGGATAACAGTGTTGGGGCATTTTCGGAAAATTCAGTCTGGCCTTGCAAACGTGAAGAAATGTGGGGTTTTTGAGACATTTTACGTGGAAGAAATTAATGAACAAAAACTAGAAAACCAAAAGCAATCCAAAAAATAGAATACAACTAGAGTATATGATACATGGCTAAATATTTTCCAATGGCAAGAATTTTGTATAGGTTAGAGTATATCTGCCAATTTTTCATTTCACTTTGAAAATCTAATAATTTATTTTAAATATATGGGAAATATAAAAGACAATTTTTTTTTAAAGAACCAAAAACATTAAGGTAAAAATGTTTAGAATATAATAAAAGAGAGAAAGTACACTTGTTATAGAAATATTCATTTCGTGCAAAGAAGAGGCTACTAAAAAAGTTTCTTCAAGTGAGAAGATCCACACCTTAGAGTTTGCTATCTAGAGGATTATGCATTTGATTATTATATTCCTCGTAATAACCTAGCAATGTACATCATTGAAACGGTTTTGTCAAGGCAAAACTATTTAGCCATGGACTACGGTCGAATTTGTGTATGAACACCCGAAGAGCTTCTCTTGGCGGGTGGTGACTCAGGAACGTAGAGTTAGTGGTTAAAGAGTTGGTTAAAGTCTCATAATCTCATTTCAGTTTTGACTTTTTTTGTAAAGATTTCAGACAAGATAAATTTAACAAAAACTTTTAAAATATCAATCTTGTGGATGTGGAACCGAATTGATACTATTAATAAATATATAAACTTAGCAGCTGTTCTTTATCTCAAAATTGAAGGGCATTTTGAGAGTGCGCATAGACTAGCTAAGACGTGCCTTCGGATTGATAATGTATTGTAATAGGTCATTTTCTAAAATGAATGTTTCTAGAGAAAAAAATAAAATAAATTGAAGGGCATTTGAGGATTTCCGAATCAAAATCACTTTCTACCCTTTCTTACCCTGAAAAGCAGGGTAAGAATTCTTACCCTCAAAAGGATCTTATGCGAGATCCGTTGGTGTCAATAAAAAGAGAAGAATTCTTGTTATAAACTTTTCTTGGAGCATTTTTTTTTAAAAGAACCCGATGAAGATTTCTTTGTTTTTTTTTTTAAAACATTAATAATTCAACCCAAATGTTGTAGGTGCATGATTTACTAACTAAATTGATGGCCGGAAAAATGATTAATTGAGATTAATAGGTCGAAAGATTCCAGCAGATAATGGTGCACATCTTGTGCGACATGTGGGCTTGTTCCGGCTAGCTAGATTTCATTCTTCGAAAATATTGGAGTTTTTGTATTGCATGCATGATAAATAGTATTAAAATAATGCCATCAACACTTTGGGGGAAAAAAAAACCAAGAGAGAGGAAAATGTCAACTGTCAAGAGCAAACGTCATGATTTGAACTTTAATACCGAGATCTAAGAATTATATCAGAAACGAGCCTCGTTGACATGATATTTGTCTTAATGTGAGTTTTAAAAATCTGATCAAATTAGTTAAATACCAAAAAAATGAACAATCCAACAACCACTTAAGGACTGGTGATGACCAATCGTTGCAATGAACAACACAGTGCCAATCTGTATATCATTCGCATCATTTCATCATTTAGTAACTGAACTAAATGCGAGGGAGAAACATAAAATTTTAAATTCTTTTATTATGTTTGGTATTAAAATTTTAAATTTAATACCAAACATAAATTTTCTGCGGTTGAAGGGGGAATCCCACGCCCTAATTAGTCCACACAAATTCAACAATTTTTGGTTTTAGAAAAGTTTGAAAATTTTAAATTGTCATTGCCTTAACATTAATTTGGAAGTTAATGCTAAAATTCAAATTGAAAATTTTGAGTAACAGAATGTGGCATATATATTGAAGGACTCACTTTTCATTGACTTTTTAACTTTTGCACTAATTCAATTAGGCTTTTCGGGATTTACGATGATGCAGAAAAAAGCCACACCAAAACAACAATGGTGTTTTTTCTCTGTGCGAAATCCGGGCATGCTAAAAACAATGATCTCACATATTTGAGCGGAATCCGGTCATGAACAAAACTAACCCCACAATAAGATCAAATCCTTTTTTTAAAAAAATGTGCAAAAGGGCTTTTTTTTTTGTGACATTAGATCAACCTTAAAAGATAGATCTAAAGACAAGAACCGACCTGCTAAATAATGAATTATTTGTCCTTCGAATAGCTGAAGCTAAGCGTGCAGATCTGTTTTTTTTTTTTTTTTTTTCCATTTACATTTATTCTTGAAAAATCCCTGTTCTAGTGGCTACAATCTGCATCTAGATAGAGTAAACTCAAATCAAACTCTGCTTAGACTTGAAGAAATACAAAAACAAGAATAACGCTGTAGAAATTAAGCATCAAGAAGGATCAATGCTGGAAGCTGTTGATGTTGCTGATCATCAGTTGAATGATCATAAGGGACCTGCGTGCAAAATTGATAATGGTTGACTGCTCTGCCTGCATGTTGACTAGAACTTCAGGGACCATTGTGTAAATTCTATTAATAAAGTCCGCTAACCGACTCAATAAATACAGAATCCCTGTCAGATTTTGTACACAATTATTAGATACATTTATTTAGACTGATTTGTTTCTAATAGAACCCTAATTGTTCTTCTTAGCTAAATCATGAATTCTACCTCATTTTATGATGGATTTTTGAGTTTTTAGAAACCCTAAATCCCACTCTGTTCCTTTCTGTCTTTGAAAGGGTTTGGCAAATCCGGTCCCATTACCATAATGTTGAACACACAAACAACCAAAAAAAACTTGCATGTGGTGAAAAAATGTTGCATTAAAACATTTGGGCGGTGAAGCTTTTTATGGCCATCATGGAAAGGAAAAATTACACACTGTTGATCTCGAGTTCTTTCTTGTTAGTCCAATTACTTAATACGTGTGAGCTGATCAACTGAGCCCTTTGTCTGACTGATTCTACTGCTGCTTTTCCTCCTTAACTGTCTGCCCCATATGAATATTACTGTTTCTCGATCAAAAGAGTGACCAAAACTCCATACTCATCTTGTTTGTCCTCATCTCCTGCTTTCTTTTTTTTTTACCCTTTTCTTCGTTATTTCAGTGCTATTGTGGTAGTTTTCTACCATTAGAATATAAAAGAAGTTACAAAAGAAAAAAAAAAAAATTAAAACAACAAAAAAAGGAGAAAAAATTTCAGTACAAATGAATATGTATAATATGGGGTTTTGTTTTTGTTGGTATGTACTTTGGCTCTTGCTCTTTTTCGCAGGAAAATCTCGATCCACATGACAAATGAAACTTGTGCACGATGCACACCGCACCATTAAGTATAATGATGCTACATGATACTAATTGATATCCTAAAGTATTGCATGAAAAACATTGTAAACAATGAATGATGATTGTAACTATATTCTTAAAAAAACCGGTTTTCGATACCAAACTTACAAGTGTTTCTGGGATGATTTATGCATGAGAACATGTGTGTGTGTGTGTATGTGTGTGTGTGTGTGAGTGTGAATTTAGCACAAGTTTTTTTATGGGGTTTTGCACTTTAATTTTTGTTATATATGTCAAAGAACGATAGGTACTTCGTGCTGATTCATGCAGGTTTAGCTTCATGAGAATTAAGATTTCCAGCCTTTTAAGTACAAACATGCAGATTGAAGCTAAAGCTATTTATTTTGTTAAATCCTGTGCCTGATTTAAGATATCCGTACTGCAACTTTTCCATTTACGATTTAATTAATGGAGTTTCTTCCGTTCATGAATACGTAAATGTTTTTATATATACTACTACTACTCATTATTGAGTTGTGGTCATTTGTGGGCTTTGTTGAAATTAATGATGCATGAATCCTGAATTCAGAGTTTTTCCAAACTTGCTAATGTTACGTACTATATATATATATATATATTTGCCATTTGTTGGGCATGATCCAAAAATTACTTAAAACTAATAATTTTCGAACTGCAGGATCATTCCGATTTAGAAAAGAGCTCTTCATTCTCTTTGTTTTCAATATTGTGTTCTTAACAATCATATAATTTTGCTTCTTAAAAAGGAAAAATTGTAATGTAAAATGTTAGGTTGATTAGATAATGTGTCAATATAAACACCCTAAGTTACTCCACTTTAGAGTTACTTCGCATGTGCTGACATGCATCCTCGTCAAATTTGTCCGGAAGATTCCGACATCCGTGATTCCGGTAAAAAATTGAAAATGTTGAATCTAACTGATCCAGTTCATGCCATGATGGAGAAACTCCCACACATTATAGTAACAACTACAAGTGCGAACTAATCAGATCAGCGTAGCCTAATCAAACCCCAAAAGAAATCGACATCACCTTTAACACCGCCATCATTTTAGTTTTTAGATTTTTGGGGTTTTGGGTTATGTGAAATCTGCTATCAGAAATGTTAGTTCACAAGATTTGTCTTTTTGAATTTGCTCAAAATAAAAAAATCAATATTGCCGTTCGGCTACCAATTCCACACATTAAGAAATCCACCTTTTGTTGCATTTTTGTTCTAAATTTTGTCCAAACACCTTGGAATACCTTCTTCTTCTTGGCCTTATCCGATTTACTTTATTAATAGGAAACTAAATCCTGAAGAGAATCTAAAGCTTCTTTAAAACTGCCTAGGTTCAAGAAAGATTGACTATTAAATCATACTCCTACTGAAAACATACTTAGATAAATTCACGACCGAGAAACAAGTTTGATCAATTTAGCCAACCAATAGTTGTTGTGCAAGTAAATTGGCAGCTTTTCCTTTTACCCAAAAAAAAAGAAGAAGAAAAGTAAAAATAAAAATAAAAATTGGAACTTTTAAAAAATCCATAAAGTAGCTTGCAACAATTCAATAGATTTTCACATTTTTTTGGGCTCGATCCATACTAATCAATCAGTTAATTTGGTGGACCTGTCCTTATGCTGGCCAGAAAATGAAATTGTACTTCAAAGCTAAAAGCATGCAAATCTGAGATTTATTATTTGAGAATGCACAAAAATTTTCAGAGAATATGTCCTCAACTCTTACAAGCTTTATAAACTAATTTTTTTTTTGGGAAAATCTGGATTAGGGATAGTTTGGAAATAAACAATCAATAAAGAGAGTAGTACTCTTACTTAATTTGTATTAGGAGCATAATAATTCAATTCTACTAACATGACTTTAGCACTTGAAATAATTTTTTTCATTTTATTTATTCAACCATGAATTAAAATTTATATTTAAATTAATATAAATAATATTATTCAAATATTATAATACATAAAACTTAAAACTTACTTGATGAAAAAATGTATTTATGTTAACTTGAAAAATAAAAGTTAATATTTCCTCATTTCTAAAAGGAAATTTTATGTTTAATGTTGATTTCTTTAGATAAACAATTTTTTTACGTTTCACGTGAACTTCGACATTTTCTAATTTTTTTTCCCTAACTCATGCTTAAACAAGCCAAAAGAACAGGTTTTGTAAGAGTTTAGTCACATATTTTGCCTTCTATGTGCATGAAAACTTGTATATTTTGTCGAGAAACATATATATATATATATATATATAATATAGATAGATATTGTGTGTGTGAGAGAAATATACATAAATGTGAGTGAAGAATTTTGTATCATTGAGTTTTTAGTCGAGAAATATACATATATGTAATCGTTTCAATCACTTTAGAATTGTTATATCAATTATATGTACAAAAAAGGATGGAATAAACTTCCAAAGTATCCAAATTAGTGTAAACATAAGTATTTTATGTAGTTAGAGTCATTTTTTTTATTGAATTATTATACACCTAATATAAACTATTTAAGGACTATCCATTTTTTTCTCAACGTCTCTCATCCAAACTTTCTCTAGTTTTTTTTTGAGTAATCACAAACTCAAATTCTTTATTTAATCAAACATTTTGCATGCAGTTTCGCTTCTCACCTGGGGTTTAAGTATCTTCCTAATGTTAGAGAAAAGAACAAAGCAGATGTTCTTGCATTTACTAAAAATTAAAAAAGTGATTATTTTGGTTATATTGATTAATGATTTTGCCAAACAAACAGGATTGAGTGGGTGAATTTAGGAGATGTGAAGGGTTTGGTGCACATTTACACGGTCGACGAGTTTATCAATCTGGAGGAAAAGGCTAATAATGACCTTTGTTGAAGGTACTCCTTGATCGTAATTCAAAAGTAACAGATTACATGGCAAATGAACCTGAGTTTTGCAACTGCAATCTCCTGAATGATCCAACTAAGGCAATGGTACAATGGAATGAATACCATCTATAGTTTCATTCAAACTATATCGGTGTTAATAAAGATAAAATAAGTTAAGATGACTATTAATTATTAGGATCTAGAGAGCATGAGGTAGCAAAATTATAATCAAAACACACACACACACACACACAAAATTTTGGTTTAAGTAGTGGCTGGTTTGATAGTATTTTTCACTTATGGAGGTGGAAAGAAAAAATTTATTATCCAAATTTATTTTAATTTTCAATTTTCATCTACTATCTTATGTTTGAACTCTTCGAATTCTTCCATAAGTTTGTTTCTTCTCTCTTCTTCAAGAAATTAATATTGAGTTTATTGTATTCTTGATAGTCGAGGAGTCTCTATAACTCTCGTTTAAGTAATTTGGAATTTTCAAGTTTATTGTATCCTTCATTTTATTCTTGGTATTTGAGGAGTCTCCATATTATGAGTGATTTGAGAGTAATATCCTTGTTTGGCAGAATTCTCCAGAGGGTATCTTTCTGTCAAGTCTGCTCATGAAACTCTTTGTTGCCGTTAGAATGTGGATTCCTTACTGAGTAATATATGGCACAAGTTGGTACCTTCTCGAGTCTCATTCTTCTCATAAAAGCTGCGTAACGGGTTGCTACCATTTCCCAAAATTCTTTGTTCTTTTGGAATTTTTACTATGCCTTCAATATGCATTTTCTGTCATAAATCGACCAGATGGGTTGGTTCATTGTTTCTATAACTGTGAATTCACGGCTGCCATTTGGCTCGTTTTGCATCAATCATGAGTGTTGCCATAATAGGCCACACAAGCTTACAAAGTATAATGAAACAATGGTGGTCGAAAGGAAACTTTACCATGGTGCATCGATCCGCAATTAAGTTGCTTCCCTCTTTTGTGCTTTGGAAAGTTTGGAAGGCAAAGAATAAGATGATCTTTGAAGGTACTAAGCCCACTCTAATCTTTGTAATTTATTCTATTGTAACTAATATTCGCAACTTGTTATTAGTATATGATCTCAAAGTTCAAAATCAAGCCGAAAAAGTTTTTATTGCGGATACCTTTGGTGTACATTTGTCTCGGTCTTTGAAAAGGAAATTTCAGGTGGTAAGATGGATTCCACCATGTTCAAACTCTTACATCTTGAATTCAGATGGTTCTTCCTCCACATGAGATGTTGGGTATGGGTTCGTCATTCATGGATAAGGGCGTAAATTTTTGTATGGTGAGTGTGGCTATTTGGGAGAAGGTGATAGCTTAAAAGTAGAAGTTTATGTCATTCTGTTTGGTTTGCAAAAGTGTGAGATTGTACAGCTTTCAAATGTGGTGGTTCAAACTGATAAGATGCTTTCGGAGATCCTAGCAAGACAGGTTGGATTTCCTAGGAAATACTACTTCGAAATGGCAGAGATGAGTTCTATCATATATCGAAATGAGTATTCAATTATTCATATATATAGAGAAGAAAATGCAGTAACTGATAGATTGGCTAAGGAAGTTTCGATAAGAGTTTCCACAACTTTTGACTTGTTTTCCTCCCTACCACGTTATGTAAAGGGACTTTTGGTTCTAGATCAAATGTCCTTTCCATATTTACGTAAGTGAGTATAGGAAACTAATTGCTTCTCTGGAAAGGGTTAGCTTATACACTGCCATATTTTTTTAAATTTAATGAAATAAAATCACGGATACTGCTGGCTATGTATAGGAAGGTTACAATGTTCATTTTAGAGGTATACCCTCTTTGTGTATTTTGCCTTTCTATTCATAGTCCATCGATTTCTTTTTTTCTTTAAAAAAAATCGAAAGAACAATATAGGCTTAACGTCATGGTGACTTGAGAACTTAGAGCTAGTGGTAAAATAATTGATTAAAGTCCCATTTCAATTTTGACATTTTTCCATTAAGATTGCAAACAAGATGAATTTGGCGTAAATTTTTTAAACTCTCATTCTTGTGGCGTTGGGACACGAATCGATAAACATATAAACTTAGTGGTATCTCAAAGTTGAAAGGCATTTGAGGGTTTTTGAATCGAAATAAATTTCTCAGGCGATAAAAAGGGAAAAAGTGTTCTTATAAAGTTTTTTTTTTTGGAGCTTTTGAAAAAAAAAAGAATTTGATGATCGAAGGTTTCTTTTTCGTTTTTTTTTCTAAATTAATAATTCAATCCAGATGTTGTAAGGTGCACGAGCTACTAACAAATTTTTTTTTTTTGGTTAAATAGTAAAGTGTATTGATGAAACTCACTAACTTCATGTGTTTTTACATTATCCTGTCTACTAACTCTGCCTTGTATACTATTTACATGAATAAATTGATTCCTATTCTGCTCATTTCAGTCCTTTCAGCAGGGGTTGCTTGCTTATACAATTTACAAACTCTACAGCTGATCTCATGTTTTATCAACTCTATTCTCTCCATTGCAGGTTGGCTCTTAGCTCCAAACTGTCTTGTATACCTTTCCATCCATACATGGTAGGTTATAGCATTGATAGAAGCATGTAGCAGATTCGGTTTCATCTTTTTAAAGCGCCAGATTCTTAGCAGCTGACTCCTCTTCATTTCTTCTACATCACTATAGAAACCTAACCAAGCTTTGATGCCAGCCAGAACATCCTTTGCATATTTGCATCTAAAAAACAGATGCTCAAAAGTTTCATTTTGGCTGCTACATAAGATGCATTGCTGATCCTGAATATTGACATTTATGTGCAGCAGCCTGTCTGATGTTAACAGACGTTTTCTCTAAGTGAACCAACTAATAAAATAGTGTTTAGGTACACTGTATTTGGACCAGACGATCTTTGCTTCTGTCATTTTTGTGCCTGATCCTTTAAGCCATTGATAACCACTCCTTGGTGTATACTTCTTCTGCTTTCCAAGCTATGCATCTTGCTATATTCCAGGCTTTAGGTCATCTCTGATCTTTAACAATTTCTTCTAGTGCCAGCTACTATCTCTTGGCTGCTTATAATCCCAAATGGATTGCTGCTTTAAGAAGTAGACATGCATCCATTTAACCCAGAGGCTTTGTTTCTTCTTTGCTAGACTCCACAGTTGCTTTTCCATCAGAGCTTTGTTCCAGAGACTTGGATCTCTGATGTTTAAACCTCCTTCCTTTTTCCTTCTGCAAACATCAGTCCATGCTACTAGAGCCCAGCATTTACCATTTTCTTTCCTCCTCTACAGGAAAGTTCTAAAACAACTGATAATCTGCTGTATGATACTTTGTGGGATAAGAAAAGTACCTGCCCAATAAGAGTGCAAGCTTAGCAAAACTGAGTTAATCAGTACAACTCTCCCTGCATATGAGAGATGCCTAGTGGTCCAGCATTTCAGCCTTGCAATGATCTTTTCCAGCAGAATTTGGCCATCTCCTTTACTCGATGCTGTTGGAGAGATTGGAAGGCCTAGATATTTCATTGCGAAGCAGCCTTTTTCAAACTGGATAATATGCCTGATCTGATCCTACAATTCCATGGAACAACCACCAAAATATACATTTGACTTCATCTGATTAACAGTTAACCCTGTTGTTGCAGCAAATTGATCTAAAATCTCTTTAATTTTCCTGACTGTATGTGTTTCAGCCCTACTAAATATCAAAAGGTTATCAACAAAGCTTAGTGATATGATCTTCAGTTTATCACATTGAGGGTGAAAACTTATTTTTCCATTCCCTGCTGCCATTTTAAAGTGCCTAGTTAAGTTCTCTATAACCAGTACAAACAACAATGGAGATAACTGCAAGTGGTGAGACAGACTAGAATCCAGCTTATAAATCTTCTAGGAAAACCATATTCTTCCAGCATCTCTTCTATAAAGTTCCAGTGTATAGAGTCAAAAGCCTTCCTTAAGTCCAATTTCATGACACAGCTTGGTGGTGTACGTTTCCTTCCATAGAGTCTGATCAGCTCTTGAATTAGCAGTATATTATGCATTATGTTCCTTTCCTTGACATAGGCCCCTTGGTTGAGATCAGTGAGCTCAGGCAGTACTGCTTTTAACCCTGTACTCAACATTTTAGAGATGCATTTATACAAGGTGTTACAGCATGATATTGGCCTGTACTCTATAGCACCCTTAGGCAATTATTCTTAGGGATCAAGGAGATGAGAGTGGCATTCAATTGCTTCAGCATCTTCCCTGTATGAAAAGAATCTAAAATGGCATCACTGATTCCATCTCCTATGGTGTTCCAGGCTGCTTTATAGAAACCACTGTTGTAACCATCTGGACCAACACTCTTGTTAATGTCTATACTAAACAAAGCTCTCTTCACATCAGCCTTGGTGAAATTTTCAGTCAGGAGAATCTGCTGATGTACAGTCAGTTTATTCGCTAACTGAAAAATTTCACTCTTGGCTGGTGTTCAGTTTGCTTCTGTTTCAAGTAAATTTTCACAATATCTGATAAAGCGGTCCTGCACCTCCTTCCAATCCTCTACTATTTCATTATTCTAATTTATGAAGCATCTGATTTTACTCCTGATGTTTCTTTGCTTCAATGCTGCATGGAAATAGCAGGAATTTATGTCACCTTCTACAATCCACCTTTCTTTCAGCTTTTGCTTCCAGTAACTCTTTGCTGCCCTTGTGGCTTTAACATGATTCTCCAATATCATTTTCTCTTGCTTCTGAAGCTCTACATTCTGGGGGTCATTCATCAGTTTGTCTTGTATTTTCTTCAATCTCAACTTCCGTTCCTTTTCCTGATCATCTATACAGCTGTATTCTTTTCTGTTTAGTTCCTTGAGTTTCTGTTTGAGCAGTTTTTGTTTCCTGACAATACTAAACTGCTTACTTCCTTTGATTTCCAAGCTCCATATAGACTTAACAATATCCTGGAATTGAGAGTGCTGAGTCCACATATTGAAGAATTTGAAAGATTTTTTATTTTGCTGAATGGTCTCTCCCATCTGACAATCAGTGGATTATGATCTGAAATACCAGCATGATTGACTACTACATAAGCCTCTTGATATTCCTGTAGCCATTCTTCATTTATTAAAACTCTATCAAGCCTTGCCATAATTCTCATATCCCCCAACTGCTTGTTAGTCTAAGTGAATCTCCAGCCTTGTGTTTGCATGTCCATAGGATTTGCAACTTTCACCATTTCTTTGAATTTCCCAATGTCTAGAAAGTGTCTGCAATGCCTCCTAGTCTTTCCTCTGGCTCTAGAGTACAATCAAAGTCACCAAGCATAATCCAAGGAGCTTGAATGGTTGGAGAGATTCCTTGTAAATCCCCCCCATAGAGACTGTCTGCCCTAAACTGTGTGATCATCATACACTAATGTAAGAAAAACCTTCTTACTTGTCCTTATTTCTTCAAAGAAGCAATGTATAAATTGCTTATGCATCTTATTATTTGAGCACTGTAATCTCCTTTATTCCATAGTAAAAGGATTTTCCCTTTTTCTTGCCTTTCATGGTTACACTGATAATCATAACTAAACCATTTCCTCTGCATCAATTCCATCACTCTTTCTTCTGTCAACTTGGTTTCTAAAAGGCCAGCAATACCAACTTTATTTATAGAAAGATAGTCACCTATCTCTCTGTGTTTCAGGGGACTATTTAGTCCCCTTACATTCCATGAAAGGTTGTTATTCATGATTACTAGACCCTATATTAGGGTGACTAGTATCCTGATAACATATTCCATTCACTAATCTTTCCTTAGCATGAATTCTTGCTTCTCTAACTTTCAGCCTTTTTTTGATTCATGATTATAATGCTTCCTTCTGAGTTGATGGCACTTCTTTCACGGCTTTGGGGACTAGTTTGCTGCACAGTTGGATTCTTTGCAGGACTTTGCATTACTTCCTTCTCTTTATTCTTTGTTGACTGTGAACCAATCTCACTGCCTCCTTTAACTATTTCCTTCGTCTTTCGCCAACTTTTTTCCACTGGTTTCCTCGACTCTTTAGTTTCATGTCACAAACCTTTATAGTTGTTGCATTTCACTGGCTTCCATTCATATTTAGCAGCTTGTTATTGCAGTGCCCCACGTTCATCCTCAAACCAAATTACCTCAGTCAGCTTTTCCTTGATATCATCCTCAACCATCACCCTTGCAAAAGATGTTCTCAGCTTTTGACTAGTGATATCATCCATTTCAAGAGGATAACCAATCAGACTAGTCAATCTGCTAAGAGTTATGGCATTCCAGTATCTAAGTTGGAGCTTAGGCAGTTGAATCCAAATTGGCACTTTTTGAACTTCATCCATTTAAATCTCATCCTTTACTGACCAATGTTTTACTATCAAAGGCTTCCCATCAAAATGGTAGACATGCTGTTTTAAGACATCCTCTTTTGCAGTTATCGACTTAAATCCAACAACATATATGCCATTTTCTAGTAGCAGTACTTTATCCACTCCTAGCTTTCCCCAATTTCTTCGAATAAAGCCATTGAAAATAGCAAAAAGGGGATTTGCACCCAGGACATAGCAAAGTACTGACGAATTCCAGTATTCAACCTCAGCTTGAATCTCATCACCCGTAATTTTACCAATTGCCTTATTATTCACTACTTCGGGCTCAATATAATGCAGAGATTTCATACGTTCTCAGTAGTGTTTTTTGCTTTACTCTGTACCTCCCTTTCCCCCAATTTCACTTCCGATTCCCCCACAGCCACAATTTTTTGATGATAAATCGTTTCGAACAAAGAACTTGAGTTGGAAGTACCATAAATTGCAGGATTAGGGCATTTCAGAACTTGAGTTGGAAGTAGCATTAATTACATTTATTGCGCTATTAGGGTTCTTCCCAAAGCTGATCTTCTGCTGGTTGAGGATGATTTTACCACGCGAATTACTTCTTTCATCTTCAGCTTGTTCACGAGCTTCCGATCCATTACCCTCAGCTTGCTTCTTTGATTTCTTCGCCATTGGCAGACAATTATCAGCGAAATCGTGCAGAGAACACGCAATGAACGTGTTTTTGCCTGCAGAAGCACAAAGAGTTTTTTTAATGAGTATTAATGTTTTTTTAAATATTTTATTTGCTAACAAAATTTAAGGCAGAAAAATGATTCATTGAGATTATTAGCTAGTAAGATTCCAGGGAACAATGGTGCAGATCATGTGCGAAATGTGGGCTTGTTCCGTTGGGTTGGCTAGATATCATTCTTTGTGAACATTAGTTTATGTAACAGAAATCTGAAGCGATTAACCCATTTTACATTAGATAATTAATATGATTTTCACAAATACATTCAACACCTACTTACAGAATGTTATACACAAATAGTCACAATTGTCTAATTGGATCTAATTCCAATGAGCTCCAAATTGTTATATTTGTTATTCCATTCGAAATTAGTACATTCTCAAGATTTATTTAATCCATATCTTAGAAAAGAAAAAGAAATTATAAGAATTCAATATCGAAAATTAAGTAAATTCCTAAAGAATAATGATTAGTACAAGTAAACAATGACAAGGAAAGATTACAAAGGAATGATCTCACCCATCTATTGTTAAAACTTTCCAAACAGGGTTTATGCATTTAAAGTTAGGGCATAGTTAAGATTTTGACACATCATTCTTTGTCATTTTTTTCGTTATACCTATCACTACTCATTCCTAAATTAATAATAGTCAAAGGTTGGTGAAATGTTAGAAATAGAGCAGTGAGTAGTAATCACGTTAGATAGTCTTTTTCGATTTAATACTCACATATTTTGAGCCCAATTTTTCCAGAAATATCACATCATATATAGTTTTCATGGTTAGCAAACAATAGCTAGTGTCCACTCATTAGAGTCTATCATAATATTAAACTAACAAAATAAAACGCAACAGACAAGAACACTGTAAAAAGAAGTCTAACTTAGATATTTGACCGAAAAATGAATGCAATAAAATTGCTCGGGAAGATAATCTCCCACCAAAAGAATTAATTAACCTGTACACTAAAATTTGTTCTTTAAAAAAGATGACTCGGATTCATCCCATTGCCCGCACCCGTATATCACACACTTCCCCCCTATAATAATATCGGCTCAATTCTCACTATTGATGTCGTAAGCCTTTCAGTCCATTTCTTTAGAGAGATACTTCGGTTCTTCAAGCGAGAATTTCCACCTGAAGATTCGCGATCAAGAGGATTCTATATCTCATTATTATATCCCTCATAACAAGGTAAAACAAAAATTCTTAAAACAGTATTGTCAAAACAAAGCATCCCCGAAAAGCACCGTCTGGTTATTACTCCCTTAGTTCTGAAATTATTGTCCAATTTGAATTTTCATATTCGGTACAATTTGAACTAAAAGTGAATATCTAAACTGAGCAATGGTTTTTGGACAGAAGGAATATTACACTTATCCCTAATAATTTTTTTTTTAAAGTGCAGAAGTCAAGCATGTAAGGAGCATAAGTGAAAGAATATTTTCGTGTGTCTATTATGTGTATACAACATGGTATATATACAAGATCCATAGCCAATAGTAACGGGAAACCCTAATTAGGGTTTCTATAAGTACATAGTCTATCACCCCCCGCGCAATCGTAGCAGGAGAAGATTTCATGCCTAGATTGGTTCTAAACATATAAAATTTATCCTTAGCTAATGACTTTGTAAAAACGTCCACAAGCTTGGACTGTGTAGAGATATGAAGAACTTTGAGAAGGCCAGCAGCGACACGTTCACGAACAAAATGAATGTCAAGACCAATATGTTTGGTTCGGGCATGATTAACGAGATTGGCGGCTAGGTAGGTAGCGGAGACATTATCACACAAGATAACCGAGCACTGTGGAAGCTTGATACGAAGTTCAGAGAGTAGATTTTCCAACCAAACTGTTTCAGCCAAAGCAGAAGCGACCGTGCGATATTCAGATTCAGCAGAAGATCGAGAAACAGTAGATTGTTTCTTTGAGGACTAGGAAATAAGAGAATAACCCAAGAAGATGCAAAACCTAGTTGTAGAACGACGAGTGGTAGGACACCCCGCCCAATCAGCATCAGAATAAGTAACAAGGCGATCAAGAGAGTCAGTACGAAAATATGAATACCATAGTGAAGGGTGTCCTTAATGTAGTGTAGAATGCGTTTGATAGCCTGAAAATGCTGCTCCCGAGGATCATGTATATGCTGACAGACAAGATTAATCGCATACTGAATGTCTGGTCTAGTGAAGGTAAGATAATGTAAGGCCCCCACTAAGCTCCGATAGAGTGTCGGATTATGAAAGGGCGGAGACTAATTGACAGAAAACTAGAATGCTAGAGCAAGATGAGTAGCAACGGGATTAGCATTGGTTAGATGATTGCGAGACAACAATTCCTCAGCATACTTGCGTTGGTGTAAAAACCAACCATTAGAGTGACAAGTGACAGAAACACCAAGGAAATAGCTGATAGGGCCAAGATCAGTCATAGCAAAAGCACTCTTCAGAGACTGAATGATAGTGGTGAGGAGACGATCACTAGATGCTGTCAAAAGAATGTCATCAACGTAAAGTAACAGAATAGCCATGTCAGATCCAGCAGAGTAAACAAACATAAAAGAGTCGGAGCGACTTCCTGTAAATCCCTGAGTGAAGAGAAAAGCGGTGAAACGGTGAAACCAAGCCCTGGGAGCCTGCTTTAAGCCATAACGAGCTTTGTTCAGTCGACAGACATGGTGTGGATGATCTTTTTGAACAAAACCAGTTGGCTGTTTCATGTAGACAATTTCATTAAGATGACCATGCAAAAAAAGCATTTTTAACGTCCAACTAATGAACAGGCCATTTACGAGTAGTAGCAAGAGTTAAGACAGTCCAAATTGTCACTGGTTTAACCACCGGACTAAACGTTTGATCATAATCAAGGTCAGGTTTGTGATTGTAACCCTGAGCGACCAAACGTGTCTTACACCGATCAAGAGAACCATCAGATGTTAGTTTGGCTCGAAAAATTCATTTTGAGCCTATAACATTAGTAGAGGCAGGTGGAGGGACTAAATCCCATGTATGATTGGTAATGAGAGCATTGCATTCATCACTCATTGCGGTACGCAATTCAAGATATTTATTTGCTTCAGTAAAAGATTTTGGTTCAAGGAGAAGTGTAGGGGATGTTGGAATAGCAGTAAGGGAGATTATTTGTTTAGGTTTACGGATACCAACACGAGTGCGAGTGACCATATGATGAGTAGATGGATTTGAAGGTGGAGGATCTGACGTATTTTGCGAGGAAGTAGAAGATACAGGTGTTGGCGGCACTAAGGGAACTAAAGGTCCTAGTTGTTGAGGTGGTGAATTCATCAAGGGAGAGGAACGTGAGGAAGGAATAGATCATGGAATAAGATAGGAGGGATGTTTGAAAGAGGGTTTTGAAGGAGTAGGTGGTTTTCCCGATAAGAGTTGAGCAAACGGAAAAGAAGTCTCATCAAAAACAACATGACGAGAAGTATAGACGTTCTTGGAAGAAGGATCAAAGCAACGATAACCTTTATAAGACTCGGGATAACCAAGAAAGATACAAGGAGCGGAGCTAGGATAAAGCTTATGGGAAGCTAAATGAGAAAGATTGGGAAAAAAAGGAGCATCCAAAAACCCTTAAGGAATTATAGTTGGGGAGATGACCAAAGAGAAGACAAAAAGGAACATTACCCTTTGTAGACTTGGTAGGTAAACGATTTAACAGATGGATACTTGATGACGGTCAAATTGTTACATAAAAGCATCACAATTAACTCTGTATTTAGTAGGAAATTGAGGGGTATTTCCTAGCATTAGTGCATTTTACTTAACTCGTCTTTGTGTTTTTGTTAGGTAGGGCTGGATTGAATAATTTCTGAAAATTGGAGGCCAAGGGAATAATTTATGGGCTGCTGAGGTAATTTTGCTGAGCTGGACGAAGAAGCAGCCCCTTAGACAAGAAGCATCTTGTCATTAATGACTATGTCTCCTCAAAGAGGCATGCTTGTCCCCCAGCTGCAATCTCAGCCACCTCTGCTGATCAATGAGAGCAATGCTGCCACTGCTAGAAGAAGAAAAGAAGAACAGCCAAGTTGGATTGCAGGCTCAAGACATTGGGAGGATTAAACAACTACAAGCATGGGGAGGCTATCTTGGAAGAAGAACCGGCTTCAAAGCTCTATAAAAGGAGCTGCATTCCCAGCATGAACACACATCTGAGTGGACATACAACACACAAAACACCACAGAGAGAGAAGAAGAGAGCGGAGAGGGGAGAAAACTCCAAAGGAAGAAGAAGTCCAGTAGCAGAAAAGAGGAGTAACAGACCTCACTCGCCTGAGTGACTTTTGTCACTCAGGCGAGCGACCTGTCGCTCAGCCATCCAGATTTGCTTCTTCTCAATGCTTTCCTTCTTTTCTTGTATTTTCTGTAGTTTGTATGTGTAGTTAATTAGATTTCATTCTCTGGAACCTATGTAGTTTAAGTTTGTGAATGCAATCGGATGATTTTGTGTTTTGAAGTTAAAGCTTTCATCTACCTCTTGATTAAATTGGCGATTGTGCACAGAACTAAGTGAATCCCGGAAGGGTAAACAAGGTTTAGAATCATTTAGTTTCAACTTATGACTTGGAGGTAACAGTCCAAGGTTCTAATTGAGATAGGAATATACTTAGTTAGCATAAGCATTCATATAAGGCTTGAAAACTTAATGACTTTATGATTTGATTAATCATTGGAAAATAGTTTAATTGAGTTCATAAAGATACCTCTAGGAAAAATCGGAAGTGACTTAGAGATATATATGTGCCTGAATGAGCATGAATTCATACCAAAAGAGTGCAAGGTTACAACTTGATTACATAGGGAAAAGAGAATGAATATCCAGTTTGTTGAGTCAGTCCCTTGAGTCGGAATTCTCACTCCCGTGAGTGAGGTTTCATTTGTGTTTGTTTGTTTTCAGTTCTGCAGAGCCACTTGTGTGAGTGACTTTACCACTCGTGCAAGTGAGTGACACTCTGCAACTTTCTTTCTTGTTTCTCCAATTTTGTGTTCCGGTTATTTGAAGTTTAACCCGTCCCTGTGGGATCGACCTGACTTATCCTATCTACAGTTTAAGTTGGGAAATTATTTTGGGGGCTTCGACAACCCATCAAATACTAGTATGTAAAGCCTCTACTCAGAAATCATTTGGTAAGTGAGCTTGTGTAAAGAGTGTGCGAACCATGTTGATGAGAGTTTTATTCATGCGTTCAGCCTTGCCGTTTTGTTGAGGAGTGTACGGACAAGAGATACGCATTTGAATCTCCTTAGACTTGAGGAAATTTTGAAGAAAATGAGAATGAACATATTCAGCTACACCATCAAATTGAAGAGTTTTGATAGAAGCATTGAATTGATTATGAACAAGATTATAGAAATAAATAAACTTTTGAGGAACCTCCGATTTATTTTTAAGGGGATACACCAATAAATAATGAGTGAAATCATCAAGAAATAAGACAAAATACTTAAAACCACTAAAGAAAAGAGATGGAGAAGTCCAGACATCGGTATGTATTATATCAAAAGCATTAAAAGTGACAGAAGAAGATGGCATAAAAGGGAGCTTATGATGCTTCCCAATTTGACAAGCCTGACATAGACTAGTTTTATTTGAAGTAACAATTGAGCCAGGAAGACTACGACGAGACACTAAACTAGACAAAACAGAAAGATTCGGGTGACCAAGACGTTGATGCCAGATACGAGAGGAGACAGAAGCAGCAAATGCCGGACATGACGAAGGTGACATAGCAAGAGACTGATGCAGTAAAGTGGATGGAAAAGAATAAAGTGAACTAGCACTATTACAACGTAGTCAAGGGGTCCTTGTCCAAAGATCCTTCACAGAAAAACCAAAGGGGTCAAATTCAATAGAACAGTTATTTTCAGTAGCAAATTGACGAACAAAGATAGTGTTTTTGGTAAGTGAGGGAACATTATAAACTCTAGGAAAGAGAAACTTAGACCAAGAAAGTTGACCAACGGATTTAATTGGTAAATAATCACCATTACCAATAACAACACGAGTAGAACCAGTATAAGGTTTGGAATGAGTAAGAGTACCTGAAGTGGGAGTCATAGTATTACCACAAGCGGTATCCATATACCAGGAGGAATCAACAGAGGGAGGAACAGAAAGCCGATTATGTTGATCAACAAAATAAGCAGGTTGTTGAAATTGATAGCAATCTCGATCTGAATGATTGAACTGGTTGCACAATTGACATCAAACACTAGATGGATTCGATTGAAAAGAAGGCCTCGGTCCAAGAAGGGAAGGAGCGCGCTACCTGGGAGTAATCATGGGAGCTGAATAAGTTGAAAAAGAAGGATAATACAAAGAGGAGAACTGACCAAAAAATTGATTTCGGCCACCATCACGGCCACGCCTTCGTGAATTCGGAAAACTATGACCCCTGCCACGGTCACGATTGGATGAAGAATTGGAAGGAGTAGCTGACGACGTTTGTTGAGAGGAATCAGGAGAAGCCGCCGCCACCAAGGCCGTTGTTGCTGCAGGAGAAGAAGGAGCGGCTTTCTGAAGCTGCACTTCATGTAGAAACAACATCGATCACACTTCAACAAAGGTGGGAAGGGGAACTTTGTGACTGATACTAGTGGAAACAGATTGATAATCGGAAGGTAGAACGGCGAGAATCTGAAGAACTAAATCTGAGTTAGAAATTGGACAACCGATAGTAGTCAAGGAATCTGCCAACATCTTGAGTTGTGTAACATAATCATTAACAGTGGAGTCCCCTTTCTTTAAGCTGTGAAATTTCAGCTTTAAGTGAAAAACCGGGAGCCAATTTGGTCATGAAAAAGCTTCTCAATGGTGAGCCAAGCATCACGAGCCGTGAGGGTTGAATTTGGTTTAACAATGGCCTGCAAAATCTCGGTGGAAACAGTAGCTTGAATCTAGGAGAGCACAATGGAATCGATTTGGGTCCATGATTGAAAAGCAGGATTAGGAGAAGAAGAGCAAGACCCGTCGAAAGCAGGGAGGGTTGGCGGAGGACAGGGCGATGATCAATCGATATGACCCATGACGACATGGCCGCGAAAAACAGGAAGAAAAAGTTCCTTCCAAAGCATGTAGTTGGTGAAGTCAAGAACGGGAGTGATGTTGTTCTTAATATTTGAGAGGCCAATGGCCGGATTAATTAATGATGAGGAAGCAGAAGAAATGCCGGAAGAGGGAGTGGTTGTTTGCAGGAGTTGAGGGATCGGGGTGGCAGTAACCTGTGGGGTGATAGAAGAGTCAACCGAATTGGTCATGGCTTCAAGGAAAAAGAACCGAAAGAGCAACAGAGGAGCAGACGAAGGTTGTTGAAGTGGTCAGTACTGAAAGTTGTTGAAAACAGCGGCAGAGTACGAAGCTAACAAGCAGCAAGGAGGAGAAAGAATCCAAACTGTTGGAGGATAAGGTTTGTGAAGAACAGCAGAGAGGAAGAAGACAAGGCCGCAGGAGAAAAAAATTGATTTTTACTGTGGGAAGAGAAAAAAAAAACCGGAAGAAGGCGCGGCGGAAAACGGTGGACAATGGAAGCCCTAAAAATTTTTGAGAGGCCAAGAAAGATGGGACGATACCATGAAAGAATATTTTCGTGTGTCTATTATGTGTATACAACATGGTTTATATACAAGATCCCTAGCCAATACTAATGGGAAACCCTAATTAGGGTTTCCATAATTACATAGTCTATCAATAAGTGAGCAACTTTGCTTGAGATGCACAGGATTGGAGACTTGTATAACGCAGAAAGTATAAAATGGCAGTTACAATAAGGACAAAATTACATTTCAGCTATTTCATAATAGCAGCAATGGACAACTAATGTAAAATGCATTAATACTAGCCTCCATCCCAAAAGATGGAACGCACTTTACATAAATAATGTCATCCAAAAAAAAAAGAAAAAATTTAAATTCGAAAAAGGTAAAATAAATAAAACTAAAATGATTGAATGTTTTGAGTACCATACACTAAAAAATAAAGTGATATATTCCTAAAAACAGTACAATCTAAATCAAACGCATTCGTATGAGAACTCCTTCCAAAACCATGAAATGTTCTTGAATGATATATTCCTATATTTTATATATCCATATTTTTCCTACAAATTTCTTGTTCTCATCATCACTTTTGGAAATCATCATCAAAGTTACTATCAAAGTTACTATCACTTTTGGAAATCATATATTTTATGTTACATGGATAAATATTTTGCAAATGGCAAGATTTTTGTATAGGTTAGAGTATATTTGCCAAATTTCATTTCACTTTGAAGATCTATAATTTATTCTAAATATGTGGCAAATATAAAAGGCAAAAAAATTTGAAAAAAAAACCTAAAAACACGAAGGTGAAAATGTTTAGAAAAAATGAGAGGGAAAGTACACTTGGTGTAGAAATATACGTGCTATAATATTCATTCAAAGAAGAAGCCTACTAAAAAAGGTGGTTCAAGTTAGAAGATCTACCTTAAGAGTTTGCTATATAGAGGATTATGAATCTGATTATTATATTTCTCGTAATAATTACCTAGCTACGTAAAAGTTATTGAAACAGTTTTGTCAAGACAAAAATTATTTAGCCATGGACTACGGTCACGAGGGCAATCGAATTCGTGTATGAACACCAGAAGAGCTTCACTTGGCGGACGGTGACGCAGGGACGTAGAGTTAGTGTTTAAAGAATTGATTAAAGTCCCATTTTAGTTTTGACCTTTTTCGTTGTGATTTCAGACAAGATAAATTTAACAGAAAACTTTTAAAACTTCAATCTTTTGGAGTTGGGACCGACTTCATAAATAAATAAACTTAGCAGCTGTTCTTTATCTCCAAATTGAAGGGCAATTGAGATTTCGGAATCAAAATGACTTTCTCCGTAAAAAAGGACGAATCCTTGTTATCAATTTTTTTTTCGGGAGCATTTTAAAAAGAATCCGATGAAGATTTTTTTTAATTAATAATTCAATCCAAATGATGTCGGTGCTTGAGTTAATAAGAACTAAATTGATGGCAGGAAAAATGATTATTTGAGATTAATCTATATCTTCTATATACTATAATAAGGCAAAAACCAGAGAGAGGAATCTAAAGTCAAGGAGTACATGCCACATAAGATTTTATCCTATGTGGCATTTTCTTAATTTTCTAGATATAGAAATGCACAAAACAAAACAATAAAAATAAAAAAAAAAAAAACGCAACTGAAAAAGTCCAAACTATATATTGATTCGACCAAATCTCTGCAAATCCAATGGACAGATCTCTTCCTCCTAAAAAAACACAAACGCAACTTAAAAGAATTTTATATTAATAATTTATTAAAATAATTAAAGAAGTTAGGCAAACCTGAAACTTCTATAATTTAGCTTCAAATATGGAATTGAGTTAAAATACTATGGTGATGGGTTGATGTAGCGAGGCTAAGAATGACTTTGGCAAAGAATAAAAATATTAAAAGGCTTCAATTATGGCTATTCTTTCTTCTTCTTTTTTAACGTTTTGAAATCCAAATTTTTAGTTTATCTTTCTTGAACCTAAATGGCAAAATGTACATACATTAGAAATAAATATACTAATTTATATATGAATCAACTACTACTCGCTAGTTAAGGAGGTCTCAACACTGGGGATCTCACAAAAATGGTCTGAAGATGGATAGGAAGCAAAATAGCTGAGAAGCTGTTTGTTTTGTCATACAGAAATGAAATCAAGAAACGGCTTTGAATACTGACGAAATGGTTCTTCTTGAATGCTGATGAAATCATGATTCTAACGGTGCTATTTGCTTTAAAATCTAGAATAGTTTGATTATTATCTCTGTTTAGCTAATCTTGGTAATAAATTTCAAGTTCAGGTTGTGCTCATCATTCCACTGAAAATTTGCTTAGATTTCTAATGCACACTACATTCCAACAATAGTACAGCGACTGTTGAATTGGTTATCTACTTAATTTTTTTTATTCCAGTTTCTGTTTCCTAAAACAATATTTGTGCTTTTTAATAAGATAAATTTATTTGTCTAATCGTGTATGACTGCTAAATATTTCGTGTTTTCAACAAATATTAAGGGGTCTATGCGGCTAATATTGGGCTCGTAATTTTTGGTTGTTTTTTTTCATGAAAAGAAGTCTACATATATTATAGTAAAGCAAACTCTAGAGAGAGAAAATCTAAGGTATCGTATCATGCCACATATGACTAAATCTTATGTGGCAGATTTATGATTTTTTGAACCAAATTTTAAAATTGTTTTCTTTAAAAATCTAACTTTAATTCAAAAAAAAAATGAGCAGGATGGATTTGATATTTGCGAAAGTGTCTACAAAACAAGAGAGAGGAATCTAAAGCCAAGGAGCACATGCCACATAAGATTTTATCCTATGTGGCATTTTCTTAATTTTCTAGATATAGAAATGCACAAAACAAAACAATAGAAACCAAAAAGAAAAAAAAAACGCAACTGAAAAAATCCAAACCCTATATTGATTCGACCAAATCTCTGCAAATCCAATGGACAGATCTCTTCCTCCTAAAAAAAAATGCAACTTAAAAAGAATTTTATATTAATAATTTATTAAAATAATTAAAGAAGTTAGGCCAACCTGAAACTTCTATAATTTAGCTTCAAATATGGAATTGAGTTAAAATACTATGGTGATGGGTTGATGTAGCGGGGCTAAGAATGGCTTTGGCAAAGAATAAAAATAATAAAAGGCTTCAATTATGGCTATTCTTTCTTCTTCTTTTTTAACGTTTTGAAATCCAAATTTTTAGTTTATCTTTCTTGAACCTAAATGGCAAAATGTACATACATTAGAAATAAATATACTTATTTATACATGAATCAACTACTACTCGCTAGGTAAGGAGGTCTCAACACTGGGGATCTCACAAAAATGGTCTGAAGATGGATAAAAAGTAAAAGAGCTGAGAAGCTGTTTGTTTTGTCATACAGAAACAGAATCAAGAAACGGCTTTGAATACTGACGAAATGGTTCTTCTTGAATGTTGATGAAATCATGATTCTAACGGTGCTATTTGTTTTGAAATCTAGAATAGTTTGATTATTACCTCTGTTTAGCTAATCTTGGTAATAAATTTCAAGTTCAGGTTGTGCTCATCATTCCATTGAAAATTTGCTTAGATTTCTAATGCACACTACATTCCAACAATAGTATAGTGACTGTTGAATTGGTTATCTACTTAATTTTTTTTTATTCCAGTTTCTGTTTCCTAAAATAATATTTGTGCTTTTTAATAAGATAAATTTATTTGTCTAATCGTGTATGACTGCTAAATGTTTCGTGTTTTCAACAAATATTAAGGGGTCTATGCGGCTAATATTGGGCTCGTAATTTTTTGTTGCTTTTTTTTTTCCTCAAAAAGAAGTTTATATATATTATAGTAAAGCAAACTCAAGAGAGAGAAAATCTAAGGTATCGTATCATGCCACATATGACTAAATCTTATGTGGCAAATTTATGATTTTTTGAACCAAATTTTAAAATTGTTTTCTTAAAAAATCTAACTTTAATTCGAAAAAAAAAATGAGCAGGATGGATTTGACATTTGCGAAAGTGCCTACAAAGATATTAATGAAGAAAGAAATAGGTAAATTGTATTCTTTAAGGGTAAAAAAATAGTCCCACCCTCACATTTTAAATAAAATATTTCTGACAACGAATAAGTTAATTAAAGATAAATTATTAGATAGGTAATGAGAAATAACTAAATCAACGAACAAATGAGGCTAAAAAATAAAAAATGAAGGAAAGTGAGAATGCATCATATTTAAAAAAGAAAATAATAAAATAAAAATACTAAAAACAAAAGTCACTCCGAGACAAGGAATAAAGGTCTTGATATCCAACCTTTTTTAATTTTATTTTTATTTTTTTTATTAAAAAATTGGATGGCCTCTACAACATGTTAAGGTTATTGTTTCTTTAGTAACCATTCCTTATCATAAACCTTTTCAAAAAAAAAAAAAATTTCCTTATCATAATCTCTTAACCACTCTAGCCAACCTTTCCACCCCAGACTACCAATGTAGTCTACCAAGAAATATTGCAAGATATATAATTATTTAATTCAAGTTCATTTTTGTAATTTCTTAACAATCTTTTTTGCGTTAAATAAATTACCAGTGTATTCGTTTGGTAAAGTATTATCGATGTTTGTGTTTTATATTTTTCAATGAATTCATTATATATTTTATAAAAATACAAAAATCTATACAAATATTAACATTTTTTTTGATTTGTTTATGTAGTAATGTCTATGTATATATGCTCCCCGTCCATCGGACGGATCCAACACCTAGTAGCTATAAAAGGATTCCAGCAGACAATGGTGCACATCTTGTGCGACATCTGGGCTTGTTCTGTTGCACTAGCTAGATTTCATTCTTTGAAAACATTGAAATTTTTGTATTGCATGCATAATAAATAAATAATTAAATACTAGTATCAAAATGATGCTATCAAAGTTTGGGGGAGAAAAAACAAGAGACACGAAAATGTCAACTGTCAAGAGAAAACGTCATGATTAACAAAGAATGTTTAATTAAAATTTGCCAATTTTTCACAAGAACATCATGTAAGATTCTTCTTGGGTAGGTCAGTGACCTATCTGCCAACTGCAATGTCATGTTAGTAGGTACCAGAAATTTGTCCAGATCAAGTGATTTAAATACAGACAATGACATGAGATTTATGCTTGCACCAAGATTTAGTAATACTTTTGAAAATTCCCTGATTCCTACCGTGCAAGGAAGAGTGAAACTACCCGGATCTTTTAGCTTAGGTGGCAATTTTCTCATGATAGCTGCACTACATTCTTCATTCAGATTAACAAAAGCAGAGTCGTGCACTTGTGGTTTATTAGCTACCAAATCCTTCAAGTACTTGAAGTATTTAGGCATTTGTTTAAGTGCATCAACAAGTGGTACATTAATATGTATGCTTTCCAAGGTTTGAATAAACCCGTTGAGCCCTTCATCCATCTTGGCCTTCTTTTGTCTTACCGGATATGGCGGTATTGCATTATGTGGCTTTTGACTTGGCTCTGGGAATTGGGCTTCTCCCTTTCCAGATTTCTCCTCGGGTTGCTCCTGTTCAACCAAATGATCATTGTCAGATATTTTCTCAGAAGTTGTTTCATTCTTACCTGCAGGTTCACTCAAAGGAGTGACTTTTTCACTTGGCTGATTGAGTTGTTTTCCACTTCTGAGAGTGATAGCCTTTGCTTGCTCTTGATCATTGCTCTTGGGTTGACAATGGTGTCACTTGGTAGGCTTCCAGATGGTCTTTCAAGCATTCGTTTTGCGATCTGAGCTAGTTGATTTTCCAGACTTTTGCAGGAAACAGCCTAATTTTTATTGCATTCTGTACAGAAATCCATTCTTCTTCCCTTGGTATGTACTGCTGATTAGAACGCTGTTGATTCTGATAGTTGGGAGGTTGGCCATCTTGTCTGTGAAATCCTGGGGGTTGAGTAGGCCTCTGATAGTTCCCCTGTTGTGTTGCATTATTCCAGTTAGGATGCTGCTGATTTCTCCAATTGTTGAAGTTGTTGAATCCTCCAGCATTGCCCTACCTGATAAACTGGACAGCTTCCATTTTGGAGGGACAGTCATCCAAATTGTGAGATCCATCACATAACACACACACACACACTTCAGCCTTGGATTTGGACAACTCACTCCTTAGCTTTGTCATTTCCTTCATCATAACAGCCATTTGTGCTTGCAAGTGTGTACTGGGGTCAAGTTCCATCACTCCTGGCTGTTTTGTACTTGCCCTTGGATCAGATTGCCATCTTAAGTGATTGGTGGTCATATTGTCAAGCAACTACCTTGCTGCATCAACCGGCTTCATCATAAACACACCACCAGCTGCAGCATCAAGGGAATCTCTTGTAGTTGGTAGCAAACCATTGTAGAAGATGCTCAGTTGGAGATGCTCTTCCAAACCATGCTGAGGACATTTCCTGATCATTTCCTTTAGTCTTTCCCATGCTTCATAGAGTGTTTCAGTTCCATGCTGCTTGAAATTCCGTACTGCTGTTCTGAGTTGTGCAGCTTTTGCAGGTGGAAAGAATTTTGTAAGGAAGCATTGTCTTAACTCTTCCCAAGTGGAGATAGAATTGTTGTGCAACGTATTGAACCATGCTTGGGGGTGATCCTGCAGGTGAAAGGAATAACCTCAGTCTAATGTCATCATTGGATAAGCGTTGAATCTTAAAAGTACTACATAAACGCAAGAAAATTCTGATATGATCATTAGGATCTTTATGAGGTAATCCATGGAACGGGCAGGCTGACTGAGTCCATTGGATCATCTGTGGTTTTAACTCAAAATTGGTTGCCTCTACATCGGGGAACACTAAAGGGGATTGGACTTCTTCTTGTTGTGGAATAAAGAAATCTCTGAGCAATCTCTCTGGTCGATTTTGTTGATCCCCACCAGGGTTCCTATTATTCTCCAGGTTACCACCTTGGTTAGCCATTTCTGATGAACCTTCTTGGCGGTTCTGTTGTAACCGATTCTGCCTTCTTTTTGCTGCTCTAGCTCTGCGTATAGTAGCTTCAATTTCTGGATCAAAAACTGGTTCACTTCGTTGGTGCCTTCTAGTCATACACCAAAGAAAAGAAACTGGAAGCTTAGTGGGGTAACCAGAGAAGAATTTTATATATTTACAAATGAACAGAAACAACAAATTTTGGAGGTTTTACGTCGTCTCCGGCAACGGCGCCACTTTCTGGTGCGTGCCGAGTTCACCAAAAATATTACTAGCTTGGATTGTGATTTCTGTAGATAATGGAAGCTAGGTCGATCCCACGAGGACAGCTAATTACCAAATTCGTTGTTAAAAGACTACCAGTTTAGACAAGGTGTTACTCAGGAGAAGGAAAACAGTCACTCAGGGGAATACAAGCCAGGGGTGTTCATCTCCTCTTCCTAATGCAGTAGTTGTATAATCAGCACTGTAATGGTTAAGTTCTTGTTCATTCAGCTCACTTATAACTCTAAGTCAGTTCCTATTTTTCCTAGAGTCATTTTTGTAACCTTAACAATCTATTTTCCAATGATTGATTCCAGTATAAAGTCATTAAGATCTCAGTCTTATATGAATGCTCATGTCAATTAAGTATATTCCTATCTTAGTTAAAACCATAGACTGTTACCCCTATGTCATAAGTTGAAACTGAAACAATCCAAACCAAGTTTATCTTTCCAGATCTCCCTTAGTTCTAACATGTATTCAATTTAGTGATCAAGTAAATGAACGTAGAAAAACTTCCAACTTCGAAACAAAGAACAGAACCAGTGCATTACAACAACTCCAACATAGGTTGAGGAGGTTAACCCCTGGAAGCTACTTAGCTACTCATGCGGATTAATGCTACATCTACTACATCAAAAGACATCATAGATGTATGCATCATAAAACGAAGTTCAAGCCAACAGTCAAGAGACGAGAAAAAAGCTTGTGCAGTTCTGAACCACTACTGAGAGTGAAAGAGTTCACTCAGGGAAATGAGGCAGTGACTGGAATCGCTGTTCTTCAAGTCTGCTGCCTTCTAAGTTGTTGTTGTTCTCCCTTCCTTCTTGTCTTCCTTCTGGATCTTTTTTGTGTATTCTTGGCAACTGAAAGGTGTAGCCAGAGGTGCCCATTTCTGATAGTGCAGCTCCCCTTTTATAGAGCCCTGAAGCCGGTTCTTGAACCAAGAGAGCCTCCCCATGCTTGTGAATTGTTTAATCCTTCCCAGGCCTTGTGTTTTGAATCCGAAATTGACTGGTCTTCTTCTCTTCTTCCAACAGCGGCAGCAGCAACCTCATTGATCAATATGAGTGGTTGGAAATTCAGCCAAGGAGACAAGCATGCCTTTGGAATCTGAGGAGAAACTCACTCATTAATGTCAAGGTGCTATGTGTCTAGGGAGTGTTTTTTTTTTCGACCAGCTCAGCAAAATTAAATCCAGCAGCCCACAAATTGTTCCTTTGGCCCCAATTTTCAGCAATTGTTCAATCAAGTCCCAATCTAATAAAAACACAAAAACTAGTTAAGTAAAATGCACTAATACTAAGAAATACCCCTAATTTCTTACTAAATTCAGAGTTAATTGTGATACTTTTATGTAACAAATAAACCATTATCATAGCCAAGGAGCCGTTGATGCGTTAGCCAAGGAGACACTCAATATATATAGGGGGTTATATTTTTTTGATGTTGTCCCTAGGTGTATCTCAATGCTTCTAGAGCATGATCATAGATTCTCAAATGTACGTATTAGCTAGGGTAATAGCCTTCTGGCCTTGTTTATTTACCAAAAAAAAAAAATTTCTTGTATTATGTTTTGTTATTAAAATTTTATGTTTAAAATTTTAAATTTAATACCAAACGTAAATATTCTGCGGTTGGAGGGGGAATCCCACTCCCTAATTAGTCCACATATATAAATTTAACAATTGTTTGGTTTTAAAAATGTTTGGAAATTTTAAATTGTCATTGCCTTAACATTAATTTGGAAGTTAAGGCTAAAAGTCAAATTGAAAAATTTGAGTAACAGAATGTGGCAAGCAAAATATATTCAAAGACTCACTTTTCATTGATTTTTTAACTTTTGTACTAATTCAATTAGGCTTTTCGGGATTTACGATGATGCAGAAAAAAGCCATACCAAAACAACAATGGTGTTTTTTCTCCGTACGTGCGAAATCCGGGCATGCTAAAAACAATGATCTCACATATTTGGGCAGAATCCAGTCATAAAGAAAACTAACACAACAATAAGATCAAATCCTTTTTAAAAAACATGTTCAGAAGGGCTTTTTTTTGTGACATTAGATCAACCTTAAAAGATAGATCTAAAGACAAGAACCGAGCCAAATAGTGAATTGTTTCTCCTTCGATCGCTCAAGCCATGCGTGGAGATCTATGTTTTTTTTTGTCCATTTACATTTATTCTCGAAAAACTCCCAATTTTGGAGGCTGGAAGCTGCATCTATATACAGTAAAGTCAGTTGATGGAAAAGCGGAGTGGGAGCTCAAACAAGAGAAATAATTATATTGGAGGAAAACACTTTTAAGTTGGTAGAAATGAAGAATGCTTTGGGCGAAGGAAGTGGTAAGGTAGAGAGTGCTAAAGCTAATCTACGTGGATTTGAAGTAGAGAATGTTGCAATGGAGAATGAACACATAAATTACGCTTTTTATTTGATTCCGGTTTCTGATAAACAATGAACTCCAAGCGTAATTTATGTGAATAAATTATTAATATAGTTGTTTTAGTTATTTAACCTATGATTTATGTGTTTTATTATTAGTCCTATTTACAGTGAAAATGTGATAGTTTAGGTAATAATTTTTTTGACATACACATAATATTATAAATTACTGTGAGTTATACAATAAAAATTCTATAAATTAATAGTGTTGGACCCATTAAAATTTATTAATTGGTAGAGATTATTATTTTATCAACAAATTATTATTTTTTATTTTGTTGATAAATTAACATTTTTATTTTACTAGGAAACAAAATTTTAACTTCAAGCCTACTTTCCATATGTAATTTTGATCCTTTTATTTTTGTTTACGGGTTGAAGAGAAGTCGTAGATGAAATCTTCTCATACGTAATTTTTAAGAAATAATAACACTTAATAGTTTCCTAGTTTCTTAGTTTTTTCTCATTATTAATTTATAATTTTTATAGGACTTATATTTATATAAGAATTTTTTAAAAAATTTACTATTGATTAATTTATCACTTTTGTTTGAATTTTTTATTGGTCTCGTGTTGGGATAGAAAAAAATTATTAGTTAATAGAGTTTATTAATTTACCTTGGGTTTGTAATTAGTATCAAGAAAGTACGAACTTGTAAGAACTTTCTTTATTAGTTAATAGAGTTTATTAATTTACCTTGGGTTTGTAATTAGTATCAAGAAAGTACGAACTTGTAAGAACTTTCTTTAAAAGGTAACATTGAAAAAAGACCAAATGCCATCAGCCTTTCCAACGTGTCAAGCAAAAACCTTTTATATATATATATATATATATATATATATATATATATTTTTTTTTTTTCAAAAAAAGAAATGTGATTCACATTACAATTGGTAAATTATATAAATAATTACAACTTATAATTGGTAAATTCCTTCAAGTATGAAAATAATACTCCATCCCAAAACTGGACACTATTCGTGCATGGGACAAGCTGGCATGGAGCAAATTTCTTGGGATGCACGCCACTCCAGAATTATACCACGGGGAAATACGTTAAATGGAAGCTCCAACAACTGGCAAGTTATTCGAGAATAAAGTTCGTATTTGTTATTGTGATTAGACAATATTATTTCAAACTAAAGGTATAATAATTGACAATAATGTGGAGACTTCTGAGCTGCACATTACACCACCACAATGAGCCATTAGTCCCACGTATTCCAACACTTAGAAACGACCTTTGTACCAGAGCTTGAGCTTGCAGATGAATTACTAGCTTTCACATTGCAGTTTAGTCAGTGTTAGTCAACTTGGGTTAATTAGTATGCTCAAGTTTATTTAGTAAGTCACTGTTGTTAATTAGCTGTTACTGGTATATTGATATATGTACTTGTAAATAATGAATCCAATTTTCTTTTTTTTTTCCCCAAAAAAATGCATTATGTTCTTCCTTCCTGAAAGTTCCGGTCTCTGAAATCCTAGCTTTAGCTTTTACAAAAAAAAAAAAAAACTTTGTTATAGTACTTTTTGGCACTGTGATCATTTGAATTTGACAACTCATCAAATTACGTTGGTATCCGTACAAGGTCACCAGAAATTTTTCAAATTAATAATTTATTAATTTATTAAATTTTTAATAATTCTCTATATTAATAAATTTTAGTGGTCTCAACACTATTAATTTATAGAATATCTATAGTATAACTCATAACTTTTACCTAATAAATAGAATTGGTTAGAAGCCGTAGTCGGATCATATTGTCAATCATGGGCAGCAAAAGTCAGAGACTGTCAATGATTTTAACGAAATTATTATTGAAAGAAAAGCTTAAATTTCTTTGTACTTAGCTCGATAACGCGAAGAAAAGTACATTATTAATTAATCGCTAGTTGATATCCGGAACAAATTAATTAATGTAATGTATTTTTGAAATTCAATATAGTTATATATTCATGTTTTTTTTTTAAGAAGAGGGTATAAAGAATGGGAAATTTAATTATTAATCTTAATCTGCTCCTCTTGTACCCGAATGATCACCTGTGCGGCAATTTATATAATTAATACAAGGTTCACCATTCTTGGTACACTTGTATAATTAATACAATCTAAATATAGAATAGAAATTAATTAAAATATTACTGAATTACTCCATTTTCTCTCAATATTTAATTTTACATGATATCACATTTCCAAATTTACAAAAGAATCAATATTCCCATAATTTTTTTGGTAGTTCACCTTTTATTCATAATTACTAACGGAAAATTAAGAACAATTTAAATTTACTAAAAGATAATGAAATTTTGATAAATATCGTGAAAAATGTTATTCTAATTTATGAATTTCTTATAGAATGAGGATGAATATATGTGTGTGTATGTATGTGAATTCCGAAAATAAAGATTATATTTTCATTTTTTTGTATAAAAATTTATATAATTCCTTTGAACATCATTGTATATAAGTATGAATATAGTGTTTGGTCTTTTCATCTGTAAATAATCATTCAATTGCTATAAAAAATTGTGAAACTTTGACACACGTGATATGAAAGTTATGATTGTCGTTCATGAATATTTCATGAAAAGAGTATGAACATTTATACTCCACGTGATTAATTTATTAATAGTTCTCTAATCTATATGAATATTTTGCATAATTTTCATGAATAGTCGCATTTATGTGTATAAATATTAAAGCCCACAACTTTTATTTAAAATTAATATTTACAATTTTTAAAATCAAAAGTTATAAACTTTATGTAGAATTATTATGAAATATATGATTATCATTTATGAATTTTACATTACATAATCACGAACCTTTGATTTTATATAAAGACTATCATATTAATTTATTGTTTTTTTCCTTTTGAACTTTTCACGTAGTTATGTTTGGGCTTAAGATAGAGAATTGACTCATTTAAAAATAATTTAATTATTATTTATTCCTTAAAATAGATTCATTAATTATATCAGTATACCATGTATAGTGAACACGGTGCACCGTATAAGAATTGCACCTGTGCAGCTGAACTAGTAACTTTTGATCAAAAGAAACATAATTTGGAACAAATTTAAAGAATTGAGCCATTAGATGTTGCGAATAATTAAACACTACCACTCAATAATGAATAAGCTAAAATCTCCAAAAGAATTATATCTCATGTTTATAGTACTCCCTCCACCCGAAGTGAAGCCCAATGTATTTATTTGCCAAAAAAAAAAAAAAACCTTATGATGTATAACAAGATTATTTCTTTAAAATTCAACTTTTGTAGTCTTCAATAAAGTAAAATTTTCCAAAATTTCTATTCCCTTCATTTAACCATTGTTTTCCCTCTCCATTACTAGCTATGTTTCAACAAAAATGTAATTTTACTGTCTAAATTTACAAAATCCTCTAAATGTTTTTCTTCCTTTTTGTTCCCAGCTTAATACTGATACGTTGTTTAATGTATGAGAAGACCTTATTAAGTTTTGAATAACATAGAAGTCTAAATATGAAATTTTGAATTCGGGAAGAGGGGTTAAAAATAAAAAACTTTTAAAACATATTGAACTTAATTCAAGGTCTTTTAAAGTTTTGGAGGTCAATTCAAAAAAGACCATAACTATTGATAATTTTGTTCCCAAATTCGAAAAAGACCATAACTATTGATAACTTTTTCTAATGTTCAAAGCAGCCCCCACGTATTTCTTTTCTAAGGATCTTCAACAATGGAAGAACATTATATTTGGATGTGCTCTTTACTTAAACATGTCCATTTAAGCTTGAGTAAGAAAAAAAAAAAGTTCACTTCAAGGTAAACCCTCTCCTTGTTGAAGATGATTTGGCAATTCTGGTAGCTGATATGAAGCGATGGGAATGGTCAACTTATTATGGAAAGGAAGAGGAAACATTTTTTGAATTGATTTTTTCACAACTTAGTATTGTTAAAGATAACCATCAATAATAGTTGAGGGATGATCTACTTTAGTGATGATTTTTATTGAAGTATTATCTAGAATGATAGAATTCATTTAGTAATTATCAAGAGTAGTTTAATTTACTAATTATCAAGAGTAGATTTAACAAATAATATAAACATGCCTATAAATATGGCATCTCCTTTTACTTTTGAATTAAATCAGTCACGATGTAGTCTCAAGAAAGTATTCCCATTTAATTTCTTTCTCTTATTACTTTCTTTAAATTTTAGTTTTCCTCTTGATATCAGACCCAGGTTCTCCTATGTCTATTTACTATTTTTTTTCAACAAATAAATCATAATTCCCTAATCATTTTTATTCATGAATATTTGTAATTGCGTCATACTTCAATTACAAATTCATCCCAAATCACTCCTCTTCTACTGAAATCCTATACTCTAGTTTGAGTCTCCCAAATGTCAGCAAAATTTCCATTAAATCTCTCACAAATCGATCCCATTGAATCACACTTTTTATTTTTTATTTTTTCACAATTCAACTTTAGTGGATCCACAAATTTTAGACAATGAGGAAAGTCATCTCTGAGTCAACCCACAAAATTTCCTTTACAACAAATGTATAATCTTCTCGTAGAAGAAGAGTTTTAACTTGTCATACTACAATCTAACAATGCACAAAAAATTTTCATCATAGCAAAAGGCCGATCTTCTCTCAAAAGAAGAGTCTTGACTTATCACACAACAATTTAACAATGAATTTCAAGCATTTTGTCCAAAACATAGTCAAAATCACTCAAGATCAAGAATTGATACTGGTCCACAAGAAGATTTTTCATAGCTCTTTGTTCGTAAAGATGAGAAGCCGTCAGTATAGCAAAAGCAAACTCAGTCTCCAACCTCGACTCAATTTGAGGGAGGATGTTAAAGATAACCATCAATAGTAGTTGAGGGAGGATCTACTTTAGTGATGATTTTTATTGAAGTATTATCTAGAATGATAGAATTGATTTAGTAATTATCAAGAGCAGATTTATCAAATAATGTAAACATAGCTATAAATCTGGAATTTTTTTCTAAAATAACTTCATCTACAAAATTATGTCCCTAAATAACCTAAATTCAAATTTTATTCTTTGACTAACTTTAAAATAACCACGCGGTTAATCTTATCCACCTATGCATAAGAATGTCTCTCAATTTTTGGAGTTCAGACAACTCAACTTCCTCTTTCTTTCTCCTCCTCCGCCCCTGTCTGTCACAATTCTCTTCATTATCCCTATCAAAATTTAAAACACAAACTACCACCATCTTCATCTGTTTTGCTAATTTTACACACCCGCAAAATGACTAAACTTACTTTTGAAAATGGCAAACTAATCAAACTATGTATAGAGGATTATCATATTCCTCTGCATTATTATTGATGCGTTTTGTATCGTTTGTTGCCTTGATTGGTGATTTGATGTAGTGCTTTTGGGAGCATACAATTGTACATATAGTTTGGTGTATTTTCGTTTCAAGTAGGATAAAAAATAAATATGGTGAATATCATGTGCTCAATTGAGTAATTGGAAAAAAAAAATAATGTGACTTTTTTCTTTTTGTATTTGATATCATTATGTAGTTTGGGTTATTAGCATTCCTAAAATCCTAGTTAAAAACATATTCCTTTCCGTAGAGATGATGCCAGTGATGCTTCAGATTAATTGTAGTAGAGGCTGTTGGGAAATTTTGAATGTGAACTCCAAAGAAAACTTCTAATAATTTTCCGTTTTCTTGGTGTAAATAATTATTGAACATTACTATTGATGAAGGTAGTTTCCGATGGCAGAGACTCAATGGTCGACTAGGACAAAGACCTGCAAGACAAAGGTTATCACTCCGATACCAAAATCAGTATAAGTGTGTATTTATTACTTTATTTATGAGTATCAACTAGCTTACCAAAAGGTAAACAAGGGAGAAAAGAATAAAAAATCGAAACCAAAAAAAAAAAAAAAAGAAAAGAGAAAGAAAAGAGTGAAGAGTGAAGAACGCATAATGTGTGACGTGGCAAGGGAAAAGTCAATGAAAGGATTAGATTTCAGTTTGGGTTATTTAGGGAACTTGTTTCGTAGAGAAGGTTATCCAAGAAAAAAACTCATAAATATGGCATCTCCTTTTACTTTTGAATTCAATCAGTCACAATGTAGTCTCAAGAAAAATTTTTCCATTCAATTTCTTTCTCTTATTACTTTCCTTAAATTTTAGTTTTCCTCTGGTATCACTGGCGAATGCCATCCCCTGGTTGCAATCTTCTTCTATGTGCCTCGAGCAAATAACATCTAGGAGTAATACAAGTGAATCAATATTTAATCATTATAGTTTGCATTTCATCAATTGTTATGCATAAAGAAAATAGTGTACTAAGGTTGTGTATTTCTTCTGGAGTAAAAAATAAAGAGTTCTTTTTTTTTTTTTTTGCATCAAAATAACTTTTCATTGGAGATCCCTGGACGAAATTATATCTCACTGGAAGGACCTGGACATTCTTGAATCTCCCATATTTACAAAATCCAAAATAACAAAGCAGTCGGATTTAGTAAATCGAAAAGCAGTTAAATTCGGATCACCAGAATCTATGTTGTTGTTAACTAAAATGGAGATCAATTTAATTTTGAAGTTAACCAAAATTAACTAACACTCAGATTTCAAAAATCCGAGTTAAATGAATAAAAAGTAAACTTCTATGAGAAAAAAAGTTTTTTAAGTGTTGCAAATTTTTTTCTACGGTATTCGGATTTGGCAAATCCAAATCTCCCATGTTCTCCAAAAAAAGGAGCTCCTAGATACATTTTCAAGGGAGTGAATTCGGATTTGGCAAATCCGAGACTAGTATAAAATGCTTAGTTTTGGATTTGCGTAATCTGAAGCCTTATGGAGAAGTAAAAAAAAGTTGGCTTGTTTAACCAGTTCCTATCATTTTATAACAGCACCAACAACAAAAAGAAACAAAGAAAAACAACACCGAGTACTAAATCATAACAAGTATTAAATTTCATTAAATTTAAATACCAAAAACTAATAAATTACAAACCAAGTCACTGGAATATAAGAGTTTGAAGCCAACCAAAAACTACCGAAACACGAAACTTCAATAATTTTTTTTTCCTATCCCATGAATTGTCGGTGGGTTTTAATTATCAAGTGGTTTGCGGGGCCTGTCTTGCCTGTGAAGATAAGTAAACGAAGCTATTGGATCTAGACTCTAGACCAATAGCGAGAAGTGGGGGTATGTCTAGGGGCTGTGAGTCTGGACAATTGTTGAGGAATGGGTACTTGTTGTGTTGGGTGTGCGAGCATTTTGAAGAAGCGTACCTTTCATACTTTCCTCCTCCCGCCTCCTCGTGCTCGGCCTATCTGGAAGGTTCCTGAGTCTGTGGCTGAGATGGCCTGGGCTGAATCTCTATCTTTCAGTTTCTTCCTCCCCCAGTCTGCTCCCTCGACCACTGCTTCTCCTTTTGACCGGGCACAGGTTGTGAGAGTTGAGAGGGATCAATATCCATAAGGATTTGGACATCATCAATAGACATGTCACCATTTGTGCCCAGGGTTATAGCAACATGAATTTAATCCACAATTTTGGTCAGCATTATCTCGAGGTCAGTGTCAAGAAGACCTATTTCACGACGGTTTTCTCTAAAACTACAGAGCATTCATGCGAATGTTGTTTAATACTTCACCCTAGAAATAAAATAGAACGTTACTTGAGAAAATTTTTTTTTAAATCATTTGTAAAAAGTGGGGGTGGGATAAGTAAATGAAAATAAATAAAACTCACATATAATTTCACCCGGGTCAAAGAGGTCTCATATCCTACTAGTGTGTAAATTTTGGGATTGGATATCAGTTTCACCATATTGCTGATGAACCACTCCTCGTAGTCCTCGGATGTTTGGCCAGGGGCTCCAAGATCCAAATCCCTTGGAACATACTGGGTTATCCGGTCCCAATGAGAGTGTAGCTATGCATGGTGAGACACTCAGTTCTTGTTGATGCTGTGGCCATGATCAAATCACAAGGTCGAGAGAGAAAGAATCATAGGGTCCCTAGGAGTACCCTGTATCTACCCAAACTGCCTCACAACCCTAATGGCTAGCCAAATAGCTTGTTCCTGTTTACAGAAAGCAGGCAGGTGAGGGAGGAAGTCCTCATAGGATTACCACTTAAACTGTGTAAAATGGGATGTTGTAAGGCTGACTACGAAATGCATTTAAATCATTCAAGTTTCATTAACGAAGAAATGAAAGAAAAAATATAAAGTACAAAAGTAATGAGTACTTACATCTCCCTCAAGTAGGCTCGTCAGGTGATCTCTAAAAGCTAGCAAGTTTCTCCTTAGGACGTCCTTGTAGGTGTATTTACACTCCCACCTTATGATGAGCAAAACCACCAATTATTTGATCCTTGGCCTAAGTGAATCCCAAATAAGTCTGACATCTTGACTGCATGCCAATCTTCTAAATTTTGGTTAACTGTCTCCCCGTAAACCGGATCACCACCGACCGGAAGACCCAAGAGCACCTCGACATCCTGTAGTGTCACAGTTGTCTCTCCAAAATTAAAGTGAAAAGTGTGTGTCTCTGGCCTCCACCACTCCACCAATACAGTGATGAGACCGCTATCCATTTTTTTGTTGCCTACTTTCAGTATCTCCCGAAAACTGGCTTGAGCGATGATTTCCTTAACCTCGTCATTGGTATCTTTGATTATTTCCAAAAAATTACTACCATACCTACTGCCCTTGAGAACCAAGGTTTTAATGTGCGGGATTTGGTCCTTAAACACAGCTTTGTTCTTGTGTTCATGTTAAAGGTATAATAGGTCTTTTTCTATCGAGCTCGGATTAAGATATTTAGGCTTATATTGCGAGCTAGATGAACTCGCCATGTATACCTATGCAACAATCACACAAATACACAATTTTAAATGCACATCAAAAGATTATCCAAAATAGCATATCAAATAGGATCTCAAATGCAGTAAAAAGGATGGAAACAAACAAATAGCATATCAAATTCAATAAAAGGAAAGAGAAAACAAACAAAAACTATGAACAATAGCATATCAAATTCCATTCGACCAAAAAAAAAGGTCATTGTACTACAATATAACACCATTTCGATTGCAACAATTACACAAACTACGCCAAGTTCACTATACAATTTCATACATCCTATCCAAAAAGAAGCAAACGAAAAGTAAATAATAATAATAATAATAATAATAAATAAATAAACTTTTGAAATTTACAAAAAATACACCATATAAAGTAAAAAAAAAACAAAAGTCAATAAAACAAGCTCTTTGAACTGCATTCGATTTCAAAATTCCCATAAAAGGGAGAACAAACTAAGAGAATTACGTTAATAATACCGACGACAACATAAAAATCCAAATTCAATGTAACAAACTACATTTGGAAAAGATAACAAACAAACAAGAAATTGAAACCAACAATTATGAGAAAAAAATCAGGGCAAAAATTTAGGGCCAAAAATTAAAAGACAAAAATTAGGGAAAATTAGTTACCGGGAGGTTTGGAGTGAGTCGCCAGTTTATGAAGAGGAGGGGAAGTGGACAGAGGGGAGGTGACGAAGGGAGGTGGCCGGATTTCTTAGATTTTAGTCGGGAGGAGGGAGTGAGGGATTTCAGTTGGGGGAGGGAGTTAAAATGGGGAAACAATGGGTTGACTTTGTTTTATAGTCCCGCTAGATTCAGATTTCCGAAATCCGAAACAACTAACTTCGGATCAGTAAAATTCGAATCTTCCCCGCTTTTCTTAAAATTGCACGCTCCCGAATTGATTTTTTGTCTGCACCGAAACTCGGATTTGGGAAGTTTGGAAGTAGTACGAACAAGGTAACCTCAAAGCTGCGAAATCCGATCTGCTGTTAGGTGCATTCGGATTTGGGCGATTTTTGTATAAAATACATAACCTCGGATTTGACAAGTTCAAGATTTGTACAAAAAAATAAAAATGTTAAATTTTGTTTTTGCATGATCTCAAAACCAGTAAATAGCCTTTTCAACAACTATCATCAATTTCAAGCACAACCATTACACCAACAATGCAATCCTAACAACATATGTTACGAATTTATCAACACAAAAGTTTACATCTGTTAAACAGGTGTCAGTTAAAATAACAGGAGTTCCCAAAACACAACAAAAAAATAAATAACTTTCACTTTTCTTGGTGAACTATAGGTGCTCTATCGACTCCGACGTGCGAGTTAGGACACAAATTGGGAAGTGACCTTGTTGTCCGCATCTCCAACAATCTCCCCGGTTTCGGCATCCCACGTAATCCAATTGCATCTTGTATCTCCTATTTTGGTGTCATTCCAGTCATGGACAATTCACCAACTATTTGAAGATAAACTTGGGTTAAGAAATTTCACTTTTCTTCTTAGTTGCAATCCACACATTTTGGCTGTGGGATTTTTCCTGGAGAAAAGCAATTTTAAGTGGGTTGCATCGCGACATTTCATCTGTGTTGAGTAGATTTTGTAGTCTTGTATAGACTTAGCTGATTACCTTTTAGAATTGTGTTTACTTCTCCAATAAAGACTCGGCTGCTTGGTTGGTTTTGATAAAGCTGGTAGGTAGAAAATTGAATATTTTTGGAGGTAGCTTGAATAATAATGATAGTGGTACCGGTTACAGTATTCAGCATTTGGACCTTGCAGCTGTATTTACCGAGTTAAATTACTAATAAATTTGGCCCTAGGTTACGTGACTTCTGGTGCATATTTATGCTTCTTGGCTGAGAAGGGGCTGTTTTTTATGTCCTGCCATTTTGTTCCTGATATTTACATTGTCTTTTATCAATATCATCAATGCGTAAATGAAAAAAACCTTGAGGATGCAATAAGGTTATTAAAAAAGTTTCTTCCGTCAAAAGAAATGTTGAATAGGAAGGCTTCAATTTGATTAAAAAAAAACATTCAACTCATTAATATAAAGGGCGTTGTAATTAAAGTTGAGAATTTAGATCATGGTTAGCTAAGAGAAGAAATGGTTAACCTCTCTATATTTAATCCGATATTCGCAAAAATGATAACCTTCTTCTCTTCAATGATTATTTAGTTTGGATTATTATTATGAATATAATTTGAATAAAAATAAAAATTTAAATTTGACAACAGTGAAAGTGATTTTTTTTTTTAGTAAAAATAGAATGGAAGGAAAGTTGAACCTCTTCAAGAATAAAGACTACTCATAAATCAAACACTATAAATTTTTTTTTTTTTAAATTCCATTGTTTAGGTCTTGGAAATAATGTCATGTGTACTTTATTCACATGGTTGTTACTAGTTGTGAATGAAATTTTTATATAATTTATTTTTCTCTCATTACCTTCTATCAATCACATATTTAATATTTTTAGAAAAAGACAAAATACATAGATTGTTGTTCTCATTTTCCGTCTTCATAGCATCGTGTAGGTGACATTTGAGTTTTAAGACGTTGAATTAGGTTAATGAGATAATTAATATTATGCCATGGCCACTGGCCACGTAACTCTGAAAATTTTACATAATGTTCTTAGATTAAAATTAAAAGTTAAAATCGTTTTTTGGATGATTTTAGTTTTTTTAGTCGGTTCATTTCCTGCACGGTCTTTGCGGATAGCCTGATTTTACAATGCTTACCCAATTTGAACTCCCCTCGTCTGAACAACTTCAAATAAAAAATACAGTACTATATACATTTCTTCAAATCCGCGGGAACCATTTCCTTTGTTTTGTTATTCTTCCCAAACTAATCCAACTGCAAATACATTCTGCTCTGCACTCGAATCATCACACTTATTCCGTCCGTAGCTTCGGCCGGAGTAGTTGATCAATCCGAGCAATATTGATTTTCCACCCTCTACTTTCTGCTGATTGTTAGTCAGGAGAAATCTCTGCCGGAATTGAACATTTTTGACAACAATATCGGAGTTCTACCGATCTTAGGGTTTCCGTGCTCCTCAAAGGTAATCATTGCTAATACTACTTAAATCACTTGAATTTTGCTTACATTACTCGACATTGTTAGTTTTCGAGCTTAGTTGCGGATTGCGTTCTTAAGTGAGGCATTATTTCACTAGCTAGTCAATTTCCCCTAATTGTCCTGCATTTTACCCTTGCGAATTTTGCGGACATGGCTGCTCGGAGAGTTGATGCTGTAATGATTGAGTTATTGTTTTGGTTTGTTCTTGTCTCTTGTTTCTGAATGAAGTGCTTAAACATGGTTTTGCTGCATCTAAAACCAGACTTTAATCTGAGGGGACTTTGTTTTTTTTTTTTTTTTTTTCTGATAAATGTGCAATGATTATGGTTTATGCTCTTTTAAATGTGCATTGTATTCGTTCTCAGTGAAATATATCTTTTTGATTCAATAATTTGAAGTGAGAAGAAGCCGAAACTTAGGAGGTGCATGATATTGTGCGTGATTTGATTATTTATGAATTTTTGGTAAGCGGAGAAGGTGAAAATATGTGGTGTTTGAAGCACAAAGGTTGATGGTTAATCTACTTAGCTGCCATAATTTCCATGAATTACAGTGAGAAGGAAGGCTAATGATGCGTAGTCTGGCAATAGTTCAGGTAGAAGAATAGAAGATCATGATGAGGGACTTTGAATTCTGGGTCAAAAAAGGACATTTCGAGCATAAACAGTTTGAGGGAATTCATTATCTGCATCACTCACGTCAAGTCCATCAATGTCTGCACAACTTGAGAAACGGACAGCTTCCCAATCTCCCATGTTTCCAAGGAAATCTCAGTGATTAGAGAAGCAGAGCTCCCTGAGTCCTCTGAGGGGACCAGATAGGTCTCAAGTTTTACCAACAGAAACTGGATCAAAGAGCTTTGAGAAAGTCTCCAGTTCAGTGGTGGGACAAGTAAAGAAGGAAATGAAGAAAGAGAAGAGTGTAGAGCAGTTGAATATAGAGGGTGAAAAAGTTAGCCTGGGTGGAGACCATGACCATAAAGCTTGTAGGTTGGAAAGGGAGGCGACTACTGCTTGTCATTATAGGTCTCTTTTTGTGCCACAGAGAAAACTATGCTTAGTAAAAGGTAGGTTCATATCCTAATAGTGATTGTTTTGTTTGGATTATTTGGACATGTATTGACCAGCCATAAAATGTTTTTAAGTTTGGCTATTGTTGGCGGAACAGTTAGATGTATGCCTAAGTTTATTCTTCTCCCATCCTCCACCCCATCCCCCACATTTATGCGAAATTTATGATGGAGTATAATAGTCAACATAATAATTAGCGTTACCTGACTAGAAATGGAATTTCATTAACATTAATGTTTTAAGTTGTACTCCTTGGTTCACGTCTATAAATGTAGTTCACTTTGTTAACAAAATGTACTATTTTTATGGTGTTGGAGGGAGTTATTTACAAGTAGAACTAGATTCTGGATTACTAGAATCCGAAATGTAATCCGCTGGCATTTGCTATTTCTAGCCCATCACAGGGGTTTATTTGTTGATATATCCCTTGTGTTCTCTTGCAGATCGTGACAATCCAGACAACTTGGCAGCTGGTTCCCGACCAATTGGGCATCTGGAGGACGTAAGCTTTGGTCGTGTGCTCATGGAGATAAAACCATCTCTGGAGGAAGCCCCCTATGAGAGTAATGAAACTGGAACAGAGCGCCGTAAAGTTGCTGATGCTAGAGAGACTGCGTCGACTTTTCAACTCAAACTGGAAGGAAGTGCTCAATCTGCAGTTTCAAAAGGTGGTAAATATTTCTAAAAAGATACTAGTTCTTAAGTAAAAAAATAATCATTTCAACTGCTATCATAGTGCATCTAGTTTTATTTGGTTGTTGAGATGAATTTTCTGCTTATGCTGCCCCTTATCATTCTGGGTCTTTGTCTTTGTCAGATGCTCATGGATTGGATAAGGGAAATGATTGTCTCTCTCCGAAAGATTCTTTTTCAGATGAACAAAGGAGCCTACATAAATATCTGAGTGCTGAGATGGAAAAGCTTTGTGAAGTTCTACAGCTTCCGGTAAAACTTCTATTTTTTTATTTTTTTTTTGAGTTTCCTTTAGTATGCTATCGGGTTTTTTTTTTCTTTACTGGGTCGGGGAGGGGTTGTTCGGGGTTTGAACTGATTATCTGTTATGTTCTTGTTATTTTTCATGTTTACCCTATTAGTTTGAGGAGACATGTGCGCTTAATTGATTGAGGAAGTCCTTCTGATCCCCTTTTTGTCACCCATCCAACTCTTATTATCTCTTCTGTCAGCTCTGCTCGGGGGAGTAGAGGGGACTGGGTGTTGAGGAATAGGCACATTCCTTATCTGTATGCCCTTGTGCTATGAAATTATGTGCGGTATGTTTAGTTATGATTTGACTAGTCAAGATTGTGCTATGTGCATTTTGTTTCCCATAGACATTCAGTGAAGACTTCTTCGTTGTGACACTTAATAGCTGAAATATGATTAACTTTGTGGTTTAAAGTCAAATTGTTGGAATTAGAAACTAGAGTAGGAACTTTGCACAGCATGCAGGTGGAAACACCTAGTAATGTTAAGGGAGAATTTCTTCAAGAGGAAATGGCACGAATGTGGAACTCTAGTATCTCTGCAAAAACTTCCTTCGTAGGAATTAGCGAAAGGGCCCTCACTAGGCGAGGGTGTGGGGGAGGGTCATTCTTATTTGTCTTGCCCTTGCTTTTTTTTTTATTTGCAAAGAGTCTATTCCAGGAATCAATCCCCTTAACAACCACAAAGGAGTAATCTTAGCATCTCATCAATGCTCCTTTTTCTTGAGAATTAGCGAATGGACCAAAATCTGAATCTGGATAGTAATTATTCGGAAGTTCCTTTGAGGAAACATCCCTCCAAAATCTTGAACTACACTTATTGTCGTGTCTGCTTCTTTTGGCATATATCTTTTTTTTGTTGCGCAGGTGTAGGCTGAAGTTACTAATGCTTGAAATCACTATCTAAATTATATTCACCTTAGAGCTCCAAACATAAACTTGGGTTTGAAGATAGTGGAGCTTTGAAGTGTAACCTAGTTGACATAGGGGGAAAGCAGGGGAGAAGTAATGAATCTGTAAGATGAGGTCAAAAAATTGACCACATTACCTCTCTGCTCAGTAATATTGGCTAATAAACTCGGACTTACTTTAGTACTCGTACATGTTCTGTCATTGAGCATGAACGCTCTCTTATTTCTGCTAAGAGAGGAACTAGTTCCCTTGCGAAGCTACTGGATGCTTAAATTGTATTGTTGCTAATCTGAGCCTTATATTTTGTGTATGGGTGGTGCTTGAACGAATGGATTTCTAAGTTTACTGACTTGGTCTCCTTAAGTCCACAGAACTTCCCCATTTTCTTATTCGGGTCTAGATGGGCTTCAGTCTAGATTGAGTGACCACTCAGGTTTAACAATTGGAAAGAATTTAGATGATTGTTAAGCTTTTCATGCTTTTTCCTAGTTTGAAGCACCATCTTATGAAAAAAGGATCTCTGTCGTTACTTAATTTGTTCTTCATATGGATAGATAAAGGTTTGTCAACGCAATTCTTTCTAGGTAAATTCTGTATTACAGCCTTGCTCTCTAGTAGACTTGGATTTATTTGATCCTAAACCAAACTTTCTTGGAATTAAAGACTACGTTTATTTATCGAGAGCAGATCTGATTGTCATAGTGACAGTATGATTGATTTATCTGCCTTATCTCTATTTTCTCTGTGCTGTTATCTCTATTTTCTTTATCCTGCGATGTATTTATCTGATGAATAATCTCTTGAAATGCAGATGATCAAGCAAACTGTAGAAGCCTTTCTGGATTATGTAATGAAGAATCATCACGTCAATCAGGATTCCGTGCCAATCCTTCAGGCTTTTCAAATATCTCTGGTAGGTGTTTGTTTACTATCTTGTACAACTGATATACCTTGTAGAAACCCATAGCCATTCATGAACTATTCTACTTTTTGCAGTGGTTGGATAATTATCGAACTTAAAAACAATTTTGTTTGTGGAACTTTAGAATTATCAGTTGTGATGCTTGAGCTTCTAACCCTTTCCCCAGAACCGAGTCATACTGTCTTAGTCTTTAGTAACACTGGAGAAGACATGTCTTCTACGAGTACGTTGTTAGGGCACTAAAGTAATGGACAATTCACCAACTATTTGTGGCTTCTCTCTTTGACAAGATTTTGGGACTTGCCATGCTGACCCCCAGTTGAAAGAATAAACAACACAAATTAGTTTGTACAAAATACTTCTCTGTGCATTTTGTTCTAGTAGAATCCTACTTCTGCATCCACGGTCCATGACTGGGTAAAAATGCTCTAAAATTTGTTAAGCAGACAATTGTTTTCTGCTAATCTTCTCTATTTTATCATGTCAGTGGCTTTGCTGATCCTTCACTCTATCCCTGCTAAGGCGCTACCTCAAATGCTGATATTGGTGTCATGATTTTCCCTCAGTGAATTATCACATGTCATGTCCTACAGTAAATTGTCCATATCCATTGCTATCTATCTGTTGTCACTTATATGGAACTGGCTGCTGTTCCCAGGGCAGTTCGCGTTGTATTTACTAATTATATACTCTCTGCTTTCTATATGTTCTTGCTCGTTAAACAGGGCAGCAAAAACCGTGTTTATGAAGTTGACTGGTTTGAGTTCCATTTATTTTTGGTTGGACTGTTGTTTTTTTTTTAAGAAATCTTATCTGCAGTAGCTGCCTCTTTTGCTATTGTGCACCTGAAGTTGGGGGGTGGTATAGAGATATGCCCTTAATTCCTTGGTCTTGACTACAATTGGAATAATAGTTGTTATTTTAGAAATGACATTAGAACAAACTAGATGCCGTCTGCAATGCTAAAGTGACATGTCAGGATACTAAAACTGAAGCAGTGCCAATGGTTGTAAGAATTTTAGTAGGTTGTCTCACGGTCCTTTTATCGTTGATGTTATTTGTTGCTTCTGTGAGAAAAAACCTTTTATAACTTAGCTTGTGGTAACTTTGGAACATATCACAAATAGGATTATTATTTCTTCCATTTGGCCCTTTCTTTGTTGTACAGAGGAAATAAAGACAGTTGGACTACTAACTTTATCTTTAAGATGGTCTGAGAAATTGTCCAAAAGCCATATTGGACATTCCTTGTATACTGAACTTCTGCGAAGCATAGAGCAGTTAGCCTAAAATCTGACATCCATCTGAGGGATCTAGGTGTACAATAACCATAGGAACTTGCAGAATTCTGAATTGATAACTTGTAAAATTAACTAACTTGGAGCTTTGTCCCACTCCAAAGCTAATGGGTACTTGGCTGGGAATGGAACTGGTCTTCATCCCAATTGTTAGGAGAAGGAATTTGGTCTATTTAGGATTGGAATCAAATCAAATGAGATCTTGAGTATCTTTTTCTCTATTAGGTAGAAAGAGAAACTGGTTGTTGTCTAGTATCAAACAAGTTCTTTGTTGCATTAGCTTTCTGTAATAATATTTCAAACTTTTCAAAACTTTGCTATCCCGCAGTTCAGTCCTAATTAGATAAGTATAGTAGTATGACGTTAACAGAACCTTTTTTTTTTTTCTTAACACTTTTCTGTAATATGAGTGATATATACTCTAATTTTATTGCTTGAATGGCTTTTGTTTTAGGAAGTAAACCTTCAGTTTCTCTCGCTATCAACTGTTTATTTTGGTAATTAATATTAACATAAATTGTCCATGATCTAGATAATTAATTAGGACTCTTTTGATTATACTTCTGTCGTTCTGTGTAGAGAATCTATGCTCTTGTCTTTTAATAAGTAAAATCGAAGAGATGGGGGTATTTATTTATTTATTTTTGTGAAGTTTAAGAAGTAACATGTCACGTAGAGAAATCTGAGAGTAACAGATGATGGCTTATTGACTCAGTTTCCTTTGGTTATCCTTTTGCATGTTGGCTACTTCATAGGTATCATATTTGACCTGAAGTGAATGTTTGTTTACATATATCACTTTTCTTCTGTCTGGATATCATGTATATGTGCAAGATTAAAAGGAATTCTGCCATGAATAACAGAGAAATGTGGTCCTATTTGTTTCCACTATGGGAACTTAATTGTGATTGTATGTTTGTCTTTTGTCCTTGTGTTGGTCCTTATTCCTTAAAAGAATTTGGTTTTTAGGACAAACCTTACTTGCCTCTATAATTTACAATTTATTGTGTTAGATTTTTTTTTTTCTTTTTGAGAAATGAGCCCCTGTACCTTATAAACTGAATGAACAGCACATTCAACGCATGAGACTTATTTTCAAAATATACACCTTGGTTTATAAAGAATAAAAACTTCAATAATTTCATAAGGCCTTAGATTCAGTACTATTTTGATGTTTTCATCAACCTGATGTAACTTATCAGTCATCAACACTCTTCCTACCCAAATATGATTGAATTTCCTTCACTTCATGGCTACTAAACCTCAGGCTCTAAGTCAATTCACTTTTTAATACTAGTTGCAGAATAACTATCCGCACCTTCCCTCTAATTGTCTCCTACTCAGTCAGCGGATTTGAGAGCAAAATGACAACATTTTATTTTATATTTTAGCAGTACTTAAAAATTGTTCTTGTGAAATAATCTCTTCTTTTCTCAGTGTTGGAATGCAGCCTCAATCTTGAAAAAAGAAATTGATAAGGGAGATTCTCTTAGGCTTGCAAAGAAGGTTTTGAATTTTCAGTGCACAGAGGAAGCAGCACACTCTTTCTACTTGAAATTACTGTCGCTAAAGAAGGGATTTCTGCAACTTTCGAGAAACAATAGTGGGTCACCTCCAAAAAATCTCGTTTCAGCATCAGAAGGTTGTGGAAAGAAACTACCCCTTGCGGGAAATCCTCTCTCAGGGTCTTTTGACCTGCAAAACGTGAAATTGGAGGCTGGTGAAAGATCATCTAGTGTAGAGGTTCTAGAGGAACAAGCTATAGACGAGTTAGGAGGGGATTTTGTGGATAAAAAGATTAAAAAGCTTCAGAAGAAATGTGATAAATACATGTACCTGCTGCGTCAAAAACATGAGAAGGAAATTCTGGAGTTATGTGAGATGAAGGAAAAACATAAACTACAGTTGGAGGGTGAGGTTCGGCTTGAATCAGCTGTGATTCACTTAACCTATCCTGAAAAACTGAGGGTAGACATGCTGAAGTCAGTAGACAATGAGTTTAAGAAGAAATTACAAGAGCGTGAAAACTTGATGGAGGCAGATCTTAAAGAGCTTCAGGCGAGGCATTCAGCTGAGTTAGAAGAGAAGAGAAAATCTATTGATGATTGGATGGATAGGATTATGTCTTGTATCTCTTCCTCTGGTCCTGGAAAGGAAGTACCTACTGCTACCTCTGATACTGGAGTAGAAAATATTGATAGAATCGTACAAGATGACTGTGGGGCAGGGATTGTGATACCTTCAGTCATGTTGGAGACTGCAGCAGATGATCCAGTTGCCGGTGATGTTTGTTCTGAAACTTCTTTCCGTTCTCCAGCGAATCCAGTTACAGATAAGGTTTTGGTTGTTGAGCAAGAAAGTGCAGTATCCTTCACTAGTGTTGAGATTCCTCCAGGGGTTCCTAGCACAGGGGGATCTGAGATTGGTACTGCCTCCACTTTAGAATTGAACACTTCTCTAGCAGTGGAAAGAGGAGATAACAAAGGAAATTTGGTAGCTGCTGATGTCCAGGGTGACCAGGTCGATCAGACTCGAAGTGGCCCTAGAGAGGTTGCTTCATCCCCACCACTAGCAGCAGCAGAGAGATCTTCCCCGACAATTTCTTTTCCAGAATTACCACAGGAACACGTGAGTGTCTCTTTCATTTCCAAATTCACGATGCTTCATTGTTTCAAAAATCAAACTTGCAAAACAAAACCTGAAAACAACTTTCTTTTCTTTGTTGTTATTATTATTATTAATATTATTATTATTATTATTATTATTATTTAATCTATTTCTTTATTTTTCTGTAATATATCAAGAACAGCAGCCAAGCCTCTATCTTGTTATGTGCAGTTGACTATATGGATCACACTACACAATCTCACTTAGTATCTTAGAAAAATCATGTCAATTTCTTAAGTTTCTTTCAAATAATGTTTGTTTATGGTAGGCATGTGAAATTATGGGCAGCCGCCTTCTTATTGCCCTCCTTCTGATTTGAATCAACTTACTGATGGACCTTTTCAGCATGGCCATACTGAAGAGGACAACTTATCAATATCTACAGCTCCTCTTCAAAACGGTTGAGAGTTCTTTGGAGCGTCTGGATCAAGCACGTTCGCGGAATGGAGAAACTGTGCGTCCACCTCTGTCAATTGAAGCTATGCTTGGTAGGAGAGATTCCAAAGCTCAAACTCTTATATGGAATAACCTTGATGAGCATGAGCCTTCCTGGGAGCTTGAATAAGCTGCTGGAAGTATTTAAGTTCTTTTTATATTTATTTTTCAGTATTTTAGTATAAGGGTATTTCAGTATTTTGCATTGTTGCATAATTTTCTGGTTTTAGGGAATTAGTTTAAGTATTTGTTTCATATTTAGTTTCTAAGTGTTATTAGGTAATAAGGGAGAAGATTCTGGACTTCTTAAATCAGACTCTTAATAAGTTTTGGTTTAAGTCTTTTTATGCCTATAAATAAGGTTGTATCCCTTCAGGGATTTTTAGACGTTGATTAATAAAATTCCTGCAATAAGCTTTGCTTTTGCAAAAGTTGAGTGATTCAGATTTAAATCCTCAGGTGTGACGCCAAAAGTGACTAAGAGTGATTCTTAGTTGGTTACCCCTTAATTTTCTGCTGCAATACTACTTCTTTAAGCTATCTTTTCTGAGATTTTCTTAAATTTTCCTGCTGGGTACTTAAGGTTTCTTAACCTACGATCTGGGTTTAAACCACCCACGTTCGTGCTGCGTCAATTTGGTACTAGAGCAAGGTTTAACTTTTCACAATAAAGCTGAAAAGTGGGAGAGAATATGCAGAGGGAAGCAGCCAGGATATTCTGACTACCGTGGTAAAGGAATTGTAGAGCTAGAAGCAAGAATTCTGGAGATTGAGACCCAATTACTCAACCCAACTTCTGAAGCTGGTGTGAAAGAACCTGGATCACCACAAAAGGTTCCCAAATGTGATGGCAAGGGAGTTGCATCAGAAGAAGTTCTGAAGACGCCAAGCAAGATTGCTCAACTGCAGCAATCATATGCTTCCTTCAAGGCTGAGATCCATCAACTCCTAGAGCAAAAGGATGAGAAACAATGGGATAGGCAAAATCCATATGTCTCTGATCCTGTGGAAGATATTGTTAGGAGAACAAAGTTGGAGGTACCTGATTTTGAAGGAAAAATCGATCCTCAAGTTTTTATTAATTGGATGAAGAAGCTGGAGCGCTATTTTAGTTGGTATGAGATGCCTGAAGAGAGGAAGGCAAGGTTTGCCATAATGAAATTGAAGGGACAAGCTCTAATATGGTGGGAAGGAGTTGAGCAACAGATTGAAGCTCTTGGGCTAGATCCGAATGCTACTTGGGAATATATGAAGTTCAAGTTGGAAAAGAAATACGAGTTTTCAGAACTCAGGGGTGAACTTCTTGATGATTTGATAGCCTAAGGCAAGGAGGAATGACTGTGATCGATTATATGAACCGATTTGAAGAATCGAAAGTTCGATCCAGAGCTGTTGAGAGCCAAGAGGTGGCTTTAGCTCGCTTGAAGCAAGAATTAAGACCAGAGATACGTAATTAGATGGTTACCCACCAGATAAAGACCATAGAAGAATCTTTTTATCTTGCATTGAGGGTTGAGAAAAGTTTGAAGGTTCTGCAACCTTTTACGAGAATGAACAACGAAGCTAGGGAGACGTCCAACAGGAAATTTACAGCACCTGGGAGGTTCACAAAGCCTGCAGTAGCTGCTGAACCAAGAAATAAAGTGCCTTTGTTGAAGGAAAAGGACCAGAAGGATGAATGCTTTAAGTGTGGAATTAAGGGCCAGAAGGATGAATGCTTTAAGTGTGGAATTAAGGGCCACATGGCTTATGAGTGTCCAACTAAGAGAAATTTATTCATTGGTGACCCTATGGATGAAGAGTATGAGGAGCCAGAATACAATGATGATAAGAGGAGTTGAAATGTGTGATGGAGAAGATCTTGGAAACCGTGGTGCAGACACATCATACTTACATGTCGTGATGCGCATTCTCAGTACCCCAAAGGCTGCCCAAGAAGATTGGAAGCGAATTTCAATATTCCAGACATTTGTATCTTGTGGAAGTGACACCAAGATGCTCATCATTGACGGAGGAAGTTGCATGAATGTAGTTTCAGAATCTACAGTGGAGAAGCTCAAACTTCCTACAGAGCCACATCCAGAGCCATACAAGGTTGCTTGGATAAATGACACCACCATTCCAGTAACTAGGCGATGCTTAGTGAACTTGAGACGAGGACCATATCAAGACTCAGTTTGGTGTGATGTTATCCCTATGACAGTTGCTCATATTTTATTGGGACGACCATGGTTGTATGATAAGGAGGTGACGCATGACGGAAAAAACAACACTTATGCCTTTACATTCAAGGGTAAGAAAATTGTTTTGAAGCCTCAAAGTCCAAAAACTCTTAAGAAGCATATACTTGTGAAGAAACAACCAGATCCCAAACCAAGTAAAGGGGCTATAACCAAACGTAAGTCTCTGCAGATTCTCAGCAAGAAGCCATTTGAGAGAGAATGCAAGCAAGAAGGATTTCTGATGGCTTTGGTATTGGAAGAGATGCAAGTTCAGGTTTTATTCAACTCAATAACCCTTGCACCAGAGATTGCTACACTGCTGAAAGATTTTTCTGATGTTTTTCCTGAAGATTTACCTAGTGGATTACCTCCTACGCGAGATATTCAGCATGCTATTGATCTAATTCCTGGGTCACAGCTTCCTAATTTACCGGCTTATCGTATGAACCCGACTGAATCTGCGGAGCTCAAGAGACAAGTGGATGAGTTGTTGGCAAAGAGTTCCATTCAAGAAAGCAAGAGTCCATGTGCTGTTCCTGCATTATTGACACCCAAAAAGGATGGAACATGGAGGATGTGTTTTGACAGCCGAGCTATTAACAAGATTATAGTCAAATATCGAATTCCTATTCCAAGGCTTGATGATATGTTGGATGTAATGGCTGGAGCAACAGTCTTTTCGAAGATTGATATGAGGAAAGGGTATTATCAAGTGAGAATTAGGCCAGGAGATGAATGGAAGACAACATTCAAGACTAAGAATGGTCTTTACGAATGGCTAGTTATGCCATTTGGGCTATCAAACGCTCCCAGTACTTTTATGAGGCTTATAACTCAAGTATTTCAGCCTTTTACTGGTAAGTTCCTTGTGGTTTACTTTGATGACATCCTAATCTAAAGCACTACAAAGGAAGAGCATCTTGATCATCTTCGGCAAGTATTGCGTGTTTTACGTCAAGAGAAGTTGTATGCCAACAACGAAAAGTGCAGTTTCATGACTTCAAGTGTGGTTTTCTTGGGATTTATCATATCCAGCAGAGGTATAGAAGCTGATTCAGACAAAGTGAAGGCAATTGTAGAGTGGCCAGCTCCTAAGACTATTAAGGAAGTACGAAGTTTTCATGGTTTAGCCACGTTTTATCGGATGTTTATCAAAGGTTTCAGTACCATTATGGCACCAATAACCAACTGCCTGAAGAAGGATGGTTTTCAGTGGGATAAGTTTACTCAAAAGGCTTTTGAAGATATAAAGAGCAAGATGACCGAAGCACCCGTGCTCAAGTTACCTGATTTCTCTAAAGTTTTTGAGGTAGCTTGTGATGCTTCAAATGTCGGCATTGGAGGAGTTCTCAGCCAAGAAGGGCATCCTGTAGCTTATTTCAACGAAAAACTGAATGATGCTAAGCACAAGTATTCTATATATGACAAGGAGTTCTATGCTATTATTCAGTCACTTCGTCATTGGCATCATTACCTTATTTATAAGGAATTTGTGCTATATTCAGATCATGAGGCCTTAAAATACATTAATTCACAAAAGAAGTTGAGTCACCGACATGGAAAGTGGGTTCCTTTTCTACAGTAGTATAATTGTGATTAAACATAAGGCTGAGACTGAGAATAAGGTGGCTAATACTCTTAGTTGTGTGCAACATGTTCTTACTTCTATGGCTATGCAAGTGATTGGTTTTTGAGTCCCTGAAGCAAGACTATCCTAGTTGCAAAGATTTTCAGATTATATATGCAGATATAAAGGCGGGACAGCAAGCGGGTTATCCTGATTTTTCAATACATGATGGGTATTTGTTCAAGGGAACTCGTCTCTTTTTGCCTAATACCTCTCTCCGGGAGGAAGTGATTCGTGAGCTGCATGGAGGGGGTGTTGCTGGACATTTTGGTAAAGATATAACCATTGCCTTGGTGGAGGATAGGTTTTATTGGCCAAGTTTGAAGAGATGTGCGCAGAACTGTTGCTAGGTGTAGAACATGTTAATTGGGTAAAGGGCAGAAACAAAATACTGGTTTATATACACCATTACCAGTCCACATGCACCTTGGCAAGATGTGAGTATGGATTTTGTCCTAGGGCTGCCAAAGACATTACGGAGTTTTGACTCAATTTTTGTGGTTGTGGATAGATTTTCAAAAATGGCTCAATTTCTTCCATGTGCAAAGACATCAGATGCTACACATATAGCTAGACTTTTCTTCAAAGAAGTTGTCCGACTACATGGGTTGCCTAAAACTATAGTTTTAGACCAAGATGTGAAATTCATGAGTTATTTTTGGCGAACTCTATGGAAGATGCTGCGAACTGATCTTAAGTTTTCTTCTGCTTTCCATCCCCAAACAGATGGTCAAACAGAGGTTGTTAATCGCAGCCTTGGAATCTTCTTCGGTGTTTTGTAGGAGATCATACATCTAGTTGGGATCAAGTGTTACCCATGGCTGAATTTCCTTACAACAGTTCAGTCAACAGGTCTACTGGTTACAGTCCTTTTGAGATTGTCGTTGGTGCTAATCCTCGGAAGCCTATAGATCTAGTGGCATTGCCCTCAAGTGCACGTCCTAGTGCAGAAGCTGAAGCTTTTTCTAGGCATCTTTTGGAGATTCATGATGAAGTTCGGCGCAAAATAGCTATCAACAATGAACAATACAAGTCCCATGCTGATTTGAAAAAGAGATTTGCTGAATTTGAAGAGGGAGATGAAGTTTTGGTGAGAATACGTCCTGAGAGGTACCCGCCTGGATCTTACAAGAAGCTTCATTCGCGCAAGGCTGGGCCTTACAAGATTCTCAAGAAGATTAGTTCTAATGCTTATGTTCTTGATCTACCTGATGATTATGGCATTAGCAATGTTTTTAATATTGAGGATTTGACGTGCTATTTTGATCATGATGAGGTTTCTACGGATACATTACCCGTAGTTTCTCTACCACCTATTCCACAAGCTCGAGGCAAAATTCATGATATTTTGGATACCCAAATTGTGTCTACTAGAGCTGGGGGTTATCAGAAATTTCTCTTTCATTGGGAAGGGCGACCAAGGTTAGATTGTACTTGGATCACTGAATCTGAATTTCAGCAGCTGGATCCCGACTTTTATGAGCGATATCAAGCTTTTAACTCGTCGGAGTCGAGTTCTTTCAAGCCAGGGAGAAATGATGGGGACAAATGGTCGAAGAGTACTAAATTTTATACTAGGAGAGGTTCCAAAGCTCAAACTCTTATATGTAATAATCTTGATGAGCATGAGCCTTCCCGGGAGCTTGAATAAGCTACTGGAAGTATTTAAGTTCTTTTTATATTTATTTTTCAGTATTTTAGTATAAGGGTATTTCAGTATTTTGCATTGTTGCAGGATTTTCTGGTTTTAGGGAATTAGTTTAAGTATTTATTTCCTATTTAGTTTCTAAGTGTTATTAGGTAATAAGGGAGAAGATTCTGGACTTCCCAAATCAGACTCCTAATACGTTTTGGTTTAAGTCTTTTTATGCCTATAAATAAGGTTACATCCCTTCAGGGATTTTTAGACGTTGATTAATAAAATTCCTGCAATAAGTTTTGCTTTGCAAAAGTTGAGTGATTCAGCTTTAAATCCTGAGGTGTGACACCAAAGGTTACTAAGAGTGATTCTTAATTGGTTACCCCTTAATTTTCCGCTGCAATACTACTTCTTTAAGCTATCTTTTTTGAGATTTTCTTAAATTTTCTTACTGGGTACTTATGGTTTCTGAACCTACGATCTGTGTTTTAAACACCCACGTTCGTGCTGCGTCAAAGCAACTCTTTACCACCTCCATCAATTGAGGGTGCATATGCAGGCCATATTGAAAGTTCTCAAATTGAAGGAAGCAACTCTTTAGCCACCACCTATGGAGCTTCTCTTCAAGTAGTTGAGGGGTCCGCCACACATCCACATCAAGCTGTTTCTCTGAATGAAGAAACCAGCATGCTGTCTACTTCAAGCGAAGGTTCGAACCATTGTGCCAATCATTGTGATTTGGAGGTTGAAAATGGAACTGATTGTGGACCTGATGTTGAAGTATCTGGAAGTACACCAGCTTCACATCAACACGCAGAAAACAGAGTTAGATCCTGGAACCAAGCTCCATTACTAACAGAACCTATTGTAGGTATTCCTTTGCATGTTCATCCACTACAAATTGAATTGGAAACTTTACGTAAAGACATGGACGGAGCTGCTAAACAATTTGATGGCATAGTAAGTCCTCCCCCACACCCCTTGGTGACATTTCTAGAAAAAATATTTGTTCATATGTTGTTTTTTTTTTGCCATTTCCAACAGAAGTCGCTTTTGAAATGTCAATCTGAGAAGGAAATGAAAGAAACAGTTGCTCAAATTCGACAAAAGTATGAGGTCAAAATTAAGGAAGCTGAGTCTGCCTTTCTGTTGAAAAAGGCCCAACTAAATTCAAACTTGCAAGTTGCTTTTCATGAACAAGATTCTAGCTCAAGCTTTTGAATCTATGTGCTTGGACATTGAACTCCAACAAATGATGAAATGAGGCAAGGCAGTTCACTTTGGCATGTCTTGATGGACTTGTGAGTTTTCAAGGTTACTTTTGCTTTTATGATGCATTTGGTTGTATAACCAAATAGTCGACTTGAGTGTACTGATATGTTGGAACTGTTATCTCCTGAAGTTTGAATTGCACTTACATTCAGTAGTGGTCACATTATATTCAGTTGATTTGACATATTAATGGTCACGTTATATTCAGTTGATTTGACATATTATTGGATGTGCCGTTTTCGAAATGTAATAATATTTTAACTGTTTTTTTTAATATGGTTCTCTTGGGCTGATCAGTGATTTTCCACTAGATTCATTTATTTTGAGCATCGCAATGCGCCATTTAACTGTTCCAATTGGAAGTGAACATCGTCTGTACTTGCTAGGAAAAATTTAGCAAATAATTTGTTACAAAGTTTTGTGGAATGAAGCTCTTCTCTGTTCACCTTTTCTCCTTAAATTTAAGTCATACCGTAACTTGCAGTAAAATTCAGTTCAGAATGTTCGTTGACGATTCTTGTGGTAGCTGGCTTTATCTAGGGTCCTTGCATGACCTCCCGAAACTTTCACTATTTTTCTCTTACTTCCAGAAGCGATAAAGACAATATTAGTTTGATATTCATGGTGATATATGTGCGCTATAATATATCCTATATTTTTCATAAGCATTTCTTGTTCTCATCGTTACTTATTTGAAATCATCATCAAAGTTACTATCGAGACCTAGATCACCGAATTGCTGCAAATATGTTTTTCGAGCCTCGGACCAAAGTTCGGAGTGATCAACCACCGGTAGCAGTTCATTAAAATTAGGCTTGTTCATTGGGTCGTGTAAACCGAGACCCAATCCAACCCAAACTTACTTTGGTTTTTTCGGTTTGAATTTAATTGGTTTTTCGGTTGTTACCTGTCAAAACCGAAGTAGTTAATTGCATGGTATTAAATGGTTTTTCATAGATCTGGGTTGTTTTAGAATTCGAAAGTTCGACCGGATGTTGAAAAATATTTGTTGGTAATTGCATGGTTTTCTGTTGGTGAGATGTGGGAAGGGGTTTTACAGTTCCTAGTTACTCTGTTTAAAACCCACTAACATTATAAGTCCAATATCACTCAAAATTTTTGCTTTGGTTGTGTGTTGCAGGAACTGGAATTGGAGAAGTTTATCACTATGTGAAGTACCATTCTCGGATATTAACAAGGCATTTGAATTCATGCTTAAAGGAGAAGGCCTCTGTTGCCTAATTCGGATGGAGTGAATTAGTGATGAATTTGCATTTCTTTCAGAATAAAAATGTTGTGATTTAATCTTCTTTGACTGGGAATTGCACTAAATGGCTCTGGCTTCTGGCCATCTTGGTTAGGAGGCGGTTTCTTCTTCATAGTGTAAAATGGTTCAGAATTGTAATATTTTATGCAGTTCGATTTTTATTTATTTTTTAATGTAAATTAGGGCCAAAAAAAATTGCATCAAAAAATCAGTTTCAAAACAGATTAATGTTTACTTCGGCTTAAAACTATTCTTTCGGGAATACCCGATGACCCGACTGAAACCCAAATAACCGAACACATATTTCAGGTTGTACGGGAAAAGACAATGTGCTTTGATTCGGGTTGACTCGTTTACACCCGTTAACTCGAAAAACCCGAACTGGCTAACCCAAAAATCCGTTTAATTCACCCGATGAACAGGCCTGGATATTTGAAAATTTCTTGTTGCTCATCATATGAAACCACTCAGAAAAAGGGACATAGTACTAAGAAGTATTCTTAGGTGCATGTTTCTCGGTTTGTGGATAACAATGCTGGGGCGTTTTTAGAAAATTCAGTCTGGCCTTGCAACCGTGAAGAAATTAATGAACAAAAACTAGAAAACCAAAAGCACTCAAAAGATAGAATACAACTAGAGTATATTTATGATACATGGCTAAATATTTTTCAATGGTAAGAACTTTGTATAGGTTAGAGTATATCTGCCAATTTTTCATTTCACTTTGAAGATCTAATAATTTACTTTAAATATATGGGAAATATAAAAGACAATTTTTTCTTTTTTTAAAGAACCAAAAACATTAAGGTAGAAATGTTTAGAACATAATACAAGAGAGAAAGTACACTTGTTATAGAAATACAAGTTTCGTGCAAAGAAGAGGGCTACTAAAAAAGTTTCTTCAAGTGAGAAGATCCACACCTTAGAGTTTGCTATCTAGAGGATTATGCATTTGATTATTATATTCCTTGTAATAACCTAGCAATGTAAATCGTTGAAATGGTTTTGTCAAGACAAAACTATTTAGCCATGGACTACGGTCGGATTCGTGTATGAACACCCGAAGAGCTTCTCTTGGCTGGTGGTGACTCAGGAACGTAGAGTTAGTGGTTAAAGAGTTGATTAAAGTCTCATAATCCTGTTTCAGTTTTGACTTTTTTCGTTAAGATTTCAGACAAGATAAATTTAACAAAAACTTTTAAAATATCAATCTTGTGGATGTGGAACCGAATTGATACTATTAATAAATATATAAACTTAGCAGTTGTTCTTTATCTCAAAATTGAAGGGCATTTTGAGGGTGCGCATAGACTAGCTAAGACTTGCCTTCGGATTGATAATGTATTGTAATTGGTCGTTTTTTGAAATGAATGTTTCTTGAAAAAAATAAAATAAAATTGAAGGGCATTTGAGGATTTCGGAATCAAAATGACTTTCTCAATAAAAGGGGAAGAATTCTTGTTATCAACTTTTTTTGGAGCTTTTTTTTTTAAAAGAACCTGATGAAGATTTCTTTGTTTTTTTTTAAAAAACAATTCGTAATTCAACCAAATGTTGTAGGTGCATGATTTACTAACTAAATTGATGGCCGGAAAAATGATTAATTGAGATTAATAATTGGTCGAAAGATTCTAGCAGATAATGGTGCACATCTCGTGCGACATGTGGGCTTGTTTGAGCTAGCTAGATTTCATTCTTCGAAAATATTGGAGTTTTTGTATTGCATGCATGATAAATAGTATTAAAATGATGCGATCAACACTTTGGGGGAAAAAAAACAAGAGAGAGAAAAATGTCAACTGTCAAGAGCAAACGTCATGATTTGAACTTTAATACCGAGATTTAAGAATTATATCACTAACGAGCCTATTGACGTGATATTTGTCTTAATGTGAGTTTTAAAGATCTGGTGAAATTAGTTAAATACCAAAAAAATGAACAATCCAACAACCACTTAAGGACTGGTAATGGCCAACCGTTACAATGAACAGCACTGCGCCAATCTGTATATCATTCGCATCATTTCACCATTTAGTAACTGAATTAAATGCGAGGGAGAAACATACAATTTTAAATTCTTGTATTATGTTTGGTATTAAAATTTTATGTTTAAAAGTTTAAATTTAATACCAAACATAAATTTTCTGTGGTTGAAGGGGGGATCCCACGCCCTAATTAGTCCACGCAATTTTTGGTTTTAGAAAAGTTTGGAAGTTTTAAATTATCATTGCCTTAACATTAATTTGAAAGTTAAGGCTAAAATTCAAATTGAAAATTTTGAGGAACAGAATGTAGCATATATATTCAAGGACTCACTTTTCATTGACTTTTTAACCTTTGCACTAATTCAATTAGACTTTTCGGGATTTACGATGATGCAGAAAAAAGCCATACCATAACAACAATGGTGTTTTTTCTCTGCGCAAAATCTGGGCATGCTAAAAAAAATGATCGAGAAATCGAATTTGAATTTGTTGTTTTTGTTTATGGATCTTTGATGAACGATGGTGAGAAATCGATAGCAGCAAAGGGAGGATTCTTGCAGGAAGAAGAGGAGATTCATCGAGAAAGAGCTGAAGTGGTGAACTACGGTGGATACGTGCATCCTCTTTCTCTGCTTTTGGCAGATAATACGACGATGATGTTGGTGACTATTCAATTGACGGACAATAACTATGTCTCATGGAGTTATGCAATTCGCAGATCCTTGGGAACGAAGAATAAGTTTGACTTCATCAAGGGATTGGTGCCTCGTCCTCCACCTAGGTCACCGGATTTTGAACAGTGGAACAGAGTGAATGATCTTGTGGTATCCTAGATACTTAATTCCTTATCTCCTGGTATTGTTAACAACTACAACTTGGCGTCAAATGCTCAGGAGCTCTGGGAGGAGCTGAAAGAAGGACATGGAACCGGCAACGGTCCTCAGATCTACAATCTCTGGCGAGAGATTTGCACTATTAAGCAAGGTAATGCTACTCTTACAGCTTATTACTCTAAACTTAAGCGTCTGTGGGATGAATTGACGTTGATAGATCCACCTGATGACTGTGAATGTGGTGGTTGTACTTGTCTGTTTACCAGGCAAGTTAGTAGTAGAGAAAACCGCATAAAACTGATGCAATTTCTGACTGGCTTAAATGATGGTTATAAAGAAGTTAGGGTTCATATTCTGATGTTAAAACCATTACTGGAAGTTAAAAAGACATATGCTATGGTGTTAAATGTAGAGAAGCAAAGAGTGATGAATATGACTTATGATGATGCTGTCAATAATTGCGCAATGGTGGCTTATAGAGGAACTGGCTCTTATAATAATGCTGGAAGAACTAACCATATGGAAATACAGGAGGAATGAACAAGAATTCAGGAGGGGGTTACAATAACACATGATCTATTTTCCCTGGAAAGATGAGTAACACAGGAGGATCAGGAAGAGGAAATGATTTCAGGATGGATAAAGCAGTCAAAAGGCTTTTGAAGTGTGACTATTGTAAGCAGAATGGTCATCTTCGAGAAGATTGTTTTGAGTTGCATGGTTATCTAGATTGGTGGCTAGGTAATAGGCCTATAGGGAATTAGAAACCACCAACACAAGCTTCAGCTCACTTGGCAGAAACTCCTTTTGATCATGACGATGGTAGTAATGCTGGAGACTTACAAACTATTTTGGGGAATTTGCAGACACTGCAAGAAGAGGTTAACAAGTTGGTGAAAGGGAAGATGCTAACATAGTATTCTAAGCACCTCAACTTCTCACATTTTAGTGACTTTGCAGGTATGAGTAGTTTTGCAAAGCTGAAAACAGTTGATATGCTTGCCTTGGTTCTTTGGATCCTAGACAGTGGTGCCACCAGCCACATGAGTTCAAAGTTGTGCATGTTCTTAAATCATAAACCTGTTAATCTTACACCAGTTTGCTTACCAGATGGAAGTATCAAAACAGTTGAACATGTAGGAGAAATAAGCCTATCAAACACATTGATCTTGCCAGATTGTTTACATATACCTTCTTTCAACTATAACTTGATTTCAGTACATAAACTTGCCACTTCTTCACACAAAGATTGTTTTTTTGTCTACAACCTTTTGCTTGTTGTAGGACCAAGTGACTAGAAAGCTGGTAGCAGTGGGATCAGTCATCATTTTCTAGGCTATACATACTGAATCATAAGTCTTTCTCACCAGAACACATCCAACATTTTATCTCTACACATGTAAATCATCCTTTCCTAGCAACATCAAACCATACATCTTTTCAGTGCAGTTGTTTAGCCACTAAGAAATCGTCTTCTTTATGGACGAAGAGATTAGGCCATCCTTCTGATGAAGTCATATAGTGTTTAGATTTACCTTCTATTCCTTGTAATGATTCACATAGTTATTGTGAAGTTTGTCCACTTTTAAAACAACACAGAATAACGTTTCCTTTGAGCAGTATCCAAGCTATTTGTGTTTTTGAGTTAATACATGTTGATATATGGGGGCCTTATCAACAGAGATCTTTTTCAGGAGCTCATTACTTTTTAACCATAGTAGATGACTTCAGTAGATCTACTTGGACCTTTTTGATGCAACACAAGTCACAAACCTTGTCCATACTACAGAATTTTTACACCCTTATTAAAACAGAGTTTGATAGGGTGATCAAACAAGTTAGAACGACAATGGAAGTGAATTCCTTAGTACAGATTGTCAAACCTTTTTCAGCCAGACTGGTATAATTCACCAGAAAACATGTGTTTACACTCCAAAGCAAAACGGAGTGGTAGAAAGGAAGCATAGACAGTTGCTTCAGGTTGCTAGGTCCTTGTTATTCTAATCAAATTTGCCTAAGTATTTTTGGGGGGATACCATCCTTACTGCTACATACCTAATCAATCGTTTAACTTCACCAGTGTTACATCACAATTGTCCTTATGAAATTCTTTATCACAAAAAGCCTGATCTCACCAACCTTAGAGTATTTGGCTGCCTTGCATATGCAACCAATACTTTGTCACATAAGGACAAATTTGAATCTAGAGCCCTTAAAACTATTTTCCTAGGATATCCTCATGGTCAGAAGGCTTATAAGCTCTTTGATCCTGATACCAGAAAAGTCATTACATCCAGAGATGTTGATTTTTATGAAGATATCTTCCCTTATAAGGCAAAACTGATCATACAACTACCTATTTACCTCTTCATACAAATACATTAGATACTTATCAATTTTCTCTTCCTCATACACCAAATAAATCTCCTCCTCCAGACTCTTCCTTAACTGAAACCCTTTCTCCACCTTCTACTTCACATGACCCTAACATCACTGGTTTAAGGAGTACTAGAACTTCTAAACCTCCAGTGTGGATGAATGACTATGATTCACAGTATGTAAAGCAGGTTGTGAGTGAAACCTCACTGTTATCAGGTAAACCTTCTTCTTATAATCCTTTGTCATTTCCATATTATCATACACCTTTTTTTAGTCCTGCACACTTAACCTTTTCAGCCAGTATTCAACATGCACAAGAACCAGCTTCTTATCTGCAAGCAAGAACTCAACCTGAATGGGTGCAAGCTATGCATACTGAGTTAGATGCTCTTGAGACTAATCAGACCTGAGAAGTAACAGATTTGACACTAGGAAAGAAGGTAATAGGCAATAAATGGGTATACAAGATAAAATACAATTCAGATGGCAGTATAGAGAAATTTAAAGCAAGATTTGTGGCAAAGGGTTATAATTAGGTGGAAGGAATTGATTTCTTTGATAGTTTTTCTCCTGTGGCTGCTGCTTCTAATTGGTCTCTACACCAGTTAGATATCAAAAATGCTTTTCTTCATGGATACCTGGATGAAGAAGTTTACATGGAACTGCCACAAGGTTATACTAAAGCAACATATCCACAAGTTTGCAAATTAAGAAGATCCTTGTATGGTTTGAAGCACACCTCTAGACAATGGAATACAGAATTTACTTCTAAGATACAACAATATGGTTTTAAACAGTCTTCTAATGATCCTTGTTTGTTCACAAAGACAGGATCAGGATCTTTCTTAGGTCTCATTGTATATGTGGATGATCTCCTCATCACTGGTTCAGATGAGGAGGCCATCATAGAGGTGAAGAATTACTTGCACCATCAGTTTACTATCAAGGATCTTGGCTATGCCAAGTATTTCCTTGGTATAGAGATCACCGGGTCTTCAGAAGGGATGCATTTAAGTCAGAGGAAATACAACCTTGACATCTTGCAGGACACTGGACTTCTTGGGAGTAAACCCACTTCCACTCCTTTGCCCAGGGGTCATCAATTTGATGACAATCCAGGTGAGCCTATATCCAATCACTCTCAGTACAGGAAGTTGGTTAGACAGTTGCTGTATCTTGGTTTCACTAGACCAGACATAGCCTTCTCAGTGCAACAACTCAGCAAATATGTTCATCAGCCATGCAAAGCTCATTGGATGCTCTAGTTCATGTCTTGAAGTATCTCAAGGGGTCTCCTTTTCATGGCATCTTTTACAATTCCTCTAATGATATGAAATTAGAAGCATACAGTGATGCTGACTATGCTTCTAATCCTTTGCATAGAAAGTCTGTGATAGATTTTTGTATCTTCCTTGGCTCATCTTTAATCTCATGGAAGGCTAAGCAGCAAACCATAGTTTCATGCTCATCAGCAGAAGCAGAATACCGCAACATGAGCTCCACCACAAGAGAGTCGCTTTGGATTTCTTATTTGCCGGAAGACTTTCTGGTGCCTGTTCACCTTCCTATACCATTGTGGCGTGACAACCAATCAGCCATATACATAGCAGAAAATTCAGTTTTCCATTAGAGAATCAAGCACTTAGAAGTTGATTGCCATCTTGTCTGCCATCACTATCAGAGAGGTTTCCTGGTTCCACTCCACATTGCTTCTGCGAATCAGTTGGCAGAAGTCTTCACAAATCATTGCCATATCCTCAAATGCTCACTTTGTTGGCCAAGCTCGGCCTAAAGACCATGCTTCTGGGTTCTGGCTTGTGGGGGTATGTATTAAGCATCAAGAAGGATCAATGCTGGAAGCTATTGATGTTGCTGATCATCAGTTGATTGATCATCCGGGACCTGCATCCAAAATTGATAATGGTTGACTGCTCTACCGCATGTTGACTAGAAATTCAGGGACCATTGTGTAAATTTTGTTAATAAAGTCGGCTAACCGACTCAATAAATACAGAAGCCCTGTCAGATTTTGTACACAATTATTAGATACATTATTCAGAAAGATTTATTCCTAATAGAACCCTAATTTTTCTTCTTAGCTAAATCATGAATTCTATCTCATTTTATGATGGATTTTTGAGTTTTTAGAAACGCTAAATCCCACTCTGGTCCTTCCTGTCTTTGAAAGGGTTTGGCAAATCCGGTCCCATTACCATAATGTTAAACACACAAACAACCGAAAAAAAACTTGCATGTTGTGGAGAAATGGTGCATTAAAACATTTGGGCGGTGAAACTTTTTATGGCCATCATGGAAAGGAAAAATTAAACACTGTTGATCTTGAGTTCTTTCTTGTTAGTTCAATTACTTAATACGTGTGAGCTGATCAACTGAGCCCTCTGACTGACTGATTCTACTGCTGCTTTCCTCCTTAACTTTGTGCCCCATATGAATATTACTGTTTCTAGATCAAAAGAGTGACCACAACTCCATACTCATCTTGTTTGTCCTCATCCCCTACTTTCTTTCTTTTTTTACCCTTTTCTTCGTTATTTCAGTGCTATTGTGGTATTTTTCTACCATTAGAATATAAAAGAAGTTAAAAAAGAAAAAAAAAGAAAATTAAAACAGCAAAAAAAGGAGAAGAAAGTTCAGTACAAATGAATATAGAGAATATAGGGTTTTGTTTTTGTTGGTACGTACTTTGCCTCTTGCTCTTTTTTGCAGGAAAATCTCGATCCACCATGACGAATGAAACTTGTGCACGATGCACACTGCACCATTAAGTATAATGATGCTACTTGATACTAATTGATATCTTAAAGTATTTCATGAAAAGGAGTGTAAACAATGAATGACGATATCATGCATAGGTGTCGATTTTGTGTTATGTGTTATGTTTGCGGATGTTTTATTTTTGATGTTAATAATGCGTGCATGTATGTGATTTCCCGAGTGTTGTGCGTGAAATAGGTTTAAAACTTTGGGAGACCTCACTAGGTTTAACCATCCTTTATGGATAATTCTTTTTTGCAGGTTTCGCGGGAAAGAGCCACGGTCAGAGTTACACTACTTAGGGTGATCATTAGCTTATGGTGAAGCACGTTGTTTTTTAGTCAGTTGGTCAACAGTAATGTAAAGTCTTGATTTGTGTAGTAGTATGTCATTAATTATTTTGTAGTGTAATTTATTCATTTATTTAGAAACTATATTGTGAGGCCCAGCGTGAGCTGGGCAGACATTCTCTTAAATCTCCTTCGTTAGTGTTAAGCTGGCAGCAGTAAATTAGGAGGTGTCACAGTATTAGTTCCACGCAATTTCTGTTATAATAGTTTTTCTGTACTCTCTTTATTCCAAAATTGTTGTTCACTTTGAATTTTTACTTTTAGTTCAATTTGTAGTGAAAACTGAAACTGGAAAATAATGTAAGTGAGGAGGGAGTATCATGCTAGAAAAGTTTCAAATGACTTTTTTTTTTTTTGTTGATATGATTTTTTGTTCTATATGGAGAAAGTGCAACCCTGAAATTTTCCATTCTCAAAGTAATTTAACGATATGCAATATTAATCCCGAAAAAGGAAAGGAAAAAAAAATAAAGAAAGGATTAAGCAATCTAGTGTCCAAATCTATCAATAGAAATGGTAAAATTAATATAAAAAGATTTGCTGGAAATTAAACTCTCTTTTATCTATGTTTATTAACCTTCTTCGGCCAAGAAGACTGTTGGGCTCCATGCAAGAAACAAAGCTACACAGAGAGCTAGAACCACTGTCAATAGTTGTTTTCGAAAGCCACGAGGTTACCTGACTCCGTGACAGTGTCGTAGTTCTGCCCTTGCCATAACTTTCCAAACTTGAGATCTTGCGAAATTTTAACTAGTTAAGCACGCAGAAAACAATAAATCACTCAAGCCAACTAAAGTTTGAGCAAAAAAATGTGGAAGAATCGAAGATGGAGAAAGTGTATAGTGGTGAAACAACCTCTAGGCGACATTATCCTAACATACCGCATACTTGAATAGTTATGTCGGTAAGAGATCGAGATAGGACCTAAAAATGGTGGTTATAGAACTCTACAATCAAAGTAAAAATGGTGATTCCAGAAGGCCAAAATGTAGCTGGAAACTTTTAACTTTATGTTTTAAATCAAAGTGAAAATTTCAAAGCCAGTCAGTATATCCTAGAAGACTTCACCCACAAACATTATGCATCAAGCTGCAGGGAATTGTAATATATGACCAAAATGTACCAATGCTTCAAATTAGATGCGAAGGAAGCTCTAGATGTTAGCACCTCCTCTGAATCCAATGACAATTACAGTCCAACACTGAGGAAATCTTCAACAATTTCCGTCGGTCCAACTTAACCGAGGAGCTTGCAGGTACAACATTATATTGATGCTCATCAAACGTATATTCCAATGAAAAATCTAACTTTGATAATTTCACAGTAGCCACAGCAAGAATTTGGTTTTGCTGCAAAATGCGCAAGTCAATATTGGTGAAGAGAATAACCTTGCGACAGGTCTCCCCCGTGAAAGAGTCGGAACATGTCCCCCCTTTCAAGGTAGTCCCTAGGTCTACCCATGAGTTAACACTTAACATGCATATTTCTTTCACCATTCTGTTGTAAACCAATCGTCAATCTAAAAGGCCAATATCATGATACACGCTCTATTCTAAGTTGCAAATTCCATTCCCATTTAAGCACCTCTGGTTCCCTCACAACCGAAATGTTGTGGATCAACCAACCAAAATGTTGAGTTGGGTACCGAGTTGGCTTCCAACGGAGCAGGAAAATGTAAGTGATTGATTTACTACAAGTATTGCAATGCTTGAAATAAGAAGAAAGGAACACTCAATGTTCCATCCGCTTGCTTTCTTCAGCCATCACCGGGTTGCTATACATAACTGACAGGAGGTGAAACTAAGCTCTCAACATACAACTTCCCACTAAAAAGATAATCCTTCTGCGGAAACCACTTGGATGTATTCGTCCTTGGATTATAAAAAAACAACTTTGCACCCAAGATAAACAATATATAACCGTTCCTCAATGAACAAACTAATTGAGACCCAATGGAAGAAACATTACGAGTAGGAACAACATACGGAATCCAACAACTTTAGTCTAGGAGTAGTCGTCATTCAGGAGCCATACATCCGTGTCAGTTCTTTGATATTCACAAAACACTAAAATGCGGTCCCGTTAAACTCAAGTCCACAATTATATGTTCCATCAACACAGTTTGGAAGGTCTAATTCTCCATATGTTTCATTTGCTAAAATTAAAGCAAGCAATTTTCCTGCTAGGTTCCCCAGCACTATCAAAGAGGTACCAGTGGAGATTTCCACTAGCATCATGGAGTCGTTGGTTCATTCAAATCCCTTCAACTACATTCTTAAGGTTCTCAATCCCACGCCACATTACCCCTTAGACTAAACAATTTGATTTCATTGACATCCCTAAGAGATCCATTCGAAACTGCACCCCAAACCCTAAAGACGCCTACTACATTAAAATCATCATTCAACTTCTCGTACCAAAACACGAAAGTTGACAAGCAATGATCCTTGTTTTCCATACAATTCTCAGGCAATATCTTAATTTGTTTAGTGCAAGGGTTACACAGAAACAAGTCATCATCTCGGGTCCTAATTAAAACTAGCCCATCACAAGAACCCAAAGGCCAAAATAATTTCCTAGGATTAACGGTTTGGGAGGACACCGCATTTAAATGAGAGCTAACCGAAAGGTGATTGGGGTAATCGCCTTTGGAAAGTACTATAACGATGAAGCCATGGTGTCCATAATCATCAGATGCTATCGCGATATGGGTTTTGATAAACCCTTGGCTTGAGATAAAAGAAAGCCATGGCTTGAAACACATTTGAATCTCCCCAGTGATTTGGCGGGTAGCCTCAAAAGGATTTCATTGATGAGTTCGATAGGCAAAGTTGGGGTCATGAGTGATTTCCAATTTCCTGCAGAGGAAGAAGAGGTAGATTTCTCCAAATATTGATCGATTGTTTTTTTCCTCTGTAGGTCTGGAAGAAGTTTCGACTACTCTAAGATGGAAGATTCCATGACAACTGCTAGAAAGAATATTTTTCGTGTATTATTACATGTGTACAACATCATGTATATAGTACAATATTACAATAACCCTAGCCGTGATTATCAGAAACCCTAATTAGGGTTTCCGTATTTATATATTCTTCATCCCCCCGCAATCGGAGCAGGAGAGGAAACCATGCACAAATTGGTTCTAAACAAATAAAATTTATCCTTAGGTAAGGATTTGGTGAATACATCTGCTAGTTGAGACTGGGTGGAGATATGAAGAACTCGAAGAAGACCAGTAGCGATACGTTTATGAACAAAATGAATGTCTAGACCAATATGTGTGGTTCGAGCATGATTAACAGGATTGACAGCTAGGTATGTAGCAGAGACATTATCGTTTCAGCCAAAGCAGAAGCAACCGCGCGATATTCAGACTCAATAGAAGATCTGGAAACTGTAGATTGTTTCTTGGAGGACCGGGAAATGAGAGAGAAGCCTAAGAAGACACAAAAACCAGTGGTAGAACGGCGAGTAGTGGGACACCCAGCCCAATCAGCATCAGAATAAGTAACCAGGCGGTCAAGAGGACCAGCGCGGAGATGAATGCCATAATGAAGTGTGCCTTTAATATATCGTAGAATACGCTTGACAGTTTGAAAATGCTGTTCCCGGGGATCATGTATATGCTGACAAACAAGGTTGACCGCATACTGAAGGTCCGGTCTGGTGAAGGTAAGATACTGTAAGGCACCCACCAAGCTCCGATAGAGAGTTGGATTGTGAAAAGGCGGATACTCATCAACAAAAAACTGAAAAGCGGGAGCAAGGAGAGTTGCAACAGGATTGGCATCAGTGAGATGATTACGAGCCAACAGTTCCTCAGCATACTTATGTTGGTGTAAAAACCAACCACCAGAGTGAGGAGCAACATAAACACCGAGAAAATAGCTGATTGGACCAAGATCCGTCATGGCAAAAGCACCCTTCAGCGACTGAATAATAGTAGTGAGCAGATGATTACTAGATGCTGTCAAGAGAATGTCATCAACATAAAGTAACAAAACTGCCATGTTTAATCCAGCAGAATACACAAACATAGAAGAGTCTTAGCGACTGCCTGTAAAACCCTAAGAAAACAGAAAAGCAGTGAATCTATGGAACCAAGCTCAAGGAGCCTGTATTAAGCCATAAAGAGCTTTGTTCAATCGACAGACATAGTGAGGATGATCTGGATGAACAAAACCAGTAGGCTGTTTCATGTAGACAAATTCATTGAAAAGACCATTCAAAAATGCATTTTTAACATCCAACTAATGGACGGGCCATTTGCGAGAAGCAGTAATGCTTAATATAGTCCGAATTGTCACTGGTTTAACCACCGAACTAAACGTTTGATCATAATCAATACCACGCTTTTGATTGTAACGTTGAGCGACCAAACGTGCTTTACATCGATCAAGTGAACCATCGGATTTGAGCTTAACTCGAAACATCCATTTTGAGCTAATAATTTTAGCAGAAATAGGAGGAGGGACAAAATCCCATGTATGGTTAGTGAGGAGAGCATTATGTTCATCACTCATAGCAGCTCGCCATTCAGGGTATTTATTGGCCTCAGTGAAAGATTTTGGTTTGTGGGGAAGTGAAGATGTTGTAGTAGTAGTAAGAGAGGGGATCTGTTTAGGTTTACGGGTGCCATCCCGAGTGCGGGTGACCATATGATGAGTGGAAGGATTTGAAGAAGGAGGACCAGAATTAGTTGACAAGGAAGTAGAAGTTGTAGGGTCTGAATGTACAAAAGGAACAGTTGACACTTTTTGTTGAGGAGGTGAAGGTATCACGGAAGTGGGAATGGACCGTGGAATGAGAGACGAAGGATGTTTAAAACGGGAGTTGGGAGTAGAAAGTGGTGGAACCGAAGATAGTTGAGGAAACGGGAAAGAGGTTTCATCAAAAACAATATGACGGGAAGTGTAAATTTCTTGGAAGCAGGATCTAAACAGCGGTAACCTTTATAAGTTTCAGGATAACCGAGGAAGATACATGGAGTGGACCGAGGTTGGATCTTGTGAGAAGCTAAATTAGAGAGATTAAGAAAGCAAGAACATCCAAAGACCCGCAAGACACCATAATTAGGTAGAGTACAAAAAAGAAGGGAGAAGGGAACAAAATTGTTCTTGGATTTGGTAGGTAAACGGTTTATCAGATAAACACTAGTATTTAAGGCCTCTACCCAGAATTCAGGTGGCAAGTGAGCGTGATTGAGGAGGTTGTGGACCATATTGAGGACAGTCTTATTCATGCACTCAGCTTTGCCGTTTTGTTGAGGAGTGTATGGACAAGAGATGCGCATGGCAATTCCCTTAGATTTGAGAAAAGATTGAAGAAAATGAGAGTGAACATATTCAGCAGCAACGTCAGATTGAAGAGTTTTTATAGAAGTATTGAATTGAGTTTGGACAAGAGAGAAGAGGGCTCTGAAGGGGTGTTGATTCGGGTCAATTTCGTATGATGTATTTTTACATACTCAAATAGTGTCAACTGTGACGTGTCATGTCGTGTCGTATTGTTTCTCTAAATCATGTCGTGTTGTTGGAAATTGTGTCGTTATGTTGTCGTGTCAGATGATGACATGTCCATCTGGAAAGGATTTAATTACCAACTCTGATGTAAGCCAAAATATCGAAACCTACCAAGCTGCTGTGAAATGTATATCCGAAACGATGCTGACCAGTCAAGTAGTAACTATCGAATAAATCCTCGTAAGCCAAAGTTTGTCTTCTAATAAAAAATCCATTTGTTTTTAAAGAAAATAATAAGTGAAACATTAAAATCTCTAACACAGTTTGTTAACTAAGTTAAAGTTGGATTGGTTTGGGGTTGGTAGCTGATTACATAACTTAAAAACAAGACTGACTCAACCAAAAAAAAATCAACAGAAATACCTCATTTGTGAGTTGGGTAGATCTTGAATTAAATTTTGATTAGATAGATGCATTCCGGATAGGGTTAGATATGACATAAAACCTGCTCTGTAATTGGGATTCCAATTTTTTAGTACTGAATATAAGTGTTTCCAAGAAAGCAATTTTAAAATACGAGTTATTATTATATATTTCCAACATGACTTGCCAAATCGTATACAAGGGCAAGTAGCATTAAATCAAAAGCAATTTCCATATGTAAGAATTATGTAGACTATCAAAGAGGCCCGATTATTATTTTAGAGAGGTCTTGGTCCAATCCCCCTCTCTAGATAAAGTGTTATTGCTAATAAAATTACATGGTACCTCCCTTTTCTGTTGAAAAAAATATATAAATATAAATAAATATATATATATATATATATATCTTATATATGAATTATCAAGGACCAATTGATAATTTTATGATTTCGTTTCAATGTCGAGAATACGTTATGAATTAGATATACATTGGCACTTTTTTGACTTAGAAAAAAAAAATTATGTTATGTTAAATAAGAAAAAGAAAAAAACTTAATAAAAATAATTGGTAAAAGTAAATAATTAGTAAACAGTGATTTTGTAACAACCCCCTCCCTACCCGGCCCACCCAAATAATTATTTTTCATAAATCAATTGATTTGGCCATACTTCACAACGATTTCTTCTTCTTTTTTTTTAATTACTTCCACAACGTTTTCTTTCTTTTCTATTTTGGAACATAAAAATTATTCCGACATTTGAATTGGTTTTGGAGTTTGTAATGGTGTAAAGTTTAGGAAATACCTATGATAGGAAACTCATTAATTATCACTAAAACTCCTTCACTCAAGTCCTAGGGTTTCTCTCCCGTGAGCCGCTCTAGAGTCTGCGTCTTCCTGTCGGTGTTCTTAACGCTGTTCGGTTTCCTTGTAGTTTATTTCATTATCGTTTTCTCCAATTCCTTTGGATCCAAATATTCTACCCCTTTACTTCTCATAATCAGATCTTCTCTCTGTCTCTGTCTTTTTCTCTTTTCTGGGGCTCATGGGGTTTCAAACAACACTTTGTCTCTGTCACGTAGTTTGCTTCTTTCACTCTCAGTCTTAAACTTTCTTCACTGTTTGCTTGTTTTCTCTTGTGTTTGTGCAGATCTACTCTTCATTAATGGGCCAAAACAACGTTATATTCTTCCTCGAGCTCTCACCCCAACTTTGTTAATTGTCTCTGTGGTGGTTTGTCTAGTGGGGAGGATGGAGGAAATCACTAAAGGACTGTCAACCAATCTCTTGATTGATGGTAATTCAAAGCGGCGGTATAAACTAACATCTGAGGAGATGGCTGATCAAGACCTGTGCGTCTTCGGCAATGTGTTGGCGTCTCGGCCAATCGGGGCGGGTGATATAGAGAGGCACTTTCGCGGGCTATGGAACCCTAAAAAAGGAGTATCATGCAAACCCACGTCTCAACCCAACACAGTGTTGTTCAAATTTTCTTCCTTAGCAGACCTGAAAAGAGTGGAAGCAGGCTCGCCTTGGCTCCTAGGGCAAGAAGATCTATTGGTGATGGACCCGGTGAAGCAAAATACTAGGGTTGAGAATTTAAAATTCCACAGATCACCTTTCTGGGTGCATGTACATGGACTCCCAATAGGCTGTATGACGCAATCCGTAGCTCACTTGATCAGTGATATTCTTGGGGGTTTCCTCGATGTGGATGTGGACACAGACGGATGCCTAATTGGTAGATTTTTAAGGGTTCGGGTCGATCTTGACATCACCAAACCTCTTCAATCGGTGTTGTTTTTCACTCATGAGGACGTTAATATCGACTGTCAAGTTTCATATGAAAGATTGGTCATGATGTTGACAATTGTGATATGAAAGTGGTTTGCTCCTCAAATGGCATGCAATTGAATGATTATGGTACATGGTTGAAGGCATCTGCTCCTTTTAGCCCTTTCTCCATTTCCAACCCAAAGCAATCCGACTGACAAACATATAGACCCTCATTCCATGGTCCTATGACCAGTCCCCTACCCACCTCTCGTTCAGCTCCTCACTCTATACCCCACAACCCCAATCAACACCAGTAATGAAACAAAAATATCCATCCCAAGGGAAGTCTTCCTCTTCTCTCCACCGTGTTCCAGTTTCGGTCACCCAACCCACTTCCATGATACACGAACCTTCCCATGCTCCAGTATCAATTGATCTTTCCATTACCAAATCCCCTCCCATCCCAGCTCCTTCAGTCATCCCACAAAACACCCCAGTGACAGTGTAAGAAATGAATAACATAATGGAACACAATCCCATCCCACAACCTCGGTATTCCATCCTTGACACAAGTCACAAGCGTTGCCACATCCCAGCCTTTATGGCTAAACACCTTATGGTTCAACCGGAGAAGAGTCACAATATCATAAAACATCCAGATGGTTCAATTTTAGTTTTTGCTCCCCATAGAATCAACCCACGTCTCACGGCACTTGAGAACCTCGGACTAATTGACAAACCCCCAATCATAGTGCCTGTTATTGAACATCATTCAGAATTAGACCCACCTCCTCCTGAAAACTCAACACCGCCCCAGTCTTCTTCTCTTCCTTTGGTATCCCTGATTCCAACTGCCATGATTAGTGAACCCTCTTCGCCAAGGATTTTTATTCTTTTATATTATATGTGAGACTACAAGTTTCACTTTTTTTTCTACTTTTGATTCAAGTACTTATTGATTTCGATTTATTTTTATGAGAGAAAATACTTGATTAATCTGACAATTTAATGAATTATTTTCTTCCTACTGCTACCAAATTGTTTATGTTGCGTTATCATTTTAAACATTTGGCACTAAGTAGCACATTAGCAGATTATGCATATTGGTAGTGACACGTTGAATGTGCATGATTAGTCCAACTAGGGGATCAATAGGACAAAAACCTTTTAATTGCAGTTATCTCAATTATTTTAATTTTTTTTTGTTCAACTACATTTTCAAAGATTTTATTGCTATCATAATTTAATATGGAATGTTATCGTGCCCAGTTAAATTATGATAAGTTTTGATTAGGTGTTGGGTTTGGTCAAATATTTTTTGGAAAATATATATAAGGTTTTTTTACGGTTATCCTATTACACTTACGGTTGAATGCTTAAGTTGTAGAAAAATCATTTTTAGTCGATGATTTGTAATATATTTGAAAAATATTCCTAGAACTAAAGTTTCCATTCTATTAATTTTTCTTAAGTTTATTTACTAAGAAAGAAAAAAATCCCCCATTTTGTTACTTTTACAAAGTCAAGTATCAAAAGTCGGCTCTCTTGGGATTCGACCTGATTCCACTATTTCTACAATTTAATTTTAGTCTTTTTGGAATTAAGATTAATTTTTGCGGGTCTCGACAAACCCGTCAAAATTTTGGCACCGTTGCCGGGGGGGCTACTCTCTTTGGCTCTTGATTTTATTATCTCATTACTTTTTTTTTCTTATTCCAAAACGAAAAAAAAAGTTGGTTAGGTGTAGTGTTTCTTTCTTCGTTATTAGTCTTATTACTAATAAAAAAAAACTTGCAATTTTTTTCTTTCTTTCTTTCTCTCGTATAAGAAATAGTTGTTTTTATTAGTTAGTAGTTTGAAAAAAGAAACAAAAGTTGGTCAGTTTTAGTGTAGTAGTACTTTTTTTTACTATTATTATTATAAAAAAATATTTTTTTTTTGTTTTTATCTTGTGTTGTTATTTTCTTTTTCTCGCTAATTATTTTTTACTTCGTTCTAATTCACAGGCCACCATTTCCATTGCAGATCATCTTTTGCTCAGCAGCAGTGCATCGGTTGGCCTCTGAATTGGGATTTTGGTCTTTGAAAATTTTCTTTTGCAGTAGCCATTAATGGCTCAATCCAGGGAGTAACTTGTTTTTGGTGGAAAAGTGTCATTGTTATATTTATTTGGATTTTGATTTGTGTTCTTATTTGTGCAATTTTTTGTGTTAAGTTAATAATTGCCTTATTTTGTTTTATTTTATTGTATTTTTTTTAATCTAACTGTTGTGCTTTACTATAATTGTTTCTATAAAAAAAAAGTCCCATTTTGCTGTTTTGCATCTCTATTTATCTATGCTAATTATTTTAAAATTTTCTTGGTGCATGCTAGTAACTGTAGGAATTTTATCATTTTAGATTGCTAGTTTTTGTGTATTTTTTTTGAGTTTTCTGGTTTATGAGTAGTCGTCGTACTGGAAATAGTGATTTTAATTATATTCCTGAGATTGAAAAAGCTGCTCGTATGTTAAGAAAAGAAGCTAAGAAAAAGAAAGCTAATTAACATTCTAGTCATGAATACTGATTTTGATTCTCAGGAAGAAGAAAACATGGGTGAAAATAATAGAACTTTGAAAGAATTAGCTGCACAAAACTTGAATCAGCAGCCTCTGTGCATTAATTTTCAAAATGTTGAAGCAGCATTTGAGCTTAAATCTGGTCTGATACATTTACTTCCTACTTTTTGTGATTTTGCAGGAGAAGACCCCCACAAGCATTTGAAGGAATTCCATGTTGTCTGTTCAACAATGAAACCACAGGGTGTTACTCAGGAGCATATTAAACTAAGAGTGTTTCCTTTTTCTTTAGGTGATAAAGCAAAAGACAGGTTGTATGATCTTCCATCAGGTTCAATCAACACATGGAACGAGATGAAGAAATTGTTCTTGGAGAATTTTTTCTCTATTTCATGAGCTGCAAATACAAGGAAGGATATATGCGGCATTTGACAGATGACAGGGGCGTCCCTTTGTGAATATTGGGAAAGGTTTAAGAAGTTATGTGCTAGTTGCCCCCACCGTCAAATTCCAGACCAGCTCTTGGTCCAATACTTCTATGAAGGTCTTCTGCCAATGGATAGGAGTATGATAGATGTAGCCAGTGGAGGAGTTCTTGTTGATAAAACACCAGTAGCTGCAAAGCAACTAATTTAAAACATGGCTGAAAATTCTCAACAATTTGGATTGAGAAAAGACGGAGGTGTTAAACTGACTAACGAGGTAAGTCATTCTGCTCTTGTCAATCAAATTTCTGATTTAACTTCTTTGGTTTGTCAAATGGCTGTAGGACAGTTACAGGCAGCTAAGGTTTGCGAAATCTACACCAATCTTGGGCACCCAACAGACATGGGTCCTTCTCTTCAAGAAGACCCAACTCAACAAGTTAATGCCATAAGAGGATTTCCAAATGAACCACAATGAAAAATATGATTCCTACTCAAACACCTATAATCCTAGATGGAAGGATCATCCAAACTTCAGCCATGGCAATCATGGTGGTCAACAGAGATTTCTTCAAACCTACAATAGGGCTCCACCACCTCCATCACAGTCGTCTAACTTAAGTATGTCTCTTGATGATATTGTTGTAGCTTTAGCAACTAATACTCAACAGTTTCAACAGGAGACAAGAACAAGCATTCAGAATATGGGAAATCAAATCAGCCAACTAGCCACATCTCTGAGTTGGCTGGAGGCTCAAACATCTGGGAATTTACCTTCTCAAACAGTAGTTAAGCCAAAAGAGAATGTGAATACAGTTAGCTTAAGAAGTGGAAAAGAACTACCATCAGCACCATCTTCTCCTAAAAAGGTGGTTGAACAGAAAGATAAGGAGGAAGAAGTAGTTGAAGATTCACGACATGTAATGCCTAAGGAAATTTCTTCTACTATTCCTAATGCAATAGTTGCACCTTTTCCTTGCAGGTTAGAAAAATCCAAGAAGGAGGAATATGAAAAAGCGGTTCTTGAGACCTTTCGGAAAGTGGAGACCAACATTCCCTTGTTAAATGCTATCAGACAAATTTCCAAATATGCAAGGTTTCTGAAAGGTTTGTGTACTCATAAAAAGGAAACGAAGTGATGAGAAAATTTTGTTGGAGAAAAATATTTCTGCTGTAATAAAAAGAATTCTACCAATAAAATGTTCGGATCCAGGTATGTTTACGATGCCTTATACTATAGGAAATAGGAAATTTGAATATGATATGCTAGATCTTGGAGCATCCATTAATGTTATGCCATATTCAAGTTTATGTGCTTTACATATGGGTCCATTGAAAGAAACTAGAGTTGTGATTCAATTAGCTGACCATTCTTTGGTTCATTCCAAAGGAATTGTTGAAGATGTTTTGGTACAAATTGGTGAACTAATTTTTCCTGCAGATTTTTACATTTTAAAAATGAGGGAAGATAATATCACTAATTCAGCTCCATTAATTTTGGGAGAGTCTTTCTTAAAAACTACAAGAACAAAAATAGATGTGGATAAGGGTACTTTTTCTATCGAATTTGATGGAGAAGTTCTTACTTTTAATATTGATGATGCAATAAAATATCCTGAAGAGTGTCACTCTTTTTTTTCTATTGACATGGTTGATTCAGTTGTGCAAGATTGTTTCGAGGAGGAAGAAATTGCAAATGAGATTTTGGAGAATTCACAACTTAATGAGAACGATGCTTTTTCTGAAAATTACGAATTCGTTAAAAATTATTTTATTTCAGAATTAACTTCATCTCACAAAACGTTGTTGCCCTCTATTTTGCAGGCCCCCAAATTGGAACTAAAATAATTGTCAGATCACATAAAGTATGTATTCTTGGGTGATGAAGATACACTACCAGTCATCATTGCGAGAGGATTGACCGAAGAGCAAGAAGGAAGGCTAGTAGACATGCTTAAGGAGCACAAAACAGCAATAGGGTGGACTTTAGCAGATATCAAGGGTATTAGCCCCTCAGTTTGTATGCACCGTATCCTTTTGGAGGATGATGCTAAACCAGTGAGGGAAGCACAAAAGAAGCTCAACCCCGCTTTGAAGGAAGTGGTAATGAAAGAAATCCTTAAATTGCTAGATGAAGGGATTATATATCCCAACTCTGATAGCAAATGGGTGAGTCCGATCCATGTTGTGCCAAAGAAAACAGGAATCACGGTTGTGAAAAATCAGAACAATGAGTTGGTACAAATGAGAGTGCAAAATGGGTGGCGTATGGTGATTGATTTTCGAAAGCTAAATTTGGCTACGAGAAAGGATCATTTTCCTTTACCTTTTATAGATCAAATGTTAGAAAGATTAGCTGGAAAATCTTATTTTTGTTTTCTTGATGGCTTTTCAGGTTACTACCAAATTGTCATAGCTCAAGAGGATCAAGAGAAAACAACTTTTACATGCCCATTTGGTACATTTGCTTATAGAAGAATGTCTTTTGGTCTATGCAATGCCCCAGGTACATTTCAAAGATGCATGTTTAGTATTTTTTCTGAGTATATTGAGAAATGCATCGAGGTATTCATGGATGATTTTACTGTATATGGAGATTCATTTGTCCAGGGCTTAGTTCATTTGACTAAAAACTTAAAAACATGCATTGGAACCAATTTAGTCTTGAAGTATGAAAAATGTCATTTCATGGTTAAAGAAGGCATTGTGTTGGGACATGTAGTTTCTTCGAAAGGCATAGAGGTTGATAAAAGCTAAGGTTGATTTACTTGTGACCTTACCATACCCTACAAATGTTAGGGGAGTTCGTTCTTCTCTTGCACATGCAGGGTTTTTTCAAAGATTGCATTGCCTCTGTCTAACTTGCTGCAAAAGGATGTTGGTTTTGAATTTGAAGACGAATGTAAAGCAGCACTTGATAAGCTCAAGGGGCTGCTAACGGTTGCATCAATTAGTCAATCACTTGATTGGAACTTGCCATTCGAAATCATGTGTGATGCAAGCAATTTTGCTGTGGGAGCTGTCTTAGGCCAAAGGATTGATAAAAAGAGTCATGTTCTTTACTATGCTTCTAGGACACTAAGTTCTGCTAAATGCAATTACACTACAACAGAAAAGGAGCTTCTAGCTATTGTTTTTGCATTAGATAAATTTAGATCATATTTGCTAGGCTCTAAAGTCATTGTTTTTTCTGATCATGCAGCTTTAAAGTACTTGTTAGCAAAGAAAGAATCCAAACAAAGGCTGATTATATTGATCCTACTGTTGCAGGAATTCGATCTTCAGATAAAAGATCGAAAGGGAGCCGAAAATTCAGTTGCTGACCATTTGAGTAGGTTGGTAAAGGAAGAAGAATCATTGCCTATTTCTGAATTTTTTCCTAATGAACATTTGTTTCAATTAAAAGGCTTTATTCCTTGGTATGCTGATATTGTCAATTATTGGTTACTAGAAATTTGCCTAACTCTCTTAGTACATCAAGTAAGGAAAAAATCAGAAGTGATGCTAAATATTATGTTTGGGACGATCCTTATTTGTAGAAATTTTGTTCTGATCAAGTGATTAGAAGGTGTGTGCCTGAATGTGAATATCTGTCCATTTTATCTTTTTCCCATAATTATGCATGTGGTGGTCATTTTGGACACAAAAAAACTGCTGGAAAAATTTTGGATAGTGCCTTGTACTGGAAAACCTTGTTTAAAGAGGCATATTTGTTTTGTAAAAGTTGTGAAAAAAGCCAAAAATATGGTTCTTTGTTTCGTAGAAATGAGATGACCCAAACCCATGTTCTTATTTGTGAAATATTTGATGCGTGGGGCATTGGTTTCATGGTTCCCTTTCCTTCTTCTTGTGGTTTTCTTTATATGTTGCTAGCTATTGATTATGTATTAAAATGGGTGGAAGCAAAAGCCACCAAAACTGATGATTCTAAATGTGTAGCACGTTTTATCAAGGCTAACATTTTCAACAGGTTTGGAATTCTTAAAGCAATCATAAGTGACCAGGGTAGCCACTTTTGCAATAGAACAATTGAAGCTTTGATGAAAAAGTACGGTGTTTACTATCGTGTTGCTACTGCATACCATCCCCAAACAAATGGACAAGCTGAAGTTTCTAATAGAGAGATTAAGTCCATTTTGGAGAAAACAGTCAACCCAGGAAGAAAAGATTAGAGCCTAAGATTGGATGATGCATTATGGGCTTATAGGACTGCATACAAAACGCCAATAGGTATGTCTCCATATAGACTTGTTTTTGGTAAATCTTGTCACTTACCAGTTGAGATTGAACATAAGGCTTACTGGGCGGTAAGGCGCTGCAACATGGATTTAGAAGAAACTGGTAAGTCTAGAAAGTTGCAACTGCAGGAGCTTGAGGACTTAAGGTTAGAGGCTTATGAGAATTCAAGAATTTACAAAGAGAAAACTAAATTGTTTCATGATAATTTAATTTTGAGAAATAATTTGTTGTTGGTCAAAAAGTTTTATTACACAATTCTCGTTTAAAATTTATGCCTGGAAAACTCTGATCCCGTTGGACTGGTCCTTTCGTTGTTACTAATGTTTTTCCCTATGGTGCAGTTGAGATTAAAGCTTTAGATACTAACAACATTTTCAAGATAAATGGCCATAGGTTGAAAATATTTCAAGAAGGTTCGAGTGCTGTCCAGGTGAGGGGATTGACCTGCAATTCCTTAAGTATTTACCTGACTGAAAGAAAATGAAGGTTGTCGAGCATAACGACATAAAAGAATTGCGCTTTTGGGAGGCAACCCAAGTTTAAAGTTTCTTTCATTTTGATTTGGTTGGCTTCATTTGTTTTCAGTTTGCTTTCAAAAATATATATATATATTATAATAATAAATAAATAAATAAATAAATCAAAAAAAAATAATAACAATCTTAGCATTTTCTTTTTATTTTATTTTTCTTTTGTTTTCAAGAGCTCATTTGCTCATGATGAAATCACAACTACTCTTCTCTATTCCCATTATTGGCGATTACTTTCACATCATAAACCATGTAGCTGCTTGTGGTATCAACTCCAAGTCTTCACATCTCAAAAGAAATTTTTCAGGGAGCTTTCTAAACTCAAATATTATGCAGCTATCATTAATTCACTGATTTTTTTGCTGGTAGTTTTCCATAATAGCTGAGCTGCTCCTTGTCACAAAAAGTTGAATGACGTTTGACTGGAAAATTTTGCATGTCTAAGTGTTATTATGTTTTCTATCTTTTTCTAGCTCTGCATTTTTTCTAGTTTGCACTAAAAGATGTTGTTCCAAACTCCTTGTTTACTTCTTATTGTACAAATACATTGTCTTACATTGAGGACAATGTAAAAATCAGGTGTGGGGAAGGGTTTTATTGTTTTCATAAACCCCTGCATTGGTTTTAATTTCAAAATCCACAAATTTTCCAAAACTTTTGGCTCTCTATATGTGCTAATTTGTCAATTTATTTCAAATAATTTTGAGCCAAAATATTTTTTTGTATCCCATTGGTTTTAATGGTTAAGGATGTACCAGATTTGATGCAAAATAAATCCCTTTCCGTGAGTTTCCATAGCCAAAGAGCACACTTGCTCAATTTTTGAGTGTTATCATTCATAGTATGTTACTACACTGTTTTGCTCATGTCATACATTTCATAACTGCATTGATGAATTTGTGCAATAAATGATAAGGGCATTTAGGTTTCGCCAAGTTTAGCTATCGCAAAATCATACCTTAATTGTTTACTGTAGTAACCATTTTAAGCCTGGGCCTTTTTTCGAGCTCCACCAATATAATCCTGAGTATGTTTTATCACTGCTTGATTTTGGTTGTGGAAAGTTGTTGTGCAGTGGCAATAACAGTATAGTAGGTTTAGTATGATAGGATATGTGTTCTTGTTTTAAGTCCAATAATGTTTTAGCGCTGTATATCTAAAAAGTCAGGACAGTGCCAAAAAAAAATTGTTATGAAAAAAAAATGAAATAAAAAAATAAAATGAAAAAAATGCAATAAGCGGAAAAAAAAAGAGAGAAGAAAAAAAGGCACTTATGTTCTGTTTTCTTTCCATTCAGTTATTAGATTTATGCTTCAATTTTGTTTTTGTTTTAATAATAAAAAAAACAGAAGAGAGAAATAAAAATAAAAATAAAGGGGGTTTGGTGTTTACAATATTTGATTATTTTCTTAGAACACCATAACTTGGTCATAAAAAGTCTTAGTGACTTATGTCTTATGTATTAGTTCTTTTAGTAGATTGAGATTTGGTTTGTAATAAAAGTCTTAAGAAGGCAAACCCAACCTATTTGATTGGAGATTCCAAGATATAGGTTCAATGGGACAACCTAATCATAAAATTTAGTGAGGTCACTGTGGAGGTAAACCTCAACTCATTCCTATCATCAAACAGTGATGTGACGGAAAAGGATAGCAAACGGTTGCTTTAATGATACTTAAATGAGTAATCCCATTTACTCTAGACTTAAGGAGTCACCTATGTGAGAGAGAAGTTGAGCCACTTCGAAGGAGAACTGTTAAGGCTTAGTTCTTAGAAACTCTTGCAGAACCAGGACGTGTTCATGCCCAAAATGGGCAAAATCATGAGAACGGAACTAAATAAAAATGGTTCGTGTGTACTGTATGTGGTTTCTTTACACAATACAACCGTACAGTTCAAGGACATCGTGTCTACTGGATAGCTACTAAAGCAAACAAACTTTACAAAGAGAAAGCTCAAAGGTTAAAACCTATTTTCTTTATGCAGGGATCAATTGGTGAATACCATCATCGTTTATTCGAAACAATATCTCATTCATGTGGGGAATTGTTGGAAATGAGTAGTAAGTTAATGAGAATTAAGTTTCTCAAGAGTTGGAAAAATAGAGTTAAGGTTAAGGGACTTTGTCCCACATTGGTGTTGGAAGAGTTGGAGCTCGGTTTATAAATGAGAGCCCAAAATTTACTTGCAAGTTGACTTGCCAATGCTATACCACATCTCTCCCGCTCGCATGCACCCGCGCAGGGGGGGTGCAAATGGAGGTCCGATTCGGGGCCAAAATACATTGACTCATGTGTGCGCACGACCTGCAGACATGAATGCCGAACCGAACTCTTGCGGGCCTGACTAAGCCCCGTTTTGCTCCAGTTCGAATAAATTGTTTCCAGCTAAATTTTAAATGGTGAATTATATTCATTCATTTCAGTCAAAATGAAACTGAAACGTTGCAATTGTTTTGCTATCATGAATGATCAGAATGAATTGACAGATTTAATTATATTAAAAGGCAGAAATTAATTCATTTGACTGTTGGGCTGGTCAACGTTTTTGAGGTTTTGTGCCATGAACTCTCTGCATTTAACAGAATTAAATGCTGAAACTGTTACAAGGTTTGCTTCCATTTGAAAGGTTTCTCTAGCCTATAAATAGGCACTCATTTTTCAATGTTTAACACACCTTTTCACTCATTTGACCCTATCAATTTGAACTAGAGGGAAAAAAACCTAAACTCCTTCTTCATTCTCTCCAGCCACATTTCTTCGCACATTCTTTCACCAAACATTAATCTCTCAGCTGTTTTGGAAGGTAATCAATGAAGTTTATGATGAAACTTGGTGAAGTATTTTAAGCAGAAAAGAATCCGATCCTGATGATGGATCCGATTCCTAATGTGAATCGCATCTATTCTATGATACCAAATGCCGAGAAAAATTCAGCAATGACCGCCAAAGGAGGTGGCTGGAAGGATTATAATGGTCCAAGGCACAATCAAAAGAAGGAAAGGGATACAGTCATTTGTTCTTACTGTCGCAGGGTAGGTCATCTAAAAGAAAACCGCTATAAGTTGGTTGGATTTCCAGAGACAGTGACCTGCACTTATTGTAATAGGATTGTGCGTATTAAAGAGAAGTGATTTAAGCTGATTGGATATCCTGAAGGTTGAAATTTTAAAAAAATGAAAGGATCAGGAATACATAATGTGCATCTTGTTGATACACCACCAGAAACCACTAAAACAAATGATAATGAGAGGAATGGCAAGATTGCAGCTGCTGTACAAAAGGATCAGTCGTTTCATGAAGAAAGCTCCTGTTGATGTCACTAATCATGTCAATGTCTCACACATAGAAGACTTTGCATGCAGCTCAATTATTCCTCTTGTTAGTTTTAAGTCTGTTTTTAAAATTGGTAATTCATGGTTCATGTTTGTTGACATTAGAGCTACTGGTCACATGAATGGTTCCTTGCATTTTCTTTCTAATCCTCAATTAGTCAAAAAGTTTACTCATGTTTGCTTGCCAGATGGTAGTATACAATTAGTTAATCATGTAGGTGATGCAATTCTATCTAGGACACTTACTCTTATAACATGTCTTCATTTGCCCTGCTTCAAATACAATTTGATATCTGTTAGCAAGTTAACTCGAGATTCCAAAATGTTTTTTCCAGTTTTTTGAAAATTTCTGCATCTTGTGGGACCTTCGAACAACCAGTATCTTGGCAGTTGGCAAAGTTGTTAAAGGCCTTTACGTGTCGAATGCATATTCCTTCACTAGACAAGCTATTCAAGAACTCAGACTCATTATGCTTCCTGTATGCAACATTGCAGAAATCCTTCTAGTTTTCCTGTTTTGAATAAATCTATGTCTAATGTAATGTCAGTTATTACCACTGATCATTAGCATTTATTATTAGGCCACCCTTCTAAACTTGTAATGGATAACCTTTAAAAAAGATCCTTTATTCCTAATTGTAATAAAGATCTAAGTCTGTGTGATATTTGTCCACGGTTAATGCAACATCGACTTCCATTTACTTCAAGTTTAATACAAAGTTCTTATCCGTTTGTTTTGATTGATGTTGATGTCTGGGGACCTTATAAGGTTTCATCTTTTAATCATTGTCGATATTTTTTAACAATGGTCGATGATTATACTCGAAGTACTTGGACTTTTCTATTTCAATATAAGACTCAATCTCCAAATCTGCTTGCTAATTTCTAGAACAAATCAAAACACAATTTGGTACCATTGTCCTGTTAGAACTGACTATTGGTACGAATTTCTTAGTTCTCTCAGTCAGGATTTACTTCCCAAGTATAGAATTATTCATCAACGGAGCTGCGCCTGTACGTCCCTAGCCGAAAAAAAGTTCTTATCTCACGTGATGTCATATTTCATGAGGACATTTTTCCTTCTCTTTCAGTTTCTGATACATCAGTTGTACAACTAGAAATATCTAAACCTGTTGAAGATTCTTTCCTTCATGATCCATGTTTAGTTAGCCCTCCATTGGATACTGCTCCAATATCTATTTATCCCATTTCTCCTTTTCCTGAGACTGACAATATTTGCTATGCATACTGTTTCTGTTCCATTTCCACATGCACTTCCAGTACGTAGGAGCACTAGAACTAGGCACTTGCCAAGTAAACTTCAAGATTTTCAACTCAGCTAGTCCCTTCATTCTTTGCAAACTTTCTGTGCTAATGATTGTTCTTCTGATCATTTTCTGAGCTGTCATTTTTCTAATGATTATGACCTGTTTTTAGCAAACTTGCCAACATTTCATGATGTGAACATCCATGGTAATCAAGTCCAAGATGATCAAGATGTTCGGGTTCCAAGTACTGTCCAAGCTCAAGGAGTGACTCAAGATCCATTATCCAACATTGGAGGCCCAATATCTCAAGCTAGAAGTAAAAGGATGAAGAGTGCACTTAATAATCTTATATCCAATAGTTTAGCTCAAGAGACTGTCAAGTCTGGAAGTTACAAGCCCAAGATTATTAATGTGTTATGAGGCCCATTTGAGGAAGGAAATTTCGGCCCACAAACCATGCAAGGGAGGCCAGCCCTATCTCCTAATTTTTAGGAGTTGGAATCTCTATATTTTAGGGATAAAATCATTTAAATCTTATCACACTTGTGGAAGGATAAGATTTGGAAGATTCCCTATCTTTTAGAGACAAGATCATTTAAATCTTATCCTTAAATCTTATCACATGGAAGGATAAGATTTGATATGATTCTCTTTTATCTAATTTAGAGTTTATTCAAAATAAGAAGTCTATTCCTTGGTGTCTACTCTCAACCGTCGGATGGAGATTAGATCAAAATTGGATGGCTATGATTACTCTACAAAGAAGATATTGATAGAGTTGACAACTCAGGAAGATTCTTTTCAAGATAAGGATAAGACTCTTTTGAGAGAATATCTCTTTGTATTTGGAGTTTTATTTTTATTAGACTAGTGTGTCTTAAGTGTATAAAGGTGTCTAGATACATTGCCTTAATAGATAAGACACAAGTTGTCAATTAGAGGTTAAGTTGATTTCTAGTTCTTTAAAGTAGGAATAGAGTTAGAGATCAAACTCTTCTCCTATTTCATAGGAGAATTTCGGCCCCCTCTACTATAAATAGGGGTGTTTGGCCAGCATTTTTTTTGTACCTTTCATGAATTATTTCAATATGAAACGAGAGGAAACTCTTTGTTCTTTTACTACTCTTTTCGAAGATTAGTGCATTGCACACAAGCTTGTGCTTTGTTGATGCGTGCGAGTAGAATAGGTGTTTTTCTACTTGTGGAGCTTTGTTAGTTGATCATTGGAGCCTTTTCGCTAGCCGTTCTATCCATAAATCGAAGGGATAGGGTTGTTAGAGAGGTGGCCGATTGGGTGGCTAACCTTAAACACTTTCTACATCTTCTAAACCTTTCCATCCCTTTTTGGTGCAAATTTTTGTGGTTTGCATCTCTTCTTTTCTTTTAATTTTCATGAGTGGTGGAGTCCATAATATTGGATTTGCAAGTTTTCAAGTCCTGGGAAATTCATAGCTTCCGCGTCGAGGTATATCTGCCACCTTTGCCTCAAGATTCATATCAATTGGCCTCAGAGCTTAGGTTCTTGAATACTTGTTTTTGTTTTGATCTACTAAAGCTCATCTTTGGTTAGATCTCTAATTATTCTTTTGAATTTTTGAGTCTTTTATTATAGATCTCACTATTTTGCTTCGATTGTATTCTTGTTTGATTTGCTTGAAATTGTTATAGTTAGATCCATTATTGTTAGTAAAAAAAAAAAAAAAAAAATTTCTTCCGCTAAATTATCGGATCTAGGGTATCTTAATCCCTAATCCACTTCTTTTTTATTGAGTAAAAAAAAAAGCCGTGAAAAAAAAAAGGTAAAAAAAAAATAAATAAAAAGAAAGACGGCATAGAAGGATATTGGTATTTGAGTTTGATTTGAAGTGCAATTACTATTATTTGCACGTATCTTTTTGGAAATACTTGGATCTTTGGTGGCTAGGGTTTCGCAAATATAACCCCTTTATTGGTGTATTGGCCGAAACTAGGGTTTTATCCATAACCCTAAGTCGAAGCTTTTATTTTTCAGAATTTGCTCCAAGTTCTATTTTCCTTTTGTGAGATCTAAGTTTTCATAATTGTAACTACTCGATCTATATTCGTGTTCTTCCTTAGATCTTGTTACAATTATTTGCAGAACCTTACCTTTTGATCCTCTTTAATTGTTTCAATAAAGTACTTCTTGTAGCACTAGTCTTCATTGCACAAAGGATTAAAAGACAAAGACAGTGGTAAGAATAAAGTGAATCCATCCCTTACTAAATTCTAAACCTTCTTGAGAGATCTTGGGGAGTGAATAGAATAGTTGGGAGGGGTAACTAGGAAGTGAGTTCTTCGATATTCTTTTTCTTGTTCTTGTGTGTGTTGAGTTGTCTTTCAGGAAACATGGGAGACAAAGTTCTACCTCCTCCTCAACATGGAATGTTGAATGATACTGTGCAAGATTTTAAAGATAAGATTGCAGCATTAACCGACCAATTGCAACTTATGACGATGGCAATGGCACAACAACAACGACGACAAGAAGAGACCACTCGCCATCAAGAAGAGCGAGAAGAAACTCCAAGGGGACAAAATGATGATGATGGTGTTGAGCATGAAGAAGAATTTAGGCATGATCGACAAAGGCGGCCTAGATTTGATGATAACATGAACACTATCAAGCAGAAGATTCCAGAATTTCATGGCAAGCCAGATCCTGATGCGTATATTGACTGGGAAGATCATATCAACCGGATCTTTAATCTCAACAATTATTCTGAGGGAAAGAAGGTGAATTTAGCTGTGTCAGAATTCCATGGATATGCTTCTACATGGTGTAATGAGGTACAACGTCGGAGAAGAAGAGACGACGATCCCGCAATCACCACTTGGGGAGAGCTTTCACGTGTAATACGAAAGGCTTTTGTCCCAACATCCTTTCAAAGGAAGCTTCGAGGTGAGTTGCAAGATCTTAAGCAAGGAAGTAGTTCGGTCATGGAATACTACCAAAATATGAATACTTTGAAGCTTAAATGTCAATTGGAAGAAGATGAGGAACAAAGTATAACAAGGTTTTTACATGGCTTGAACCTTCCCATTCGACATAGAGTGGAGTTACAGTCTTATCATGATCTAGATGATTTGGTGGATAAGGCCGACACTATTGAGAGGCAAATGAAGGAATCTTTGGCCGCAAGCAGAGCAAGGACATCTTCCACTAGTACATCATCCTTTGGTTCAAATCGGTGGGGGAGTACTCCTAAGAAGCAGACAGCTCCAAGTGCTAGTCAACCTAAACAGTTGCTTAAACCAGCCGAGGTTACCAAGCCATTGGAGAAGACACCTAGTGTTAAACTGGGTTCATCTGCCAATGTTCAATGCTTCAAGTGTAAAGGAAGAGGACATTATGCATCTGATTGTCCCAATAAGAAGGTAATGGTACTTCGAGATGATTGGTACTATGAAAGTGAAGAAGAAGATGTGTACAATCAATCTAATATGGTTTTAGCAACAACCGAGCAAGCTACAACTAGTCAAATGTATGATAAGGGAGCTTCTGAGAGTGAAGATGAGGTTGTCTATGAGGAAGACGTATCTCGAGCTATGCTTCTAGCTTATGCTCTTAATATCCAGCCAGCTCAAAAAAAGAATCTCGAGCAACGCACTAATATTTTCCATACAAGGTGTAAGGTGAATAATAAGACGTGTCTTGTGATTGTGGATGGAGGAAGTTGCACAAACTGTGTGAGCGTGGAACTTGTCAAGAAATTGAACCTTCCCACATTCAAACATCCTCAACCTTACAAGTTGCAATGGTTAGATGATCGTGGAGAAATTAAGGTACGGTCGCAAGCTCGCTTACTCTTATGTTTTAAAACGTTCCAGGATGAAGTTCTTTGTGATGTGGTTCCAATGCAAGCATGTCATATATTGTTGGGACATCCATGGGAGTTTGATCGAGGTGCAAATAAAGATGGGAAGACAAATCAGTATTCAGTTGTGCATAAGGGTTTGTCTATTGTATTCTGTCCGTTATCTCCTACGGATATCATGGAATCTCAGAAAAAAATGCAAAGAGAGAGAGAGAAAAGACATGAAAGTGAGCCCAAAGAGTCAAAAGAGAGTTTGGGGAATGGGAGAGAATCAAAAGTGAGTGAGAGTTTGAGAGAAAAGCCAAAAGCTGGGGAGAGAAAAGGCAGCTTTTATGCTTCTATGGGAGACCTTGGGAGGGCTCTAAATACTCGCGCTCCACTTGTTTTAATTGTTTACAAGGATTTATGTTTAACTAACACTAACCCCATTGAAAATATTCCTAGTGTTGTTAAAACTGTTTTGCAGGATTATGAGGATGTTTTTCCAGAAGAATTGCCAAAGGGACTTCCACCTTTGAGGGGAATTGAGCATCAAATTGATTTTATCCTAGGATCAGTAATTCCTAATCGTCCTGCATACAAGGCGAACCCCGAGGAGACCAAGGAACTGCAACGTCAAGTCGAGGAACTCCTTGACAAAGGTATGGTTCGTGTATGTTTAAGTCCTTGTGCAGTGCCTGTCATTTTAGTTCCTAAGAAAGATGGAACATGGCGTATGTGTGTGGATTGTCGTGCTGTGAATAAAATTACTATTAAATATAGACATCCCATACCTAGGCTAGATGACATGTTAGAAGATTTATGTGGCTCTTGCATATTTTCTAAAATAGATCTTGCTAGTGGCTATCATCAAATTCGCATGAAAGAGGGTGATGAATGGAAAACCGCTTTTAAAACTAAATTTGGTTTATATGAGTGGATGGTTATGCCTTTTGGTTTGACTAACGCTCCTTCTACTTTTATGCGTCTTATGAACCATGTGCTTAGACCTTATATAGGTAAATTTGTTGTGGTTTATTTTGATGATATCTTAGTGTATAGTAGAGATGAAGTTTCGCATGCTAAACATCTTTCGAGTGTGCTCTCTGCTTTACGTGAAAATAAACTTTATGCTAAACTTGCTAAGTGTACTTTCTGTGTATCAGAAGTTATTTTTCTTGGTTTTGTTGTTAGAAAGGATGGTGTTAAAGTTCATGAGGCTAAGGTTAAGGCAATTCAAGAATGGCCTACACCTAAGTCTGTCTCTGACATTCGTTCCTTCCATAGTTTAGCTAGTTTTTATCGAAGGTTTGTAAAGGATTTCTCTACTAAGGCTGCACCCTTAAATCACTTAGTAAAGAAGAATGTTAGGTTTGAATGGGGTGAAGAACAAGAACTTGCATTTAACACTTTAAAGAATGATTTAACTTGTGCTCCTGTTCTTGCATTACCTAATTTTGATCTTACTTTTGAAATTGAGTGTGATGCATCTGGGGTTGGAATTGGTGCTGTGTTAATGCAAAGTGGTAAGCCTATCGCGTACTTTTCGAAAAAATTAAGTGGTGCAACATTAAATTATCCTACTTACGATAAAGAATTGTACGCTGTAATTAGGGCTTTAGAAAATTGGCAACATTATTTAATGCCAAAAGAGTTTGTTATCCATAGTGATCATGAGTCTTTGAAATATTTGCATGGACAAAACAAATTGAATAAGAGACATGCTAAATGGAGTGCATTTCTTGAATCTTTTCCTTATGTCATTAAGTACAAGAAGGGAAAAGAGAATGTGGTAGCTGATGCATTGTCTCGTAGATCGTATGTACTTTCTGTGCTTGATTCTAAGTTATTAGGGATTGAATACATCAGGATTTGTATGCTACTGATTCTGATTTTTCATCCATTTATGAAGCATGTGAAAGTGGCGCATTTAACAAGTTTTATAGGTACGAAGGTTTCTTGTTTAAAGATAATAAATTATGTGTGCCTGCTTGTTCTCTGCGTGAACTATTGGTGCGTGAATCTCATAGTGGTGGTCTTATGGGTCATTTTGGTATCTTGAAAACTTATGATGTTTTATGTGAGCATTTTTATTGGCCTAATATGAAACGTGACGTAGAAAAAGTTTGTTCTACTTGTATTGAGTGCAAACAAGCAAAGTCTAAGTCACAACCACATGGGTTATATACGCCTTTACCTGTACCTACCCACCCTTGGATTGATATTTCAATGGACTTTGTTTTGGGATTACCTAAATCTCAAAAAGGGTGTGATTCAATTTTTGTGGTAGTTGATAGATTTTCTAAGATGGCACATTTTATTCCTTGTCATAAATCTGATGATGCCAAACATGTAGCTGATTTATTTATGCGTGAAATTGTTAGATTGCATGGTTTACCTAGAACTATTGTGTCTGACAGAGATGTTAGATTTTTGAGCTACTTTTGGAAAACTTTGTGGGGAAAACTAGGTACAAAACTGTTGTTTTTAACAACTGCTCATCCTCAAACAGATGGCCAGATGGAGGTGGTTAATCGGACTCTTGGTTCATTGCTTCATGTTTTGATCCAAAAGAATCGTAAGAATTGGGAAGCTTGTTTGCCTATTTCTGAATTTGCATATAATCGTGTTGTGCATTCTACTACCCAATATTCTCCGTTTGAAATTGTTTATGGATTTAACCCCTTAACCCCTTTAGACCTGTCTCCATTGCCTGTTTCTCAGTATCTTAATGCAGATGGAGCCAAGAAAGCTGAGTATGTCCGTTCTCTTCATGAGAAAGTACACATGAATATTGTGAAGAAAAATGAGCATGTTGCGCGAATTGCCAACAAGGGGCGTAAGGAAATGATATTCGAACCTGGTGATTGGGTTTGGGTTCATTTAAGGAAGATTCGATTTCCTACAAATGTTAAATCGAAGTTAGATCCTCGTGGAGCTGGTCCTTTCCAAGTTATCAAGCGTTTGAACAACAATGCTTATCAACTTGACCTTCCTGGTGAGTATAATGTTAGTGCGACTTTTAATGTTTCTGATTTATCTCCGTTTGATTTCTCAGATAATGAAGCTGTACAAGTTTTGGATTCGAGGTCGAATCCTTTCGAGGAAGGAGGGAATGATGTGAACATCCATGGTAATCATGTCCAAGATGATCAAGATGTTCGGGTTCCAAGTACTGTCCAAGCTCAAGGAGTGACTCAAGATCCATTATCCAACATTGGAGGCCCAATATCTCAAGCTAGAAGTAAAAGGATGAAGAGTGCACTTAATACTCTTATATCCAATAGTTTTGCTCAAGAGACTGTCAAGTCTGGAAGTTACAAGCCCAAGATTATTAATGTGTTACGAGGCCCATTTGAGGAAGGAAATTTCGGCCCACAAACCATGCAAGGGAGGCCAGCCCTTTCTCCTAATTTTTAGGAGTTGGAATCTCTATATTTTAGGGATAAAATCATTTAAATCTTATCACACTTGTGGAAGGATAAGATTTGGAAGATTCCCTAATCTTTTAGAGACAAGATCATTTAAATCTTATCCTTAAATCTTATCACATGGAAGGATAAGATTTGATATGATTCTCTTTTATCTAATTTAGAGTTTATTCAAAATAAGAAGTCTATTCCTTGGTGTCTACTCTCAACCGTCAGATGGAGATTAGATCAAAATTGGATGGCTATGATTACTCTACAAAGAAGATATTGATAGAGTTGACAACTCAGGAAGATTCTTTTCCAGATAAGGATAAGATTCTTTTGAGAGAATATCTCTTTGTATTTGGAGTTTTATTTTTATTAGACTAGTGTGTCTTAAGTCTATAAAGGTGTCTAGATACATTGCCTTAATAGATAAGACACAAGTTGTCAATTAGAGGTTAAGTTGATTTCTAGTTCTTTAAAGTAGGAATAGAGTTAGAGATCAAACTCTTCTCCTATTTCATAGGAGAATTTCGGCCCCCTCTACTATAAATAGGGGTGTTTGGCCAGCATTTTACTTGTACCTTTGATGAATTATTTCAATATGAAACGAGAGGAAACTCTTTGTTCTTTTACTACTCTTTTCGAAGATTAGTGCATTGCACACAAGCTTGTGCTTTGTTGATGCGTGCGAGTAGAATAGGTGTTTTTCTACTTGTGGAGCTTTGTTAGTTGATCATTGGAGTCTTTTCGCTAGCCATTCTATCCATAAATCGAAGGGATAGGGTTGTTAGAGAGGTGGCCGATTGGGTGGCTAACCTTAAACACTTTCTACATCTTCTAAACCTTTCCATCCCTTTTTGGTGCAAATTTTTGTGGTTTGCATCTCTTCTTTTCTTTTAATTTTCATGAGTGGTGGAGTCCGTAATATTGGATTTGCAAGTTTTCAAGTCCTGGGAAATTCATAGCTTCCACGTCGAGGTAAACCTGCCACTTTTGCCTCAAGATTCATATCATTTCATGAACCTGCTACCTTTAATTAGGCTATAACTAATAAGAACTGGAATGATGCTATGAATCAGGAGCTTAAAGCTGTTGAAGATAATTAGACTTAGGAATTAACATCTTTGTCTGCAAGAAAGAAACCTATTGGTTGTAAATGGATTTACATGGTGAAGTGTAAACCGGATTGTACCCTTGATCGATACAAAGCACGACTTGTTGCCAAGGCAGCATTGACACTGATAGAAGGGGAGGATTATACTGAGGTTTCATCTCCATTAGCAAAGGTTGTTACTGTTCGAATCTTGTTTGTTGCTGCAGCTTCAAAAGGCTGGATTGTTTCATAGCTTGACGTTCATAACGCTTTCTAGCATGGACACTTGGCTAAAGACGTCTACATGCTTCCACCTCCTGGCTATGCAATTGCTATACCAGGGCAAGTTTGCAAGTTAAAATGCTCCCTTCATGGCCCGAAACAAGCGCCACGCGAATGGAAGAAAGAGTTCACTTCTAAATTGCTTAGTTTTCGGTTCAAGCAGTCTTACCATGATCACTGCTTGTGTTTTCTTCATGAGAATGATGCATGCTTGTTCCTTCTTGTTTACGTTGATGATGTGCTCCTCACTGGTTCTATTGAGTCTCATGTCCACTCATGCAAACACTTTCTGTATCAGACCTTCTAAATAAAAGATCTTGGTGTAGCACGTCATTTCCTTGGAATGGAAATAGCTCATTCTCCTGAAGGAATTTATCTTTGTCAGGCCAAATACATCAGAGACATTCTAAAAGATACGCACCTGTTGGTCTGCCAGCCAACATCAACTCTTTTTCCAAGCAGTCTGAAATTTGCTATTAAAGACAAAGATGATACACCATTGCTCTCTGATCCTTCTTCCTATCGTGGACTTGTTGGCAAATTGCTTTTTCTCAATTTCACTCGTCCTAACATTGCACAATTTGTCCAGCAGTTAAGTCAGTTTGTCCAAAAACCACATGAAACCCATTGGTCTACTGCAATGCACATTCTTCGTTACCTTTCAGGATGCATCAATCGTGGTTTTCTTTATTTCCGGAGCACTTCATCAAATCCTATCGCCTTTTGTGGCTCAGATTGGGGCATCTGTCGTACCACCAGGCGATCTTAGACGGGATAGTTTGTCTTTCTAGGTGACTGCTTAGTCTCATGGAAGACTAAAAAGTAATCAACAGTTTCGTGTTCCACAGCTGAGGATGGCATGTATTGTTAGGGAATTGCAGTGGATCACGAATATTGTTTGTGATTTCAAGATATCCTTAAAGACTCTGATTCCTCTGCATTATGAAAATCCGGCTGCAATCTATATCAATGAAAATCTGGTATTCCACGAACGATCGAAACATATTGATATTGACTGTCACATCATTCGGGATGCCTATGCTCAGGGATTCATCAACCCTCTACAACTTTCTACTACCTCTCAGAATGCCGACTTCTTCACCAAACCTCTTCCCACCACCACTTTTCAGAATCTTCTGTCCAAGTTGAGTATTCACTCCTCCACATCAGCAATGATAACACAGGAACATCATGCACATGCCTTCACTGAATCAAATCTTCCACGTGCAGAAAGAAATCCGGCTGATCTAGAAGATCCAAGAAGATTCAAGAAGGACACTGCTGTCTCCTGAAATGCATAGCATGATAAGCATGCTTGGAGCAAAACTAGAGTGACTGGCTGTCATTAAGCTTTCGGTAATGTATATATTAGTTTCTATAGGCGGTGATGTAGATAGATTGACAGGTAGGTGACGGTAGCAAAGATTAACCGACTTAATTTACTATATATATTGTAAACTCTTGTACAAAATTAAAAACACGAGATAGAGACGAAATACATTCACACTTTTTAGCTGAAACGTTTTCTTTCGTTCTTGAATCACTCAAACTTAGGGTTGCTGCTTCCTAATCTTTGATCAATTCTTTCTTCTTCTTAACGTCAAGATACCAGAATTCGATCTTTTACTTGTGTTGCTTCTGCACACATAAATTATTCGACATGAAATAGAAAATATTTCTTCGGTCAGCTTTGGCCCAAAAAAGTTCATCGGCACCGATGAAAGCAAGACTATTGTGTGTGCCTTACTTTGCAAGCCTCAGAGCCTCTAAACACTTTTAAGAAAGCAACGATGAAGATCCTCATCCCATCTCACCCGTGTCTTTTTCTAAGCAGTCATCGTTGAACCATCATCAACGGCGTTGCGGTTGCTCGAACTTCCTGTGCTCATCTCCTTCACGAAACGATAGAGAAGAACCACAAACAATTCTCCAATGATAGGTTTCAAATGAGTAAGGAAAAAAAACTTTTTGGAAACCCTAAAAGTATTTAAAAGGAAAAACACACGCAATTGATTAAAAAAATGTCAAAATTGGGGAACGAGCAGAAGGGGAACGTCATCCACGAAGGAACAAATTAACAAGTCCACCCCTTTGGCAAGGACTATTCATATACACCGGAGTCTCCTCTGAAAACCTAAGAATACACATTTCGTTGCAAAAGAAATTTTAAGAGGATGCAATCTGGATTCATTGTTTGTTCCGACAAAGGGAGAGGAAGACGAGTCTTACTTTACGTTTGGGCTAACGGCCGTACATATTATTACTTAGAATTGCAAAGCCAACTTGATTTTGAAATAACGAGTCTTAGATATTGAATTTGTGGCCAGGCATGACTGTTATCAATTCACAGCTCGTTAATTTGATAATTTCAGACACCCTATTGAATTTTCCAAAGGTTAGGTATTTACATCCATTCTAATTAATTCAGCAAAAGTTCTTTGTAAAGTGTTTTCTCGTCAAACAATATGACAAATTCACCATCTCATTCACTGTGAAACGGGGTTTTCAGACATTGAGTACATAATACTTCAATTTTTCGGTCAAACTTATGCGTCAGTTATTTTTCCTTTCTGAATTTATTTAATTATTTCAAACTCATGATGACTTCATGAAGAAAGCCGACGAAGGAATGAAGAAATCGGCTTCAATTCATGCCGTATACTTTTGACTTAGGGTTTTTTAAACACAAACAATGTTACAACAATCAACTCCTTAATTTATGTACAAAAGTGTCTATTCAAGATAAGTTGATAAGATAGAATATTTACCAATATACATACACCGTAATATACCTCTCAAATTGGAGCATGCAAATTTCGAATGCCCAACTTACAAAGAAAATAATCAAACTAGGGAAGATAATACCCTACAGAACCTCATCCTGCACAAATTGAGAGTCGACTTCCACGTGTTTTGTGCGTTCCTGAAAAACCGAATTTGCAGCAATGTGAAAAGTGGCTTGGCTATCGCAGTAAATACGAATAGGATGAGGATGAGGAAGGCAAAGAAAATGTAATAAACCCTTCAATAACTTCAGCTCACAGACAGTAGAAGTCATAGAACGATACTCAGCCTTAGTAGTAAGGCCTTCGACATTCATAAGTTCTAGAAGGCGTTTAGGTGTTGCTTCTGCACACATAAATTATTCGACATGAAATAGAAAATATTTCTTCGGTCATCTTTGGCCCAAAAAAGTTCATCGGCACCGATGAAAGCAAGACTATTGTGTGTGCCTTACTCTGCAAGCCTCAGAGCCTCTAAACACTTTTAAGAAAGCAACGATGAAGATCCTCATCCCATCTCACCCGTGTCTTTTTCTAAGCAGTCAACGTTGAACCATTATCAACGGCGTTGCGGTTGCTCGAACTTCCTGTGCTCATCTCCTTCACGAAACGATAGAGAAGAACCACAAACAATTCTCCAATGATAGGTTTCAAATGAGTAAGGAAAGAAAAACTTTTTGGAAACCCTAAAAGTATTTAAAAGGAAAAACACACGCAACTTTATTAGTCAACAATAATTTTGCAAAATACGGTGATACAGCCCTAAATAGGGACAACCTTCCACCAATATATTAAATTTAGAACGGAAAGAACTTGGATCCCAAGAGATACATCTAAAGTACTAATATAACTAACCGATAATCTACCTCGAATGAATATGGAAATCTTTGTCACTTACACTAAACAAACCGAAATTTTCGAGACTAATTAATCACTTAATCAATCAAATAATATTTTCCCACAAACCAAGCTACGTATTTCTTCACTCTTCTGCCAGAAAAAGGATAATTTTCCAAAAATAAGGAAAATAATATAAGTGTATAATTAGTAGTGGAGCAAAATAATAAAGAGTAATGATGTGTCACTCACTACATGTAGCAAAATAAATAATGAACTAGTGTCACAGCCCGGGTAGTATCACCGGTGCAGTTATAAAAGATTGATGTATACATAACTGAAAATTTAACAAATGTAAATCATTCTTCAAAGAGCTTTCCACATTCACTTCTTAAATTTTTACTCATCCGCCGCCAACTTACAAAATAATATTACAGTACGTGTATTGATTTTTTATGCATATTCATGACAACAGGCGAGCCTGCATGCATTTCGCTCCAGATTTGCACAATTCTTTTTCCATATTTATTTATTGTTACTCTTTTTCTTTATTTTTTTGTAATTCAAAATGAGACAAAATGTTGGGCCAGATATTTAAATTGAACTTTTTAAAAGGATTCTAATATCAAGTCAGTCCCGCAATTGATTAAAAAAATGTCAAAATTGGGGAACGAGCAGAAGGAGAACGTCATCCACGAAGGAACAAATTAACAAGTCCACCCCTTTGGCAAGGACTATTCATATACACCGGAGTCTCCTCTGAAAACCTAAGAATACACATTTCGTTGCAAAAGAAATTTTAAGAGGATGCAATCTGGATTCATTGTTTGTTCCGACAAAGGGAGAGGAAGAAGCGTCTTACTTTACGTTTGGGCTAACGGCCGTACATATTATTACTTAGAATTGCAAAGCCAACTTGATTTTGAAATAACGAGTCTTAGATATTGAATTTGTGGCCTGGCATGACTGTTATCAATTCACAGCTCGTTACTTTGATAATTTCAGACACTCTATTGAATTTTCCAAAGGTTAGGTATTTACATCCATTCTAATTAATTCAGCAAAAGTTCTTTGTAAAGTGTCTTCTCGTCAAACAATATGACAAATTCACCATCTCATTCACTGTGAAACGGGGTTTTCAGACATTGAGTACATAATACTTCAATTTTTGGGTCAAACTTATGCGTCAGTTATTTTTCCTTTCTGAATTTATTTAATTATTTCAAACTCATAATGACTTCATGAAGAAAGCCGACGAAGGAATGAAGAAATCGGCTTCAATTCATGCCGTATACTTTGACTTAGGGTTTTTTAAACACAAACAATGTTACAACAATCAACTCCTTAATTTATGTACAAAAGTGTCTATTCAAGATAAGTTGATAAGATAGAATATTTACCAATATACATACACCGTAATATACCTCTCAAATTGGAGCATGCAAATTTCGAATGCCCAACTTACAAAGAAAATAATCAAACTAGGGAGGATATTACCCCACAGAACCTCATCCTGCACAAATTGAGAGTCGACTTCCACGTGTTTCGTGCGTTCCTGAAAAACCGGATTTGCAGCAATGTGAAAAGTAGCTTGGCTATCGCAGTAAATACGAATAGGATGAGGATGAGGAAGGCAAAGAAAATGTAATAAACCCTTCAATGACTTCAGCTCACAGACAGTAGAAGTCATAGCACGATACTCAGCCTCAGCCGACGATCGAGCAACTGTGTGTTGCTTCTTTGTCTTCCCAGAAATAGGTGAAGTACCTAACTCAACAAACCGTCCAGTGAGAGATCGGTGAGTAAAGGGTCAACTAGCCCAAGCAGAATCACATCACCCAATAAGTTGCAGATCAGAATCAGCCCGTAAAAGAATCCCCTCTCTGGGGTTGTCCTTGAGAAAACGCACAACTCGAGGAGCAGCATCCCAATGAGCGTGCAAGGGTTATATAATACACCAATTTTTCCGTCAAACTCATGTGTCAGTTACTTTCGTTTGAGATTTTATTTAATTTACTCAAACTAATGATTACTTCACATTCTACATTTTTCCGTCGTATCCATGTCATTTTAATATTTATTATCATGCTAGCTGTACGAAACCTAATTATTTTCAATCTGATGCTTGCTAGCACAAGGGAATACGCATGCACATCGGACAAGATTTGCACCATTTTTTTCTTATTAATCTCAATTAATCATTTTTTCTCTCATCAATTTAGTAACTCTTGCACCTCCTTCCACCTCAATTTTCTCTATTTTTTCAGGAGCATGGATACGATGCTCCCCTAGCAATCTCTAAGATCCATATATATATATATATATATATATATATATATTTAAATTACTCCATCTCAATTTGTTTTTTTTTTCCAAACGATAATCATGTATATATATATATATTAAAAAAAAAAAAGATAACCAAATAGTTATCCCCGAACAAACAACAACAGTGACAGTTACAACAACAACGATTGGCCTATAAATTCGCGATACAAATTAAAAACAACTAGACAGATTAAAAACAAAGCAACAAATCTGATTACAAAAAGGGAAGACTCAAATCGGGAGAAATTTGACAAGGAGATTAAATAACGATTGACCTAAAAACTACCCTGGTGGGAAACTTGCACTCCCTCGGAGTCTCAACTTGTTATTCGATCCGCTTACTTTAAAAAGGTTAAAACCCTAACAGTCCTCAGTCACAAGATTCTTCTGCTTGAAAAATGTCATTATTAGTTTCTCGAGCAAATCATCACCAATCAGAGTCCGCCATAATTGCCACTCCAGCTCGATGAAAGATGATCTACGCCATCAATATTTTGCTAATGAAAGATTAGATTCTCCTACAACAAGCTTATGAAGAGAATGAGCAACAAAAGACGCATCTGGGCTACGGAAAATTGACAAAACTATGACATCCAATGTCAATTACAAAATCAATGATACCTTCACTTCCATAAGCGTTTAAGCATTGGGGTTGCTGACGTTATTTGTCCACCCAAGAAAATAATTGAATGAGTAAAAAATTATTCTATCTTGACGTGTCTCATCTTAACCAGATGAACTCTTCTTGCTATTAATATCTATATCTACAAGTAACGCAAGATATAATTGAAGCAAGTTAATTCACTACTTTATAATGTCTGCAAGAGAAAGTATTAGCAATGAGATAGTAACATGTAAATAAATATTATCCTTGAGATCATTGTCATTTTTATTTTATGTACTGAGTAAAGGTTAGGTAATTGAATAGGTGAAATCAAGTTGGATCTCTAGCTTGTAGAGTCTACAAAACCTGTCTCAAGAAATATAGTAAAGGAATTAAATCTTCTTTATTTTTTTCTGCGAAACGGTAAATCGTTTTGAAACCGGGACAAATCAATAAGTTTATCAGGGATTCTTCAAGTTGATCTTCTTAACACAAACGTTCTGCACTTTTGCTTCCACAATAAATCGTCACATAGAAATCGGCGTAGATCTGACCTATCTATCTTGCAGCATAGATCTGACCATTTTTTGCCGAAGGGATATTTTGATTCTCTGAAGAATTATTGACTCGCGGAAAGATATCGTTTTCAGTAACATTGAAGCACCTTAGGATGGATGTTGCGCTTCTCCATGCCTTTGAGACAAAACAAGCTATATTGGAAAAATGTAAAAAAGTACATTATAATAAGAAGATGTTGGACCCCAAAATGAATTTGGGTCCTTTGACGGGCCGATTTGGCCGTTAACCAAAAACACAGAGTTTTCCTAATATTGGTGTTCAAGTTACAGAAGGATTGTTAAGCAACAAAGAAATCCTAGATCATTTAGATTGTTTCCCAAAATTTAGAGATAATATTTGAAGCTAATTCACACTTAGGATTGAGATTATATGGATATTATTCTATATTGTATGGTTGAGTTTGAGGCCAATAAGCATTTACATGGCTAAATTACTCTCACGCATGGCCATTAGGAGTAATTAATCAAATAGGAACCTTTTTCATGGAGGACAATTGCTGCGCATGTGCATTAGTTGGTGACTTTCTCACGTGGGAGTCTTATTGATAAATTTTTTGGGAAACTATAGACTCCTTGTTTGCATGGGATTAGAAGAGGCCGAATGGGTTGACACTACTAGAAGATTTTTTCGACCTTCCTCCTATATAACCAGCAGCGCAATACATCATCGAGACAACGAACAGTACCTCTCAACATCGATCATCATCGACTGTTATTTTTATTCCTTTTTCGTCTTTTCTTTCATATATTTTTATCATGTTTTTCTAGTGTAGCTTAGATTAAATAGTTTTTTGCCTATTTTCCTTCATAGAAATAGGTAGTCGTTTATCGTTTTCTACATTAATGAATTCGATTCTCATTGTAATAGCGCATTATCGATGTTGTCCCTACGTAGTCGGCGTTACCTATCTTTCTTTCACCCCAATTATTCAATTGACTGCTACCACTCTTTGGCTTGTCTCAATTCTTTCTATATCTTTTTCTCTTTATTACTAAGCCAAAGTGAGCCCTAAGTCCTCGATTCTAGGTCCAAGGGCGGTTTTAGAACACATCCACAATCGCTTGGTTTTGTATGTTTTAGGAGAATTTTACCCCTTCTTTCTCACGCTTCAGGGTGATTTTTTTCGGCACAAACATAATGGCACGCCCAGTGGGACAAGCTTTCGTTTGATTCCCAGATCGTGGTGGTTTTTCCTTCTAAAAATCTCTATTTTAAAATCTCTCTTTCTTCTCTAAAAACTACATAAATAAAAAAATTCTTCCTTTCATTTTTTATTATGGGATCTGATCTTAGTAGCCCTAAGGATCCAATCTATACTTCTTCCCCATATAATAGGTCGCCTAGTGATCCCCAATCTCCATATTCTTATAGCCCATCACCACTTGGTGGGCATATCTCTCAACAGTCCGTAGTTCCACATGTAGGACATAATTCTTTGGGGTTGAAAATAATACCGGATGGCAGGCTACCCTTGATGGCCGTTTTTCTCAATCTTATGGTTAACATGGCGCGAAACAGCAATCTAGCTGCATTGATAGACGGAGTGCCAGGTCTATGGTGCAAGATCCCTCAAGATTCGGGGGGCTGCCCACAGTTGGTAATTCAAATGCTACACATGATTTTTACAATATGCTAATTAGTGTAAACATGGTGCAACAGATACAGGTGCAACAACTACAGGTTATGTCGCTGCAACAACAGCAAGTTCAGGCGCAGGCGCACTCGCAGATTCTGTCACCGCAACATCAGTAATTGCAGATGTAGGCACTTCAGCAACAACAGGTGTTGCCGGTGCAACATCAACAAGTTCTGTTATAGGCGCAACCACATCAGGTTATGTCGCCGCAGCATCAGCAAGTTTTGTTAGGAACAACCACAGCAAGTTTTGTCGCAGCAACATCAGCAAGTTCAGATGCAGGTGTTGCAACAGTTGTAGTTACAGCTGATAGTGCCGCATGTATAAAATCTATCGGTTGTACAACAAACTCAGCAGACACAAGAAACAAGTGAAAGTTCAATTACAACAACAGATCAAATGCAAGAAAATTCTGTGACAGATTTATCATCGACACCCGGAGCGCTACCTAGTGATTTTGATGCTGAATGTGGCAAGCTTAGGAAAAGCCTGCAAAAAGAGTCTGAGCACCCCCAACAAGCATTTGTCGCTGCAAATGAACAGGTGTTGCAGCCATTAAATACAATTTTGGCCAGTGAATCATTGCCGATTATTGAAACTATAGTTGTTACTGAGCATTGTGAGCATACTGACTCTTTTTGCTTGTCTAATAATCCTGTTATTGGTGAAAACGAGTCTATCGAAGTTGATTGCAGAAAATCTTGTGAGTTTTCTAGCAGCGGTAATAATATTGAGGAGATTATTTATGACAGCTGCGACAATATTTCACCTACAATTAATAATTCTGTTTGTTCAAGTGTCGATGAAATTAAGGGCAAGTAGGAGCAAGGCCAAGTGGCAACACCTGATGGCCAAGTGACTGTACTGGCTCATTTAGATATTATTCTATATTGTATGGTTGAGTTTGAGGCCAATAAGGTATTACATGGCCAAAGTACTCTCACGCGTGGCCATTAGGAGTAATTAATCAAATAGGAACCTTTTTCATGGAGGGCAATTGCTGCGCATGTGCATTAGTTGGTGACTTTCTCACATAGGAGTCTTATTGATAATTGTTTTGGGAAACTAAAGACTCCTTGTTTGCATGGGATTAGAAGAGGCCGAATGGGTTGACACTACTAGAAGATTTTTTCGGCCTTCCTCCTATATAACCAGCCGCGCAAGACATCATCGAGACAACGAACACCTCTCAACATCGATCATCATCGACTATCATTTTTATTCTTTTTTTGTCTTTTCTTTCATGTATTTTTATCATGTTTTTCTAATGTAGCCTAGATTAAATTGTTTTTGGCCTATTTTCCTTCATAGAAATATGTAGTCGTTTATCATTTTCTACTTTAGTGAATTCGATTTTCTTTGTAATAGCGCATTATCGACGTTCTCCCTAACTAGTCCGCACTATCTATCTTTCTTTCACCCTAATTTAATCAATTCACGGCCACCATTCTTTGGCTTGTCTCGCTTTTTTCTATATTTTGTTCTCTTTATTATTAAACCGAAATGAGTCCTAAGTCCTTAAATCTAGGTCCGATGCCAGTTTTAGAACATATCTACAATCAATTGGTTTTGTATGTTTTAGGAAAATTTTACCCCTTCTTTCTCAGGCTTTAAGGTGATTTTTTTTCGGAACAAACAGAAGATATAAGTGTGTAAATAAAATCAAAAGGAAAAACCGCAAAAGAAATTAATTGGAAAAAAATGAACGAAGCATGTATGTAGCAAGTTACCCGAATCCTCGGTGGAGAATTACCGAGTAAAATTGCCGTATTTTCATAAAATTTTCATGCATATTATTCATAAAAAAACAGAGAATCCCGCATTTGGCACTATACTTGCACCTTTTTTTTTCTGTCTATTAATCTCTATCTGTCAATTTTCATTTATTTTATTTATTTTATTTTTTTTTTGAAAAGTTTCAATTCCACTCAATTGATGGAAACAAAACAATCACAAAATGTGGCAATGTAACAAATACAAAACAATCATTTGTCCTTTCGCGCAGTAACTAGTTGGTACCAACTGCCGCCGAAATAAGAAAATATGAACAAGAACGTCTTAAACAAAAATTACCCAACCTAATTTAAAAACTGAAAACTGCAAAACACTCAAATCTTCAACGAGAATGCATATTTTGATGTCAATTCAAGTTAATTATACTTTTTATTTTTGTGGAGTGGGGTTTTTATGTCAATTCAAATCTTGAATATCCACATTTCCTTGCAATAGTAAACAAATGGAAAGAATCTGATTGATTGTCCGAACTGATGGCATACAACCTCAAGAACTTATGGAAGAGACCATCTTACTTGATCCGGAAGCAAAGGAGTGGAAGAGTGCGTTACTGTTTGGGACGACGGTAATTCATATTATTATCGTAGATGGATGGAGGTTTGCAAAGTGAACCTGATTGGAAACAATGAGTCGGGCATTTGTGAATTAACAATACGTGAACAAAAGATTTTATATATGCGGTGCACGTTGTGTACTGTCAAGTATGATTGGACTTCACTCACCGCTGTTGAATTCGATAATTAATCTACGCCATCATGTTGAAAATTCTATTTGCATTTTTTTTTTTGTGTTTCTCTTTTTAAAACATGAAAATAAAAATTTAAAAGATTAGTATATTAATAAAATAATAATTAAAATTAACAGAAAATCTGATTGGAAAAATCAACCATATATATACAACTGTTTTTTCTATCAGCCGCATTAGGGTGCACTTCATTTCTAGTACATTGGTAAATGCATTTTTTCAATTTTATATTAATCTCTATATACTTTTAATAGAATATACTTTTCACAATCATCTAATTTGTTAATTCTTGTATAGTCCTAATACGTTTAATTAGTGGCAAGATAGATATACATCATACTTAAAAATTAAGTATGAATACCCTAATCTTTGTAGCAAGTCAGTGAAAGTCTTTGTGGAAAATTGGCAAGAAAAAATCTTACTATTTGCATTAATTTTTCATGTAAATTGTAAAAGGCAGACATGCCCGCATTTGGCACGAGATTTGCACCATTGTTTTTCTGTATTTGTTGAGGAAGAGGGATTTCAAAACCGGAACATGAGGTGGCTTTCGGGATTGGGTTTTTTTTTTCGATTGGTTATGTTCTTGTTATTTTTATTACTTTACTAGTAATTAATGATCATTGTTTTCCCCTTTCATTTTGTCGTTTGTTCTCTGTATTACTATGTAAATTCTTGAAATTTACAGAGTGTAAACCAAGAGTCAACGTCGAAGTCAACCCCTACTTTTCCCCTGTTACATCTTCCAATAAAAAGGCTTTCATAAAAATCACTTTAACTGTTTCACTACTCCTATCCTATTACATCTTCCCATTTTGATTTTCAATTTTTGTTTCCAATCTTTTATTGTCTACTAGGATATATGCTTATGATGACGTCAACTCTTTTTACGGTTTTCTTCGCATTTATAACATTTATTTACATCATGTTGACGAATATGCTTCATCTAAGATCCATACTGTCTTCATCCAAAATGTCTTCATCAACAGGCTTTTGTGGACTTTTCTGAATGTTAGCATCAATGGTTGGGGTATGAGGGTTGCTGAATTTGTGAATACGTGAGGGCTTTGGCGGAATCAAAAACCTTGCGCCGGTTTATAGTATTTTTTCTTCGAGCAAAACTGCAAGGATTAAGTATTTGTCTTTTTGTTCCTAGATCGTTTTCCTACTTATATCATTTTGATTATGCCATTCTACCGATCAAATTTTTGAGGTGAATGCAGAAATTTATATGAATTTATTTTTTAATTGGTATGTCTTAAAAATTTATTTCGGAAAAAAAGTTTTCGCTAAGAATTTTTGGGATGGACCCTCGAGTGGTAAGATAAGATTTGCACCGTTCTTGTCATCCTTCATCTCAATGCGCGATACACAAAAGGATGTCAATAACAATAGAAATGCCCGACTTTGGCACGGATTTGCCCAATTTTTTTTCTGTACATAATATTATCAATTAGTCATTTTTCCTTTCCTTTTTTTTGTTGGAAACTTTTCAATTTCATGAATTAATAAAAACAAAATAATTACCAAAATTGATCTACGTAACAATAACAACAAAATTAAAAAAACATTACAATCATTTTCGCTTCCATGAACTGGTTGGTACCAATTGCCTCCCTATAAGTAAGAAAAACGAAGGAGAAGAAATTTTATAAAAAAAAGAAAAGTGCAATTGTATTAATAAAACTGCTAAGCTTAAAAAAAAAAGGACCAAACTTCCTGTAGATGCCAAATTGCAAGAATCTGCTCACATTTCGATTTCGGCAATCTTTTCGTCCATAGTTTTACTAGATTATCATAATCTACAATTCTTTAATCTGAAGAAATGCCTAAACTTTGTTTGAAGATTATCAGTTTTTTCTTACCATGACCTATCTTCTTGTTCTTAAGTGGCCTCTCTTACTAGACGAAAAGGACCAACTTTTTTTTTGTGAATGACGTCATCACTTTTTAAAATTTTATTATGAAAATAGAATTTGCTAACAATGTCATATTAATTTTTTTTATTTCATACATGTATGCACTAATTTTTAAATTATTTATTTAAGTTTTATAGGATTTTGCACTAATTTTTAAATTACTGTTTTAGGTTTTACAGAAATTTGCTAACCTTAAATATCAATTTCGAAATTCCCTGCAAAGAAGCAAAATTTGAAAACTCCAAGAGATGGATGTCGTTTTTTACGCGTCAATCTTACTTGCAAACAATCCATATTCATTTCAAACGTAAAAAATTGCAAATTTTACTAACTGCCAATAAAAAAACATTGGTCATTATTGATTCTAAACTTACTTTGGGACTAAGATTTCGAGGAGTCTTACTTGCAGGGTCTCCAATGACATCAAAAATTATGCGGCAGTTATTTTTTCTTTCTGAATTTATTTAATTATTTCCAACTCATGATGACTTCATGAAGAAAGCCGACGAAGGAATGAAAAATTGGCTCCAATTCATACCGTATACTTTGATTTAGGGTTTGTTAAATACAAACAATGTTACAACAATCAACTCCCTAATTTATGTACAAAAATCTCTATCCAAGGTAAGTGGATAAGATAGAATATTTACCAATATACATACACCATAATACCCCCTTCAAGTTGGAGCATGCAAATTTCGAATACCCAACTTGTCAAGAAAATAATCAAACTGGGTTTTTTCCAATGCCTTAGTGAAAATATCTACAAGTTCCACATGAGTAGACACGTAACTAGGGAGGATAATATCCTTCAGAACCTAATCCTACACAAAATGGCAGTCGACCTCCACGTGTTTTGTGCATTTATGAAAAACAGGATTTGTGGCAATGTGTAAAGCAGCCTGACTATCGCAGTAAATACGAATAGGACGAGGATGAGGAAGATAATGAAAATGTAATAAACCCTTCAACCACTTCAACTCACAAATAGTAGAAGTCTAAACCCAGGGATGAAATGCCAATAGCCTCTATCTGGCTCTGCCGCCTCTCATCCAAGTCTCACCTAATCACTTCCAATCCCGGTAAGAAAGACTGGGGAAAAAAGAGAGCAGTCTTTGATAGAAGTAGTTAGAGGGGAAATTCTTAACAAGGAAAGCTAAGACCAAAAGAAGGCAAGCTTAGCCATAAATTTAGATAGCTTCTTAACGCTTAGCTACTTTTTCTTCTAGAGGAAATAGAAGTAGAATCGAATCTGATCCTTTAGAAGCTATGAGATCAAATTGATCTTCAAGCCTAATCTATTCATCCGTAACCCGACTTCGTCAAGGAAGATTTGAGAGTGAAATTCTACTTTTAGAATCGACCTAATAAATTTCTTTATTGATAGCCTGTGGAAACATTGAATTAACCGGAAAGAAGTGTAAACATCAATCCGAAATTAGAAAGAAATAGAGAAAAGCGTAACGAATAAATCAAAGAACCTTGGGGCATTTGAGCTACTAATCCCACTTAAACCTAGTAAGTCCATCTATCTGACTTCAAGTTCAATCTTTCGGACAACTGTAATGAATAAGATCAAGATTCTAACTTTCATTCTTATTACATTACAGACTTTTCGGAAAGAGCTGTAATTTTTCTCAGTCCTAACTTTAAAGAAGAACTTAGGGCTAACAGAGCCATAGAACGATACTTAGCCTCAACCAACGATCGAGCAACTGTGTGTTGCTTCTTCGTCTTCCCAGAAATAGGTGAAGTACCTAACTGAACAAACCATCCAGTGAGAGATCGGCCAGTCAAGGGTCAACTTGCCCAAGAACAATTACATCAGCCAGTGAGTTGCAGATCAAAATCGGCCCGTAAAAGAACCCCCTGTCCGGGGTTGCCCTTGAACAACATCCCAATGAGCTTGTAGGGGTCACTGCATAAACTGGGCAAGAGTATGAACACAATAAGACAATTAGGTCGTGTGACAGCAAGATAAATCAAACGTCTGACTAAACACCGATAAGATTCGGGATGCGAAAGAGGAGCCTCAGTAGCAAGAGAAAGATTGTTGTTTTGTGCCAAGGGAAAACCAGCAGGCTTAGCTCCCAATAATGCAACCTCAGAAATAATATCCAAAGCATACTTAATCTGACAAAAATATGCCAGAAGAATTACGTGCCACTTCAATGCCCAAAAAATATTTGAAGACCCCAAGATCTTTCATATGAGAACAGTTGCTCAAATAATCCACAAAGGACTGAATAGCGGAACAGTTATACCTGGAAATAATAAGATCATCAATATAAACAAGGACAGTAAGCTGAGTAGTACCACGACGCAAGACAAACAGAGAATAATCAGATGAGGACTGTTGAAAGCCATATTTTCATAAAGCACTAGAGAGTTTGGCAAACCAACAATGAGTGACATGTCGCAAACCATAAGGAAAGCGACAGAGGCCACAAACCGCACCAGGCTCAGAGGAGCGAAACCCAGGGGGCAAGTTCATATATACCTCTTCAGCCAGATGTCCGTGTAAAAAGGCATTTTGGACATCTGTTTGATGAAGTTTCCATCCTTTAGCAGCAGCTACGGTAAGTAAAATACGAGTAGTAACCATCTTTACAATAGCAGCAAAAGTCTCATTGTATTCAAGACCTTCGATATGATTGCTCCCCAAAATGACCAGACAGGCTTTATAGTGCTAAATGGAACCATCAGAATGATATTTAATCTTGAACACCCATTTACAACCGATTGCCCATTTACCAAGAGGAAGAAGAGTAACGGTCTAGGTGCCATTCTCTTCCAAGGCCTGAATCTCATCATGGATAGCCTGTTGCCAGCAAGAATCCTGAACAGCATCCGCAAAACTCCGGGGCTCAACACCCGCAGTTATACTAGCCAAAAATGCCCGATGTTGTGGAGAAAAAGATGCACAATTAACATAGCTTTGTATAGGATAGGACGCACCTGAGGAAACGGAAGCAGCGGATGTGGCGGGAGAGGGGCTTAAAGAAGTAACAGTATGTGATGCAAAGTCGCATAACCGAGTAGGACGCCGTTTGATGCGATGCCCACAACCCACAAGTTCTTCCTCTTGTGTAGAAGAAGGACCCCCCCCCCCTCCCCTGACGGACGAGGGGGATTAAGAAAATCAGGTGCACTAGAACTAGAAGGTGGATCAAGAGGTAGAGTAGGAACCGGGATAGACGAAGACTCCACAACAGGATGAGGCAAATCATCATCATCATCATTAAGGATAGGAAAAGATTCAAACAGAGGAGGAGAAGATGGATCCGAGGATTTAGGCATCGAAGGAAACACAGATTCAAAGAAAACGACATCACAAGAAACCAAAAATTCACAAGTATCTAAATCATAAACACTCCAACCCTTCTTTCCATAAGGATAGCCCACAAAACACACACCTTCGACTACGACTGGAAAAATTATCACTATGACGATTTTGATTACTGACATAACAAAGACAACCAGAGACCCGTAAATGACACAGAGAAGGAGGCTTGCCTTATAAAAACTCACAGGGGGTTTTGGCATGTAAAATACTGGAAGGAGTACGTTTGGTCAAACACCCAGCAGCTAACACACATTTCTCCCAAAATTGATTAGGAAGTTGAGCCTGAAAATGCAAAGCACGAGCCACATTTAAAATATGTGTACATAACGGCCAATTTGCTGGGGGGTTTTTGACACAAGATGTTTCATGCAAAATGCCATGCTGAAGAAAAAAAATCGGTCAAAGACATAAACTCGGTACCATTATCAGTACGAATAGACTTCACTAATGTGGCATGTTGGCATTCAGCCATGGCAACAAAACTACGTAACTTCACAGAGACATCTTTCTTAATATTCAACAGATAAATCCAAGTGCCACGAGAAAAATGATCAACCACAGTAAAAAATACCGAGCACCCGAAAAAGAAAGAACCCGACCTTATTATGAAGTTTAGAAGTTTTAGTAACACTGACTGAAAACACACACCACATGCCTTATTGTGAAAACAGGTAATGTCTTTAGAAGATCCTACACTAGGAAGTAGTACGAGAACCTTAGATGATAGGTGTCCAAGTCTTTGATGCCATAGCTCAAGTGAAGAAACCTCAGTAGTTCTTGCAGCCGCAAGAATCCCGAGATCCCGGAAAAAGTAAAGCCCCTCTTGTTCCTCACCTGCTCCAATCATCATCCTCGAAGTGAGGTCCCGTATAACAAAAAAATGAGAATTAAAGTAAGCAACAGAGGCAGTATCTCGCAATAACTGAGACACCTGAAATATCATAAACAATTAGAAAATAAGCAATAGGACCAGTCATATGACGAGATGCACCCAAATCATACACCCAATTATCACAAATACGCTTTCGAGACAGAAAAGCACTCCAAGTAGACATAGCTGAATTTAATAAAGACATAAGAGTGGTCCATTGATCAGCATTTTACCTGGTCCCATTCGGACCCAGTCCATCAATAGTACAACCCAAACCGGTCGAAGTTGACAAAGCAACCAAATGGGCTCCAACTAAATTGGCTCCAACCTGGGGGATGAAATAAGCCACCTGAACCAACACTAAAAGAATTATTAGAACCGTGACAAGAATTATCAGAACCTCCACGGCCGCCGCCACGCCCACGTGGCTGCCAACCTGCCGGAAAACCAGCCAGGCCGTAACAAGTGGAGATTTTCGTGGTTTGGGCATGGACAGTGGCTACAAAACAGAGACAGGGGACCACCGGAGTTGCTGGGAACAACAGACGCGCCACGACCAGCCTGTTTAGAACTCACCGTTGCTGCCATGGTCGCCGGATCACCTACAGAAACACTCGGAGTGAGCACTGCGAAACTCATCGTGTCTGGCGGAAGCTCTTGAGCGTGAGTCATGAGACGCATATGTTTCTCGCGAACAATGGTGGCGTAGACTTTGCTCAGGCGAGGAAGAGGTTCTCGGGCCAGAATATTGGATCGGGCGGTGGCGTAGATGCTGTCGTCGAGACCTAAAAGGAATTGGTGGATCTTCTCATTCTCCACCTTCTTCTCAGCCACGGCGGCCAGATTACAGGAGCAACCGCCACATGAACAAACAGGGAAAGAATCGTAAGAAGTCAATTTATCCCAAATTAATTTAAGCGTATTATAATATGCAACGATGCTCAAACCCTTCTGTTGACAATTCGCCAAATCCGACTTCAATTGCTGAGTCCGAGGGATCGAGCCAGAGATCGTGAACGACTTCTGTGTGCAAAATAGTCCATCGGAGGGATAGCTCAGTGGTGTTGAGAATCTAAGACACAGGAAGCGAGTGGATTGGTCCCTAATCTTCCATCGGGAGAGGTCGTTGCCGGCGGAAGAATGGATCCGTTGAGAAATTTCTTGCAAGCCTTAAGGGCTGTCTCGCTAGCCTTGGACCATTCGGCGAAGTTGCTGTCGTCACGGAGTTGGACTGTGGTGATAACATTGCCCAGAAGATCACTGGTGGAGAGATCAAATGGTAAAATCCTCCGCTTGCGAACAACAGTATCATTGCTCTCTACAACCGGTGGATCAGTAGCAGAAGACTTGTCAACCGACGTATTAGTCATACTGACAATAGAAAAACTGAAAAAAAAAAATGAATCAAACGGCAACAGTAAGATGGTTCTCTGGTACCGTGAAGAAAGCCGAAGAAGGAATGGAGAAATCGGCTCCAATTCTTGTCGTATACTTTGATTTGGGGTTTGTTAAATACAAACAATGTTATAATATTCAACTTCATAATTTACGCACAAAATTCTCAATCTACGGTAAGTGGATAAGATAGAATATTTACCAATATACATACACCGTAATACCTCACATGTACATTTTCTGTGCTAGATATTTAGTACCAACGTCATTTTAATATTTATTATCATGCTAGCAGTACCAAGCCTCAATAGTTTCAAAGGCTGACGCTTGCTAGCACAAGATAATAAGCATGCAAATCGGACAAGATTTGCACCATTCTTTTCCTATTAATCTCGATTAATCATATTTTCCTCATCAAATTAGTAACTCTTGCACCTCCTTCGATCTCAATTTTCTGTATTTTTTCAGGAACATGGATACGACGCTCTCCTTGCTCCCTCTAAGATTCATATTTTAAATAAGCCATCTCAACTTGTTATTCTTTTTTTCTTGTTTGTAAAAACCAAATAGTTATCCCAAACAGTTACAATCACACCAGTGATAGTTACTACAACTATGGGTAACCTATAAATTTGCCATAGATATCAGATATCAGATCATGAAAGATTAAAACACAAAGCAACAAATCTGGTTACAAGAAGGGAAGATCAAATCCGGAGAGATTTTACAATGAGATCAAATAACGATCGACCTAAAGCCTACTGGGATCAGAAACATACACTCCCTTGCAACCTCAACTTGTAACTTCGATCAGCTTACATTTACAAAGGCGAAAACCCTAACAGTCCTCAGTCACAAGATTCTACCGCTCGAAGATTTTCATTATTAGTTGCTGGAGTAAATCATCACCATTCACCAATCAGAATCTGCCATAATTGCCACTCCACCTCCATGAAAGAAGTTGTATCCCATCAATATTCGCTAATGAAAGATTAGATTCTCCAACAACAAGCTTACGAAGAGATTTAACAACAATTGGCTACAAAAAATTCGACAATAAACTAAGACCTCCTACGTCAATTACAAAATCAATGATACCTTCACTTCCATAAACGTTTAAGCATTCGGTTTGTTGACGTTACTTGTTCACCGGCGCCCAAGACAATAACACAAGGAGTAAGGAATTATTCCATCTTCACATGTCTCGTCTTAACATGTTATACTCTTTTTTTTTTTTTTGGTTAAAATGTGAATTTGAATTGCATCTCAAAACTTTGACAATGTACAACTTGCTTTCCTATCACTATTTACAATTGAAGTTAGGGTTGATTCCTAACCTTTTGAGAAACCTAATATCAGCATTACTACCCCTTTTACAACGAGCTTCCACCTTCCAAGTAATCTCCTTTTGAATCATTTCAACTTTGTTGCTAGCTGGTTCTGTAACACCTTGAAACCGTCTTGCATTTCTAATGCAGGCGGCAGAAGCCTATCAATCGGAATTAATCTAGGTTTACGAATATTCAGTCCGTCGAATTATCAAAAACCTAAAATTAATACTAGTTTAAATTCACCAGAACAAATCAAAACTAATCTACTAATTTACGGCCTTTTATCCAACAAATGGAGCACCGAAACTTGGTTGAGAGAAACTATCGATATTTTATAAATTCATCAAAAACTAAGATACAACTGACGGCCAATGCCATTTAAATAGGAAAACAATATGAAAGTAAAACCCTAATCAAACTAATAAAAATCTAGAAGCACCCCTACGGAAATAAAACCCAAATGCCGATAATAAAATAAAAACTAACATAAAAACCCTAAAAATTCATATTTATTTCTAGTCTCCATCATTCCTCTGGGGTTGGAAAAAATTCGTCCTCGAATTTTGGGAGTGAAAGAAGAGCTTTGCCTTCATCAAAGGGAAACCTAGCCAACAGAGACCTAGAAACACCATTCCATTGTCCTCGTCGAATTTCTTGTCTGCCACGGTCAAATGGAAAGCCAGCAAACTTAGCCCAAAACACGGATCCATGTGTCGGGGAATTCAGCAAGGCATAAGGTTTTTCGCATGAAGGAACTTAGCCTAAGCATCCGAAAATGCACTCACCAATAAGGGGGAGCGAACTTCCATAATTAAAGCACAAGTACAATATTCAAATTGCATGAGTAGCGACCTTTCATAACATTTCCCTCTCCATCCCAAGCATGGGTCACGGAAAAGAAGCCAAAACAATCCCACAAGGCACGCAATGCAAAAAATGGAACTCAGTCACTGATAATGCGCATTCCGGTGCCCCCTTTAAATCCGGTAACTAGCAAACCAAATTCTCCTATCATCCTATGTTCAGTCCATGTCCGAAAAGAAAATGCCGCATCATTGCAACAAATGTTACCAACCCATACATGAATGTCCAGAAAACACCCCGTGATTGATCCATATTCATTATATCAGTGGCAATTTGCAAATGAACCAAATTTACCACAAAATTGCCCAGGACAATCGGCATTATCAACTGAGATTGGAGATATACCATAAAGGGAGTCACGTGAAACAACATCAACAAGATCATTAGAAGTGACTTCGTAGGTAAGGTCGTCCTCTTTCATATCAATGAAATTAAAATCTAATAAAGCGCATCCCCCACCGGAAGCGAAGAACTCATCAGTGTCCAAAGAAATAGGCGAATTACCTCGTTGATCAAAATTTTCTGAAAGTTTCGACGAGACCAAGAGATCCAATGCTTTGGCATCAAGTGGTTCTCGTGCCTAGAGAATATCAACACCCCGGCAAACATCAAAGACCGACCGATGGCACCAATCGTCGTCGTCCGGGTAGACATCGAGAAAGAGTGACACAAATATGCTCCGAAGTGGTGGTGTAAGCAGGACTATGGCTAGGTTTTCGGAGGTAGAAAGAAATATGTTTCTTGTAATTGGCAAATGCGAAAAAACCAACTTCCGCATTCGGAAAATGCGAAAATGTATTGAATTAATTACAATGCATTAAAGACGTTGGATTAAAACTGGATAATTATAATTATTTTAAGTGTTCGTATTTGGGGTATGCGAAAGTTAACTTTTCGCATATGCCATATGCGAATGTTTTAAATTTGTATTGAAAAATTGTTTCCTAACTTTAAATTGGTATAAAATGAAATGTTAAAATAATATCTACAACCACAAGAGTTGAAAGTGATATCAGATCCACATGCACAATCAAAGTACATTGTATCAGGATTCACAAGTCTTAGAACATATAAACACTCGTCAGGATCTTGACATGCGTGGTCTAATTTTACGTTTTGAATACATTTCTGAAGTGGAGGATCACCTTCTGAAGAAGAATCCCAACGGGCAAACAAACTTTGCGTAATCAGAAAAAAAAAGCATCAAAATGGCCATCGCGTGCTTCATTGTCAATCTATTCTTGTTCTTGTTCTTGTTTTTTTTTAAATTTTTTTTTAACTATGAATACCCAAATAAAATGTGACAAGTCAGTGAAAGTAAACATCATAGTATTTGCATTTGGCTAGCCACTGTGGAGAATTGCCAAGTAAACATCATAGTATTTGCATTAAATTTTCATGCATATTGTAAAAGACAGACAGACCCGAATTTGGCACGAGATTTGCACTTTGTTTTTTTCTGTATTTATTAATTTCAATCAGTTCTATCAAACGGCAAGAGGCCGCCGCTGTGTTTCATTATCACAGCCCCAAGAAGAGGGACTTCATCACCGGAAAATGAGGTGGCTTTGGGGATTGGAAGGATTGGATTCTCCACAGCCTTTTGTGGGCTGTTTGGAATGTTAGTAACAATGGTTTTGGTTGGGGTGTTCTCCAAAGAAATTAAAGGGTTTTTTTTGGAAGGCTAATAAGGTCTGCACAATTGCTGAATACAGGTGGTTTTGATGGAGTCAAACGTTGCGCCGGTTTATAATGTTTGTTGTCAAAACCTTGCGCCAGTTTAGACTGATTAAAAAATTGGGTATTCATCGTTATAGTACGCTTATTGACAATGAAGCACGCGATGGCCATTTTGATGCTTTTTTTTTTTTCTGATTACACAAAGTTTGTTTGCCCCTTCGGATTCTTCTTCAAAAGGTGATCCTCCACTTCAGAAATGTATTCAAAAGGTAAAAGTAGACCACGCATGTCAAGATCCTGACGAGTGTCTATATGTTCTAAGACTTGCGAATCCTGATACAATGTACTTCGATTGTGCATGTGAATTTGATATCACTTTCAACTCTTGTGGTTGTAGATGTTATTGTTACATTTAAGAAATTATCTTGAAATCCTTCTTGATGTGAATATAATATATTTCAATAAATAAAATCTCTTACTCGTAAAAAAAAGTTAAAAAAATTGGGTATTCATAGTTATTAAGAAAATTTGCTTTTTTCTTCCCAGATCCTGTTTCTGCGAATATTAGTTTGTTTATTCCATTCTACCGTTTGGAGGTAAACGAGCACATTTTTGGGAAAAGAGTTGACCTTTTGAATTTTGGGATGGACCCTAGAGTGATAAGATAAGATTTGCATCGTTCTTATCATTTTTCATCTTAATGCACGATAGACAAAAGCATATTCATAAAAATAGAAATGCCCGCATTTGGCACGGATTTGCCCAATTGTTTTTCTGTATTTAATATATCAATTAGTCATTTTTCCTCTCCTTTCTTTTTTTTTTTTTTGGAAAATTTTCAATTTCATGAAACTAATAAAAACAGAACAGCGGCCTAGCTCAATGTGTTAAAAAAAAAAAAAAAAACTACAAAAATTATAGCAATCGTTTTCCCTTTCATGAAGTAATTGGTACGTTGGTACCAACCGCCACCTTAGTAAGAAAAACGTATAGGAAGAAATTATATAAAAACCAAAAGCGCAATGCACTTTTCTTTTCAATAATTAATAAAATAGCTGAGCTTCAAAAACAAAAACCAAAAAAAAAAGAAAAATAAATAAAAGACCGAAATATCATAATCTAAGAAAATTTAATCTGAAGAATGCCTAAACTTTGTTTGAAGATATCTATGACGACAAAGTATGAAATAAGTTGGTTCCTGGAAATAACAACTCATGGCTAATTATGGAAGGTTGCTATTAGTGTTTCTTAACATGGCCTATCTTCTTGTTCTTACGATTTGGCCTCTCTTATTGTATGAAATGGACAAATTTTAGTTTTAGTGTATGACTTTCGGTCATCATTCTGAAAATGGAATTTGCTAACGGTGTCATATTACTTTTCATTATTTCATACACGCATGCACTAATTGTTAAATTACTGTTTGGAGAGTGACATGATTTTGCACAAGGATTTAAAACCCTCGGTTTGCTGTTATTACTTTGTCTATGGTAAGTCCTCGAAACCCTAAATATGTATTTTGAAATTCCTTGCAATGAGGGAACATTTCAAAACCCAAGCGGTGCATATCATTATTTGCGCGTCAATCCTACTTGCAAACAATCCACATCCATTTTAAACGGAAAAAATTGCAAATCTTTATTATAACCATCAATAAAAGGATTGGTCATAATTGATTCTACACTTACTATGTGAGACTAAGATTGTGAGGACATTATTTTTAATTTTATATATTACAGAGTTTTCACCGACAATAACAATAAGGAATACTTGTCTTTATGCAATTTTTTTTCTTTTGAAGTTCTTATGAGAACTCCCTTGTTGACCTCGAAACTAAAAGATAAACCGACGCACATAAAATTTATAACCTACGCAAGAAGTTGGCTGCCGTTAAAATATTGCTCTTGGGGTTCCTTGCTCACGCATCGTTTTCTTAATTCCAATAGTTTCTTACTTATCCAGCTCTATTCCGTGTTAATCGGGCAATATTTCCAGCACCAGTCGAATAACTAATATTCCTATTAAGAATGAGATTTTTCGCACTGTTTCTCGTCGCCAGTTGATGAATTCCTACGTGCAGCCCTTTAGGTTTAAAGTTGTGAATGACCCCATGCGCTCTCCTTTTTTTTCCTAAAAAAATTTTTTTTTGATAACAAGTTTGAAGAACTGAAGTACGTATATGATAAACAAATTTTTTTTTTTGTTTCGAATTAAAAAGCTAAACAATAAAATATATCCCAGAAACTAATCCATATTTAGTATTGAGTATTGAAACTTAATACTCTGACTAGTCTAAAATGAATAGCTAAATAATATAAAAGTAAATAGTAAGCTCAAGAACTACAACAGTAAACACGAATGTAAAATGAGGATAAAGATAGCATGGTATCTACACAGTTAAGGGTGGGTATCATGAAATTTAAAGTGACCTGAAAACACTTCACAATCATGTTTCAAATTCAGTCGTTAGGACTTCCAAATTTTTTTCTTTGGTTATTTTTTTTTTTTAAAAAAATGATTTTGAAACTTATGATTGATCATATCATGCATAGGTGTCGATTTTGTGTTATGTGTTATGTTTGTGGATGTTTTATTTTTGATGTTAATAATGTGTGCATGCATGTGATTCCCCGAGTGTTGTGCGTGAAATAGGTTTAAAACTTTGGGAGACCTCACTAGGTTTAACCATCCTTTATGGATAATTTTTTTTGCAGGTTCCGCGGGAAAGAGCCATGGTGAGAGTTACACTACTTAAGGTGATCATTAGCTTAGGTGAAGCACGTTGTTTTTTAGTCAGTTGGTCAACAGTAATGTAAAGTCTTGATTTGTGTAGTAGTATGTCATTAATTATTTTGTAGTGTAATTTATTCATTTATTTAGAAACTATATTGTGAGACCCAGCGTGAGCTGGGCAGACATTCTCTTAAATCTCCTTCGTCAGTGTTAAGCTGGCAGTAGTAAATTAGGAGGTGTCACGGTATTAGTTCCAAGCAATTTCCATTATAATAGTTCTATTGTACTCTCTTTATTCCAAAATTGTTGTTCACTTTGAATTTTTACTTTTAGTTCAATTTGTAGTGAAAATTGAAGATGGAAAATAATGTAAGGGAGGAGGGAGTATCATCGCTAGAAAAGTTTCAAATGACTTTTTTTTTTTTTGTTGATATGTTTTTTTGTTCTATATGGAGTAAGTGCAACCCTGAAATTTTCCATTCTCAAAGTAATTTAAGGATATGCAATCTCAATCCCCAAAAAGGAAAGGAAAAAAAAAATAAAGAAAGGATTAAGCAATCTAGTGTCCAAATCTATCAATAGAAATGGTAAAATTAATATAAAAAGATTTGTTGGAAATTAAGCTCTCTTTTATATATGTTTATTAACCTTCTTCGGCCAAGAAGACTGTTGGGCTCCATGCAAGAAACAAAGCTACACAGAGAGCTAGAGCCAATGTCAATAGTTGTTTTCGAAAGCCACGAGGTTACCTGACTCCGTGACAGTGTCGTAGTTCTGCCCTTGCCATAACTTTCCAAACTTGAGATCTTGCGAAATTTTAACTAGTTAACCACGCAGAAAACAATAAATCACTCAAGCAAACTAAAATTTGAGCAAAAAATTGTGGAAGAATTGAAGATGGAGAAAGTGTATAGTGCTGAAACCACCTCTAGGCGACATTATCCTAACATACCGCATACTTGAATAGTTATGTCGGTAAGAGATCGAGATAGGACCTAAAAATGGTGGTTATAGAACTCTACAATCAAAGTAAAAATGGTGATTCCAGAAGGCCAAAATGTAGCTAGAAACTTTTAACTTTATGTTTTAAATCAAAGTGAAAATTTCAAAGCCAGTCAGTATATTCTAGAAGACTTCACCCACAAACATTATGCATCAAGCTACAGGGAATTGTAATATATGGCCAAAAGGTACCAATGCTTCAAATTAGATGCGAAGGAAGGTCCAGAAGTTAGCACCTCCTCTGAATCCAATGACAATTACAGTCCAACACTGAGGAAATCTTCAACAATTTCCGTCGGTCCAACTTAACCGACGAGCTTGCAAGTACAACATTATCTTGATGCTCATCAAACGTATATTCCGATGAAAAATCTAACTTTGATAATTTCACAGCAGCCTTAGCATGAAGTTGGTTTTGTTGCAAAATGCGCAAGTCAATATTGGTGAAGAGAATAACCTTGCGACAGGTCTCCCCCGTAAAAGAGTCGGAACTCGTCCCCCCTTTCAAGGTAGTCCCTAGGTCTAGCCATGAGTTAACACTTAACATGCATATTTCTTTCACCATTCCGTTGTAAACCAATCGTCAATCTAAAAGGCCAATATCATGATACACGCTCTATTCTAAGTTGCAAATTCCATTCCCATTTAAGCACCTCTGGTTCCTCACAACCGAAATGTTGTGGATCAACCAACCAAAATGTTGAGTTGGCTACCCAGTTGGCTTCCAACGGAGCAGGAAAATGTAAGTGATTGATTTACTACAAGTATTGTAATGCTTGAAATAAGAAGAAAGGAATACTCAGCGTTCCATCCACTTGCTTTCTTTAGCCATCACCGGGTTGCTATACATAACTGACAGGAGGTGAAACTAAGCTCTCAACATACAACTTCCCGCTAAAAAGATAATCCTTCTGCGGAAAGCACTTGGATGTATTCGTCCTCTGATTATAAAGAAACAACTTTGCACCCAAGATAAACAATATATAACCGTTCCTCAATGAATAAACTAACTGAGACCCAATGGAAGAAACATTATGAGTAGGAACAACATAAGGAATCCAACAACTTTAGTCCAGGAGTAGTCGTCATTCAGGACCCATACATCCATGTGAGTTCTTTGATATTCGCAAAACACTGAAATGCGGTCCCGTTAAACTCAAGTCCATAATTATATGTTCCATCAACACAGTTTGGAAGGTCTAATTCTCCATATTTTTCATTTGCTAAAATTAAAGCAAGCAATTTTCCTGCTAGGTTCCCCAGCACTATCAAAGAGGTACCAGTGGAGATTTCCACTAGCATTATGGAGACGTTGGTTCATTCAAATCCCTTCAACTACATTCTTAAGGTTCTCAATCCCACGCAACATTACCCCTTAGACTAAACAATTTGATTTCATTGACGGCCGTAAGAGATTCATTCGAAACTGTACCCTAAACCCTAAAGACGCCTACTACATTAAAATCATCATTCAACTTATCGTACCCAAACCCGAAAGTTGACAAGCAATGATCCTTGCTTTCCATACAATTCTCAGGCAATTTCTTAATTTGTCTAGTGCAAGGGTTACACAGAAACAAGTCATCATCCTGGGTCCTAATTAAAACCAGCCCATCACAAGAACCCAAAGGCCAAGATAATTTCCTAGGATTAACAGAAAGGTGATTGAGGTAATCGCCTTTGGAAAGTACTGTAAAGATGAGGCCATGGTGTCCATAATCATCAGATGCTATCGCGATATGGGTTTTTATAAACCCTTGGCTTGAGATAAAAGAAAGCCATGGCTTGAAACACATTTGATTCTCCCCAGCGATTTGGTGGGTAGCCTCAAAAGGATTTCGTTGATGAGTTCGATAGGCAAAGTTGGGGCCATGCATGATTTCGAATTTGCTGCAGAGGAAGAAGAGGTAGATTTCTCCAAATATTGATCGATTGTTTTTCTCCTCTGCGGGTCTGGAAGAAGTTCTGACTGCTTTAAGACGGAAGATTCCATGGCAACTGTGTGAAAGAATATTTTTTGTGTATTATTACATGTGTACAACATCATATATATAGTACAATATTACATGTGTACAACATCGTATTTATATATTCTATCATCCCCCCGCAATCGGAGCATGAGAGGAAATCATGCACAGATTGGTTCTAAACGAATAAAATTTATTCTTAGGTAAGGATTTGGTGAATACATCCGCTAGTTGAGACTGGGTGGAGATATGAAGAACTCGAAGAAGACCAGCAGCGATACGTTCACGAACAAAATGAATGTCTAGACCAAAATGTTTGGTTCGAGAATGATTAACAGGATTGGCAGCTAGGTATGTAGCAGAGACATGGTCACACAAGATCACTGGGCGCTGAGGAAGCTTGATATGAAGTTCTGACAGAAGATTCTCTAACCAAACCGTTTCAGCCAAAGCAGAAGCAACCGCGCGATATTCAGACCAGCAGAAGATCTGGAAACTGTAGATTGTTTCTTGGAGGACCGGGAAATGAGAGAGGAGCCTAAGAAGACACAAAACCAGTGGTAGAACGGCGAGTAGTGGGACACCCGACCCAATCAGCACCAGAATAAGTAACCAGCGATCAAGAGGACCAGCGCGGAGATGAATGTCATAATGAAGTGTGCCTTTAATATATCGTAGAATATGCTTGACAGCTTGAAAATGCTGTTCTCGGGGATCGTGCATATGCTGACAGACAAGGTTAACCGCATACTGAAGGTCCGGTCTAGTGAAGGTAAGATACTGTAAGGCACCCACCAAGCTCCGATAGAGAGTTGGATTGTGAAAAGGCGGAGACTCATCAACAAAAAACTGAAAAGCGGGAGCTAGCAGAGTTGCAACAGGATTGGGATCACTGAGATGATTACGAGCCAACAATTCTTCAGCATACTTACGTTGGTGTAAAAACCAACCACCAGAGTGAGGAGCAACAGAAACACCGAGAAAATAGCTGATTGGACAAAGATCAGTCTTGGCAAAAGCACCCTTCAGCGACTGAATAATAGTAGTGAGCAGACAATTACTAGATGCTGTCAAGAGAATGTCATCAACATAAAGTAACAAAACCGCCATGTCTGATCCAGCAGAATACACAAACATAGAAGAGTCTGAGCGACTGTCTGTAAAACTTAGAGAAAACAAAAAGCAATGAATCTGTGAAACCAAGCTCGGGGAGCCTGCTTTAAGCCATAAAGAGCTTTGTTTAATCGACAGACATAGTGAGGATGATCTGCATGAACAAAACCAGTAGGCTGTTTCATGTAGACAAATTCATTGAGAAGACCATGTAAAAATGCATTTTTAACATCCAACTGATGGACGGGCCATTTGCGAGAAGCACTAATGCTTAATACAGTCCGAATTATCATTGGTTTAACCACAAGACTAAACATTTGATCATAATCAGTACCACGCTTTTTATTGTAACCTTGAGTGACCAAACGTGCTTTACAACGATCAAGTGAACCATCGGATTTGAGCTTAACTCGAAAAATCCATTTTGAGCCAATAATGTTAGCAGAAATAGGAGGAGGGACCAAATCCCATGTATGGTTAGTGAGGAGAGCATTATATTCATCACTCGTAGCAGCTTGCCATTCAGGGTATTTATTGGCCTCAGTGAAAGATTTTGGTTCGTGGAGAAGTGAAGATGTTGTAGTAGTAGTAAGGGAGGGGATCTATTTAGGTTTACAGGTGCCATCCCGAGTGCGGGTGACCATATGATGAGTGGGAGGGTTTGAAGAAGGAGGACCCGAATTAGTTGACAAGGAAGTAGAAGGTGTAGGGTCTGAATGTACAGAAGGAGTAGTTGACACTTTTTGTTGAGGAGCCAAAGGTATCACAGAAGTGGGAATGGACCGTGGAATGAGAAACGAAGGATGTTTAAAACGGGAGTTGGGAGTAGAGAGTTGTGGAACCGAAGATAGTTGAGGAAACGGGAAAGAGGTTTCATCAAAAACAACATGACGGGAAATGTAAATTTCTTGGAAGTAGGATCAAAACAGCGGTAACCTTTACAAGACTCAGGATAACCGAGGAAGATACATGGAGTGGACCGAGGTTAGAGCTTTTGAGAAGCTAAATGAGAGAGATTAGGAAAGTAAGAACATCCAAAGACCCGCAAGACACCATAATTAGGTAGAGTACCAAAAAGAAGGGAGAAGGAAACATAATTGTTCTTAGATTTGGTAGGTAAACGGTTTATCAGATAAAACTAGTATTTAAGGCCTCTACCCAGAATTCAGGTGGCAAGTGAGCGTGATTGAGGAGGGTGCGGACCATATTCAGGATAGTCTTATTCATGCGCTCAGCTTTGCCGTTTTGTTGAGGAGTGTATGGACAAGAGATGTGCATGGCAATTCCCTTAGATTTGGGAAAAGGTTGAAGAAAATGAGAGTGAACATATTCAGCAGCACCGTCAGCTTGAAGAGTTTTTATAGAAGTATTGAATTAAGTTTGGACAAGAGAGAAGAGGGCTCTGAAGGGGTGTTGATTCGGATCAATTTCGTGTGATGTATTTTTACATACTCAAATAGTGTCAACTGTGACGTGTCATGTTGTGTCGTATTGTTTCTCTAAATCATGTCGTGTTGTTGGAAATTGTGTAGTCATGTTGTCGTGTCAGATGATGACATGTCCATATGGAAAGGATTTAATTACCAACTCTGATGTAAGCCAAAATATCGAAACCTACCAAGCTGCTGTGAAATGTGTATCCGAAACACTGCTGACCAGTCAAGTAGTAACTATCGAATAAATCCTCATAAGCCAAAGTTTGTCTTCTAATAAAAAATTCTAATACATTTTGTTAACTAAGTTAAAGTTGGATTGGTTTGGGGTTGGTGGGTGATTACATAACTTAAGAACCAGACTGACTCAACCAAAAAAAAATCAACAGAAATACCTCATTTGTAATTGGGATTCCAATTTTTTATATACTGAATATAAGTGTTTCCAAGAAAGCAATTTTAAAATACGAGTTATTATTATATATTTCCAACATAACTTGCCAAACCGTATACCAGGGCAAATAGCATTAAATCAAAAGCAATTTCCATATGTAAGAATTATGTAGACTATCAAAGAGGCCCGATTATTGTTTTAGAGAGGTCTTGGTCCAAACCCCCTCTCTAGATAATGTGTTATTGCTAATAAAATTACATGGTACCGTCCCTTTTCTGTTACAAAAATATATAAATATAAATATATATATATATATATCTTCTATATGAATTATCAAGGACCAATTGATAATTTTATGATTTAGTTTCAGCGTCGAGAATCCGTTATAAATTAGTTATACATTGGCACTTTTTTCACTTAGAAACAAAAATAATTATGTTATGTTAAATAAGAAAAAGAAAAAAACTTAATAAAAATAATTGGTAAAAGTAAATAATTGGTAAACAGTGATTTTGTAACAACACCCCTACCCGGCCCACCCAAATAAATATTTTTAATAAATCAATTGATTTGGCCATACTCCACAACAATTTCTTCTTTTTTTTTTTAATTACCTCCACAAAGTTTTCTTTCTTTTCTATTTTGGATCATAAAAATTATTCTAACATTTGAATTGGTTTTGGAGTTTGTAATGGTGTAAAGTTTAGGAAATACCTACGATAGGAAACTCATTAATTATCACCAAAACTCCTTCACTCAAGTCCTAGGGTTTCTCTCCCGTGAGCCGCTCTAGAGTCTGCGTCTTCCCGTCGGTGTTCTTAACGGTGTTCGGTTCCTTGTAGTTATTTCATTATCATTTTCTCCAATTCCTTTGGATCCAAATATTTTACCCCTTTACTTCTCATAATCAGATCTTCTCTCTGTCTCTGTCTTTTTCTCTTTTAAAGGGCTCATAGGGTTTCAAACCTTTAAGTCACGTAGTTTGCTTCTTTCACTCCCAGTCTTAAAATTTCTTCATTGTTTGCTTGTTTTCTCTTGTGTTTGTGCAGATCTACTCTCCATTCATGGGCCAGAACAACGTTATATTCATCCTCGAGCTCTCACCCCAACTTCGCTAATTGTCTCCGTGGTTGTTTGTCTAGTGGGGAGGATGGAGGAAATCACTAAAGGACTGTCAACCAATCTCTTGATTGATGGTAATTCAAAGTAGCGGTATAAACTTACATCAGAGGAGATGGTTGATCAAGACCTGTGCGTCTTCGGCAAAGTGTTGGCGTCTCGGCCAATCGGGGCAGGTGATATAGAGAAGCACTTTCGCGGGCTATGGAACCCTAGAAAGGGAGTATCATGCAAACCCACGCCTCAACCCAACACAGTGTTGTTCAAATTTTCTTCCTTAGCAGACCTGAAAAGAGTGGATGCAGGCTCGCCTTGGCTCCTAGGGCAAGAAGATTTATTGGTGATGGAGCCGGTGAAGCACAATACTAGGGTTGAGAATTTAAAATTCCACATATCACCTTTCTGGGTGCATGTACATGGACTCCCAATAGGCTGTATGACGCAATCCGTAGCTCACATGATCGGTGATATTCTTGGGGGTTTCCTGGATGTGGATGTGGACACAGATGGATGCCTAATTAGTAGATTTTTAATGGTTCGGGTCGATCTTGGCATCACCAAACCTCTTCAATCGGTGTTGTTTTTCACTCATGAGGACGTTGATATCGACTGTCGAGTTTCATATGAAAGACTGCCCACTTTTTGCTTCTTGTGTGGTGTAATTGGTCATGATGTTGACAATTGTGATATGAAAGCGATTTGCTCCTCAAATGGCATGCAAGTGAATGATTATGGTACATGGTTGAAGGCATCTGCTCCTTTTAGCCCTTTCTCTATTTCCAACCCAAAGCAATCTGACAGACAAACATATAGACCCCCATTCCATGGTCCTATGACCAGTCCCCTACCCACCTCTCGTTCAGCTCCTCTCGCTACAACCCCACAACCCCAATCAACACCAGTAATGAAACAAAAACAGCCATCCCAAGGGAAGTCTTCCTCTTCTCTCCACCATGTTCCAGTTTCGGTCACCCAACCCACTTCCATGATACACGAACCCTCCCATGCTCCAGTATCAATTGATCTTTCCATTACCAAATCCCCTCCCATCCCAGCTCCTTCAGTCATCCCACAAAACACCCCAGTGACAGTTGAAGAAATGAATAACATAATGGTACATGATCCCATCCCATAACCTCAGTATTCCATCCTTAACACAAGTCCCAAGCGTTGCCACATCCCAGCCTTTATGGCTAAACACCTTATGGTTCAACCGGAGAAGAGTCACAATATTATAAAACATCCAGATGGTTCAATTTTAGTTTTTGCTCCTCATAGAATCAACCCACGTCTCACGACACTTGAGAACCTCAGACTAATTGACAAACCCCCAATAATAGTGCCTGTTATTGAACATCATTCAGAATCAGACCCACCTCCTCCTGAAAACTCAACACCGCCCCAGTCTTCTTCTCTTCCATTGGTATCCCTGATTCCAACTGCCATGATTAATGAACCCTCTTCGCCAAATCCTGTATGCTTGCTAATGAACCCTCTTCCATTTGGCTAATTCGCTCCCCAAATCATGTATGCTTGCTCTTGTTACCTGTTCAAATTCAAGAGTATTAGTTGCCAAAGTATTAACAATCTCAACTAAAGACAAACCTGAGCTTTGAGACTGTAGAGGTTCCGGAACATGCTACACTTATGGCTAAGATGGCTGATACTCATAGTTGAAATTATGATAATCCTGCTAGGCTGGATCATATGAATATGATCGAGGTTCGTATCTTTCTTGTGACGATCTCCAAGATTCTCTCAAGGCATTCTGACCCTCCTACTGGTAGTATAGTAATTTTGGACAAAAATCGCTAGTATGACCAGTCATTAAACAAATACCGCATCTTTGGACTTGCTTCTGTTGACCTATAGCCATATTTTCACAAAAGACGTTAGTTCAAATAATTTTTGCTCAAGATATGAAGAATTTGTATTCCAATGGCCATCTTGCTGGTTCCAAGATTGATGTGCATAATAGCCCATTGCAAAAGAAAAAAAATAAAACTAAAATAAAAAAACAAAAATTTAACAGAAACAAATCAATTAACACCGTTCCCGGACAACGGCGCCAATTTGGGGTGGTGTCAAGACACAAATAAGTTAACCTACTTCAAACTACGTAGTATAGGGTTATTTCCCTAAGGTCGTCTCCTTAGGGAACAATAGATTATTCCCTTCAAATTAATTCAAAGATGGATTTTTGGATTGTTGTTCTAAATCTATGATAATGAAATTCAAATAACAAAAACTAAATAAATGAAAAGAAATCAAAGTAACAGACTTCTGATTCAAGCGACGGATAACTCAATTATTTCATTAATCACAGGCTACTGAAACTACTCTTGCAATTTAACCATTCAACCAAAGATCTATTAGGATAGCAGTAATAAATTAAGTAATCTCCCTAAATTAACTAACCAAGCCTAGCACTCAATTAGTCCTTATCATAATTCGGTTGGGCACGATAGCGTTTCATACCAAACAATGACAGCCTAAATACCAATGAAATATAGTTGAACCAAAATCTAAACAATTGAGATAGCTGTAACTATTCAGACTTTGTCTCATTAATTCCACATTTAAACTAACATGCATATTCAATGTCTCACCAATACACGTGCTTTGTCTAATTGCTACTCAGTACTGCCGGTTCTTGTCTATTACGTAACATTCAACTAGCAGATAGCACTAGAAAATAAATAACAAATCAAGTTGTCAATTCGAATGATATCTACTTTCATAACTCAATACAAGAATCAATAAATATTTAAATCATAGGCAAAAACAATAAATTAAGAACAAAATCTCATAATGAAATAATTGGATAAATCCCTTGACTAAGAAAAGAAAACTTAGCCACTCATAGTTGGAAGTATGACGGCTTGATTCTCCATGGAAAACAATGAAATTTCGGGAAAAATAAGAGATGGGAGGTGCTAGCCTTTGGCCTCTGCACGGCTGCCCACAAAAATAAAACAAAAGTCTATTTATAAGAGGAAATCAGGTTAGCCGCTGGAAAAGAAAAAAAGATCCACGATTTGCAATTATGGTCCCTCAAGTTTGTAGTATTTTCACTTTTGCCTCAAAACTTCTTTAATTTTGCATTTAAATCCCTCATCGTGCAAAATCATCCAAAACAGCTCCAATCTCTTATTTTCAGCTCCTAATATGAAATAATAACAAAACTAATGAATTAAGTCCATCCGAGTCCATAAACTAATAAAATATCAACAATTAAAACACAATTTTTGGACTCTATCAGTATTCACGATTGGTTCAGAAATTGGATTTGAAAACAACAAGTCTGAACAGATGAACTGAATTTCAGAAAAATCTGGTGCAGGTTACAGTTTTAAAGATGTGATTTCTTATGATTAATGAATTGTTTTTCTTGTTTTCTTTCATTGAATATGTTCTTTTTTCATTGGTTATGATGGCTTGGAAATTGGATATTCAGTTTGACGGGAAATGTACATTGAAATGATTTCTTCACCATTGTATTTCTGAATTTTCAAGAATGAGGGACTGATTTTGATAATTCATTTAGATTTCATTGAATGCACTTATCCTACTAGGTTCTTAGACTTCCACTCTTTTATTGTCAAACTTTGTGCTAGCATCTCCGAATTTCACCGTCTTAGGAGTTAAAGGGACCTGAGTAAGCTGAAAATTATAATTTAGCTTCTATTTTTAACTTAATGTTGTGTTATCTTAAATGATCATACTCTTTTCAAAATGTACTCATTCTCCTATTCTAAGCTATAACCATGAAATCATGTTTTAATTTCTCACCATCTTCTTCCATGAAAGATTCCTTAGGCTGCAGGGGTTCTTTCTCAAATAGAAAAGCCAACAAGGGATATGTAGTGGCATCAAGGTAAACAATATAGCTTCATACTTCTCTAACAGTCTATTATGAAAAATATACACATAACATCTATGTGCTTTTGTTTTTTATGCTTTTTACTGTGGATGGAAGAGGAAGAGGAAAATGCAAAGTTTTGGACTCATGGATGCATATGAAAGTGAAGCATGGTAAGTCTTTCTTCCTTTTATGCAGAAGTTTGACTTTAAACATGCAAAATAAAGAAAAAGATTTTGCCTAAGTTCAGTAAGATGAATACTAATTTTGAATTTTGAATTTGTTTTGAGCAAATAAGACACATACTTTAGCAATGTCTATAACTCTTTTTATGATCTGAAATAGATTATGGAAGTTTAAGTGGCTAGTTTACGCTTGAAATTTGATTAGTCGTGCGTTATGGACTTCTGAGTTGATCTCTGAATCTACATGATTCTATGATTTTTGTGAAAACTTTGTTTCGTTTATAATCCATATCAAAGTTCGACCCTGAATGAATTATGAAAATGCTGAAACAGATTCAAACTTGTCTATACTTGTTAATAATCCGTATTTTTATTCTTTTTTCGAGTAGCAATTTGTTACTTTCTCAGGATTATAATGGTGTTGATGTTGATGAACTTGTTCTTTACTTCAGCCCATAAACATATTAATGCAATATTACTTCTATTTGTGGTTAATTTTTTTTTTGGTAAATACTCGGTAAATTGATTTCACTAAACTGCACAAAAAAATTACAGCCCTATTTCATCTATTACAAAACTTTCAGTTTGAGGAAATACCTATGCTATTTAAAAATTCAATTTCAGCTTTCTTCCTTACTTTGCTGCAAAATTGAATTTTGAGGGCTACTTCCTGCCTAATTTTCACAGCTCTATCTAATACTTCCTGCTTGCCACCTCTAAACTTCCTCAAGTTCCTTTCTTCCCATATATTATAAATTACAGCAGTAATAGCAGAAAACAGCACTTTTTGCTGCATCTTTTTATGTCTCCATACCTATAATAGAATCCCCAAGTTGTTCCTCAGTGTTCTAAGCCTCAGCTTAACCCTCAGCCATGCTAGGACAAGCTATAACAGCAACTGTGAGTAGGAGCATTGAAAGAATAAATGATCGACATCTTCTACCTGCATTCCACATAGTTCACATTGGATCACATCATGGAGCAGCTGCATTCTCTGTAGTCTATCTTGAGTTAGTAGTCGGTCTCTGAAAGCCAGCCAAGCAATAAAGCACTGCTTTGAGATGTTGCAGGAGCTCCACACTACCTTAGCACTTACAGATTTTGCCTGTTCTCCCATCAACCACTCATAACCTTTTTTTGCTGTATAACACTGATTTCCTGTGCCTGCCCAGTTGCCATTCAAGTATCCAGGTTTCAGCTTGTCTTTAACAGCTAATATCTTTTTCCAATGCCATCCACTGTCATGAGGAGGATCATATTCCCAGATTGATGTTCCTTTCAAGTAGTATACATGAATCCATTTTATCCATAAGCTTTCTTTGTGATTCTCTATATCCCATATCTGCTTCCCTATCATAGCTTCATTCCAGATTACAGGGTTTTTAATATGCAACCCTCCACATGCTTTACTTCTATACACTGCTTTCCAGGCCACCAATGATCTGCTTCCTCCATTTCCTTTTATCCCCCAGAGGAACTCCCGGCAATGCCTCTCTATTTGCTTAACAACACTTTTGGGAAGAAGGAATATCCCCGTCCAATAAGAATGCAAGCTCAGGAGCACTGAGTTAACCAACAATAATCTGCCTGCATAGGATAAACTCCTTGTTGCCCAACATTTTATTCTAGCTATGATTTTATCAACAACTACCTGACAATCCTGTTGATGCCATGCAGTAGGAGAAATGGGAACTCCAAGATATCGAATTGGGAAGTTATCAATACGGAAACCCATCACCTGCTGAATTTCACATTGCAGTTCTTCATTAACACCACCAAAATATAAGCTTGATTTCTGTATATTCACTGACAACCCTGTAGTTTCCTCAAATTTCTTCAACACTGTTTTTATTCGCCTGATGGTGCACACTTCTGCTTGGCTTAGGATAATCAGATCATCAGCAAAGCTTAAGCTGATTATCCTGAGCTTGTCACAGTGCATGTGGTACAGAAATTCACCCTTCTCAGCTTCCTGTTTGAAGAGTCTGTTTAGATACTCCATAATCATGACAAAGATCAGGGGAGAGAGTGGGTCTCCTTGGCGTAACCCACGCTTCCCTTGGAAGAACCCTGTACTTTCACCATTTAAACATAAAGAAAACCACGGTGTTCTGATACATTCCATAACCAGAGCAGTAAATTTTGGTGGAAAGCCATAAAAATTGAGGATCTCTTCAACAAAATCCCAATGAACTGAATCAAAAGCCTTCCGTAAATCAACTTTCATGAGGCAACTAGGTTTTACATTTTTCCTCCGATATAATCTAACCAATTCTTGTGTTAGGAGCACATTGTGAAGAATGGATCTATTCTGAACAAATGCGCCTTGGTTGAGGTCTACAATCCCAGCCAAGACTTGGTTTCATCTCATGCTCAGAACCTTTGATATAACTTTATATATAGTATTACAACAAGATATTGGCCGAAATTCAGTAGCATCTCTAGGCTGGGGATTTTTTGGAATCAAATATATCATGGTAGCATTAATTTGTTTTAGCAAGTTGCCTAATTGAAAAAATTCTAGCACAGCTTCATAAACATCATCCCTTACTACCCCTCAGGCACTCCGGTAAAAACCACTACTATAACCATCTGGTCCAGCACATTTATCAATATTAATGCTAAACATTGCCTTCCTGATTTCAGCTTGGGAGAAATCTTGAATTAGGGTAGTCTGCTGTTTTATTTCCAGCTGAAACCTGAGGCATTTCTACACCAAGTAAATTTTCAAAGTACATGAGGAAGTGCTGTTGTACCTGTTTCCAATCTTCAATCAACTCCCCGTTTTGATTTGTGAATGAGAGTATCCTGTTATGGATCCTCCTTTGTCTGATGCAGTTGTGATAGTATCTGGAGTTTGTATCCCCCTCTTGTATCCATCGTTCCTTTAATCGTTGCTTCCAGAAGCTTAAAACCGCTTTGCCGGTGATCAACAGGTTCTGAATCTGAGTTTTCTCCCTCTCTTGAAGCTCAGTGTTTTGTGGATCCAGTATTAATTGTTCCTGAATTATCTTTAATTCTTCCCTCTGTTCATGTTCCTTTTGCTCAATATTACCGTAGTGTTCTCGATTGAGTTGCTTGAATCCGTATTTCATTTGTTTCTGTTTTTGAACCAAAAGGTACTGCTTTGATCCCTTCTTTGATGTTGCCCAACATATTTTCACCACCTCCTAAAATTTTAGGTGAGCCGACCACATGTTAAAATACGTAAAAGCCTTTCTAGACTGTCTTGACATACCTCCCCATTCCAGCAGTATGGCATGGTGATCCGAGATTCCTGGAGTTAAGACCTTTGCTGTTGCTTCCGGGTACATTGCTAGCCACTGATCATTTACTAGCATTCGATCCAGCTTTGCCAATATTCTACTATTACCAAACTGTTTATTGCTCCATGTAAACTTGCTTCCATGAGTCTTGATTTCTTCCATTTCACTTTGCTCTAGTACCATTCGAAAACTGCCTGAGTCAGAACTCAAAGCTACGGACCCTCCCAGTTTCTCTTCTGGTGTCAAGATGCAGTTAAAGTCTCCTACTATAAGCCAAGGACCATTTATACTGCCTGCTTGTGCTGTGATGTCATCCCAGAGAGAAATTCTTCCTGGAGCAGTATGAGCCGCATAAACAACTGTTAATTCAAACCTTTTCCTAGTCTTCATCTCTTTACAACTGCAATGTATAAATTGCTCCTCCACCTTCACATTACTGATTTTATATTCATCCTTGAGCCATATCAATAGTATCCGTCCTTTTCCTTGGCCAATATGATTACTTACATAATCATATTTATACCAAATATTATTCATAAGCTCTTCTACTTTGCTCCCAACCAACTTGGTTTCCAAAAAACCAGCTATCCCCACATTATTAACAGAGAGACTATTGCTTATCTCTCTGTGTTTCAGAGGGCTATTAAGCCCTCTTACATTCCAACTTAGCAGGTTATACATGGATAGTAGACCCTGGGTAAGGGCTACTAGCACCATCATGACTACCCTGCCTAGCTGCTTTTCTCTGCTTATCCACTACCTTTGCATCAGTGAATTTCAAATCCTTCCGTATCATTGGCTGTTTCCCCTCTCTCTGAGTTATTTGAGCCTTCCCTTGTTCAGAGTCCTTCTTTTCATTCCTCTCCTTCTCCTGAACTAATATTACTTCCTGCACACCTGTGCCTGAGGTTGTAGCATCCGCGGCTGTTGCTTTTGGTGCACCATCCTTGTCTTTCACTAGCTGTGTTTCTTTCTGCACAATTGTTTCCCTTGGCTTCCAAGTTTTTTCCATTGATCTCCTGCATTGGCTCAATTCATGCCCATAACCCTTACAGTTTTTGCACTGAACCGGGAGCCATTCATACTTCACCTTTTGCTCCTGTAAGACACCATGTTCATCTTCAAACCACACTTCTGTTTGGATTTTCTCTGAAAGCTCAATTTCAACCAGAATTCTTGCAAAACCTGCTCGATTCTTGGAAGCTGTCATCTCACCATTTCAAGTGGTTTTCCTAGCACACTGGTAATTCTACTAAGCGTTCTTGCCTCCCAGTATCTCAGCTGCAGCTTTGGGAGCTGGATCCAAACTGGCACCTTCTTCACATCTTCAATCTTAAAGCCATCCTCTACATTCCAGTCCTTGACTATCAATGGTCTGTTGTCAAAATGCAGTACCGCTTGCTTCAATACCTCTTCTTTTGCTGATCAATTTCTAAATCTCACTATATAAATGCCATTATCCATGAGCAACACCTTATTCACACCTTGCTTATTCCATATTCTACGAAGAAAACCATTAACCACAAAAAATGGGGGGTTTGCACCCAACACATAACATATGACTGATGGCTTCCAATACTCAATGGCACTTTGGACTCAGATTTATGTACCTTTGCAATTGACATATCATTCACAAGGCTAGGTTCAATATACTCCAGTTTCCTATTCATTCCTTCCATTTTACTAGGGTTAAAATTACTCCATACATCATGAACCCTAGATTCAACCGCAGTTCCATTCCCCTGATTTGATGTTAAATTAGAGGTAGAGGACTCTCCAATTTGAACAATCTTTTGTTGACATAGCGTTTCCAAGATCTCAGATTCATGATTTTTCCCACCCAGATTCAGCATAGATTTACTAACCTCAGTTGGAGATACCTCTGATGAACGACGTAGTTCCTCTTCCGGCTGCCCAACCTCAGCTACATGTGATGCTCCTTTCCCTCTCCTCTTCAGCCTCCCCACCATCGTGAAGCACCAGAACGCGCCGGAGATGAAGACTAATCGCACACAGTGGACATGTTTTCGCCCACAGTACGCTAAGAGAGAGAAATTTTATTATTTATTAATCAATATTACTCTCCGTATCAATTATTTGTGGTTAATTTTAGGAGCTTTGTTTTTCCTTTTTTTTCCGTTTTTCTTGAAGATGTTCCACTGTTGAATAATATAGCTTTGCCAATCTCTCAATGTAAGAATACCTTCTCTATAACGGTTACTAAAATAAAACAAAAGTACAATGGTAATTACAACTCTCTTGGCACTGATATAAACAAAAATAACTCTTATAATTAAATTTTGATCTTTCAGGTACACAAGGGTGGTTCTCCTAGTTTGGCATGCAAAAACAATGTTGGACGCATCTCATTCGGAAAAAGTATTTCGGCTATAACACTATCAGATTTTTATACCTTTTAATTAGTTTGTGTGTGGATACATGGCTTGGACTTGATATTTGTAATAGATATATAGTCTTGGGGATTGGAGCATGGTGGTTGCTTTTAATGAAATCATAGTAAATTTATATTGAATTCTATTATTATGACGTCAGCCACAAAATTTGAAAATAGTGGTTATGATTTCTGTCGACTACTTGGTCACCAGGTATTTTTTTTATTATTTTTGTTTATTGGTGACTAACTCTCCGGTCACCCTTCATTTCTTAATATTCAAAATTGGTGACCAATTATTTCGTCAGCACGTTGATCACCAAAATTTGCTGCCTGGGTTGTCCATCAAAATTTTGCTGACCAAACAAATCGGTGACTAACTAATCCCATGGTCACAAACTCTCAGGAGTTGGTCACCTAAGACCTTTAGCGACAAGACTTAGTCGAAGTACAAAAAGTTGGTCACCGTTTGGTCACCAAGTCTTTTAGTGACCGGACTTGGTCACCAAAGTCTAATTTAGTGTTTGTCTGTCACCAAAGCCTATTTTTTTTGTAGTGATTCTGAAATATATAAGTATAGTTTTGTCCCTTATTGCAACTGCCATTTTGTGCTTTCCGCGTTGCATAATTCCGAGATCCCGTGCATCTCAAGCAGACTTGCTTAAGTGTTTGTTTAATTTTATTTTTTTTATTATATTTTTTTTTTGGCATTTGTTCTTTTAAGGAACAAACTTTAGAGTACAAATTCTGGTAATCCATGCGAAAATATCATGGCAGGGAAAAGATTACTCCCACCGTGATTTATTTCTGTGTAAGCTATCTGTGCTAGACTGCATTACGTTGTAAAACAACAAAAGATCAATCCACCAACAGTGATTTAATTTAAAATAAGTAGATATCACGAATGGCTTGCGATGCAATAAAAACAGAGTAGAAACTTTTAATAAAAAAATCTAAAGCTTTTTAAAACACCAGAATTCATATGTAGTGTTCTAGGTGTTTTGATAACATCCTTTCATTATTTGCCATGGATGCGATATGAAAGTCCATATTTTCAAACACTGATATATAACTAGCAGAACAAAACAAGCCCAAATTTTGCACGAGATGTGCACCAGATCTTTCTTCTCGTTTTCTTTTTCTTTTTAGTGAAGATGTAAGTGCACTTCATATTACTGTAGCTTCATTGTTTAGGTCAGTTTAACACAATGAGAAATAAATGCAAGCAAATCTGTTACATCGCAACGTAGGGCCTAGTTGACACACCATAAATATAACAATGAACATTGTCCATTGTCATACAAGTAAGGCAACTTATATTCCTTTCTTTTTTTTTTATTTCAAATGTCTAAAATACGATTTGTACTATGATAATTACATCGTAAACATCTTGCAGCAGAAACTAAATTGCTATAAATCACTTAGCACTTCTTCTTCTCTTTGACATAGTGACAACATCTATGATTCTTTCCCAACTTTCTTTCGCAGCAATCATCATCACTGTCACGCTATACATCTATTGGGGGTCAATGCATGCAAGTTCAAATACTCATATAAACTTAAAAAATATTTTGCATAATCATGATCATGTCAAAAACATTTCATAGCACACTTTCATATCGATAACAACACTTAGGTTCGTAAAATGTTCACTTTCATAAATACTCCACTTCACAAGTTGCAATAAGACATTCACATAAATATCTATTTTCACAAAATCATTCAGATTGTCAACATGAGGCAAAACTTATAAAACATCAAACCTTCTCATAAACGTCCATTTTTGTAAAATTAAACTTTCATAACTTCAGATGTTCCCATAAACGTTCACTTTTGTGAAATTGAACCATTCATTGCTTATAAAACATCAGACGTCCCTGTAACGTCCACTTTTGCAAAATTGACACATTCATAACATCAAACGTTCACCTAAACATCTTTTTGCGAAATTGAGACATAGCGATATACTTTACTATGATAACCTGTGCACAGTTTTGGATATCAGCCCTCCGAAATTAGGAATACTTTTAACTTAAGGCTACTCATACCTATTGTTATCTTTGGACTTGGGTTTTCCAGCTCTTTCGTCCACTTTTACATTTACTCATTGATTTGGACTTTCCAGCTTTTTCATCTGCTTTCACACTTACTTCGGGATTTTGGCTTTCCAGCTTTTTCATCCCTTTTTCACTTTTGTGATCACTACCATAATATCGTACGTGTATATAATCTCAATTTCAAAAATTTATTTATAATCATAACCATACTTCAATTTCAAAACATTCTTCATACAACATTTTCATAAATCATAAAATATTTTCACATTTTGTATATAATAAAACATTTATTCACGTAATTACTTAAAACGGATATGCAAGTCGTGCGAGAGAATGTACACCATGCGTAAAAAATAAATAATTTAGTTCACATAAGCATCATGATGTTCACAAATATTCTGCCTTCACCTATCATTGCATATATATGTTGTTCAATATGTATACTACAATCCTTCTGAACTCCTAATAGACATTCCCGAGTACATCATACTCTTATTGCTCATAATCCTTATTTAACTTGGTTCATTTCTATTCTCCATTTACATTTGTTTTGATATAAATACGTGACCATATATTAAAGTATAAAAATACTAAAACCATTGGATCATTAATTAGAAGATACCTCATAAATTTATGAAATCCTATGTTTAAGAAAATTTGATTGAAAAATATGAATATATCTTTGAAAATCGCGAGACTAATCTCTTTTACAAGTTTTCCTCTACTAGGCCTTCTGAACATTTAAAACTTTTATTACTTCTTCAAATTTAAACACAATATTTGGAAATACATTGCAATCTCTTATAATAGTGCACCATAAATCGTTTTAGAAATAATCCCCAGGAAAGATTAGAGGGTCACAAACTTTCCCACTTAAAATCCAAACTCCTTAAACAGGACATGTCTAAGTGATTCATTAGTAAATACTACATACCAGCTTCACACTAGAAATTATCCCCACGAAAGATTGGAGGGATCACAAACGGTCCCATTTAAAATCCAATCTCCGTAGACAGAAAATCACTTAGTGATTTATTAGTACATAGCTAGAACCTTATTAGTGAATTATTTTGATACAAAACTAGATATACTTTTATTTTTCTTTAGGTATACTATTAAGGAAACATATATAATATTGTTTAGAAATGTAGTATATTACTACTAAGAGAGTATATATTGAGGTTTTAAGAAAGTATAATATTAAGGAAACGTATATGACATATATTTGAAAGCATGGAAATTACAAAATCCAATTTTATTATAATTTAAGAAAAATGTACTAGTATCATGAATATATATATAGCATTACTTTGGAAGAAAGTATATTACAACTAAGAAACGTATGTTATTATTTAAGAAAACGAGCTACTAACACAAAAGAATATGTACTATGGTATAAATAACTTCCTAGTTTTATGCATTCCAAATCCTAGATCATAAGCAAGAATCTAAATAAAGGGAACATAATTCCTAACATTTATTTCTAATAACAAAACAAAAACTCTAACTAAAATTGAGACTCGAAGGTTACCTCATAGAAGACCTTTGAAACTCTAAGAATTTCCCTCAAGCTACATTGAGCTTCCTTAGTCTTTGTAGAAAATTTTTAAACTTTAACTAGGGTGTAGTCCTTCACTTGGAAGTGTCCACTCCCTTGGTTGATTTTGGTGTGAGCAAACTCAAAGTGAAATGTTCTACTTATAAGTGATGATCATTTTACTATTCCTACCTACCCCTTCTTTATTTTTTAAAATATATTCCACTATCCCTACCTACCCATTCACTAAATATTGTATTCCTTACTAACTCTTCTTTATTATTTTAATATTAGTTACTATTCCTACCTGACTCTTTTATTATTTTAACTTTTTTGTAGGATGTTCTTTACTATTCACATTTGCCTTTGATTAGTTTAACATTAGTTTTACTATTCATGGAAGCTTCTACTGTTTTTATATTTTTTATTATTGTTATTATTTTATTACTATTCATTGATGTCTCTTACTATTTATTAATCTCCCTTACTTTGTATTTTACCATTTATTTTATTTTTCATGGACGCCTCCTACTTTTGTCACTATCTATAACTTAATTAATCTTATACTATTGAAGACTCTCTACTCTTCCTATTACTATTATTATTGTATGGTATTATCATTTTAACTTTGCATCCACAACTTTAAAATTTTCTTCTTTTAATTCTTTGGGGAAATTTTCTTAGTATTACAAAATCCCAAGAAAATCCCAAGTCGGGAGTAGTATAAAAGTCAAATAAAATAGGTAAATTTGTAAAACAAAAAAATTTTCAGAAAAATCCAAGATAAATATACGTCCCCTAAAAATCATAAATTAATAATAATCTAAAATACCCTTAAAAATTATTAAGAAGATATGGAAAATTTGGAGGCTGTTAGCTTTTTTTTTTTCCTTGTAATTTACATATGAGAAAATTCCATCTTTGATTTTTTTTAAATCCATTTAGAAGTTCTGGGAGGCTCTAAAAATTAATAAATTATAATTTTATCTATAAAGTAATAATCTTTATAAATTAATCAAATTTTATGGTTCTAACATTATTAATTTTAAGAAGTTTTACTGGGCATAAGTCGCGCATGTGAGGATCATTAAGTCTGAAATGTAGGAGTATTAATGAAAGTCAAAGCTGAGTTTCGGCGAGGATTTTTCTCTCAACAATTTTTTTTTTTTTTTTTGAAATGGTTTCTCTCAACAATTAGACGACTCTCTATAAAGGGTTTCACACCTAATCTACATTCACAATTCTCTCGTTGATCCGGGCCAAGAACACCAAGGTCTTGTCATTGTTCAGATATTATAAAAAAAGCACTAGAAATTTAGTTCCATTCTTTTGTGGTTCAAAATAATTTAGTTCCGTTATTCTGTGGTTCCATTCTTGAGGCATTTGCCTTCTTTTTTTCTATCAAAAAAAAAAAAAAATTTCAAAGAAGCATAATAATAATTTCAAGGAAAAAATAATAGTGATTGTTAATTTTAATAGTAAGTCTCATGCATATAACTCTATTTGGACCAATAAATTGGAATCAATTGATACTCCACAGTCCACACTATGTATGATTTTATAGTTCATGCCACTACGAGGACAGTCTTGCCAAATAATTTTCTGATACATAAAGAAACATTCTCACCCTGTTTTCAACTTTGGATGTCACTGAATACTTCCTTCAAAATTCGATTAATTTTATTAAATGTGAATGTTTTTAGTATTTGACCTTTTCGAGTTAGAAAAGGTTGTGTAAAACATCTATAAATAAATAAATAGATACGTGGTTATTTGTTTGTTTGTTTCCTACCCAAAGCTGAAAGCTCCGACTACTTGTCTGAAATAGAGTACTTCTTACAATGGCCAATATGGCAGAAGCAGTTCCATCTTCTTTTAGTAGTTGAGAATTGCTTAAAACTACTCCGGGAAGAAGCGGAAGGCCGGCGAATGGCCGCTTTACTTCCATTTGTCACGACAAAGGTGACTATTCCGGTACCATCGAGCTCTACAACGCCCAAGGCCTTTAGCTTTACCTCCATATCTTACGCACATGGAGAAAAGCTGATGGTGCTTACTTGGAGCTATCTGTTACAGAACAAACCCTAGAAATCGAAATTGGGGGAAAACAATAGAGAAGACTCGAAGAGAAGAAATTTCTGTGTATTATTCCTCTAATAAATAATATGTACAAGGGCGCTATTTACAGACAACTAAAATTGGTGAGAGTTGCTAAAGTTACAGTACTGTACAAATCATAAATACAACAACTCTATACAAAAATAAAATCCCCAGACTGTTACGGTAGCCTTCTCCGGAGCGTGGATGACGTGAGTGATTTATCAGATAAGGTCAAATTGCTTGATGCATACGCTCAATACTTGATCAGCCGGCTTGAAGGATTCTAGAAGCTGCGTAGAAATAACACGGGGAAAGCTTGATGACTCAGCAAAGAAGACGTGAAGCCTCAGTTGGAGTCGGGATATTCTACAGTTACTGAACTACCTACTTCCCGCAGAATTCCCGAAATTGTTGCCTCTTCATGAATTTTTCCTGTCATTCCTCTCCTAACACAGCTTCTCTCAACAGGAGGTTTAGTTTTGTTGTCTAGAATAATTGAATATTGCAATGAGTTATTGTACTTGGTTGCAAATGTTCATGAAGCTGGTGTTAGGTCAATATATGAATCTGGAGGTATCCAGATTCTACAATCTGAGGTGCCCAATCTACTATTGCTAGTTGGTTCAAATAATGTAGTTAATTATGCAATGGAACTTGTTCAGCCCATGCTAAGCAAGTTTCTAGGTAAACAAACTTACATAAAAAATCCTTCGGAGCAGGCCATGTTGGTTGTTGAGACATCACAGATTTTCGGGTTGTCATCGCATTGTACCGATGTCAAATTTAAAGCAGCATTCAACTTAGTATCACACATTCTATCTTCACAATATTTAACACATGTACACGAAGCTCCCCGGTGTTTGTATAAGGATTCCAGCATGCGAACTGGTGTTGTAGCTATCCTGAAGAGTCAACTTCCGTCATTGAAAAATTTCCACCCTTTCGATTGCTAGCAAAAAAATGGGGGTGCTTGAGATTAATAGCCTTGAAAGGACTGTTGGTGGAAATATGGGTAGTATTCGCAAAGGCTAAGGAAAAACGGAAGAAGAAGAAATCCGAGGCTCGTGAAAACAAGATCTCCTTAAAATAGATTTACCCCCTCCTATGGTGCTTGAGAATCTCGATCAACTGTTTCCCAGGATACAACGGAAATGTAGAGACTACTTAGCACAAAGAAGTTCTACCAGCGAACGAAACTTAGAACACGATGATGAACACCGAAATTAAAAAGAGAAAGAAAGAAAGACTCGAAAGAATACTGAAAGAGGAGGAAGGATTGGTGTGTTGAACTTTTGAAAATAAGTGCCTATTTATAGGCTGGAGAAGAACATTGAGCTGCTGAAGACTTCAAACGGTTTTATTTACCATTAAAGTGCACTTCAATTCGCAGATTTATGGCCTAGAAAACGTTCCAATGTTTCATGCATTCATACCACCTTATTCTTTTCATTGAAGGCTGAAACAGTCAAATAATTCTGGCCTTTTAAATTCAAATGAACCTGAAAACGTTTTTTTCATTCAAAAGAATTAAAACCAGCAATTTATTAGGCTATTAAACGTCTAAATTTATTCCACCGAATTAATTTAAACGTTACATATCCTCTTCTCCATTTTGACTGGAAAAGTTTAATTCGAACCGGAGCAAAACGTAGGTTGATCAAGCCCCTGAGAGTACTTTTCGGCATTCGTGTCTGCAGGTCGTGCGCACACACGAGTCAAGCTATTTTGGCCCCGAATCAGACCTCCATTTGCAACCCCCCTGCGCGGGCGCACGCGAGCGGGAGAGATGTGGTATAGTATTGGCAAGTCAATTTGCAAGTCAATTTTGGGCTCTCACTTATAAAGTGAGCTCCAACTCTTCCCAACACCCATGTGGGACAAAGTCCCTTAGCCTTAACTCTAATTTTTTCAATTCTTAGGAAACTTAATTCTCATTCACTCTTTTCCAACAATCCCCCACATGAAGGAGATATTGTTTCGATTAAATAATGATGGTGTTCACCAACTAATCCCTGCATAGTGAAAGTAGGTTTTACCCTTTGAATTTCCTCCTTGTAAAGTATGTTTGCCTTACTAGCTGTCCAATAGACATGATGTCCTTGAACTGTCCGGCTGTATTGTGTAAAGAAACCCACATACCGTACACAGGAACCATTTCTATTTAGTTCCGTTCTCATGGTTTTGTCCATTTTGGCCATCAACACGTCCTGGTTCGATAAGAGTCTCTAAAAAACTGAGCTTTAACAGTTCTCCTTTGAAGCGTCCCCATTTCTCTCTCACATAGGTGACTTCTTAAGCCTAGAGTAAATGATATTACTCACTTAAGTATCATTAAAGCAACCGTTTGCTATCCTTTTTGTCATATCACTGTTTGATGATCGGAATGAATTGAGGTTTACCCCCACAGTGACCACACTAAGTCTTATGATTAGGTTGTCCCATTGAACCTAGATCTTGGGATCTCCAGTCAACTAGGTTTGGTTTTCCTTCTTAAAACTTTTATCTCATCACAGGCTTCTTAAAACTTTTACCCTTTGGTTAGTGGATCTGCAAGATTATCCTTTGACTTCACGTAGTCAATTGTGATAATTCCTGTTGAGAGGAGTTGTCTAATGGTATTGTGTCGACAACGAATATGTTTCGACTTACCATTATACATAGTGCTCAGTGCCCTTCCAATCGACGATTGACTATCACAATGAATACTGATAGGTGGCACAGGTTTTTCCCACTTTGGAATATCCTCCAAAAAATGGCGTAGCCATTCAGCCTCCTCACCACACTTATCCAAGCCAATAAACTCGGATTCCATTGTGGATCTGGCTATTACAGTTTGTTTTGAGGATTTCCATGACACAGCTGTTCCAGCGAGTGTAAATACGTAGCCATTTGTGCAGTGTGAGTCCTTTATATCAGATATCCAATTGGCGTCCGTGTAACCATCTAACACAGATGGATATCTGGTATAGTGCAGTCCATAATCACGAGTATGTCTTAGATACCACAGTACTCTAATTATAGCAGTCCAGTGTTCAGCACTGGGATTACTCGTGTATGAACTCAACTTGCTTACCACATAAGCAATATCTGGTCTAGTACAACTCATTAGATACATCAGACTTCCTATTATCTGAGAGTATTCCACCTGAGATATACCCTGTCCACGATTCTTGGATAAATGGACACTGTTATCTAATGGTGTTTTCGCGATCCCATAATCATTCTTGTTAAACTTATCAAGAATTTTATCTATGTAATGGGCTTGACTCAAAACTAGACCATCTGTTGTCCTTATGATTTTAACACCTAAAATCACATCAGCTAGACCCATGTCTTTCATGTCAAACTTAGAGTTTAACATGTTCTTGGTAGATTTGACCAACTTGTCACTACTACCAACAATGAGTATATCGTCTACATATAGACATAATATGACATAATCGTTTTGTATCTCCTTGACATAAACGCATTTGTCACACTCATTAATTTTGAATCCACAAGTAATCATTGCATGGTCAAATTTTTCATGCCACTTTTTAGGTGCTTGCTTTAGACCACACAAGGATTTTACTAGTTTACAAACTTTCTTTTCTGTTCCTGGAGCTCGAAAACCCTCAGGTTGTTCCATATGGATTTCTTCATCTAAATCTCCATTTAAGAAAGCTGTTTAAACATCCATTTGATGTATTTCCAAATTCCTTAAGACTGCGATAGCAAGTATCATCCTTATGGAATTTATTCTCGTCACAGGAGAATATGTATCAAAGTAGTCTAAACCTTCTTGTTGTTTATACCCTTTGATTACAAGCCTGGCCTTGTATTTATCAATGGAACCATCAGGTTTCATTTTCGTCTTAAAGATCGATTTAGATCCTAATGGTTTTTGTCTAGGTGGGAGATCAACAAGCTCCGAAGTATGATTCTGTAAAATTGAATCAAGCTCACTCTTTATGGCTTCTTCCCATAAAGGTCCCTCCGAAGAACTTACTGCCTCAGTGTAAGTTAGAGGTTCTCTCTCTAGCAAACAGGTTACAAAATCATCACCGAATGATTTCTCAACTCTTGCCCTTTTGCTCGTCTTGGTTCAACATCTTGAACCTCAACCGAATCATGAACTTCTTCATGAGTTCGTTTTGATGAACTATCATCATCCTTAGTCTTGTAAGGAAACACATTTTCAAAGAAAGATGCATTTCTTTACTCCATAACTGTGTTCTTGTGTATATCCGAAATTTTCGAATCATGTACTAAGAACCGATATGCATTACTATTCTGTGCATAGCCAATAAAAATACAGTCAACCGTTTTAGGTCCAATTTTTATTGCCTTTGGTGGAGGTACAACTACCTTTGCCAGACACCCCCACACTCGCAAGTGTTTGTAGGATGGTCTCTTTCCTTTCCATAATTCATATGGAGTCTTCTCTTCTTTATTTCAAGGAACCCTATTTAAAATGTAATTACTAGACAAGATGGCTTCTCCCCACATATTGGGAGGTAGGCCTGAACTTAACAACATCGCATTCATCATTTCAATGTGCGATTTTTACGTTCAGCAACCCCATTAGATTGAGGTGAATAAGGTGATGTCACTTCATGGACAATTCCATATTGTGCACAAAAGCCACCAATCGGTGCTTCATACTCGCCACCTCTACCACTTCTCAATCTCTTGATCTTTTTACCAAGTTGATTCTCAACTTCGGTTTTGTAGAGAACGAATTTCTCTAATGCTTTGTCTTTACTTTTTAACAAGTAAACATAGCAATATTTCGTGCTATCATCAATAAACGTGATAAAATATTTATTACCGTGTTTGAATCGATTTCAAATTACAAACATCACTGCGAACTAATTCAAGTGGTTCAGTACTCCTTTCAACCGTTTGTAAAGATGACCTCGTTAACTTTGCTTCGACGCAAATTTCGTATTTATTTCCTAAGTCAATTTGGAGTGTTGGTATATGGTTCAAGTTAATTAATCGACGCATCGAATCAGAATTAACATGACCTAGTCTACCATGCCATAAATTGGAAGACTCAATCAAATAAGCAGAAGAGGTACTTGCATTCATTTCATCGACAATAGTCATTACATTGAGTTTCAAAATCCCATCGATTGCATACCCCTTCCCAACAAACATTCCTGCCTTAGACAGAACAACCTTATTAGACTCTATTATAATGCGAAACCCATTCTTGTCCAGCATGAATCGTGACACAAGGTTCTTGCGCACTTCTGGGACACACAGCACATCTGTGAGTGTCAGAGTCTTGCCCGAAGTCATCTTGAGCTTCACAGTTCCTTTGCCTTTAACAGTGGCAACAACAACATTTCCCATATAGATCTTCTCTCCATGGACTGGTTCAAAGGTGGTGAAGTGGCTCCTATGGGTGCACACATGCCTGGACACGCCAGTGTCCATCCACCATTTTTTTGGGTTGGACTCCACCATGTTCACTTGGGTCACCATAGCAACCAGGTGCATGTCCTCCACATCCTTAGTGATGTCTTTGACCATGTTCGCCTCATGATCCTTCTTTGGGGAGCGGCAATCAGCAGATCTGTGACCTGGTTTGCCATAATTAAAACAATTACCTTTGAATCTGTGCTTCTGCTTAGAGACACCACCAGTAGTCCCTAACTTCCCCTTGCCTTTGTTGGTGTTCTTGCTCTTGGCCTTGTTCTTCGAGCATTGGCCTTTACCATGCTCCACAATATTGACCTTAGCTAGTACGCCATTGGATGCCTTTGATTCTGAGTTCCTGTTGTCTTCTTCAATGTGAAGTCTAACAATCAGATCCTCCAAGGACATCTCCTTGCGCTTGTGCTTGAGGTAATTATGGAAATCCCTCTAGCCCGGAGGCAACTTTTCAATGACCGCAGCCACTTGGAAGGTTTCACTCAATATCATCCCCTCAGACTGGATGGCGTGCAGAATCAACTGGATCTCTTGCACTTGACTATCAACAGTCTTGGAATCTACCATCACATAATTAAGGAACCGTCTGACTACGATTTCTTCGAGCCGACATCCTCCGATTTATGTTTCCTGTCCATGAATTCCCATAAATCCTTAGCCGTCTTAAATTTCTCATACACATTGTATAATGAATCATGAATAGCATTCAAAATATAACCACGACAAAGGAAATCTTACCGTTTCCAAGCCTCATATGCATGGACCGTTGGTGCGTCCGAAGTACCTTCAAGCAACGGAGGAGCAACACCCATCAGAAAGCTCGCCAAGTTCACCGACGTCAAGTACAACAACATCTTTTGTTGCCACCTCTTGAAAGTCGCAGTCGTCCCATTGAACTTCTCCGGCTTCTCCACGTGGCTAGCTGGAACATTGGGCATAGCAGGAACAGCAACAGAGCTTGCAACCCAGGGAGCAATGGCAACGCCGGGTACAACAGCAGCGGGAGTGGTGCTAACAACATCAGCCATCACGAATACACAAAATCAAAAGAAATATGTTTTAAGATTGTTGGTGGAAATATGCACTACAAAAAAAAGGGCTTAGGTGACCAACCATTTCTGGTCACTAAAATGGCCTTTGGTGACCAAACTCAGTCACCAAAGGTCTTTGGTAACCAGGTGGTGACCAACTTTTGGTAGGTAGACTAAGCCTCGTCACTACAGGCCTTAGGTGACCAATTGCTAAGTCAGAGTGACCATCAGAAAGCTTGGTCACCAATTTTGTTGGTCACCGAAATTTTGATGGGCAGCTGATTTTGGTGACCAAGTCGACAACAACTTTGTTGGTCGATAATTTTAAATTTTCTTGGTCACTAAATAATAAATTTATGAAAAAAAAATATAATCATACGGTGACCTAATTAGCCATGGTCACCATTTCAAATTTTGCAGCATCACTAGAATATTAAATTCAAAAATTGGTATAATTACTACTAATATACCTCAATGTAATTTACAACGGAAAAGATATTCAATTTAAAAACAACAAACCACCATGCCCCAATCTATGTATCTATTACAAATACTAACCATGTCTAAGCTATGAGAAAATTTAAATGAGCTTATACAACAAAATCCCAAGATGAGTGATTCTATATATCAAAAGGACCAGTAAGGTCACTTCCAAGGCAAATCCACGGAGATACAAATCCACGGAGATACAACAAGCACTCTTAACACATGAGCAACAGAAGATCAAACCAACCACAACCACGGTAAGAAGATCTTGAAGTAGCTTAAAACGATAATTGCAAGCATAATTTAATCCTGACCATTTCAAAAACAATTAGTTATTTTGATAGAGCAAAAACAATATAGAAAAACCAGCAAAGGCACATTTACTACTTTCAGCAAACACAATGCTAAGGATTAAATAGTAGAAGGTCCTTACCAATCTATAACTATGCACGCCTTAGTGCAAAAGATGTAAGCATCTGAAAATTGTAGTAAAATAGTAGTGAGTAGAGAGCTACAGACATGGTAATTTTCATCAGAGAAGAAGAAATTGATTATTTGAAAACTTCATGCAGCTAAAACAAGGTAATTCTCTAAACTTTATCAAGAAAAAAAAAACAAAAAAGGTACATGTATTTGCATGATCCAAATCTCCTGTAGTAAGACTAGCAGCATCTGGAATACCTTGTTTTAGTTTCAATAGTATATTTGATTATGTGACTCTGACAAGTTGCCCTCTATACACAGAAAGCCCAACAACAAAGTAACTTTTGAAGTGCTGTGTGACAAGCAGGCTGCACGAGAAAACAAAAAATAAATCATAACATAATTGGAGACCTTACTTTACTAACAGTCTTCACGACCTTTGCATACTAAGACACAACAACAGGAACTTCAGGATCTGGACATGCACAACAAATACATGGGCACAAAAAAAGTAGGAAAGAAGCCCAGCATACTCCACAGTTCTCCTGGATGTGGAGGTCACTAACTTTATTGTTCCTATTCTACTATGTGCAAATGCCATTTCATACGTATATGTGTTTCATCTTTTACTTATTTGCTTTAACCATTCAAATTAGTGATTCAGAACCTAAATAAAGGTATGCAAAGTATATAGCCAATTCAAGAAGAGCTTTATCTTGTTATAAATCTGTTTTCAAGAAAAGACTATAGGAAGTTCAGAAAAACATTCAGTTCGAAAGGAGTCTACATACTTTTCACAAACTATCACCCTTTAGTGCATTGGGCGCAGATGCTTCATTGGAAAATTAACGGATTTGAACTGCAAGCTCTAGATGCAACACAAGCTGAGCGACACATAACTGCAATGTATTAGACATAAAAATTCTTAGAAATATAACAAGATTTCCCTTTTACATTCACAATGTAATCTAAGCATAAACTAGCCAAAAGCATAATCCAATTTTAAATTTGACAAAGTTTATTGTATTTGCCTCTGTGCGCTCAACTCATTTACCAAAGTGCTTGCAAAAAATACTTGTTCACATTTAGATTATTATTCATTAGTATGAACAGAACTAATTTGGGATGGACGAAATACAAGAAGGTAATTCACGCAAGCGACGTGTGTGTTGAAGTAGTTGAAAACAAATATAAGTTATTTGTAAGTTATTTCATGCAAGCCTCCTTTTTTTTAATTCGTTTGCACCTTTAACAGGACTCGGCATACAAAAGTTCTTCCATTAAAGGCTATATTTGTCCATTTTTAATATATTTTTCAAGAGATTCGCATTTGGCAATCATCCATGTTTTGTTAAATGAGACTTTGTCGGGCCGTTTTTAATAAGTTTTTCTAGCTAAGTGTATTTGACAATGAGCGAAATTAAGTCACGTTTGTCGTTGTTTCGTTCGGTTGGTACGTTATTTTATCATAAATTTGATAGAAAATGAAGTATATTTTCAAGATGAAAGGGAGCAGACCAGGTCACATGCTTATCATGTCCAACGTCTCATTAATTGTGTGCGTCACGAGTATTTTAGTATTGATTATGCCATACCAATATATTTGTTGATATTTCACCTAAGTACAGTGCTTTAATATACATATAAACCAATATTTTACGGAACTTAGCTCTCGCTCAAGCTAATATCCTCACTTGGATGATACTTATTGGGGTGCAATCTGCACGGCGTTATATATCTTTGTTAGGCCAATCTTCAATGAAATCTGCACAGCCCTGCTTTTGCATTTGTTCTCATGAAAGATTTCCTTTAATAATTGGCCAAAGATCGTTAAGAAGAACCGTACTGGTAACGAAAATTACACAAGGATCTTTGTGCCTCATGAATTTCCACGGAACAGTAAACCTGATGCTCCCATAAGTGTGTAACCATACTTTTCCAATACATAGGGAAGATGATTTCTACTCAAACTGCTGTGATTGCTGAGTCAGGGGATTATTGCTTCAATTGCCAGAAGCAAAAATTGCCACCAAGGCTGTGGGTAAGTAAGTATCGTTGCCAACAGCCGCCCACCAAATAATCCTCACTAAAAAGGCATTTCAATAAAATAGAATTCAAGAGATTTTGAGTATATATATATGATGGGCAACCTTTTGGGTTTTATTTTTAATTTTTAATTTTTAATTTCATTTGTACATTTTGTACTATTACCTTGATTCTGAGTCAAGTTTAATTTTAGTCACGAAATACAATCCATCGTTTTTGTACTGCCAAAATATAGTTTGTCACCAATCCATCAGTTGAATATTTATATATCCGATCAAGCTCGCTAACCCTCCTTGACATTTGTATTAAATGCAAAGATTTGAACTAAATGTTGCCTCCGGTCCTTAATATAAGGTATTTTGATTTGTCCTAGGTTTCATATAGTACACATATTTAATTGGCGAAAAAGATTTAAAAATATTTCATAACAATCAAAAAAACACAATGAATGTAAAAATTTTTAAGATTTTTTCGTCAATTAAGAATGTGTACTAGGTGAAACCGAGAACAAATTAAAATGTATTACATTAAGGACCGGATGGAGAATTATTTTGAATGAAGAATTTTCCTCTTTACATATGACATTAATTTGAACCAGTTTTTACAAATACTTGATTTATTTTTCGTTTTCGAAATTCAAAATGAACATAAGACCACTATTGCAAAAAGTAGTGTAGGTTTAGATAAAACTGAGCTATGAACGCATCATATATATAAAACATGATGGAAGGGGAACATTTCCAATTCCATTCCCAACCGAGGGGAAGTCAAGATGGCTTGGTGGTGCAATATCAAAACCAACTGATCAAACTTAAATTGTTCATTCAGAAATTCAGCATTTTCCGTATCTACACAGGCACCTCAGTTTTGGCTTGAATAGTCCCCGTTTCGCATTGTCATTGTACCGCAGACTTCTTGTTGAACCGTGTTATGACTCCAACTCCATCATCTTTGATTCAGAAATGCGCTCCAGAAACCGTTAGGCGCACTAGCACTTGCTCTTGTTAACAAGAAGCGGATTAAAATTTTCATTTAAATTTTGGGTTTATGCTAACTAGTTAAAAAAAACGTTAGAAGACACAATATTAATCACCTGAAGTATCTTAACGATTTTACTACAGCACCATAGATTTTGCTTATGAAAAAATTATTTAGAGGCTCATTTGGAGGAAAATAGGGTGATAAAATGCAATCTGCAGGGTGTCTTCATCCCGAAAAATAATTACATTAATAATTCATCCACCTGGATTATCGTATCTATTAATAATTACAACCGGCACATCTTGATGAATTAATTCTATCCAGAAAAATATTCTTCTTTGTTTTGAATGTTTGCAGGGTGTCTTCGTTTTATATGTATAAAGATGAGATATTATTCTTTTGAAGATTTTGGCTGATTAATTTTTTTTTTGGGGTAAGTATCTATATCAATAATCAACTCAAACGTGACTCCACTTTACTTCTTGAATTATCACTTAAATGTGCACTCTTACTAACATTGATTTCTAACAGAACCTCCTTTAACTCCTGTCATCCCCATAGTGTATGCAAGAAAGTATTCTGGCAAAGAGAATGTTCATTTTCTGTGTACTATACCTCCACATTCCCAACATCATATTTGTACTTTGTTTCAACTATATAGGCAATTTCAATACTCGACCTAACCAGGCTTACAACCCTTGTATCAACTATATATAGATGCTCGTTAGACTCTTCATTGTTGCCACCAAATTCACAACTTTCCTCGTCAATAAATAGACCCGTTGTTGCATGGTATGCAAATCTACTCCATAAGATTGAAGCTTCTATTATACATAGTTATTTTTGTTGACTCTGTTGACTATGCTCTTGTGACTGTGGGCGAAAACACCTTCCAGTGTGTGACGTCAATTTTGTTTCTCCGACGTAGCTACGTCCACCATGCCAAGAGGAACGAAGAAGAAGAGCAAAGCAGCTGTCAACGAACATCACGAGCAGCCAGAAGACGAAAGGAAACTGCAGACGATTGATTTCGTGAACAATTTGGCGAAGGATCAGGTTAGCTCAGCTCAAACTAGATCTAGACTTAACTTGAATAATTCGTTGGAAAAAGTTGGGAATTATAGGGTAATTGAGGTAGGGGAAAGCTCACAGAGCTCAGGGATTGATAGATCAGGTAGAAAACAGATGAACAGGAAACATTGGTGAAGGGAGTATGGCAGGAATTTGATCCCAAGCAACTGATGGTTGATAGAAAGCTTTCATTCATTAAACCGGAAGTAGTCCAAGATCGAGTGATTAGCAGAGTAACTAAGGCTGAAATTCAGACGGAAGTGGAATATCGGAAAACATCGGTGGCTTGCTTTGTGTTGGGAGCTCATCCTCCATCCCCTGTGGTCAATGGATTTATCAGAAGAAATTGGGGGAACTCAGGAATTGATAAGGTGGTGCTGTTAGAAAATGGAATTTATGTAATCAGATTTAAAACGATGGAAGCTAAGGAAAATATTCTGAAGCATAGTATTTATTATTTTGATAACAAGCCGTTTATTGTGAAAGATTGGTCAGTGGAAAAGGATATAGCTATAGAAGACATAAAATCTGTCCCAGTGTGGATACAGCTGCCAAAAAAGAAGCCCGGGTACTGGAATGCAATCTCATTAAGTAGAATGATGAGTGCTGTTGGTATTCCACTGGAAATGGATGATATGAACTCAAAAAAGATGAGAACAGCTTTTGCCAGGGTATTAGTTGAGGTTAAGATTGCTGATAAGGTTCCAGATTCTATTTGGTTTGAAGATGAAAATGGCCTACTGTAGGAACAACCAATAGTTTTCGAATGGAAGCCAATCCAGTGTTTGAACTGTAAAGGATTTGGTCATATGGCTGACATCTGCAAGCATCCAACTCCACAGGAATGGAAGGCTAAAACAGATAGCAGGCCAACTATTCCTGGATTGAAAGATAACACTGGAAAAATGTAGGAAAGAATAGAAAAGGAGATTTCTGAGGAAGCAGAGAAGAATGTGGCTCTGAGCAAAGGCAAGATGCACAGGGAGAAAAGCCCTATTGGGAAGAGTAGCTCAAGTGAATTTGAAATAGCAACTAAGGGAGATGAAGTACTGATACAAAATCAAAAAGGAATGAAGGTGGTAAGTGGAAGACAAAGTGAAAGAGTAAGCTCAATGCATGTGATATATTCTGTTGATACTAGTAACCCTTTTATAGGGTCTAGTAAACATGAATAACATAATGAGCTGCAACATTAGGGGACTTAAAAGTCCCCTGAAACATAGAGAGGTTACTTCATACCTCTCTATGAATAAAGTTGGGTTTGCAGGGATATTAGAAACAAAATTAACAGGGGAAAAAAGCTAAAGAGATAGTGATGAAGAAGTGGCATCAATATCAATACTATGGTAATCATGAAGGGAAGAGCAAAGGAAGTATATTAGTATTATGGAGGAAGGAAGACTATGAAGTTTAAATACAGACTGTTAATAAGCAGTATATTCATTGCTGGGTGAAAAATCTCAACACTAAGTGCTGGTTCTATGTGACAGTGGTGTATGCAGACTATTTGGTTCAAGGGAGGATTAAGCTGTGGGAGGAGTTGAAACAGATTGCAGATCACACAACTGGAGCATGGCTAATAATGGGTGACTTTAACTGTGTAACCAATCCTGAAGAGAGATAAGTAGGAAGGAAGGAAGTAAGTGCTGATACTGACAACTTTAAAGCATGGATGGAAGATGGTGAAGTATGGGAAATGCTAGTCTATGGAGGAAAATATACCTGGTAGAATACGCAAGTTGGTGACCCAAGTATTATGGCTAAATTGGATAGAACTTTGGGGAATGGAGAGTCGTTCAACCAGTTTAGTACAGCATATACCACAGTAAGTGCAGCAGGAATCTCAGATCATGATGCTTTGATTGTTAGATGGGGAGATGATCCAGTGATTAGCAAGAAATCGTTTAGATTTTTTAACATGTGGACTCAGAGCAAAGAGTTTCAATCCATTGTTAAAGAAGTCTGGCAGAAGCAAATCACAAGAATGACCATACAGTTTAGGGTTGTGAGTAAGCAAAAGTTGCTTAAAAAGCCACTGAGAGATTTGAATAGAAGGAAGTTTGAGAATGTGGAGGTCAAATATCAAGAATGTCATAGCAAGTTGATCATGATCCAGGACAAACTTAGCTTAGATCCTGAGAATGTTGCTATGCAAAAGGAAGAGGAGCAAGCCAGAGATGGGTATGTGGAAGCAAGCAAAAATGTGTTGAGCTTTTGGTCTCAGAAACTTAAAGATAAAGGGATACAGGAGGGGGATATAAATAGCAAGTATTTTCATGCCAGTTTAAAGGAGAAGAGAAGCATCAATAAGATCAGATGCTTTATTAAAAATGATGGAGCACTAGAAGAGGACAATCAGGAAGTGGAGAATCACTTTGTGAAGTTCTTTGAAGACCTGCTTGGGAAAACGGGTGATCATACACCAGCTGATTGTAGAATACTTAGTTCAGGGTTCAAACTGTCAATAGACCAACAGATATTCCTGATTAAGGACTTTACTAAGGCTGATGTAAAAGAAGCAATCTTCAGTATTGATAGTAGCAAGAGTGCTGGTCCAGATGGTTACAGTAGTGAATTTTATAAAAAAGCATGGAGCACTATTGGAGATGAAGTTTGTGCAGCTGTTCTGGAATTCTTTCAGACTGGTAAGTTGTTGAAGCAAATTAATTCTACTGTGATTTCATTGATTCCTAAGAATGCTAATCCCAAGGATGCTACTGAGTACAGACCTATTTCTTGTTGTAATACACTCTGTAAGTGTATTACTAAGATGATCTGCAAAAGGCTCAGTAATATCCTTCCTGATTTGATTGATATGAATGAATGTGCGTTTATTAAACAAAGACTTATATTGCACAATATACTGCTATCCCAAGAGCTGATTAGGAAATATAACAGAAAGGATGCTAAAGCTAGTTGTGTAATAAAGGTGGATTTAAGGAAAGCTTATGATTCAGTTAGTTGGAAGTTTGTTGAGGAAATGCTGAAGCAGTATGGCTTTCCAAGTAAGTTCATAGGTTGGATAATGGAGTGTGTGACTACATGTACTTATTCCTTGAATCTGAATGGAAATATGAAAGGATTCTTTCAAGGAAGAAGGAGATTAAGACAGGGTGACCCTATGTCACCATTGATATTTGTTATGGTCATGGAGTATTTGACAAGGTGCTTCAAGGATAAGGTGGATCATGGTCTGATAGCTCTCCATCCGTACTGTGAAAAACTCAGAGTCACTGCTTTGTGTTTTGCTGATGATTTATTGATCTTTAGTGCAGCTGATTTGAAAACAGTGAAGGTGATAAAGTCTGTGCTTAATCATTTTGCAGAAGTGACAGGGGTGAGTGTGAATAATCAGAAATCAAATGTGTACTTTGGAGGGAAATCAGTGAATGTGCAAGGAGAAATTCAGGAGACTATGGGATTTCAAGTTGGGCAGTTCCCTATGAAATATTTAGGTATGCCAATTTCACCAACAGCTTGGACACAGAGAGAATGTCAAACGATGATAGACAAACTTACTGCAAGGATTAAATGCTGGTCATCAAAGCATTTATCCTATGCAGGAAGAACAGTGTTAGTTAATTCTGTGCTACTCAGTTTGAATTCTTACTGGGCCAGTATTTTCCTGATTCCTTAAAGTGTCATACAGCAAATCAGTAAATGTTGCAGAGAATTTTTATGGGGTAAGAAAGTGAATGGAGCATCAAGATCACTGGTGGCATTGGATTTAGTTTGCAGAAGGAAAGGAGAATGAGGTTTAAATGTTAAAGAACCACGAACATGGAATAAAGCTCTTCTGGGAAAGCAGCTTTGGGATATAGCCAAGAGGAAGGAAAGTTTATAGGTGAAGTGGATTCATATTTATTATGTTAAACAGCAAAACTGGTGGGAGTATAAACCTCCTCAGGGTAGCAGTTGGCATTGGAAGAAGATCAACAAGATCAAGGAGGTATTTGCACCAGGAATCATGAATGGAAAGTGGCAGCATAATGGAGGGAAGAAGTATAATGCCACCAGTGGTTACAGATGGTAGAGAGGAGATCAGCACAAATTCCAACCTGCAAGGGTTGTCTGGACTTCAGTTGGACTTCCTAAGCACAATTTCATCAGTTGGATGGCCTGGCTTGACAGACTGCTTACTGTGGAACGATTGCAGAAGATGACAATTCAGGTAGATGAACCAAAATGTGTATTGTCCAAAAAAAAAGATGAGACAGGGAAGCATCTGTGTTTTCAATGTGGCTATACTCAGAGAATTTGGAAGGAATTGAAGTCTTGGCTGGGCATCAGAAGAGAGATCAAGGCTCTGAATGCTGGCAGTTTGATTAATATTTGGAAGTTTACTCTTGCTAAACAGAAATTGATGTATGCTTGCTTAATGCTATAGTGTATCATGTGTGGTTAGAAAGGAACAGCAGAAGGTTTGTTGGATTGGAGGAGCAGGCAGAGCAAAAAGTTGGAAAAAACCGGAATGAGCTGAAGTGCAGAATTTTGAGTTTACAAAAAAATAAGAAGAATGCTTGTTTATTGAACTTTTTGAGATAAATTTGTATAGAAAGGAATGTAATAGAAGGAGGTAGGTTTGTAAAGCTTGAAGGTGCTTAATACAAAATTTACATATTACCAAAAAAAAAAGATTGAAGCTTCTCTGTATATATACATTCTTGCCGTAACAATTCATATCCTCTTTCAGTAGAATAACTCTTGCCATTTTCAACCATTCATCCCCCATTTTGAATTCTAGATTTCGTTTGTTCTTTAATCCTGGTCAGATTTCCGCCGCGCTGCCGTGCCAACTACAATCTTGTGGCTGATTCATTGTTCCATGGTATTTATATTAGCAATTTAACCGATAAATCGTTTAAAGTTGCTCCAAATTATGTTTTCTTATGAAGGAGAGTTACTAGTAAAGCCGATCACAGTAAAAGAGGAGTACATTAAAAAAAAGGTACAACACGAGCAGAATGAGATTAATAAACATGCTAAGTAATTAAAGGTCCAATTCTTTTCTGGCTCTTCTATTGTTTTTCCATTTCTTATTTGATTATTTTATTTATTTAATTTTTCCCTTAGAATCACGTTCAGCATAAGGTATTTGACTTGAGGTAGTTTTTTTTTTAATTGTTAAAAGTTATCTAAAACTCCGCCTGCGGTAAACCCTCGGGTGCGTGGCACGCTAGAATTTACCACAGCTAGCATTAAAAGACTTTGCCACTCTCTTAAATATGAATCATATAAGAAATCGGATAGATGTTAGGACGCTACCTGTTGTACGTGGCGTGCCGCAGTGTCTGACTGCGTGGTCTTTGCAAGGGGTGCTACATATCTACGGGGAATTGGGTGTGTATGAATTCCACTTAACTATTTGCTATGCTTCAAGCCAATTGCTATTGTCACATGACTGCACCTCATAATAGTTTAAGGTCCTAGAAACAAGTGATTTCGGCCTTTATCCTTGCACACATTTGCAAGGGCAGTAGCCATAGAGCTGCCTAACGCGCCCTAATTAAGGAACTAGCTCCCATTAAATTCAGATGCATATGTTTCAATAATGTGGGTATTTTCTATACAAATCAGTACACATTTGAAATTGATTTCATATAAATTAAAAAATTAAAATAGGGTTTGTTTTTTGCATTTTAGAGAAAAGTTAAAATGACTAACGCTTTATTGAACGGTTTTCTTACCACATTAAGAATGTGCATATTCAAGGAGGAATGAGGAAATTAGTCCATGGTTTGTGGAATTAAAACAATTCCATTCCAAATAATGCAAAATTCAAAATTCAGCCCAAGTTTTGAAGTTATTCCGTAGTTTAGTCCCAAGTACAAGAAATTGAGAGTATTTTTAATAAAGTCGCTACTCTTTAATGTTAATTAATGAGAGCTTCACTTTTCTTCATCAACATAAGGCACTGGAACCAGACCCGAAACCAGAGTCCTCGACAATAACTGAGGAATCCAAAGCAGGCGACTCCTCCTTGGAACGAACCTGTTTCGAGCATACAACCCATGAACCCCTTAAACCCACCAAACAAATAAATCAAAAAAAATCGGTAAGAAAAAATTCCCAGACCAACCATATAAATATAATTGGTGTCAGAAAACAAAAATAGGAATAAAAAGAACAAAAAATTTTTTTTACTATCCATTTTCCACGAGAAAACTAAGGAATCAATGTCGTACCTCTACATGGACTCATTGACTGTAAATAAAACAATTTCCTCATTACAGAGATTTTTTTCCATTCTGGAACACAAAAACCGGAAAAAAAAAACTGACTTGCTTCTATCATGGAATTTAATTTCTTCATCATATTTTCAGTCACTAACATTGTTTTCATGAATACTATCGCAAACTTTGCACCTCGAAAGAAGTTGAATAAGTAAATCAAGGATTGGGGAAGAAGATGGTGGTGGGCGGCGGCAGGAGGGTGGTGATTCGGCATAAGGGAGCTATCTTTTCTTTTTGGTGAAAGATTAATAATATATTAAATTGTCACAAGTGTGATCTCAATTTACAACCTGACCTTCTCTATTACATGATCTTCTCTCAAGTAATTGTACTGATTCCTAACTTTTCCAAATAAACTTTTTCAGAGATACTAAATTTTTTACAGCTTACACTTACTTTATATCTCAGTTCCTGTTTAATCCTTTCAACTACCACATCTACACTATCTATTAAAGAATCATGCATTGTTGCATTTCTCTGCATCCAAACCTGGTATATCACTGCTGCCATTGCCCCAAAAACTATCCGCTACTTACAGTTGCTTTGCTGCCATATTTTCCTAAACTTTCTTACTCAATTGCCCATCCTTTCTGGAATCTTATTACAGTCCAACCACAACTTCACCTTCCGAAGCACCTGTAATGAATAATCGCACTGAAAGTATAAAGGCTCAAGACTCTCATCTGTTTGACCACATAATCCACATACCATGTTCTGCTCAATAAAATTCAGTTTCAACATTTGATCCGCAGTCAACAATCTACCCTTCATTGCCAACCAAAAGATAAAGCTATGTTTAGGGACTACAAATTTAATCCACACCAACTCTGCTGCTGCAAATTTCTGACCTGGTCCTCTAAGCCAAGCATAACCAGAACTGGTGGAAACACTCCCTGTTGGTTTGCTGCCCACTGACCATCTTGAATACCATATTTAAATTCATCTTTAAGCCTCATTAAGTTTCTCCAAGCCCAAGAGTCACTCTTAGATGGTCGATAAGGGAGCTATCTTGGAAGTATCTTCTTAAAATAAAAAAAAAAATGGAACTCACTCTAGTTTTATGTGATTTTAAAAGTTTAACAATTAGTGAACTCACCAAAATGTCCTTAATTTTTATTCTTATATAGGACTAAATTACGGAATCATGTGAAACCATTTGTTAACTGAAATATAACAAGACATAATAGTCGAGACTAGACAAAAGAAAGACTGAATCATGAGAGAATTAGGAATAGTATTGTGTGTTTATTGAGTGATACAATATTCCTATTTATACAAAGAAATAGACTCCTATACATATATTACATGTAATTATGGATAATATCAAATCAACCAAATAGAAACAAATCCCTTAAATTAGGCAAACATTAAAGGCCCTAAATCTAATCCCATTATTTAGGTTCACAACCCCATTCAAACTCAAGTTGGAGTTTAATAGATGGAACACAAGATGGGCAAATCGGAGACACCAAAACTTATTGGTGATGAATAGAGTGTGCCGAATTCGGTGATAAAACACCAAAATCATGGAAAAACACTCTATGTTTTGATCACCAACCTGGTTAATATGGTATTAGAGCCTGGATAGTCATCGGCTCTGGGCTATCTTTTGACTCGTTTTTTGCCATTTCCGCTGCACCATCTAGCTCTATTTTCCTTATTTTGTTTGATTTTTGCATCCTTTGCTTGATTTGGCCTAACTTCTGTGATGCTTATCTCTTTTCCTTCATGTGTGCTGCTAGCCCTTGTTGATCCGCCGCTTTGAATGTGGGTATGGAATTGCGTTGTGTTGTCGATGGTCTCGGTTGCATTTATCTTATCAAATGTGTAATGCCGGTTTGAATGGTTAGTTACTCCTTTATGCTCACCTTGAAGGTGCCCGGTTCGAAACACTCTAGCAACATTTTTTTTTGTAAAACTAAGTGTTATTTGTATATATATATTCAATAAAAGACTAAACTATATAAATGGTCTTCTACATTTGTTCGAATTTAAATTTTGGTCCCTTACATCAACATGTATATGGATTGAGCCTTTACATTTCATTTTGAAACTTTTTTTGTCTCTTTTCACTGTTCCGTCTCCATTTCCATCTTGATGACCGTTGACCTTATCAAGTAAGGGGTATTTTCGGAATGACACATATAAGATCAAAATAAAAAATGTTTAAATGGTCCCCTACATTGTCCGAATTTAAATTTTGATCCCCTATATCAACATGTATGTAGATTGAGCCTTTACATTTCATTTTGAAACTTTTTTGGTCTCTTTCACTGTTCCATCACCATTTCCGTCTTGATGACCGTTGACCCTACTAAGTCAGGGGTATTTTCGGAATGACACATATAAGATCAAAATAACAAATATTTTTATAATAAAATAGAATAAAATATTAAAAGTTATTATTTTATAATAAAAAATTAAATAATTTAAAAATAAAAATAAAAAATCAAAATGATTTCAAATTTTTTTTTCACTTCCCACCTTTGTGGGTCCACATGCTAGTCAATTTCTCCCCTTTTTTTGTTACAGTAAAAAAAAATCAAAATTAAAAAGCAAACTTACCTTCACCCGTCTTTTTTTTGCCTTTTAATTTTGACGGGTGAAGGTAAGTTTGCATTTCCAGGCTCTAATACTTTTAACATCATCTCCACTTCCATTCCCACACATATGTATGATTCTGCATTTCATTTCCAGCTGGATTTTCCTGTTTCTGTCCTCAGCCTCCTAAATTTTTTGCTGGAACAACCTTGTGTTCCTTTCATTCCAAATGTGATACACCATATCATTCAAGCTAGCAAACATGATCTTCCTTCTGTTTGCTTTATATTTCCATATATGCATCAGTCTTGCAACAGACAGGGTTTTAATCTGAGTTCTGATTCCTAACCAGTGAGTAATTCCAGCCATCAATTCATGTGCATAAGAGCATTTAAAAAACAAATGTGTACATGTTTCTTCCTTTTCCTTACACAGTATGCAGGTCTGATCTGTAACATTCATCTTCATGTTTCACATTCTGTCTATAGTTAGCAGTCTGCCTTTCCAAGCTAACCATGAACTAAAACAATGTTTACCCAACAATGCTTTATTCCAAGCACCTGGTTCCTTGATGTTTAAGCCTCCATCTCTTTTTATAGCAAAGATCATTCCAGGCTACCAAAGGAAAACACTTTCCAGATTCGTTTATCCCCCACAGAAACTTCCTACAACAAGAAGTTATCTCAGTAATAACAGATTGTGGGATAATAAAAATACTTGCCCAGTAACTGTGAAGGGTCATCAACACTGCATTGATCAGCACTGTTCTTCCTGCATATGAAAGGTGACTGGATTCCCAACATTTAATCCTGGCAGTTACTTTATCCACTAAGTACTGGCAATCTGATTTACTCCATGTGGTTGGAGCCACTGGAAGTCCTAAGTATTTCATAGGAAAGGTTCCAATATCGAATTCCATCACCTGCCTTATCACCCTTTGTGTAATTTCTCCTGATCTACCAAAATACAGATTAGACTTCCCTTCATTGATTGTCAAACCAGTAGTGCTTGCAAAATGATCCAGAGTTCCTTTAACCTTTCTGACTGTTCCTATCTCAGCTCCACAAAATATTAGCAAATCATCAACAAAGCTTAATGATGTTATATATTCAACTTCTCACAGTATGGATGTTTCACAAAACCATCCAGATTTGCCACCAATTTAAAGCTTCTGGTGAGGTATTCTATTACTAGCACAAAGAGCAGTGGAGACATTGGATCACCTTGCCTCAATCCTCTTTGACCTGGGCAATACCCAACACTGTTTCCATTAAGGTTCAGTGAGTAAGTAGATGATGTAATGTATTCCAAAATCCATTTTCTGAACCTTTCAGGAAACTTATATTCTTGCAACATTTCTTCAAGGAACTCCCAGTGAACTGAATCATACGCCTTCCTTAAATCAACATTCATCATACATGATGGCTTGGCTGATTTCCTGTTGTACAATCTGATTAACTCTTGTGCCAGCAACACATTATGTAAAATTAATCTGCCCCTGACAAAAGCTCCCTGATTGCACTCCACTAAATCTGGTAATACAATGCTCAATCTTTTGCAAATCATCTTAGAGATGCATTTATATATAGTATTATAGCAGGAGATTGGCCTGTATTCTGTGGCATTCTTTGGGCTTGCATTCTTTGGTATCAGTGCTATCATGGTTGCATTGATCTGCTTCAGCATTTTTCCAGTTCTGAAGAACTCAAGTATGGCATTGCTAAGATCATCTCCTACTATGTTCCATGCCTTCTTATAGAACCCACTATTGTATCCATCAGGACCAGAACTTTTAGTTTCATCAATACTGAATAATGCTTCCTTTACATCTGCTTTGGTAAATTCCTTAATCAACAATACCTATTGATCAAGGTTCAGTTTACTTCCTACTTCAAATATTTCAGTCTTGGCATGGGTTCTTGCCATTTTTTTCCCCAACAGCTCTTTGTAGTATCCTATGAAGTGTTCCTCCACTCTACATTGGTCCTCCACCAATTCCCCTTGTTCTGAAACATATGACTTGATCCTATTCCTGCTTATTCTTTGCCTGACTGCTGCATGGAAGTACTTGGTATTTATATCACCATCTCATATCCACTTTTCTTTTAATTTATGTGCCCAAAAGCTGATCACTGCTCTTGCTACTGTAGTATATTCCAGTACTGCTTCTTTTTCTGATTTCTGTATTTCCTCATTCAATGGATCCTGCTTTAGGGCCTCCTGAATCTTATCCATTTGTATTCTGCATTCCTGCTCCTTTTCTTCTATATTGGCAAAATTCCTTTTATTAAACTGTCTCAGTACTGGTTTCAACAATTTTTGCTTTCTCACTAGCCGGAATTGTTTAGTACCTTCCATTTCTATTTGCCACCCCTTCTCAATTGTTGATAAGAATTCTAGATGTTGTGCCCACATGTTAAAGTATCTAAATGATCTTTTACTCTTCTGCATTCCTTCTCCCCACATGATCAGCAGAGCATTGTGATCTGAAATACCAGCAGGGATTACTGTACAGTATGCATCAGTATACTTTTGCAGCCATTTATCATTTACAATCACTCTATCCAACTTTGAAAAGATTCTCAATGCACCAATTTGTTTATTTGTCCAAGTAAATCAGCCCCCATAAGTCTGCATTTCCCACCATTCATTCTCTTCAACCAGTTTTTTGTAGTTCTCTGTATCAGTACTGACTTCATTCGCTCCCCCAATCTTGTCTTCTTTCTGTAATATACAATTATAGTACCCCATAACAAGCCATTCTTCACACCCATTAATACTAAGTTGTCTTAACTCTCCCCAAACATTTGCTCTTGTCTGTGTAGTGTATTCATTGTATACTACTGTCAGGTTGAAAGCTTTAGCTCCACCTACCTCCTTCACATGACAGTGGATATATTGTTGATTTATTTGTGCCACCCTTATAGTATACTCATCTCTTCTCCAAATTAATAGGATTCTTCCCTTATTTCCTCCTTCACTGTTTTCCACATAGTTATATTGTCTCCATTTCCTCTTCATCAACTCCTCCACCTTTTCCTTGTCCAATTTAGTTTCCAATAAACCTGCAATACCAACAATATTTACAGAAAGAAATTTTCCAATCTCTCTGTGTTTCAGGGGACTGTTAAGTCCCCTTATGTTCCATGAGATGATGTTATTCATGTTTACTAGGCCCTGGATCAGGGTGACTCGAAACAAAATAATAGATATTATTAACTGATCTCATTTTATCACACAGTCTTCCTTCATTCACCTTGCAGCCTTTCTGATTCATCATCTGAATCCCTGTCTCACAGTTGCTTGCATCTTTCCTTGTAGCTATGACTGTCCTCTTTACTGGTGATCTGCTGTCAGGAGTTCTTGTTGGAAACTTTTCCATTCTATTAATCCATTTACTTCCACCTGTCTCCCCAATTTCCCCTTCTCCTTCCTGAATTTCCTTTCTTTTTGGTGTCAATTGTGGTTGATCCTTCTGTCCAACTTCATTTGGATTCCAAACCTTAGGAATTGGATTCCTACATTCATCAGACGAATGACCATAACCTTTACAATTCTTACACTTGACTGGCTTCCATTCATATATGACTTTCTGTTCCTTCAATTCACCAGCCTCATTTTTAAACCACACCTTATCCTTCACCTGTTCATGTATTTCCACTTCCACTAATACTCTAGCATAGGCAGTTCTGAGTTTTTGCTCAGTCATGTCATCCATTTCTACCGGCATGCCAATCATACTTGCCAATTTGCTAATTGTAGTGTCATTCCAATATCTAAGAGGTAGTTTAGGAAATTGAATCCACACAGGAACCGTCTTAACTTCATGCAATTTTGGCTCATCATTGACAGACCATTCCTAAACAATGAATGGTTTCCTATCAAACAGATATACAAGATGTTTGATAACTTCTTCCTTCACAGAGATTGATTTGAAACGCACGATGTACACTCCATTTTCAAGCAGTAAGATCTTATCTATACCCATTTTTCCCCATATTCTTCTGATAAAACCACTCAGTACTGCATACGGCAGATTCGGCCCCAAAACATAGCACAACACAGATGGTTTCCAATACTCAATCTCCTTTTGCACTTCCTCCTTCGTGATCTGCCCAACTTCACTATCATTCACTTTATTCGGCGCAATGAGTTGAAGCTTTTTAGCTTGGTTATTCAGTAATTGGGCATTTATCCCATCCCAAGCACTTGGTTGTTCGATAGCTTTGTTGCTATGTATTTTTTATGGAATTGCCGCTGTTATTTTTTATGGTCTTATTACATAATTTTTTCCCAATAATGTTTTTATGGACGATCATATTGATCTTTTGTTATATATATTTGATGGTCCTACTAACATTTTTTTCGATAGCCTAATTATATCATTCTGATCATCATATCTTGCATGACCTTGTGACCTTACTATATACACATTATGGTCATATTTTTTATGGTCTATAATTTCGAAATTCTAATAGTTCTATTATGTTCAATAGCAATCCTGATTGATATTTTTGTGTATCTAACCTGAATTTTACCGACAAAATTTGAATCCACTAATAACTATATCTTCCATTCTAAGAAAAATTCCAATGGAGTTATGTGTTTTCTTTAAAAAATAATATAAATAAAGAAAGACAATATACATATACTATATATATGGGAGCGACTACGGTCCAGTCGACTGAATGATCCAGTCTACTCTTATAGCTGTCGGATGATTAAAATAATAACCATCATTGGATTAAAATGAGGTGTTCTAAAAGTTATATACACCTCGTTACATTTGATAAGTTCATTATTATAAAAACTGTTTGATGATAATTAAAAGAAGTTAATTTTACCACGCCTCAAGAACACATCCCATAAAGATCTAGAATTGCAGAAAGCAAAAAAAAAAAAAAACGAAGCTAGATGGGAACTTGTGGAGGGGAGCTTTAGTATTTAGCAACAATTTGCAGAAATTGGGGCACAAAGAGAAGAAAAAGATCCGGGTTGAGTAAGTCACATGTGACGGTTATAATGAATTAAATTAAGGGTAGGGAGGAGAAAAAAATTGGGGAAACTCAGTCTGAGGCTGCGGACTTTGTCATGGACAGGAGATATTGCGACATAGATCCTAGGTTTTAAGCGTATGTGGGGAGGATTTCGTTTCATGGTTGTATTTTGTCTCTAACCTAAAAATTTGTAGTTTCTCCTCTATTATGTATGACCAGCTCCATGTAAAACAATAGAATGCCTTCATATTCACATTTTCAATTCCATAACAAAACACGTTTTTAACCATTTCCTTTCTTGATTTTCCCATATCTTGTTTTTTGTAAGTTCCTTGTGATATTTAGATATTTTGCTTGCTATGAATCAACTTCGATAGATCAATTACTTGTTCTTCATCGACCTGTGACTGTTTTATAAGCTACAAGAATTTACCTGAAGGAAAAGGAGAATATATCTTTTGATTCATTCCGTGAAGAATATTCAATCAAAAGAACAAATGGATTCAGATCTCGTTACGGTCTTTTCTGTTTCCATTTATCTAAAGGAGAACGTCACCATCAAACTGAAGCTACAAATTAAAAGAACAGACAATGATAATGCACATTTCATTTTGTTTTGAACTGCATAAATTAAACGCTTCGACATAAGAATGTGTTCCAAAAGTAGATTTGGAATCACAGATGTTGCTCCTGCTACTCATGTTGTGACTATTAATTTCTCTTCATTTTTATTTTTTTGCTTCAATAGAACATAAAATCCTGATACTCTTCCTAATAATAAAAATTTGAAGTTTCGGAGATCTTTGATTTGTAAAATGTAAAATTGTGAAACTCACTGTTATAAAAATAATTAGACCAATCGTCTTTTAATTAAACACTTATTTGTTTCAGTTTTAATTTAATTTTACTAATTACTTAAAAAATGAATTAGTAAATTACCTGATTAAGGAGGTTAACATGGGTTTGTTATGGTGTTATATACCCCATTATCAAATATCATGTGTCGAATCCTTATTGGATGGACTTAAACTAAATGGTTCAGTCAAAAACTTATGACTAGACCATAAAATTTTTATATATATATTGACACACATGAATTGAAATTTGCCATTATCACTCCATCCAACGTTCCCATTTCCGCATTTCGTGAAGAAAGCATTCTTCTTTATCAACACATTTCGATTCAACGTATCGAAAAATTAATGACCACAATAATTCTATATCATTTTGACCTAAAGGGCCAGACGTCCAGACCGACTTCGAGGAGAACTTCATTTTTATTATTTAATTTAATTAAATCATTAATACCATTCCAAATCTCGAGCCAATTCCATATTTTCAGCTAAAGTATCTATACATCTTATGTAATTTTCCGGCTTCAAAAAAAGACGTCCATAATGGCCCATGAACATCTTGAAAAGTTGAAATACTGCTGGATTTGGTGTTAAACCATAGTCAGAGTATGATAGAGTCAGTGTTTCTTGCTATCGTGGTGCTTTAATATTTAAAATTTTGCCTCTTTCTTTTTTTTTTTTTTTGTAAAGAAAAGAAGAAAATCTTCGGAAAGGAAAAATGAAGAAATAATCAATAATTAAACAAATAAAATAGAAAAAATGATGATGCTCGAAAATGAGTTTAACGAGTTATAAAACGAGGCAAAATTTGAAATCCTCGAGTTGTGCATGTCGTTCTTTTTGCGTCAACATTCCTAATTGCGAGAATTCCCCGCCCTATTTTAAACCGGAAAAATGCAATATTTTTCCAATCCACCAAATATTTGAGATCTTTGTGTTGAGTATGCCCCATCTTTCATATATATAGCTTGGTGACTTGGGCATTGTAGATTTCTCCTTCAGCATAGAAAAAATCCCAGAAACCCTGGAAAACAAATTTTTGTATTCCTTAGTTACAAAATGGATTCAATCTATCATCGCTTGTAATTGACATATGTTAAATGGATGTTTGTGTTCTGAATTAATTATCAAATGAACGATGTGGTATGAGTGAATAGAAACATACAGTTGTATCTGAATTAAACACCACTTAATTAATCTTTCCTGGTTTTATACGTTTAAACTTAAAAATTAGTTGATAATTAACACGGAATGAAATAAACAGCATTGATTGGGTTTTTCCTTGATGGATAAAATTTTGGGAAGGTACAAACTATTACGATAGGTTATCGATTTGTTAGTAGTAGTACATTATTCACCCCCTTTTTTTTTTGAGACATTATTCTCCCTAAGAGCTAAGACTAGCAGAAGTTGACACCAAACATGACACTGACAACCTTAAAAATGCATAAACCGCCACAGGTACCGTGCCCGCCAAGAAAGATGAAATTTACTCGGCAATCTCGACAATTGTTTTATTCATTATTCTTTTCTACTTATCACTTAATAATTTATATCATTTACTATGGATTTAAGGTTACTTACTATGCCTTCCGCGACTTTCACTTATTTTTTCAATAAAAAAATTTCAGTAACTGTAAATTTTATCAAAATTTCATTCGCGAAATTTTTGGTCAACATAGCTGGTTAGTCAGTTCGGATAGTAAATGCTGTTACATCCAATCTTCAAAGTGTTTTTACTGGTTTCACAGTTGTCTCATTCTCTCAAATAAAGAATTGGGTTTGTTGTATAAAATAGCACTGTAAAAAAGAAATCACTTTCTTCTCCTCTTAATGATATCACCCTTTTGTATCACCCCCATAGTTCTCCACATATTTTCAACGAGGGTTTAGGCATGACAACTTTAAATAATCTCATCCTTTCAATCACTATAGTGCGCTAATTACTCATGTTGAAACTGAAAAAATTAGAGTTCCAGCCACAGGTTCATCAAGTTGCTCGTCCAGCAAATTAAGAAGGCCGATGATAAAGTGAATGGTAGCTCACTAATAATTTTCAGGTTTTTGGATTCCCGGATTTTTGATAGTTTCTTTTACATTTCCTGCCACGTTGGACCTTCTTCCTTGTACTTTATTTATTGGGTTTCTAAATAATTATAGGTTATCCAATTATTTACTTTTAATTGTTCTTTTATTTAAGGAAATAAGTTAGACATAAAAAACAAATAAGACTTTAACGAGATTGTAATACCGAAAACTTTCTGAAATGAAATTGTATATTAATTTAGTAATCTTATATGGTTTGTGCGTGGAGATATACAAAAGTTCCTACCAATAATAATAATAATAACAATAGGGCTCCAACAAATAGCATAATAATGTTAAATTAATAAAAGGACATGCATCGATCATAAAAAAATCCTTAAAAAAATGTAGTACGTTAGCTTGTCACCTAAATTTTATATTGAAAGACAAATTAAAAATAATAGAAAAAAAAGACTCATGTCTCACTAGTAAAAGTTCAGCTTTTCCCGAATGTAGGAAATTATTGAGTTAAGTGTGTTCTGTATATCAGATATATTGCTTCAAATCTAGGGCAGTAAATGTCCAGAAACCCAATGTAACAAAATTTCGACCCACTTAGTTACAAAATATATTCGAACTATTTTCGCTCATAAGAATATAGTTTGGAAGCATATAGGCAGAGACAACCATACTATCTGGTAAGACTGCATATCAAATTTATCAAATCAAAGTGTGCTATGCATGAATACACGCTGACAATTGCTAGTGAATTTACCCCCCAGCAAAACAAATGTGCTTCACTTCATTATTTTAAAAGTGAATATCAATCATATGGATTTAAGGATTCCTAACGTCCACCCAATTCTTACAATTTAATTTTTTTTAAAAATAATTTGTTATACAACCGCCACTATTGACACACGTAAATTAAATAGCGCTGAAAGTCAAAGTAATACTCGGTTGTGATAGTAAATGAAGTAAAATATCTCTTCTTCAATTTTTATTGTCTCTTTAATACAATGGCTTGACTTTCCTGTACTTTTATCCATATATACATCGACCATTCACCAATTCATATCTTTCAGGTCTCCCCTCCCCCTTTCCCTCAAATTCCAAACTAATTCTCAAGTCTAAGAAGCCAAGCCAAGTGAATACGATGACATCCAATTCCAACTTTGGCAGCTCAAGTGGCATAAGGCGCCAGCCAAATATTAATACAAGAAAAGGCTGCATGACAGGAAAGGGCGGGCCGGAGAATGCGGCATGCAGATACAAAGGCGTGAGGCAGCGGAAATGGGGAAAGTGGGTGGCGGAAATCCGCGAACCCAAAGGTGGTCCCCGCCTTTGGTTAGGGACTTTCCGCACTTCCCATGAGGCTGCACTCGCCTACGATGAGGCAGCCCGTAGGCTTCATGGTTCTAAAGCGAAACTCAATTTCCCCTCTACCCATCATTATCGACAAAAGATCGCCTCACCATCATCTGCAACTCAACATTCACATCCAAATACTATTTCCCCTGTGGCCCGTCTGGCTGTTTCATATGAGGAGCAGCAAGAAATTTTCGGCATTCTTAATGAACTGCCAGTGGTTGATCACTCCCAACTTTGGTCCGAGGCACAAAGGATATATTTACAACATCTCAACGACCCAGGCCTCCTTGGACCTTAATGGGAGAAAATGTATAGGAAAGATAAAGTGTTCCGTTGTTTTCCGTAGGGAGGAATTTCTCCTACTATGAAACTGTTTTGTTTTGTGCTTTAAAATTTTAAGAATTTCCTGGTTCGTTTTTTATTTATTTGTGTGTTTTTTTTTTTATGTTTGCAGATTCTTTATCAACATAGGACGGTATTTTCAAGAGTTTGTGCTTCTTCTTGAACGCACGATGATGAGTCCACCGGTAACTATTTATTTCAACGGAAAATAAGTAGTACGGATGAAAGTGAAATTGGATTACACAATCTCAATACATTATCGTCAGCATTTTGACTAGATATTTAGGATTGTGGATTTGAGCATTCCATTATATTAACTAGTACCGATTCCAAATTATATATGTTACATGAATCCGAAATTATGATGACGTTTTGGAATTTTTAAACCCTGAAACCTAGTTTTTTCCTCAAATAATGAACCCAACCCTAAATTAATTGGTCTCACCTAAAAACTAAGACATTAAGTTTTAACTATCGTCACTGTAATGTTTTGGGTATGTGGAGATTGCTAAAATCTCTAACCCAGCATAACATACTATATATTGAAATTCTGGACGAAATACAAGAAGGTATTTCACGCAAGCGACGTGTGTGTTGAAGTAGTTGAAAACCAATATAAGTTATTTGTAAGTTATTTCATGCAAGCCTCCTTTTTTTTAATTCGTTTGCACCTTTAACAGGACTCGGCATACAAAAGTTCTTCCATTAAAGGCTATATCGGTCCATTTTTAATATATTTTTCAAGAGAATCGCATTTGGCAATCATCCATGTTTTGTTAAATGAGACTTTGTCGGGCCGTTTTTAATAAGTTTTTCAAGCTAATCGTATTTGACAATCAGCGACATTAAGTCACGTTTGTCGTTGTTTCCTTCGGTTGGTACGTTATTTTATCATAAATTTGAAAGAAAATGAAGTATATTTTCAAGATGAAAGGAAGCTACCACGTCACATGCTTATCATGTCCAAATCACACGTCTCATTAATTGTGTGTATCACGAGTATTTTAGTTTTGATTATGGCATACCAATATTTTACGGAACTTAGCTCTCGCTGAAGCTAATATCCTCACTTGGATGATACTTATTGGGGTGCAATCTGCCCGGCGTTATAAATCTTTGTTAGGCCAATCTTCAATGAAATCTGCACAGCCCTGCTTTTGCATTTGTTCTCATGAAAGATTTCCTTTAATAATTGGCCAAAGATCGTTAAGAAGAACGGTACTGCTAACGAAAATTACTCAAGGATCTTTGTGCCTCATGAATTTCCACGGAACAGTAAACCTGATGCTCCCATAAGGGTGTAACCATATTTTTCCAATACATTGGGAAGATGATTTCTACTCAAACTGCTGTGATTGCTGAGTCAGGGGATTATTGGTTCAATTGCCAGAAGCAAAAATTGCCACCAAGGCTGTGGGTAAGCAAGTATCGTTCACAAGAGCCGCCCACCAAATAATCCTCACTAAAAAGGCATTTCAATAAAATAGAATTCAAGAGATTTTGAGTATACATATCAAGAGCAACGTTTTGGGTTTTATTTTTTATTTTTTTTTTAATTTCATTTCTACATTTTGTACTATTACCTTGATTCCGAGTCAAGTTTAATTTTAGTCACGAAATACAATCAATCGTTTTTGGACTGCCAAAATATAGTTTGTCACTAATCCATCAGTATAACTAAGTACTATTCGTGTATAGATCTAATAAATTGCTTTTACTTATCAAATGTGCCATGTCGGATTAAATGGTTAGTTAATCCTTTATGTTCACGTTGAAGGTGTCAGGTTCGGAACTCTCTGGCAACAATTTCTTTTAGTATAACTAAGTAATATTTGCATATATATTCAATAAAATACTTTGATTTATTAGATGTGTCTGCCAGCTTAAATGGTTAGTTACTTCCTTATGTTCACCTTGAAGGTGTCAGGTTTGAAACTCTCTGGCACTGTTTTTGGCAACATTTTTTTTTCAATTTCTGACACGTGGGTTGGTCTAGTCTGTCTCAGATTTGTTTATGCGGATTTGTCCAATGTATGATGACGGGTATTTTTTTATCTCTGCATTCCTCGTACGCGGTTTTCTTATAAACCCACAAATCTGCATTGCGGGAAGGCTATTTCCGTCCCCACAACTTTGATGGGGCTTTATATGTCAAGAAGTAGGGTTTTCAGACCTATATAAGTAAAAAAAATTCCATAAAATGGTTAATTGGTCCACTACAATACAACTACTAGGGGGATCCGATCCCTGCTGACGGGTTTATCCATCTTATTGTGGAGACTTCTAGGGTAGAAACAGTTGTTCCTCTCAATGACTTGGGGAATGTTAGATTTGCAGACAAAAAAATACTTGTGCGATTTTTATTGTTTTAAAGCATCAACAAGATGCCAAGGAACATGTCCAGAACAAAGGAGATGATCTTCTTGCTTTGGTGAAGATAATTGGTAGATACTCCCTCTGTCCAAAAAATATTGTCCAGTTTGAACTTTCATTTTTTAGTATGACGAAGTATCCTGCAATGTCGTCATCCAAAGTCAACAATGAACCTTAGAGCAATTCCATGGTCCCCAAGAATTAGCTGCAAGAGCGCACACATGCAAATGCTGCAGCACACCTGATCTGTCCCTCCATTGCTTCTAGAAGCTGCCGAAGCTTGCTCTCTACGTCAGGGAATTACAAGGATGATCCAGGAAGACCCGCACTGTTCCACACACGCTAAAATCACCAAGATATGACCGGTGATTCCTAGAATTAGCCTTGAACATATTAGAGATAGTTAGGGTTCTCTTGTATAGTCATGATACTCTAGCAAAACTTAGTGATACATTTTATCTATAAATAGCCGAATTGTACATGACATGGAGGTGTGGAAAAAAATCAGTTTCTCTCATTCTCTCTCGTTTTCAGAAGTTCTTTCAATACCTAAATCATCAATTAGGGTTCTTCATATTTTATTAGCTTCTTCATCATCATGTTTCGCATCTGAGAGTTTCTAGATAGCACAATTTTAAATGAAAATTAAAATCTAAACAGTAGAATAATTTTGGGATGAAGGGAATATACTGCAAGAATAAAACAAATACCATTAATGTTTTGTACACCAGTTCGCAAATTTCAACAAAAACTTTCTCCAATTAGATGTATGTTTTGCTTTATTAATGTTTTGTACTATGTTAATATAATCGATTTTGTCAAAATAAAAAAAAGTTCAATTTCCTTGGACCTGTTTTGTACATACATATATATATATATGTATATATATAACTGAAAAAATAGGTTACACTACCTGTGCCATTACAAAAATCGAATTTATACTATAGCACAACTGTTTATATTTTCGATATTGTAATTAATACTGCCCTTTAATTCCATGAATAACTACTACTAAAAATAGTATAAAACTCAAAACTGTACTAAAACATTATAAAACAGAAAAACTCAATATGGACTATTTGTTTTTGTACGGAGGGAATATCATAATTTATGGCATGTTCTGAGTTAGTGTTTGTCTTCTCTAAGTTCTTCTCTTTAACTCTCTAATACTTTCAAGTCATGGTGCGATGAAATGCAGATCGAGCGCCGCTTCTCAAGTGTAGCTCATCCCCAAGTTAATGGGCAAGCCGAATCCATCAACAGAACAATACTGCATGGGATCAAGACCAGTTAGCGCCACTTGACACATTAATTTGTCCATAAGGTCCACGATCTCTGTGTCCTGAGCATGCACCCTCATGAACAGCTCTTCTCGAGAACTCCGAGTTCGAGGATCCATGTTTTCCTCCAGATGCTCGAAAACCTCGAAGTTAATGTTGTTATCCAGCAGTAGATTTTGCAGTTCGGCAATATACTCTATAAGAAGCTCGATCTCACGATATCTTTCTTTTAGTATATCCATGGCTGCGATAAGAGGCGAGTCCTGACCATAATCATGTGCTGGACTCGGGCTAACACTTGGTGCTTCTCGAGAAATCAGGGAGACACAGTAATCTGCTATCTTGCCCTAAGCCGAGCGTTCTCTTTCTCCAAGGTAACCAGCTCATTGTGAATCTCGGCCTCAAAAGTCAAAGAATCACTGTGGTCTTTCAGGCTTTGAACATCTCGACGCTGCATCTCCTCGCGGAGTCCTTTAATCTTGTTTATCAGATGCTGGTTAACCTTTACATTGTGTGTCCTCATTGCATCGAGCAGGTCATTCTCTAAGTGTGCCACCGTCTCGAGGCTGTGCACATCAGCACGACTTCTCAGAATCCCGCTAATCATGGAATATAACGGGAACTCCCTCGATTGCTCCTCGGACATCACCATGAGGTGAACACGGTGGACGATCCAACTTTCCTGTTTCACCAGAGGAGTATAAGTAACTTACTTCCAACCAAAGAGAAAGAAAACAGAGGACAAAGAAATAGAGGGGAGAAAGATGCTTGCATAAATTCTTAAAAAGACGAAACAAGGAAATTAGTCCATTACAAAGAAAAGGAATAGTTTAAATGGCCTAGCAGCTATTACAAGGGGCAGGATTCATACAGCATCACTGCCTTGAGGAGGGTCCTTGGAAGGGTCCTTAGAAGGATCCTGGGAGGTGTCCTCGACAGTTCTCTGGAAACCAGAATGGCCGGTGTCAGCAACATCCTCCTCAGTGGCTTCATCGGCGTCCTCGAGCTCGATGCCCATGTATTCGTCGGGTACCTCGGGTATAGGGTCTTCCTCACTTGGACCCCTAGCCAGGATAGCAGGAACGTCACCTGGGAACGAGGCAATCTCCGCAGGGGAACTAATCTTCGCCATGGAACCGGTTAAAGCTCCCCACAAAGGAAGCTGCTTGAGGCTCAACTTTGTCAAGACTTTTACGATGGCTTCATGCATGGTTTCGTTCGGGTCCTTTATCAGAAGTTGCTTGAACCATTTCGCCTTAATCGGCCTTTCCTGGTCGAGCCTCTTCAACCCTGCCATGCCAACTCGGTGCGCTCCACACTTGGTGACAACCAAGTTCATCTCCTCGAGGGCTACAACCATCCCCCCTGTAGACAACATTTTATACATGAAGGCGGTACACCACTGATGTAGTTCCTCCTTGGAAATGTGCAGGCTAGCAAACGACTTCATCTTCTTGTCAAGCTCATCATATTTAGCCTGCACCTCGACAATTTCAGCCTCCTTAGCCTGAACTTGGCGAGCTTTCTCCTCGAGGGTAACCACCTCGAATAACGCCTCGTCCCTTTCCGCCCGAGCTGGAGCCAGGTCTTCTTGAAGTTTCCTAGGCCATCGGGGCCGCACTTATCTGAACCAACATAGCATATCAGGAACACATTGATATACATATGCATTTACAACCTAATCTGGAAAATGACTTACCAGTCTCAGGCCGTCGGCTTCATTCAGTTGAGCAGCGAATTCCTCGAGAATAGGACACTCGATTGACGGTGGGTTGCTCAAGGTGTGAAATGCCACAGACGGGCCTCCCTCGAACAGCTGAGGGGGTAAGACTATTGGCTCTCCCTCGAGAGGGCCCTTCCCTTTCTCCGCTACGGGGGGAACTATGCTTGGCCCTGCTTCCGGCACAGGTTTTTGAACAGACTCGGTGGCAAGGGGCACCGTCTCGATCCCCGGCTGTGTGGTTTCCTTCGAGGGCGCATCCATCTTAGCTTTCTTGGATTTCGCCCTATCGCCCACCTTCATAATCCTCTTCTTCATAATGACAAAAGGATCTTCGTCACCAAACAATCGAGACCCAGCATTGCTCGACGACATGACCTAACAACAAAGAAGAAAAAAGAAAATGATTAGTACCTTGATCTTCTTCAACAGAGATTTCGAGAGGAATTCTGGTTGCTCCCTCGACGTTGACCGTTTCACTTTCCTTCGCATATACAGGAGGCACATAATATTGTACGTCGTTCCATTTAACGACCTTCGAATATTTCAGAATTTTCTCCACATCTGCCTGGAACTCCTCGACGCACTCTTCATCCTCTTGGGTCCATTCATCCTTTATGGCCCCGAGACCATCTGTCTCTCGGAGATTCCATGGCAAGCAATAACTTGAGGGCGCCTTTACAAACAAAAAATCTTGTTTCCATTCCGAAGAGCCGCCATACGCCTCGACCATCTTCTTCACGCTGGCTCTAAGGCGTCTTTTCACAATATACCAGTCCTTGAAAGAAGTCGAGGCCACCACCACTTGGAAGAAATACCTCCACAATACTAATCAAGGTGTTACTTTTACATGTTGGCACACTCTCGCAAACCCCATTACAAATGTAATTAAATTTGGGGTAAAACGAGCGAGAGGAGTCCTATAGTGTTGAACAATCTCCTCAAACAGGGGATAGAGGGGAAATCTAAGCCCTAGGTGCATAAATCGGTCATACACGGTAATCCTTCCCCCTGGAGGAGAGTTAGCTCTCTCGTTTTCTAATGGGGCTCTCGCCTCTAGGGCTGAGGGGAGGTCATACTTGGATCTAAGGTTCTCTACCTTATCAACCAAATCTCTGGTGGATACAAAGTCCAAAAAGTTTTTCCTTTGGAGTCCCTAACCATAATTCCAGCAAGAATCTACTCTGGCTACAATTGGAAAAGACAAAAACTTGGAACAAACCGGAGATTCAGATCTAGAAACATACTATGGGAGGAGGACGTGACCACTCGCCTTTCGAATTATAGCTTCCGAGCGTTCTTCGCAAACTTCAACCAACAACTCCCCGGGAAACAGCGTCGCTGGGGCAGTATCTCTGGCGAAAACGTGAATATTCCGGTCGGGGGAAATTAGAATGCTCTGGTAAAGGAGAGTAGATTGGGGGCTGGAATGCTTTCACAAAGGACAGGATTTTGTGTTTTTTGCAAAGAAGGAAAATGATTAAGTGTAAAGGGACGGTAGAGCTTTCTCCTTAAAAACAAAATTGATTCTCCCACGTTTCTCTAATTATGGACCACGATATGACAGTTATTGTGGGTTTCAAGTAAGTAATGATATTGAGACCACCGTTAGGGAACGTGCCCACTAATAACGCACAATTAAAAATTTGGGCGGGATTGGGAAGCAGGTCGTCTTCCCAGGTCAAGACCTGACCCGCCAGTTCCTCTCGATCCCCCGAGATCGAGGGTCATGAGTTAGCATCGATTTCATTTGGCATGTGCCTCGACAATTAGCTGAACGGGGGTAGTCTGTCCACTCTCTGGTATGTCTCAGGTAATACTTATTCTGTGCCAAGAGTTGTTTGCCTTTACGTCACTAACACTTGGCAGGAGCACTTGACGAGCCCGTATCCATCCCCGAGACTGGACCGGCCCACCAACTGTAAGAAAGAGTTCAACCGGAACTCTCAGGACGGTGGAGATTCCTGAAACCTAGTTGGATTCGGGAATCGCCCAGGTAATTTCATACTTATAAATAGGGTAGCTCATATCACGGTACAGGTACGCAATCTATAGCTCAACACACTATATACCTAAATTTTTCAGTAACCCTTTACTGACTTAAGTATCGGAATGTCTATTCTCGGGAGACCCCGAGGCCCTATTTTGCAGGAAACCCTAGCTGGAGTTCCACCACTAAACCGGCGGCGCGTATCCAAGCATCGTCACAATCCTATTGCGAATACTTGGAATATGTAGATGATTTAAACTAAAAGTTATTTAGTCCTCGGTAAAGTAAAGGTATTGCGAGGATGAAACCTATATTGTAAAATGATGTTCAGCGTAAGAAAACACAATGCACAGGTAGAATGAATCTCACTTTATCAGGAAAGTACAATCTTAGTAGTATTTTAGGCTGGCTTCAAATTTATCTCTCATTAGGGTCTTGTAAAAGTAGTGAACAAGACAGATTAAGTATTTGGCTTAGGTCTTGATTTTCCCTCAAGTAACGTATTCAACTTCAATAATTTTAGAGCTAATAAGGCTTGCTAGATGTAACTAACAAACCAAAGATACTGGTTTGAACGAAGTTGTGCGCTATTTACAAAGACTGGACCTTATATTAGTTTCTTGTTTTGGTTTTCTCGCCCTATACATTCCATATCCCCAGTCGTTACTTATAGATACCTTTATTGACATTGCAATCTTTCCCATGTTTTGCTTCCCCAATCTATACCATCATTTCGATCAATCTTTCTTTGTTTAAAATCCTAGTCATTGTTTCCCTAGGTCTCTGGTATTCATAAACTCTTCTAATCCTTTCTCTTGTCCACCCCCTTTTTTTCATCAAGTTTTATATTTCTTATGTTCACAAGAAAAATGGCTCGGCTTGTTTACGTTGGTTATTTAAGTTCATGAACACAAAACTTACTCTTCTTCTTTAGTTCCCTTACACGATATTTATCTTCTTCTTCTTCTTTTTATTTTTTTTTTTGCTTGACGGAGAAATAGTTTTAATTATGTTCTTTGGCATCTATTCACTCAAGCCAATGCATATTCCCTCTACTCTGGGATGTACTTCGCTAACCATACTTCTACGGCTAGGTTCATATTTTATGTATTTATTATTATTATTATTATTATTATTATTATTACCATTATTATTATTATTATTATTATTATTATGTTTTTATTATTATTATTTTTTTTTCTTTTTTTTTGCTTTTTTTTTCAGATATTTCGCAGGTAATTTCTAAATCTATCAAAAGAATCAAGTATAGCCAGGAACGACTACCTCACAAATTTCACATTTACATTGAGCAACAATACAAATTAAACCCGTCCTTGCCTTCAACACAAAATCAATCACCAAGTGACATCCAACACATTTAACAAAGAACATTTGATACGCATTCGTATCTACCAACCATACATGCTCAGAAGATACACATACTTATCACACTTAATATTTATTCAGTCATAGTAGAGATCCATGTTCTGTCCAAACAAAAGATAATTTTTTTTTTTTCTGCAACACGTTGGACCTTCCCCGTTCTTCCGGTACTATTATGACGCATTAAACCTGCCTCACTGAGCACCTACAACAACGAGTGTTATATTTTAGTTACTTTCCTTGGCACCGAGATTGTAATGTCTAACTCTTTTGGGTTGGCCATTCCCAAGAGAAGCTAATGCAATCTCAAATACCCAAGTTAGTAACACATTTTATAATTCAATGTTACTAATATTCTATGATTTAAATCTAAGTGATATCATTATATCTTCACATTTTAATATTTTCTATTATAAAACTATCTTCAATTCCTTTCATAGTCGTTTTAATACCTACAATACACAAGCTCCAAAGGTCCAAAGCCTAATAATAACCCATTAGGATTAATAACTCTTATGCTCTAATATTTTAACATATTACAGTAAAATTTTATGATTTCAAAATAGCAATAATTAATAATATTCAGCTTAACACGTTAAAATTCGAGGATATTACATTGTGAGTCTAGCAAAACCTAATTAGTAGCATAAAACTCAAAGATAGTAGTAACAAAAATCAAAATATAAAAGATAAACTAGAAATAGATTTTTTTATTAAAAAAATGTACTATATTATGGTCCAGGGTGGCCCAGCGGGGGCCATGCCCCAAGGGCCCCTACTCTGGATCCACCAATGAGTCTAATACCATAGATAGTTTCATCCTCTTATTCCAAGTACCAGGCAATTAGCCTGGCATTCAACTAGGCTATTAGACTATTAAAATTTTAATGCTTTTACAATAGAATTTTGTTATAAAACCTAAAACCCAGAGTATAATAAGGAGAAGGACATCAAATGACTTGATAACATTTTTTGCTAAATAAGAAAAAGATTAAAATCAATTTTTTTCTCATCTGCAACAAGAAAAAATTTTGTTTTTACAAGAAATGAAAAAGTAATGTTACCAAATATGAATTAAGTAACAATGTGAGTATAGGTTTTAATAAAATAAAAAAGGGTGCCAAAAAAAATGAAAGTAAAAAGAAACATAGGCTAAAATATATGGGGTTTTTTTTTTCTTCTACTACAGTTTTGAGTAATAAATCATTTTTCTCTAAAACTTATAGACTATGTTGTAATATTATAATAATCTTCATTTGACCGTTTTTCCTCTTACAAGAATACAAATTAAAGATTAATGACGGTCAAAATTGATTAATAATTCCTTAAGTTAAAATTTAAGTTAATCTTCAAATCTAAATTCTTATCCTAGATATTTATTAACGTATGAAATTGTGGGCACCTATGTTTGTAAAGGAGATTCTTGGAAAATTATTATCTTTTAAATTAATAGAGAATTTTTATTTTTTGTACTGGTTCTGAGTTGGGACCGGAGAAAAGTATTATTTAATGAAGATTGTTAAATAATTGAAAATTAATTTAGAGAGGTTCTATTGTATTTGTCAGCGATAATCCATATAGAATGAATCCAATTGTAATTGTCGAATACATAAATTAGTTATTTAGAGTTTTTGGCACCTCTACCATTTGATTTGGCAAGGTCAAAAATTTGGAAATAAAAATAACAATGTTCATGGCTCCAAGCTATATACCAGCAAAACTATGGTCAAATCTGCGAGATACGTAAGATAGTGATAAAATTTTTTTGACGAAATCAGGCTTTGTGCCTGTTTATTTTTTAATTTAAGTGTTTTTCAATAACTACACGTACGTCAGTCATTGGGGTTGGTTCCTTTCCTCATCGTAGGATGATGGAGACCATGTAGCTAATACTAATGGAGAGGGACATGTTGCAACAAATAATGGAGAGGACGAGTAAGTTGTGGTCGTGAATGCTAATGGAGGATCTAAAGATGCTGCTTTAAAGAATAATCCTTACATCCGTGATCAACTCTCAAACATTGTTGGACCAATCACTCGTGCTAGATGCAAGAGGATGGATGAATCACTTAATAGTGTAATTACTGCTACATGCGCTAAGGAGGAAATTAAGCTTGAAAATTACAAGCCCGAGACTATTAATTTGTTGCAAGTGACACCAAATGGACTTGGCCCATTTGGAGAGAAGGAATTTTGGCCCTCAATCTAAGGAGAGACCGCCGGCCACACTCCCTATGGAGGTCGAATGGATCCCTAAAGTTTAGCAGTGAGATCATTCAAATTTTATCTCTTTGAAAGATAAAACTTTATCTCTTTTAAAGGATAATATTTGGGATGATTTCTTTTATCTTATTGCTCTTCGAGTTTTCCTACAATAAGGAGTCAACTTTTGATGTCTACTCAACCGTTGGATGAAGACTACATCAAGATGGATGGCTAAGATCACTATACAGAGAAGATGATGATAGAGTATTAACTCAAAGGAGATTCTATCCATAGGAAACTTTCTAAGAGATTATCTCTTTGTATTTTTAGTTTTAATTAATTCCTACATAGTCTTAAATGTCTTAAGACTTGTAAAAGTGTCTAGGTTCATTATTTTATCACTTAAGATAACTAGGAGTCTTTAGAGTTTGATTTGATTTCAAATTCTTAGAGATAGGAGAGATGAAGATTTTTGTTCTTCCTCTACTTCGTAGGAAGAAAATTCGGGCACCCCCTCTATAAATTGGGACCGAATTTCTCTTGTCCAACACACCTTGTGTCATTGATATTTTCCTGAGTGAGATCAAATTAGTTAGGATTTTATTCATTTCGTGGAGTTCTAGTGAGGACTTCTTTGTTTAGTTGTTGCATACATGTTGTGAGAATTATTAGACTTATCTTTCTTGTTTAGTTCACTTGATAGTGGCGTCTTTAGCATTGGGTCTTTAACAAAGCTTCTATAAAAACTAGCCAACCAATGTGACACAAGTGTGATCTTTTCATGGGTTGGCTACATGGTGATAATGGATTATTTGTTACAGAAAAGCATCACAATTAACTCTGAATTTATTTAAAAATTGGGAGTATTTCCTAGTATTAGTGCACTCTACTTAACTGGTTTTCGTGTTTTTATTAGGTTAGGGCTTAATTGAACAATTGCTGAAAAATTGAGGCCAATGGAACAAACTGTGGGCTGCTAATGCCTTTTTTGCTGAGCTGGTCGAAAAAGTACCCCCCAAGACACAAAGCATCTTGCCATTAATGAGTATGTCTCTCATTTGAATTCCAAGGGGCATGCTTGTCTTTCAGCCGAAATTCCAGTCACCCCTGCTGATCAATGAGGTTGATGACGCCACCACTGGAATAAGAGAAGAAGACCAGTCAATTTTAGATTCCAGACACATGGCATAGGGAGAATTAAACAATTCACAAGCATGGGAGGCTCCCTTGATAAAAGAACCGGCTGCAAGGCTCTATAAAAGGGGAACTTCACTCTCAGAAGAAAGGATCTATCTCTGGCAACCTTTTCAGTTGCCAAAACACTTAGAAAAAAATTCCAGGAAGAAGGCAAGAAGGAAGAAGGAGCAAACAACAACTCAGTAGGGAAGCCAAGTTGAAGAACAACCATTCCAGTTTCTGCTTCAGTTCAAGAAACCAATTGGCATTAACAGAGCTGATGACATTTTCTGATAGATCAACTTTCAGCCTGGGAAAAGAACGGAAGTAGGGAACAACACAGGACAAGATAGAGCGAGAAGCGAGAAGCACGATGGCCAACAATGAAAATCATAAGCATCGGCAGGGCAAAACAAATTTCAGATGCTAAAAAGAAAATTTTACCAGAACTAAGGAACAAAAATCGAAGGAGATAAAAAAAAACAATATGGAAAAGCATTGTTCGAAGATCTCGGAGAACAAACTCGATAAACGGAGGATCAGAAACTCAAAAAAATAGATGGTATCAAGGTGTCTCTGATACCATGTTAATAGAAATAGAACAAAGCACATTAGTAGAGACAGGATAAAAGAGAGGCTGAATCATCAGAGGATTGGGAAAAGTTTTGTGTGTTTATTGAGTGATACAATATTCCTATTTATACAAAGAAATAGACTCCTATAAATCTATTATATTTAAATCTAGATAATATCAAATCAACCAAGTATAAACAAATCCCTTAAATTATGCTAATATTAAAGGCCCTAAACCTAATCCCATTATTTAGGTTCACACCATGGAATGGATTTTTTAATTCTGTCTGTGTAGAATTTAGTGCTTGGATATATCGGTAATCTTTTATTCTTGCATTTTTCTCGCAACATTTTCGTTTTTACTCTACAAATAAATAATTCGAGGACAATCATTTTAGAATGAAAAGAAAGTATGGTATATATGTAACATTAATCATGGCTAATAATGATGCATGTCAACATATTTTAATCTTAAATTTTAGAAGCTTTGTGCATTTGGGATAAAGCATTAAAACGAAATTTGGTGGTAAAACTTGCATTATTGTTGTGGTTTCTTGCCCTCCAAGTCATTACTATTTTTTTTAATGGTTTTCCAATTCAAAGGAATTTCTAACCACATCCTCACCATTTGGTAAGTTAAAATTCCTTTTCCCGTTGTCAAAAGTTTACATTTCTACTTGACAGGCTGGTGGCCTTCGTTCTTCTTGTTATTTTATTTTTTTAATGACCATATATCCATGCTAACATGCAACGGGGAACTTAAATTTCATCACTTGAAATGACTTTCATATTTTTTTGTTTTATACTAACACAATAAAAATCTAGTTTTATAAGTTATTCATAGCACAGCAGATAGAACAAGTAATTTCAAATGAGCAGAACACATTTTGTTAATGATTGACCACTAGCTAGTGCTATAGTACAAGCTAAAAATAAATGTCACTTGACCAATTAGTTTCTTGCAATCTGATTGGCCGGATGGTACTCACGTGACATAAGCCTTGCATCATGATTACCACATCTCAATTAACTTTTAAAAACCATAACACTTTATGCCATTTCCAGAATCGAAAAAAGAAAAAATTAGGATGGCTCTAAGATCCATTCGGATTCAGGTTATGGATTTTGCATTAGGAGGAATAATGGAGGCTTTATATATGGTGAAAGTGGTTTTATAGGGGATGGAGATAGCTTTGGTGCGGGGGTATATGGTGTGCTTTTTGGGGTAAGGAAATGTGACCAACTGGGTTTGCAAAAGGTGGCCATTGAAACTGATAATGAATACTTAGTTCATATACATGGTGATATGAAGCATGTGCCATGGAAGTATTATTTTCAGTTAATGGAGATTCATCATATAATTGAGAGGCAAGATTACACAATTCAACACATATTTCGAGAAGCCAACTTAGTGGCGGATGGCTTAGCTACTGAGGCGTCACTTGGAATATCAACCAGATATAGCTCTACGAGTACTTTGCCTAGGCATATAAGGGGACTTTTACGTTTAGATCAGGTCTCCCTTCCATTTATATGAGCTCGTTATAAATAGTCTTTTGTATATTTGTAAGTTTTAAACACTGCCAAGTTTCTGTTCGATATTCAATAAAATACAAAAGGAAGGAATCTAGGGAACTGGAAGATATCTATGTCCATCCCTCGGGTATACTCCTTGGGTGCATACTATCATCCAGTTATAACTGCTTCAAAAATTCATCTCTTGGGTAGACCCCTTCAGTGTTTTTGAAGTAGTTAGAACCCGAACTTTCTGGCCTTTTCATTTATTAAAAAAAAAGGAAAAATTAGGATTGTAAGTTTAGTTTTAACTAAAATTAAAGTTGCAACGAAGTGCTATAGATGTTTTTAAAAAAATTTTTATTTTTATGAAAATAACCTTTTGTCCATGAAGAAAATGACCCCAGTCTTTTTTTTATTTATTTTAATTGGCCTTCTTTGATGGCAAGTTAATCTTTGTTTATTTGTCAAAAAATATGCAAACATTTGAACTAGAATAACATCCAGCACGACCAAAGCATGCACTACGCACGACCTAATAGCTTTGGTTTAGTTTTGGAGGATGTGAGAACACAAGAATGTAGTTTTAAAACTTTATTAAATTCGGTATCTACAGGAGCAGATTTAGGGTGGGGGCCATGGCGGCCATGGCCCCTACTGCATCCGACCTAAATCAATAGGATTATTTATATAAATTTAGTTATAATTAATTTTTTAATACTTAATTTTGAAATCTTTATATAATTGTTCTAATTTTTTTTCTTCCTTCCTACAATTTTGTTTGGCCCAATCAAAATAGTCCAAAATCCAAATCCAAAATGGAGTTAAATTAGTTTAAGTCAAAAATTTTTTTAATCATATAAAATTTTGATCATTATTGAACTAATTAGATTAAATTTCATTCAACAATACATTCATGTATTTACAAACATTTTATTCTTACCTATAATATCCAATAGTAGCACCATTTTCCTATATCATACGGGTATGCTCTTTATATGTGTCGGAAAAAAAGTCATTTTTTTTGTGTTGTACATATTTTTAAATGATTATAGATGTCTATCTGAATCGATCAACAAAATGATTATAGACATCTCATTTTGTTGATTGGAATATTTTTAAATGATTATAGATGTCTATCTCAATGTAGACCTCTGCGTTAGAACTGAAAAACGGTATGAAATATATGACATCATAGTTCGTGGCTGATAATGATGTGATACCACATAATTTCTGCCGTTTTTCCTTAGAAGCTCTGTGCAGTTGAGACTAAGGACCAAAAAAAGCTTTTGGTCATAAAACGGACCTTGCGGTTGTTGTTTCTTAGAAGCTCTGCTAAATTAATAGTTTTGTCGATTTAAAGGAGTTTCATCTGATATCCTCAGCAACTGGTGCATTAAAATTCTTTGTTCAATAGTCAGAATTTTACGTTTGTTACTAGACTAATTGCAGGCTTTCTTTCAGCTTACATTTAGTTTTTACTTTTTATATTTATCATTTATTTATCTATCATCTTTTCTGCCTCTTTGATCAACCTCTTAATTGATTTATCAAAAATACTCCCTCTATCCCACAAAGATAGTCCGCATTGAATTTTGAATTTTGTATTATTTTTAATAAAAATTTAAAATTTAATGTGGACTATTTTTTTGAGATGGAAGTGATACGTTTTATAGAAATAACACCCAAAAATGGCACATGCACGCACTTTGCCCGATAATGGTGTGCCATTGTTTTTCTTGTCTTTGTTTTATGTATCATATAAAATCTAAAAATCAAACCTAATAGTTTTGTTCAGTTTTGAAGTATCGCATAAAATAAAGTTCATTTCACGAAGATAAAACTGAGAATTTTGGAACTTAAAATGTTTTTATTTTATAGTAATGATTAAATATTTTTTACTCGAGTTGTACCTTTCAAAAGAGACCTATCCGTCTCGGGTATGGATTAATTGGAGTATTTATTTTAGACATTGAATTGCCCAAAAAGTTGCGTAAGTCTTTAGTGGTTTTCTTTCAAATTGAGGCCGTTGAATATTTTCATATTAATTTCCCGACAACAAACTATAATTGTTATAAACATAGTGTGAAACACTAGTGGTACCACACGAAAGCAGTTTCTAATACTTTGAAAAATTTGGCAACATCTAACCTATTTTAATGTGGACTTTTCCAAATTTCCATAACAACTTTTCTAACCTGTTTTTTGAAAGCGAGCATACAAATAAAATTATTAAATTTAAGTTTCCCCGCACAATTAATTATATTAAAATTTTCAGTTTTACGATGGGAATATTGATCCAAGATACGATATAGAATCCTACCAGTCGACATAAATGAGGATTGAATAAATTGATTTCATCAAAGTTAACCCAACTTTCAAGAGTCCTGAAAACAAGTACTCCTCGATCCCAAAACCATCGTTGAGTTTAAATTTTTATATTTATCACGAATTGAAATATAAAAATACAAAATTGACAATAGCTTTAAAACAAAGTACATCTTTCGGGAATGTGATCTTAGTATAGTTGGTAAGATTCAGGTTTCAGAAAATGCGGCATGCAGATACAAAGGCGTGAGGCAGTGGAAATGGGGAAAGTGGGTGACGGAAATCCGTGAATCAAAAGGCAATCGACGCCATTGGTTAGGGACATTCTGCACATCCCATGAGTCTGCAGTCGCCTACGACGAGACAGCTCGTAGGCTCCACGGTTCTAAAGCCACACTCAATTTCCCAGCTATCCATCATTATTGACAAGCCCAGATCACTTCTACTCCGCCTCATCATCATCCGCAACTCAACCGTTCGGTTTTCATCAACACGCACTTGCAAATACTGTTTCTTCTGTGGCCCTTCTCCCTTAGTTACAGCATCTCAATGTCCCAGGTCTCCTTGGACCTTGATGGGCGAAAATGTATAGGAAAGTTAAAGAGTTTCAGTGTTTTCTGTAGCAAGAAATTTCTTTTATGAAACTGTTTTCATTTGGTGCTTTACAATTTTGGGCGTTTTCATTTTTTTAATAAGGACAAATATGAATTTTATTATGAAAAAGTTGGAATATAAATTGCCCAATCGTTGGAGGTGCCATGTTGCATATTTCTCGGTCGTATAATTCCGAAGTGGCGGGCATCCCAAGAAAATTTGATCCTTGCTCTTCACGTGCACGAATTATGCCCAGATTTAGGATGCAGTATTATTTATATTATTTTCTCATGGTACCATAAAAAGAATTTCTTTTTGAAAATTATTTATAAATATTTTTGCTTTGCACAGTGAAATGTCGAAAAATGGTGTCTGTTCTAACAAGTTCTTAATTTCTTGATATGAATGAGAACTATCGTTACAAATTACAACCACAAAATAAACACATTTCATAAATTATAACCACAAAATAAACACATCAATAATAAATGATCAATAGCAGCTTTTTACCAGTCCAATAAGAGCATCTGCAGGGTCAATTACTGCCCAATTTTTATTTTCCCAATACATACAATGTAAAATAATAAACCAGCTGCCTTTTTTGTTACTCCTGGAAAGTCTGAAAAGGTAGCAAAGAAATGGGACCTTGGCAGGTCTTTTAGGCAACCGAATGGGATAATGGACGATTGGTCAGATATTTCAAAAAAAAAGGGATGTTGGTTAGATAATGTATCGGTGAAAATCTCCAAAAGTGCAAGTTTTTTTTTCATTCCTACTTCGTTGATTCTGTCTATAAATATATATAGGTCATTCTCAATTTTTCATATCTTCTAAAATTGATCTTCATTATTTTCTTATCTCATGGAAGACAATAATAATTTTAGAAATCCCTCCACTCCAACAAATTATCGAAATTCTCCAATTTCAGCGAATGTTATTGATGAAACAGTCAAAGATTCAATATTAGACGTGAAAATTGGAGTATGGAATATCGAACAAGGGATTTGTAATGCAGCAATCCGCTCCTAATGTTCAATTTACAGTAAATTAAGCACAATATGATAAGGGATATTATTTAGCATATGGTATAAATCCGAATGGGCTACTTTTGTGAAGAGTTTCACATCTCCACTTGATCCAGAAAGGTGCTTATTTAAGAAAATCTAGGAAGCTGCAAGAAAGGATGTTGAGCGGACATTTAGTGTACTGCATGGATGTTGGGGCATCATACGTAGTCCAGCTCGCCTGTGGAGTAGGCTGAAATTGATAGATTATGTGTGCATTATACTGCATAATATGATTGTTGAAGATGAAGGTGATGAAGTACCAAATTGGAGTCCAGACGATGGTGATATTAGAATTCCTCCAATTAATTACACACGAGGTGTTCACCACATTTTTTAACATTATCATGAAGCAAATGCAGAACTCTGTGATCGAGAAGTTTATCAACAACTCCAAGGTGATTTAGTTGAACACATTTGGACATATTTTGGACCTAAATTTTTCCAAAATTAACAAAGATTTGTCTTCAAATTTTGATTACTATGCTATTTGTTCATGTTTTTTCTTATTGACCGTACAATATGAATTTTTTAGTTTCTCGTTCATAAATAAATATTTTATTTTAGCTCTATATTTCTTAATCGTTTTGATCATAATTTGGACAAACCTGAAATTTAATCATCCTTAAACTTGAAATAAAAATTTAAAAAAAAAAGAATCAAGAAAAAAAAATGTGGCGACAAAACCCCTGCAACGCAGGCCAGTACTGTCCACAATGTTTTACTCCCATTTGTAGTAACTGCCATTGCGAAAAAATACAGTGTTACTTCTCTCTGTCAATTAAAGCTTATGTGAACATATCGGGACCATAATTTACCTCAATGAATTGAGGTTGCTCTAATGCGCTATTGGGAAAGTCTGAACACAACGGGACAACGACGTAAAGGGATAGGGGTACGCAAACTGGATTTAAGTATTACAAGTGGGGTCATCCTTAATTCATGCCCCTCGTGGATATTATTATAGTTTAAGCATAGGACCTAGTGCGCAGAAGGTAGGAATACAACCTATGTTTCTTTTGAGAGACATGTTATATACAGTAGCGGATATAAAACAAAAAAAAATTAAGGAGTCATAATATATTACTAAACATTGATTTTCGTCTATCTAAGAGCTTTGCATCAGTACTAACAAAAATTTTCTAATATCATAATTTTCTTATTTGGTGAAAAGATAAATTTTATACAAGAACACCAAAACATTGAAGCTCATTTAAAAGTTCTATTCCTCACTATTACAAAATTGCTAAGGTCATCCAGTACCTCTCGACAAACAAGCTAACTCACATGATCTTTCTACTACCAGCAAACATTATACAAAATCAAAGACTTGATTTAAACTCCCTCTTTCAAGCTAACTCACCTGATCATTCAACTACCTGCAAACATTATACAAACAAGCTAACTCATCTGCTCATTACAAAGTTCTTTTCCTAACTATTCCTAACCATTGTGTCTTTCAACAGGTCTATTCTTTGCCTGTATCTATGCCCAAATCCAATTTCCATTTCCAATTACAATCCTCTGAACAAAAACTCAGGAGATTTTTCTACCCCTTCAAACTACCTCATGTTTCTTTCTGTCCATAAGTGATATGCACCCAATGGTTGTTGCCCACGACAGCCTTCTTTTTCAGTTTCTGCTTCTTCCACATACACATCATTGGAGCTTTCTATCTTTGACTCTATCCTGCAATTTTCCTACAACGGCATTTGCCTCCCGAAAAATGTGAGATATACGGTATGATCCCCTACACATTATCTCATGAATCTCCTTTATTTGAAAGTAATATTTCCATGGAATCAAATTCAAAGAACCAAGAAGGAAATGAATGTATTGGGCCGTATACATTCATAACCAAGGTAATAAGCAAAACAAAACACATTATTCATCATGTTATTTCCATGCAAACTCATCTATGAAATAGATAAACCAATAAGGTATCCTACAACCCTAGGACACAAAGAATTTGAAGAAACCAATCAATTTAACATGCTCAACCTATCGACCATCATATTAAAAGATGATAAAAAACATTAGTTTTAAAACAATTAAATCATGTAATATGCTCAACATGCTAAACCCTAAACTCAAAGAACCAAGTCACACGAACCAAGTCACACGTTAGGCTCTAAGAAAGAAAGAAGAACTAACCATTCTTCTCCTTCAATACAACAAGAAGCTCCCATTGTCTAAGAAAAACCACAAAGGGTTGAAAATCAATTTATTTGATTCAATAACCCATATTTTTGACACACTTATTGTGAGAGGATTCGGCCACCGATTTTTGACAAAGCTCCCTTTCTCTCCAAGACAAAATCCCTACTATTTAGCCTCTACTTTAGGCCAAAGAAACTCTCCTTTCCTTGTACTACTCAATCCAATTCACAGAAACGAAAGACGAATTTAATTTTGACTCAAACTCTAACTAAACTTAACCATCAAGCAAAGTAATTAACTTTACTTCTTTTATTGGTAAAAGACTAATCTACCATTAACGAAATACTCTCTAGGGCCGACTATACATTAACCTTTAAACCCTAATTTCATGAAACCCTAGGACTCCCTCTCGACCGCCCTAATGAATTTACCTTTATGGGAAACTTTTTATTTTAACTCTAGGTAAATAGACTTATTATCTATTTATGGACTCAACAATAATTTAAATAACTTAAATTAAATAATTTGCGCGCGTTTCCCGCTTTTTGATTGGAGCGCGCGACTCCATTCAAAACGCCAAGTTCTAATGATGTCTTCTACACACTTGAATGTGCATCTTCAGTCTCTTCAAGACGCTTGCTCTTTGGAACATACTCGCATCAATCTCCTGGACATCACTTGAATCTTCATTACTTGAATCACTCCAATGATTAGCAAAGTCTTCATTAGATTCTTCCAACCCTTGATCTTCACTAAGCAATTTCTTATCAACCTCAATGTTCCCACTAAAAGGTGTTGGGAATAACTCTTCCAAAGAAGGTCAAGTTCTCAAAGGAAACTTTCTTCTATTCTCAAACGGAAACAATCTTGGACCACCAAATGACAAGAACACCTTTTGCTCCTTCATTTGATGTTGACTTTGATGTGAAGCTACATGATTCTCATCATAAAACATTTGAGATACATTTATATAACACACTACAGCAAGCTACAGGCCTATAATACTTGGCATTCTATGGGGACTATATTTTCGGAATTAATGCTAAAGAAGTAGAGTTGATTTGTTTAAGTACCCAACCCCTAGCAAAGAGTTCCAGCACAACATCTGTAAAATCTTTCCCTACCACTTCCCATGCAACTTCGTAAAACCCAGCACCAAAGCCATCAGCACTGGACTTTTATTCGAATTCATCTCCCAGATTGTGTCCTTGACTTCATTCCTTCTAACAGGCCTGATTAGCTATAATTGTGGATTAAATATACTTCTTCTTTTTATATGATTTTCCTTAACAAGAAACCCTAAATGATTTTCCTTAACAAGAAACCCTAAAAAATTACCCAGGCTTTTCTTGAATAAAAAGAAATTAATTTGCTCAAAATTGCGTGCATATTTAGGAAGGAAAGAGGAAACTAGTCCAAGGTTTGTGTATTCAAAACAATTTCATTTCAAATAATGCGAAATTCAAAATTCAGCCCAAGGTTTGATGTTATTCTGTAATTTAGTCCCAAGTACAAGAAATTGAGGGTATTTTAATAAATTCGCTACTCTTTTACTTTTTAATCATAAAATTAATGAGAGTTTCTAGTGTTAGCCGAATTCACCAAAAATATATACTAGCTGCATTAACTTTCTGTAGATAATGGAATCTAGGTCGATCCCACGAGGACAGCTAAATCACCTAATTTGTTGTTAACAGACTACCAGTTCAGGCAAGGTGTCACTCAAGGGAATGAAAACATTCACTCAGGAGAGTACAGTCCAGGGGTGTTCATCTCCTCTTCCTATGTAGCAGTTTTGTATTTTGCACCTTAATGGTTAAGTTCTTGTTCATTCAGCTCAGGTGTAACTGTAACTCAGTTTCCATTTTTCCTAGAGTCATCTTTGTAACCTTAACAATCTATTTTCCAATGATTGAGCCCAGTTATAAAGTCATTAAGATCTCAAGTTTCATGAATACTTATGTCAACTAAGTATATTCCTATCTTAGTTAAAACCATAGATTGTTACCTCTATGTCACAAGTCGAAGTTGCAACAATCAGAACCAAGTTTATCTTTCTAGATTTCCCCTATTTCTAGCATGCATTCAATTGGTGATCAAGTAACTGAATGTAGAAACACTTGCAACTTCAAAACATAGAACAAAACCAGTGCATTACAACAAGTACAACATAGGTTCAGGAGATTAACCCCTGGGAGCTATTTAGTTACTCATACTGATTGATGCTACTGCTACTACTTCAAAGGACATCATAGAAATATGCATCAATGAAATCAAATACAAGATAACAGTTAAGACATGAAGGCAGCTTATGCAATTCAATGTCAATCCTGGGAGTGACAGAGTTCACTCAGGGGAGTGAACAATTGATTGGGATGACTGTTTTTCAACTATGCCTCTTGCTGAGTTGTTGTTGTTTACCCTTGATCTTGCCTTCCTTCTGCAGTTTCTCTGTGTGTTCTAGTCGACTGAGAGAAGCAGAGATAGATGTTTAATGCTGGAAATGCAGCTCCCCTTTTATAGAACTTTGTTGCCAGTTCCTCTCCCTAGAGAGCCCTTCCATGCGTGTGTATTCTTTAATTGCCCCAATGCTTTGTGTCTTGAACCTCGAATTGACTGGTCTTTCATTCTTGTTCCAAAGGTGGTATCAGCAGGTGCATTGATCACAAGGGTGAGCAAAGGGGACAAGCATGCTCTTGGGGTTCTAAGGTGGGACACCCTCATTACTCTCAAGGTGCTTTGTGTCTTGGAGTTGTTTTTGACCAGATCAGCCAGCTTGAATTCACCAGCCCATATTTTTATTCCAAAAGCCCCTTTTTCAGCTTGAATTCGTTGCCTAATTAGAAACACAAAATTAGTTAAGTAAAATAAACTAATTCTGAAAAGCACCCCTAATTTCCTAATAATAAGGAGTAAATTGCCATTCTTTTATGTAACAAATGAACCGTTATCAACTCCCCCAAGTTGGAAGAATTGCCTGTCCTCAAGCAAAACAACTAGGCTCTTAGTGATGTTTCAAAAATCACACATGAGAAATAGGGAAAACAACACTATCAAATTGACTCAATACTGACTAACTTCCCTGAGTGAAGGTTCTCACTCAGGCAAGTGACACTGCACATAGAAACACAATACAAATTCACATCTGCCAAGAGCTGTCAATCTTTGTCTCAGATTCAAGTAAGAAAACATACACTTAAGGACACCAAATTCTTCTACAATCCATAATCAAACAGCTAGCCTTCACATGAAATTTAGAATGCATGCCACAAATGTTAGTTTATGCCGATCCTACCAATCCATTATAAGTTAACCGGTTACGCTTTTGGTGGTCATTCTTGTTATCTGGTCTTGCTTAAGTTACTTCAACTCGAATTACCTACTGAGGCCTCAACCTTGGACTTCCTTCACAACCTTTCTGTCTCTCTTTTTCTTTTTTTTTTCTTTTTTCTTTGAATGTAGACCAACCTACACCTTTGGGAGGGGTATTGTTTATCCTTATCTCTCCACTGCCTTATATCTCCCCTTATTACTCCAAATAGCTTAGGACTGTGGTGATCCCTTACTGTTAACCCCTAAGGTTTCAGTTGATCAAACATTATATATATATATATATATATATATATATATATATATATTGTAGGAACAAGACACTGTGAATGGTTACCAGAAAAAAAGTCTCAGGTTTACAGTATTTCCTCGTCTACGTGTAGCCTTAAACTAGACACTGATCACAACAATGGATTGGTCATGCCAAATTTTCGAAATTCTGTTCTAGGCAGTCACTTCCATGAGTGGCATGGTTCATGTGTGTCAGTGAAGTGTTAGCCTTTTTTTCATTTCATGCATCAGACTCAACATCCAAAGTGTTTTAGCAAAATTTTTTCAAAACCATCATCATCCTAGACTGTTGAAAGCTCTTTTTAGAAAAAAAAATTTCCATTTATTTTGAAAGAAGTTTTACAGACTCGATCTTAGACATTAAGTGCTTGTTTGGACGTCAACTTACATTTCATTTTGACACTTAAAAGTGGAATGTGTTTCAAATTGAAAACTAAATGGGAAATAAAAATGTTGTTTGGATGTTTGTTTTGAAAAAAAGTATTTTAAACTACATTTTGATATATTAAGTACAAGTCATCACTAAACAATTAAATGCTGTCAATTATAGTCACTACAAAAAAGAACTTTTCCAAAAACAATCACTCAACAACGGAATCCTACCAAATTTGTTACTAAACTATTTGTAGTTCTAAAATGGTCATTACACTAACAAAAAGTGTTTCAAGTTGGAATTTAAAATGTAAATTAGAAAGTTGTTTGGATGATATTTTCTTTTCCATTGGGTTTTGTGTTGAAGACGTAAAATGAGTGAAAATGTAAAATGAACTATTGTCCAATTAAGGCCTAAAATGCTTACAAAACAAATCAACAGTAATCAAAACACGACAAAAGAAAAACAACAAGAGTTCACAGTTCAACAGGAAAATTCAAATAGCTAATTTGGGGCAGTAGAACAACACTTCCCTGACTGTTTATGGAGGCATTCCATGGAGTGGATGGGCTGGTGGATCATGCGTCAATAGGCAGTTTTTAGGGCATCCAATGCATTTGTGCATTTTCTGCAAGAATTGCTCAGTCCTCATCTGACACTAGTTGACATAATCCAGGATGAACCGAGTCTGCTTGTTGAAGTCTCTTTGCCTCAACTGTCCAGCCGGAGTTGTTGCAGGTGCTGCTTGGCCTGAAGAAGATGCACCTGGAGGTCTCTGATCCAATTTTAAAAGACTTAAAGGTTGTTGCAGGCTGCTCTCAGTGTCTGTACTCAAAAAGGTCACCCCTACCGTTCTGCAAAGCGTGGTGATCATAACTGGGAAGTACCGGCTCTTCACCTTGGGATCTGTGATACATCGGGTGAGGTGATCCCTAATCACTAATGCTGCATCAAATGATGTGTCTGTGACAATGGCATACAGCAGCAGAGCCTGTTTGTAGGTAACCTTGGCAATGTAGGTTGTCGGCATCAGGTTGCAGCAGATGAAATGATGCCATAAGTTTAGATCAGGCGACTGTAATATTATAGCTGGGAATCCTAAGGGGTTCTCCTGATTATCCTTTTTCCAGTCTGCACCTTCCCTTGCCAATCTAGACAGAACGGCTTGTTCCACAGGCTGATTCGGATGGAGGGCAGCAAGGGTGTCTTTGTTATCTGTGCTGACTCTTGGCAATTTCCAGATTCCCCTAGTAGCCTCTGTCCTGCAGTTGACGGCTATCCCCCTGACAAACACTCCATCTCTAGGGGTGGTTCAGAAATTTCCGTAAAATTCCTGCACAATCTAAGTCCTAGGCTGAATAAGTGGGCTTAGAGAACGTCTCCCATCCATGGCGCTTGATGTAGGCAAAAGCTGCACCGTCTTCACCGATTCCCCTCTCTATAATAATCTTCCACTTTAGATGCTTTAGAAAGAAATCCCGGGCCTTTTTTCTAGGGAAGAGTCTTGGCTCCCACTCGTCTGTCAGAGCGTTGAGGGTCTGTTCTTGGAGAGCCCTTGGTGGCTGTGGGGGCGGTGGCGGAGTTGGCTCTCTGCCAGGGGAAGGTTGCCTTTTAGGAGAAGACGGTGGCGTGGGTTCTATCTGCACTTCAGGAGAAGACGAGGGTTGCCGTCTTCTAGTATTGGAAGCGTTTTCGCAGGCAGCAACCTTTCTTCTGGCCAACGGCATGACTCAAGAACCCTAAAAACTGAATTGGCAATTGCATGTGACTTTTGTCTACATTAAATTTTTGCCATAGTTGCCTGAAATCTTAGAGAAAGGGTTAGTACGTTCACACACACGGGAGTGGTATCTGAAGGGGCAAAGGGTTTTAGTTTGGAAGAAGAAGATGAAGAAGTGGAAGAGTTTCAATTAAATGCAAAAGCAATTAAAACCTCGGAAATTGTGGCTGACTAAGGGGGACTTTAAGCTGACGTGGTTAAATTCAAAATTTGAAAAATTTCAGTAAATTTTCCCCCCAAACTTAAATTATAAAATGAAGTTCAAAAAGTAAATTGCAAAAAGTGTTTTCCAGTTGTTCTTACTCAGGCGAGTGGATTCCCCACTTGCGTGAGTGACGTCAGGGTTTGAATGACTTACAGAATTAAGTTGTTGTAGGTTCACTTGGCTGAGTGACCTTCTTCACTCCTGGGAGTGAGTTTACCTGAGGCCTTTTATACTTGCACTTTCTGAAATCAAATTGGGGTGACAAATACCTTCTCCGTTCCTGCAAAATTAGCATATCTGCAAAATTATCCACACAAAAGCAAAACGTATGGGTTGCCTCCCATAAAGCGCATTGGTTTTATGTCCCAGGCCAGACTTCAAAAGAATTTCAGTTAAGCTCCTTCATGACAAGAACATGACTGTCCTTTCCTTTACTCCCTTATGTCAATCCAAGGTATGGTTTTAGCCTCTGCCCATTAACCAAAAAGGTGTTGCCATTTTGTGGATTCTTGATTTCCACTGCTCCTTGATTCAAAACCTTGTTGATTCTATAAGGGGCAGTCCATCTTGACTTCAACTTTCCTGGAAAGAACTTCAGCCTGGAATTGAACAATAAGACTTCTTGCCCTTCTTGCAGTTTCTTCGTCACAATATGCTGATCATGATAAGCCTTAGTTTTCTCCTTATAAGCTCTGGATGATTCATATGCCTCCAGCCTGAACTCTTCTGGTTCATTCAATAACATCAATCTGAGTTCCTTGCTTCCCCTTGGATCAAGATTCAGTTCCTTAACAGCCCAGTAAGCCTTATGCTCCAATTTATTGGCAAGTGGCATGCTTTCCCATACACAATCTTAAATGGAGACAGCCAATAGGGGTTTTATAAGCTGTTCTGTATACCCACAAAGCTTCAACCAACCTTGAAGACCAATTCTTCCTGTTGGAGTTGACAACTTTTTCCAGGATTCTCTTCACTTCCCTGTTTGACACTTCTGCTAGCATGTTTGACTGTGGATGGTATGGTGTTGATACTTTGTGCCTAATCCCATATTTCTTAACCATGGCTTCAAATGACTTGTTACAGAGGTGTGATCGTTCATCACTGATTATCATTCTGGGTGTACCAAACCTGGTGAAGATGTTTTTCCTTAAGAACCTGAGAACAGTCTTGGCATCACTATTTCTTGCAGTTATGGCTTCTGTCTATATTGAAACATAGTCCAATGCCAGCAGAATGTATGAATTTCCAAAGGATGACATGAACGGACCCATGAAATGTATCCCCCATACGTCAAACAGTTCCACTTGAAGCATGTTCTGTTGTGGCATCTCATTCTTCCAGGAAATGTTTCCTGTGCTTTGGCATCTGTCACAGCCCTTGACAAATTCTCGTGCATCTCTGAATAGGGAAGGCCATTACAGTCCAGATTGCAGAATCTTGATTGCTGTCCTTTGACCGCTGAAATGTCCCCCACATGAAGAGCTATGACATTTGTGCAACACTTCCGCAAATTCGATTTCTAGAACACATCTTTTGATCAATTGGTCTGCACATCTCTTGAATAGGTTGGGTTCATCCCACAGGTAGAGTTGAGCATCATGAAGGAATCTTTTGCGCTGCTGAGGAGTGAAATCTGTTGGAATAACACCAGTAGCAACAAAGTTAGTAAATATCTACAAACCAGGGTCTGTTACCTGTCACTCCCATGAGTGTGCCTGTCACTCGCCAGAATGACTCATCAGGGAATTTTTCTGAAATTGAAGTTGTATCTTCTGGAATCTCTTCAAGTCTTGACAGATGGTCTGCCACTTGATTTTCAGCACCATTTTTGTCCTTTATCTCCAAATCGAATTTCTGTAACAGTAACACCCATCGGATCAATATAGGCTTAGATTCCTTTTTATTGATTAAATACCTGATATAAGCATGGTCTGTATAGACTATGATTTTCATTCCTAGCAAATAAGCTCTGAATTTGTCAAATGCAAAAACAATTGCCTATATTTCCTTCTCTATAGTGGTGTAGTTGACTTGTGCAGGATTGAGGGTTTTATTAACATAGTGAACCACATGCAGCACCTTATTCCTTCTCTGCCAAAGTAAAACACCAACTGCAAAATCACTAGTATCACACATTAGATTAAAAGGTTGTGACCAATCTGGTGTGATGATTACAGGTGCATAAATGAGTTTCATTTTTAGTTCATTAAATGCGTTTAGACAGGATTCATAAAAAATAAAAGCAGTGTCTTTTTCAAGCAAATTGCCCAATGGTTTAGAAATTTTTGAAAAATCCTTAATGAACCTCCTGTAAAAGCCAACATGGCCTCGGAAACTCCTTACTCCCTTGACTGTGGTTGGTGGGCTGAGCCTTTCTATGACTCCAATCTTTGCCTTGTCCACTTTAATTCCTTTCTGTGAGATCTTATGCCCTAAGACAATCCCCTCAGTTACCATAAATGGCACTTCTCCCAATTGACGACTAAGTTTTATTCTATGCATCTCTTCAGTGTTAGTCCAAGATTGTCCAGGCATGCATCAAATGATTTGCCAAAGACTCAGAAGCCATCCATGAAGATATCAATTATATCTTCCACCATATCAGAGAAAATGGCTATCATACATCTTTGAAATGTTGCAGGTGCATTGCATAGTCCACATGGCATTCTCTTAAAGGCAAATGTGCCATAGGGGCAGGTGAATGTTGTCTTTTCTTAATCATCAGGATCTATGACAATCTTGTTGTAACCTGAAAAACCATAAAGGAAACAGTAATACATGAATCCAGCCAATCTATCTAGCATTTGATCAATAAAAGAGAGTGGAAAATGGTCTTTCCTCGTAGCTTTATTAAGCATCCTGTAGTCCATGCACACTCTCCATGCATTGTTCAGCTTTGTATTGATCAGCTTTTGGAGATCATTCCTTATTACTGTGATTCCTCCCTTCTTGGGCACGCACTGAACTGGACTCACCCATTTACTGTCTGATATTGGAAGGATGATTCCAGCGTCTAGTCGCTTAATAATTTCCTTCTTTACCACTTCTTTCATGACTGGGTTGAGCCTTCTTTGTCCTTCAATGGTTGGCTTGGCATCATCTTCAAGTAGTATCTCGTGCATACTGATGGAAGGACTGATGCCCTTAATGTCTGCAATCGCCCATCCAATGGCTTCTTTGTGCATCCTCAGCACCCTTAGCAACTTATCCTCTTCCGTACCTGTAAGCATAGAAGAAATAATCACAGGTAAAGTGTTACTTGCTCCAATATAGGCATTTTTCAATTGTGAAGGCAGAGGATTAAGTTCCAGAGAAGGTGGTTCTTCAATTGAAGGCTTGAGGCATCTTTCTTCCCTAGTCATGTCCAACAGCTCAAAGGGTTGTTGTCTAGGATGCCACTTGGGGGAGTGGTTCAAGTAACTCAGGCAAGTGAGCCTGTACTCATCTTCCCCTTCCTGTTCTTCACTGCTGTCTTGACACATGAGTTTTTTGAGGAGTTCATCTTGTAGCACTTCTTCTGCCACTGCTTCTTCTACTTCTACACTCTTCACCGTATCGCAGTTGTGGGCTTCGGCAGGATATTTCATGTTTTTGAAGATGTTGAAGATGACTTTCTCCCCACCAAAGTGCAGTGTGATTTTCCCTTTTTTCACCTTGATGATTGCATCACATGTTGCCAGAAAAGGTCTCCCTAAGATGATGGGCCTATCCCTGTCTTCTTCCATATCCAAAACCACAAAATCTGCTGGGTAAACAAAATTCCCAACCTTCACAAGAACATCATGTAAAATTCTCTTTGGATAGGTTAATGACATGTCTGCCAACTACAATGTCATGTTAGTAGTCACCAAAAAATTATCCAGAACAAGTGACAGACAATGGCATGAGATTTATACTTGCACGAAGATATAGGAATGCTTTCGAAAAATCTCTGATTCCTACAGTGCAATGAAGAGTGAATCTACCCAGATCTTTTAGTTTAGGTTGTAGTTTTCTTAGAATAGCTGAACTGCATTGTTCATTTAGAGTAATAAAAGCATAATCATGCACTTATGGTTTATTAGCTACCAGATCTTTCAAGTACTTGAAATATTTAGCCATTTGTTTAAGTGCATCAACAAGTGGAACATTGATATGTATGCTTTCTAAATTTTGAATAAACCTATTGAGCCCTTTATCCACCTTGGCCTTCTTCTGTCTCACTGGATATGGTGGTATTGCATCATGTTGCTTTTGATTTTGATTTCCTCTATTCTAGGTTTTTCCACTGATTGCTCCTGTTCAACCCAAATGATCATCATCAGATATTTTCTCGGAAGATGTTTCCTTATTACCTACAGGGTCGATCGTGGGAGTGACTTATTCACTTGGCTAAGTGAACTATTTTCCACTTCTGAGAGTGAAAGCCTTTGCTTGCTCTTGATCATTTCCCTTGGGATTGACAATTGTATCAATTGGTAGATTTCCAGATGGTCTTTCAGCATTCTGCTTTGCAATCTGAGCCAACTGATTTTCCACACTCTTGCAAGACACAGCCAAATTCTTAATTGCATTTTGAACAGAAATCCATTCATCTTCCCTTGGTATGTATTGCTGATTAGAACGCTGTTGATTCTGATAATAGGAAGGTTGGCCATTTTGTCTTTGAAATCCTGGGGGTTGAGTAGGCCTGTGATAGTTTCCTTGTTGTGGTGCATTATTCAAGTTGGGGTGCTGCTGATTTCTCCAATTGTTGAAGTTGTTGAATTCTCCAGCATTGCCCTGCCTAATAAACTGGACAGCCTCCATTTTGGATGGACAGTTATCCAAATTGTGAGGTCCATCACATAACACACACTCTTCAGCCTTGGATTTGGACAGCTCACTCCTCAATTTTGTCATCTCATTCATCATCACAGCCATTTGTGCTTGCAGGTGTGTACTGGGGTCAAGTTCCATCACTCCTGCTTGCTTTGTACTTGCTCTTGGATCAGATTGCCACCTTGAATGATTGGTGGTCATATTATCAACCAACTGCCTTGCTGCATCAACCGGCTTCATCATGAACACACCACCAGCTGCAGCATCAAGGGAGTCTCTTGTGGCTGGCAGCAAACCATTGTAGAAGATGCTTAGTTGGAGGTGCTCTTCCAAAGCATGCTGAGGGCATTCTCTGATCATTTCCTTCAGTCCTTCCCATGCTTCATAGAGCGTTTCAGTTCCATGCTGCTTTAAATTCATTATTGCAGTTCTGAGTTGTGCAGCTTTTGCAGGTGGCAAAAACTTTGTAAGAAAGCCTTGTCTCAACTTTGTAATGAAAAAGGGCCTACAAATAAAATTATTAATTAAATTTTCTTCATCCAAGATTCTAGTCAATCTAGATTAAAATTTTCAACTTTAGGATCGGAATATTCCTTTGATAGGATGAAGAAATCCTGCAAATGGACTTATCGATGACGACCATAGAAAATTGATTTCATCAAAGGTAAGGTACCAGCCTAAATTTCAAGAGTTTATGAATGCTTAGGAAATGAGTAATCTTCTGGCAATATGTGGTCATATATATTCTAATTTTTAAAATTCAGAGTGAAAAAAATTATTCATCATCACTATAAATTCCACTACCCAAATAACATTTGCAAAGTGCAATACATTGTGTTGTTGTATAACTAAAAATACTGATTTTTTTTTAGTAAAGATATATTGATATCACCATGGTAAAACCACAATTACACTGACAAATATACAAGAGCTCAATTGAAACAATTACATTAAGGCAAAGACAATGGAAACAATCTATTACAAATGAATCTTTCCTTAACTGTGAATCTCTTCTTTTTGCATCACATGACTCTGGTCTGAATTTCAACTTTAATCAACTTGAAAACTTCCTGCACCTCCCGCTTCTTGCAAGTGAAATGCCTAATGTTCCTTTCCTGGCAGAGGTGATAAACACAAACAGCCACAGTAGCATTTAGAACCAACTTATGGAACATAGAATGCTTCTAACTATACGCCAACTGTGATACATATTGGGAACCCTTTGCACTCCTAACCAACTTAATACATAATCAAACAAACTTCAAGAATAGCACCACTTAAAAAACAAATGAGAAATGGATTCCGCAGTTAGACCACAAAATAAGTAGCAGGAATCAGCAATAACAACAAACATCATTGCAAGGCTATCCTTCATTAGTAACCTTCCTCTCAGTACTAGCCAGAAAATAAACGAGTGTTTCGGCACATTAAACCTAGACCAGACATATGATGCATATTTCATTCTTTCCTATTCCCCAGCAAGCTAATCATACCCTGATGTTATTGTATAGTTGCCATTTTTCGTGCCTATCAAACTTTTACCACAAAAACCACTCCTCCCCTGGTCCCTCACCTTGAGAAGTTGTTTTCAATGCCAGCTATCCTCTACTTTAGGCTGAGCATCCCAAATACTGCATCGTTTTAAATAAATGCCATGAACCCACTTGACTCATAGGTTATCTTCCTTCTGTAAAACAGCCCATACTTGTTTCAGGATTGCAGCTTTGTTCCACAACTTAGCATCCTTCACACCTAGTCCCCCCTGCAATTTCCTTTTACAAACTTCTTCCAAACTAACAAGAGACGTAGACCTTCCAGAACTCTTGACACCCAACATGAAGTGGAAGACCAGTATCTAGCCTTTGACAGTAAACCGAATGAACCAATAGAAGTTGACCCGCAAACAATAAATGCCTACTGCTCCAACACTTAATTCTGTTAGTAATTTCGTGGACAATATTTTGGCACTCAGCTTGGGACCATTTATTAGGAGATAATGGAACACCTAAGTATGTCATAGGGAAGGAGCCAATTTTTAGACCAGTTTGCTCACACAACTCTTTCTGCACATTAGCATCTACGCCACCAAAATACACCTCAAGTTTCTGAATATTAGGGATTAGGTCAGTAGTGCTAGAAAAGTGTGAGACCACTTTCATAATAGCTTTCACAGTAAAGCTATCTGCTTTATAAAAGACCATCAAGTCATTAGCAAAGCATAAATTAGACAACTTCAAGGCTTTACACAAAGAATGAAACTTTAGGCTCAGCAGCTGCTAAATGTAATCCCCTTGTCAAGTACTCCATTACCAAAATGAATAAAAGAGGAGACACTGGGTCCCCTGCCGAAGCCCTGTTCTACCAGGGAAAACCAACTAGACAGCCATTTAGAGACAAAGTATAGCTTGGTGTTGTAGTGCCGGCCATGATCCAGGTTTTAAATACATCAGGAAAGCCATAACCCTCTAACATTTCCTCAACAAATCCCCATTCCACGGAATCATATGCTTTCATAATATCAAATTCTTATCATCATTCGCCCACTAATCCCCTTCAACCTATACAATCCAATTCGCTCTGGAGATAACAATACATTATGTGAAATCAGTCTATTACAAACAAATGCACTCTGGTTTTCATAAACAAGCCATGCTAGCACAACCTTTAATCTATTACATAGAATTATACAGATACACTTATACAAAACATTGCAACATGCAATTGGTCTATAATGACCAGCATTCTTAGGTACTTTTATTTTAGGAATTAAAGCAAGACAGATAGCATTAATTTACTTTAAAATCTGACCCGTGTTGAAGAATTCTAGAACCAATACTTATGTTCTTTGTTCAAAATCTTCTTGTAATAATATGACTAAACTCAAGCAGCCAAACTGCCCCGACCCGGGTGCAGCTGACCTTCACCATTAGGCTAAGTCGGGGTTCGAAATGAAAACCATTAGAGGGGTCTCCGACCCGGATGGTGAAAATGACATCTCGGCCCCGGTCCACCCTAGTTTGAGGGAGGCCGTGTCCAACGTCAGAATTTAACCCTGAGTGGACAAGAGCTTCGCCGAACTCGACATTTACAAAATTGGAAGGGCTCTTAAGTTTTGTATTGAGATTCATTCCCCGCCCCTAATGTGGTTTCCAGGTTGTTGAAAGTTTTGTTGCCCTTGGACTTTTATCGAACTGTGACGACATAATGAAAATTTCCTTAATTTAGGTACGTAAATTCTATACATTAGAGTCAATCAATAAAATTGGATGTGTCTCGAATGTAACTGGATAGAATTTTTGATGTGTTTTTGGTGCTTGCCGAGTTCACCAAAAAAAAAGATAAATATTACTAGCTTGGATTATGAGTTTTGTAGATAATGGAAGCTAGGTCGATCCCAGGAGGACAGCTAATTACCAAATTTGTTGTAAAGAAAAACTGTCAGTCAATAAGGTGTCACTCAGGAGAATGGAAACAGTCACTCAGGGGAATGGGGGCCAGGGGTGTTCTTCTCCTCTTCCTGCTGTTGTAGTTGTTTTATTAGCACAGTAATGGTTGAGTTCTTGTTCATTCAGCTCACTTATAACTCTAAGTCAGTTCCCATTTTTCCTAGAGTCATCTTTGCAACCTTAACAACCTATTTTCCAATGGTTGATTTCAGCTACAAAGTCATTAAGTTCCTAGGCCTTCAAAAATGCTTATGTTAACTAAGTATATTCCTATCTTAGTTAAAACCATAGACTGTTACCTCTATGTCATAAGTTAAGGTTGAAACAATCCAAACCAAGTTTATCCTTCCAGATCTCCCTTAGTTCTAGCATGCATTCAATTTAGTGATCAAGTAAATGAATGTAGAAAAACTTTCAACCATAAAACAATGAACAAAACCAGTGCTTTGACAACTACAACATCAGTTGAGGAGAATAACCCCTGGAAACTGTTTAGCTACTCATACGAATAAATGCTACATCTACTACATCAAAGGACATCATAGAAGTATGCATAATAAATAAAGTTCAAGCTAACAGTCAAGAGATGAGAAGGAAGCTTGTGCAGTTTCTGAGTCACTCCTGGGAGTGAAAGGGTTCACTCGTGGAACTGAAGAAGAAACTGGGTTGCTATTCTTCAACTTAGCTTCCTCACTGAGTTGTTGCTGCTTCTTCTTCTTTCTTGTCTTCTACCTGGAGTTTCTCTGAGTGTTTTTGCAACTAAGAAGCTAACCAGAGACTGATGGATAGATCCCCTTTGTGAGAGTGCAACTCCCTTCTTTATAGTGCCTTGCAACCGGTGTCTTCATCATGAGAACCTCCCCATGCTTGGAGTTGTTTAAGCCTCCCAATGTCTTGAGCCTGCAATCCACTTGGGCGTTCCTTTTCTTTCTTCCAGCAGTAGCCGCTTTGCTCTCATTGATCAGCAGTGGTGGCTGGGATTGCGGCTCTGGGACAACATGCTCTAGGAGGAAGCAAGGTTATTAATGGCAAGATGCTTCTTGTCTAAGAGCCTTCTCTTTTGTCCAGCTCAGCAATCTTGCCTCAGCAGCCCATAATTTGCTCCTTTAGCTTCCAATTTTCAACAATTATTCAGTCTGGTCCTTTCCTAACAATAACATGAAAATGAGCTAAGTAATTTGCATCAATGTTAGGAAATACCCCCAATTGTTCATCAAATATAAAGTTAAGTGCGATGCTTTTATGTAACAATTTAACCGTTATCAGTTTTGTTGTAAAAGATATTGTATCCGTGCTAGAATATGCATTTGTTCTTTTTAATGAATAAAATTGTATTTTTGGGGGAAAAAAAACGAAAAATGGATGAATAGCACCAATTGACGATCACGATCGAAGGAAGGAAAGTTTTTTTTTTTTTTACATTGATTTTCCCAAAAGTGAAGTGGTAAGTGCTTGGTTTGGTCATTCTCTTACTCTTAATTTTCCTTACAACTGATAAATAATAAGAGAACAATCATTTTAGAACCGAAAAAAAAATGAAATATAGACATTACAGTTCATGGCTAATAGTGATGCAAATCTACATAATTTTATCCGTTTTTCATAGAAGCTCTTTGCAGTTGGGACAAAGGACCAAAAAGAACTTGGGTCATAAAACTGGCCTTATGGTTGTTGTTTCTTGGCCTTCAAGTCATTGCTATTGTTTAATGTATTGTCGATTTAAAGGTTTCTTGTGCTACCCTCATCAACTGTTGCACTAAAATTCTTTGGTCAGTTATCAAAATTTTACGTTTTTACTATACTAATTGGAGGCTTTTTTATATTAAAAAAATCACAATTTGTGCTTTTTGAGGTTATGTTTAGTTCTTACTTTTTTAATATTTATTTTAATATATCTATTTTTTTGCTTTCTTTGATCAATCTCTTAGTTGATTTATCTAAAATACATTTTAACTAAATAACATCCAATATGGATTGAGGGCCGATACATATTCCTATCTCTATGAATTTGAAATCAAAACAAATTATAAAGACTCTAGTTACCTTAAGTGATAAGATAACGAACTTAGACACTTCTCTGACATCACTCTTATCTACGCCACTAAGTAAACCTCCTCAGCAACTTTCCTTTGCTCAGATTCTTGGATCTAAGACAAATAAAAAAAAAATATGCATAATCACTCAAAAACAAATCAAGATCTAACTCTACCCATGATACGCTCAGAACCAACATTTTTCAAAGGCGAGCCAACTTTTCTTCTTACAAAAGAAAAGGATCATTGATTGGTTGCCCCTTTTCGCCTTGCTCTTGTAGGAAAAATCACTAAAGGCCTGCCAAAAATGGAATACTTTTCCAAGAGAATTCCAAACTATTGGCTTCAAAGAAAGCCTCTTCCTTGGATCGATTGACTTCCGACATATCCTCATCTGCTTCGACTTAGAGGAAGATTTTCATCATTGTTGGTTAAAAGGTTTATGGACTTTTGACACGCATCAGATGCGAGTCCTAAAAAATGGACCATCGACTTTAATCCCGCGCATGAAAGCTCCATTGTCCAAGTTTGGATCTCCTTAGAAGGTCTCCACGGTCATTCATCGCTTCAATAAGGAATACTTGTGGAAATTAACTAGTATCATTGGAACTCCTCTTCAAATTGACGTCTCAATCCTCATCATGTCACAACCATCTGTGGCATGCATTTGTGCAGAGCTAAATCTTCTGAAGGTGCATCCCATTTGAATCAGGCTAGGAGTTGAAGGGGCGATGTACTTCCAATCAGTATTTTATGAGAACATGCCACAATATTGTGTCGAATGCAAAAAGATTGGCCATGATCTTCAATGTTGTCGACACAACACAACCGCATCATCATTGCAAAAGCTGGATTCGCACCATCCAAAACAACAATCAAAACAGCAAACACAAGGAAAGCAAGCAAATGCGCTGACCTTGGATAAACCAGCATTGAAAACGGGGGAAAAATCCCTCTGCAATTCAAATTGTGGAAAAGGAAAATCCACCCCCTTCTGATGTTGCGCCGCTGCTGTTGCAAGCCACCGCTCCTGACGCAGATCCGCCGCAGTTGCAAATCACCACTGTTGTCGCGCTGCCTGATCAGCGAGACTCAGCTGACACCGCTGCTACTCCAGTGAATGACGTTTAGAATCACCAATCAGTCTCTGACCAATCTTCACCATCGATCGCTGTGCCATCCATAACCATGAACAGAAGAAAATCGTCATCACCAGATGTAGTTCCTTCGGTCAATGCCTGTGGAAATTCGGTGGGGGCCACCGGTCAAATCCCCTCTGATTTCGCAGCAACCTTCACGACGTAATCCCGCAACTTTAGAGCTTATTGGGCAATCAACACGTCCGAGATTATCTGATCCGGATAATCAAATTTCAAATGTGGAAAAATCAAAATTAAACTCTGTTTTTCCACAATCTTCTCCCTCAAATACTGAATAAATAACTTCCCAAAATAACTCTATTCATAGATCCACTCAAAAATCAAATCTCGGTGCTGTAGAATTCTCATATTCTCCTCAACCACAAATCCCTCTTCTCCAAGTTTTATTCCCTATTCTAACTCAAAAGCAATACATATCCAAAAATATTACGAAGGTAGGGAAGGATACAGAGTCTTTTGATGCAAATTTCTCAATTGATCACATCAATACAAAAGATGAAAAAAATCAGGTCTCTAATGGCTCAGAAGATGAAGAATTTGACATGGAACTGGCAATGGAATGAGAGTCTTTCTACAGTGAAATTTTTGCTTTACCACACCACAATAACAAGAAAAAAATAAGGTCAAATCTAATGTTTGAATTCATCGCTCCGCTAGACTAAATAAGGATGAAAATTTTGCATAAGTTTAAAATTATACTTGCTCTAGGGTTTAGTATATTCGCTGCCCTATTTTTTCATCATTATATTTAATATTATTTTTTGTTACAAAAAAAAACCTAGATACTCCTATAGACTTAAGACACTTTAAGTCTATGTAGGAAATAATTGAAACTCAAGAATACAAAGTAATAATCTCAAAAAGGACTCCTTCCATGCAAAGTGATAGAGTCTTCCTTGAGTATAAACTCTTGCATTAGCTCCTTTGTAGAGTGATCTTAGCTATGTATCTTGATGTACTCTTAATCCAATAGTTGAGACATCAATGAATTGAGTCCTTATTGTAGACAAACTCGAAAAGTAATAGATAAAAAGGATTCATCCCAAATTTTATCCTTTAAAGAGATAAAGTCTTCCTCGAAGAGAAAAATTTTAAATAATCTCATCCCTAAACTTTAGGGATCCCTTCAACTCCCACGAGGAGTGTAGTGGCCGGTGGTTTCTCCTTGGATTGAGGGCCAAGATCCTTCCTCCCCAATTGGCCAAGTCCATTTGGTGTCACTTGCAACAAATTAATAGTCTTGGGTTTGTAATCTTCAAGCTTGATCTCCTCATTAGCCCATGTATTAGTAATTAGACTATTAAGTGAATAAGTCATCCTCTTGCATCTAGCACGAGTCAAATGTCCAACAATGTTTGACAGTGGATCACGGATGTATGGATTATTTTTTAAAGCAGCATCTTTAGATCCTTCATTAGCATTCACGACCTCAACTTACTCGTCCTCTACATTATTGACAGCAACATTGCCCTCTCCATTAGTGTTAGAACGATGGTCTCCATCAAATAGTATCTTTTTACTTATTTTTTAGATACTCTGAATATTCGTTTACCTCCCGCTCAGATTGGGGCTGTTAATGTATATATTAAGGTTAATTTAGGGGTATTGTTGTAATCTTATTATTGTGACATCCCCAAAAATGCACCAGCCAGCTTAAACTTGACTAAGGAACTTTGGGAAACATCTGCACAACTCTCGCTGGGTCTCACACTATGATTAACAAGGAAAAAGAATAAATAAATACATAAATTACACTTTACACAATTAACTTAAAACCTAATAAACAGAATCAAGACTTTACAAACTAACCAACTACTTTTTTTTTTTATAGTTTTGTACTATAGCCTACAAACTATGTGCAACTTCTTGCCGTAGCACTTCTCTATAAAACCTATAAAAAATATCCTAAAGGGGTGAGCTAAGCCCAGTGAGGTCCCCAAGTCTAAAAAGATTTACATGCAGCATTCGGTGGATCACATGCACGCAGGCGACATAAACATGATAATTAAATCATGCGCATACACAAATAATTTTCAAGCAATAAGTACGACTTCGCGCGAAGACATCAACAAGTTGAGACTTAGCCATACCACACTGCAGGCTATAGTCTCTCTCTCTCTCTCTCTCTCTCTCTCTCTCTCTCTCTATATATATATATATATATATATATCACAAAGTAAAGACTCAGCCAGTACACTAAGTAGGTCGTAGTTTATAAACACCAAGTAAGGACTCAGCCAGTCCACTAAGTAGGCTAAAGTCCAAATATCACTAAGTAGGGAGTTGGCCACACCAATCAGCAAGCCATAGTCCATGAAACACTAACTAGAGAGTTGGCCAGACCAATTAGCAAACCATAGTCTCGTATATATAGTATATATTATATATCACACAGAATTCACGGACCAAACTCCCATATCTCATACGCAAGCAAATCACTCAGTCGCAACAAAGGCACACATGCATATTCACATTCATCCACACACAGATTTTGTAAAAATATTGATATTTAAAAACAAGGAAAAGAAATAAATATTTTGAGATAAAGAAGAACACTCATCTGGCGTGCCTTGGCCCTGACCACTTATAAATACAGTTTAACTATCCTAGGGTTGCCTAGCTCACAAGCTAAGCTCTACACCTTGCTGACCACGAAAGTATACACAATCAAGATTCAGATTCAAGAAGAAAGAAGCTACAAGATTACGTTCTAGTTATAAATTCTGAAATCTCAGCTTTAGGGTGGCAAAGAGTCATATTCAAAGATTATTTAGGAACGAACCATTAATCCTTTTAATAAGCTGTGAAAAGAATGTGACACCACGATAAATGAAAGAAAATTCACCCGAAGAAATAAATAAAATAAAAAAAAAACAGAAGAACTATGTCTTTCGAAACAACATCCCAAACCAGAATTTTATACTACAATTTTCAGATTTTTATGTCACATTCAAATTGACTTTTCATTAAAACTATAACTCCTTTTCACGAGCCGCTTAAACTGACAAACACTACTTTAAACTTAGGAGAGGTTCATGTAAATAAAGAAACCTCATAAAACAACACAAAGAATAGGGGTAACTAACCCCTTAACAGAAAGTCAGAAATCTAGATTTTCATATTTTCATTTTAAACATGCCTTGTTCAAATAACTTTTTTGGACAATCTACTGCTGGGAAAAATACGAAGAGTATTCACAAAGGCTAAGGAAAATCGTAATAGGAAAAATCTAAGGCTCGTAAAAACATGATCTCCTTACATATCCCTCACTACTTAGCACAAAGCAACTTTACAAGCGATTTAAAACTTAGAACCAATTGATGAACACCGAAAATTGGAAGGAAAGAAAGGCTCAAAAGAATCTGAGAAGAGATGGGAGAAAATGTGTGTTAAACGTTGGAAAATGAGTGCCTATTTATAGGCTTGAGAAACCTTTCAAATGGCAGCAAATCTTGCAACGGTTTCAGCATCTTAATTCTGTTAAATGAAGAGAATTCATGGCACAAAAACTCCAAAACGTTTTTGACCAGTCCAACAGCCAAATGAATTCATTTATGCCTTTTACTATAAATCTCCGTTTAAAATGTAGCTGGAAAAATTAATTCGAACCGGAGGGTTGATCAGGCCCACGAGAGTTCGGTTCGGCATTCGTGTCTGCAGGTCGTGCGCAAACATGAGTCAAACTATTTTAGCTCCGAATCGGACCTCCATTTGCACCCCCCCGCGCGGGCGCATGCGAGCGGGAGAGATGTGGTAAGGTATTGGCAAGTCAACTTGCAAGTCAGTTTTGGGCTCTCATGTATAAAGTGAGCTGCAGCTCTTCCCAACACCAATGTGGGACAAAGTCCCTTAACTTTAACTCTATTTTTCCAACTCTAGAGAAATTTAATTATCATTCACTTACTATAAAAAATTGATTTGTCTCTTTCCGTTTTTAATTGGTTAGTTATTTGGTGAATTTCCATTATCGTGTGTGTATTGACTTGTAGTGTGTAAACTATAGGAATTATTCATTTGATTGGAATTCGGAAAACGATCAGGGATATGTAAGCCTCAATTGGTTATGGATTCATTTCACTGAGTCCTACAATCAAAATTGATTTAATTGTGGAAAATTACTAATCTATATAGCCTGAAAGTGACTAATTAAAGCGCTCCTACTTCTTGACAAAAGAAATAAAAAACAGAAGATAATTAATAATTGAAATATTCAATATTTGCTAATTTTGTGTTCTTGATACGTTTATTATGTTATTAATATTACTAGTTTATATCTTTGTACCTGTTTCACAGATCTATTTTGTTAGAAGGTCAAAAAGTAATACTTTGAATCGAGCAACTTCCAGCATTGCGGTAGTGAAAATTTCTTTCGATTCCCTGAAATGAGTGGGAAGTAAATTAGTTTGAGCCAAATTGTAGACAGTAAATCTATGGTAATTATATATAATATATAATTTTTCTCCTGAAATTGGAGAGTTAATGATGATTAATTTGAAGACATGTTCACTTTAGACATGGTTCATTTCCTGAAGTAAATGGGACGATCATGCAATAATGATAGCGGTGATTTGAACAAATACTATTAACCACCCTGGAAAAATAGTGAAAACACTACTATCGATCTGAAGTTGAAAAGTAATATCTTGCAAATGCTATCGGTGTGGCATAAAAATCATTGGGTTCACCTATTCCGTGTACCCAGAATTATTGATATCTTCAATATATTATTGAAAGTAAAATTCATTAGTCCCGTCGACAATGAATTAACTAATCATAATTCGATCTTTATCAAACGAATATGTCAAACACCTTGAATGTGTTGTGATCTCTTGGCCATCATAGTAATGATACTATTTAATTGATATTTTTTATCTACATGTTTCGAAGAAAATATGATCTAAATTTATTAAAAACAAAAGTATGCCTTGCACATAGTGCAACTCATATTACCTCTATGGGTGTGAATTTTATTAATCGCCCTGAAGGTGATACTAGTGAATGATAAACACGAAATCAATAAATGCTTCTGAAGAGAAGATATAATAATTCATCATTGCCTCTGGAAGAGCAATGGTAAACAAACTTTGCTCTTAAAAGAGCAAGAGAATATTAGAAGGGAAAAGTGCATTGAGATACATTATATTCTCCAAGATATCAAAGAAAGATATAAACTGCTCTACCAACACAACTATTTTAGATTTGAAAATTGATTGTTGTCTCTAGCAGAGCAACGATACACTTTGCTTTTAAAAGAGTAAGAACACTTTGATAGAATGAAATGAAAATAACTAAATAACAAATACTCCGTTAGAGTAAACGCTCATGTGGAGCAAAATTATTCTGGTATATTTGAATAATTAATTCACTATTTTCTCCATAACGAAAATTCTAAAATTTTGCATAACTACTTAAGCCATTCAACACGAAATAATAAAATTTATATGCTTTAAATTTGGAGAACCAAGAGTGTCTTCCTACAAATTAGAGTATCAATCGATGTGTCGATGAGATAACTACATGTATGATTCTCGTTACCTTGCAACCTGAAGTTTGTAGAAATTTTATTATGCAGTTAAATTGGTAACATGCAGATTTTCAAGGTCTGCTCTTACAAGAATTTTGACTTCTCAATTGTGATGAGTGTATGACTCAATACCGGAATGACAGAAGTTGAACATTTAGTACCTATAAAAGCAATAATGAAACGGTCTAGTAGAATCATTTATTGTATGTGTTCAATTAAAGTAATTACCTCGTGTATAATTGAAGAAGTGTTAAAACACAAAAGGCACCAATTATATGTATAAGACCAAACAGGTCATTGTAGATATTCTTCCCAATAGTGATTTTTTGGTTAGAAATCATACATATCCATCTTTAAAAATTAGGTGTGTAGTTTATATATTATAATTATTCTACCACAATGCACACAATGATGGTGCCTCCAGAAGAGGTCAGAAATATATGTTAAATATTGAATCTCCAATGTTTGAGATTATTGATGTTGGATTAACTACTCGATAGACTGATCGTATTAGTTTGACGAGTTGGTTACTCTTAAAAGGGAGATTATTAACTGCTCGGTTGGTTAATCTTCATTTTGGCGAGTTAGTTATTCCAACATCAGGGGGAGAAGTTAAAACATCCTATTTATAAATCAGATGGACAATGTAATTATCTCATGATGATCCTCGATAATATGAAAATGAAGTTCAAGAGATAATTTTTAAAACCAGATGTTTAACTGACCAAAACATATGACTGAATTACATGCGAAAGGCGATCAAGTTCAAAATTTTAAATTATGTCCCTGTAGGACCATCTACCACTATTATTATTTGATGTCCATTTTATGAGTAGTAGAACCATCGGTTCTGATGATGAGAATCCTCGTAAATGACAAATACGAGTGATTATAATTCATATGAATTTTTGAACTTGAATAGTTTCCTATTACAGTGAATTAACTTCCAGAAAATGTATATGTATATACTTGGGAAACTTAATGATTGTGAGATCTCCTTACCAAAGAACATATAATCGATCAGCAATAAAATGTCGACATGAAATTTACTTATGCTGCAGTAGTAGGTAAAATAAATGAAAATGAGGCTCATGAAATAAAAGTCTGTTGTAGATTTAGACATTAAACTTATTGGCCAAACAAATGAAAAGACACAATACACACTTGACGATGTGTACATGAAATTGCTTGCGAACTAGAAGTTTGGCAAGTAATATACTGGCTAGATTTTGGTGGGTGATTGTGCAAAAGATTATAGAGCAACCTCTTTGTTGCACAAGTTTTTCCCAAAGTTCGGTTTATCTTGTGGTGATGAAAAGGAACATCTTCCGTTATTTGTTAATCTGGTAGCAAATGAATATTAGAAATGCGTCTCTTCAATATAGTGATCACTTAATACGTGATACTTGATAATGACGTCTATATGAAATCCCCGAAGGATTAAAAAAGAGACATGATTCCCAATTCTCGAGAAACTAGTTCAAAAGACTTGCGCAAGTTATAGTGTCTTCATATGTCTAGATACTTAGGTTCATATTTTTTAATATAGTAAATATGCTACGTTTGTTTTTATCTAGATATGTTATGTTTGTTTGTAACATTATTTTCTATATGTTTTTATGATCATATTTGAATGATAGGACGATAACTAATACTATAGTGAGTATTCATGTGCCAAATGTGCATTTACAATTTTGTTAGCACCGAAGTCTTGTAAAGTTTCAAAAGGCTGAATATTATCAAAACTTATCACGAAGTTCGAATAGCTTGAACATAAGTAAAACTCTTGAAGGGTTATATCACAGTTATGAACACTTCTAAGGAAGTTCAAAAGTTTGCTACTTGCCTGAAGAAAGGATAATGAAAGATTTTGAGTAAAATCTCGGTCTAAATAGTTTGACCTTTATATATTCAACACCCATTGAGCATACTTGATTAAAATCTTGATGTGCATATAGATTCTTTTTCTTGACTTTCTATTAATGATGTAGACCAATTTGGTCCTGAAGCACCATATAAAGTTTCGGTTTATCTAACCAATCAGTCAAGACTTGAATGTTGTATATTGATACCTTCGAGATATGATGGTCATGCATCTCCATTATCATAAAACGCTCAAGATTATACAAGTATATGAAGACAATTGTCTAAATGAGAAGTCAAAGTAATCTGTCCATTATTGATTTAAGCAATCATGAACCTGATCAATAGCTTGGCATGCAACGAGAAGATTACAAGTGGCGTACTTAATAGGGGGATTAACCCACGCTGTACTCTTTTTCCCTTGATTGAGGTTTTGTCCCAATAGATTTTTTGGACAAGGTTTTCAACGAGGCAGCGTCACATTCGGTAGTGTACTCTTTTTCCTTAAGTCGGGTTTTATCCCAAAGAGTTTTTCCTAGTAAGGTTTTAACGAGACATTATTCCGCGAAGATGGACATTCCAAGTAGGAGTGTTATGAAATATTTGATTTGATTGGATCAAATGTTCACAAGTAATATGTATTATTTTATTCACAATTAAGGAGATATGATTCTGTAATATTTAGCATTAATGATAGGTGATTCATTTCCCACAGTTTGATTTCCTACTTCTTGTATAAATAGGGAGCTCATTCATGCTTCAAGATACATCTAAATACAAGTCTCTTATCTCTCTCTACAGTCTTTTCTCTGCCCTTTGTTTTTATGCTTAGTTTTATATTAGTAGTTTAGCATTAATTGTCACGCCGCAACTTAGGGCTTAGTTGACACGCCACAAGTACAACAATGAACATTGTCCATTGTCATACAAGTAAGGCAACTTACATTTCTTTATTTCTTTTTTCTTTCTTCTTCTTTTTTTTTATTTATTTCAAAAGTCTAAAATTTGATTCATAATAAAAATGATTACTTAATAAATATCTTGCAGCAGAAAGTAAATCACTGTTAAATCTCTTAGCCATTCCTTTGTCTCTTCGACATAGTGGCAACGTCTACCATTCTTCTCCAACTTCCTCTAACCACAATCAACATCACTGTTACTCTAAACATCTATTGGGAGGTCAGTACATGCAAGTTCAAATACTGATATAAACTTCAAAACATTTCACAAAACATGATCATTTCAAATTCATTACATAGCACCCTTTCATTTTCTGAAACAATGCTTAGTTTTGTAAAACTTTCACTTTCATAAATATTTCACTTCATTTTCATAGCTTTCATATGGCGAAAATAAGACATTCTCATAAATATCTATTTTCACAAAAACATTCACATTGTCAACATGAAGCATAACTTATATAAACTTCAAATGTCAAACCATAAACATTCACTTTTGCAAAATTGAAACATTTAAAATATCAGACATTTCTATAATCATCCGTATTTGGGAAATTGAGACATTCATTGCTTTATAAAACATCAGACGTCTCCATAAATGCCTACTTTTGTGAAATCGAAACATTCATAAACATCATACATTCTCATAAATATTCGCTTTTGTGAGGGATACTTTTAACTCAAGACTACTCTCGCCTCTCGTTATCCTTGGACTTGGGCTTTCCAGTTTTTTCGTCCACTTATACATTTACTTATGGATTTGGAATATCCAGCTCTTTCATCCACTTTCACATTTACTTAGAGATTTGGGCTTTCCAGCTTTTTCATCCCCCTTTCACTTTCGTGATCACTACCATAATATCGTTAGTGCATAGATCTCAATTTCAAAAATTTATTCATAATCATGACTATAATTCAACTTCGAAACATACTTTATAAAACATTTTCATATATTATAAAACATCTTCACATTTCGTATATAGTAAATAGTTTGGTTCAAACAAATATTTAAAACAGATATGTAAGTCGTGCGAGGGAATGCACCCCATGAATATCAAATAAATCATTTAGTTCACTCAAGGACTTAAACGAGCATGTACATCGTGCGGGAGAACACACCTTTCCTTGAGCATTTTCCATCATCGTGATATTCACAAACATTCTCCCTTCACCTAGTATCGCATATATATCTTGTTCAATATGAATACTACAATTCTCCTGAACTCCTAATAGACATTGACTAGTACATCGTACTCTTATTGCTCATAATCCTTATTTAACTTAGCTCATTTCTATTCCCAATTTACATACTTTGTTTTGAAATAAATACGTGACCATGTATTAAAGTATAAAAATACTAAAACCTTTGGATCATTAGAAGATACATCATAAATTTATGTAATCCTATGTTTAAGAAAATTTGATTGAAAAATATGAATATATCTTTGAAAATCGCGAGACTGATATCTTTTGAAAGCTTTCCTTTATAATGCCTTCTGAATATTTAAAACTTTTATTAGTTCTTCAAATTTATACAAAATATTTGGAAAATATTACATTTCAATCTCTTATAATAGTGTACCATAAATCGTTTTAGAAATAATCCCCGGTAAAGATTAGAGGGGTCACAAACGGTCCCACTTATATCCAAACTCTGTAGACAGAACATCTCTAAGTAATTTACTAGTAAATACTACATACCACCTTCACACTAGAAATTATCCCCATGAAAGATTGGAGAGGTCACAAACGGTCCCACTTAAAATCCAATCTCCTTAGACAGGAAATCCCTTAGTGATCTATTAGTTTATAGCTAAAACCTTATTAAGGAACTATTTTGATATAAAACTAGATATACTTTTATTTTTCTTTAGGTAGACTACTAAGGAAACATTTATAATATTGTTTAGAAAAGTAGTATATTACTATTAAGAGAGTAAATATTGAGGTTTTAAGAAAGTGTAATATTAAGGAAACGTATATGGCATATATTTGAAAGCATGTATACTACAAAATCTAATTTATATTATAATTTAAGAAAAATGTACTAGTATCATGAAAATATATGTAGCATTACTTTGGAAGAAAGTATATTACAACTAAGGAACGTATGTTATTATTTAAGAAAATGAGTTACTAACACAAAAGCATATGTACTATGATATAAATAACTTCATAGTTCTATGCATTCCAAATCATAGATCATAAGCAAGAATCTAAATAAAGGGAACATAATTCCTAACATTTCTTCCTAATACCAAAACAAAAACTCTAACTAAAAGTGAGACTCGAAGACTACCTATTAGAAGACCTTTGAAATTCTAAGAATTTCCTCCAAGCTACCTTGAGCTTCCTTAGACCTTATAGAAAATTTTTAAACTTCAACTAGGGTGTAGTCCTTCACTTGGATGTGTCCACTCCCTTAGTTGATTTTGGTGTGCCCAAACTCAAAGTGAAATCCTTCTATTTATAGGTGCAGATTTCACTATTCCTACCTATCCCTTCCTTATTTTTTGAAATACATATTACTATTCCTGTCTACCCCTTTCACTAATATTTTATTCCTAACTAAGTCTTCCTTATTATTTGAATATTAGTTGCTATTCTTACCTAACTCTTTTATATTATTTTAATTTTTTTTGTAGGATGACCTTTACTATACACATTTGCCTTTTCTTAGCTTAACATTATTTTTACTATTCATGGAAGCTTCTATTGCTTTTATATTTATTATTATTGTTATTATTTTACTATATTCATTGATGTCTATTACTATTTATTAATCTCCCTTACTTTGTATTTTATTATTTATTTTATTTTTCATGGATGCCTCCTACTTTTCCACTATCTATAACTTAATTAATCTTATACTATTGGAACTCTTTACTCTTCCAATTACTATTATTATTGTATGGTATTATCATTTTAACTTTGCACCCACAACTTTAAAATCTTCTTCTTTTAAATTCTTTTGAACCTCCAGTTACGTATTACACCTTGTCATCACGGACTAACCTAAGGTGGTTCACCTCCAACTGTAATTTGCAATATTTGTAGTGAACGTGGATTCACCCAACTCTTGTGGCATTTCTAGCGTTAATAAAAAAAATAATTAAATAAAGGAGTTGTTAGAACTATAAAAAAAGAAAAGTAAATAAATTTCAAGTAGTTACACTTCAAATATAATCGATTACCTTCAATAGCAAATCGATAATGACTTTGACTTAAACAAATTATTACACTCCCTTTGGTTATAGAAAAATTGTATATTTTGTTGAACTAAATTACAAATAATAATTAGAACCAAGAAAATAGAAAAATAAATAAACGTCAAGTGGTTGGACTTCAAATATAATTAATCATCTTCAATATGCAATGAATAATGACATTGATTAAAACAAATTATTATACTCCGATTGGTTCCAGGATAATTGTATATTTTGGACAACTAAGTTACAAACAGAAGTTAGAATAAAAAAAAATAAGAGAAGTAAACGAACCTCATGTAGTTAGACTTCCAACATAATTGATTATCTTCCATAGCCCATCGATATTGATTTTGATTGAAACAAATTATTATACTATCTTTGGTGCCAGGAAAATAGTATATTTTGTAGTACTAAGTTATAACGATTAGTTAGAATAAAAAAAAAAATGAAAAGTAAATAAACTTAGACTGCAAACATAATTGATAAAATTCCATAGCCAACTGAAAATGACTTTGATTGAAACAAATTATTATACTCTCTTTGGCGCCAAGAAAATTGTACTCCCTCTGTCCCACAAGAGTCCATATTGAGTTTTGAGTTTTTTATTATTTTTAGTGCAAATATAGAAACTCAATGTGAACCATTTTCTTGGGATGCAGATAGTATATTTTTTTTCAACTATAGTAAAAATAGTAGTAAGAATCAGGAACAAGAAAAATAAATAAACCTCATGAAGTATTTAGACTTCACATATTTTTGATTATTTGCCATAACCAAGTGATAAAGACTTCGATTGAAACAAATTTTTATACTAATTTTTCAATGAAGAATTTTCTATTTTGTTGAATTCATTTTGACCGGAATAATTACCAACTTGGCTCTGCATAGATATTCCAAAATTACCTTTAGTTTAATTCACTTTTACCGGCATAATTGCAAAAAATAATTGTCTAACAGGTTGGGAAAATGAAAAATTATTTGGTAATTTGTTCACGGCTGGGGTTAAGATTAATAGAGCAAAGTCTACCAGGGCACGCTTTGAAACTTGGAAATTGACATTTGGAGGTAAGTATATATTATGTTGGGACAAAGAATCCCATATCGTTGTTGTGAAAGATCTGTCACTCGTTTATAAGTTCCAAAGGCTGCCCCACTCATTGCCAATTGGTTTTTGAGATGGGAGTCAAGGTGATTTTTGACATGGTATCAGAGCCCACGATCTGGGAACCTGTGATGACTATGGATCCATGTGTGCTGGCTTGTGGACTGATCCGGTAGTATATCCGGAGTGTGAACCTGTGTGTACGGGGTTGTTGACTGACCGGACAGTATATTCAGAATTGTGCACTGACCCAACAGTATATTTGGTAAATTGCAACCCCAATAGGCTAAATACCTTAGGTTTGAGGGAGGGTATTGGAACAAACAATTTCACATCGTTGTCATGAAAGTTCTGTCATCTGTTTATAAACTTCAAAGGTCACCCCACTCACTGCCAATTTATTTTGAGATGGGAGTCCAATGTGACTTTGGACCAAATGGCTTTATTAAGAGTTTTCACATATTGAGTTACTATAACTTTAACGGTAACAGTAACTAGTAACATATAATACTCTTTCTATCAAACACAGTTCACACTCAGTTAAAAGAAATTATGGAAATTCAATAGGATGGAAGAAGTTGCTTTTAATGATTAAAGTACACCTATTGATGTTTTGAACCACGCTTCACGGTAATAATAGCTATATATTCTCTGAATCTCATAGAAAATTTCTGAATTTTATAATTATTTTTTTAATAATATGAGTTATTTTCTAGAGAACATTTAAATTGAATGAGGATGAAAGATAGAAATGTTTATTTTTGTTTCCTCTCTTTTGTGTTATAATTATATACTAGATGCTTGGCCCGGACAGATGCCCGGGCGCCCCCTCTAAATTACTATTTTATTAAAATCTAATTGAATTACTATTTTTTGAGGAATTAATTTAGCGTATATATCATTTATGCTATGATTTGGGGCTTAAAAAAATATACCTATAAATCTGAGGTTATAAGGGAATAATAAATAATTAGTTTATAAGGCATTATTCTTAATTGCTGGATTTAGGTATTTTTATTTTTTGAGTTTGAATTTGAATTTGAATTCAAATTCAAAACTATACGATTGGACATTTGAATTTGAATTAATATATCCATTCGTTTGAAATGTAACTGATCCTTATTTGTAGTAAAACATGTGTTTCTTTTTTTAAAAAAAAATTATATAACTTCTAATTAAAAGAGACTTACACGTGGCAAAAAGACTTCTGAAATGTGAAATATGATGCATTGGAGCCAAAACAGATGCATACGTAGTTGGCACATAAGATTCATGTCTTTTGCTTTAATAGGGTAAAAGGGATGTATAATTTTCCATAATATTAGTGTTTACTCCATCCGTTACATAAGAAATAAGTAACAGATGTAAAATATGTTCATCAGGAAGATGAAGAATTTCTACTTGTTAAACACTAAATTATTTTAATTGAATTTAACTATTATAAACAAGATCGAAGAAGTTTGAAAATAAATAATTAACAATTTAACTAATAAGTTTTTAGAAAACAAAAAAAAATTTAAATTTTAAGAAATTAAATATTAACTATATATTATTAAATTTTGAAATTGTTAGTAAAAACTAAATATTATTAAATTATGAAAAGAATAAAAAATAAAAAAATCACATTGTTTTTTGGCTTGGCTCCAGTGATTTTATAAGTTATTTTCTTAACTTACATAGTTAAATTTTAGTATTAAAGTAGTTTAACAAAACATTTTGATTTAATTTTACCTTTGGAACAATTAATTACAAGCTTATCAACTTTCTAAATTTAGTTAATTTCAAACAAATTATCACAAATTACAAAAACTAAATTACGATTAAAATTTACATGTTCATTATGCATATAACTAATTTTTTCTAAGCTGATCATATTTGGTTAAATAAGTTGAACGCAACAAAGTTAATATTTATTTTTTTATTATACATGTTGATTCAAATTTTAATTGCATGCCACTAATAAAATTTCTGTATTAATATATATATATATATATATATATATAGAGAGAGAGAGAGAGAGAGAGAGAAAGAGATTATTAAGTTTAACTTTTTCAAGAAAATTTTCTTTTCTTTTTCTTTTAATTATTAATTAATCACTATATTAAGTGAAACATAATAATGTATATAGGGTATATAAAAGGGTCGCCTTGGCCATTTCTCTAGTAATTGAACCGTTAACAACTATTATTACCACGTGGGAGAGGACGTCTGATGTTAGCTTAAGGATGAATTGCAGATACATACGTATATGATGTATGTGGATGTGTTCATATTTCCCCCGCATCTAAACGTTAATTAATTACCTTATTGGAAAAAAAAGCGTACTTTTACAAAAGGTCAGATATTGATGGAATAGATCTTGCTTTAGTTCTCCATGGAGCAAATTAATACATTCTCCATCTAAAAATGCAGTTTGCTTTTTATTTTTAATACAATTTATACCTAAAGTAAATATTTAAACAAAATAAAATATTTTTGGCTGATAGAATGTATCAGTTTACAAATTGGATCGGCACCATAAGCCACCAGATCGATGGTTTATTAAATTCCGAAAACAAAGATCAGTACAACTTTTGATGAAAGAAAAAGTTTAATTAACCACAACAGACCCCTTTGATTGATTAATAAACTTAAACTAATTAATAACTGTCCGGGCGAAAAAGTTTAATTAACCACAAGACTTACTTTTATTTGTTCTTTCTACCAAACTTGCTTAGGTGCGGGTCATTGGAATTGCCTACTTGATTACTTCAACATAAGCCACCTGATTAAGTTTTCTTTTTGGAGATCTTAAAGTGAAATCCATCTGGGAAATTTATAAGAGGGGATCGCACGATCTTTCCACCCTTAACCATCTTCCATCTGGGAAAAAGCAAAAAGAAAGTGGTAAAAATACGTTAAATGCATTGAATTTTGTTCCTGAGTTATTAATGTTACCTGTATTTTGAAACCAAAACATGTAAGAAAGCGGCCATGAATGCCCTGCTGTATTCTGCTCCCGCACACTGCTTCATTCCTGATCCGAATGGCATAAAACATTTTGATACAACTTCGGGATTGATGTCCTGTGTTTAGTAGAAATAATAAAACATCATGAATTATGGTTACTGAACATTCAAATCAACGTGTCCCCTTCGATATACAGCAAATATATAGTAATACAGAAAAGTGTTACAGATGAGCAAATTTTTCAACTTTCCGGAGAAATTCGTTATTTATACATACCTTCCAACGGCCTGGATTGAATGAAAGGGGATCTTCAAAGTAACTAGGGTTCAAATGCATAGCTGAAGAAGCAATTATAATTCCCCATCCTTGTGGAATAATATACCCTGTTGAAGTTATGAATGTCACATCACCAAGAATATATCTCGGTTAATGTATCTCGAAGGGTAACGATATAGAAAAAAATCTGATTTGTTTTTTTTTTTCCCATCAACTATATATTTTTGTAAATTCAAGAGTCTTCTTCTACCAGACTTGGTCCAGCTAAGAACAATAGGATTTTTTTTTTTTTTTATCAACAAGATATATAATTTGAAAAATGGAGTTTGCATTGGACAATTTCGAATATTCTGAAGTTGGTTTGTCAAAAAAAGGATTTTAAAGTGAAGTTAAAACTAATTATAATTGTACCATTGACCGGAATATCTTTCATGGCTCGACGATATAACCCCGGAGCAATGTTTCCCAACCTAAGGACTTCATTGATAACCTGTATTATTAAACATTTATAACCTAAAATAGTTATAACCTAAAACAGTAAGATGAGGGCAATGGCTAATTGCCACCCAACAAAATTCTAGGGTAAGAAAGTATTACTTGAATGGTAAATGTCATGGACTTGAATTCACTCCATGTTAACGGAGTATCTAAATTTTCCCGATTCTTAAAGATCGCCTCATGCTCTGCCTGCAATAACATACTTTAAAAAATTACTGATGCTAAGGTTTTCGATTTCTTTTGTTTCAGTTTACTCTGGCCGTTTTAAAATACAAGTCAACTCAACAAATTCGACCCTTCAACGCAATTTTCTAAGTATCAGCGTACCGAAAGGATAGGGTAAAGAAAAAGAAGTGAGAATGATCATATATTTAACGCATAAAATATTACTTCTTTTCTCAAAAATACGAAAAAGTTTGTATTAATAAATATGTAACTCTTATTGTCGGATAAAGAATGTATGTACTAACCGTTAGTTCCTCCAAAGTTGTTGGATGATCAGCAAGTAGCTTAATAGCTAATGCTAACGTTGATGCTATGGTCGGAGCGATGTTAAATGAAAAACCAAACAATAATTGAGCAATAACATCCTCTTTGATGTCTGACTGATCGGTGCTGATGTCTTGGATGAGGTGGTCAAGCAAGTTTCCATGGCCCCTTTTGGGTGACGCCAGACGTTTCTCCACAACACCTTTCAACCACCCTCTCAACCTTTTATGAATCTAACAGGAATTTCTCATTTCATGAAAACTGATAATAACTTTTAATTTCAAAAACTATATGAAAAGATTTGCAATAGTTTATGATTCGTAAACCTAGACAACAAATTATAACAACAAAAAAAAAGTTACTCTTTTGATGTTCTCTATATGTTATCATCTTTGACGGACGTGATGAAGAAATATTATCCAGAAAATTAACTTAACTTATTTTTGTTTTTGAAACACCTCTCTAACTTTATAAACGTGTGATGGGATGGAATAAAATACTATATCAATTCACGAAAATTAAAAGGAAAATAATGTATTATTATATATATACCTGCAAACATTTGTGATGTGTACTACCGGGAAAGTTCAGGGGGAAGCACATTTGTCCTTCCGTCAAGTCCATGTACATTTTACTTGCATCAAATGGTGCATCTTCAAAATCACCACCAAATAGCAATTGCGCACCAAAATTGAGTGTCATCTGTTAAACAAATAACTCAAACTTTTTAGACCGGATATCATATTATAAAATTCCAGGCATTTTACGCAAACCAATGAATAATGGATGTCATCATCACGTTTAGTTTGTTAACTTTCTAATCTAATTAAGCAATACTTTTAGAATGTTAAATTTAAGTAATGAAATCATACATCCATGGTTGCATGTTTCAGTTCAACTGATGCTTGAGTCGACCATTTAACAAGGGTTTTGTTCACCACGTCTTCCATTTGAGGAAGTAACTTCTCTTTCAGGGTCTCTACCCCGAAGTAACTCAAGATCAAACTCCTGTTGTATTTTTGGTTGGAAAACTGCTTTGATTGTTGAAATATCTTTGCAAATGTGTCCATGCCCCATGGCACCACAAGCTTACCATCTTGGCGGAGGAGAAAGTGATTAAATTCAGGGTCTGCCGTGACGATGACCGGCCGGCCGGCTACATTTGTTCGGAAAATTGGGCCGTACCTGAAATGTAACACAAGACGTTAAGAAAAACCCATTCGTTATGTACATGACAATCTAACTAATAAAGTGAACTAAATGGAAAGAAACATCCAAATGACCTCTTGAAGTACAGTACGCGGTTGAATTTGATACTGTCTCTAATAATCTATATCTTGAAAGTTCTAATTCAATCCATAAACTTTTCTATTGAAAAGGTTTCGTTAATAGAACTGCAGAAAGTTACGTACCAATTGACTTACAAAGGCTGAAGTTCACTCCATAAAATGTCAAAAAAATTGGAAGATTTATGCAGATGGCGCTTAGGAGAGAATAACGTATTTTCCGACACTTCAGTTCTTTGATAACTTAATCAATCTTTTAGTTAGACTGAATAACAAATGCTACAAAACAACATTGAAACGACAATAAGAATTGATGTAACCCTCAAATCTTAAAGATCAATGATTCAACTTAATGCATTCTATCTGTTTTAAAGAAATAATTCATTTCGTAGGATTAAAAAATTGTAAAAGAAAGTGCAATATTTTTCTGGGTTGAAAGCAGTATAAAATTTTTTTTTTTTTTTTAGGTACAAAAAGCAGTATAATAAGTTATCGTACCTTTTGAATCTTTTGGCGAAAAATGTGTGAAGGTCAATGGATGGAGAGGAAAAATTTAACTGAAGAGTTTCACCGATGAAGGGAAAGCCCATTGAACCAGGAGGGAGAATTCCCTTGCGTTTGGGACTGCTCCATTTGTAAGCATACCGGGTTGTGAAAACTGCTATAATGGCTATAACAATAGAGGCAATTGTTAAGACCAGATCCATTGTGGTCGATGGAAAAATATAGGCAAGGGAAGTCGGTAAAATGGATCGGTAACGTCGAGAAAAGGATTGGCTCTGAGGGCTGGGCTTGGGGGGTCTCCTCCTGGTGAAAGATTTTCAATATTTCAGGGTTTCAAAGAAAAGGCAAGCCTGTTTCTCTAATTAAAGAGATCATCAGAAGATACAAAATGAGTTAGGAATGAGTTACAAACTGATGAGAATCAACGTTAATCAGAACTATCTAGCTTGCTTGCACATACATATACTCAAAAAAGACGACTCAATTATTGGCAGCAAACTTTAAATTCGTCGAACGCAAATGTAATTATTTGCAAGCTTTTTTAATTTAATTTCTACTTGAAGATGACCTTTAATCAAAGATAATGCAAATCATCGCATCAATGTATAATTCATAACCACTCATTATTTATGCCGAAAAATAGACTAACAAACAATGTCAGCTTGTCTTAGTTACAAAAGTCAGATCGAAAGCACTAATTTTCTATATTTTTATTATTTTCTATCGTAGATAAGACGAGATAGCCAACCTATGATGACTCTCCAATGTGAAAGCGTATATAACTGAATTTAATAACTGCAACAGATAATCAAAGTGTGCATCTACCCCATTTGATGGTAATATAAAACTCATGAGAAAAACTTGTTTAATACCTTGGAAACTGAAAAAAAAAATTGTTTAAGTTTGCCAAATCTAATGCTTAAAAATTAATTAACAATCTTTGATACAAACAAAGTCACGAAAGGCACGCGTAAGAGCGTGAAAATTTCTCATCTATTAATTAAAACATCCACAGTTTTATATGGTCATTATTTTTTGGTTATGTTTGCTTTCTACGTTGGGATCGAAATTGAAAATACCGTTTAAGTTGAAGCGTAAATATTGCTAGGTGAATAGTGTTAGAGTTTCAAGTACAGGTGTTGGCTCGATTCTAGCAAATCTGATCCAAACCACATGGGCCGATCGCGATAATTATTTCGGCCTAAATGGTTTTTAGAAATCGGCCAAGGATAATGAATAAAGAAGAGATGAGTCCGGATAAGAAGATATGTTAGCAGCCTCTAGTCCGATTTGGAGAAGGGGTCGTCTATGCAAGACAATCCGATTCGGGGAAGGAGTCTTTGGCACAGCATAATCCTTGTCAAATTAGAAGTTCAAAATGGCACGATGAGGGTTTCGGCTGAGGAGCGGTATAAAAAGGAAAGCTGAAAGCGAAGAAGGGACAATCAATCATCATAATGAATATCAGATTTTCATCTTTTTTTTATCATTTACGTTTTCACCATTATATTTTTTCAAACTTTTTGCACATTTCTTTTATTCAAGTGTAAAAATCATAATCTCCATAGTAGTCCCAAGCTATTCATAGCAAGGATAACCACAAGAAATCATAATAAAATAGGCCCCTTAGCCGTTTTACTTCATAACTCAAACTTTATTTTTAGTGGATCATCGAAGGAGGCGTATTGGCCGCTTTATCTTTTCGTACAAACGGTGTTGGTATTTGCTTCGATAGTGTGACGTTTCACCATCGCTCTTCGCGTATTTCACACTTTCTTTGAAATAAGTTAGGAACAAATCGGACTTCACATCTAAATACAATTTTCGCTCAAACATAAAATTTGGCATGCTCAGTGGGACTGATTTATGTGTCTTGTTCGTCGCATAAAGAAGGGAAATAATGTCAGCAACTCAATCGTCAACAGTTGTACCATCGGCAGGACAAGTTTCCTTTCCGATTCAGACTTCTGCGACGAATTGAGGTTCAATACTGATATCCACTTCTATCCACATTTCAGCAATTGAGTCACATGTGACCATTGTAAACCATCAATCGTCTGGTGCGTACCAACTTTTGAATCAACAAAGGCTCAATATGTTTAATAGCGGAATCGGAATGTTTGACGAGAGATCAAGCTTTTTGAGTTCTTTTCAAAGCCCAGCATTTCAAAGTTCTGGGTTTCACAGCCCAGTTTTTCAAGCCCAATATTTTAGAATCAAGGATCTTCGTAGCAGTCTCTGCCAACAGCATTGGAAATGACGCAACAAAGAGTTATTATGTTGGAGCAACAGGTAGCATCTCAAGCAGACATGACAGCACGATTGGAACAGGCATTGTGGATTTCAAACCCGCAAAATGTGGGTTTTGACACAAGAAATCTAGGGGTCAATAGATCGGCACCTCCAAGCACTAGCACGACTGCAGATGCAACTCAAGCAAAAGCGTCACCTGTTCGTGTGATCTAGAACCCATTATACAATACTATATTTCATACACCCGCAACAGGTAGGCCTGTACAGAATACAGGTGTAGGTTCAAGTGACAATGTGTTACAAACTGCTAGAAATGTTGTGGTCATGGTTTTCACTGTTGGTATTATCCAGCAACTCCAAGTTAACCGGCGTTTACACCACCGCCTGGTAATTTCACATTTGATGGCCACCAGTTGCCTCCATTGTCAGCTCAATACAGTGGAAAAACTAGCTTGAATGGACACTAGGACAATTTATGGCTCAGCAAAATTATCATGTCTCTTTGCCTGCTAGTCCAGAAGGATATACAGGATGGCGTCAGTAAGTAACGTTGCAAGAGAAGCACAAATGTTGGGCTAATTGCAGTCGCAAAATATGGTGATACCATTTTCTGTGCCAATGGTGCCAACACAGAAGATTCCAGCCCTGATTTCGCGGCAGTTGATAGGACAGAAAACTTTTGTCGACCGGGACACGTGGCGCAATGAACTATAGGGGCAGGATCTTTAGTTCAAGGGCTACCCGTTGTGGGGGTGAATCAAGTACCTTTGAATGGCACTCTAGAGCAAACCGGCCATCATACACGAAACAACAGTGACCGTCGTTTTATTTTGTATCAAATCGAGTTGAGCCACAAGCATCAGATGGTAATCCTGCAGCTACAAATTTTCCCGATCCAAATATACCTCAAGGGTCAATCCGAATTTAGTTCAGCCACATCCTACGTTAGAAGATAATATGGAAGACCAGCAATGGCTGGATTATGAAGCCAACCCGATCATGAATCGGAATTGATAGAATATATAAATACGGAAACCCTAATCAGGGTTTTCGATAATCACGGCTAGGGTTATTGTAATATTGTACTATATATATGATGTTGTACACATGTAATAAGACACGAAAAATCATTCTTTCATGGTATCAGAGCACTTTCCCATCCACTTTCCCTTTACACTTTCCCATCCACCCTTTGGGCTCAATCTCGCGCACCGGCTTCTTAATCATGTCCGGCGTTCGCTGCTTCCGTCTCTTCTCATGTCTGGCATCAACGCCTTGGTCACCCCAATTCTTCTGTTTTATCTACATTAGTGTCACATCGCCGCCTTCCTGGTTCGGTGTCTTCCTCAAATAAGTTTAGTCTTTGTCAGGCTTGTCAAATTGGGAAGCATCATAAGCTCCGTTTTATGCCTTCTACTTCAGTTACTTTCAAAGCTTTTGATTTAATCCATACCGATGTTTGGACTTCTTCCTGTCTTTCATTTAGTGGTTTCAAGTATTTTGTCCTTTTTCTTGATGATTTTACTCATTATTTATGGGTGTATCCACTTAAACACAAATCTGAGGTGCCTCACAAATTTATTCACTTCTATACTCTTAAAAACTTTTTTATGAAACCTCTTTCCCATTTCATCAACTATCTTCGGTTCCACCACTCTCTACTCCCAACTCCCGTTTTAAACATCCTTCGTTTCTCGTTCCACGGTCCATTCCCACTTCCGTGATACCTTCACCTCCTCAACAAAAAGTGTCAACTGTTCCTTTTCTATATTCAGACCCTACACCTTCTACTTCCTTGTCAACTCATTTGGGTCCTCCTTCTTCAAACCCTCCCACTCATCATATGGTCACCCGCACTCGGGATGGCACCCGTAAACCTAAACAGATCCCCTCTCTTACTACTACTACTACAACATCTTCACTTCTCCATGAACCAAAATCTTTCACTGAGGCCAATAAATACCCTGAATGGCGAGCTACTATGAGTGATGAATTTAATGCTTTCCTCACTAACCATACATGGGATTTGGTCCCTCCCCCTATTTCTGCTAACATTATTGGCTCAAAATGGATTTTTCGAGTTAAGCTCAAATCCGATGGTTCACTTGATCGATGTAAAGTACGTTTGGTCACTCAAGGTTACAATCAAAAGCCTGGTAGTGATTATGATCAAACGTTCAGTCTAGTGGTTAAACCAGTGACAATTCGGAGTGTATTAAGCATTGCTGCTTCTTGCAATTGACCCGTCCATCAGTTGGATGTTAAAAATGCATTTTTGCATGGTCATCTCAATGAAATTGTCTACATGAAACAGCCTACTGGTTTTGTTCATCCAGATCATCCTCACTATGTCTGTCGATTGAACAAAGCTCTTTATGGCTTAAAGCAGGCTCCTCGAGCTTGGTTTCATAGACATGTGTATTCTACTGGATCAGACATAGCAGTTTTGTTACTTTATGTTGATGACCTTCTCTTGACAGCATCTAGTGATCGTCTGCTCACCACTATTATTCAGTCGTTGAAGGGTGCTTTTGCCATGACTGATCTTGGTCCAATCAGCTATTTTCTCGGTGTTTCTGTTGCTCCTCACTCTGGTGGTTGGTTTTTACACCAACGTAAGTATGCTGAGGAATTGTTGGCTCGTAGTCATCTCACTGATGCCAATCCTGTTCCAACTCCCCTTGCTCCTGCTTTTCAGTTCTCTGTTGATGAGTCTCCGCCTTTTCACAATCCAATTCTCCATCGGAGCTTGGTGGGTGCCTTACAGTATCTTACCTTCACCAGACCGGACCTTCAGTATGCGGTCAACCTTGTCTATCAGCATATGCATGATCCCCGGGAACAGCATTTTCAAGCTGTCAAACGTATTCTACGATATATTAAAAGCACACTTCATTATGGCATTCATCTGCGCGCTGGTCCTCTTGATCGCCTGGTTACTTATTTTGATGCTGATTGGGCCGGGTGTCCCACTACTCGCTGTTCTACCACTGGTTTTTGTGTCTTCTTAGGCTCCTCTCTCATTTCCTGGTCCTCCAAGAAACAATCTACAGTTTCCAGATCTTCGGCTGAGTCTGAATATCGTGCGGTTGCTTCTGCTTTGGCTGAAACGGTTTGGTTAGAGAATCTTCTGTCAGAACTTCATATCAAGCTTCCTCAGCGCCCAGTGATCTTGTGTGACAATGTCTCTGCTACAACCTAGCTGCCAATCCTATTAATCATGCTCGAACCAAATATATTGGTCTTGACATTCATTTTGTTCGTGAACGTGTCGCTGCTGGTCTTCTTCGAGTTCTTCATATCTCCACCTAGTCTCAACTAGCAGATGTGTTCACCAAATCCTTACCTAAGGATAAATTTTATTCGTTTAGAACCAATCTGTGCATGATTTCCACTCCTGCCCTGATTGCGGGGGGATGATAGAATATATAAATACGGAAACCCTAATTAGGGTTTCCGATAATCACGGCTAGGGTTATTGTAATATTGTACTATATATATGATGTTGTACACATGTAATAAGACACGAAAAATTATTCTTGCACGAATCAAGCTCAAGCTGCAGGTCGACACTATGTTAATCAACCAGCTATGAATGTTAATGGAAGAATGGTCTGCAACAAAGATTATTTGGCCAAAGAGGTGGTGTTCATAGGATTGATCTTGGAAGTAAACGACGACAGGATCAGGCTATAATTGGAAAATTTCCAGCAACAATCTCGAAGATGGAGTAGAACAGACCGTGAATACGAAAGCAATCATTAAACGAATGTTAGAGGACATGGTACCCAAGGAGTTAGGTAGAGAGAATCCAGAAGTTGCGGGGAAGACATACACAGACTTTATTTATTGGGAACCGTTTCCTAGAAACTTCAAGAATCCTGATTTCAAATAGTTTTCAGGTGATGATGATAAAATGCCAGAAGATCATATAAGTCTCTTCGAGTTGCAATGTGGTACTGTGAGTAATAATACTTAATCAAGTTATGCTCGTTTCCTTATTCTTTGAAAGGAACTGCATTTGTTGGGTATAAGTCTTTAGCACTTGGATTGATTCCTTTGTGGGAAGTACAACAGAGGGAATTTTTATTACACTTTCATAGAGATATAACTCGACTATCTATTGTAGATTTGTCGAAGATTCAACAGAAGTTTTGGTGAAACTGTAGAGGCATATTTGATCAGGTTCAAGCAGATGTATACGAAAATTCCCGACAAGTATGATGAACATATCATTGTCAAAATGGCTATCTCGGGAATCCAGGATTATAATGTGAAGTTGGCTATGGTACCCCATTATGTACGTTCATTGAATAACCTGGCGGATATTGTTCATCGATGTGAGAAGGTTATGAGGGACAAAAGACATAAGAACCCAGGTAAGGCAAATCAATGGTTCAATAAAAATCCAGTGGCAGAGATAAATCAGAATTTGTGGGGATAAAACAATGATGATGATCAGTATGATGTTAATGCTCTCAAAACCGTCAATGTGTGGAATTATACTTGTGAAGCATTGCGTCGACCAACTGTTCCGCATGCTTATGGTACACCCCCACCAATTGGAGCACCTGCTGGGACTCAAGGTCGAACTGATGCAGCTAATGCAAGAATAGTTTACTCCTTCGACATTTCATAGCAAGAGGGGATTTTTCTACATATGTTTAAAAAATTGCACATCCAATATAGAAAAGGTCATCGTCAGCCAAAACTTGCACATATCGCTGAAAAAACTTATTTAAGTATCATATGTCTTAGACTCACAATATTAATGATTCTGTGGTATTTAGAAACAAACTCCAGAAGATGATAGATGATGGCAATATTGTGATGGAGGATCCTGTGGAAATGAATGTCAACCCTTTTGCCATAGCATTAGGTCCGTGGTAACTGGCTGTGAAGAGTGTGACAAAGTATTCAGTCGATTCAAGTGACAACTCCAAGAATTAGGGACCAAATTTGGCGGGCATCTACATCGTCAAGCATCACGTCTGTCGATGAAAGAAGTTACTATTTTGATAAATGGGCAATGACAACAAGCTATGGCGGCAATGCATCAAAATATTTATAAGGTTAGGAACTTGTGCCTGTGCATTCTCGGTTGGGTATGTTTCCAACACCCAACCAAGAAACGGGATATCTTGGCCTTCAGTATGGCAATGTATCGGGACAACAACATCACAAAGAACCGGTGCATCAAGGGTGGTCAGACCATCGGTAGTACAGGATGACAAATGGCACCGGGTTGTGCATCATAAATTTCCTAGTGATAGAGTCCATAAATTGTGTTTTAATGTTGATATTTTATTAGTTTATGGACTCGGATTGATTGAATTCATTAGTTTTGTTATTAATTCATGTTAGGAGCTGGAAATAAGAGATTGGAGCTGATTTTGTCTAATTTGGACGTCTAGGGAACTGTTTGAAAAATTGAAGAAGCTTTGGGGCAAAAGTGATAAAAATGCAAACTTAGAGGACCAATCTGAAAATTTCGGATTTCTTTTTTCTTTTCCAGCGGCTGACCTAATTTCCTCTTTTAAATAGACTTTTAATTTTATTTTATGAGAGCAGCCATGCATAGGCCAAAAGCTAGCACCTCAAACCTTTTATTTCTTCTAATTTTTCTTGAATTTCTATGGAGATTAAAGCCGCCATGTTTCCATGCATGAGTGGCTAAGGATTTTCTTTCTGATTCAAGGGATTTATTCAATTATTCCATTATGAGGTTCTGTTCTTAATTTATTACTCCTTCCTATAATTTAAGTATTTGTTGATTCTTGTATTGAGTTATGAAAGTAGATATCATTCAAATTGACAACTTGATTTGTTATTTATTTTCTAGTGCTATCTGCTAGTTGAATGTTACGTAATAGACAAGAACCGGTAGTACTGAGTAACAATTAGACAAAGCTTGTACACTGGTGAGACATTGAATACGCATGTTAGTTTAAATGTCGAATCAATGAGGCAAAGTCTGAATAGTTGCAGCTATCTGAATTATTTAGATTTTGGTTCAACTATATTTCCTTGGTATTTATGCTGTCAATATTTGGTATGGAACGCTATCGTGCCCAGCTAAATTATGATAAGAACTGGATGAGTGCTAGGCTTGGTTAGTTAATTTAGGGAAATTAATTAATTTATTACGGTTATCCTAATAGATCTTTGGTTGAATGCTTAAATTAGAAGAGTAGTTTTAGTACCATGTGATTAATGAAATAATTGAGTTATCCATCCCTTGAGTCAGAAGTCTGTTACTTTGGTTTCTTTTCATTTATTTAGTTTTTGTTATTCGAATTTTATTATCATAGATTTAGAAAAACAATCCAAAAATCCATCTTTGCATTAATTTGAAGGAAATAATCTATCGTTCCCTGAGGAGACGACCTTACTTCTCTATATGTAGTTTAAAGTAGGTTAATTTATTTGTGTGGCTTGACACCCCATCAAATTGGCATCGTTGCCAGGGAACAGTACTAAGTGATTTGTTTCCTTTAAAATTTTGTTTTGTTTTGTTTCGTTTTATTTTTCCTTTTGCAATGGACTCTTATGCACACCATAATTGAACTGATGAGGTAAGTTCTTCATATCTTGAGCAAAAATTATTTGAACTAATTTTTCTTGTGAAAAATATGGCTATAGGTTAACAGAAATAAGTCCAAAGATGCGGTATTTGTTTAATGGCTGGTCATACTAGCGATTTTTGTCCAAAATTACCATACTACCAGTGGGAGGGTCAGAATGCCATGAGAGAATCTTGGAGACCCCCACAAGAAGGATATGAACCTCGTTCACATTCATATGATCCAGGCTAGCAGGATTATCAGAATTTCAATTATGAGTATCAGCCATTTCAGCCACAAGTTTATCATGTTCCGGAACCTCCACAGTCTCAAAGCTCAGGTAGTCTTTAGATGAGATTGTTAACGCTTTCGCAAAATACTCTTGAATTTGAACAGGAAACAAGAGCAAGCATACAGGATTTGGGGAGCCGAATTAGCCAGCTAGCTAATGCTATTAGCAAGTTCGAAGTCTCAAAGCCTGTGGAATTAACATCTCCATCGGTAGTTAATCCTATTGAAAGTGCGTGTGCCATGAAGGAGGTAAGTCCCAAAAATGATGTATCTCAAACGAAGGTAGAGAAAGAAATTGCTAGAGACGAGCCACATTATGTGGTACTTCCTCCGTTTCCTAGCAGATTCTCAAGGGCCGAATTAGAAAAAATGAAATATCCATTCATAGAACAGGTTTATGGTGTCGAGACTGCAGCAATTCAAAACGCAGAAAATTTGAAACATATGAGAGTAGAGAAAAATGAGGTAGAGGCATTGGATGACAATGAGGTAATTGATCTTTCTATTTTATTTAGTCAAACTAAAGCAGCTGATACTTCTTTTTCAGATATGTCAGTAGAGCCAAAGATAGAGGAGCCCAAACGGAATGTGGTGGAGAATTTTTCCAAGGATGAGGTATATGTACATTTGGTGAAAAATTTTGACAAGCTGCCTTATAACGGTGAGCTTCTTAAGAAGTTTTGTACTAAAAAGAAAGAGTTCTAATTCCATGGTGTCGAGGTAGTTTTAATTGGGAAAAATGTATCTATTACACCACAATCAAAATTTTCTTCCAAATGCAAGAATCCAGGTATGGTTACTACTTCATGTACTTTTAATGATGCATTTAAGGATTTGAAGCCTCCAAAAGTTGTTTTAATACCATTATCTAAATCTCTTGAGTGTGCATATGGACATCTATCTCGACCTCCTGAAATAGGGCAAATCGTAGATGCAAGTTTCGTGAGTCTAGATAGATGTGAAGTGTTTAAAGAATCAGTAAGAGGAGACTATTTTCCACCTCATTTTGTTGAATCAATGTCTAAATATGAATTTGGTCTATCTAACTTCGATTTCCTTGGATGTTGCTCAAAATTTTATCTACCGTTGTTAGGTGGAAGTTCAAAATTTCCACCTTGAGACACACCAAATTGGTCTAGCCAAAGACCATAAAGAAAGGCGCTTATTGGGAGGCAACCCAAGTTTACTTGATTGTGTTTTGATTTGTTAAATTAGTTTTGTCAGTTGAAATTTAGTTTTTCATGCATGTTTAGTGTTTTATTTTAATAAAAAAAAAAAGAAATTTTTTAAGCGGGATCATGGGTAAGATAATGTTTGGTTCGCTGCATTTTTATTGGAGTAATTTTCTTTTAGGCGTGATCATGCCTAAGAGAAGAAAGGATTCTGAAATTTTGATTTAATTTTTGACAATGACCCATGAATCTCCATCCTTTCTAGACGTGATCACGTCTAACACGAACATAGTCATTTTTTTTAAAATAAAAAAGTACTGTCGTTTTTTTTTTCCTTCTTCAGGAACCTACAATTCCACATTACCAGCGGCGGATTAGCATTGATAGCCATCTGCTTCACATCCATCACCGATTCCTATTGTTGCCGGCAGCCAGGTTTCTCCACCACTGCACCACAGCAAGGGCGCCGCTCTCTTTGTCCCGATTAATTCCAGCGGCTACACCATAATGTCCAGTGCACTCCTTCATCTTCCTTGGCGGGCAATTCTATCTGTTTACCACCGTCGTCATCATCGTTCAATTCTACTCCATCCACCATCAACCATGACTATCATTAACATTGTTCGCACTGCCGCTCCGATCTCATCGTCGTCGACCAGATTGCTAACGCTGCTCTGTTCTTTTCCTTTCCATCGCGATCTTTTGATCGCTTACGTTGCTGCCGCCGATTCCTTCCGCTGGTTTCCGACACCATCATCAATCCCTCTACTGCTGCAAATGAAGAGTTCTTCGTCGACCGCTGTTGTTGCTGGTTTGATCCACTTCCGGCGAGCTTTCCTAAGTCTGACGGTTCTCGGTTGTTGCCACCGTTTACCGCTGCTGCTGATCAATTCCGTCAATAGTTGTTCCGAACCAGTGCTCTACTGTTGTCTACGGGCCACTGTTTCCTGCCGTTGGTTAGCCGTCCACATTGCTTGTCGGTGTCGCTGCCGATTACTTATGTTGATGTTCGCGCTTCCTCCGTTTTCACCTTTATGTCAGCATGAAGTCCACCGCTGCCGCTGTCTCTATTAGTCATCATGATCATCATCCTGGCTGCTTCACCCTCGGTTTAGCCATCATCCGTCAAGCCTTAGAGATGAATTATCAACAAGTTTTTCACACTCTCCATTTCTATTTCAGCACTTTCAATTGTGAAAAACATTCTCCAGGGAAGATTCTAACTCCATCTTTTTATAACAGTTCTAATTTAATTCTTTTTGCTGCCGTTTTGATGATGGTCTTCTTTGGAGTTTTTTTTTGTTTTTGAATTGGTGTTGAGAGTATCAATGTTTATAAGTCTCAACTTGTTTGACTATTTTTTCTTCTATGCTGCTATGAGTTTAATTTGATTTGTGCCTTTAGTGGTTGTTTCGTGGGGATTGAATTTCAGTGAATTGAATTTAAATGTGTTGTTGTATCCCACACTATGAAGTCGTGTTTAGCTGCTTGGTTTACTTCTTTTGCGTGAGTACACTAAGCTACATTGAGGACAATGTATGTTCTAAGTGTGGGGGGGATTTTAGTGTTTCTTTTCTATTTTATATTTGTTTGTTTCATTGTTTTTATTTCATAAAAATAAAAGAAGAAAAAAATTGAAAAATGAATAAAAAATCAAGAAAATGAAAAATACCAAAAATAGCCATTAACTAATTTAACTTGAGACTCTAAGATATCTAATTACATTGGGACAAAAATTTCTTTTGAGTCTATGCATTATGTGTTATACCCTGAATACTTTACTCGCGCACTTTAGCAGTAACTCTGGGATAAACATAACATGTATGTGTAATTGCCTAAATTAATGTCATATGCCAAAGTTTGATTTGATTCATTCAGTATTTGTACCATGTGTTTGTGGGACCTTGCTATATTATGAAACTCAAAAATATGCATTAACCCTATCATTACTTCAAACTCGAATAATGGGGGAGAGGTGGTTTGAAAATAGTCTTTTTACCTTCTTGCTAAAAGTACTTTGTACTAAGTAAGTGTGGGGGAGGGGTTGTTGGCGGATGCTTTTCTGAGGTTAGGTACAATTTAAAGAGGGAGAAAAGGAAGGGCATTCAATGTTGATGCGAGCCCATTGATAGGTGAGAAGTCTGGCAAACAACTAGCAGAGTGTCCTCAGGCCCGTCGGTGAGAAAGTATGAGTAAGTAGACTGCTCTAAATTGCTGAGCCACTATATAAGTCACTACATACATCAAGTGGAAAAATGCTCTGGGTAGGGGCCTGAGTGGGAAAGATCCTGAAGAAAAGCCATATGGACACTGAAGAATGGGTACGAGGGAAGTGCGTTGAATTGTATAATGTGAGGTGTAATTGTAAGCCTTCGGTTTCATAATATGTGTAAGAGTAACATTGCATTAAAGTACAGTCTGAATTGGGGATCCTAAGTTCACTCTTCAGTGGCATATTTGCATTTGAATTTTTGTATTTTATTCTATGTGTAAGAGTGATGTCCCGAGGGAATGGTTTACATACACACATAAATGGCTAAAGGGTAAAAGTACATTAATTCCAGGTTTCTCCACCACTGCACCATAGCAAGGGCGCCGCTCTCTTTGTCCCGATTAATTCCAGCGGCTACACCATAATGTCCGGTGCACTCCTTCATCTTCCTTGGCCCGGCTATTCTATCTGTTTACCACCATCGTGATCATCGTTCAATTCTACTCCATCCACCATCAACCATGACCAGCATCATCATTGTTCGCACTGTCGCTCCGATCTCATCGTCGTCGACCGGATTGCTAACGTTGCTCTGTTCTTTTCCTTTTCATCGCGATCTTTTGATCGCTTACGTTGCTGCAGCCGATTGCTTTAGCTGGTTTTGAACACCATCATCAATCCCTCTACTGCTGAAATGAAGAGTTCTTCGTCGACCACTGTTGTTGCTAGTCTGATCCACTTCTGGCGAGCTTTCCTAAGGCTGACGGTTCTTGGTTGTTGCCATCGTTTATCGTTGCTGCTGATCAATTCCATCAATAGTTGTTCCGAACCAGTCCTCTACTGTTGTCTACGGGCCACTGTTTCCTGCCGTTGGTTAGCGTCGCTGCCGATTACTTCTGTTGATGTTCACGCTTCCTCCGTTTTCACCTTTATGTCAGCATGAAGTCCACAACTGCCGCTATCTCTATTAGTCATCATCATCGTCATCCTGGCTGCTTCACCCTCGGTTTAGCCATCATCCGTCAAGCCTTAGAGATGAATTATCAACAAGTTTTTCACACTCTCCATTTCCATTTCAAAAATAGGCATTAACCCTATCATTACTTCAAACTCGAATAACGGGGGAGTGCTGGTTTGAAAATAACCTTTTTACCTTCTTGCTTAAAGTACTTTGTACTAAGTAAGTGTGGGGAAGGGGTTGTTGGCGGATGCTTTTCTGAGTTTAGGCACAATTTGAACAGGGAAAAAAGGATGAACATTCAATGTTGATGCGAGCTCATTAATAGGTGAGAAGTCTGGCAAACAACTAACCAGAGTGTCCTCAGGCTCGTCGGTGAGAAAATATGAGTAAGCAGACTGCCCTAAATTGCTGAGCCACTATGTAAGTCAGTGATAGAGTCCATAAATTATGCTTTGATTGTTATTATTTTGTGAGTTTATGGACTTGGATGGTTTTAATTCATTAAGTTTTATTAATGTTTTGTGTTAGGAACTGGAAATCGGAGGTTGCTATTTTTTGGAGCTAATTGATACAAAAAGGGACTGAAAAAAATCATCCAACTTAAGCAAAGGGAGAAGTTTACTCCAATGATGGACCTAATTACAAAATATTGAAGTTGTTGGGAGAAGAAGCTGCTAATAAGAAACTTTATGGACTTAATTTTATCATTAAAGAAAGTTTGGGCCAAATTGGAAGATACTTAGAAGTGAAAGGACCAATGCTGCAATTTGTTGTTTAATTTTTGGCAACATACGGCTGACCTAATTACTAGTTATAAAAGGCCGTATGTTTCTTGTTTTTGACCATCGTATTTTTCATTCAACCGCATGGCCGTCGTTTTTTTTTGTTCGAAGAAACAACAAAAGTGCGCACCCTTTTCTTTTGGCTTTGGAGGTCAGGGTTGTCTCCGTTTCTCCGGGTTTTCAATTCTTCTAGACTTGGTACTATTTTTCTATGAATAAATTAACTATCATGTCTATGATTATGAGTAGCTAAACCTTTTGTTTCCGATTCAACGAATTTAATTCAATTATTTTACATGTGAGGTTTTGGTTTTAATTTAATCTTGTCTATGGTTTGAGTTATTTGTTTATTCTTGTTTTAAATTTATGAGAGTGGATACCAATTAAATTGACAACTTGGTTGTGTTTTTTCTTTTTATTGCTATCATTTAGTTGTATGTTACGTATTTGACACGAATCATTGGAATTTAGTAGCAACTAGGTGGACCATTGGTATTTGTGAGACTTGGATGCTTTTGTATGCCTAGGAGTAGGATCGACAAATCATAATTTAATTTATTGTAGCTACTATCTCAATAATTTTGAATTGTGTTTCAAGCATATTTCCTTGGTTTTTATTGTTATCATTGATTTGTATGGAACGCTATCGTGCCCAGGGTTTAATGATGATCCGTTCCTGGAGTCAGAACCTTTGTGATATTGAATTTTCTCCTGGTTTACCTATCCTTGCTTTTAAAATTTGTAATTTTTATTTTGTCTTAGTAGTTAGTAAATCAACAAACAAAATCTTTTTGGACATTGTCAAACTAAGAACTAAAAATCTAGCTCCTTTGGGATTCGACCTGGTACTGCTACTACTGCAAAATTTGTAGTTCGGTAGGATTATCGGATTAATTTTGGGTGCCTCGACAAGCTTACAAAAAATTTGGCGCCGTTGCCGGGGAGCTAAGAAATTAGTTTCCTAGTTTCGCCAGTATTTTATTTTGCTGATTTTTGTGAACTAGATCTGAATTTTTTTGTGAAAAATAGAAAAAAAAAATCTTTTTCTCTTACTATAAACCTTTTCTCTGTCAGGTTGTTGCTATCCTAAGGTTCACTGCTTAATACTTTGTTCACTCTTACGTTGCTTTTGTGGTTTATGACCAGAGCAAATCCACAAGGTTCATTGGAATTCATTCCTGAGATTGAAAAAGAAGCTCGTAAGCGAAGAAAAGAGAGTAAGAAAAAGGAAGGTGAATCGTCCGAACTGGTAACTTTTGATAGTGAATTAGATAATTCTGATTATTCTGTGCAGGAAGAAAAATAGGAACTAGAACCGGAAGAAGAAGATATGGGAGACAACAACCTCACTTTGAGAGAGCTGGCAACTCCTAATGTTGACCAACAATCTCTTTGCCTTGTTTTGCCACAAATTACGGTAGCTTTTGAACTCAAACCTGGTTTAATTCGATTCTCGCCTAAGTTTTATGGTCTTGCAGAGAGGATCCTTATAAGCATTTGAAGAAATTTCAAGCTATATGTGAGACAGTGAAAACTCAAGGAGTTATCAAGAGCGTGTGAAGATGCAAGCCTTTCCCTTCTCATTGGAGGGTGATGCTAACAGTTGGCTCTATGACTTGCCAGCTAACTCAATTACCACTTGGAATGAGTTGAAGAAACAGTTTCTGGAGAAGTTTTTCCTAGCAAAACGTGCAGCAAACATTAGGAAGGACATATGTGGAATTCGTCAATTCCATAGTGAGACATTGCATGAGTATTGGGAGAGATTTAGGAAGCTATGTGACAGCTGTCCTCACCACCAAATTCCCGAGCAGTTCCTGCTTCAGTACTTCTACGAGGGGCTTGATGCGGCCGATAGGAAACAGTTGGACTCAGCTAGTGGAGGTGCTTTGATGAATAAGACACCAACACAAGCTAGAGACTTGATTAAAGTTATGGCAGAGACTACTCAACAATTTGGTGACAGGACAGATGTAAACACCAAAGGTGTTCATCAGGTAAGTCATTCCAATATTGAGAAACAACTACATGATTTAACTGCTATGATGCGTCAAATGGCTGCAGGACAGGTTCAAGCTTCTCAGGTTTGTGGAGTTTGCTCAAATCCAGGACATTCTTCTGATATGTGCCAGAACTTCTATGATGAAGACACTCAACAAGTCAATGTTGTAGGAGGATTTCCCAACCAACCCCAACGCAAGTATGATCCATATTCAAACACCTACAATCCTGGGTGGAAGGATCATCCAAACTTTAGATATGGGAATACGGGAGGCCAGCAAAGATTTCCAAATCGGTCATACCCTGTGCCACCTCCATTACATGCGCAACCTCAGAATTCAGGTATGTCTTTAGAGGATATTGTCAAATCTTTGGCATCTAATACTCAGCAATTTCAACAGGAGACGAGAGCAAGTATACAAGATTTGGGAAAGCAAGTAAGCCAACTTGCAACTGCTTTGACTAATTTAGAAGCATCCAATTCTGGGAGACTACCATCTCAGATGGTTGTGAACCCAAAGGAAAATGCTAGTGCAGTTGTGCTGAGAAGTGGAAAAGAGCTTTCTTCAATTCCTGTTGTTCCCAAGGCAATCAAGAAGAGTGATGCGAAAGAAGAAGAAGAAAAATATGAAAATATACCAAAGGTAATATCTGATTCTTTTATAATTTCTGAGACTAATGTTGTTGTTGCACCCTTTCCTAGTAGGTTGGAAAAGTCTAAAAAGGATGATTATGAGAAAGAAGTGTAAGAAACATTCAGAAAAGTGGAAATCAATATCCCTTTGCTAGATGCCATCAAGAAAATCCCGAAATATGCAAAGTTTCTGAAGGAGTTATGCACTCATCGGAGAAAAGGTAAGGATCAGGTTAATCAAAAAGTAAGGGAAACTGTATCAGTTATTGATAGACGGTTACCAAAGAAATGCTCTGATCCAGGTATGTATGCATTGCCATGTGCAATTGGTAACCGAAAAATTGACCGTGCCATGTTAGATTTAGGAGCATCCATAAATGTCATGCCTTACTCAATCTTTCATATGCTCAATTTAAGTCCACTTCAGAAAACTAATGTTGTTATCCAATTGGCTGATCGTTCCATTGTTTATCCTGAAGGATTTGTTGAGGATGTTTTGGTGCAGGTTAAGGATTTAATATTTCCTGCATATTTTTACATATTAAAAATGGAGGATGATTCAATTGCAAATCCATCCCCAATCCTTTTGGGTAGAACCTTCATGAGAACCGCCAAAACTAAAATAGATATGGACAAGGGCACACTTTCTGTTGAGTTTGCTGGAGAGATAGTCATGTTCAATGTTGATGAGGCAATGAGACATCCTAGTGAAAATCACTCTATTTGCTTTATTGACAACATTGATTCAATTGTGCAGGAAAGTTTTGAAGAGGAGAATAATTTGGAATTACTTGCACATTTGGATGTGAAAGAAGGAGAAGATGAGCCTAGCGAGATTTCTGACTCAGTTTTAGAATCACAAGGAAGGTTAGAAAATTCAAAGCCAGAAAGGACTTTATCTCATTAAAAAATTCTACCTTCTGTTTTGCAGGCTCCAAAGTTAGAGTTAAAAACTCTCCCAAATCACCTCGAATACATTTATTTGGGTAATGAAGAGACACTTCCAGTTATTATTGCCAAGGGGTTGACGAATGATCAAGAGGAAAGGTTGACCAAAGTTCTGAAGGAGCATAAGACGACAATTGGCTGGACTCTAGCAGATATAAAAGGGATCAGCCCTTCAGTTTGCATGCATAGAATCTTGTTAGAGGATGATGCCAAGCCGGTTCGTGAATCTCAACGAAAGCTTAACCCAGCCTTGAAGGAAGTTGTAATGAAGGAGATACTCAAGCTACTTGACCAAGGGATCATTTACCCCATTTCCGACAGTAAGTGGGTGAGCCCCATTCATGTAGTACCCAAGAAGACTGGAATCACAGTGGTAATGAACCAAAATAATGAGTTGGTTCAGATGAGGGTACAAAATGGGTGGCGCATGGTCATTGCTTTCAGGAAGTTGAATCAAGCTACTAGGAAGGACCATTTTCCATTGCCGTTCATTGATCAGATGTTGGAGAGATTGGCTGGTAAGGATTTTTTTTGTTTTCTTGATGGATTTTCAGGTTACTATCAAATCCTAATAGCTCAAGAAGATCAAGAAAAGACCACATTTACCTGCCCATTTGGCACTTTTGCTTACCGAAGGATGCCATTTGGGTTGTGTAATGCTCCAGGTACATTTCAGAGATGCATGTTAAGTATTTTTTCTAATTTTATTGAAAAATGCATTGAAGTGTTTATGGATGACTTTACTGTGTATGGTGATTCTTTTGATATTTGCTTGCATAATCTGACCATGATTTTGAAAAGATGCATAGAACAAATTTGGTTTTGAATTATGAGAAATGTCATTTCATGGTGAATGAAGGTATTGTGTTTGGACATGTGATTTCTTCTAGGGGCATAGAGGTTGATAAAGCAAAAGTAGATTTGATTGTGAGCTTACCCTACCCTAAGAATGTTAGGGAACTGCGTTCTTTTCTTGGCCATGCAGGATTTTATCGCAGGTTCATCAAGGATTTCTCCAAGATTGCATTGCCATTATCTAATCTACTTCAAAAAGATGCCGTGTTTGACTTTGCTGAGGAATGCAAGGAGGCCTTTGATAAACTCAAGAGTTTATTAACGATTGCTCCCATCATTCAGTCACCAGATTGGAATTTGCCCTTTGAGATCATGTGCGATGCAAGTAACTATGTTGTGGGGGCTGTCCTAGGTCAAAGAATTGACAAGAAGAGTCATGTTAACTATTATGCTTCAAGGACCTTAAATTCGGCACAATGCAACTACACCACAACTGAGAAAGAGCTTTTGGCAATTGTTTTTGCTTTAGATAAATTTAGATCTTATTTGCTTGGCTCTAAAGTGATTGTTTTCTCTGACCATGCAGCTTTAAAGTACTTGTTGGGGAAAAAGGAGTCTAAACCAAGGCTCATTAGATAGATTTTGCTGCTTCAAGAGTTTGACATAGAGATCAAAGATCGCAAGGGAGCTGAGAATACAGTTGCTGACCATCTTAGTAGGTTAGTTAGAAAAGAAGATGCATTGCCAATTTCTGAATTTTTCCCAGATGAGCAACTTTTTCAGGTTAAAGGATTCCTCAAGACTAACATTTTTAGTAGGTTTAGAGTGCCTCGAGCTGTCATTAGCGATCAAGGAAGTCATTTATGCAATAAGTCAGTTGAGGCCTTAATGAGAAAGTATGGAGTCCAACACCGCATAGCCACAGCTTACCACCTTCTGACGAATGGCCAAGCTGAAGTTTCTAACCGAGAGGTAAAATCTATTTTGGAGAAAACGGTAAATCCTGGTAGAAAGGATTGGAGCTTGCGATTTGATGATGCATTGTGGGCTTATCGCACTGCCTACAAAACACCTATAGGTATGTCTCCTTTCCGTTTAGTTTATGGGAAATCTTGTCACTTACCGGTTGAAATTGAGCATAGGTCATTCTGGGCGGTTAAACAATGCAACATGGATATGGAGAAGGCCGGTAAGTCTCGTAAGTTGCAAGTGCAAGAGCTTGAGGAATTAAGGTTAGAAGCTTATGAGAATTCGAGAATTTATAAAGAAAAAAACAAGTTGTTTCATGATAATTTACTTTTGAGAAAACAATTTGAGGTGGGTCAAAAAGTTTTGTTATATAATTCTCGTTTAAAGCTCATGCCAGGAAAGTTACGGTCTGGTTGGATTGGTCCGTTCATTGTTACTAATGTTTTCCCTCATGGTGCAGTTGAAATCAAAAGTTTAGATACTAATAAAGTTTTCAAAGTGAATGGGCAGAGATTAAAACTCTTTTACGAGGATTTGAACGTTTCTAGTGTGATTGACATCACATTAGACCTTCCTCGTTACCTTTCCAATTGAGGAGATGAAGCCGTCGAGCATAACGACGTTAACAAATTGCGCTGTTTGGGAGGCAACCCAAATTTTTATTCATGTTGTGTTTGATTATTTTGCTTGTTTTATTGCTTGAAGTTGAAATTTTAGTGTGTATTTATTATTTTCTTTGAAGGAAAAAGGTGTTTTGGTTAAGCGAGATCACGGGTAAGTGATTGTTAGGTTCGTTGGAATTGTTGAGAGTGCTAATATTTTTTTTCAGGCGTGATCACGTCTAAGAAAAATAAAAGTTTGGTTTCTTTGACTTAAAATTTTGGTTCCGGGCAGTTTCGAACATATCCTTACACCTGATCATGCTTAAAAATTGCTTTCCTATTCCTTAGTTTTTTTTTAAAAAAAAAAAAAATGAAAACTAAATCAAGGTATAAATTTACGTTTACACCTTCTTTCTTTTTCTTTTTTTTTTTTTAAGGAACCCCACAACATCATCATCATCATCATCATCATCATCACCATCGTCATCATCGCCGTTCCACCGTTAATTGCTACTGCTGCTGCATCGTCATCACCGTCGCTTGCTACTCCCCGATTTGAAGCCGACGACCACCCCAGTCCACTGCTGCCGCCATTCGTTGTTGCTGTTGAAGACCACCATCATCAATCGGCGCCACGTTTTTCCTCTGTTGCTGCTGCCATCGCTGCGGTTTCAAGTTCGCCGTTCCGATTTCGATCACCGCCGACAAGCTGCTGTTTTTTTTTTCCGTCAACCACTCCCGCCGCTGTTGCATCATCCGCTTCCACTTGCGTCTGCTGTGCTCCTGCTGTTGCTCAATTCCGGACAGAGCTTTCACTTCCGGCGCCCAATTGTCATCTGCCTCCCTCGCCTCTCGCTTCCATCATCAGCAGACCTCCATCATCACCGTCGCTGGAGTACCGGTCGTTCGCTGCTGCTGTTGTACCGCCGTTTGCTTCCTTGTTCGTTGCCGGTTGCTGCTCTTGGTTCGCCTGATTCAGCGCCCAATTGTCATCATCCAAGTCTCCTACTGCCGCCGTCCAAAAATTTTTTTTGTGGCATGTTGTTCATCTTGCCGGCTGGAGTTCACCCTGCTGCAGATTTTCACAAGAGCTACCAAGTCACTGTGATATTTTTCTTAATTCCATTACCTTTGATTTAATTTGTCCCTGTATTGTGTTGCTGCATTTTGTGTGTCACGAATTAAATTTTGTGGTCCTTTTGGTGATTTGCTTTGGTGCTTTCTTGTTGGGTTCTGTAGTTGATGGTCGTTCTGACTTTTGCAAGGTACTTGTGCATTTTTGTGTGTTTGGTACTTTGTTTTTCCTATCTAGTTAATCCTTGGTGCATCGCGGAGTGTCTAATTTGCTGAATTTTGTTGGCCTGTTGATTTTTGAACTCTGTTATTTGTTGCTCATGGGGCGTCAAATCACTCGTTCTCAAACAAAATCCACTTTGCCTCGTCGTTTTTGAGACCAATCTTCTGATTCATTGCCTGGTAGTTCCTTGCCGGATGATAACTCTTCTCCTCTTTCTCGCAAAAGATCTCGAATTTCAAAAGGCAAAGCTATTTTACCTCCTTCTGAGTCCAGTTTAAAGGGTAATTTAGATTTTGCTACTAAAGCTAGGCGGGATAGGTATGCTAAGATTAAACACCTTCAAATTGTTCCTTGTAAATCTGTGCATTATCCTACCTTAGAGGAATTGGGTTTGAAAAATGCTTTTGATGCTATGGTTGAAGGTAGTGGGTGGAAGAATTATTTTGATATCCAATACCCCGCTTTTACTGAATTGACTAGGGAGTTTTACTCCACTTTTCTGTTTCAACCCCCAAGTCCTTTGACTTTGGATAGCCCTAAGGTGATAAGATATCGGCTACTGGGAAAAGAATTTCAACACTCTATCACTGAGTTTAACTTGGCATTTGGTTTTATAACTCCAGAATTTGCTCAAAGTGATGTCTATAGGAATTCTCGTGTGGATTTTGATGCTGATTTTTGTCCTTCTCGGCTTTGGAAAACTATGTCTGTTGCTAAATCTGGTTACAATCCTAGTAGTTCTCCTAGTATTTTTCTTTGTGAACCTGTGTGGCAATACATGCACCGCTTTTTAGCGTTTAATTATTCTGGTCGCAAAGCAAGTTCTGTCACCTTTAGTAAGGCTGAATTTTTCTTTATATGGGCTATGTTGACACCTGTCTATGTCAATTTGGGGTATTGGCTTGCTACGCAATTTCAGTCTGCTTTAACTTGCAAACGAGCTTTGATTCTTGGTTCTCTAATCACTCATTTGGCTGTTAATGCTAAGTTGCTTAATGTTGAAAATACTAATATGCATGTGGCCTGTGAGGTACAACCTTTAGATATGCAGACTTTGGTACGGATGGGGCTAGTCCATTTAAAGAATGAGGTTTACACTTTCAATTCCCCTGGTCCTCCTTCTCGAGTGCGCTCAAAGTTGAAGCAGTCTTCTTTTCCTTCTGATTTGGTTCTTCTGTCCCTGAGACTCTTCAACTGGTGCTGTCTAAGGTTGAGAGGTTGGAGGCAAACGTCAATGCTTTCTTCGAGTTTCTGCAGTTCAAGCCTCCACATCCTGCTCTTCCCTGATTTTTCAGGGAAGTTTCTTTCTTCATTTTTATATCTTTTTTCTACATTGTGGACAATGTTTGTTCTAAGTGTTGGGGGAATTTTAGGTGTTCTTGTCTGTTTTTTTATTTTAATGTTTGCTTATGTTAAAAAAAAAAAAAAAGAAAAACATTGAAAAATGAAAAAAAAAGTCAGAAAAATAAAAAATACCAAAAATAGCCGATGATGAACTTAACTTGAGACTCTAAGAAATCTAATTACATTGGGAAAAAAATTTCTTTTGAGTCTATGCATTATGTGTTATACCCTGAATACTTTAGTTGCGCACTTTATTCATAACTCTGGGATAAACTTAACATGTATGTGTAATTGCCTAAATTCATGTGATATGCCAAAGTTTGATTTGATTCATTCATTATTTGTACCATTTGCAAGTGGGACCTTACTATATTATGGAACCAAAAAAAATAACGCATTAACCCTATCATCACTCCAAACTCGAACAACGGGGGAGTGGTGGTTAGAAAATAGTCTTTTTACCTTCTTGCTTAAAGTACTTTGTACTAAGTAAGTGTGGGGGAGGGGTTGTTGGCGGATGCTTTTCTGAGGTTAGGTACAATTTAAAGAGGGAGAAAAGGAAGGGCATTCAATGTTGATGCTAGCCCATTGATAGGTTAGAAGTTTGGCAAACAACTAGCAGAGTGTCCTCAGGCCCGTCGGTGAGAAAGTATGAGTAAGTAGACTGCCCTAAGTTGCTGAGCCACTATGTAAATCACTACATAAATCAAGTGGAAAAATGCTCTTGGTAGGGGCCTGAGTGGGAAAGATCCTGAAGAAAAGCCATATGGACACTGAAGAATGGGTACGAGGGAAGTGCATTGAATTATATAATGTGAGGTGTAATTGTAAGCCTTCGGTTTCATAATATGTGTAGGAGTAACATTGAATTGAAGTACGGTCTGAATTAGGGATCCTAAGTTCACTCTTCAGTGGCATATTTGCATTTGAATTTTTGTATTTTATGCTATATGTGATAGTGATGTCCCTAGGAAGTGCTTTACACACACACACAAAGGGCTAAAGGGTAAAAGCACGTAATGTATTTGATTCGGTTGTGAATTGTTGTTTTATTGTTACCATGGTTTCTTTTGAGTGTTCGAGTTCCTGAGGCGCATCATAAATAATAATTTGTTGGAAGTTTAGAATTCTTAGTTCGTTAATGCTTGAGGACAAGCATGCCTTAAGTGTGGGGGAATTTGATGGAGTCCATAAATTATGCTTTAATTGTTATTATTTTGTGAGTTTATGGACTTGGATGGTTTTAATTCATTAAGTTTTACTAATGTTTTGTGTTAGGAACTGGAAATCGGAGGTTGCTACTTTTTGGAGCTAATTGATACAAAAAGGGACTGAAAAAAATCATCCAACTTAAGCAAAGGGAGAAGTTTACTCCAATGATGGACCTAATTACAAAATATTGAAGTTGTTGGGAGAAGAAGCTGCTAATAAGAAACTTTATGGACTGAATTTTATCATTAAAGAAGGTTTGGGCCAAATTGGAAGAGACTTAGAAGTGAAAGCACCAATGCTGCAATTTGTTGTTTAATTTTTGGCAGCATACGGCTGACCTAATTACTAGTTATAAAAGGCCGTATGTTTCTTGTTTTTGACCATCGTATTTTTCATTCGACCGCACGGCCGTCGTTTTTTTTTTCGAAGAAACAACAATTGTGCGCACCCTTTTCTTTTGGCTTTGGTGGTCATGGTTGTCTCCGTTTCTCCAAGTTTTCAATTCTTCTAGACTTGGTACTATTTTTCTATGAATAAATTAGCTATCATGTCTATGATTATGAGTAGCTAAACCTTTTGTTTCTGATTCAAGGAATTTAATTCAATTATTTTACATGTGAGGTTTTGGTTTTAATTTAATCTTGTCTATGGTTTGAGTTATTTGTTTATTCTTGTTTTAAATTTATGAGAGTGAATACCAATTAAATTGACAACTTGGTTGTGTATTTTCTTTTTATTGCTATCATTTGGTTGTATGTTACGTATTTGACTCGAACCATTGGAATTTAGTAGCAACTAGGTGGACCATTGGTATTTGTGAGACTTGGATGCTTTTGTATGCCTAGGAGTAGGATCGACAAATCATAATTTAATTTATTGTAGCTATCTCAATAATTTTGAATTGTGTTTCAAGCATATTTCCTTGGTTTTTATTGTTATTATTGATTTGTATGAAAAGCTATCGTGCCCAGCGTTTAATGATAAGCGCTAACTGAATGCTAGGTTTGGTTAGTTAATTGAGGGGAATTTTATGTTTACTACGGCTATCCTAGTATGCTTAAACTTGAGTGCTCGAACTGCAAGAATAATTTTAGTTACCAATGATCTGTGAAATAATTGGATGATCCGTTCCTTGAGTCAGAACCTTTGTGATATTAAATTTTCTCCTGGTTTACCTATCCTTGCTTTTAAAATTTGTAATTTTTATTATATCTTAGTAGTTAGTAAATCAACAAACAAAATCTTTTTGGACATTTTCAAACTAAGAACTAAAAATCTAGCTCCTTTGGGATTCGACCTGGTACTGCTACTACTGCAAAATTTGTAGTTCGGTAGGATTATCGGATTAATTTTTGGGTGCCTCGACAAGCTTACCAGTCACTACATACATCAAGTGGAAAAAATGATCTGTGTAGGGGCCTGAGTGGGAAAGATCCTGAAGAAAAGTCATATGGATACTGAAGAATGGGTACGAGGGAAGTGCGTTGAATTGTATAATGTGAGGTGTAAGTGTAAGCCTTCGGTTTCATAATATGTGTAGGAGTAACATTGCATTAAAGTACGGTCTGAATTGGGGATCCTAAGTTCACTCTTCAGTGGCATATTTGCATTTGAATTTTTGTATTTTATACTATGTGTAAGAGTGATGTCCATAGGGAATGGTTTACATTCACACGTAAATGGCTAAAGGGTAAAAGTTCATTAATGTATTTGACTTGGCTGTGAATTTTTGTTTCGATGTTACCATGATTACTTTTGAGTGCTAGAGTTTCTAAGGCGCATCTTAAATAAGAGAAATTTTAGAATTCCTGTGTTTAATGCTTGAGGACAAGCATTATTTAAGCGTGGGGGAATTTGATAGAGTCCCTAAATTGTGTTTTAATTGTTAATATTTTATTAGTTTATGGACTCGGATGGATTTAATTCATTAGTTTTGTTATTATTTTATGTTAGGAGCTGGAAATAAGAGATTGGAGCTGATTTGGGCTAATTTGGACGTCTAGGGACCTATTTGCAAAATTGAAGAAGCTTTGGGGCAAAAGTGACAAAATTGCAAACTTAGAGGACCAATCTGAAAATTTCGGATTTCTTTTTTCTTTTCCAGCGGCGGACCTAATTTCCTCTTTTAAATAGACTTTCAGTTTTATTTTATGAGAGCAGCCATGCATAGGCCAAAGGCTAGCACCTCAAATCTTTTATTTCTTCCAATTTTTCTTGAATTTCCATGGAGAATAAAGCCGCCATGTTTCCGTCCATGAGTGGCTAAGGATTTTCTTTCTGATTCAAAGGATTTATTCCGTTATTCCATTATGAGGTTTTGTTCTTAATTTAACCCTCTTGCTTATAATTTAAGTATTTGTTGATTCTTGTATTGAGTTATGAAAGTAGATATCATTCAAATTGATAACTTGATTTCTTATTTATTTTCTAGTACTATCTGCTAGTTGAATGTTACGTAATAGACAAGAACCAGCAGTACTGTGTAGCAATTAGACAAAGCATGTTTATTGGTGAGATATTGAATATGCATGTTAGTTTAAATGTACAATTAATGAGGCAAAGTCTGAATAGTTGCAGCTATCTCAATTGTTTGGTATGAAACGCTATCGTGCCCAGCCAAATTATGATAAGGACTGGTTGAGTGCTAGGCTTGGTTAGTTAATTTAGTGAAATTAATTGATTGATTATGGCTATCATAATAGATCTTTGGTTGAATGCTTAAATTGCAAGAGTAGTTTAGTAGCATTCAATTAATGAAATAATTGAGTTATCCGTCCCTTGAGTCAGAAGTCAGTTACTTTGATTTCTTTTCATTTATTTAGTTTTTGTTATTTGAATTTCATTATCATAGATTTAGAACAACAATCCAAAAATCCGTCTTTCCATTAATTTGAAGGAAATAATCCATCGTTCCCTGAGGAGACAACCTTACTTCTCTATACTACGTAGTTTGAAGTAGGTTAACATATTTGTGGCTTAACAACCCATCACCCAGCCAAATGTCAACAACAATGAAGATGACCAGGACTCAAAAGCGGCATTGGCAGCATTCCACTAATAAACAATCTAGAGACGCAGAAGGTGTGCAAGTTTCGGATCAAATGCAATCGGGTGATAAAAGCACGACTTTCCCATTGGTTGTTTTTGCAGGGCAGAATGAAAAGCGTATGGTGGCATGGAAGTACTCTCATATATACATTCTACTGGTGAACATGGAAGCACTCTCAAAGTCATTCCACCCACGATTGTCAGCATCTTCGATAGCCATTATTCCTAAGAACTGTTCACGGTAGGTTGCATTAATGGGTAGTACGCCTTTTGTGACAAAACCAAATGGCATTCCCGTAAATGGGATTCAAATAGTGGCTTAGGAAGGAAAAAATCCAACCATTGTGTTATCACAACCGGAAGGAGATGCGATGTCACATATCAAACCTTTGTACATTTTTGCGGTCATGGATGGGGTTCCATTAAAGTGTGTTTTAGTTGGTAATGGAGCAGCTATAAATTATTACCGTCTAGAGCATTACAAAATCTCGGGAAGTAAATAAAGGATTGAGTTCCCATGGAGATTTTTTTAAATGGTTTCCCAAGGGATGTTACTAGTGCAAGAGGAATTCTCCCATTACAAATAGAGGTTGGATCTCAATCTGTTATATCTACATTCTTTGTAGTGGACACAAAAGCATCTTATAATGCTCTCCTCGGTCGTGGTTGGATTCATTCAACAAATTGTATGCCTTCCTCTACATCAGGCTATAAACGTTTCGGGACCTGCCAGCCCTGAAATAATTACAGTGGATGCAAGCCCTTTCAACACCCATACCAATGCTGCCGAAGCATACTACTACGACAAGGAAGTTGGCCTTTACAGGTTAATCGACATGGATAAATACGGTTGGCCAAAACAGGACACCATGCGTAGAGATATGAGTCTTCTTGAATGGAAGTTGCTAATTGCAAGAAGTTAACAGGCCACAAAATTATAATGAGTTGTGCCGTTGTCAGCCGCTCCTGTAAACAAAGAAGTATCCAATGAAGACGGTCGATCAATATAAGCAGATGAGTGCTGAAGATTTGGATGAAGAACTGGCATGGGCAAAACAAAAACAAGAGCCTATTCAACGTGTGCAATAATATTTTGAGAATGAACGTAAAGCAGCTACTTAGACATCTATAGTATGCTGGGATGATGTAATATATGATGTTGAGCCAGAGATTGACAGTGAAATAATTGAGTTAAATGAAATTGCAAAAACCGGACCTAAGCTCAAGGATGAGACTGTCGTCACAAAAGAACCAGTTGAATCAATGAATTTGGGGTCCTCTGGCGAAGAGAAACCTACCTATATCAGTTCCTCTCTTGTCGCCGATAAAAATCATCAATTGATCACATTGCCATGACAGTACCGCGATTGTTTCGCCTAGGATTATATATAGATACCAGGTTTGGATCGCAGTCTTGTTGAGCATAGTATTCCATTGAAAAAAGGATTCAAGCCTTTCAAGCAGCCTCCTCGATGTTTCTCTGAGTATGTCGTTCTTAACGTAAAACAAGAAATAGAGTGCTTACTCGCGGTGGATTTCATTGAAGTTGTAGCGTATGTCAAATGGCTATCCAACGTGGTGCCGGTTATCAAAAAGAACGGCAAAACAGGAGTTTGCATAAATTTTTGTAACCTCTACCTAGCATTGCCAAAGGATGAGTACTAGATTTCAATTGCAAAAACTTTGATTAATGGGTTGATGGGTTTTCAAGTGATGAGCTTTGTTGATGAGAATGCAGGGTATAACCAGATCTTTATAGCACCTGCGGATGTTCATAAAATCGCTTTTCCAAGCTCCTAAGGCGCTGGACATTTTTCAGCGGAAAGTCATACAATTGGGGTTGAAAAACGTAGGTGCAACTTATCAAAGAGCAATGAATTGTATTTTTCACGATCTCATTGGTAAGATATTGGAGGTGTACATTGATGATGTCGTAATGAAGTCTCATTCTTTTGAACAACATTTACAATGTCTTCGACAATGTTTTGAACCCATGCGCAAGTATCAGTTGAAGTTAAATCCTTTGAAATGCGTGTTTGCTGTGACCTATGGCGTGTTCTTAGGGTTTCTTGTGCATTTAGAGGCATTGAAGTTGATGCTAAAAAAGCCAAAGCGATCATTGAAGCCATGCCTCCCCGAACTAAGAAAGAGTTGCAAAGTTTAATCGGCAAAGTTAATTTCCTTCGCCGTATCATATCTAATCTTTCCAAGAAGCCCTAGCCATTTTCTCCTTTGCTGAAGGTTAAATCCGCTGAAGACTTTGTTTGGGCTGAGGAGCAACAACAAGCTTTTGACAGAATTAAGCAAGCTTTGGTGACCGCACCTGTTATGGTTGCACCAATTCAGGGTAAACCTTTGAGGTTGTAATTATCAGCGACTAATGAGTCATTGGGGTGTTTTTTTGTTCAAGATGGCACAGATGGTTTTGAGAGAGCGATGTATTATTTAAGCGACATGGTTATTGATACAGAGCGCCGATATTCTCCAATTGAGAAATTGTGTCTGGCCATGTACTTTGCTGCCACAAAGTTACGTCTTTACATCCTACCGGGTTTGGTGTGAGCCATCAGCAAAATCAATCTAGTACGGTACATGTTGCATCGACCTACTATGAGTGGAAGAATTGGCAAATGGGCTTTGGTGCCTATGGAGTTTCAATTCCAAAATACACCCGAGTCGCCGGTGAAGGGCCAAGCGTTAGCTGATTTCCATGCCACACACCTGTCTCTTGGTGATGATTGGACTGAATTGTTTCTGGAATCTTTTCACATGAAAACGGTTCAGGAATCTCTGTGGACAATGCACTTTGATGTGTCTCGCATTTTTGGGTGTAGTGTTCCAAGCATTATGGTCACTTCTCCACAAGGAATATAGTTGCAGGTCCAAATACGTTTGAATTTTCGTGCAACCAATAATCAGGCAGAGTATGAAGGTTTTTTCTTTGGGTTGCAGATGTTTCTTCACAACAGTGCTCTGCATGCAAAAGTTATCGGTGATTCAGCTCTGGTAATTGGCCAGATGAAGAATTTGATGGACCGCAATGATAAGATCATGTATAAGTATGCTTCGCTTGGCGATTCCCTTAAAGCTTGGTTCCAACATATCAAATTTTATAATGTCCAAAGGGAATTTAATGTCGACACCAATAACATGGCACAACTGACTTTTGGTTATCTCAAAAAGTCACTGGGAGACAAAGTCACTTTTGAAACTGTTGAGTTTAATGTGGCCACCAATAACATGCCCTCAACGTTTTGACGTCTGTTCGGTTGGTGTGCACATTCATTTGGCTTATTGGCGTACACCAGTTATTCAGTTTTTGCAGGATCCTTCTAATACTACACCATTGTTTATTTGCCGCAAGCTCCGTGGTACATGTTGGTGCAAGGGCAGTTATGCAGGAAGACGACGGATGAAGTTTTACTCAAATGGTTAAGCCGACAAGAATGTACAGTAATCTTGTTAGAAACGCATGAGGGAATTTGCAGAGCTCACCAAGGCGGACATAAAATGGCCTGGTTAATATGGCGACATGGTTATTTCTGGCCTTCCATGACCCAAGACTGCATCAATTTGCAAGAGGGTGCGTCAATTGCCAACGACATGGAGATGTTCCTCATACCCTTTGCGAACCAGTGCAGTTTATTGTGAAGCTTTGGCCATTCTGTTGTTGGGCTCTTGATGTTCCTTTGCCAACCACAAATATATTCTCGTGGTAACAGATTATTTCACAAAGTGGATCGAAGTCATTCACTTGAAAGATGTCGATCAGTGGGCTTTAATTTTCTTTTACAAGAACATATCATTTATCGATTTGGACTTTCTAAAATAATTGTCACTGATCAGACACAGTATTTCATTGGCAAGGATGTGGTGAGTTTTGCCAAATATATGGGTTTTACTCTAACTCATTCTTCGCCATACTTTGCATAAGGGAATGGGCAGGCTAAGTCTACAAAAAAGATCCTGAAAAGGATCATTCGAAAAATCAGTTATGATAATCCCCGCCGATGGCATGATGCGTTAGGGCAATCGTTGTGGGCGTATAGGGTTACTAAGCATGGCAGCACCAAGTCTACCCCATACGAACTTGTTTATGGTCATGATGCGGTCTTACCAATTGAACATCCCATCTGATCCCTCCATGTCAAGTCACAGTTTCCAGTGGATTCAGTTGAGTATGCAACGGCTGTGCATATTGATCATGACCGATTGCTCTATAACCGCAATACAGCTGACTGCTCATATAATCAATTAGAAGGCGGCCATTGTGCGTTCCGGCAACAAATTTGTGAGATACAGGCATTTTCATTTAATGGAGTCCAACTTGGGATGGCCCATATTTGATTCACCAACATTTGGGCCGCGGAGTTTATATGTTGCAAGACCCCCAAGGTACAATTTTTGATAAATCGATTAATGTTATTTGCGGAAGTCTTTTTGCCACAATATGGGATAAATTAGAGGCCAAGGAGCAACACTTGGCAAGAGAAAAAGCGAGATAGCGATATGCTAAATTTATTATTACTAACGCAATCATAAAGCAAAAACTTGTTCCTTGTGCAAGAATCCTTTCACCAAACATTCAAAAGTATCCCAAGGATACATAGCAGTTCTAGATTTTTTAAGCTAAACTAATACTAAGAAAGGCAATTTAAAATTCAACAAAACTGCTAACATGGCAGGGCGATATTGTCCTTCATCTTGTAGGTGATGGGGGTCAGCGTCTTCCATGGGCACACTTTGCTGGGGAACAGCTTTGGGCCTCTTCCACCTCTGATGATGATATTGGAAGATTTCTGCTTTCCTTTGGATGCCCCTCATCTGTTGCAGGGTTCACCACCACTTCCTCTATTTGCGTTTTTTCGCTACTTGTGATGCTACCGCAGAAATTGGCGGCGTCTTCGCTTCTATATTGACGTTCTGTACAAGGCGCGAAATGGTGGATTTTAAGAAATCCCAACTGATTTGTGCTCTCTTCACCACTTGTTGGGCATCATCGAAGTTCATATAGTTGTGCCACTGTTTTTTCCATCACCCCATATTCAGTCAAGGCACCGTCTGTTTTATGGATTACTGTGCCCAGGGAGGCTTCCATTGCTGCCCTCTCAGCCTGCACTTTCTCCAATTTTTCCAGCAGTTTTGTTCTTTTTTCACTTGATGCTTAATGCTCTCCTCCAACTGGGCTGCTTGGTATACCAATTGCTCCGACAGCAGTTTCTTTTCTTCTTGTAGGGCATATGCAGCTTGGTATTCCTCTATGTGCGGCACGCATATTTTGCATTCAAATTGTTTTTGTTCTGCTTCTACCAGAATGAGGCGCAGTGCAGCCGCCATGCCATCTTCAATTGGTGCCGCCTGGATTACAGTCAAACAACTTTTCAGTTTATCAAACATTGTGCCATACACCAGCTCTGCGGGATGTTGAAATAGCCCTGTTATCTGTTGTAGTGCAGTTTCCAGCGAAATTGATGGGCTACTAGCAGCAGGATCAGTTTTTGAGATGGCCGTCTCTTTTGTTTGCGCCAATCGGGCCATCAAGGTGGCAACAGAAGGGGGTGCTTTCTTCCTGGTTCCTACTTGATTGACGACGCTGTTATTTTCTGTTTTTTGCTGCTGCCACCCGTGCAAGTCTGCTGCAATTCTTGTCTTCTCTGCGGCAACAGATATTTTCACACTTTCCTCCTCGCGTGATTCGTCTTCACTGACTTCAATATGCGCAGAGTTCTCATGTATACACGCCGATATTTTCAATATATGTGTATTTACATATTTGGCATTACTTCCTCTTGCCTTGGTAGTAGACATACCTTGCTGCTGGATTGGCTTGCAGATCGTTTCTGACCAATTAATCTGCCTGATCTCCTCACTTTTTCTGGGACTGTTTTGGTTGGAACTAGTTTGCTTTATCCGATTTCAGCCCTTCTCATTTTCTTATTTTCCTGTGTTTCCTTTTTCTCGGAAGCTGGTTTCACCTTCCCTGCTCAACAATTGCCTTTAGTGTTCACCAGTGGTGAAAAGGTTACAAGCAGACTTCAAGTTAAACAAAAGCTACTTACTTTTCGATTCTGCAGCAGGTTCAACGGCAACATTTTTTTGTTTGACATATTTCCCAATGCTGAATTTGGCCTTCACAGTGTCATAACCACCTGCAAACATTTCCTCCGCCAGCTTTCCCCACCATTCTGCAAAACCATTTGTTACCTCTGTGCTTATCTTGAAGGGCGTGATCGGTGCTGTTTTTTTGCCCTGGTGGCCATCATATCCCAATGTTTTTCGTATTGAGGAATGGTCAATGCTTTCCGACCGAGCCTGCCAGTGTTCCACCCTGACACCTCAAAATGTGGCACTCCTTGGACAAATGCAAACTGGCAAGCACCATGTTAGCATGGTAATATTCCGCATGCATCTCTGATCCCACATGTCTAGATTGAACGCTCTTAAACCTATAAAACAGGTCCCTATCTGTCATAGGTGGCTCCACACACACACAGCCCATGTCATATATTCCTATATTTTCCATTTTCCACTTATAGCTTCGGCTTTAGCTATATCGCCGAAACTTTTATGCCACCATGACTTAACAACTGTTGCAACATCACATCTATCACAGGACTAGTACCATACAATATATATCTTGCATGCATAACTACCATCATAACAGGTTTCTTAAAAATTTTTACTCTTAAGCATAGAGATTCCCCTTTCTCTACATTTTCTATGCCTTCCACTTTCAAGCTTGGGAAATACATGTATATCTATAGATGCAACAGCCATATCGGACCAAACACGGTCGACCCAAAGTTTATGCCTGTGTTTTTTTGTTTTGTTTCACAACACTCTAAATAAACCATTTCACTAAACCGAATAAACATGGTACTCACAAACGAGAATCGTGTATAATTTCTTCAATAACAAGAACTTTTCTTTCTCCATTAGATACTTCGATATACATGTAATTGCATGAAGGCGTAAACAAGCTCCTGATACAAACCTCACAGAAACCTAACAATTTTTTGTAATAACTTCATATGTAGATCATAGCAAAAGGAATTTCACTTTTTTTTTTTTTTTGGGTTTCTTTTGCCCATAATTTCATGTGTAGATCATAGCAAAAGGAATTTTCACATATTGTTTTTCTTTTATTTTTGGGGGGGATTTCTTTTGCCCATTAAATTTCAACTATTTTAATAGGTTAACACATAAGACTTTACATGATGTTGTCATGTTCAAAGATTCCATAAATAATTTACTTGTTAAAACTAGACATTTCTCGAAATTATATGTAGATTTTAGTATGATAAGTTTCCAATGTAATCAGAAGAGGTTTGTATTTTTTATTTTTTTATCATTAAACATTAACATTGATGTTATTGTTCTAATTAGTTTTGAAGCTGATTTTAAGATTAACTTCCTACAGTTGTATTTATAATATCTTGTGATAGAGTTCAATAAAGGAATCCAATTACAATGTATGACCGTAACATAACAAAAACACAGTAGTGACCATACTATTCGACATAATATTAACCGTAATATTGATGTATCTTTTCGAACAAGATTGAAGTAAAGCGATTCGAAAAAAAAAACTGGTTGAGAAACACATAACACGGGTAGCCCTAATTTTATTAAAAATCACGGATAGTCAAGAATGATCCGTGAGGGGAAAAAAGGCCTCAACTTCACAGGCTACACTAATATTCTATGGAAACCTTGCCGCCAAAAATCAAAATCAAAATTCGAAGAAGAAAAAGCAAGTAAAACAAGTAGAACAAAACATTCAGAATCAGTGAATGATTCAGATAGAAAGTCCTCAATAGACCTCAACTTTTCAGCTCTCAAAGACAAATGAGAAGGCAATTCATCATTTACACAATCAAACCTTTCAGCCTCTCCGTTTAGCAATTCTAGAGTTTCACACGCGCGCACACATACCAACACGAAAGAAGCAGGCTTCTCTAGTCAATAATTGTCAAACACGTGACAAATATTTTTCGGTGGAGAAGATTCCAATAATTTTCTGCAATAAGTCATTATTTGCAAAGCATTCTGATGCTGAAATTAAGTTGAACTTTACAATTATAAAAGTTCAGGAATCAACGGGGCACAGAAAAGGAATAAGTGACGGCATTTTAAAACTTATCTTTTAATGTTCTTAACAAACGCTCCTACTTTCTCAATTAAAAAACTTCACAGAATCAGTCATAACACTTTTAGGCCAATTCCAGACAAAAGAGCCACGAAATCAATAATTGGCATGTCCAGCAAATACTTAGCGTGGAACGATTACAACTAGGCTGCAAACGCCTATTTTCACACAAATTGAAAACTTAAAACAGGCCGAACAATGTACAGCAGAAACATCTTTATCTTTATTTTTTCTTCTCCCACGCAACTTTATGAGAATCCATTTTGTCTGTATATTAATTGTTTTCATGGAGCTTAATACGAACGGGGAGCCCTTCCATTGGTGTTGGCGATGAATGGTAAGTTATCTTCTCATTTGGATTGACTCTTTCCAACTTGAGCCTTTTGACCACATTGTACATGAAAACAAGTATTTCCAGTCGTGCATACTCTTTTCCAGGACACATTCCAGGTCCACCTCCAAAAGGCACAAATGTATACGGCTTCGGTCCACTTCCTTCAAATCTTGATGGATCAAACTTTTCAGGTTCAGGAAAGTAATCGGGATTTTTGTGCGTCGTGTATACATTCCAAAATGTCTGCAACAGAGAAGCGGCATACTTAATTTATGCATAAATAAAAAGTAATAGTTGGTGATTCAGAACATTATTTACCTTCCATCCTTTAGGTATCTTGAAACTTGCAAAGGTAAAATCAGTTAGTGTTTCTCGAAAGGCTCCTTGAGCAGGTGGCGTTAGCCGTATGGATTCGCGCGCCACATTCCAAGAGTACTTCATCTTTTCAATATCCTCCCAAGTTAGTAACTCATTAGGACCTTTTGTCTTTGCAGTCGCCATTACTTCTGCAAAATACAATCATCAAAATTTTCATATCTATAGTTTCTTCGTCTCAAAATTGGTGGAAAAATTTGAGTTAAGTTGTCTCTTTTACCTTTGTAAACTTGGTCATAAATATGGGGAAAATCTGCAAGATGTTTCAAAACGAAGGTAACTGCACTACTAGTAGTCTCAAAGCTAGCAACAAGCAGACCAATAATGTTGTTTGAGATCACTTTATCACTGCAAATATTTCCTTCTTCATCCTTCACAAGAAGCATCCTTGACAAGAGGTCTTGATGACCACCTTCGGTTTCGCTCTGCTTTGTTAACTCCTTTCTTCTGTGTCCAATAATCTTCAAAAGCTCAGCCCTTACCATTTTTCCACCTTTAATTGCACCATTATAAGCTGTCGTCGGCAGATCAATTGGCACCGAAAACATCCCATTTGTCACAAGACGAAAGGGATCAGCCAATCTTTTTATGTGAGCTGGATCGTCAACGTTCATGAACAATTTGCAGGCCAAGTCAAATGTGTATTTTTTAGATAAGGGAAAAACTTTGACTTGTTTATTAGGAGCCCATTCTTGTTCAATATGCTGACGAGCTAAGGAATCCATCACAGGAATGTACTGTTTTAGAGCTTCAGGCTTGAGAATGGAATGCGTGAAACTAGACATTACAGCTGTTACTTCCTTCAATGAATCTTCATAAAATTCAGGGAAAAGCAGAGCTTTTTTTATGGATTGAGGCCACCAGGAAGTGAGAAGCTTGTTAGCATTCGTGAAGAGGAATTTGTTGCCTTGTGGGCCACAAAAGATTACCATTTTTTCACCCATCAATGAGGTTTGAAACACATCTGAAGAGTACTTCTTCATTCGATCTGTTACGTATTTTTCAGAGCCTTCCCAGGCAAACTTCACGTTTTCTCCGAGAATAGGCCATCCGGTTGTTCCCGGTGGAAGAGTTTCGCCGCTGCCGGAACCTCTCTGGCTGAAGAAAAAAGCAGCGATTGTTAGCATAAAGAGAAACAATGGGAGAAGATATTGGAAGGGGACCTCCATTGGAAGAAGAAAATTAAGCATCCAAGTTAACCAAATGATGAGTTGAGTGGTTTAGATGGATGCTTTCGCATACTGAAGTTCAAATGTATTTATAGGAATATTACCAAATAATTATTAGGGACAATTTTATATTACTTGTATTAGCATTATTACTGGGGTGGCAATAATTATATATACATCAATTGAATAAAGAAACTGAGGGAAAGTTAATCATCAATCGATAGACGCTAACATCTTATTAGAATGTAACTTCATAAAATATATTCCCTCTGTCCCAAAATTATTATCCAGTTTGAAATTTCACTTTTAATATAATTTAAACTACAAATAAAAATTCCAAGTGAATAATAATTATGGGACAGGGGGGAGTATATTAAATTTTGCAAATGATAATCTTAAAAATGATGCACGAGAAAAGTGCAAAGACAAAAAAGTCCTAATTCAGATGCTAAGTAAATGAATAATAATATGATAATCTTAAAAATGATGCACGAGAAAAGTGCAAAGACAAAAAAGCCCTAATTCAGATGCTAAGTAAATGAATAAAAATATTTCTTTTGTCACTTAGTTCCACAAATAGACAATCTTTCTCTTCCTAAAATAAAATTTTAAAAAGCGAAGTCTTTGTATATTTGGCAGAAGCAACGGAACAACCTAAATAAATTAGAACTAATGAGGCCGCTGTTGGTCTTTGACTAACTGGTCTACTTCCTTAAAAATTAAAAAAAAAATTAAAAAATAAAAACGGGAGGATGACTGATTTTTCTTAGCATTGAAAAGTTAAACATCAATTTTGAAGATAAATTTTTTGCTAGTACAAATTTCAAAATTTAACTTACACTATTTTTATAGTGACAATGAATATATATTTTTGCATACTTTTAATTTAAATATTCCATTACTACATTCTAATACCGGGACAGAGAGAATAATTAAGTGATGCAAAGCTAACGTGCAAATGCATGTAAATGAAGACCTTGTCGGATGCCTCTTTTAACATTCCAACCTTCAACCCAATCAATCTCTGAACTGAAGGAGATTATAATATTCTTACAAACTAATAGAGTAGTTAGAATCAAAAGTTCTTTTGTTTTTTTCGGCATTAGTAGAAATGAATATTTCAGTGAGTTTGAAAACTTGTGAAGACATTACGCTTTCATTTCCAACCAAAGTTTTAGCAGAATGCAACCTGTGCAAACATTTTGGTAACAAAGGTGTTGGTGAACTCTTTTGAATGTGTCCTAACAAGCTCAACAATCTTGTGAAAATGCCTTGTCTTGCACAATTTGACAGGGGGAAAACCCTGTTTTTTTGCTGCTCCAGAGAAACAACCAATAACGGACTGCATGATGTTCAGTCATTATCTGCAAAATCGCTGTAAAATTTCATTGGTCGTACATATCGTACATTTTCCTTCAACATTTATCTCTTAACTATTCGCTCGTAGCAGATTTTTATCCTTTTTATATATACTTCTACAAGATCAATCATGCATTAATTAACATTTTTTAGGTTGATTCTTAACAAAGTTATGTATCAATAATTGGATCACAAAAATGGGGAAACTTCACAAGAATTGCCTTAAATGAGCTAGCAATTCACATTTTCTCTAACTCCAATAAATATATAGGACATCCGTCCCGTTGTGACCCGGGTGGAAGATTTTCGCCGGGGGTTGGCGAAAGAATTTTTTTTTTTTTGTTAAAAAAAATGAAGGAAATAAATGGAAGAAAATATTGGAACACCTCGAACTGATTTTTGATACTTGTGTTTATATGCGTGATGATGAAACACAAGTACTTTGGTGTTTAGAAAGTTAATCCTTTTTCCTTTTCTAGTGGTTAATATTATCTTCAATCCACAAATAATTTGGAAAAATATTTGGCAGTGAATATGATTGGATTGTTTTTTTTCGTGTGTGGTTTTAGGAATATAATTTGCTCATACAGGACTAATTAAGTGAAAACCAAAGGTGGAGATATCAACTTCTTTTTTTCTTTATTTTCATTTGATGCATGTGGGGAACAGTTGAAATATACAGAAAAGAAATACAGTAGAACATTTATAAATTAACAGTTTCAACCACCAAAAATTATTAATTTAGCGAATTATTAAATTTCGATAAATTAATAAATCATTAATTTATTTATTAATAAATAATTAATTTATTAATTACTTATTCTATAATTCAAATTGTTTGTAAAATACATATTGAGCCCAAATTTAGTGAGTAAATCATTTTATCTAACGCAAAAGGAAAAAAAAAAGAGAGAAAGAAATACCCTCTCCATTCTAATAGTATTAGAGTATTATTTCTTACTAAACTGTTTTGGTATATCAAAGAAGACTTTAATTTATGAGGGACGACCATGAAATTTCCATAATTGCACACAAAAAGTGCAGATTATGGCAACAAACAGATACTACGTAGTAAAATATACTGTACATTTATTAAGAAAATATTGTCCTTTGATTTGATTGTGGTTTATTATTCAATTAATTTCCCATAAAATTTGGAGTAATTAATTAGTGATATCCACAAGTGAATGTAGTCGTTGATGAATTCGTGAAAATTGTCACGTCTCAAAAACATAAAAGTACGATTTACTTAATCGATATAGCCTGGATACAAGGCATGGTTCTTTTAGATCAGCAAAGTTTTATACATGTCATTAAGAGTTACATAATCTTAAGTATAATATTAGAAAAAAAAGAAAATGAAAAGTTCAATTAAAATTGGAAACACGAATTCTTGTTAGCATGTATGTTTTAATCAATTTTAAAAAATATACTCCTTCTGTCCCATAATTATTGTCCACTTTGCCCAAAAAATTTTGTCCCAAATTTATTGTCCAATTTGACTTTTTATGGATCAAGTTACACATTTATCCTTAGTAAAAAAACATTATCCATAAAATCTTAATGGTTAAACAATTACTTATGTAGGGTATATCCGATTGTTTAAGGTAAAATATAGTTAAGTTTGACCAAAAATAAAATCTTTTATTTTAATAAAATTGGACAGTAATTATGGGACGAAGGGAGTAATTTATTAAGTCATTATATGATTTAATACCAACCTTATCTTTAATTGATTCCAAAATTTTGGACTGTATATAGGCCTGCAGAGTGCAGACAATCGAGGCACCTTTAAGGCTTAACAAGTCTTTATTCTTTTTCGGAATCACGACATTATTTGTTGGACATGTTTTCCAATTCCGATAGCTGCTAGCCATTAATAAAATGTTGCAGTTGCAGGATCAATGTGGCAATTCAAGGTATAGAAAATAAATATTGTTTGTATTCTTCGTAATGTATGGTAAGTGTGAAAACAAAGAGAAGAGGGCAAATAAATTAAATCAGGGAGGCCCTTCATTGGTATTCGAGATGAACAGTAAGTTATCTTCTCATTTGGAATTGCTCTTTCCAACTTGAATCTTCATAATAATACATTGTACAAATAAATTAAATCAGGATTTCCAGTCGTGCCTAATCACTTCCACGACACATACCAGGTCCACGTTCAAACGGCACAAATGTATATGGCACCGGTCCACTTCCTTCAAATCTTGATGGATCAATCTTCTCAGGCTCAGGGAAGAAATCAGGATTTTTATGCGTCATGTGTACATTCCGAAATGTCTACAATAGAAAGGTGGCTCGTTTAAATTTATACATATCTTAATCTATAGTACTTAATTAAAGCAGTAAACAAAAAGGATATGTGTCAGCACTACAATGAAAATTTTCCCGCCAAAAGTCATTTTCAGTACAAAATCATTTTTGACAAGTGACACTCTAACTAATCAGAAAAAAAAAGATGGAATAGATAAGTACATAAATCCCTTAATTATAGCTACATAAAAATCTCTTAATTATAAGTATATACCAATCTCTTAAAACAACAATATTTAATTAATAAAATCAAATGTAAGGAAATCCCCTTTAATCAAGTGAAACACAATAATGTCTTCCCAATCCCCAATTTCAAAGAATCTCTTCCATTCCGCTCCTCTCTCACACTCGGACCTTTAAATCAATTACTTAAAATCTGACATCAATTACCAATCCATTTTTTTCTAGAACAGAGAAAAAATAAGCTGTCATGAAAGAAATTTGATTTTTTAAGGATGATTTTTTTTTTATTCTTCTGTTGTAGATATTGGTTTATGATTTATGTAAACTCGAGCATAAGTTAACTGTTATAAATTAAATATTATAAATCTGGGCATAGATTTATGTATAATAACTCACTTTCTGTCCTTTCAATCGATTTTTTATTCTTCTATTTTTTTTATTCTTTGAAGAATGATTCGTATTTTTTATTTAATCGATTTAAAAATACAGGCGGCACCCCGGGCATTCGCCCGGGGCAGGCATCTAGTATATATTAAGGGAATTTTTCTCATAAGACACATGTCGCACTATTACATTCGTTCAGAAATGTAAGTAGTCCATGTGTCAACATTTTATTGGCTTATTACTTTTTTCTAATGTTTTACTACACCTCATAACTGTAATCTTCCATAGTAAAATATTTATGAGATTTTAACATATCAGTCCACGCCTTCATCTTCATCTTCATCATCATCATCAAACCCTAATTCCCCCAGCGCCACCACCATGCCTAATTCTATCCACCATGCCATATTCTGAACCAAAGCAGCCAGCATCCGAAGTTATAAAATTTATTTTGCTGTCATATTCTGCTTTTTTTTTTCAGAGACGGATCCTTCAATCCTTTGCCCGGCCAATTCCAGATCGACAAATTCTAAACACATCAAACAGGAAAAACTCCAATTTCATGACTCCGATGGCTTAAAGATGGCTTAAAGATGAAGATTGACATCGACTTTTTTTGAACGAAATTAAAAGTAATTCGTTGGCTGAAAGTTGTAATATGAACTGAGGCCCACAATTTTATGATGAACGAAAGCCAGCTCCTGCAATTTTGATACCCCCTCATGTGATGATCGGAAGCTAGAGTTTTCCGATGAATAGAGGCCAATTTCCCGAGAACAACGGGGCCAGAGATTTCTGATAAATATTGGCCAATTAGCTTAGAACACTGGAGTTTTTTTAATTCTAATTATGTCATCTATTTAATTATAAATAATCCAATTCTAATTGGAAAGCACAATTGGCCGCGGGTTTGAGGTTATTATCCTTATAAATGAAATAAGAAACTAATTTAGAATAATATTTTGAATAGGAAGTTATCTTGAATTATCTCTTTCATTTATTTGATTGATAAGCTTCACTAACTAAAAGATATCACGCGTGATTATATCCGATAAATTGCATCTCAAAATTTGAACCAATATATCATTCCTTTTGATTTGGCTGCTAAATGAAAAAAAAAACCCTAACGCGAATGTGTTTCGGTCTGTTGTGCTATACATGCCAAATGGCTGTTTTCCCGAAGAAGCACACCCTCACGGCCTCATTCAAACAATAACACAAGAATACCATCATCTTCTCTCTATTAACAGCCACACTCATCTTCTTTCTCTCAAAATTAGAGAGAGGATAAGACGAACATGTCAAAAATGTCTGGAAAGGAAAGCAGAAGAAGGTAGAAGATCAGAAAGTTTATCACGAGTGGTCACCCTCTTTTCCTCTTTTTTTTTGGCATACTTGTTTGATTTAGGGTGAAGAGCAAGCGTTGATTTGATGTCTGGCTACCCAAAATACCCTTTTCCTCTCTACCCAAAACCTAGCATCTATAACTTGCAGGTGGAGCGGCAGCCATGGCCGGCAATCATTCACTGGTGGAGTATCATGCGCCACTTCGCTCCTTCGCTAGCTTCTTTCAGAAACCGGCGGATGTAGCTTCTAATAAGACTTTGCTTATTAAGCAAATCAAGTTTATCAATGGGACTCCAACATTAGAGTTTGAAGATGACGAGTTTGAGCAATTGATTGCTCATCATCAGCTGTGTTTGGTTGGGAAATTTTCCTACGACCATCCGAAAATGGAGGAGATTCACAATGAATTTAGAAAAATCGGATTTAATGGTGGTTATACTCTAGGCTTGATGAATCCTAGACACGTATTAATCCGATTTGAGCAAGAGGAGGATTATCAAAGATGTTGGATTCGGACATTTCGGAACATTAGAGGATTTTCAATGCGAATGTTGAAGTGGAAGCTAGGGTTCCGATTTGAAGAAGATCCACCGGTGGTCCCAATATGGGTTGCATTCTATGATCTTCCTATTGAGTTCATGCATCCAGAAGTCATCTATTCGATGGCTACAGCCCTTGGCCAACCATTAAAAGTAGATACACCAACAATGAACATGACTCATCCCTCTATGGCTCGGTTTTGTGTTGAGGTGGATCTAACCAAGGAGTTGCCGAAATTTGTGAAGATTGGCAAGAAGGGTCATAAGCACGAGCAAATTTTCACTTTTGAGCATGTCCCATCTATGGATTTTTAGAAAATTTATTGCAAAATCAGCTTACTTGTATCTGAGAAGGCGGAACCAGGAAGACTCTTTGGCTAGGAATTTTTGGCAGAAATTAATTCCTCTATGGATTTCTTTTTTTGTCTGGAAATTGAAGAATTTATTGGTCCCTTTTCCAGAGATCTTGAGTGCTTTTGGCATCCAGGTTTGTCCATCCATTTGCTTATTGTCGCAACCATGAGGAGAGTGTAGCTCATTGCTTTTTTAGTTGTGTTGAAATTAAATGCATTTGGATCTATTTTGCAAAAATTTTTTCCATAAAGCTGGAGAATGTTACCTCTTTACTTGACAATTTGCAAAAATGGTGGAGTGGAGGCAATTTTGGTCTTGCTAAACAAGCCTTGATCAATATAATCCCTTCTTGTCTTCTTTGGGAAATTTGGAAAGCGCGGAATAAGGCGTATTATGATGGGGTGCCATTTGACAAAGGAAGAGTTATACCTGATGTCGCTTATCCTGCAAAGGATGCATTATTTGTTCATGATTTGAAGGTGAAGAATGTGGAAGAGAGGGACTTTATTGAACGGTCTTTTGGATTAAGATTGCATAAAATTCAAAAACGAACTTGCATTTCGGTTTGTTGGAAACCTGTGCGCGGGGAGGGATTTGTACTAAATTCGGACAGTTCAGCTATTGAGGATGTTTCTGGCTATGGTTCTGTTATTAGACATCATGAAGGAGATTTCATATATGGGGAGCATGGTTTCCTAGGGCCCGGTGATAGTTTTGGGTCGGAGGTCTATGGTCTTTTATTTGGATTGCGAAAATGTGATTAGCTTGGCTTGGCAAGAGTTGATATTCAAACAGACAATAAGGTTTTGGCTGACCTTCTTGGTTCTTTAAATTTGAATTTGATTACATGGATAGATTACTTTCAAATAAAGGAGATTCATGAGATAATGTGTAGGGGATCATACAGTATATCTCACATTTTTCGGGAGGCGAATGCCATGGCGGACAGTTTAGCTGGAAAAGGCTCTGTGGGTCGTTCATGTACTCATACTGGATTGGGGGCATTACGTAGGCATACTCGTGGTCTAGTACTACTAGATCAAATCTCATTTCCTTATTTGAGAGTAAGACTCAAATAGCATTGTAATTTGGTAGGTCGTAAGCACTGCCAATCTCCTTGATTTAATGGAATTGAATAAAAGGGAGGGTGGAACTAGGGAACCATGTAATATGTATGTCCATCCCTTGGGTAGAACCCTTGGGTGCATTATATTATATGGCACTTGCTAACTCAAAATTTACCTCCTGGGTAGACCTCTTGAGTTCTTTTGGGTTAGTTGGGACCTGAACGCCATCATTTCTACTGATTTAAAAAAAAGAACTCGCGTTTTGTGGTTGTGAGCACCAAAATTCATGTATATCATTCCAAGTATTGGTGCATTATATATGTTACTCTGAAGTGAGTAGGTTGAGAGAAATCTCTTAATGGAATTATTCCTAAGCGTTTAATTATGGTATAGTAATAAACTGGAATAACTTCCACCTATTTGATCATAGAGGTGGTACCGCTTCTAGCAAAAGTTTGAGATTATCTTTTGTATATGATCAAGAATCTAGGATAAGCACATGGCCGGTAATAGTGCTAAATCATAATGTGAATTATAAGGAATGCTATGAGTGTTTGTGCGTGAATTATTAAGTCTATACTAGACTGATTATTGGTTTAAGCAACGAGCCACCAATAACTTAGCTAGTTAGGTGACTTAATTTCACTACAATGTGGTTTAAGACGAAATTTACCATCTCTTAAGCACGATTCTCATGATTGTATAATTATTTTATATTACAAACTAAGTGGGGGAATGTTGGAAATTTTAGTTTGTAAAATAAAATAATTAATTTTGAACTTAAGGATAATAATTAAGTTGGCAACCCTTTACTTGTATTGTTTTTATTTCCTACAGGCCAAGGGTTGTGTACTTAATTTGTATCCTTTGTTTCTGCAAGTGTTGCCTATGAATAGGTGAACTAGTGCAAGATTTCATTCTAACTTTTGCCTTCTTAAATTCTTGAGAACATTCAATAATTGCAAGTTGCATGTTCTTGTGTTCTTTATGTCCTAGAGGCAAATTGCCAAACAAACCCGGTATTGCAACATGGAGGGGGCAAATATTGTGTTAAGGATAGTGTCTAACACGATTAGAACACATCCAAATCTTGTGATTCTCCCATTATTGTTAGATTCAAGTTTCTAACAATAAAGTTCATAAATCTTTCATCTTTATTCTTTAGTGTCTTTTGTGTTGTCTATTTGATTACCACCCTCATATACGGGTGCTTGACTTTAGGGTGAGTCAGACCCAAATTCGTGGAAAAAACAATGTGTAGGGTTTAAAAAGTGGACAACTCTAATGTTCTCGTGCTTTCAAAACGCGAAACAAAAAAATTTCATTAAAAATTCACGTTTGTGAAACGCGAATGCTTTTAATTATTTTCTCCCCAAATTCATCCGGGAAGAAAGAAAGAAAAAAAATTGAATTAAAAAAGGAAAACAAAAAATAGCGTTTTGAGAACGCGGATACTTTAATTCGCGTTTCAGAAATGTGAACAAAACTTTCGCGTTTTAAAAACGTGAAAAGCTATAAATTTTAAATAAATATCTTTTTTAATTTTAGACAATTTAGCGGGTTGAAAATAACAATTTAGCGTTTTGAAAACGCGAAAAAAAAAGTTTAGCGTTTTGAAAACGCGAAAAATGATTTTAGCACTTTGAAAACGCGAAAATATCCAAAAAATCTCCTTAATAACTCATTCGGCTCCACGTGTATTTTGAGGATAAGTCTTGAATATATTCGCGTTTTGTACCCGCGGAAATTTAAGATTCACATACCAAACAAAGAAAAATAACAGCATTTCTTCCCAAACTTCTTTCATTCTATTGAGCTCCGATTTTAAGTTTCACTGTGGAGGACTTGGCTGAATCCAGGAAAGCTCTCATTTCCTTCAAATTGAGAAGTTGCTCCGATGTTAAAGAAGATTGATTTGAGTCCTGAAGCCTATTTAAAATCCAAAGGTTCAACATTCAGGTAAGGTTTTTTTCGTTATAGAAAACATGTACTTTTTTATGCCTAATTGTGAGCATAGGATGATTTACGCATTATTATTAGATAATAAATAATTGTGATTTACTCAATTAACGGTGGATTTTTAATTAGGCTGATAAAGTAAATTGAAAGAAATATTAGTTAATAGAATGTTAAATTAGATGAGCTTTGTAAATTATTATATATCGATTTCTGTAAAATAAAATAAAATTATAATAATGATATTGAATTTTTTAATATTTTTAGCATAAGAATAAATTATGTAATTCGGCCATAAGGTTTATATTTAATATTAATTTAAATTCTTTGATTGTAAAATTTGTAAAATACCAACTCCTTAATTGTGTGTGCTCTTGTTAAATTAGATGATTCTTGAAATTTATTGTATATTGGTTTATGAAAAAGTTTATAATTCCCAGTTTGAGTTTTAAAAAGATTTTTAGTGTAGAACTTAATTTTTAAATTCAGGCGTATTGTTGTTATTTTGAAATTATTAAATCTGTAAAGGGGGTAAATACTATTTCGGCAAAACTAAAATTCAAAAATGTATTCTAGTGTTCTGATTTCGTAGGAATTGATTTTGCAGACCATAAATGTATTTCACGGAGACAGTTCATCTAAAAGTATACTGGAATGCTAGTTATACAACTGAACCTAATGGGACTATCACGGTACAACGGGATGCGCCGGACGATTATCTTATCATTGATCGTATGTTAGATTTCTTGGAACTTGTTGATAAGGTATGTGGTGTGATGGAAGTTGATAGAGAAAGGCTGTATATTGATTGTTCTTTGGTATGGACGGAGAGGTCAGGGAAAAGGTCTCGTGTGCGCATTAATTATGATAATACTGTATGGTTCTTTTATCCTTGTGCTGATAAATGACCGGAATTGTACCCTGAAAATGTCAAAAGAATAGGCCATGTTTATGCAAGTACATCTGGCCAGGATATTGGTGCCGGCACTAGTGGTGGTAGAACAGTTGAAGACAATGAAGATGGAGATGAAGATGAAGATGAAGATGAAGATGGCGGGGGTGTCGAAAGCAATTATAATGAGTACGTCCTATCGGATGAGGACTCAGATGACGACACTGATTTTGATTCATCCTCTTCAGTACCATATGTTTTCGACGACATCAGTTGATGGGACAAGACTTTAAAGGAAGTAGATTCTGATGAGATAAAAATGTGAGACGTCAACCCAACGACCGTTGACCTTGATGTACATTTCACCAACAAGCTTAGGGCACAGGCGGCAGTGGGAGAATGAAACTTGCGACATGGTCGGACTTTCCAGGTGAAAACTAGCTCTAAACGAAGATGGTATGTCGAATGCGAGGCCTGTGGGCCCAAATATCCGAAAAAGCATCTTCACGTCTACAGAAGGCCACTGGTACTTAGAAAATGGTGGTATGGTCCAATTCCCACAACTGTCTTGGGGCAAAAAAGAGAAACGAGTCCCGAAATGTGACGTCTTCTATGATTGCTAGACTGGTTGCCCAAAATGTGCGAAAACATCCAGATTTTGCAGTTGCCCAAATTCAAATAGAAGTTTTGAAGAGGTACCAAGTTGAATGTAGCTACAAGAAGCCATGGCATGGTAGAAGAAAAGCACTTGAGGCTGTGTATAGTACATGGGAAAGTAATTTTCAACAACTGCCCAGCTTCCTTGATGCATTGGTCATGTCAAACCCGGACACCTGTGTGCGATTCAAGTTTAAGAAAAATTCAGGAAGCTCGCAAAGGTTTGTATTAGGTTTGTTTTCTGGGCATTTGCGCCATCTATACAATTATTTCATGCTTGCTAGCCAGTAATAACCATCGATGCCACCCACCTTCGAGGATCCTGCAAAGGAAAACTAATTGTGGTATGCGTGAAGTGCGCAAATGGCACAATTGTTCCCATCACGTTTGCTCTTGTGGACGAAGAGACCATACACAGCTGGAAATGGTTCTTGAAGTATTTGAAAAATTTTGTTCTACAGGATAGGAAGACCTGTATTTTCTCTGATCGAAATCAGGGTATCCTTACTGCCATGTACATCATGTTGCAGAAATATCCACCGGACATCATGTTCCGTTTGAGTACAAAACCTACAAATAAAGATAAAATTATATAAATAGCATATTTTTACACAAAATTTATTGCAAAAATCACAAATTAGGGATATAATAAATAGGTAAAATATAAGCATATCAAATACCCCCAAACTTGAATTATTGCTTGTCCTTAAGCATTCCCAAAAATTAAAACAAACAAAAACATTAAATTATTTAATTAGGCGGCCTCAGAGATTCAATCATCATATAACACAAAGATCTCAACTACCTCTAATATGTACTATCTAACAATGCAAACTATATGCACTTTTAGCCCCCACGCTTGTGTGTGTGCACGATCCGTTTCTTAAGGACATCTCTTTACATTTAACATAGAAAACAAAAGCTCTACTGCAAATATGACATTTTACTTTAAAAACAGACTCACATTTCATACCATATTTCAATGCAATAGACCGCCAAACATACTATGAAGTAGAAGGATTCATCTCGCAGACAACCTATTCCCCCTCGTAACCCATTCTTCGGTCCATGCGACTTTTCTTCAGGACTCTTTCCAACTCAGGCCACTACCCAGAGCATTTTTTCACTCCTTTACATAGGGGCTCAGCAACTTAGGGCAGTCTACATATCTATTTTTCCTCACCAGGCCTGAGGACTCTGCTCAGGTTGCCAATTCCTCACCTCTCAATGGGCTAGCATCAACATTGAATGCTCTTCCTTTTCTCCCTGATTAAAATAACCTAACCTCAGAAGCATCCGCCAACACCCCTCCCCAAACTTACTTAACACAAAGTGTCAAAGCAATAAGATTTTTTAAGGCTGATATTAGGTTAATCCCTTGCTTTTCCTTCACAACATGATGAGTTCCACATAGAAATCATATAAGTATGAGTGAATCAAACACAACTTTTCATGGCATATATATATCAAACTCATGCAACTACGTCTTACTTTACGCTTATCCCCCAGTCATGACTAAGTGCATATAAAGCAGGGTATTCAAATCAACATATAGAAATACATAAGTTAAACAATACAATTCAAAATAGTCTAATTCTTACATATTATAGATAATTAAGCCATCTTCATCAAAGGTCTTTTTGGCTTTTTCAATTTTTTTCATTCTTTATGGTTTTTTTTTATTTCAAAGAACAAAACACAATACAAAACACAAATATTCCTCTCCCCCACACTTAAAGCATACATTGCCCTCAATATATAAAACACAAAAGACAAGACAACCAAGTGAAAAGAAAAGAAAAGACATCAATAAAAGAAATGAAAAGAAGTGACACAACCTTGGGAATGCAAAACAGAGGACCGGAATTGTTGAATAAACTGTTGCAACTGCTATCCAAGCACACGACCAAGTTCTTTAGAATTTTGGATGTTTCATTTTCAGCACCATTGGACACCAGAGTTTCGCCCTTCCAACAAACCTAATTGCAATTTGAAATAAATTAGAAAATTAAACCTAAACACAGATGATTAAGAAAAACCATGAAAATCCAGAAATCAAAGACCTCCAGATAATCAGGAACAAAAAACTTAACCATCAACTTATTAATGAAAGAAAAAGAGAAATAAAACAAAATAAAGAATTGGGTTGCCTCGCAATAAGCGCTTCTTTAAAGTCATCAGCCGGACTCCATGGCCAATCAGTCAGAGTACCCATCTCGATAGCAGAAGAAACCATGTTCAACAGCAATAATGAATCTCTTGTAGTGGTTCTCCTTTCCATGAGAAAATATAAACTTATACTCCAACACTACAACATCCTCTTTCTCAAATTCAATCTTGTACCATTGATCCTCTTCTTGGTCTTTCATTGAACCATTTTTCACATCATCCTCAATATCTCTTATACCAGGGACAACCTCACCACATGTGTCTACTTCAAACCCTTCTTTCGAAACTATAGGAATGTTACTCTCATCAAAATCAACTTGATCCACATCCTTGTCACCAACTCTCAGAATGAGCGAATCATGCTTAACTACTATGTATATACCAGAAGAATCAGGAGAACTTGGAATATCTAGACTGTTAATCTCTTTGGTCTCTTCTAATTCTTCACATTCAGTTTGAGATGGTGGATGGGGAGACTGGACCAATGAATCATCTTCAGAAATCTTCTCATTCTTATTCAATTTAAGCAAATTTCCTATAGGATCATATTCCGGCAACCCCACACTCATCCTATATTGGTTGACCTCTGCGATAAGTTGTTGGCCTTTTTCACTTTGAAAATCTGGAAGAGCTGCTTCTCTAACAGTAAGTTGAGGTTGACCAGGTGGCTACTGATACGAAGATGCTAAGTCTCTCAAAGTGGGTTCACAAGGTGATGACTGTAATGCTGCTAGCTCTCTCAGAGTAGGTTGACGAGCTGCTAACTCTCTTAGAGTGGGTTGACGAGCTGCTAACTCTCTTAGAGTGGATTGAGGAGGTGGTGGTTGATATACTGATGCATTTGAGATGTAACAATTCTCTTGAAATAAATACAAAGCATTTTTCTTCTCGATGTCATCCAGCAATTTATCAATCCTCTCCAAACATGATAACATCCTAGGAGTCATATACGCGCTCTCAAAACCAGAATTGTACCCAGCATCAAATGAATACCCTTGATAATCACAACCATAGTAAGGATCAGAAGATGAGTTGTTCTAAGACTACGGATCTTCTTGATATGTAGGATAGTCTCCGTATTCAAAATCATAACCATAGTAAGGAGTCTCTCCATATCCGTAGTTATAATTCTCCATGATAACTCCAAAATCCTACAAAAAATATTGACACAAGAAAGAAAGGAGAATAAAATTAAAAATAAAAATAAAATAAAATAAAATGAAATAAAAATTAATAAAAGAAAGAAAAATATACACAAATCTAAATTAATAAAAAAAATAATCTAGTTTTGATATTGGTTATGCCTTCCCCACCAACGGCGCCAAATTTGACATGCCGTCGTCACACTAGAGTTAGAAGAGAAGGCAGCATCAAACTTCAGTTCTCGCATTATACTTACAATCTGATCCGAATCCACCATGGGATCCAAGATGATCAAAAAAGAAACACTGTAAATGCGAACCAAAGATCTCAAACGCTGCTGTGGCGCTTGATTTCTTATTCCTCTAATGTTCAATATTATTTGGCTTATCATAGAAAAAATTTATAAAAAAACTATGACCTGCTATTGCAACCTTGTCGATCTTCTTGGGATCAACCCAGCTTGCAATTTTGCTTTTTCCTCCTTTGATTTGCGACCACGTTTATTATGAACAAGAGCTTCCCCTTGTAGCGTCTCCTGTCCATGGCCATCGCTTATATCTCCATCAGACCAGTATTCGGGCTCACTATCCTCCATTGCCTCAGATTCAATGGTTTTTCCAACATCACTATCATCAACGGATCTACCAACTTCCAAAGGATCAATTTCCGATCGCAAAGGGACCTTCAAGTCATCTACATCTGTCAAAGTATTCAGCCCTTGATGCACAGGTGGGTGATTATCAATATACACATTTTCACCACGTTCGTCATCATCAGAATCAACAACTTCAGTCGCAGCCTCATCAATTGTCTCTAAGGCTGCAAAGCTATTGAAGACCTTCGTAACTGGGATTACCTCTGATGGAACATCGACAATAACAACAATCTTTTCCTTGTCTGTTAAACCAGAAAATGAACCCTCAGTACGCGCAGCAACAGATTCCGTAACCAAGGCTTCCACAATTACGGTTTCCGCAACCAGGGGTACTGTAATTAGGGTTCCCATAGCTGGGGTTTGCGGTATCTCCCTTAGCGTTTCCGATGCTTGTTGTTCTTCTGCTCAAACAATAAGGGGCTGCGTCTTAATGATTTCTACCTCAAGACTTGGCTTCGCCGCCTCCTTTTTCGACTTCCAATTAACTTTTGACGGATTAATCTTCACACCTTTCTTCTTCGTGGTTTGAGCCTTCTCATTATCATCCAGTTTCAATTGTGGAGAGGGCATTCCTTGTCTGCAATTTTCCATTTTGTGCCCAATTTTACAGCATTTTGAACAGTAAGAGGGGACATTTTCATAGGTAAAGACCTGCTCATGTTTTTTACCTCTCTTGCCGATCTTAACTGACTTTGGGTGATCTTTTGTGAGATCCACCTCAACACAAAAACCTGCAACTGAGGGTCTCGTCATGTTCATTGTCGGTGTATCAACCAGTTTGAGCCTTTCTTCTTCGTGGTTTGAGCCTTCTCATTATCATCCAGTTTCAATTGTGGAGAGGGCATTCCTTGTCTGCAATTTTCCATTTTGTGCCCAATTTTACAGCATTTTGAACAGTAAGAGGGGACATTTTCATAGGTAAAGACCTGCTCATGTTTTTTACCTCTCTTGCCGATCTTAACTGACTTTGGGTGATCTTTTGTGAGATCCACCTCAACACAAAAACCTGCAACTGAGGGTCTCGTCATGTTCATTGTCGGTGTATCAACCTTCAAAGGTTGTTCAATTGCCGTCGCCATGGAACAGATAACCTCCGGTTCAAGTATTCTATAGGCAAATCATATAGCGACACCCAAATTGGCACCCCCAGGGGATCTTCCTCAAAGCGAAAAGTAGGCCTCCATTTCAATATCCCCCTCGAAAAAGCGAATATGTTCCAAAACATTCTAATCCAACATCTTTGATAGTCTTCCTCTTGCTCAAATCGAATCAAGATGTGCCTATGGTTCATAAGGCCCGAAGTGTAACTTCCCTTGAAGCCAATCTTCTTAACCTCAGCGTGTATGTCCTCCATTTTAGGTCGACCATAAGAGAACATCCAACAAGACATAGCTGGTGAGGGGCTATAAGTTTTTCAAATTTGTCATCTTCAAACTCCAGAGTTGCAGTAGCATTTACAAACTTAATTTCCCTTATCAGTGAATTTTGTCCTTTCACAAGGTTGGATGCCTCTGAAAGAAGCTCGCAAATGTTTTTGGCAACTCTCTGGGAGTCACGGCTTGTGGTTAATGGCCATAGAGGCCGAGGGTAGGCGTGGAGGCGTCAAGATTAAATAATTTCTAAAACTTATTTTACCTTCTATCAAGTTTAATGTCAACAAATAATAAATTATCATCATTTTAAGAAAACTTACTAATTTTTCGTTTTTTCTGGGTTTAGATCAATTATTTTTTCTTGAATTTAATATATTTAGAGGGTCCATTTTTTGTAACTCTCATTTTTTTTTCATGTATCCTGAATATTTTATGGTTTTAAATATTTATTATCCTTTAAATTTAATTCTTAAATTTTTATATCAATTTTGTTTTAACATTTATAATCGCAATAATCAATTTATGCACTGAAATGTGCAAAAAATATTATGATATATAGTAGTAAAATATTTTCGTTCGCAAAATAATTAATTACATTTTATTATTTATAATTTTTCTCACAAATTTAATAAATCTATATTGAAAATTGTGTAACATCAAATATTTAAATCCGCATTACAAAATCGCGATAATGCAGAAAACCGCAACCGAGTATTGCAGTTATATATTTCCGCATATCTCGTATGCGGTTTATTTATTAATTCAGATTTAGTAGAGTTAACCGTAATTAATAATTTCATTTTAATTAATGTTTCAAAGAAAACCATGTCGGCGGTATGTGGTTTAGCAAAACCGCATTCTTTGTATACGGATATATTTACTGCCGCAATGTGTTGATGCGGTTATTTTGTATTTCTGCATTCTTTGCATGCGGTTTTGTTTGAAAACTGCATATCTATTTTGCAGAATGTGTATTTGCGTCCACAGCAGCCTTCATGTGGCCTTTTGTGTCCAGAAGTAGGGTTTTCAGACCCATATATGCGAAAAATTCTCCGAGTTTTGAATCGAGTCTAATCACTCATGGAAACTGCTACTTTCGGATCTTGTTAGATTCTGAATCGAGATTTGAATCTGACATTAAAACAAGATGGATGAAGAGGAGCATAAGGTGTGCGGCAGTAAAATTCCCGACGAGGTGAGATGAACGGGGTTAATGCGGACATGACCAGCGTCTATGAAGACGACGCCGTTAAGGAGCTACACTCTTTAGCCTTTTTATCTATCTCTCTCGTTTTTTTCTGGGATTATTCAATGGATCTGAATAGTGTTTGAATTGACTAAATTCACAGGGGTTAGATGAGATGAAGAAGCGATAAAAGGAGATAGAAGAAGGAGTGTCACTGCTCAAGGTCAATTCATCTTTTTCCCATGTTTGCTAAGGTTTCCTTCTTGGTTGCAGTCATATGTTTTTTGATATTGATGAACAACATTTTTTTCACGCATTGACAGATCCTGCAAGTGTAGCTGCTTCTCAAGCAAACAAGGAAGGAGTTGATTTTCGGTCTATATTTGTTGGTAACATGAGTACTATTTTAAAGTTTTATTCCCTCCTCCCCCTTCCTTTTTGGAGAGTGATTTCAGTCTACATACATGGGACAAATTACTGTTCTTTTCTAAGTGAAGTATGTCCAATTGTTTGTATGGACTATTTTGTTATTGATGCTTAAGCCAAAGTTGCTTTGTGTTGCGGCATATTGTTTAGCTTCTTGATTATAATCTCAGTATCTACTATGTTCCTTGCACTCCTGATTGTATGAAGTTTGATTAACCCTGTTTAGACATGATGGGCTTCAGCGTTTAATTCCCTTAGATGCAATGATAATCATGCTTGACATTTTTTTTTGTTCCCGATTGTTAATTATTTATGAAAGTAGACCTTAAGTCATTGCTGTTGTGATCATCAGTGGTCTGGATTCCTTGCAAACCAGATACTCGGTTTGATAAAAAGAAATATGCTTTGAACATGGTAACTTTAGACCAACAGTTTCTATACCTCAAGCATTTGATGAGTTTTTGTGTTGCTTTTGCAAGGTGAGGTTATTACCTAAAATACTTATTAGTATTTGAATTGTCTTGAACTAAGATGTTCATCAAAGGTTTTAGTTTACGGAAACTTGTGTGAGTTTAATCCTTTATTGTGAATGCATCGAGTGAAACCATTGTTGAATTCACAAGGGCCTTTGTGAATTATATTTGGGTCGGTAGAATTTATTTCTTTGTGGTTTAAGTACATCTTAGTGTTTGTCTTTGATATCCAGTCATCTTAGTTCCGTTTCTTATGTTCAGCTCCTTTTTAACATATTCATGTACATTTATATCTTTAATTACTACTAGTTGTTTCAGTTGTAGGTGACTGTTAATGATGAGTAAGTTAAACTTTTATTCACTTGAAGTGTTGGTGATCTAGAGGTACCCTTATTCTTTTTTGTATTCTTTAAACTTTTATCACTTGAAGTGTTGGCGATCGGGAGGTACCCTTATCCTTTTGTTATAAACTTTATGTTGATGATTTTGTGACTCTGTGAACTTTTTCTGGATCTGTTTTCTAGTGTTGATGACTTGGTGACTCTTAAACCTTTTGATGTGTTGTTGCAGCTCATTTTCATGAACCTGCTGAAGTTATGGTGGCCATATACTTTGTAGTTAGATAGAAGCTTACATCTTTTGTATATTAGATTATTGGCATTGAGTAAGAATATTGACTTCATTCTATGTATAGTTTTAGTTACTTTGTAACGTGAAATGTTTGAGTTTTACAGTGTATTTTGACCGTTTTGAACTTGTGATCATCCCTGCTGTTTATTCATGTAAGGTGAATTACTAATAAATTAGATTTATTTCTATTTTTCTTATTTATGTAGGCTTTACTGGGACACATAAAAGCATCCCATTAAACAATTTTTTGGGACGTTTAAAAACCTTCCATCAGATCATGCTATTGAGACGCTTATTAGGAAATTTATAGTGAAGTCACTTAAAACCATCCCAAAACAGTAGTTGACCGGTAAATTTGAAAAACGCTTGATGGGACGCTTAAGGGGACCGGACGGTTTTATGTGTCCCAAATAATTTTTAGGACGACCACCTACAGGACGTATTTGTATGCGTCCTAAATCACTAAGCGTCCAGAAAAGCAGCTTATTAGGATGCTTTGCGGCGTCCAGAAATGCCCATTTTCTTGTAGTGATCGGTAATCTTTTATTCTTGCATTTTTCTTGCAACATTTTGTTTTTTTACTCCACAAATAAATAATTCGAGGACAATCATTTTAGAATGAAAAGAAAGTATGGTGTATATGTAACATTAATCATGGCTAATAATGATGTATGACAACATATTTTAATCCTTAATTTTAGGAGCTTTGTGCATTTGGGAGAAAGCATTAAAACGAAATTTGGTGGTAAAACTTGCATTTTTTTGTGGTTTCTTGCCTCCAAGTCATTACTATTTTTTTTTTTTATGGTTTTCCGATTCAAAGGAATTTCTAACCACATCCTCACCATTTGGTAAGTTAAAATTCCTTTTTCAGTTGTCAAAAGTTTACATTTCTACTTCACAGGCTGGGGGCCTTCGTTCCTTCTATTTTTTTAAAATTTTTTTTTTAGTGACCATATATCCATGCTAACATGCGATGGGGAACTTAAATTTCATCACTTGAAATGACTTTCGTATTTTTTTGTTTTATACTAACACAATAAAAATCTAGTTTTATAAGTTCATAGCACAACAGATAGAACAATTAATTTCAAATGAGAAGAAGACATTTTGTTAATGATTGACCACTAGCTAGTGCTACAGTACAAGACCGCATTTCACACAATATCAATCGTACCACAATATTTTGCCTGTATAGCATCGACAACGAAAAACCTGTTGGTAATCCCAGTCAATAGTTTTCCTAATGTCAGTTCTTATGCCTCGCATAGCTTCCAAATTTTGGTTCAAACAATCTACTTTTTTTTTTGTTTTTCTTTTCGGACGTAAAGATTGAAAATCTGTTTGTGAATACGGACAGTCACACTAATTTCTGCATATGCGTGTGTGTTGATACTGATTGCAAATATTTACATTTGATCTTTTTTAATTTCCATTTGGTTTCAATAATTTGTTTATTTCATAAGTGAAACTTAGAACATTTTTTATGTTACGATTGCCAAGAAGGTTTTCAAGTTGATCTAAAAGCTAAAAATAAGCATCACATGACTAATTAGTTTCTTGCAATCTGATTGGCCGGATGGTACTCACGTGACATAAGCCTTGCATCACGATTACCACATCTCAATTAACTTTTAAGAATCATAACACTTTATGCCAAAAAAGAAAAACTTAGGATTGTAAGTTTAGTTTTAACTAAAATAAAAGTTGCAACAAAGTGCTATAGATGTTTTTAAAAAATTTATTATTTTTATGAAAATAATCTTTTGTCCATGAGGAAAATGACCGTAGTCTTTTGTTTTATTTATTTTAATTGACCTTCTTTGATGGCAAGTTAATCTTTGTTTGTTTGTCAAAAAATATGCATACATTTCAATTAGAATAACATCCAGCACGACCAAAGCACGCACTTCGCACGACCTAATGGCTTTGGTTTAGTTTTGGAGGATGTGAGATCACAAGAATGCAGTTTTAAAACTTTATGAAATTCATTATCTACAGGGGCAGATTTAGGGTGGGGGCCACGGGGGCCATGGCCCCCATTAGTTATAATTAATTTTTTTTAATACTTAATTTTGAAATCTTTATATAATTGTTCTAAATTTTTTTCTATCTTCCCACAATTTTGTTTGGGCCAATCAAAATAGTCCAAAATCCAAATCCAAAATCGAGTTAAATTAGTTTAAGTCAAAATTTTTTTTTAATCATATAAAATTTTGATTGTTATTGAACTAATTATATTAAATTTCATTCAACAATAAAATCATTTATTTATAAACATTTTATTCTTACCTATAATATCTAATAGTAGCACCATTTTCCTATATCATACGGGTATGCTCTTTAGATGTGTCGGAAAAAAAAGTCATTTTTTTGTGTTGTACATATTTTGAAGCGATTATAGATGTCTATCTCAATTAATCAACAAAATGATTATAGACATCTCATTTTGTTGATTGAAATATTTTTAAATGATTATAGATGTCTATCTCAATCTAGACATCTGCGTTACAACTGAAAAACAGTATGAAATATATGACATCACGGTTTGTGGCTGATAATGATGTAACACCACATAATTTTAGCTATTTTTTCTTAGAAGCTATGTGTAGTTGAGACTAAGGACCGAAAAGAACTTTTGGTCGTAAAATGGACCTTATGGTTGTTGTTTCTTGGCCTTCAAGTCACTGCTAAATTAATGGATTTGTCGATTTGAAGGAGTTTCTTTTGATATCCTTAGCAGCTGGTGCATTAAAATTCTTTGTTCAATAGTCAGAATTTAACATTTCTTACTAGACTAATTGGAGCCTTTTTCCAGCTTACATTTAGTTTTTACTTTTTATATTTTTTATTTATTTATCTATCATCTTTTCTGCCTCTTTGATCAACCTCTTAACTGATTTATCAAAAATAATCCCTCTGTCCTTTAAAAATAGTCTGCATTGAGTTTTGAATTTTGTACTGTTTTCATAGAATTTAAAATTCAATGTGGACTATTTTTTTTGGGACGGAGGTAATACGTTTTAACCAAATAACACCCAGAAATGGCACATGCACGCACTTTGCCCAATAATGGTGTGCCATTGTTTTGCTTGTCTTTGTTTTATGTATCATATAAAATCCAAAAAGCAAACCTAATAGCTTTTGTTCAGTTTTGAAGTATCGCAAAAATAAAAGTTCATTTCACGAAGATAAAATATAGAATTTAGTAACTTAAAATGTTTTTATTTTATAGTAATGATTAAATATTTGTTGCCCGAGTTGTATCTTTCAAAAGAGACCTATCCATCTCGGGTACGGATTAATTGGAGTAATTATTTCAGACATTGAATTGCCCACAAAGTTGCTTAATTCTTTAGCAGTTTTCTTTCAAATTGATGCCATTGAATATTTGCATAATAATTTCCCTACAACAAACTATAATAGTTATAAACATAGTGTGAACCAATAATGGTGTCATAAGAAAGCAGTTTCTAATACTTTGAAACATTTGGCAACATCTAACCTGTTCTAATGTGGACTTTCCCAAATTTTCATAACAACTTTTCTAACCTGTTTTTTGAAAGCGAGCATACAAATAAAATTATTAAATTTATGTTTCTCGACACGATTAATTTGATTCAAATTTTCAGTTTTATGATGGGAATATTGATCCAAGATAGGATATAGAAATCCTGTCAGTGGACACAAATGAGGATTGAATAAATTGATTTCATCAAAGTTAACCTAACTTTCAAGAGTCCTGAAAACAAGTACTCCTCGATTCCGAACCCATTCCTGAGTTTAAATTTTCATATTTATCACGAATTGAAATATAAAAATACAAAATAGACAATAGTTTTAAAACAAGGGAAGTACATCTTTCGGGAATGTGGTCTTAGTATAGTTGGTAAGATTGGGTTTCAGAAAATGTGGCATGCAGATACAAAGGCGTGAGACCGCGGAAAGGGGGGAAGTGGGTGGCGGAAATCTGTGAATCAAAAGGCGGTCGACGCCTTTGGTTAGGAACTTTCTGCACATTCCATGAGGCTGCAGTCGCCTACGACGAGACAGCTCGTAGGCTCCATGGTTCTAAAGCCACACTCAATTTCCCAGCTACCCATCATTATGGACAAGTCGAGATCGCCTCCTACTCCGCCTCATCATCATCCTCAACTCAACCGTTTGGATTTCATCAACACGCACTTGCAAATACTATTTCTCCTGTGGCGCTTCTCCCTTATTTACAGCATCTCAATGTCCCAGGTTTCCTTGGACCTTGATGGGCGAAAATGTACAGGAAATTTAAAGAGTTTCAGTGTTTTCTATAGCAAGAAATTTCTCTTATGAAACTGTTTTCATTTGATTCTTTACAATTTTTGGGGTTCCCATTTTTTTCATAAGGACAAATATGAATTTTATTATGAAAAAGGTGGAATATAAATTGCCCAATCCTTGGAGCTGCCATGTTGCATATTTCTCGGTCGTATAATTCGGAAGTGGCATGCATCCCAAGAAAATTTGATCCTTGCTCTTCGCCTGCACGAATTACTCCCAGATTTAGGATGCAGTATTATTTATATTATTTTCCTATTGTACCGTAAAAAGAATTTCTTTTTGAAAATTATTTATAAATATTTTTGCTTTACACAATGAAATGGCGAATAATGGTTTCTGTTCTAACAAGTTCTTAATTTCTTGATATGAATGAGAACTATCGTTACAAATTATAACCCCAAAATAAACACATTTCATTAAGTTTCTATCAATCATAAATGAGCAATAGCAGCTTTTTACCAGTCCAATAAGAGCATCCGCGGTGGGCAGTAATTGGCCCTTGGAACGCGGGCCAATTATTGCCCAATTGTTATTTTTCCACTGCATACAATGTAAAATAATAAACCAGTTGCCTTTTTTATTATTCCTGGAAAGTCTGAAAAGGGGGCAAAGAAATGGAGCCCCGGCACGTTTTTTAGGCAACCAAATGGGATAATGGACGATTGGTAAGATATTTCCAAAAAAAAAAAAAGAGCCGTTGGTTAGATAATGTATCGGTAAAATTTCATTGATTCTGTCTATAAATATATGTAGGTCATGCTCAATTTTTCATATCTTCTAAAATTGATCTTCATTATTTCTTCTCTCAAGGAAAAAAATAATAATTTTAGAAATTCCTCCGCTCCACCAAATTATCAAAATTCTCCAATTTCAGCGAATGACCAAACTTTCCCCCAATTTCCGATGTTCCCATAATTTCCAAAAGCCAGCCACTTTTTTAAACCGGCCACCAGATTACCACAACTCCAATGTTCAATTACCACAAAATTTTCAACATCCACAACAAAATTTTCTGATGTCATCCCATATGCAAATGCAATTAAATTTTCAAAATCCGTCACAATTTTTCAAAATAGACAAATCTTTCAAAATCAACCATATTTCCCTACCAATATCCTATCAATCCATCCCCCAATTATTTAAGCCCAATTACCATAAGTCACCAAATGTCTGGACATAATAATTGTGATGCCAACGAAGAAATTGCAATACCCGGAAGTTCTGTTTTAGGCACTCATTCAGCATCATTTTTAACACAAATTGGAGGCAAAAATATTGATGTTATCGATGAAACAGTCAAAGATTCAAATACTAGACGTAAAAAATGGAGTATGGAATATTGAATAAGGGAGTTGTATTGCAGCGATCAGCTCCTAATGTTCAATTTACAGTAAAACAAGTACAATACAATAAGGGATATTATTTAGCATATGATATATATCCAAATGAGCTACTTTTGTGAAGAGTTTCACATCTCCACTTGATCCTGAAAGGTGCTTGACGAGTCCAAATAGTACGGCCAGCAACTAGGCCGGCCCAAATTCGGTGAAAGGTCTAACCGACCTCTGTAAGCTTCTAGGTTGGTCCTTAATTACTTTCCTACCAAGAAAGGATCTCAAAACCTAGCTCTATAAATAGGGACCAACACCTCACGTCAAAGGTACGCTCTACGCACCATACTCGATACCCCCATTACAATTATTTTTAGTGACTTAAGCATCGGACTATCTAGCATCGGGAGACCCCGAGGCCCTCTTTTGTAGGTTTTAGGATTTTGATACCGCTGCCATGGCCGTCGGTTCAATCACCTGGAGACATTTGCAGATTCATGCTTCGTCAAGTGGTATGCTAGGTGGGAGTCGATTAGGTTTCTTCAGGCTTCAATAAGTTTATTGTGAAGAAGATCGATGTTAGATCGAAAATCTCTTGTCAAATCTTAATGATGGAGGACAGAGCATGACCATCGTCTTAATACGGCATAAACTCAAGCCAAATCACGGCGTTCAGGTTTTAGTATTCTTAATTAATGTTTATTGATGTAAACTGTGGTGTAAATAACTGCATGCACGTTGGATTCCAGCATTAAAAGGTTGTAGGCAACCACGTCTAAAAGCTTTGATGGCTTTTTTTTTTTTGGATATATTATATGCTACGATGCCACCCTAATTTTGTCTTACTAAGAAGGCGTAGAAGATCCTTAGTTAAATTTTCACTGAATACATCCTAAGCCTAGTCAAACAATGGGGTAAGGTCCTATTTTCTACACCTTTAATTGCTTTGGCCATTGCGCAAACGCATGGTGAGCCAACCGTGATGCACTGTTACGTCAATCTGAGGCATGATTGTACAACTGTAACATATCTGAGGCCTTTTAAGTTTAAAGGTTACTTTTTGTTCATCCAATTTTATGCCGAGATTGATGTTCAAAATTATACACACCGTTTATGTGTTATGATGCATATGAATTAAGTCCCGATCTTTGGGAAAAAAGCTACAAACATACTTTCATGCCCACACATATAACACGGAATTAATCTCAGTGACAAATAGTTTGGCGGCCAAAATTCCATGAACTCCGTGATAAAAAATTGTTGAGGTCTAACTTATTTTTTATGGTGATCGGATGGCAATGTTGCACCTATTAACATAGGTTTCTCAATCCTATATGTGAGCATAATTGTTTTGTTCTCATCAGCTATGATTTTTAACTATAAATCTTTTGAGTTTCATGGTTGACAAAGGAAACTATTGTCCATCAAGTTTGGTTGGAGAAACTTCACAACATCCTCGAACCAAACAAGATTGAGAAGCAAATCAGCCAGTGACGACTACGAAGCCTCCAATTACGGCAGAAATCCAAGCAGCCGTAGCCGTTCGACAAGGATTCTAAATTTTCTGAAAGTTGTAAAATGTTCCCTAATGATTTTATTGTTTATACTCTGACGCTGAATCTTCTGCTTACACAGCATGGTCCCTGGACCATCAAATGACATACTTGGACGAAATTCTCTTTAACAAAGTAAAATTTATGGTTCAGTCCCTTCGGATATTATTTATCATCCGTGCCTTTAATGGTTTAATTATTTTTTATACAAGTCCTAACTTTACAGCAAGGCGTGACCTGATATCTCAAAAGCCACAACTCCTCGAAGAGGCGCACAACTACCTCGAGAATTGAGTACAAGGCTACTCATTTGTTTTCGGCAGCACAAGCTGAAACACCCCTTTCTGCATAATTGCATAAGACAGAGGCTTTAATGATAGATAAGTTATCGTAGCCTTCTATTACAGATAAGTCCTTATCATACATCATTGCCTTCCGAACTTATTCAGTTTGAGGGTGACAATCTTATGTCTCAAGCATCATTATGCATAAATACACATACTATGCTTCCCTGAGCCTATTGTTACTACAGAATCATAGTAGTAGCATATCGATTGTATGTTACCTGATAAGGTTTTCTCACATACTTATATGAATCAATATCTTTTTGCCGTCACATCAAACATGAAGGTTTTTGAAAAGTATTTCATAACATTACAAATTGAATTGCATGCACAGTTCACTGATCTTGGGGTACTAGTTACCCTATTCATATATCAGAATGTGACATTTGCCTCCTTGCTTATCTCATTTTAACCCATGCACAAATCTTGTATGCTCACCAAGGTCCAACCACCTTATTATTGGAACAACTAACTTTTTGTTAAAAGTGAACAGTTATGCAAGCATAGCTCGATTTTCCGGGGGACCGAGGGCATATACAGACATGATCACACAAATCGTCCCTGTGGCAAGAGTGAAGGCAATCTTCTCGACTGATTTGAAAAGAGATAAGTACCCCTAAACTTACTCGTACGGTGTTACCATATTTCTAACTGGACTTCTATAACAAAGGATATACTGGTTCTGCTCTTTAAATTACACAATGCCTCCCTTGAGGTGATCTAACGAAATGTGTAGAGTTACAATAATCTGCCCGAGCATGGCACAATTGTACTACTTGGAGCAGCCTTCTCGAACCACGAAGCAAGCCATTCCAAGGGGCAATGACCATCTCGAAAAGGAAGATAAGTGTTATTATCTCCTCGTCATTTACATGTTCTCTGGCTATTATCTCCTTGAATAAATAGCATATCATATGAATTCATGTCTCAAATCACATAGACTACAAATCATGGACTAAGTTAATCGCAATCCTATTCTCCATACATGCAATGTGTGAATTTTCTAGTTTTTGTATCATTAGGTAAGATCACCTAGCCCTCACACGCATCAAATCTTTAGGTAAGATCACTGTGTCGCGACATCTATGCTTTCTCAATTGGAGCCTAATTGCTATTCGCGATCTAGATCTTGACCATAACACATTATGTCAATTGCCTCCATATTTCTCGAAAAATTGTTAATGTATGATCTTGAGAATAGTAATACAGGACCTTTTATCATAAAAGCATGCTCGAGTTTTGGGAGAACATCTTCCTATTTTTGTAGAACTTGCAAAAATGTGAGAACATAAATACCCCCTCTATGATGTGAAATTGTAATCAGGCTAGAGTAGCCTCGAACAAATAAAAGACCAATACTCGTTGCACGTCAAGAATGAGCTCTGTCAACAACGATAAGGAATTCATTGACAAGTGGGTATTGCTACTCTGACTTGTAGATACCCCTGGAAGAGTGACAATAGATAAGTGATACAATCTCCTTATAATTGCTTCAATATATGAACATCCACATCATAACATGAATGTTATGATAGTTTATAAGCATGGAATAATTGTTCTTGGACTCCTATAATGACACATTAGACATATGCGTTTCTTGGACCTCTTCAATGTCCTTGAACTTTCACATGCAAACTTCTTGCACGAAAAGCCTCTGTCGGATGCAGGATTTATTTCTCAATTACTTGCATCATTGCATATTCGTCATGAAGTATCGTGCTACAGCTTTTACATATACATGATTTTGTTTACTCCCCACGAAGTAAATTTTTTTACCTATTTTAAACACGATAGCTAAGTCGTGTTCATTTCCTTTCTTTTGAAAGGGGGTAGATACCCCTCTCGTACTTATGGTTGTCGGTAATATGCTCTAAGGGTCATAGTGCGGAATGTTTCCTCTTCCTTGAGCCGCGAGTCGCAGTGGATCGTTGTGTTTGCTCTACCCAACAACTAACTTGACGTTACTATATTGGGGCCACAATGACTTTCACATCTGAAGGTCCAGCTCCATCACAAATCTCTATGACTCTTCAGGGGTCCATAGTAAGTATAAATCCGTGGAGAAGTGTTGCACGATCACCGAAGCAATATTTCATATTTGTCACGAGATAACCAAACCATGGCTTCAATAGCCTTGCTCATATCGCGGTGAGATCTTTCCACTTCTTATATTTTATACCTAAAAATGACTGTTTTTGAAGGGGGTAGACTCCCCCAATACTATATTGAATTCCATGTCATTTTTCGTGCTTCTATATATTTATTACTCACTGATAAATCTACAAGTGCATGAGTAGGTTTTTTGTCAGGATCAGAGAACTATGGTAGTTATCATGGTGACTGTGCTCAAGAGGCATTACCATCAGAACACTACATCCTTGACAATTATCATGAAAGGATTCAGATGAATTCTTCCCTCTAAACCAAGGTATGCTCGAACGAGCCTTTGGGTGTGTATCCTTGATTAAGGAGAACGACACATTACATTCAAGTGTTTTCATGTGCTTTTTAGTTGAATTTTATCATGTTTACATAAGCATGTCATTATTATAGTTGCAATACATGTCTTGGGCTAAGTTGCAAGATAAACGTACCCCAAGACCTCTGGGCAAAATAAGCAGAGATACATAACTCTCTCAGCTGATCCCTCGAGCAAAGCAGCAACGTCAAGTTCGCTCTGACCTTAGGGCATTTATGTTTTAAACCTAGGAGATAGTCTAATGGTCCAATGCGCATAGTGTAACCCACTCGAGTACTCATGGGAACTGTTATATCTCATATACACAGTTACACCAAGTTAAACATGACTAGTTATTTGAACGGATATCCACTTCAGGATCATCCTTAAAAAGACATTATATTCAGAATCGTCTGTATTCGAGGAGCTCATATCCAGTTTCCTAGAGGATATCCTCTTCAGGATCGTCCTTAAAAAGACATTCTCTTCAGAATCGTCTATACAAAGGTATCCTCTTCAGGATCGCCTACAAAAGAGATGTACTTAACATCCGGCCATTGAAAGCGCTTTTAAATAACTCATAAACCGTGTACTCGACATCCGGTATTGAGAAAAGCCTAGATTGCCATGTTCATGAACAAGGGGTGGACTATCCCTCGAACCTAAACACACGTATTTTATACCTCAATGAGAACTAGACTTGTTCTCGTGTATACTTTCTTGGATCGATCTATTATATCATCCAATGCTTCAGAAAGAAAATGAATTTATTCTCGATGTTCTCGAGTTTACTTTGTGCCTTGTCAACGTAGGCATGTTTCTTCGATTATGGTGGTTGCCATCCATCTCCTTTCTTAACAGAAGGTCATATTGGGGCAAGTTCTCAATGTACGATTCAACCCAAAGACATTGTTTCTTCTTAAACTTATGTCCTCGACATCGAGTATTCTCTATCTTCATTCATTGTACTTCTCGATCAACTATTCATTGGTTGTTCTCGAGGGTTGGGTCTATTGCTTCTTGATTAGAAGCTTACTCTCCGTAGACTCCTCATTCCTACAGTCGATATATCTTAGCCGCTGCTAAACACACGAATTTTGAGACTAGTGGGAATCTCCACTACGTTTCTTTCTCAATTCTCTTAACGAGTGGGGTACCTGTTTCGATAATTCCTTGGAGCATAACATGGAAGTCATCATGCAAGGCCTTCTCGACTAACGCCTGGGTCAATGACGTGAATCGTAATCTTCAAACAGATTCTTTGTTCCGACAATAATTGTATCTTCGAAAGTTATTGGTAACGCATCTCTGCATTCAGGGTAATGGGAATCTCCATTACACTCCTTTATTACCTTCTCAAGTAACAGGGTATCTGCCTTAGTATCTCAATGGGGCAGATTATTAAGGTCATCACCTATCGACTTCTCACTGGAACGCTTGAACTGATGACTCTTCTTTCTTTGCAAATTGGCGTAAATGTCAATCGCCCTTTATGACGCATACATTCGACAAGGTACGCGCTGATGCTTTCATTGCTTTGATTTCTCCTTGATGCTAACCTGTCGCAGGTTCTTGATTCAAGTCAGTTCTTCCTGAACTTGAGGGAAATTTATACTTCATGTTATCAAGCCTATCCTCTCTTCAGATTTCAAAGTATAAGCTTAATAAGAGGGACTAGACGAGTCGAAATAGTACGGCCCGCAACTAGGCCGGCCCAAGTTCGGTGAAAGGTCTAACCAACCTCTTGCAGCTTCTAGGTTGGTCCTTAATTACTTTCCTACCAAGAAAGGATTTCATAACCTAGCTCTATAAATAGGGATCCACCCCTCACATCAAAGGTACGCTTTACACACCACATTCCATATCCCCATTACAATTACTTTTACTGACTTAAGCATCGCAGTGTCTACCCTCGGGAGACCCCGAGGCCCTCTTTTTCAGGTATTAGGGTTTTGATACCACCGCCATGGCCGCCGGTTCAATCACCTAGAGCATCCGCAGATTCATGCTTCGTCAGTGCTTATTTAAGGAAATCCAGGAAGCTGCAAGAAAAGATGTTGAGTGGGCATTTAGTGTACTGCATGTATGTTGGGGCATCATACGTAGTCCAGCTCGCTTGTGGGGTAGGCTGAAATTGATATATATAATGTATGCATATATTATACTGCATAATATGATTGTTGAAGATGAAGGTGATGAAGTACCAAATTGGAGTCCAGACGATGTGGCAGGTGTAAAGGATTTGGGCATGGAACTACAGAGTGTAGAACTCCACCAGAGCAGAAGTGGATGCAGGAAGTGGCAAAGAATCCTGATAAAGCAGTGGTGTAGGAAGAAGAAAGGAAAACAGCAAAAATCATACCTGAGGTTGCTAAACCAGTGGCAGTCAGTGTCTCTCCAAAATGCACAGGAAGCATATCTCAAAGTAAGCAGTTCCAACCACAAAGTCCTATAGGCAATACATATGAAAGTCGTTTCAAGTGATGAAATTTAAGTTCCCCGTTGCATGTTAGCATGGATATATGGTTTAAAAAAATAAAAAAATAGATGGAACGATGGCCACCAGCCTGTCAAGTAGAAATGTAAACTTTTGACAATGGAAAAAGGAATTTTAACTTACCAAATGGTGAGGATGTGGTTAGAAATTCCTTTGAATTGGAAAACCATTAAAAAAAAAATAGTAATGACTTGGAGGGCAAGAAATCACAACAATAATGCAAGTTTTACCACCAAATTATGTTCTAATGCTTTATCCCAAATGCACAAAGCTTCTAAAATTTAAGATTAAAATATGTTGACATGCATCATTATTAGCCATGATTAATGTTACATATATACCATACTTTCTTTTCATTCTAAAATGATTGTCCTTGAATTATTTATTTGTAGAGTTAAAAAGAAAATGTTGCGAGAAAAATGCAAGAATAAAAGATTACCGATATATCCAAGCACTAAATTCTGAACAGACAAAATTTAAAAATCCATTCCATGGTGTGAACCTAAATAATGGGATTAGATTTAGGGCCTTTAATATTAGCATAATTTAAGGGATTTTTTTATACTTGGTTGATTTGATATTATCCAGAATTAAATATAATAGATTTATAGGAGTCTATTTCTTTGTAAAAAGAGGAATATTGTATCACTCAATAAACACACAAAACTTTTCCCAATCCTCTGATGATTCAGCCTCTCATTTATCCTGTCTCTGCTAATATGTTTTGTTCTATTTCTATTAACACGGTATCAGAGACACCTTGATACCATCGTTTTTTTGAGTTTCTGATCCTCCGTTTATCGAGTTCGTTCTCCGAGATATTCCAGCAATGCTTTTCCATATTGTTTTTTTTTATCCCCTTCGATTTTTGTTCCTTAGTTCTGGTAAAATTTCTTTTTTAGCACCTGAAATTTGTTTTGCCCTGCCAATGCTTCTGATTTTCATTGTTGGCCATCGTGCTTCTCGCTTCTCGCTCTATCTTGTCTTGTGTTCTTCCCTGCTTCCGTTCTTTTCCCGGCCTGAAATTTGATCTATCTGAAAATTTCATCAGCTCTGTTACTGCCAATTGGTTTCTTGGTTTCCCACCCCTGTGATCTGCCTCCTGTTCTGCTGCTGGATATTTCCTGTCTCTTCCGGTGTTCTCCATATCTTTCACAGCTCGTCTTGCTTTTAAAGCTCTACACTGCCATCATCAGCAAATCGAGTTTTAGCCTATGTGTCTGTTGATTTGTCTCTTCAATTCTATTTCTTCAATTTTGTTCCGCCGCTGCTAATCTTTGTCCCTTACAAATCTGACCTAATCTTCTGACCCGTGTGTTTCCTCATATCTGGTCCTGCTGCTCCGCTCTAATCCGCTTCTGATCCGCTTTACCCGCCGATTTTCTTCTCCCTCAAAATTTATGCTCCCATCTGTTTTTCCTTTATTTTGGTGTTTTATCACCAACTCTGGCGCTCTATATTCATAACCAAGAGTTTTGTTGTGTCTCATTTGCCCATCTTATGTTCCGTCTGCTAAGCAAACTCAAGTTACTCCAACTTGAGTTTCAGTGGGGGTGTGATCCTAAATAATGAGATTAGATTTAGGACCTTTAATATTAACCTAATTTAAGAGATTTGTTCATACTTGGTTGAATTGATATTATCGAGAAATAAATGTCATAGATTTACAGGAGTCTATTTCTTTGTGAAAATAGGAATATTGTATCACACAATAAACACGAAAAACTTTTTTTTGGGTGAAAATATGGTGTATTTATTAAATAGTGATAGTCACATGTTTATACAAAAGAAATACAGTATCGTAAACATTGAAGACAAGAAAAGACCAAATCAGTCTAATCTAATTAAATCCCTAAAATTCCTTTAACGCCCCCACTCACACTCATGTTAGCAAAAAAACTTGAGTTTGCTTAATGGACAAAAAAGAGAAATCTTGATGCGAATGAGAGCATTACAATCAGCGGACATCAGATGATGACACAGATATTGAGCCGAGGAACTTGTGATGAAGTGGCAGATTCTTAGGCACAGCGACGAAATTCATGAAGTTCGGAAGCAAAGAAAACTCCGGCGGTGCAAATGACAAGGCAGCAGCAGAACTACACAAGGTATCTGTTGTGTGTCTACTGCAAGTGCACGAGCTTATCGTGTAGCAGTAAGATATCATTCCCACGAGGACTAAGATACTAAGTACTGAATTTCTACAACCTAGTTAGCTAAACCAATGCAAACTTTGAGAGTTGTGAAAATTTAAAGCAATCAAATTAAACTAAAATAGATCACACTTATTAGAAAGTAGAGAATGACAAATGACTAGAATTTGGTTCACCATAATGATGATTACGAAGTATTGTAGCGACCCCCTCTTAATTATGAATGCCAACTTATGAAGGTGAATTATCCTATTTTAATTATTATCTCATCTCGAAGTATAACAATGTGCCTAAATTAACCAACCTCCTATTCTCATGGTGATTGTATTAACTTAAACCTTTTAATGATCTTTGATATGCAATGAGCCCTGAAAAGGCAAAAATCTACTCTCATGATTTTAGATCTTAGGTTCAATCCTACGGTTCCGGTGTTTAAATTTCACCTCTCGGCCCTTTACCCAATACCCATTATCATACAAATAAGTGGGCAACAAATTTATAAGCATTAGATATACTAGAATCAAATCATACGCCAAAGGCATTTATTAAGGAAAATCACAACTTTAATTTATAATCAATCATTGGGCTACCCAAATTTTAGAACAAGAAAACTACTCACTCATATTCAACGAAGAATCCATCAAAGCAATAAAAATTAATAAACACATGGAAAGATAGATTAAATAAAGACAACGAAAATTTTAGTTTGACTAATCTTCACTTGAATCCTTGAATGGAATAGAGTAGAGATAGTTTTTCAAAAGAGAGCCAAAATTCCTACTCCTAAAAGTTCTCTCTTGTTTACGTGAAAGAGAAAAAGATGATAATGTAGGATGTGGCTAATACCCTAAAAAAATATTTTTTGGAGAAAAACTAGGGAAAAATCCCTTTCCAAAATTAATTAGGTCTCTCTTTCCAAGTTGCTCTCCAAAAACTCCTCTCGGCCAAAAGGCTCCACCCACCCATCCGATTTGTGCTCACAAATCCGAAATTTGCTGTTTGGTACTTGAAGTTTTCAAATATTCCACATTTACACCAAAAGTTTTGTTTTTTTCAATTCAGTCCTTCAAATTTTTTCCTTGCTCCATTTCGCTCCAAATTTTTAAATTCACTCCATTAGTTTTAAATTCTACAAATGAAATAAAATAAAAACTGAATTGTCCAAAAAACACTAAAAACACAACAAATTCTTAAGTAAAATGACAGAAAAATAAGTATATAAATTGCATTATCAGTATCAAAGCCAGAGCACGATACAAGTTGCAAAATCTAATAAACATAGTTAGAGTTGTAGCAGGAAGAAAATACATGAGGAAACACCCGCATCAGTGGTGGAAAAACCAAAGCATCGTGACTGGTATAACCAGCGGTGGATTCTTGGGCAGGAGAGACATGCAGAGTATGTGACGTAACACAAGAAGGTAGCTGAATGCGGGAAAATATCAGGCAAAAACACGAAGCAGAACACTGATGGTAAAGCCAGACACAGAAAAATAGAAATTCAGCTGAGGGGTCGGGGGAGATTGCAGCGGTGCAACAAATCATAAACAAACTTTTCGGTAGCAAAAGGAACAATTCGAGCAATACGATAAATTCAACAGAGACCATCATTCCATTCCCACAATCAAAGCGGCGGATCAACAAGGGCTAGCAGCACACACGAAGGAAAAGAGATGAACATGACAGAAGTGAGGCCCAATCAATCAAAGGATACAAAAATCAAACAAAATAAGGGAAACAGAGCTAGATGATGCAGCGAAAATAGCAGAAAATGAGTCAAAACATAGGCCAGATCCGATGATTATCCAGGCACTAATACCATATTAACCAGGCTGGTGATCAAAACATAGTATGTTTTTCCTTGATTTTGGTGTTTTATCACCAAATTCGGCACTCTCTTTTCATCACCAACAAGTTTTGTTGTGTCTCATTTGCCCATCTTGTGTTCCGTCTATAAGCTCCAACTTAAGTTTGAGTGGGAGTGTGAACCTAAATAATGGGATTAGATTTTGGGCCTTTAATGTTAGCTTAATTTAAGGGATTTGTTTCTATTGGGTTGATTTGATATTATCCATAATTAAACGTAATATATGTATAGGAGCCTATTTCTTTTTATAATAGGAATATTGTATCAATCAATAAACAGACAATACTATTCCCAATTCTCTGATGATTCAGCCTTTCTTTTATCTAGTCTCGACTAATATGTCTTGTTCTATTTCTGTTAACAGATAGTTTCACATTATTCCGTAATTTAGTCCTATATAAGCATAAAAATTAAGGATATTTTGGTGAGTTCACTAATTGTTTAACTTCTTAAATCACATAAAACTAGAGTGAGTTCCATTTTTTGTTTAACTTCGAAGATAGCTCCCTTATCAACCATCAAAGAGTGACTCTTGGGCTTGGAGAAACTTAATGAGGCTTAAAGATGAATTTAAATATGGTATTCGGGATGGTAAGTGGGCAGCAAACCAGCAGGGAGTGTATTCCACTAGTTCTGGTTATGCTTGGCTTAGTGGACCAGGTCAGAAATTTGCAGCAGTAGAGTTGGTGTGGAGTAAATTTGCAGTCCCTAAACACAGCTTTATCTTTTGGTTGGCAATGAAGGGTAGATGGTTGACTGCAGATTGAATGTTAAAACTAAATTTTATTGAGCAGATCTTGGTATGTGGATTATGTGGTCAAACTGATGAGAGTCTTGAGCATTTGTACTTTCCGTGTGATTATTCATTGCAGGTGCTTCCGAAGGTGAAGTTGTGGTTGGACTGTAGTAGGATTCCAGAGAGGATGGGCATTTGGGTAAGAAAGCTTAGGAAAATATGCCAGCAAAGCAAGTGTAAGCAGAGGATAGTTATTGGGGCAATGGCAGCAGTGATATACCAGGTTTGGATGCGGAGAAATGCAGCAATGCATGATGCTTTAATAGATAGTGTAGATGTGGTAGTTGAAAGGATTAAACAGGAAGCGAGATATAAAGTAAGTGTAAGCTGTAAAAAATTTATGATTTCTGAAAAAGCTTATTTCGAAAAGTTAGGAATTAGTACAAATACTTGAGAGAAGATCCTGTAATAGAGAAGATCAGGTTGTAAATTGAGATCACAGTTGTCACAAGTTAATATATTATTGACCTTTCAAAAAAAAAAAAAGATAGCTCCCTTATGCCGAATCACCACCCTCTTGCCGCTGCCCACCACCATCTTCTGCCCCACTCCTACATTTAATTATTCAACTTCTTTCCAGGTGCAAAGTTTGCAATGGTATTCATGAAAACATTGTTAGTGACTGAAAATATGATGAAGCAATTCAATTGCATGATAGAAGCAAGTCAGTTTTTTTTTCCAGTTTTTGTTTTCCAGAAGGGAAAAAAATCTATGTAATGAGGAAATTCTGTTTTGTTATAGAAGCAAGTCAGTTTGATTCCTTAGCTTTCTCGTGGAAAATGGATAAGAAAATATTTTTTTTGTTCTTTTTATTCCTATTTTTGTTTTCAGACCCCAATTCTATTTATATGGTTAGTCTGAGAATTCTTTCTCACCGATTTTTTCTGATTTATTTGTTTGATGGGTTTGAGGGGTTCATGGTTGTATTAGCTCGAAACGGGTTCGTTCCGAGAAGGAGTCACCTGATTTGGATTCCCCAGTTATCACTGCAAGAAAATAGGCTTTTCGCGATGCTTTTGCAAGCGATTTTGCAGTGTAGTGCCACAAATATGTGGCATTATTGCATATGCGGCACAATTGTGTCGATAATATACGTGCCGCAATCCAGCATCACATCTGCTGCATCAGAGTTTTCTGTCGCAAAATTGTGGCATAGTTTTGCGGCATTAGATTATTGTGTCGCTAATTAATGGCACTATTCCAACTTTTCTTCGAATTTACGACACACTTGCGTCATTTTAATATCATGTCACAATTTGGCATCAATTATACAACAAAACTTTTGTTGCCACAAATTTGCGGCATATTCTATGCGGCTATTTAAGAATGTGTCGTTAATTAGTAAGATAATACAAGAGGTGCTATAATCCTATGACACAATTGCGTCAAAGAATCTCTTTAAAAATAGCACCAATGTTGAGTTAGTTAATATAGTTCCCAAATTTGTCCCTATTTTGCGATGCTAGTAAGAAAATATTTACATTTTGTATCATTATCATTATTTAAGTCTACAATAGTTTTCAATGGTTTCTTAAACTAACAAAGTATATGTACTGTTGTCGGGTTCTGGGTTTGGTTCCAGTATCTTATGTAGATGAAGAAAAGTGAAGCTCTCATTAATTTTATGATAAAAACATTCAAGAGTAGCGACATTACTAAAAATACTCTCTATTTCTTGTTCTTGGGACTAAACTACGGAATAACTTCAAAACTTGGACTGAATTTTGAATTTCGCATTATTTGGACTGGAATTGTTTTAATTCCACAAACCATGGACTAATTTCCTCGTTCCTCCTTGAATATGCACATTCTTAATCTGGTAAGAAAACCGTTCAATGAAGCGTTAGTCATTTTAACTTTTCTCTAAGATGCAAAAAAGAAACCCTATATTAATTCTTTAATTTATATCAAATCCATTTCAAATGTGTAGTGATTTCTATAGAAAATACCTATATTATTGAAACATATGCATCTCAAGTTAATGGAAGCTAGTTCTTTAATTAGGGCGCGTTGGGCAGCTCTGTGGCTACTGCCCTTGCAAATGTATGTAAGGATAGAGGCCGAAATCACTTGTTTATAGGACCTTAAACTATTATAAGGTGCAGTCATGTGACAATAGCAATTGGCTTGAAGCGTAGCATATAGTTAAGTGGAATTAATACACACCCAATTCTCCATGAAGATACAGCGGCCCTTGCAAAGACCACACAGTCGGACTATACGGAACGCCACGTACAATATGTAGCGTCACAACATTTATCCGATTTGGTATATGATCCATATTCAAGATAGTGGCTGGGTCTTTTAATGCTAGCTGTGGTAAATTCTAGAGAACCCACGAACCCGAGGGTTTACCGCAGGTGGAGTTTTAGATAACTTTTAACAATTAAAAAAAAAACTACCTCAAGTCAAATACCTTATGCTGAACGTGATTCTTAAGGGAAAAAGTAAATAAAAAAAAAAAATCAAATAAGAAATGGAAAAACAATAGAAGAGCCAGAAAAGAATTGGGCCTTTAAATACTTAACATGTTTAGTAATCTCAATCTGCTCGTGTTGTACCTTTTATTTTTAATGTACTCGTCTTTCACTGTGATCGGCTTTACTAGTAACTCTCCTTCATAAGAAGACATAATTTGGAGCAACTTTAAACGATTTATCCGTTAAATTGCTAATATAAATACCATGCAACAATGAATAATATAGATATAGAGAAGCTTCAATCTTATGGAGTAGATATTGCAAACCGTGCAACAATGAGTCTATTTATTGAGGAGGAAAGTTGTGAATTTTGTGGCAACAATGAAGAGACTAACGAGCATCTATAGTTGATACAAGGGTTGTAAGTATGGTTAGCTCGAGTACTGAAATTGCCTTAATAGTTGAAACAAAGTACAAATATGATGTTGAGAATGTGGAGGTATAGTACACTGAAAATGAACATTCTCTTTGCCACAATACTTTCTTGCATACACTATGGGGATGACAGGAGTTAAAGGAGGTTTTGTTAGAAATCAATGTTAGCAAGAGAGCACATTTAAGACATAATTCAAGAAGTGGCGTCACATTTAATTTGATTATTAATTAGATACTTACCCATAAAAAAAATTAATCAGCCAAAATCTTCAAAAGAATAATATCTCAACTTTATACATATAAAATGAAGGCACCCTGCAAACATTTAAAAAAAAAAAAGAAGAATATTTTTGGGGATAAAATTAATTCATCAAGATGTGCTGGTTGTAATTATTAATAGATACCATGTTCCAGATTGCATTTTATCACCCTATTTTCCTCCAAATAAGCCTCAAATATTTTTTTCATAAGAGAAATCTATGGTGCTATAATAAAATCGTTAAGATACTTCAGGTACTTAATATTGTGTCTTCGTTAGTATAAACCCAATATTCAAATGAAAATTTTAATCCGCTTCTTGTTAGCAAGAGCAACTTCTAGTGCGCCTAAAGGAGGGAGTATTTAGTTCAAATAAAACCCAAAAGGTTGCCCATTATATATATACTCAAAATCTCTTGAATTCTATTTTATTGAAATGCCTTTTTAGTGAGGATTATTTGGTGGGCGGCTGTTGGCAACGATACTTGGTGGCAAGTACCCACAGCCTTGGTGGTAATTTTTGCTTCTGGCAATTGAACCAATAATCCCCTGACTCAGCAATGACAGCAGTTTGAGTAGAAATAATCTTCTCAATGTATTGGAAAAGTATGTTTACACCCTTATGGGGGCATCAGGTTTAGAGTTCCGTGGAAATCCACGAGGCACAAAGATCCTTGTGTAATTTTCTTTACCAGTACGGTTGTTCTTAACGATCTTTGGCCAATTATTAAAGGAAATCTTTCATTAGAACAAATGCAAAAGCAGCGCTGTTCAGATTTCATTGAAGATTGGCCTAACAAAGATATATAACGCCGTGCAGATTGCACCCCAATAAGTATCATTCAAGTGAGGATATTAGCTTGAGCCAGAGCTAAGTTCCGTAAAATATTGGTTTATATGCATATTAAAGTACTTAAAATAGGTAAAATATCAACAAATATTTTGGTATGGCATAATCAAAACTAAAATACTCGTGACACACACAATTAATGAGACGTGTGATTTGGACATGATAAGCATGTGACGTGGTCTGCTTCCTTTCATCTTGAAAATATACTTCATCTTCTATCAAATTTATGATTAAATAACGTTCCAACCGAACGAAACAACTACAAACGTAACTTAATTTCGCTGATTGTCAAATACGACTAGCTAGAAAAACTTATTAAAAACGCCCGACAAAGTCTCATTTAACAAAACATGGATGAATGCCAAATGCGATTCACTTGAAAAATATATTAAAAATGGACCGATATAGTATAGCCTTTAAAGGAAGAACTTTTGTATGCCGAATCCTGTCAAAGGTGCAATAAAAAAAACTAGGCTTCCATGAAATAACTTACAAATAACTTATATTGGTTTTCAACTACTTCAACACACACGTCGCTTGCATGAAATAACTTCTTGTATTTCGTCAAGAATTTCAATATATAGTATGTTATGCTGGTTAGTGATTTGAGCAATCTCCACATATCCAGAACATTACAGTGACGACAGTCAAAACTTAATGTCTTAGTTTTTAGGTGAGACCAATTAATTTAGGGTTGGGTCATTATTTGAGGAAAAAACTAGGTTTCAGGGTTTAAAAATTCCAAAACGTCATCATAATTTCGGATTAATGTAACATATATAATTTGGAATCGGTACTAGTTAAGATAATGGAGTGCCCAAATCCACAATCCTAAATATCTAGTCAAAATGCTGACGATAATGTATTGAGATTGTGTAATCCTATTTCACTTTCATCCGTACTACTTATTTTCCGTTGAAATAAATAGTTACCGGTGGGAATTGTAGTCGGAAGTCGTAAGTAACTTACAAATCATTTAACAAAGTCTTGGAATCTGGAAAGTAATAGAGACAAGCATTAATTGGACTCATCATCATGCGTCCAAGAAGAAGTAGAAACTCTTGAAAATACCGTCCTATGTTGATAAAGAATCTACAAACACAAAAAAAAAACACACAAATAAATAAAAAAGGAACAAGGAAATGCTCAAAATTTTAAAGCACAAAACAAAACAGTTTCATAGTAAGAGAAATTCCTCCCTACGGAAAACACAGGAACACTTTATCTTTCCTATACATTTTCTCCCATTAAGGTCCAAGGAGGCCTGGGTCGTTGAGATGTTGTAAATATATCTCTTGTGCCTCGGACCAAAGTTGGGAGTGATCAACCACTGGCAGTTCATTAAGAATTCCGAAAATTTCTTGCTGCTCCTCATATGAAACAGCCAGACGGGCCACAGGGGAAATAGTATTTGGATGTGAATGTTGAGTTGCAGATGATGGTGAGGCGATCTTTTGTCGATAATGATGGGTAGAGGGGAAATTGAGTTTCGCTTTAGAACCATGAAGCCTACGGGCTGCCTCATCGTAGGCGAGTGCAGCCTCATGGGAACTGCGGAAAGTCCCTAACCAAAGGCGGGGACCACCTTTGGGTTCGCGGATTTCGGCCACCCACTTTCCCCATTTCCGCTGCCTCACGCCTTTGTATCTGCATGCCGCATTCTCCGGCCCGCCCTTTCCTCTCATGCAGCCTTTTCTTGTATTAATATTTGGCTGGCGCCTTATACCACTTGAGCTGCCAAAGTTGGAGTTGGATGTCATCGTATTCACTTGGCTTGCCTTCTTAGACTTGAGAATTAGTTTGGAATTTGGGGAAAGGGGGGGAGGGGAGACCTGAAAGATATGAAGTGGTGAATGGTAGATGTATGTATGGATAAAAGTACAGGAAAGTCAAGCCATTGTATTAAAGAGACAATAAAAACTGAAGAAGAGATATTTTACTTCACTTACTATCACAACCGAGTATTACTTTGACTTTCAGCGCTATTTTATTTACACGTGTCAGTGACAGTTGTATAACAAATTATGTAAAAAAAACAAAAATTAAATCATAAGAATTGGGTGGACGTTAGGAATCCTTAAATCCATATGATTGATATTCACTTTTAAAATAATGAAGTGAAGCACATTTGTTTTGTTGGGGGCTCAATTCACTAGCAATTGTCAGAGCCTTTTCATGCATAGCACACTTTGATTTGATAAATTTAATATGCAGTCTTACTAGATAGTTTTGTTGTCTCTGCCTATATCCTTCAAAACTATATTCTTATGAGTGAAAACAGTTCGAATATATTTTGTAATTGAGTGAGTCGAAATTTTGTTACATTGGGTTTCTTGACGTTTACTGCCCTAGGTTCGAAGCAATACATCTGATATACGGAACACACTTAACTCAATAATCTCCTACATTCGGGAAATGCCGAACTTTTACTAGCGAGACATGAGTCTTTTTTTCTATTGTTTTTAATTTGTCTTTCAATATAAAATTTAGCTGACAAGCTAACGTACTACATTTTTTTAAGAATTTTTTTTACGAGCGATGCATGTCCTTTTATTATTATTATGCTATTTGTTGGAGCCCTATTGTTGTTGTTGTTGTTATTATTATTATTATTATTATTATTGTTATTATTATTATTATTGGTAGGAACTTTTGTATATCTCCACGCACAAAGCATATAAGATTACTAAATTAATATAAAATTTTACCCATCAAGGAAAAGCCTAATTAACGCTGTTTATTTTATTCCGTGTTAATTATCAACTAATTTTTAAGTTTAAACGTATAAAACCAGGAAAGATTAATTAAGTGGTGTTCAATTCAGAAACAACTGTATGTTTCTATTCACTCATACCACATCGTTCATTTGATAATTAATTCACAACACAAATGTCCATTTAAAATATGTCACTTACAAGCGATGATAGATTGAATCCATTTTGTAACTAAGGAATACAAAATTTGTTTTCCAGGGTTTCTGGGATTTTTACTATGCTGAAGGAGAAATCTGCAATGCCCAAGTCTCCAAGCTATATATATGAAATATGGGGCATACTCAACACAAAGATCTCAAATATTTGGTGGATTGGAAAAATATTGCATTTTTCCGGTTTAAAATAGGATGGGGAATTCTCGCAATTAGGAATGTTGACGCAAAAAGAACGACATGCACAACTCGAGGATTTCAAATTTTGCCTCGTTTTATAACTCGTTAAACTCATTTTCGAGCATCATCATGTTTTCTATTTTATTTGTTTAATTATTAATTATTTCTTCATTTTTTTCCTTTCCTAAGATATTCTTCTTTTTTTACAAAAAAAGAAAAGAAAGAGGCATAATTTTAAATATTTAACCACCACGATAGCAGGAAACACTTACTCTATCATACTCAAATCCAGCAGTATTTCAACTTTTCAAGATGTTCATGGGTCATTATGGACGTCTTTTCCTGAAGCCGGAAAATTACGTAAGATGTATAGATACTTTGGCTGAAAATATGGAATTGGCTCGAGATTTGGAATGGTATTAATGATTTAATTAAATTAAATAATAAAAATGAAGTTCTCCTCGAAGTCGGTCTGGACGTCTGGCCCTTTAGGTCAAAATGATATAGAATTATTGTGGTCATTAATTTTTCGATACGTTGAATCGAAATGTGTTGATAAAGAAGAATGCTTTCTTCACGAAATGCGGAAATGGGAACGTTGGATGGAGTGATAATGGCAAATTTCAATTCATCTGTGTCAATATATATATATGTTGAAATTCTATGCTCTAGTCATAAATTTTTGATTGAAACATTTAGTTTAAGCCCATCCAATAAAGATTGGACACATGATATTTGATAATGGGGTGTATAACACCATAACAAACCCATGTTAACCTCCTTTATCAGGTATTTTACTAATTCATTTTTTAAGTAATTAGTAAAATTAAATTAAAACTGAAACAAATAAGTGTTTGATTAAAAGACGAGTTGTCTAATTATTTTTATAATAGTGAGTTTCACAATTTTACATTTTGCAAATCAAAGATCTCCGAAACTTCAAATTTTTATTATTAGGAAGAGTATCAGGATTTTATGTTATATTGAAGCCAAAAAAATAAAAAAGGAAGAGAAATTAATAGTCACAACATGAATAGCAGGAGAGCAACATCCGTGATTCCAAATCCACTTTTGGAACACATTCTTATGTCGAAGCGTATAATTTATGCAGTTCAAAATAAAATGAAATCTGCATCATCATTGTCTGTTCTTTTAATTTGTAGCTTCAGTTTGATGGTGAAGTTCTCCTTTCGCTAAATGGAAACAGAAAAGACCGTAACGAGATCTGAACCCATTTGTTCTTTTGATTGAATATTCTTTACGGAATGAATCAAAAGATATATTCTCCTCTTCCTCCCAAATTGTCTCGAAAGTGATTACAGGTAAATCGTTGTAGCTTATAAAACAGTCACAAGTCGATGAAGAACAAGTACTTGATCTATCGAAGTTGATTCATAGCAAGCAAAATATCTAAATATCACAAGGAACTCACAAAAAACAAGATAAGGGAAAATCAAGAAAGGAAATGGTTAAAAACTTGTTTTGTTATGCAATTTTGAAATGTGAATATGAAGGCATTCTATTGTTTTACACATAGCTGGTCATAAAATTTTTTAGGTTAGAGACAAAATACAGCCATGAAATGAAATCCTTCCCACATCCGCTGAAAACCTAGGATCTATGTCGCAATTTCTCCTGTCCCTGACAAAGATGAAGTCTTATCTTTCAAAGAGATAAAATTTGAATGATCTCACCCCTAAACTTTAGGGATCCATTCGACCTCCATAGGGAGTGTGATCGGCGGTCTTTCCTTGGATTGAGGGCCAAAATTCCTTCTCTCCAAATGCGCCAAGTCCATTTGGTGTCACTTGCAACAAATTAATAGTTTTGGGCTTGTAATCTTCAAGCTTAATTTCCTCTTCAGCCCCTGTACAAGTAATTAGACTATTAAATGATTGATCCATCCTCTTGCGTCTAGCACGAGTCATTTGTCCAACAATATTTGAGAGTGGATCACGGATGTAAGGATTATTCTTTAAAGCAGCATCTTTAGATTCTCCATTAGCATTCACGACCTCAACTTGTTCGTCTTCTCCATTATTGGTAGCAACATATCCCTGTGCATTAGTGTTAGCTTGATGGTCTCCATCATACTCCCCTTCTTTAAGCGAATCGTCCTCGAATTCAAACCTTCATCAAAATCAAAAGGAGATAGGTCAGAAACATTGAATGTAGAATTGACACCATACTCACCTGGTAGTGCGAGTTTATAAGCATTGTCGTTGACTCTTAACACTACTTGAAAAGGTCTATCCCCGCGAGGATGTAACTTCAATTTCCTAGAGTTTGGAAACCTCTCTGTTCTCATATGTACCCAAAACCAATCACCTGGTTCAAATACAACTTGTTTATGACCACGATTCGCCGTCTTTACATATTGTTGAGTCCTACGCTCAATATTGAGGCGAACTTTCTCACGAAGTCTCTTGATTGTCTCAGCTTTCTTAACTCCATCCAAATTAACTTGATCCTTCAAAGGTAAAGGTGATAAATCTAAAGTAGTTAATGGATTAAAACCATAGACAATTTCAAAAGGTAAAAACTGAGTAGAAGAGTGAACAGTTCTATTATAAGCAAATTCAGCAATAGCACTCTTCCCATTTCTTCAAATTACTCTAGATGATCGCTCTTAGGACAGCTCCTAAAGTACGATACGTCACTTCAGTTTGACCATTAGTTTGTGGATGACTAGTTGTGCTAAATAACAACTTAGTACCCAACTTTCCCCACAACGATTTTCAAAAATAGTTAAGGAACTTAACGCCCCTATCACTAACAATTATTCGTGGAACATCAAGAAGTCTTAGTATATCTTTCAGAAACAAATCCGCAACAAGACGTGTATCATCTGTTTTTCTGCAAGCAATGAAATGCGCGATTTTAGGAAATCTATCCACAACTACAAAGATAGAATCCGTACCTCTTTGATTTCTAGGTAAACCCAATATAAAGTCCATAGATATGTCCATCCAATGTTGTGTAGGGATAGGCAATGGCGTGTAAAGTCCATGAGGAAGCGATTTAGACTTCGATTGTTTACATTCCAGACATTGATTGATGATAGTCTGAACGTCAGACTTCATTTTGGGCCAAAAGAAATGCTCTTGGAGCACATCCAAGGTCTTAGGCACACCAAAATGTCCCATTAAACTTCCACTATGCCTCGCATATCAGAAGTTCTCGAAGTGAACACTTAGGCACACAAATTCGATTGTCTTTAAATAGATAACCTTCATGTCTATAAAACTTTTCAAAAGCACTTTGCTCGCAATCTGTAAAAATATTAGCAAAATCAATATCTTCACAATATAGATCTTTAATAAACTCATATCCCATCAATTTTGCATCTAAAAAAGTTATATACATCTTTAATAAACTCAAATCCCATCAATTTTGCATCTAAAAACGTTAACAAAGTGTAACGTCTAGATAAAGTATCGGCAACAACATTGTCTTTTCCCTTTTTATACTTGATAACATAAGAAAATGTTTCAATGAATGCAACCCACTTAGCATGTCTTTTGCTTAGACGGTTTTGCGATTTAAGATGCTTTAGAGATTCATGATCAGTATGAATTATAAACTCTTTAGCCAACAAATAATGTTGCCAAGTCTCTAATGCACCACATCATACAGTTCCTTGTCATAAGTAGTATAATTAAGATAAGCTCCATTTAACTTTTCACTAAAGAAAGCTATAGCACGTTTATCTTGCATTAAAACAGCACCAATACCAATACCATAAGCATCACATTCTAACTCAAATGTTTTGTTAAAATAAGGCAATGCTAAAATAGGGGCACTAGAAAGGTCTCGTTTTAAGTCATTAAAAGCTTTCTCTTGGGCTGGTCCCCAAACAAATTTAACTTTCTTTTTAACCAACTAATTTAAAGGGGTAGCTTTAGTCAAAAAATCTTTAACAAACCTTCTATAAAAACTAGCCAAACCATGATAAGATTTCACTTGTGTTACATTGGTTGGCTACTTTTTATAGAAGGTTTGTTAAAGACCCAATGCAAAAGACGCCACGATCAAGTGAACTAAACAAGATAGATAAGTCTAATAATTGTCACAACACGTATGCAACAACTAAACAAAGAAGTCATCACAAGAACTCCATGAAAGGAATAAAATCCTAACCAATTTGATTTCACTCAGGAAAATATCAATGACACAAGGTGTGTTGGAAAAGAGAAATTTGGTTCCTATTTATAGAGGGAATGGCCGAATTTTCCTTCTAAGAAGTAGAGGAAGGACAAAAATCTTCATCTCTATTCCTATCTCTAAGAATTTGAAATCAAATCAAACTCTAAAGACTCCTAGTTATCTTAAGTGATAAGATAATCAACATAGATACTTTTACTAGTCTTAAGATATTTAAGACTATGTAGGAATTAATTAAAACTTAAAATACAAAGAGATAATCTCTTAGAAAGATGCCTATGGATAGAATTTCCCTTGAGTTAAAACTCTATCATCATCTTCTTTGTTGAGTGATGTTAGCCATCCATCTTGATGTAGTCTTCATCCAACGGTTGAGTAGACATCAAAAGTTGACTCCTTATTGTAGGAAAACTCGAAAAGCAATAAGATAAAAGGAATCATCTAAAATATTATCCTTTAAAAGAGATAAAGTCTTATCTTTCAAAGAGATAAAATTTGAATGATCTCACCGCTAAACTTTAGGGATCCATTCGACCTCCATAGGGAGTGTGGCTGGCGGGTTTTGAACAAAGGAGTTTTTAGTTTCAACAAAGGGGTTTTCAAATTGACCCACGTACTGACGGGGTTTTCCGTCCTTTTGCTTTTTCGCCATCTTACGTTTCAATTTACGGCAGTATTCAGTGTTATGTCCGCCTCATTGGTGCAAATCCCACCAACCATTGAGGGAAGCATTTTTGGCGGCCGGCTCAGGGTCTCCCTTTTGCACTTGGATTTCTTTGCAACGTGGCTTGGTAAGGGACAGGTATCGGTCCAAGCGACATATGCAATCGCGATCGCGCTGCCTCCCTGGATGTCGACCCTGAAATGGAGTTGACGCATCCCTACCACGAAACAGTTCTTCTGCGCGATGCGTGGATTCTTTGGCTCGGACCACTTTCACGACTAAGCGCCATAAAGCTTGACTGGTGGGGGGAAAGTCCTTGCCCATATCGCTCTTAAACTGTGCCATTCGGCCAAACGGGTTCAATCTGTTTATAACAGTCTGGTGCAGGACGAGGCGATCCCCCTGGTCTATGAGCAAGACTTCCTTGGTGTAACGGGTGCAAAACTCCGTTAGAGATTAATGGCGTCCCTGTCTCATCACCCCGAGATTATTCATGGTTTTCACCACCGTTTTGAATTGGAAAAACCGGGAGTGGAGTTTTTCGCTGAAGTCCGTGTCGGAAGGAATGTTGTCCGGGGGTAGTGTGTGAAACCAGGAGTTACCCGTGCTAGTGAGAATAGTTTGCAGGGCCTTTGCCATGTAGTCGTGATTAGCATTGCGCAGTCTCATTGCGCTACTGTAGTTGGCTAGGAAGGAAACTGGGCATGAATCGCCGGCGTACTTCCTGATATCGCTTGGCATCTTGAAACCTTCTTGCCTCTCAATAGCCATAACGTGAGAACAAAGAGGGCCCGAATTTAGGGAATCAGAAAGAATGAGCACCAGGTTGGGGACCTTCGGTATGCGGGCTCCGAGACGATCGCCGATCGTTACTCGAGGTCCCAATTTATCAGTGACAGCTGGACATAGCCCAAGGCAATCAAGGGCGGGGACGCGGGTTGCATGGTGATCACCTGGATCCGTTGCGGCCCTACCCGTGCGCAGGTACTGTACGCTCCGTTTGGGGTCGTCCTCCTCACGACCCCCCGGCTCTTCGTGTTGTGACTCTAGGAATGCCTTGAATTGTTCGTGCACCACTGGATGCGCCCTTGCGAACTCTCGCCACTGGTTGTGGAGGGGAGTGTCGCGGGGATTACCCTGGCGACCAGTGGAGTGATGGGAGCTCTCTTACGACGTTTCAAGTTCCTTCGGTAGGTGGACCCATTGTACGCATCCGTTATTTGCTTGCCAGTGAGGCCGCGCCTAGTGTCTTACTTTGTAGCGACCGTTGGCCTAGTGGACACAGGGTCTGGGGAGCGACTGCCCCCAGGCTCCTTAGCCCTCTACTGTGTGGATACCCTCTGTTGTGCACTCTGTCTGCTATAGCGTCGGTCCCCACAGTCGGCGCCAATTGATGGTGCGGTTCTTTGTCAATCCATGAAACGGCGCCTAAATTACCTAAAAGCCCTGTAAAATAGGGTTACCACTGTAGCGCTTAAGTCAGAACTCTTAGAGAGAAGAAAAACATTAAAGTGCTAAAACTAGATAGAGAAAGAACCTCCTTGAAATGTTTTGGAGTCTCTCCTTTTATAGACCAAAAAGGGGAATATTAGCACAAGGGTGCACATGGGTGCTCGTGACTTTTGGATAGGCTTTTTGTGGCCTTTAGGTTATAGTTGCTGAGGCCCAATAAGGCAATGGGATAGCATTGCCCCATCATCTGGAAAGTAAGAATCAAAACACTAAGGGTCTGTTTGTTTCCTTTTTTTAGTGTGTGTTTTTAGGTAACTTTTGTATTGGAAATGTGAAAAGCTGTATTGGAAATGTAAAAAGGTATGCTAGGATAGGACATTTATTAAAATTAAATTCTGAAAAAAACCAACAGAAAAAGGAAACTAACAAAGAGAGGAGTGAACACTCTCAATTTTTATCAAATATTCAACAACTAAATTACAGAATAGACGGCCATCACATTTGAATAGGAAACAGGGACATAAATGAACCCTAATGGACTAAATTAAAACTACCAAAATGTCCTTAACTAATTTTGAAACGATAAGTAATAGAAACCTAAAGTATTCCTATTTTATCCCTACACCATTATGCCCGTCTGGAAGAAAACTCTTCCTCCAATTTTGATGTAGCATGTTTGCCACGATCAAATGGAAATTACGTTAAGTTACTCCATAGCTTGACTCGTTGAAATCTCCAAGTGAAGTGGTATGAGGCCACGGTAATCCCAAGAGTGTACGCTAGAATGCATCTCAAAGGACATACACGTCCATGATTGCGTAAAAATAATTGACCAGAGTCTGCATGCTGGAGCACTACCTCTGAAGTTGATAAAGATGACCATAATGGACTAATCTAAAACCACCAAAATGTCCCTGATTAATTATGAAACGATAAGAAATAAAAACGTAATCTATTCCTATTATATTCCTACACTGCCTACTCGATCCTCGCACCATCTTGCTGCTTGGTTTCTCGATTGTGCATATTTTAGTTTGGTCTCCCCATAATTTTTTTTTTTTTGGTTCATTGTAGCTTTGCTGATCAATTTTAAGGGAAGAGAAAGGACATGATGGACAATTTTTCATATAGGTTTCAAACTTTGCTGATTCTGCTTCTGTTTACGGATTGTACATTCTTCATCTACGTACATTCTTTCAGTGGAACTCAGTGGGAAAGCTATAAGCTCCCTGCGACACTCTTTCGGTAACTAATTGCAGTTTTCTAAACATCATGATTATAGTTTTGTTCTATGGTCCTGCAGATAAGTACAAAGCAAAAAATATAAACCGTTCTAAAGACGTGGGCAGATGGTTCAATAGGCATTCTCCAACTAACGACGATGGATTTATACAGGATGCATTGTCTCCTGAATCCAATAATCAAGACCCAGTTGAAAATGGGTTGCCCGAACAAAGCACGTATATGGTGGGAATCCTTGATGATGTTACTCTTAATTAAAACCTTAAGATTTTTTAAACTTTTGCGATACTTGGATAATGGGATTTAAATTCAACTGGAAGGATGGCGAACATCCTAGGATGAACTATACTCCTGGGATTTTGGTTTGCTCTATGGTTTAGAACAGATTCAATATTATAGTCCTTTCATGTAATATTTTAATTTCACTCATTTACAATTACCAATTTCATTATCTGATTTTTTATTAAAAAGAGTAGCAATACTTTGTTAAGAATATTTGTTACGAAAATTGTTTTAAAAGAACTTTAGTGATAGTTTGTAAACAATGTTTGTTACAATTATTAGTTATGAGAGTTTGGTCATTTTTTCTTAAAAAATTATTAAACTTTTGGATAATTTGTTAGCATTCTAACTGTAAAGACTTACATCAACCCGATACCCTGCAAAATTATCACTCCATGAAGGAAATAAAAAAGAAGAAACTTTAGTTTAATCCTTAATTGAGTAAAAAACTATTAATCTAATGAAAACATTAAACAAATCATACTTTCAAAGTATCTTTTGACCATCTCTATTTCACATTGATTATGCCAGAAAGGTTTCACAATCCGTGCAATTACTACTGATTAAATCCCTCTAAGATATTGAAATCTTTAGGTTCTATTGTCAATAATTAGAAATTAGTAAAGACATTGCACCAACAAATTTTATTGAACGAGTCTGAAGCTTTCCTCTCCCAAACTAAAGCTACCACCTAATTATTTGTTCTAATAATAACAAATTAGAGTTCACCAAAGGGCTGAGAGTTTATCAATGGGTTACGTTGCCCTAGCGGAAGTGTGCAGCTACGCGTGATTTCGCCCGCCCCATCTTAGAAGGGATTCGATTCAAAAACCCTAATCTTTCCAACTATACTAAGACCATATTCCCAAAATATGTACTTGTTTCCAAGACGAATGAAATTCGAGTTGACACTGTAGCTTTGGTGAAATCAATTTACTCAATCGTCGTCTGCGTCCATGTACAGGATTTTTTTATCGTATCATCAACAATATTATAACTGAGATTCTAATCAAATTATTTATGTCTGAATGGACGAAGAAACTTTAACTTCATAGTTTTATTTTTATGTGCGGTTTCAAAAAAAAAAAAAAAAGTCAGAACAGTTTATTTGGAGTTTTTGGCAAGTCCACATTAGAACAAATAGTAGAAACTCCATTCTTATGATCTCACACTGCTATTTGTTCACACTATGTTTAACTACTGTGCATAGTTTGCTGCCGGAAAATTATTTTGCAAATATTCAATGGTCAAAGGCGTAATCTTAATTTCAATGAAAACTACTAAAGAATTAAGACATTTTTGTTATATTACTAATCCAAAATTATTGTTGTGACTAATCCTGATTCGAGCCGAATAAATTTCATTTTAATCGAAAAAAATCCCCCAAAAAATATTTAATCAATCAACAAATCTTAAGATATTAAAATTCCCAGTATTCTGTTCGGGAAATGGACTTTATTTTCATCGACACTCCAAAACTGAACCAAAGCTATTAGGTTTGCATTTTGGATTTTCTATGATACATTAAAGCCAGACAAGAAAAACAATGGTACAACATCGTGCGAAGTGCGTGCATGGGCCATGTTGGGGGTTTTTTAGTTAAAATGTATTTTTGATAAATCAACTAAGAGGTTTGCATCAAAGAAGGAAAAAAAGATGAAAATAAATAAATAAATAATAACAAAAAAGTAAGAAATAAATTTAAGCCGAAAAAACTCATGTCAATTTCTCAAACATCACAAGCTTTCAAGCGATGAAATTTGAGGCTCCATTTGGGTAACAGTTCTAAAAAGACTTTTAAGGTTAAAAAGTCTATTGAGAGTTAAAAAGTCATTTGGCCAACAAATTTAAGGTCTTTTCTGAAATTATTTTTTGAAAAAAGTAGGTCTGAAACAGACTTTTTAGAAAATAAGTGACAGGTATTTTTCAAATTTCGGAACAGACTTTTTAGCTTGGATTAAAAAAAATTCGCGGGTCTCCATGACGGGTCAATACCGGATATAGGCAATTCGGATTAACTATACAAAGAGAAACGCTGGCCGTACTGTGCATCATTATTTTGTGCATCCTTCATGCTGCCGCCGCCGTCATGGAGATCTCAAATCAAACATCTCTCTCACTCCAGATCTGAAATCCCTTCTTAGTAAATCGATTATTTTTCGGAGGTTTACAGAAAAGGGTCTTAAATTCCATAGCTGACTGGAAAAATTTGGACGAATTTGAAACTCCAATTCCATAGTTTATTGTGGACGTATTGGGAGCTTTGATTCTTTCAAATCTGAAAGGTAATGACTCTTTTTCTTGTTTTTCTTTCATGGGTTTGATGATTTTCATCTTTTTTTTTAAAAATGGAATTTATTTTTCTTGATCTTTATAGTGATATTGGGTTTATAGCCATAGTAGTACGTCTCTTTATTTGTTGTTCATCTATGAATCTGTTTCTGTTTCTTAGTATGTGTTTTGTTTTGGAGTTGCAATGGTTTTTTAGTATTGATGGTGCATCTGCTGAGTTATTAATCATGTTTGTATGGTTTGAGCTTCCTTCCATATGTACAATTCTGAAATCCGAGTAGTGGTCGTCAGCAAGACCAAACCGATTTCTCTATTACGACAAGTGTACGACGCCGGCCACCGTTGCTTCGGCGAGAATTACGTCCAAGAGGTTATCCAAAAATCCCCTCAAGTAAGTATATATTGCGACACTTTAGTAGTCGATCGTAATTGTTATCATTCCGATGAAGTTTGAATCACTAGGTGCAAAGTTGGTTGAATTGTTCGTTGGTTGGAAAATTTTCAGCTTCCGGAGGGCATTTTATTGGAAATTTGCAGAGCAATAAAGTGAAGCCTCTTTTGAGTAAGTTTCCTAGTTCTCCGTTTTAAGACCTATTTGTCCCCTCACTCCTCAAAGTAAAAAAGCTTATTTCTCATTATACTTTGTGATTGCTTAGAAGTGATCAAATTATTGGCTATTGATAAGGCAAATTTGATTGGATAAAAAGAAGTTGTGTGGAAATGTGTTGATGAAGTACAAATGCAAATAGAATGCTGTTCATATACAAGCAAAACAGAGGAGCTGGACCTTTTTCTGGGGCATAAGGAAGTCCATTTGCTTATATTGTTGTCACTCTTGGATTGTGGTGTGGGTGGGTTAATACTAAAGCCATTCTTGATCCATTTTGCAGCTGGAGTACCAAATCTTGCTGTGGTGGAAACAGTTGATGATGAGAAGGTATAGAAACTCTATATCCATGGTAACTTCCTAAAGTAATTCTGTTCTTGCGTTGTGTTAATTTCATTATTAAAGCTTCTATGATTAGTTTGTACGATATCTTTGTGGTTTTACTGAAGTATGTCTGGTATACCATGAGTAGCACAGCCAAAAATGAGCTCCACTTAGGTCTTGGTGCCACTACTATATTGATTATGAGGTTTTTTTTATACGGATGCCTTAGATAATTTCAGATATCTGAAGTCATGATTATCTACAATACCCCTTTACTTCTTTTGTACGAATTCCTTTGAAAAATTCGAATATCTGAAACCATGATTATCTGCAGCAACTTTTTCCAATTTCACTCTGTAAAGAAGTCTTTGGTTTTGTAGATTGCCAATCACCTTGATCGTGCAGTAGGAAACATTGGAAGAAAACCTTTGAGATTCTTTGTCCAAGTTAACACAAGTGGAGAAGAATGTAGGTGCCTGTTGTCTGTCATTGAAAAGCTTTAAACATTGTTGTAAGAAGATGTCTGCATTTTGTTGCTTCTCATGTTTTTGTTGCTCTCATTGACAATAGAAGAAAGAGAAACAACTAAGCACCCTGAAAGAAAGAAACAAGTGAAGAACATGTCTCCTTCAAGAAAGAGCTTCAGAAAATAGTCAAAATTATATCTTTTGTTTTCTATCTTTTGCAGCCAAATCTGGTGTCGAACCAGCTCCTTGTTTGGAGCTTGTCAATAGGAATGCCCGATTAACTTCCACCCCAGAAATTTCAAGGTTGGGAGCTACATAAGTCCGTAGCATTGTTTTCCTTCATACAGTTCAATTGGAGTTGGTTGTTATCTGACAATACACTTGATTCCAGACATTGGCAAACTGCAGAGCTGAAGTGTGTAAAGACCTAGGACTGAAGGAGGAGCAATGTGAACTGTCAATGAGCATGTCTGGAGACTTTGAGCTTGTTGTAAGTTTTTGTTTTTCTTTACTTTGGGATACTCAGATAATCAACTTCTTCTGCAACTCATAGATTTTATCTCTTAAGGCAATTGCTAATGCAATATAATTGACGTCTATGGTATTTAATTTCCCTACTTTCCAGTTTAGTTTCCGTAGATGTTCTGCTTGGCTACTGTGTCGGGTTTCATTCAAGATCTCGAGTAATATATGCACGAATTGAATTTTGCAGATTGAAATGGGTAGTACAAATGTCAGAATTGGATCCACCATATTCGGGGCAAGGGAGTATTCGAAGAAGTAGACTAAACTCTACCCACTGCCGAATGTTAGTCTAAATTGTATCTCAAAATATGGATGCTTGGAAATCAAGTTCTTTAATTCCCACAGAGGTTCAAGTGCTCTAGTCACTGCTTAATCACAGGAGTTGTGTGGAGTTGATATTCTTATGGTCCTACCAGCTGCCGTGGTGACTGTTTAATATGAATATGATGATGTTTATGCAACCACAAAGTACTTATTTGGGCTGGGGTGCTCTGTATGTTGTGTTTTGTAAATTGAGGCTCTTTACTTACCTGGGTTACCTCATCAAAGAGGTTGATTTTATTTGAATAAAAGGGCAAAATCCAAATAGTTGTAGTTATTATGCATTTGATAAGTTAGAATGGTTTTAATATTACGTTTTAATTTAGTCATAATGATTTTAAAATTATACTCTAATTTTGATTTACGCTGAAAGATAAAGTATGGAAAAGAAATTTTGGAACAAGACCATTGTCAATAATAAAACAAAAATTTAGGAAAGAAAAGTTAAAGAAAATGAAAATGATAATTTGTGTAAAAATGATTTTTTTAAAAAAAAAGTTCACAAATTATTTTGAAGAAAAAGTAATTTTGAAAAAGACCTTGTCCAAATGACTTTTTAATATTTTTAATTTCAAAAAAGGGTTTTGAAAATTCTTGTCCAAATGCATTATTTTCCAAAAAATACTTTTCTAAATTTTGGTTTAAACAGACTTTTCTAAATAACTTTTCAAAACTCTTGTCCAAATGAAGCCAGAGTTTTCTATTGCTTGTTGGCATGCATGAATTGGGATCAAAATTAGTATTGCTTAAATAGAAAATATGTTTTGTTTTTTTTTATGAGAAAAGAAAATTCCTGCATGTCTCCCAGAAACGTAAACTTTTGACAATTGGAAAAGAATTTTAGTGTACCTGTTGATGAGGATATTGCAAGAAATGTTTTTAAATCGACAAAACCAATAAAAAAATGTAGTGACTTGAAGGGCAAGAAACCACAGACGGTAAGGCGAGTTTTACGACCTAATGTTCTTTTTGGCCCTTTGTCCCAACTGCATCAAGGTAAGTAGTTTTAACGATGGCGGTAAGCACCCGATGCCAGCCATCATAACAAGATAAATAAATTGTCTTAAACAGAAACTAATTCAGATATTAATTAACGTTTCTAAGCATCAAGCATGCATGCTATAAAAATCTAAATAACCCGGTACCTGAACTGAATTAACTACTATTAAAAACATTTCATAAGATTATCCCCTACCCACCAAAGAATTTAAAAACAAAAAATTGATTACAGTGAAAAGTGGTTTTTGATATCGTAACAAACACTTTACTTCTTTGTGAGTGAATAAGAAAAATCAAAATAGAAGTCACCAAATCACTACTGCATTTTTATACACAGTATATAAGGAATTATATACAGCAAAACCACTATAAATTAATAAAGTTAGAGCCTCAAAAATTTATTAACTTATACAGTTATTGTTATTGATAAATTAGTAATTAATAATTTATCAAAAATTAATAATTTATGAATTTATAGACTTTTTAGAGAGTTAATGAAGGAGATGTTTGCATTTTCCTCTGATGGTAATGAAGATTTTCAAATTGCGTATCCCTAAAATGATGTGCTGCTAGAGAATGTGTATTTGCCGGTCAAAAAGGATGAATAGGTTATCTTCCGTCGAGAATTAATAATTCATAAGATTACACCAAAGAACACCCGCCCAATGAATAAAGTATTCCCTCTGTCCCAAAATTATTGTCCACTTTGAGATTACACTTTTAGTACAATTTGAACTATAAATGAAATCCCAAACTGGACAATAATTATGGAACTGGGGGAGCGACAAATACTATCATCACTGCGAGATGGAATGCTTCACTTCATGCAGACCAACAAAATACATAGAATTGTATAAATATTTCTCCATATATAATTTTATTACGATTCTTAACCAAATCATCTCAATTATTGGAATCCAATATCATTATGGAACTAAAATTCTCAATGACTATAAAGTTAATCAGCCAAACCAACCTTATTCTAGACTGGGCTCATTACTTAGACTTTCTGTTAATTGCTAAGTGGGATAAGAGGACCTGTAATCAAAAAACGTTTTCTGAGATGAGGAAAAAAGTTTATTGATAATCGCTCACTTACGATAACCATAATCTACAAGGTGAACAAAAGGTATGTAGTGTATTATCCAATAATTACACACTAAAATTAATGATTCTATTAATAATATGGATAGACAAGAATTGTCAGGTGAAATATTAATGATTTCAACCATTGACCATAGCCATATATTTAAAAAAAAATTAATGAACAAGATTTACAATTAAAAAAAATAAAGCTATAGTTAATTTTAATAATTCTGATTGCCTATAAATTTGCAAAAAAGTAACCATCCTAACTGATCGTGGTAAGATTGAAATGAAAAAAATAGAGAAAGAAACAGATAGGTTTGCAACTTTTTCCGAAAGGAAAAATCAATTTTTAAGAAAGTTTCGGAGCTCGTTACATCTTGCCAGCCCATTTTGATCACACTGCCTTCTTTCCTTGAGGTAAAGTGGTCAATTCTCAGGTTTCATTGTCCTCCAAAGCCTTCAACTCCAAATTCATAGCATCTACACATCTCTGATTAGTTCTTGCATGATTATAATGACTAGGTTCATGTATAACACACAAATTTCCCACAGAGTCATGATATGCAGGACTGAAAGAATATGTAGAATTAGAGGGATGACAAACTGGTAAAGAATTATCACAAAAGAAGGATGTATGAAAATCTGTCAATTTGACTTGTGGTTTCCTAACCCTTTCACTTCTTCTGAGAGGAATAATTATTGGATCAGAACTAGTACTGTCATGATTACTAACAAGTTCTGAGGAACCTGAAAGGATATTGTCTGAATCAGTGGAAGAATGATCATGAACATGAACAGGTTCTTATGCATTTGAAGTTTGATCATTTGGAGAAGTGTAATCAAAAGGAGAATTGAGACAAAAACAATCATTGGAATCCTATATGTGGATATTAGGCAAAGGAATACAATCATCAGTTTCTGTAAGTGAAGGATAAACATCTTCATGGAATACAACATCCCTGGATACTATTATTTTCTTTTGATCTAGGCAGAATACCTTATAACCCTTTTGACCGGAATGGTATCCTACAAACACTCCCTTAAAGGATGTAGGATCTAGTTTGTCTCTACCAGGTGCATTATGGACTGCAAAACATAAGCACCAAAAATTTCTCAAATGAGAAAAATCAGGTTTTTGTGGATATAGAATCTCAAATTGTGTCTTCCAAGACAATATTCTGGAAGGCCATCTGTTTATTAGGTAAGTTGCAGTTAGAATACATTCCCCCCAAAATTTCTTTGGTAATTTGGATTGAAATAGTAATGATCTAGCCACATTCAACAAATGCCTATGTTTTCTTTCAACAATTCCATTTTGCTGTGGGGAATATGGACAGCTCCTTTGATGGAAAATGCCCTATTGATCAAGAAATTGCTGGACTGATTTGTTTAAAAATTCGGTTCCATTGTCAATCCTAATGATCTTGACAATGGTTTGGAATTATGTTTTAACCATGGCTGCAAAACTTTCTACCAACATTGGTTCTTGGCTTTTATGCTGACAATGAGATATAGTTCCCTGATGAAATGGACCCCAAACATACGTATGCATCATATCAAAACAAGCATTGCTTCTACCATAATGATTAGTGAAAGGTAATCTATGTTGCTTAGAAAGAGGGCAAATATCACATTTATTGATTTTAACTTGTTTATCAAGAAAAACAGTACAACCAGGGATATGTTGCATTACATCTATAGAATAATGCCCTAACCTGGTATGTAAAGTTTCAGAAGGAACAACAGTAAGGACATTATTACGAGTATTTTCTCTATAGAAAGGTGCCCTATACATACTACAGGACAACATATAAGAGGCATATAGTTCGTGTGACTTTGAAATGGCTTCTGTGGTGAATGAATATGAATCCATGATGTAAAGTTCTCTGATGACTCTTCTTGCTGCAAGGACCTCCCCTGTTCTAAAATCCTGCAGAAGACAAAAGTCAACATAAAATAGGAAAAACATATGTGAGGTTTTGGCTAATTTTCTAACTGACAAAAGATTGTATTTGAAACTAGGTAGATGTAAACAAGAGGTCAAAGCAGTTTCAGAGAGAGTTACATCACCGTAGTGGCTAACAAGTTTAGTGCTACCATCAGGCAACCATACAGGGGTATAAGATTTAAAAGAACTAGCATGATGCATCAAGGAAAGGTTTGTACACATATGACATGTGGCTCCAGTGTCTGTTACCCATGCAAAAGGACTTTATGTCATTATAAAGACTAGTACTACTTTGATTATATGTGGAACTACCTGCAAATTCATGAATATGTGCCAGGTTCACCATCGGACCTCCTTATGTTGCTGGAATTTTCCCTTTGTTGATTATTTCCAATTCCTTTTGGACTGCATTGTTGAATATTTGCTTGTATGATCCTATAGGATTAGCATAGAAGTCCAAAGGTGTGTTTCCCACAGTGCTACTTCCACTTCGCTGTGCAAAACGTGGAACCATGTCTCTAGTCATTCCTTCTCGAGAGCAACCAATGCTTGGCATATTTCCCTGCATCATGCCAATATTGTTCTTCGTCATTTCTCCCTACAATTCTACTTATATTTGACATCAAAAGGATAAACAAATCTGACAACGAGATCGATCGGAGCATTGCCGGCAGCAAAATGCAAGAACATCGCCCGCGGCAAAATTATAATTTTTTTTAAGAATTAAAATCTAAAATAAAAAACATTAGGGGCCCCGCAATAGTCATTTTTTAATTGTATTAAATATTAATAATAGAATTAAAAATAAAAGAAAAATATTGGGGTCAAATTAGTAGGCTCCCCCATTCTGAAAATTAATAAAAACTTAAGAACTTAATGGCAAAAATGGTTGACCCGTCAACTTTTAAAAATTTCTATTAAATTGACGAAAATTGTCAGAAGAAATATTTTAGGGGACTATTCTTGCCAATTGAAAATTAATGCTGACTCGATCTTGCTACCTCCAAAAGCTGGGGGACGAAAAGTGCACTTTGTCCTTTTATTTATTTATTTATTTTTTTGCTGAATCAGTGAGTAGGATTGGAAAGAAAATAAAATGAGTTACAACATAATTTGTCTTTCTTCTCGGCTGATGGTGATGATGTTTGTTCGGTGATGGAGACTTCGGTGGTAGTGCGTAGGAGTAAAGGTTTGATGATGACGATAACGATGATGATTAAGGTGAGGTGATGGTGGTGATCTGCGTGAATGGAAGCGGAGTGGTGTGATGATGATGATGATGTCCGTAAGGTGGAGAGGAAAAAGCTGCCGTCGGGTCTTGGTTTCGGTGGAGGTTCGGTGGTGATGACGAGCTAGTGTTGCGTGGGCAGGAAGGTGGAGCGGCGGTGATGGAGGGATGATGATGATGATGAAGGTGATGATGATGGGATGAGATGGTGATAATGCGTGGTGATGTGCAGGGCTGAAAGGAAAAAGGGGCAAAAAAAAGTGATGAAGAAGAGGAGGCTGCTGCCGGTTCGGTGGGTTTTTGTGTGTAGGTTTCGTTGAAGTTCAGTGATAAAAATAAAACCCTAATCCTATTTTTATAGACTTCCGTCGAACCCTAATTCTTTGAGAGGAAGAAAACATGTTTCCCCAAATAATATTGGGATTAAAATTCTTACCAAATTCAACCCCAACAGCTGCACCACCTTATGCTCGGCCAAGCCCTAAGAAAAAAATGAAAATTACAATTCAGTCATCTAAATCTTCAAGTCTTCTGATTCCCTCCTCATTAGTTCTTACAATCTTCACCTAGGCCCTTTTTAGTTGCTCTTTCTTTTCAATTTAGTCCAACACCTCAACAATTCTTCCATTTGAGTACAATTCCTACAATCAAAAAATGAAATCATATATATAGCATATTTGTACTCAAAACATTGGCCAAATTTCGCATAAAGGGATATTAAAAATAGATAAATTATGAGGACATCATAGCCCAGCCTTAATATGATCAATGACACCGTCCTACATCTTTTCAGCATAAGTATCATTCTAAAGTTAGAGGAGATTGCTATAGGTGTGTAGGTGCTAAAACCACCGTTGCCGTCATAGATTGAACAATCCATCAGCAAAGTATTTGTACGGCAGGGCAGTGCAAGATTTGCTCAGATGGGTCGGATTGAAGAATTATTTTATGAGTCTTGGGGATCAATCACGTTAATATACTCCTCTTAAAATCTCAAAACTGGCATACGAATAGTTGATGATTTTACGAATCGGGAGTGAATAACGTCTCTGGCAAATCGGATCGTCAAAGCTAGTCCGGCCAAAACCCTAAATTTGTCATCGAGAACCAAGAAGATTCAAGGGGTTACAACTTACATAACAAAACTGGTTTCTGAAACTATGCCCATGAACCATTCAGATCATTGTATTGATAACAACACAATATAAAAAATTTGTTCGTGCATGCAATAAGAAATTTAGATTATGATTGTCCTATTTATACATTATTATGCACTTCAAAATTTATATTCTTTTGGTCGAAAATAATCGTTTTATAGGTCGTACAAGAATAATAAATGATGATCATATTTATTTCATGACTACGAAAATTTAAATATGAACCCAAAATTTTCATGATGCGTGGATAGTTTATTGAAGACTCACTCTACAACAACACAAGCCCGCAGCTCGCACGACGTTAATGTAGGTACCGCATTGTTTGATTCATTTTCATTAACAGGTAACTGGAATAACCTTTTATTAATCTCGATATGTAGTTTTACCAATTTCTCCCCATGAAACAAAATTTTATTGTGTAAGGACTGAAGTTTATTTCCAAATATGGTATATCATTCATTTTTTGTTTAAATTAGACATGAATTCTGTTGAAGTATTTATCCAACATTGGTGTCTGGAGACACTTTGTATCAGTATATAAGTATCATGGGTTACTCCCTTCATTGCCAATTGGTTTTGAGGTAAAACCTCATGGGCTTCTCTATGGTATTAGAGCGGGCTCGGCCTGTGGTGATTTTAAGCCCACGATGTTATTCCGTGGCCCAATTTAAGTCCGCAACGTTATTCCGCGGCCCGTGATGTTATTCCACGGTTTATTTCATGATCCTGGTGATTTAGTCCAAGCCCGTTGGGTTTGAGGGGGAGTGTTGAATTATTATCCCATATTGGTATTTGGAGACACTTTGTATCAGTATATAAACATCATGGGCTACTCCCCTCATTGTCAATTGGTTTTGAGGTGGAACCTCATGGGTTTCTATAAATTATGTTCATAAGTGTCCAACTATATAAATAATTCATTCATTTCACAACTACCATTTATTTAAACGGTTAGGCAACGAAGCGGGTGTGCCAAGCTGAAATTGAAAGCCTGCATATAATTTTAAAAGTAATACACTCAAACTATTTGGAGAACGGAAAATGGAACGTAAAGACGTGTTGGAACATCAAAGAGAAGAGTTTGACGTGTTCCTTTTCATTACGAAGGAGTTAGGAAGAGAATAATTGATCTGATGTCGGGCGTTGTTACAATGGTTTAATTTTTGGGTTTATTTCATTCTAACCAATGGAGCACGCGGTATGCTAATTTTTTATTGTTTTTTTTTAAGTAATGGATATCTGAAAGTTTCTAATTTTAATTCATTAAATTTGTACTTGATTTAAAAGAAATGGCTATGGTGGTTGCTTCCCAGTGTCCAAACTGGAATTTTAAGGAATGCACCCGATAAACGGATTTAAGTTACTCATAACAATTCAAGCAAAAAAATAGAATGCTATTGGGAGAGCTAATCAATGACGCTTTTCGTCTCATTAACTTTAGGTGTTTTACTTGTGTGTCTAACTTAGAAGCATTTGTATCGTTTTTCATTGTGTGTGTGTAGTGGATAATATTTTACCATAAAAAACCTGTATTTCACACATCATTACTTTCGTTGCATTGCTTCTTTGCTTTAACTTTGTGGATTTAGTGCATCCTAGGTTTAAAAGCCTTAAATAATTAATCTTGAAATTCCATGACAAATTGGATTTACACACACACACACACACACACACACACATATATATATATATATATATATATATATATTGCTACCATTTGGAATGTCATTATTCATACTCCAATATAAAGGGATTGCATAGGGATTGCAAAGGAACGAACTAGACAAATGGTAGTCAATATCTTTCTACGTAAATAGGCGTTCTCTATCGAGAAAAACAGTATGACTAAAAAAGGAGGGCATACAAGGAGACCACCTGCTTTTTGAACTCTTCCATTCCTCTTCGAGATTTGAAGTTTCATTTATGTATTTGAAACAAAAAGATTAAATTTCTATTCTTATCTTTATTTTCATGCGTCACTCAATTCATAGTCATGGCGTGCATGTTGGTCAGACGTCAAATTTGGAACCTTTGTTTTTTAATTAAGGCCAGTTTCGGAATAAGGTGATGCTATAGATTTTTACCTGCTTTCATAGTACTAAGTTTATTAAACAAACGCCATTACTTCCCCTCCGTCCCAGTTAAATTCCCAGTGGGCAATTTACTACTAAAGACTTATCGTGGCAGTTGGCACTTGAGGATCCCACCTCAAAAGTTTGTAAATTATGCCAAAAAAAAAAAAAAGAAAAACAAAACCACACACACACACACGCACAAAAAACAAAATAATAATTAAAAAATCTACAGATTATTTTTATTTACTCATGGTAGCTTTACTTTTTATGTAAGTGTAACAATGATTTTTTTTTTTTTTGAAGAAAACAATGAAAATATTAATAGTGGTCCAAAACGCATTGATTAACTAATTTATTTTTTTTTAAGTGTACATTGCATTCTTGCCGGTAATAGATTTTGCATTATTATGCATTAAGGTTATCCGCCAAATAAATATATGTTCGCCAATACGACAATTAAAACTAAACTTAAATCAAAGTGAGCTGGATGCCGAAAACGAACACCATGTCATGTTGAACCAAAAAAAAAAGCTAACGCTTGCGAATTATTGACCGAAGGTGTAAAGTTTACTTTTAATAAAAATTATTGTCTCTATCCTAAAAAAAAATACACATCGAATTTCAAACTCATATTGCATGCTGTTGATGTTTCGTGTCCAACAAGGTACTACTTGTGCCTTATTATTGGGCCAACTAAAACGGGCTTTCCAACAAGGTACCACGTTCTCCTTGACCTTAATCAGTAACTTCATTCGTCCACACGTAGGGTCTTAAGTTGTTTAAAAGGAAAAAAATAAAAAAATAAAAAAAATAAAACAGAAACGGGGGATTTTTTTTACCCTTTTAAATAATAAGTGTTCTGTTGGTCTCATTTATATAGTTTATTTATTTAATTAAAATTATATAACAAATTAGAGGGGATTAGAAATTAAGAAGGACACCATATTGGTATTGTGTAAAAAATGTACCAGACCTCCAAACACAGTTGTTCATTAATGAAGAAGAAGAAAGAGGGCGATACCTAGATAATTAAGAAAGCAGGATAGTGTTTTCCGGTAGTTGACTTTCCCATCAGTGGTGACTGATAATATCTAGGCTTGCGTTGTGATAATGTTAATATTAGCATGTTATTTTTTGTGGTTTATATGTTGTTTTGAATATTATTTATGCTAATATTAGTACTTTGGTTCTTAATTTGATCTTAGAAAAGATTCGGAACAAAAAGAAGAAAAGTGTTGATTCTGAAGAGATTTTGAAATTTTATTGAATCAAGTTTTACGTTGGAGAAGAAGTGGTTGATTCCCGCGTGAGCACACAAAATCCATGCCAAAATCAATGAGGAAGTAGGAGATTCCAGAAACAATGTTGTATTCCCGCGTGGGCACGCTGAAGAAGGGACTAAGGTGCAAAATTTCCAAAGTTTGGGTCAATTTGTAATTTTGGCAAACTTCAGGGACTAATTTACAAATTCTGAAAATTATAATTGGTTGCTGAGATTTTTGGACGGGCTGAACGTGGGGATGCCCTAAATTTGCATATAAATAGTCTTTTTCTTATTATTTTGAGGGAGGTGAAGAGGCACAACACAGGGAGCAACAGCTGGAGCTCAGGACAAGGATTTCTCTCTGTTTTCGTCAGTTTTAGCTCTGTAATGTCAAACATCAATTCTTGTGTTTTTTATTTCACCATGATTAGCAACTAAACTTTTTTTTCTAGTTAAAGGATTTTATTGAAGCCTTGATGTTATTCAATTGTGAGATCTAACTGTTTGCTTTTCACCAACGAATTTTGAGTATTTATTTATTCTCTTTGATGTGTACTGATGATTATTTGGCATTATTTGAATAGGTGGTAGCATTCAATTCTCCTAGATAATCTAATTTATTGAACAACAAGGTTTGTTTGTTCCTAAGAAGAGACAATGCAAATAATTACTTGGTAAGTAGTTTACTTGTGTTATGAGAATAGATAATTAATTTTTAATGAAACAAGGTTTGTTTGTTAAAAATTGAATTGGGTCTTTGCTTGTCAAAAACTTAATCCTAGGAAGTTCCAGGTAGTGTTTTTTGGCTATAGAGTGATTAATGAAGGTTTCTTAGTCACTGGTAGTTAAATAAAAAGACTGAGTTGTTAGGAGGTTCCAACAACGAAAACTAATACATTCATCATTTGTTGAGTTAATCTTTGCATCAATGATCAGTTGGATACATCAAGGTGGAAATTATTCCTTTGACTAGAGTTGCTCTTATTATTGATTTTCCAAAAGTATCTTTTATTGCTTGCAAATTATTTTTGTTATTCATTAGTTACAAATCCAAAATCTTTTCTATTTAGTTACTTTGCTTTTGATTAGAAATATTCTCACTTCCTTACTCCCTGAGGAGACGACCCTACTCATTGCTATACTACTAAATTTCTTAGGAGTAGGTTCTTTTATTTTTGTTGGTTTGGCAAGCCACCAAATTTTGGCGCCGTTGCTGGGGAGCACGGTCTAGAGTGATTTATTTCTTGTTAAAAGTTTGTTTTTATTTTTATTTTTATTCAATTTTATGGCGCGTTCTGATAATACAGAGAGATTATTGTTTGATCTTGAGATAGAAAAGACAGCTAAACAGAACCGAAAGGAAAAGAGGAAAAGAGATTTACTTCTTATTGCTACACCTGAATCTCAAAAGGACGATAGCCAAGAAGAAAAAGAAAAAGAAGAAGTTACAAGCTCTGAAAAAGGGGAAGAATTTGAAGAAGAAAGTATGGGTGACAGAACTCTGAGGGAGCTTGCGACTCCAGATGTGAACTTACGAACATTTTGCATAACCATGCCTGCAAACACTCCACGTTTTGAGCTAAAACCAGGTACACTTCAATTATTACCTAAATTCCGTGGTTTTGTAGGTGAGGATCCTCATAAGTACTTGATGGAGTTCGATTATATGTGCTCAACGGTAAGCTATCCAGGAGTCACTGAAGAGCAAATTCAGCTACGTGCTTTTCCATTCTCTTTGGAAGACAAAGCCAACCGCTGGTTATATGGTTTACCAGCTGGTTCAATCACTTCATGGAATCAGTTGAAGAAGAAATTTTTGGAGAAATTCTTTCCAGCACATTATGCAGCAAATATTCGGAAAGATATCTGTGGAATCCGACAACTCCATGGAGAAACATTGTACGAATATTGGGAAAGATTCGGAAAGTTATGTAGGAGTTGTCCTCAACATCAAATCCCTGAACAGTTACTACTTCAATATTTCTATGAGGGGCTATCAGAGGTGGATCGAGACAAGTTAGATTCAGCTAGTGGAGGAGCTTTAATGAATAAAACACCAGCACAAGCTACTGACTTCATTTCAACCATGGCTGAAACTACTCAGCAGTTTAATAAAAGAGCAAAAACAGCTACCAGACATGTCAATGAGGTAAGTATTTTAAATTTAGAAAATCAAATATCTGATTTAACCTCTTTGGTGCGTCAAATGGCTGTAGGGCAAGTACAAACTGTCAAGGCTTGTGGCATTTGCTTAAATTTTGGGCACTTTACTGATTCATGCCCCAAGTTACAAGATGATCCCAACGAGCAAGTTAATGCTCTGGGTGGGTTTCCAGGACAAGGACAGAGGAGTTATGATCCCTGTTCGAATACTTACAATCCAGGATGGAGGGATCATCCAAACTTCAGCTACAAACAGCCAAACTTCCAGCAACAATCACAACCTATCATGAGAAATTCTGCACCAACACCACCTCCGAATCAATCATCATCATCTACGTCAGGTATGTCTTTAGAGGAAATGGTAAGAAGTTTAGCAACTAATGTGCATAGTCTTACACAGGCTTCACAGTCTTCTCAAGCTAGCATATAGAACTTGGAGAAACAAATGTCTCAAATGGCCACCTCATTGCAAAAATTAGAGGCTAACGCAGCAAGGCTTCCTTCCTAACCAGAAGTTAATACCAAAGAAAATATTAGTGCAATGACGCTGAGAAGTGGGAAAGAGCTTCAAGGTCCTAAGATACAAGATGGAGTATCTAAAGAAATTTCACAAGAAGTTGGGAAAGATTTAGACACCACTCCACTACCACAAAAAGAGGTAAGTTCTGAGCATGTTAAATCTAAAACAGAAATAGTGATTTCTCCACCTTTTCCTGACAGGTTAGCAAAAGCGAAGAAGGAGGAAAGTGAGAAAGATATTTTGGAGATTTTTCGAAAGGTTGCAATTAATATTCGATTGTTGGATGCAATTGGTCAAATTCCAAGTTATGCAAAATTTCTTAAATCATTGTGTTCTAAGAAAAGGAAGCCTGAAGGTAAGATCTTTGTGAGTGAAAATGTTTCTTCAGTAAAGAAAGTTACCTCAAAAGTGCTTCGATCCAGGTATGTTTGCTATTTCTTCTATGATTGGGTCGAGAATGATTAAATCAGCTATGCTTGACTTAGGAGCTTCCATAAATGTGATGTCTTTATCCCTTTTTAAGGAATTAAACATTGGGTCTCTTAAGAACACCAATGTGATAATTCAATTGTCTTTATGATAGAATTTTACCTTCTGTTGAGCAGGCACCGAAACTTGAATTGAAGACATTGCCAAATCATCTCAAGTATGTTTACTTAGGAGAAGATGAGACTTTGCCTGTAATCATTGCCAATGACTTAACAAAGATTCAAGAAGGGAAGTTGATGCGGGTTTTGAAGGATTACAAGACAGCCATAGGATGGACCTTGGCCGATATTAAGGGAATCAGCCCGTCAATTTGCATGCATCGCATTTTGCTAGAGCAGGATTCAAAACCAGTAAGAGATGCTCAACGCAAATTGAATCCTGCTATGAAAGAGGTAGTCATGAAAGAAATTCTTAAGTTGTTGGATTTGGGAATTATTTATGCAAAATCTGATAGTCAATGGGTAAGTCCAGTTCATGTGGTACCTAAAAAGTCTGGTTTTCAATTGGTTAAAAATGATGTTAATGAGCTGGTTCCTATGAGATTGCAGACAGGTTGGGGTATGTGCATTGATTTTCGTAAGTTAAATGCATCCACAAGGAAAGATCATTTTCCACTACCATTCATTAATCAAATGTTAGAGCGGTTAGCAGGTAAAGCTTTCTTTTGTTTCTTGGATGGATACTCTTGGTATCACCAGATTGTGGTTGCTCCAGAGGACCAGGAAAAGACAACTTTTACTTGCCCTTTTGGTACTTTTGCTTACCGCCGCATGCCTTTTGGTTTGTGTAATGCCCCTGGAACTTTTCAAAGATGCATGATGAGCATATTTTCTGATTACATTGAAAATTGCATTGAAATTTTCATGGATGACTTTACTGTCTATGGTGACTCATTTGATCAATGCTTGGATAATTTGTCTAAAGTTCTTGAAAGATGCATTGACAAAAAATTGGTTCTTAATTATGAAAAATGTCACTTCATGGTGAAGGAGGGAATTTTTTTAGGTCATTTAGTGTCATCTAGGGGAATAGAAGTAGATAAGGCAAAAGTTGATTTAATTGCTAGTTTGTCATATCCTACTAATGTTCGAGAAATTCGAAACTTTCTTGGTCATGCAGGTTTTTATAGATGCTTCATTAAGGATTTCTCTAAGATTGCACAACCTTTATCTAGGCTGTTGCAACAAGATATTGCATTTGAGTTTGGAGAAGAATGCAAGAAGGCATTTGATATATTAAAGGGAGCTCTCACTTCTGCACCTATTATTCAATCTCCCAACTGGGATTTGCCTTTTGAGCTCATGTGTGATGCAAGTCATTATGTTGTAGGAGCAGTACTTGGTCAAAGAGACGGGAAACAAAGCCATGTGATTTATTATGCATCCAAGACACTTAATCCGGCGCAATGCAATTACACAAGCACTGAGAAAGAGCTTTTAGCTATTGTGTTTGCTTTTGATAAATTTCGGTCTTATTTGTTAGGTACTAAAGTTGTTGTTTACTCTGATCATGCAGCCCTCAAGTACTTGTTGGCGAAGAAGGAATCAAAACCACGACTCATTCGATGGATTCTTCTACTACAAGAATTTGATTGGGAGATCAAAGACCGAAAGGGAACTGACAACACTGTTGCTGATCATCTTAGCCGGTTGGTGCGCGATGAAGAGTCACAACCAATTTCAGAACTCTTTCCAGATGAGCATTTATGGGCCATGCAAGGTAAGGAAGGTAAGGAACCATGGTTTGCTGATATAGTTAACTTTTTAACTATTGGTAAATTTCCACCTGGTATGAGTACTTTTCAAAAGAATAAGTTAAAAAGTGCTTCAAAGTATTATATATGGGATGAACCTTATTTGTGGAAATTTGGGTCGATCGATTATTCAAGATGTGTTCCTGATGATGAAATTCATTCCATACTTACTTATTGTCATACTCATGCATGTGGTGGACATTTTGGTCCGAAAAGAACAGCAAGAAAAATTTTAGATTGTGGTTTTTATTGGCAATCTGTGTTTAAAGATGCATACCATTTTTGTAAGAGTTGTGAAAGGTGTCAAATGGTAGGTAATATATCATTTAGGAATGAGATGCCCCAAGTCCCAATGTTATTTTGTGAGATATTTGATGTTTGGGGTATGGATTTTATGGGTCCTTTTCAAAGTTCATTTGGTAATCTCTATATTTTGCTTGCAGTAGATTATGTGTCGAAATGGGTAGAAGCAAAAGCTACTCGAACTTATGACTCTAAAGTTGTTACAGGATTCCTTAAATCTAACATTTTTAGTAGGTTCAGAGTACCAAGAGCAATCATCAGTGACCAAGGCACCCATTTCTGCAATCGCACAATCGAAGCATTGATGCGCAAATACGGTGTACATCATCGTATATGTACTGCATATCATCCTCAAACCAATGGACAAGCTGAGGTTTCAAACCGTGAAATTAAGCAAATTTTGGAAAAGACTATGAACCCTAACCGCAAGGATTGGAGTCTTCGTTTAGAAGATGCATTGTGGGCATACCGTACAGCTTACAAAACGCCAATTGGGATGTCACCATACAGGTTAATTTTTGGTAAAATGTGTCATTTACCTATTGAACTTAAACATCGTGCTCTTTGGGCAGTTAAACAGTTCAACATGAGTGTTGATGAGGCAGGATTGGAAAGGAAGTTGCAACTTCAAGAATTGGAAGAGATTCGATTGGAGGCCTATGATAATGCTCAATTGTATAAGAAGAGGCCAAAAGTTATTCATGATAAATTCTTGCACAAGAAAGAATTCTTTGTTGGCCAGAAGGTACTTCTTTTCGATTCCAAACTCAAGTTTATGCCAGGAAAGTTGCGGTCAAGGTGGCATGGACCTTTTATAGTTATGACGGTGTTTCCTCATGGTATGATTGAGATTAAAGGGTTGGAGTCCGGTAAGATTTTTCGAGTTAATGGTCACAGACTAAAACCTTTTCTTGAGAATTTTGAAAGTGCTTGTGTGGAAGAAATTACTTTGCTTCCACCCATATATGAGTAAGTGAGGTGCATGTTGTGTCTAGCCAAAGACACTAAAGAAAGGCGCTTGTTGGGAGGCAACCCAATGGTTTGATTTTTGTTATTTGTTTTCTTGAATAACTCGACTAGGGGGTTAAGTTTTTTGTTCCTGATGATCTTAAGATCTATGATTTCTTGATTTTCGTGGTTTTTCTTAATCATTTAATTGCCGTAGAGTTAGTTTTTTTTTTTAATGGTTTGTTTGAGTGTGACAGCTAGCTTTCGAGGAAAATTCTTCTACGTGGTCAATCCGTTTGATCCAATGCAAAAAGATGTTACTCCCGCTTCACATCAAGTTTGATTCCTCCACTACGAATTCCCAAGGAAGTACCGTTTTGTTTTCTCTTTAATATTATTTGGGAGTTTGTATGTGCTTTTATTCTTTGTCTCTGTATGTTTTATACATTGAGGACAATGTATGCTTTAGGTGTAGGGGGAGGAGTTTGTGTGTTTCAAATTTGTCTTCATTAAATTGCTTACTTGAAAGAGTTAGACTTGTTTTTGATGAAAATTTTTCAAAAATTTTGAGTCTGAACCACTGTTTTCAAACGTTTCAACTGTTATGTTACTAATCATCATAGGTTGAAAAGTGAAGCATGAAAAACATTAATTTTTCTTTGCTGTGTACTATTCAGATATTTTGTGAATTTAAGTGTTGAAGTTGATGATTGGAATATTATCACAAAAAAGTTACTTTAAATTGAGTGATCTGAGCTTGTCTGAGCGAATAGAGTTAGGGTATTTGAATGCTCAACATTTTTATGTGGGAAGTATATCATATCTAGTATGGATTAATCTTGAATTTGCTGAGTTAGGACGCATCTGTGCTCTTGTAGATGGCTTGCCACAAGAATAAAGGCACTAAGATTTAGCCAAGTTAGCTTAAAAAGCCTACCCATTTATGTTTACCCCTAGTGAACCATTCAAGCCTTGACCGTTTTTCTTTAGCTCCAGATACATTAAACCATTAGCCTTGTTTTTTTTTTTTTTTTTGATCCTTTACCCTTTTGTCAAGCTCTGGATTAGGTTGCTTAAACTGGGTTTGTGGTAAGAGTTGGACATTATAGTGGCATGTGTTCTTGTTTTAAGTTATGCATTTGATGTAATATAGGGCGTGCGAAAAAAAAAAGAGAGAAAAATGCAAAAAAAAAAGGTGAAAAATAGCCGGGAAAAAAAGAAGAAAAAAATCGCATGAATCCCTATTTTCTACTTGTTTGAGAGTATGGCAAGTTCTTAATTACATTTTTGAGATGCCATAGGTTTTTAAATGTAATATGAGAAGTTTACTGCAAGTTCTTATGCGAAGCACACTTGAACTCTGAAGTGTGAGGATGAGCAATGTCATTATATGGGATACATGGTAAGATGGTAGAGTTTAAGTATACTTGGTCTATCTTGACAAAATTAGCCTACATCCATAATTATCCACCCTTTTCCTTACCTAAAGCCCCATTACAACCCTATGTAAAGACCTTTATTGGTAAGTTTATTTGCTTGGTGTATGATGATGTGACGCCTTTTCAAATTCTTGTGTATTCTGCTAGATATTGATTTGTGTGAATTGTTTGATACGCCACACTTGAGAGAAAAGAAGAAAGAAAATGAGGGAACTTACTGGTGAGGGGATTTTGTTCCAATCATTGATGGAGTTTAGGGATGAAGCAACTATCTTGTTGACTATTCATAGTATTAGAGTAGCTTATGTTTGATTGCCTAATTGATTAAGTTTATGATTGATGTGTGACGTGGTGGTTGAGATTGTGTTTTAAATGATTTCCAAATTTTGTGGTTCAAAGTAGTGGTTTTATATGTTATTCTTTTTAAGTTTCCTTGAGGACAAGCAAAATCTAAGTGTGGGGGAGTTGATAATGTTAATATTAGCATGATATTTGTAATGGTTTATGTGTTGTTTTGAATATTATCTATGCTAATATTAGTGCTTTGGTTCTTAATTTGATCTTAGAAAAGATTCGGAACAAAAAGAAGAAAAGTGTTGATTTTGAATAGATTTTGAATTTTTATTGAATCAAGTTTCAAGTTGGAGAAGAAGTGGTTGATTCCCGCATGGACACACAAAATCCATGCCAAAATCAATGAGGAAGCAGGAGATTCCAGAAACAATGTTGTATTCCCGCGTGGGCACGCTGAAACAGGGACTAAAGTGCAAAATTTCCAAAGTTTGGGTCAATTTGTAATTTTGGCAAACTGCAGGGACCAATTTGCAAATTCTGAAAATTGTAATTGGTTGCTGCGATTTTGGACGGGCTGAACGTGGGAATGCCCTAAATTTGCATATAAATAGTCTTTTTCTTATTATTTTGAGGGAGGTGAAGAGGCACAACACAGGGAGCATTAGCTGGAGCTCAGGACAAGGATTTCTCTCCGTTTTGGTCAGTTTTAGCTCTCTGTAATGTCAAACATCAATTCTTGTGTTTTTTATTTCACCATGATTAGCAACTAAACCCTTTTTTCTAGTTAAAAGATTTTATTGAAGCCTTGATGTTATTCAATTGTGAGATCTAACTGTTTGCTTTTCACCAATGAATTTTGAGTATTTATTTATTCTTTTTGATGTGTATTGATGATTATTTAGCATTATTTGAATAGCTGGTAGCATTCAATTCTCCTAGATAATCTAATTTATTGAACAACAAGGTTTGTTTGTTCCTTAGAAGAGACAATGAAAATAATTACTTGGTAAGTAGTTTACTTGTGCTATGAGAATAGATAATTAATTTTTAATGAAACAAGGTTTGTTTGTTAAAAATTCAATTGGGTCTTTGCTTGTCAAAAACTTAATCCTAGGAAGTTCCAGGTAGTGTTTTTTGGCTATAGAGTGATTAATGAAAGTTTCTTAGTCACTGATAGTTAAATAAAAAGACTGAGTTGTTAGGAGGTTCCAACAACGAAAACTAATACATTCATCATTTGTTGAGTTAATCTTTGCATCAATGATCAGTTGGATACATCAAGGTGGAAATTATTCCTTTGACTAGAGTTGCTCTTATTATTGATTTTCCAAAAGTATCTTTTATTGCTTGCAAATTATTTTTGTTATTCATTAGTTACAAATCCAAAATCTTTTCTATTTAGTTACTTTGCTTTTGATTAGAAATATTCTCACTTCCTTACTTCTTGAGCAGACGACCCTACTCATTGCTATACTACTAAATTTCTTTGGAGTAGATTCTTTTATTTTTGTTGCTTTGACAAGCCACCACGTTGAAAGAAGTCCGAAATTACGAGTTTGCTATCTTATTTAAGATGGAGATTTTATTCATCCATATATACCTAGATTTTGCACCCTGCTAACTAATGAAGCCGCATCGTGCAACCGGAAGAAAGGATTTAGGAGTTTATGAGAGTCTGTTAAAATTGCGCCCGCCCGCATGTCGCACGAGATTTTTTCGTTTAGTTTTGTTTGATCTCTAATGCTTAGTCATCTGGTAAGTGAAATAAAACATTTTCTTTAACCAATTTCTATCTAGATTTTCTACCAAAAACAATATATCAGCCCTTTAAGAATGAATTTGCATCTGAAATCTTAATAATATGCTTACTATCAATCATTTTTTCTCCTTTGTAAGAAATGAAAACAAAAACATTAATCTAATAAAAGAACGTGGATTCTTTGCCTTATAACCCATCCCTGCGAAACATCATTCCTACTTAAAATATGCTTACTATCTCTTTTCCACAATGTAAAGTCCACTTTGACTGGCACAAATATTACGAATTAACATAATTTAATCTTATACTTAAAAAAACGTAAAGTCATTTAATCTAATTTCACGGGGTACCGTGTAATAGCTATTCCCAAGGAGATTCTTTCATCTCAATTACTTTGATTTCTTCCTCTTCAAAGTACATCCTCACCAAAGGAATCCCTTTTAACCTGCGGTGAGGTCCTAGACTTCAGAAAGCCTCAAAACCAAAACAATCAGTAATTTTCACAATCATTAGCTGGGCTTGTTCATGAGTACTTGCTCAAGTAACTCAGTACCAATATCGCTGAAACACAAATCCAACGAGCTCAGTGGAGAGAGAATAATTCCATCAACATCTGATATTGAAAGCTTCAATCGTGCCAAACAAGCTTCAGTAGCGAATGTAAAGTAAATACATCCAAGCAATAAATAATTCCATAATTAACCATTGCGCTGCTTGTAAAGTCTAAGCATTTGAAAATGCAGGACAATATTTAAATACGAAATTTTGTAAATGTCAATTCTTCCTAATGCCTCTCGTAATTCAGTCTATGGAAGAATATAGCATGAATTCAACCTTTATTATTTGCAAACTCTTATAATTTTCAGGAACGATGATTCTTTAGAATTTTCTAATATTACCGACAGGTTAAGATCAGTACTGACGTTCAAGCATGCTAGGGTGTAGACTACACTCTTCGAAACCTTTAGATGGATGACGCACCAACCACGCCCCGAGTTATCCATGAATGACATATTTAATGTTATTTATCATCCTAATTTTCAAGTTAAATTTAGTTTTAATTTTTGTTTAATTGATAGGAACGGAGGGAGTGGTACAAATATTTTCAATTATCTTAGAAGCTTTGACCATAAAAAAATAGGTCACTTCCACCAAATCTGCACATTCTTCTCAGATTTGTAAATAGCATGTTTCCTTTTTCCTTCTTCCTTTTTTTTTAGTAACTTATTGTTGCACCATCTCCACATTTTTTTTTTCATATCTGTACATCATATGTCATTTTCTTTCGCTATCGGTGAGATTTTTCTTGCGGGAGATTTGATGTCAGTATCATATGAGATCACTTGGTTAAAATATATATATATATATATATATATATATATATATCGCAAAATCAAGTTCTATGGAATTCCAACTACAAGTTCGTCCCCTTTGAATGGTGTACATTGAGTCATTGACGCTAAAGCATAAATCCTTAATATAAAAAATAAAACCCTATCAATCAAATCATATGTTATTGCGATTTTTACAGAGGGAGCACATATTACATGCAATAAAGATCTTTTAACTCTTTCATGATAATCTATGGTCCTCTGCCCAATTTCTTGATGGCTGGAGTAACCCACAGCCCGTCAACCCAGTCTCGATGAATCTTCAACCAGCTGTCACCATAATTAGAAAGTTTTTCTTGAGTGCTCTCAACGTCAAAACACACATTTTACACAGATATTATGAAGAAAGAGTTTTCGCGTTTCTGTATTCGAGTTACAATGGAAAGCATCAGCAGCTTAATCCAATCGATTGAAACTTTGATAACGACTCCGGCAGTGTAAAATCTTTTACCAAGACGAAAGGGTCGCATGCATGCACTACAGAATAACCGCGCTTGTTGCACTGGACTATACAATTATATTTTGTAATTCTAGCGTTAGAGAACTGGAATTAATTATTTTTCCTTTGCTTAACAATTTAAGGACACCAACATTCAAAATTCTGGGCTCAATTGTTAATAAAAGTAAAGCAATCTTTTTTAAGTTTTTTTTTAAATATATTTTTCTATTTGTGCAGTCCACCACACAATTCCTTAGAATCACAATAAATCTCCATATGCTCATGAAGCTTGAAATATAGAAAAATAAAAATAATAACTTCCCCAAGTTATTCTTCAAAAACAAATAATCATCTACTTCAAACATTAATTAAAACAACGACAATTGTTCATAAAATGTTTCCATTTTACCTCAATAATACATTTTCGATTTGTTTTTTAAGAATTAAGAGAGTAGTATAAATGACATAATTGGGGTCGATCATCTACTACAGATCTACCTTTTAGGACTCCACTTTTGGCGGGTTTTTTAACATTTTTTTGTTTGGAGATTGATGACGCGAGGTTTGTAACATTTATGTTTCAAAAGTTTGAACTTGCGATACCTAAACACTATATTTAAAGAATCCTTTTCAAAATAGATTCTTTAAATAGATGACTTAAATGTCCAAATGGTCCCATACATTTGGGCCTACTTGAATTTACGTTACTAACATTAACATTTCAATATTGTAGTCCCAAACATTATGTTTTCAAACTTTTTTGGTCCCATTTTACTGTTTCCGGCCGTTGACACACCGGAATCAGGGGTATTTTCATCTTTTAATTTAATTTTAATTTCTATTAAAATTTAAATCATTAAAAATATTTTAAAATTCAGATTTTATTATTTAATTGTTCAAATATGATTTATTAATTAAAAATATTATTATAAAATTTTAAAATTTACATTATTTTCAAAATTAATTTTTTCATGTATCAGTTACCTTAGGTCAAAGTAAATAGTAATTATGTTGTACTTTTAACCTTGGGTCCACTGTAATTTAAAAAATTTACTGAGTTACGGTAAATAATTCAAAATTCAATTTCCTTAAACAAAGAAAAAGCAAAATTATTTTTTTACTCTGACCACTAAAGTAAACCCTAAATGTTAATTATGTTGTACTTTTAACCTTGGACCCACTATAGCTTAAAAATTTACTAAATTACAGTAAATAATTCAAAATTCAATTTTTTTAAAAAAAAAATAAAAAGCAAAACAAAGATATTTTTTTTTACTTTGACCGCTACAGTTGAATTTTGAATTATTTACTGTAACACGGCAAATTTTTTAAGTGCAACATAAGGGTTTACTGTAGCGGTAAATTACTTATAGTGGGTCCAAGGTTAAAAAATAACGTAGCGGTCAGAGTAAAAAAAATCTTGTTTTTCCTTTTTCTTTTAGAAAATAATTGAATTTTGAATTATTTACTGTGACTCGGTAAATTTTTTAAGTTACACTGGGTCCAAGATTAAAAGTACAACATAATTACCATTTAGGGTTTACTATAACGGTCATAGTAAAAAAAATCTTGGTTTTTCTTTTTCTTTTTTTTTAAATAAATTAATTTTAAATTATTTACTGTAATTCGGTAAATTTTTTAAGTTACAGTTAGCCCAAGGTTAAAAGTGTATTATAATTACCATTTAGGGTTTAGTATAGCGGTCAAAGTTAAAAAAATCTTGGTTTTACTTTTTTTTTTTTAAAAAAATTTAATTTTGAATTATTTACTATAACTCGGTAAATATTTTAAGTTACAGTGAGTTCAAGGTTAAAAGTACAACATAATTACCATTTAAGATTTACTGTAGCAGTCGAGTAAAAAAAACTTAGTGTTGCATTTTTTTTTAAAAAAATAATTGAATTTGAATTATTTACTGTAACTTAGTAAATTTTGTAAGTTACAGTGGGCTCAAAAATAAAAGTACAATATAATTACTATTTACTGTGTATTTAAAGTAAATAGTAAATAGAAAAGTAATTTTGAAAATAATGATAAATTTGAAAAATGTATAATAATATTTTTAATTTATAAATAATATTTTAACAATTAAATAATGAAATTTTAATTTTAAAATATTTTTAATGATTTAAATTTTAATAAAAATTCAAATTAAATTAAAAGACAAAAATACCCTGATTCCGGCATGTCAACAGCCAGAAATAGTGAAATGGTATCAAAAAAGTGCGAAAACATAATGTTTGAGATTACGATATTGAAATGTTAATGTTAGGGACGTAAATTCAAGTAGGCCAAAATGTAAAGGATCATTTGGACATTTTAGTCTATATTTGTAATGAATCCTTTACAAAATAGATTCTAGCAAAATGTTACCGGAAAAATTATCAAGGATCAAGCAATTATATTTTCTTTCCCGGTTTGTACCAATGTCTAGAAAACAACACACAGTAATAGAATATCACCACTTCTTGTATTACTTTGATTAAAAACAAAACCAATTAATTTGCGGTGGCGGTGAAGGCGGTGAAGGTAGAAACTACCTAACATTCATAATCTTAAGGTTCACGTAAGGGCAACAAATCTTATGTGCCAATATCACCATTTTTTACACATTTCCTTAAATTGGCATGAATTTAACTTGGGTAATTAGATTTACACCATTTTGAACAACTTTTTTAGTTATCAAAATTAAGGGTTCATCATTTTAGGTGAAGGTTTTTTTTTTTTTTACATTTTTCATTGCAAAAAATTATTAAAATATAAAAACTTTTGAAAATTATAATATTAATTGATAAAAAAAATTAGAATATCAAATTAACATTATCTACTAAAGTTACTACTCTGTAGTACATATATTATTTTTTTTTTAAGTAAAATGTAATTTACATTGCACTCTAATCATTCAAAAGATCACATATTTACACCCTGACAAGCCGTCATCACACTAGTCAAATATAAATTACCTATTTAATACAGTTACTATTAATAAAGAAGCAAGTAGGGTCGATCCCAAAGTGAAGGTTACCAAATACCAGATCAAAACTATTTTTTATTATTATTTAGATTAACAATTTATCAATTTTAGACTAAGCTAAACCTAGAACTAATAATTAAATTAACAAAATATCTAAACAATTAAATAAAAGAAAACTTAGGGCATAAGGTTCACCTACCGTCTATCCAGTTTAATTCAATCTATAGATATGTGACTTCGGGCTTTCACTAATCTCACAAAGATTCACAAGAATAAGAACTATTCACTGTCGTGATATAATTCTCTTACTTTAAATAACCCTATGACTACTGTCGTGACTATAGGGATTAATAAAAGTACATAAAAAACTTTAGAATTTCTAGTTGTGAAAGGCGGTGTTCCTATTGTCGTGGCTCACTACCGAAGTCTAATATTTCCATTAACTAGTGCTAACCTTCAACCGTCATTCCTTCAGTTAAACGCCTTAAAGCATGCAAGTGGTAATCAAATAATCACATGAAATAAAATCACGAATATTAAATATCAATTAATAAAAAAATTATAATCATAAATTAAATTAAATTAAATAATACGGTGACTACATCTTAGACCTTAGATTAAAAATAGTTTAGCTACACATTCTCTCAAAATAAAAATAAAAAACATAAAAATAAAAGAACGATGAAACCGGAAAAGAAGAACGCGTCCGCCGTGGAGAAAACCAGCCCAAATAGACTCGAATTGCTCTCGCCCCCACCACCCTTTTGTTGTGCGCCTGGTTCTTTTCAAAATAATAGAACAAGCACCCTTTTTATAGTAATACTTTACGCAGACGGTGGCTTTCTTCTCAAGAAAGAGAAATTGGATCTGCCGAATTCAATTAATCCGCTCACGTGGCCACGCAAATTGGACTCTTCTTCTCGGTTTTGTTTCGGCGAAGGACCAACACCAGCAAGAATTTCAAAAGCTCAAGTCCAATTATAATAAAGGTGTTAGTTTTTCAAGTCACTAAGTTTAGTTCTCTCAACTACAAATTTTTAATTTGGACTATTTTACCCCTATCAATTTTTCAAATCGAATAACTTGACTAGAGAGAAAACTAAAAAAAAATACTGACCGATCGTACAATGAAACCGTCCCGAGTTAACCCGGGATGGGTTGACCATTTTACCACTGCCATTTTTTCATTGCACAGTATAATTTTTATTTGTAGTACAATTATTATTTTTGATTATAAATGTATAATTATTATTTTTAAGTAAAAATTATCTTAAAATAATGATGGAAGCAAAATTTTATATTTTAATATCAATTTTTAAATAAATTAATTTAACGAATAATCTTAAATTTATTTTTAAGTAAAACCTAATTACTTATTTATTTTCAAGTAAATATAAAGTTGTGAGTTTAAGTACTAAAGTATAAATATTGTCAATAATATTTAAAGTACGAGATATTCAAGATGCAACGATACTGCGAATATACTAGCATTCAAATAAAAATTAATAATTATTTTACTTTAATTTAAATAATATGAGTTTGATCTGCTTAATCCATATTTGTGTATTCCTTGCATTTAAATCACTAAGAATCATTCTTGTTGGAGATTTTTTGTGGATTTTCATGAGTTCTGATTTGTTATTTGTGTTTTATGTTTATCGTTAATTACAGCCTAACGAGGTCAGAGTGGAAGTGAATGATTGGGGGAAAATAAAACAAATGGTCACATCAAAGATCTCATTCCACCAGGTATTGTCAACGAATATACAAAGCTAATTATTGCTAATGCCCTGTATTTCAAGGGAGCCTGGAAGAAAATGTTTGATGCTTCACTGACGAAAGAGCACGACTTCCACCTCTTGAATGGGAACAGAATCAAAGCCCCTTTTATGACTAGTCACAAAAAGCAATATATAAGTGCCTATGATGGTTTCAAAGTATTGCGCCTTCCTTATTGCGAAGGCCAGGAAAATGGTCGATACTTTTGGATGTATTTCTTTCTCCCCGATAAGATGAAGGAGTTACAAGCATTGGTGGAAAAATTAGGCTCTGAACCTGATTTCATAGATGGCCACCCTGCTCGTGAACTAGTTGAAGTTGGGGACTTCCGCATTCCAAAGTTCAAGATCTTATTTGATTTTGACGCTTCCAAACTTCTGAAAGATTTGGGCCTAGTTTTGCCGTTTTCTCCTGGCGGATTTACTAACATGGTAGACTCTGGTGGTGAGGATCTAGAGGTTGAGGCTATCTTCCACCAATCCTTCATTGAGGTTAATGAAGAAGGTACAGAAGCTCAGTACAAGAAAAATAGCCTTTGGCGACACTTTTACAGGTGGTGCCGCAGAGTAGTGCCGTAAATTTGCGGCGTACTTGCTATTGTGCCGCATATTTGTGGCATAATTGTGGCACTTTATGATGTGCTGCAATTTTGTGTCTTTTATGCGGCATCAATTTTTGTGACGCAAATTTGTGTCACATATTTATGACGCTAAAATAAAATGTCTTCACTTTGTGACATAATTTGGTTTTTGCCTCAAATTTGTGACTCAATTATGTCATTTTCAGAAAATGCTACGAATTTGCTTCAAATATGCGACATTAATTTTGTTGCCGCACCGTTCTTCACGGTACTATTATCAAGTTGCATGAATTTAGTGAGACAATTTAATCAAGTGTCATGGGTTTAGTGTAATATTAAAGTGTCAGAAATTTATTTTAAAACTTCTTTTCTCGTCTCTAATTACATTTTTGAGTCTCGTCTATTGACTACAAGAAAAATCTTGATTACCCAAGGATTTTAGATGGTGGTGGTTAGTTCGTGGGCAAACAACCATGGATTAGCCATATAATAACCATAAAAGTTTGATCAAAATTTGATTATATTTATTCCATGAATTAATGACTTAACCGCACATTATCCATGAATTATCCACGAACTGAGAAAGTTGTAGTAATTTTGTGGTTAAATAGTTGCTTCCAAAAAATTTTCCATACATTACATTGTTACTGGTAAATGGTTGTTCAGTTTAGATATTGACAGAGAGAGTATATTCATTTATATAAACTATTCACTATTTTATACTTTATTAGTTTTATCTGTTAAAGTATTTATTTTGTTTCGCAAAAATAGTCCATATTTTCTCATTGTCAACTGTATTAAAAAAGTATAGTGTACAATTACAATGGGTGGAGAGATTATTATTATATTCCCTTTATAATATTGAATTTTCAATTTTAATGAATTTGTACTGAAAAAGAAAATCCAAACTGGATAATATTGAATTTTCACTTTTTGTTCAATTTGTACTGAGAATAAAAATCTAAACTGGACAATAATGGCTGGATGGAGGGAGTAAGTTCTATCTGTATATAATTTTTAAAACAATGTTGTTTTTTGTAGTTACACAATTATAACCTACATAATTTTTGGTAACATCACTATAGTAAGAATTTGTCTAACACATATACTCTTTTTGTCTCACATTAATTTTTTTATGATTTAATTTTGATATAAGAACAAGCAAATCAACTAAGATTACGAGAGTTTTCCTAATACATGTTGTTATATCTTAAAAGTTTTACAATAGTGTCACTTAATTAATATACCAAAATCATTATGATTTATAACTGATAAGGATTAAGCAAACGGTATACTTTTTAGGGAAAGCATAATTATTTTCGTACAAAAGTATAACAATATTTTAAAAAATGCAGAGAAAATGCCAAAACAAAATATTAGAGGGAACGTTTACCCTACAAAAAGTATACATAAAAATTGGAATAAGAAAATGGAGGGAAAAAGGAAGTAAGAGGGAAACTCGGGAATTTGGCTTTTATAAGTGTCCAATACTAAACTTCTTTCTCCATAAAAACAAATATGATACTGTAGGGTTCCCCTTTTTCCTTCCTTTGCTGCCCCCTCCGCCTCCCATAGCCGCCGCAATATGCAATCGCGCAAATCGTTTGGTTAAGCGAAAAGCATGCAGGAACCAGATCTTCAACCCAGGCTACAACCTTTCTCTCATCCACAATGCTACTTTCAGATCTGCTCAGAAGCCGGCTTGAGATTTTAATCGGGCATCAGAAGAAAATGGTCGAAGAAGAGCATGAGGTGTATGGCGGTTAATTACCCGGCTAAGGTTAGATAGAAGGGGATAACGTCGGCGTCGACATGACCAACACTGAGCCGTTAAGGTGCTAGAAACTTTTGCCTTTTATCTATTTCTCCTTTCTAGATTTATTCAATAGATCTATATTGTTTTTTAATTGATTGAGTTTGTGGGGGCTAGATGAGATGAAAAAGCGATTAAAGGAGATGGAGGGTGAAGCTGCCGCTCTTTGCGAGATGCAAGCTATCTTTGAGGAGATGGGCTGTGCTCAAGGTCAACTTCATCTTTTTTTCCCATGTTTGCTTGGGTTTCCTTCTTGGTTGCAGTCCTAGGTTTTCGATGTTGACGAGAAACAATTTTTAATGCATTGACAGACCTTGCAAGGGCAGCTACTTCTCAAGCAAAAAGGGAGAAGTTGATTCCGGATCTATGTTTGTTGGGAATGTGACTACTAGTTTTAAAGTTTTGGTTCTTTTTGTCCCCCCCTTTTGAGAGATTGATTTCAGTTTGCATACATGGGATAAATTGCTATTTTGTATTTAATCTAATTTGTATGGACTACTTTGTTAATGATGTTCAGATTAAATTATTTTGTTGATGTTTCTTATTTAATTTCTTGATTATAACTCGGTATCTACTCTATTTCCTACATCCCTGATTGTCAAGTTTGACTAACCCAGTTTAGACAAGATGGGCTTAGGCAGATATTCATGTTTGACATCTTATTTTTGTTCCTGGTTACTTATTTTGCTTCCTTTAATTTTACAAGTGAAATTGAGTCAAAGACATTCCAAAAGTTATCTTTACCCCATTCAAGAAGTTAAAAGCTGCTCAAATGATAGCATTCCTCTTGCCTCTTTCTCACTTTTCATTCCCCTTCTGTATCAGAAAAGTCGGCAGCCTACTTGAAAGAGGGTAGGAAACAAAAAGCTGAAAGTGCAAGGGGGTTAAAGATCTGGAAGTTTGGTAATGTTGTAAACAACTTGTTTCTTTTGGTTCTATAGTTGTTTATTTTCAATTGAAAGGCTGAGATGTATGGTTATATATTGAGGCTTGAAGATCTTTGATTGAAGATCCTGAGATGGTGAATTGGAGATTGCAGGATAAAACACCCATTGAAAAGCTGGACAAAAAGAGATTTTGGAGAAAGCATCAATGGGATATATTCATAAGATTAGGAAATTAGTGTCTCTAGTTTTTTTTGTATGAATTTATTAGAGTAGCTATTTCAACGATAATTTTTGTAATTGTACATTGACAGTTTGTGTATTAGTATTACTCTTTTCCACATTTTTAATGCAGCATTTAAAATTCATTAATAATTATATATGATATATGATATAATTGTACATACTTTTATAATTAATTGTTTAATATTGAGGCTCCAAAGAGAGATTATAGCAGTAATTTAAAACAAAAAATTGACGCAACTAATCACGCAATTTGTAGCATCTGACGCAAAAAAGTGTCACGATACTTGTACAACATTAGTTAACTGACACAAATTTATGTCGCAATTCGAATGCGGCAAATATAACAAATGACATGATATGTGTTGCTAATTCCGGAGGCATATTATTAGTGTCACATAAGTGCCGCAATCCTTGCGGCAGTTTCCCTAAAAAGTGTCGCTAGATTTGCGACCGCACTTTTTGCGACACTTTGGAATATGTCGCATATTCTGTCGCAATTACTTTTTTGCGACACTTTTACCCCTTTTAGCTTCACATTTTTAGTGACGCTAAAGGCCATTTTTCCTATAGTGGCTGCTGCTGCAACTGTCGCTATTTTAGGGTTATATCGGTCTACTAGTCCACCGGAGTCACTAGACTTTGTTGCGGACCATCCATTTATTTTCCTGATTAATGAGGAAGAAACTGGGGCTGTGTTATTCATAGGTAGCGTTCTTAATCCTCTTATTAAGCACTAAGTTATTATAACTTGAATTGCCTCTTATTAGGAAGATACCACAATTTGATCGTATGGAACTAGTTGGTGATGATATATCGGCAGCATTTGTAACGTTTTATTGTACTCTTTTCGAACTAAAGAATATTGTTTTATATATTGCCGTGCTATGAAATCCTTCCTGTCTTCTTACTCCAAAAGGGCTTCTTATGTACCTTGAAAAAAATTAGTTCCCTTGGATTTAAATTTACGATGGCACCTTCATTTTATGAACCTTTTTCCAAAGTATAAAAACGGCCTTGATCAGTAAACCAATTCACCAAGAGAATTACGAATTGAAGGGCAAATTCACAGCCTGCGAATGAAAGATCCATGTATATATACTTGTAAGGAGTATACGTAAGATTCTCCGATTCCCATGCATCTCCATGAGAACTTGTTTTATAATTTTTTTGTTCGCTGGATTTAAGTCAATAAAGTAATGATGTGGAATATGGCATTTTAATAAAACTTTAAAAATATTTTATAAAAATTCGAAGAACAAAATTAAAATGAAAATACAAAATTAATATGTTACACTTTGTATTTTTGGGACCACAATAATATATTTTATTGAAGACTGACTACTGGCGAGCTCAAGCACAGTAGAAGCACAGTGCAAAATTGCTTTGCTGGCTAACGACTCGCAACCCGAATCCTATTTCACTAATCTTAATGAATTATTTTCGGTTACGATTTCTAGCCAAATCTAATTAAATGAATGGTAATAATATATTATCAAATATTTCATTAGTTTCAAACATATAATTCCTGTTGTTTGAAGATTGTAACACAACGTTATAGTAAATATAAAATATATACAACACTATTTTAGAAAATGCAATCACGATGACGTTCGATTTCTTGTATTGCAAAGAGTGAACTCAAAGATTGTAATAACAGCTAATGTGCACGGAAGATAAAATTTTAAACCAAAAAGAAGAGAAATTTGATCTAAAAGGACAAGCCCCTTAACATGTCTAGATAGCCGTTATTAGCATAGATAAAATTTTATACTAATTAATAAAAAACAAAAAATTTGATTAACTCTTATAAAATTTATTTTGTTCGCTTTACACGACTTATTGAAAAAAAAAATTAGGCAATTTTTAGTTTTCAGTTCATGTGAAAACGAAATAATTGTTTATTTCGTGGAAATAACATTATGCCGAGAGAAGTAACCTCTCTTTTCACAAATCACAAAACATGAGCTTAACTTTTGACGGTTAACGTGCATATATTTTCTCAGGGTCTATTACTTTTGGTAGTAGATTTTAATTTACATGTTGAAAAAATGAAATGAAAAAAAGTCTTGTCAAGTGATTCGGATACAAATTAATTATTCGAAAAATTTTCCTCTTTATAAATTGTATTTTCACCAGTAACTTGATCAATATTTTTCCATAATATTAATTGTGCATGTTTTAGCTGGTGCAAAAAGGGTGGAGTAAAATTCAAAATTAATACACAATCTATCTAGTTTTGACAGGATTCAGGGACCCAGAATGATTTGGATCTAGCAAGGACGGGGAATTACTCATCTCTCCGGCAGCACCACCACCACCATCAGTGGGAAGAATACATGTTCCCGGTCCATAACCCGATGACGACCCATCTAAAGTCTCACCATTACTTGGGGAACAAGACATCATCGGAGGTCCATAATTAGCAAGTCTACCTACCAAATTCCCTGCCCAAGAAGGAGTAATACTGCTTCCAACAACATTCACAGGAAGATTTTCTCCTCCATAAACTGACCTTATTGGCACTATTGCAAACGGATGATATCAGCAGCCGCTGTGTTACGTCATGCCAATAGCCAATCCGTTTCCTATCGTCAATCTCGTCCGGTGGTTCCTATTGTTGTTTTCCTTAGTTGGAAGATCTGCACGATCGGGCCTTTTCGATTGGAGAAAACTGTGCTTTGGCAGAGGTTCAATTAGGTCTTTTATTCAATTGGGGTTTCAACTTGGCTCTTTACAGTTTTTCATCAATAATAATTGTCTTACTAGATGCTTGGCCCGGCAGATATCTGGGCGATCTCTTAGAATTTATATTTGTAATAAAATGTATTGATATTAGTATAATAATAACTTGCCTCAAACGAATACCCAGGCGAGCTTGCTCAATAAAATAACGTATAACTAAAAAGAATATATTGCATTGGAATAAAAAACAAATAATAAAAAACCTCACGTTATATATTTTATTATCATAACTAACAATGATAAAAAAAAAAGTAAAAACAAATGAATACGTGGCCAATGGCCGGTCTATGATTTTATTGATTGCACAATTAAAACAAATCATCAGAAAAAGAAATTTGATGAGTGACATAGATTTCTAAAAGAATAAACACATCTTTTAGAAAGTGCTCCTCCAAATGTCCCAAACCCCGATCTATTATTAATTACAACTAGATATAACCCGTGAAATCACAGGCTCCCCAACTTTTTTTTTGTGTATCCGACCCTTTACATTGATATAACAAATATATTAGAATTAGAAGAAAATGTATAAATGAACAAAATTATCAACTTTACTTAATATAAGTATGAATGTTCATCAGTTAATGATCAATATTTGATATTATAAATTGTAACGGTGAATTGAGAATTTATTGCCTGTCAATCCGTTCGCATTCACATAACAGATTGTTGTATGAGATTCTGGAAAATAGTTAAAGTTGAAAATACAGAGTAATCATTACTAATATTTTTACATTGAAATTCGGAAATTGAGCATGAGGCAGCAAAAAATTCAAAGGTCTTGGTCCGTGGAGGTGATAGATTGTTCTGGTTTGATAATTGGATGCCCGATGGGGTACTGTGGGATTGCACACATGGCTCTTCTCCAATGCCAAATTTTACGATACGAAATTATCTTATTAATAAAGGCTTGCTCTTGACTAAACTGCATGGGTCGCTTGGAGCGCTAAAGGTCCAAATGTTGCGAGACATGGATATCCCCCTCACCGGCACTCTTGAGCCTGAGGAGAAGGAATCCAGTTGACCCGTTGGCTAAATTTTTTTTGCATTAATTGATTCCTCTAAGGGTGTCGTTTTTTTGGAAGCTCAGGAATTTGTTGGTGCCACTTCCAGAGATTTTGTGCAATATCGGTATCCAGGTTCGAAGGTTCGGCCTTCTATTTGTTTGTTTTGTAGAATGCATGAAGAGAATATATCCCATTGCTTCTTTGGCTGCCCGAAAATAAAATGTGTTTGGGGACATTTTGCTAATCTATTTGAAATTAACAAAGAAACCACGGCTACATTGCTTGATTTGCTACATATATGGTGGAGTGTTGGTGGCGTTTCCTTGGCGAAGCAATCTATCATTCGCATACTGCCTTCCTTTATTCTTTGGGAGGTTTGGAAAGTTAGGAACAAAATGTACTTTGATGGTATTCCGTTTGAGAAGGGGAGAGTTATTCATGAAATAACTATCTAAATTCAGAACATTTTGTTTGTACATGATTTGAAGACAAGGAATGTGGAGGAAAGAGAATTCATTGATAATGCATTTGGTATAAAACTACAAAAAGTCCAAAGAAGGACTTGTATCTCGGTTTGTTGGAAATCGCGGAGTAACGAAGGCTTTGTTCTCAATACTGATGGGTACGCTACTAATGAAGATTCTGGCTATGGTTTTGTCATTAGGTCCTTTGGTGGGAACTTCCTGTATGGGGAGCATGGGTATATTGGTGAGTGTGATAGTTTTGTTGCAGAGATTTATGGGCTGCTTTTTGGTGTTCGATAATAGGATCATCTCAATTTGGAGCATGTTGACATTCAAACGGACAACAAGATGCTGGCCGATCTTTTGAGGAATCTAAAATTGATCCCATGGAAATATTACTTTTAAATTAAGGAGATTCATAGTATTATGGAGAGACGTTCATACTCAATTTCTCATATTTTCCGTGAAACAAACTCAGTGGCGGACAGCTTGGCCGGTCAAGGATCACAAGGGCATTCTTGCATTTACACTAGATTGGGGGAATTGCCAAGGCAGGCTCGTGGTCTAGTTCGTTTAGATCAAATTTCATTTCCATATGTACGAGTTAGACTCAAATAGCTTTGTAATGTGGCAAGTCTTAAGCACTTCCAGAATTTTTCATTTAATGAAAATTAATAAAACCGAGGTAGGGAGGAAGCTGAGGAACTGAATGATATATATGTCCATCCCTCGGGTAGACCCCGTGGGTGCATTATATCATTTGGTTATAACTGATTCAAAATTCATCTCTTGGGTAGACCCCTTGAGTGTTTTTGAGTCAGTTAGAACATGAGCTCCTTTCTAAACCTCCTATTTATTTTTTAAAAAAAGAAAGATTTTATTGTTGGACTAAACTAATATTTATTTTTATAGTTTACTTTGTAGCACATTTATCATGAATTGCTTTAATATGTCATTGGACTTTTACTAGTAATATTTAATATGGACTACTCTCACATATCATTGGGTTTTTATTAGTGGTTTTAAATTGTGGTTCATAATAAATGCTTACACTTTTTAGTATTGGCCCAAAGTGCAACAATCTAACAATATTGACAAAGGTATCAAAGCTTCAAAAAATATTACTAAGGCACCCTATTATTTATAACTTGACCCCAAAGATCATAAGACTTTAAATTACGAATTGTGTTTATGCGTAGGATCTTAAAATACATTTTAAGTTAGTACTTAATTACTTTTAAGATAACATTACCAAATAATATGTAATTCTCAAACATGATTAATAGTAGTTTAGTCTGAATAATTGTGACAATACTTTAAATTACTACATCAAAGATTTTATCAACACAGGAATCACGGTAATTATGAGATCACTACTTGAACCATCACTAGATTACGAAGCATTTAAATCACTAACTCAATAAATTTAAAAATTGAATTTAGTCAAGACAAATAGTTATTAATTTACTAGTTCATATGTGTTAGCTATAAATGACTCCCAAAGGAGTACATTGCATATTATGTTGTATTAAATACATTACTGCATCCGAATGCCATTATATCTATTCAAAGTCAATTACAAAATTACACTCTTCATGAAAAAAATAACCATGTTTGTTATTTTATTTTATTTTATTCTTTTACGAAATTGACAACATGTTTTGTAAAACGAAATGAGTTATTACAATTTAAAGTAGTTGTTTACTTCTCATGTTAACAATTGGAGTTAAAACTTTGATTTTGCAACATACAAGATACTAGTCTCGATTAGTGCATGATTTGATTCATGGAAAAAAAACAACTCATATCTTTATAGTATAATGATAATGAGATTGAAATAGCCAATTTTGACTTTGAAAAAAATCAAATTGTTTAATTTCATGATTTTTGAAAACATGGCTTTTATCTAGCAATAAAGATTTTCCTTACATAAGTACGGTCAAAATGTTTCACAAAATTGATAAGTCTTTATTTTCATTAATCTGACAGAATACAATATCTTAATCGTAATGATCACAATGTTTTAAATAGCATCTTTAAAATAACCAAAAAAAAAGGACAAAATAAAATTTTAATCTAATACATCAAAATTATGATTAATTTGTACATGAATGAAACAAAAGTTAATGACGTATACCAAAAGGGTCAAATTGATAAAGATTTCTGGAATTAAAGTTTCACATTACTAATTGAAAATGATTTCTGAAATTAAGGGTATCATTACATAATTTCAAGGGTACTATAATAGATTAAATCTTTTTAATGTGTTCAAAGTAAGAATTAAAGAAAATCAATTGAGAGGGAGGGGGGGGGGAATTTGGCACTTCTTGACTAAAATTTCCCCGCCTTCGCTTTCCCGCCCCCGCTTTTGCTTATACCTCTAATTTTACGTTTTGCACGTCTGAACAAATATCACTTTACCAATTCACTTTACCATTTCACTTCCCCAATCCCCTTCCTCGAAAAACCTCACCCTCATCCGGCGTCTCTACAGAGGAATCTCCAAATTGCCCGGTGTACCTTTCAATGTCGTTGCTTATTGGCAGCTTCGTGCAACCGAGGGCACTCTGTGCTTACACCCTTCTTGCCTGATTGTATTCATACTTTCTCAGATCTCTCCCTCTCCAAAACCCCCCAATAATGTAATTAATAATTATTACCCCTCCGAACACTCACAATCGGTGTCCTCTCCCCAATCTGGTGCTGGTATTGCCTTTGGATAAGGTATTATCATTGTGGCTAAACCCTAATCTTGGGATTCCCAATAGATAGAAATGAGTTGAAGTGCTGGTCTATCCATTTGAAGCAGGAAGGTTCGATTTCACCATTTTTGGGTACCAAGTTAAGTGAATCTAACTTCAATTTTTGTGACTCTCCCCAATAATATCCCTTTTGAATTCTTCTCTTACTTTTTTTTTGTGCACTTTTAGTTATAGAACTAGTAGTCTAATTGGTTAAAGCTATTTTTAGGATACTAAATTTAAACGTATTTTGTTAAATGAGTTGAAAGCTTTACATTTTTTTTTTTCAGTTGGTGTACAGAAAAAAAAAAATAGTATTAGTAGATAGTTTGAAATTCGGTTGTGCGTGGCAATATGTTTAGAACCAAATTAGGCTACCTAAAAATTTTATATTTTAGGTTATGGGGATTTCATTCTTTGGCTTTTATTGGAATCCAAACTGAATGGCCATGTTTATGCGTTTTGTTAATTCGGTTAGTTACGCTTCTTATGTTTTGTCCTTTGATTGAGTGCAGAGAGATGAACTGAAGTTTTATAAAGCAGCCTTCTCGGAGAGCTCTTTCAGGGCACCGATGGATCGGGGTTGGTGAGAATTGGAAGTCTAAATCGGGTTTGGTGAGCTTGACGTCGTACTCATTCCGGTTTGATGAATATCAACCTTGGTTGATTATTTTCTATATTCTCTGCATGATTTCATGTTTACGGCAATTTGAAAATATTCTTCTGTTGCTAATCATAATAGAAATGATTGTCTTAGAATGAAAGGCCTATCGCCTATTGCCGAGAGATTGGAACATAAGAAGATTTGAGAGTGTTGCAAGGTACCCGACCGCTTCATGGTTCAGTACTTTTTGATAATGTAATATTTGGTCTTTGATGACTCTCTTGTGCAAAATAAGCTAATTGGTAATGTACTGCTCTGTGAAATTAATTAAAGGGTATTACTATGATCAAAGTTTGCTTTGGGTCATTGAAGCTTTACATGATTACAATAGATAATCATTTTAGCCTAGTTCTATTCGATAGTTATTGTACCTTTAATGTTGTCGTGCAAAAGAAAGACAGAATAATAGGATGTAACAGCTTTTTCCATTATTTTTGTTTTACGGATATATTTTAATTTTGTTATTATATTTCATTAATGAGGTATACATCATTAGTTTGACCAATATTCGTCAATATTAAAATGTATTATGAATATTTACTATTAACAAATACCGGTTGTCATTGTAAAAATGACCATTAATTATCATTGACAACTCCATCTCGTCAAAAAAGAGGTTGACCATGCAATTTATTTTTATCAACTTTTTGTCGTCAATGTTAATCTCCTCGAAAAAGGGTTACCCTATATTGATCACAACGTGTTGGCATTGACGAGTTCGTTGGGACAATATGATGTCGTCAATATAAATAGGTTTTATTGACAACTTTGAGAATGTCGTCAAAATTAGGCTTTGGTAACTGACCTATATCGACGACTTTTTGACGACCAATTTGTCGTCAATATATGGCTTTATTGAGGGCTTTTTCAATTTTATTGACGACTTAGCCTGATAACTAAATGCCAGTTTTCTTGTAGCGTGTATTTATTGATTGCCAAAAAAAAAAAAAAATTACAAATTTTGTAGCTCATTTCTACAAAATTTTGCTGGACATATTGAACATGCACAGGAATGGACAGAAGGGCATCAATGAACTCTACCAAGAGGTTGGAGCCCTAAGATCACCCAGATTTGCTGAACGAATTCACCGTATTCTTCCGAGAAGGTCATAAGTTCACCAAATTGCATCACCTTCTTTCTAAGCTATTAGAAATAAAAGAAAGAGTTTATTAAGTTAGATAAAATAGGAAAATTTGCGGTGATGAAACAAGTCCTTCATGCATGGAGAATATTAATATTTTTCCTTCTCTGTTAGAAAAGCTGAGCTTTTTATACATCAACGTTTCCTGGTGTTGATATTTTTAAGGAAGAGTTTTATTTTATCAAACAAAGGTGACAGCTCAATTTCACACAGTAATCTCTTGGAAACGGGTGAAATTTTTGTTGGAAGATTTTGTGCAACTTTTGAGCTGGAATAGTGGAACAATGGGTTCCATTACTTTTCTCCTTTTCTGGAATAAACTTGATCTATACTTATAGTAGCTACAGTAGCTAAATATAAAAGTCTTTTTGATTAAGATTTTCTTACAATCTGATCTGATGGACGGTAGGCTTGCGACATCAATCTTATATTATTATTACATCTCCTTTTTTAATTAGGACCGATGTTGTTTCTAATTAACTAGAGTTGGTTTTATCTTTTTATTTTTTTGAAAAATCCCAATCTTCAAAACAACGTCTTTTTTGGAGAGATTTTCCTTTCCTTTTTTTTTTTTGATTAATCCGAGAATAGGTGCTACATTTTGCTTCTGCTTTCTCAATGAATCTGATGCGGGCCAGAGCCATACAGAAGACCTGCTCGAAATTTCTTTCACGGGTAGTGGCTACCTTCATGGATTTTATTTCAATTGTAGATAATCAAAGCCATGACTTTCGCTTGTGATTCTTCTGCCATAACTTTGTTGCATGATGATTGTTTTTTCTTAATTGGCTAACTGGCATCCCCTCATGTTGTAAGTTCTTTAAAAGGGCAAGAAGGGGGGTCCTCTCTGTTGTAAGTTTCCGTTTGAAATTATTTTTCTGAAGTTTTGTTGTTGGTTAAGCACTTGCTGTATACAGTCAAAGATCCAAATGTATTTGAATTTTTTAGCGTCGATTTCACCAACTCCAACCCCTGGGAAATGCTAGCTCCGAAGCTTTAGCTTCAAGTCCACATGCATAAACCAATTAATACTCCCAGATTCGAGTCAAGCAAGTCCTTTCAGGAGACAAAACTATCACAATAAATATTTTAATCATGACTAATGTTCATGTCCGACTTTGATCTAATATTGTTGTCAAACTAACCCAATACTTTACCACTTGAACCATATTAAAGAGTCCCAATCCCACATTGGTGTTGAGAGACTCTGAGTATCAATATATAAGCTTCATGGGCTACTCTCTTCATTGCCAATTGGTTTTGAGGTGGAACTCCATGGGCTTCTGTATGGTATCAGAGTTAGTCCGCCGATATTCGAACTCCAAAAAGCCCAACAAAAAAATAGGATTGAGACGTGAGGCGGTGCCTGGACTAAAAAAAATAGGACAAGTCGAACCCTAAAAAATACGTTGGGCTTGCGGGGGAGTATTAAAGAGTCCCGATCCCACATCGGTGTTGAGAGACTCTGAGTATCAATATATAAGCTTTATGAGCTACTCCTCTCATTGCCAATTGGTTTTTGAGATGGAACCCCCTGCGCTACTCTCCATGTGTTTGGTAGGAATTATGTGTATGAAATATTGATCCAACGAAGTTGGCACTAGAAAAACGTTGCATGCAGTTGATATTTCTTTCCGAACAAGTTAGTTCCTCTTTTAATCAAAAGGAGTGTTCTACCATTTTTATCATTTGGTAAAATTCATTAACTTGTCATTGTTACGTTCTGCTTGATGTTAATTCAGGAGTTTACATCCCCACACATATAGCGTTAGTTTTTTTCCCACTCGACATAAATGGTATAATCTGTTTTTTTTTTTTTTAAAGGTTGGCCTTTTCCTTTGAACTAAATTGTTTCTTTTCTCTTATTTTGATAATTTACATGACTGTAACAGACCGACTATTGTATATAATAAACAGGACCAAAGAGTATTTGCTAATTACCAGGGTCATATTATTTTTGTTTAGAGCGTGTAACAACATACATTTAAATAATAACGCCGTTGTTGAGTGGAGATGAATGAAGTGGATGGCGCCGAGGAAATTAGGAAGTAGGATATGGTGTTCGATAATATGGTTTCTTCCGTTCAAAAAAAGTCTTAAATGCGAGACTTATCATGGGTTAAACTTTTGAGTTGGATTCAATTACTTGAACATTCCAGTTCGGAAGCATGCCTCTTTGGTTGGCCAGTGACAGATTCGTTTTCGACATTTTTTTTATTCGAAAACTAATAATTTAGAGGTTGATAAAGAGTAGCAGTAGTTTTGTTAATGCAAGCAGTAAGAAATTAATTGTTTTTATCTCTGATAATTATAATAATATATATAGCACAAAACTCGCATTTTGCGGAGATTCTTCAATTAATGTTTTGATAATTACCTCCTCCCCTGCTTTGTTTTTCGCCTTAAACAACACATCTTAATTTAGACCGAATGTGTTTTTTGTCGCCTCCTGCCTAATCAGTTCTTGCCTGTGCTAAATGAATGAAAATATGAAATTATTTCATGTAACATTTGAAACCAACATTAAACTCATGTGCTACATCCTTCACTGCCAATTAGTTTCGAGGTAGAACCTGTCAATATGATAACTATCCCACTTGAGAATTATCTTTAGTTAGTTGTGATATTGTGTAATCTATCCCCAGTTTTTGTCCAAAATTCCAATTGTCAATTAATCATTAAAAGTCTCCTCTCCACACCCAAATCCAAAAAAGACATCCTTCTGGAAGAAAAAAAAAAAACTTTCAGTTTAAATTGAATTCTCCACGATCTCAAATAACTAATTGTAACTACCCACTCAAATCTTTTCCAACGTGAAAATCTCTTTCAATCCCAATGGCAATAATCGCTGCAATATTTCATCAGCCTCAAATTCCTGCTTCTTCATAAATAAATCTTGATAGTGAAGATTGAAGCGGCCGTCTACTTCTGCCGAGTTTCACCGGCCACCGGAGACGATAAATATGCTGTCCACATTTGAAACCAAGTGAGCGCGGTAAATGCAATCGTTGTTTCAATTAGTAAGTTGTCGACACTTTAAATTGTTGTTGTCTAACTATCTTACAATCGTTGTTCATCACAATTGTTGTCAACACTCTAGATTTGCTTTTGTGGTTTATAATTTCTAGATAAACATCTCAGAATATACCAGTTTATTTCAAGGCTAGAGTTTGAATAATTTTTCCATTGCGGTGGTGTTTTGGTAAGTTTTTCTCTCAATGAGTTGTTATATTTTTTATAGCTGGATACATGTTTAATATCTACAACTTAAGACTAATTCCTTAAAGTCATACTCAATGTTGGTGTTAATGTAAAAATGTTTGTTCCATTAATAGATGAAGGCATGTAATCCAGGTTGCTTCAAACTGGTTTAATGTTTAAAGTTTCAAGTTTGATACACTTGTAGATACATTTATGAGAAGAGATACTGCAGAGATCCTCTTTACATTTTTTTGACATGACAGCAAAACTACTTTAGTTAAAGCCCTAAAGGCTTCAGAGAAACCAAACACATGAATATCATGGCCATGAAATCTACAATTAGCTCCTCATCGAAAATGTTTTTCCCTTTCAGTTCGTGTCGTCAATTGTCTACAAACATGCAGGAACCATTTTTCCCCATCCCATTATTTTTTAGTACTCCCTCTATCCCACAGTCATTGTCCACTTTGCCCAAAAAAATTTGTCCCAAAATTATTGTCCAATTTGACTTTTTATGGATCAAGTTACACATTTGTTATTAGTAAAAAATATTATCCATAAAATCTTTGTGGTTAAACAATTATTTATGTAGGGGTATATCCGGTTGTTCAAGGTAAAATATAGTTAAGTTTGACAAAAAATAAAATCTTTTATTTTAGTAAAACTGGACAATAATCCTGGAACGGAGGGAGTATTTCCTAGAATAGTAGCTCCATGTATGTAATGTGAAAATTGAAGAATAGAAAGCTTTGATGCATGTGGAAAAGCATAGAACGTCTTATTGTATTTAAACGACCTTTGATGAATGAGAATGTAGCAGGTTGTATAATTTTTCCTTTTTCATCCTTTGTTTGTCTTTCACTACTTGGGTTGCTTTTCTAATTAAATTGTTGTTGCCTTTTATATTGGGTATGACAATTATAGTTTGCATACCATTCTTTTAATACGACGTAGTAGTAGTTTATATAATACTCTTTCATTCCAAAAAATAGTCCCATAGAATTTTGAATTTGTATTATTTTTAATACAAATTTGAAACTTAATTGGATTGTTTCTTTTTGTTTTTGGCCAGAGTGTCATTGGCCAGAGTGTTTAGTCCATCTTGTACCCGTGCGTCCACACGGGTCTAGAACCTAGTTAGGTTTATTTTGTAATTTATATTATCCCATGTGGTATTAGTTGTAGATTCCTCGATACAAGTGATATGTAATAGTTCTTGATAATTGCTTAATGTAAGCCGTTCTATTGTCTAAGTGAATCATATATGGACTCATATTTGGTCCTTAAAGATGATATGGTTTTATTTACAGACCTGTAGTACTTGTGGAGCCAAGTTGACCAATAAATATTGGACATTTTACTTATATTTGGGCTATGGCTAATACTTTGACCACCCCGTTAAATTCGGAGTTTGACTTGGAATTTGATAAGGGAGGCAACAATTTATTATTAAAAATAACTAATTTTTTTTTAAACTAAATAAAAAATTAAAAAATTAAAAAAAAGAGTATAAAAATTGCCAGTAAAAATCAATAGGATTTGAGAGGGGCGTGTTAAATGAATGAAAGAATAAAATTTTCTCATGTTCTCTTGTCCCACATGAAAAGATTATAACACATAAAACTAGCATATAAACCATATGTAGTACTCCACTCGTCACTAATTAGTTTTGAAATGCAATCACATATGGGCTCATATTTAGGCCTTCAGAACACTGTCTTATACTGGGTTGAGACTTGAATCTTGATATTCTCCAATCCAATGTCATCGGATTCATTAATAGCTGATCACATTTCTTTATTGTCAACATGCACTTGGACACCTTGCGGTTTCTTATATATATATCAACAAAGTAGAATTAGAAATTTTTACCAATTCAATTTATCCGAGTAGTAGCTGATTTCCAAGTGGCCACAAATGAATCACGTTAAGGTTAAGAAAAATTGATATGAAAATTATATTCCTTTCCTTTTGTTTTCTTTTCCCAATTTTTATTGTCGAATGATGCTAGATGGTTGATTATTTGTTTCGATGAATTTTTTTGGCCCATGTATTTTAACGGCATTCCTATGAGATTAAGGGTGTGTTTGGTTTGTGGATTTTGAAATGGGAGAATGAAGTATGGGAATGGATTAATATCCAATTATATAGAAATCTTTAAACTCACAAGGACTCGTCTACTTATCTGATTCCTATTTTTTCTCCTTTTTTTTTCTTCAATCCTTTGTTTTCTCAAGTTATTATACTATGTATAAAACTATTATCACACAACGAAAAGGATGAGATCCTAATTTATTGATCCAAACTATTTATACCGAGATTCAACTCAAAATTTTTCATTATCCTTGCTTCAGGGAAGTAACAACCTTTTGAACTTTCTTAGAAGTGTTCATAACTATGATATAACTTTTCAAGAGTTTTATTTATATTCGAACTTCGTGATAAGTTTCGATAATATTCAGCCTTTTGAAACTCTACAAGAGTTCACTGCTAACAAAATTGTAAATACACATATGGTTTATGAATACTCACTCTAATATTAGTTATCATCATATCATTCAAATATGATCATAAAAACATACAGAAAATCATGTTACAAACAAACATAACATATCTAGATAAAAACAAACATTAGCATATCTATTATATTCAAAAATATGAACCTAAATATATAGACACATGAAGACACTATAACTTGTGCAAGTCTTTTAAACTAATTTCTCAAGAATTGGGAATTATGTCCCTATTTTTAATCGTTCAGAGATTTCATACAGACATCTTTATTAAATATCAAGTATCACGTATTAAGTAATCACTATATTCAAGAGACACATTTCTTATCTTTATTTGCTACTAGATTAGCAAATAACGAAAGATTTTCGTTTTCATCTACTACAAGATAAACCAGACTTTGGGAATAACTTGTGCAACAACGAGTTTGCTCGATAATGTTTTCCATAATCACTCGCCAAAATCAACCCGGTGTATCACTTGCCAAACTTCTAGTTCACAAGCAATTTCAATTCTATGTACACATCGTAAAGTGTGTATTACGTCTTTTCATTTGTTTTGGCTAATAAGTTCAATGTCTGCATCTACAACAGATTTTGATTTCATGATCCTCATTTTCATTTATTTTACTGATGCAACAAAAGAACATTTCATGTCAACATTTTATTGCTGATCAATTCCATGTTCTTTCGTAATGAGATCTCACAATCATTATGTTTCCCAAGTATTCATATACTTCTTCTGGAAGTTAATTCAAATGGAAAAATATTGCAGTTCAAAATTCTTATGAAATATAATCACTTTTGTTTGCCATCTCTATAGATTTAAATCTTGTCATTTACGAGGATTTTTATGATTTGGAATCGATGGTTCTACCACTCATCAAATGGACATTCAACTAACAAATTGTGGTAGTCCTTCAGGGACATATTATCAAATTCTAAGTTTTAACAGCCTTTTATATAAGATATAATTATGCATTCGGTGAGGTAAAAACATTTGGTCTTAAACATTATCTCTTGAACCTCAGGTTCATGTCATCGAGGATTATAAAGAGATAATTATATTGTCCATCTGATTTTATAAATAGACTGTTTTAACTTCTCCCCCTGATGTTACGATAACTAGCTCGCTAAAATGACGATTAACCAATCGAGTAGTTAATAAATTTCCTTTTCAGAGTAACTAACATGTCAAACTAATATGACCAGTCCATCGAGTAGTTAATCCAATATCAATAATCTCAAACACTAGAGATTCAATATTCAACAGATATTTTTGACCTCTTTTGGAGGTTCCATCATTGTGTGCACTGTGGTGGCATAATTATAATATAGATTGCACATGTAAGTTTTGAAGATGGATATGATGGTTTCTGACCAAAACCAAACTTTGGGAGAAAATTTACAATGAACCATTTTATCTTATACATATAGTTTATGCCTTTTGTATTACAACACATCCTCAATTTTATACGAGGTAGTTGCTTCTCCTAAGCAATGGATTTCAGAGACTTAAACACGTTTAATAAACGATGCTACTGGATCATTTTACTTGTAGACGTTATTTACTAGATGCTTAACTTTTGTCCCATAAGATATTTATTACAATATCAGGATATAAAATCTTTACTGGTATTGGAGAAATATTATTACGATAGCAGGATATAAGAATATATTCGTAAGTAATTTTCACAAACTTCAGGTTGTGATCACAATATGTCAAATGGTCGATGATGTGGGTGAATAGACCCACATATGTCACCATGTATAAATCAAATTTGTCGGAGATATTCAACGAATCTTATTCGTGCCAGTGTTGTAGTCATTTTAGCACACGAATAAAGACGTAGGTTATAATTCACTGTGTTGGAGAAACTCTGTTCTACCAACTATAAATATATTAATAGTTTTTATGCATCATAATAAGACAGAAATGGTGCAATGGATCATGTCAAATGGAAAAATCATCACTGAGGTTTTCATCTATCTTTACAAAATAATTCAATGCCATATGCTCTACTGGAGAATCTAATTGTTTCGTGTTTATCATTGACTAGCATCACCTTCAGGGCGATTAATAAAATCTACACTACCCAGAGAGATAATATGAGTTACACTATGTGGCATGCATACTTTTGCCATTAACAAATTTAGATCTTATTTTCTTCGAAACATGTAGATAGAAAATGTCAATCAAATAGTATCATTACTAGGGGTGTGCATGGATTGGTTCAAACGGGTCAATTCGGATCGCGGTTTGGTTTTTGGATCGGCTTCAAAGTTATATTTTGAAAATGGCGGGATCAATATTTAGAAACCGAAAGGAATGATTTGGGTCACAATTTAATGTTCAAACTCTATTAGCTAAATCAAACTGGACCAGTTATAGTACTTATTACAAATATTGTATAGATAATAGAATTCCTATATATGTAGAAATATGTTGTATTAGTTACAATTTGTAACATAGTAGACTTGGTTAACTCAATATCATGTTTAGTCATATCTCCCTGCTTTTCTACCTTTTTTTTGAATATTTTTATTTCGGATTTCAAAAGCTCTCCTCCTGCTTTTTTTTTTCCCTTTTTTTTAGTATTTTTTTATTGCCTCTCAAAAGTTTTTTCAACGTTTTATTTTCCTTTTATAAAAAAAAAATACTCCCTCGGGTTCTTATTATAATGCATTTTGATTTTCTCTTAGGTTTCACGATAATTTGTTTTTAATTAAAATAAAAAATCTTAAAAATATTTCTTAATAATTAACAGAATACAAAGAATGTAAAAATGTATTTTTAAGGTTTTTTTCTCAATTAAAAAGACATCTTATGTGAAATCTAAGAAAAAATAAAAAAGCCTTATAATAAGGACCGGAGGGGATATTTTTTTGGACTTACAAAAGTTAAAGTGTAACTATGGGAATTCCTATTTCTTAAACTACAAAACAAAAATCTACCTAAACTAACTAAGAACCCAAAGAGATTCAAAGTTGTGGACCTTTAGTTTTTTCATGTGTTGAATTAAAATTAGTAGAAAAAGTCTTTGTTTTGATCCAAAATTTGGCATTAAAAATTAAAAATAAAATTTTTTTTAAAAACCAATGTGAGCATGAAATCGTGAAACCGTAAAAACCAAACCATTGATTATGGAATGGTTTGGTCCAGTTTCTAAATGTGGACCGGTTTGGTTTTAGATTCCAAATGTTTCAAACCGTGCTCACAATTTTGGTTTATGGTTTAGACTTAAAACTGGACCACCCGGACTGTGCACACGCCTAGGCTGTAGTAGAGGTGTGAACGAATTGGTTCCAACCGGTCAAACTCGGTCAATCTGGGTTGCGGTTTGATTTTTCAGATCGGTTTCAAAGTTCTATTCTGAAACCGATGGTTTCAAAATTTAGGAACCGGAAGGAATGGTTTGGTTTACGATTTCATTTTAAAATCTGTTAGCTAAACCAGACCGGACCAGTTATAGTACTTATTATATATATTGTATATATAATAGAATTCCTACATATGTAGAAATGTGTTGTATTAGTTACAAGTTGTTCCATAGTAGATTTGGTTAACTCAATATCATGTTTAGTCATATCTCTCTGCTTTTCTACCTTTTTAAATATTTTTATTTTGGATATCAAAAGTTCTCCTCCAGCGTTTCTTTTCTCCCTTTTTTTTAGTATTCTTTTTATTGCCTCTCAAAATCTTTTTCAATGTTTTATTTTCCTCTTATAAAAAAATACTCCCCCGGGTCCTGATTATAGTGCATTTTGATTTTGTCTAAGGTTTCACCAGGATATCTTTTTAATTAAAATAAAAATTTTAAAAATATTTCTTAATAATTAAGAGAACACAAAGAATATGAAAATATATTTTTAAGATTTTTTTTCAATTAAAAAGACATCATATGTTAAATCTTAGACAAATTCAAAATACCTAATAATAAGGACCGGAGAAAATATTTTTTTGGACTTACAAAAGTTAAAGCGTAAATATTGAAATTCCTATTTTTTAAACTATAAAACCAAAATCTACCTAAACTAACTAAGAACCCTAAGAGATTCAAAGTTATGGACTTATAGTTTTTCATGTGTTGAATTGAAATTAGTAGAAAAAGTCTTCGTTTTGGTCCAAAATTTGCCATTAAAAAAGAAAAATTTAAAAAATCCAAAGTGAGAACGAAACTGTGAAATCGTAAAAACTAAACCGTTGATTATGGATTTGTTTGGTCTAGTTTATAAATATGGACCGGTTTGATTTTAGATTCAAAATTTTTCAAACCGTTCTCAGAGTTTGGTTTATGATTTAGACTAAAATCTGGATCACCTGGACCGTGCACACCCCTAATCATTACTATGATGGCCAAAAGACCACAACACTTTCAGGGTATTTGACACAATGGACATTTTCTTCTCTAAATTTTAAATCAATTCAGGGCAACTGGAACATGTCTAAATTGAACATGTCTTCAAATTAGTTCTCCAACTTCAGGTGAAGAATTGTATATATATAATTATTGTAAATTTATTGTTTGCAATTTGTCATGGAATAATTACTGTCCACTCACTTCAGGGGAAGGAAGGAAATCAATTCATAAGATTTCATCAAATATTTTGCTATAATGCTACAGCTGGAGCGATTATTGTAATGTTGCTACTTTAGGAGCAATTTTATTTTTGTTATCATTAATCTTTCACTTCGGGTGAAACATTATCGATATTAATTTTTCACTTGCTTCAGGAAGTGAGAAATTCCCAATTAACGGTGATAAATTTTCACGAAAAAATAATAGTATACATAGCAAGAAATAATAAACTGCTACACTGAGCAAGATATTGATGCAATTATGATATATTAAAATAATCACTGAAAATTCTAAAATATTTTTTTTTTCTTATGCAAATCATCAGCGAAAATGTACAAACATTTATTATTGTCAACGTATATAGCAAATCACTACACCATATAGTATTTCTACAAAATAACAATAATTTACTTTTCACATTATTTTCACATAATAAAGAAAGCCTGCAAGTATAGTTTTGTTCCAGATGGACCACACCCTTGTAGCACAAAAAATAAGTAAACATGTAGTTATTGGAAAAACATAAATTTGGTTATAATTACTTTAAAAAAAGTTTAAATTGAATCAAAATAAATGGATGAAAACTGAACGACCAGATTGACTTAATAAAATCATAAAATTTATTGAAACCAAATTGATGACTCAACGGCGTAAGCAAACACATATAAGAAAACGATGTAACCCGACTCTATGCCATTATGGCCATCAAATTATAATTAAATTAGAGCGTAAATCTGAACCTATATTTGTATCCTGCGAGATTCGTCTCGACATACTGAAAAGATTTTTTAAGGTCACAGCGCTTCACGCGCTTTAGGTTATAAAAACTTTTTAAAATAATTGTTGAGGCTTCAGGCCTTCATAATGCACACGTACCAACTTCAGGCGGTGGTAAAGTGAGAAGTTTTTTTGTTAGAGTCTCGTACTGATAACGTATTATTAATTAATACTAGACTATTAATATAAAACTAAGCATAAGAACAAAGAAGAGAGACAAGAGAGTAGAGAGAGATAAGAGACTTGTATTCAGATATATTTTGAAACATAGCGAAAAGGAGGACATTACTTGAAGGTGGGACTCATGTTGTAATAAATTTAAAAGTAAAAAATATATTAAAAATTTGACATATTCAGAATTTATATTATTTTAGAATTTTGAAAATTTTGTGGTTATTTTTTATTTTTTAATAATAATATTTTCTTATTAATAGATTCTATATTTTTTTTTTATATGTTGTGCTCAAACAATGCCGCTTGTCCGGGTGAAGCCAACGGTAATCATGACATAACTCTTGTCCGAAAAGTGAGATCAGATTAAAATAGTTTTATGTTGAAATGTAAAATATCAATCCATCTACATGCTAATGTAGAGGACTAAAATTTCATTTTTTGCCGGATGAAAAGAACCATTTATCTGGTTTAATCTCAAGGTTATTAAGGGAAAATGAGATTGTCTTTGCTATGACAGGTCAAAAGTATAGCTATGTACGCCCATTATACAATGTCTTAAAATGAAATCATAAATCATGACACAAGACCTCAAGAAAACTAAATTTGTTCAACTACCCCTCAATTTGCTCCTGAAATATCAGTTTCAAGTGGATGAAATCTCAAGTCAAACTCTCCCCAAAATAATGAAGAGATTTATTCCGAAAATAGCTCTCAAAAGAGCTCGACAAGAAAACTAAATCCTGACGCTGAGGAATTCTCTTATTCTTCTTGCCCACAAAATCCTTGTTCTCCAAGTTCTATTACCAATTTCAGGTCCAATCGCATGAAAAAATTATTTATCTAAAGATGATACGGAGGTAGAAAAGCATTTAGAGTCTTCAGAAACAAGCTTCTCGATTGATCACATCAATTCTGAGGGTGAACAAAATTACATCTATAAGGATTCAGAAGATGAAGAATTTAATGCGGAACAGGATGTGGAACGAAAGTCTTTCTACAGTGAAGTTTCTGCTCCGACATATCATAATCACTCGAAAAAAGTCAAGACAAAAAAGAAAAAATTCAAGTTCGTTGGTCAGCTACATTAATAAGGATTAAAATTTTACTTTATAATTAAAATTGTACTTGCTATTGGGTTTTTTATTCACTGCCCTGTTTTTTGTCTTAAAAAAAAAATCATGACACGAGACCAGTACAAATTTTGAACGAGCTCCGTGCTTTGCTAATATGCAAGGCTTTAGTTCAAACTATAAATCCTAAAACCCTAAAACAATATAATCTAGAGTTGGAGAGTCAATAAGAATGGAATTGATTTCATGAACATATTGTACCCTCTGTAATCGGCTGAAAATTTTTGAATTCTTAGTTTTATTTCATTCTTGCCTAAGGGGTATGAAGTAACCTTAAATGATGTAAGTACCCGGCTCAAGCGAATTTTAGCTTTCATCATCAATATAAAAAAACTTTTTTCAAGGCCAACCTCATTCTTTTTGTTTTTCTTCCTTTAAATAAATAATTGAACAGCCCCGTACGTATTTATTAATTGCCAAAAAAAAACCTAGAAAGACTAAACTGTTAGTCTAACGGTTACCTTCGCCAAGCTCATGTCTACAACATTTTTCTGGACATATTGAACATGCAGAAGAATGAACAGAAGGGCATCAATGAACTCTACCAAGAGGTCGGAGCCCTATGATCACCCAGATTTGCTGAACGAATTCTTCGTATTCTTGCCAGAAGGTCACAAGTTAACCAAATTGCAACACCTTTTTTCTAAGATATACTATCTCCGTCCCAAAAAAATAATCCACATTAAGTTTTCAAATTTGAACTAAAAACAATACAAACTTCCAAAGTTAATGTGAAATATTTTTGTGGGACGGAGGGAGTAATAAATAAAACAAAGAGTTTATTAGTTAGATAAAATAAGGAAGTTTGTGCAACAATTGAGCTGGAATAGTGGAACATTGGGTTCCATTACTTTTTTCTTTTTATGGAATAAACTTGATCGATACCTATCGTCGCTAAATATAAAAGTCTCTTTAATTACGATTTTCTTACTAGCAGATCGGACGGACGGTAGGCTTGCAACATCAGTCTTATATTATTATAACATCACCTGTTTTTAATTAGGATCAATGTTGTACTCCTCTGTCCCAAAATTATTGTCCAGTTTGAGATTTTACTTTTAGTACAAGTTTAATTAGAAATGAAGATCCAAACTGGACAATAATTATGGGACGGAGGGAGTATCTAACAAGAAGTTGGTTTTATCTTCTTTTTTTTTTTTGACAAATCCCCCAATCTTCAAAGCAACGACTTTTTTGGAGAGTTTTTCCTTTCTTTTTGCTTCTTTTTTTAGATTAATCCTGATAATAAAAGGTGCTACATTTTGCTTCTGCTTTCTCGATGGATCTGATGTGGCAGCAGAGCCCTACAGAATTGTTTTTGTAATTGGCACTTCAGAAGACCTTTCCGAAACTTCTATCATGGGTAGTGGCTACCTTCATGGATTTTATCTCAATTGTAGATAATCAAAGCCATGACTTTTGCTTGTGATCCCTATGCCATAGCTTCATTGCATGATGATTGTTTCCTCCCTGTTGTATGTTCTGTAAAAGGGAAAGAAGGAAGGTCTCGCTTATTATCCCCTCACTGTTGTAAGTTTCCGTTTTGAAATTATTGTTCTGAAGTTTTGCTGTTGGTTAAGCAGTTGCCGTATACAGTCGTACATCCAGATGGAGTTGAACTTTTTAGCCTCGATTTTACCAACTCCAACGCTTGGTAAACGCTAGCTCCGAAGTTTTAGCCTAAAGTCCACATGCATATATCATATCATGTTCCCAAATTCTAGCCGGGCAAGTCATTTTGGGAGGTAAAACTATCTTAACAATTATTATAATCATGACTTAATGTCCATGTCCGACTTTGATCTAATATGATTGTCAAACAAACCTAGTACCTTACCACTTGAACCATGTGTTAATTAGGAATTATGTGTACGAAATATTGACCCAACGAAGTTGGCAGTAGAAAAACGTTGGATGCAGTTGATGTTTCTTTCCGAAAAAGTTAGTTCTTCTTTTAATAAAAAACTAGCCTTGTTCTGTCGCACATTGCGCGACCAGTGTATATATTAATTTGATTGCTATTTTTCTTTAAAATAATTTGTAATATATTGTTATTGTTCTTCTTAATTTGAGTAGTGTATCAAGCAAATCACCTAGAACTTAAAAAGTTTTAAAAATGTTCAGAATTTCTTTACTTTGAACATTCTTCTTATTCATGAACCCTTCAAGAAATTCGGTTGATCGATTTGATATTACGACCTTGAATTTTATTGCTAATTTAGGTAATATTGCTTGTAAATCAAAACTGAGAATGAATACTATTAACGAACATTATACTACAAGTTGATCATAACAAAGATGAGATCCAAACCAAAATCTTTTATTTCATAGCAAGAAAGCAATTCAAAATTGATACTATTGCTAGGACCACTTTTCTTCTGAGGGAAATTGGTGAACAGATCTTGACCTTAAACCATATAAGATGAGAAAAGACAACTACAAGTTTATTATAAAGGGAGTGAGATATACTAAATATGAGCCTATCAAGGACCGTAAAACCAATTTTTCCATCTTGTGTTCTAAATTAAAGTCCAAAATATCTTATCAGATCATGGACCAGCAAATTACTCCAGTTAGACATCGAAAGCAAATGTAGCTTGAAGACTAATTCCTCCAAAGCTAGTAGTTTTTTTAACCTTGAATAATTTGTAGTAGCCGGAAGACTTTAGTTGAATTCTTCCATGAGCTTATCCATATTATGCTTTAGGCTTCGTAGCAAGGATTAAATTATCAGTAGCAGCTTCAGCTTTAGGGAACTCCTCTGCACATAATGAGAAAACTAAACTCAGACCATTCATTCACTTGAACAACTAAATCCTAAGGAGAACATACATGTTCAGCTTCATTTCTTAGTTTCTAACAAATAATTCATTCCAAAATGATAACTGATTGTAGTCTTTACTTCTTACATAGCTGCATTTTTATCCACCTTAGCTTTCAATATCTATAGCACTATGACGGTACAAGTATTCTCAAGATTTGTACAAAATTAAGCTCTTACTACTTGAATTGCCAATTTTGGCATCCCAGACCTTAAAGGACTACACCAACATCCACTAAATACTTCCACTTTGAGCTAACTAGTGAAGATCGTATGCAATTAAGGAACGGCTACCACAGTAGTTACCACAATAATTTTTTGGAGCCTCTCTGCAGTTTCTCTGATCTAGCAGCAGATAATAACATCATGAAAGTTTGAAAAAGTATGCAGTGTGAAAGGAGGAACATTCAGAAAGGATATGCAAACCATTTCTATATGCACGTTTGTAGACATTACCGCAAGGATCTCCAGAATTAATAATGACCGATCCAATGGTGCTATTAACAAAAGTTTCAACAGTGTCAAGATTGACCTCCCAGACGTTATGAGACAGCAGATCATAATAATGAGCCTCAATGTTTCTAAAGTTGGCACAAAGTCCATGAATTGGGAAACCTGGTCTTGGCAGAAGAACATTAGCCCCGGGGCATGCCGAAATGGATATCACCATTTCAATAGCTTGCAAACATCAAGCTGTCACAAAAACATCATCAGGCGATAATTTGTATGCAAGATCCCTGGACAACTATTCTGCAATTCTCCTGCATGAAAGGACAGTTGAGGTAATATTTGAGATGAAACGCAACTTTTGAATTGAGATATTGGAACTTTATATGGGCCAACTGCATATGACAGAAAACTGACCAATATTAATTACCATCTTAGTTTTTCCTACACTAATACATTATTCTGCACTTCGAAGAACTATCTGAAATCCAAAACCCTTTATCCTCATGTACATAGAAACTTCATGTCCACATATGATGTAACCATACCTAAACCCTACATTGTTTTTTTGCTAACAAAATAGTGATAGATAACTTCAAAATAATTAACCTAACAAAAACTACTGAAAAAGGTACATGAAATGTGGGTTTTGAATGGTGGACAGAAGTCAATAAAAGAAACTGCAACTTGTGTATGTAGAACAATGAAAATTTTCTGACCACATCTGGAAAGATCAACTTCAGCAGAAAGTTCAAGCAATCAAACTTACTCCCATTCACCTCCAAATCCAATATACTCTCAGACTTACATAATTATATCGCTAATACAATTGCAAACCGCTCAAAAGTGAACCCCAAAATTGAGCAAGATATCTTAAGTCTTACATATATATATTTGACATACGATTTACAGAAGTAGTTGAATTCAGTTTTATATACGTATATCATTAGTTTTGTATTTGACACATAAAAGCAAACCCAATGCTTCAAATCATGCCCTAAAGCTCACGCTTCTGAACATCAAACTTTAGAAATCCAATATTCAATCAACCACAATGCTTTGAATTTCTTACTACTACATAAAATCTACAGCCTAATTTAAACGAAATTGATTTAACTTCGAAAACCAAAATTAGAAACATCAAAACTTATAAATTAAGAACGGGACTAACCAACAAACAATGAGGGATAAATGAAATGAGTGGAAACGACTTTGAATCTTAAGAATTCTTTAGTGCCAGAGAAGAAATGATTTATTTAATATTCTGCAGACGACTGTCATACAAAAGTGAAAGCTCTTAAACCTAAATAAAATTCCAATGACTTATTTAAGCGTACATTCTCTTCCTATATATAGTCCTGCACATGTTTAAAAAAAGTATCACGACCGAGGATAAAGGGAGAAGGCGAAAGAGTACCAAATAATGCAAACTATTATTACTTCTGTTAATCCTACAATAGGAAATATGATTTATATGAGCATTCAAATATTAGTTCTCAGAACTGAATGCAGGATAAAATTTCTTTCTAGGCCTTTCATCACTGATCTACTTGTTATTAATAGCCTTAAATTTATTGTGCGTCTCAATCAGATGAAAAAACTTGGAATCAATAAGAAAATTAAGCCAGATAGGACCATCTTGCTACCAAATTTGATGAGCTTATCCCAATAAGAATGCTCCGGATCATTTTCCCTGACTACAACGAACACAACCAACATTAGAATTATAAAGCCGCCATGACTCAAAGTAATTTAATAGTAATCATATACACATAAAAATCAAATCTACGCACAGCATCTTCCATTCATGTGTTTGAACTGCATTCATCGGTGAAGGAAAAATATACTGCAAAAGTAATTGCTCAAACCTCAATCATGAATATCGCTCAAATCTGAATTTAAACCCTTGAGCCGCCGAAACGTGTAGCTCAAAAATCAGAACCGCTCGCTTCTAAAAATCAAATTTGAGCAAGCCAATATTCAAAATAAAATAAAATTCAAATAGGGTAATTTGGACCTTTTCAGCTAGGGTTTGAAAAGGATGGGTGGAAAACAAGGAACTTTAAAGGATGGCGAAGGACCTGATGCTTAGAATTCGTCGAGTCCGAATCAACCGATTCGTTGAATAGTTATTACAAACAAGGAAGAGGCTTTCTGCGGGACAGAACATACTTCTGCGAATGCATACCGCCTCGGTTTCCTCAACTTGGACTTCATCCTCACTCATCTCTACTTCTAAGTTCTCCTCCTCCTTAGATTCACTTTCACCATTCTGTACAAACCCCAAGAGTTAAACTACAACTAACTTATCCACGTTAGGATTCGAGAACCAAAACAGATAAAACCTCCACCACATACTTTCACAATAGTAAGGGCATTCAGAAGGAAAACGAAACAAAAAAAATGCAGAAGTGGAGCCAAGGAACGTTCAGCAGATAACGTAATATCAGAACACAAATCCAGAGACCATACAACGGCTTTAATCCTTGAAAGGAAATAGTACGATGAAGCAGAAAAAGAACTAACCTGTGTCCAAAATTTCGATGCCATGGTTGTTTCTTCACTGGCTTACAGATTCAAGTATTCGCAGAAACTGCAATAAAGTAAAAAAATAAATCAGAAAATCGGAACAAAACTGAAACAAAAATCTCACGACAGATGCATAAGAACCTGGACTCACTAAAAAAAATGGTAAAGTTCACCAAATCCCAATTGACAATTTAATTAGGCAGGAGAAGAAATAGCACATTGAAACAAACTTGATTTTAGGATTGAGAATCAAAATCTCTGAAGGCGCAAAGCAATTCACTCCGCATCTTGTTCGAGGGTGCTTCTATTTTGAAGATAGGAGCAAGTAGAATCAACTGGAAGACGAATTCAAGAGAAGAGAGTAAAAGAGAGCGGAGAGAAGCATCGACCATCGGCTTAAATTCGCAGAGATTGAGAACAATGGGGGGAGGGATTTTTAGCTTATGTAGGAGTTTTAGTTTGGGAAGGAAGACGGAGAAAAGGACATCGTTATTTCTTCTTATTTTTATTTTTGATAGCTAGGTTTTCTTTTCCCAAATTCAAATTTCCTATTAATTATTAATGGAAAACTGAAACTATAAATTCTCGTTTTTACCCCTAATAAGTTGCTGATGTCATATGAACCCTATCCGACGGACGAGATCGCTTTGATGGTGGTCTTTAATATTTCTTGGGTATTATTTCTTGCCTACTGTGCCTTTTATTTAAGTATAAGGATGAGCGTTCTACCATCAAGGACAAGTCAACGTTCAACTGAGTAATCAAGTTCGAGCTCAAAGAGTGATTCAAGATCCATTATCTAATATTCGAGGTCCTATGACGAGGTCTCGAAGAAAGAAAATGAATGGGTCACTCAACAACTTGTTCATGGATGTGCAAGCTCTCAATGTGAATTCAATTCCATGGGTTTCATGTACATCTTGGAGTGGAATTGAAACTTTTAGTGCACGTCAAGCTCTTAGTTGAGGAGAGGAAGTCGACATCAAAGCCGGCAGCATGGCGTGAAGCAAGGTATTAATCGACAGCAAAGTCGACAGGGCTGCGTCGACTAGGGTGTTGGTCGACAGAGAGATCGACGCGCGGCGGGCTGATTTTTCTGCTCTTCTATTTTGATTTGGAAAAGGATTTTTCGGTCATTTATCCCTTATGGCCGACTTTTCTACACCTCTAGAAGATTCTCGATGATTTTAAATAATTGTGACAAGTGTAATTATTTATTTAATGATTATTTAAATCTATATTAGGAAACTTAGATAGACAAATCTGATTTTAACTTGTATTTGGGTTTCTTTTTGTCCAAGCCAACCTTTGCCTATGTAAAGGGGGCCTTGGTCGACCAAAAACATCTACTTTTAATGATTATTGATATTTTAATACGAGAAGGGAGGAAACACTTTGTTATTTTTCAATTCTTTTCAAGGATTAGTGCATTGCACACTTGTTTGTGCTTGTTGACGCGTGCGCGTGATTTTAAGTGTTCTTCACGTGTGGAGCTTTGTTAATTTTTTCATTGGAGTCTTTTCCCTAGCCGTTGTATCCATAGATCAAAGGGATAGGGTTGTTAGAGAGGAACCGATTGGGTTGCTAACCAAAACACAACTCGTCATCTTTCGAATCTTCCATTCTTTTTGGTGCTAATTTTGGTGGTTTGCATCATTTCTTCTTCCTTTCATCTTCTTTATCATGTGATTTAGAGTATTCTCCATTGGTTTCGCATGTTATCACGTCTTAGATAATTCATATCTTCCGCGTTTGAGGTAATTCAATCATCTCACCTCAATATTTGTATCAATTTCGTATCAGAGCTTCGGTTCTTGATTTCTAGCATGTGTTTTGATCTTCTAAACCTCATCTTTGGTTCATCTCTGATTGTTCTTATATATTTTTAAGTCTTTTGTTATAGATTTCACTATTTGCTTCGAAATTGTTCTTGAATGAATTTATTTGAAGTTGAAGTAGTTAGTTTTGGTGTTGTGGCAGCCGTCTGTGTTGTTTTCTTGCTAGGGATCGGATTTCAGGGTTTTTTCACCCTTAATCCACGTTTTTGGTAGTATAAGGAAAGAAAAAAAAAGAGGGAAAAGAAAAGAAAAGAAAAGAAAGTAGCAAAAAAAAAAGTTGGAATATTCTTGTTTCCTAATATATATTTTCGGATTTAGAGGGTTGTTTAGCCCCTAATCCACATTTTTATTAGAAAAAAAAAGAAGAAAAAGAAATAGGCAACATATTAAAAGGAAAGTATCTTCTTTTAATAGGTATATTAAACCTTACCTTATTTAAGGAGATTTGGGAGTGTGCATTCAAAAGAAAAGTATATTCTTTATAGAGGTATATTAAAGGTTACCTTATTTGAATTTTTTGCACGTTATTATTGAAATTATTTGAAGTTTGTGGTTGTTAGGGTTTTCAAAAATATAAGCCCTAAATTTGTGTGGTGGCCGAGACTAGGGTTCCTTCTATAACCCTAAATCGAAGCTTAATTTTTCAGAATTTGCTCCAAGTTCTAATAGACTTTTTCGTGAAACCTAAGTTTAATTGTAACTATCGGTCTATGTTCGTATTTTTCTTTAGATCTTGTTACAATTATTCAGAACCATACCTTTTGACCTCTTAGTAAATTGCACAAACTACCACTAATCTTCATTACACTAAGGATTGAAGGACAAGGACTGTGGTAAGAAAAGAGTGAATCCATCCCTTACTAAATCTGAACCTTCTTGAGTTGGGGAGTGAATAGTATAATTGGGAGGGGTAACAAGGTAGAGAGTACTTCGATATTCTTTTTTCTTGTGTGTGTTTTGTGTTCTTAAAATTGCAGAATCATGGGGGGACAAGACTCAACATGGAATGTTGAATGATACGGTGAAAGATTTTAAAGATAAGATGGCGGAAATAACTAATCATGCTGCAACTTATGGCGATGGCGATGGCACAACAACAAAGAACAACAAGCTGAAACCACTCGCCAAATACAACAACTTGCCCAAGTTAGGGTTCCAATGGTAAATAATGTTGCACGTAGGAATATCAATGAAGGAATTCCAAGGTAACAACATGATGATGATGATGGTGGTGTGGAGAATTAAGGGGAGTGTAGGCAAGAGCGTCAAAGACAACCTAGATTTGATGATAACATGAACACTATCAAGCAAACGATTCTGGAGTTTCTTTGCAAGCCTGATCCAGATGTTTATATTAATTGGGAAGATCATATAAATCGGATATTTAATCTCAATAATTATTCTGAAGGAAAGAAGTTAAATTTAGTTGTGTCTGAATTTCATGGATGTGCTTCTACATGGTGGAATGAGATAATGAGTTTCAAATTGATACATGGAGTGAACTTTCACGTGTAATGCGAAAAGCTTTTGTTCCAGCTTCCTTTCAAAGAAAGCTTCGAGGGGAGTTGTAAGATTTGATGCAAGGTAGTAAGACGGTTATGGAATATTATCAAGAGATGAATACCTTGAGGTTGAAATGTCAATTGGAAGAAGATAAGGAGCAAACTGTGACAAGGTTTCTACGTGGTTTAAACCTTCCAATCCGACATAGATTAGAGCTACAATATTATCTTGATTTTGAGGATTTGTTGCATAAAGCCGATACTATTGAAAGACAAATAAGGGAATCTTCAGTCGCAACTAGGGCAAGGGCTTCTTCTACTAATTCGACATCCTTTAGGTTGAATCAATGGGGAAATGTTTCTAAGAAGTCAGCGGTTCCAAGCATGAACCCATCCAAGCAACCGGCTAAGCCAACCAAGGTTAGCAAGACGTTAGAAAAGATGCCTATGGCCAAGCCCGGTTCATCTGCTAATGCCAATGCTTCAAGTGTAAAGGAAGAGGTCATTATGCATCTGAGTGCCCTAAGAAGAAGGTTATGGTGCTTCGAGAAGAGTGGTATTATTAGAGTGATGAAGAAGAGGATATAGATGATCATTCTAATATGGTTTTAGCAACAAAGTCAATGGATGAAGTTACAAGTAGTCAGATGTATGATAATGGAGTATCCGAGAGTGATGATGAAGTTGTCTATGAAGAAGATGTGTCTCGAACTATGGTGTTACTTCATGCTCTTGTATCCAACCCGCTCAAGATAAGAATTTTGAGCAACGTACCAATATTTTCCATACTAGGAGCAGGCGAAGGATAAGACATGTCTTGTGAATGTGGATGGACAAAGTTGCATAAATTGTGTAAGCGTGGAAGTTGTCAAGAAATTGAACCTTTCTACATTCAAACATTCTCAACCTTATAAATTACAATGGTTAAATGATCATGGAGAAATTAAGGTAAGGTCGCAAGCTCGTGTGCTTTTGAGTTTTAGAACATTCCAAAGATGAAGTTCTATGTGATGTGGTTCCAATGCAAGCATGTCACATGTTGTTAGGATGTCCATGGGAGTTTGATCGAGGTGCGAACAAAGATGGAAAGAAAAATCAACATACACATGTATAATGGTTCATCTATTACAATGTGTCCGTTAACTCCTACGGATATTATGGAATCTCAGAATAAATTACAAAGAGAGAGAGAGAAAAGATTGATTAGTGAGCCAAAAGAGTCAAAAGAGAGTCTTGGGGATGGGAGAGAATCAAAAGTGAGTGAGAGTGTGAGGGAAAAGCCAAAAGCTAGAGAAAAGGCATCTTTTATGCTTCTGTGGGAGACCTAGGGAGGGCTCTAAATACTCGCACCCCACTTGTGTTAATGGTGTACAAGGATTTTTGTTTAACTAATACTAATTCTACTGAATATGTTCCTAGTGTTGTTAAAGCTGTTTTGCAGGATTACGAAGATGTTTTCCTAGATGAATTGCCAAATGGAGTTCCACCTTTGAGGGGATCGAGCATCAAATCGATTTTATACCAGGATCGGTGATACCTTATCGGCCTGCATACAAAGTGAAGCCAGAAGAGACCAGAGAACTGCAACGTCAAGTCGAGGAACTCCTAGACAAAGGTTTGGTTCGTGACTCTTTAAACCCTTGTGCAGTACTTGTTATTTTATTATTTTTTTTGGTAAATTGTGAATTGTATTCGATTTGAACAATCAACTGTTCAAGGTTTGATCAAGCTATTACAATCCCAATCCTTTCCAAAAATCGAACATCATCCCCACTACCATTTATATACAAATGTAAAACCCTACATTTTACTTCCTGCTGAATCCTGCTAATTCTTGTTTCTGTCTCTTCATGTCTCAGTTGGAACAACCTGCAATTCCTCTCATTCCATGTATGATACACCACAACATTCAGACAAGCTAACACAACTTTCTTCATAACAGGCTTGTACTTCCAGATCTTCATCCATCTTGCAACAGATAGCTGCTTGATTGCTGTTCTGAGTCCAAGCCACTGAGTTATGCCATTCACCAGCTTCTGTGCATAGGAACAGTTAAAGAACAAATGACTTCCTATTTCCTTCTGTTTTTGACACAAGACACATTTCTGATAAGTGACATTTATCTTTATATGCCATAATCTGTTTTTGGTTAGCAATCTGCCTCTCCAAGCTAACCAGGAAATAAAACTGTGTTTAGGCAGAGAGAACTTACTCCAACATATTGCTGATGGCTTAAACTGTTCCCTTCTTCCTTTGATCCACATACAACCACTTCTTGTATCATATGGTTTGCCTGAATTACCTATCCAGCTTCCATTTGCTACTGCAGGTTTCAGCTCATCTTTAAGTTTCATCAGTTTTCTCCAATGCCAACTACAGTCTTGTGGAGGGTCATAATTCAAAATATTTCTGCCTTTTAAATATATGTGCATCCATCTTATCCAGAGGCTGTCTTTCTTCAGTTCGGAGTCCCATAGTTGTTTGACCAGTAATGCTTTGTTCCAAGCACCTGGTTCTTTGATATTTACTCTTCCCTCTCTTCTTTTACAGCAAATTTCATTCCATGCTACTAAAGGACATCATTTGTCTGATCCTTTTATCCCCCATAAAAACTTCCTGCAGCAAGAAGTTATATCATCTATCATAGATTTTGGATTTAGAAAAATGCTTGCCCAGTAGCTGTGAAGAGTCATCAAAACGGCATTGATCAACACAATTCTTCCAGCATATGAGAGATGTCTTGATAACTAGCTTTTGATCTTGGCAGTGACTTTATCACCCGAGTATTGACAATCTGATTTATTCCATGAAGTTGGAGCCACTGGTAGTCCTAAGTACTTCATTGGAAAGGTTCCAATGTCAAAATCCATCAATTGCCTGATCACCTGCTGAGTACTCTCTCCTGATCCTCCAAAGTATAAATTGGACTTTCCTTTATTAATCCTCAACCCTGTGGTGCTAGCAAAGTGCTCCAAAGTTCCCTTGACCATTTTTACAGTATTTAGCTCAGCTCCACAGAAAATTAACAAGTCATCAGCAAAACATAATGATGTTATGTTCAGCTCCCCACAGTATGGATGTTTCACAAAACTATCCTTGCTTGCCACTTGTTTAAAACTTCTTGTAAGATATTCCATAACCAACACAAAGAGTAATGGAGACATTGGATCTCCTTGTCTCAATCATCTTTGACCTTGAAAATATCCCACACTAGTCCCATTAAGATTCAGTGAATAACTAGATGATGTAACACACTCCATGATCCATTGTCTGAATCTAGCCAGAAATTTATATGCTTCCAACATTTCTTCCAGGAATTCCTAATGAACTGAATCATAAGCCTTCCTTAAATCCACTTTCATCATACAAGATGGTTTTGCTGATTTCCTGTTGTAGAGTCTGATCAATTCCTGGGCCAAAAGTACATTATGCAAAATTAATCTTCCCTTCACAAAGGCTCCTTGGTTGCTGTCCACTAAATTTGGTAGCACAAGGCTCAATCTTTTGCAAATCATCTTAGAGATGCATTTATATATAGTATTACAACATGATATTGGCCTGTATTCTGTGGCATTCTTTGGAATTTCATTCTTTGGTATCACAGCTATGATTGTGGCATTAATTTGCTTTAACAATCTCCCTGTTTTGAAAAACTCATGTACAGGATCAATGACATCATTTCCCATAATGTGCCAAGCCTTCTTGTAGAATCCACTACTATATCCATCAGGTCCAGAACTTTTGGTTTCATCAATACTAAAGATGGCTTCCTTTACATCTGCTCTGGTGAAATCTGTAATCAATAAAACCTGTTGATCAATATTCAGCTTGTTTCCTTCATCAAAGATCTCATTCTTAGCATTGATTCTAGTCACCTTCTTCCCCAGTAACTCTTTATAGTAACTCACAAAATGATCCTCCACTTTGCAGGGATCCTCCACTAGCTGGCCTCTGATACAAATGATTTAATCCTATTCCTGTTCATCCTTTGTCTGGCTGCTGCATGGAAGTACTGAGTATTCATATCACCATCACAAATCCACTTTTGTTTCATTTTCTGTGCCCAAAAACTCATACAGCTTTTGATTCCACTATATAGTCCAACACTGCTTCTTTTTCTGCTATCTGTATTCCTTCATTCAATGGATCCAGCTTTAACTCCTCCTAAATTCTGGTCATTTTTAATTTACATTCCTGTTCCTTCTCTTCAATGTTGGAAAAATTCCTCTTGTTGAACTTTCTCAGCACTGATTTCAGCATTTTCTGCTTCCTCATTACCTGAAACTGTTTAGTACCTTCCACTGCTGTCTGCCATCCCTGCTCAATTATTGGAATGAATTCTGGATGCTGTGCCCACATATTGAAGTATCTAAATGATCTTTTGCCCTGCTGTGTTGTTTCTCCCCACCTTACCAACAGAGCATTGTGATCAGATATTCCAGCAGGCATTATTGTACAGTATGCATCAGTATACTTTTGCAGCCACTTATCATCACAAACACCCTGTCCAACTTTGAGAATATTCTCATTTCACCAATTTGCTTATTAGTCCAAGTGAACCTTCCACCATACGTTTGCATTTCCCACCATTCATTATCTTCTATCAGTTTCTTGAACTCTTCAGTATCATCACTTAACTCACTTCCTCCTCCAATCTTGTCTTCTTTATTTAATATACAACTATAGTCTCCCATGATGAGACATTCTCCACCTACATTTGGGTTGAACTACTTGAGCTCTGTCCATATAGTGGCTCTTCTCTGAGTATTATATTTACTGTACACTATTGTCAGGTTAAAATCTTTAGTACCATTTACTTCTTTCACAAGGCAATGGACATATTGCTGAGTGATATGTTTCACCCTTTTTCTATACTACTTCTCTTCCAAATTAACAGTATTCTCCCGTTATTTCCTCCTTCACTATTTTCCACATAGTCATATTGTCTCCATTTCCATTTCATCAGCGCTTCCACCTTCTCCTTATGCAACTTAGTCTCCAATAAGCCTGCAATTCCCACATTATTAACAGAGAGAAAGTTCCCAATCTCTCTGTGTTTCAGGGGACTATTAAGTCCCCTTATATTCCAAGAAGTAATATTATTCATACTTACTAGGCCCTGGATCATGGGGACTAGAAACAGAATGATAAATTGTATGCACTGACTTCATTTTATCACACATCCTTCCTTCATTCACCTTGTTTCCTTTTTGATTTAATATTTGAATCCCTTCCCCTTGATTGCTTGCATCCTTCCTTTGAGTTCTGATTGAACTTTTAACTAGTGATCTATTTATAGGAGTTACTCTTGGAGACTTCTCCTTCCTGCTCACCACTTTGCTATCTCCTGAACTCCCCACTTCCCCAACATCTTCCTGAATTCCTTTGCCTTTTGGTGTTACCTGTAGGGAATCTTCCTTTACAGATTCTTTTACATTCTAAGTCTTCGAAACTTGAACCCTACAGATCTCAGAACAATGGCCATAACCTTTGCAATTCCTACACTGGACGAGCATCCATTCGTATAGGACCTTCTGCTCTTTCAATTCACCATCTTCATTTTCAAACTAGATCTCATTCTTCACCTTTTCTTATATTTCAACTTCCACAAGTACTCTGGCATAAGCAGATCTTAGCTTTTGTACTGTCATATCATCCATCTCCACAGGGTTGCCAATCATACTAGCCAGCCTACTTAGTGTAGTATCATTCTAGTACCTAAGGGGCAATTTAGGAAACTGAATCCACACAGGAACAGTCTTTACTTCTTGCATTTTCAGCTCCTCAGTTACAGACCATTCCTTAACTATGAAAGGTTTCCTATCAAACATGGACACAGGGTGTTTGAGTACTTCTTCCTTTACTGAAATGGACTTGAAGCGCAAAATATACACTCCATTATCAAGCAGTAATATCTTATCCACACCTAGCTTTCCCCATATTCTTCTAATAAATCTACTCATCACAACAAATGGCGGCTTTGCAACCAACACAAAACATAACACAGATGGTTTCCAGTAATCAATCTCCTTTTGCACTTCCTCTTTTGTGATCTTTCCAATTTCACTTTCATTTACTTTATTTGGTTCAATGAATCGAAGCTTCTTAGGTTGAATATTTAGCTGAGCATTAACCCCATCCCAAACATGCTTCTCCTTCAGTTCATTATTCAACAAATTACCACAATTATCATTTCCAGCATCTTCTAATTCACTTCCCACAGCAATGATTCGGTGATTGCAAATTTTTTCCTTCATTAATTGCCCTTTAGACATCGCATTTAGTGTAGAATTAGGGTTACGAACCTGTCTCTGATTCGCATTTATTGTAGTTGATCCTTCTTCCACTCTGTTCTTCTCAACTAGATGTCGGTCCTGATCCATCGTCACATCTGCCTCTCCCTTCTTCTTCGATTTCCTTGCCATCGCAGACAAATTGTCGAGGAAACCTTCAGCTGAAGAACACACACTGGAGGTGTATTCGCCCCTAGTGTGCAGAGAGAGTATGTTTTTTTTTATGGCATATCATTTTTTATTTGGTATTAGTACTTGTTGTTTTAGTTCCTAAGAAAGATGGAAATGGGCGTATGTGTGTGGATTGTCGTGCTGTGAATAAGATTACTATTAAGTATAGGCATCCCAAACCTAGGCTAGATGACATGCTAGAAGATCTAAGTGGTTCTTGCATATTTTCTAAAATAAATCTTGCTAGTGGCTATGATCAAATTTGCATGAGAGAAGGTGATGAATGGAAAACTTCATTTAAAACTAAATTTGGTTTATATGAGTGGATGGTTATGCCTTTTGGTTTGACTAATGCTCCTTCAAATTTTATGCATCTTATGAACCATGTGCTTGGACCTTTTATAGGTAAATTTGTTGTGGTTTATTTGATGATATTTTAGTGTATAGTAGAGTTGAAGTTTCGTACGCTAAGCATCTTTCGTGTATACTCTCTACTTTACGTTAACATAGACGTTATGCTAAACTTCCTAAGTGTACTTTTTGTGTACCAGAAGTTATCTTTCTTGGTTTTGTTGTTAGCAAGGATGGTGTTAATGTTGATGAGGCTAAGGTTAAGGCAATTCGAGAATGGCCTACACCTAAGTATGTCTTTGACATTCGTTCCTTCCATGGTTTAGCTAGTTTCTATCGTAGATTTATGAAGGATTTCTCTACTAAGGCTGCACCCTTAAATCGAATGTTAGGTTTGAATGGGGTGAAGAACAAGAACGTGCATTTAACACTTTAAAGAATGATTTAACTTGTGCTCTTGTTCTTGCATTGCCTAATTTTTATCTTACTTTTCAAATTGAGTGTGATGCTTCTGGAGTTGGTATTGGTGCCGTGTTAATGGAAAGTGGTAAGCCTATTGCATACTTTTTTCGTTAAGTGGTGCTACATTGAATTATACTATACATGATAAAGAATTGTATGTTATAATTAAGACTTTAGAAAATTGGCAACATTATTTAATGGCAAAGGAGTTTGTTATCCATAGTGATCATGAATCTTTGAAATATTTGAATGGACAAAACAAACTGAATAAGAGGCATGCTAAATGGAGTGCATATCTTGAATCTTTTCCTTATGTCATTAACTACAAGAAGGGAAAAGAGAATTTGGTAGCTGATGCATTGTCTCGTATATCATATGTGCTTTTGGTGCTCGATTCTAAATTGTTAGGGATTGAATATATTAAGGATCTGTATGCTAATGATTCTGATTTTTCATCCATATTTGAAGCATGTGAAGGTGGTGTATTTAACAAGTTTTATAGGCATGATTGTTTCTTGTTTAAGGATAATAAAATATGTGTGCCTGCTTGTTCTTCGCGAGAGTTATTAGTGCGTAAATCTCATAGTGGTGGTCTTATGGGTCATTTAGGTATTTTAAAGACTTATGATATTTTTTGTGAACATTTTATTGGCCTAGCATGAAATGCGACGCGGAAAAGGTTTGTTCTACTTGTATTGAATGTAAACAAGCTATATTTAAGTCACAACCAAATGGATTGTAGACGCCTTTACCTGTACCTTCTCACCCTTGGACTGATATGTTAATGCATTTTGTTTTGGGATTACCTAGATCTCAAAAAGGGTGTGATTTGATTTTTGTGGTAGTAGATAGGTTTTCTAAGAAGACACATTTTATTCCATGTCGTAAAACTGATGATGCCAAGCATGTAGTTGATTTATTCATGTGTGAAGTTGTTAGATTGCATGGTTTACCTAAAACTATTGTGTCTGACAGAGATGTTAAATTTTTGAGCTACTTCTGGAAAATCTTGTGTGGGAAATTAGGTACAAAGTTGTTGTTGTCAACAACCGCTCATTCTCAAACGGATAGCCAAACGGAGGTGGTTAATCAAACATTAGGTTCATTGCTTCGTGTGTTGATACAAAAGAAAAATAAGAATTGGGAAACATGTTTACCTATTGCTGAATTTGCATATAATCGTGTAGTGCATTCAACTACTCAAATGTCACAATTTGAGTTTGTTTATGGTTTTAACCCCTTAACCCCTTTGGACTTGTCTCTATTGCCTGTTTTTGAATATATTGATGTAGATGAAGCCAAGAAAGCTAATTTTGTGAAATCTCTTTGTGAGAATGTGCACATGAATATATTGAAAAAAATGAGAGTGTTGCGCGGAATGTCAATAAAGGGCACAAGGAAGTGATCTTCGAACCTGGAGATTGGGTTTGTGTTCATTTGCGAAAGATTTGATTTCTAACCAAAGTTAAATCGAAGTTAGACCCTCATGGCACTGGTCCTTTCCAAGTTGTCAAGCATTTGAACAACAATGCTTATCAACTTGACCTCCCCGGTGAGTATAATGTGAGTGCAACGTTCAACGTTTCTATCTCCTTTTGATTTTTGAGATGTTGAGAAGTAGAAGCGTCAGATTCGAGGTCGAATCCTTCTGAGGAAGGGGGGAATGATGTGGACATCATAGGTGATCAAGGTTAAGGATCAAGCTCAAGGACAAGTCAACATTCAACCGAGTAATCCAGTTCGAACTCAAAGAGTAATTCAAGATCCATTAACTACTATTGGAGGTCCTATGACGAGGTCTCAAAGAAAGAAAATGAACGAGTCACTCAACAACTAGTTCATGGATATTCAAACTCTTAATGTGGATTCAATTTCATGGGTTTCATGTTTATCTCATAGTGGAGTTAAAACTTTTAGGGCACGTCAAGCCCTTAGTCGGGGAGAGGAAGTCGACTTCAAAACCGACAGCATGGCATCGAGGAAGGTATTGATCGACAGCAAAGTCGGCAGGGCTGCGTCGACTAGGGTGTTGGTCGACAGGGAGATAGACGCGCGGCGGGCAGATTTTTCTACTCTCCCATTTTGCTTAGGAAAATAATTTTTCGGTCATTTATTCCTTATGGCCAACTTTCCTATACCTCTAAAAGATTCTAGATGGTCTTAAATAATTGTGACATGTGTAATTATTTATTTAATTATTATTTAAATCTATATTAGGAAACTTAGGTAGACAAATCTGATTTGAACTTGTATTCGGGTTTCTTTTTGTCCAAGCAAACCTTTGCTTATATAAAGGGGGCATTGGTCAACCAAAAAACGTATACTTTTAATGATTATTGATATTTCAATACGAGACGAGAGGAAGCTCTTTGTTCCTTTTCTATTCTTTTCGAATATTAGTGCATTGCACACTTGTTTGTGCTTTTCTAACGCATGCGCGTGATTTTAAGTATTCTTCACGTGTGGAGCTTTGTTAGTTTGTTCATTGGAGCCTTTCCGCTAGCCGTTCTATCCATAAATCGAAGGGATATGGTTGTTAGAGAGGAACTGATTGGGTTGCTAACCAAAACATAACTCTTCATCTTTCGAATCTTCCATTCTTTTTAGTGCAAATTTTTGTGGTTTGTATCGTTTCTTCTTCTTTTCTTCTTATTTCTCGTGTGGTTTGGAGTATTCTCTATTGGTGTCGCAAGTTATCAAGTCTTCGGAAAATTCATAACTTCCGCCTTTAAGGTAATTCAATCATCTTATCTCAAGATTCGTTCCATACCATTTTCATCATTTGGTAAAATTCATTAACTTGTCATTGTTACGTTCTGCTTGATGTTAATCCAGGAGTTTACATCCCCACACATATGGCGTTAGTTTTTTCCCCACTCGACACAAGTGGTATAATTTGTTTTTCTAAGAAAAAAAATAGTTGGCCTTTTCCTTTGAAGTAAATTGTTTCTTTTCTCTTATTTTGATAATTTGCATGACTGGAACAGGCGGACTACTGTATATAATGAACTGGACTAAGAGTATTTGCTAATTACCAAGGTCATATTATTTTTGTTTAGAGCGTGTAACAACATACATACATTTAAATAAGAACGCCGTTGTTGAGCGGAGATGAATAAAGTGGGTGGCACCGAGGAAATTACGAAGTAGGATATTGTGTTCTATAATATGGTTTCTTTCGTTCAAAAAAGTCTTATTCAATTACTTGAACCTTCTAGTTCGGAAGAATGCCTCTTTGGTTGGCCCGTGGCCGATTCGTATTCGACAATTTTTTTATCCAAAAAAATAATAATTTAGAGGTTGATAAAGGGAAAATTCTTGGGTGCTTCCGGAACCATCATGGCCCCTCTTATTCTCTGCACATATGATCCTTATTATTTTTTTTTCTCAAACATTTTATGTTTTTTAAGTTTAGTCTCTCTTATTTTTTTCTCTCTTCTCATAAAATATCTCTGATTTTCAAATGAACATATCTCTCAATCCAAGTTCACCGGTCTGCTAGATTGAACAAGGATTAACTTTACCTTAACATCAAATTTATATCTGATATATGGTTTAGTATATTCGCCTACCTTTTTTTTATTATTATTAATAAAAAATAGTGAAAGAAAAAAAAAGCATATCTCTCAATTCGTGAAGAATTTGTTAACGAATAATACATGAAATGTATAGTGCTCGTCGAGATTTATCCAATGAGATGCATATGGAACATTTATTTCGAACGTAAATATGACTAAATTTTGATGGGCAGAAATGAAGAAAATTTATATATTATTTGGATGGATATCTAGTTTAAGAAAATGGATAACCAATTTATTTTACATTAATATTGTTGTGTCCCTCATGTGCTGCTCCCTGTTGAGCATCCCACATCGGTGATGGGAGAGACTTTGTATCAATATATAAGTCTATGAGCTACTCCACTCATTGTCAAAGAGTTTTGAGATTCAACTCCATGGGCTTCTATATGGTATCAGAGCTAACCCGTCAAGAGTCGGACTCCAAGCCTGATCTGATAGAACTTGTAGGGCTAAGACATGAAATGGTGACTGGGCTGAAGAAAAATAGACAAGCCCAACCCAAGAAAAGACGTTGGGCTTGCAGAGGAGTGTTGAGTATCCCACATCGGTGGTGGGAGAGACTTGATATCAATATATAAGTCTATGGGCTACTCCCCTAATTGTCAATTGCTTTTGAGGTGGAATCCCATGGGCTTCTATACTCCTTTCACTGTCAATGAGTTTTGAAGTTAAAAAAAAAGGTATAAAAATTACCCGTACAAGTCAATTGGGTTTCAGAGAGGCGTGTTAAATGAATGAACGAATAAAATTTCCTCGTGTACCCTTGTCCTACATAGAAGGATCGTAACAGATGAAACCAACATATAAACGTCATGTAATATTCTTTTCATTACTAATTAGTTTTGAAATGGAACCACATAGGGCTCAGGTCTTCAAGACCTTGTTGTATAGCGGGTTGACCCTTGAATCTTGATATTCTCCAATCTAATTTCCTTGGTGTCATTAATAGCTCGTCACATTTCTTTATTGTCGACATGGACTAGCTTGCGGTTACTGATTTATATCAACAAAGTAGAATTAGAAATTTTTACTAATTCAATCCATCCGAGTAGTAGCCGGTTTCCAAGTGGCCACGAATGAATCACGTTAAGGTTTAATAAAAATTGATATGAAAATTATATTTTCTTCTCACCTTTTAATTTCCTGCCGAATGATGCCAGATGGCTGATTATTTCTTTCGTTGAATGTTTTTTTGGCCCAATTATTTTAACTGCATTCCTATTAGATTAAGGGTGTGTTTTTTTTTGTGTATTTTGAAATGGGAGAATGAAATACGGGAATGGATTAATATCTAATTAAATAGAAATCTTTCAAACTCACTAGGGGGTCGCCTTTTTATTTGATTCTCATTTTTGTTACTTTTTTTTTTCTCTTCAGACCTTTATTTTCTCATGCTATTATATTATGTATAAATTTATTATCACACCATAAAAATAAGTTTTTCTTAATTATTAACCCATGCTTTTATTTGAAAAGATTTTAGTCAATTTTAAATTACAAACATCATTAAATGAAAAGTTAAATTCATTAATATATGATTCGAGTTGAGATTCAAATTCAGAATTTGTCTATCGCATTAAATTATATTGAAATAAGAGATATTGAGACTCAATCAAACTTAGTCTTTTTTTAACTCATAATCTAAAGTATTCAAACTGATTTAATTAAAAGATTTATTAACTTTTTAAAATTATTAATTAAATTTTTTTGCCATTAATTCAATAAATGAAATGAAAAAAATAAAATGATACTAAACCTTATTATAAACCAAACGACTAGTTTTGAATGGTTATACCGATATTAGCTATTTCCTGTCATTATACCTAACCCTATAGTGAAATCCACAAATAAACCAAACGCCCCTTAAATTACTTTTAGAAACATAGAATAAATTAAATACATTCATGATTCATGTAGCAATCTATACAGAGGTGAACAGTCCAGATTTGGAAATTTGAGGATTGTGTTACAACAAAGTCACCGTAAGTCAGAGCTTGTGTTTGTGATGGCGTCACCGAAAAACAATATCATATAATCTCCAAGTCATTCTCTCAAGTTAAGATGACAAAAACATTAAGTTGACGCAAAAAAATTCCGAACAAGCATAAAGGTGAACAGAAGAAAGCTACAAGTGTTTGATTGTCCAATTACCTACTTGTCGGTGGTGGCATTGAGACCGAAGAAGATGAAAGAGGAGACCGAGTGGAGAAATAAAGTATGCTTCGCGCAAAAACTGTGGGAACGGACTGATTAGCGATAGTTTAGAAATAAGAACTACTTTTTGTTTTGACAATATCATCAGCCAAACCTTAATAGTTTTCTCATCGTCAAACATTCGATTTTTTCGTTAGAAAAAAGAAAAGATATCAACTGATTGCAATTTGGCACAGATTCCGCCCAAATATTTATGTTCGTAGTTTTGAGTGCATATGCCAAGATTTTGCACAGTAGGTGGCAAAACTAGTTTACCGATTATGTGTGCGTTATATTAAATCCCAAAAACTCAATATGGCTTTTGGGCCCCTGTTGAATTCTTCAGGGAAATGTATATTATTTCTTTAACTCATCGGGTCCTCAAACTATTTAGTATGAACCCAAACATAGTCGTGCCCATAACGTACTTCTTGATGATGATGATTAACAGCTAACCCCTTTTCGGACGACAATACCTCGGCTTCTGGCTGATCCAAATCTCTCCTGAGAAGTCCCAAATGTAGATCAATCCCACAACACAGAAAATATCAGATGCCTGATTGAAAGCAATAAGAGTATAAGTGCTAAAAACCACCGTTGTCGTCATAGATTGAACAATCCATCGGGGGAGTATTTGTTCTATCAATAACACTATATAAAAACTTTGTTCATGCATTTAATAAGAAATTTGTATTATGATTGTCCTATTTATACCTTATTATGCAATTGAAAAATTATATTCTTTTGTTTGAAATTAAAATATTTTATTTGTGACGCTAGAATAGTATAAATGTTGGTCGTATTTATTTTATCAATACAAAAATTTTAAAGATGAACAAAAAATTTTTTATGATGCGTTGATATTTTGTTGAAGACATACCCTGCAACAGCACAGGCCCGGAGTTCGCACGACATTAATGTACCACATTGTTTGCTTCGTTTTCTTCAACAACTGAGGCGTAGGTATGCGCATTTCTGATATTCTTTTTCCGAGTAATGGATATTTGAAAGTTTCTAATTTGAATTCCTTGAAATTTTTACTTGATTTAAAAGAAATGGCTATCGTGCTTGCTTCCTACTGCCGAAACTAAAATTTTAAGAAATGCACCCATTAAAATATTAATAACAATTCAAGCAAAAAAAGGGAATATTATTTGGAGAACAAATCAACGACCCTTTCGATCGCTGGTCGTCGACGGCCATTGACTTTAAGTTCAGTATTTAAGGTTTAGCTAGTGCCTCGAACTTACAAGCATTTTCTTTTTGTGTCTGTTAGATAATATTTTACGATAAAAAAAATGTATTTCACACTACGTTATACCATTGTTTTTATTGTGTTGCTTATTTGCTTTGACAATGTGGATTTAGTGCATCCTAGCTATATGTAAAAGCCCTAAACAATTAGTCTTGAAATTCCATGAAAAAAAGTTTTTCCTTTTCATTGATAATGACATTATTCATACTCCAATGTTAAAGGTACGAACTAGACAAGTGATATTCAATATCTTTCTACAAAAGAAAAAAAAAAGGCCTTCTCCATGGGAAAAAAAAAAAAAACCATAAGACTAATAAGTTCTTAACTCTCCCATTCCTCTTTAATCGATCACTTCTACTCTTTATCTTTTGTTAAGGAATCTAAGGAGCTCCTGCTGTTGTAGGCAAACAAGATAATAATTTTAATAATATTAAAACTGGTGCTGATGTTAATAATAATAATAACAGCAGCAACAATACTAATAATAATAATAATAATAATAATAATAATAATGAACTCAAATTATGTAGTAACATGTAATTTGCATGCATGAAAAATTTGAATACTCATTTATGTATTTCAAATAGAAAGATAAAATTTCCATTATTATCTTTATATTCATGGGTCACTGACTTCATAGTGGAGGCATGCATGTTGGATTGACTTTAAATTTTGAACCTCTATTGATTTAATTAAGGCCAATTTTGGAATTGGTGCCACATGAAAACTCTCTCTTTCGAAATAAGTTGATGTTATGGGTGTTTTACCTCCTTTCATAGTACTAAAAATATTAAACAATCTCTATTATTTCGACTTTTGTGGTAGTACATGATCTTATTGTGGGTCGTAATTTTTCTTTTGACCTATTCAAAATTTAAAATATGACCCTTACTATAAGATGAAGTCCCTTTTAACATTTTCTTTTCTTATGTTATACGTGCGACTTCAGTACATCTGAGCTAAATTGGATTAGTAAAGACTGCAGCATCTCCCTTGTATCAAGAAAGGAAAAATTACAGGTTCTTGGTAAAAAGAAGAAGCCAAAAGTGGAAGTGGGAGTTTTATCAAAGATTTATTGTGATTTCTTACCAAAAGAAACTTGTGTTCTTCTGAGATTAATCAATGTCCCAACTGATCAACATAGGTAGTTAGTCCAGCTTTTGCCCTATAAATATACCCAAACAAAACACATACTTCCTATGTCCCAAAGTTATTGTCATGTTTTAAAATTTTATTTTTAATTCAAATTATACTAAAAATGAAAATCAAAACCGGACTATAATTTTGGGACGCAGGGAGTTAAGGATCAATCAGCTTAGCTCTCTAAAAACATATCCGATTATCAGAAATGATCCAGAAAGGACAACAAAAAGGACCAGGGAAAGGATCACGGAGGTCCAAGTCCTCTTGGAAAAGACAAATAAGGAGATCAGGGAAATGGCGGTCTCCTTGATGTTGCTGGAATGCATTGGAAATGAAGAAAGTCTCAATAGCCTTAGCCAGGCTGATTGGAAAGATGTGATCGAGATGGTCCAGAAACAAATGCTGGAACCCCATAGAAATCTAGCCAATTGGAACCTTAAAGATTATGAGGAGGCTGATCATCAACCTTCTCCCAGAGAAAGAGTGGACCCTGATTTGTCTCTTGCTCCAGATGACGCGGAAAAACTGAAGGGTGCAATGGAAACTCGGGCTAATGGTGATGCACCAAGCAAGTAGCTAGCTGTAGCAAGTTTATGTGTTGCCGTCCATTTCACTAAAATTGTTGTTGTTTTTATTTCATTTTTGTGTTCTGTTATTGTATTAGGGTTTCAAAGGGGATTGAAGCTTTGTGCACTTGAGTTTTAAAATTATTGCGTCCATCCTAAAAAATAATAGTGCACCCTCAATTAAATTGATAGTGCATGCAGTTGATATTTCTTGTCCAACAGGGTGCTACTATTGCTTCATTATTTGGTCATCTAAAAGAGCTCCCTACAATCCACGTAAATTGCTAAATTCCTTCTTCTATAGGCCCAAATGTGGGGCTTTAATTTGTTTTAAAGAAAAAAAAAGCCAAACACCCAGGATCATTTTTTCTTTCCATAATAGGTGTTTTGTTAATCTCAGTTTAATAGATTAATGTATTATTTAAATTTTATAACAAACTATACGGAATAAGAAAATAAAAAAGAGTGACCTCCAAAGAAGAACAAAGAGGGACATACTGAGATATCTTTGTGTTGAAAGAAGTCCTAATTAGGCGTTTGGAATCTAACTTGAGATGGAAATTTTGTGCATCGGTACAAAGATTTTGCATCCTGCCTACTATGAAGTCTCATCGTGCTATTTGGAAGAAAGGATCTTGTAGTTCACGAGAGTTCAAATATTTTAATGTCCGCTTAAAATTATTACAGTAGCACGCATGTCGCACAAGATTTTTTCGTTTAATTTTTTTGGTCTCTGATTCTAAGACAATTGGTATCTGGAATAAACATTTCTGTCAGAAATTTCTATCTACATTTTGTTGTAGCGGAAAGTGCATAAACACAACACATTACGGAAGTGAACCCCAAGAAAAATTTCCTTTCCTACTACCAATAAAATAGGACAAACAAACAAGCAAAATAATTTAAGAACTGATAAAATAAAGGAGGCACCACGAATTTACATGAAATACCCAAATCGGGAAAAACTACGAGACTGTAACAACAGTCAAATCTCCATTATCACAATAATGGGAAAACAGTCTTCACCAATCAGTGGATACACAGGACTTCACCCAAAGTTGGATTACAATAATACTCTTCCAAAACACCTATCACAGAGTAGGATTGAAAAGATCTAACCAAAAGAGAGTTAAACCAAAAACTAAACCCTAACTTTCTTTCTTTTTCTCTCGCACAAAATCCTTGCGCGGCTGCCCTAATTCTCCTTCTCTCTCAGATAAAAAACATACGTAAAAGGTTGTGTGCAACCTTGCTTTTATAAGCATAAAAAACCAGAACCAAAACCCAATTGAATTAGGTTTATTTTCCCCGGTCAAAAAACAAAACCAAAACCAAATTAGCTTTTGGTTTCATATCTGCTGAACCCCAGTGAGGGGAACAGGCCCAACACATTTTATACCCAAAAATAAATTAAAAAGTTAATACAATGTATTGGGACAAAGAATCTCACATCTCCGTCGAAAATAACCTGTCATCTACTTATAAAGTTCAAGGGCCACCTTATTTATATCCAATTGGTTTTGAGATTGGGGTTCAAGGTGACTTTTTACACTGTCGACCCTCGGGAATGAATTTGCATTTGAAAATCTTAATAACCAGGTTATCAATCATTTTTTTTCCTTTCTATAAAGCAAAACAAAGAAATTAATCTAATAAATAAAAAAATGAGGCTTCTTTGCCTTGTAATCCAATGACGAGATCAAAACCTTCAATGGAATTTATCAACTCCTCCGATAATTTGTAAACTAAGTTAGTTTTCTTTTTAGCCAATAGGTGGGTCAATATTCCTTGGTCAAGGGGAAAGCATCGTGTGTACATGGTGAGTGGGGATCTAAGAACCACCTCAAGATTATTCGTGAGTGATAGAATATATTACGGATGTAAAATTTATATTTACAGTACAATACTCCAATATATATTATACATGACCATAACTAAGTAATGTTACACTGTAAATACAAATTACATCGGTAATAGAATATAACCTCCGTTTCTTACTACAACATAGAAATACTTTGAATCAACAAATTTTATCACAATAACATATAGGAAACTAAATAAAGGATAACAATGGAATGTACACCTTCCGTCGTGAAAAATTACTATACTCTATTTAACTGAATTAGACTAGTTTATATCCAGTGATCATATCAACAGCCACCGCAGTGACGTGACTACCGTTGAGATTCAGATGAATGGCCTCCACTTGCTGGTGCAAAGCCGGTCAGAACAAGACGGATTTTCGGCGACGTTGCCAGATATGTTGAGATCTGTAGATCTTTTCTGATTTGAAATCGAGCCGTCGTCTCTGTTTTTATTCTCTTCAGGCAGCCACTAAGGTCCAACGCTAGAAGCAGCCATCTGTTAAAAACCCCAGATCAGCCGGCCAGAGAAGCTTCGATCTGATGCCACCCAGATGACGAGTGACCCACCATCTAAATTCTTCACGAACAACGCAGATCCTGCTTTTCATCTCCGGCCACAAATCCAGTTCTCCCATACCGGTTACGGATCCATCGACTTTAAAAATCATTTTGCCGGTTCTCTGGTTCAAAAAACAGGTTTTCCTTAGAAACCAGCCAGTCTGGTCTACAAATAAACTGTATCGGATTATGATTTAGTTAGGCGATAAATTGGAGGCAGCAGTTCTCTGTGTATCACTCACTATTTAGGATTCTGAAATATGCCACCATATACGGCAGTCCGTTAATGGTGATCCACAAGATGCTAATTGTGCAGACAGAGAAAATGATTACCGTCCTCTATTGTTATTACACTGTACTAGTCTATTTCTGATATAGTTCACAAATATTGAAATCACTATCATTAATTGACAGTTTCTCTATGTACGGGGTAAGTCTTACGTACTGCCCCGGAAGTATTTTACTTTATCAATAAATTCCCAAGGTACTAACCTGGTTTGCTAAAAAAAATTGATTAAAAATAGGGATTCCCTTCAACTCCAAGTCGGATTCGGATGGGATGCTCCTTGAGGAGATCGATCTCTACACAAACGCGCTCTACTGAAGGTCGTGACATAATGAGGATGGGGACATCTATATGTAGAGGCATCCCAATGATACTAGCAACCTTCCACTAATAGTCCTTATTGAAGCGATGTATGGGGAGACCTTCAAAGGAAACCCAAACCGGAACAATAGAACTTTCATGTTATGGATTAAAGTCTGTGGTCTATTTTAGGACTCGCATCCGGTGCGTGTCAAAGGTCCATATACCCTTGAGAGAGCAACGATGGAAATCCTCTTCCATGTCAAAGCAAATGAGAACATGCCAATAGTTTGGAACTCTCTACGTAAATAATGCATTTTTGGTCGACCTTTGGTGAATTTTTCAACTGGAACAAGTCAAAATCGGACAGCCAATTGTTCATCTTCTTCTTTTGAAAGAAGAAAAGTTGGCTCTCCTTTAAAAAAAGTTGGTTCTGAGTGTATCACTGGAGGTCTTTGACTTTTAGTTTTTATTGAATGATTGTGTATCGTTTTTGGATTTGATCATAAAATCTGAGCAAAGGCGGGTCGATGAGGGGGTGTTGGGCCATTGCCGGCCGTAGAAGAAAGAATATAGAAATTTCGGAGAGAAACTGAAACCGAAACCAAAATAGTTCCTTTAAATATTCTGTTTGTCCCTAAACCGAAACATTACCTTTTTAAAAAACATAAAATAAAATTAGATTTGCCCAGCTAGAATCGATATCTTGACCTCCTCGTATAATGATCATCTCTTGTCCTAATCCTCCAACCATCCTACCCAACCCTCCCATTCACAGTTCCATTTTTTTTAAAAAAAAAAAACTTAATACAAATATACGATATAATTCTGTTGTATGAAGATAGTTTGGATGACGTGAAAGAGGGAAAAACCTAGAACAGCTCATCCCTTTTCTTGTTAACTACTTCTCTGTTCCAACCAAATACTCCCTCTATGCGAAAATTATTGTTCAGTATGAAATTTCATTTTTAGTATATTTTGAAATTGAAATGAAAACTCAAACTGGACAATAATTATGGGGTGGAGGAAGTAATCCATATTATGTTTTGAAATTTTTATTGATTTTTGCAAAATTTTCAAAACTCAATATGACTATTTATTTGGTACATGGGTAGCACAACGTTTTCTCTGATCCCATTTTCTTAAAGTCTTTTCTACACCGTTAAAACCACTTGACTTACTAAGATGATAAGATTTCAGCATGTCGGTCGACAATTTAACAATCATTTTCTTGGATCTATCGTTTCGGGTTGTCGGAATGGGAAAGGATACAACTATGAAATGAAGGCTTAGCTCAGGGCTCATTGTTTTAATTAAGTTAACTAGCTTATTAGTTCAAACCTCTTATAGTATGAAGTTAAAATTAGCAATCTTTCGCAATATGCACAAGCAGGCTCACTGAAGTTATAGATTTACAAATATTATTTAAGAAGTATCCACAAGCATGCTCACCAAAGTTAGAATACAAGAGCAAATCAACAAAATAAGCAAAATGGAAAGAACAACACTATTATAGAATGTAATCATGACGATGTGAAATTTCTTCAATTGCTTGGGCTGAACCAAAGCTTGTAAAAGATAATGTGTATGAAATAGTATTTTAGACTAATTGATAGAATACAAAACATCTGATTGAACTATCGTAAAATGTGGTTTTTCTCGTTTTACCTCATTTTTAATACAAGTTCTTGGAAGAAAAAATTATTCCGTCCAGTCCACATTACAATACAGTTTGTAAGCTTTCTCTCCTATTTGTGAGGCATTTGATGTTTAAGGTTTCATTTAGCGTGAATCAAAAGTTTTCACAGAACTAATAATTTGCAGATTCTGTCATCAATGCAGCTATCTATCACATATGGAGAGAAAGAAAAAGCAGGAAATTCAGAGGTGAGAAAAAGGATGTGGATGACTGGTTTGTTAGTATTAAACAGGAAATTCGATGAAGAGTTTTGTATTGCTTGCAAAAGAAGAAACTGAAAACTAAGGAGATAGAATTTTTAGGGAGAACAGGGATGGAGGTAGGGCTGTCTTCTGTTTGAATTATAATTATACACTTGTACAAATATGTGTTTTGTGTTTTGTGAATATGGGTTGTTTTGATTAATGAAAAGAGATTTTATCTCAAAGCTAGTACTTCTGTTCCATATTGTTGGTGGGTTGATTAGTTCTGATCACTTTTATTCAACGAGTTTGTTCCATAATTGTTGGTGACTCGTGATTATGATTCTGAGTTTTTGGTGCTCCATTTGTTGGATAAAAGTCGCCAACTTGGAAGCCATCGATACTGTGGTCCATTTGTTGGTAAAGGATTGGTGTGGTGATTTTTTTAGGGTTGTTCCAATTGATTCTAAGCTTCTCCCTGCATTAGTTGGATCAGAGCCGGTTCTTTCCCTGGATCGTGGCTTGATTGATTGCTCGTTCTTCAAGTTTTTGCCGTGATTTTTTTCTTGTCATCCGGGTTACGATGGCGGCTAAACAGGTTCTCCACGTACGGGAGGAGTTGCGTCAGGAATTCAGGGAGGAATTTGATCGATATACTCAAAGCATGGAACGACTTGCTGATGGCATTGGTCGACGTGTGGGGGAGGCCGTATGAGCAGCACCACAACGCTTAGGGTTCGACGCCAACAACCGTAAACGAGTTTCGAACGTCGGCAAGGCGTTTGACGTTTCCGATATTTCGCCGGGAGCTGACGTTTGCAGCCGATTTTCCTCTTGTTCTGGCCATTCTTCCCATGCTTCTCGCTTCCGGAGGGGTCATCATGATGATGACAAGCGCTTATGGGAGGCCAGTGTAGCTGATTTGTCTACTACGCATACTTGTGGTTTTCAGGGGTTCCGAAAGTCAGGCATCGTTGAACTCCAGTTGTTTCATGTCTTCGATTATGATCCAGGGGAAAACCACGCTATCGATTGGCGTACTCCACCGATTTTTGATGTTTACCCAGACGAACAGGAGGATATTGATGATATAGAAATTGCTTTCTCTTTCAAAAGTACTTAACCAGCACAGTGCACGGATGTTACTGGCCCAATTTCCTTTTTGAAGTTCCATCATATTAATTTTCGTGACAAAGTCACTGATGTTCACTTTTTTGCACCTGATGCTCCAATGTTAGTTCCCCAGTAGGTTGCTACTGCATATTTCATGCGCAAGAAGCTTCAAGATGATTTCTATCATCCTACTTCTCAGATGGTTTTCATGGTTATTTTCTCTTTTGAAGCCTTGATGATGCACCAACGGATCCGTCACCTACGGAAGGACCTTTGTGGGATGCCATTTGATCGCGGTAAAGTTGCTCATCGATCATCCAAAATTTGAAGGCGAATTTTTTTCAACTTCGGGAAAATGATGACGACTAGGATTAAAATAAATAAAGTAGATTAGAGTTTCATTTCGGTAAGGGTATTTCTGGATTTTTATTATAATTAATGTTTTGTTTGTTGTTTTTAAATATTTCATATCGGCCTTCATAGCCGTCAGTTGTTTTTTTGATTTATTAAAAATGAGATTTATTTCTCAGAACTAGTTTTTTCTATTCTGTTGTTATTGGTGGGGTTAATTAGTTCTAATTTCGGTTTTGTTCTATAAGAATGGTGTTTCGTGAATTAGGTCTCTAATTCGGTTGTTCCATTAGTGTTGGTGACCGATTTAGGGTTTTTTCCGATTTATTATGGGGCTGTGCCTACGTCATAACCAAAAAAAAGAATAATATTAATAATTTGCAGAGTTCTGGGTTTGTTTGGTGCAAAGAGGGTGGAGTAAAACTCGATGTTTGACGCAGTAACGTTACTATTGGAAAAACAGATTCATTTTGCAATGGCAACTTATTTTACAGGAAAAGAAAACGATTACTTACAAGGTCAAAAAGATATTTCATATGCATTATTTAACACAAGACCAGCACAAATTTTGAACAAGCTCAATGTCTAGCTAATATGGCTTTAGTTCACACCCTAAATACTGGAACCTTAAAACAATATATATAATGTAGGGTTGGAGAGTCAATAAAAATGGAATCTATTTCCTGCGCATCTTTCCGTCATCTTTCAGGGATGGAAAGATGCGCCTCAACCTGGCTAAATTGTTGCTTTCATTTCATTCTTGCCAAAAGAGTTTGAAATCACGCTGAAAGATGGAGGTGCCGGCCCCACTCAAGATAACAGTTGAATGGGTTGAGGCCATAGTTTTTTCTGGACAAAAGGGCATCAATGAAGTCTACCCAAAGGTTGGAACCCTATTAAGTTTGATGCATTGGGAAAAAATTGCATTTATGATGAAACAAGTACATATGTGTGTAGGGAGAATATTGTGTTTTTTTCCTTTGCCAAAAAAATAAAAAAATAAAAAAATATAGCTCTAGTACTCATGCTCTATTGTTGCCGGGACTTGATATTAAGAACACATATGGCATCTGTCAGAGTTTGATTTCATCAAAGCAAAGGCGACGACTCAATTTCAAACAGTAGATACTTTGTTGAACCCATAACAAAAGAAGTCCATTAAATGGGACAAATGGAAAAAGTTGTCAACAAATACATGTAAGAGAAGGTACATACATGGTAGGATCATACTGTTGGTATATCACCAGATAAGGAGAGAAACTTGACGTTGCATAATGCTTCAAAACACTTGATGAGCACTATTTGTGCAATTTTTTGTGCCACTTCTATGCAATTTTTTGTGCAACTTTTAAGCGGGAATCGTGTGACTAACTTGATGCCGTTATTATTTCTATTTTTTTCCCCCTTTTCTGGAATGAACTTGAATACTGCTAATGTCATGAGGAACAAAATTCACCTATTACCATAAATTTTGAAAAGAAGTTTCGTTTTTTGAAGAAATTTCAACACGAAAACTTAAATATTAATTATAACCACAATGAACTAAGGCGCACTCATTTGGCACTAGCTTGTATCATCATGTTGTTGGTGTATGCAGTTTGGACAGTTGGTAACTTGGATCTCGTTGACTAACCCGAGATAAAGATTTTTCTGTTCCCCAATTAATTCAACTCTCCCATCAATTCGTATAACGAACCTCACTTTCACTAAAAAAACAAGGATCCTTGCCAGGTATCATTTTGTATATAAATAAAAACAATGACAAAATTCACTTCTTGCCACCAACCTAGTTCGCTTCGGATTACGTTTTACCACTATAAATATAGCATGCATATAGCCATCACTTCACTCCAAAATCTTTAGGGCGGAAAGGTATGTTGAATTCGATTTTTTTTTAAAGAAAATTAGATAAAATAATCTTAATGTTTCATGGTTTTGGTTTTTTTTTTTTCACTTCATTTTCGAGCTTTTCTTTCCTTCGAGTAATAAATATGAAAGTTTGTCGTTTTCAGTTAAAAAGTAAAAAAAAGTTTCTTATCTTGAATTCCTTGAGTTTTTAGTTGATTGACAAGAAATCGTTCACGGTTGAATCCCAGTTTTGGCGTCCAAACAGGAACTAAGCGATTTTATATTCTGACTTCAAATGTTAAAATTTTCTTTCCTTTTTATTATTTCCAATCGATCCCCTTGATTGCTGAACACAATTACATTTTCACCAGATTTCCATATTGAATTTATTTATCACAAATCCATATTCTTAAATCTGTATAACCCAAAATCCTAAGCCATTCTCTGTTGATCCACTACCATTGCAATAAGCTATGGAGATAAAGGGGACGGATGTTTATTTCGTCGGCCAAGATAGAGGGGAAAGAAATGGAAGTTTTCAACTGAAATATCATTTAGTCTACTTAGAGGTTTGCATGTAGTTTAATTGGCCGTTGGAGAGGGTAGGGGTTTGATAACAAATTTTAGTTTCCTTGGCAACCTCCTCACTGTTAGTTAAGGTTATTAGGCATTCTTCTTTGTTTTGGTTAACAATTTCGTCCTTAAATTGAATGTGTTTACTTTTGTCCTATTACTTAATGTTGGTCTAAGTTAAAATAATATAATTTAATTTATACATAATTTACATGTTAAATATGTAAACTACATTTGATTAATTGAGTTTGACTAATGTACTTGCTTCAAATAATTTTATCTAAAACAAAGGGTCTGGAGAACTGGGGCCTCTCACAACGGATTAGTTGGAAAAGTATTTTGATAACAAAGTGGATATGGGTTTTTCTTTGAATGTGTACTAGATTTTTAAAGGAGGAGAACTGTTTGAAGACAGTGGCTCGATGGAGAATTTGTGGAAAGAAGATAGTAATGATGAAATTAAGCAAGAAAAACTCTAGATGTTTTCCAAGTTCGTATCTGTGATTTTCCATACCCGTCATTGTGTTCAAAAATCTCTATACTTTGTTGGAATGAGAAAAGGTCAAACAAGAAATTTGGTATCCCAGCGGGACAGATTTCTACTGCAGCATCTCACACATATCTTGATGTATTCGTAGTTGCTGATGAATACTGTAATTGCTCCCATAATAATTTTTTTTTTTTCTGATCTAGTCAACTTAGCATAGATTGAAGATATTAAAATATCTGTTGAGTCCTAGCAATTGATCGAATTGTAAATTAAGGGAATGCTCAGTTTTAGACGGAATTTTAATATCGAAGTTAGATGTTGAAAAAATCCAGATTTTCCCATTATTAGCGCGAAAGGCTTTTGCAAAGTTTCAGAGGGTTTTATAATGATCCAATTCATAATTACTTACCATTGGCTCTAACAAAATTTAAAAAATAAGATACTATAAGCTTATTAATTTTTTTGACCTTCGCAAGGATGGTTTCCCTTTCATCCTGCAGATATTCCATATAAGGGACGTAGTCATTTACCCCGAAGATTTTCAAGATTTCTTGAAAGAAGGCAAAACCGAAGTGAACCTGAATCACGACGTAAAGCACCAAGGAGAAATTGTTACTGGCGTTTCTTGCCGCAAGTCACTACAATTTGTTAGTTGCTTTGTTGATTAAAACAAATTTCACTCCATATCCGTAAGAAATGTTGTTGGGCTGTAGAACCGTAGCTTGCTAGTATAGTCAGTCTTGTTTATTTAAATTATATGTTCTTCCACATTACTCTAATTGGTTTATTTTGTTTATTCGGTACATCAAAACTTGAAACGTGGCAATAGTTTGGTGAAAATGGACGGTGTGGTTTATATTTCACTCATGAAAATAGAATTTAATATGGCATTGTTATCAATATATGATAATTCTTTCAAAAACAAAAATCAAGTAGACTTAGGCTCCGTTTGGTTGGAATGAATTGGAATTGAATTAGAATTACAATCCAAAAAAAATTGAAATTAAAATATTGGGATTGCAATTCAATCTTAATTTATTTGTTTGGGAGATCTTAATAATTGACTAGAATTAAGGTTCTAATACCAATTCTTGCGTTTGGATGCTTCAAAATTTGGATACTTTAGAATTGAAATTAATTTGTTACTAGATAATTAATACAATTTATACTTCATGTCAAATTTTTTTTTTAAAAAAAAACTTAATTTCCTATGTCAAAATAATCTATCACGGATATGTATAAAACAAAAAAAAATCATTGTGTACATGTATATTAGATTACTTTGTTGTCCTTTAAACTAATCCTTTTGAAAAAATAATTTTTATTTAATTTGCTATATTATTTTGTGATTTATTATGTACACACTTTTTGTAGGAAACAAAAGAAACATTATTGCGTAAGAATTATTACTATGATATGTAAACATCCTTGAGTCCCTCTCTTTTATTACTTTTCAAAATTTTTAATTTTTGGTTTATTGATTTTTCCCTATATTAGTAAAAAATATTGTATATAATATAGATTCATTTTATGAATATTAATTTCTATTATATATGTTGACATTATTTTTTGGAATTTGCTTAAAATTTTTTAGTTTTAGTATATAGTTATATATGAAAAAACATATACTTAAAATTCAACTTACAGAATTTTTGATGAAAAAATGCCATGTATTATTTAATATATATATATATATATTAATATAGGTGTACATATGGAACAATTATAAAATATTTTTGAAAATTTTATGGTGTTTACTGTGTCAGTATATAATAAAAAATTCTAACCCAAAATTAAAATATTTATCTATTAATTTTTTTGGGACAATTATACTTTTGATTTTTTCTCAAAAAAATATAATGTTAATTTTAGATTGATTTCGTTGATGATGATGATGATGATAATAATAATAATAATAATAATAATAATAATAATAAGAAGAAGAAGAAGAAGACAAAAAGCTGAAAAAAAGAAAAACAAAACGAAAAGAAAAAGGGCAAGGGCTGAAAGCCAAAAAAAAAAGAAAAGAAAAGGACTTAAGGGAAAAAAGGAAGAGATGACCCGTTTATGTTATAACCCGGAAATGACCCGGTTTAGACCCGCGAATTTTTTTTTAATCCCTTGAATTTGAATTCCAATTATTTACCCCCACAAAAGAATTAAAATCAAAGAATTGAACCCAAAATAGTATTACAATTCCAATTCTTCCACTTCAATTTTTGTTAACCAAACACAAGAATTGGAATTAAAGAGCTCCAATTCCAATTCTTGGTCTCAATTCAATGCAACCAAACGGAGCCTTATAGATTTCCGACGAATTAATCGTAAATGGTTGGATTCCTTTTATCAACCTCGGCGAATTATTTTTCATTTCCTCACTTATTGACTACCGCACCCACCGTCAAATATCTCAAACAATTATTTTTCCATCCAACTCTCCCTCCGTAAAAGAAAAATTAATTCCATCAACAGTTGATAATAAAATCTTTAATCCTGCCAAAACAAGCTTATGCAGTGAACGTGTAGAGTAAACAGATCTAGGCAATTAACAATTCCATGATTCATCTTTTAAGCAGACCTCGTAAAGTCTAAGCATTTGACCGAGGTCATCAATATAAGAGAAAATGCATCACAAGATCCAACTACCAACTTTTGTAAATGTAAATTCCGCATAACGTCTTCCGTGATAAAGTCTACGATAGAGTATAGCATAAATTTGTTGACGTGAAAATCTCTAGGTCATTAGGGATCATTCCAAGTCATGATGATCACTATATTATTATGGTTGTACATGACTTGAATATCTTCAAAATGGTTCATTTGGTAAGTGTTGTAATCAAAGATTATGAAAGATTGAGACCAAAGTTAGGCGTGTTGAAATCAAGTCGGCGGAACAACGCAATCAATATTATGAGATCTCGTCGACCTCGAATGTCAGCTGACAATAAAATCGACAATCTATCGTTGACCTTGCCGTCAATGGATTTACGTCGACAACAAAGTTGACAAACGGTGCGTCGAGTACTTCGTCGAGGCAAGACAACCGACGGCAAAGTCAACAGCAGAACCTTAGTTTTCGAGTAACAGGTTTTCAACAATTTTTCTTGAAGTTTTACAAGATTTTTGGCCTTCCACATGTCAAATCAGACTCCACGGAGGATTTACAAGGTGGTGGATGAGAATTTGAATTTTTATTAAAGAGAAATTGTATTTTATTATGTTTTTCTTTTTGGACTAGGTTTTTTTTCCTATTTGTGTTGGGTTTTGAATTTTCCTTGATATATTCGACCCTCACACGTTTTTCTCATTTATTTTCCTAAGTTTTGGATTTTTTCTTAAAAAAAAGAAAAAAAAGAAAAAAAGATATAGATCGTACAAAAAGTAAAACTAGTATACATAGTTGCTGTTTTAAATTCCTATTAGAATTAGGGTTTGGAAAATCCCTTTAAAGTTGTTGGATGGAGATTAGGGTTTTCGAAAATTTATAAACCCTAGAAGTTTAGTTGGCCGAGAATTAGGGTTTTCAAATATCAATTACCCAAGTTCAAATATTTCTTTATATTGTGCTCCACAATTTGATCCTTGCTTTGCGAGATTTTTTTTAATATTTGTGACATCAATAATCTATTTTGTTTTCTTCATAGATTCGTTACAAACATTTAGGATATCATAAAATTCTTGTACATTCGTTTATTTATTTGCTTAGTAACCTCATTGCACAAAGATTAAAGACTTAAGGACCGTGGTAAAAGAAGAGTGAATCTTTCCCTTTTTACTATTTCTAAATCTATCTGAGAGTTATTGGGTGAGTGTTAGTTTAGTTGGGAAGGGGTTTACATTAAGGGAGTGAGTTCTTCGAAAACATTTTCTTGTGTGTGTGCTGGATTTAAAGATACATGGAGCCATGGTGAACAAAGAAGAAACATCTTCGACAGATGTGTCAAAAATCTTGGCAACCTTGATGCAAATATACATAAAAGTGGACCAACAAAATGAAGATCTTTATCAAATTCGAAGGAATGTTGTTGGAGAAGGAAATTGCATGGATAGTGCTTGCCTTGGACAAAGGAACGTACCATCTGATGATGGTATTGATGGTGGTTTCTGGAGGAGTACTTGCTACCAAGAAGATGATTATCAAGAAAGAGAGAGGATAAGAAGAATCCGATATTATGAGTCGATTGAAAAATATTGTGCACAAGAACATCAAGGTCCCTTCAAACCAAGTCAAGAAGCTATTGCAAAGACAATGATGATTAAAGAAAGAACAAGACTTTGTCTAGGTGAGCAAAAGAGACTTGAAGAAGAAAAAGCTAAAGAAGTTCAACGGCAGTTGAATACAAGTCTTGAGTATACGAAATTGTTGGTGCTTGAAGAGCAAAAACAAGCTCAAGCTAGAGCTATTGAATTACAAAGGCTTGAAGAGTTGCAACGTGCAAAAGAAAAAGAACTTGAATTACAAAGTTTTGAGGAGTTGCAACGTTCAAAAGCAAAAGAGCTTGAGTTGTAGAGGCTTGAAGTTGAAAAACTGAAGCAAGAATGTGAAGAATGGAGACATGACTTCGAGAGTGAGATACAAGATTTGGTGATTGAGCAAAATTTTTCTAACCAACATAATTCTTTCATTGTTTCTGTTTTTTGTTCACAGCTTGAAGTTATAGAAGAGCCTAAGGCTCCGTTTGATAATCACTGAAGTCTGAATCTGAACACTTAAAACTTAAGTCTGAAGTCTGAAGACTGAATTTACATTGTTTGATAAACACGTCCGAATTTAATGTCTAAATATTGAAGTCTGAAGTCTAAAGACTGAATCTAAAAGTAGATATTACACTTGGTAAATAATAAATATATAATTAAATTTAAATTATTACATATATATGTATACCTTGTTATTTAGCAAATTTCATGTATTTAAATTAGTTTAATTTGAATTTGAAAGTTTGAGATCTTTTATACTCATAATATAAATTCAACTTTAAGCACTCTTAATTAATTCATCTTAAGTAAATAAAAATTTTAAAACAACGTAAAAATAAGCGTCGATATAAAGACGAAGGAAAAAAAGAAAAAAAGAAAAAAGAAAAAAAAGAGTTATTACAGAAATTAAGTGATAAGTGATAAGTTGTAGGCCTATCACTTATTTTCTGGCTCATAATTGAACTGGACATTCAGACGCAATTAATTAATTCAGATAGTAAAATTCTAATTATCAAACGCACTTAATTTATAAGTACTTAATTAGTTTAGAACTTAATTCATTAAGACTTTTTAGTAGCGATTATCAAACACACTTAATTTCGTTAAGTACTTAAATAAATTAAGTCACTATATTAAGTGATTATCAAACAGAGCCTAAATCAATTCCTATAAAGTCTGAAATTCAATCACTTGAAGATGTTAAGTAGAAGCATTGCATCCTTTTACATTGTTTCAGGAAGTTGAACACATTGAGTTTGTGTTTGGTGACGTCTTTTCCAAGAGCGAATTGGTTTTATATCCATTCAACCATTCTGAAATTTTTGTTGGCCAATGTTCATATGTGAAGAAGCAAAGGAAGTGTGTGAAGAAATTGATCCTCCATAATTAGATGTTGCAAGATTAGAGGATGAATCTTTTTGAAGAAAGGGGGAATGACGTGAAAATCCCTAGGCCATTAGGGATTATTCCAAGTCATGATGATCGCTATATTATTATGGTTATACATGACTTGAATATCTTCAAAATGGTTCATTTGGTAAGTGTTGATATCAAAGATGACAGTAGATTGAGACCAAAGTTAGGCGTGTTGAAATCTAGTCGGTGGAACAATGCAATCAACATGATGAGATCTCGTCGACCTCTAATGTCAGCCGACAATAAAGTCGATGGTCTATTGTCAACCTCGCCGTCAATTGATTTATGTCGACAACAAAGTCGACAAAGGGTGTGTCAAGTACTTCGCCCAAACAAGACACCCGACGGTAAAGTCGACAGCAGAACCTTAGTTTTCGAGTAACGGGTTTTCAACAATTTTTCTTGAAGTTTTTCAAGATTTTTGGCCTTCCACATGTCAAATCAGACTCCACGAAGGATTTACAAGGTGGCAGATGAGAATTGGAATTTTTATTCAAGAGATTATATTTTATTATGTTTCCGTTTTAGACTAGGTTTTGTTTCTTATTTGTGTTGGATTTTGAATTTTCCTTGATTTTTTTGACCCTCAAATGTTTTTATTATTCATTTTAGTATACTTTTAGTATTAAATAATTGTGACATGGGTAATTATTTAATTATTTCTTAATTCTTATGTTTTAGGAAACTTATAGTTCAAGAAATCCGAATAAGAGTTGTAATCGGATTTCTCTTCCTCCTTGTCCGACATAGACCCTTCCTTGGCCTATAAATAGAGCTCTTGGTCATGGCTTTGAAGGATAATATGATATGCCTTTGATGAATTATTATTCAATACAAACTTGTGAGGCAAACTCCTTGTTCCTTGACCTTTTGAGGTTATTCGGCTTTTTGCAATAACTAGGGTTTTGCATTAAGTAGCAAACGTGCATCCAATGGTAGTGTACTTGTTTGTGATGTTCTTTAGGTGTCATTGTAAGGGAGCACATCTATCCATCGTCATCATAATTGTTAGGTGGTGGTTGTTAGAATCGTTACTCTTGGGATTACATCAATATCACATTCTTCCGTTCCTATCTGTTCATCCTTTTGTTTCGGATTTTTGTGGTCCGAACCTCTTTTTGGTTCATATGTTTGTGGCTATTTTGGTGTAAGAATTCAAGTCTTGGAGTTTGCTTCCGCGTTCATTGGTAATTTTCATATCATTCAAAAACTTTGTTGTTTTCACGAAAGATGATGCATTAAAATTTTATATTATCACTGACAGATTAAGATCACTTGTGACATATAAGCATGGTAGGGGGACTGCACTTACCCCAAGCCTTTCAGACGGCCGATGCACAAACTAGGCCTGTCGATCGGGTCATTTTATCGGGTAAACGGGTTTGCATATTTGGTTATTCGGGTTAACCGGTTAAAATGGATTAACCTGAATCAAATCAAATTTCCTCCTCTAATAAAACCCCAAAAACCGACTTCGGTAATTCGGGTTTTGGGTCGGGTCTTCGGGTGCACCCGACATAAGAATCCAATGAGTAGTTTGACGGATAGCACGCTATATCAAATGACAAAAATCACAAGAAACCCATAATTAGAAAAAGATTCAGATTCACCCTGCTAAGAACAATTAATAAAACAAATTGATTATAATAAACTTTCACGTATGTGTTTACCGAGGCCCTTCTTCATTCAGTATTCAAGTCAGTAGAAGCTAATCCCACTTGCTAGAAATCGGCCTTAAGGAAACCACCACCAATCCAAGAAAACAGTGTAAAAAAAAAACTAACAAACACAAGAAATCTGATTAGCAACGAGCTTTGCCATGCGATCGGAGACCAATCCAGATATGGGGGGAAATTCAGCCGGAGCCTCGAGCCAAATAAATTACTAAACCCACACAGATCTCTTCAATAAATCCCATAGTAACACACTAAGCACTTAGATCTGATGATGAAGAACATCACCCAAATGGATTTGAAGGTGAATCTTGGTGAAACCCAAACTTGTTTACGTGAAGGATGATGAAGGTCGAAGGAGGTGGAATAGGTGGTTGGAAGAAAATCTCGACTGAGTTCGGATAATTCGGGTGTATAATGAACTACCCGACAATACTCACTGAACTAAATGACTAATTCACTTTTTGACCAAATAGGAACCAGTAAACCGATTTAAGTGCACCCAAAATATAAAAGTAAGTTTGGGTCGGTTCGGGTCTCGGTTTACCTGACCCAATGAACAGGCCTAGCACGAACCACACCCGAGTAATCCAAGACCGATGTAACACATTTCATAATGTTATTTATCAACCGAGTTTTTAAATTTAATTTAGTTGTAATGTGTGTTTTGTATATAGAGGAGTTGAGTGAAGAGTAGATATTTTCACGGTAAATTATTGCTGTGTATATATCTGGACATAATTATTATTTTTTTAGAGGCTATGATCCTGAAAAGAAATGTTTGTTTGCACCAAATCTGCCCACCCCTTAGATATGTAGATAGACTATTTACACCACTTAGAGAATGGAATGACTTGTATTAAGCATTCATTAATGAGACTATTACATTAATTATCACATTGACAGCACCAAATATGGACATTCTTCACATATTTGAGCAATCGATCATACGCTTCCAATTTCATTATCCCGAATTCTCCACGTCTTATATTTTTCTCGTGGAAGATAACATCATATTAATATTGTTCATCTTAGCAACATGGGGTCTTTTTTATAAAAAATTAAATTATGCTTAATCCCTAAAAAAAGATAGTTACTTCTCTTTAGTTAATTTAATGGTGAATATTGATACTGTCGTAGAAATCCTTAATATACAAAAAAAAACCCTAACAACCAAATCATACATTTGTTGCAAATTTTTCAAGGGTCATCTAAACAAAAACTAAACGAAGTAATTTTGCGCAAAAAAAGGCAGGGAAGGATGACCTTGAATCTTTGATGAAAAATATATCTAGGGTCATCTGCCCCATTTCTTGATGGATGGAGTAACCCACGTCCCATCAATCCAATCTTGATAAATCCTCAACCTGTCAATCCCATAATTACGAAGTTGTTCTTCGTTCCTCTCAAAATACACATTATACACCGATCCAATTTTCTCAATTATCCTCCCAACCCGGCATCCATCATTATGGAACACATCAACTGCTTGATCCAATAGGTTGGTACTTAGTTCGAGCTACGAGGTTTGTACCATTTATCATTTATTTTTTCTTGGCTTGAAAGTTAACGATTCCGACTTGCCTAAATACTAAATTTCAAAGAATCCTTTAAGAAAAGAAGCTATTTTTGGGTCTGTCTAGCTATTCAGCACGATGTCCAGAGAATACAATATATTTATGCTTCCATTTTGATTTTTTGTCAGAAATAACAAAGACTCGTGTAAACATTAAACAAGGTATCTATCATTAAAAAAACGTTATGTCGGATTTGATCAGGCATGCAATAAAAAGATTAAATATTGATTATAAACTCTTCTAGCACATGCCCGCAGGCCGCATTTCGCACGATGGTTTTCTATCATTGTGTTGCTTTTGTCTATAGCTTATGAGAACTTGTAGTTAGAATAGAACAAATATGTTAGAGACATTCCCATCAAATTATTGAGAATATATAAACAATTAGAAGCATATCTTAATCCGTAGTGGCAATAATATTGATTCGAGTTTGGTCTTTCAGATAATTTCGTCAAACTTTTGAGAGAACCTCTAAACAACATGGAGCAGAAATCTGACACGAAGGCTAATTTCAGGACCGTAACCAATTTATATTAGGATTTCTGATTCCAACTACCACGGAATAGGAAACCAGGTTTTAGAGTTTTTAAACAATGTTGGGCAACGCCAAATAAAGTGTAATAAGCCCAAGTTACTTTAACCATAATTAGATCAAGTAATATCGAGCTATTTTTTCGAGTAATGGATATCAGAAAGTTTCTGATTGGAATTCCTTTAAAATTTAGTTGATTTAAATGAAATGGCTATGGTGGTTGCTTCCTACTACCGAAACTGGAATTTTAAGGGACGCACCCATTAAGTTATGGATAAAAGTTCAAGCAGAAAAAAGGAATGCTATTTGAAGAACTAATCAACGACGCTTTCGGTCGTTGGTCGTCGACGGTCATTGACTTAGAAGCATTTGTATAATTTTACCGTATTTTTTGTGTTTATTAGATGACATTTTACTATAAAAATAAAAAAATCTGTATTTCACACGACATTATACCATATACATTTTTTTTTGTTTTGCCTATTTCCTTTGATGTTGTGGATTTAGTTCATCCTAGCTATGTATAAAAGCCCTAAATAATTAATATTGAAATTCCATAAAAAAATAGTTTGGTTTTTTTATTAAATTGCTTCAATCTGGAATAACATTCGTCATACTCCAATGTAAAAAGGATTCCAGCGGTGCGAACTAGACAAGTGATATTCAATATTTTTCTACAAAAAAAAAAAGCGTTCTCCATCGAAAAATAACAGTAATACTTTCTAAGGAGCGCATGCACAGTGAGACCACCTGCTTCTTAACTCTCCCATTCCTCTTTAATCGTTCACTTCTACCCTTTATCTTTTTTTAAGGAATCTAAGGAGCCCCTGCTGTTGTAGGCAAAGAAAATAATAATTGAAATAATATTATTACTAATAATGGTGTTAATAATAATAATAATAACGATAACTCAAATCATGTAGCAACATGTAATTTGCATGCACGAAAAGATTTGAAGACTCATTTATGTATTTTCAAATAAAAAGGTTAAATGTCTATTTTTATTTTTATTTCAATGTGTCACTGAGTTCATAGTCAAGGCATGCATGTTGGACAGGCTTTAAATTTGGAACCTTATTAATATAATTGAGGCCAATTTCGGAAATGCTGCAAAATGAAAAACTCTCTCTTTTGAAATAAGTTGATGTTATAGGCGTTTTATTTCCATTCATAATACTAAAAATATAAAACAAGCTCTATTGCTTCGACTTTTGAGGTAGTACATGATTGTATTGTGGGTTGTAATTTTTCTTTTGACCCATTCAAAATTTAAAATATGACCGTTACAATAGGATGAAGTCTAATATAACATTTTCTTATGTTATTTGTGCGACTTCAGTGCAACTGAGCTAAATTAGATCAGAACTGTGCAACTAATGTAAATACTGTAGAACCCGCCTTGTATCAAGAAAGGAAAAGTTGCAGATTCTTGGTAAAAAGAAGAAGCCAAAAGAGGGAAGTGAGAGTTTTTTGAATGATTTATTGTGATTTCATACCCGAAGAAACTTGTGTTCTTTTGAGAATAATCGATGTCGTAACTGACCAACCTAAGTAGTTAGTCCAGCTTTTGCCCTATAAATGCACCCAAACAGAACACATCCTAAGCATAAATTAGGTCAGTTCCAAAACAAATATCCGATTATCAGAAAAGGTCCAGAAGGGAAAAAAAATGGGCGACAAGGAATTTTGAGATTTTCAAGAAAGGATTGTGGAGGTCCCGGCCCTCCGGGAAAAGACAAATAAGGAGATCAGGGAAATGAATATCTCGTTGATGTTGCTGGAATGCACTAGAAATGAAGAAAGGCTGGAACTCCTTAGGAATCTAGCTAATTCAAACCAAAAAAATTCTGAAGAATCTTCTCATCAACGTCCTCCCAGAGAAGGGGTTGACCCTGATTTGTCTCTTGCTCCGGTCGACGGTGAGAAAGTTAAGGGTCCAATGGAGACTGTGGCTGATGGTGATGCACCAAGCAAAAGTGGCTAGCGGTAGGAAGTTATGTGTTGCCGTCCATTTCATTAAAACTATTGTTGTTTTATTTTGTTTCTGTGTTGTGTTTTTGTATTAGGATTTCATGTTGAATTGAATCTTGTGTCTGTTTGTTTTGCTTTTTTTGTTTTTTTTTTTTGTTTCCTGGGGCTGGGGTGTTTTATCAATAACTTCTTCTTATTTGTGGTTGTTGTTCAATGGAGTAAGACAGTTCCTTAATGAATGGACTTAATTTATGTGACAGTTCCTCGTGGACAAAAGATTTCGCATTATTATGCATTATATGTTGTACCCGTAGGTTATCCGCCAATTATTTTATATACATATATTCTATATATTTCAAATTGAGTATTTTGAAGCTCTGCGTGCGCCTTCAGTTTGATGCCGAACAACATTTCATTTGAACCAAAAAAGAAAGCCACTGAGTGTGAAATATTGCTAATTGGTTGTTAAAATTATTGTCTCTGTCCTAAAAAAATAATGCACACTGAATTGGTTAATCGATATTGCATGCAATTGATGTTTTTTTCTAACGGGGTTCTACTATTGCTTCATTATTTGGTCAGCTAAAAGGGCTCCCCACGATCCTCATCAATTCCTAAATTCCATCACATGCCATAGTTTACGTTCTCGTTGACCTTGATCAGTAACTTTATAGGTCCAAATGTAGTGCTTATACATGTTTTAAAGACAAAAAAAATGCCAGAAACCAAGGATTATTTTTTTCTTTCCATAATAAGTGTTCTGTTGACCTCATTTTAATAGATTAATTAATAATTCAAAATTATATAGCTAACTAGATGGAATGAGAAAATTAAAAAGAGAGAACTCCAAAGAAGAAGGAAAAGGGTCACACCGAGATTGTGTTCGATAAACCCTATGCTTCTGTTTAAAGAAGTCCTAATTACGTGTTTGGTATCTTAGTTGAGACGGATATTTTCGCATCCGTTTTTAGATTTTGCATGCTGCTCATTATGAAGTCTCATCGTGCTACTGGGAAGAAATCTTGGAGTTCATGAGAGTTCAAATATTTTAAAGTCTGCTTAAAATTTCGCTAGCCCGCATGTTGCACAAGATTTTTTCTTTTAATTTTGTTGGTGTGTGATGCTAAGACAATTGGTAACTGGAATAAAAATTTCATTTACAAATTTCTATCTAGATTTATGCCCAAAAAAGAAATGTATACCATCAACCCTTACGAACGAATTCACGTTTGAAAATCTGAATAATATGTGGTTTATCAATCATTTTTTGCTTCTTAAAAAACAAAACAAAGAATTTAATCTAATAAAAGAACGGGGATTCTTCGCCTTGTAATCGCCAAAATAATACTTCATCCGTCCCATAATTATTGTACAGTTTGAGTTTTCATTTCTAGTTCAAATTGTACTAAAAGTGAAATCTCAAACTGCACAATAATTTTGGGACTGAGGGTCTACAAGATTATTGCAAGAAATTGCTCCAATCACGAATCAAAACCTACACTGGAATTTATTAACTCCTTTGCTAATCCATAATCTAAATCGTGTTCGTTTGTTTTTCTGGGGAAGTTGTGTTTGTTTGACCAAATAGGACCAATATTCCTTGGTCAAGGGGAACGCGATACGCATCGATTATGCATGGTGAGTGGGGATTTAAGAACAACCTCAAGATTATTCGTGAGTGATAAATTATTAATATAACATCTCTTTCTTACCACAACATAGATATATTTTGAATCAGCGAATTTTATCACAATAACATATAGCAAACTAGATAAAGAATAACAATGGAATATAAAAACTCTGGAATATACTTCCTCCCTCATGAGAAATTACTGCACTTTATTTAAGTAAATTAAACTAGTTTATAAAACAATGTAGTTCTTTTTTTCGCTTTTCTGAGCGCAGAAGTATGTCGTTCTTCTACGCAGTTAAGGATATACACTCACATATTTCGCAATTATTTTAGAGCCTTTAAATATGAAATAGTGAACCAAATAAAACATATTTTTTATAGAAGCAAATATACATTACTAATTAAATTTTGTTTTCTTAAGAAATAATTTAATTATCACACAGAAAAATGAACAAAAAATTATATATGAGCCCATATTTTTTATGCTGCGTAAGATATTTTGTTGAAGACATAGTCTACGGCAGCTTAAGCCTGCAGTTCGCACAACATTTGCGAACAACATTGTTTGCTTCATTTTCAACTGGTAACTGGAATCCCCTTTTATTAATCTCAATATATTGTTTTCCCATTTCCCAGTTACCGCCCCTACCATTAAATAATTTTTTATCGTGTAAGGACTCAAGTCTACTTTCAAATATGGTATATCATTCGTCTTTGTTTAATAAATACTTTGGCAGTTATTTTTTAATACAAATTCATGATTTTTTAAAATTAAATTATTGTTTTCATTAGTGTCCAAATATATATACACGCAATTGATTTAATTTATTCATTTCACAACAACATTTTGTTTAAAAGGTTAGGCCAGCTAGGAAGGTGTGCCAAGCTGAAATTGAAAGACTCCATCCACTTTTAAAAGTCATACAATCAAGCTATTTGCAGAACGGAAAATGGAACATAAAAGACGTGTTGCAACATCAAATGGAAAAGTTTTTGACATATTCCTTTACATTGCAAAGGTTTAAGAATAAACGAAATGATTTGACCTCGGGTGCTGTTACAAGGGTTATGGTATCCTAATTTAATGTTTGGGTTTATGTCATTCTTTTCAAAGGGGTACGGTATGCTTAGTTCTGATATTCTTGTAATGGATATCTGACTGAAAGTTTCTAATTTGAATTCCATGATTTTTACTTGATTTAAAAGAAATGGCTATAGTGGTTGCTTGCCAGTGTCGAAACTGGAAGTTTAAGGAATGCACCCGATAAAAGGAATCATTTTTATAGCAATTAAAGCAAAAAAAAAAAAGGAATGCTATTGGGAGAACTAATCAACGAGGCTTAATTAGGTTGTCGACGGTCAGAGACTTTAGATTCACTGTTTAGGGTTTACCTTGTACCTCTAACTTAGAAGCATTTGTATAGTTTTACTTTCTTTTTTCTTTTTTATTTTATTTGACCTAGCTAATCCAAGAAGTTGGCCATCACGATCAAAGCATTCTCTCAAAAAGTTATGCCTTTTGGCACAAAATATGCGAGTCACCATCAGCATGTGTAAAGAGAAACGAACACAGTAGATGATGGTCTCGCTAAACTTGCAAATTCGCTCCGAACCACTTCACAATATTCTCATGATAACTTGTCTAATAGTATAAAGGATGTAGTTGAATTGGATCAAAGTCAATTTCCATATGTAAGGAAAAAAAAGTAGGTTTCACTACTTCTTATTTAAAATCTGTTTTGTTTTTTCATAAAAGTTACAGGGTAATGTCCCTATTTCTCCAAAGGGGCTAGTTGATATATTTACTCATGGCAGATAAACGTATGTAGATAAACGTATGTATCTACACATATTTTCACTTGTCCTACAGTTTGGAAACTTTAAAAAAAGACTCATTTGCACCAACGCTGCACATTCTCTTAGATTTGTGCAATCTTATTTATACACATTTTAGCTATTTCGCTTTTCCAAATTCACTATCTCTAATATTTGTGTTACGGAAGAATTGATGTTGGAATATCATATTAATTATGTTCATACTTTAAATACCAAACTTTTGTTCTAACTAATATTAAATTCTTCAGATTTTCCCGTTTTGACATTGATACTAGTACCAATCCTTAATACGTAAAAGAAAAACCTTAAAGCCAAATCAAACATTTTTTGGCAAATTTTACGAGTGGAACAGAAATTAAAAACTAATGAAAAAAGTTGAAGAACAAAGTAATGGTGGTCAGAATTGGGTATTAATTTTTTGTGGAGATTTGCTGTGGAATTATGCTCAACTTTGATGGTGAAAAGTCAGTTCGGTCTTTTTTTGTAAAAAACATTTGTATGGTTGTTAAGGACAATATGCTATTAACAGCCCGGTTTGTGCACGACCCCCATTTTGTTTTCATTTTTTTTTTACATTGACGGCTTTGGACTTTGGTGCATCATAGAAAAGGTCTATGAATGATAGATTTTTTCATAGTTGTTTGTAACCATACTATGAGGCAGATGGTTTACAGTTTTCAGCAATGAAGCCATATAGAAAACATTGATCTTTCAATATTTCCATTTTTATCATAGACTTCAGCATACAATCATGTATCCACGACATCTACCTTCTCCTCGCTTGTTCTTCTTGATAGTGCTGTGAAATTCCATCATTTTGTCTCTCCATATTATTTTCTCCAGCTCGCTGATATCCATCGGCTCATCAGTGCTCTCATCCTCCCTCAACCTTCCATTTTTTCCGCCTCCTAATTCATGTCTTCTTCTCCATAACCGGTTGAAAGGGGATCCAAATCATCAAATAATCCCATTTCATCTAAGAAAGCAACATAAAAGAATTGGAATATGTTGCTTTGGATTTGATCTCAGATTGTCTATAATCAAGCAATCAAGGTCTGCAAAATGATGAGAAGGGAATACATTAAATTTGATATCACCGGAGAACACTAATGTGCATATAGAAGCCATATGTGCATCTTGGATTTGAAAACACTATCAAGGCTAAACACAGCATTCCACATGAAGAATTCTGACCCCGGCCAAAATGATACTCAAAATCCTTGTATAACTGATACATGCCAACATAGAGCTTACTTTCCTAATAACAAAAATTCTTCCTCCATTATCAGCCAGTAACCGTGATCAGCAGTTGAAAAAACAAATGGAAAAATGCAATAGTTTTTTTTTTTTTAATTTTTTTTTTGCTGAAAATGCAATCTTCAAACCTGGAGGACGCGTTATACCATTTTTATAACTACTGTACAAAAATTTATAGAACTTCAAAATTATGAAGACACTGAAGTTGTCCGCATTTTGATCGCTAATAAATATATACATAAAGTTTCTGCTTTGGCGCACATGCACAAATTATGCCCAATTAATCTTAACATATTGAATTCTGATATTTGTAGTTTGTGCTAGTACAAATTTCAATAACTTTTTTTTTTTTTTGGATAGATGAAGTATTGTAAAGATTTTTCCACAAAGTTAATTTCGGTGGTCTAGACATTAAAATCATATTTTACACATATAACACCAATTTTATCCCTTAACTTTCTTTCTATCCTTAGATTTTTCTATTGTAAAGTTTATGATTCAATTTGGCTGTAAGGGAAAAAAACACATTATTCGTGGCTGATAACCGTACCAGATAATCCATATAATATTACAAATTACCGGGATGTTGGTGATCATGTCAGCCTGTCAGGGCCGACAAATATGTCCAAGACCATCCCGGAACTGATCAAAATGCTTCCTAAAAACTTTGCCTTTAAATTTGAATATAATTTTGACCTGGATGTAATTAAGATTAAGGCAATGGGCAAAAGCGATGGCATGCAACGACCTCATTGTTATCCTTCATGGTTAAGATGGTTGGGAGATTTCTCACTATTCGAATGCTTGCTTCCTCATGATCCTCCGTTTCTTCTTTGATTAGTAGATTTTTGAAGAAAGAAACCGTCTCAGCCTCTATATCCTCCCTTCTCGTTATCCATGCACCCGAATTACCCCTGATTTTATGAATACCAAGCCTCGCCTTTTTTTCAATCAAAGATGCATGAAAATAAGGTGTGTTAGCGCCTCCATCTCGCAGCCATTTTTGCCTTGATTTCCGTTGAAGAAAATCTTCCTGTTCTCTAAGTTTCAAAAGGAGATGACTTGTGATTTATGCAACTGAATTCTGGCCATGTCGGTTCCAGTTTGATCAAAATTCAGCTTCTTTTATTGGAACCTCCTCCTCAGCCATTTTTAAATTCTGAAAAACATCTCCAAACTTGAGCTTGTTCGAATCCTTGTCCCAATCTTCCTGAACAATTCTCTGAAAATCGTCCCGTCGTGTCTAATAAAGATACAGAAGCCCATGGGGTTCCACCTCAAAACCAATTGGCAATGAGGAGAGTAGCTCATGAAGCTTATATATTGATACTCAGAGTCTCCCAACACTGATGTGGGATTGGGACTCTTTAATACTCCCTCGCAAGCCCAACGTATTTTTTGGGTTGGGCTTGTCATATTTTTTTCAGTCCAACCACCGCCTCACGTCTCAGCCCTATTTTTTTGTTGGGCTTTTTGGAGTCCAAATATCGGTGGGCTGGCTCTGATACCATAAAGAAGCCCATGGGGTTCCACCTCAAAACCAATTGGCAATGATGGGAGTAGCCCATGAAGCTTATTTATTGATACTCAGAGTCTCCCAACACCGATGTGGGATTGGGACTCTTTAATACTCCCCCACAAGCCCAACGTATTTTTTGGATTGGGCTTGTCCTATTTTTCTCAGCCCAGACACCGCCTCACGTCTCAGTCCTATTTTTTTGTTGGACTTTTTGGAGTCCGAATATTGGTGAGCTTGCTCTGATACCATACAGAAGTCCATGGAGTTCCACCTCAAAACAAATTGGCCAATGAGGGGAGTAGCCCATGAAGCTTATTTATTGATACTCAGAGTCTCCCAATACCGATGTGGGATTGGGACTCTTTAATAGCGTCCACATTTTTTGGAAACAAAAAATGCTAAGTCTCGTTTCAGCATCAACCCTAAACTGATGGAAGAGGGGGCCGTGATCAGATGTCGTGCTGTTTAAATATCTAACCGACGACGCTTGAAAGAAGTCCATCCAATCCGAGTTAAAAATAATACGATCCAACCTCATAAGAACTCTTCCGTTTTGCGGATTTTCTGCCCAAGTGAAAATATTTCCAAGTGGTGGTAAGTCAGTTAAATTGCAGCTGGTTATCCATTGATTAAAATCATCCATGGCGCCCCTGTTAGGTTGTGGATTTCCTTCATATTCCTCCTGATTCCGTATAACGTTAAAATCACCAGCAATCATCCATGTATTCCAGCATTAGCGGTGCTAAAACCTTCCAATTCGGCCCATAAACATTGGCGTTCATGTAGTGTAGACTTTGCATAGACAGCAGATATGATCATCTTTTTTCAAAATTTCAGATTATCAACCTCAAAGTGAATAGCTTTGTCTGAACCCCCAATCAGTCTAATTTGCCAAGTAAAACTACAAAAGAAATAGAGTGCTACAATACAAAATTTTTAAAACGTCGTCGAGAGGCTTTGTTCCCGACTCCGCGTATATTCCATATTTAAGAGTTAGATAAAAACCATATACAATCAATTGGTTGCATACTATCCAAAACTATACTCTAATTACTCCGGGCCACATCAATAAACCCTAAATTGTCTTGCAAACATTTATATAATAGAAATTTAATTAGAACTATGTTTGTGGCATTCTATCCGCAGATTAAAGTTAATGAAAACATAATGATAAAAAGATTAATTCATAAGTAGAACTACATTTGTTGCATTATATAAACTTATTGGGTATCCAGAAAAAAAAATAAAACCTGATTTTACTAACCAAGTTACTTTTCTATTAATAAAAGTAAGAAACTCAAAAAACTTCAAGAATCCCTTAAAATTCTCATTGACATCGACATGTAGTGCACATTTGTCAACAAAAACAAAAAAAAAATAATAAAAACAAAAGAAAAGGCAAACACTAATATTGTATCCTGGTCAGCCATGGCACCCAAAACAGATAATCTTAGTCCCATGATAAGAATAAGAAGACTCGATAGGTTGGTAAAAAAAAATACAACTTTCTAACAATTTCTTCTTATTTTTCAACTTAATTATCAAAACAAATTGATTTAATCTCTTAAACTTAAATCCATAGGTGTGTACACCAAAAAATAAATAAATAAATAAATTCTTACGTGATGTAGACAGATGTTGGCTTTATTGGTTACTAAAATAATACACAAGCACAAAGCCATGTAGTTTCAGTAGGCATTCTTTTTAAGAGATGTTATAAAGGTTGACTCGATCTTATTAAAATGTAATGATATATTATCAACGTTCTATTAAATTCATTACCTACATTACAGTGATGGGAATTTTAAACATTGAATGGCTTCTGTTCTCGTAAAATAAAACAAAATAATAATAAATAAATGTTTGCTCAAAGAAAAGAAAATACTATGAGAACCATAGAACTTTTAATCAATATTATAGTAGATGAGGTGATGGATAATTCCATTATAAATTAAACTATTTAGTCGAGTTTTTCGTAATAATAACGAAATAGAACTTAAAAGGAATAAAAGTTTCCAATAATTGTAAAAAGAAACTTTACATGTAGAAGAGCAACCTAGACTATAATCGCCTCTCCGGTAAAATGAAAGTGTATAAAAAAGTAAAGACAAACGAACTTTACTAGTCTATAGAGCATTATATATACATATATATATATATATATATACGCACACATATACGTGGGTGCATTTTTATTTCAGTTGCACTAACGAATCTGGCGTGATTTTGATTTTGTTAAATGGAGATTTTTTTTTTAATTTGTAGAGTTTGGAAAAATAATAAATTAAGCCTTGTTTTAGGCCATTTGTGTGCGTATTCAACGTTAATTAAACACGCTTTATGACATTTTGGTTTCAAGCAAAATAATCTATAAAATGGGGCATAATTATAGTTTGCTTTATTAGAACCTACAAACTTCTAGGATCGCTTTGGAGATTGTCAAAAGACTGCGGTTTGAGTGAGGAACTTGCCTTTTACATCAGGTAAGTCTTCTTTTCTCTCAAAATGATCCATGAGCAGGGTGTTTTGCACGTGGATTTGAATGGTGAGACCATCCTGGTGGACCAGTCTGGATGCATCAAAATTACTTGCTTTGGCAAGGTGAGCCAAAGTGGGGCAATTATTAGGGCCCCCCAGTATTTGCCTCCTGAGACTTTTTTTTTTTAATTTGAGATGGTCACCTTTTACCTCAATAGCAGTGGAAATTTGCCACAAAAATATATATTTTGTTTGTTGGTAATATCATGTCCACCTTTGTGCGTCATGAGCTGGAAAAGGTTATTGTCAAAGTTTCCCCAGGCATACCAAGTTTGGCAAGGCCAGCAATGAGCAATGAGTACTGAACGACACGCAAAGATTTCATGAACCAGTGTTCAAATAGCAATCCTCATCAAAGGGCAACAGCCAGTGAGCTTTTAGCTCATCCGTTCATCACTGAGGTTACCCGCACTTGCAAATGTCAATACTTGGACTACCATGAGGCTTTTTCTCCTTAAAAAAAAGCTAGAAAACCAAAAAGAGAGACAAGCAAGGAGTTACTCACGAAGATGGAGCTACAAACTTTGTCTTCTCCATTGTAATCAACGAACGAAGAAAATGAATAGAATTACTTTTTCCTATGGAGTTACGAAACATAATTCCCCAATTCTCACCTTTCTCGATTCTGTTAAAGATAATTATCATGGAAGGGATATCATCAAGAAAAGGATGGATAAGAGCTGGAATGATAAGTGTTGACTAGTGGATAATTTAGTTTTTTTATTATTATCTAGTAGTGAAAATAGTTTTTTTTTAATCAAAAAAACTATTTTATTGAAAATAAGGAAAAAAAAATAGGGCAGCGAATATACTAAACCCTATATCAAATACAAATTCGACCTTAAAGTAAAGTTTAATCATTGCTCAATCTAGCAGACCGACGAACTTGAATTTTTTTTTTAGCCTTGGCCTTTTTCGAGCGATTTTGATATGTTGGCGCTGAAACCTCACTATAAAAAGACTTTTGTTCCATTGAGTATTCCGTATCGAATTCTTCATCATTGGAACCACTGAACCATGATTTAGTCCTCCTTCGGAATTTAGTTCTTCAATCGAAGAACTTTGGTTAAAAAGCAAAGTATTATTCCCTATCTCCATATCATCCTTAGACAAATACGTTTTTCGCCCATAATTGGCAGTAGAACCGAAAATTCTGGAGCTGCCGAATTTAACCTTTGATTGGAGCAATTACTAGAGATATTTGGGGAAGAATCTTCTTTTTCTAAACTTGAGGGAGACATTTGTTGCGCAGGAGAGTTTGAATTAGACTTTTCCTTAGTCAATTTTTTCCCCGATGATGTCGCAACAGCCGCAACAGACGCAGGCACAATTGACGCGCAGCTCAGTTGCGAATTAGCAGGGTTAGGTGGAGTTCCCCGATTTTCCTCCAATGCGGTGGATGCTGCCATTCTTCCATTGCTGAAAGTTAAGTGTCTTCTCTCTAGGAGGATTCAATTTGGGCTGTAACACCGGAATCATATATGTGACAAAATTTGTTGATTGTTTTCAAAACATATGTTGAGTAACGTGGTTCAGTGTAGGTCTAAAAGACAAGTTTCTTTAATGGTGGGAATATGCCTTTGAAATCAGGTACTAGTTGGAAAAATGGATATTTTTTGTTACTTTACTGAAATGTATAGCTGGACAACTTCATGCTAATTTTTGTTAAGTGAGCAACTTTAACATTATTAATCTCGAGCTTGCTATCAACAGAGGTTGTTTTCCACTTTACCGAAAATAGTTGTACAACATGTTGATTGGCTCCTTCCAAACATTGGTTTTCACTTTTAGAAATTCGCAATGAGCTATTAGTAATTCGTGCCATGCAGTTCTATATATGTTCTACATAGAAAATTCTTATGTATTGGTGGTATGCTAAGAGTTACAAGACCATTCATAAGAATGTGGGAGATTTCAAATGTCGGTTGTGGGATTTGGGAGTTGGAAGTGAAGGAAAACAATGGGCAGTAGCAAGTGATATGAAATTTAATACATCACCAATTTGGAGACCCCTTAAACTACTTAAGTGAATAAGGGTCCTGAAGCGTAGTATCATTTGAAGGAAACTTGTGCCATTACTAGTCTTCTTCTAGCATTCAAATCATAACAGTGTTTAAGGGACAAATATGGTTATTTTTAGAAAATGTTGCACATTGATTAGTGAAAAAGGCACAATCTCAAGAATCGTATAGTTAATAATCAAATTGTAGATCGTGAATGAAAAACAATAGATGGTACATATCAATTACAAAAAGTAGAGAGCTCCCTTTTAAATGTTCCTCGTAAAAGTTCTCATTTTATCAGGCTTGAGGATAAGTATTTTTTATCACGCTTGAGGATAATTATTTGATAGCGATCTCGTAGACGGATGATATTTTGTTAATGAAACCATTAACTAGAATGTATGAAAAAGATGTTTAGATGTGAAACTATAAAACTATATGATTTTCTTTTAGGAAATGAGCTGTCTTGATTGGAAAAGATAACAACTTCCTCTAACAACGGGGGACTTCTTTGCAATTTACATCCAAAGCCTCCAAAATATTTTTTTAAAAAAATATTATTTCCCACATCTCTCATTTTACTACTGTAAATTTTTATTTTTGAATTGTATTTTCTTTTTCCTTATGGATGAACCATCCATTTGCATATTTACAGATAATTTTTTCAAGTATGTAATTCAAAGAACCAATTAATGTTTTGAAAATATGGATAATTATACTGCATGTTTTCTTTGTTAAGCAATTACTGGTATAAGAAAACCGTCCAATGATAATATTTTACCGGTCAAGGTGGTACAAGGGGATAAAGGTGAGAAGAGTAATACCATTTCACCGATTGAATTAGACAAGAATCAATCGGAGAAGAGAGATCTTCAATTTGGGGAAAGTTATTCTAGGGTTAGGGCAAGGGTTGATGAGTCAAAATTGCGGTCAATAAATGCTACAAACTGTGGAGCAGAGCAATTAAAGGCACAAGCAGAATCTGAGTGAGATTTTAGGCATTAATATGTCACGCAAGCTGGAATGGCCACGATCAGAATAGTGAAGAAGCTCAAAAAGGGTCGTGTGCCATTAGACTACATCGAAGCAGAGACAAAAGATGGATTTCAAGTTGCTATGGTGCAGCAAATGGATGTACAGAGTGAATTGGAATACTAGCACCCTTTTATCATTAGCTTTGTTCTTGGTGCTAATCCCCCATTTCAGGCAATGAATTTGTTTTATCAACGAATTTGGAAACATTTGATGTTGATAATGTCATTCCCCAACCTACTGGACTATTTGTTATCCGATTTAAAACCTTGGAGGATAGAGATGAAGCGTTGTCATAGCCAGCTAATTACTAAGGGGCTAACTCAGTCATTCTGAAACCTTGGAATGTAGAAATGGGTTCTAGTTATATGGAAGTGAAGCATGTTCCGGTTTGGGTTCCGTTCCCAGGTCTACACCTTAAGTTCTAGAATCCGGCTACACTTATAGTTGAATGGCCAGCACTTTGGGGCATCCCATAGCTACAGATGCTTTGACTGCTACAAGAGAAAGGGTTGCATTTGCTAGAGTGTTAATTGATGTTGCAATTAGGCACAAACCTCCCTTGATAGCCCATTTTGTTGATGAGAATGGAAACTTGATAGATCCGGGGGTTTATTATGAGTGGAGACCTACTCAATTTAAAAGCTGTTGTTATTTTGGTCATGGCAAAGAAGTATATTTTCTATAAGGAATAACTCATGAATGAGTCTTGTCAAGCAGCGTTCGTATGTGTGAGGCAAAATCAAGTAAACGGAGCCAAAGGCACCGGAGCAAGATCGGTCTTGTTGGTTGTGACAAACTTTTTGTGATTTATCAGTCGACAAATAAAAGTGTGAAGGCGAGCATCAGCTGTACTGATATGACTCTTTAAATGTAAGCCTTAATTAAAAATGTTTGTTCGGATATTACAGCCAAAAAAAAAAAAAGATTGTATGTAAATTAACTACGAATTCAATTTGAAGGCAATGGAGCATTGACTGCATTTACCTGAAGTCTCCTTATACGTATCTTAGTTATACAAGTTTGCTTGGATAAACAACCAGAAAAAAAAAGAATTCTCTCCAGAATGAATTGTACCGCGAGTGGCCAAAGTTACAAGTCAAAACTCAATACATTACTTATTTTTTGAAAAAAGGTCAACACACGAGGCAAAATGTGACCCCTGCATATTTTTACTTTCTAGGAACTCCTAGCAAGTTGGGGAGCGAGCAGGGGAGGATGCGAGTGTGAGACCTCCAAACATGCTGGAAGATGTCTTGTTGGATGGAGACAAACGCTTTGTGATTTGTGGTCGATAAATAAAATTCTAAAGGTTAATCAATACAAGGTGGTTTGGATTAACATTTCGTGATTTTTTTGTTTTAATAAAAAGTCAAGACAATAATTCCTGAATCACTTATTGTAACCATAGAGTCGGTTTAACTTCACACTATAAAAGAGATCATACAGTCCTCCCAAACCCTCCTCCTCCCCCCTCGTCATTCCTACAGCCGCAAAATATGAGACACAAAATAAATCTTTTTCTTCCAAATAATTTGGGCCCTTTTTCACCAAGGTCGTAATTATGAGGGATTACAATGAGTAGCGAAGCTCTAGTTACAGTAAGAGACAAAAATATCAGGAATTGCTCGTCAGTACTATGTCTATTCGTACGAGACACATGCAGCCTTTGGGCGAGCTTCCACCCTACGCGGACGACTGGTCAGTTCTCTTTAGTATACAACAATTTTTTTTTTTTAGTTTTTCGTGTATATATTGTTATGATATTGGATGCCGTAATCTTTGTTGATGGTTAATATCCTTCGCTGATACAATTTTTTCCTCTAAGCCTTTACGTTATCCTTTCATTAATTTTGATGCATAAAGAATTCCTTTTAATTACTGTTGTTTAGTTAAGGAAGTGACTTCAAAAGTGAATTAGTTCCAATCCAGAAATATTAGTGGATTAATTTTTGAAACACCGGGAATAGGGGTTTTTTCTTTTCTTGTTCTATAACGGGGATGAAGCTTAAGGATGCATGGTTTATTGTGGATTGGAGATGATTTATTATCTTGAGTTGTTAAAATAAATTTCTTTGTAGTTTCAGAAGCTTTAGTTTTGGCTGAAATGTTTTAATTATTTAGTTTTGTGATGTTCAATGATGCACACACCAAAATCCTCAGAAATTTTTTAGTATATATCTTCTGTTTCTTTTAGAATCACGCAGGCATATGTGGTATCCTTAATTAAATTTGCATTATATTGTTTTATAGTTTTCGACCCTTATTGATCGTTTTAGTGTTGTTAATGCATTGCTCGCAGGAATGAAAAAAATCAGTACGCAAACAAAATGAAGTTGTAGAGAAATTGGCGATGCCTATTATGTTGAAGGAATTGAAAGGCAACAATAATGTTGTGTTCTCGCCAATGTCCCTCAATGTTGTATTGGGCTTTGTTGTAGCTGGATCCGAAGGCCCAACCCTAGAAATCTATGTCATCTGAACTTGTCACTTCGGTATTAGCCGATGAAAGTCGCTTTGGTGGACCTTGCTTATCTTCTGTTAACAGAAACTGGATCGATCAATCTCCCTCGTTTAAGACCGATTTCAAGGATAGTGCTGAAAATGTTTATAAAGCTCAAGCTAGTGAAGTTGATTTCCAAGACAAGGTCAGTTGTACTGTTTTACATTGCTGTAAACATTCATGTCTTTGTACTATTACTTCTCATAAAATAGTTTTCGTTCTTATAGCTATTGAGTAGGTCAAGTATTATGCATGCTTTTAGACTTAAAGAACTTGCGGGTGGGATGGGATGGGATTGGATGGGCGAAAGTTGTTTTACAACATCATTTTTTCTATTTCTTTTTTGTTCTATTTTTTCATTGAGTGGTGATTCTATTCTCACGTGATATGATGGAGTCATCGAATAATTTTAGTTTAATTAACTTGATGTTGAGTGCATATTCGTTTTTACTTGGGTTTAAATCATTAAGAGTCATTCTTGTTGGTGGTTTATTTTTTTGTTTTTTGGTGGAATTTTAGAAAGCCCTAACTATTTCTGTGCACTAATATTGGTATTGTTACAGCCCGATGAGGTCAGAGTTGAAGTGAATAGTTGGGCTGAAAATAAAACAAATGGCCACATCAAAGATCTCATTCCACCAGGTATTGTCGACGAAGATACAAGGCTAATTATTGCTAATGCCCTGTATTTCAAGGGAGCCTGGAAGTAAAAGATTGATGCTCCACTGACGAAAGAGCACGACTTTCACCTCTTGAATGGTGACAGAATCAAAGCACCTTTTATGACAAGTCACAAAAAGCAATATATAAGTGCCTATGCTGGTATCAAAGTGTTGCGGCTTCCTTACAATGAAAGCCAGGAAAAGGGTCGAAACTTTTGAATGTATTTCTATCTCCCATATACGATGAACGGGCTACAAATGTTGGTGGAAAAATAAGGCTCTGAACCTGATTTCTTAGAGGGCCTCCCAGCGTAACTAGTTAAAGTTGGGGACTTCCGCATTCCGAAGTTCAAGATCTTATTTGAGTTTGAAGATTCCAAACTTCTGAAAGATTTGGGCCTGGTTTTGCCGTTATCTAAAGGCGGATTCACTAACATGGTAGACTCTGGTGGTGAGGATCTTGAGGTTATAGCTGTCTTCTACAAATCCTTCATCGAGGTTAATGAAGAAGCCACAGAAGCTGTGGCTGCAACTGCCGCTATTTTAGGTTCATATTGGTCTACTGGTGAGCGATGGTATAAGACACTAGACTTTTTTGTGGACCATCCATTTATTTTCCTCGTTAAGGAGGAGGTGACTGGGGTTGTGCTATTCGTGGGTAGCTTTCTTAATCCTATTATTAACCATTAAGTAAATGTAGGCAACATCTTAACATTCTATATATTTTTTTTTATAAATAAACCAGACAAGTACTTGGGAAATTTAAAGATAACAAGAAGTATTTTTTTCAGGGTAGTGCTTCAGACTTACCCTATACAAGTGACCGTCAAAAAGCTAGAGATTTAAATATCAATAAATATACTGCTACTTTCAAAAAAGACGTAATTGGACCTATACAAAATTATGTCTAATGTCTGGTATTTTCCGGACTTTTCAAAACTAATTTTCTAATAACTCAATCAAGAAAAACTATAGGCTAAATTTCATTTCATCCTAATTTGCTTCTTTCGGATCACAGATCTGAACCACCGCGTTTAGTCGATATACGGAAAATCCAAATCTATGAGTGATATATAGGAAAATTGAACATTGTTAATTCCAAAATGAGCCACTAAAATATAATTAATCCGAATCCGAACCTCAACCAAACATATGAAATAACCGTACGAACCAATTTGATTTGTTTGTAATCCAGACCGGCAAACCAATATGTACCGGTTCACTGGGTATTGAGGACCGGCGGGTGACGGCGGTGACGGCTTCCGACTTGCAGTAGCGAACGGTGGACCTTTGTAGCGTCGGGCTTCTCGCCGGCACTAAGATATGAGACATCAGAGTCTCAAACTGCATCTGTCAAGACAGAATGGGGGGCGGCCGGATCCGTTAAGCCTAGGCGCGACAGCTACTTCTGCGGGAGAACGAGGTGGCGGGGAGAGGATCCTTTTGGCGGCAGCAATAGAATCAGAACTGAGTAACAACTCATACTGCGGCAGTTAGCACTACCAGGCAGCTAATCCACAGCCAACGATCCCACGGTAGCGCTTGATCTGTATCAGCAGCGGCTGTTCTTCGATTGTTCGTCTGGAGCTGTTTCTCTGGAGCCAGTCGCCGGATTAATTGATGGCCACTACTTTGGTTTTATTTTAGCAAAGGAGAAAAAACATAAAATAAGAAGGAAATTTGACTCCCCCAACAACTGTTAATGGTGGTTGGGGGAGGAGGTTTATTGGGTGGCGGCTGGGAGAGAGGGAGCATTTTTAACGTTCTATTCTACTCTTTTCGAATTTAATAATATTTTTTTATATATTGAAGTGCTATGAAATCCTTCCTGTCCTTATACTCCAAAAGAGCTTATTCTTTTTGTTGGGACAAAGAATCCTACATAGGTGTCATGAAGGATCTGTCGCTTGTGTATAAGCTTCAAAGGCCACCCCACTCAATGCCAATTGGTTTTGAGATGGAAGTCCAAAGTACTTATATACTTTGACATGGTATCAGAGCCCACGATCTGTGGACCTGTGATAACTGTGAACCCGTGTGTGTGGCCTTGTGTACTGCCCAGACAGTATATCCAGAGTATGTACCTGTGTGTACTACCTTGTTGACTAACCCAGTAGTGTATTTGGAGTTATTGACTGACCCAGCTGTATATCTAGTGAATCATCTTGTGTTGTGTAACCCCAATGGGCTAAATACCCCATTGGGCTTGAGGAAAGGTATTGGGACAAAGAATCCCATATCGGTGTCGTGAAAGATCTGTCACCTGTGTATAAGCTACAAAGGCCACCCCACTCATTGCCAATTAGTTTTGAGATGGGAGCCCAGAGTACTTATATATTTGAACACTTTTCCTTCAAAATAATTTAGTTCATTTCACTCCCAATTTGAAGACAGGCTATAATTTTTAGGACAGTGTGAAATTTTTCTTTTATTATTTGGATGTAAATTTAGGATGGCACCTATGAGTTTAGTTTCTTTTTTCCAAAGTATAAAATGACCTAGATCAGTCAAGCAATTCAGCAAGAGAAAATATGAAGGGCAAACTCATAGCCTGCCAATGAAAGATCCACTCATTCATATTTGACTTGTAAGAATTATATGTAAGATTCCAATGGACCTCCATAGCCAATGCATCCCAACAAGAATTTTTTCTATGTTTTTTTTTTTTTTTTGCTTCGCCGGATTTAAGTTAATTAAGTAATGACGGGAAATATGTCATTTTATATAATTGTATGCGATAATTCTGGTCATACTAAAAACAATGGGAAGAAATCCACAGAAAGCAATAATCTGAAAACATGGGCTGATAAAGTTTTTTTGTTTTTTTTTTTTCTGTATAAATTTTCAAACTTTTTCCCTGCCGGAAGTTGCCATGATTCAAGATTTTGCCACGTTCAGAAATGTGTTACCCTTTCAAACACAGAAAATATAATACCTTCTCATGTCGTTATTATAAGACATTTTGATTTGATTTAAATTTTATTTGGTATGTACTTTTAGTTAAAAATAAAATTTCATAAATATTTTATAGAAATTAGAAGAACAAAATAAATATAAAAGTACAATTTTAATCTATTACATTTTGCATTATTGGGAACAATATAATATGTTTTATTGAAGATTGACTACTAGCAGCTCAAGCACAGTAGAAGCCCGCATTTCGCACGAGATGGTACAAAATTGCTTTGCGGCACTGAAACCTGTTTCATTAGTCTCGATGAATTATTTTCCCTTCCGATTTTCAGCCAAATTTAAGTAAACGATAGGCAAGCATATAATATCAAATATTTCGTTAGTTCCAAACCAAAAAAAATAAATAACTATAATAATGTCATATAACTCTGTTGTTTGATTGTAACACAAGTATAAACGTTACGGTAAGTGGAAATTACAATGCTATTTTAGAACATGCGATCACGAAGACGTTCGATTTTTTTTAATTGCTTAGTGTGAACTCCTAGATTTGTGAACTAATTAATAGAAGACAATATTTTATTGAACTCTTATAAAATGTGTGTGTATGTGTGTGTGTGTGTTTTTTTTTTGGTTCATTTAATACGAGATTTTGAGAGGGGGGGGAGGGGGTGGAGTTTTAGTCAGTTCATGTGAAACTTAAATAATTGTTTATTTCAAGGAATCAATATTATGCAAAGCGAGTCATATCTCTTATTACAAATGATAAATATGAGCTTTAACTTTTGAAATTTAAGGTATATATCTTCCCATGATGTTATCATTTATATTACTTTGGTAATTATATTTAATTTAGGTGTTAAAAAATGAAATGAAAAAAACTCATTGATGCTTTTTCTGCTACGATACGATCATTGATGCTTTTTCTGCTAAGCTGTGGGGGTCCGTGAGAATGATGTACCCAAATTTTAGTTGGTAGAAAAAATTGTTCTTAGGGTTGGAGGGGTAGAAATTTATATGTTTCTCGCATTCGTGGTATGCGAACAAACTGGTATTCGCATTTCCTATATGCGAACATCTTTACGTAAGTAATTAGTTCAACTTAAACAAATAATATCAACAAAAGAGATAACTCAAAGTAAAAGTGTGGGCCATCACACAAATTTTGCAATCGCCAAATGCGAACATATTAATATATGATGAATTAAACCAGACACAGAAAGGAAAGAGGAAAGTGTGGGCCATCACAAAACCATCGCATTTGACGAATGCGAATATATTAATATATGAATTATTAAAGCAGACACGGAAGGAAGAAAAAAGATGTGAGTCATCATAATGTTTTCGCATTCAACGAATGCGAACAACAAATTATAGGTAATAAAAAAAATGAAATTATCTTTTTATCCTATTAAAATCTGATTGGTCAATATCTTATCGACACGTGGCAATTGCTGACAATTTGGATAAATGTTCGCATTTAGCGAATGCGAATGTGATGCCTAGACTCATAATTTAAAACTCATCATCCCTCCCCCCCCCCCCCCCGCCTCCCCAAATTCGGCAGAACTAAAAACCATCAATTCTTCTTGTATTCAGTTGAAATTTTCATTCGGGTGGAAGAGGCGGAGCAGGAAAGAGGCATTTTTCAGATTGAAGGTTGGATGGTTGGACTGAACGGGAGCAGGACAGAGGCAACCCATTTAGGTAAGTTTTTTTTCTCTATGAAATTTGTAAAATTTATACATTCTATTGTTATTTGGGGCTATTAATGTTGTTGTGGTGTACGAAATTACTAAATTTAATAATATCGGTACTTATTGAGAATTGGTTTTAGAAAATTTGCTTCAATAAATATATATTTGATGTAGAATGAAGAATAAAAATTATTTTGGTGATGTGAATTGTTGAATTTTGTTGAATATTATGAGTTATTTTATTAATCTAGAAAATAACCCGGTTGATCTCGAATTTTGGTCTTTATACCTCAATTTTGTGAATTTTATATTCTGACCCAATTATTTGTAATGTTATTGATTTGACCCTATTTTATTTTTTTTTATTCTGTTAATTTTATATTTTATCATTAGCGTTGAGTGTTAAATTCATGTATTGTTGAATAAATTTAGTTTTAATTGATCAAATACATTGTGTAAATCTAAATTTATTAGTTTGATCAAAATTTGTTATTCTTTTAATTGAAAACTTTGTTATATAGATGTCGAATTATATTTTTTGAATTATTAAATTATGTTAGAGATTTTTCACTAAAGACAGGACTTATTGTTAGTTTTTGGAGTAAATTACTGCTAGTGAGGTAGAATATTGTCATAACAAGCATGAATTGATGTATTTGTATGTTTAATTGAATAAAAATTAAATGTGCAGGCCCTTAATGTGTCTTTTCCGGGTCCCTTCGATCTAAATATATTCTGGTCTAGTGATCGATCTTGTTGGGGATATGGGGAGAAGTTATTTATGCCCGATGCAACAGTTCGTATCGATGGAGTGTGGAGTTTCTCTGAACTTGATAATTAAGTACACAGACTGTTGGAATCTGAGAACCAACAAATACTTCCTCTGCAATATGTTTTAGTCTGCACACATGAGTACGGCAGAAGGGGGCAAGCGCCCATAAGAGACGACGAGTCAATGTCATGGATTTACCGAGGTGCCCATTTGTGTCCAACATTGTACGTAGAGGTTGCAGATGAACCTGTTCAAGATGTTGGGGAAGGAACTAGTGGTGGTCAGTATGATGGTGCAGGGAGTAGTGGTGTTGGTGGTACAAATGAAGATGACGATGCCACAGAAGATGACGTACATGGGAACAGTGACGAGGAGTATGTGCCGTCCGATGAGTCTGATGATGATTACAGTGACCATGACGCATCTTTAGTAGTACCTTCTATTTTTGACGACATCAATGATATGGAGAAGTCTGAACTGCATGAGGATTCTGATGGGATCACAATGTGGGACGGTAATTGGCACACGATTAGATATGGTGTACATTTTGCTAACAAGAAAGAGGTACAAACAGCTGTGGGGGAATGGACATTGCGACAGGGTCGGGCATGTCAGGTAAAATATAGCCGTCCCTATACGTGGGCCGCTGAATGCGAGACTAAAGGGCTGAAGTACCCAGAAGAACTTCTCCACGGCACTACTTGCTTGTGGAAATGTCGAGCGACCCTGCAAAAGGACACAAATACTTGGAGAATGGTGGTATGGATCGAGAGCCACAACTGTCTTGGTGCAACCACAAGAAACGAAGGTCGTAACTTGACGTCCACAATGATTGCTCGATTGATCACAGCCAATGTCCGAAAAGATCCAGGTTATTCAGTCGCGCAGATCCAAGTCGAAGTAAATAAGACATACAGGGTCACCCCCAATTACAAAAAGGAATGGCATGGTCGAAGAAAAGCACTTGAGAGTCTGTATGGCACATGGGAAAACAACTTTCAACAACTGCCCAGTTTTCAGGAAGCATTGCTCAAAGCGAACCCAGATACCCGTATGCAGTTTAAGTTCACTAAAGATACCAAGAATCGGAAGAAGAAGGTGTGCAGGTACATTTTTTGGGCATTTGGGCCAGCTATACATTTATTTAGAGATGCTTGGCCGGTCAAAACCGTCGACGCCACCCACCTCCGAGGTTCATACAAAGCAACATTGATCGTGGCATGTGTGAAGTGCTCGAATAACACAATTGTTCCCATCGCGTTTGCTCTCGTGGATAAAGAGACATTGCACAGCTGGAAATGGTTTCTTAAATACCTGAAAAAATTTGTTCTACTTGACAAGGAGACCTGCATTATCTCTGATTGCCATATAGGTATTCTTGCTACTATGGATGTTATGCTTGATAAATTTCCAGGGACGGGAGTGCACCGTTATTGTCTGCAGCACATCAAAGCAAATTTAGCTGGCAATTTTCCTGGGCAGAAACTCAAAAGACCTTGTCAAAGGGCTTGTTCAATGTTGCAAAAAGGGAAGTTTGAAAAAGAATGGATGAATTTAGAAAGTAAAAATAGAGATGCAGCCATATATCTTCAGCAAATCGGTCTTGAGAAGTGTACCCGTTATTGGGACGGGGGATATCGTTGGGGAGAAATGACTTCGAACATATCCGAGAGTTTTAATAATGTCTTAAAAGGTTGCCGGATGCTCCCTATCATTGCTTTGATTCTTGCCATATTGTATAAGACTAACAAGTTGTTTCAGGAAAACATAGATGAAATTGACAAATGCCATTCACCCCTCGCGACGAATCCCATGAAACGGTATGACGATTACCTTATACATCAGATGGGTCACGAGGTTACCAGATTCAGCAAGAGGAATCAGAAGTACCAAGTGGTCACGTACTCACCACCTGATCGGCCATGGAAGGATGGAAATATCCATGAGGTAAGCTACGCCGCCAGGATGTGCACATGTAACAAGTGGCAGACATACAGGTTTCCCTGCTCCCATGCGCTTGCTGTTGCCAGGTATCTACGTCATGATCCATAAGAGGAGTATAGTGGAGTATTCGCATAAGGGGAATGCGAAAATTCTTAATCTGGCCTGGGGCGCCACGTGGCGTCATCTGGGTTAAGTTCGCATACTGTCAATGCGAACAACTTCAGATCTAAAACTTCGAAAACTTCTCTCCCCGTCAGTTTTTCTCCGGTTTTCACCATTGAAGCTGGCGCCTCCTCTCTCCCTGGCTTTCTCCCCGTTTTTCAGCCATTGTTCCCGGCGCCTCCTCTTCCACAAAAGGTAGGTAAGTGTTTTGTACTTCATAATGCTTTGTTTATTTTAATTTATATGTCGTGTTATTTCGTTTTTGTTCTAGTTTATTTATTCCATTGATTTCTTCGCATTTACGGTCGGCGAATTTAGATCTAGTGGAGTTGTTGTCGCCGGCGTTGTCGTTGTTGTTGTTGTTGTTGTTGTTGTTGTTGTTGTTGTTGTCCTCGGCGCCGGCGTTGTTACGCTGTTGTTGTTGTTGTCGGCCGGGGTTGTTACGCTGTTGTTGTTGTCGTCGGCCGGCGAATTGTTTTTTTTTTGTTTTATTTTTATTTAATGTATTTGTATTTGTTTGTTTTATTTTTATTTAGGGTAGTTTGTATTATTTTGTATTGTTTTTTTTTAGTGTATTTGTATTAGTTTGTTTTATTTTTATTTAGTGTATTTGTATTTGTTTGTTTTATTTTTATTTAGCGTATTTGTATTTGTTTGTTTTATTTTTATTTAGTGTATTTGCATTAGTTTGTATTATATTTATTTAGGGTATTTGTATTATTTTGTATTATTTTTATTTAGTGTATTTGTATTAGTTTGTATTATTTTTATTTAGTGTATTTGTATTTGTTTGTATTATTTTTATTTAGGGTATGGAGACGGGATCATCATCATCTTCGCAGTCTAGACAATATGACCTCCAGCAGGGTCCTATAGATAAGAGTTTATTGGTCCTTCATGATGATCATAGGTCATTCCATACATTTAGGGGTAATAAGGCTTATTTGAAAGAACTTTCCACATACCGAGTGGATACTGACCTATGGCCTGAACTGGACAAGGCTGTCCCATAGATACATGCCCAAATAGCAAAGTTTGGTTTAGGGCCACTTTTTCGAATTGGTTCTATTAAGTTAGATTGGGCCCTCATTACAGCCTTAGTTGAGCGATGGCAGCCTGAGACCCATTCATTTCACTTGCCTATTGGAGAGGTGACTATTACTCTACAAGATGCCGATTATTTAGAGAGTCTGTTTGGATTCGGACAGCATCCTAAGGCCACGAAGGATAAGGTAGTAAACATCACAGATATAAAGAGACACATTATGACTAATCTGCTACCTGGAGATGCTACAGAGGATATGCACCTTCAGCGGGCACGTTGTTTTGCCGGATGGATTTTAGGAGGGTTATTGTTTCCTGATAGCAGCAAAAACAGTTTTCCCCTGGGCCTGGTGGGGTATTTGGAGGACCCAAATACATTTCGGGAGTTTAGTTGGGGTAGTGCTACACTGGCGTGGTTGTACCGAAATCTATACACTTCCTCAGTGATCACATTGTGTGGACATGGTATTTGTGGCTGCTTACTACTCTTACAGGTAATTTCAAACCGCCCTTGTATTTATATTTGATTGTTAGTTTTTTATTCATTTTATTTTAATTTTTTTTGGATTTACTTTTATTTTCCTTATTTGTAATTTTTTGTTAGAATCCTATTATATTATTTGTACTTTATTGTTAGTTTTTTAATTATTGTATTTGTATTTTTAATTTCACGTATTATTTTATTGTAAATTAGTTATGGGCTTGGGAGCGGATTTTGACTTTCCGTCCGGAGTTACGTGGGCCCGTACCAGATCTTCAGGGGTGTCCCTTGGGCAAGAGGTAATTAATTTTCAACTATTCAATAATTATCTTAATTAGTTATATTTTTTGATAATTTTTTTCCTTTTTTTCAATCAAAACTATATTTTTTGTTGGTGGAACCGTCCTAGAAAAGTGGGAGACATCACACGATTTAATCTAACCGCCTATGGAACCATCATAACGTATAAATCAATTTATTTTTTTTCGTATATATTCACATAAATTTTTTGTATTATCTGTCCCTCTACAGTTTGTTTGGATGCCGTATTCTCCTGCTACCCTAGCAGACATTGATCCATCTTGCTCTGTCGGCTCCGCCTTATGGATGTCCCAGACTTGGCTGCTTTATTTTGGTATCCGAGAGCCACACATCCCAGGCAGGGTGTTGCGCCAGTTCGGCTTCTTGCAGTGGGTGCCTGACAACACTTTCATCATGGAGAAAAAAGAAATAGAAAAGTTGCATAAGGAGACGCGTGGCAAGAAATGTCGAGATGACGTCTTACAGAGGTGGGAGACTCGACACAACACCCTTGCAGGTCTTCAGACGGATATGACTCTTGAACCCCAGGCAGAACCGGAATATCTAGTGTGGTATCAAAATCGCTTTTCTGTCACTTTGGTCACCAATCCATCAGACTATCGTCAGCCCCAGGGTTTTCAGGGATCTGCTGAGTCACTACATATAATGGTAAGTTACAGTTCTACTATTTCATTTAAAAAATATATTTATTATATATTTTTAATTTACCATATATTTATTTCCTTTCATAATTTTCAGGCCAATTTAGTGCAAAACATGCGGCATATTACTCTAGATGGGCTACAACGTAATCCAGCTGATTCTTGGAATCACAATGCCTTCCTATAGCTGCACGATTTGACACAGCAGGCAATGACTGTCAGCAAGAAATCTGTTTGAGCTGATAGTAAGAACCCAAGCCAAAATTTTGTTCCAGCTGACCCAACCCAGGAGTATATCCCACCTAGGCCTCCCAGGACTGACCGAGGCGGCTTCCAGTTAGGGAGTGGGAGAATGAGAAAACCTGTGGCCACCCAGGATACCGGCGGGCAATCTTCTACCCCGCATGTGTCTCCTTACCGTCCAACATCGCCACACCACCATCCCTCTCCTCCTTTTGAGCAAATGCATTTTGATTCAGATTTTATTAATCTAGATCGTAATGCTGGGGGTTTTTTTGAGACTAGTTATGAGGGTGGTCATCATAGTCAGCATCTAGGCGGTGACGATATCCATAATGATTAGGAAGATGATCAAGATCATGAGGATATTCGGGATCAGGAGCATGATGATGATGCTGATGATGCTGAGCATTCCTCTCATGATCATGATGAGGGCGCTGATCAGGGACAGGGCCCCAGTGATGGTACCATGCCTTTTACACCGATTGCTTTGGGTAAGGGACAGCGGAACATAAAGAAGAAGAAAAAGTGCTGCATGACAGATTCTCGGGAGAAAAAGCGCAAGATGTAGAAAAATTAGATTGAATTATACTTTTATTTTATGCTATTTTATGACTTTTGTTATTAATTTTAAGCAACACCTTTCATTTCTTTTCATTAACAATTTATTTCGGTTTTATTTAATCTTTAAGATAAAAAAAAAGTTAAAAGGCAAACATTAAAGAAGAAAATTTCTCAAAAAGACAATATTGTACAATTTTTTTAACTCTTACTTTTATACAATACTATCTTTTTCGTCGTGCCAAATTCAAGTTTCCAGGTCGCCAAAAGATCATTGTTAGAAGGAACTGTGGTTTTATCAAGTTTAGCAGGACTGATTATGTTAGATGAAAGCAAGAAAATATGATTGTTCCTGATGGTGTCAATGCCAACCGTCAACCTGGAATAGCCTTCTTGGAAGCAGGTCTTCAGAGCGTTTGATTGAAGCACTTTCTTGTTCAATTTTCATTGTGGTACTGTGCAAATGTGATCTGAGGCCATTGACGACATTATATTTTTGCCATTTTCCTTTATATTATGTCAGATTCTAAAAGTTTTAGTTTTTTTCCTTACTTTAAATGAATTGATTCTAAGTTTTATTATGTAAAAAATATTATTATCCTAAAATTAATAAACTTGATTTTTTGACATTATATTTTTAATGATGGTGAGTTTTTGAATTGAAACCAAATAAAAGTCAATTTTTTAAAAAAGCAAACTTGGTTACAAAACGCAAGATTATATTCTAATTTTTCACCGAAATTTTAATTTACTTCTTATTTAAATTTTATTATAAATACATTATACGATTTCTGTTCACCAAATATAATTTTTAGGATTGCAATTCTACTTAGAACTAACATAAATTTACTCAAATCAAATGAATACTTTAAATTTAGAAAATTTAATTTTCAATTAAAATAACATTTTTTTTTGAAATATTACATCATTTTACCAACCAAAATATTTAATTTACAACATTTCATTTTATACCAATTTAAAGTTAGGAAACAATTTTTAAATACAAATTTAAAACATTCGCATATGGTATATGCGAAAAGTTTATTTTCGCATATGACATATGCGAACACTTATAATAATTATAATTATCCAGTTTTAATCCAATGTCTTTAATGCATTGTAATTAATTCAATACATTTTCGCATTTGCCGAATGCGGAAGTTGGTTTTTTCGCATTTGCCAATTGCGAGAAATATATTTCTTTCTACCTCCGAAAACCTAGCCATAGTCCTGCTTGCACTACCACTTGGGAGCATATTTGTGTCATTTTTCGTAAGCTGTGGTGGAAGGTGAATAGAAAGATGGGTCCCAGGAGTAGATTCTTACTCTCGCTGTCACCTACGGCAAGGAGAAAAACTTCATGGAGGCGCATGGAGGGAATTCATCTCCACGCTAGTGTGTATTCGAAAATCTTAATTCGGCATGGAGATAGTCTCTTTTGGCATGACAACTGGATGGGCTTGGGGATTCTCTGGGAGGATGTTTCGACGCCTCGACCTTGGTGTAACCTTACCATTCGCCAATTTTCCGCAGTAAGCATGAACTTTTTGCTGAATTTACCCCTCTCCTGGGTGAGGAGGCTGTCGAGATTCTGAGGTGTTTGGAGTTAGATTTGGAGGAATAGCCGGATGTCTGTGTTTGGAAACAAAGCTTGACGGGAGGTTTTTCCATTAAGTCAGCTTATGAACAATTTCGAAGGAAGAGAAACAAGGAGCATGCGCTGAAAAATATATGGCATCTGCGGATTCCCATGAAAATTTCTTTCTTCTTGTGGAAGCTGAGAAATCTCTTGCTGCCTTTCCCGGAATCCCTGCGCAAATTTGGTATATATGTGTATCACTCTGTTTGTTTATTCTGCAAGAATCATGAGGAGGAGTGCAACACTGTTTTTCCGGGTGCCATTTCTCTAAGCAAATTTGGGAATTTTTTTATAGACTTTTCAATGTAGGCATGGTTGATGCACAAAATCTTGATCATGTTTTGGCTGCTTAGTGGAGTAAGGGCATTTTTTCCACAGCTTTTAATACTTTGAAAATGTTTGTTCCTCGATCACTTGGAAATTATGGATGCTACGGAACAAGATTATTTTTGAAGGGGCGGCTGCAAATCTTCAGATGTTCGTTCGTAAGATTATGAATGACATTTCTGATGTATTACGAGTCCATGAAATGGTACATAAATCACTTGCGGAGCAGGAGTTTTTGGAGAATCATTTTCATGTCCGTATGTTGGAAGCTGCTGGCGGATGGAGCTTTTATCTTGAGTTCTGATGGCTCTTCAAGGAGTCAAGGGGCTGGTTTTGGATTTGTTATTCATGGAGGTGGAGGGGTCTTTGTTTATGGTGAGTTAGGTTTTATAGGTGACAGTGATAGTTTGGAGGCGGAAATTGCCTGTTTGTTGTTTGGATTGAGGAGGTGTGAGCTCTTGGATTTATTTCCGGTACAATAGGGCAATAATGGATATATTAAAGGTTCAAGATTTACCTTGGCGACATATTACCTCTTTGTTAGAAATCATGGCCATCTTGGAGAGACGAGCTTTTCTCATACAGCACATTTATTGGGAAGCAAATGCGGTTGCAGATAGTCTAGTGAAGAGAGCCTCTAAGGGTTGCTGCAATGTGTTTCGGGCTTTGCAAGATCTTCCATTTGCTACTAAGGACATAGTGTTACTTGATCAGCTTTCTATTCCATATATTCGTATTAGAAGGGCGTAGTTTTTACTCAGCTTGTAATAAATAGTTCGTAGTAATCTCCTTTTGATATGAGTTTCTGTAACTTCCAAGGGTTAGTTAGATGCACTGCCCCTGGCGCCTTTGCAGCAAATGGAATAAAATATGGGAGGAACGATTTTAGGGAACTAGGTGATATATATGTTTATCCCTTGTGTATACCCTTTGGGTGCATAGTATCACCTAGCACTGGATGGCTCAGGAAATAGCTCTTGGGTATACCCTTGAGTATTTCTTGAGTTATCTAGAACTTGAACATTGTTCCATACTTTTTCTTCTTAAAAAAAGAAAGAAATGAAAAAAACTCTTGTCAAGTGCTAACGTCTTCTTTGTATGTTGAAATTATATTGCATCCGATACAAATTATTTTAAAATATTTTTCCCTTTATTAATTATATTTTCATAACTACCCTGATCCCTATTTTTCCAAAAAAATTAACTTTGCCGGTTTTAGTTCAAAAAGGGTGGAATAAAATAAAAAATTAATCCATTCTCTATCTAGTTTTGACCAGATTCAGGGGCCCTGAATGATTCGGATTTGGCAAGGACGGGGAATCACTCATCTCTCTTGCAATGCTACCACTGCCACCGCAACTGGGAAGACCATATGTATGTTCTATTAAAGATAATTATCAAAAAGGAGTTTCTTTCATTAAGAAAAGGAGGCATTTCACCTCTAGAGTTAATCAAGATAGACAAGGTTAGAAGGATAAGTGATGATTAGTTGATAGGTTTATTTTTACTTTTTTATTGTAATCTTGTAGGAGACCTTTACTTGTTAAGCCTATAAATATGACCCTACCATATCTTTGAAATTTAACACAGGCACAACGTAATCCTTTAAGATCTTCCATTATTTTGTTCATTATTCTTCAATTTTCATTTTCTTCTTGGTGTTAGAGCAGGTTCTGTCCTGCTTCTGTAGCCTTGCTTCCGCTTATTTTTTGTGTTTTTTCGTAATAAGTCATCATTTTTCTATTCTCATCTTGGTCCATGCTTTGGAATATTAAAACTCCAAATTCATCCAATTGATAACTCCTGCAATATTCTCCTTCCAACGCCAACATATATACATTTATGATTTTCTCAAAAGTGTTTCCATGCTCTATTATCACTCCAGCCAAATTGGTCCAATCCATCCACCCATATATTTCACATTATATGAAAAAAGAATTTTTTTATCCAAAAATTAAATTTCAGTTGATCCAAAAAACTCAGTAGTTGACTTATGTCTGTGTCAATCTACAAAAATCTACATCATGGCAAACGTTCGATCACCTCTCAAAACAAACTTGGACATGTCACCCAAAAATATAACCATACAGTTATGAGAATCGATACATTTCGTTTCTCAACAATGTCTAACAGCTCAACAATTCGAGCACGCCTCTCAAAAACACACTTTACGTCGCTTACAACTTACCATTCACAGTTCATCAAATTTCAGGCAAGCAACTCAAAAGCGTTGTTAGAATCACTCAAGAAGCAAACTGTGTCTCTATCCCCGACTCAGTTTAAGGGAGCGTGTTAAAGATAATTATCAAAAAGGAGTTTCTTTTATTAAGAAAAGGAGTCAACGGAACAAAATTTGATCCCCCCAAATCAGATACCTCAATCTGATAAGCATATCTCGCTTTTGAATAAGGAAAAGACTAATTCAAATTCACCTTCACAGCAAAGTTCTCCCTCAAGTTTAGAAAAAGAATATTCTTCCCCAAATATCTCTAGTAGTAACTCCAGTCATAAGTTAAATTCCGAAGCTCCGGAATTTACTTTGCAGGTTTTACTGCCACTTAAGGTTTCAAAATCGTACTTGTCAAAGGATAATATGGAGATAGGGAACAATACCGAGCCTATTAAGCCAAGTTATTCGATTGAGGAAATTAACTCCAAAGGTGGATTAAATCATGTTTCTAAAGATGAAGACTCCGATATGGAATATGCAATGGAACAAGAGTCATTTTACAGTGAATTTTCTGCTCAATTGTATCATATTCTATCGAAAAAAGCTAAGGCTAAAAAGAAAGTTTAAGTTCGTCGGTATGCTAGATTGAACAATGATTCAGCTTTATTTTAAAATACATGTATTTGATATAGGGTTTAGTATATTCGCTGCTTTATTTTGTTCTTTATTATTAATAAAATTGTTTTTTCTATAAAAAAAATAGTCATTTCACCTCTTGAGTTAATCAAAATAGACTAGGTTAGAAGGATAAGTGATGAATTAGTTGATAGGTTTTTTTTTTATTATTGTTATCTAGTAGAAGACCTTGTTATGCCTATAAATATGGTTACACCATATCGTTGAAATTTAACACAGGCACAATGTAATCGATCTTCAATTATTTTATTTATTATTCTTCAATTTTCATTTTCTTCTTGTTCGAGATCAATAACCGCAAACATTCTCGGAGAGATGATACGTGGGGAACAAAACATTCTCGGTGGTCCAATATCAGTAAGTCTACCGACCGAAATACCACATGAGATCAAATTCCCCTTCCTAGAAGTATTACTACTGCTTCCAAAAACATACACGGGAAGATTTCCTCCTCCATAAACAGTCTCATCGGGACTTCTACAAACAGGGGGATATCAGCATCAGCTGTAGTTATGTTATGCCAATAGGTTTCCTATTGACAATTTGGTCGAGTGGTTCCCCTTATTGGTTTCTTTAATTGTATCATCTGCACAATCGGGCCTTTTCTATTGGAGAAAACCGTGTTTTAGCAGAGGTTGAATTCGGGTTTTAATTCAATTGGGGGTTCAACTTGGCTCTGTTTTATTAGTTTCCTAATGTTTTTTTTAGTTTTTTATAACTCTTAATCAATACTTGTCTCATCCCATCCAATATTTTGAAAATTTAGCATTCTACTGTAGCAAAAAGGAAGGACAACATTGCTAGCAGGTGGGACTCATGTTGTAAAAAAAGTGACACGTAAAAAAATATATTTAAAATTTCAAAAATTCAGAAATTATTATTTCTATGAATTTTTATTCTTTTTTTGTCAGTTTCATTATATAATTATATTCTTTTGTTATTAATTGATTCATTATATTTTCTTGTATATGTTATGGTCCGAAAATGCGATTGGGCTAGGTGAAGTTAATGGTCATCATGACATAACTCTTGCCCAAAAAGTGAAATTGGACAAAAATTGTTTCAAATTGAAATGTATAATACCAATACATGCTAATATAGAGGACTAAAATTTGATTTTTGCCAGATGAAAACAACCATTTATCCAGTTTGTTAAGGTTATTATGGGAAAATTATATTGTCTTTGCTATGACAGGTACATGCTACTCAAAGAAAAAGTCCGTACAAGGTCAAAAGTATAGCTACGTACACCGTCATATAAAGTTTTAAAATGATTACTTAAATCATGACACGAGACCAGCACTGATTTTGAACGAGCTCAATGTTTTGCTAATGTTGCTTCAATTCACACCGTAAATCCTAAAACCCTAAACCAATATAATCTATATCTAGTTGGAGAATGGAAAGTCAATAAAAAATAGAATTGATTTCATGAACATATTATCCCCTCTTTCACCAATTGAAAATTTTTAATTTGTTAGTTTTATTTCATTCTTGCCAAAGGGGTACAAAATCTCCCTGAATGATGGAAGGGCCCCCACTAAAGAGAATCTTAGAATGCGATTAGGCCACCGGCTTTCATCATCAAGATAGAGAAACGTTTTCAACGCCAAGATCATTATGTTTTCATTGCTTTAAATAAATAAATGGGCAGGCCCGTATTTATTAATTGCAAAGAAAAAAAAAGTTACATAGACTAAACTGTTAGTCAAATCGTTACATTGGTGAAGATCGTGTCTACAAAACTTTTCTGGAAACATTGAACACACAAGAATCACCTGGATTTTGTTGAATGACTTCCCTAGGCTCTTGCCAGAAGGTCATGAGTTCACCAAGTTGCATCATCTTGTTTCTAAGCTGTATGAAATAGACGAAAGATTTTATTTAGTTAGATAAAATAGGGAAATTTGCGTCGGTGACGAAACAAGAAGTTCTGTATGCATGGAAAATATTTCTTTTTTCTTTGTCAGAGAAACTGAGATAGTTTTACATCAGTGTTTTCTGGTGTTGATATTTTTAATGGAAGAGTTTTATTTCATAAAATAAAGGTGACGACTCAATTTCACACAGCAATCTCTTGGAAACGAGTGAACTCTTTGTGGTAAGATTCTGTGCAACTGTTGAGTGGGAATAGTGTAACAATGGGTTCCATTTATTTTTTTTCTTTTCTGGAATAAACTTGATTATAATTAATTTCATGGGGAAAAGCTTTTACCTATTGATCTATAAAAATACTAGCTATAAATATAAAAGTTTCGTTAACTAAGATTCACTTGCAATCTGATTGGACACATGGAAGATTTGTAACATCAGTCCTATATCATAATTACGTCACCTCTTTAATTAGGGCCAATGTTGTATTTGTTTAACTAGTTGGTTTATCTTTTTATTTCTTGAAAAATCCCTCACTCTTCAAAACAACGTCTTTTTTGGGGAGTTTTTGTTTCTTTATGTTTTTTTTTAATAGTTATCCCGAGAATAAAAGGTGAGCTATCAGGGTTGGGACATCTTCCATAAGAGCTGCAGAGCCCTAAGGAATTGTTTTTGTAATTGGCATTTTAGAAGACCTGTTCGAAACTTCTTTCACAGGAAGTGGCTACCTTCATACATTTTATTTCAACTGTTGCTAATCAAAACTATGATTTCCGATTGTGATCCCCATGCCATGACTTTGTTGCTTGATGAATGTTTTTTCTTAATTGGCTAATTGGCATCCCTTCGCTGATGTAATTTCATTAGAAGACCAACAACGGGGTGTGTCGCTTGTTACCCCCTCGCTGTTGTAAGTTTTCGTTTTAAAATTATTATTTTAAGTTTCGATGTTGGTTCAGCGGTTGATGTATACGGTCGCACATCCAATTGGAGTTGAATTTTTCAGCCTGGATTTTTCCAGCTCTAGCCCCTGATAAACGCTCCAAAGTTTCACCCTCATGTCCAGATTCATCTATCAATTATTGTTCCTGGATTCGAGCCAAGTACGTTCTTTCGGGAGGCAAAAGTATCTCAAAAAGTATTTTGATAATTACTTAATAACATGTCTGGGTTTAAATGAATATCATTACTAATTTAACCCAATTTCTTTACTATTTGAACTAAGTGCTTGTTGGTATTAGACACAAAATATTGACCCAACGAAGTTGGCACTAGAAAAATGTTGCATGCAGTCGATGTTTGTTTCCAAACAAGTCAGTTCTTTTATTAATAAGTAGTGTTCTACCATTTTCACCATTTGGTAAAATTCCTTCACTTGTTATTGATTGCGTTCTGCTTGATGTTAATCCGTGAATTTACGTCCCCGCACATATAGTGTTTGTGTTTTCCCTCACTTGACGCAAATGATATAACTTGGTTTTTTAAAAAATAAAAAAATAAAAATTTGTTGGACTTTTCCTATGAAGTAAATTGTTTCCTTTCTCTTATTTTAATAATTTACTTGAAAATAAACTGGACCAAAAGGGTATTTGGTATTACCAAGGTCATATTATTTTTGTTTAGAGCGTGTACCAAACCTTTAAATAAGAGGAACATATTGGAACGCGGTTGTTGAGTGGAGATGAAGGACAAGGGTGGCACCAAGAAAATTACGGAGTAGGATATTGTGTTTGGTAATTTCTCTGCTTTCGTTGAAATAAATTCTTAAATATGAGTTTTATAGTAACATCATGGGTTAAAATTTTGAGCTGGATTCCATTATGTGCACCTTCTGGTTCTTCTGGTTCAGAAGCATGCCTTTTTTGTTGGCCACTAATCGATTCATATTGAACAATATTTTTTGGGTCCACAAATTTAGAGGTTGGTAAAGAGTAGTATTAGTTTTGTTAATGCATGCAGTAAGAAACTAATAATTTTTTTAAGTCTGATAATAATAATAATATATATAGCACAAAACTAGCATTTTGCGCGATGTTCTTTAATTAATGTTCTGACAATTATATCCCCAAACAATAAACCATGCATTTGTCCCAAAGTGTTTTGGTCCCCTCCGATCTAATCAGTTCTTCCATGTCCCATAATGGGATGAGACTTTAATCTTGATATTCTTCAATGGCATTGCCTTCTTAATAGCCCGCCACATTTTTTTATTATCGACATGGACTCGGACACTTTGCAGTTCTTGCCGTCCTGGTTTCACATAAAGTATAATTGAAAATTTTCGTGCCAATTCAATCCAATCGAGTAGCAGCCATTTTCCAAATAATCTCGAATTAATCACGCTAAGGTTTAAGAAAAAATGAAACCATATGGTTGATTATTAATTTTGATCAAGTCAATCCATCCGAGTAGCAGCCGCTTTCTTTTTTCCATTTCCCGATCATGTCGGATGAGACCACATGGTTGATTATTAATTTTGATCAATATTTTTTAGCCCATTTATTTGAACTGATTGCCTATTAGATTAAATTACCTTCAGAATCATGGGATAAATTAAATATGTTCATGATGACCTAAGTGAAAAAACAAAATATTATGTGATCTCCCTGTCATTGTCTCAAATTAATCATAAAATGACAAAAACTTAAGATGACGCTTACATACCAAACTAGCATAAAGGTGAATAGAAGCTACAAGTTTTTTGTTATCCAGTTATCTTCTCGTGGGTGGCATTGAGAGTTTGAGACCGAAGAAGGTGCAAGAGGAGACGAAAGTGGAGAAATAAGTGTGCTTCGCCCAAAAACTGTTGATAAGTAAGCTAATTTTTTTTTGACAATATCATCAGCCAAATCTGATAATGTTAATATTAGTATGATATTTGTAGTGGTTTATGTGTTGTTTTGAATATTATCTATGCTAATATTAGTGTTTTGGTCCTTAATTTGATCATAGGAAGGATTTGGAATAAAAAGAAGAAAAGTGTTGAGTTTGAAAAAGTTTTTTTGAATATTTTATTGAATTAAAGTGTTGAGAAGAAGTGGTTGATTCCTGCGTGGACACACAAAATTCATGCCCAAATCAATGAAGGAAGAAGAAAAGTCCAGAAACGACGTTGTATTCCCACGGGGGCAAGCTGAAAAAAGGAGTAAAGTAAAAATTTTCTAAAGTTTTGGGGTTAATTTGTAATTTTGACAAACTTCAGGGACCAATCTACAAATTCATGAAAATTGAATTGCTCTCTGCGGATTTTGAAGAGGCAGAACAAAGGCTGTCCTATTAATACCATATGTATGCTTTGTTTTCATTATTAAGAAAGGGAGGAGAAGAGGCACAACCCAGGGAGCGACGGTTGGAGCTCAGGACAAGGATTTCTCTCCGTTTTCGTCAGTTTTAGCTCTGTAATGTCAAACATCAATTCTTATGTTGTTGATTTCACCAAGATTAGCAACTAAACCTCTTTTCTAGTTAAACGATTTTATTGAAGTCTTGATGTTATTCAATTGTGAGATCTAACTGCTTGCTTTTCATCAACGAATTTTGAGTATTTATTTATTCTCTTTGATGTGTATTGATGATTATTTGTCATTATTTGAATAATTGGTAGCATTCAATTCTCCTAGATAATCTAATTTATTGAACAACAAGGGTTGCTTGTTCCTTATAAGAGACAATGCAAATAATTACTTGGTAAGTAGTTTACTTGTGTTGTGAGAAAAAATAGTCAATTTTTAATGAAACAAGGTTTGTTTGTTAGAAATTGAATTTGGTCTTTCCTTGTCAAAAACTAAATCCTAGGAGGTTCCAGGTAGTGTTTTTTGGCTATGGAGTGATTAATTAAGGTTTCTTAGTCACTGGCAGTTAAATAAAAAGACTGAGTTGTTAGGAGGTTCCAACAACGATAACTAATATATTCATCATTTGTTGAGTTAATCTTTGCATCAATTATCAGTTGGATACATCAAGGTGGAAATTATGCCTTTGACCAGAGTTGCTCTTATTATTGATTTTCCAAAAGTATCTTTTATTGCATGCAAATTAGTTTTTTATTCATTAGTTACAAATCCAAAATCTATTCCATTTAGTTACTTTGCTTTTGATTAGAAATATTTTCACTTCCTTGCTCCCTGAGGAGACGACTCTACTCATTGCTATACTACTAAATTTGTTAGGAGTAGAATCTTTTATTTTTGTTGGTTTGACATCCACCAATTTCATGGTAAAAAACAAAAACAAAAAATGACAGTCATCTGATCGCAATTTCGCTCGGATTTCGCCCACATATTCAAGATCGTAGTTTTAAGTATACGTGCAAAGATTTTGCATTGTCGATGGCACCATTAGTTTCTCAATTATGTGTACGTTATATTATGTCCCAACTAAAAGAAAACTAGAATTTAAAGTAAACAACTCAAAGATAGAAGAATAAAAACAATATTTGAAGACTATATTGTTATTAACTTAAAAAACAACATAAAGGTAGATTACATATTTATAACCATGCCAATACTATTGGATAAAAAAACTTTAGTGATAAAAAGTACTCTTGATAATTAATACACTTTTACTAGAAATTATCAATAAAGTAAATCTCTATCACAAAGACAGATTCTAACTCTACTATTGATAATTATCTTTAACATCCTCTGTCAAACTGAGTCGGTGCTGGAGACTCAATTTGCTTTGATTGTGTTGACGATTTTCCCCATCATTAAGAACCGCAACAGTGAAAAACTTATAGATCGATTCTCAGCATTGAGTGATTCTAGTCATGTCTTCGGCAACTTGCTCGAAAGTTTTGTTGTATTGTTAGATTGTGGTATGACAAGTCAAAATCCTTCTTTTGGGAGAAGATTAGACATTTGTCATATTGAGAATTTTTGTAGATTGTTAAACTTTTGTATGACAAGTCAAAACTCTTCTTATGAGAGAATGATGAGACTTTTGCCATAATGGAAATTTTTCTGGAATGACTCATTGGTGTCTTTTCTCTTTATGAGAAAAAAAAATTTGTGGATTAACTGAAGTTGATTTGTGAAAAAAAAAATAAGTAAAAAAGATGGTTAATGGAGATAAAAATTGTCATTTTGATGGGATTGATATGTGATAGATTCTTCTGAAGACTGTGGATATTTTTGAGAGAAAGTATTGAATCAATAGTATGCGGATATTTTTGGGAGAATGTATTGAATCAATAGTATGTGGATATTTTTGGGAGAATATATTGAATTAATAGTAGAGAAGGAAGGCAAAACATGAATTTGTGATGAATTTGAAATTTAAGCAAACACATATACTAATATCCATGAATGAACATGATTATAAAATCAGGATCATGATTTTTTCTTTGAAGATGACAAAACAAACAAATGAAAAGCGGAAGTATGAAATCATAATTTATTTTTGAAAAAAAACAATAACAGAAGTAGGAAAGAACCTCCTCTGATACAAAGAAGAAAACTAGAATTTAAAGAAAACAACTTAAAGAGAGAAGAATGAAAAAAATATTTGAAGACCACATTGTTATTAACTTAAAATACAAAATAAAGGTAGATGACATATTTATAACCATGCCTATACTATTAGATAAATAAAACTTTAGTGATAAAAACTACTGTTGATAATTAATACATTTTGACTAGAAATTATCACTAAAATAAATCTCTATCACTAAAACAGATCTCAACTCTACGATTGATAATTATCTTTAACATGTGGCATTGAGACCGAAGAAGGTGAAAGAGGAGACGAAAGTGGAGAAATAAGTATGTTGCGCCCAAACACTGTGGATAAGTAAGCTAATGTTTGTTTAGACAATATCATCAGCCAAATCTTGATAGTGTCCACATTACCAAACATTCCATGGTAAAAAACAAAAAAAAAAAAAAGAAAAAAAGGACAGTCATCTGATCGCAATTTCGCTCAAATTTCGCCCACATATTCAAGATCGTAGTTTTAAGTAGACGTGCAAAGATTTTGCCTGGTCGGTGGCACCATTAGTTTCTCGATTATGTGTGCGTTATATTATGTCCCAAAAACTAGATATGGCTTTTGGATCCCTTGTTGAGTTCTTGATGAGAATGTATTCTATTTCTTGATCTTATCGTGTCCTCGAATTTGAAGTATGAACTCAAACACAGTCGTGCCTACATCTGCTTCTGTCTGATCCAAATCTCCGACTAACTTTTTTTCTATCGTGAAGATTTGGTTTATCTCTGCTGGGAAGTCGAGATGTGAATCCTGCCTGCAACTGAGAAAATACCAGAGGCCTGACTGAAAGCTGTATGCTCGATGTCCTCTTTTGGAATCAGAGCATAAGGCATAAGCTTTAGTGGAGAATCTGGAGATTGCTTTAGGAATGTAGGTGCTAAAAGCCACTGTTGGCGTCATAGGTTGAACAATCCATCAGCGAAGTATTTGTACAGCATTGCAGTGCAAGATTTGCTCAGATGGGTCGGATTGAAGAATTATTTTGATGAGTCTTGGCAACCAATCACGCTAATGTAGTACTCCTCTCAAAATCTTAAAACAGACATACGAATAGATGATTATATACGAATCATAAATGAATTAAGTCTGTGGCAGATGAAATCTTCAAAACTAGTCCGGCCAAAATCCTAAATTTGTCATTGAGAACGACGACGATTTCAACGGGTTACATACCAAAAGCGGCTTCAGGAACTAACCCCATGAACTATTCAGATCATTGTTCTATCAATAACAATACCATATAAAAACTTTGTTCGTGCATGCAATGACGTATATTATGGTTGTCCTATCCATAAATTAAGCAATTTGAAATTTATATTAATTTTTTCAAAAATAATTATATCATTTGTCGTACTAGAATAACAAATCATGGTCATCTTTTTTTTATCGATACAAATATTTAAATATGTACCCAAATTTTGGATGATGCATGGATATTTTATTCAAGACATACTCCTCAGTAGCACAAGCCCGTAGTTCGCACGACATTAATTTACCAAATTTTTTGCCTCGTTTTCTTCAACAACTAGTAACTCTAATATCCTTTTATTTATCTCAATATGTTGTTTTCCCCATTTCCGAGTTACCGCCCCCACCATTAAATAATTTTTTATCGTTTAAGGACTGAAGTCTGTTTCCAAATATTGTATTCACTTTTGTTTCCATTAATATTTTTGCAGTTGTTTTTTGGGAAAAAAAATTCACACGCAAATTGTGTTTATGAGTCTCGAACTATACACGTTAGGTTAATTAATTCGTTTCACAAGCAACCTAGCTAGGAGAGTGTGTCAAGTGTCAATTGAAACCCTCCATCCACTCCTTAAAGTCATACAAGCATGCTATTTGGTGAACGGAAAATGGAACTTCAAGAAAAAAGTTTGACATGTTCCTTTACATTACCAAGGATTTAAGAATAAAATAATTGATTTGATGTCGGGTGCTGTTACAAGAGGTTATAACTCTATTGAAAGGGGTATCCTAATTTAATTTTTGGTTTTATTTCATTGTTACCAAAGGGATATGGTATGGTCATTTTTGATATTATTTTTTTTTTTTCGTGTAATGGATATCAGAAAGTTTCTGATTTGAATTTCTTGAAAATTTTAGTTGATTTGAACGAAATAGCTATGGTGGTTGCTTCCTACTACCAAAACCGGAATTTTAAGGGACGCACCCATTGAGTTATTGATAAAAGTTCAAGCAGAAAAAAGAAATGCTATTGAAAGCACTAATCAACGATGCTTTCGGTTGTTGGTCGTCGACAGACATTGACTTTAAGTTCACTGTTTAGGGTTTACCTTCTGCCTCTAACTTAGAAGCATTTGTATAGTTTTACCCCCTTTTTTGTGTTTGTTAGATAACATTTTACTAGAAAAAAAAAACTTGTATTTCACACGAGGTTATACCATATACATTTTTTTTTTCATTTTGCCTATTTCCTTTGACGTCGTGGATTTAGTGAATCCTAGCTATATATAAAAGCCCTAAATAATGAATATTGAAATTCCATGAAAACATAGTTTGGTTTTTTATTAAATTGCTGCGATCTGGAATGACATTTGTCATACTCCAATGTAAAAGGATTCCAGCGGTGCGAACTAGACAAGTGATCTTCAATATTTTTCTACAAAATAAAAAAAGCGTTTTCCATCCAAAAAATAATAGTAATACTTAATAAGGGAGCGCATACAGTGAGACCACCTCTTCATAACTTTCCCATTCCTCTTTAATCGTTCACTTCTATCCTTATCTTTTGTTAAGGAATCTAAGGAGCTCCTGCTGTTGTAGGCAAAGAAAATACTAATTAAAATAATATTATTACTAATAATGATGTTAATAATAATAATAATAATAATAATGATAATAATAATAATAATAACTCAAATCATGTAGCAACATGTACTTTGGATGCACGAAAACATCTGAAGACTCATTTATGTATTTTCAAATAAAAAGTTTAAATTTCCATTTTTATCTTTATTTATATGTGACACTGAGTTCATAGTCAAGGCATGCATGGACAGGCTTTAAATTTGGAACCATATTAATTTAATTGATGCCAATTTCGGAAATGGTTCAAAATGAAAACTCTCTCTTTTGAAATAAGTTGATGATATAGGCGTTTCATTTCCATTCATAATACTAAAAATATGAAACAAGCTCCATTACTTCGACTTTTGAGGTAGTACATGATTCTAATGTGGGTCGTAGTTGATCTTTTGACCCATTCAAAATTTAAAATATGACCCTTACAATAGAATTAAGTCTAATAGAACATTTTCTTATGTTATTTGTGCGACCTCAGTGCAACTGAGCTAAATTAGATCAAAACTGTGCAACTAATGTAAATTCTGCAGAATCCGCCTTGTATCAAAAAAGGAAAAGTTGAAGATTCTTGGTAAAAAGAAGAAGCCAAAAGAGGGAAGTGGGAGTTTTTTGAATGATTTATTGTGATTTCATACCTGAAAAAATTTATGTGCTTTTGAGAATAATCGATGTCGCAACTGACCAACCTAAGAAGTTAGTCAGCTTTTCCCTTATAAATGCACCCAAACAAAACACATCCTAATCATCAATCAGCTCAGTTCTAAAAAAAAATCCGATTATCAGAAAAGATGCTGAAGGGAAAATAAATAAATAAATAGGCGACAGGGAATTTTGAGCCTGTCAAGAAAGGATTGTGGAGGTCCAGGCCCTCCTGGAAAAGACAAATAAGGAGATCAGGGAAATGGATGTCTCGTTGATGTTGCTTGAATGCACTGGAAATGAAGAAAGGTTAGAACTCCGTAGAAATCTAGCTAATTCGAACAAAAAAAATTCTGAAGAACCTGATCATCAACCTCCTCCCAGAGAAGGGGCTGACCTTGATTCGTCTCTTGATCCGGCCGACGGTGAGAAAGTGAAGGGTCCAATGGGGACTGTGGCTGATGGTGATGCACCAAGCAAAAGTGGCTAGCTGTCGCAAGTTTATGTGTTGTCGTCCATTTCATTAAAACTGTTGTTGCTTTATTTTGTTTCAGTGTTTTGTTTTTGTATTAGGGTTTCATGTGGAATTTAATCTTGTGTTTGTTTGTTTTGTTTTTTTTTTTTTGTTTTTTATTTTTTTATTTTTGTTTTCTGGGGGCTGGGGTGTTTTATCAATAACTTGTTCTTGGTTGTGGTCGTTGTTCAATGGAGTAAGACAGTTCCATAATGAATGGACTTAATTTATATGAGAGTACCTCATGGACAAAAGATTTCCCATTATTATGCATTATATGTTGCACTCGTAGGTTATCCGCCAATTATTTTATATATATATATATTGTATATAATTCAAATTGGGTATTTTGAAGCTCTGTTTGTGCTTGGGTTTGATGTCGTATAACATTTCATTTGAACCAAAAAAGAAATCCACTGAGTGCGAAATATTGACCAAAGATGTAAAGTTAATTGGCTATTAAAATTACTGCTTCTGTCTTAAAAAATAATGCACACTGAATTGTTTAATCGATATAGCAGGCAATTGATGTTTTTTTTCTAACGGGGTGCTACTATTGCTTCATTATTTGGTCAGGTAAAAGGGCTCCCTGCAATCCTCATCAATTCCTAAATTCCTTCACATGCCATAATTTACGTTTTCGAGACCTTGGTCGACAACTTTATAGGTCCAAATATAGTGCTTATACTTGTTTTAAAGACAAAAAAAAAAATCCAGAAACCGAGGATTAATTTTGTTCTTTCCATAAGAAGTGTTCTGTTGAACTCATTTTAATAGATTAATTAATAATTCAAAATTATATAGCTAACTAGATGGAATGAGAATTAAAAAGAGAGACCTCCAAAGAAGAAAGAAAAGGGTCACACTGAGATTGTGTTCGATAAACCCTATGCTTCCGTTTAATGAAGTCCTTACCTGTATGGTATTTTAGTTGAGACGGATATTTTCGCGTCTGTTTTTAGATTTTGCATCCTGCTCATTATGAAGTCTCATCGTGCTACTAGGAAGAAAGAATCCTGGAGTTCATGAGAGTTCAAATATTTTAAAGCTTAAAATTGCGCTAGCCCATATGTTGCACAAGATTTTTTCGTTTAATTTTGTTGGTCTGTAATGCTAAGACAATTGGTAACTGGAATGAAAATTTCATTTACAAATTTCTATTTAGATTTTATGACCAAAAAAAAAAATGTATACTATCAACCCTTAGGAATAAATTCACGTTTGAAAATCTTAATAATATGTGGGTTATTAATCATTTTTTGCTTTGTAAAAAAGAAAAAGAAGAAAATAATCTAATAAAAGAATGAGGATTCTTTGCCTTGTAATTGCCCAAACTAATACTCCCTACGTCCCATAATTATTGTGTTGTTTGAGTTTTCATTTCTAGTTCAAATTGTATTAAAAGCTAAATCTCAAACTGGACAATAATTTTGAGATAGAGGCTGTACAAGATTATTGCAGAAATTTGCTCCAATGACGAATCAAAACCTCCACTGGAATTTATCAACTGCTTCGCTAATCCATAATCTAAAGTATGTTCGTTTGTTTTTCTGGGGAAGTTGTGTTCGTTTTACCCAATTGGACCAATATTCCTTGGTCAAGGGGAATGCGATATGCATCGATCATGCATGGTGAGTGGGGATTTAAGAACAACTTCAAGATAATTCGTGAGTGATAAATTATTGATATAACATCTCTTCCTTACCACAACGTAGATATATTTTGAATCAGCAAATTCCATCACAATAACATATAGGAAACTCGATAAAGAATAACAATGGAATATAAAAACTTTGGAATATACTTCCTCCGTCATGAGAAATTACTGCACTTTATTTAAGTAGATTAAACTAGTTTATAAAACAATGTAGTTCTTTTTTTCCTTTTATTGAGCGGAGAAGTTTGTCATTCTTCTATGCAGTTAAGGATATACATTCACATATTTTGCAATTATTTTAGAGCCTTTAAATATGAAATCAATAGTTTAAGTGAACCAAATAAACTCTATTTTTTATAGAAGCAAATATACAATACTAATTAAATTTTGTTTTCTTAAGAAAGAATTTATTTATTACACAGAAAAATCAACAAAAAATTAAATATGAACCCATATTTTTTATGATACGTAAGATACTTTGTTGAAGACTTAGTCTACGGCAGCTTAAGCTCGCAGTTCGCACAACATTCACGAACAACATTGTTTGCTTCGTTTTCAACTAGTAACTAGAATCCCCTTTTATTAATCTCAATATGTTGTTTTCCCATTTCTCAGTTACCGCCCCAACCATTAAATAATTTTTTATCGTGTAAGGACTCAAGTCTATTTTGAAATATGGTATATCGTTCGTCTTTGTTTAATAAATACTTTGGCAATTATTGTTTAATACAAATTCATGATTTTTTAAAATTAAATTATTGTTTTCATAAGTATCCAAATATATATACACGCAATGGATTTAATTTATTCATTTCACAACTACATTTTGTTTAAAAGGTTAGGCCAGCTAGGAAGGTGTGCCAAGCTGAAATTGAAAGCCTCCATCCACTTTTAAAAGTCATACAATCAAGCTATTTGCAGAACGGAAAATGGAACATAAAAGACGCGTTGCAACATCAAATCGAAAAGTTTTTGACATGTTCCTTTACATTGCAAAGGTTTAAGAATATAATTTGACCTCGGGTGCTGTTACAAGGGTTATGGTGTCCTAATTTTATGTTTGAGTTTATTTCATTCTTATCAAAGGGGTACGGTATGCTAATTTCTGATATTCTTTTAATGGATATTTGACTGAATGTTTTCTGATCTGAATTCCATGATTTTTACTTGATTTAAAAGAAATGGCTATAGTGGTTGCTTATCAGTCGCAAAACTGGAAGTTTTAGGAATGTACCCGATAATTGGAATCATTTGTATAGCAATTCAAGGGGAAAAAAATGGAATGCTCTTGGGAGAACTAATCAAGGAGGCTTAATTAGATTGTCGACGGTCAGATACTTTAGGTTCACTGTCTAGGATTTACCTTGTGCCTCGAACTTAGAATCATTTGTATGGTTTTACATTTTTTTTTTTTTTTGTGACCTAGCTAATCCAAGAAGTTGGCCATGGCGATCAAAGCATTCTCTCAAAAAGATATGCCTTGTGGCACAAAATATGCCAGTCACCATCGTCATGTGTATAGAGAAACGAACACAGTAGATGGTCTCACTAAACTTACAAGTTCGTTCCGAACCACTTCACAGTATTCTCATAATAAATTGTCTAATCATATAAAGGGTATAGTTGAATTGGATCAAAGTTAATTTCCATAGGTAAGGAAAATAAAGTACGTTTTACTACTTCTTATATGGAATCTGTTTTGTTTATTAATAAAAGTTACAGGGTGATGTCCCTATTTCTCAAAAAAAAAAAAAAAAAGCGAGTTCAAATAGTATTTTAAATTCTGTTATCAAATTGCACCTGCCTGCAGGTGGCACAAGATTTTTTGGTTTACTTTTGTTGGTCTCTAACGCGCGCTTGGACAATTGGTAACTGGAATGAAATATTTCTTCTACCAATTTCAATCTAGATTTTACACCCAATCTCTTTTTTCTAATAATATCAATCCTCTAGGAATGAATTTACATTTGAAAACTTTAATCATATGTACGCTATCAATATTTTTTTTCCTTTGTAAAAAAACAAAACAAAAATATTATAATCTAACAAAAGAAGGAGTATTCATTGCCTTGTAATCCATCCCCACTGAACGTGTTCCTACCTACAAGATTATTGCAGGATTTACACCATTGACCAGATCAAAACCTCTAATGCATTTTATCCACTCCTCCAATATGTATACCGTGAGCGATGAATTATGAATATAACATCTCTTTTTTTCCTCATCATAGATTTTAAACAACAAATTCCAAACAACGGAATATACGCCTTCCGTCATGAAAAATTGCTCTACTTTATTTAACTGTATTAAACTGCTTTATAATACAATGTAGAATTTTTATTTTTTTTTTTTGGGTCGCAGAAGTATGTAATTCTTCTACGCAGATAGGAATATTGATTCACTCATTTTGCCATTATTTAGCCTTTGAATATGCAATCAATAGTTTAACTGCACCAAGTAAACATTAATTTTTTTACAAGAAAATATACAGAATTAATTAAATTTTGTTTTCTTAAGAAATAATTTAATTATCACACAGAAAAAATCAACTCTCCAGTTTCATCATAATAATAACATTATCTCAATCCTAATTAGTAACCATCCAAGCCAACTGAGTCTCACATTAATAACTAACCTACTATCGGAGTTGGTTCATGAAAAAACAATGATTGATGTTATAGTGGTGGCCCAAGAAACACACAGCTTTCTATTATGTTGTAGTTTACTCCATATCACATTAATTAACGTCAAAAGTGACATGAGCAGCTACCGATTTCAATTCGTAGAGACGGATCCCTGTAATAACTACTCCAAAGGAACTTTAGGGGATTCTATGATCTCAATTACTTTGATTTCTTCCTCTTCAAAGTACGTCCTGGCCAAAAGAATCCCTTCAACTTCCGGTGAGGTCCTAGACTTCGGTAAACCCCAAAATGAAAACAATCAATAAATTTCACTATCTTCAGCTGGACCTGTTCATGAGTACTTACTCAAGTAACTCAGCACCAATATCACCGAAGAACACATCCAGCTCACCCAGTGAAGAAAAAATAATTTCGTCAGCATTTGGCAATGAAATTAAATCATGTCAAACAAACCTTTTGCAGAGAATGTACAGATTATAGATTTTTTAGATCCGAGCAATAAATAATTCTAATGATTGACCATTTGCTTGTAAAGTCTAAGCATTTGAAAATGCCACAAGTACTTTCGGGAGCAGAGCTCTTGAATCAAAAAGTAAAGTAGAAGGTGATTCCAAGCAGAGATATCAACATTGCAAATTCACTAGGGATTCCTTTCTTGCAATTCACTTTAACCTTCGTGTCAAAGATTTGATACGTCCCAATTGCCAGTGAAAACTTCAGTTCATTAGAACAAAATGATAAGCTTCATTGGACCAAAACGGAGCATGGCAATTATACAGTCAAGACTGGTTTTCATACTACAATCAATTTGCACAATCCCAACATGGCACAAACTCAGAATCAACCTGATCCTGAAGTTGGAAATTGGAAGTGTTTTTGGAATTCAAAAGTCCAACTGAAACTGAAACTGAAACTGAAACGGCTATTTTAAGAGAACTGTCCTCAATGCTCTTCCAACTAAAATGGGATTGTAAAAAAGAGGAGTTGATGTCCATACAACGTGCCCCGGTTGCGGTATTGAAGAAGAAGACAGTTTGCATCTCTTTTTTAATTGTCAGAATTCTAAGGCTATATGGAGTTTTGCTTATCCCTCATTCCAGACCATCCTCCACTGTCAGAATGTTTCCTTTCTTGCATGGTACATCTAGTGAATACAGTCGTCCCTTCTCAGCTGATATAGACTTGTTTCTATTCAATTTTTGGAGAATATAGACAAAAAAGAGTGACAAGATATTCAGAAATCAGACTATCAATCCAGTTATCTCTTGAAAAATCATTCAAAAAACATAAGCAGAATAAGCATAGGCTGCGATCCCCTCAACCTCTCAACTCTATTTCAAATCATATGTTCTCGAACCTGACACAAGGGACTAGTGATACACATGCAACATCTCACTTTGATGGCTCCTTTCACCCACAAACCAAGATTACGGCCAGTTCGTGGAAGATCACATCATCACTTGGTATGATCATGCAAATTAAGTCAACTTCATTGTAGGCACTCTCGCCTTTCCAAATGAAAGCCATGACTTGCCTTATAGCCCTCTGGAAGCATCAAGACTTGGCATTATGCATATCAAAGTGTGAGACCCGAGAGTTTGAACACCTAAATTAAGTACATTAATACTAAAGTTTAATAGGAATGATTTAACATAGTAGTAAACATGTAATAAATAATTATGATTCAAGCTTCTTAGACATTTGAGGACTAAATATTTAAATAAAAAAAATCAGGAAGATTATAATATGTTAACTTCAAGTCCAGTGTCATAAGGAAACAAATTATTTATGAGGAAAAGTTGACCCAACTAAATTATCTGGTGGTGGGCTAAAATATCATTTCATTATATATTGGGAGGAAAATAGATTAAAGAACTAAAATACTAAAAAGAAGGGACCAGAACCACTTTGGGATTATGATCAGCTTACCATCGTCATTACCATTACATACCCATCTTCTTCCTTTTGCTCCCATTTTCAGCATCTTCTCAAACAAACGATCAGCTCGCCCAAACCCCAATCCACGATCATCATCATTCCGTTTTCATCCTTAATTCTTCTTCTATTTCTCTTTGTCCAGCTTCTACTTCAGTGCTCAATCGTCTCGGTCAATTATTGACAAATCCTTCTGCTTTAAGTTTCTATTCGATCATTTCTCCAGCCTTTTGATTAATGGACCAGCCCTTTTAATTCCTTCCAATAATCTCTAAACGTGACATAACAAAATTAAAAGAGTAGGAACATGAAACGGAAACATAAGAGCGGTGGATTTGGAGCTTAATTTGAAGGAGGATTAGAGCTTGAATCTCCGAATTTAACAAGGTACATGCTAATTCCCCTATAGAATTCTATTTGAAGCCGGTGAATTAAATTGTCAATCTGGAATTAGATAGGGATGTCTTTCTTCCGATTTCCGGGTTGTTGGTTCACATAGGATGTCAATTCACTTTGGTTGATCAGGGAGTAAAATAATTTAATGAGTTTTGATGGGTTAAATGCATTCGGTGGATTAAAACCCTCCATTTTTATTCGTTGATGCATGTGGAACCTTGATTTCACTTCTATTTACATAAAACTACCCTAGAGCTGTTGCTATTAATCAATTGCTAATTAATAATATTTAATTAAAATGAAAGTGAATGAGAGCATTAGTTTAGTATGGGATTTATTGGCGATAGTTGGAGCCTAGGTAGATAGAACCGTTGGACTTGATTTTTAGATCAAAATATTGAAGGAACCTAGTTTAGTATAGTGTAATCGAAAGTAGCTTCCTATTCCAATACATCTATGATACAGAACTTCTCTGTTTAATGGAAACGTATAAATCAACTTAATCTCATTGTCTACTAGGTACACTTTCGATCGGAAGTGTTATTAGCAGTCAGTATATAGAAAACTATAAAACTAATTAAAACTAGTTTTTCTCTGTTTAAGTTTTTTCGTAGATAAAGAATGTTAACTTATGTTAATACAGTTTGGAGTAAATGAATGACACTTAAGCTATTAAACTTTCAGATCCAGTATCTGAAGATTTTTGAGGTTTTAGAAACCTACGACTCGGTAGCTGCTGAAGGGAAAAAAAAAAGGTGAGTGTTCGCACCTCACTTTGAAGATTTACTTTCCTGTCTTTTAAAAATATTTACCTTTAATTTACGTAAAATACATGTGAATGTGAATGCGAGTGTGTCTGTGTGCCTTTGTTGCGATCGAGAGAATGTATGCGTGTGATATATGGGACTTCGGTCCGTGACTTTGTGATTTTGTGTGATACATATAATATAAATGGGATTATGGCCTGCTGTATGGTCTGGCCAAAACCCGGTTTAGTATTATTTGGAATTTTGCCTGCTTAGTGGACTGATTAAGTCTCTACTTAGTGATATTTGGATTATGGCTTGCTGTGTGATCTGGCCAAGTCCGTGCTTAGTGTTTTATGGACTTTAGCTTGCTGTGTAGTGTCGCTAAGTCCATTAGTGAGGTTTGTAGCTTGCTGTGTGGACTGGCTAAATCCTCTCATATGGAAACTATAGCTTACTTAGTAGTATGGCTAAGTCTCTACTTGTTTTTGGTCTTCGCGCGATCTTGTACGTGCTGCTTGGAAAACATGTTGTGCGTGAGTGTGTTTTGCTTATGTTTATAATGTTTGTGAACATGTGAAACTATGTGGATGCTTCAAATTTTTTTTTTTTTAAATCATGGAGAACACCGATAATATATTGCTACGCAGGTTTCACGGGTGAGGACGACATCATGATCGGTTGGTGAGAGAACATTAACATAGGCATATCCTAGATAGTTTGTCATGTATGTTATTTAGGGCGTCAGTATGTATATTCAGTATTGTAATACTAGTTATTATAGTTTCCTTGTTCTGATCATTTGAGACTTTGAATTAACGTTTTAGACTTAATTACTAGTTGTAATTAGTTTCGAATGTGTGAGTCCCGGTGAGAGCGGGGCAGGCGTTCCCAAAGCTCCTTAATCAGAGCCAAGCTGGCTGGTGTGATTTTGGGGACGTCACACAAAGTGTATACCAATTGCGAAATATTGACGATTAATCTACAAAATGCTCTTATGCCGATTGAGGCACTAGAGATTTTTTTCTTTACTATTAGCTTGATTCCCTACCTTCAGTAGGAACGAGGTTAGAGAATTACATAATGTAGCATATAATATAGGTCGTTGTATTAGTTTAGGTACTTGTAATTAATATACAGCTGCCACCTTAAAAAAATAATAATAATAGCTATTCTTGAGTGTGTCGATGCAATTAAGATAGTTGACACAAAAGGATATTTCAGGAATTAGTGGTATAATTTATTCTGAAAACTAACATTTGTTCTGACAATATCGCTACTCTTTTAACAAATGTCATGTTCATAACTTTGCTTGAGTAAGAGTTGAGTACGTGTTCTTCTTCCATATGTCACTACAAATATATCTTGAGTTTTCTCGTTGGAAATTGAGTGTTTAATGTTTTGCGCTTCATTTTGTTAGTCATTTATCTCGTTTTTTAAAGCAACTTGTGGAAGAGATACACCCATGCGTTAAGTTCTTTTTGTTCTTTTTCTTTTCTTTTTTTTTTCTTGGTTTGTGACATTCGGATCTGAAGAAACATAGCATCAAATAGTAACCTTTGAATTAGGTTGAACTCCCTACCATCGACCCAACACCATTTTTTTGTTCTTCTATGATTTTGTAGTCCATGCATAAGTTATATTTATCAATAAATGCAGATCAAGTATTTTGTTTTACTTTTTCAGATGACCAAAGGGGCTAGTTGATATAGTTAATCATGGCAGATAACCGTATGTATCTACACATATTTTCACTTGTCTTAAAGTTTGGAACCTTAAAAAAAAGACTCATTTGCACCAACGCTGCACATTCTTCTTAGATTCGTGCAATCTTATATATACACATCTAAGCTATTTCGCTTTTCCAAATTCACTGTCTCTAATATTTGTGTTGCGGAAGAATTGATGTTGGAATATCATAAATGTTCATACTTAAAATACGAAACTAACTAATATTAAATTCTCCAGATTTTCCTGTTTTGACATTTATACTAGTGCAAATCCTTAATACGTAAAAAAAAAAACCTTACAGCCAAATCAAACATTTGTTGGCAAATTTTATGAGGGGAACAGAAATTAAAAACTAATCAAAAAAGTTGAAGAACAAAATATTGGTGGTCAGAATTGGGTATTAATTTTTTGTGGAGATTTGGTGTGGAATTATGCTCAACTTTGACGGTGAAAAGTGAGTTCGGTCTTTTTTTGTAAAAAAAATTTGTATGGTTTTTAGTGACAATATCATATTAACAGCCCGGTTTGTGCACGACCTCCATTTATTTCAATTGTTTTTTTACGTTGACGGTTTTGGACTTTGGTGCATCATAGAAAAGGTCGCTGATATCCATCGGCTCATCAGTGCTCTCATCCTCCCTCAACCTTCCATTTTTCCAACTCCTAATTCATGTCTTCTTCTCCATAACCGGTTGAAAGGGGATCCAAATCATCAAATAATCCCATTTCTTCTAAGAAAGCAACATAAAAGAATTGGAATATATTGCTTTGGATTTGATCTCAGATTCTCTGTAATCAAGCAATCAAGGTTTGTAAATGATGAGAAGGGAACACATTAAATTTGATATCACCGGAGAACTCTTACGTGCATATAGAAGACATATGTTCATTTTGGATTCAAATTTACTTTAACTTTTAAATTGTACTTATATAGGGTTTAGTATATTAGCTGCTCTATTTTTTTTATAAAATTATTTTTTTTAAAGAAAAAAAAGATTTTTTAATCTACAAATAAAATAAAATAATTAAGTCAGAATTCTCTTACAGAGTATTTGAGAAATTCTAATGCGATTAATCGAGTGTGGAACATCCGAAAAATTTCTTTTCATGTTCCATCTAAAATTTGTTTTTGAAAAAAAAAAAAATAACTGGCTTGCACGAATATCACACAAACAAACAAAAACCTAAAAAAGAAAGGACATTGCACGGGGTTGATATTTCTTGCCTAACAAACTACTTCTAGTGTGTAATTGTTTTCTCAATCCAAAAGAGTTCCCTTCCATCTCACCATTTAGTAGCCTAAAATTCTTTCACTTGTCTTTTTTTGTTTTGTTTTTCTTTTCTTTTTTTTTTGGTTCATCTAATTTTTAGAGGTTCCACATTAATGTTTTATCTTGGAATTTATCCCTACTGACAAATGTCAGCCAGCAATTAAGGTGTACTATTTGTAGGGCCAATCTTAGTTGGTCAACTGGAAGGTCGCATGTAGTGGTGAATGGAGTCTGGGAAGAAGTTAAAATCTTTTTTTAAAATTTTTTTTAAGAATTTAAAATCTTTTCGTGTTTGATGAATCATGAACATAACGTCTCTTTCATGCAGCGACACAGAAATACTTTGAATCCACAAATTTTGGCAAAAAAACATATACTCTCTCCGGTACTTAATCAAAGGCAATTTGATTTTGTCCAACATTTTATCTATTATATATTTTTAATACATAATATTAAAAATATTCCCTAATAATTAAAATAATACAGCGAATGTGAAAATTTATTTTTAAAATTTTTTTTCTAAGTAAAAATACATAATCAGTAAAACATGAAAAAAACCAAAATATCTTATATTAAGGATCGGAAGGAGTATAAAACTCAAGATAGTGTTCCACACACAATTAGGAGTTTGTGTAACATTCTGGTAATAGAAATATTGAGGACTGATTGAAAGAGTATTATGTCAGAGGTATAAGTCCCTTTCATAAGGGATTATGTATTTTTCATATTACATTTATATTGTACAAAAGATAAGTGAAAAGGATTACAAGTAGACCTAATCAAATCCCTATGATTACGGAAAGATTATTTCTAAATACAACAAATTCTATCATCTCCTGCAGTCGAAGGTGGATGAGTAATTAAACTGAGACTGGATCAAAATTTTACAAACTTGTTGTTAGATAAAGATTTAGTAAGAATTTAAGCACGTTGTGCATCTTTGGGAATATGTTTAATAGACAGAGTACCAGCAACATCTTTATCTCGAACAAAATGCAGATCTAGCTCGATTCGCTTTGTACGAGCATGATGAACAGGGTTAGCAGCAAGGTATGTAGCAGAGATGTTGTCACAAAAAGTAAAAGAACGCTGCGGGAGAAAGACACCAAGATTCGAAAGAAGATATTCCCATCAAAGAGTATCAGCTAAAGCAGAGGCAACAACACGGTATTCGAATTCAGCAGAGGAACGAGAAACTATATTTTGCTTCTTCGAAGACCAAGAGACCAAAGAATCACCAAAAAACACACAGAAGCCAGTGGTTGAGCGACGGGTTAAATGACAGCCCACCCAATCCGTATCAGAGTAGATGACAATGCGAGGAAGACCACAACTTTTTAAATGAAGACCATAATTGATGGTGCCTTTAACATATCTCAAAATGCGTTTAACAGCCTGATAGTATTGCTCCTGAAGACTATGCATATGTTGGCTGACCAAATTAATAGCATACTGAATGTCCGAGCGAGTAAAAGTAAGATACTGGAGAGCCCCAACTATGCTACGATAAAGAAAGGGACTGTGAAACGGCATGGATCAAATGAAAATTGAAAACCAGGCACCAAAGGAGTAGCCATAGGTATGCAATCCGTGAGATTAGTGCGAGCAAGTAGTTCTGTAGCATATTTCTTTTGATGCAGAAACCACCCATCAGGAAACGTTTCAATGGAAACACCGAGAAAATAATTAATAGGACCAAGATCTGTCATAGCAAAGGCAGTCATCATAGAAGCAATTAGTGTAGAAATCAACGTAGCACTGAAAGCAGTTAACAGGATGTCATCAACATACAAAAGTAAGATAGGCATATGACAACCTGAGCGACACACAAACATCGAGGAGTCCGCTTGACTGTGTTTAAAACCACGAACAAGTAAAAAAGAAGAAAACCGATGAAACCACGCACGAGGAATTAGCTTTAAGCCGTAAAGAGCTTTATTCAACAAACAGACATAGTTAGGATGGTCTGGGTAAATAAAACCAGTAGACTGTTTCATATAGACAGCCTCATTTAATGTACCATGCAAGAAGGCATTTTTGACATCCAACTGGTGAACAGGCCACTTGCAGGAAGCTGCATGACTAAGAACTATCCGAATAGTAACTAGTTTGACAACAGGGCTAAAGATTTGATGATAATCAAGACCAAATTGCTGATTATAACCCTAAGCCACTAGCCACGCCTTGCAGCAATAAAGAGAGCCATCAGACTTCAACTTAACTCGGAAAATCTATTTAGAGCCAATGACATTGGCATGAGCTGGAGGAGGGACTAGATTCCAAGGATGGTTATGGACAGCACCCGTTAAGAAAGTGGGCAACGCCTTGGCGGAGATCTCCCGGGGAGGGTCCTGCAAGTCCATGGCAGCGGTGTAATCGGCCAAGAAGCTGACTGGACAGGTATCTCCTCCGTACTTCGAGATATCCGTGGGGAGCTTCAAGTTAGCCGGCCGCGGGCAACATCGGATGTGTTCGGCAAAAAGGCTTCCAAACGTTTCTCTACCATTGAGTATGGCCTCGAGCCGGGGATCCGACACACCCTCGCGGTCCATTCTCGATTCAGGTCTAGTGGGGGTAGGGTCGCGCTCTTGGGACCGATGTCGATCCCGAAGAATTCTTCTTTCCCCTATGAATATGAGACTGTCGTCCGGGCCCTCGCCTTTGCCTCCGTAGTACATGTCTTCGAATTTTCTGAACTGCTCCTCGAACCCTGAGAATCTCCCAGCAAAGAATCTCCAAAAGCGGTCATCATGCGGTCCCCATTCGGGAGAACGGGATGGGTAAGGACGCTTGGAGGTTTCTCTGCTCCTCCTTGCCTCTTTGCTGGTCCGGTGGGACCGACTCCTACGACGCTCGGCTGATCCATGGTCTCTACCGCCCCTGTGATCGTCAGACCTCCGGGAGCGACCCTGGCGGTCGTTGGTACGGTCGTTGGTACGGGAGGCTTCTTCGGCGTCCTTTTTGTCCCCGCGTTCATCCCGGGACCGGGTGGATACGCGGGAACTTCCTCCTACAACTTTCGATCTCAATCCAGGCCTGCGACTTGTCCCTTCATCGGGTCTTGTCCGGGTGGAGACCATTGCTCGTAGCACAACTGGATTCGCCCTCGGTCAACCGGGAAAGAGAGGACCTTTCCCACAGACGGCGCCACTTGTCGAGGGTAAATCCCAGAAACGGAGCCAACGGTCCAACCTAGACAGGGACCTGCAAAAAGGAGGTTAGCACTTCGAAGGTCAAGTCAGTCCTAGAGAGAAGTAATTTATTATCACGCTTAGAGAGAAAGTGGGAGTGTGAAAAATTGAAATCGCAATAAATGAAACAAGGAGTATTTATAGGTCCCCAATGGGACAATACATGTGGACCCTTTTGTCGAGAGGGGTAAAAGTGTAAATAGATATGTGTTAATTCTTTTTGGACTGATTGGGCCCAAAAAAATTAAATAAATAGACGAGTTGGGTCTGTAAGATGAGCCCAAGTTGGTGGGCCGATTGGGCCGGTCCGGGAAGGTCAGATATGACCACCAACACATATCATCATCATCAGCCTTTACTATCACAGTAGTATTATCCAAAACAACATAATCACCATCCAATTCATCACTATTCTGATAGTCCGAGAAATTACCTTCCCCTTGGTTCTCGGCCACTTCCTCTGCCTCCACTGTCGATGCGTTGATTTCCTCCTCCTCTTCACGGTCAGATTCTTGGTACCCTGTGACTGACATGTTAACTCGTTCCACCTCGGGTTCGTCGGCCTCCCAAACATTTAACACCACTGTCGGCCAAATGAAGTTGCCAAATCGAAGCTCCAGTTGTTCCGCGAGCTTCTCCCATGTAGACAATAGTGAAACAAGGTGCAATCCGTAGAAGAATTGCAGAGGCTCTCCGGATAAGTAAAAAGAAGTGGTAAACAACTTCATTTCCGGTGGTATGGAGTTATAATAGAAGAACAACTCCATTATATCTAATCCAATCGCTGACGTTTTCGCCGGAGAAGTAGAAAACTCCGTTTGGCGAAGGCTCTGGAAGGTTGAACTTCGCCGGATTAATTGGAAGGATTTCGGAGGTTGGGAGCGATAAAATGGCTATAATCCGAGAAGTCTCAGGAACGACGAGTTCCATCGATTAGGCGATAAAATGAAGAAATTGAACAGAAGAAAATGTGGTGCGATTGGAGAAGGCGGAGAACACGCACAGATTTCAGAAAGAGGTGGAGAAGAACCAGAATTCCGAGGGTTCGAAGGCAGAACGAGGAAGAAGAGAAATTGAACCCGAAATGGTGAAAATGATATAGAGTCGGCCAAGAATCGGCCGGCTCTGATACCAATGTCACGACCCGGGGGCCTGGAGTTGGCCGGAAAACAGGAAAAGGAAGAAATTCAGACGGAGGTGAGGGTTCCGGCGAAGGAAACGATGAAGAAGAAGAGAAAGTAGGATGTTTCAATCAGATACAATATTTTCGGTAATTTTACTTACAGCCCCCTAACAAACTATTTATAGTCATCTACTTTCTGAAATCACACTTCAGTCCCTATAATATCTAAATCCTATGATTTAATCCCAAAGGCATGACATGATTCTTCAAATGAACCAAAGACTTTTGAGATGGGCTCCTCAACGAACAAAACAAATCAGCCCAAACAAAAGAGTAATATAGGCAAAAGAAGGAATGATGTCAGGGAAGTTCAAGTATATATAAGCGCAAGAAAGTCTCATCCACAATACTTGGGCCTCCATGTGCGAAGACCAATCGGATTGAACTTGCAACAATAAAGGGAAAGTCTTCAACATCTTCTCCAGTTCATGTCCTAATTGAAACACATGTAGAAACAGAACTAAAAACGAGCAAACAATGCCTCTCCCTGTGAGTATTTCTCAACCTATTCTAAATACTCAAAATCACACCGTAGTGCATATTCCTCATCCAATCACAGGGCTAATCCACTGGATGTCTAAGGCGCACAACTCTCCCTCTGGCCGAAAACCAAAGGACGGAACTAATACTTTAAACATCAAGTCTAAATTCAAAGTTCAGGGCGGTAAATGAAAAAATAAAGAGACTTTGATGGCGGTTCTAGAAGATCTCGAAGAGTTTGAGGACCACCAAGAAGAGGAAGAGCACCCTATGAAGATTGATCATAAGCGTAGCTCTGACCTAGAGGAAGAAGAGAAGCCTCCTGACGCCTCCTGGTGAATGGAGACAACCATACTATTTGGAATCTTAGTTGAATAAGGGACAAGAAAAGCAATATCAGACAACCTCCTGCCATTGTTTTTGTTGAATACAGCCGATCTCACCACTACATGGTATGCTTGGGGTAACAGCCCAAAAGTCCACACCAGGTTGGATACTTAAGAAAGAAGATAATGTAAGAAAATGTGGGCCTTTGATGTAAAAGGAATTTTAGCTATTATGCTAGGTTAATTCTCAATGATGTAACTTAGGCAGTTTTTGCTAAATAAATTCTTTTACCCATACTTTTTTTGAAAGTCAATGATGAAACAAACCCAGCTGTGAATCCCTCTCCTTCCCCTCCTCCAACGTCGGCGGCACTGATTATACGCCGGTGAAGAATTCACATTCGGCCATCAAAATTCCTATCCACTCCACTCTCTTTCTATTTTCCCAGTACCTAATGCTAATTAGTTCATCAAATTTCATCTTCTTCTTTCCTTCCCTCAATGTAAAAATAATTTTTCGGGCTCTCGTTTCAGTTCCCGTCTTCAATTTCAGCCGGTTGTTGCTTCATTGATCCGTGAACACCTTTGATCCCGAGCTCTAGGCTGCCACCTTCGATTCTTTGAAGTTCACTTTAATTATTTTTTTCTTAGTTCATGTGACATTTTGTTTTTCTTTTTTCTGTCGGCATGACAGGATTAACGTTCATAAAAGAAAATATGTTATCTTGAAGAAGAGAACATTATGCATATGCCTATCGGTTTTGAAATTGTATTTTCCTTCACTAATTGAGATGGCTAGAAAAATGAACATTGATGTCCCTTCTGATGCTCCCATCATTCCAGAGATTCACAACCAAGGAAATCTAAAGCAAAAATGGTAAATTTGATATTACTAGCAAGACTTGGATTTTTCTCCAATTCTTTCCCTTTTTTATATATCTCTTTCAAAAAGAAAAAAAAAATAGCAACAGGGTCCCAAATAAACTGTTTGATTAATTGAAACGATAGGATCCCAATGGTGATATTGCACTAATTGCCAACCACATTGCTTCATAGCTTAGAAGGCATGACATGCAGGACTTGATTGTCAAAGACTAATCTCATTCAAGTTTAAAGATGGTTCGTTTTTGTTTTCTCCATCCTCCACTGCATATGATTTTATGCAGGCTAAAGACACCGATTACTTCAAACATTTAACTAATATCAGCAACAAGTTCAAGGGTGGAGGTAATCTAAAACTTGATATAATCAAGCTAATTGGAAATTTTAGAAACACTTGGGAAATTCCCTTCCAGAATTGTAGTAACAAACTGATGAAAATGGTGTTTAAGGAACATTTGTTTAGTGAAATCAACCATATTGATTTAAAATGTTGGAGCTAAAATGATGACAATGGTGTTTATCATGGAAAAAAATTATAAAACTATATAAAAAAAGAGGAAAATAAATGATTTAGGGTGTTTTTTTTATTAATCTTTTTTTTTGTGAACATAAATAATTTAATTTAAAATAATGAAAAAAATAGGACAGTGAATATACTAAACCTTATGCAAAATACAATTTTATTCTTATGTGAAATTTGTTTCCTTATTTAATCTAGCGAACGACGGATTCTAACATTAGTCTTGCCCTTGCTTTTCTTCTTGCGATTATGGTGCAGTAGAGTAGAAACTTCATTGTAGACAGCCTCCCGTTCCATATCAAATTCTTCATATTCCGAAAAAATTGGAGGCTTGATTTCATTCACCTTCGAAATTCATGAGATCAATTGAGAAATCTGTATTAAAAGACTCAGTATTTTTCCCAACATCTGTATCTTTGACAACTATTGTTGTTGTAATTTCTCCATGGCTGGAGCTGGGATAGGAAGCAAAACTTCTAGAAGACATATTTGTGATTGAGGGAATTAAATGATTCTTTGGCGTCAGGATTTAATTTTTCAATTGTGTTGTTGACAGAATTATTTTTGAAGATGCATCTTCAGAATATGAGAGCAAAGATTGCAGGATTGCAGGAGCATTGATTGCGGGATCACTTGCTGCGGGATTGCTTTGAGATCTTTCCACAGATTGCGAGTCGTTTAAAATTTGAAAGTCCGGATTGGATTGGCTTGGGGGGCATTGATTTTGCATCTTGAATAGCCGTAGGAAGTACGGGATTCGGTTGTGGTTTTGAAGGAAGCTGTGATTAGAGGGATTTCCTGTTCTCTGGTGGTCACCGGAGGCCCCCTCCGCCGTTCCTCCATTGTAGATTGATGATCCGGTTCCTCTGATGAAGAATCTCCATCTATCACTGGTGATTTAAGGTGGCCATTGTCATTCTGAATTTTTTGAGGAAAAACAGCGATTGATGGAGATGATTGATCGGAATGATTCTCTCCACCATTCATTGGAAGATTCACTTCTAAGCTATGCGATTCTTTAACAGCAGTTACTCGCTGATAAAGCATCAGTGGCGACGCTTGGGGTGGATTATCCAAAGTTTGAGCCTCCATTGTTTTTTCCACCGTTGGCAGCTCCAAGGTCGGCGATATTGCTAGAATTTCAGATGATTGCATTTCTGATTTGGGTTGTTTTGATTGTTGTTTTGTGGGATGATGCGAGTTGAGCTTTGGTAGTCTTGTTGCGATTATGTTGTGTCGAAAGGAGTTGAGATTGTGCCCAATTTTTTTGCAGCCAACACAATATTGGGCATATTCTCATAAAGAATGAATTGAAAGTAAGATTTTCCTTCAACCCCTAGTCTGTTCCGTACGTGATTATCCTTGAGGAGATCTATTTCTACACAAACACGTGGCACCGAGGGTCACAACATATATATACATAAAAAGAAAAAATTAAGTACATAAAAATAAATTATGTAAATATATAATTATATATATATAGAGAGAGATCCCATTGAGATCCCATTAATTGTATTTAGATGAGATCCCAACGGGTTTTGGGTATCCCAAATCTAAAACCCTTACAGTCCCACCCAAAAATAAAGTTTATTGGGATAGGCTAACCACATATCTAATAACTATCCGCCCAAAAACATTCTCGCCCAATACCACCCTTCCCAAACAATTGCCACCTATAAGCCCAAGGAACACACAGTTTCTATTACATTGTAATTTTAGTCCATATCACATTAATTAACGTCAAAAGTGACATGAGCATCTACGTATTTCAATTTGTCGAGTCGGAACCCTGCAATAACTACTCCAAAGGAACTTAAGATTAAGGGATTCTATGATCTGAATTACTTTCATTTCTTCCTCTTCAAAGTACATCCTGACAAAGAGAATCCCTTTAAACTTGCAGTGAGGTGCTAGACTTCGGGAAACCCCAAAATGGAAACAATCAATGAATTTCACTATCTTCAGCTGGACTTGTTCATGAGTACATACTTGCTCAAGTAACCCAGTACAAATATCACTGAATTGCAGATACAACTCACCCAATGAAGAAATAATAATTCCATCAGCATTTGGAAACAAAAGCTTCAATCCTGCCAAACAAGCTTCTGCAAAGAATGTACAGACTAAAGAGTTAATAGATCTGAGCAATAAATAATTCCATGATTGACCATTTGCTTGTAAACTCTAAGTATTTGAAAATGCATCACAAGTACTTGGGGGAGCAGCTCTTGAATCTAAATGTAAAGTGGAAGGTGATTCCAAGTAGAGACATCAACATTGCAAATGATTGGATCCGAAATCATCCTAATCCGATTACTAGGGATTCCGGCAATCCACTTCAATCTTCGTGTTAAAGATTTTATCCGTCCTAATGGCCAGTGTAAACTTCAGTTCATTAGAACAATTTTTGCCGATAATTTCATTTCCATATCACGGGTATTTTCGTTGACCCTGCGAGATCCCTGCAAAATGATAACCTTCGGTGGACCAAAACGGAGCATGGCAATTATACAGTCAAGATAGCTGATAAGGTCCCAGATTCTATTTGGTTTGAAGATGAAAATGGCCAACTGCAGGAACAACCAATAGTTTTCGAATGGAAGCCAATCCAGTGCTTGAACTGTAAAGGATTTGGTCATATGGCTAAAATCTGCAAGCATCCAACTCCACAGGAATGGAAGAAAAAACAGATGGAAGTCAGTCCATTCATGTAGTGAAAGCGAACACTGGAAAAATGCAGGAAAGAATAGAGAAGGAGATTCCTAAGGAAGTAGAGAAGAATGTTGTGCTGAGCAAAGGAAAGATGCACAGGGAGAAAAGTCCAAGTGGGAAGAGTAGCTCAAGTGATTCTGAAATAGAAAATAAGATAGATGAAGTGATGATCCAAAATCAAAAGGGAATGAAGGTGGTAAGTGGAAGACAAAGTGAAAGAGTGAGCTCAATAAATGTGATATATTTTGTTAACACTAGTAACCCTTTTATGCGGTCCAATAAATATGAATAACATCATGAGCTGGAACATTAGGGGACTTAATAGTCCCCTGAAACATAGAGAGGTCACTTCATACCTCTCTATGAATAAAGTTGGGTTTGCTGGGATATTAGAAACGAAATTAACAGGGGAAAAAGCTAAAGAAATAGTGATGAAGAAGTGGCATCAGTATGAATACTGTAGTAATCATGAAGGGAAGAGCAAAGGAAGTATATTAGTATTATAGATGAAAGAAGAATATGAAGACAAAATACAGACTGTTCATAAGCAGTATGTTCATTGTTGGGTAAAAAATCTCAACACTAAGTGCTGGTTCTATATGACAGTGGTGTATGCAGACTATTTGGCTCATGGGAGGATTAAGTTGTGGGAGGAGTTAAAACAGATTGCAGATCATATCACTGGAGCATGGCTAATAATGGGAGATTTTAATTGTGTAATCAATCCTGAAGAGAGATTAGGAGGAAGAAATAAAGTAAGTGCTGATACAGATAAATTTAAAGCATGGATGGAAGATGGTGAAGTATGGGATATGCCAACCTATGGAGGAAAATATACATAGTGGAATAGGCAAGTTGGTGATCAAAGTATTATGGCTAAACTGGATAGAACCTTGGGGAATGGTGATTGGTTCAACCAGATTAATACAGCATATACCTTAGTAATTGCAGCAGGAGTCTCAAATCATAATGCATTGATTCTCAGATGGGGAAATGATCCAGTTGTTGGCAAGAAATTGTTTAGATTCTTTAATATGTGGAATCAGAGTAATGAGTTTCAATCCATTGTTAAAGAAGTGTGGCAGAAGAAAATCCCAGGTACCACACAGTTTAGTGTTGTTAGTAAGCAAAAGATGATTAAACAGCCACTCAGAGATTTAACTAGAAGTAAGTTTGAGAATGTGGAGGTCAAATATCAAGAATGTCATAGCAAGTTAATCATGATCAAGGACCAACTTAGCCTGGATCCTGAGAATGTTTTCATGCAAAAGGAAGAGAAGAAAGCCAGAGATGAGTATGTGGAAGCAAGCAGACATGTGTTGAGTTTTTGGTCTCAGAAACTTAAAGATAAATGGATACAGGAGGGGGACATTAACAGCAAGTATTTTCATGCCAGTTTAAAGGAGAAGAGAAGCATCAATAGAATCAGGTCCTTTATTAAAAGTGATGAAGAACTAGAAGAGGAATATCAGGAAGTGGAGAATCACTTTGTGAAGTTCTTTGAAGACCTACTTGGGAAAACTGCTGATCGTACACCAGCTGATGGTAGAAGGGTTTAAACTGTCTGTAGACCAACATATACTCCTGATTAAGGATTTTACTAAGGCTGATGTAAGAGAAGCAATGTTCAGTATTGATAGCAACAAGAGTGCTGGTCCAGATGGATACAGTAGTGAATTTTATAAAAAAGCATGGAACACCATTGGAGATAAAGTCTATGAAGCTATTATGGAATTCTTTAGGACTGGTAAGTTGTTGAAACAACTTAATTCTACTGTGATTTCATTGATTCCTAACAATGCTAATCCCAAAGATGCCACTGAGTACAGACCAATTTCTTGTTGTAATACACTTTATAAGTGTATTACTAAGATGATTTGCAAAAGATTAAGTAATATCCTTCCTGTTTTGATTGATATGAATCAAGGTGCTTTTATTAAACAAAGACTTATATTGCATAATATTCTGCTATCCCAAGAGCTGATCAGAAAATATAACAGAAAAGATGCTAAAGCAAGTTGTATAATGAAGGCGGATTGAAGGAAAGCTTATGATTCAGTTAGTTGGAAGTTTGTTGAGGAAATGATGCAGCAGTACGGCTTTCCAAGTAAATTCATAGGTTGGATAATTGAGTGTGTGACTATGTACTTATTCCTTGAATTTGAATGGAAATATGAAAGGATTCTTTCAAGGGAGGAGGGGATTAAGACAAGGTGACCCTATGTCATCTTTGATATTTGTTATGGTCATGGAGTATTTGACAAGGTGCTTCAAGGATAAGGTGGATCATGGTCTGATAGCTCTTCATCCGTACTGTGAAAAGCTTAAGATCACTACTTTGTGTTTTGCTGATGACTTATTGATATTCAGTGCAGCTGATTTGAAAAACAGTGAAGGTGATAAAGAATGTGCTTTATCATTTTGTAGCAGTGACAGGGCTTAGTGTGAATAATCAGAAATCAAATGTGTACTTTGGAGAGAAATCAGTGGATGTGCAAGGGGAAATTCAAGAGATTATGGGTTTTCAAGTTGGGCAGTTCCTTATGAAATATTTAGGAATGCCACTTTCACCAACTGCTTGGACTCAGAGAGAATGTCAAATGATGATAGACAAGATTACTTCAAGGATTAAATGTTGGTCATCAAATCATTTATCCTATGCAGGAAGAACAGTGCTAGTTAATTCCGTGTTACTCAGTTTGAACTCTTATTGGGCCAGTATTTTTTTGATTCCTCAAAGTGTCATATAGCAAATCAGTAAATGTTGCAGAGAATTTTTATGGGGCAAGAAAGTGAATGGAGTATCAAATTCACTGGTGGCATGGGATTTAGTTTGCAGAAGCAAAGGTGAAGGAGGATTAAATGTTAAAGAACCAGAAGCATGGAATAAAGCTCTTCTGGGAAAGCAGCTTTGGGTTATAGCCAAGAAGAAGGAAAGTTTATGGGTGAAATGGGTTCATATCTATTATGTTAAACAACAAAATTGGTGGGAGTATAAACCTTCTCAGGATAGTAGCTGGCATTGGAAGAAGATCAATAAGATCAAGGAGGTATTTGCACCAGGAATACTGAATGGAAAGTGGAAGAATAATGGAGGAAAGGTGTACAATGCAACCAGTGGTTACAGATGGTTAAGAGGAGATCAGCACAAATTTCTGCCTGCAAGGGTTGTCTAGACTTCAGTTGGACTTCGTAAGCATAATTTCATAAGTTGGTTGGCCTGACATGATAGACTACTTACTGTGGAAAGATTGAAGAAAATGACAATCCAGGTAAATGAACCAAGATGTGTATTGTGCAAAAGTGAAGATGAGACAGGGAAGCATCTGTTTATGTAATGTGGCCATACTCAGAGAATCTGGAAGGATTTGCAGACTTGGCTGGGCATCAGAAGAGAGATCAAGACTTTGAATGTAGGCAGACTGATCAATATTTTGAAATTTACACCTGCTAAACAGAAATTGATGTATGCTTGCTTAAATGCTATAGTTGATCATGTTTGGTTAGAAAGGAACAGCAGAAGGTATGTTGGAATGGAGGAGCTGGCAGAGCATAAAGTTGACAAAATCCAGAATGAGATGAAGTGTAGATTTTTTAGTTTGCAAAAGTCCAGACAGAATGCTTGTTTACTAAATTTTTTGAGATAGAACTTGTATAGGAAGTTATGTAATAGCAGGAGGTAGGTTTGTAAAGTTTTGAAGGTGATCAATACATATTTACATTTACCAAAAAAAAAAATTATACAGTCAAGACTGCTTATCATACAGAAATCAATTTGGACAATCCCAACATGGCACAAACTCGGAATCAACCTGATCTCGAAGTTGGAACTTGGAAGCGTTTTTGGAATTCCAAAGTCCAACAAAAACTAAAACTGCTATTATGGGGTGCTATCCTCAATGCTCTTCCAACTAAAATGGGATTGCAAAAAGAGGAGTTGACGTCCATACAATGTGTCCCGTTGCGAAAATCAGGAAGAACACAGTTTGCATCTCTTCTTCAATTGTCATAATTCTAAGGCCATATGAAGGTTTGCTTATCCCTCATTCCATAATGTTTCTTCGCTTGAGTGGTACATCCAGTGGATACAGTCTTGTCCCTTCTCGGCTGATATAGACTTGTTGCTAATTATTTTTTGGAGAATATTGATAGAAAGAAATAACAACATATGTAGAAATTAGACCATCTACATAAGCTGAGACCCCTCAACCTCTCTACTCTATTTCAAATCATATGTTCTCAAACATGACACAATGGACGAGTGATATACCTGAAACAATTCACTTTGATTGCTTCTTCCATCAACAAACCAGGATTGTGGCCAATGCGTGGAAGCTCGTATCAAAGTGTATACCGATAGCAAAGTGTTGACGACTAATGTGATAATCGTGAAAATCGACATGTTTGGATGATTAGAATATGTAAATAAACGCTAAATTATTAGAGAAGGTTAAGATTAGGTAGTTTTCATAGTATTTGTCAGCCAAAGTTTAATAGGCTTGGCATTTCAAATTATTCATTGTTAAGAAACATTATGTGGCAAATAGGTTACTTAGGTGAACTTGCTCATCATTTTAATATTATGTTCTTTCCCTGGAACCTTGGGAAGAATGTAGTAGACCTTCGGGTTATGATGCAAAAGTTCAATCTAATAGAAAAATAAGTCCTGAATATATCTACTAATTTAGCTTTTGGTTTTGGACTCTAGTTAGTGGAAGCGCTTGAAATCTTAAAATATTTTCTTTTCTTATATTGTTTGAAAGAATGGGAGTCCAGTTCTTAGGATAAAAAAATAATAATAGCAATAATAAAATACTTGAAAGAGTAGTGGACGGTGAACGCAAAATAAAAAAAAAAAAGAAAAAAGATTCTACAAAGCTTAGATATCAAGCTGTATACGTTCTCAAAGTTCCTGCGGACAGCAGCGCACGGTTTTGGTAAATTAATCATAACTTGTTATAGAAAGTTTCAAATTATGATCCGATTGTTTTGTATTAAACTAGACTCACAGAGGCATTTAAAGGTATAAGGAACGTGGAACAAAACCTTTGGATCAATACAATTTATTTTTCAAAGTTAACTCTACCGACAGCACATTTTTATGGTCAAATCTTCAAAGTTAAACTATATTTCTCTCTCTCAAAGGAAACATGCGTACTCACTACGTCCAACACAGAACTCACCCACTCTCTCTTGGAAGGCTTTGTTCTACTTCTTTGGTATACAATATTGACCACCGCCAAAGCATATCTTCTTGAACCATCAATTTTAATTATATAAATTAGTAAGCCTTATCATTTCTCTCATATTCATCACTTGTGACCACCTTTTCACTACGGGGCCTCGCCAACCTCGATCACAAATTTACTCATTTTTACATATTATCTCTTGCTTTGATAAATCCTTTACGTAGCCATAATTGATCATAACTTGGAAACATCGTCACGGAAGTTGCTAAATCCATAGAAGAGTAAAGAGTGCGTAGGAAGCTAGCTATTGTTGCTGGGGAAACAAACCTTAAACATTCGAAAGTATTTCTCAAAGGTAAATGATCTATAGTTGGTGTTTTATTTAACATTCTGAGGTAGTACTTTTGTATACCCATATTTCTATGATAGTTCAAAGTTTTAAGACTTAAATCATAGAGAACTCATTAGATGCTGCAACACTTAATTGCTTAGCCAAAACGCCTAAGTCTGCAGCCTTTTAGTTTTCTATTTAGACAATTAAGTCCATGTTTATGAGGTTAAAAACGGAGTTATGGACTCAGTAGTGAAAGTACATACTGTATACAAGACTAACCCATGATGTGTATGTTAACAAGGGGTGAACATGATGCATAAGCATTGCGGAACAAACTCATTAAGGTGCAGGCATAGATTAGTATGTGTACTGTGAAATATGAACTTAAATAAATTAAGTACTCCCTCCGTCCCATAATTATTGTCCAGTTTGGTTTTTCATCTATATTTCAAATTGTACTAAAAATAAAATCTTAAACTGGATAATAATTTTGGGACGGAGGGAGTAATTGATATTATGTAATAACTTCGGTGAGCGTGAAGATTTTCTAATTAGGTTAGTTAATTCTTACATGATAACCTTATACATGGCGGATGAACCAATTAAGTAGTGTTACATGATTTTTAACTTTAACAATGCGTATTAGAGGTTAACAGTGGCCCTAACATTTAAAATAATTACAATCACGTAGAAATAATAATAATAATAATAATAATAATAATAATAACAATAATAATAGTAGTAGTAGTAGCAGTAAGTTGCAGTAGTTGGATCGAATAACTGGAACTAAATGATAACGCTAGTCCCATATTTGTCCAAGAAAATAGCCACCTCTCAACTAATATAGCTCTTCCTTTAATCCATTGATAATCTATTAATATCATTGAACTTAACTGCAGAATCAGAATAGGAAGGCATTGTAAGGACCAATCAATTGAGGTGAGTATTTCTCACTCTTTTAAAACAATTTTAAAAACTGGGAGTATGGGAATTTATATTCAAAATGCACTTCACACATTGACACATTTTAAATATTATTGAAATATCTTAAATGCATATGGTTGAATGACCTTGTGGTGTACCTGATTGCCCCGGGGTAAATATTACATGTGATACCATATTTGAATGCAACCGGATATGTGTATAGATGATATTGATTGGTTATATGATTGATTGCAAGTGTTGAACGTATTGTGCTAAAGTGAAATGCTTGGGAGAAAATGTCCTGATGGTGACATCACCTCGATACAGTTTTCAGTGGTATTGTTGAAAGTGTTGTATCTGGTGGTGTACTTTATCGCCTCGGAAAAAGGGTATTATTTGTGCATGCAATCATTGATGTGTACACATGCTCGGGTGATCTCGGTCGCCCTGGAGCACGGGCCCAAGCACTGGGAAAGCAAGGAACGTCAGCTAGCATCGAGCTTGGTCACCAGTCTTTGCCGTCAGTGGCAGTATCGTAGGGGAAACTCGTCAGAGTAACCCTGCTCGCGACAGGAGTAAGGTGAAGATTGAATTGTGAATTGTTATTGGTAGTCGGTAAGGTCGCTCCCTTCTACGGTATATTGATTGATTGTTAAAATCTAGTTTGGAATAACGTCCTTGTGCCACATCGGACCTCGACGTGCCTCACTAGATTTTCCTATATCCACTCCTTTTGTTAATTGATTAAAGTGATTGTTTGATTGATTTGTTACGTAACAAATATTTTGATAAAAAAAGGTTTTACCATCGTATGATTTTTCAAAGTTGTTTTACCATCGACCTCATTGAGCTCGACGCTCACCCCTTTTTATATTTATATATACTATCCCCCTATCCCCTCCATGTTTTAGGTGAAAGGTCAAAGAATGCTGCTAGGTAGATGACTTGGCCAATTCATCATCGGATCGGGTGGCAGATTGGAGTGGAGAATCAATTGTATTGCACTTTGAGCGAGAGCTTGGCGAACGACTCAGCTGATCGCGAAGCATGACGTGGAGAAGCGAGGATGTGGATTAGCCGAATCATTACAACTAGTCTACAAAATTCTCTTTTCCCGACTGAAGCACAAGAGATTTTTTCCTTATTATTAGCTTCATTCCCAACATTCAGCAGGAACGAGGTTAAAGAATTGCATAATCTACCATATAATACATGGTCTTGTAATAGTTTCGGTGCTTCTAATTAATATACATCTACCACTTTCAAAAACAAGAAGATAGTGATGTGGATAAAGAGTGATAATTAAATTAGGTTTTATTTTTAGTTTATCTATTTTAAGTTGAGGGTGTTTTCGAACTTTGTCTATTTTAGGGTTTTTATTTCATGTCTTTATAAACCTTTTGTACGTCGCTTTGAACGGCAGTTTTTATAATCAATCAGAAATCGAGAAGTTCTTCTCAAACCTAGGTTATCTAGACCCTGTGTTGGAGCAAAAACTAGTAGTGGTGATCTCTCTGGACCATTTGTCAGGGGAGTGTAGCGAGTCGGTTTCAATTGATATATTGTGCTACATCAGTTGGTACCAGTGCCGAGTTCGTTCCCCGGATCGTTGTTCATCAAAACTTCTTCAAGCCGCCGTTCTGTTTGATTGTTCGGAAGGATATGGCACCCAAAAACCAAAAGGATCAGCAAAAAGATCAACAGCAGCCAAATATGGAGCAAATGATGGAGGAATTGTGCCAGGAAATCCAGCAAGAAATACGAGACACCTTCGAGCAGTATACGATCGATTTGGAGCAGCGCCTTGCTGCGTCTGCTAGTCGGCAAGTCGGAGACATGCTTGCAGCGGAAATCCAGCGTTTGAGGTTGACGGCAAAAAACCCTAAGCAGCAATCAAAAACTGGAAGTGCGGCGGCGGAATCAGACCTAACGGAGAATGATGGTTCTGATTCTTCTGACGATTCTTCGTGTCCTTCACGCTGGCGTAAAGGGAAGGGCGGTGATGATCGCCGTACATGGGAGATGGGGATGTGCACAGAAATTTGGGAATTTCGGGGTCTGCACTGCCGGAAGAGTTCCTTGATTGGGTTGCGACCGTCGAGGAGATTTTCGAGTTCAAATCGGTTCCTCTGGACAAGCAAGTGCCTCTGGTTGCTACACGCCTCCGTGAGCGAGCGTCGGCTTGGTGGCAACAGCTCAAACTTGAACGCTCGCGGTCTAGAAAGTCCATAATTCGCTCCTGGTTGAAGATAAAGAAGCTACTCACCGACGAGTTTGTGCCGTCCAATTTCCGGCGAACTTTGTATCAACGGTTCCAAAGCCTCCGCCAAGGAAATCACTCTGTCGTTGAATACACAGCTAACTTCTACAAGTTCTTGGCCAGAAACGATATCGCTGAGTCGCAAGATCAGAAAATTGCGCGCTACATTGGTGGCTTGCGGGGTGGAATTCAGGAGACAGTCTCCTTGCTGGATTCGTCCTCGCTTGCAGCAGCTCAACAGTGCTCTTCTGAGGTGGAACGACCGCAGCAGCGACGCGAGTCTGGTAGCCGATTCAGCCCGTTACAGAATCTTCCTTCGCCACGTTCTTCTTCTCTTGGCAACTGTTGAGGGTCATATGTGGCAAGCATTATGAATCCCACATCGGAGGCATGAGGACATGTGAATCAGTTAATAAGTAAGGTGGTCTCAGAACCCATTAGCTTGAGCTTTTGAGTTCAGATGGGTCTTATCTTACTTATTGGGCTCCATGTCGGATTTTCTCCTCCAGATAAATCCCCAACAGTGGTATCAGAGCCCAGGTTGGGCCAGTTGGGTGGGTGATTTAGCCCAAATTATCTCGGTTGATCTGACTGAACCCAAGCAGTCAAAGGCCCACTACGAGCGGAAGCGTAGGGATGGGCGGCCCAATTACTCAGGTGTAGTACAGATTTGGGCTTGTCAAGATAATTTGGAAGCCCGATGTGGAGATTGCCCATGACGGGGGAGAATGTTGAGGGTCATGTGGCAAGGATTATGAATCCCACATCGGAGGTATGAGGACATGTGAATCAGTTAATAAGTAAGGTGGTCTCAGAACCCATTAGCTTGAGCTTTTGAGTTCAGATGGGTCTTATCTTACTTATTGGGCTCCATGTCGGATTTTCTCCTCCAGATAAATCCCCAACAGCAACAGCCCCAACACTCCTCCGGAAGCTGGTCCAACTGGTCAGCAGCCGCGAATGGGCGTTCGCTGAATTGCGGGCGAGCAGCGCCATCGCCTTGCCAATTGCACGCAGCTGCGGAAACGTAATCTCCTTGGCGAATTGGGAGAGTCTTCTGCTGATCCCGTCGAAGAGTCGGAACCGGTGTATGATACGGATGGCGGGGAGGCCGAATTGGTTGCTGGGGATGTGGGTTTGAATGTGGTGTCTATGCGTGCATGTCTTGCCCCTCTTGCGGTGGATGATGATTGGCTTCACACTAATATTTTTCAATCCACTTGCACAGTCAAACAAAAAATTTGTCGCTTCATGATCGACGCCGGTAGTTGCTCCAATTTCATATCATCCAAGGCTGTCCTTAAGTTGGGTGCTACTATTGAACCACATCCTACCGCTTATAATCTTTCTAGGTTAAAGAAAGGTGGTGAGGTAATTATTTCCAAATGTACTCTTGTGTCCCTTTCTAAGTGCCAAGTATAAGGATAATGTTTAGTGTGATATTGTTAGCATGGATGCTTGTCATATTTTAGTTGGTAGGCTGTGGCAGTATGACGTGATGCGTCTCATTCTAGTAGAGCTAATACTTATAGTTTTAATTTTAATGGTGCCAAAGTTTTGTAGTTGCCTAGTCGGGAATCTGAGTCACCATCCGTGCTGGCACCTCCCTCTATCAGTATGCTCTCTCTTAAGGATTTCAGGCTTCTTTGTGTGATGATTCTGTTGTTTATGTGCTTGTGGGGAAAGTTGTTTCGGCTTTTGTTGGTGTGTTGGATGCTGTTTTACCATTACTGCAGGAATTTTTGGATGTCTTTCCAGTCGATCTCCCGGATGGGTTACCCCCAATGCGGGATATCCAGCACCAAATTGACCTAGAACCTGGTGCTTCTCTCCCTAATCGCCCGCATTATGGCATCAGTCCTGCTAAACGAGCTTCGGCGTCAGGTGGAGGATCTCCTTTGTAAAGGGCATGTGCGTGAGAGTTTCAGCAGTTGTGCTGTTCCCGCTTTGCTTACCCCTAAGAAGGATGGCTCGTGGCGCATGTGCGTTCATAGTCATGCCATCAATAAGATTACGGTTTGCTAGCGTTTTCCTATTCCACGCCTAGATGATTTGCTTGACCAGCTGAGTGGTGCTCGTATTTTCACGAACATTGATCTGAAAAGCGGATATCATCAGATTCGGATTCGCCTAGGGGATGAGTGGAAGACGGCGTTTAAAATGCGGGAAAGTTTATATGAGTGGGTTGTGATGCCCTTTGGTGTGTCTAATGCTGAGTACATTTATGCACGTCATGAATTAGGCTTTACGACCATTCATTGGTGTATGTGTTGTCATTTATTTCGATGACATTCTCAACTATCGTCCGTCTTTGGATGCTCACCTTCGCCACCTTCACGCTGTTCTCTTGGTCCTTCGCCGTGAACGGTTCTATGCTGCATCTCATAAGTGTACTTTCTTGACTTCTGAGGTCCTTTTCTAGGGTTATGTGGTGTCTGCTTGCGGGTTGATTATTAGAAGGTAACTGCCATTCGTGACTGGCATACACCTTCTACTTTGACTGAGGTCCGTAGTTTTTACGGTCTGACATCATTCTATCGGCGGTTTATTCCCCATTTTAGCATCATTATGGCCCCGCTGACAGATTGTATTAGGATTAAACCCTTTGCGTGGACTCCAGCTGCTGAGGATGCTTTCCGGCAGATTAAGCACTTACTGACTACAACTCCCATTTTGGTATTACCAGATTTTTCTCTGCCTTTCGAGTTGCATGCGGATGCTTCGAAGGTGGGCATTGGCACTGTTCTTAGTCAGTCTGGCAAGCCCATTGCTTTTTTTAGCGAGAAGTTGACAAGGCCGAAGACTCGCTGTAGTACCTATGTTCAGGCTATTAAGCATTGATATCATTATCTTTTCCACAAGGAATTCGTCCTGTTCAATGATCATGCGACCCTTAAACATTTGCATGGTCAGGATAAGGTTTCTGCTCATCATGCCTCCTGGGTTGCTTATTTGTAGGGCTTCACCTTTGTTGTGAAACGTACGTCTGGGGTTACTAACCGGGTTGCGGACGCTTTGAGTCGGCGAGCATCATTGCTTACTTCCATGCGCGTCGGTGTGCCTGGATTTGATTCGTTCTCGGCTTTGCTAGAGACGAGATGTCCCATTCTTGTGCATGTGCACGCTGGTTCCCCCTCCGACTTTGATTTGGTTGATGGGTTCTCTTTCGTGGTAATCAGTTGTGTATTCTGAACTGTAATTTGCGCTTGCAACTTATTCAGGAACTCCATGGTAAGGGTCATGTGGGTCGTGACCGCACCCTTCATTTGGTTTTGTCCTCCTATTATTGGTCGTCTGCTCGTAAGGAGGTCGATCTCTTTGTTCGTCGTTGTCATGTTTGCCAGGTATATGAAGGGACCGTCAGTAATGCAGGGTTATATCTCCCGTTACTTGTTCCTACTCAGCCTTGGGTTGATCTTAGCATGGACATCGTCTTGGGGTTGCCTCGCACCCAGCGCGGCCATGATTCAATCTTTGTGGTGGTTGACCGTTTGTCCAAAATGGTTCATTTCATCCCTTGTAAGAAGAATTCTGATGCTATCCACGTCGCGGAGCTTTTCTTTCGGGAGATTTATCAGTTGCACGGTTTACCTACCTCCATTGTTTCTGATCGTGACACTCGCTTCCTTAGCCACTTTTGCCGCAACTTGTGGAAGTTGGTGAATACCCAGCTGAATTTTCTCCCTGGGGGGAATGATGCGGATGAAGAGTGATAATTAAATTAGGGTTTCTTTTCAATTTATTTATTTTATGTTGTGCGTATTTTCGAATTTAGCTGTTTTAGAGTTTTTATTTCATGTCCTTATAAACCTTTTGTATGTTACTTTGAACAGAAATTTTTATAATCAATCAAAAATCGAGAAGTTCTTCTCAAACCTAGGTTTTCTGGACCGTTTGTTGGTGGAAAAACTAGTAGCCAGGATCTCTCTGGACCATTTCTTGGAGGAGAGTAGCGAGTCGGTTTCAGTTGATATATTGTGCTGCATCAGATAGTAGTACTTATTCTTGAGAGTGTGTTTTGACATATTTGAAAAGAGAATAAATTGAAAGAGATGTAGCAGAAAAGGGGGAGAAGGGCTGGGAGAGAGGAAGTGTCGAAATTCAGATAATTGACAGAAAAGGATCCTTCAGAAATTAGTGGTATAATTTATTATGGAATCTAATATTTAGCTTGACATTATCGCCACTCTTTTAACAAATGTCATGTTCACAACTTTGCTAGAGTAAGAGTTGGGTAAGTGTTCTTCTTCCATCATGGGACCAGAAATATATCCTTAGTTTCTCATTGGAAATTGATTGTTTAATGTTTTCCCTTCATTCAGTTAGTCATTTATCTCGTTTTTGTTTTTCATCAGCTTGTGGAATCTATACACCCATGCATTAAGTTCATTTCTTTTTCTTTCTTCATTTTTTTTTGTTTGTGACCATTCTTATCTGAAGAAACATAGCATCAAATAGTAACCTTTGAAGTTGAACTTCCTAACGTCCACCCAACACCATTTTTTTGTGCTTCTATGACTTTGTAGTCCATGCATAAGTCAAATTTATCAATATTCAGATTAAATATTTTGTTTACTTATTCAGATAACCAATGGGACTAGTACATATAGTTACTCATGGCAGATAACCGTATTTTTTTTTTCATGGCAGATAACCATATGTATCTACACATATTTTCACTTGTCCTACAGTTTGGAACCTAAAAAAATACTCATTTGCACTAACGCTGCACATTCTTCTTAGATTTGTGCAATCTCATACACATCTTAGCTATTTCTCTTTTCCAAATTTACTATCTCTAATATTTTTGTTGCTTGAGAATTGATAATGGAATATGAGATTAATTTTATTCATACGTAAAATGCGAAATTCTTGTTCTAATTAATATTATATTCTGTAGGATTCTGGGCACAAGTTTTTCCCGTTTTGACATTGATACTAGCACCAATACATAAAAGAAAAACCTTACAGCCAAATCATACATTTTATTGCAAATTTTACGAGGGGAACAGATATTAATTGCCGATGTTAATTTGGCGGGAAAAAAAAAGGGAACGCAAGAATATCTTGAATCTTTGAAGACATTCAAATCCCATTTCACCTTTGACAAAAGCTAAAAAAGTTGAATAACAAAGTGATGGTGGTCAGAATTGGCTATTAATTTTTTGTGGTTATTTGACGTGGAATTATGCTTAACTTTAATGCTGAAAAGCGAGTTCGGTATTTTTTTAAAATTTTTGTGTATGGTTTTTAATGACAGTATCATATCAACAGCCCGGTTTGTGCACGACCCCCTATTTTTTTCTTTTGTTTTTTTTTACGTTGACGGTTTTGGACTTTGGTGCATCATAGAAAAGGTTTATGTATGATGGATTTTCTCATAGTTGTGACCGTATTATGAGGCAAATGGTTTACCGTTTTCAGCAATGAAGCCATACACAAAACCTTGATCTTTGCAAAATTTCCTTCATTTTTAGCATAGACTTCAGCATACAATCATGTATCCACGACATCTGCTTTCTCCTTGCTTGTTCTTCTTGACACTGCTGTGAAGCTTCCATCATTTTGTCTCTCCATATTCTTTTCTCCAGCTCGCTGAATTCACCGAGAACTCTATAACATGAGAAGGGAACACATTAATTTTCAATTCACCGAGAACTCTATAACATGTACTAGCCACATAACAGATACATGACACAACGTACGTAAAGGTTGCTTCACTAATAACATAAATTTGTCCTCAATTATCAGCCACTAACCGTGATCAACAGTTAAAGAAAAATGGGAAAATGCATTCCTTTTTGCTGAAGATGCAATATTCCTAAACAAACTAGGAAGACTCATTAATTTTTAGAACCACCATATTCAACCTCGAGGACACTTTTCACCATTTATATTAATATTGTAGAAAAATTTACAAAACTTAAAAATTATAAACACACTGAAGTTGCTCGCATTTTGCGCGCTAATACATATATATACAAAGTTTCTGCTTTGGGGAACATGCACAAATTATGCCCAACTGATCTTAATATATTAAATTTTGAAATTTTTACTAATATAAATCTCAAAACTCAATTTGAACTATTTTTTCTTCGATATTTGACGTGGAATTATGCTTAACTTTAATGCTGAAAAGCGAGTTCGGTATTTTTTAAAAATTTTTGTGTATGGTTTTTAATGACAGTATCATATTAACAGCCCGGTTTGTGCACGACCCCCTATTTTTTTCTTTTGTTTTTTTTTTACGTTGACGGTTTTGGACTTTGGTGCATCATAGAAAAGGTTTATGTATGATGGATTTTCTCATAGTTGTGACCGTATTATGAGGCAAAGGGTTTACCTTTTTCAGCAATGAAGCCATACACAAAACCTTGATCTTTGCAAAATTTCCTTCATTTTTAGCATAGACTTCAGCATACAATCATGTACCCACGACATCTGCTTTCTCCTTGCTTGTTCTTCTTGACACTGCTGTGAAGCTTCCATCATTTTGTCTCTCCATATTCTTTTCTCCAGCTTGCTGCATTCACCGAGAACTCTATAACATGAGAAGGGAACACATTAATTTTGAATTCACCGAGAACTCTATAACATGTACTAGCCACATAACAGATACATGACACAACGTACGTAAAGGTTGCTTCACTAATAACATAAATTTGTCCTCAATTATCAGCCACTAACCGTGATCAACAGTTAAAGAAAAATGGGAAAATGCATTCCTTTTTGCTGAAGATGCAATATTCCTAAACAAACTAGGAAGACTCATTAATTTTTAGAACCACCATATTCAACCTCGAGGACACTTTTCACCATTTATATTAATATTGTAGAAAAATTTACAAAACTTAAAAATTATAAACACACTGAAGTTGCTCGCATTTTGCACGCTAATACATATATATACAAAGTTTCTGCTTTGGGGCACATGCACAAATTATGCCCAACTGATCTTAATATATTAAATTTTGAAATTTTTACTAATATAAATCTCAAAAGTCAATTTGAACTATTTTTTCTTCGATAGATGGAGTATTATACTGATTTTTCCACAAAGTTAATTTCGGTAGTCTAGACGTTAAACTCACATTTGACACACATAACATCAATTTAATCTTTAAACTTTCACTTCTACACTTAGATTTTTCTATGGTTAAGTTGGCTGTAAGGAGAAAAAACACATAATTCATGGCTGATAATCGCACCTGATAATACATAGAATATTAGCTCCTAGACAGCTGGCCCAGACGATCTTAGGCTTTTTCAAATTTTTTCCATCCTTGAAGTTTTCTTGTATACCATGAGGAATGCCGTTAGCTTATTTAGGCGTTATTTGTTGGAAATAGTTAGTTCTGGTTGAGTGTCTAGCCACGTTGTCAGGGATATTTACCTTGTATGGCGGAAGCTTTTCTTTTTTCCAAATTGGAATTCTTGCAAAATATACTAAAAAAACATACGAAAATAATTAAATCAAATTCAAGGCTGACAACAACTTAAATTAAAATGGGCGGAAAGATGCCAAGATGACAAAAGTGTTTATGGTGACACAACGTTTAGGGCAAACAAGTCGTGGACCAACCCTGGAACTGATCAAAATGTTTCATAAAAACTTTGCCTATAAACTTGAATATCTTTTTTCCCCGGAAGTAATTAAGATTAAGGCAGTTCTTATACTCGGCACCCGGTGATACCTAATTTAGGTAGCACCGGGAGGGTGGCCACGCGTTTTGACGCCCGTTCACCCCTTTTTTGCCACTTCTTAACTTTATTTTTTTGTTATTTTTAAAATACCAACCTAATTAAAATGTATAAACTTTCTTAAACCTTAAACACTAAAACATATGATTATATTTTTTGCTTTGTTTAATTTTTTAAAATTCAACATTAGCCTAATCAAATTAAAAAAAAAATTATAAGTTAATCATGTTACATCACGCACTAGATTCTAACCAAATTAAAATATTTAAATCCTCCTAAACCCTAAATTAAAATCATTAGACCCTATCCTAATTGAAATATTTAAAGCCTCCTAAATTCTAAACACTAATTACTAGACCCTAACCTAATTAAAATGCTTAAACCCATATAAATCCTAAACACACTAAACGAGATCCTAAACCTAATTGAATTAAAAAAATTTATAAATTATTCATGTTAAATCACAGAATAAATTATTACGTGTGTAAAATGGGGTTGAAACTGCATTAAAAAAGTTATAAGCTTAAAAAAACTAAAATATAAAATTAAAATCAAAAAAGAAAAAAAAGAGAAAAAAAAAAGTTATAAGCAGGTGCGTCAAACGCGCGGCTGCCCAGCCCGGTGCGCTCTAAGCTGATGCACCGGGTGCTCAGTATAATTTGCGAAGATCAAGGCAATGGGCAAAATCGATGACATGCAACCACCGCATTTAGCTTGTACTTCAAGCCAAAATGATGAATTTTTTTTTTCCAAAATCATGAAGTTAATAATCTCTTGTAGTTAAATTGATGTAATTTCGATGAGGAAATTCTTCATGTTGTATTTGAGAGGAATGAAGATCCAAATAACTTTTTAATAATTATTCCCGTCGTTTAAATAGTTTAAATACCTCAAAATTTGTTGGCTTAACTTAATTTACTTGAACAGTTACTATGCATTTTGAAAAAAGACTACAAATTTTTGCAATTCATTATTTGTGATCTTTTTGCAGGCGAAACAATTGAATGTGTTTAAAAAGATGAAAGACGGTGATTAATTGATAAAATTTTGAAAGACATGCCAATAGGTCCCTCCTCCTTTGCTCTAGATTTCAAGTAATGATCCTATTTAAGTCTTTATATCCACCAATTAAATAAATATTTAATTCAAAATTCTCTTACGGAGTGTTTGAGAAGCTCTATGCAATTAATCGAGTGTGGAACATCCCGAAAAACTTTTTTTCATGTTACACCTAAGAAAAATTTAAAATAAAAAATCCGGTTTTGCACGAATTTCACACAAACAAAGAAAAACTGAAAAAAGAAAGGAAATTGCACAGAGTTGATATTTCTTGCCTAACAAGCCACTTCGAGTGCAAAATTGTTTTCTCAATTAGAAAGAGTTCCCTTCCATCTCACCATTAATTTGGTAGGCTAAAATTCCTTCAGTTGTCATTGTTTATTTTTTTCGGTTTTGTTTAATTTTTAAATATTTTCTAGAGGTCCCACATTAAGTTCGTCATATTCTTCAATAGTTATGTGAGTTTTAATGAGTTATCTTGCAATTTGTCCCTACTAACAAATGTCAGCGTGCAATTAAGGTGTACTATTTGTCGGCCAATATTAGTTGGTCAACGGGAGGGCGCATGTAATGGTGAATGGAGGTATGGGAAGAAGTTCAAATCTTTCCATGATTGGAAAATTACGAACATAAAGTCTCCTTCATGCAGTGTCACAAAAATACTTTAAATACATAAATTTTGGGGCAACACTTAGAAAACTCGAGATAATGTTCCACACACAATTGGGAGTTTAGTGTAACATTCTCGTAAAAGAAATATTGAGGACCAATGACTTGCTCCAGAAGAATTCTCAGTATTACACGAATATCTAATGAAGATACACCAAAGTCTATCACTAGTTTTGGAATGCAAATTAGCTAATATCCAGGAGCCAACTCCCGCCATTTTTTACTCTTTGTAACGCACGATACATTTTATATTTCTTCTTTCTTTCCATCCTCGCCATGAGCATAGTTAAGCTTTGGCTTAATTTTGCTAGACAGATTCGTTGATTCTTCTTATTATTTGAAAAGCCAAAATGAAATTAGTTTGATAATTAATGTTGAAGATGCTATTTTGTTTTCTCATTATCTTTTTTTTTTTTTTGAGTTTTCATTTCGGCCGGATTTTGCACTGGTTTTCTAAACATTGTTTTGTTGCATTGATTAAAACATTAAGGATTTATTCTTCCAAATTTCAACTTTCTTGCATCATATAACTAAATTTGTGAAATTCTTAGATAAAACGGATCCTATCATAGTCATTAAGCCAATGTTTAATAATAGTAACCGAAATTAATTAACAGTAAAATCGTTTACATACACATTTGATATGCATGCATGAAAACGACCAGAAAACTCAACAATCTATTATTCATACCAAGTAAACATTTATTTAATTCATCGCTCGCGATTTGTTTTCACTCTGTATGCCATTTCATGTGTTATAAAATGTTGGGCAAACTATATTTTACCCCCCGAGGTTTAGCCCTTTAACAAAATCTCCCTGGAGTTTTTATCATACGACAAATATCCCCCTGAGCTTTGACCTTTCTAACGTTTGAACACTTTCTCACCAGAGAATGATGTCTGCAGCTGACATTGTCCAACTTTTAGCATGAACTGACAAAAATACCTAGCTATAAGCTTTTTTTTAAAAAAAATAAAAAATACAAAAATAAGCCTCATATTTTTAAAAGCAAAAAAAAAAATAAAAATAAAATACAAAGTCCAAATGCAGTTCCCATCCTCACGGCGTTCTTCATCTCCATCCAAATAATATGCCCCCTTTCATCCTCCCCTCGCCCATCACATACGCCGCCTACAAATCCACATCCCTCTCTCCACCATCCAACATTAAGCTCCTCCTCACATGAAATATATTCATAGCCACCACATCCAAACTTGCTCGTTGCATCCGTTAGTCGCTGCTTTACAAATTTGGATTGAAAAATAAAACACCAGCATAGTTTTACCAAAATGAAAATCACTAGTTGAGTTTCAATTATATTTAGATGATCAAATCCATTTTGCCCCATTCGTCTCATCTCTTTTAATAATTAATCAAGGGACGACATCACAGCTAGCTAAAACATCAGTAACAGTGGTAGATCGACATAGGCCTTCGGGCTGAGAGGCACCGGCTTTAAATTTCCTTTGCTTTATGAAGTTGTATAATTTTTTTGTTTTTTTGACTCAATTTTGAGTACATCGTTGAGTTGCTCCCCCTGTTGAGTACATCACTTTTAATCTTCTCGTTTCATACTAAGATTTTGACCAGTTTCACCAATGTTGAAATTCATACTAGATACATTTTCTAAATAGTCACTTCAGCTTGTCATGCAGATGATCATCTTTACGTACCATGTATAATTTTGAGTGTTTCAGAATAACAGAGATCCATAACCATTGTACCCCAAAAGTATCAATGTATGCAATATTTCAATTTTTGAGAAATTGACAAGATAAACCGATACGTTACAAGTATTACAATATGGTACTTCAGGACCAAATCGGTTTACATCCTTATTAGAAGGTCGGAGAAAGGATCTATACGAACATCAAGATTTTAATCAAGTGCGCTCAACAGGAGCTAGATGTGTACATAGTAAGGTCAAACTATTAAGACCATGATTCTACGCAAAATCTTTTTTTTTTTTTTTGTTTCAGACAAGTAACAACCTTTTGAACTTAGCTACCTTTTGAACTTCTTTTGAAGTCTCAATAACTATGATGAACTCTTCAGGAGTTATATTGGTATTGGGCCTATTTGAACTCTATACCAAGTTTCGATGATATTCAGTCTTTTCAAACTCTTCAAGAATTCAGTATTAACTCGGTTCTAAACACATATGTATATAACGAACAAACATATCATCGCCATACAAGTATGATCATCTAAACACATAGAGAATTACAAACAGACAAATATAACATATTCAGATAAAACATGTACATAGACGAGTGCATAAAACAAACATTCGAAGATAAGCACCTGAATATTGTCTAAACACATAAAGACACTAGTACTTATGCAAGTCTTTCGAATTACTTTCTCGAGAATTGGAACCATGTTCGTTATTGAATCCTTCTTGTATTTTATATAGACGTCATTACAAAATATCAAGTATCAAGTTTCAAGGGGATCACTACATTCAATAGACGCATTTTTATTTCTTCATTTGCTGCAAAACATAGCAAAGAATGAAAGAATTTTTATTTCCATCCACCATATGATTAAAATCCTAACTTTGGAAAACTTGTGCAACATGTTGGTTGCTCGTTAATGTGTTGAAAAATCACCCAACAACATTTAGCTGGTATATTATATGTCAAAAACTTCTAAATTTTCAAACAATTTCATTTTACTTTCGCATCTTCAAGTGTGTGTATATTGCATCTTCCATTTATTATGGCCAGTAAGTTTAATGTCTACACTCACAATAGACTTTTATTTCATGATTCTCATTTTCATTCATATTACTAACTAGTGCAGTATAAGCAAATTTCACGTCGACACTTTATTGCTGATCCATTCCTTCTTTCTTTAATAATGGGATCTCATAATCTTTAAATTTTTCGAGTGCTTATGTACTTCTTCTGGAAGTTGATCCATCAAAGTAGGAAACTATTCAAATTCAAAAGATTTTTTTTTTCTTTTAGAATTTTAATCACTCGTATTTGCCATCTCTATATATTAAAATATTCTCATTTACGAGGATTCTTATTCTTAGAATCAGTGGTTCTACCACTCATCAAATGGACATTCAATTAAAGAACGGTGGTAGATGGCCCTTCAGGGACTTACTTTCGAATTTTATCCATTAACAACCTTTCGCATATAATTTAGTCACACGTTTTGGTCAGATAAATCTCTGGTCTTAAAAATTATCTCTTAAACTCCAGGTTCATATTATTGAGGATCAATATGAGATAATAACTTTGTCCATCTGATTAATGAACCATCAGTTTTCAATTCTCTCCCTGATGTTGGGTAACTAACTCGTCAAATTGATCGTCAGCCAATCGAATTGTAAATAGATCTCCTTTTGGAGAAGCCAGCTCGTTAAACAGACAATAAGCCAATCGAATAGTAAATCCAACATCAATAACCCCAAATGCTAAAGTTGCAAACAATCCATAATATATTATTAACCTCTTCTGGAGGCTCCATCTTTTTGTGCATTGTCGTGGAGCAATCATAATATAAACTACATATCTAAACTTTGAAGATGGATAGAAAAGGTTTTTGACCGAGAACCAATGATTGAGAAAATATCTATAAAGACCCATTTGGTCTTATGTGTATAATTTATGCCTTTTGTGTTTCAAAACTTTCTCAATTGTATATGACGTATTTGCTTCTCTTACGTAATGATTTTAATTATCTGAAGACATTTAGCGAATGATTCTGCAGGACCATTTCATATTTATTCTGATATTTCATTCTCATGACAAAGAATGGAAAAATTGGCGTTCATACCCAAAGGTTTATGTCCATCATCAATTCTACCCTATTGATTTTCAGTTAGCTAATTTCGTCCTTACTGTTTGAAATTTTTTGTCAATTACACCCAATTGGCCCAATTTCCGTTAAACTTAACGGATTTCCATTAGTTTTTAACCAAAAACACCCCGATAATTTCAGAAAATTGTATAAATAACCCAAAAAATATATAAAAATAACAAAATAGTCACTTTTTATTCATTTTTCTTATTTCATTTTATTTTTTTAATTACTTTTCATAACCATCAAAATATACTATGTGACCTTCAAGAAAATAATAATTTATTCTCAAAATCTATTTTCTTGTGCAACACATGTTATTTGGGTTGAGGGGTAATTTTATCATTTTAAATTTTTAAATTTTTATTAATTTTTTTATTCGTCTTTTTTTTTAGATTCTTTTTCTTATATTTCCTGACTTGTATATATTGATACTAGAATAATTATTAAATTTTAATAATTAATTTACCGTTTTGTTTCATAGAGTATAAAAACTTTAACATGAAGAAAATGAGAAAGAAAAACTTAAGTTGAAATAAACATGAAAATTAATAGTATATCATTTTTTTAAAAAAAGTAAAAAAAAAAACCTTAAAAAAACTTCAAAGACATGTGTTTTCTCCTTAACTTCCTCTATTTCATAGGTAAGTTACGAAACATAAGTTTTTACTTAATCTAGCCTAAAAGGATTATTTTGTTCTTTGTAAAAAAAAATAATACAAGTCATGTAGTATAATTTAGTAATTAATTAGCTAAAAAATACATGTATTTATCTTTTTCATTAAATTCAATAATTTCTTATAATGTAGTTTAGCAACCGCGTAAAAAAATATTAAAAAAGAATTAAAATAGTGTTAACCAAATTTACAGAAATGCATCATTGTGGACTAATTAAATTAGCACATTTTCATGTTTCAAATGATTGTCCTATTTTTATATTATTTTAATTATAACAAAATAGATATTTATTTTAGGCTAGATCAAGTAAAATTTATGTTTCGTAACTCGCCTATGAATTAGAGGAAATCAAGAAGGAAAGACTTCTCTTTGCAGATTTTTTTAAAGATTTTTTCGATTTTTGTTTAGAATAATAAACTATTAATTTTCATGTTTATTTCAACTTGATTTTTCTTCCTCATTTTCTTTATGTTAATTTTTTTATAATCTATGAAATAAAAAAGTAAATTAATTATTAAAATTTAATAATTATACTAGTATCAATATATACATGTAAAGAAATATAAGAAAAATAATCTCAAAAAATAAAGAATAAAAAAATAAAATTAAAAATTTTAAAAAATTAAAAATAACAAAATTACCCATCAACCCAAATCACATGTGTTGCACATGAAAATTAGATTTTGAAAATAAATAATCATTTTTTAAAGATCATATAGTATATTTTGATGGTTATGAAACGTAATAAAGAGAATAAAATAAAATAGAAAAAAATGAATAAAAAGGGACTATTTTGTTATTTTTATATTTCAGGGCTATTTTTATAATTTTTTAAACTATCGGGGTGTTTTTGGTTAAAAACTAATGAAAATCCGTTAAGATTAACGGAAATTGCACCAATTGGGTAGAATCGACAAAAATTTCAAACAGTAAGGATAAAATTGACTAACCAGAAATCAATAGGGTAGATTTGACAATGAGCCTAAAGCTTTGGGTATAAACGCCAATTTTTCCATAAAAGAATATATAAATACGCACTTCACTTTAACTCTGTAAGAAATTCACAAACTTCAAGTTTGCAAGTTAATAATAAGCATACATGTGGCTATCTCGTAAGCACACCAGTTAATGACCTAATAAGGGTCCTGAAGCGCAATATCGGTTTAATGAAACTTGTGCCATTACTAGTCTTCTTCTAACATTCAAATCATAACAGTGTTTAAGGGAGAAATATGGTTATTTTTAGAAAATGTTGCACATTGATTAGTGGAAAAGGGCACTGTTTCAAGAATCGTATAGTTCAAAATCAAATTGTAGATCGTGAATGAAAAACAATAGATGGTACATATCAGTTACAGAAAGTAGAGACCTCCCTTTTAAATATTCCTCGTAAAATTTTTCATTTTATCAGGCTTGAGAATAAGTATTTTTTATCAGGCTTGAGGATAATGATATGATACCAATCTCGTAGACGAATGAAATTTTGTTAATGAAGCCATCAACAAGAATGTATGGAAAAGATGGTTAGATGTGAAACTATAAAACTATATGATTTTCCTTTAGGAAATAAGCCGTATTGATTGGAAAAGAAAACAATTTTCTCTAACGAAGGGGGACTTCTTTGTAATTTACATCCAAAGCCTCCAAAATATTTTTAAAAAATATTTTATTTCCAATTTTACTACAGTAAATTTTAGTTTTTGAATTGAATTTTCTTTTTCCCTATGGATGAACCATCCATTTACATATTTACAGATAATTTTTTCAAAAATGTAAATCAAAGAACAATTTAAAGTTTTGAAAATATGGATGTTATAGTGCATGTTTTCTTTGTTAAGCAATTACTGGTATAAGAAAACCGTCCAATGATAATATTTTATTATAAAGTCATAAGTCTCGTAAAAGTTCCGATTCTATCTTAACACTATACATTGCAGTTCGGCCTAAGCTTTATATAGGCAAGGTTTCTTGCTCTCCAAGAAGTAAACCTAAACTTTATGATCATTCAATCCTACCAAGCTCTGGAACCAACAAGAACTGGTGGACGTGTGAAGCCAAGCTTGACAAAATGCCAACGGTCCCCATTCTCAAACCATCCATGAAACCTATAACCCATCGACACTCAATCAATTCACAAACAAGAGTGTTAGTTTTAAAACAATTAAATATTGCAACAGCAAACATGATAAAACGGTTTTACCCTAAGATCATCTCCATTAGATCTCAAAGATAAAGAAATTTACTAACCATACAATCTCTCCAACACAACAGACCACACTCCATTGTAAGAAAACCATCCAATGATGATATTTTATTAATCATAAGCCTCATAAAAGTTTCGATTCCATCTTAACACTATACATTGCAGTTTGGCCTAACCTTTATACAGGCAAGGTGTCTTGCTCTCCAAGAAGTAAACCTAAATTTAGGCTAAAGAAAGAGACTCTTTCCCTCTCTCCATTCTCAACCCAAGTCACTGGAAGGAAACATGAAGCCAACTTTGGTTCTAACTTTTATTCTAACCTAACTGATATGTAATAATAAACCCTACTTCTTTTAATAACAAAAAGACATAACCTTAACGATTTAACCTAGTAGGGCTGGCTATGATAGCTTAATTTAACACCCTTAGTTAACCAATCTATTCACTCTACTTAAATAGAATTAGCACTTATTTACGGACTCTTTCAACTATCAAGAAAGACTAAAACACCCTTGTAAGACACCCTTCGACCATCCACCTCTTGATGCTCTTTGTCCAAATCTTCAACTTTGATATTGAGACAGGTATGATCATATACGAACATCTCACATGGACCCACACACTCCTCACGCTCCAATAAAGTGATTCCTACAAACAAGAGTGTATATCATCAAAGCTTTCCTTGTGCTTATGCCTTGGTACAAACTCACTAGCTATGATTTCCACAACATCTTCACTTGAGCTCTCACTTGAATCATCACTAGTACCCCAATTCTCAGAAAAGTCATCACTTGACTCATTTGATACGTGATCTTCACTTTGATGACTAAGCGACTCTTCCTCATTGCCTCCTTACCTTCAATAGTTAAGCAACTCTTCCTCATTACCTTCAAAAATTTGAGATGAAATCTCCTTCATCAAAGGCCAACTCCTCATAGTTAACCTTCTCTTGTTCTTGAAAGAAAACAATCTTGGTCCTCCAATTGACAAGAACACTTTTGACTCCATCAATTTAGAAGGTCTTCGATGGAAAGCTCCATGATCCATATCATCCTCTCCCTTTTTAAAAGAATTCATTCTCAAATCATGAGACTTAGTACGTTCAAAATGAGCACATATAAAATCATTGTTAGTAGTGACGGTATCTCCTACACCACCTGATAGCAGTTCGGGACAAAACCAATCATGATGGAAGATCAACTTTGTCGATTTAGAAAGACAAAGATTGTAGGCAATGGGCTTAGGAGAATTCAGATATAGAAAGACACAAAACACACGGAAAACACAGAAAGAAAATGTATTTGATCTCACGTGGATCAATTCATAGGTTCAATGACAGAACAATCCAAATCAAGAATGAAGAGAGATATTTCTATCCAAGCATAAACATCATTAGAAGATTGAGTAGGAAACCCAATAGATATAAGATCTATGACGTTAAGGACCAAAATTCAAAAGATCCAATGCTAAATATGCCACTATCAAGCGAACTACACAAGATAGATAAGTCCCATATTTAAAACTAAACAACGAAGTCCACGCAAGAACTCTACAAAAAGGAAAATCCTTAACCAATTTGATAATCTTACTCATCTATATATGTTGAATGCAACGAAATTCGGTCCCTGTTTATAGAGGGAGGGCGGGCGAATTTTATTCTAGGAAGTAAAAGAAGAAACAAACTCTTCAACTCTATTCCTATCTCCATGAATTCAAATTCAATTCAAGCTCTGAAAGACTCTAGTCTAATTAAGGATGAATATTAAAACTCAATACACAACAAGACAATCTCTGAAATGATTCCTTCAGGCGATAAGGTAGAATCTCCTTTGAGTACATACTCTATCATTATCTCCGTTGTAGAATTATCTTAGCCATTCATCTTGATGTAGTCTTCATCCAACAGCTGAGTAGACATCAATGAATTGACTCCTTACTGTGAACGAAGTCAAACACAATAGATAAAAAGAAATCATTCTAAATCTTCTCCTTTAAAGAGATAAAATCTTATCCTTTCAAGAGATAAATTTTGAATGATCTCATCCCTAATTAATAGGCATAAACTCGACTCCAAGAAATGAGAAGTGGGGCCCGCTGTCTCTCCTTCGATTGAGGACTGAAAATCCTTCCTTTCACATGGGCCAAGTTCATTTGGTGTCACTTGCAACAAATTAATAGTCTTGGACTTGTACTTTTCAAGCTAAATTCTTTTCTTAAACCATGTAAATGTAATGAGACAATTAAGTGATTCATTCATCCTCTTGCATCTAGCACGAGTCATAGGTCCAGCAATATTTGAGAGTTCATCACGGATTTAAAGATTATTCTTCAAGACGACATCATTTGATCCTCCACTAGGATTCATGACCTCTATTTGTTCGTCCTCCACTGCTAACAACAAAATGTTCCTCTTCATTAGTGTTAACTCGATGGTCTCTGTCACCACCACTCAATTCAAAATTCATCACCCCCATAAGAGTTTACGCTTTTAATGGTTGTACCAAACTAATTTTCTACAAAAGTTCTAAACTGTTTTAAAATTTGAGGAACATCACTTTTATTCTTGATAGGATAAAGCCATGTGAATAAAGAAAAATCATCAATAAAAAGCACAAACTAACGATAGAAATTAAAGGACAAAAGAGGTGCAGGCCCCAAACGTCAATGGGAATTAAATTAAGAGGTTTAGAACTACGATAGAACATAGAAGAAAACCTGATTCGATGCAACTTCCCTAAACAACACACCTCACATTTATCAGTGGACGTGGACAGAGAGGAATGGGGAAGCTAAAATTGTCTAACTAAAGAACAAAGAGAGACATTATTCGGGTGCCTTAACCGAGCATGCAATTAACTAAGAAAATGAGATAAGCTGCCAAAGATAATGAACCACAAGCAGGGAGTTCCAACCGATAGAGACCATTATCAGCCCGATCTCAGAGGAGCAGTTCCTTAGTTGAGAGATCTCTAACACAACAGAAATCAGAGTAAATTTTTAAAAAACAGTGGTTATCCCTAGTGAGTTTTCGAACAGAAAATAAAGGTTTAGTGAGAGTATGGTATGTAATACACGATTTAAATAGAGTGGACGAGAGGACGATGGCAAAATAGATTGAACAACATGCGTAATAGGTAAAGCAGCATCATTACCAACTATAGTATGATCCATACCATTATAATCATTGGAACTCACTGAGAGACAACAAGTCTGGGTTCACATGATTGTTAGCGCTAGTGTAAGGGTGCCATGGAGTAAAGGGAGGAGCGTACTGCACCATGTGTGCGTGAGGACGCACTAACAAATCTGGCCAAATGCGGTGAAGGAGAGACAAACTGTGTGCATGCAGGAGATGGTGTAAATTGCTGGTGCGAAACAAAACTTAAGTCAAAGCAGTGGCGATAAGTCCCTGCGGTGTGATTCAAAATGCCACAAAGTTGACATCTCTTACCCAGTGTCAGAGATGAGTAACAACACTGACCTCCTCCATGACCAGTGAATTGAGAACGCCGGCCACCACGCTGGGAGCGACCACTACACGACGCCTGAGGCTCCAAAACAAGCGGCGGAGATTGAACGAGTAATGCAGAAAGCTGGATATTGGGCTGCTGAGCATTAAGCAAAACCTAATAAGAAACCAACTGACCCAGCAAATCTTGTAAAGTCAGAGGCTCAACTGGCTATTACAGTGCACCTATACTTCTATTGAACTTATCCCCATGCTTCTTAAAAATAGAGGCATTGAATTCCGCCAAGGAATTTTGATGACCAACAAGCTGAAGAGAGTCAGCAATACTTTAGCTTTGTGAAGGTGAGAGGACACACATAGATCTCCTTTCTGCAGATTATCAAGCTCCATCACCAACTGAGTTTGTTGCACATAAGAGAGGGTGCCATAACCTTGCAGCAAAGCATTCAAAGCAGTCGCAACCGCATTAGCACCCTGAAGTATAGGAAAAATGTCCTTTGCAACCGACGACAAGATTTGGGACAAGACCATTTGATCCTTCTGCTGCCAAACATCCAATGCAGGGTTGGGCTCGGGCGATGCATCACTGGTGGAAGAAAGAAACCTTACCGGAGGGGGCTTGGAACCGTAAACAATTCCAGCAATTTTAAATATGGTCAACATAGGTTTCAATTGCAGCCACCAAGCAGTGTAATTATCCCAAGATTGCAGTTTGACAGTGAAAGAGCGATTGAGTGATTGAAGGCTCTGTTGAAGGTTGATGAGAGGGGAAACCGTAGCAGAGGTTGCCAGCAGAGATATGGCCGACAGTTTGGTGGAGAAGAGATGAGACATGATGATGCCGCTGTTTTTGTTAGTTTGTTCTAATGAAAAGGGAATAATACAAAAAGTAGTGATTATGTGGTGACTGGTTGGTGGTGCAGTGATTGCTGCCCGAAAGTGAGAAAGGGGAAGACTTTTGTAGGGTCGTTTGTTGCGACGGATAGAAAAGGATGAGCACCAATGACCAAGGAAGAAGAAGAAGAAAGATAGAAGTGGCGCTGGCTATGGGAGGAAGAAATAAGGAAGCTGTGTGGTTTGAATTATGTGGAGAAGAGAAATGGCAGCCGAGAAAAAAATAAGAATAATTCGGCGGCAACAAGAGACCAACATGAACAGATTGAGGGACTCGGCACCGGTGGCAGCAGAAAGAGAGGGACTAGCCAAACCGAGAAAAAAATAAGGTAGTTTGGTCAGCGGCCGACCAAAGAAGAAACCGATGGAGCAGTTCTTTGACAGAGAATAACACACGCCAGCAACAAAAGAAGGTAGTTCGGTGGGCGGCGGAGAAGGACGGCGGATGGCTGAGATGGAAGAAGAAGACCAAAAAAAAAAAAAAACTTCACTCTATACCAACTTAGAATAATAAGGAACTGGTGGCGGCAGTAGCAGGAAGAGAGGGACTAGCCGAACTGAGAGAAAAATAAGGTAGTTTGGTCAGCGACCGACCAAAGAAGAAACTTGGAGTGATGCTTCGACAGAGAAGAACGCACGCCGGCAACAAAAGAAGGTAGCTCGGTCGGTGGCGTGGAAGGGACGACGGATGGCTGAGAAGGAAGAAGAGGACCAAAAAAAACAAAAAACCTCACTCTATACCAACTTAGAATAATAGGGAATGAACTGAATTAGTTCAATAATGTACAAATACAATACATACATATAGGCATGAGTAAACCCTTTATCCTTATATTTGATATACAGGCACAGTAGGCAAATAATTAAATGCCCAAGAAATATTCAGGGCCACCTTAGCGATCTTGTCCGTCGGATGGGTTGGATATGATGTCAGTGACTTATTAGAGGTAAAAACGGGCTTTCTTAGTAAATTCAGTTCAACCAATTTAAAAAAATTGCAACCTATTGAGAAAAAAAAATCCCAATCTACAAAACGACGTCGTTTTGTAGCTGTTGAGTAAAATACCCCAACCTACAAAACGACGTAGTTTACATGCCACTATCCAAGACAAATACATCATTGCCCTTTTGTCTAACCACAAACAAACAAACAAACAAAAAAACCAATTCCCCCCGTCGCCCACCACCCACCACATCTTCATCCCCCATAAAAATACAATCTCCTTTCCTGCTCCGCCTACACTTCCACCCACCATCATCCAATTACCTTCACAATTACCACTGTCCATTGTTAAGTTACCTTCACAATTTCAACCTTTCTGTTCTATTCATGTTACTCCCTCCGCCAGACTCCGCCTCAAACACATTTCCAAACTACCCGTAAAGATCCAACCATACCTCATACGGGTATCCAGAAACGTCTGGGCCGCCGCAGGTGGGAACGCCAAAATAATGAAGCGCCACTGGTGGGCACGCCACAAGGATAAATCCATTGGGCCGTCGATTTGTCCCGGCCCACAAGAAAAAACGTAATTCGATCTCCCAGTTCAAATAAGATTAGGAAATGACCGAGAAAAAAAAAATTCGATTACAATTCCAACCATGATTTCAGACTCCTAATCATATTACAAATCCCAGGCCGGCAATCACCCTATATAAGCACTAGCAGTTCTCACAAATTGCACCACCTCAAGCTCTCTCAACAACTTTGCCTTCCGCTTTTATACAGGAAATATTTCATAAATTTCTTTCTATATCGTTTCTTTAGTAGTTGTAATTGTTTTTCTAATGTGTAATTAATCATGAAAAACCATAGTTATATGGATTAACCTCTTGTAGTTTGCATGACCTGGTTCCCATTTTCTTTTTTCTCAGTTTTGATGTCCCTTATTTTCCCGTTTCAATCATTAAAGTTTATGGGTTGGTCACTGCTGTTGTTATTGCGATTGTTTGATGTGATATTGTGGTTAGATCCTGCGGACCTGGTTGCTTTTTATTCTTCTTGAAGCAATTGTGAAGGAAACTGTGAGTCATCAACAATTGAAATAACCAATTGTGCTTATTTATTGGTTTCCTTGATTTCAAATCATTTTACCTGTAGCTTATGTAGTAATAAGAAATTTGAAGCATGTGGTTAATTGAATGATGGCTCCCTAAAGTTTAATCCCCTGCAACGTGAGGTTCTAGGGTTAATTGAATCCTAAATGGCAACCTATTAGTCCAAGAAATTAGTTATAATGAAGTAGTTACCATGAGCCGAAAAGCCCAGCACACGATTGTCAATTCAATCAATCAACTTAATTCAACAATTTGGTGTATGGATGGTGCATGTTCTAGAATCGGATGACATAGATAGCTGCGGTGATGAAGATAGCTTGCTGCGGAATCACCTTGAGTCCTTCTACAGTGGCCTTATAACCGAGTTCATTACCATCCTTCTCTTCCTTTACATCACCGTCGCCAATTGGCCACGAGAAGCTCAATGCGGCTGACAACTCAACATTGCTTGGGTCTACTTCGGTAAATTTTACTGTCATTGTAATTTCTGAAATAGCATATTCAATTACCTTTGCTTCAATCGTGCGATTGGCGTAAAATGGAAAGAAAATCCTGGATGTCCAGTAGTATTCCAATTTTGAGGGATTCATCTAAAGGTAAGTACTGAGCAAATTTCTTGTCACGATTTTCCCCTTCAGAGCCGTAATTTTTCTGGTTATTTTGTGTTGCACTTGCTTTGTTTTTGATGATTAATTTGCTAATGCCATGAACTTTTTAAAACATGCCTTCCTGACTTGATAATCATACTTCAAGTGGGAATGTCGGAGAACTTCAAAACTATACCTTTGTTTACCAGTCTTGATTTTGCTTCTTTTGCAGTTTCCGTTTTTGCCTCTTCAGCTTGTACATTCCTCCTTTCAAAACTGGCTATTAGAAGGTAGATTATTAGCTTAACCATCCAATAATCCCTTCCGAATGCGGTGCAAAGTTTTGCGAGAATATAGTAGAGTCCTGATTGGAATCAATCAATCAAGGAAAAAACTTGTACTTTTGGTAGATAGAAAGTTCTTGTACTTTTGAAAAGCATAATTTGTTCATTTGTTTTGTAATTATTGGTGATTTGTTAGAAGACATCCCCGTTGATACGTAGTATATTCTACTTTTTTTTTTTTGGTCAATTAGATTTCTATTCTTCAAATCAAATGAATTCATTCAAATCAAATGAAGCCATACACCATGATGTTGACTGGTATTAACACTAAAAGAACACGGGCAATGAACCTGTGCTCCTTATTAAAGGGTGGAAAAAGCAGAATAAAAATTTGAACAAGTGAATTGAGTGCAATATAGCTTTAGTTAAAGTAGTAAAACAAAATCCATTACAAGTTACAATCAAAAGAAGCATTTGTCGATCAGCGGGAAGAACCTAAGCAGGCTAGATACACTAGACCAGCAGTGTAGTAACAAATGATACACGAGCTCTCTGCACATTTGTAACTAATATTCTACATGGATGAATAAAGGATAAAAGGAAGAAAAAGGACTACCAGCACGGCACAAATCAATACCTCAAAAAATGGACTAAACTTTACAAGACCAACAACACCTTTACATAGAGGCCAAAAGCTCCCTCATTTCTGCCACTGATAGTATATTTTCATATGGGTACAATTTTGCCACAAGTAATTTGTTTAAATTGAGATTTTCTTTATTGAAAACAAATTAAATTTTATTCGGGCCGGATAGCATTTGCTTCTGATTTCTGCATAAGTGAATGACTTAATAAACATTTCAATCATTTGTTTGATTATATCGAGTGCAACCGAAATTCAATTCTTAAACCATGAAATCAAACTGAACATGAGGTATTAAAAAACTCATAAAAATAACAAAGTAAAAGAGTTAGTATATGTACTGGTCGCGCAACGTGCGACAAGTAAAAGATTAGTAAAAAGTTACAACCGTAACTATATAATTACAACAATAAAGGATGTGTAACATCAAAAAGTTGTATAGAAAATCTTTACAGCCCTTTGGTTAAGTTTCCCTTGATTCGTTAGACAACATTCTTTTCGTTTTGCCATTGATTCTTGCTCTGAAAACAAAGTTGCTTCTCTTCCGCACGTGCACAAATCATGCCCAATCTTAGCAATTTCTTTTTTATGTTTTCATTTCCAAATATTTTGATAGCTCCATTGCCAAATATTGCACATATGTTTTCTCCATAAAACTAATTTTAAGGCCTTTATGTTTTTCTAGTAATTAATACCTAAAAACCAGATTCATCTCCACCAGCTGGACGCCGTGTGCTTGCAACGTAGGCGATTATCACGCCCTGCGTCGCAACCTTAGCTTCACTAGCCATGACATATTGATGAACTTCAAGGTTGTTTTCAACTAGGTATTTCAATTGATTCGCTAGATGGGATCTTAGGTAGTTTCAAAGTTTTTCCGGCCCTAAAAAATTTTATTGTACTATTTCAAACTATGGCAATGGTAGTAGTTTCTGGACCCCTGGCAAATTCGAATGGCACGTGCTGCAACAATTAAAAAATAGAGAAAATTCAAGAATTGATGATAGACCACTTTAGAGCATCTTTGGAGTACCCATCACTACTCAAAACAACAAATCTCCCTTCTTCAGCTCATTTTCCACAACAAACTTCTTCCATGACGACCTATCTAGCCTCTTGGATTCGCTGTTTCCATGAAACATCATCTCCCAGGTTTTGTCGCCACAAGTAATCGTCGCGGGCACGAATTTCGATGGTAAATTGGGGTCTAACCGCATAGGAAACACCATTTGGTAAAGAGGTTTGAGATGAGACTTCTTAAGAACGGTTTGGTGAGATGCTACTACTATTCCTGAGAGCGGTACTGATGAAGAGTTGTCCATCAGTTGGGGTATTCTACGTGTTCTCTCGTTTTGCTATTCTTTTTTGACACTGGTTGAGTAACTTATCAACCCAATTATATATAGGGCGGACTACATTTTAGGTAATTTATTGTGTAACAACCACAATTGTCTATAATTTAGATTTTTCCCATTATGGATGTAAGATAAAATGAAATGCCATGACTATGCTGACAAGAAATCGTCCATAAGAGTCGATAAAACTATATTACTACATTTGTCACAAAAAATAGTCGATGATGTCAGAGGTAATAATTTTGTGATTGAAGCTTGAACCGAAAATCTTCCTTTATTCTATCACAAAGTAATTTCGTGATCGAATTGAAAGGTAACTTCCATATGCCTGGCCTACTTATCCCAATAAGAAATAAACTAGTCATATAATATGAAAAAATAAAGTTGCAACTGCATTATCGTGCTACACAAGACATGCACGGATATTGCATGAGGACATTGTTTTGTTGGGCTAAGTACATCAGAGTTTGAGCATCAATAAAATTGGAATTGATTTGAAGCACGTATCTTTTTTAGTGATGACTTAAAATTTTTTGTTTTTTGACTATTACATCCAAAGCAAATGGAAACTAAAATTATTAAAATTTTACCAAAATATTGTTAAAAATTGAGTGGGCCAATGAGGATGTGGGATCTAAAATTGTTAAATTAAAGTGTTTTTAAACAAGTTTATTCCCTTAATAGGAGTGCAATTAATTGGAGATTGCAGGAGTGCGGAACTAAGAGTCTAAGACTCTATAATAGATTAATTTGACATCAATCAAATGAATTAGAGGGGGTTGTAGGATTAAAATGATGTGGGCTTCCCTGAAATTCCAAAACAAGCTTTTCTGCATGTTTGGAAACATATATAAAAATTCAATTATGAATAAAAATATTCTTCATCAGCTCGACACACACTGAGTTTAAGATTTTTAATCTTGGCACATAAACGTTGAACCATGATGCGATCAACAAATCCTACAAATGGACTCATATGATGATTATCGATAGTTTGATTTCATCAAAACAATGGTGATCACTCAACTTTCAATATATAATTGATAAAAGTTTCAAGAGTTGGAAACGAATGCAGCATTTGTGGCATTTCTTGAGCAGAAATTGGTTTACAAGATGGATTGTATCATTGGTTATATGAAAGTTTAATTAGATAAAAAGAAAAGATTTCTGGAGTTAACAAAAGAAATGTGCAATGTCGGTTATAAATTGGCACGTCGGTGAGAACCCTAACCTCCAATGTCAGTTATAAATAAGCAAGTCGGAATTCTGAGGTAAGCTACTTCAGTGTAGTTATGGGTGTTGCCCCAAGACCAAGTGAAGATTGAATTGAGCTGCACAAATTGTCTTTTGTAAGAAACACATCTTAACTACTCCCACTATCTTGAAATAAACATCTTAAATACTCCCTCTATCTAAAAAAATAAAATAAAATCTGCACATTCAGTTTTGAAATTCGTATGATTTGTTACACAGTTCTCTAAAAATACAAATTTCAAAACTCAATATATTTTTGGAATAGAAATAGTATTATATAATCACATTGATGTTGCCCCCATTTTGCCCGCTGATATATATAGCTTTGCTAAATTGTAACTGCAATGTCGTTTTCTAATCTCAATGAATACTTTTACTTTTCTTGATTAATTCAGCTCTCCAACCAATTTTCGTAATTAACCAAAGTTCATGTTATACCGTCACTCTTACGTCTATTCTAGTTAACCTATACCATTAAAATGATATAGAAGGGGGGGGGGGGCGGGAAGTAATACTCCCTCCTTTTTTTATATTGAGACGAGTACTCTTTGGTCTTATTTATAAGGTATATGGTGTTTTAAAGATTTGATTTATGAGATATTTCGAAATTTGCTCATCCAATTTTATTATTTTTTTTGGATGAAATACTCATCCAATTTGATTGGCCAAAAAACCCAATTGCAATAACAAGCAAGAAACATTATTACTAAATGCTAGTGAATTATATTGTGAAACTGGTGGATTCTTGTGTTCATTATGTAGAACTGGAGGGTTACTATTAGGTTAGAAGTAGAATATCGCATGTTTGATAACATCATTTAATGCTTAAAATTTTTTTATTAAGTGCTTTCTTAATTAAGCATGTTTGATAACAAAAAATGTACATCCTAATTAATTAAGTGGTGTTGAAACTGAAGTACAAAATATAAGTAATAAAAGTTAGTTTATTGTTTTTTCCATAACTGCTTAATGCATTCAACATTTCTAATTGAGTATTAGACATTAAGAATTAGGCATTAATTTTTACCAAATAGGTTATTCTAAGGCATTTTGATTTTTAAATAAGGTTTTTAACTGCTACCTTAAGGCATTTTGATTTGTTATAGGTTTCACCTACTATGGTTTTTTAACTCATAAACACACCTAGAAGATATTTTTTAATAATTATGAGAACATAATGAATGTGAAGAAATAGTTTTTTTTTCAATCAAAAAAATATATTAGTGAAATTTAGGACAAATCAAATAATTTATATTAAGGATTTGAGGAAGTATTAGTGGTTAATTATGTTTTACTTTATGTAATTGAGTACTTAAGATAACTACCAACTACAGCCATGATTGTTGAGATAAAACTATCACTAGACGTAACTAATTATAAAACTACTCAATTACATAAAGTAAAACATATTAGGTAGTAGTTCAAAACCTGATCATATTCTACTTCTAGCCTAACAGTTACAGTCTGAGTTCTTTTGAATAAAAATCATCGTCCATAACACTAATATATGTGCGGCTATAACCAACTCCAGCATATATGCCAAAAGTGGGACTCGGCCATGAACACCGTACGTAGCGTCAACTTTTAAATGGTGTTAAAAGACGTATAACACCAAAAGTGATATAAAAAATCTTTATCGCCCTTTTGTAACCTTTGCTTTTGTACGTTAGCCACCATTCTTTTCGTTTTGCCATCGTCTCTTGCTCTGCAAGCAAAGTTGCTTCTTTTCCACATGTGCACAAATTTTGCCCAATCTTAGCAATTTCTTTTTAGTTTTTTTCTTTTCAAATATTTTTTACAGCTCCATTGCCGAAATATTACAGACTTTTTCTCCAAAAATCTAGGTCTATATGCATGTTTAACTAGTAATTAATGCATAAAAAACAAACTTCATCACAACATTCAGGAATTTCACTTCTATTATAATTTCATATGGTGAAGATTAAGATTCAATTTTGCAGTCCCATTTTGCTTTGTGGGAAAATCATCAATTTATGAATAGGTAGTTTGACGACTGGGAATTATAACTTATTATTCATTGCTGATAACTATTATGTGTCTACACATTCTTTCACTTGTCTTCGAAGTTTGGAACCCAAAAAAATGCTTATTTGAACCAACTCTGCACATTCTTCTTAGATTTGTGCAATCTCACACACATCGTAGCTATTTCGCTTTTCCTAATCGCTATGTCTAATATTTTTGTTGCAGAAGATTTGATGAGAGAATATTATATTTTTTGTTTTTAATTGCAACGCCAGGAACCTCATGAGAGATGGGTAAACCCACTCCCACGGTAATAGAATATTATATTAATTTTGTTCATCCGTGAAATACAAAACTTTTATTCTAATTAAAATTAAATTCTACAGGATTCCCGGAATAAGTTTGTCCCGTGTTAACGTTGATACTAGTACAAATCCTTAATACATAAAAGAAAACCCTTACAGCCAAATCACATTAATTGCCGATGCTAATTTGGCGGGAGAAAAGGGAGCACCGGATTATCTTGAATCTTTGATGATATTTTGAATGCCATTTTTTTTTCCAATTTAATTTTGAATGTCATTTTGCTTTCATCGAAAACTAAAGTTGTTAGCTAATAAACTAATTGTGGTCAAAATTGGCTATTAATTCTTTATAGTGATTTGATGTGGACTTATTCTTGAAAAGTGTGTTCTGCCTTCTTCTTCCTTTTTTTTTCTGGGTATGGTTTTTAATGACAATATCATATTAACAGCCCGGCTTGTGCACGACGTTTGTACCTTTTTGTTTTCTTTTTATCTCTTTTTTTTTCCTTGAATATTTTGCCTGGTAGAACAATAACAGTGTTGGACTTTGGCGAATCTTAGAAAAGGACTATATATGCATTTAAAATATTTTTACAAAATGGATTTTCACATATATAGTTGTAACCATGTTATGAGGCCGATGGTTTAACGTTTTCAGCAATGATGCCATACAAAAAACATTGATCTTTCCGAACTTGCATCATTTTTAACATCGACTTCAACATACAATCATGTATCCGAAACATCTGCTTTCTCCTCGATTGTTCTTCTTGACGTTGTTGTGAAGCTTCCCTCATTTTCTCAGCACCATTTTGTCTTTCCATATCCTTTTCTTGATATCCATCGGACTCATCAGTGTTCTCATCTTCCGTGCATTAACCTTACATTTTTCGGCCTTCTGATTAATGTCTTCTCCGTAACCCGTCGAAAGGGGGATTCAAATCATCAAATAATCCCACTTCTTCTGATTACGCCACGTAAAAGAATCGGAATCCGCTGATCTTAATTTGATCTCAGATTCTCCGTAATCAAGCGGTCAAGGTCAAATGATGAGAAGGGAACACATTAAATTTGGTTTCACCGAGAACTCCAATACAGGCATGTAGAAGCCACATATGCATTTTGGATTCAAAAACACTATAGCGGCTAAACACAGCATTCCACCAAAAGAATTCTGACCTCGGCAAAGATAATCGAAATTCTTGTATAACTGATACATGACAACACAAAGTTGCTTCACAAATAATATAAATTCTACCTTAATTATCAGCCACTAACCGGGATCGGCAGTTGAAAAAAAAAAAGGGGGAAAATGCGTTTGTTTTTGTTGAAGATGCAATCTTCCTAAACAGACTGGGAAGGCTCATTAATTTTTCAGAACCACATATTTAAGCTCGAGTACACTTTTCACCATTTATATAAATATTGTAGAAAAATTTTCAAAACTTAATAATTATAAACGCACTGATGTTGCCCGCTAATACATGTATACATAAAGTTTCTGCTTTCGCTCACAAGCACGAATTATGCCCAATTAATCTCAAAACTTAATTTGAATTATTCTTTTGGGATAGATAGAGTATTATTAGGATTTTTCCAGAAAGTTAGTTTCGGTAGTCTAGAGGTTAAACTCATATTTAACACATATAACACCAATTTCAAGTGTCGGCTTTAGGGGGAAGCTACCAAAACTAGGGCTTTAAGCTTCATATTATTTAATCCCTCATGTTTTAGGATTTTATTTACTAAAATTAGTTCTTGGAATTATTTTATAACAACTATCGAAAAGATAATAAAAAAGCTACATTAACAAAATATTTCAACATGAGAAGTATTTTGTATATTAGTTATCTCATAACATTATTTGCATCAAAATTTTTAAGTAACTTTATGAAAATTTTATTTATCAAATTCCGACTACTAGAGAGTCCCTAATTAAAATTTCGCTCAGGGCCTCAATATGCATTGAGCCAGCATTGCTAATTTCATCTCTTAACTTTTACTTCTACCCTTAGTTTTTTTACGGTGACGTTTACTATTCATTTAGGCTGCAACAAACCCTAGCTGCGCAACAAAACCTCGCGGCCAGCATTGCTATCCCTGTCATTGTTGTTGCAACAGAGAGCCATCACTCTTCTGAAGCCTTGAAGGTTGTTGCCGGCAGTGACGATCTAGCCACATCGCCGGAGGAGGGAAACTGGCCAGAACCCTGCGCAACAGAACCCTGAACTTACGGTTGCAACTGAACCACGCGCAATCAGTGCAATCAGCACCTTCTATTCCATATTTTTTAATTTTGAACAAGGATAATAAGTCGCAGTACGCATCTGTGGATTTGGAATTTAATCCTTCAAATAAGGAAGGAATATCTTCCTCTACAACTTCTAGTAATAACTTTTTTACAGGTCAAAAGTTAAGCTGGAAGCTCCAGAATTTATCATCTCTCATCAGCCGCAAGTACCTCTTCTACAGGTTTTACTACTAATTACGACTCCACAATTATACTTGCCTAAGAATGATACGGAAATAGGGAAGAACACCAAACCTTTTAACCAAAGTTATTTGATTGAAGAAATACAGTCTGAAGGTGGTCAAAATCATGCTTCCAAAAGTTCTAATATGATGATTTTGATATGGAATATGTAATGAAACAAGAGTCCTTTTACAGTGAAATTTTTACTTCAACATATCACAATCGATAAAAAAAAAGCTTAGGCTAAAAGGAAAGTTCAAGTTCCTTGGTCTGCTAGATTGAACAAAGATTCCACTTTACTTTAAGATCAAAAATGTATTTGATATAGGGTTTAGTATATTCACTGCCGTATTTTTGTTTTTTCTTTAATAAAAAAAAGGAAAAAACACATTCATGGCTGATAACCGTACCTGATAATTCATAGAATATTACTAATTACCAAGATGCCGGTGATCATATCAGGGCTGCCAAAGACGTCCAAGGCCAACCCCGAAACTGATCAAAATGCTTCCTAAAAACTTTGCCTATACATATGAATATACTTTTGACCCTGAAGAAATTAAAATTAAGGCAATGGGCAAAAGCGATGGCATTCAGCTACCATTTAGCTTGTACTTCAAGCCAAAATGATGAAATTAATAATTTGTTGCGGTTAAATTGATGAAATTCGGATGAGGAATTCTTAATGGGTTTTTTGGGAGTAAAGAAAATTCAAATAACTTTTTAATAATTATTCTTGTCATTTAATTAGTTTAAATACCTCAAAATTTGTTGGCTTTGCTTCATTTACTTGCACGGTTAATATGCATTTTTAAAAAAGATTGCATATTTTTGCAATTTATTATTTGCGATCTTTTTGCAGGCAAAACAATTGAATGTGTTAAGAAGGTTGAAAGACAATGATTAAGTGAAAAAATTTGGAAAGACATGCCAATTGGTCTCTCCTCCTTTGCTCTAGATTTCAAAGTAATGATCCTATTTAAAGTCTTTATAATCCACCAATTAAATAAAATAATTTACTACAAAATTCTCTTACGGTGTGTTTCAGAAGTTCTATGCGATCAATCGAGCGCGGAACATCACGAAAAAAAAAAACTTTTTTGATGTTACACCTAAAAAGAAAACTGGTTGGCACGAATTTCACTAAAAAAAAAAAAAGGTATTGCATAGAGTTAATATTTCTTGCCTGACAAGCCGCTTCCATGCGTAATTATTTCCTTAATTAAAATGAGTCCCCTTCCATCTGACCATTTGGTTGGCTGAAATTCCTTCAAGCATGAGTTTCGAGAGACGACTTTTGTGACGGCTTACCTAGTTTTATTGACGGCACAGAGTCCCGGAAGATTGTAATAGCTCAATGATACACCATTGGAGATCAAACAATGGGTTTAGCATGATGTTATTGCGTAACATATTCTCATAATGTATCAATCTCATTGTAAGGCATGAGCCTCTCTTTACTGCAACAAAAGAAAAAAAGAAAAATTTAAAAATGCTTCACTTGTCTTAAATTTCTTCTTTTTGATTAATTTTTTTTTTGTTATAAAATTTATGATAGACTACTAATATGAATCTAAGCATAAGAGAAAAGAGGAGACACAAGAGAATAGAGAGAGATAAGACACTTATATTCAGATGTCTTTTGAAATATGAATGAGCTCTGTATATATACAAGAAGTAGGGGATCAAACTGTGAGAAATGAATCACTTATCATTAATGCTAAATATTACAGAATCATATCTCCTTGATTGTGATTAGAATAATACATGTTAGTTATGGACATTCAATTAAATCAAATCAAATATTACACAACACTCCCCCTTTGAATGTCTATTTTTGCCGAATAATGCATCGTTAAAACCTTACTAGGAAAAACCCTTTGGGATAAAACCTTAGTGATGGAAAAAGAGTATACTTCCGAATGTGACGCTGCCTTGTCAAAAACCTTATCAGGAAAACCCATTGGGACAAAACCTTGATCAAGGGAAAAAAAAAAAAAGTACAGCGTGGGTTACTCCCCCTGTTAACTACGCCACTTGTAATCTTCTGGTTGCATGTCAAGCTATTGACCAGGTTCATGATTGTTTAAGTCAATAATAGACGGATTACTTCGATTTCTTATGTAGATGGTTGTCTTCATATACCTGTATAATCTTGAGTGTTTTATAATAATGGAGATGCATGACCATCATACCTTGAAGGTATCAATATACAACATCCAAGTCTTGACTTATTGATTAGATAAACTGAAACTTTATATGGTACTTCAGGATCAAATCGGTCTATATCATTAATAGAAAGTCAAGAAAAAAGATCTATATGCATAACAAGATTTTAATCAAGTGCGCTCAACGGGTGTTGAATATACACAGGTTAAACTATTTAGACCAAGATTCTACTCAAGATCTTTCATTATCCTTGCTTCAGACAAGTAGCAACCTTGTGAACTTTCTTAGAAGTGTCCATAACAAGAGTTCGGTGCTAACAAAATTGTAATTGCACATATGGCTTATGAATACTCTCAAATATTAGTTATCATTCTATCATTCAAATATGATCATAAAAACAGATAGAAAATCATGTTACAAATGAACATAACATATCTAGATAAAAACAAACATAGCATATTATATTCAAAAAATATGAACCTAAATATCTAGACACATGAAGACGTTATAACTTGCGCAAGTATTTTGAACTGATTTCTCGAGAATTGAGAATCATGTCCCTTTTTTTAATCTTTCGGGGATTTCATATAGACATCATTATTAAATATCAAGTATCACGTATTAAGTGATCACTATAATCAAGAGACGCATTTCTTATCTTCATTTGCTACCAGGTTAGCAAATAATTGAAGATTTTTCTTTTCATCCACCACAAGATAAACCGAATTTTGGGAAAAACTTTTGCAACAAAGAGGTTGCTCGATAATCTTTTGCACAATCACCCGCCAAAATCTAGCCCGTATATCAGTTGCTAAACTTCTAGATTGCTGGTAATTTCAATTCTAAGTACACATCGTCAAGTGTGTATTGCGTCTTTTCATCTGTTGTGGGCAATAAGTTTAATGTCTGCATCTACAACAGATTTTCATTTCATGTTCCTCATTTTCATTTATTTTACTACTGCATCATAAGCAATTTTCATGTCGACATTTTATTGCTGATTGATTCCATGTTCTCTGTTAATGAAATCTCACAATTATTAAGTTTCCCAAGTATTCATATACTTCTTCTTGAAGTTAATTCACCGTAATAGGAAACTATTCCAGTTTAAAATTCTTATGAATTCGTCATTCATATTTTCCATCTCTATAAATTTAAACCTTGTCATTTACGAGGATTTTTATCATTTGGAATCGATGCTTCTACCGCTCATCAAATGGACATTCAGCTAACAAATAGTGGTAGGTAGTCCTTTAGGGACACATTATCAAATTCTAAGTTTTAACAGCCTTTTATATAAGATATCTTTATACATTCGGTCAGGTAAACATCTGGTCTTAAGCATTATCTCTTTAACTTCATGTTCATATCATCGAGGATCATAATAAGATAATTACATTGTCCATCTAAATTTATAAATAGGCCGTTTTAACTTCTCCTCCTGATTTTAGGATAACTAACTCGCTAAAATGAGGATTAACTAATCAAGTAGTTAATAAATCTCCCTATCAGAGTAACTAACTCGACAAAATAATACGATCAGTCCATCGAGTAGTTAATCCAATATCAATAATCTCAAACATTAGAGATTCAATAAATCAACATATATTTCTGACCTCTTCTGGAGGTTCCATCATTGTGCGCATTGTGGTAGAATATTTATAATAAAATTGCACATGTAATCTTTGAAAATGGATATGGTTTCTGACCGAAAACCACTGTTGGGGAGAATATCTGCAATGACTTGTTTTGTCTTACGCATATAATTAGTGCCTTTTATGTTTCAACACTTCCACAACTATACATGAGATAATTACTTTAATTGCACACATGCAATAAATGATTCTACTAGACCGCTTCATTATTGCTCTTATAGGCACTCAATGTTCAACTTCTATCATTCTGGTATTGAGTCATACAATCACCACAATTGTCAAATCAAAATTCTCGTAATGAAAATCTGCAAGTTACTAATTTAACTCCATAATAAAATTTCTGCAAACTTCAGGTTGCAAATTAACGAGAATCATACATGTGGCTATATCATCAACATATCGATTGATATTCTAATTTGTTGGAAGAAACTCTTGGTTCTCCAAATTTAATGCATATAAACTTTCTTCTTTCGTTTTGAAACCAGAATGGCTTAAGTAGTTATGCCAAATTATAGAATTTCTCTTCTGTAGAAAAGTAGTGAATTAATTATTCAAATATACCAGAACAATTTTGCTCCACATGAGCGTTTTCTTTGACAGGGTATTTGTTATTCAGTTATTTTCATTCTACCAAAAGTATCCTTGCTCTTCTGGAGCACACATATAATCTTATTGAGATAATCGTACTCTACATGAGTATTTTCATTCTATCATAGTACCCTCGCTCTTTTAAAAGTTAAGTGTATTGCTCCTCTGCTGGAGACGGTTAGAACAATATCTATCCTTCTTTGATTCTTTGGATAATCTTAATGTTCTTTCTCCTTCCAATATTCATTTCCAATTGCTCTTCTAGAGGCAATGATATATTCACTATATTTGATATTCAGGCATTTATTTGTTTTCACTCTCCAGAGTAAGAATACTCTATAGAAATTTTCATCTAACTTGACAAAACAATTCAATGGCACATGCTCTACTGGAGCATTTAATTGATTTCGTGTTTATCACTTGTAGGGTTATTAATAAAATCTACAATACTCATAGAGGTAATATGAGTTGCACCATGTGCAAGACATACTTTTGCCATTAATAAATTTAGATCTTATTTTCTTCGAAACATGTAGATAGAAATGTCAATTAAATAGTATCATTACTATGGTGACTAAAAGATTGTAGCACCTTCAGGGTGTTTGACATATTGGACATTTTCATCTCATAAATTTTTTAAAATCACCTTCAGGGCGTTTGACAAATATCGAATTATGAGTTGTTAATTCATTGTCGACAGGACTAATAAATTTGTCTATTTTCAATAATATATTGAAGATATCAATAAGATAATTGTGGGTATACAAAACATATGAACCCAATGATTTTTATGCCACAACGATAGCATTTGCAATATGCTACTTTTCATTTTCAGATCAATAGTAGTGTTTTCACTATTTTTCCAACTTCAAGTGGTTAATAGTGTATTTGTCAGAATCGCCACTGTCATTGTTTCATAATCGTCACATTTACTTCAGGAAATGGACCATGTCTAAATTAAACATGTCTTCATTTACTCTCCAATTTCATGTGAAGAATTGTATATTATATATAATTAATGTAGATTTGATGTCTACGATTATCGATCCTCGAAATAATTTACTGCTCACTCACTTCGGAGAATGGAAAGAAAACAATTCATAAAATTTCATCAAATATTTTGCGATAATGCTACTACTGGAGCAATTAATATGGTACATATACTATCGCAATATTGCTACTTCAGGAGCAACGTTGATACATTTACATATTGCTACTGGCAATATATTTTACTTACGTTAATAAATACCAACAATACTATGAGTAATGTAGAATGTAAAAGTACAAAGTAAAACATGAGAAGGAGATTTCTTTCTATCACTACATTTTTACTAATATTAATAAGCGTATGATAATAAAGCAAAGTGCTTTCCTTGCAATCTAAATATCAAAGAAATTAGTTCTTTAAAGAAACTATTTTTTTTCTTTGCACACATGGATTATTGCAATTACATGCAACTTATATAAATTTTATACTTTTACATGATCAACACTCATATACATAGCTTAAGAATTGCATCGTGATTGTATGATATGAGTAAATAGAATTTATAACAAGAAACATTATGCAAAACAAATATGCATGTTTTATGATTTACCTTTTTCTCCCATCATCATCATTTTGAGTCATTAAATTGAACTCCATGATGAACCGTCTCAGTGTGGCTAGAGACTTGTGCACCGGAAAGTTTTTGAGGTCACGGCGCTTTAGATCACGAAAACCTTTTTAAAATATTTCATCGAGGCTTCAAGCCCTCAGAATTAATACGCACCAACTTTAGTCGGTGGTAGAATTAAAATATTCATTGAGGCATCATGCCTTCAGAATCAATACGCACTTACTTCAGGCGGTGGTAAATGACAGAGTCCATAAATTGTGTTTTAATTGTTCTTATTTTACTAGTTTATGGACTCGATGGGTTTAATTCATTAGTTTTGTTATTATTTCTTGTTAGGAGCTGGAAATAAGGGATTGGAGCTGTTTTGGATGATTTTGCACGATCAAGGACTTAAATGAAAAATTGAAGAAGTTTTAGGGTAAAAGTAAAAATACTATAAACTTGAGGGACCAAAATTGCAAATCATGGATCTCTTTTTCTTTTCCAGCGGCTGACCTAAATTTCTTTTTATAAATAGACTTTTGTTTTATTTTTGTGGGCAGCCGTGCATAGGCCAAAGGCTAGCACCTCAAACCTTTTATTTCTTCCAATTTTTCTTGAATTTCCATGAAGAATAAAGCCGCCATGTTTCCGTCCATGAGTGACTAAGGATTTTCTTTCTGATTCAAGGGATTTATTTAGTTATTCCATTATGAGGTTTTGTTCTTAATTTATTGTTCTTGCCTATAATTTAAGTATTTGTTGATTCTTGTATTGAGTTATGAAAGTAGATATCATTCAAATTGACAACTTGATTTGTTATTTATTTTCTAGTGCTATCTGCTAGTTGAATGTTACGTAATAGACAAGAACCGGCAGTACTAAGTAGCAATTAGACAAAGCATGTGTATTGGTGAGACATTGAATATGCATGTTAATTTAAATGTAGAATCAATGAGGTAAAGTCTGAATAGTTGCAGCTCTCTCAATTGTTTAGATTTTGGTTCAACTATATTTCCTTGGTATTTATGCTGTCATTGTTTGGTATGGAACGCTATCGTGCCCAGCCGAATTATGATAAGGACTAATTGAGTGCTAGGCTTGGTTAGTTAATTTAGGGAGATTAATTGATTTATTACGGCTATCCTAATAGATCTTTGGTTGAATGCTTAAATTACAAGAGTAGTTTTAGTAGCCTGTGATTAATGAAATAATTGAGTTATCCGTCCCTTGAGTCAGAAGTCTGTTACTTTGATTTCTTTTCATTTATTTAGTTTTTGTTATTTGAATTTCATTATCATAGATTTAGAACAATAATCCAGAAATCCATCTTTGCATTAATTTGAAGGAAATAATCCATCGTTCCCTGAGGAGACGACCTTACTTCTCTATACTACGTAGTTTGAAGTAGGTTAATTTATTTGTGTGGCTTGACACCCATCAGTAAAGTGAGAAGCTCTTTGGTTAGAGTCTCGTGCTGATAACGTGTTATAAAATTTATGCTAGACTACTAATATGAAACTAAGTATAAGAACAAAGAGGATAGACAAGAGAGTAGAGAGAGATAAGAGACTTATATTCAGATGTCTTTTGAAGCATGAATGAACTCCCTATTTATACAAGAAGTCGGAGATCAAACTGTGGAAAATGAATCACCTATTATTAATGCTAAATATTACATAATCATATCTCCTTGATTATGAACAAAATAATACATGTTAATTGTGGACATTCAATTAAATCAAATCAAATATTACACAACACGTTTTCATTTTTTCAAGAAGTTTCACATTAAGTTCACTAGGTGTTAAACACGTCCGATGGACGGGGAGCACATATACATAGACATTACTACACAAACAAATCAAAAAAATGTTAATACTTGTATAGATTTTTGTATTTTTATAAAATATATAATGAATTTATTAAAAAAATATATAACACAAATATCGACAACACTTTACCAAAGGAATACACTGGTAATTTATTTAACGCAAAAAAGATTGTTAAGAAATTAAAAAAAATGAACTTTAAATTAAATAATTATATATCTTGCAATATTTATTGGTAGAATACATTGGTAGTCTGGGGTGGAAAGCTCAGCTAGGGTGATTAAAAAATTATGATAAGAAATTTTTTTTTTTTTTTGAAAAGGTTTATGATAAGGAATGGTTTCTACAAAAAAAACAACCCTAAATTGTTGTAGAGGCCATCCAATTCTTTAATAAGAAAAATTTTAAAAATTGGATATCAGGACCTTTATTCCTTGTTTCAGTGTGACTTTTGATTTTAGTATTTTTATTTTATTATTTTCTTTTTTAAATATGATGCATTCTCACTTTCCTTCATTTTTTATTTTTTAGCCTCATTCCTTCGTTTGGTTTAGTTATTTCTCATTACCTATCTAATAATTTATCTTTAATTAACTTACCTGTTGTCAAAAATATTTTATTTAAAATGTGAGGGTGGGACTATTTTTTTACCCTTAAAGAATATCTTTTACCTATTTTTTTTCTTCATTAATATCTTTCTAGACACTTTCGCAAATGTCAAATCTATCCTGCTCATTTTTTTTTCGAATTAAAATTAGATTTTTTAGCCCCGCTACATCAACCCATCACCATAGTATTTTAACTCAATTCCATATTTGAAGCTAAATTATAGAAGTTTCAGGTTGGCCTAACTTCTTTAGTTATTTTAATAAATTATTAATATAAAATTCTATTTCAGTTGCGTTTTTTTTTAGGAGGAAGAGATCCGTCCATCGGATTTGCAGGGATTTGGTCGAATCAATATAGGGTTTGGATTTTTTCAGGTGCGTTTTTTTTTTTTTTTGGTTTTTATTGTTTTGTTTTGTGCATTTTTATATCTAGAAAATTAAGAAAATGCCACATAGGATAAAATCCTATATGGCATGTGCTCCTTAACTTTAGATTTCTTTCTCTGGTTTTTGCCTTAGTATAGTAAGTAAAAAGATATTTATATCTATAAAATTAAGAAAATGCCACATAGGATAAAATCTTATGTGGCATGTGCTTCTTAACTTTAGATTTCTCTCTCTGATTTTTGCCTTACTATAGTACTAGTGATGTCTGGTCGCGTAATGCGCGACCCTGGCCCAATATATCTGTAGATTTTAGAAATGTTTGTATCTGGAAAAAAATTATTTTGTATTTGGACCGATATATTTTAGAAATATTTGAAGAATTTAGAAATGTTTTATAAGTGTGATCATAGAAATGTTTGTATTTTGCATAAAAAGAAATTGTATTTGGCCCGATACGTTTTAGAAATATTTAAAGATTTTAAAACTGTCTCTGTAAATTGAAAATGGAATTCATCCTTTGTTTTTTCCTTTCCCTTCACTCGGATTTGTTTTATAAGTGTTACTTCTTAAATATAAATAAACTTGATCAAATATATGTCTTGAAGTAAATGTAAGACAAAATATAAAAGCATCCTCATAAGTTTAAATATTAGTAAGATAATTTATTGATGTTCTCCATTGGTTGTGCCAAATCAATACTTAGTTTTGGAGATTTATAATAGCTTTGTAGTAAGCTTCCTCCAAAGGGTATACGCTTAATTGTTGAAACTATTTCTTCCAAAAGTTTGTAGGTAATAAAATATCAAAAATATGATTTTGAAACTGGTTAACTGTTGAAACTGGTTGATCACAAATATGAGAATGAAAATAATGTAAATTTACATAGGTTTCAAGTTATAGTAAAAAAGAACTCACCTCATCATGGCAAATTAAAAATTAAAAAAAAAAGAAAGTAAAAGATAGCCCATTAAAATTAGAAGTTTATTTTTTTCTGTAGGTAAAAATGATGTATAAAAATACAATAAACGTAGAAAAATCATTTCTTCCCTCTCCATCTCAAATTCATAAAAAGCTTCCCCGTAAATTAGTTAGAAAAAGCGACATGAATTATTTATATGATGAGGAACTAAAAAAAGTCCAAAAACCAAATTAAAAAAAGTATATTCTTGAAAGATCGAACACCAAAAAAAAGCGCTTCATTTGTAAATAAAATAAAATAATAATAATAATAATTGGTCAATTGGGAGTATGAAACAAAATCAAAAGCAGTTAAACAAAGAAAAAAACACACTTCATAACTGATTATATACGAAAAAAAACCCCGAGACTCCATAATTAAAAAAAATCAGTCTAATTGAATGAAACATAAAAAAGAAATTTAGAAAACCACACTTTGTAACTAAAATCATACAAAAATTCTAGGCTAACTAATCATATAGGAAATTACATCATATTACCTGACAACGGCTACGGTAGTTGTAAGGGATGGACGCATAAAAATAATAGTAATAACACTATTCTTGAACGGGAAAAACAAAAAATAATAAAAGCTAAACAAATTATCTGTGGAAATAAAATCATTTAAATTTTAATACCTGTAATGGCACCACCATAATGGCCGAAGAAAGATCGATGAGAATTTTTTTTTCCTTTGTTTTATATAGTGACGTAAAGAGAATATTTTTTGAACTCGAAATTTTATCAGATTAGGATGTAGTTGATCATCACTAATGAAAAAATTTAATATGATAATAGGAAAGGATTATATTTCACCACATATTCTCAATTGATGATCGATGAGAAATTTGTATTTTTTTATTGTGGAGAAGGGATTGATTAGGGAGTCGATTGTCGTGGAGATGGGGATGAGGATTTAAGTTTTTTATGAACACGTGGTTTTTTTTTTTTTTTGCAAAAATAGGAGGTGAAAGTGGATTTGGACTGCATTTGCTTTTTAAGTCTAAGAGATGTGTAAATAAATATTTATTTTAAAAATATGATGTGGAAATACCACATGGCAAATGGTGGTGCTTTCTCTAAAATGTGGTTTTTGTTTCTAATATAGTAAGATATAGATAGATTATATTCTTCTATAATTATGCAAATTTTATCATACAATTTGTCCCCACTGATAACGGATGTGAGGGAGCAATTAAAGTGTACTTGTAGGGCGAATATTACTTGGTCAAAGGGAAGGCCCCATGTAATGGTGAATGGAGGTATGGGAAGAAGTTCAAATCTATTGGTGATTAATAAATTATGATCATAAACCCCCTTTCATGCAGTAGAAAAATTTTGGCACGACAACATATAGGAAACTCGAGATACCCACACCCAATTAGGAGTTTGGTGTAACATTCTCATAATAGAAATATTGACTTGCTCTGGAAGAATTTTCTGTATTACACGAATATCTAATGAAGTCCACTAGTTTTGGAATGAAAGTTAGCTGACGTCTTGCCTCCACTATTCACGATACATTTTATATTTTTCTTTTCTTTCCATCCTCGCCATGAGAACAATACTTTCAGCTTTGGCGTCACTTCGGTAGGTAGATTGTTGATTCTTCTTACCTTGCTATTTGAAAAGCCAAAATAAAATTCATTTGATAAATTACTTTTAAGTTGCTATTATGTTTAATTTTTTGTTATCTTTTTTGAGTTTTCGTTTCGCACTGGATTTTTATACGTAGTTTTGTTGCATTGGTTAAAACATTAAGGGTTTATTTTTTGAAATTTCAACTTTCTTGCATCAAATTAACACCCTAGAAAACCAAATTTGTGAAATTCCTATATGAAATGGATCCTATCATAGTCATTAAGGCAATATTTAATAACATTAATCGAAATTAATTAACAGTAAAATTATTTACAGCCACATTTGATATGCATGCATGAAAATGACCAAAAAACTCAACAATATATTATTCATACCAATGAAACATTAATTTAATTCATCATTCGCGATTCGCTTTCATTGTTTATGCCATTTCATGTATTATATATATCTTCTCTTCATATTGTAAAAGTTCACAAAATTCGGCCATGAAATGTTTGGAAATATATATATATATGTATCGAAGGTTCTAACTTAAAAGTAAGGCATTTTTACAACGAGTAATAACAAAGACAATAAAAGTATATATAGTAAAAAGGCGCATCACACGCACAAATCGAGAAATATACAGTAAAAAGGCGTATGATTGATATACTCCGTTTGGTTGGTTTTTTGGTGCGATTTTCAAAAACAATTTATTAATAAGTGTGTAGTGTCTATTGAACATATTCCCATACTCCCAGTTTTTAAAATAACTTTAGAAAGATTGAGAATACTCACAGGGACGTGATGTTGTTTCAATACAAGTATCACCTCTAATCAACTGAAGTCGTTTCGACGTTGAACCAAAACTCTTCTTCCTACTTCCTTCCCACACTTCTACTATCAAAACTTCTCCCTCTCTCCTCTATTTTATTTTTACTGACTTTTAGGTGTACATTGAACCATTTCCTTTTTCACCTATTTATAGTGTTCATTCACTTGTTTGCTTGAGCATATTAGCTAGAATGATTCATCATTTTAAGTTGTCAAAAAAAGTGCCAAATGCCACGTACTAGACTAGTTGACTCATGCACATGATAGTTGAGTAACCTATTTGCTTCATCTACGTGCTTCAGCTATATGTATCATCACCTAAATGTTAGACTAGCTGACTCATGCAGATGATAGCTGACTAACATATTTGCTTCAGCTATTTGTGTAAGCATTTAATATGGCTAGTTATCTACTAAATCTCCTATACTTGCCGAATGCCCCCTTTAAGTTTTGATTAGTTATTGTTAGGAAAGCTTAGTCACCGTTTTGCTTCACCTTCTTCACTAGGGTCATAGCTTTGCTTCCTCATTCTTAGATTCTCCACATGTCCCATATAACTTGGAACCATCAGCAATTGAAGGAACCTAAATAGCTTATGTGTGCCGCCTAGTCATAATAGCATGGTGAGTATCATGCTTGTTTCATCAACATGCTTCACCTGATAGTTTGAATTTCTCATAGTTTTCTAATCTTTAAATCACGCATGCTAGCTAGGATGAATATGTAACTTGTGCATCATGAATTCATCAAATATTCGGCCATAATTGTAAACATTTATTATCTTAACCACAAATACGGTTCTTACTCGTTAATTTGATAGTTTAACACGCCTTTCCATTTCTATCTAAGGGTTTATACTAAAAAAATTCAAGTTTAAAGTATTTTTAATTTTTGGTTTGTTACAATTGCTACAGATTTATCTTTCTAAAAGAGATAAGGTTTTAGAAAAGATAGATGTTTAGAAATAAAGTGGGAAACACTTATCTGACTTGCCTTGACCATGACCTCCTATAATCATTGGTCACCGATTAAAGTTGACTGGCAAGCAAGCTATATTTTATATACAAGAAAAGGAAGCAGGAAGATTGCATAAGAAACAATTAGGCACTAAGGTGTCTCTTAAATCATGTTTTGAATTTTCAGCACTGAGGTGGCATAGGGGTTGTATTCAAAGAATATCTTTTGACAAACCAGTCTCCAAAAAGCCATCAAAATAGTGGTAAACTATGATAAGTAAAGAAAAGATTCGCCTAAAGAAACTGGAGAAAAGGTTTAGAAATCAAGAGAAACAAGGTTGCTAAAACTGTAGCTCAAACAAGAATTTAATACCTTTTTTCCTGATTGCAACAAAACTCTTCTTCCTACTTCCTTCTCACACTTCAACTATCAAAACTTCTCCCTCTCTCCTCTATTTTATTTTTACTGACTTTTAGGTGTACATTGAACCATTTTCTTTTTCACCTGTTTATAGTGTTCATTCACTTGTTTGCTTTAGCATATTAGCTAGAATGATTCATCATTTTAAGTTGTCCAAAAGTGCCAAATGTCACGTACTACACTAGTTGACTCATGCACATGATTAGTTGAGTAACCTATTTGCTTCATCTACGTGCTTCAACTATATGTATCATCACCTAAATGTTAGACTAGTTGAGTCATGCAGATGATAGCTTACTAACATATTTGCTTCAGCTATTTGTTTAAGCATTTCATATGGTTAGTTATTTACTAAATCTCCGAAACTTTCCCAATGCCCCCTTTAGGTTTTGATTAGTCATTGTTAGGAAAGCTTAGTCACCTTTTTGCTTTACCTTCTTCACTAGGGTCATAGCTTTGCTTCTTCATTCCTAGATTCTCCACATGTCCCATAGAACTCGGAACCCTCAGCAGTTGAAGGAACCAAAATAGCATATGTGTGCTGCCTATTTCACCTTCATGTTTCACTATTCTATGTTTTTCCTACATTCCACATGGTCTTTTCAAATTTTCCTAGTCAAAATAGCATGGTGAGTATCCTGCTTGTTTCACCAACATGCTTCAACTTATAGTTTGAATTTCTCATCATTAGTTTTCTACATCTTTAAATCACGCATGCTAGCTAGGATGAATATGTAACTTATGCATCATGAATTCATCAAATATTCGGCCATAATTGTAAACATTTATTATCTTAACCACAAATACGGTTCTTACTCGTTAATTTGATAGTTTAACACGCCTTTCCATTTCTATCTAAGGGTTTATACTAAAAAAATTCAAGTTTAAAGTATTTTTAATTTTTGGTTTGTTACAATTGCTACAGATTTATCTTTCTAAAAGAGATAAGGTTTTAGAAAAGATAGATGTTTAGAAATAAAGTGGGAAACACTTATCTGACTTGCCTTGACCATGACCTCCTATAATCATTGGTCACCGATTAAAGTTGACTGGCAAGCAAGCTATATTTTATATACAAGAAAAGGAAGCAGGAAGATTTCATAAGAAACAATTAGGCACTGAGGTGTCTCTTAAATCATGTTCTGAATTTTCAGCACTGAGGTAGCAAAGGGGTCCTATTTAAAGAATATTTTTTGACAAACCAGCCTCCGAAAAGCCGTCAAAATAGTGGTAAACTATGATAAGTAAGGAAAAAATTCAAATAAAGAAACCGGAAAAAAGGTTTAGAAATCAGGAAAAACAAGGTAGCTAAAACAGTAGCTCAAACAAGAATTTAATACCTCTTTTCTTGGTTTCCATTGGTTGTTAAGTCATGTTCATCGGTTTTTTTAACAAACCAGAGATTGTTTAAATAATTTATAAGAGCCGCACTAAACCATGTTATACAAAGAAGAGATTCATAAAAAGTCAAAAATTTGCTTTTTCCAATTCTCCATTTATTTCAGAAGATGTACAATAAACCAGCGAGCTTTCACCTTTTCAAAACACAATGCCCGAGTGCTTCCTGTTTGACGGTTTTTTTCCTACTCGAGTAAGCCTTATCCTACTTTTTAGTTGTCGAACATAGGCCTTAAAAACCCAGCACGAAAAACAGAGAGGAAACAAGTTTAGCTCATAACAGTAGCTAAATTGGTTTGTGAGCATACCGCATCCTGCACAATTGGTACATTTGCAAAGACTAAAAAGTGTGAATATCAATTCGCTGAATATAATTCCAGTGCTTTTTATAACTTATGCTTTTTGGGGTAATCAATGAAACATTTTCCAAACCAAAAAAAAAACACGTATGTATACTTAATGCAAGTAAGGTCTCAGAAGAATGAATAAGCCAAAAAGGTTTTAAACCGATGAAAAACAAACCATTGAAAATAAAACCTCGAAACAGGATATTCAAGCTCAGCAAAAAAAAAATCAGACTTGAATGCAACTTTGAACGAAATTAAGAAACATCCACAACTCCATTTTAGTATTTTACAAGCAAAAAAGTCCGATACACACTTTAAGAACCAATGAAAAAACCCATGAAAATAAATCAGTCAAAAAGTTTCTATACCCTTGAGAACCGATAATTTCATAAATTAGTTACCAGAACACAGTTCTGAAATTTCAAAATTACAATCCGACTTCAAAGCTGTTTTTAGAGCCGAATATAGCTCCGTTTTACAATCTGTAAAAACAGAGATCAACCTTATAGACCATATACTAGATCTGTTAAAATAAATTGTTGGCAAAGACTTTGTAACCAGGAGCAAAGAAGCATCCAAAATATAGCAGTAGTTCTGAACTTTCAGAAAGTCAGATTTGACACACCATATCTAAATCCACTTTCAGATCCAACCAAGATTCCTTTCAATAATATTTAAGATAAAACATCAATAATAATAAGCAGCAAGCGAGTGTGTAAAAAGAAATAATCAAAAACATCATTTAACAAGGGAGAACGAACTACACAAAAACAATATCTCAAAAATAGAAAATTGCGGAAACCGAACATAACGTAATTGCAATTCAGTTTCTCATATTCATGTTAGCATACTTACTTTTTTCCTTAGCATGCTCTTTCTTACTGCAGCTCTAATTTGAGCTAAACTCCTCAACGTCCGCAACCTCATAGAAGAAACGAATAAAAAAATAGAAAAAATCATTTTGAGTCAAATCAAACCATCATTAGGGAGAAATGGGTAGCTTAGTTTCTGCCATACAACCGAAGTGAGGGGGGGATAAAATAAAAACCTGCGGCAATCTGACTAGGCGACTAGCAAAAACCGATTGACTACCCTGTGAACAATTTCAGCCCAAACGTCTTTGATTCTTCTCTTTCTCGACTGGCACAATCACTATCAAAATGCCTAATGTTCCTTCTTGAAATAACTTTCTCAAAACCCTAATTTACTTGAAATTGGATGGATCGTGTTGGATCTGGAATAACTACTCCTAATATCAGTGTTTGACGGATGAAAATTTCAATGAATTGAGTAGAAACAGAGATTGGGGTGCGAGACTAAAGGAGATTCGTCCTATTTCTTGGAGCGGGGTTGAAAAGTGGGAGCGGGAACGAATGAAAAAATTGTCTTCAGTATATTTGCAGTATCTATATATACTTCAAAATTTTGTTTAATTATAATTTGGACAAAAAATATACCAAAATTCTACAAAATACCTTTTATATTATTCAACGGCTCCCTTTTGGAATTCTTAAATGCCTTTTACTTGGTGGAAAAAAAATTACATGTGTTCAATTTAATCCCAAACAAATATGTCCAACTTTTACTTTTAAATTTTAAAACTCAAATATATTTCTATGTAAAATTCAAGAAAATTAGCCAGTTATAAATTTTTACTACCTTTGTCCTAAAAAATTGTCCGCATTGAGTTTTCATATTTGTGTTATACAAATCTGAAATCTCAATGTGGACTTTTTTGGGGACAAATGAAGGGAGTATTTCATAATTATTTAGTTAGAAAATAATTAAAATGATGAAAACTTATATAACATCGTTGAATGAATTACTTAATCAACCATCCGACATTGAGAAGATACAATCCATTAATGATGAGCGAATACTTTGATCATATATTAACTTTACAATCTAATCGATCAGTATGGCTATGTATAATAGGTTTGTTACGTACTATACAATTCAATATATCAATATGTTTTTCTGGATTGAATCATAGCGGTATCTGGTGAGAATAACACCCGATTTATTTCTTAAATTCGAAATAATACAAGTGAGTTTACATAAAACTTACCATTATGAAACAATAGTAAAACATCGGTATTCCTATTTCTTTACTCTCAAACAGGCCCTTGAACTTTGGTCACAAACCAAGAGATCTCTAATTTTTACGAAATAGGACTATGACTAGTCCATGTATGTTAGAATGCTACTGCATGTAATTCATGTATAGAAACAATAATGGATACAAAATACAAACATCATATATTAATCAAAACAACAATGTCACAATCAACTTTATGCATCTTTTATGATCAACATCTAGTGTGTATATATAATATAGTATAATTGTGAAAAAAAAATACGTACTATAGTATAATTGTGTCATTACTCAGTAATCAACATCTTTTTGTCTTTCCAGTTATCATGTATGGGCAACAAGGTGTGAGTATGCTGTTTAACTGAAAATGATAGACAAAAAATTTATAATACAGTAAAAATTGAGAATGAAGGAACATCTACACCCATTATGATGGAAGATGCAGTATATACTTTGATAGCATCTATATTAGAACATTTTTCTGGAAAATTTACTAATAATCAAGAAAATATTCGAACATTGTTGAATAATTTTGAAGTGTAAAACACTTACTTCTTTTAGATGGTATAAAGATTCATTCTTATCAAGAGTCATGGAATTACCAGAAAGTAATAGCTCTTATTGGAAAGCTAAATTTATAGATGGCTTACCAACTCTGTTTGCTGAACGAATAAGAAAAGTTCTTAGGAAAGATTTTCCTTACATTCCTTATGATGATTATACTTATGGTCATTTAATAGGTGTTTGTACACAAGAAGGATTAGCTTTATGTAATGAAATAAAGTTAAATCAACAAATTAAAAGACAACAATTATCAGAACGAAGACAATTAGGTCAGTTCTGTGATCAATTTGCTATGGATATTGGGCCAGAAAATAGGGATAAAAGAATTAAGAAAAATAAAATTCCTTATATACCTAAAGGAAAACGACGACGTAAAAGAACAAAAGAACAAAGAGAATTTAGAAAAATTAATAGAAAAAATAAAAGAGACATAAAATGTTTCAAATGTGGTCAAAAGGGTCATATTGCCCCTAATTGTAAAAAGATTAATAGAATTAGATCATTAGAAATAGATGAACAACTTAAAGAACAAATATGCAAAGTAATAGAAGCATCAGATACTGAGTCTGAAACAGAAGAAACTAATAGCTCAGAAAATAATATGCTTGAAAATGATGAATATTCATCTAGTTCTTCGGATGAATGTCTTCCATGTCAAAATAATAATATTAATGATTGTTGTAAGGATAATAGTCTTTACAATATTATATCTCAATTTCAAGATTTACAATTTAACATGTTAACAACGATAATGTTTTAGAATTACTAAAACAAATACCGAGATCATGATATTCGTGATAAAATAATTAAAATGATAGATGTGTCTAATAAAAAGAAAAGGAAGTTAATAAAAGGATATAGTTTTCAATAATAATCCTTATTCGATGCGGGAAATAGAAAAAGAATGAAAAAATTACTAAATAAAGAAGAATCATCTTCTTGATTATAACTATTTGAGACTTACAAATAGAAGTTCGAACATAAAGAATGAAATAAAATATTTGAAACAAAATAACGAATTATTAGAAAAAGGATTAAAACAATTGAGTATTCACAATCGGTGAAACCTCTATAGTTGATCCACAAACTATTCAATTTAGTGAAAACATATCGAAGATCATAATTATGAATTTCTAAAAACAATACAAATAATTACATCTCAAAGATGGTATATAAAATTAACTCTAATGATAGATAGACAATTTGTCTTAAACAACATTGCAATGATTGATAGTGGTGCTGATTTGTCTTGTGTTCAAGAAGGGTTAATACCCACGCAATATTTTGAAAAAACCTCGCATGCATTAAAATCCGCATCTAATCATACATTAGATATTTCATATAAATTGCCTAATGCTTTTGTTTGTCAGGATAATATTTGTCTTCCACAAACATTTTTATTAGTAAGAAATATGCCAGGAGTGCCTATTATATTAGGACTTCCATTTTTATTTATGTTATATCCACTTAAAGAAGTTAATTTTCAAGGTTTTACGGGAACCTATAAAGATAAATCAATAAATTTCAGTTTGTCTCGGACCTATAACAAGGTCTATTAGGTCACTAATAGAAGCTAAAGAAAAACAATTATTTTTCATTAAAAATGAAATTATGAATTTATCAATACCTGAATTCTTGAGTAATACTAAATTACAAGAAAAATAAAACATATTACAATACAATTTCAAGAATCGGTATGTCTTTGATCACCCAAATGCTTTTGGAATAGAAAGAAACATTTAGTTAATCTTCCTTATGAAGATAATTTTAATGAGAAGGATATTCCTACTAAGGCAAGACCATGTCAAATGAATTTGTATATATGAATTTATGTAAAGAAGAATTACAATCTTTGCTTCAAAAGGGTTTAATAAAACCTTCACAATCTCCTGGTCATGTCTTGCATTTTATGTTAATAATGCAGTGAAAAAACGTGGCGTCCCAAGATTAGTAATAAACTATAAGCCACTTAATAAAGTTTTAAAATGGATAAGATATCCTATACCTAATAAAAAGATTTATTATCAAAATTATATAATGCCAACATATTTTCTAAATTCGATTTAAAATCGGATATTGGCAAATTCAAATAAATCTGAGCATACTTATAGAACTGCTTTTAATGTGCCTATAGGACAATTTGAATGGAATGTGATGCCATTCGGATTAAAGAATGCTCCTTCGAATTTCAGAAAATCATGAATGATATATTTATTCATTATATGGATTTTATAATTGTTTACATTGATGATATCTTAGTATTTTCGATAATATTGAACAACATTTTAAACATCTTAATATATTAAAGGATGTTATTTTACGAAATGGCTTAGTAATATCTAAACCAAAGATGCTTTTGTTTCAACATAATATAAGATTTCTTGGTCATCAAATAAGTCAAGGAAAATAACCCTATTCAACGATCAATTGAATTTTCTTCTAAATTTCTGATGTTTTTCTTGAGAAAATTCAACTCCAGAGATTTCTAGGAAGTTTAAATTATATTTCACCATACTATAAAAATTTACAGAAAGATTTAGCAATTTTATATGATTTGCTTAAAAATCAATTAAATTTGATTGAATGAGAAAAGCATACTCAATTGGTTAGACGAATAAAAGAAAAGGTAAAAACTCTACCATGTTTAACATTAGCAAATCCAAATTGGAAAAGATAATAGAAACTTATGCTAGTAGCATAGGATTCGGTGGAATCTTGAAACAGTTAACCCTCATGATAATAATGAATATCTTATTAGATATCATTCGGTAAATGGACGAGAACCTCAAAAGAAATATGCAAGCTGTTGCACAAGAATTTCTTGCTATTGTAAAATGTGTATTAAAATTCCAAGATGATTTATTTAATCGGTCGTTTGTCATTCACACTGATGCACTTGCATTAAACACATGATTTATAAAGATTATAAGCATGATTCTTCAAAGCAAATATATGCTCGATGGCGAGGCTAATTTAGCCCCTTTTGATTTTGAAATTTTATATAAAAAGGTAGTGATAATTCTTTACCGATTTTTATCACGTGAATATTTGCAGGATGGAGTGGCCACAAGTTAATTATCTTAAACCATTATCCGTGATACATATTGCTTATAATAAGATTGTTGCTGAATATATGCATTATAGAACGGAATATATTTTTGCGAAGCATAGACTAAATCACTTTTTACGAGTTTGTAATACAATTCTTGATTGTGCTGATGAATTTACTTCACCACAACAGATAATATCTGTTTCAGAAGACCTTGAATTTGTCTATGACATGATAGAAGACTTCACTAGAAGATTAACTGAAAGTGAAGAAAAGTTGAATTATTGTAAAGCCAAATTGTCATTAATAATTCTCTAATTTTTCAGGATTATGTATCCACCCGATAGAGGACGCAGCCCTTATAGAGGTCGTGGAGGAAGAACAACAATAAACCCTGTAATACAACATGGGAATAAAAAGCTAATAGCTGCTGATTTTTCAAAATCTCAGGAGGAATCCTCCTCATCGAATGCAAAATTGGTCCAAATAATGGAATTCATTCAGAATGATTCGCATTATATAAGCGATTATGGATCATATCCAAGAGCAACAAAGTGATACCTTTCTTTGCCAAAGTAAGTGATCTTGACAGGATGATATCCGGTCATATGAAAAAGGATCCACAAAGGAGGTAATATTCCTTCTTGAAAACGCTGATATTCGGTGGAAGGATGATCCATGGGTAATATTCGGAGATATCTAGCGAAAGGGTAACGATACCGGGTGAGTCATACAAACCCGAAATTATTATGAGAATATTCTCAAACAAACATGTGAAATAACACATTTTCGGTCTAATCGGACTACAATCTGAAGTTTATAACTTCTCAAAATTATTATCAAAAAGATTTTATCTTTTGAAGAATGGGGAATTTCAACCCTTTCTGAAAGAGAAGTACGTAATACTCCTACTTCTCCTCCTTTGAAATTTACTTACTGGGATTATATCCAAAGTTTTTACAAAACTTTTTATTATGAAAACCCTAGGAAAAAGCATACTTGGTTCATAAAAATATGCTCCCATGTATATTCTTCTCCCATACCCAACTGGTTTATTCAGTGGTGGGCATTATATGGCCCAACAGCAAAAATTTTGCCAGATAATTTTTCGAAATTATATTATCAATGGTTAAAATCCTCTCCTATCATTGATAAACTTCAACACGATCATATCGTGCTCGGGGAAAATCACTCTGTTATACTTTTTTATTGAATTCTCGATTCCTTGGATTTATAAATGGGTCCCTGAGGTGGGATTCAATGAATTTCAAATTCCGTGTCTTTATAAGACATATTATACCAAATTTTGGGACAAATTAACAAAGGTGAATCACACTACAAAAAGAATAGAAGGACAAGATTTGCTGGACGAAATTGCCCAGAAAATCAAGGAATATACTCAAGACAAAGGACAGCTCAAAGCAAACCCAGATGAAGAAAGTCCGTTTAAACATATCACAAAACGGATTCAACTTCAGCAAGGAGCAATTAATAAGGAAGAAATAATATCCGCCTATATGAAAGAAGTTAAAGCAGATCTCATGAGAAATTTAAAAAATCTCGACAATGATAATATTTCAGAAAAATCAGATGTTTCGATGAAGAGCATAACTTCAAATGAAGAAAATTCTTTTGCGATATTGGCCGGAGAATCTCAGTCACCAGAAAAAGATGACGATCACGATGAATTCATCAAAAATCATTACAGATCAAGAAACACTCAATCGGCCAAAGGAAAAGAAAAAGAATGAAGGGACAAAAGTAGGAATCTACTTTTGAAATTTTGACAAAAGTAGGAATCTACTTTTGAAATTTTGTACAAATAGATCCCCACCATCAGTCAAATCTGAAGAAAAACATGTCAAATAATGACAAAAATTAATAATTTTTTGTAAAATAGTATTTAGAAATGTCTATAAATAGAAGGTAGAAGCTCATTTGGAGGGCATCATTCTCTCCAAGCATTCTCTCTTTTCTTCTCCCTTTATCTCGAAATTCTCTCTCTCCCTTGTAAAAAAATCCTTCAATAAATATATCTTTCAAGTTTGAAGCATAGAAGAAGCCTTTAAAGGTAATATTTTCTTTTAAGTTTGTTTTAAGTTATAGTTTGAAGTACTCAGACAATGTCTGAGTAAATCCTTTGTCTGAATCAAACATTTGGCTTTTGTTTACATAAATTATACATGGAAGCTCTATCTCCTTCTTCTCTTTTAATTAAAATACAATGATTTGAGATTGGTTCCAATTCCGAGTTCAGTCGGAAAACTCAACAATAAGTGCATTGGGCTAGAAAAGTACCCGTTATAATGAATTGTTTAAGGGGAAAAAGAGGCCACATGATGCACAATAAGTTGTGAATTCCAGACAGGCTTGAGAATTGGGTGAAACTTTTCCATGCATCTCGATTATTGATATTTTAATTAAGGATAGATAGAGATTTTGATCCTGTAGCTGGCTGACATGGCATAGCTCCCGGATGAATGGTATCAGCCAGAGTGGTGGTTTGGATTCCGGCCTGGTTTCCTTGCTCGTCTGTTTGCCTGGTCTTACCGGCTAAGATAAGCACTGGCCAGGCCCCAGCCCCACGCCAAAATGGTATCAGAGCCGTTATGTATTTTTTATGTTTACAAAAGATTTGTTTGATTCAGAACCTAATTTAAAAATGAATAATTTAGAAACTACTTCAATAAAAATTCAGTTCAAGAGGAATATGATATGCCTCAACGACTTGCTCTTCTTAATAAGTGGTCAATACCAAAGGTACCCACTAATACTTTGTATGAATATGGTATGTTTGATCGATACTTGGTTAAGCGGTAGTTAAAACTACTGAACAATCAATTGCTTTAAATTCGATGAAAGGGTTTTACAACTTTTTTGTCTACGAGATATTGAATCTTATAGATCTCATAAAAATTATAAGTTCATGCATATTGGATTGGTGCAAATTGCATTTAAACCTTTAACTTTAGAAGGTTTACTGAATCTTTGTTCTTGCCTTACGTGATGGTAGAAATTTACATTGGAAAAAATCCTAATGGGCATAATCTGATCCAGCCTAGCTCATGGTCCAGTTTATTTTAATGTCTACCCAAATTTACAGCTATCATTATCGATGTTAATATACTCGATGCTTTAACCTTAAATGTGAAATTACATGGTTACAATTATTTACGGGAAGTGAACTTATTTGTTTACATTACCGTATTTGTTTTAAATTATTAAATACCTTAACACCCGGATGTAAGATTATAAGTAAACCATCGATGAAACCATATTAATAGAAACTAATTTTTATAAATCTCAAATTAGTACTCGTAAAACTATAAAATGGGAAGAAATTGAATTTCCGAGTCTTGGCAAATTAATAAAGGAATTAAAAGAAACTCATTAACTCATAATGTTACAAGTTGTAATGTTACGAAATTGAACAATCGATAATGGTCGATAAGTATTACTTTTGATAAACCAAAAATTCCTAAATTACTAAGATCCATCTCTCAAAGATCTTTTAAATCTTATATAGATCCAGTCGATTCTCATAAATTTTCGACATCTTCGATTCTGAAATAGATCTAACAAATAGAATAAATCAAGTAAAAATTGATCCATATAATATTGTTCGGTCTGTGATAGTAAGACATTTGATAAGGATATGCCTTCACCTTCGAAATGGGTTATCATGGCGAATACGAAAATTTAGATTTTAGTCCGGGATCTAATATTAGACAAATAATAAGACAAGAATTTCAATCGAAAAGTGGAAACTTTTCGAGAGAATGGTTCTTTTCTACTTATGATATTGAAAATCAAAAACTTATACAAAAAGAATTTTATGAATATGCTTCTTTTCACAATCAAATAATATATTTTGTCCCGTGGTTTATAATCACTTATCTTGATAAATATATTTTCCTCCTCGAAAGAGAATATCATCTTGCAGATGGAAAAATTACAAAGGAATTTACCCTCCCAAAAAGAGTTTGTTTTAACAAATGCAACTCATATAACTTTTACGCCTTTCAAAATTGGTTGAAAGTGAAGTTTTACCTTCTCTTGTTTCCTTAGTAAATAAATTTATTCAGCAAAATAATTATACAAATTTATATGTAAAAATTTTAGGAGAACAAATTAATTCTTTACATGATAAAGTTGACAAATTATTTTCTCTTATAAATAATCTTCAACAAACAGTTAAACCAGTTTTAATTGAAAACAAAAATAAAGATATTAAAATACAAAATTTTATACAACCTCCTCCTATAGTAAAAGATTATAATCTTGAATCTCCACATGTATTAGAAAAATTATTGGAAGAAAAATTTAAAAACCTTAAATTATCCACTTTAGAGTTTTCTGAGAATATACAGAAAGATTTTGATAAAACTCTACGAGATGAAATACATCGTCTTTCTAATAAATCTAGACATAATAAATTTGCTAATAAACCATATATGAATCATTATTATTACCCTCGACCTTCTCCACAAGATCTTCTTTATGAAGAACATCAAGAAACTACTAATAGTTATAGTAGTCGTTACGTTTATGAATGGAATTGTGACGCATTCTTGATAGGCAATTAACTAATATGGTGCATAGGATGTTAATGTACTCCTCAGTTGCAAAAGCAAATGGTAATACAGATCAGGCAATCGCAAAAATGATTGTTTGTGGTTTTACTGGTGTCCTTAAAGGATGGTGGGATAATTATTTAACTGAAAATGACAGACAAAAAATTTATAATACAGTAAAAATTGAGAATGAAGGAACATCTACACCCATTATGATGGAAGATGCAGTATATACTTTGATAGCATCTATATTAGAACATTTTTCTGGAAAATTTACTAATAATCAAGAAAATATTCGAACATTGTTGAATAATTTTAAGTGTAAAACACTTACTTCTTTTAGATGGTATAAAGATTCATTCTTATCAAGAGTCATGGAATTACCAGAAAGTAATAGCTCTTATTGGAAAGCTAAATTTATAGATGGCTTACCAACTCTGTTTGCTGAACGAATAAGAAAAGTTCTTAGGAAAGATTTTCCTTACATTCCTTATGATGATTATACTTATGGTCATTTAATAGGTGTTTGTACACAAGAAGGATTAGCTTTATGTAATGAAATAAAGTTAAATCAACAAATTAAAAGACAACAATTATCAGAACGAAGACAATTAGGTCAGTTCTGTGATCAATTTGCTATGGATATTGGGCCAGAAAATAGGGATAAAAGAATTAAGAAAAATAAAATTCCTTATATACCTAAAGGAAAACGACGACGTAAAAGAACAAAAGAACAAAGAGAATTTAGAAAAATTAATAGAAAAAATAAAAGAGACATAAAATGTCTCAAATGTGGTCAAAAGGGTCATATTGCCCCTAATTGTAAAAAGATTAATAGAATTAGATCATTAGAAATAGATGAACAACTTAAAGAACAAATATGCAAAGTAATAGAAGCATCGAATCGAGTCCAAACAGAAGAAACTAATAGCTCGAAAATAATATGCTTGAAAATGATGAATATTCATCTAGTTCTTCGGATGAATGTCTTCCATGTCAAAATAATAATATTAATGATTGTTGTAAGGATAATAGTCTTTACAATATTATATCTCAATTTCAAGATTTGCAATTTAACATGTTAACAACGATAATGTTTTAGAATTACTAAAACAAATACCGATCATGATATTCGTGATAAAATAATTAAAATGATAGATGTGTCTAATAAAAAGAAAAGGAAGTTAATAAAAAGGATATAGTTTTCAATAATAATCCTTATTCGATGCAGGAAATAGAAAAAAGAATGAAAAAATTACTAAATAAAGAAGAATCATCTTCTTCAGTTATAACTATTTCAGACTTACAAATAGAAGTTCAGAACATAAAGAATGAAATAAAATATTTGAAACAAAATAACGAATTATTAGAAAAAAGGATTAAAACAATTGAGTATTCACAATCAGGTGAAACCTCTATAGTTGATCCACAAACTATTCAGAATTTAGCTGAAAACATATCTGAAGATCATAATTATGAATTTCTAAAAACAATACAAATAATTACATCTCAAACATGGTATATAAAATTAACTCTAATGATAGATAGACAATTTGTCTTAAACACTGTTGCAATGATTGATAGTGGTGCTGATTTGTCTTGTGTTCAAGAAGGGTTAATACCCACGCAATATTTTGAAAAAACCTCGCATGCATTAAAATCCGCATCTAATCATACATTAGATATTTCATATAAATTGCCTAATGCTTTTGTTTGTCAGGATAATATTTGTCTTCCACAAACATTTTTATTAGTAAGAAATATGCCAGGAGTGCCTATTATATTAGGACTTCCATTTTTATGTATGTTATATCCACTTAAAGAAGTTAATTTTCAAGGTTTTACGGGAACCTATAAAGATAAATCAATAAATTTCCAGTTTGTCTCGGACCTATAACAAGGTCTATTAGGTCACTAATAGAAGCTAAAGAAAAACAATTATTTTTCATTAAAAATGAAATTATGAATTTATCAATACCTGAATTATTGAGTAATACTAAATTACAAGAAAAATAAAACATATTACAATACAATTTCAAGAATCGGTATGTCTTGATCACCCAAATGCTTTTGGAATAGAAAGAAACATTTAGTTAATCTTCCTTATGAAGATAATTTTAATGAGAAGGATATTCCTACTAAGGCAAGACCATGTCAAATGAATTCTGTATATATGAATTTATGTAAAGAAGAATTACAATCTTTGCTTCAAAAGGGTTTAATAAAACCTTCACAATCTCCCTGGTCATGTACTGCATTTTATGTTAATAATGCAGCTGAAAAGAACGTGGCGTCCCAAGATTAGTAATAAACTATAAGCCACTTAATAAAGTTTTAAAATGGATAAGATATCCTATACCTAATAAAAAAGATTTATTATCAAAATTATATAATGCCAACATATTTTCTAAATTCGATTTAAAATCTGGATATTGGCAAATTCAAATAAATCCTGAGCATACTTATAGAACTGCTTTTAATGTGCCTATAGGACAATTTGAATGGAATGTGATGCCATTCGGATTAAAGAATGCTCCTTCTGAATTTCAGAAAATCATGAATGATATATTTATTCATTATATGGATTTTATAATTGTTTACATTGATGATATCTTAGTATTTTCTGATAATATTGAACAACATTTTAAACATCTTAATATATTAAAGGATGTTATTTTACGAAATGGCTTAGTAATATCTAAACCAAAGATGCTTTTGTTTCAACATAATATAAGATTTCTTGGTCATCAAATAAGTCAAGGAAAATAACCCTATTCAACGATCAATTGAATTTTCTTCTAAATTTCTGATGTTTTTCTTGAGAAAATTCAACTCCGGAGATTTCTAGGAAGTTTAAATTATATTTCACCATACTATAAAAATTTACAGAAAGATTTAGCAATTTTATATGATTTGCTTAAAAAATCAATTAAATTTGATTGGACAGAAAAGCATACTCAATTGGTTAGACGAATAAAAGAAAAGGTAAAAACTCTACCATGTTTAACATTAGCAAATCCAAATTGGAAAAAGATAATAGAAAGCGATGCTAGTAGCATAGGATTCGGTGGAATCTTGAAACATATTAACCCTCATGATAATAATGAATATCTTATTAGATATCATTCTGGTAAATGGACAGAACCTCAAAAGAAATATGCAACTGTTGCACAAGAATTTCTTGCTATTGTAAAATGTGTATTAAAATTCCAAGATGATTTATTTAATCAGTCGTTTGTCATTCACACTGATGCACTTGCTGTTAAACACATGATTTATAAAGATTATAAGCATGATTCTTCAAAGCAAATATATGCTCGATGGCAGGCTAATTTAGCCCCTTTTGATTTTGAAATTTTATATAAAAAGGTAGTGATAATTCTTTACGATTTTTATCACGTGAATATTTGCGGGATGGAGTGGCCACAAGTTAATTATCTTAAACCATTATCCGTGATACATATTGCTTATAATAAGATTGTTGCTGAATATATGCATTATAGAACGGAATATATTTTGCGAAGCATAGACTAAATCACTTTTTACGAGTTCGTAATACAATTCTTGATTGTCTTGATGAATTTACTTCACCACAACAGATAATATCATTTTGAAGACCTTGAATTTGTCTATGACATGATAGAAGACTTCACTAGAAGATTAGCGAAAGTGAAGAAAAGTTGAATTATTGTAAAGCCAAATTGTCATTAATAATTCTCTAATTTTTCAAGATTATGTATCCACCCGATAGAGGACGCAGCCCTTATAGAGGTCGTGGAGGAAGAACAACAATAAACCCTGTAATACAACATGGGAATAAAAAGCTAATAGCTGCTGATTTTTCAAAATCTCAGGAGGAATCCTCCTCATCGAATGCAAAATTGGTCCAAATAATGGAATTCATTCAGAATGATTCTGCATTATATAAGCAGATTATGGATCATATCCAAGAGCAACAAAGTGATACCTTTGCTGCCAAAGTAAGTGATACTGACCAGGATGATATCCGGTCATATGAAAAAGGATCCACAAAGGAGGTAATATTCCTTCTTGAAAACGCTGATATTCAGTGGAAGGATGATCCATGGGTAATATTCCGGAGATATCTAGCAGAAAGGGTAACGATACCGGGTGAGTCATACAAACCCAGAAATTATTATGAGAATATTCTCAAACAAACATGTGAAATAACACATTTTCAGTCTAATCAGACTACAACTGAAGTTTATAACTTCTCAAAAATTATTATCAAAAAGATTTTATCTTTTGAAGAATGGGGAATTTCAACCCTTTATGAAAGAGAAGTACGTAATACTCCTACTTCTCCTCCTTTGAAATTTACTTACTTGGGATTATATCCAAAGTTTTTACAAAACTTTTTATTATGAAAACCCCAGGAAAAAGCATACTTGGTTCATAAAAATATGCTCCCATGTATATTCTTCTCCCATACCCAACTGGTTTATTCAGTGGTGGGCATTATATGGCCCAACAGCAAAAATTTTGCCAGATAATTTTTCGAAATTATATTATCAATGGTTAAAATCCTCTCCTATCATTGATAAACTTCAACACAGTCATATCTGTGCTCCAGGGAAAATCACTCTGTTATACTTTTTTATTGAATTCTCGATTCCTTGGATTTATAAATGGGTCCCTGAGGTGGGATTCAATGAATTTCAAATTCCGTGTCTTTATAAGACATATTATACCAAATTTTGGGACAAATTAACAAGGTGAATCACACTACAAAAAGAATAGAAGGACAAGATTTGTTTGGACGAAATTGCCAGAAAATCAAGGAATATACTCAAGACAAAGGACGGCTCAAAGCAAACCCGGATGAAGAAAGTCCGTTTAAACATATCACAAAACGGATTCAGCTTGAGCAAGGAGCAATTAATAAGGAAGAAATAATATCCGCCTATATGAAAGAAGTTAAAGCGAGATCTCATGAGAAATTTAAAAATCTCGACAATGATAATATTTGAAAAATCAGATGTTTCGATGAAGAGCATAACTTCAAATGAAGAAAATTCTTTTGCGATATTGGCGGAGAATCTCGGTCACGAGAAAAGATGACGATCACGATGAATTCATCAAAAATCTGTTACAGCAGATCCAAGAAACAGCTCAATCAGCCAAAGGAAAAGAAAAAGAATGAAGGGACAAAAGTAGGAATCTACTTTTGAAATTTTGACAAAAGTAGGAATCTACTTTTGAAATTTTGTACAAATAGACCCCACCATCAGTCAAATCGAAGAAAAACATGTCAAATAATGACAAAAATTAATAATTTTTTGTAAAATAGTATTTAGAAATGTCTATAAATAGAAGGTAGAAGCTCATTTGGAGGGCATCATTCTCTCCAAGCATTCTCTCTTTTCTTCTCCCTTTATCTCGAAATTCTCTCTCTCCCTTGTAAAAAAATCCTTCAATAAATATATCTTTCAAGTTTGAAGCATAGAAGAAGCCTTTAAAGGTAATATTTTCTTTTAAGTTTGTTTTAAGTTATAGTTTGAAGTACTCAGACAATGTCTGAGTAAATCCTTTAATCTGAATCAAACATTTGGCTTTTGTTTACATAAATTATACATGGAAGCTCTATCTCCTTCTTCTCTTTTAATTAAAATACAATGATTTGAGATTGGTTCCAATTCCGAGTTCAGTCGGAAAACTCAACAATAAGTGCATTGGGCTAGAAAAGTACCGTTATAATGAATTGTTTAAGGGGAAAAGAGGCCACATGATGCACAATAAGTTGTGAATTCAGACAGGCTTGAGAATTGGGTGAAACTTTTCCATGCATCTCGATTATTGATATTTTAATTAAGGATAGATAGAGATTTTGATCTGTAGTGGGTGACATGGCATAGCTCCGGATGAATGGTATCGGCCAGTGGTGGTTTGGATTCCGGCTGGTTTCCTTGCTCGTCTGTTTTATTGAAGGATTTTTACAAGGGAGAGAGAGAATTTCGAGATAAAGGGAGAAGAAAAGAGAGAATGCTTGGAGAGAATGGTGCCTCCAAATGAGCTTCTACCTTCTATTTATAGACATTTCTAAATACTATTTTACAAAAAATTATTAATTTTGTCATTATTTGACATGTTTTTCTTCAGATTTGACTGATGGTGGGGTCTATTTGTACAAAATTTCAAAAGTAGATTCCTACTTTTGTCAAAATTTCAAAGTAGATTCCTACTTTTGTCCCTTCATTCTTTTCTTTTCCTTTGGCTAATTGAGCTATTTCTTGGATCTGCTGTAACAGATTTTTGATGAATTCATCGTGATCGTCATCTTTTCTGTGACCGAGATTCTCCTGCCAATATCGCAAAAGAATTTTCTTCATTTGAAGTTATGCTCTTCATCGAAACATCTGATTTTTCTCAAATATTATCATTGTCGAGATTTTAAATTTCTCATGAGATCTGCTTAACTTCTTTCATACAAAGCGGATATTATTTCTTCCTTATTAATTGCTCCTTGTCAAGCTGAATCCGTTTTGTGATATGTTTAAACGGACTTTCTTCATCTGGGTTTGCTTTGAGCAGTCGCTTTGTCTTGAGTATATTCCTTGATTTTCTGGGCAATTTCGTCGACAAATCTTGTCCTTCTATTCTTTTGTAGTGTGATTCACCTTTGTTAATTTGTCCCAAAATTTGGTATAATATGTCTTATAAAGACACGGAATTTGAAATTCATTGAATCCCACCTCGTGACCCATTTATAAATCCAAGGAATCGAGAATTCAATAAAAGTATAGCAGTGATTTTCCTCGAGCACGAGATATGATCGTGTTGAAGTTTATCAATGATAGGAGAGGATTTTAACCATTGATAATATAATTTCGAAAAATTATCTGGCAAAATTTTTTGTTGGGCCATATAATGCCCACCACCGAATAAACCAGTTGGGTATGGGAGAAGAATATACATGGGAGCATATTTTATGAACCAAGTATGCTTTTTCTGGGTTTTCATAATAAAAAGTTTTGTAAAACTTTGGATATAATCCCGATAAGTAAATTTCAAAGGAGGAGAAGTAGGAGTATTACGTACTTCTCTTTCGTAAAGGGTTGAAATTCCCATTCTTCAAAAGATAAAATCTTTTGATAATAATTTTGAGAAGTTATAAACTTCGATTGTAGTCTCGATTAGATCTGAAAATGTGTTATTTCACATGTTTGTTTGAGAATATTCTCATAATAATTTACAGGTTTGTATGACTCACCCAGTTACCCTTCTGCTAGATATCTCCGAATATTACCCATGGATCATCCTTCCATCGAATATCGGCGTTTTCAGAAGGAATATTACCTCCTTTGTGGATCCTTTTTCATATGACGGATATCATCTGGTCAAGTATCACTTACTTTGGCGAAAGGTATCACTTTGTTGCTCTTGGATATGATCCATAATCTGCTATATAATGCGAATCATTCAATGAATTCCATTATTTGGACCAATTTTGCATTCGATGAGGAGGATTCCTCCCGAGATTTTGAAAAATCAGCGCTATTAGCTTTATTCCCATGTTGTATTACGGTGGTTTATTGTTGTTCTTCCTCCACGACCTCTATAAGCGTCTCTCATCGGGTGGATACATAATCTGAAAAATTAGAGAATTATTAATGACAATTTGGCTTTACAATAATTCAACTTTCTTCACTTTCGGTTAATCTTCTAGTGAAGTCTTCTATCATGTCATAGACAAATTCAGGTCTTCAAATGATATTATCTGTTGTGGTGAAGTAAATTCATCGACAATCAAGAATTGTATTACGAACACGTAAAAGTGATTTAGTCTATGCTTCGCAAAAATATATTCCGTTCTATAATGCATATATTCAGCAACAATCTTATTATAAGCAATATGTATCACGGATAATGGTTTAAGATAATTAACTGGCCACTCCATCCTGCAAATATTCACGTGATAAAAATCGTAAAGAATTATCACTACCTTTATATAAAATTTCAAAATCAAAAGGGGCTAAATTAGTCGCCATCAGCATATATTTGCTTTGAAGAATCATGCTTATAATCTTTATAAATCATGTGTTTAACGACAAGTGCATCGTGTGAATGACAAACAACTGATTAAATAAATCATCTTGGAATTTTAATACACATTTTACAATAGCAAAAAATTCTTGTGCAGCGATTGCATATTTCTTTTGAGGTTCGTCCATTTACGAGAATGATATCTAATAAGATATTCATTATTATCATGAGGGTTAACTGCTTCAGATTCCACCGAAACCTATGCTACTAGCATCGATTTCTATTATCTTTTCCAATTTGGATTTGCTAATGTTAAACATGGTAGAGTTTTTACCTTTCTTTTATTCGTCTAACCAATTGAGTATGCTTTTCATTCAATCAAATTTAATTGATTTTAAGCAAATCATATAAAATTGCTAAATCTTTCAGTAAATTTTATAGTATGGTGAAATATAATTTAAACTTCCTAGAAATCTGCAGTTGAATTTTCTCAAGAAAAACATCGGAAATTTAGAAGAAAATTCAATTGATCGTTGAATAGGGGTTATTTTCCTTGACTTATTTGATGACCAAGAAATCTTATATTATGTTGAAACAAGCATCTTTGGTTTAGATATTACTAAGCCATTTCGTAAAATAACATCCTTTAATATATTAAGATGTTTAAAATGTTGTTCAATATTATCGTAAAATACTAAGATATCATCAATGTAAACAATTATAAAATCCATATAATGAATAAATATATCATTCATGATTTTCTGAAATTGAAGGAGCATTCTTTAATCCGAATGGCATCACATTCCATTCAAATTGTCCTATAGGCACATTAAAAGCAGTTCTATAAGTATGCTCGAGATTTATTTGAATTTGCCAATATCCGTATTTTAAATCGAATTTAGAAAATATGTTGGCATTATATAATTTTGATAATAAATCTTTTTTATTAGGTATAGGATATCTTATCCATTTTAAAACTTTATTAAGTGGCTTATAGTTTATTACTAATCTTGGGGCACGTTCTTTTTCAGCTGCATTATTAACATAAAATGCAAGATACATGACCGAGAGATTGTGAAGGTTTTATTAAACCCTTTTGAAGCAAAGATTGTAATTCTTCTTTACATAAATTCATATATACGAAATTCATTTGACATGGTCTTGCCTTAGTAGGAATATCCTTCTCATTAAAATTATCTTCATAAGGAAGATTAACTAAATGTTTCTTTCTATTCAAAAAGCATTTGGGTGATCGCCATCTTGATTCTTGAAATTGTATTGTAATATGTTTTATTTTTCTTGTAATTTAGTATTACTCGATAATTCGTATTGATAAATTCATAATTTCATTTTTAATGAAAATAATTGTTTTTCTTTAGCTTCTATTAGTGACCTAATAGACCTTGTTATAGGGTCGAGACAAACCTGAAATTTATTGATTTATCTTTATAGGTTCTGTAAAACCTTGAAAATTAACTTCTTTAAGTGGATATAACATACATAAAAATGGAAGTCCTAATATAATAGGCACTCTGGCATATTTCTTACTAATAAAAATGTTTGTGGAAGACAAATATTATCCTCGACAAACAAAAGCATTAGGCAATTTATATGAAATATCTAATGTATGATTAGATGCGATTTTAATGCATGCGAGGTTTTTCAAAATATTGCGTGAGTATTAACCCTTCTTGAACACAAGACAAATCAGCACCACTATCAATCATTGCAACGTTGTTTAAGACAAATTGTCTATCTATCATTAGAGTTAATTTTATATACCATGTTTGAGATGTAATTATTTGTATTGTTTTTAGAAATTCATAATTATGATCTTCGTATATGTTTTCAGCTAAATTACTGAATAGTTTGTGGATCAACTATAGAGGTTTCACTGATTGTGAATACTCAATTGTTTTAATCCTTTTTCTAATAATTCGTTATTTTGTTTCAAATATTTTATTTCATTCTTTATGTTACGAACTTCTATTTGTAAGTGCGAAATAGTTATAATGAAGAAGATGATTCTTCTTTATTTAGTAATTTTTCATTCTTTCTATTTCTGCATCGAATAAGGATTATTATTGAAAACTATATCCTTTTTATTAACTTCCTTTTCTTTTATTAGACACATCTATCATTTTAATTATTTTATCACGAATATCATGATCTGGTATTTGTTTTAGTAATTCTAAAACATTATCGATTGTTAACATGTTAAATTGTAAATCTTGAAATTGAGATATAATATTGTAAAGACTATTATCCTTACAACAATCATTAATATTATTATTTTGACATGGAAGACATTCATCCGAAGAACTAGATGAATATTCATCATTTTCAAGCATATTATTTTCGAGCTATTAGTTTCTTCATTCGACATCAAGCATTCGATGCTTCTATTACTTTGCATATTTGTTCTTTAAGTTGTTCATCTATTTCTAATGATCTAATTCTATTAATCTTTTACAATTAGGGCAATATGACCCTTTTGACCACATTTGAAACATTTTATGTCTCTTTTATTTTTCTATTAATTTTTCTAAATTCTCTTTGTTCTTTGTTCTTTTACGTCGTCGTTTTCCTTTAGGTATATAAGGAATTTTATTTTCTTAATTCTTTATCCCTATTTTCTGGCCCAATATCCATAGCAAATTGATCACGATCGACCTAATTGTCTTCGTTACGATAATTGTTGTCTTTTAATTTGTTGATTTAACTTTATTTCATTACATAAAGCTAATCCTTCTTGTGTACAAACACCTATTAAATGACCATAAGTATAATCATCATAAGGAATGTAAGGAAAATCTTTCCTAAGAACTTTTCTTATTCGTTCAAAGAAACGAGTTGTAAGCCATCTATAAATTTAGCTTTCCAATAAGAGCTATTACTGCAATTCCATGACTCTTGATAAGAATGAATCTTTATACCATCTAAAAGAAGTAAGTGTTTTACACTTAAAATTATTCAACAATGTTCGAATATTTTCTTGATTATTAGTAAATTTTCAAAAATGTTCTAATATAGATGCTATCAAAGTATATCTTGCATCTTCCATCATAATGGGTGTAGATGTTCCTTCATTCTCAATTTTTCTTGTATTATAAATTTTTTGTCTATCATTTTCAGTTAAATAATTATCCCACCATCCTTTAAGGACACCAGTAAAACCACAAACAATCATTTTTGCGATTGCCTGATCTGTATTACCATTTGCTTTTGCAACTGAGGAGTACATTAACATCCTATGCACCATATTAGTTAATTGCCTATCAGTAAATGCGTCACAATTCCATTCATAAACGAGCGACTACTATAACTATTAGTAGTTTCTTGATGTTCTTCATAAAGAAGATCTTGTGGAGAAGGTCGAGGGTAATGATAATGATTCATATATGGTTTATTAGCAAATTTATTATGTCTAGATTTATTAGAAAGACGATGTATTTCATCTCGTAGAGTTTTATCAAAATCTTTCGTATATTCTCAGAAAACTCTAAAGTGGATAATTTAAGGTTTTTAAATTTTTCTTCCAATAATTTTTCTAATACATGTGGAGATTCAAGATTATAATCTTTTACTATAGGAGGAGGTTGTATAAAATTTTGTATTTTAATATCTTTATTTTGTTTTCAATTAAAACTGGTTTAAGCTTGTTTGTTGAAGATTATTTATAAGAGAAAATAATTTGTCAACTTTATCATGTAAAGAATTAATTTGTTCTCCTAAAATTTTTACATATAAATTTGTATAATTATTTTGCTGAATAAATTTATTTACTAAGGAAACGATAGAAGGTAAAACTTCACTTTCAACCAATTTTGAAAGGCGTAAAAGTTATATGAGTTGCATTTGTTAAAACAAACTCTTTTTGGGGAGGGTAAATTCCTTTTGTAATTTTTCCATCTGCAAGATGATATTCTCTTTCGAGGAGGAAAATATATTTATCAAGATAAGTGATTATAAACCACGGACAAAATATATTATTTGATTGTGAAAAGAAGCATATTCATAAAATTCTTTTTGTATAAGTTTTTGATTTTCAATATCATAAGTAGAAAGAACCATTCTCTGAAAGTTTCCACTTTTCGATTGAAATTCTTGTCTTATTATTTGTCTAATATTAGATCTGGACTAAAATCTAAATTTTCGGTATTCGCCATGATAACCCATTTCGAAAGGTGAAGGCATATCCTTATCAAATGTCTTACTATCAGCAGACCGAACAATATTATATGGATCAATTTTTACTTGATTTATTCTATTTGTTAGATCTATTTCAGGAATCGAAGATGTCGAAAATTTATGAGAATCGACTGGATCTATATAAGATTTAAAAGATCTTTGAGAGATGGATCTTAGTAATTTAGGAATTTTTGGTTTATCAAAAGTAATACTTATCTGACCATTATCAGATTGTTCAATTTCTGTAACATTACAACTTGTAACATTATGAGTTAATGAGTTTCTTTTAATTCCTTTATTAATTTGCCAAGACTCTGGAAATTCAATTTCTTCCCATTTTATAGTTTTACGAGTACTAATTTGAGATTTATAAAAATTAGTTTCTATTAATATGGTTTCATCAGATGGTTTACTTATAATCTTACATCTGGGTGTTAAGGTATTTAATAATTTAAAACAAATACGGTAATGTAAACAAATAAGTTCACTTCCCGGTAAATAATTGTAACCATGTAATTTCACATTTAAGGTTAAAGCATCGAGTATATTAACATCAGATAATGATAGCTGTAAATTTGGGTAGACATTAAAATAAACTGGACCATGAGCTAGGGGCTCGTATTATGCCCATTAGGATTTTTCCAATGTAAATTTCTACCATCACGTAAGGCAGCAACAAAAGATTCAGGTAAACCTTCTAAAGTTAAAGGTTTAAATGCAATTTGCACCAATCCAATATGCATGAACTTATAATTTTTATGAGATCTATAAGATTCAATATCTGTAGCAGACAAAAGTTGTAAAACCCTTTCATCAATTTAAAGCAATTGATTGTTCAAGTAGTTTTAACTACTGTTTAACCAAGTATCGATCAAACATACCATATTCATACAAAGTATTAGTGGGTACCTTTGGTATTGACCACTTATTAAGAAGAGCAAGCTGTTGAGGCATATCATATTCCTCTTGAACTGAATTTTTTATTGAAGTAGTTTCTAAATTATTCATTTTTAAATTAGGTTCTGAATCAAACAAATCTTTTGTAAACATAAAAAATACATAACGGCTCTGATACCATTTTGGCGTGGGGCTGGGGCCTGGCCAGTGCTTATCTTAGCCGGTAAGACCAGGCAAACAGACGAGCAAGGAAACCAGGCCGGAATCCAAACCACCACTCTGGCTGATACCATTCATCCAGGAGCTATGCCATGTCGGCCGGCTACGAGATCAAAATCTCTATCTATCCTTAATTAAAATATCAATAATCGAGATGCATGGAAAAGTTTCACCCAATTCTCAAGCACATGCAGAATTCACAACTTATTGTGCATCATGTGGCCTCTTTTCCCCTTAAACAATTCATTATAACAGTACTTTTCTAGCCCAATGCACTTATTGTTGAGTTTTCCGAACTCGAATTGGAACCAATCTCAAATCATTGTATTTTAATTAAAAGAGAAGAAGGAGATAGAGCTTCCATGTATAATTTATGTAAACAAAGCCAAATGTTTGATTCGTACAAAGGATTTACTCGGACATTGTCTGAGTACTTCAAACTATAACTTAAAACAAACTTAAAAGAAAATATTACCTTTAAAGGCTTCTTCTATGCTTCAAACTTGAAAGATATATTTATTGAAGGATTTTTACAAGGAGAGAGAGAATTTCGAGATAAAGGGAGAAGAAAAGAGAGAATGCTTGGAGAGAATGATGCCCTCCAAATGAGCTTCTACCTTCTATTTATAGACATTTCTAAATACTATTTTACAAAATTATTAATTTTTGTCATTATTTGACATGTTTTTCTTCAGATTTGACTGATGGTGGGGATCTATTTGTACAAAATTTCAAAGTAGATTCCTACTTTTGTCAAAATTTCAAAGTAGATTCCTACTTTTGTCCTTCATTCTTTTCTTTTCCTTTGGCTGATTGAACTGTTTCTTGGATCTGTATATTTTTGATGAATTCATCGTGATCGTCATCTTTTCGGTGATCGAGATTCTCCGGCCAATATCGCAAAGAATTTTCTTCATTTGAAGTTATGCTCTTCATCGAAACATCTGATTTTTGAAATATTATCATTGTCGAGATTTTTTAAATTTCTCATGAGATCTGCTTTAACTTCTTTCATATAGGCGGATATTATTTCTTCCTTATTAATTGCTCCTTGCTGAAGTTGAATCCGTTTTGTGATATGTTTAAACGACTTTCTTCATCCAGGTTTGCATTGAGTGTCCTTTGTCTTGGTATATTCCTTGATTTTACGGCAATTTCGTCCGGCCAAATCTTGTCCTTCATTCTTTTTTGTAGTGTGATTCACCTTGTTAATTTGTCCCAAAATTTGGTATAATATGTCTTATAAAGACACGAATTTGAAATTCATTGAATCCCACTCGGACCCATTTATAAATCCAAGGAATCGAGAATTCAATAAAAAGTATAACAGTGATTTTCCTCGAGCACAGATATGACTGTGTTGAAGTTTATCAATGATAGGAGAGGATTTTAACCATTGATAATATAATTTCGAAAATTATACGGCAAAATTTTCTTTGTTGCCATATAATGCCCACCATGAATAAACCAGATTGGGTATGGGAGAAGAATATACATGGGAGCATATTTTTATGAACCAAGTATGCTTTTTCTAGGGTTTCATAATAAAAAGTTTTGTAAAAACTTTGGATATAATCCCAGAGTAAATTTCAAAGGAGGAGAAGTAGGAGTATTACGTGCTTCTCTTTCGAAAGGGTTGAAATTCCCATTCTTCAAAGATAAAATCTTTGATAATAATTTTGAGAAGTTATAAACTTCGGTTGTAGTCTGATTAGGCAAAATGTGTTATTTCACATGTTTGTTTGAGAATATTCTCATAATAATTTGCGGGTTTGTATGACTCACCGTATCGTTACCCTTTACGCTAGATATCTCCGAATATTACCCATGGATCATCCTTCCACTGAATATCGGCGTTTTCAAGAAGGAATATTACCTCCTTTGTGGATCCTTCATATGACCGGATATCATCCTGGTCAAGATCACTTACTTTGGCGACAAAGGTATCACTTTGTTGCTCTTGGATATGATCCATAATCGCTTATAATGCGAGAATCATTACGAATGAATTCCATTATTTGGACCAATTTTGCATTCGATGAGGAGGATTCTCCCGAGATTTTGAAAAATCAGCGACTATTAGCTTTTTATTCCCATGTTGTATTACGAGGTTTATTGTTGTTCTTCCTACCTCTATAAGGGCTGCGTCTTCTATCGGGTGGATACATAATCTGAAAATTAGAGAATTATTAATGACAATTTGGCTTTACAATAATTCAACTTTCTTCACTTTCGATTAATCTTCTAGTGAAGTCTTCTATCATGTCATAGACAAATTCAAGGTCTTCAACAGATATTATACTGTGGTGAAGTAAATTCATCGGCACAATCAAGAATTGTATTACAAACTCGTAAAAAGTGATTTAGTCTATGCTTCGCAAAAATATATTCCGTTCTATAATGCATATATTCAGCAACAATCTTATTATAAGCAATATGTATCACGGATAATGGTTTAAGATAATTAACTTGTGGCCACTCCATCTGCAAATATTCACGTGATAAAAAATCGGGTAAGAATTATCACTACCTTTTTATATAAAATTTCAAAATCAAAAGGGGCTAAATTAGCTTTGCCATCGAGCATATATTTGCTTTGAAGAATCATGCTTATAATCTTTATAAATCATGTGTTTAACAGCAAGTGCATCGTGTGAATGACAACGACGATTAAATAAATCATCTTGGAATTTTAATACACATTTTACAATAGCAAGAAATTCTTGTGCAACGATTGCATATTTCTTTGAGGTTGTCCATTTACGAGAATGATATCTAATAAGATATTCATTATTATCATGAGGGTTAATCTGCTTCAAGATTCCACCGAATCTATGCTACTAGCATAAGTTTCTATTATCTTTTTCCAATTTGGATTTGCTAATGTTAAACATGGTAGAGTTTTTACCTTTTCTTTATTCGTCTAACCAATTGAGTATGCTTTTGTCAATCAAATTTAATTGATTTTTAAGCAAATCATATAAAATTGCTAAATCTTTACGTAAATTTTTATAGTATGGTGAAATATAATTTAAACTTCCTAGAAATCTCTGGAGTTGAATTTTCTCGGTAAGAAACATCGAGAAATTTAGAAGAAAATTCAATTGATCGTTGAATAGGGTTATTTTCCCTTGACTTATTTGATGACCAAGAAATCTTATATTATGTTGAAACAAAAGCATCTTTGGTTTAGATATTACTAAGCCATTTCGTAAAATAACATCCTTTAATATATTAAGATGTTTAAAATGTTGTTCAATATTATCGGAAAATACTAAGATATCATCAATGTAAACAATTATAAAATCCATATAATGAATAAATATATCATTCATGATTTTCTGAAATTCAGAAGGAGCATTCTTTAATCGAATGGCATCACATTCCATTCAAATTGTCCTATAGGCACATTAGCGCTTCTATAAGTATGCTCAGATTTATTTGAATTTGCCAATATCAGATTTTAAATCGAATTTAGAAAATATGTTGGCATTATATAATTTTGATAATAAATCTTTTTTATTAGGTATAGGATATCTTATCCATTTTAAAACTTTATTAAGTGGCTTATAGTTTATTACTAATCTTGGGACGCCACGTTCTTTTTTTTGCATTATTAACATAAAATGCGTTACATGACCGAGGAGATTGTGAAGGTTTTATTAAACCCTTTTGAAGCAAAGATTGTAATTCTTCTTTACATAAATTCATATATACAATTCATTTGACATGGTCTTGCCTTAGTAGGAATATCCTTCTCATTAAAATTATCTTCATAAGGAAGATTAACTAAATGTTTCTTTCTATTCAAAAAGCATTTGTGATCAGCACACATGCTGATTCTTGAAATTGTATTGTAATATGTTTTATTTTTCTTGTAATTTAGTATTACTCGATAATTCAGGTATTGATAAATTCATAATTTCATTTTTAATGAAAAATAATTGTTTTTCTTTAGCTTCTATTAGTGACCTAATAGACCTTGTTATAAGTGCGAGACAAGCTGAAATTTATTGATTTATCTTTATAGGTTCTGTAAAACCTTGAAAATTAACTTCTTTAAGTGGATATAACATACATAAAAATGGAAGTCCTAATATAATAGGCACTCTGGCATATTTCTTACTAATAAAAATGTTTGTGGAAGACAAATATTATCGACAAACAAAGCATTAGGCAATTTATATGAAATATCTAATGTATGATTAGATGCGGATTTTAATGCATGCGAGGTTTTTCAAAATATTGCGTGGGTATTAACCCTTCTTGAACACAAGACAAATCAGCACCACTATCAATCATTGCAACAGTGTTTAAGACAAATTGTCTATCTATCATTAGAGTTAATTTTATATACCATGTTTGAGATGTAATTATTTGTATTGTTTTTAGAAATTCATAATTATGATCTTCAGATATGTTTTCAGCTAAATTCTGAATAGTTTGTGGATCAACTATAGAGGTTTCACCTGATTGTGAATACTCAATTGTTTTAATCCTTTTTTCTAATAATTCGTTATTTTGTTTCAAATATTTTATTTCATTCTTTATGTTCTGAACTTCTATTTGTAAGTCTGAAATAGTTATAACTGAAGAAGATGATTCTTCTTTATTTAGTAATTTTTCATTCTTTTTCTATTTCTGCATCGAATAAGGATTATTATTGAAAACTATATCCTTTTATTAACTTCCTTTTCTTTTTATTAGACACATCTATCATTTTAATTATTTTATCACGAATATCATGATCTCGTATTTGTTTTAGTAATTCTAAAACATTATCGAGTTGTTAACATGTTAAATTGTAAATCTTGAAATTGAGATATAATATTGTAAAGACTATTATCCTTCTGACAATCATTAATATTATTATTTTGACATGGAAGACATTCATCCGAAGAACTAGATGAATATTCATCATTTTCAAGCATATTATTTTCTGAGCTATTAGTTTCTTCATTTGCACTCGAGATCGATGCTTCTATTACTTTGCATATTTGTTCTTTAAGTTGTTCATCTATTTCTAATGATCTAATTCTATTAATCTTTTTACAATTAGGGGCAATATGACCACTTTTGACCACATTTGAAACATTTTATGTCTCTTTTATTTTTTCTATTAATTTTTCTAAATTCTCTTTGTTCTTTTGTTCTTTACGTCGTCGTTTTCCTTTAGGTATATAAGGAATTTTATTTTTCTTAATTCTTTTATCCCTATTTTACGGCCCAATATCCATAGCAAATTGATCATTGCAATGACCTAATTGTCTTCGTTCGTTAATTGTTGTCTTTTAATTTGTTGATTTAACTTTATTTCATTACATAAAGCTAATCCTTCTTGTGTACAAACACCTATTAAATGACCATAAGTATAATCATCATAAGGAATGTAAGGAAAATCTTTCCTAAGAACTTTTCTTATTCGTCACATAACGAGTTGGTAAGCCATCTATAAATTTAGCTTTCCAATAAGAGCTATTACTTTACGGTAATTCCATGACTCTTGATAAGAATGAATCTTTATACCATCTAAAAGAAGTAAGTGTTTTACACTTAAAATTATTCAACAATGTTCGAATATTTTCTTGATTATTAGTAAATTTTCCGGAAAAATGTTCTAATATAGATGCTATCAAAGTATATATGCATCTTCCATCATAATGGGTGTAGATGTTCCTTCATTCTCAATTTTTCTTGTATTATAAATTTTTGTCTATCATTTTCAGTTAAATAATTATCCCACCATCCTTTAAGGACACCGGTAAAACCACAAACAATCATTTTTGCGATTGCACGATACGTATTACCATTTGCTTTTGCAATCGAGAGTACATTAACATCCTATGCACCATATTAGTTAATTGCCTGATCAGAAATGCGTCACAATTCCATTCATAAATGAGCGACTACTATAACTATTAGTAGTTTCTTGATGTTCTTCATAAAGAAGATCTTGTGGAGAAGGTCGAGGTAATGATAATGATTCATATATGGTTTATTAGCAAATTTATTATGTCTAGATTTATTAGAAAGACGATGTATTTCATCTCGTAGAGTTTTATCAAAATCTTTCGTATATTCTCGAGAAAACTCTAAAGTGGATAATTTAAGGTTTTAAATTTTCTTCCAATAATTTTTCTAATACATGTGGAGATTCAAGATTATAATCTTTTACTATAGGAGGAGGTTGTATAAAATTTTGTATTTTAATATCTTTATTTTTGTTTTCAATTAAAAGCTTGGTTTAATCGTTTGTTGAAGATTATTTATAAGAGAAAATAATTTGTCAACTTTATCATGTAAAGAATTAATTTGTTCTCCTAAAATTTTTACATATAAATTTGTATAATTATTTTGCTGAATAAATTTATTTACTAAGGAAACAGTAGAAGGTAAAACTTCACTTTCAACCAATTTTGAAAGGCGTAAAAGTTATATGAGTTGCATTTGTTAAAACAAACTCTTTTTGGGGAGGGTAAATTCCTTTTGTAATTTTTCCATCTGCAAGATGATATTCTCTTTCGAGGAGGAAAATATATTTATCAAGATAAGTGATTATAAACCACGGGACAAAATATATTATTTGATTGTGAAAAGAAGCATATTCATAAAATTCTTTTTGTATAAGTTTTTGATTTTCAATATCATAAGTAATTTAGGAATTTTTGGTTTATCAAAGTAATACTTGTAACTCATAATGTTACAAGTTGTAATGTTACAGAAATTGAACAATCTGATAATGGTCGATAAGTATTACTTTTGATAAACCAAAAATTCCTAAATTACTAAGATCCATCTCTCAAAGATCTTTTAAATCTTATATAGATCCAACGATTCTCATAAATTTTCGACATCTTCGATTCCCCCAAATAGATCTAACAAATAGAATAAATCAAGTAAAAATTGATCCGTATAATATTGTTCCGGTCTCACGATAGTAAGACATTTGATAAGGATATGCCTTCACCTTCCGAAATGGGTTATCATGGCGAATACCGAAAATTTAGATTTTAGTCCAGATCTAATATTAGACAAATAATAAGACAAGAATTTCAATCTAAAAGTGGAAACTTTTCAGAGAATGGTTCTTTTCTACTTATGATATTGAAAATCAAAACTTATACAAAAAGAATTTTATGAATATGCTTTTTTCACAATCAAATAATATATTTTGTCCCGTGGTTTATAATCACTTATCTTGATAAATATATTTTCCTCCTCGAAAGAGAATATCATCTTGCAGATGGAAAAATTACAAAAGGAATTTACCCTCCCCAAAAAGAGTTTGTTTTAACAAATGCAACTCATATAACTTTTTCTGCCTTTCAAAAATTGGTTGAAAGTGAAGTTTTACCTTCTACTGTTTCCTTAGTAAATAAATTTATTCAGCAAAATAATTATACAAATTTATATGTAAAAATTTTAGGAGAACAAATTAATTCTTTACATGATAAAGTTGACAAATTATTTTCTCTTATAAATAATCTTCAACAAACGATTAAACCAGCTTTTAATTGAAAACAAAAATAAAGATATTAAAATACAAAATTTTATACAACCTCCTCCTATAGTAAAAGATTATAATCTTGAATCTCCACATGTATTAGAAAAATTATTGGAAGAAAAATTTAAAACCTTAAATTATCCACTTTAGAGTTTTTAGAGAATATACGTAAAGATTTTGATAAAACTCTACGAGATGAAATACATCGTCTTTCTAATAAATCTAGACATAATAAATTTGCTAATAAACCATATATGAATCATTATTATTACCCTCGACCTTCTCCACAAGATCTTCTTTATGAAGAACATCAAGAAACTACTAATAGTTATAGTAGTCGTTTATGAATGGAATTGTGACGCATTTACTCGATAGGCAATTAACTAATATGGTGCATAGGATGTTAATGTACTCCCGATTGCAAAAGCAAATGGTAATACGATCAATGCAATCGCAAAATGATTGTTTGTGGTTTTACCGGTGTCCTTAAAGGATGGTGGGATAATTATTTAACTGAAAATGATAGACAAAAATTTATAATACAAGTAAAAATTGAGAATGAAGGAACATCTACACCCATTATGATGGAAGATGCAAGTATATACTTTGATAGCATCTATATTAGAACATTTTTCTGGAAAATTTACTAATAATCAAGAAAATATTCGAACATTGTTGAATAATTTTAAGTGTAAAACACTTACTTCTTTTAGATGGTATAAAGATTCATTCTTATCAAGAGTCATGGAATTACCGTAGTAATAGCTCTTATTGGAAAGCTAAATTTATAGATGGCTTACCAACTCGTTTATTGAACGAATAAGAAAAGTTCTTAGGAAAGATTTTCCTTACATTCCTTATGATGATTATACTTATGGTCATTTAATAGGTGTTTGTACACAAGAAGGATTAGCTTTATGTAATGAAATAAAGTTAAATCAACAAATTAAAAGACAACAATTATCAGAACGAAGACAATTAGGTCAGTTCTGTGATCAATTTGCTATGGATATTGGGCCAGAAAATAGGGATAAAAGAATTAAGAAAAATAAAATTCCTTATATACCTAAAGGAAAACAACGACGTAAAAGAACAAAAGAACAAAGAGAATTTAGAAAAATTAATAGAAAAAATAAAAGAGACATAAAATGTTTCAAATGTGGTCAAAAGGGTCATATTGCCCCTAATTGTAAAAAGATTAATAGAATTAGATCATTAGAAATAGATGAACAACTTAAAGAACAAATATGCAAAGTAATAGAAGCATCGAATATCGAGTCCTAAACGAAGAAACTAATAGCTCGTAAAATAATATGCTTGAAAATGATGAATATTCATCTAGTTCTTCGGATGAATGTCTTCCATGTCAAAATAATAATATTAATGATTGTTGTAAGGATAATAGTCTTTACAATATTATATCTCAATTTCAAGATTTACAATTTAACATGTTAACAACTGATAATGTTTTAGAATTACTAAAACAAATACCAGATCATGATATTCGTGATAAAATAATTAAAATGATAGATGTGTCTAATAAAAAAGAAAAGGAAATTAATAAAAAGGATATAGTTTTCAATAATAATCCTTGTTCGATGCAGGAAATAGAAAAAAGAATGAAAAAATTACTAAATAAAGAAGAATCATCTTCTTCAGTTATAACTATTTCAGACTTACAAATAGAAGTTCAGAACATAAAGAATGAAATAAAATATTTGAAACAAAATAACGAATTATTAGAAAAAAGGATTAAAACAATTGAGTATTCACAATCAGTGAAACCTCTATAGTTGATCCACAAACTATTCGAATTTAGTGAAAACATATCCGAAGATCATAATTATGAATTTCTAAAAACAATACAAATAATTACATCTTAAAGATGGTATATAAAATTAACTCTAATGATAGATAGACAATTTGTCTTAAACACTTTGTTGCAATGATTGATAGTGGTGCTGATTTGTCTTGTGTTCAAGAAGGGTTAATACCCACGCAATATTTTGAAAAACCTCGCATGCATTAAAATCCGCATCTAATCATACATTAGATATTTCATATAAATTGCCTAATGCTTTTGTTTGTCAAGATAATATTTGTCTTCCACAAACATTTTTATTAGTAAGAAATATGCCAGGAGTGCCTATTATATTAGGACTTCCATTTTTATGTATGTTATATCCACTTAAAGAAGTTAATTTTCAAGGTTTTACAGGAACCTATAAAGATAAATCAATAAATTTCCAGTTTGTCTCAGACCCTATAACAAGGTCTATTAGGTCACTAATAGAAGCTAAAGAAAAACAATTATTTTTCATTAAAAATGAAATTATGAATTTATCAATACCTGAATTACTGAGTAATACTAAATTACAAGAAAAAATAAAACATATTACAATACAATTTCAAGAATCAGTATGTGCTGATCACCCAAATGCTTTTTGGAATAGAAAGAAACATTTAGTTAATCTTCCTTATGAAGATAATTTTAATGAGAAGGATATTCCTACTAAGGCAAGACCATGTCAAATGAATTCTGTATATATGAATTTATGTAAAGAAGAATTACAATCTTTGCTTCAAAAGGGTTTAATAAAACCTTCACAATCTCCCTGGTCATGTACTGCATTTTATGTTAATAATGCAGCTGAAAAAGAACGTGGCGTCCCAAGATTAGTAATAAACTATAAGCCACTTAATAAAGTTTTAAAATGGATAAGATATCCTATACCTAATAAAAAAGATTTATTATCAAAATTATATAATGCCAACATATTTTCTAAATTCGATTTAAAATCTGGATATTGGCAAATTCAAATAAATCTCGAGCATACTTATAGAACTGCTTTTAATGTGCCTATAGGACAATTTGAATGGAATGTGATGCCATTCGGATTAAAGAATGCTCCTTCGAATTTGAGAAAATCATGAATGATATATTTATTCATTATATGGATTTTATAATTGTTTACATTGATGATATCTTAGTATTTTCCGATAATATTGAACAACATTTTAAACATCTTAATATATTAAAGGATGTTATTTTACGAAATGGCTTAGTAATATCTAAACCAAAGATGCTTTTGTTTCAACATAATATAAGATTTCTTGGTCATCAAATAAGTCAAGGGAAAATAACCCCTATTCAACGATCAATTGAATTTTCTTCTAAATTTCCTGATGTTTTTACTGAGAAAATTCAACTCCAGAGATTTCTAGGAAGTTTAAATTATATTTCACCATACTATAAAAATTTACAGAAAGATTTAGCAATTTTATATGATTTGCTTAAAAAATCAATTAAATTTGATTGAATGAGAAAAGCATACTCAATTGGTTAGACGAATAAAAGAAAAGGTAAAAACTCTACCATGTTTAACATTAGCAAATCCAAATTGGAAAAAGATAATAGAAACTTATGCTAGTAGCATAGGATTCGGTGGAATCTTGAAATGATTAACCCTCATGATAATAATGAATATCTTATTAGATATCATTCTCGTAAATGGACAGAACCTCAAAAGAAATATGCAATCGTTGCACAAGAATTTCTTGCTATTGTAAAATGTGTATTAAAATTCCAAGATGATTTATTTAATCGATCGTTTGTCATTCACACTCGATGCACTTATTGTTAAACACATGATTTATAAAGATTATAAGCATGATTCTTCAAAGCAAATATATGCTCGATGGCGAGGCTAATTTAGCCCCTTTTGATTTTGAAATTTTATATAAAAAGGTAGTGATAATTCTTTACCCGATTTTTATCACGTGAATATTTGCAGGATGGAGTGGCCACAAGTTAATTATCTTAAACCATTATCCGTGATACATATTGCTTATAATAAGATTGTTGCTGAATATATGCATTATAGAACGGAATATATTTTTGCGAAGCATAGACTAAATCACTTTTTACGAGTTCGTAATACAATTCTTGATTGTGCTGATGAATTTACTTCACCACAAAGATAATATACATTTTAAGACCTTGAATTTGTCTATGACATGATAGAAGACTTCACTAGAAGATTAACTGAAAGTGAAGAAAAGTTGAATTATTGTAAAGCCAAATTGTCATTAATAATTCTCTAATTTTTCAGGATTATGTATCCACCCGATAGAGGACGCGGCCCTTATAGAGGTCGTGGAGGAAGAACAACAATAAACCCTGTAATACAACATGGGAATAAAAAGCTAATAGCTGCTGATTTTTCAAAATCTCAGGAGGAATCCTCCTCATCGAATGCAAAATTGGTCCAAATAATGGAATTCATTCAGAATGATTCTGCATTATATAAGCAGATTATGGATCATATCCAAGAGCAACAAAGTGATACCTTTGCTGCCAAAGTAAGTGATACTGACCAGGATGATATCCGGTCATATGAAAAAGGATCCACAAAGGAGGTAATATTCCTTCTTGAAAACGCTGATATTCAGTGGAAGGATGATCCATGGGTAATATTCCGGAGATATCTAGCAGAAAGGGTAACGATACCGGGTGAGTCATACAAACCTTAAATTATTATGAGAATATTCTCAAACAAACATGTGAAATAACACATTTTCAGTCTAATCAGACTACAACTGAAGTTTATAACTTCTCAAAAATTATTATCAAAAAGATTTTATCTTTTGAAGAATGGGGAATTTCAACCCTTTCTGAAAGAGAAGTACGTAATACTCCTACTTCTCCTCCTTTGAAATTTACTTACTGGGATTATATCCAAAGTTTTTACAAAACTTTTTATTATGAAAACCCCAGGAAAAAGCATACTTGGTTCATAAAAATATGCTCCCATGTATATTCTTCTCCCATACCCAACTGGTTTATTCAGTGGTGGGCATTATATGGCCCAACAAAGAAAATTTTGCCGATAATTTTTCGAAATTATATTATCAATGGTTAAAATCCTCTCCTATCATTGATAAACTTCAACACAGTCATATCTGTGCTCCAGGAAAAATCACTCTGTTATACTTTTTTATTGAATTCTCGATTCCTTGGATTTATAAATGGGTCCCTGAGGTGGGATTCAATGAATTTCAAATTCCGTGTCTTTATAAGACATATTATACCAAATTTTGGGACAAATTAACAAAGGTGAATCACACTACAAAAAGAATAGAAGGACAAGATTTGCTGGACGAAATTGCCCAGAAAATCAAGGAATATACTCAAGACAAAGGACAGCTCAAAGCAAACCCGGATGAAGAAAGTCCGTTTAAACATATCACAAAACGGATTCAGCTTCAAAGAAGGAGCAATTAATAAGGAAGAAATAATATCCGCCTATATGAAAGAAGTTAAAGCAGATCTCATGAGAAATTTAAAAATCTCGACAATGATAATATTTTTAAAAATCGGATGTTTCGATGAAGAGCATAACTTCAAATGAAGAAAATTCTTTTGCGATATTGGCCGGAGAATCTCAGTCACCAGAAAAAGATGACGATCACGATGAATTCATCAAAAATCTGTTACAGCAGATCCAAGAAACAGCTCAATCAGCCAAAGGAAAAGAAAAAGAATGAAGGGACAAAAGTAGGAATCTACTTTTGAAATTTTGACAAAAGTAGGAATCTACTTTTGAAATTTTGTACAAATAGACCCCCACCATCAGTCAAATCTGAAGAAAAACATGTCAAATAATGACAAAAATTAATAATTTTTTGTAAAATAGTATTTAGAAATGTCTATAAATAGAAGGTAGAAGCTCATTTGGAGGGCATCATTCTCTCCAAGCATTCTCTCTTTTCTTCTCCTTTATCTCGAAATTCTCTCTCTCCTTGTAAAAAATCCTTCAATAAATATATCTTTCAAGTTTGAAGCATAGAAGAAGCCTTTAAAGGTAATATTTTCTTTTAAGTTTGTTTTAAGTTATAGTTTGAAGTACTCAGACAATGTCTGAGTAAATCCTTTGTCTGAATCAAACATTTGGCTTTTGTTTACATAAATTATACATGGAAGCTCTATCTCCTTCTTCTCTTTTAATTAAAATACAATGATTTGAGATTGGTTCCAATTCCGAGTTCATCGGAAAACTCAACAATAAGTGCATTGGGCTAGAAAAGTACCCGTTATAATGAATTGTTTAAGGGGAAAAGAGGCCACATGATGCACAATAAGTTGTGAATTCAGACATGTGCTTGAGAATTGGGTGAAACTTTTCCATGCATCTCGATTATTGATATTTTAATTAAGGATAGATAGAGATTTTGATCCTGTAGCTGGCTGACATGGCATAGCTCCCGGATGAATGGTATCAGCCAGAGTGGTGGTTTGGATTCCGGCCTGGTTTCCTTGCTCGTCTGTTTGCCTGGTCTTACCGGCTAAGATAAGCACTGGCCAGGCCCCAGCCCCACGCCAAAAGATTTGTTTGATTCAGAACCTAATTTAAAAATGAATAATTTAGAAACTACTTCAATAAAAAATTCAGTTCAAGAGGAATATGATATGCCTCAACAGCTTGCTCTTCTTAATAAGTGGTCAATACCAAAGGTACCCACTAATACTTTGTATGAATATGGTATGTTTGATCGAGACTTGGTTAAACAGGTAGTTAAAACTACTGAACAATCAATTGCTTTAAATTCTGATGAAAGGGTTTTACAACTTTTGCTCATACGAGATATTGAATCTTATAAATCTCATAAAAATTATAAGTTCATGCATATTGGATTGGTGCAAATTGCATTTAAACCTTTAACTTTAGAAGGTTTACTGAATCTTTTGTTCTTTGCCTTACGTGATGGTAGAAATTTACATTGGAAAAAATCCTAATGGGCATAATACGATCCGGCCTAGCTCATGGTCCATTTATTTTAATGTCTACCCAAATTTACAGCTATCATTATCCGATGTTAATATACTCGATGCTTTAACCTTAAATGTGAAATTACATGGTTACAATTATTTACCGGGAAGTGAACTTATTTGTTTACATTACCGTATTTGTTTTAAATTATTAAATACCTTAACACCCAGATGTAAGATTATAAGTAAACCATCTGATGAAACCATATTAATAGAAACTAATTTTTATAAATCTCAAATTAGTACTCGTAAAACTATAAAATGGGAAGAAATTGAATTTCCAGAGTCTTGGCAAATTAATAAAGGAATTAAAAGAAACTCATTAACTCATAATGTTACAAGTTGTAATGTTACAGAAATTGAACAATCTGATAATGGTCAGATAAGTATTACTTTTGATAAACCAAAAATTCCTAAATTACTAAGATCCATCTCTCAAAGATCTTTTAAATCTTATATAGATCCAATCGATTCTCATAAATTTTCGACATCTTCGATTCTGAAATAGATCTAACAAATAGAATAAATCAAGTAAAAATTGATCCATATAATATTGTTCGATCTGTGATAGTAAGACATTTGATAAGGATATGCCTTCACCTTCCGAAATGGGTTATCATGGCGAATACCGAAAATTTAGATTTTAGTCCAGGATCTAATATTAGACAAATAATAAGACAAGAATTTCAATCGAAAAGTGGAAACTTTTGAGAGAATGGTTCTTTTCTACTTATGATATTGAAAATCAAAAACTTATACAAAAGAATTTTATGAATATGCTTCTTTTCACAATCAAATAATATATTTTGTCCCGTGGTTTATAATCACTTATCTTGATAAATATATTTTCCTCCTCGAAAGAGAATATCATCTTGCAGATGGAAAATTACAAAAGGAATTTACCCTCCCCAAAAAGAGTTTGTTTTAACAAATGCAACTCATATAACTTTTTCTGCCTTTCAAAAATTGGTTGAAAGTGAAGTTTTACCTTCTACTGTTTCCTTAGTAAATAAATTTATTCAGCAAAATAATTATACAAATTTATATGTAAAAATTTTAGGAGAACAAATTAATTCTTTACATGATAAAGTTGACAAATTATTTTCTCTTATAAATAATCTTCAACAAACAGTTAAACCAGTTTTAATTGAAAACAAAAATAAAGATATTAAAATACAAAATTTTATACAACCTCCTCCTATAGTAAAAGATTATAATCTTGAATCTCCACATGTATTAGAAAAATTATTGGAAGAAAAATTTAAAAACCTTAAATTATCCACTTTAGAGTTTTCTGAGAATATACAGAAAGATTTTGATAAAACTCTACGAGATGAAATACATCGTCTTTCTAATAAATCTAGACATAATAAATTTGCTAATAAACCATATATGAATCATTATTATTACCTCGACCTTCTCCACAAGATCTTCTTTATGAAGAACATCAAGAAACTACTAATAGTTATAGTAGTCGTTCGTTTATGAATGGAATTGTGACGCATTTCTTGATAGGCAATTAACTAATATGGTGCATAGGATGTTAATGTACTCCTCGGTTGCAAAAGCAAATGGTAATACAGATCGAGCAATCGCAAAATGATTGTTTGTGGTTTTACTTGGTGTCCTTAAAGGATGGTGGGATAATTATTTAACTGAAAATGATAGACAAAAATTTATAATACAGTAAAAATTGAGAATGAAGGAACATCTACACCCATTATGATGGAAGATGCAGTATATACTTTGATAGCATCTATATTAGAACATTTTTCGGAAAATTTACTAATAATCAAGAAAATATTCGAACATTGTTGAATAATTTTAAGTGTAAAACACTTACTTCTTTTAGATGGTATAAAGATTCATTCTTATCAAGAGTCATGGAATTACTGTAAAGTAATAGCTCTTATTAGAAAGCTAAATTTATAGATGGCTTACCAACTCTGTTTGCTGAACGAATAAGAAAAGTTCTTAGGAAAGATTTTCCTTACATTCCTTATGATGATTATACTTATGGTCATTTAATAGGTGTTTGTACACAAGAAGGATTAGCTTTATGTAATGAAATAAAGTTAAATCAACAAATTAAAAGACAACAATTATCAGAACGAAGACAATTAGGTCAGTTCTGTGATCAATTTGCTATGGATATTGGGCCAGAAAATAGGGATAAAAGAATTAAGAAAAATAAAATTCCTTATATACCTAAAGGAAAACGATGACGTAAAAGAACAAAAGAACAAAGAGAATTTAGAAAAATTAATAGAAAAAATAAAAGAGACAAAATGTTTCAAATGTGGTCAAAGGGTCATATTGCCCTAATTGTAAAAAGATTAATAGAATTAGATCATTAGAAATAGATGAACAACTTAAAGAACAAATATGCAAAGTAATAGAAGCATCGAATCGAGTCCAAACGAGAAGAAACTAATAGCTCGAGAAAATAATATGCTTGAAAATGATGAATATTCATCTAGTTCTTCGGATGAATGTCTTCCATGTCAAAATAATAATATTAATGATTGTTGTAAGGATAATAGTCTTTACAATATTATATCTCAATTTCAAGATTTGCAATTTAACATGTTAACAACTGATAATGTTTTAGAATTACTAAAACAAATACCAGATCATGATATTCGTGATAAAATAATTAAAATGATAGATGTGTCTAATAAAAAAGAAAAGAAAGTTAATAAAAAGGATATAGTTTTCAATAATAATCCTTATTCGATGCAGGAAATAGAAAAAAGAATGAAAAAATTACTAAATAAAGAAGAATCATCTTCTTCAGTTATAACTATTTCAGACTTACAAATAGAAGTTCAGAACATAAAGAATGAAATAAAATATTTGAAACAAAATAACGAATTATTAGAAAAAAGGATTAAAACAATTGAGTATTCACAATCAGGTGAAACCTCTATAGTTGATCCACAAACTATTCAGAATTTAGCTGAAAATATATCTGAAGATCATAATTATGAATTTCTAAAAACAATACAAATAATTACATCTCAAAGATGGTATATAAAATTAACTCTAATGATAGATAGACAATTTGTCTTAAACACTGTTGCAATGATTGATAGTGGTGCTGATTTGTCTTGTGTTCAAGAAGGGTTAATACCCACGCAATATTTTGAAAAAACCTCGCATGCATTAAAATCCGCATCTAATCATACATTAGATATTTCATATAAATTGCCTAATGCTTTTGTTTGTCAGGATAATATTTGTCTTCCACAAACATTTTTATTAGTAAGAAATATGCCAGGAGTGCCTATTATATTAGGACTTCCATTTTTATGTATGTTATATCCACTTAAAGAAGTTAATTTTCAAGGTTTTACAGGAACCTATAAAGATAAATCAATAAATTTCCAGTTTGTCTCAGACCCTATAACAAGGTCTATTAGGTCACTAATAGAAGCTAAGGAAAAACAATTATTTTTCATTAAAAATGAAATTATGAATTTATCAATACCTGAATTATTGAGTAATACTAAATTACAAGAAAAAATAAAACATATTACAATACAATTTCAAGAATCAGTATGTGCTGATCACCCAAATGCTTTTTGGAATAGAAAGAAACATTTAGTTAATCTTCCTTATGAAGATAATTTTAATGAGAAGGATATTCCTACTAAGGCAAGACCATGTCAAATGAATTCTGTATATATGAATTTATGTAAAGAAGAATTACAATCTTTGCTTCAAAAGGGTTTAATAAAACCTTCACAATCTCCTGGTCATGTACGCATTTTATGTTAATAATGCAATGAAAAAGAACGTGGCGTCCCAAGATTAGTAATAAACTATAAGCCACTTAATAAAGTTTTAAAATGGATAAGATATCCTATACCTAATAAAAAGATTTATTATCAAAATTATATAATGCCAACATATTTTCTAAATTCGATTTAAAATCTGGATATTGGCAAATTCAAATAAATCCCGAGCATACTTATAGACTCGCTTTTAATGTGCCTATAGGACAATTTGAATGGAATGTGATGCCATTCGGATTAAAGAATGCTCCTTCTGAATTTCAGAAAATCATGAATGATATATTTATTCATTATATGGATTTTATAATTGTTTACATTGATGATATCTTAGTATTTTCTGATAATATTGAACAACATTTTAAACATCTTAATATATTAAAGGATGTTATTTTACGAAATGGCTTAGTAATATCTAAACCAAAGATGCTTTTGTTTCAACATAATATAAGATTTCTTGGTCATCAAATAAGTCAAGGGAAAATAACCCCTATTCAACGATCAATTGAATTTTCTTCTAAATTTCCTGATGTTTTTACTGAGAAAATTCAACTCCAGAGATTTCTAGGAAGTTTAAATTATATTTCACCATACTATAAAAATTTACATAAAGATTTAGCAATTTTATATGATTTGCTTAAAAAATCAATTAAATTTGATTGGACAGAAAAGCATACTCAATTGGTTAGACGAATAAAAGAAAAGGTAAAAACTCTACCATGTTTAACATTAGCAAATCCAAATTGGAAAAAGATAATAGAAAGCGATGCTAGTAGCATAGGATTCGGTGGAATCTTGAAGCAGTTAACCCTCATGATAATAATGAATATCTTATTAGATATCATTCAGTAAATGGACGAGAACCTCAAAAGAAATATGCAATCTGTTGCACAAGAATTTCTTGCTATTGTAAAATGTGTATTAAAATTCCAAGATGATTTATTTAATCGATCGTTTGTCATTCACTTGATGCACTTGCTGTTAAACACATGATTTATAAAGATTATAAGCATGATTCTTCAAAGCAAATATATGCTCGATGGCGAGGCTAATTTAGCCCCTTTTGATTTTGAAATTTTATATAAAAAGGTAGTGATAATTCTTTACCGATTTTTATCACGTGAATATTTGCAGGATGGAGTGGCCACAAGTTAATTATCTTAAACCATTATCCGTGATACATATTGCTTATAATAAGATTGTTGCTGAATATATGCATTATAGAACGGAATATATTTTTGCGAAGCATAGACTAAATCACTTTTACGAGTTCGTAATACAATTCTTGATTGTGCTGATGAATTTACTTCACCACAACAGATAATATCTGTTTCAGAAGACCTTGAATTTGTCTATGACATGATAGAAGACTTCACTAGAAGATTAACTGAAAGTGAAGAAAAGTTGAATTATTGTAAAGCCAAATTGTCATTAATAATTCTCTAATTTTTCAGGATTATGTATCCACCCGATAGAGGACGCGGCCCTTATAGAGGTCGTGGAGGAAGAACAACAATAAACCCTGTAATACAACATGGGAATAAAAAGCTAATAGCTGCTGATTTTTCAAAATCTCAGGAGGAATCCTCCTCATCGAATGCAAAATTGGTCCAAATAATGGAATTCATTCAGAATGATTCTGCATTATATAAGCAGATTATGGATCATATCCAAGAGCAACAAAGTGATACCTTTGCTGCCAAAGTAAGTGATACTGACCAGGATGATATCCGGTCATATGAAAAAGGATCCACAAAGGAGGTAATATTCCTTCTTGAAAACGCTGATATTCAGTGGAAGGATGATCCATGGGTAATATTCCGGAGATATCTAGCAGAAAGGGTAACGATACCGGGTGAGTCATACAAACCCAGAAATTATTATGAGAATATTCTCAAACAAACATGTGAAATAACACATTTTCAGTCTAATCAGACTACAACTGAAGTTTATAACTTCTCAAAAATTATTATCAAAAAGATTTTATCTTTTGAAGAATGGGGAATTTCAACCCTTTCTGAAAGAGAAGTACGTAATACTCCTACTTCTCCTCCTTTGAAATTTACTTACTGGGATTATATCCAAAGTTTTTACAAAACTTTTATTATGAAAACCCGGGAAAAAGCATACTTGGTTCATAAAAATATGCTCCCATGTATATTCTTCTCCCATACCCAACTGGTTTATTCGGTGGTGGGCATTATATGGCCCAACAAAAAAATTTTGCCGGATAATTTTTGAAATTATATTATCAATGGTTAAAATCCTCTCCTATCATTGATAAACTTCAACACGTCATATCATGCTCCGGGGAAAATCACTCGTTATACTTTTTATTGAATTCTCGATTCCTTGGATTTATAAATGGGTCCCCGAGGTGGGATTCAATGAATTTCAAATTCCGTGTCTTTATAAGACATATTATACCAAATTTTGGGACAAATTAACAAAGGTGAATCACACTACAAAAGAATAGAAGGACAAGATTTCTTTGGACGAAATTGCCCAGAAAATCAAGGAATATACTCAAGACAAAGGACGGCTCAAAGCAAACCCGGATGAAGAAAGTCCGTTTAAACATATCACAAAACGGATTCAGCTTCAAAGAAGGAGCAATTAATAAGGAAGAAATAATATCCGCCTATATGAAAGAAGTTAAAGCGAGATCTCATGAGAAATTTAAAAATCTCGACAATGATAATATTTCAGAAAAATCAGATGTTTCGATGAAGAGCATAACTTCAAATGAAGAAAATTCTTTTGCGATATTGGCCGGAGAATCTCAGTCACCAGAAAAAGATGACGATCACGATGAATTCATCAAAAATCTGTTACAGCAGATCCAAGAAACAGCTCAATCAGCCAAAGGAAAAGAAAAAGAATGAAGGGACAAAAGTAGGAATCTACTTTTGAAATTTTGACAAAAGTAGGAATCTACTTTTGAAATTTTGTACAAATAGACCCCCACCATCAGTCAAATCTGAAGAAAAACATGTCAAATAATGACAAAAATTAATAATTTTTTGTAAAATAGTATTTAGACATGTCTATAAATAGAAGGTAGAAGCTCATTTGGAGGGCATCATTCTCTCCAAGCATTCTCTCTTTTCTTCTCCCTTTATCTCGAAATTCTCTCTCTCCCTTGTAAAAAAATCCTTCAATAAATATATCTTTCAAGTTTGAAGCATAGAAGAAGCCTTTAAAGGTAATATTTTCTTTTAAGTTTGTTTTAAGTTATAGTTTGAAGTACTCAGACAATGTCTGAGTAAATCCTTTGTCTGAATCAAACATTTGGCTTTTGTTTACATAAATTATACATGGAAGCTCTATCTCCTTCTTCTCTTTTAATTAAAATACAATGATTTGAGATTGGTTCCAATTCCGAGTTCAGTCGGAAAACTCAACAATAAGTGCATTGGGCTAGAAAAGTACCCGTTATAATGAATTGTTTAAGGGGAAAAAGAGGCCACATGATGCACAATAAGTTGTGAATTCCAGACAGGCTTGAGAATTGGGTGAAACTTTTCCATGCATCTCGATTATTGATATTTTAATTAAGGATAGATAGAGATTTTGATCCTGTAGCTGGCTGACATGGCATAGCTCCCGGATGAATGGTATCAGCCAGAGTGGTGGTTTGGATTCCGGCCTGGTTTCCTTGCTCGTCTGTTTGCCTAGTCTTACCGGCTAAGATAAGCACTGGCCAGGCCCCAGCCCCACGCCAAAAGATTTGTTTGATTCAGAACCTAATTTAAAAATGAATAATTTAGAAACTACTTCAATAAAAAATTCAGTTCAAGAGGAATATGATATGCCTCAACAGCTTGCTCTTCTTAATAAGTGGTCAATACCAAAGGTACCCACTAATACTTTGTATGAATATGGTATGTTTGATCGATACTTGGTTAAACAGTAGTTAAAACTCTTGAACAATCAATTGCTTTAAATTCGATGAAAGGGTTTTACAACTTTTGTCCGCATGGATATTGAATCTTATAGATCTCATAAAAATTATAAGTTCATGCATATTGGATTGGTGCAAATTGCATTTAAACCTTTAACTTTAGAAGGTTTACCTGAATCTTTTGTTGCTGCCTTACGTGATGGTAGAAATTTACATTGGAAAAAATCCCTAATGGGCATAATACAATCCACCTAGCTCATGGTCCAGTTTATTTTAATGTCTACCCAAATTTACAGCTATCATTATCGATGTTAATATACTCGATGCTTTAACCTTAAATGTGAAATTACATGGTTACAATTATTTAGGAAGTGAACTTATTTGTTTACATTACCGTATTTGTTTTAAATTATTAAATACCTTAACACCCGGATGTAAGATTATAAGTAAACCATCCGATGAAACCATATTAATAGAAACTAATTTTTATAAATCTCAAATTAGTACTCGTAAAACTATAAAATGGGAAGAAATTGAATTTCCAGAGTCTTGGCAAATTAATAAAGGAATTAAAAGAAACTCATTAACTCATAATGTTACAAGTTGTAATGTTACAGAAATTGAACAATCTGATAATGGTCAATAAGTATTACTTTTGATAAACCAAAAATTCCTAAATTACTAAGATCCATCTCTCAAAGATCTTTTAAATCTTATATAGATCCAGTCGATTCTCATAAATTTTCGACATCTTCGATTCCTGAAATAGATCTAACAAATAGAATAAATCAAGTAAAAATTGATCCATATAATATTGTTCGGTCTGTGATAGTAAGACATTTGATAAGGATATGCCTTCACCTTCGAAATGGGTTATCATGGCGAATACGAAAATTTAGATTTTAGTCCAGGATCTAATATTAGACAAATAATAAGACAAGAATTTCAATCTGAAAAGTGGAAACTTTTCAGAGAATGGTTCTTTTCTACTTATGATATTGAAAATCAAAAACTTATACAAAAAGAATTTTATGAATATGCTTCTTTTCACAATCAAATAATATATTTTGTCCCGTGGTTTATAATCACTTATCTTGATAAATATATTTTCCTCCTCGAAAGAGAATATCATCTTGCAGATGGAAAAATTACAAAAGGAATTTACCCTCCCCAAAAAGAGTTTGTTTTAACAAATGCAACTCATATAACTTTTTCTGCCTTTCAAAAATTGGTTGAAAGTGAAGTTTTACCTTCTACTGTTTCCTTAGTAAATAAATTTATTCAGCAAAATAATTATACAAATTTATATGTAAAAATTTTAGGAGAACAAATTAATTCTTTACATGATAAAGTTGACAAATTATTTTCTCTTATAAATAATCTTCAACAAACAGTTAAACCAGTTTTAATTGAAAACAAAAATAAAGATATTAAAATACAAAATTTTATACAACCTCCTCCTATAGTAAAAGATTATAATCTTGAATCTCCACATGTATTAGAAAAATTATTGGAAGAAAAATTTAAAAACCTTAAATTATCCACTTTAGAGTTTTCTGAGAATATACAGAAAGATTTTGATAAAACTCTACGAGATGAAATACATCGTCTTTCTAATAAATCTAGACATAATAAATTTGCTAATAAACCATATATGAATCATTATTATTACCCTCGACCTTCTCCACAAGATCTTCTTTATGAAGAACATCAAGAAACTACTAATAGTTATAGTAGTCGTTCTGTTTATGAATGGAATTGTGACGCATTTACTGATAGGCAATTAACTAATATGGTGCATAGGATGTTAATGTACTCCTCAGTTGCAAAAGCAAATGGTAATACAGATCAGGCAATCGCAAAAATGATTGTTTGTGGTTTTACTGGTGTCCTTAAAGGATGGTGGGATAATTATTTAACTGAAAATGATAGACAAAAAAATTTATAATACAGTAAAAATTGAGAATGAAGGAACATCTACACCCATTATGATGGAAGATGCGGTATATACTTTGATAGCATCTATATTAGAACATTTTTGGAAAATTTACTAATAATCAAGAAAATATTCGAACATTGTTGAATAATTTTAAGTGTAAAACACTTACTTCTTTTAGATGGTATAAAGATTCATTCTTATCAAGAGTCATGGAATTACAGAAAGTAATAGCTCTTATTGGAAAGCTAAATTTATAGATGGCTTACCAACTCATTTCTTGAACGAATAAGAAAAGTTCTTAGGAAAGATTTTCCTTACATTCCTTATGATGATTATACTTATGGTCATTTAATAGGTGTTTGTACACAAGAAGGATTAGCTTTATGTAATGAAATAAAGTTAAATCAACAAATTAAAAGACAACAATTATCAGAACGAAGACAATTAGGTCAGTTCTGTGATCAATTTGCTATGGATATTGGGCCAGAAAATAGGGATAAAAGAATTAAGAAAAATAAAATTCCTTATATACCTAAAGGAAAACGATGACGTAAAAGAACAAAAGAACAAAGAGAATTTAGAAAAATTAATAGAAAAAATAAAAGAGACAAAATGTTTCAAATGTGGTCAAAAGGGTCATATTGCCCCTAATTGTAAAAAGATTAATAGAATTAGATCATTAGAAATAGATGAACAACTTAAAGAACAAATATGCAAAGTAATAGAAGCATCAGATACTGAGTCTGAAACAGAAGAAACTAATAGCTCAGAAAATAATATGCTTGAAAATGATGAATATTCATCTAGTTCTTCGGATGAATGTCTTCCATGTCAAAATAATAATATTAATGATTGTTGTAAGGATAATAGTCTTTACAATATTATATCTCAATTTCAAGATTTGCAATTTAACATGTTAACAACTGATAATGTTTTAGAATTACTAAAACAAATACCAGATCATGATATTCGTGATAAAATAATTAAAATGATAGATGTGTCTAATAAAAAGAAAAGGAAGTTAATAAAAGGATATAGTTTTCAATAATAATCCTTATTCGATGCGGAAATAGAAAAAGAATGAAAAATTACTAAATAAAGAAGAATCATCTTCTTGATTATAACTATTTCAGACTTACAAATAGAAGTTCAGAACATAAAGAATGAAATAAAATATTTGAAACAAAATAACGAATTATTAGAAAAAAGGATTAAAACAATTGAGTATTCACAATCAGGTGAAACCTCTATAGTTGATCCACAAACTATTCAGAATTTAGCTGAAAACATATCTGAAGATCATAATTATGAATTTCTAAAAACAATACAAATAATTACATCTCAAAGATGGTATATAAAATTAACTCTAATGATAGATAGACAATTTGTCTTAAACACTGTTGCAATGATTGATAGTGGTGCTGATTTGTCTTGTGTTCAAGAAGGGTTAATACCCACGCAATATTTTGAAAAAACCTCGCATGCATTAAAATCCGCATCTAATCATACATTAGATATTTCATATAAATTGCCTATTGCTTTTGTTTGTCAGGATAATATTTGTCTTCCACAAACATTTTTATTAGTAAGAAATATGCCAGGAGTGCCTATTATATTAGGACTTCCATTTTTATGTATGTTATATCCACTTAAAGAAGTTAATTTTCAAGGTTTTACAGAACCTATAAAGATAAATCAATAAATTTCCAGTTTGTCTCGGACCTATAACAAGGTCTATTAGGTCACTAATAGAAGCTAAGGAAAAACAATTATTTTTCATTAAAAATGAAATTATGAATTTATCAATACCGAATTCTTGAGTAATACTAAATTACAAGAAAAATAAAACATATTACAATACAATTTCAAGAATCGGTATGTGCTGATCACCCAAATGCTTTTGGAATAGAAAGAAACATTTAGTTAATCTTCCTTATGAAGATAATTTTAATGAGAAGGATATTCCTACTAAGGCAAGACCATGTCAAATGAATTCGTATATATGAATTTATGTAAAGAAGAATTACAATCTTTGCTTCAAAAGGGTTTAATAAAACCTTCACAATCTCCTGGTCATGTCTTGCATTTTATGTTAATAATGCATTGAAAAGAACGTGGCGTCCCAAGATTAGTAATAAACTATAAGCCACTTAATAAAGTTTTAAAATGGATAAGATATCCTATACCTAATAAAAAAGATTTATTATCAAAATTATATAATGCCAACATATTTTCTAAATTCGATTTAAAATCTGGATATTGGCAAATTCAAATAAATCCTGAGCATACTTATAGAACTGCTTTTAATGTGCCTATAGGACAATTTGAATGGAATGTGATGCCATTCGGATTAAAGAATGCTCCTTCTGAATTTCAGAAAATCATGAATGATATATTTATTCATTATATGGATTTTATAATTGTTTACATTGATGATATCTTAGTATTTTCTGATAATATTGAACAACATTTTAAACATCTTAATATATTAAAGGATGTTATTTTACGAAATGGCTTAGTAATATCTAAACCAAAGATGCTTTTGTTTCAACATAATATAAGATTTCTTGGTCATCAAATAAGTCAAGGGAAAATAACCCCTATTCAACGATCAATTGAATTTTCTTCTAAATTTCCTGATGTTTTTACTGAGAAAATTCAACTCCATAGATTTCTAGGAAGTTTAAATTATATTTCACCATACTATAAAAATTTACAGAAAGATTTAGCAATTTTATATGATTTGCTTAAAAAATCAATTAAATTTGATTTGAGAAAAGCATACTCAATTGGTTAGACGAATAAAAGAAAAGGTAAAAACTCTACCATGTTTAACATTAGCAAATCCAAATTGGAAAAAGATAATAGAAACTGATGCTAGTAGCATAGGATTCGGTGGAATCTTGAAAAAGATTAACCCTCATGATAATAATGAATATCTTATTAGATATCATTCGGTAAATAGACGAGAACCTCAAAAGAAATATGCAACTGTTGCACAAGAATTTCTTGCTATTGTAAAATGTGTATTAAAATTCCAAGATGATTTATTTAATCAGTCGTTTGTCATTCACACTGATGCACTTGCTGTTAAACACATGATTTATAAAGATTATAAGCATGATTCTTCAAAGCAAATATATGCTCGATGGCGAGGCTAATTTAGCCCCTTTTGATTTTGAAATTTTATATAAAAAAGGTAGTGATAATTCTTTACCTGATTTTTTATCACGTGAATATTTGCAGGATGGAGTGGCCACAAGTTAATTATCTTAAACCATTATCCGTGATACATATTGCTTATAATAAGATTGTTGCTGAATATATGCATTATAGAACGGAATATATTTTTGCGAAGCATAGACTAAATCACTTTTTACGAGTTCGTAATACAATTCTTGATTGTCTTGATGAATTTACTTCACCACAACGAGATAATATCATTTGAAGACCTTGAATTTGTCTATGACATGATAGAAGACTTCACTAGAAGATTAACTGAAAGTGAAGAAAAGTTGAATTATTGTAAAGCCAAATTGTCATTAATAATTCTCTAATTTTTCAGGATTATGTATCCACCCGATAGAGGACGCGGCCCTTATAGAGGTCGTGGAGGAAGAACAACAATAAACCCTGTAATACAACATGGGAATAAAAAGCTAATAGCTGCTGATTTTTCAAAATCTCAGGAGGAATCCTCCTCATCGAATGCAAAATTGGTCCAAATAATGGAATTCATTCAGAATGATTCTGCATTATATAAGCGATTATGGATCATATCCAAGAGCAACAAAGTGATACCTTTCTTGCCAAAGTAAGTGATCTTGACGAGGATGATATCCGGTCATATGAAAAAGGATCCACAAAGGAGGTAATATTCCTTCTTGAAAACGCGATATTCGGTGGAAGGATGATCCATGGGTAATATTCCGGAGATATCTAGCGAGAAAGGGTAACGATACGGGTGAGTCATACAAACCCAGAAATTATTATGAGAATATTCTCAAACAAACATGTGAAATAACACATTTTCGGTCTAATCAGACTACAATGAAGTTTATAACTTCTCAAAATTATTATCAAAAGATTTTATCTTTTGAAGAATGGGAATTTCAACCCTTTACGAAAGAGAAGTACGTAATACTCCTACTTCTCCTCCTTTGAAATTTACTTACTGGGATTATATCCAAAGTTTTTACAAAACTTTTATTATGAAAACCCGGAAAAAGCATACTTGGTTCATAAAAATATGCTCCCATGTATATTCTTCTCCCATACCCAATGGTTTATTCAGTGGTGGGCATTATATGGCCCAACAGCAAAAATTTTGCCAGATAATTTTTCGAAATTATATTATCAATGGTTAAAATCCTCTCCTATCATTGATAAACTTCAACACAGTCATATCTGTGCTCCAGGGAAAATCACTCTGTTATACTTTTTTATTGAATTCTCGATTCCTTGGATTTATAAATGGGTCCCTGAGGTGGGATTCAATGAATTTCAAATTCCGTGTCTTTATAAGACATATTATACCAAATTTTGGGACAAATTAACAAAGGTGAATCACACTACAAAAAGAATAGAAGGACAAGATTTGCTGGACGAAATTGCCCAGAAAATCAAGGAATATACTCAAGACAAAGGACAGTTCAAAGCAAACCCAGATGAAGAAAGTCCGTTTAAACATATCACAAAACGAATTCAGTTTCAGCAAGGAGCAATTAATAAGGAAGAAATAATATCCGCCTATATGAAAGAAGTTAAAGCAGATCTCATGAGAAATTTAAAAAATCTCGACAATGATAATATTTCAGAAAAATCAGATGTTTCGATGAAGAGCATAACTTCAAATGAAGAAAATTCTTTTGCGATATTGGCCGGAGAATCTCAGTCACCAGAAAAAGATGACGATCACGATGAATTCATCAAAAATCTGTTACAGCAGATCCAAGAAACAGCTCAATCAGCCAAAGGAAAAGAAAAAGAATGAAGGGACAAAAGTAGGAATCTACTTTTGAAATTTTGACAAAAGTAGGAATATACTTTTGAAATTTTGTACAAATAGACCCCCACCATCAGTCAAATCTGAAGAAAAAAATGTCAAATAATGACAAAAATTAATAATTTTTTGTAAAATAGTATTTAGAAATGTCTATAAATAGAAGGTAGAAGCTCATTTGGAGGGCATCATTCTCTCCAAGCATTCTCTCTTTTCTTCTCCCTTTATCTCGAAATTCTCTCTCTCCCTTGTAAAAAAATCCTTCAATAAATATATCTTTCAAGTTTGAAGCATAGAAGAAGCCTTTAAAGGTAATATTTTCTTTTAAGTTTGTTTTAAGTTATAGTTTGAAGTACTCAGACAATGTCTGAGTAAATCCTTTGTCTGAATCAAACATTTGGCTTTTGTTTACATAAATTATACATGGAAGCTCTATCTCCTTCTTCTCTTTTAATTAAAATACAATGATTTGAGATTGGTTCCAATTCCGAGTTCATCGGAAAACTCAACAATAAGTGCATTGGGCTAGAAAAGTACCCGTTATAATGAATTGTTTAAGGGGAAAAAGAGGCCACATGATGCACAATAAGTTGTGAATTCCAGACAGGCTTGAGAATTGGGTGAAACTTTTCCATGCATCTCGATTATTGATATTTTAATTAAGGATAGATAGAGATTTTGATCCTGTAGCTGGCTGACATGGCATAGCTCCCGGATGAATGGTATCAGCCAGAGTGGTGGTTTGGATTCCGGCCTGGTTTCCTTGCTCGTCTGTTTGCCTGGTCTTACCGGCTAAGATAAGCACTGGCCAGGCCCCAGCCCCACGCCAAAAGATTTGTTTGATTCAGAACCTAATTTAAAAATGAATAATTTAGAAACTACTTCAATAAAAAATTCAGTTCAAGAGGAATATGATATGCCTCAACAGCTTGCTCTTCTTAATAAGTGGTCAATACCAAAGGTACCCACTAATACTTTGTATGAATATGGTATGTTTGATCGATACTTGGTTAAACAGTAGTTAAAACTCTTGAACAATCAATTGCTTTAAATTCGATGAAAGGGTTTTACAACTTTTGTATGCACTACGAGATATTGAATCTTATAGATCTCATAAAAATTATAAGTTCATGCATATTGGATTGGTGCAAATTGCATTTAAACCTTTAACTTTAGAAGGTTTACCTGAATCTTTGTTCTGCCTTACGTGATGGTAGAAATTTACATTGGAAAAAATCCCTAATGGGCATAATACTGATCCAGCCTAGCTCATGGTCCAGTTTATTTTAATGTCTACCCAAATTTACAGCTATCATTATCGATGTTAATATACTCGATGCTTTAACCTTAAATGTGAAATTACATGGTTACAATTATTTACCGGAAGTGAACTTATTTGTTTACATTACCGTATTTGTTTTAAATTATTAAATACCTTAACACCCGGATGTAAGATTATAAGTAAACCATCGATGAAACCATATTAATAGAAACTAATTTTTATAAATCTCAAATTAGTACTCGTAAAACTATAAAATGGGAAGAAATTGAATTTCCAGAGTCTTGGCAAATTAATAAAGGAATTAAAAGAAACTCATTAACTCATAATGTTACAAGTTGTAATGTTACAGAAATTGAACAATCTGATAATGGTCAGATAAGTATTACTTTTGATAAACCAAAAATTCCTAAATTACTAAGATCCATCTCTCAAAGATCTTTTAAATCTTATATAGATCCAGTCGATTCTCATAAATTTTCGACATCTTCGATTCCTGAAATAGATCTAACAAATAGAATAAATCAAGTAAAAATTGATCCATATAATATTGTTCGGTCTGCTGATAGTAAGACATTTGATAAGGATATGCCTTCACCTTCTGAAATGGGTTATCATGGCGAATACTGAAAATTTAGATTTTAGTCCAGGATCTAATATTAGACAAATAATAAGACAAGAATTTCAATCTGAAAAGTGGAAACTTTTCAGAGAATGGTTCTTTTCTACTTATGATATTGAAAATCAAAAACTTATACAAAAAGAATTTTATGAATATGCTTCTTTTCACAATCAAATAATATATTTTGTCCCGTGGTTTATAATCACTTATCTTGATAAATATATTTTCCTCCTCGAAAGAGAATATCATCTTGCAGATGGAAAAATTACAAAAGGAATTTACCCTCCCCAAAAAGAGTTTGTTTTAACAAATGCAACTCATATAACTTTTTCTGCCTTTCAAAAATTGGTTGAAAGTGAAGTTTTACCTTCTACTGTTTCCTTAGTAAATAAATTTATTCAGCAAAATAATTATACAAATTTATATGTAAAAATTTTAGGAGAACAAATTAATTCTTTACATGATAAAGTTGACAAATTATTTTCTCTTATAAATAATCTTCAACAAACAGTTAAACCAGTTTTAATTGAAAACAAAAATAAAGATATTAAAATACAAAATTTTATACAACCTCCTCCTATAGTAAAAGATTATAATCTTGAATCTCCACATGTATTAGAAAAATTATTGGAAGAAAAATTTAAAAACCTTTAATTATCCACTTTAGAGTTTTCTGAGAATATACAGAAAGATTTTGATAAAACTCTACGAGATGAAATACATCGTCTTTCTAATAAATCTAGACATAATAAATTTGCTAATAAACCATATATGAATCATTATTATTACCCTCGACCTTCTCCACAAGATCTTCTTTATGAAGAACATCAAGAAACTACTAATAGTTATAGTAGTCGTTCTGTTTATGAATGGAATTGTGACGCATTTCTTGATAGGCAATTAACTAATATGGTGCATAGGATGTTAATGTACTCCTCGGTTGCAAAAGCAAATGGTAATACGAGATCGAGGCAATCGCAAAAATGATTGTTTGTGGTTTTCTTGGTGTCCTTAAAGGATGGTGGGATAATTATTTAACTGAAAATGATAGACAAAAATTTATAATACAGTAAAATTGAGAATGAAGGAACATCTACACCCATTATGATGGAAGATGCAGTATATACTTTGATAGCATCTATATTAGAACATTTTTCGGAAAATTTACTAATAATCAAGAAAATATTCGAACATTGTTGAATAATTTTAAGTGTAAAACACTTACTTCTTTTAGATGGTATAAAGATTCATTCTTATCAAGAGTCATGGAATTACAGAAAGTAATAGCTCTTATTGGAAAGCTAAATTTATAGATGGCTTACCAACTCTGTTTCTTTGAACGAATAAGAAAAGTTCTTAGGAAAGATTTTCCTTACATTCCTTATGATGATTATACTTATGGTCATTTAATAGGTGTTTGTACACAAGAAGGATTAGCTTTATGTAATGAAATAAAGTTAAATCAACAAATTAAAAGACAACAATTATCGAACGAAGACAATTAGGTCGGTTACGTGATCAATTTGCTATGGATATTGGGCAGAAAATAGGGATAAAAGAATTAAGAAAAATAAAATTCCTTATATACCTAAAGGAAAACGACGACGTAAAAGAACAAAAGAACAAAGAGAATTTAGAAAAATTAATAGAAAAAATAAAAGAGACATAAAATGTTTCAAATGTGGTCAAAAGGGTCATATTGCCCCTAATTGTAAAAAGATTAATAGAATTAGATCATTAGAAATAGATGAACAACTTAAAGAACAAATATGCAAAGTAATAGAAGCATCAGATACTGAGTCTGAAACAGAAGAAACTAATAGCTCAGAAAATAATATGCTTGAAAATGATGAATATTCATCTAGTTCTTCGGATGAATGTCTTCCATGTCAAAATAATAATATTAATGATTGTTGTAAGGATAATAGTCTTTACAATATTATATCTCAATTTCAAGATTTACAATTTAACATGTTAACAACTGATAATGTTTTAGAATTACTAAAACAAATACCAGATCATGATATTCGTGATAAAATAATTAAAATGATAGATGTGTCTAATAAAAAAGAAAAGGAAGTTAATAAAAAGGATATAGTTTTCAATAATAATCCTTGTTCGATGCAGGAAATAGAAAAAAGAATGAAAAAATTACTAAATAAAGAAGAATCATCTTCTTCAGTTATAACTATTTCAGACTTACAAATAGAAGTTCAGAACATAAAGAATGAAATAAAATATTTGAAACAAAATAACGAATTATTAGAAAAAAGGATTAAAACAATTGAGTATTCACAATCAGGTGAAACCTCTATAGTTGATCCACAAACTATTCAGAATTTAGTGAAAACATATCGAAGATCATAATTATGAATTTCTAAAAACAATACAAATAATTACATCTCAAAGATGGTATATAAAATTAACTCTAATGATAGATAGACAATTTGTCTTAAACAACATTGCAATGATTGATAGTGGTGCTGATTTGTCTTGTGTTCAAGAAGGGTTAATACCCACGCAATATTTTGAAAAACCTCGCATGTATTAAAATCCGCATCTAATCATACATTAGATATTTCATATAAATTGCCTAATGCTTTTGTTTGTCAGGATAATATTTGTCTTCCACAAACATTTTTATTAGTAAGAAATATGCCAGGAGTGCCTATTATATTAGGACTTCCATTTTTATGTATGTTATATCCACTTAAAGAAGTTAATTTTCAAGGTTTTACAGGAACCTATAAAGATAAATCAATAAATTTCCAGTTTGTCTCAGACCCTATAACAAGGTCTATTAGGTCACTAATAGAAGCTAAAGAAAAACAATTATTTTTCATTAAAAATGAAATTATGAATTTATCAATACCTGAATTACTGAGTAATACTAAATTACAAGAAAAAATAAAACATATTACAATACAATTTCAAGAATCAGTATGTGCTGATCACCCAAATGCTTTTTGGAATAGAAAGAAACATTTAGTTAATCTTCCTTATGAAGATAATTTTAATGAGAAGGATATTCCTACTAAGGCAAGACCATGTCAAATGAATTCTGTATATATGAATTTATGTAAAGAAGAATTACAATCTTTGCTTCAAAAGGGTTTAATAAAACCTTCACAATCTCCCTGGTCATGTATCTGCATTTTATGTTAATAATGCAGTGAAAAGAACGTGGCGTCCCAAGATTAGTAATAAACTATAAGCCACTTAATAAAGTTTTAAAATGGATAAGATATCCTATACCTAATAAAAAAAGATTTATTATCAAAATTATATAATGCCAACATATTTTCTAAATTCGATTTAAAATCTGGATATTGGCAAATTCAAATAAATCTGAGCATACTTATAGAACTGCTTTTAATGTGCCTATAGGACAATTTGAATGGAATGTGATGCCATTCGGATTAAAGAATGCTCCTTCGAATTTGAGAAAATCATGAATGATATATTTATTCATTATATGGATTTTATAATTGTTTACATTGATGATATCTTAGTATTTTCGATAATATTGAACAACATTTTAAACATCTTAATATATTAAAGGATGTTATTTTACGAAATGGCTTAGTAATATCTAAACCAAAGATGCTTTTGTTTCAACATAATATAAGATTTCTTGGTCATCAAATAAGTCAAGGGAAAATAACCCTATTCAACGATCAATTGAATTTTCTTCTAAATTTCTGATGTTTTTCTTGAGAAAATTCAACTCCAGAGATTTCTAGGAAGTTTAAATCATATTTCACCATACTATAAAAATTTACGAGAAAGATTTAGCAATTTTATATGATTTGCTTAAAAATCAATTAAATTTGATTGGATGAGAAAAGCATACTCAATTGGTTAGACGAATAAAAGAAAAGGTAAAAACTCTACCATGTTTAACATTAGCAAATCCAAATTGGAAAAGATAATAGAAAGCGATGCTAGTAGCATAGGATTCGGTGGAATCTTGAAACAGTTAACCCTCATGATAATAATGAATATCTTATTAGATATCATTCGGTAAATGGACGAGAACCTCAAAAGAAATATGCAAGCTGTTGCACAAGAATTTCTTGCTATTGTAAAATGTGTATTAAAATTCCAAGATGATTTATTTAATCGTCGTTTGTCATTCACACTGATGCACTTGCTGTTAAACACATGATTTATAAAGATTATAAGCATGATTCTTCAAAGCAAATATATGCTCGATGGCGAGGCTAATTTAGCCCCTTTTGATTTTGAAATTTTATATAAAAAGGTAGTGATAATTCTTTACGATTTTTTATCACGTGAATATTTGCGGGATGGAGTGGCCACAAGTTAATTATCTTAAACCATTATCCGTGATACATATTGCTTATAATAAGATTGTTGCTGAATATATGCATTATAGAACGGAATATATTTTTGCGAAGCATAGACTAAATCACTTTTACGAGTTCGTAATACAATTCTTGATTGTCTTGATGAATTTACTTCACCACAACAGATAATATCATTTGAAGACCTTGAATTTGTCTATGACATGATAGAAGACTTCACTAGAAGATTAAGCGAAAGTGAAGAAAAGTTGAATTATTGTAAAGCCAAATTGTCATTAATAATTCTCTAATTTTTCAGGATTATGTATCCACCCGATAGAGGACGCGGCCCTTATAGAGGTCGTGGAGGAAGAACAACAATAAACCCTGTAATACAACATGGGAATAAAAGCTAATAGCTGCTGATTTTCAAAATCTCGGAGGAATCCTCCTCATCGAATGCAAAATTGGTCCAAATAATGGAATTCATTCGAATGATTACGCATTATATAAGCAGATTATGGATCATATCCAAGAGCAACAAAGTGATACCTTTCTTTGCCAAAGTAAGTGATCTTGACCAGGATGATATCCGGTCATATGAAAAAGGATCCACAAAGGAGGTAATATTCCTTCTTGAAAACGCGATATTCGGTGGAAGGATGATCCATGGGTAATATTCCGGAGATATCTAGCGAAAGGGTAACGATACGGGTGAGTCATACAAACCCAGAAATTATTATGAGAATATTCTCAAACAAACATGTGAAATAACACATTTTCAGTCTAATCAGACTACAACTGAAGTTTATAACTTCTCAAAAATTATTATCAAAAAGATTTTATCTTTTGAAGAATGGGGAATTTCAACCCTTTCTGAAAGAGAAGTACGTAATACTCCTACTTCTCCTCCTTTGAAATTTACTTACTGGGATTATATCCAAAGTTTTTACAAAACTTTTTATTATGAAAACCCCAGGAAAAAGCATACTTGGTTCATAAAAATATGCTCCCATGTATATTCTTCTCCCATACCCAACTGGTTTATTCAGTGGTGGGCATTATATGGCCCAACAGCAAAAATTTTGCCAGATAATTTTTCGAAATTATATTATCAATGGTTAAAATCCTCTCCTATCATTGATAAACTTCAACACAGTCATATCTGTGCTCCAGGGAAAATCACTCTGTTATACTTTTTTATTGAATTCTCGATTCCTTGGATTTATAAATGGGTCCCTGAGGTGGGATTCAATGAATTTCAAATTCCGTGTCTTTATAAGACATATTATACCAAATTTTGGGACAAATTAACAAAGGTGAATCACACTACAAAAAGAATAGAAGGACAAGATTTGCTGGACGAAATTGCCCAGAAAATCAAGGAATATACTCAAGACAAAGGACAGCTCAAAGCAAACCCAGATGAAGAAAGTCCGTTTAAACATATCACAAAACGGATTCAGCTTCAGCAAGGAGCAATTAATAAGGAAGAAATAATATCCGCCTATATGAAAGAAGTTAAAGCAGATCTCATGAGAAATTTAAAAAATCTCGACAATGATAATATTTCAGAAAAATCAGATGTTTCGATGAAGAGCATAACTTCAAATGAAGAAAATTCTTTTGCGATATTGGCCGGAGAATCTCAGTCACCAGAAAAAGATGACGATCACGATGAATTCATCAAAAATCTGTTACAGCAGATCCAAGAAACAGCTCAATCAGCCAAAGGAAAAGAAAAAGAATGAAGGGACAAAAGTAGGAATCTACTTTTGAAATTTTGTACAAATAGACCCCCACCATCAGTCAAATCTGAAGAAAAACATGTCAAATAATGACAAAAATTAATAATTTTTTGTAAAATAGTATTTAGAAATGTCTATAAATAGAAGGTAGAAGCTCATTCGGAGGGCATCATTCTCTCCAAGCATTCTCTCTTTTCTTCTCCCTTTATCTCGAAATTCTCTCTCTCCCTTGTAAAAAAATCCTTCAATAAATATATCTTTCAAGTTTGAAGCATAGAAGAAGCCTTTAAAGGTAATATTTTCTTTTAAGTTTGTTTTAAGTTATAGTTTGAAGTACTCAGACAATGTCTGAGTAAATCCTTTGTCTGAATCAAACATTTGGCTTTTGTTTACATAAATTATACATGGAAGCTCTATCTCCTTCTTCTCTTTTAATTAAAATACAATGATTTGAGATTGGTCCAATTCCGAGTTCAGTCGGAAAACTCAACAATAAGTGCATTGGGCTAGAAAAGTACCCGTTATAATGAATTGTTTAAGGGGAAAAAGAGGCCACATGATGCACAATAAGTTGTGAATTCCAGACAGGCTTGAGAATTAGGTGAAACTTTTCCATGCATCTCGATTATTGATATTTTAATTAAGGATAGATAGAGATTTTGATCCTGTAGCTGGCTGACATGGCATAGCTCCCGGATGAATGGTATCAGCCAGAGTGGTGGTTTGGATTCCGGCCTGGTTTCCTTGCTCGTCTGTTTGCCTGGTCTTACCGGCTAAGATAAGCACTGGCCAGGCCCCAGCCCCACGCCAAAATGACTAGTCCATGTATGTTAGAATGCCACTGCATGTAATTCATGTATAGAAACAATAATGGATACAAAATACAAACATCATATATTAATCAAAACAACAATGTCACAATCAACTTTATGCATCTTTTATGATCAACATCTAGTGTGTATATATAATATAGTATAATTGTGAAAAAAAAATACGTACTATAGTATAATTGTGTCATTACTCAGTAATCAACATCTTTTTGTCTTTCCAGTTATCATGTATGGGCAACAAGGTGTGAGTATGCTGTGTAACAAGAACTAATGAGTAAACTATATATAAATTCACCGACTTTCGATTATTTTTTAAAAATATGACTTGTGATTTTAAAAATTTACTAAGTTATAATGTGTATGTGCTTTAATTGGGATTATATAAAAATTTAATAAATATATAAAGGACATAATTGACAAAATCGACAAGTTTATTGGATTGTAATCGAAACAAAATGTTGAAGGATGTCATAAAAGAATATAGCTTCCAAAGTCAAAGTTAAACATCCACTTCTTATTTTGCCAAAAACATAATCCCGGTTGTTCCTATAATGTGGCGCGCTTTCTTTTCCCGCGCACATTTTGCGGCAAAACACCACTTTTATCAAACTCCACCTGCTTTATTCTCCCTTCTCTGCCCCCGATTCCCAAAAATCCCCAAGTCCCTATTTTCCAATTTTAGCTCACTCCAAATACTCTCCCAATTTTCCTAAAACTTCTACTATAGTTCTCCCCAATCGATGGTGGTTGTCGATAGCCGCCTAACCCCAACACCTTCATGTCGTCATGAACAAGCACCGCTTCCAGATCTTCTCCAATCGCCCTTTTGTTTGTCGGACATTTTCATGCCAACATAGGGAGATTTCTTGGTTTCCTCTGTTTAAGTGGTAAGTTTAATCTTTTATTCTTCCAAATTTTCTATTTAACTTTATAACCTCATTTACTATTGATGTTAATTTTTTACAAGGAGATGATAATTTCGGTCCATTCTTGTGGTTATAGCTCAAGATTCATTTGTTTCTTATTACTTGAAGATGTGCACTTTCTTAAATATGACATGATATTCACCTAAACGTTAATTGATTTTTTTAAAAATTACAAACCATGTTGAAGAAAAACTATTCTGGAGTTAAAAGTGCTCTTGTAGCGGACATTGTTTTGTTAAATATGGAAGCTTGATTTTGTCAATTTAATAAGTATAAGATAGCTTTGGCTATGAAAAAACAAATGCATGCCCATTAAACAGAGCATCAATTAGTTTGGGACGAAATTATTAAAAACTTGTTTCATATAGGAAGTAATTTTGTTAATCAGGCGTTGAAGAAAGCTACAAGTACATATGGTTGCTTGCTTTTTTTGACCCTTTATTTATGCAAGATTCAGTCTGTTTTTGCATATCTTGTTTCTATTGTCTTAAAGATTGATTCTAATTTCTTGAAGGGAAAAAAAACTTTTGCTAATCAAAATTGAATTGATTATAAATGTTTTGTTTGTTTTGGGTGATTTTGAGATAGCAAACGAGTCATTTGAGCAAGTGGCGAGTCATCGACTTCGGCCTTTAACCAGAGAGTATCACTTGGAGATGGAGACTGCTTCCAATTTATGGTTTTTTTAGGGGCAATCACCAACTTTATGCCTCTTTTTGGTGCTGTAGTTGAAGGACAATCCTATTTGGAATCTTAAGAAACATTGAAACCATTAGCAATGATGTATAAGGAAGGTAAAAGCCGTGAAAGTTCAGCCAATTTTATGTAGTGATAATAATTTTTTATTTTTTTATGGATATTTAGAGATACAACATATCTAATTATTAATTAAATTACAAATTTTGATTAGTGTCTCAACAAGAGATCCTATTGTGACATATTTCTAAAAATGTCTTAATCTATCTATCTATCTATCTATCTATCTATCTATCTATATACTATACTAAGACAAAAATCAGAGAGAGAAAACTAAAAGCATGGAGCACATGCCACATATGATTTAATCCAATGTGGCATTTTCTTAATTTTCTAGACTTAAAAATGCAAAAAAAAAAAATTAATAAAACAAAAAAAAGCAACTGAAATAATTTTTTTAAAAAAATAAAATAATAAAAACCGAACCCTTATTTTCATGAACCAAATCCTAACATAGAGATTGATTGGAGAGAGTACCAAATCCTAACAAATTTTTGAGAGATCTGCATAAATCTTATCACCAGTTAATTTAAAATGTCATTAAAAAAAATAAATTCCTGTAAATCTAGAGGTAATCATGTTTAAAACTGAAGTCATTACATATTTTATAAAAATATAAAATTTACATAAAAATATCTATATGTGTATGCCTTCCCCGTCCATCGGACGGGTCTAACACCTAGTAAAGTTCCTATAAGTGTGATAATAACACAATGTCTCAATTGTATATTTCTTGTGACATATGAATGTTGTGTCTTAACCTAAAGTGTCTCAATATGGGTGGTTTTGTAGAAGTGTGCCCTGGGATTTACTTTCGTCCAATTTCTTTATGGCTACGATCTTCTCACAACTCAATTTTCCCTTATAAACCGTTCCAAACCCTCCGAAGCCAATTCTATTTGTCGCAGAGAAGCTAGTGTTTTCAATGTATAACATCTTTATTGGTCAGTTTCAGGAGTGATGGCTCAAAGAATGCAAGGTTGATGCTCAGAGGTTCTTCTAAACACGGGGTATCCATGGAATTATTAAGTTTGCTTGCCTCATGGTTTCCACTTCCACAAGCCCATCTAACAACAGGCAAAAGCACAGCAACTAGAATGATACCCCCAGGCTCCCCACAACAGCAGATAGAAGCACCCATTTATGTTTTTTAATCCATCTCCTCACAGTGCCTTTGTGTGGCACTTGAGGCTCAGGATTTTTCCACACAGACCCTTATTCCCACCAACGATAATATCAATCGATTTTGACATACTGTGGTAGCAACGATAGACCCACTCAGAGTATTATGGGTGAATTTAGAAAAACAAGGTTCACCAGGCCACAGATGCTCATGGGAATAGAATAGGGGCTCCACAATAGTTAGTCTTCAACTTTTGTGCTTATTTATTTGCACGTAATTTGCACAGAGTTTGTATGTATATAGAGATCATTTTTTAAGTCTCACAAAAAAAATTATAAAATTAAATCTCTAACTTTAGGGGTGAAATTTTCCAATCTTTACGCATTTATCTCCTCATATGCGGAGTATGTGCAATTAATGTGTAAATCATAAGCAAGAAACTCAATATAAAAAGTCTTCAAATAGGTAATAAGTGAATGGAATTTCACAAATTACATTAGTGAATCAAATAATTTTATTGTTTTATCTATAAGGCCATTGATATATGATGAGTAAAGTGGGAAAAAAAAAAAGATATTTGATAAGTAAATTACTGGTTCGAGAGCTATTATTCTCATTGCTGTAATTGGAGCTGTTTATAGATGGATTTGTGGAAGTTAGATACAAGGAAAGCAAACTGAAATAGTCCAACAAATTTTCCGTGTGATGACCCATGAAGAAATTGGCTCACCACCAAACTAACAACTAAAATAGACAAAATTCCTCACAAAAATCAATCTCCTCTATATACAATCTAGAAATGAGTAAATTATTGATGGTGGAATAAAGCTTATCTTTCTTCTCGTACATTTTGTTAAAAAAAAAATATTTTGTACATTTAAATTTACGTAGTCGATGCACATTATGTTACAACTTTTCATCTTAAAACGCTTTTGTAGCAACATTGTATTTTGGGACACGAACATTTTCAACATTTTAATTTTTTTCATTCATCAAGAAATTAGAACATTAAGCATCATAATTAATTGTAAAATCTAAACGTATTATTTTTGGATTTCTTATCTCTAAATAACGGGAAAAAATTAAGATATTTAAAATTCCCTTAGACTTGAAATGGGTAGTTGTTCTGATAGGCACAAGATTCTCTAAAGAAAAGAAAATAAATGTATATGAAATTTAACACCGATAATAAAAAACAAAAGAAGAACGGAGATAAAACGTATAATACATATAATAAATAATAAAAGATAGATTCCAATCTGGATTCAATTGCCTAAACTGCCACTTTGATATTGGAATCCAACAACTCTCAATAGATTAGCAAGTATGGTGGGTACACCGGTTGAAATGGACGAGATGACAACTAAGAGGATGAGAGCAGCATATGCTAGAGTACTTGTGGAAGTTGAAATCAAGGATAAACTGAAGGAATCTATTTGGTATGAGAATGAAAGAGGTGAATTGCAGGAGCAAAAGATAGTATATGAATGGAAGCCTGTAAAATGTTCCAACTATAAAGGTTATGGACATCAGGCAGAAGTGTGCAGACATTCTGTAATTAAAAAATGGAAAAACAAAGATACTGAAGGCCAAGGTAAAGGGAAGGAAACACCACAAATGAAGGAGCAAGGAAAGGCCAAGGAAATTGTGGAAAAAACAGAAAGGAGGTTGATCAAAGAACAGCAAGGGCCACCAGTTTTGACTAAACCAGATCAGGCTACTGAGGAAGATGGAATACAAATAAAGAATCAGAAGGGAATGAAGATCACTGAAACTAGAGTGAGTGATAAAAAGAGATTAGTGAATGAAATATGTTATTATAATACTAGTCACCCAAATATAGGGTCTAGTAACCATGAGTAACCTTTTAGTATGCAATGTAAGGGGACTAAATAGTCCCCTGAAATATAGAGAGATAGTTAATTGTCACTCTATTAATAATGTTGGGATAGCAGGATTATTGGAAACAAAGATGAATAAGGAATCATTGGAGGACATAATGAAGAAAAAATGGTGGAAATATGAGTATATTGGTAATCAAGAAGTAAATGAGAAAGGCAAGATATTTTTAATATGGCAGAAAGATGAGTTTTGTTTGACTGTTGAAGAGGTAGACCCACAGTACATCCATTGTAAGGTGGAAGTGAGGGGAATGTAACATATGTCATGGTTAACGGCGGTTTATGCTGAATATAATGTAATAAGAAGAGATGATTTGTGGGAGAGATTACAAAGATTAAAAGATTTAGTAACTGGCAAATGGCTGATGATGGGAGACTTTAATTGTATAAGGAGGGTAGAAGAAAGAATTGGAGGAACGAATGAGCTTAGTCATGATACTGACAAGTTCAATTTGATGATAGAAAATAATGAATTATGGCAAATGCAGATGAATGGAGGGAGGTATATCTAGAATAATAAGCAGATTGGGAGTCACAGGATGATGTCAAAGCTTGACAGGATTCTGACAAATGTTGAATGGATACATGAATTTCCAGAGGCATATGTGAATATACTCCCAGCTAGAATATCATATCATAATGGATTGCTGATTAAATGGGGGGATCAAGGGCCAGCAAGAAAGGTAGCATTCAGGTTTCTTAATATGTCGACTTCTAATCTTGAGTTCCAAAGTATAATGAAGAATCAGTTGCAGAAGGAAATAAAAGGAACTAAGCAATACAGCCTAGTTCAGAAGTAGAAGATGCTTAAACCTTGGTTAAGGAAACTGAAAAGGGAGAAGTTTGCCAATATAGAAGAAAAAGAGCACGAAGTCAGACATCAAATGATAATAATACAAGAAGTAGTAAAAGGGGATCCATGGAATGAAGCCTTGCAAACGCAGGAAAAGGAATTGGTAGAAAAATATAAGGAAGTCAGCAATGCAGTGTTGAGTTTTTGGAATCAGAAATTAAAAGAGCAATGGATAAATGAAGGAGATATGAATACCAGGTATTTCCATGCAGCAGTTAAACAAAGAAGAATAAGGAACAGAATTAGATCATATACTCAGGATGATGGTACTATAATTGAAGAAGTACAGCATGTAGAAGACCATTTCCTGGATTACTTGAAGCAGCTATTGGGCAAATCTATAGAAAGAACTTCTGGTAGAAGTGAACTCTGTCAGTCAGGGATTAAACTGATTGTATACCAGCAGATTCTCCTGACTAAGGATTTCACCAAAGAAGAAGTTAAAGAAGCTTTATTTAGTATCAATGAAAACAAAAGTGTTGGGTATGATGGATTTAACAGTGGATTTTATAAACAAAAGCATGGAGCACAATTGAAGATGATTTCTGTGAAGCAAATCTGGAGTTCTTCAAAACTGGGGAATTGCTGAAGCAGGTAAACACAACTCTTATCTCTTTGATTCCAAAAAGTGAGAGTCCTAAGGATGCTACTGAGTATAGGCCTAGATCATGCTGTAATACTATCTATAAATGTATTAAAAAAATGATAAGCAAGAGGCTAAATATAATACTTCCTGATCTGATAGACCTTAACCAAGGTGCATTTGTGAAGAAGAGATTGATACTGCATAACATAACATACTGTTAGCTCAAGAGTTGATAAGGCTATGCAATAGACAGAATTCTAAGCCTAGCTGTTTGATGAAGGTTGATCTTAGAAAGGCCTATGATTCTATACATTGGGACTTTATAGAAGAAATCTTGCATGGTTATGGATTCCCAGAGAAGTTTGTGCAGTAGGTGATGAAATGTATTACAACATGTTCATATTCACTAAATTTGAATGGGAACAGTGTTGGTTTCTTCCAAGAGAAGAGGGGACTCAGGCCGAGAGATCCCTTATCACCATTGCTATTTGTGTTAGTAATGGAGTACTTAACAAGAGTAATGAAGGATGCAGCAGGGAAGAAGGAATTTGTATTTCATCCATATTGTGACAAACTGAAGATTACTTCCTTAAGCTTTGTAGATGGCCTTTTACTCTTCTGTGGAGCAAAAAGAAAGATTGTTAATGATAGTAAAAGAGGCTCTGGATCACTTTCCTGATACCACTGGGTTGAAGGTGAATCTTAACAAATCTAATGTATACTTTGGAGGAGTTGATGAACAACAACAAGAGCAATTACAGGGAATTATTGGATTTGAAAAAGGGAAGTTTCCTATGAAGTATCTTGGCCTTCCAATTTCACCAACAGCATGGCATAAATCAGATTGTCAAGTGCTAGTGGATAAATTGACAGCTAGAATGAAGTATTGGACAACAAGGCACCTATCGTATGCAGGGAGAGTGGTCTTAATCAATTTTGTTCTGATGACTTTGCACACTTACTGGGCAAGTATTTTCTTATTCCGCAGTCTATAATCCAGCAGGTCACAGCAAAATGCAGACAGTTCCTGTGGGGGGTAAAAGGTAGTGGACATTGCTGGCCACTTGTAGCTTGGGTTGATGTGTGTAGGAAGAGGATGGAAGGAGGTCTTAACATCAAGGAGTCTGGGAAATGGAACCAAGCCTTGATGGGAAAGCAACTGTGGGATATAGAAAGGAAAAAAGAAAGCTTATGGATCAAATGGCTTCACATGTACTACTTAAAACGGAAAAGTATTTGGGAATACCACAGTCCTCAAGACTGTAGTTAACATTGGAAAAAGTTGCTGTAAATAAGGGATCACCTGAAAAATGGCATAGAGAATGTCAAATGGCAAGGAAAGGATAAGCAGTATACAACAGCCAGTGGCTACAAGTGGCTAAGGGGCTATAGGGAGAAAGTGAGAAGCATGGCTATCGCTTGCAGCTCTTATTCCATTCCTAAGCATAGCTTCATCAGTTGGCTTGCTTGGAGGAAGAGGCTCGTTACTGTGAACAGATTGCAAAAGTTAAATATGGTAGAGGATGATCCAGCATGCTGTCTTTTTGATAATCAGGATGAATCTAATGAACACTTATTCTTCAAGTGTAAATTCGTCGACGAATTGATGAATGAGATTAAGTGTTGGCTGGGAATGGGGACTGAGATTAAAGGGTTGAATCAGAACAGAATCTTGAGAATTTGGAAGTACAGATCAGTAAGGAGGAAAGTAACTTATGCTTGAATCAATGCGGCAATATACAACATTTGGTGTGAAAGAAATGCAAGAAAATTTGGCGGGAAGAAAGAGGAGGTGCAAGTCAGATTTGAAAAACTGAAAAATGAGGTCAAATGGAAAATTCAGCATAATTTTAGAAATGGAAGTGGGGATGATATTAGATTTGTTGAGATGTTGGAAATTAGATGAGGATGAAACAACGTAAATTTGTACATGTTGTTGATAATCAATAAAAAGTTTACCTTTTAACAAAATAATAATAATAATAATAATAATAAAAGATAAAAGGATATGAAAAATCCAATTGTAATAAAAGATCACAATAAATGTCAAAAAAATAATAGAAAAAGAGGAAATATATAAAAAAAAAAAAAAAGTAAAACATACAACAGTTTTGATTTAAGAAGGAAAAAAAAACTAAAAAATAAAACAAAACATAAAAATGTATGTGAGAATCATGTGAGAGGACTACCATAAACTATCTCACATTCCCAATTATAATGTATGTTATAATAAGAAGAAGAATTGTGTAAAAAATAACACAAAAAATTTAAAAAATATAAAATCACGAAAATACCTATTTACCCAAAAGTATGTAAAAAATAGTTTTTCATCACTATTTAGTACCCAAAATTAGCAGAATGACCTCAGATGAAATTTTAGCTTAGTACGCGGACTATTCTCGAAATAAATTTGATTAATGACATGTGATGAAATTACCCACTAATTCAACAACTTGTTTTGTGTTTCACTATTTTTTTACTTGAAAATAAAATTTTAAAAATATTTTATAATGCTTGAGAGAAAACAATCAATGTGAAATTTATAGTTTACAGATTTTATTTAATTATAACAACATCCTAAATAAAATTTAAAACAAATTAAAATGTTTTCTAATAAGGTTCGGAGGAAGTAAAATTTACCACCAAAACTCTTACTCTATACTAGATGCTTGCCCCGGGCGAATGCCCGGGGTGCCGCCCTGTATTTTTAAATCGATTAAATAAAAAATACGAATTATTCTTAAAAGAATAAAAAAAAATTGAAGAATAAAAAATCGATTGAAAGGACAGATATTAAGTTATTACACATAAATCTATGCCCAGATTTACAATATTTAATTTACAATAGTTAACTTATACCCGGGTTTACATAATTCATAAATTAATATCTACAATAGAAGAATAAAAAAAAATCATCCTTAAAAAATCAAATTTCTTTCATTACAGCTTATTTTTTCTCTGTTGTGGAAAGAGATGGATTGATAATTGATGCCAGATTTTAAGTAATTGATTTAAAGGCCCGAGTGTGAGATGGGAGTGGAATGGAAGAGATCTTTTGAAATTGGAAATTGGGAAGACATTACTGGTGTTTCACTTGATTTAAGAAGATTTCCTTACATTTGATTTTATCAACTAAATATTGTTGTTTTAAGGGATTAGTATATACTTATAATTAAGAGATTTTTATTTAGCTATAATTAAGGGATTTATGTATTTATCTATTCCATCTTTTTTTCTGATTAGTTAGAGTGCCACGTGTCAAAAATAATTTTGTATTGAAAATGGTTTTTGGCGGGAAAATTTTTATTGTGGTACTGACAAATGTCCTTTTTGTTTGCTGCTTTAATTAAGTACTATAGATAGAGTCGTGAATGAGACAGACTGTAGTCAAAGCAAAACGATAATTTGTTCCCAGGATACTTATAATTTTATATACAATGTAATTGTTTGTCTTTTATAATACTCTTTTAATTGATTTCCAAAAAAAAATACTCTTTTAATTCAATAAAGATGATGATTAAAATGAGACTGAAAAAACTACTATATATTATGATTATTGTTCTCGACAAATTACAATCTTAATTTGGTTTGTTTCCTTAAAAAAAAAAGTTATATACAGTCTATTGAAATTTATGGAAGACAAGAAACATAAAAATTGCGATACAACAACAATGAAATTGGTTGCGCCTTTTCTTCCAAAATTCCACGTTTCTTCCCACTTTCCACCATAAACCACATCCCCAGTCCCACCGATGCTTTTATCTTTTTTAAATTGAAAAAATATATAAAATAAAAGTAATTACAGTTCATTTTCCGAAACCATTTTCCTTATTATTATCTTCCAACCTATACTAGATGCTTGGCCCGGGCGAATGCCCGGGATGCTGCCTGTATTTTTAAATCGGATTAAATAAAAAATACGAATTATTCTTAAAAGAATAAAAAATCGATTAAAAGGACAGAAAGTGAGTTATTATTACAAATAAATCTATGCCCAGATTTATAACATTTAATTTACAACAGTTAATTATACCCGTGTTTACATAAATCCTAAACCAATATCTACAACAGAAGAATAAAAAAAAATCATCCTTAAAAAATCAAATTTCTTTCATGACAGCTTATTTTTTCTCTGTTGTAGAAAGAGATGGATTGATAATTGATGTCAGATTTTAAGTAATTGATTTAAAGGCCCGGGTGTGAGAGAGAAGTGGAATGGAAGAGATTTTTTGAAATTGGGAATTGGGAAGACATTACTGGTGTTTTACTTGATTTATGGGATTTCCTTACATTTGATTTTATCAATTAAATATTGTTGTTTTAAAAGATTAGTATATACCTATAATTAAGAGATTTTTATGTGGCTATAATTAAGGAATTTATGTATTTATCTATTCCATCTTTTTTTCTGATTAGTTAGAGTGCCACGTGTCAAAAATGATTTTGTACTGAAAATAGCTTTTGGCGGGAAAATTTTCATTACGGTGCTGACACATATTCTTTTTGTTTGCTGCTTTACTTAAGTACTATAGATATGTGATCGAAGGCCATTTCCAAAATTCCCTCACCTTTCTTCTCCATTAAAAATTTCATCTGAAGTCTCTGTTTCAGTGAATTCCAAACAAGGAATGATTTATAATTGACAGCGAGTACTAATTTATATTCGAGAAGGGATAAATCATGAATTAATTGGTACTTCCAAGGACAATCGCATGACCGATTTCACTTCCCTAATGAATTGCCCCCTGAATTGTAATTTCGTACCCTCAGTTTCCTGCCTTTTTGCTTTTTTTATGGGTGCTTGACTTTAGGGTGGCTCAGATTAAAAGGGGTGGGAGAGAATATGTCTAGAGTGTCGGAATTGGACATTTTTAATTTTCTCGTGCTTTACAAACGTGAAATAACGTATTCTCATGTTTGCAAAACGCGAAACTTATTAATTAATTTTTGGAAAAGTTGATCCGGAGGAAAACAAAAAAAAAAGAACTGGAATCAAAAGGGAAAATAATGGATCGCGTTTTCGAAATGCAAAAAGCTTCAATAGTGTTTATGAAGGGATTGGGTTCCGGGGTGGACTTTGAGTTTTGGGTTTAATGGTGGGTTAAGGTTTTGGGGTGGTTTGGGTTTAGAGTGGTTGGGTTCCCTGGGAGTGTTTTGGGGTGGAATAATTGGGCTTCAGGGGCGTTGGGTTTGGAGGGGTTGGGTTTCGGGTTGGGCTTTGAGTTTTGTGTTTCATGGTAAGTTAAGGTTTTGGGGTGGTTTGGGTTTTGCAATGGGTTGAGTTTCGGGTTTTGAGTTTATTTTTACAAAATAAGCACCCTAATATTTCATATTATGACATCTTTTAATTTTTTTTTCTTATTTGAACCACATAAAATTGAAATTTTTTTCAATTAAACCCTTAATAATAATTTTTCTATTTCAATTATATCTCAAATAGTATTTCAAGTGTTTTTCTTATTTTTAAACCATCATAATTAATATAAGCAATTTATAAATTGAATTACATCTAATTATATAAATTCTTAAAATTACATCATTTATCATTATTGATATTTTTAAATATCAATTACATGATATATTATATTATATTTTAAATTTGTAGATTTAATATTTTAATTTGTAGATTTTACATCATTTATAATATTTTTCTTTGACCGGTACAGTAAACTTTTCTTATTTAAAAAGTACAAATTTGATCATATATAACAGATTCTATTTGATTAAAACTAAGTAGTACATATGCAAAAAGTACATAATTTAATCAACAACAGATTCCATTTATGTAAAACTAAGTAGTACGTATGTAAAAAGTAGAAATGTTATCAATAACAGATTTTGTTTAAGTAAAACTAAGTAGTACGTATGTAAAAAGTTCAAATTTGATCAATAACAGATTAAGTAAAACTAAGTAGTACGTATGTAAAAAGTATAAATTTGATCAATAACAGATTCCGTTTAAGTAAAATTAAATAGTACGTGTGTAAAAAGTACAAATTTGATCAATAACAGATTCCGTTTAAGTAAAACTAAGAATACGTATGTAAAAAGTTCAATTTGATGAATAACAGGATTTATTTAAGTAAAACTAAGTAGTACGTGTGTAAAAAAGTTCAAATTTGATCAATAACATATTCTATTCAAGTAAAGCTAAGTAGTACATGTGTAAAAAGTATAAATTTGATCAATAACACATTCCCTTTAAGTAAAACTAAGTAGTGCATATGTAAAAAGTTCAAATTATCAATAACAGATTTCATTTAAGTAAAACTAAGTAGTACGTATAAAAAAAGTTCAAATTCGATCAATAATAGATTCCGTATGAGTAAAAATAAGTAGTACGTATGTAAAAAGTAAAAATTTGATCAATTATAGATTCCGTTTAAGTAAAACTAACTAATACATATACAAAAATAATAAATTTTGTAATATAATTGTTAAATAGCTTTCAATTATCAGATGTGTAATCCCGGCTTAAATGATATCTCTTAGATTAAAGAGGTGCCAGGTTTGAAACCCTCTAGCACTTTTTTTTTTTTTTTTGCTTAACAAGCGTTTTTAAAGCACGAAAGAGGGGATTCGCGCTTTTGAAGCGCGGTCATGTGGGGGATAAATTTTTTCTTCCTATTCACATTTCATGTGGGGTTTTGGGCTAATTTTAAAATTTTCCTTTTCTTCTCATCATCTCAAACCCGATTCAGTCTTGGCGGAGGCGGTTAAGAACACCATCAAGGAATGCGAGGATCCCGGAACCGACGGCGAGGAGAAGTACTGTGCCACTTCGCTGGAATCCATGGTGGATTTCATCACAACCAAATTGGGTCAAAAAATCGAGGCGGTTTCAACAGAGGTTCAGAAACCCGATACAGAGTCATCCCAAAATTACCAAATTGTGGATGCCCGGAAGTTGAATGGCATCAAGGACGACAAATCAGTGGTTTGCCACAAGATGAAATACGCCGTATACTGCCACAAAACGGTGGAAACCAAGGCTTATGTGTTGCCTATATATAGATACTATAGACCAACCTCCATTTGGCTTCGGTCGCATTTCGAAAACGCGAGTCATCTTTAAGAAGGAGTCCAGGACTTGGACTCCTGCTTTAGTGTGAGTATTTTTCCTTTTTAAAATAAAAATACGCATTTTTTTTAGTTTGCGTTTTAAAAATGTGAATTTTGTGTTTTAGCGTTTTGAAAACCCGGTTTCTTCATTTTTTGCATTTTTGAAGCGTATAACGATTAGTTTTGGCGACAATAAAAACCTTAGATCTATTTTGTTCTTCTTCAATTTTTTGAGATATATATACGTAAATTTCCCTTTTTTTATTTTGCTTGTACTGAGGCTCTTGTAATTGTTTATGGGTTGCTCATATTCGCGTTGATCTTTGTGTATTGTTGATGATGATGCGTTTGATGATGTATTTGTGTTTTTGTGGGTTTATGTCGAAATAAAAGCCGGGATCGTTTTGATCTGACAGGGTGATTTAGGGTTTGTCTTGATTAGGTGAATCCCTGGTGTAGAAGGGGCGACTTTGTTATTGTTCCTTTCTGGAAGAAATCCCATTTGGCTTGGTGCCAAGTAGAATAATTTCTGGTAAGCTTCTGAATTACAGTGCTAATTTCCCAGGTAAAGGACATTTTTTGATCTTTTGGTGGGTGGGAGGAGTTGTATCCAAGATTGTTAAAATCGCGAATGATGATGATGTGGGGGATGCTCCTAAGTTGATCAGTAGGAGATATGTGAATGTGATATCCTTGGGTCCTTCTATCTTTTACACTTTGCATTTGAAGAAGGGATTTTAATTTGTCGTTGATACATATGATATTGTAATCTCCATTTTGTTGCATTTAAGAAAAGAAATGGATTTTTCACTTATTTCCCTTTTGGATGTTGAATTTGATGTACTATGCACAATCTTCTGATTGGGCTTTTGTTTGCATTTAACTTATTAGAGTGCTAATTTGCTTGATTTTTGCGTCATTCCTCTTCTTCCACCTGCCATATTCTTCATTCTGTTGATTGTTCGTGTTCAGTATAATTGGAGGTTTATGCACATAATATTTTTGTTTATTTCGCAAACTCGATAATTATTTTGGGATGAAGAAAGTACATAATATTTCAATTCATTCCAGGCAATCCATCTTTGTTTGGGTAAAACAAATGAATGAACTAGTACGGGTCAAAACACACCATTAAAGGATAAAATTTGGAATGACTGACCAATTAGCTTCCTCTACTTTACATTTCCAAAATCTTGAACATGTGGATACTGATCATACAACGCTGTCAACACCCCAAGTAAAACAAAATTCAAAATCATGTACTACGTACGGAGTATTTGAGAAGCACGGTGCGATGGAGTTTGAAAAAACCACAAAGAACCTAAAAATAAAGCTGATGCACGCGCATTTCATCGGAAAACAAAGAAAAAGACATTGCACGGAGTTTGATATTTCTTGCCTAGCAAGCCCACTTCTACTTCTTATTTTGTCAATTAAAAAAGAGTTTCCTTGCATCCTTACCATTTTGCACCAATTTCTTCGCTTGGCATAGTTTACGCTCTCCTAGATGTTAATCCATGAAGTTTATAGGTCCATATGCGGTAAGGTTGAACTCGTTTTTCTAGAAAAAGAAAATCAAAAGAAAAGAAACGAAACAAAAGAGCAGATGCCTCTTTATAAAATAAATGTTCTAATTGTCCCATTGTAAAAGTCTATTTTGTTGAATAGAATAATACAACAAATAGAATTTTTTTTTTTCATATTGCAGAGTGTCAACCGTTAATAATAATGACTAATTCCCATTGCTCATAGTAGACACCTCGATGGGTGGGCGAGCTAGCCAAAAGATTTAAGATTATTTCATATCTATAGCGAAATTCTAACTCTCGACCTATGGTTAAGGGTGGAGTTCTTAACATACCAAAAGGAATATTTGATAATAATATATGCGTAGTAGTATTGTTTTTAAGCTATATCGTACCGTAGTCCGTAAATGAACTGGAAAACATCAGGATTGAAGGAAGAGAACGGACAAGTCAACTTACATTAATCCTTCCTGGCAAGTTGAGGTTTTATAAATCAATTTGTGCCTAAAGCCAATAAACCATAAAGTAATGATAATGTGCATGATCATCATGATGGGAGTAACTGATCAATATAGAGCATGAACGAATCATGAAGCTCGATCAAATCTCCTCCACCAAACACCACCCACCGCCACGACCACCGTGTCCCTCCACATCTTCCCAGATGAATCCTACGTCACAAAAGCTCATTCTGTCGTCATCAACATCAGTTTCACCATCAAATTCATCCGGCCCATATTCATACCCGTAATCATAATCCGGCTCGTGATCGTATCCATAGCCCAGATGATCACTGAAATCACCATCAACCTCCTCATAGTAATCATCAGTGGCCAAATGGTCCAAAATCTCCCTGGCAGAAGACCCGGTCAACTTCAACCCGGCCGAACCCGGAGCCAGAGCAAGCCTTAAATCCACGACCCGCCACTTCACCAACCTGTGATTCGTAAGAACATCAGAGCATTTAAGCTTATGAGTTCCTTTAGCCTTGTACCTTGACTTTTCGACCGGGTGGGTATGACAGTGGCCACACCTGGGCCATCGGCACTTTCCGGTGAACTTGGAATGGTTGGTGGGGTTCTGAGAAGCCCGGGTAAATGGCGGGCCGGCCTGAGATGATGATGATGGAGTCGTGTTGTTTCTCCCCCAGGAATATTGCTCAAAACGGTAGGTCAACACCATACCGTGTTGACGACCTTCCCTCTTCATTTTACTGTTTTTTTTTTTTTTTTGCTTCTTCTCCGGCGTGCGTTGGTCTTGTGGAATTTTGGGGAGATAAAATCTAGGACCAAGTGTAAACAAGGTATGGAAGTATAAAAACATATATGCACAAGGTTGACTTGGCCATTCTTGCAAAAAGCTGGTTTCGTCCGTATTCTGATCCGTATCATAGGAATGGAGATGATGATAAATAAATTTATGAAAGAAGATGAAATCATAAATTGTATTGTGTGAAGCAGCACATTACATTGCTTCTATTTATAGGCATACATCAATATTAGTTAAGATCTAGATATTATAAAATTTGAAATAATCTAAACAAATAGAATCTAAATAATCCTAACTAATGAGATCTTTGACTAATCTTATCAGTCTCCCGCAAGCTCATGGACGGAATAACAATGAGCTTGTTCAGAAGTTGAAGAAAAGTCTTCGTAGGCAGAGCTTTGGTCATAATATCAGCAATTTGGGCAGTGGACGGAACATGCTGAATAATAAGAGCTTTTTGACGAACCAAATCACGAACAAAGTGAATATCAATCTCAATATGTTTGGTGCGTGCATGAGATACTGGATCAGCAGCAAGGTAAATAGCTCCTAAATTATCACACCAAAGAGTAGGAGGTGATGAAGACAAACCAAGCTCACGGAGGAGAGAAGAAAGCCAACATAATTCAGCTGCAGCGAGAGCAAGACTGCGATACTCAGCTTCGGTACTTGAACGAGCAATAGTCGGTTGTTTCTTAGCACTCCAAGAGATGAGATTAGAACTCAAAAAAATGCAATAGCCGGAAGTGGAGCGGCGGTCATCAGGGCAACCAGCCCATCAGCATCAGCAAAAGCAGTAATTAAAAGAGGGGAACACTTTGTAAGATGTAGGCCATGGGTAGGGGTAGAACGTAGGTAACGAAGTATATGCTTAACAGCTGACCAATGAATATCAGTGGGACAATGGAGGAATTGAGACACTTTATTAACAGCAAATTGGATATCAGGACGAGTGACACAAAGATATTGAAGAGCACCAACAGTACGCCGATACTCTGTAGGATCAGATAAAGGTACACCATGATTTTTAGAGAGAGGTAAGGTGGGGGTTATGGGGTTAGAGACGGGTTTGGATGTGTCGAAGTGAGTGCGAGTGAGGAGATCTTGAATATACTTAGATTGAGAAAGAAGAAGGCCGGTGGATGTAGATTGAGCTTCACCCAGAAAATAATGAAGAGAACCAAGATCTTTGATGGTGAAGGTAGAATGAAGCTCATCAATGAGAGATTGAATGAAGGAAGAAGAGGAACCAGTCACCAAGATGTCATCCACATAAACTAGGACAAAAGTAGTGTGTGAGGACTTAGACAAGATAAAAAGAGAAGTGTCAGATTTAGAGGATATAAAACCAAGAGTATGAAGTTTCTGTCTAAGACGGTGAAACCAGGCTCTAGGAGCTTGTTTGATACCATATAAAGCTTTGTGAAGACGACAAACATGATATGGATATTTTGGATCAACAAAGCCTGAGGGTTGACTCATATATACGTCCTCATGAAGATTACCGTAGAGAAAGGCATTGTTCACATCAAGTTGATGGAGTGGCCAATTTCGATTAAGAGCAATGGTGATGAGAATGCGAATGGTAGTGGGTTTGATTACCGGGCTGAAAGTATCTGTGTAATCTATGCCAGGAGATTGATGGTAGCCTTTAGCTACTAAACGAGTTTTATAGCGCTCAAGAGTCCCATCGGATTTTCTTTTAGTTCGAAAAACCCACTTACAACCCACAATATTAGCATTAGGAGGAGGAGAAACTAGAGTCTAGGTTTGATTACGTTGAAGAGCATTAAACTCTTCAAGCATAGCTTGACGCCAGTGAGGAAATTATTGGCCTGAGTAAAAGAGGTGGGGTCAGGTTCAGAAGGACAAGTAAGAGAGGAAGTATAGGTAACATAATCATTTAAACGGTTAGGCTTACGAGTTGTGGTACGAGTGGTCATGTGATGTCTTGGTGGTGGAGGTGGTTTAGGCGGGGAACTAGATGGTGGTGGAGGTGGTCTAGGCGGGGAATGAGATGGTGGTAGAGAAGAAAGCCTTGTTGAAGAAAGAGTTTGTGTCGTAGGATTGGAAAAAGGTACAAAAGGAGGAGGAATAGACATTGGTAAAGGAAGCAACACCCGTGATGATGGAGTTGGAGAGGACGTAGAAGTTTGAGACGTAGCATAAGGAAAATCAGTTTCAAGAAACCTTACATGTCGAGAGATGTAAAGTTTGGAACTTTTGGGATCAAAGCAATGATATCCCTTGTGTTGGGAAGAGTAGCCTAAAAAGACACAAGGAATTGATTTTGGGGATAATTTGTCAGCACGAGTAGACCCAAGAAATGGGAAGCAAGTGCACCCAAATACTCGAATGTGAGAGAGGGAGGGAGGATTGGAAAAAAGAACCTCATGAGGAGATTTATTAATAAGAACTTGAGTAGGAAGGAGATTGATTAGATAGGTGGCGGTGGAAAAAGCTTCAACCCAAAAGGATTTGGAAAGAGAAGCATGAAGAAGAAGAGTAAGCCCGGTTTCAGTGATATGACGAATTTTTCTTTCAGAAACTCCATTTTGTTGAGGAGTATGGGGACAAGAGATGCGATAAGAAAAACCATGATGATGAAGATAATTAGCAAAAACACCTTTCACAAGTTTGGGAGCACTATCACATTGAAAATATTTTATACTAGTAGAAAATAAATTTTCAGTAAATGACTTAAAATTTTGGAAAGCATGAAAGGCATCAGATTTATTAGTAAGTGGATAAATCCATGTAAAACGACTAAAGTCATCAATAAAAACAATAAAGTACCGGTAACCTGAAAGAGAGAGACAAGGACTTGGACCCCAAATATCACAATGAATTAAATGTAACGGCACTTTAGAAACACGAGAAGATGGAGTAAAAGGAATTCGAGTACTTTTGCATAGCAAACAGGAATTACAAGAAGTTATTTTGGAAGATTTAAATGACAAAGATCGAGCTAAAGATGAAAGAGTTGAGTGACACGGATGGCCAAGACGGTGATGCCAAAGATCAGGAGGAACAGCACAAGCAGCCAGAGCTACAGGATTGTGGAATGTATTAGGAATCTTCATAGGGTAGAGGTAATTGTGGATGTTACCCGCAAGAAGCGGAGTCTTGGTGACTAGATCCTTCACAACATAACCAAAAGGAGAAAATTCCATTAAACATGAATTATCAGTGACAAATTTTCCAACTAAAAGGTTTGTAGTAAGTTGGGGAACAATGTAAATATTACGTAAGTGAAGAGGTTTTGGGTGCTTGGTAAGTGCAGTGTGACCAATAGAAGTAATAGGAAGAGTAGTACCATTGCCAACAACCACTTGCTGATTACCATGATATGGAGTGGTAGAATCCACTAAAAGAGGATCACGTGCCATATGAGCCTGGGCGCCAAAATCAGGAATCCATTCAAAGATGTCACTAGATGTAAAGGATGAAAAGTCTTAAGGCTGGGTTTCTTGGACAGTGGACGTGTGAAAAGCAGTGGGCATGTTTGTGTGAGCAGAAGAACGATGAGTTTGATTATTGCGAGATTCAACGTAGCGGAAACGACAAACAGTAGCAGAATGGTTGAATTTTTTGCAGATTTGGCATTGGGTAGGATTGAGTTGTTGGGTAAAGTTGGGGTAAGGGCTAAAGGATGAGGTAGAAGGCTTATAGGGAGTAGAAGGATGGGTGGGGAATTGGGCTTGGTTTGGGCGATTTTGGATAGTGTTGAAGGGCCAGTGTGGACCGTATGAATTGGGGTTGGGATAAAATGAGTGCGGAGTTGAGTTATTAGGAAAGTAGGGAGAGAGTTGACCACGACCACGACCTGAATTGGGTTGTGACTGTTTACTACGAGACCGAGAACTATTGACTGGAAAGTTCACAGTAGTATGGAGTGCAGCTTCTGGTGAAGGCAAAAATGATTGCAAACGTTGCTCATGGAGAAGTAGTTTTGCTCGAAGATCTGTGAATGTGGGAGGAGGGTTGAGATTCTCTATAGTGGTGATGAAGGAAGTATATTCAGATGAGAGACCATTAAGAGCGAGAATAACAAGATCATGATCAGGGATACTATCCCCAACAGCAAAAAGCTCTTCCGCCATAGTTGATGATGAAGTGAGAAAATCATTGACTGTGAGAGAACATTTCTTAAAATTGTGAATGTTTTGGCGTAGTTGCGATCTACGCGCTGTAGATTGTTGAAGAAATTGATGCTCGAGTTTGATCCAAAGGTCACGAGCAGTAGGACACCCCAATGCCACCGATGCCATTGAAGAAGACAACGAGGCAGTAAGACAACATTTGACAAGGCGATCAAGTTTTTGCCATTGAAGAAATTCTTTTGGAATAGTAGAATCAGGTGAAGAGTCTTTTGGTGGTAAAATTGAACCATCGATATAACCATTGAGATCAGTAGTAATTAAAATTCCTTCAACTTGATCTCTTCAAATTAGATAGTTGGAGTTATCAAGAGATACACTGATAAAATTTGTGATATTGGAGAGAGAAAATGATTGAGTAGTAGTGAGTGATTGTGAAATAGTCATTTTAAAAGAATGGTGATTAAAGTAAAAGAAAAGGAAAAAAAAGTAAAATAAAATAACGTGTAGTAGTATGTGAAATATTGTGTGCAATAGTGATTTTTGGAGGTGATCAGTGGTGGGATAATGTGAAGAAAAAAAAATTTTAGTGCTGGATCGATTTTGCTCTCGATACCATGATGAGAAATAAATTCATGAAAGAAGATGAAATCATAAATTGTATCGTGTGCAGCAGTACATTACATTGCCTCTATTTATAGGTATACATCAACATTAGTTAAGATCTAGATATTATAAAATTTGAAATAATCTAAACAAATAGAATCTAAATAATCCTAACTAATGAGATCTTTGACTAATCTTATCAGGAGATGACATGAAAAGAATTTAATGAAGAAAACTAGACACTTTTGCGAAGCTTACAAGAATAGGGTCTGTTAGCTACAAGGGAAAATTATTTTAACTTATTCCTCACAATATCAAAGAGAATAACATTTGGACTCAATCACATATTCCCATTGGTGGACAAAATGACCAAAACACTTGCCCTCACAAGTGGTTCTAGAAAAATAGATAAACATTTTTTTTTTCATATTTACAGGGTGTCTACTGACGACAACAGTGATTAATTTGAAAAATTGGAAAAGAAATTGATATTGCAATTCCACTAATCTGAAAAGGATAGTCCGAAAATTTGATTTTGTGATCCATGGAGTTCAAAGTGAAGGTGATGAAAGGCGAACATGTTCAGCATTGATGGGCCTGAATCCCTAAGCCCGTTCCTCTGGGCCCAATCTTAGCTCAAGAGAATCTGACCCAAATAGGCAGGGTCCCATAAATCAATACTGTCCAGTTGAGAGTTGAGACTATAAATATAATCTTGAGTTCATTCATAAAGGAAGTTAACTCTTACTATACTCACATTGTCTATGTCTAGAATGTGGCTAGAATTATGTAATGTGGGTAGTTGAGACTAACATTCATCCGTATCGTATAGGCTATCACTAATGGCTAGAACTATGTGTATGGTAGATTTACATTTGGGTAAGTTTTTAAGTAATGATTGTAATTTTCACTTTCATTTGGTAATTAAAACGGGGAACCATAGCCAGCTATTTTCTTAGTGCGCCAAAACAAATAAAAAAAAAAAAATTGAGACTAAATTTCAACATGAATTTGATTTCCAAGGTTACCGATAGAGCAGTAATTGACTATACAATTTTTTTTTTTTCACGAGTCAGCTACTTTATTAAAATTATGTCTAGGAAAGAATATGAAATTAATTGACGGTTCTTGATATGAATTTATTTGTTTCCATCTGTTTTTGGAATAAGAAACTCAAAAAACAAACCATATTTTTTCTAATTTTAGATTTTTTATTTTCCACGCAACTTCTTACACGTCCAAAAATTATTTTCTTTAAAGAAAAAAACGAAATATAAAGAGGTGTGTTTTTAGTGTGTGTTTCGTTTTTTAATATGTATTTTTAAGTGTTTTTTTATATTAAAAATGTAAAAAATGTATATTAAAAATATAAAAATATATGTTGGGATAGAACAGTTATTAAGATAATATTCTGAAAAAACTAAAAAGGAAAAAAGAAACAAACAAGAAACTTACCTTAATGAGTATTTTTTCTCTGCGGAATCCTGCTCGATCGAGTTGGACCCGCGAGAAAGTGAAATGGAGTAGTTGGATGACGCCTGCTCTGACATTGTCCAGTGATCATGCCACTAGAAAGATAGTGAGTGGCCCAACTCAAAAGAGTGCTCAACCCTAATTATTGTATAAGTTTGGGAACCACATCTCGGTGGACTCAAGTCTTTGAAATTTTTTGTGGGATTATGTATTTATGATAATGTTGTCAAACTCAAAAATCTGTTAAAGTTCTAGTGCATTATTACTTCACCATGTCGTTTTTTTGACGTCCTTTTCTTCAGTTGATATCCCGTTTATACAAATTTAAATACACTTATGATAAAATACTACTACTTACTGTCCTAAAAAATTAGCCTATTTTAAATTTTGAGTTTTGTACTGTACAAATTTAAAAACTCAAATAGATTATTTTTTTTAAAACAAAGAGTATTTTTCTTCACTTTAGTAGGAGATGTCAGAATTAATCTCTTACTATGGTGATCTTTTCGTGAATTTGTGATGATCAGGAAGTGATGTGCATTACTTTCCTTACTTTGCTAATAAAATTCACCCATTACCAAAAGAAATAGTAAACTTCGTTTAGCATGTTACTGAAAAAAGAGCAATCGTACACACAAATTAAGCGTAAATTATGTTTCCTAAAGGAGTACAACGGTTAATCAAGAAATAATCAATCGGTAAAGAAGATGGATAATTCTTTCGAGAAAATATTTTGAATCTCAACACAGATTTATTTATTTCGCCTCCGTTTCTATAATTTAGTTTCTTGATACATTTGATTTAGACTAATGCCTGCCCCGTTTTGATGCTTTTAAGTTCTTCTTTATCGTAAATACAAATTGTATTGTATCTAGTTATTAGGTAGCTGCGTCAATGATTTATTTAACAATAAAAAGTACTAGCTAGACACGATCTCAAATCTGCATAAACTTGTCGACTGATGAATTAATTTGTTCTCTAAACTTTGTCTTTCTGTTTTGTCCGGTATTAATTAACATTTCCTGCCATCTTTTATGTTAGCCATCGGTTCATCATTAAATAGGATGTGAGTACAACGTATTAACTCTTGAAATAGCACACTTCAGTGGGACTTCGTTGAAGAGTCAGATCATTTAATCTACCTAGCGGAGCTTTGACAATCAATCATTTTCCAACAATTTTAATAAAATCACTTTTATCCAAAAAAAAAAAAAGAAAAGAAAGGAAGAAAAAGAATTGAAGTACTCCCTCTATATTAAAAAAAAAATCAATATTAAATTTTTAAATTTGTACTAATTATAGTACAAATCTTAAAATTGAATGTGAATAATTTATCTCATCTCTCGTTTATGTACCAAAATGTTCATCCGTATTCGTCATGAGAACTTTTTATCCTTACTATTTAGTAACTATACACTAGTTTCTTCACCCTCTAAATTTTTGGTAAAAAATATTCCAAATTATAATAACATCCAATATTTTTGAATTGTACTCCATTTCTTCTGAAAAATAGTTCTACATTGTAATTAATAATCTCTTAATTGTAATCTCTGGATTAAAAATGAAAATACTAAATAGACAATCATTTTAGATGAATGAACTTCCTCAATCCCATAAAAATGTATAACAATATATTCAGTAAAATAATCTCCCAACGCTGTTATGCGTACCTAGTACACTAAATAAGTGTTTGAAACGGTACACAAAAATGTTACATCCGTCCTTCACAAAAACGGTACACAAATATGTGACTTAGTACACAAAAATGTAGTATTCCCTCTGTTTCAAAATTATTATCCAATTTTGATTTTCATTTCAAATATAATTATACTAAAAATAAAATATTAAATTAGACAATAATTTCAGGACGGAGAGAATAGTAAGTATTTTGAAATGGTACATAAGAATGTGACTTTCCCGCACACTCCGTATGGGTACGTACCATCATATCGAGGAATCAAAACGAGGTGAACTCCTGTAAACATTCACCAATATATGGGTGAATATCTCTTTTAACCATTAATTATTTGGGTGAATCCTTGTAGAATCCAGTCTGCAATTTTTTGTTCCTTTTAAATTGTTTGAGAATTAAATTTAATAGATTATGCAGTTACGCGCAACTTTAGAGATAAATGCTAAATTGGAAGTACAATGATTTTTTCAATCCATCTAGAACCCAGGGTAAAAATGACATTTTCTTTAGTTTCGATTCCGGTATCTTCTGCAACCAAGCATCACTAATTGTATTAACAACTAGAGATGATGGTGAACCAGGCCCCATAACGATTCCTAGAAATTAGCAATCCAAATTTCTATCAATCCTTTGTTCAGTTCCATTGCCATGAGTGAACCAGTCTATCAACACACGTCCACAACAGTCTCCCAGAAGCTTAAGAATATCCTTCAAAGATAAGAGAAGGTTACCGAGTGAAGACTGAAGACCCCTGATCAACAACCAGACTCTCAATTTGAATGTATATTTTTAGTACAATTTAATTAAAAGTTAGGGTGTTAGTTTTTGAAGCCACCATCTTTACTGCTTAAAGTCACCATAAATTTTTTTGGACCATTTGCCCCCCACATTTCAAACTTCCACCAAAGGAGAAAAGAGAGAAAACTTGAAGCCAACACCCTTCTAAACCCCATTTTGAAGTCTAATTTGATGAAAAATTAATGGCAACACGGAAGAATCAAAGCGGGAAAGAGCCGATCTCATCACGGGTACGTTTTTTTTCAAAAAAAACTTTGTAAATTGAAGAAAAAAAAAAAAGGCTTTTATGGCCGCCGGACGGGCAATGAAGCCGTCCGGCGGCGCGACCGGGACGTGCAAGCATCGCGTCCCGGTTCAACTCGGAACGAGCGCAAGCAACGCGTCCCGGTTCAACCCGGAATGGGCGGTTTGCTCGTTTCGGGTTGAACCGGGACGCGTTGCTTGCGCGTCCCGGTCGCGCCGCCGGCCGGCTTCCGGCGCCGTCCGGCGGCCAGATTGCAATTTTTTTTTTAATTTGTTTAATTACAATGTAATTATATTTTAATTATGTTTGATTTAATGTAATTAGGGTTAGTAAGTAATTTTTTATTATTTAATAGTTTGTGATTTAGATTGGTTACTTAATTTAATTGTGTAAATAATTTAATTTGATTAATAATAGATTAGTTCATTAATTAGTTTGATTGATGTACTTATTAATTTAAATAGTTATTAAAGTATTTAGGTTATATTTTTAATTAAGTTATTAGTAGATTAGTAAAGTTAATCATTTGAATTGATTAAATTAATTTAAATAGTATGTAAATTAGTTGAATGAGAAAACTAATTTAATTAATAGTAGATTAGTTCAGTACCTAATTAGTTTAATTGATTTACTCATTATTTTAATTAGTTATCAAAGCAATTAGGTTATATTTTTAATTTAATTATTAGTAGATTAGTAAAGTTACTCATTTTGATTGATTAAATTAATTTAAATAGTATGTAAATTAGTTGAACATTAAAAACAAATTTCATTAATAGTAATAGTAGATTAGTAAATCTAATTTAAATTGTGTGTAAAGTAGTTAATGATTAATTAAATTAATATAAATCTTTTTTAAAATAGTTGAGTATTTTAAATTAATTAAATAGTAATTTAATTTAAAATTTGGTAAAGTACTTTAGTTTACTTAATTATTATATGAATTGTACTAAATTATTAAACTATTTAGGATTTAGGATATGTGTATAATTATTTGTTTAGACTATGAAAATATGATGACGATGAATAAAATTTTGTTTATAGGTTTATGGTGATGATGATGATGATGATGATAGTGATACTCGTGATACTGAAGATAGTAGTAAGCATAAGGTTCGTACGCGTCATCTGACCATGAGTCGTCGAAAGAAAAAAGAGGAAAAAGAGAAAAAGAAGCGAATGAGAATGACTCAGGTCACTATGGGGAGTGTACCGCTTCAGACTCGGTCTAGTCAGCCGATTCATGTACTCGAGTATTCTCAGGACGACCTGGAAAAGGGGGATGAGGATGAGGAGGATGAGTTTAATGAGGATGATCTGCAGGACAGTGTTAGGATGGGTGCACATCACAGAGATACGCCTATATATAATCTTAGTAGTTACCCTCCTCCTCGGTACTCCAGTTGTCCCCGGCCTGGTCCTCGCGGTTTACCCTCTCCCCCTACCCCTATCCCTTCTCCTAAGAGTGGTGAGTGGCGCAGTCCATATCATAGTCCCTCTTTCCCGCATCCGGGTGAATTCTCACAGGTATATCCACCGGTAGTCGCCTCGTCCCCGCCCGCTCAGGCATCTCCCCTACATTGATCCCGTACCCCCTCGCGGAGGTCCCGTCTCCGCTCGAGTATCTACACGTTTCGGGAGGTCCCGTCTCCGCTCGAGTATCTACACGTCCTCCCCCTCTCATTGATCCCGTGGGCCCTAGCCGAGGTCCCGGATCCACTGGAGTATCTACACGTCCAGTTACCACTACTGCATCATCAGGTACCAAATATCTATATTTTATATTCTGTAATTATTTTTAATTAATTATTTTTACTTATATTTATTGAATTGTTGTATGTGTATAAAATGTAATAAATAATATTTGGCTTACTCATTCATGGTACAGGCGGTAGCAGTCAGTTGAGAGTTTCTGATGACATTGATCCGACTATATGGCTAGTGACAGATGAAGTACCTGGTGGGCCGATAGATGGTAGCGTGATTCCTAGCTTCCTTGGGCATATTGCTTATCATTTCTGGCATGGATACAATAGACCCACATTGAAGATTTTTAAAGGCGAAAAGATTCTGAATAAGTTGAAGATGTGGTATAAAGATATGGATGATGATGTGAGAGGCAAGATTCGGGGGACTAGATTGGGTCACCTTCTTCATACATGAAGATATTGATCTTGGCTTAGTTCAGGCATTTGTTGAGAGGTGGCAGCCGGACACCAACTCATTTCATTTCCCGTTTGGGGAGATGACCATCATGATACATGATGTTTATCATATTTTGGGCATTGAGGTCGATGGAGAGTTGGTGTCAGGTACGTCCGACACAGATTTTTTGAGGAGACATGCAGCAGGGATACTTGGCATGGATATGAATGATTACAAATGGAGTCAGGGCGGTGTCTCTGATTCGTTCATCCTTGAGCGATGCGAGAAAGCGGACGAGAATATCCAGGTCTGTGCTTTCTTGTGGGTATTATTAGCCTCGACGTTGTTCATGGGCAAGAGTGGTGGGAGGTGCAGTGTTGCACTTGTACATGAGCTGATGGTTGGGATCGAGAATATGGGTTCATACTCGTGGGGCTTTGCTACGCTTGCGTTCCTATACCGTCAGTTAGGGATGGCTAGTAGGGCAATGTGCACTCAGTTAGGTGGTTATTTGACCCTACTGCAAGCCTGGATATACGAGTATTTTCCGATTTTCCGCCCCCAGGGAGGGCGAGTTACCCGTGGGGGTAATGACAAGCCCAGAGTACATGACTGGATACCGCCATCTTTTGCGGGGCCGACATCTGTGTCAGATCGTCTTTGTTAGGTTAGGGAGCGTCTCGACCGTTTCACCGAGTTAGAGGTACTTGATTGCTTTATTTGACTGTATTTCATTTTTATTTTTTGAAAATTATATTTACAAATAATCTAAATACTATTTTGCAGGTTAAGTGGGAGCCATTTGGACCTGGCCAACAAGGAATAGTTCCTAGGACTATCTATAGTGGGTGGATAATGTATAGGAACATGCAGGAGCCATACATGCCAGACAGATGTATACATCAGATTGGCTACGTACAGAGCATTCCTCGTTCGCCCATGTCCTCTGATGATGCATTCCGAGGACCCAAGACTACCCAGTACTTTTTACAGCATTCTGCTATTGACACACTCAGTACTTGGAGGAGATTCCCGGAGTCAGCGTGTCTTAATTTGACCAGATGGCGATACAATTATAACAGTGACATCGTAGGAGAGTGTGAGGATGGGTACCTTGAATGGTACAGGCAGTATTCACATCCATTTTTGCTGCCGACAACTGACCCATCTGCAGTCTCTACACCAGCTAAGAGCAGTCAGGATTATGTAAGTTGTATTTTTTATTTTTTGAGTTTTTGTAGATATACATTTCTATATTATAAATAGGTTTAACCTTTTTTGGATTTTGTGTTTTCAGTGGATGAATGAATTGAGGAAGCTGACCAGGGACCTGATTAGAAAGGTCAAAGTGTCCGATCGCAACCTGGCTGACGAATATGATGAGAAGCTGCAGGATACGATGATCCGTTATCATAAGGCCCCATGATCATTGACATTGTTGTATTTTTGGACTGGATTTGTTTGTTTTTCTCTTTCTTGGACTGCATTTTTTTTTTTTTTGATGGTATGATGGATTGTGTGTTATATATAAGTTAGCTTATTTGGTGTTCGTGTGGTAAGTTTTTTTCTTTATTGCCAACAAGGTTTGTTATTGCACAAATCATAAAAAAATAAACAAATTAGATAGTAGATAGTATCATTATCATCATCACAACAAACAAACCTACATGGATCTAATCTAAGAAACTAAGATCAATGTAATCATTATCATCCAAGGGCCGCATCCGGGTGAAGGAGACCAACCTATACCAATGTTCAATTCTAGGAAGAAGTGGTAATTCCGAACCAGTAATGCTAGGCTGATGTTCCTTAGTCCACCGATTATTAATTGGTGGAACTGGAAAGTCACCGTCCAAATTGATCCGAATGAAGTGCTTGTAAAGACCATGGTGACATACCCCAACCTCAAATGCCGGACATGTTGCCTCACCGCGTGTAGTGACAGGTAGTATAGTCCAACATGTAGAGTTTAGCGACTGGTTCTCTTCCCCTGCACCGTAATAGTACACAATTGCATTGTTCATAGTCGCAACTACGAACAAGTCCGTCACACACATCCAATGGCGCTCAGGTGCGAAATCTTGTCCACTCCACCGTATACGACGGACTTCTTCCTGTAAGGACGTCCTGCATTTACATATACAATTATTTGTGCAAAATACTGCCAAGTTCAGCAAACATCATAACATAGAAAATGAAAAGTATTTATACCCGTAGATTCGTTTGTACAGATGCCAATTCTGTTTTAGCTCGTTTGCCATTGCCTCTCTCGCCATCGGCCACTTCTCCTGGTTCAAAAACATGTTACTCGCGACTACGCGAAATCCACAATTGCCATCGGCACCAACATCAAGGTAACTGGTAATATATGGCCGAATGGGCCATGGAATGAGGTCGTAGCAACCATACTGTGAAATATCACTCGCAAAGATCTCTGTACATTACACGGAAATAATGTTATTTGGAACAATTGATAATAAATAAAGAATATTCTGAACAATTACTTCTTAACATGTACCTGTGGATGCATCTGTACGACCACCTGAAGATGAGGGGCGCTTCTTACTTGAATCACTAGTAACTGTGGTCGACTTTCCTTGCGCCTCGTCCCTGTAATCCCACAAATTAGGAGTTGCTTTTTTCTGTGGGGATTGTTCATGGGCAAGAGTGTTGGCCTCTGCTTTTTTTCTTTGATTTAGCCCCCTTAGGCCGCCCCTTCCTACTCTTGACCTCCTCGGGTTGTTTGAATCCACACTGGCCTGGATGCATAATATCGTGGAGAACCCTATTTACAGTACGTCGTACTGCCTTAGGACACTCGTTTAGCTCTTCCATCAACTGTCTGGTATAAAGGACCTCGTCATCCACATCGCTAGGAGCACTCGTACCAGCCTGTTCACCGATATTAAGGGTCGCCCAGAATGGGTGAATATGCTTAAGAGTTATCGATGTGCCGACATCTGCAGCTTTTTTGAGGGCGCACGCACATGGAATTCGACAAGTCCAGTACACCACATCGGTCATTGGTTTCTTCTTTCCACTCTTGCGCCTTCGACCACTCAGTGTTCAGCTTTTGCAAACAAGTATGTGAAACTTGACACTTCAAGCGGTTCAGTGGAATACCGCAATAATGGGTGCCAATTTTCTGTCTTGAGTACTCCAGTTTGTACCTGAATGTAGCCAATTACTGTAAAACATTCTACGTAAAATGCCATAAAAACAAAATAATTACTAAATATATTATAATAAATATAACTTCTAATATAATGGAATAGAACTTACCGTATTTTAGTTAGCTGACTCTGAATTTCCAAGTGCACCTTAGCCCAAAGTGTATCCAGGGACGCCTGGATGTTTCCAGCCAGGTTTTTAACTGCTTGTGCGCGCTCTCCACCCTACCTGTAGTAGTGTTGCCCATATGAAACACAGCATTCGTCCATGCCTTGACGAATTTGTAGTCAACCACTAGCCATGTCTTCTGGATATAAGTAAGAACTCTCGGAAAAGACTGCCAACGACGGTTTATTACGGCAACAGCTTTATTATACTCATCCTGGTTATTAGCTTCCACAACGTCTTTCCACAACCCATATGTAAAACCATTTGCAATCTTGGCATCAATTTTCAATTCCTTGTTGAGATGTCGCTTTACATTCTCATAAACGTGCCAAACACACAACAAGTGGCATGAATCTGGAAATACCATACCCAGCGGCGCCATCAACCCCGGTTCCCGATCAGTAACAATAACAGCCGGAGACAGATGACCAGGTAGCAAATCCCTAAACTATCTCAAAGCCCAATAATAACTGTCAGCAGTCTCGTCACTCAAGAGGGCGTATGCAATCAGGAAGTTCTGGTTGCACGGTGTCATCCCAATAAACTCAACCAACGGCATTTTGTACTTGTTCGTCTTGTATGTTGAGTCTATCCCGACGACCCAGAAATAACTGCAAAATAAATTGACAGCATCAGGATGTGCAAAAAATACACGAGTCAGCACACCTGTCTCCTAATTGCAATCTGTCATGATGATGTAACCATGATACTTGGCCACCGCTAGTGTCTTCGTCGCGACATCCATGACACTCGATTCACCCAATACCGGGAAACCCTCATTACGCAATTTCTTCCTAAAATTGTACACTTGCCATCTGTTAACTTTTTCATCAGGAAAGATCCTCTGAATCGCAGCCATGATCTGACACGGTCTGCACCCATCTTTGGATATATCCCGTATAAGCTGTTTCACTCCATCGCTAAGGCCCCTCGTGGGATGATCTTCGTCAAACAGCTCGTGGTTATGCATTCCAAACTCACCAGGATACACCCGAATGCGCCACTTCCCATCCACTGAGTGCACATATAACTTAAATTTACACCCAGTGATCTGTGCCTTCGAATCTGATGTGACATAGTATTCACCATCATCAACTGACACCTTTCCCCCTTTACAGCATCTCATCAGAACAACATTCTTCTTCTTACTAGAAACTACATTTATTAGCATACCATTTACCATGCCCATGCTTTTCACCCAAGCAACAGCATCATCCTTGTTTGCAAATTCCTCATCTGTAACAAATAATATACTATAATCTTGACCATCGCCACCAAAATCTTCTAAAGAATCTTGCAAATTAAACATAAAATTACAACAATAAAAAACTGCATCATAATAAATTAAATTAAACACATATTCCAATAATTTAAAAAAGTTATACAATTATAATAAATAATAAAAAAACATATATTTACAGTAAATAGATTAATTATTTACTAAATTAAATTTCCCAATAGCTACCTAATAAATATTAGCGATTAATTAAATAGATTAATTATTTACTAAATTAAATACTTATTCCACAAAATTCTTTAATTATTTAATTATTCCCCCCTAAATAAATATTATCTCTAATTAATTAAATCTAAATAGATAAATAAAATTCAACTAATTACATTACTTAACATAACTAATTAATTTAAGATATACAATAATAATATTCTTACTTAATTAAATTAACAAATCATGCAATAAATAAAAATATAATTCAACTAATTAATTTAAACTAATTAATTTACTTAACATAACTAATTAAATTTAATTAACATAACATGCAATAAATAAATATAATTAAACTAATTTAATTACTTAACATAACTAATTAAATTAACAAATAAATTAACATAACATGCATGAAATTAAAATTATTAAAAAAAATAAAAAAAAAAACCCAGTTGAACCGGGAACGCGCAACACACGCGTCCCGGTTGAACCAGGGACGCGCAATATACGCGTCCGGCCATTGAACCGGACGCGTATATTGCGCGTCTCGGGTTCAACCGGGACGTGTGTTGAACCCGTCCGGCCATTGAACCGGACGCGTTTATTGCCCGTTCCCGGTTCAACCGGGACGCGTATATTGCGCGTTCGGTTCGATTTTACCCGGTCCGGCCGCGCAATATACGCGTCCCGGTTGAACCGGGGACGCGCAATGTACGCGTCCGGTTCAATGGCCGGACGCGTTTCTTGCGCGTCTCTGGTTCAACCGGGACGGTTTTTTTGACCGGTTTGGTTATTTTTTAAGTTTTTTTTTTTTTACCTCTGAATTACTCATTTTCTTTCTCTCTCTACTGACAGGGGCAAAATCGTCAAAAAAATTTTGAGGTGGCTTTGAGTACTAATTTTGTTGGCTTCAAAAATCCATCCCCAATTAAAAAAAGAAAGTCCAAACCAGACAATCAATTCGGGACGAAAGGTGTAATAAATTAAAGACCTAAATTTTTGGAAACCTTGCCCTTAATAACGTTAATCCAAATCAACTGGAGATGAATTTAGGTGTGAAATGTATCTTGTTAAAACTTAAACACCTAATGGTTCATGTACAAGATAACAATCCTAATCATTCATATCGATTTTTATTCTTATAGAGAAACTCAACCATCATAAATTCATCCACTTTTGATAGCGCATCAACACCAAAAGAGACTTATTATCAACATTGTTTGGAATCTTTCCACAGTAGACACCCTATCAACAGAACACACACGAATAAGGGAGAAAAAAAAATTGATGAAATAAAATCAAACTTTGCGGGACAGCAAGAATAGATAGTGATTGATGAGACAGAAAATCGTAAGTCCTATTGGGAAAGAAAAATGTCAACTAAAACACCAGCATAACACCATGTGATTTTCATATATAAATATATGGCTATAATTATACCCGTTTGGAAGAAAATAATCACTTTTTGATAATGGCTGCTAATAGTTTCTTCTTCTGGGCGGCACTTGCCTTCGCTGTTGTTGTGGATTCATCTTCTTCCCCACTTTTCTGCTCCGCCTATGATCTTGACCCTTTGCAGGACTTCTGTGTTGCTGTTCCTGATCAAGTCTCAGCTGGTGAGTTACTACAATTTCATGCTTTACGCTTTTTAGCTCAATTTTCACTAAAGTAAATAATTATTATAATGTGACATACAATGTATTAATTACTTTGTAAGAGTAATTATTTTTTAACTTGAAATATATAATTCACTCTAAACATTTGCAACAGTGTTTGTAAATGGAAAGTTGTGCAAGAACCCGAAATTAGTCACTGTTGACGACTTTCTCGGCTTCGGCTTCCACCTTCCCGGAAAATTCGCCGCTCCAACGGGATTCTCCGTAACGGTAGGCGACGTCAATTCAATTCCAGGGCTGAACACACAAGGACTCACACTAATACGTGTCGATATCGAACCGAACGGAGTCGTGCCTCCGCACACCCACCCTCGCGCCACCGAGGTCATCGTCCTCCTGGAGGGAACCATCTACGCCGGCTTCGTTACTTCGAACCCGCCCGACGGATCGAAAAACCGTCTCTTCGCGAAGGTTTTGAAGGCTGGAGATATGTTTGTGTTCCCGATTGGGATGGTTCATTTTCAAAGGAATGTAGGGAAGACGAAAGCGATGGGGATCGTGGCGTTTAATAGCCAAAATCCTGGGATTATTTCAGTTGCGAATTCGGTTTTCGGGACGGAGCCACATATTTCTCCTGAACTTCTTACTAAATCGTTTCAGCTGGATAACAAAACCATTGATTATCTTTTCTCAAAGTTTTGAAAAGAAGCTAAAATTATTGTGTAGTCTCCGATATTTGTCTAATAATTCATGTTCTTTCTAAATGTTTCATCAGTTGCTTATCCAATACACACTTTTTATTTGTCGGTTAGCCATTTGCCCACATGTTGTTTAAAAACTTTAGGCGAAAGTCTGTGCTCTTCGTCCCACTCACGAGTCTCATGATCATGTATTCTTTATGTTCTACAAAAATATTTAAATTGTACTCCCTCCATCCCATAATTATTGTCCAATTTTACTAAAATGAAAAATTTTATTTTTAGTCAAACTTAACTATATTTTACCTTGAACAACTGGATATACCCCTACATAAGTAATTGTTTAACCACTAAGATTTTATGGATAATGTTTTTTACTAAGGACAAATGTGTAACTTGATCCATAAAAAGTCAAATTGGACAATAATTTTGGGACAAAAGTTTTTGGGCAAAGTGGACAATAATTATGAGACGGGGGGAGTATAATTTTAGTCATCTACATTAATATAAATGTATCCATTATATTTCTAACTATATTGGGTTGGGATAATTAGATGTACGCAGGTTTGCTCTTGTTTCCATAGTGATTTAAAATACATTGCGTCAATTAAAATATTAACTTTCAGCAAATTTTTTAATGGAAGAAACACCGAAATTTAATGGAGTCATATTGATTTAGTCCATTATAAATAAAAATAAAAAAATTGGAAGTACGGGAATTCATGTAATAGTACAATATTTAGTGCAATTCACAAAATTCTATGAGGAATCGTACATTACTTTTTTGGGCGTCAATGTATATCTGGTTATTTTTCTATTTTGAAGAGCGAGGTAAAGTTCCATGGGTATTACACGTAGAATAAAATGTGCGCCACAATGGATTGAAAAAAAAAGTATTTTGCTTAACGTTAATTAGTACTTATCTATCAAGAGTTGTATATTTTGCGTAAATAATATTGCAGGAGCGTAATAACCGCCACATATGGTACGCTACCATGGCAATGATGACATGATGATATTGCCCCAAACAGTTTTGCCTAACCTACATTAGCATTGACTTATTCAGCACAAAATTTCCCCTTTGCACTGACACGCGCACCACCAAGGCACCAAGAAGGATATTTATCCAGTTGTACATCTCACCGTTTCATTTAGGGGTTGGATTTTTACAGCCACCCAAATTAGTACTTGAAACCATCAATTTTAAAAAATTTCCTTTTTGCTCCTGTCATTCAGACCGAACCGGGCAAGTCATTCAGTCCGATTCACGTGAGAACGGACAAATTATTAATTTTTATTTTAATGTTAGTTTATTCACAGTATCATTACATCTTACATACCTCGTACTTTAAATATTATTAACAATATTTACACTTTAGTGCTTAAACTCTCGATTTTATATTTACTTGAAAATAAACAAGTAATTAATTTTTACTTGAAAAAATATTTAAGATTATTTGTTAAGTTAATTTATTTGAATTGGTATTAAAATATAAATTTTGCTTTAATCATTATTTTAAAGATAATTTTTAGTTAAAATAATAATTATACATTTATAATGAAAAATAATAATTGTACCACAAAGATTGTGACAAATATGTGTATAGATTAACTATTTTTTGTACTACAAAGATTGGTGATACTTAATGTAACTCAAATAATAAATTATTAATAAATTTAATGACCTAAAAACTAGATTAATTTACAACAAAAAATCTAAAAATTAAAAAAATAGCAATGAATCCGATTGATATTTTTTAATTTTTAGAATTTTTAAAACAACAAATATTGCTATTTTTTAATTACAAAAGAAATAAAAAAAACAAAAAATTTTAAAAATTAAAAAAAAGGGCATGGCCGGTCCGGTTCACCATATCGGACCGAACCGGGACCGGCCGAGCAATCCACTCGTCCTGGTTTAACTCGGGACGCGCAATGAACGCGTTCGGGCAAACAAGAGGACGGGTTCCTTTCCCGTCCCCGGTTAACCCGGGACGGGTGGACCGCCCGGTCGGTCAAATTTTTTTAAAAAAAAATTTCAATTTTTTTAATTTTCTTTCTAGTCAAATTATTTGATTTGAAAAAATTATAAGGGTAAAATGGTTCAATTTTAAAATATGTGGCTTCAAGTAGTAAAGGTGATACCTTTGAAAATAAACACCCTTCATTTATACTCCATCCTCTCTCAAAATTACAAATTTTAAGACAATCATTTCGAAATAAAAATATTTCTTAAAATTGAATGTGTGCATAGGCTTAGGTTTGTTCAGTGAAATATACTTGCATCAAACTCCATTATCTGTGTAGAATCAAATTATATGATAAACATGTCTTTCTTTAATCTTATTTATTTTCATGAAATTAGAGCATCTACCGGGAGTCCCAAATTCATCAAAAGGTGAAAAAGATTTAAGCGAGAGCAATCCAATTTGAGCAAGTATATATTACAAAAAACAAAATTGAATTATGATATAGAAATGTTTCATCTCCTTGAATTTTGTAATTTCTTTCTTGATTATAATCGACTATATATTTAAACGTAAATAATATGTTTGATTGATTTTTCATTCTTTGCTTGTTTGAGAAGATGTAATAGTCCATCTGTTCTACAAAAATAGCCTAAATAATAAATTGTAGATTGTATTAAAAACAACACAGTTTACAATTTACAATGTGGATTATTTTTATGAACTCACCTTATAGATGAAATGAATACCTCTTAAATCCAATTTGAATCGTGTATTGATATTGCTTCTAGTAGTAAGAAAATGGGTAAATATTGGATACGTGTTTAGTTGTTTTCCTATTGCACCGTCTTAATCAAAGTATTCCTTCCTCCATCGTTGTGGAATAGGTATATGCATGTCTCTTGCTTTCGAGCTTCAAAACAAGTTCAAAATAAAAGGAAAAATTATGAACAAAAAGTAAATTATCATCAATTGATCGAGAAAGGAAACACCAGACACCAAAGAAATAAAACATCTCACTAGCTTAAAATTTTATTTATTACTGTTGAAGTTAAGAGAGCTTATCTATTGTCTCCATAATTAATGCTAAACTCCAAAAAGTTCTTAGGCTCTGTTTGGTTGGATTGAATTAGACCCATGAAATGGAATTGGGGCCTTCAATTCCAATTCTTGTGTTTGGCACATAAAAATAAAAGTGGAAGAATTGTAATTATGATTCAAGATGTGGCTCAATTCTTTATTTTCAATTCTTTTGTGAGAGCAAATAATTGCAATTCGAATCTTATAGACTTCTTTTCAAAAAGAAACTTCGCGGTTCAAAGAACGGGTCGTTTTCGGGTTATAAAAAAATGGGTTGCTCCTTCCCTTTTGATGTGTGTGTGTGTGTTTTTTTATATTTATTTTTATTTTATTTTTTCCCCTTCCTTTAGGGCCCAGCTCCAGCACAAATTTTGGTTTAAAATCCCCTAAGTTAAGTCCAACGATTTTTTTCTTTTCCTTTTTCATCGCATTCCTGGTTTTTCTTATTCTTTTATTTGATAAATATAGTATTTATCAATTTGATAGTTATCAAGAGGCTATCCATCTATCAAAATATTTTTTAATATATGTATATATATAAAACTAGACCTAGACTTTATTGAACAAAATTAATAAGTGATTATATTAGTTTGCATTAATTGTTTTTAGGAAAATGATATGTTTAATTATATATTTATCCTTAATTAATAAGTACAAATGTTTATTGAAGGGTTTGTATCTGTCTTTTTATAAGTCACTATCCCATTTAATCATAAATTCTCGTTATTCTATTATTGTTGTTCTTTTAATTAATTATGTGATGGCACCGTAAATATGTAAAATTTTCATATATTTGTTTAAAGAAGTCATTCCACAAGTGCCAGTATGTTATATTTATATAAATTTGAACTATACATGGCTTTTTTTTTACTACAAGTCATGTAAGTTTTCATTAATTTTAGCTATATATTTTCATCTACAATTATATACTAAAATATATATAATTTTATGCATATTTAAATTAATTTCAATCCACATATCAATGAATACAACAACATAAACTGACTTTATATTGAATACAATATTTCCTAATGCAAAATACCAAAAATTCAAAAACAATATTAAAAAATAAAAAATAAAAGAGGAAAACAATGGATTACTACTTTTTACTTGTTTTTATATTAATAATTCTTGCATAATTATTTTTCTCCATACCTGTTTATACACAATAAATTAAAATTTTAATATAATACATTAAATAAAAAAGTGTATTTTCTTAAGAAAAATAAGTAAAAGTTGTATGAATTAGATAACACATAAGTAAAAGTCATTCCAATATATATGCACATGATAATTTTTATTTTATTTTATATATATATGTGATAAATTAGTTTGGTATAAGAAATTAAGTAATTTTATTATTCTTTTTTTGAATTGAAGTATAAAATATATATGATAATTAGATTATAACAAACTAATTCTAATTCTAGTGAATATAAATTTCAATGCATCCAAACACAAAAATTGGTATTAGAACAACAATTCTTAGTAATTCTTAAGATCTTCCAAACAAAGGAATTAAGATTGAGTTACAATTTCAATATTACATTTCGAATTCAATATAATTATAATATTAATTCAATTCCAATTCAATCTAACCAAACGGAGCCTTAAAAATATTGTAATGCTAATTATATGAAGGAATGAACTTTGACGAAAACAAATCAAAATCTCTAAAACTATCGCAAATAAACAATGAAGTAAAATTGGAAATAGCATTAACTTTTTAACTAATTAGCTTGTAAAAACAGTTTAAAAAGAATTCTTTTCAAACTGTTTTTACAAGCAGGGGCACTCAACTTTTGGATGTTTCAAAATTCAAAGGGATTTGGACACTTCAAAATGTAGCCACAAAACCATCATTAAATCTAGAAAAAAAAAGAAAAAAAGAGCACTGATCTAATCAACTTCTCAATCGAAATCAAAATGAAAGTTGCCATTTCATAACAATTTAATCGAGTAGAACTTCAAACTGATTATTACAACCAAGAAACTGTAGAAATCCTAGTAAAACGGGGACGCGAAAGGGTCATATGTAGATGAAAAGGGAACATTTCCAATTCCAATTCCAGCCAAAGAGTTGTCTAGATAGTTTGATGGTGCAACATCAATTCCAACTAATCCAACTTGCTCATTTGGAAATCCTGAAATTTGAGCATCGACGCTGCTAAGAACAGCAATCTCTGCTTGAATTTTCGAAATTTCGCGTTGCGCTTCACAAATTTGATGGTTTAAGGATGTTATGATTCCAACACATCCATAAACAGGATCTTTGATCCGACAATAAGCTTCGTAGTACATGGCGTTTGCAGCTTCAGCCCTTAGGTGCACTGGAACTTGCTGTTTGGTTAGCCAGAAATAAGAAACAGAGAAAAAAAAAAATCAATCATGAATTGGATTTCGTTTCATTTTGATTTAATACATAATAAAAAAAACCATATAAAAATGTTACGCTAAAAACGTAATAGTACCTGAAGCATCTTGGCAACATTGCTAGTACCATAGATTTTGTGGACATAATAAAACCTTTGAGGATTATTTGGAGGAAAATAGGGTGAAAGAATGCAATCCGAAGGGCATCTCCTCCTTAAATACTTACAGCCCGCACATCTTCTTGATGAATTCATTTTGTCTTAGAGACAAAATCTGCAGAATATATCACAAAATTTAGTCTACCTTTTCTTTCTCAAACCAAAAGATTGTCACAATCTTGTAAAAGATGTGCTATAATTTTCTAAGGATTTTTTTTCTTTTGGTAGTATTTATGTTAGATAGGTAACGGCTAACTCCTTTAATTGCTTTTCAAAATGGTGTCATTACAGAAGGAAAGTTACCAGTAAATCTATTTCTTGTGGTGTATAACATGAGCTAAATTTAGAGGTTAATATACATCGTAAGAAATTAAGGGTCCAGTTCTTATTGGACTACCACATTACAAACTATTTTTCTTTCCATATATACACCGTGATGCAATCGATTTCCTCCATCAAGGACTATATTTATTTTCTTTTCCTTTTGTAATTTTTGAATGATTTTGAGGCTCTTTGACAAGAGGTCTTAATAAAAAGGAACAACTATTCGAATTTCAAAAATATAATGACTGAAAAAATGACAGCAATATTTTTTTTTACCTAAAACAGTGGCAGCAATGTCCGAGTGGTTTTTGTGACAATGCGGAAGTAAAAAAGTAAGGCCAACAAAACAATTCGACAAAAGTTCGGAACAGAATCACGTTGTAATTGATTTTTTCGTGTTGGTATTTATTGTTAATTGATCTAATATTTCTTAACAGCTACAGTGATAATCTTTCTGCAAGAAGACAATTGAAGGATTCTTAATGAAAAATTATATAACTCGTGAAAATGTACACTAAAATAGGGTAGTGATTGATTAAATTGGTTTATATATAAAGATAATTATATATTACTTTTATTTCATAGTGCACTTTATTGCATTCTTTCCATTTTAGAAATATAGTCTATATATCTGTGTATCCCTATATCTATCAATATAAAAGGAGAGTTCTCAATCGGACACATGGCGTAAAATTAGATAGGTTAATCCACATGACAAAAAATTAGATAGCTAAGTCCACATGTCGCAACCACAACACTCTATCATTTAACGGTAATTTTTTTAAGTTAAAATTATAAGTTTGTAGATAACACTAAATTAACTAAAATATAATCTTTTAAAGGTAAATTTGAATGATACTTCTTTAATTCCTTGGGCTCAATTTAATTAATTAACTATCACCTGGTTGTGCTTTCTCTTCAACATGCACTCGATCAGCCCAAAAGTCCAAAATAAAGTGGCCAAACACAATTAATCAATTATCACTTCAATGATTATTGTTGTTTATGTGTTGTGTAAAAATTACAAAAGAAATACAATACAATAATAATAATATTAATGATATAATTATATAATAATTGGCAAACTTTTTACAATTTAATTTATAATATAATATAATAAATAATTACTAATAAATTAATCTAATAATATAATATGTTAATAATATTTTTTCTATATGATATAGTGGTAGAATCAGTTAACATTATGGCGATAAAACAAAACCTAGAGAGGGAAAGAAAAGCATATTGGGATATTGAAAAAGAATAAAAGTTATTGTGAGAGACAAACAGTAGAAAAAAAAGTATTTTGAGATATTCAAAATAATTATATGGATAAAAAAACATGTAGAGAATAAGAAAAATATGAAAAATTGGAACTACGATAATAGTGAAAAATGAAATTAATCATATCAAATTTTTCAAGAAATGAAACTTTAAAGGAAAGTTATCAAATTTAGAAAGAAAAAAAAAAGCTAAAGACTATGCTATCAAGATAACTAAATGAAGTAAACACTATATTACAGAAAATAAAGAAACTAAATTATATGAAGTAAACAAAATTTTCTATACTAAATATATAGAAAATTTAGTATTCAAACTTCTAAAAAAAAGGTTGCAAGAAAATATATAGAAAATGAAGTAAACACTATATTATATGAAAAATATACGAACAAACATCTAAGAAACGTTGCAAAAGATATAAAAAGATGAAAAATAAAGATAATTATATGGAAAGAAATAATGACAAAATTTTCTATTATATGGAGAGTTTAAAAGATAAGACATGTGTCGAAATATTTAAAGAAAAATATGTACGGTATTTCTCTCTCTAAACATGCTGACGTTAGAAATCCCCTCGACTCTCTCTTCGCATATGTCCTAAATCGTATGCCAGAGATGGCCAAAGGGAGAGGTAGAGGTGGCGCTTTGACGAAGGAACCGATGAAATCAAGCGGGAAAGAGAGCGAAAGATTGATATTAGGACGAATCGAAGGAAATCGAAAGGATGGGGGGAAGCACGAACAAACGATCGAGAAGGGGGAAAGCTGGGAGTGCAGGTTCGCGATGTCACAAAGAGCTTGGATGATGCACATAGTGATTTGATAAACGCCAACTCCAAGGTGCAACATGTAAGTACTCCAAATTTAAATGAATTGATTGGTAGTAGCTCTGCGATAGAGTATGAATTGGGGAATAACAAAGGGAAGGGGGTTAATCATGATGGACGGGAGACTGAGAGGGTTGTGGAGGGGGTTTGGGCTTCCTTTAATTTGAAATAATTGAAACTTCAAAGTCCAGAATTGAACTATGTAGAGCCAGTAGTTGTTGAGGAAGAAGAAGTTGCCGTTATAACTATGCAGGATGTAGAAAATGTAATTGATTATTGGAAAAATTCGATGGTTTGTTTTGTATTAGGAATTAATCTTCCTTACCAGATTATGAATAAATTTTTGCATCGTGTTTGGGGTAAGTTGGGTGTAGAAAAGATTCTCAGAAGAGATGAGGGCTATTACATTGTTCAATTGAAGAATGCATTGGCAAAGAAAGAGGCATTAAATTCCACTCATCATTATTTCAGTAAGCCACTTATTGTGAAAGAATGGTATATTCAGAAAGGGTTTAAGTGTGAGGATATTTCCAGTGTCCCAATCTGGATACAATTACCAAATTTGGAACTGAAGTACTGCAGTCCTAGTACCTTGAGCAAAATGTTAAGCCTTATAGAGAAGCCGAAGTAGATGGATGAAACGACGTGCCATAAAATGAGAGCTAGTTTTGCAAGAGTATTAGTAGAAATGGAGATCAAGGAGAATCTGGCTGAAAGTTTCAAATTTGTGGATGAGAATGGGTTGCTACAGGAGCAGAGGATAGTGTATGAGTGGAGGCCAACCATGTGTACACAATGTAAGGGCTATGGACATTCGAAAAACAAATGCAAAACACCAGCGAAACTAGGTTGGCAATAGAAATGTCAAGAAGAAACAGCAACTGTAGAGAAGAAAGAGCAAGTGGAAGTAGGGCAGAGTAGTCGTGCTAAGCAACTGGCAAAGAAATCCAAATCACGGACAATGGGGAGTTGAAAAAGGATAATGGTAAAGGGATGAATAAAGTTCAGAAGGATCAGAAGATAAAAGGGGTTAAAAGGAATGTTGAAAAACAGGGGGATTGTCAGGTTGAAAGTAACAACATGCAAGGAGGGGGTAGAGGGACTAGAATGGTGCTGAGGAGACAGACTACAACAAAAAGGGTTATTGGAAAAATTAGGTGGTTTGTTTATGTTAGGAATTAATCTTCCTTACCAAATTATGAATAAATTTTTGCATCGTGATTGGGGTAAGTTATGGGTAGATGGTGGAGGTATTATGGTTGGATGGATAATGCATCTCAGGGCAGAAGGGAAGGATTATGGTAATATGGAGGAGAACTGATTTTGATGTGGAGAATGTAACTATAGAGGACCAGTATATGCATTGTAGAGTGAAGGATAAGGTGGAAAATCGTGAGTTCTTAATGACAGTAGTGTATGAAAAAAAATTTACAGAGTGAGAGATCTAGATTATGACTGAGTCTAATGTAGTTGCAGTAGAATACCCTCTCATGGATTGTGGGAGGGGATTTCAACTGTATTCTGAAGAAAGAGGAGAAAATTGGAGGGGTGGGATTTAATAAACGAGAGATGTTTGCTCACCCAACACACTTTGTTTTTATTGAATTTGTGTAAGTGTAGGAATATGGCAAGTTCATTCTCGCAACACCACTCGAAAATATCTTGAACCAGGTCCGGTTAATTAAGAGTTGTTATATATGCAAGATTACCATAGGTCTAAAGTTGTCCTTGAAGATATAGCTCCAAAAATTAGGTCGAAAAGTTTGAAATGTAGGAGATTTGATCACCGATTCTGGGAGGCTGTAAAAGACGCCCCTAAACCTGTAATAGATAGGATTACCCTAGCCGGTTTTGGGAGAATCTTGAAAATTGGGGAAATTACCCTCGACCATGCAGTAATAACTGCCTTGGTGGAACGGTGGCATCCTGAGACCCATACGTTCCATTTCTATGTTGGCGAGACCACAATCACCCTCCAGGATGTTGAGGTGTTGTTTGGGCTCCGCGTGGATGGTCCCGCCGCCTTGGGGAGAACAATCGGTATTGATAGGGCTCAGTGGATTGAATATTGTTACAATTTGTGTCGTTTTGCTCCTAGCGCTGCCCATTTCAAAGGTTTTAAGATATATGCGGAACCCCTTGAAGCCGAGCTGAAACGCAAACTGCCAGCAGACTTACCTGATGATGATGAAGCTTATGACAAGAGGGCTCGGGCTTTTATTCTATATTTATTGGCTTCCTTCTTGTTCGCAGATAAAATCAGAAACATGATATCTCTGTGCTATTTGATACACGTTCAAGATTTAGAGTCATGTGGTCCGCTTGATTGGGGTTCAGCAGTCTTGGCATTTTTGTATAATGGCCTGTGTAATGCATGTTAATTCGGCCATAATGACGTGAGCGGCTGCACTGTATTGGCGTGAGTATGCTTTGGTATTTTGATTTTGATTTTTTTAGCTATTGTTATTCTTAAATTTAGTGTTGTTAACTGTTACAGGTTTGGGCTTCGGAGCGCATTCCAAAGATTCAACCCATCAAGAACGTCGTGCCTTGTTATCCTATTATGGATCTGGAAGCGCCATTAATTCATAGGTAAAGCATTTTCACGTGAAAATTTCTTGTATTTAACTTTTTATCTAATTTTTTTTCTATTTCCTCACCACTACATGTATCTTGTGCCTAAATAGGTGGAATTGCCCGCTCTCTTATGCAAATGTCCCCAAGGGTTCTTTACCTCCGTTCAGGGATCAATTAGCTCTTATAAGGGATGGTGATGTAAGTAATTTTTTTCTCATTGTCATGGATTAATTATTTATTTATTGTTTTGTTATTATTTTTTCTAAACTAACTCAGGGATGTTTGGTGCATGGTTTTATTTTTATGGATTTCGGTTTCTTAGTTGATTTTTGTGGGTTGTGTGATACTAGAAAGGATTATTTATTGTTATTTATATGAGATACTACTATTTCATGAAACGCTTTGCTCGCCATTAGTCTTCTTCACAGGGCTGCCTTTTTTAGTTGGAAGAGTTTGCTTTGTCCTATATTCAGCCATTTTATGCTATTAGCGTTGCCTATTGATTTTTGCATTTAAGATCTGCTTGTTGTTTTTCATTTTATGCAGTTTCTGTGGGTGCCTTACACTCCTTTCCACTAGAAGCTTCCCGCTTTCTGTAAGTGGGGAAGTCATGTTTAGAAAACGAGGACTTGGATTTTCTTCCAATCCGTTAGGGAACCTCATGAGCCCAACCGGGTTTTGCGACAGTTTAATTGTTGGCAAACTCAGCCTGAAAACCCATTGATCAGTCGCGATATTAAGGTTTGGAGGGCTATACACAAAGAAAATAAGGGGACTGGCAAATCAGGCAAGGGATGGAAGGCCTTTCATGATGATGTCAACCCGCATTAGGATAATAGGATGTCTAATATGGTAGAAGGTGAAGAAATAACAGAGGGCCTGCAGCCTCAAGCTGTCACTGATCACCTCCCTTGGTTTCATAGGCGAACTGTGATACTCATCAGTGATCCGGAGAAATACGGGTACGGGACTCAGGGCTATCAGCCATCTTCAGCACGCGAAATTTTATATGTAAGTATTTCAGTAAATTTTACTTATTAATTACTTATATTTATTTTTATTACTAACCAAATAAATAAAAATTTCATATTACAATTTCATTTTTGTAGGCCGACACCCTCAACGATATGTATCACATTGTTGATAAGTATCATACCAAGTACCCGACCAGAGACCGTGCCCTTAATGCAATGATTGAGGAGGTATTCAATAGCTCCTTCACTTCCCTGACTATTGGTCCTGACGCTTTGAACACCGTGTCTAGTCAGAGACTTGTAGAAAGTCAATCGACTCTATCCCAACAGCCACAACCCCCTCAAAAGAAATCTCCCAAAAGAACATTGGAGGTGGAAGAAAGAAACGCATGCCTCATCCCTTACAAACCGAGCGCGGATCGGAGAATTGTTCCATTTCGTTATCCCATGATAGTCGACGAGGAAGGACATGCTGAGGAAGAGAGCGAGGAAGAGACTACACCCCCTTGTAAAGAATCCTCCCAAAAAAAAAAAAAAAGCATAGCGGATGGGCTCTAGGAAGCGTACAAAAACCATGTTGTATATTCCGCCTTGAATTCGATTGGAAGCGCAACATTTTACCTTTTATTTTGAACTTGCTTAGGGTTTGGATTTTGCTTTGTAATTTGAACGTCTTTAGGGTATGGAGTTTTAATTTTTAGCTCTTCTATGTTTTTAAGACAACTATTATGTTTAAATTAGTATGTGATTTCGTTTTGTGCTATTTTGTGTTGATTTTTTTGATAAAGTCTGGTTTCCTGCTGTTTGGCACAAGTTTGGACTGGCTAAAACGAAGTCCACTTTTTTTTTAAAGTGTTCTCTTTAAATTGGATTCTGAATATCCGATTTACGTCTCCAGGCAGACATCGGATTCTCGACATCCGATTTCATGTAAAACGGATTTTCTAATTTCGATTTATAATTTTTTTATTTCCCGAAATAATTTTAAATTCCTTTCTTAAAATAATATTTTATTGCTTGAAAATAAGATTCCTGAAATCTGATTTAATGCCAAGATGTCATTAAAATATGATTAGTTTCTAATCAAATGAAAGTCAGATTTAAAGAATCCGGTTTATTAGAAATTCAGATTTTAATAATCCGACATGCCTATTTCTGGCAACTCCGCCCCCTGATGCGTAATTCTGTCTTCTCAGGTTTGGGGAGCATTTTTTTGGGCAAAAACTGTTGGAGTTATTTTCAATATATTGTAGGGACACAATTAATAAAATTGTGCCTATTGGGTGTTTTCAATATATTGTAAAGACACAACTAATAGGTTGTGCCTATGGACTCCATATAAAAAGACATTAACTAAAAGTTATGTCTAGACCATAACCAAGGGTTACGTCTAATCCTCAAGAGTTTCTTCTAACTTTATAAATATGGATCATTTCGATGCTTTTAGTGTACAATGAAATCACCAAATACTTGGAATATTTTCAATGACATTTCTTATCCTTGTATCAGGTTGTTGGTTCACTTAAGTGCATAGTGAAACAACATGATCTCCATTTTATCTCATAGGGAATTCACCTAGACAATTGCACTATATAGTGGGCGAATTTAGCCTAAAGGAAAACAAGTTTACTTGTGAATTGGAGACAAAACTTTTTTTTGTCCTAACCATAAATTCTTCCTCTTGTTCTTTGATCTAGTGCAGCCATTGTTGTCCACTATTCTTGAAATAGATTTTCAACAATCTTTAGGCTAAATTTTCTTGTTAAACAATGGCTAGTACTTGAAGAATCAAGCAAGGATATTTTCGTTGCACACGAAAATGGTAGAAATGTTGCAGATCATTGGATTTAATTAAAAGGGCAATGATAGGATACAATGGACCTCGTCATCAAAATAAGAATTATATTTACTTGTGAATTGTGACATTTTAAGTTCAAGGTATGTATATATTTGATGAATACATGAACATAGTGATGAGATCTATGCCTGAGTGGAACATGGTTGTAGAACTCATGAACTTTTGCATGTAAAAGAAATTTACTATGCATTATTTGTTGATTGCCCAAATGTGTGGTTTCTGTCAAAATAAAATACTTAATTAATGTGATGATTAATTAAGAAAATATATGTCATAAAAGGTTTGATAGAGAATTTGGTCATGTTTTTATCATACTTTGAAATGGAAATGCAAAATTGGCATTTGATATGGCAATAGTGCTTTGAGTGCATGTTATAAATTTTTATAAAGTCGAAATCTGTTGGAATTTATTCGGTATTTTGTTTGGCTTTGTCGACTTGTTGGTTGACTAGAGTAAAATTGACATAGAAGTTGTCGTTCGTTGATATGTCTGACTATTTGGCTTTGTTGACTTGTTCGTCCATAGAATTAAAGTTGATAGAAAAGTCAACATCCGTTAAAGTGTTTGACTGTTTGGCCTCGTCGACTTAGTCGTCGCCTGGATAAAGTCGACAGAAAAGTCAACTACCGAAACCTAAGAAAATCAAAATAAAATAAAATAAAATAAATTCTTGTGTGCAGAATTTTCGTGAGTGCATCACATATTAATTATTTAATTTTGGGTTAATCAAATAAAGAACTTTGATCCCAATAAAGTGCTAATTTCGTGTATTTGTGTTTGTTACATGGAATATTTAATTGCATAAATGAATTTACAATTTATATGATAAATTCATGTGATACATAGTATGACAATAGTGATATAGTTATGAATTTATATAATATGTGTTAATATATGATTTGAAATTCATGTCTTACTATATGTTTGAGTTGTTTATGTCAATACTTTAAAGTTTCCATGAGATCTCAAAGAAAAAAGGAGATATATATGTTTGAAAACTTGGAACTCTTTATATATAATAAAAGAGTTTGAAGAGAATGAAAAATTCTCTATTAAAGTTAAAAAGGAGAATGATCCTTGACCTAAGTCCACATTGTGGAAAATGAACAAAGCATCAAGTCCATGCTCGAAATCATATTAACTAAAATAACAATGAATCAGGTCTTAGGAAAGCTATCATATTGTAACAAAGAATGACACTAAGAGCTCAAGTGTAAAATGCTTGTAACAAGAGAAATGGAGCTAATTTTTTCAGGAATATGAAGAAAGAAATCGTGACATGGTGATTTCAAAACTTCATATTAGGGAAGATGATTTCATTGTTGGGTTGATTACGAAGTTTGAAAGAACAGACTGGTTCTTCAATTTCCTAAATCTGATCATATTAATTAACAGTTTTGATGCATTATTATTTAAATTGTGATCACAAGATGAGTTAATGAACTCACGTTAAGAATTAAAATTCTTAACAAGATTTGAGTCAATAGACTCGTGTGAAGAGATGATCCTTAAAATTTGAGTTAACAAACTCATAAGTAAGGGCTAAATATTGAAAAACATTTGGTCTAAAGACTGAATGACTTAAAGGGATATGTGTAAAGTCCAGAAATGATTACTTGCATTGGAATCTCAATTCAACGCTAGTAAATACTCTAGTCTTGAATTCAATGAGCGATAGTACAATGTACAAGTAATTGAGCATTACAATATTTATCCCAAAGTAGTTAGTGTTGTATATTTCCCGTTGGGTATCAGGTTGAGAATTGACTCTTAACAAACTCTTGTAAATGCTAAAATGGCGGGAGCATTAAGAAGTTTGCCTATATGAATGTCGGACCAGGCATCCACAAAGTTTGGAACTTGGCTTTGTTAACATTCGTGAAGAGATATGGGTACAAGACCTTACGTACCATACGCACTGGTAAGGTGCAGGCAAGTTGAGGAGAAAGAAACCTATGTGTGTTGACAATAGTGGCTTGTAACATGTACGCACGGTTCAAAGTTGGTCTACCGAGTTGTACTACAAGTTATGAAATCGACACTAACGTAGTGGTTCAAGTCTAACAACACCATTATTTTATGCATGGGTTTTGCTGGAATTATTCTGGATCCATTTAAAAATCATTTTCAATATATTGAAAATGGCGGGAGATTGTTGGAGTTATTTTCAATATATTGTAAGGACACAATTAATAAAATTGTGCCTATTGGATGTTTTCAATATATTGTAAAGACACAACTAATAGGTTGTGCCTATGGACTCCATATAAAAAGACATTAACTAAAAGTTATGTCTAGGACCATAACCAAGGGTTACGTCTAATCCTCAAGAGTTTCTTCTAACTTTATAAATATGGATCATTTCGATGCTTTTAGTGTACAATGAAATCACCAAATACTTGGAATATTTTCAATGACATTTCTTATCCTTGTATCAGGTTGTTGGTTCACTTAAGTGCATAGTGAAACAACATGATCTCCATTTTATCTCATAGGGAATTCACCTAGACAATTGCACTATATAGTGGGCGAATTTAGCCTAAAGGAAAACAAGTTTACTTGTGACTTGGAGACAAAACTTTTTTTTGTCCTAACCATAAATTCTTCCTCTTGTTCTTTGATCTAGTACAACCATTGTTGTTCACTATTCTTGAAGTAACAAAAACTCCAATAGACAGCATCAATAGCTGTTCTCCAATAAACGGAACAATGTGGACTGGGATAGAAGCCATAGTTACCTGACGTCTAGTCTGCGGAAAATCAAAATCCTAATGCATGTTAGGGGGACATTAAAAAGGAAGCTTCATAGCTTGAAACCCATGCTTAAAATCCAGATAATATCAATGTAATTGAACAGAATTCGTTCTTTTTTCTTTTCTTTTTTTTTTCTTTTGAAAGAAGAACAACATTCATTCTAATTTCAGTTCACATCAGGTTGGACATGAACAATAAACCATCACGATAGAAATGCCTAAAATTCAAAACCCATACAAGTATTTGGGTAATTACACAAAACCCAACCCAAATTTATATCAATATCTGAAGCAGCACAGCTAAACAACTCACAGTCACGAATAAATTTACTAATTCAACCGGATTCTAAATACTTCATGCTATAGAAATTTTCAAAATATGTACACAAAGAACGAAAAAGATAACAACAGGCTTGAAGTTTTCTTCCTCAGTGATTAAAGAAAAATAAATCGATACAAATAACCACAAAACATGAAGAAATTATAATGATTGGACACAAGAACAAACGGACAACAACAAACATGTATTTTGTTTGGGCAAAATTCCAATTGAAAAAATTACAACCTTCAATTGATTGAAAAAAGCCCATATCAATGAGCAAAAAGAAAGAAGTTTGAACCTCTCTCCTAGATATCGGATGGAGAAAGCTCACCTATATCCGGTTTCCGGCAGATTCTTTCCCGTAAACGCCGATGTTGCATGTAAATGTGTGCTTTCCCAGTGTATATATAGTTTCCTTATGGAAGAAAATAATGATTTGGTCCCTCTTAGTTTCTTCACTTTACAATTAGCCCCTCTATTTTAACAATAATGTGAAGAAAGCATTAAACAAATAGTAAATATTGCGGATAAAATGTAAATGTTTGCTTTCTCAGTTAATGGATTCCTTATGGGAGAAAATAAGGAATTGGTGCCTTTAATTATCCAACTATTTTAATAATCATAACTATTTTTAGTGCAAGCTAGTATTTGTTCCGTACTTTACACGAGTAAAATGGTATATATAGCGCGTTTTTTTAGGACCAGATTCGATGTAGACACCACATACTGATGGGATATATTCAAACTCTATTAGGAACAAGAAACTGGATTTGTTGGAGAGAAGCTTAAAAATTGAAACTAACTTTTCAAATCGAGTTGGGTAGCTTCCACGAACTCCATAGAATGATGTATTCCTTATGGGAGAAAATAAGGAATTGGAGCCTTTAATTATCCACCTATTTTAATATTCATAACTATTTTTAGTGCAAGCTAGTATTTGTTCCGTACTTTACACGAGTAAAATAGTATATATAGCGCGTTTTTTTAGGACCAGATTTGATGTAGATACCACATACTGATGGGATATATTCACACTCTATTAGGAAAAAGATACTAGATTTGTTGGAGAGAAGCTTAAAAATTGAAACTAACTTTTGAAATCAAGTTGGACAGCTTCCACGAACTCCATAGAATGATGTATTTTGTAGTATATTTAAGAAAATAACTTATGTAATCTAAGGTTAGTAAGGGAGGTAGACTAGATACTAAGGGTATGTTTGTTTCGTTTTTTTAGTGTGTGTTTTTAGGTGTTTTTTGTATTAGAAATATAAAAAAGTGTATTGAAAATGTAAAAAGGTATGTTGGGATTGGACAGTTAATAATATAATAATTTAAAAAAAACCATCTAAAAATTGAAACAAACAAAGCCTAAATTTTCCTCTTAGATTTTATGAAACACGATATTGTGAATGTGATTCTATATTTTGTAACTCATCTTTAAGATGTCTCGCGTTCGAAATTTATCATAGCAGCGAGAGTGTTAAAAAATTGTTATCATTATTATTATTATTATTATTTCAAAAAAAAAAAAAGAAAGAAAGAAAAGCTCTTTATGTGGACACATATTGAAAGATTTTTATCTTTTAAGAAAACATATGAGATAATCTTCTAAGTTTAAGGGCTTGAATGCAATAATACTTCATTTTAAGGTCCATTGGGAATTTAACAGAAAATGAAACTACAAACTATCCTGTGAGCAGTGTAATAAGTACAAAGGGAATAATAGTGTATACATCCCAACGTTTATACCCTGCTAGCGAATTCATCCAAAAGTTTTAGAATTGGTTAATTACGTCCCAAGATTATCAAAATTGAGTAGATCCATCCCATGACCTGCAAACTAACAAAAGTGACCTGGTATAATAGGCAGATTCATTTGGATTCCATATTTAACATTTTTACTTCTGTTTTTTTTTTTTGAAATTTTTAATTTTTTTTAGTTTATTGAAACAAAAACAAATTTTATAAATAGAGAAACTAAAAACTTTAATTTATTTGTACTGAATCTAATTTATTTTATAATATTCATCTTAATTTTTCGATAAAACTTAAAGAAACTTTCCAAAAAAAATTCTTTATTTTGAGCGAAAAATAGAATGATTATGCATTTACACACACACACATATATACATTTATATATATCTTGTATTCAAAAATTAATTAATTTTGAGTTTATCCAAAATTTTAAATTATTTCATTTGTGATGCATAAATTATTTTGATTAATTAAGTTTTTTCGAGTTTTTTAATCTAAAAAATTTTGTTTGTTTTATGAACTAAAAAATGACCAAAAAAAAGAGAAAAAAAAAATAAATATGAGACCAATAGATTTTTACGTTATATCAGGTCATTTTTTGTTGTTTTGTAGGTTATAGGATGGATCTGCTCAATTTTGATAATCTTATGACGTAATTAACCAATTCTAAAACTTTGGGATGAATTAGCATACTATGTAAACGTTGTGATGTATTCACTCATTCATTCGATTTTCTCAAGTATAACCGCAATAAAAGAAAAGAAAAGAAAGAGAGAAAAAAAAAAAAACTATGAAGAAAGGGAGCGGAGGCGGAGGCGGAGGTGGAGGAGCAGCGGCGGAGAAGAAGAAAGCACGTCATTCTTCAAACACCGACACCCCTCCCAGGGTTAGTTTTGCTCTTTCCCTATCGGTCTTTCTTTTTCTTCTTCTTCAATTGAATTACTGATTGTCTGCGCTGGAATTTTATTTCATTCTTATTCCGATTTGGGTTTTGGCCTTGTTTTATTCTTCTGTTGTTTGAATTGGGTTTTGTCAGGAAGATCTGAAATCGGTGAACTGCTTACTTACATTTGTACCCCCAGAATTCTGCACAAACTCGAAAGCACAAATGTGAAATGCCTTTGCCAGTTTGTTTTTATAGTTATTATTGGATTTTTTAATTAATTTTCGTCTTTGTATTCCGTTCTTTCATCTTGTGTTTGAGCTTCAGTCCTAATAGATTTTGATTTAGAAGAATCTCGAATTGGTGTATGGTTCGCGATATTGAGTTCCATGCTAACTCTGAACGGTTATGATCGTTATTTGTGGTTTCTGTTGATTACTTTTTGTGTTGACTTATAGGAATAAACTTAGCATTTGAGAGCATTTGTGTCCTAATGGAATCGTAGGGTTCATTTGGGATACTGAAGGTCTTACCTCTCTTGTTCGTAAATTGTTTTAATAATCTCTGATACATGTGTATCTCCATCAGAAGGTGCCTTATGAATTTTATCATATCAGTCGACTCAGTTCTTCTTGATCTCATTATTGTTTTTTACAAGTGTTATTATTAAGGCCAAAGGGAGGCCTAATTTTAAAACAGCAGTAGGATCTGTTAGTTTTCTCTTGCCTTTTCTTTTTCTTATTAGGTTTTGTAATTTATTAGTTTAGGCTGTGTTATCTTTTTTGTCTTCATTAGTTTTGTTAGTCGGTATGGAATGCCCATTTTTTCGTTTTCCAATTTGAGAAAAAGTTTGGTTCGATTCAGCAAAGTTATTTCTGAGGGATATGCCTCCTCAATGTTGCAACTGCATATCTCTCTCTGTTGAGGCAATTCAAGATTGAAGTTTTCTGGGGCTTATAGTTATGAAGTGGTCAAGCAACAACTAGCAGTTAATTGTATGTAGAAACAGAACATTTCTCTCTAAACATGAGTTTCTGGTTGTGTGTTGGAAGAGAAAGATGGAGAAAGGCACAGAGATGTGGATCTTTGTCTTTTTGAGTTTTTCTATGAAATTCTGTTATGCAAATACGCTTTTATTGGTCACTGTTATATTCTTCCATTCCCAGACCCTGGTGATTTACTTTTGACTATTTTTTTTCCCTCTTGCAGAAACAAGCTGCAAAGAGGGACTTATTTCAGTTATTTGCTGAAAAAGTTAGAGACCACAAGGATTTAGAATCAAGGTGGGCTGTCTTGCATGAAACACGTGTTGAATATTTTAGAGGAAAAGATTTTGTTAGCTTCTTGCGGAATCATGTGGAGCTCAAGAACATATTGGAGTTTGATAGTAATTTGGAAGCAGAAGATATTGCCAATGTATTGTTGAAAAAGAATCTTCTAGTGCGCTGTGATCGGGTGGTCAAAACTGTTAGGCCCGGTAAGAGGAAATTGTCTACTTGGCCAGCTCACTTGGAGATCTTTCCCGTAAGTGATTTTCTATTCTCCATATATTATGGAGAGAATCTTAGCTGAATAAGCTTTTCTTCTTTACACATGATCTGTTGTTTGTTCTTAACGCTGATGATAAAAAAACGAAATGTGTGTTAGTATCTCGTCGAAGAATATTTGTATTGTCTAAACATGCTTATCCCTGCTTTTTATCAGGATTGCCTCTGTGGTAATTCAACACTTTAAGGTTTGGGCCACCTTCTTTTCTGGCCAGCGAAAATGGCAATGAAATATTAAAGATTCAGCTCAGTATTTGGCATCACTTTATGCCTTTTATTTAGCTTCAGCACATCATATGAGCGTTTGTCATTTTCTAAATTCAACTTCTGAGAAATTTAACAAATTTTCTTTCTCATGGTTTCTGTTAAAGATTCTTTATTAATCTTAAAATCTCAGCACGTTTACATGTGGTTGTTTACCCTGTATTGTCTGATATGTTGATCCGAGCTTTTCATAAGGGATATTTTTTCCTGTCCAATTCTTCTAGAATGGCGTCTGTGTTGTTTTCATAAGATTTTCTTTCAGACCCTGCTTTTCTAAAACAGATTTTCATTTTGGACCTGCTTTTCTGGCCTGATAAACTTGAAAAAAAGAGAGTAAAGATTGAGCTCTTTATTTGGCATTCTATTATCTTACTTTGCTTTTGGAACATGATATTGGCATTTGTCAATTTCCATCTTTAACTTCGGAGTCATTAAACAAATTTTTTCGCTTTCTCGTGCTCTCTCTTAAACATACTCTTGAACATACTCTACTGGTAGATCCATCAGTTTTTTAGCTTCTTCTATTCATCCTTCCCAAAAAGTTGTAGAGTGCCTCCTTTTCAAAAGTAAGGTTATACTTCTTGTTCTTTTGATGGGAGGTCTTGGTTCAGTGGTAACAGCTTTTGCCATGTGACCTGAGATCACAGGTTTGAGTTGCGGAACAGATATTTTAGGAAATATAAGATAAGGTTGTAAACATTAATCCTAATGGTCCTGTGCATGCTACGGATCCTATGCACCATTCTGTCATGTTCTCTTTGTAATTTCACTATAAAGCATATCAGCCAACAATGAATTACGGGCACCAATCATGGATTACGGTATCTTTAATTTTAATTTCTCTTTGCTTTTGAATTCCAGGATCAGGTTTTCTCTGATAATGATGCCTTTTTTGCATGGACGTTTGCAAAACGGAGGCCATTGTGGCAAACTCTCCTCTCATTTTCTTGGCCAGTCTTGACACTGGCTATCTGCTTATTTCCTGTTTATCCCCACCGATGCAAGCTACTTATTCTCTACTCGTGCGCCAGTCTCCTTCTCCTTATCCTTTGCCTCCTCCTATGTAAGTTTAAATTTATGTGCTGCTCTGAACCACTCATTACTCATTCATTGGGATCCATTGTGATGTACAATCATACTGTGATTGGTTTTTGTAATGTTCCAAGATGACTCATTTTGGTAGGACCCAGTTTGTGTGCTGGAAGCTGGGTTAATATTATAATGTACAAGGAGTAGTGGGTATAAGAGTAGAGGATGAAACCACTCTTGATTTCCCTCTTCCTTTTAATAAGAAGGATTTCCTTGGAAGTTTTTCTTACTGGATGGGTTGCAAAATGTGGATAAGGTGTAGGAACTTGGCTCTAGGAAATGAAATTGATTGACAATTTTGGCTATGCAGATTTATACTGTTATTATTATCAGCCATGGATGTCTCAGTCAATTTACAATTTATTATTTAAATTTGATTATATGTTTTTACCAACAATAATATTGCTCAAGTGTTTGCAGCCTATGATTTTTTTGCTCTCTTTATGCTTGGTCGGAAAATTGATATATGGGCTGGTTTCGTTTCTTTTTTCGATTGGCTAAGATGATATTTGACATGGATACAGTGCATTGATTAGAAATTTGTAACATAGTTGTCTTGTTTTAAGTAATGTTTTCTGACAGATATTATACTCTCACTAGCTGTTGTTTATACCACTATAGATTGGGGGGAATAATTTCTTCGTCTGTTCTTTCAACACGTATTAATTTTTGATGATGTCTATAATCTGTTGGTGTGCCTGGGTCCCACCTGAGCTATTAACCTAGTCTGAAATATTTTTTACTTGTTAACCTTAAAAAAGCCCTTTCTTATTTACATTATACTGCACGCAATAGGTTTTTATGAATCATGTGTCTATTCCTTTGTATAGAGAGCTTTTATCTATCACTCATACATGCCTTTCAACTTTCTTGTTCCCATGTTTAACTTCAATACAACTTCTGCAACCAATTCAAACAAGTATCTCCTTTTGTAATCTGTATTTGAAGCTGAGTTCTTGGAATAGTTATCTGCAGTTGTACTTTATGTTGCTTATGAAGTAAAACTCACTTTATTCTTTGTAATGAGAATACGGCTGGTGTAAATCTTTGTTAGCAGTTGTACTCTTACATGAAGTTGGTGAATCTTACTGTTGATATGACTCCTCTTGTTCAGCAGTGCCTTATTCTTTGTTTTTTTTTTGATTTCCTTGGGAATGTCTGCTTGGATGTAGTAGTTGACTGCAGTTTGAATGGTGGTATTACTTTGCGGCATCCTGATTCGTACTTTGCAGCATCCTGATCCTGATTTATTGTATTCATTTTCTCACAGTAAGAGGTTTGGTTTTTGGTGCTGGATGGATTTTCCTCGGCAAACGCATTTGGTTTTTCCCCAACATACTTGCAGAGGAAGCAACATTAAAGGAATTATTCCAGTTTTGGCCCCCAAAGGATGAGGGAGAGCGACCAAAATGGAGTGCCAGACTTTTCTACGCTGTTGTTGCTGTTTTGGCTATAATGCTGTTGAAGCATCATGCGCCTGATGAAGCTGCCAGAGCCAGGTTCGTTACCCTGGTTTAACATTAGACTGATCAGAAGTTCCCTATAATTTCTGGTTAAATGTATGAAATTCCTTTTTTCTGTTTGCAGGTATCAGAAGCGGGTGTACAATATTATTGATGATGTGCTTGAGTGGTCACCTAGACTAGCTTTATCCGGGATGATGGAGAAGCAGCCAGTGTTTAATGCCTCTGATCCTAACAACAATTACACTGATGGTGGCAAAGCGAACACTGAAAATGTGGTTTTCCCCGAAGACTCAAATGAGGAAACCGTCTCTGAAGAATTTGAAGTTAAAGAAACAAGTGGAAACCTTGACGAAGTTGATGAAAATGAAATTGAAGTAGAAAATGGATCTGTAGATGACAATGATCATGAGCATCAACGGTTCAAAGATTTGTGATGTAGAACTTTAAAGATGGATAGACGAGTACACATTTTAAATGGTTTTGTTTGCTTGATACAATTTATCTTCTGGGTATGGAACTTTAACCAGTTTGGTTGTAGAATTATTATGTAAACAAAGGTAAAACTAATATTTGTCATTACAAATCGTATGGTATATGGCTTATACATGGTCAACTGCATTCTGCATCCCAGATTCAGTTCAAGTAGGTATAAGGAAATGGATTATTTTTGTAAGGTTTAACGAGTTGAATTACTTTTGTTAGGGATTATTTTTGTTCTGTATTTAGAAAATGAATCTTTTGTTAGGATGGAGGGATCGACTTGAGAAATGTGAAATTGTGATGTGGGATACAATATTAATGACATGTTCATAGTTATTCGCTATAGTCAAATCTTCGTCGTCCATCAAAAATTTTAAAAATATCGCATAACAATATAAGGAACTTCAAAATATAATTTTAAGATTTTTTTAATTAAAAAATACGTATTAAATATAATTTATAATAAATTAAAATGTTTTATATTAAGTATCGGAGGAATATTAATTTTCCTCCCCATCGAAGGATTATATAATACGACTCGCATATCCTCTTCTTTCCCGCGCTCATCTTCCCGCCGGTGGCTTCTCCTTCATCTTCACCGGATGTTAGCTTGATTTTTTAACCAAAGTTTGTTTGGCCTTAGTTTTGGAGTCGTTCATATTTTTGATTTCCTTTTACGTTGTTTATCTGTGGCGTAGTGTGTTCCAGGGTTCCTACCCTATCGGTTGTAGCCTCCTGCATATTCAAAACTCAGGCTAGCAATTCCGACGATTTCTTCAAATCTCCGGTTACGCGTTCCGATAATCATTTGCTTAACCGCGTAAGAAGTATTATCTCTGCTTATTATATACATATATGAGGAAGTGGGTTTTGGATGCAGTCTTTGAGTTGATGCCCCTTATATGTTTGATGATTTGACTGTGTGATTTGAAGGGAGTAGAATTAGGCCTGAATGGTGCCATATCAATGGTGGTTTGGTTGATGGACAAGAAAAGAACACCGGTGAAATGGCATTTCCTTCTGCTTTAATCCGTTCTTTTTCATCTTGCAGAAAGCTTTTCTTCCCAAAGCTTGTACATTCTGCTTACTTTACTTCATTTTCCAATGGCGATGAGTATGATGATCCGCCATTGCAACAGTGGAATGTTCAGGAAGCAGAACCAAAACCCCAGCTTCCGAATATCGAACCTTCATCCAATGCTGATGTAATATCCAAAGTCATACTTGAACATCACAACCCTTTTCACGCCACCGAATCTTCTCTTCAACTCAACGGTGTTACACTTACAACCTCATTAGTCCACCAAATTCTCCTCCGCCTTAGCAACTCTTCCAAAGTTGCCTTGGCATTCTTCCAATATTGCATTTCCCACCATCCTTATTATTCCCATGACACTACTGCCTTCAACATTTTAATTGATGCTCTCTGCCGAGTTCGCCAATTCGATGTTGCATGGCAACTAGTAATTGAGATGGATCAGAAAGGCCAGACTAGTGGTCTAAGTAATTGTTGGCCTAACTTCACGACATTCTACATATTGATCAGAAGGCTAATTTCTGCTGGTCTTACTAGGCAGGCTATTAGGGCATTTGATGACATGCATATTTTTATAGACGACAACAAAAGTGGGTCTGAAAGTAGTAGTGAGGGCTTTTCCCAGTTCCAATTCTGTTTTCTTCTTGACACCCTATGTAAGTATGGATATGCAAAGGTAGCCACTGAAGTGTTTAACAAACAGAAATGGAGGATTGATTTGAACGCAAAGATTTACACCATTTTGATTAGCGGGTGGTTTAAAGTGAAGAAAATAGAGATGGCTAAGAGGTTTTTTGAGGAAATGTTGGAGAAAGGGATTGAACCAAATGTTGTAACGTACAATGTAATGTTAAATGGGATTTGTAGGAGGGCAAGTTTGCACCCAGATGAGCGGTTTGACAAGGTGATTAGGGAAGCAGAAAAGATATTCAGTGAAATGCAAAAGCGAAACATAGAGCCTGACGTTACAAGTTATTCAATTTTACTTCACGTTTATAGTAGAGCCCATAAACCCATGTTGGCTCTTGAGAAGTTGAAGAAGATGAAGGATGATGGGATTTGCCCGAACATAGCGACATATACATCAGTGGTCAAATGTCTTTCTTCCTGCGGAAGACTAAAAGAAGCCGAATCTTTGTTGGATGAAATGGTGTGTAATGGAGTCAGTCCGAATGCTGCAACTTATAATTGTTTCTTTAAGGAATACAGAGGAAGAAAAGATGTTGAAGGTGCAATGAGACTGTACACAAAAATGAAGCAAGACTGTTCCTTTTCTCCACCAACTATACATACATACAACATATTATTGGGAATGTTCTTGAGTTTGGGTAAGATAGGGTTGACAAGAGAGATTTGGGATGATTTAAAAAGCAGCAGTTTTGGACCAGATTTGGATTCATATACTGTGGTGATTCATGGGCTGTGTGAGAGGCAAAAATGGAGGGAGGCCTGCCAGTTCTTTGTGGAGATGATAGAGAAAGGTTATCTACCACAAAAAGTTACTTTTGAGATGCTGTATCGAGGATTGATTCAATCTGATTTGTTGAAGACTTGGAGAAGGTTGAAGCAGAAACTGGATGAAGAATCAATTACATTTGGTTCGGAATTTGAGAATTTGCACCTTAAGCCTTATAAGAGATGAGAGTTTATTTTGTTTACAACATGTAGCAAAATTTCATAAGATTTCATTTGACACTCTCGCTGTCTTTTTAATGTGTGATTAATGTAACATTCATGAGGATGTTTTTGATGGCTTGCACGAAAGATGTGTTGAATATTTTTGAGGAAAAGATTTTGATTGCTTCTTGGGGAATCATGTGGAGCTCAAGAATGTATTGGAATCTAGCAGAAGATGTTGCCAATGTTTTAGTGGCCTGATTGAGTGGTCAAAACTGTTAGGGCCTGTAGGAGGAAATTATCTACTTGGCCAGCTCACTTGGAGATCTTTCTAGTAAGTGATTTTCTAATATCCAAATATTGTGGAAAATTTTACCCACAACTGCACTTGCTTATTTTCTCCTATATTTTGTTTGATTTTTACCGCTGCTGCACAACACAAAAGTTGTTTGTCTCTGAATCTCTGTGCAGTCTAATATGTTGATCCAAGCTTTAAGTTGCCTTCTATGGTAGTTTGATACAAGTTTTTGAATTCGGTTTGTTTTATTTTTCTTTAGCTTCAGCACATCATATGAGCATTTGTCAGTAATATCTTCTAGATGTTTTTTTCTCTTGCTTTATTTTAAAGATCCTCCAGTGTTCTGCAAATGCTATTGGTTCTGTGCGCCTGTCTGCTCTTATGTTGCATATTATTATTATAATTTCCCTGTAAACCATGTTGCGGGGCAATAAACTTAACAAAATGTGTGACTATAATCATGGATTATTGGCTGTTTCTCAAGTACTCCCTCTGTCCCAAAAGAATTGTCCATATAGAGTTTGGGACAGAGGGAATAATACTATTTTATTTCAAAACTGAATGTGGACAATTTTTTTGGGACAGAGGGATTACTATAAAATCTCTCTTTCAAAATTTATTTTGCTTATAAGCCATGATTTCAGTCCTTGCTATAAGTTTGATATCTCTTTGCCTTTTGAATTCCTGGATGAGGTTTCCTCTGAGAATGATGCCATATTCGCATGGTTGTTTGTAAAACGGAGGCCGCTGTGGCAAACTTGACTTTCACTTTCTAGGCCAGTTTTGACACTGGCTATCTGTGTATTTCCTGTTTTTCCCCAATGATGCAAGCTCCTTATTCTCTACTCATGCATCAGTCTCCTTCTCCTATCCTTGACTCCTATATAAGTTTCAAATATTGTAGAACGCTTGATATGCTCATTCAGTCTTGTGAGGAGACAAAAGTTTATTTTAACTGCTTTCATTTTTGCCCAATCATTTTTCTTTAAGAGAACTCTTTGAATGACTAGATGAACTATTTGAATGACTGGGCTATGGGTAGCACCCATTATAATGTACAAACAGTGCATGAGTATTTTTGTACTTTTCGAATACAAATATTTTTCAGAAAACTATTATGAGGCAGTTGTGCTCTGTATGGTAGGTGAATATTATATTGTACGCTGAGAATTGGGTATTAGAGTAGAGAATGAAACCATTCTTGATTTGATCCCCTTTCAATAACAAGGACTTCCTTGGAAGTTGTTTATTGCTAGATGAGCTGCAATATGTAGATAAACTTCAGAAACCTGTCTCTAGAAATTAAAATTGCTCAACGAATTGGGCTGTGCAGATTTTATGTCCTTCAATTTATTGTTTACATTTGAATTAATGTCTCACCATCAAGAATCTTAAGGCTACTCAAGCTTGCAGTCTATAGTTTTTATTCTCTAGTTATGCTTGGTTGAAAATTTGAAATTGGGGCTGGTTTCTTTTTCTTTTTTTTTTTTTTTTTTTTTGTATAGGCTTATTAGATGACTTAATTGGATTCCCAAATTTGTTTTGATTAACTTGGTTGGGAACATACTGGTATGTTGAAGTTGAATTTGAAGAAGAATGTTACCTGACAGATATTACATTTTCACTAATCGTTGTATGTGTTACTTGGTCTACTAGATTAAGGGCAATAATTGTTGTCTGTTCTTTCAAGAAGTTATAATTTTTTTGCAGATGTTGTTTAGCTTCGGTATTTCTGGCTCACACCTGAGCTATTTCCTCTGAAGTCTTACTATTTACATTACAATGCTTGCAAAAGGTTTTTATCCTCCATTAGAATTCCCTTGCAGGGGGTTCTTTTCAATCTATACATGGCAATCAACACTCTTCTTCCATGCTCATCTTCAATACAACTTCTGCAACCATTTTAATTATTTTATACTTGGCTACAAATTCTATGAATTGTCTCTGTTTTTAATTTTGATTTTGAAGAGTTGTTCTTGGAAAATCATTTGTGGTTGTTCTTTATGTTGCTTATCAAGCAAACCTCACGTAATACTTTTTAATGTATGCTCGGCTGGTTACTAAATTTGTGTTAGCAGAATGTGCTTCTACTTGAAGTTCTGAACCTTAGTGTTAATATGACCTATTTGTTTCAGTTGGTCATTGATTCAAATTTCCTTGCTATCCTTGCATATTTGCCTCCTTTGAGTGGAGTGTATGGTTGACGGCAGATTGAATGTTTGCGGTGCTTTGCAACATTCTAATTCTGATTTTTTTTTTTTTCTTTTCCTTTTCATGTTTTGTGTTCTCACAGGGAGAGTTTGGTTTTTGGTGCTGGATGGATTTTTCCCCAGCACACTTGCTGAGGAAGCAACATTAAAGGAACTATTACAGTTCCCTTCCACCCACCCCCAAAAAAAAAAAAGATAAGGGAGAACTACCAAAATGGAGTGCCAGACTCTCTTCTACACTGTTCTTTCTGTTTGGCTATAATGCTGTTGAAGCGTCATGCGTTTAGATGAGGCTGCCGTAGCCCAGAGCAAGGTTTATTATCTTAGTTTAATATTGGACTAATGCCACAAATTTCCTCTAATTTCTCGTTGAATGAATGCATGAGAGTCTATCTGTTTGTTCTGTTTGCTGGAATCGGAAATGGGCTACAATATTATTGATGATGTGCTCGGGTGTTCACCTTGACTAGCTTTATCCAGGATGATGGAGAAGCAGTCGGTGTTTCTAAGGCCACTGAGGGTGGCAAAGCGAATGCAGAGAGGGGAAACCATCTCGGAGGAAGTTGAGTTTATCGAAATATTTGGAAACACTGAAGAAGTGGATGGCAGTGATATTGAAGTGGATGACAATGATTTGTGATTTTGAACTTTAAAGGTCGATATCAAACTATGAATGCCAAATGGTTTTGTTTGCTTGATTCCATTTCCACCTATCTTTTGGGTTCCTTTCATTAGTTGGATAGTAGGATCAGTTTATTAGTAATCACAAATGTAGTCTTTAAATATAAATAAAAATATTCAATAAATTTCTTTCTACTTGGTGTTTTGAGTGAAAATTGTGTAAAATGGAAAAATTTTACTGCCTGGCCCCATTTTATTTATTGATTAATTAAATCTTCAACAAATTCCTCTTTTCAGTTTATCACTTTATCTTACTTCAGTGATATGCTCTGTAGAAGCAGCTGGAACTAAAGCAGTACATAACTTTTTTTTTTTTTGTTTTTTTAATATATCCTGCCGGGCTTTTTAACCGGAATTTCAACTTTAGAAATTGCCAGCCATGATATCAGTACTGTAAATTATTTTTTACAATTTACAACCTTTTTTATGGATTAGATATACAAAAAATATTTATATATGTCTTCCATAATGTACTATTTTATAATAATTAGCAAATTGCACTATTAAAAAATAAGATTACTATTTTGCAGTTAGGGTATATTCGAGTCGAACCGAGCTTGAGTAGTGGTATACTCGAACTCGAATAATTTTGTTCGCCGAGATTAATTATATTATTAATTATAATCGAGCCGAGCTACTCGTTGAGCTTTTGAGGTCAACATTTTATACTCGAACTCGGCTCGATTAATCAACGGTACTACTCGAATTCGACTCGAATTTGGTCAAACTCGAACCGAGTTAAAGTCATTGATCGAGTAGCTTGTCAGTACTCGAACTCGGCTCGATTCGTTTAATAACCCTAGTTTGCACTTTTGATTTTTATATAATTTTCTTGTGATCTTCTTCAATAACTAAGTTTTAGTTAGTTATTAGAATCGATAAAATGACAGATTGCAAAATAAGTTCATGTGTATTTGAAAAGAACATAAGCAACATAGACCACACAGTGATATCAATGGGGGACAAACATTATTAGGTGCAAAATACTTGTTTGCCTTTGGAGGATTGACTCTTATTTAATGATATTCAAGATTTATTAGGTCTTTTCCTTTTGGAGTACTAAGAAAATATACTATCATTTCAAGAAATGAACTTATAGAAATTTTTCCATTGTACTTATAAACTTCAGATTGGACCATCACAACAATAAATAAAAATTATAAGATAATAAGTTATTTTTTTTTAAAAAAAAATCTATATTGAAATTTAAGTCTCGTCAACCAATAACCATCCAAAATATTAAAAAACAAAATTAGGAAAAGTTTCTAAAATATGAATATAGAATAGTTTGATTTTTCTGAAATTTACGTTTCTACATCATAAAGTAGAAATATTGTACTATAATTCAAATCTATTCTCAGCGACTAATCTGTACATAAGTAAATGTCTGTTATTGAGTTTAGAATCTTGAATATAAAATAGTCAGAAATTAAATTGAGCATTCTGATTGGCTCATTAATTCACATGACATCATCAGTTTTAAATTGAGCCCTTGGATTGGTTAAGGTATTAACATGACATCAGCAATTAAAAATAAGGCTACAATGATCAATTAATTAAATTATTATTTTTTTTGCCAACCAAATATGTCATTAGCCGAGAGAAATAACCTAATTAATGTGATATAAGTAAATGTCTCTTATTGAGTTTAGAATCTTGAACATGATTGATGGGAAATTAAATTGAGCATTCTGATTGGCCCATTAGTTCACATGACATCATCAGTTTTAAATTGGGTCCTTGGATTGGTTAATACATGACATCAACAATTAAAAACAAGGGTACAATGGTTAATTAATAAAATTATTTTTCTTTTTTTACCAACTAAAAATGTCATTAGCCGAGAAAAATAACCTTTAATGTGGCCGACTGATTTTGACTGATATGCTGAAGGACCTATGACCTTGATTGGTACTACATCATTTGGTTTTTGAGCTTTTCTCCCGAAGTATATGATTTGAGTTAGGGTTGAAACCATTTTCTTGCATTGAAGCTTCGGCTAAAAAAAAGCTTCTCGAGAGGTGTTATTGGTGTTCCTAGCTTTAGAAGGATTTATGGGGACACCAATGGAATGGCAGTTCACCTCCTTTTGGCAAAAGCATTGGTTTAGTTCCTTGCCACATTTTCAGTGATGGAAAGCCATGAACACAAAGAACTTAATCCTAAGCAGTGAGTAATACGGATTAATTTCTTATGGGAAAATGTAGGAAACCTTGTATATGATGACAATTTGAAGATGTTTTAAGTTTTTCATCTTGTTCTAGAACATGTCTGTTATGTAGTTTTGTTATTTGAGCAACATGGTTCTGCTATTCTGTTGTAGCACAACTGAAAAAAACTAGGCCTAAATTCCCAGGGAAAAAGAAAACTAGAATCCTGATCAAATGTTTGTTCCAGAGTGTTTTTATAGTGATTTGTAAATTCTTAATCTAAGTTTTTTAATACTACTTGAGCACACAATTTGGTTAGGTGTCCCTTGTCAAAGTGCAAAATTGTTCTCATAATCTCATTGGTTAAAATACAAAGCACTGCTACAGTCAACGACATCAATACGTAACTCCAAAATCTATTCTTTATAAGCAATGAAGATTAATAAGGTATCTATTACGCCAAAAAAATGTGACTCTAAGGTGCTACTGTAAATTCTTAAATGGTAAACAATTAAAATTTTGTGGACGAATGAAAAAAAAAAACTAATAATATGACCATTTGAAAACGAGTTCCTGTTGATATAATGACTCGGACAAGTCGCGCTACGGAAACAAATCTAGTTTTTGGAAAAATGTCTCTTACATAACTTATCAATTAAATAATAGTTTTATAAATTAATGCAATTGCAAAGTTCCACAGTACTAATTTATGTACTTTTTACTATAAAATATGATCTTGTCATATTACATGCAAGGAAAAAAGGTTGTGTTTTTTATTGTTATAATTAATCTCAGTTACTTTACTAATTTGAGTACTACTTGTTGGTCTGGAGTTTTTTTTAGATGTACTCCCTCCGTCCCATAATTATTGTCCACTTTTACTAAAATGAAAAATTTTATTTTTGGTCAAACTTAACTATATTTTACCTTAAACAACCGGATATACCCCTACATAAGTAATTGTTTAACCATTAAGACTTTATGGATAATGTTTTTTACTAAGGACAAATGTGTAACTTGATCCATAAAAAGTCAAATTGGACAATAATTTTGGGAAAAAATTTTTTAGGCAAAGTGGACAATAATTATGGGACGGAGGGAGTAATAGTTTATTTTTTTAGGTTTTAACCTCTTTCATTGTACCCAAAAAACAACTCTAGTATGAAAATCTTAATGCTTTTGTACTAAAAGTTTAATTTTTCTTTTGTTGTAAGACAAAAGAAAACTATTGCCATAGCTTTTCTTTTTTCCCCCCAGTGTAATCATATTAGTAACATTGTAATATGTCTTTTTTCCCTATAACAGAAGAGGTAATAATAATAATAATAATAATATAAATATTACTATTTCCATAGCAATTTTTAAAATATCACAAACCTTGAAGGAGAAAAGAAGGGGAAAAAAAGAAAATCTAAAACCTGGAGCCTGGACGACCGCTTTTCAAATTTCAAACGACGACGTTCGGATGGATGTGTTGATTTTTTTTTTTTAATTTTTTTATTTTGGTAATATATATTGTTCCAACTCTACAATTAGAGGAGGTTGATTGATTATTTGTAGGGTTTTTATCTGGTGTCCTCGCTCTCTCTCCTCTCGTCGCATCTTCTCCTTCCGATACTCATCTTCATATCATACAGGTAATTATTCTTCATCTTCATCGTATATGAACTTGATTTCGAAGCAAAGTTGTTTGCCCCTGGCTTTGGAATCGTTAATTTTTTTACTTCGTTTTTTGAGCCGTAGTGTATTCTAGGGTTCCTACCTCCCGATTGATGCCATAATACTGATGATTATGTTGCTGATTTTTTTCCTTTTTTTCTAAATGTTGTTGTGTTGTGCAGTTCTGATTGAATCCAGAGCTATCAGAATCTCCTGTTCTCCAGGGCACCGAATTTCAGGTTTTTATTTTATTTATTATGATTTCTGCCTGCGGCGAAATATGATTAATGTAAATTAATTTTGTTGGAAGTAGGGATTGTTTTTAACTGTTAAGCCCTCGACATGATGTTTTGACTGCTTTAGTACCTAAGGCTAGAGTTCTCGATTTGAATCACTACCTATTTCACTTGTATTTTGTTAGAACTAGGGTATCTTTGTTGTTACAGGTCTCTTCAAATGGCATGCATACACTATGTAAAATTGCTCCTTTAATCTAATTTATCTTGTTTTTAATACTCTTTTGAGTAGCATGTGTGGGTTACTTGCCAAGATGTTATTTCTGTCCTGTGCTACATGTTACCTGATAATATGCTCACATGCTCGAGCGGAATTATTTATCTGCAAATTATCCCTTGTGTGCTTGAATTTTGGGTCAGGAGTAGTCAATAGGATGGTAATTAGTTTGAGCTGGAATTTGTGTGCTCACCATTTGCGGGATATAATGTGCTCGTGGTATCGTGTTGTTTGCTATTTTATGTTCCCCTTTAACTATGTTTATGTATTTTTGGCTGCTTGTACTTGTTTCTTCTTTATTTGTTGAAGTGGTGTCATGGTGGATATATGTTGTTATGAGGAAATAGTTAGGTGGACTGATTGTTGTTGTTCTGTTTTATTAGGAGGTTTACACTATGGCGACTGCTGAGGCAGCGCCAACATCTTTGGGTCCTCGGTATGCTCCTGACGATCCGACTCTGCCACAACCTTGGAAAGGATTGATTGATGGTAGCACTGGTGTTTTATACTATTGGAATCCGGAAACAAATGTTACTCAATATGAAAAGCCTGCTGCTGCAGCACCTCCATTGCCGTCTGGTCCTCCTCCCTCCGCTTCTACATCCACGATGGCCCCTGTCCAAGTTGCTGATGTTCAAGGCCATCATATGCAAAATCAACAGCAAACAAGTCCTCTTTTGCACCAACAAGTAAACACAAATTCTTCTCAGTCCGCTCAACAGCATAATTACCTGGTGCACCCTAGTGGGCACAACCAACAGGGTTCACCGCAAGTGGGATCAACTTTGCAACAAGTTCAGCTAACAGCACAACCCCTAAGACCTCAAAGTATGCAATTTTTTGGTCAACAACCCTCTTTTACGCAATTGGGGCAAGTACAGGGGCAGCAGGCTGGACAACAAGTTTCACAACAGCCAATCCACTCGATGGGCCATACAGGTCAAATCTATCAGGGTGGGAATCCGCAGAGTTATAATCGATTTCCTCACCAGCAACAAGCTCAGTACATGCCACCTTATCAACAGCATCTAATCGCGTCGCAGAGTCATCCCCAAGCCTTGCAAGGGCAGCAGTTCCCCGGTCAGCAAGATAACAAGTCAGGATTTGTTCCCTCAGAGGATACTGATCAAGTTGGACATTCACCTGTACGTGTTCAGAAAAATGGTTCATCGTCATCTATTCAAAATGTTCCAGCAGGAACAAGTTCTCTACAGGCACCTCATATGAATGTTCCGCCTAGTCAGTATGTCAGTTCCTCGATGAACATGCAGCAGTCTGCATCTCCTCTAGCTTTTCCGCAGAGTGGGTCCCAAGGTGCTCCTAGGTTCCAGAATCATGTGAGCCCTGTTATTAAAGGTGGTGGTCAACAACAGCCAAATGTGCCTCCTTATGGCCCAAAGCCAGGTCTTGATGACGGACAACCTTCTGGACGAGGTGGAAATGATTTTTTTTACAATCGTAACCAGGACAGCAGCCAAGGGATGGTCCCTCAACAGCAGCCGAAGCTTGCAGCAATTCCCATGGCAAGAAATAATCAGGTATTCCAATTTTTTGATGTTATTTTTATAGTTTTCCACTCCTTCCTTTTTGTAAATCTGTAAGATATGGTTACTTCCTATTTTGCCATGAAATTGCTGATAGAAGTGCCAAGTGTAGAAGATTTGAATTGTGATTTTTATTTGTGCTTATTTTGTCTCTCTTGTTTGGCTAATAGCAAGAGATGAGGAGGGGTGATGTCCACCTTCAAAATGTCAGGCCCAATTTTTCCGGGGGTGGGAATGGTATGACTGGTCCGCCTCCTACGCATGACGTATATGGTCGTCCTACTGGCGTGCCGTCGTTTCCCAACAATTCTTTCATGAGGCCTCCTGCAGGCATCACGGGGCCTGCTGACACTGGTGTCATGCCGCTTTCGCCTGCAGACCTTTATTGCCAGACACATGAAGTAACTGCGACGGTGTGTACTGTTTTCCTTGATTAGCGATTTCTTTTAACTATAACAGAATTGAATCTGATCTTCCTTTGTATTTCTTTTCCTCTTGTATGCTTGCATGCTAAGTTGTGATAGTTAACTATTATTATGCTGTTATTTTTTTATTTATCTAAATTCAACCTTAGGATGGGAATTTTAGTATCTAACTTATGGTTATAGGTAGATGATCTTTGTAACTTTTTTACTACTACTGTAAGTAATAAACTTAAGTTGTGAATGTTGGTTGCTAAATAGTAAGGATTCTTTGGCCTGATTTGTGGTTAACTTTTAATCTGGAATGCTAGAGGTCTTAAGGTCAATATTCTCAAAAGCAAGATATTTGGTCAGCATCATTAAACTTGTTTGCCAAATCTTTTGCTTGGTTAACTATCTTATGATTTCTTCTAGCAATCTTCCGTTTCTGTGTTGGATCTGATACGATCGATCATTTTTTTTTTTCTGTAATTCGATTCCTTTCAGGGTGACAATGTTCCTGCTCCTTTCATCACATTTGAGTCCACGGGGTTTCCGCCAGAGATACTGAGGGAGGTAAGTGTTTTCATTCATATAAGTAATGAAGAATTATTCCCCGTGTGTTTGACTACATAGAGTCGTCATCTTCTATTCTTGCCCTTTCCACGAAACATTAGTTTTCAAGCTTATCATATCTCACTTGTCGCAGGTGCGATATTTGCTCCACAGGAGGAGCACATGTCGTACGCTGCCAGTGCCTATGCTATGCTCATGCACTTTCGGAACAAGTACTATTCTGAGTTTTTGAGGCTGCGAAAGTGGCCAGTTGGGAGCTTTCTTTGGAAGTTTTTGAAGGGTCCATATGACAATATTTATAGGACTGGATTTCTAGCTTATTGGCTCAGCTTCATCTGTTTTAGTTGCCCCTTTTTGTTGCATCTCAAGTTGCTTTTCAGTAAGCAACTACATACCCATCAGTTTCTTTTGGCTATCGTTTCATATTTTTCAGAACTTTTCCTTCGGAGCATGATTTGTTTCTGTTTTGTTGTGTTGTAGTTTGTCGTACTTTTCAGTTCTTGCTGGTCTCTTTTATGCATCATTTTTTACGGTTCCAAGGTCTCATTATGTAATATCTTTATTGTTTCAGATGCATTTTGCTGGTTTCTCGTCACCAACACCGATCCAGGCGCAAACTTGGCCGATTGCCTTGCAGGGTAGGGACATAGTTGCCATTGCGAAGACTGGTTCTGGGAAAACACTGGGATACCTAATACCGGCATTTATGCATCTTAGAAGACTCCAGAATAATCCACTGTACGGCCCGTCTGTGTTGGTTTTGGCCCCAACACGGGAACTTGCCACACAAATACAGGATGAAGCCATCAAGTTTGGCCGATCTTCTAGAGTGACTTGCACAGTCTGTATTCTTCCTTTTTTGCTGTGTAAGTTTGTGTTTCCTTTCAAATGGATGATGAATGTGCCTTTGTTCTCTTTCTAGTGTTTGTATGGGGGTGCTTCGAAAGGTGCTCAGTTAAAGGAACTCGAGAGGGGAGCTGATATTGTGGTGGCCACTCCTGGTCGTCTTAATGACATTCTTGAGAGCAAGAAGATTGATTTTAGGCAGATCTCGCTTCTCGTGCTTGATGAAGCCGATCGAATGCTTGACATGGGATTCGAGCCTCAAATTCGGAAGATTGTCGATGAAATACCGCCACGGCGACAGACACTTATGTACACTGCAACTTGGCCTAAAGAAGTAAGAAAAATAGCAGCCGATCTTCTTGTCAATCCAGTTCAGGTGAACATTGGGAGTGTTGATGAGCTTGCTGCCAATAAGTCAATCACTCAGGTAATAGTACTGACACAAGAAATAAAGTACACTTCCTCTGTCCCAGAATGAAAATCCAAATTGGACAATCATTTTGGGACAGTGGGAGTAATTTTGACTAAGATGATTTATTCTTAAGTGATTAACTTGGAAACCAAGAAAAATGTGATTCAGAGCTGGAAATTGTTATATTAGTCCTCTCTCTCTCTTTCTCTCTCTCTCTCTCTCTCTCTCTCTCATTAAGTTGAAATGTGTTTGGTTTCCAGTACGTTGAAGTTGTCCATCCAATGGAGAAGCAAAGGCGCTTGGAGCAGATTCTGAGATCCGAAGAGCGAGGTTCCAAGATTATAGTTTTCTGCTCAACGAAGAAGTTGTGTGACCAGCTCGCACGAAGTATTGGGCGTAACTTTGGTGCTGCCGCAATTCATGGAGACAAAAATCAGAGTGAGAGGGATTATGTTTTGAATCAATTTCGCTCTGGAAAGACGCCCATTTTAGTAGCCACTGATGTGGCAGCTCGTGGTCTTGATATACGAGACATAAGGTTTGGAATATCGCTGTCTCTTTGATATCTTTTTTTAAAAAATTGGTATTTAGATACAATTCTTTACTGTGCAGGGTGGTTATCAATTACGATTTTCCGACTGGCATTGAAGATTATGTCCACCGTATTGGAAGAACTGGAAGAGCAGGGGCGACAGGAGTGGCATATACCTTCTTTTCTGAACAGGACTGGAAATATGCTGCTGATCTCGTAAAAGTATTGGAGGGGGCAAATCAGGTTGTGCCTCCCCAGGTTAGAGATATGGCTTTACGTGGTGCCTCTAACTTTGGCAGAGATAGAGCCGGTGGCATGAATCGCTTTGATTCCGCCGGCAGCGGAGGACGCTGGGAACCTGCTGGCGGTCGTGGTGGTGGGATGAGAGAGAATGGGTTTGGTGGACGAGGTGGTGGAATGAGGGATGGTGGTGGCTTTGGTGCACGTGGAGGGGGGAGAGAGGGTGGGTTCCCAGGGCGAGGTGGCATGAGGGATGGAGGTTTTGGTGTTGGCCGTGGCGGAAGCTTTGGTGGCGGCCGTGGTGGGATGAGGGATAGCGGCGATTATGGTGTCCGTGGGGGAAGAGATGGTGGCTTTGGTGGCCGTAGTGGTGGCTGGGACAGGAATGAGCACTTCAATCAAATTGATGGTAGAGGAGGGCGTGGGGGCAGAGGAGGGCGAGGTTGGGGGGGTCGGTTTGATAATAATAGAAGAGATGTCGGAGATAGGAGTGGAGGAAGAAGCTACAGCCGTAGCCCAGAGAAGGTAAGAACTTGGGGTAGCAGGAGCAGGAGCCGGAGCCTTAGTAGTAGAAGTTACAGTCGGAGTCGCAGTAGGAGTAGAAGCTGGTCCAGAAGTTATAGCCCAAGGCGGCGTAGCCGTAGCCGTAGCCGTAGCCGTAGCCGAAGTCGAAGCAGAAGCAGAAGCAGAAGCAGAAGCACAAGTTATGAAAGGTATCGGAGTAGGCGTCCACCTCGCCAATCTAAGTTTGATCAAATGGAACCAAATGTACCAAATGCAGCAGATGTTGTGCCTCCATCAGGTATGCCTCCTATCTCGTCAGCTACTACACAACAAGGGAATGGATTTTCTGGAGTTTTGCCGGCAGTTGTTGGACAGGCACCACTGTTAAGTTCAAGCACTCATGATGGCGGGGGTTCTGCCCGGGTCTATGGAGGATCTGATCCTAGCAATTTTGGCAGTGAACCGTAACAAGATGCGTCTGATTATCATCTGCATTTAGTACTGCGTGCTGGAATATTTGGTTGAACCTGCTGGAACCCACTAAGTCGTACTTTTGAGTTTGGGGTGGTGCGGAAAGACAAACGATTGTTGTAGAGGAAGCCTATTTTTTCTCGGTTGGAATTGGACTATTTTACATTATCCTGGCATCAGATCCAAAAATTTTGTCCATTTTTGTTCCAAACCCTAACTTAGGGGCTCTCATTTATTTATTTTGCGGGGTAAGTATATGATTGGTATGTACTGGGTTGATTTGAGATCCAGTACAGTAGTAGGTCAAAAGGTAGATAATACTTTATTGTTATAATTATTTTTATCATTATTATTGTATTACATGTTGCTGGGTTGTTCAAATAGCAGTGTCCTTTTGTTTAATTAAATCCTCGTATGCTATGTTGGTTGTTTGTTCATATTGTTACCTTTTGTTCTGATTCATATGAATAAACTGAGGATTTTTGAGCCAACTTGAGATTTGGGTTATTATTTTAAATGGTCCACCTCAATTACTGTCGTAAAATGCTGTATTTCTTTTCGTATACATGTTCATTTCCATTGGGCCCAGTTTATTTTGGATGTTTGGAGAGCTTAGGTAAGCGTTATATCTTGATTATTTTGATGGATTGCTGTGCTTTGAAAAAGTTTCTGCAACATTTCTGAGTTTTAGGTTTTTTAATTTTTTTCTTTCAGTTGTATCATATTTTGGACTTCATTAGTTTAGTTTAGTCTAATTTGAATTCCCATTTATCCTTATTTTTCCAATTCGTTAAAAAAGTTTGTGTGGTTCTCAGCAGAGGTGCGTCGGAGGGAAATCTCCCTATAATGTTAAAAGTGCATTTTCTTCCCTGTTGATGGAAATCTTAATACCAAAACACATCCGGGAAGTTGATAGTTCTGTTGGATATAGATTCTGTGTGGGTTGTCTTGCATGAAAAACGTGTTGATTTTTGAGGAAAATATTCTGTTAGGTTCGCGTGAAATCATATGGTGCTGAAGGATGTATTATTATAGAAGAATCTTCTTCTGTATGATCGAGGGGCCAAAGACTTTTAGGGGCCTTGCAGGACTGTCTAGTTGGCCAGCTCACCACCGAAACGTTTTCTCTCCCGTCAGTTTTTGTGCATGTGTTTCAGTGGAGACTAACATGTTGTCAGGGACTTGCTATAACTTGAAACCTTGGGTCTGTATAGAAGATTATGTTGAAATTGTTTTATTGACTAAAAGAATCTCTTTGTTTTGCTGATAAAACTTAGTTGGTCGCTTTAGGCCTAATGGCCCTGACATGCAAGAGTTCTATGAGCTGATTTTCCCTTGTTTTATTGCATGTTATCATTGTTCACTTACCTTTATGCATTTTACTAGACAAAGTGGATATGGAGGGAGTATTTGTGTTTTCATTCATTTATTTCTCAAAAACTTTGCCTAGCTTCCGTGAACTCTAATTCAAGTACTGGGTTGAAGTTTGGTATCTTATTTCTCTTAAATCCCAGGCTCAGCTGATAATTATATCTTTTCCATTTTCTTGTCCAGTGCTCCCCCTGGCGGTCTGTTGATCTGATATTGAGCACTGGTGCTATTAACATTTCTGTACTCATGCTTTAGCCTATGTCCTGGGATGAAGCTAAGTTCTCATTCATTGTAGTCCTGTGATGGAAATCATGGGGTACTTGGATGTCAATTCATTTTATGATTTACATTCAAATAGATGTTTTACCATCATTGCTAGAACCCAAATGTCAGCTATCTACGGCTTTTCTCTACTTTCGTCTTCTTAAAAAACGAATACTGGCTGGTTTCTTTATTAGATGATACATTATATGGATATGGAGTGCCCATGCCATCTGAATGCAAGATTGACAGATGGTGGTTGTACAAAAGAACCATAAATCCTAGTGACTACCAATCGTATTGCCATTTATAAGGTTTTTGGACAAATGTAAAGCTAGGGTTTTTGGGCTGATGTAAAGCTTTCACAGGTTGATATTTCTTGCTGTAGATGACTGAGAGATAACCCCTAGTATCTGTTCTTTTGACTAGTATTTAGCCTTTTGCAAATATCTTGAATTTCACGCTTGCTCCAGCTATTTCCTAGTCTTGCGTTACGAGACTGGTGAGTGGTTGTTAGCCACTTCATGAATTTTCTTGTTAGGTGGTTATGTCAGTAAGTGTGAAACACGCCCAGCATTCTGATTTCATGGTTTCAAGTTCTGTCTTATTCCTTGGTACATTTTAGCTGCTTGTGTGGGAGTATTGCTGTTTGAATGTAAACTAGTACTTTACAGTATACACCCCCATTTCCTTATTGATGGAGGATTAGCTCTCATAGAGTCATAGAGAGTTTGGTTTTTGGGGCTGGATGGATTTTCCTAAACACATTTGTGTTTTCTTTACTCTGACGAGGGAGAGTGAATAAATTGGACTAGCATATTGTTTTGGCAGAAGCACATTTGTGTGGTTAACCCACCCATCCGCCTTTTTATATTCTCAGCAATATATTTCTTTACATTGTTAATAAGAACCTTATTTAAAAACACATACTGCAAAATGATAAAAATATAATTTCTTGCTCTTCCGGCTCCGGGTTTCAGCTGAGATTGAACTAAATAACATAAACATCCATCGGGTTTAGATGAGACAGAAGACATCATGTTCTTGATGTCCTATGAACCCTTTCTTTCATTTGTTCCCACTACATACCAATGTTCACTGTTAGAATAATAGATGCATTTTCTTTCAAGATGAAATACAAAGACTATTCCAATTAGGTACATTATAATGAGTCTAGCCAGCGAGCCAGCTGATATATAATTACATCAGCCCAAGGAAAAAAAAAAAGAAGAGTTTAAATCATTCTTCATGATTAAATGCATTAATCATAGCGGATGGTGAGATTACATCTTATGACAGAATACAGAATAGATGGGTCAAAAAATACTGTATCTAAAGTAGCATATCCCTTAACAAATCGAAACCTACCAGTACCTCCAACAATTGCGTATTCTCTAACATCTGCTAGTTGGAAACTGTTACCTTGTAGTTCTAAGGTACTACCATTGTATTCTCTGTTGGTGAAAGCAATCGAAACCGAAAGATGGGTGCTCAGCCCATCTTTTGATGAGGTTACATAGATTCCTTGGCCGCGGGCGATTTCAGGTGAATTTTTATCAATTGTTTCAGTTATGGGATCATCGGAGACAAACACGGACCCGTATTGAAGAAATCCAGGCGTCGTGCCCGGGATCCCGGCGACTGCGACGACAGTTGCGTTAGGTCCAGTAGCAACATCTTGGAAGAACACACTCATCTTTGTTTCCTTACATGGATGAGAGGCTGTTGTGGAAAAGGCAAAGACAACCAAGATAAAAGTTGTGTAGAGTTTGATGGATGGTGATGATAGTGCAAAACTTGGCGCCATTAAATTTTAGGGAGAAGGAAATTTGTTAGCTGACTTAGCTCATTTCAAGAGCTATACTACACCCTAATTATAGGAATTCGTGCAAATCATATATGTATAAGAACGTGCTTTTTGAATTACAGAATAATGATAAAATTGACAGCTCTTTGAAATTTATACTAAAAATAATATAAAATTTAATGTGAATTATTTTTTTTGGAATACTAGGTCCATCTGACAACCATTTCTTGTTAAGTACATTTTTTTATAAATCATGATTTGTTACATCGGGCCTCATGTTGGATAAAGAATGATATAGAAATAATAAAAGTCAAAATTGAAGTTCCTAAGAAATTCATTTATAGTAAAAGATTGAGCTAATAGAGTAATAGTTCCAAAAAAAAAAAAAACCCCCAATTTACAAAGTGATACTTTATTGAAGCTAGTAGTTCTGTTTGATTTACTGTGAATAAATAACACTTTATTGAAAGTAATACCAGCTTCGAGGTAAGAAGAAACCAAGCTAAATAAACCATTGGGCTACACTTTTGCATTCAAAAGGAATACACTCAAATCGAACGAACATTAATTTTAAATGTGACATATGCTTTATGTTCACCGAACATTTTATAGCTCTTTCAAAGCTTTCACATGCCTTGATGCAGACGGCTGACCTGTCAATTATTGGCAACTGATAAAGTTTGAAACAAATAAAACAGCATTTCACTCATACCTAATGCGAAAAATAAATACAAAGAGTAGATAGAATCTGCCAAAAAATAAATCTCAAGTAGTTAGACTAAATATATATTTGATTATATTCCATAGCCAACCGATAACGACTTTGATTGGAAAAAATTATAATACTCTCTTTGGTTTCAGAAAAATTGTCTATTTTATTAACTAAAACAAGAGAATAAATTATTTTTTCAAAATAGAATTAGTATATTTAATTTCCGCGTGTCAAAAAACTAAGTAGGTTGGCCGGCATATGGCCGACTTGGCACAACACAAAGTTTCCATCATTACTTTTTGTTTAATTCTTCAATTTGACCTTAATAATTGCGATAAAAAGAAAATGTCTAATATGCTCGGAAAATGAAACGTTATTTGTTTGTTCACGGCTAATAACAAATGCTAGGATTTTAATATAGCAAAGTCTACCAAGGTACGCTTGAAACCAGGAAAATAATAATTTGAGGTAAGTATGATATTAATCGCAAATTGGTCAAATTGAAATGCTAGATTATTTTTTTTGTTCGTATGTATATTGAAAAAAGAAAAATGATCTTCACCACATTCTATTTTTTTCTTTCTAAGTTTTGGTCCCAAAAAAAAAAAAAAACTCTTAAACGTTTTTTGTTCTCATTTTTATACACATACGTGTATTCACAGACATTTTAATACATTTTTATCCCTTCTTTCTTCCACTTTTACCTTAAATTAAATGGAACTTGAGAACCTACTTTGCTCGTTTACTAGAGCCAATATGGCATCATTTAGAAGAAATCGTGATTCTTTAGCTATGAAATTCTATGGTATTTAAATTTATTCCATCAAAACCATCTCGTGTGTCTAGTTCTCCTAATTTCTTTCCTGGATCCGACTATGGATTTCGGTCTAGCGCATTCAAATAGTGTGTGCTTCATGTTCACGGGTCAAAGTTTACAAAAGAAAATTAGGGAAAAAGTGGAAGAAAGAAGGGATAATATTTAGTATTTTGTTGTTTTGGATATGTGAAATCAGATTAGGTATAGTGATAGAAAAGTCAGCGTTGGTGTGTTCTTAGGAAAATTAGGCAGCAAAATTGTAATTTTGTAATCTTAGGCTTTTTAGCCTCCTCAATATATATATATATATATATATATATATATATATATCAATAAAAGTTTACAAAAGAAAAAATAAAAATTGCGTCCGGAGATCATAAAATTGTGTTACTCGCGCCATTGATCATGTTGAATTGAGTCAAACTTAACATCAATTATCAAAATTATTCCTAATTTCCTTAATTATCGAAACCTACCATGAACTTAAAAATTAAAATTTGTTCATTATTTAGAAGATTGAAATAGATCTCCTCCATTTCGGTTCCTTACTTTTAGGTTTCAATTTTGATGAAACAAACTGATTGAAATAAATCTTTCTTCATTTTATTGCTTTCGTTGAGGCGGCGAAATTTCTTCTTAGCTAGAGTCATCTTCCGCTCCGATCAACCTTCAGACGCCATAGGTGATTTTATTTTTAGATTATTTTTTATTTATGGTTGGATTCCAAATTTGACGATTATGCGGCTAGCAAGATCTCTTTGCAAATCCAGGTTGTAATTGGTTTTGAGGATAGTGCATTTGGTTTATTCATGTATTTTAAGAAAATTGACAATGCCAAAACTGCAAAATAAAATCAACGATGCCCTGAAGTGATCGATTCAGATTTCTATTATTGTTATTCATTCAGATCTATTGGTTACTTTGACTGATCGTAAACATGCCCATCTACTGGGTAAAACTTAATTTTTATTTTTTTTATATTGTTTGATCAATTACATTATGTTTGCTAGACTAGGGAAGAGGTGTGGCAGTGGAAGTGGTGAAGGGAAGAGGAGGGGGGTGTAGGTGGTGGAAGTTGCTCCTCCCAAAAGTCGAACAGCAGTGATGGCCGATTCGTAATTTTACAAATTCTAATCACGAGGAACATTGGTGGTATTAAAGCATTGAATATCTCTTGATTCATTTATTGGTATTAATTTGTATTTTTTCCCCTTTATATATGATTTAATAATTCTCCAGTTAGTCTGAAATGGAGTAATTTGGTTGTCAAACGTTTTTAATGGAGATTTATATGTATTTCATTGATGATATTAATTTTTACATATAATTATATGGGGTCCTTTAAAAGGTTTCAGACACAAGATAAGAGAAAAGTCTTTGGGTTAATTTATGATAAATTATCCAATAAAAGTATGGGACCTCTTTGATTAAATGCATGTGATGATTGGTGGGTTGTCGAAGGCCCCAAAATGAATTACCAACTTAAACTGTAGATAGAATAAGTCAGGTCGATCCCACAGGGATGGGTTAAACTTCAAATAACCGGAAAACAAACAAGAATATAAGAGTTGGACAAACAAGGAAGAAAATTGCAGACTCACTTGCCCGACTTAAAGGACTCTGCAGAACTGAAGACAAACAGACAACTGAAACCTCACTCACGGGAGTGAGAATTCTGACTCAGGGGACAGACTCAACAAATTGAGATATTCATTCTCTTTTCCCTATGTAATCAAGTGGTAATCCTCCACTCTTTTGGTAAGAATTCATGCTCATTCATGCACTTATATATCTCTAAGTCACTTCCACCTAGAAGTATCTTTATGACTCAATTAAATTATTTTCCAATGATTAATCAAGTCATGAAGTCATTAAGTTTTCAAGCCTTACATTAATGCTTATACTAACCAAGTATATTCCTATCTCAATTAGAACCTTGGACTATTACCTCCGAGTTATAAGTTGAAGCTGAAATATATCCAAACCAAGTTTATCTTTCCAGATCTCCCCTAGTTTTAGCATGCATTCAATCAGTGATCAAGTAACTGAATGTAAAAAAACTTCCAACTTCAAAACATGTATTCAACAAATGCGTTACAAACTCAAATTACATAGGTTCCAGAGAATGAAATCTGACTAACTAAACATACAAACTACAGAAAATATAAGAAAGGAAAGAAAGAAGCGAGAAGAAGCAAATCTGAATGCTGGACAACAGGTCACTCCCCTGAGTGACAGAAGTCACTCAGGCGAGTGAGGCCTGTTATCCCTCCTTGCTGCTACTGGGCTTCATCTTCTTGGAGTTCCTTCCTCTCTTCTTCGGATCTGTGTAGTGTTGGTGTATTTTATGTATGTTTTTTGTCCTCTGATATGTGTTCTTTATCCTGGGAATGCAACTTCTTTTATAGAGCTTGTTGCCGGTTCTTCTTCCAAGAGAGTCTCACCATACTTGTGTATTTTTTATTAGCCCCAATGCCTTGTGTCTTGAATCCAGTTTTGACAGGCCTTTTCCCCTTCTTCCAGCAGTGGTATCAGTAGCATCATTGATCAATGTGGGTGATTGGTTCTTCAGCCAAGGGGACAAGCATACTCTTGGGTTTCTATGGTTGGACACCCTTATTTACTATTAATATGCTTTGTGTCTTGAAGTTACTTTTGACCAGTTCAGCAATTTGAATCTAGCAGTCCAATTTTTGTTCCATAAGCCCCCTTTTTCAGCTAATGTTCACTCAGGTCCTTGCCTAATTAAAAACACAAAAATAGTTAAGTAAAATGAACTACTTTTGAGAAACACCCCAAATTTCTTACTAATTAAAGAGTAAATTATCATGCTTTTATGTAACAAATTAACCGTTATCAACTCCCCCAAACTGGAAGAATTGCTTGTCCTCAAGCAAAACAATCTAACCCCTTAAGAACTACACATAGAAACAAGAAAACAATAGCTAACCACTGACTCCCCAGAGTGAAAATATCACGTAGGCAAGTGGCACTACTGACTCCCCTGAGTGACAAAAGTCACTCGGGCAAGTGACACTGTAATAAACACACAAGAACTTCACAGCAACTATCAAACATAACGAGTTCATATGACAATCGGATACAGCATCTCAGACGCAAGAAAAACAAGTATATCTTCATCCAAATTCAAATTTCACCTATAGTTTTTACGAAATCACCTCTGTGTGTGTGTGAATCATGCCAAGTATGCAAAGTAACAAATTAGTATAAGGTAAATAACAGCTCATGGTGCATATTTAGATATTTCTTAGCCTTATGACTCTTTTTTTCTTACCACAATCATGCTAATGTGGCCAATACAGCCTCAAAGATATAAGGACTCTCACAATTCATTTCTTTTCAACTATTCTCCCTCATTCCCTTTTATTTACCTCTGAGTCTTTTGACTTTTTCTATTTATGACTCATGATTCTTTTTCTTTCCAACTTCCGACCCCTCCTACTGAGAGCTTTCGATAGGGGACTTTGCTTTCTAGGCCAAAGGATTACTCATTGTTGCCATTTCACTCTAAGGGATTTAGCATTGATGCTCTACCTTATACTCCCTCAAGTTCTTTTGAATTTTTTTTTTGTTTACTCATTTTTGGGCATTCCACCTACCAATTCCCAAAGAAGGTATTAGAGAAGGTCATTTAAGCTTGCCTTAGTCAACTCTTTAGCATGTAAACAAATCACACTTTGCATTCAAGTGGTAGTAAGAAAAGTCATTTAAACATTTTTAACCAATTTAGAACACCACAGAGCATGCTATAAAACTCAACTTCAATGTAACAAAGCATAAAAGGCATGTGTGCTTAAGTAGTGTAGAGATGATAACCAAGAGTTAGGTAAAATTAAAATTTGAATTAGATATAAGAAATTAAGTACATTGGTCTTCATAAATATCCAATTACCATAGAACTAGCATCCTTATTACTAAAATTAAACCCAAAATTTTTTTTTAAAAAAATAAAAAAAATATATAAACATATTCTCAACTACTCCCTCAAACTTATTCAAAGCATTGTCTCTAATGTTTAACAAACAGATCACAGTAAAACAAAATCAACAAAAACAGTTCACAGAAACAGAAACGGTTCACAACAAAAACTGTGTAGTCACTCGCAGGAGTGATATTTTCATTCCTGTGAGTAAAGTAGAAGATTGGTGACTTCCCTGAGTTGGAACAATTGAAATGGATGAGGAGGACTTCATGGTGCACATCATTCAACATATGTGTTTGATTCGTTGTAAGCTCTAGGTTGTGTTGAAATATACTCCATACAAGGGATCGTGACGTCCTTGTATAACAGCCTGGAATTTGCAACATCAGAACACAACAAAGATTCAGCAGCTATATGGAAGAGTTCGGAATTTTTATTTTTTTCTGCATGTCACTCGCTGGAGTGACTTTGGTCACTCGTGGGAGTGACTCTGCAGTCCTTCTTTAGCTGCAAATTTTTTCTCAAATACCAAGGATTAGAATTGAAACACAGACTAAAGATATCAGAAATTAAGCTCATGAAATTCCTTGGTTCATACGGTTAAACACATAGACTAGAAAGCAACAAACAGAATTACCATAGTTCCATAAACTGATTCAGCTTTTAAGATCGTAATTCAGAAAGAACTAGGTGACTCATATGAACTCAAATATGCTAATTCTGAAAATTATAACAGAACTTGCTAGATATGGCATCAATGTTCATAAAGATATTAGAAGTTTTTCCCATACTAAAGTGTACACATTAAGCACACAAAATTTTAGAATTAACAAGCAACTAAGGGATATGACATAGAGAAGATGTCTCAAGAACCTAGAAGAAAGAAAAATAAAAGAATCACAAAAGGGTTAAAAGAAGTTGATCGCCGTCCCCGACAACGGCGCCACTTTTGGTGGGTTGTCGAAGCCCCCAAAATAAATTACCAACTTAAACTGTAGATAGAATAAGTCGGGTCGATCCCACAGGGACGGGTTAAACTTCATATAACCGGAAAACAAACAAGAATAGAGTTGGACAAACAAGGAAGAAAATTGCAAACTCACTTGCCCGAGTGACAAAGTCACTCACGCGAATTGACTCTACAGAACTGAAGACAAACAAACAACTGAAACCTCACTCATGGGAGTGAGAATTCTGACTCAGGGGACTGACTCAACAAACTGAGATATTCATTCTCTTTTCCCTATGTAATCAAGTGGTAATCTTGCACTCTTTTGGTATGAATTCATGCTCATTCAGGCACTTATATATCTCTAAGTCACTTCGGATTTTTCCTAGAGGTATCTTTATGAACTCAATTAAATTATTTTCTAATGATTAATCAAGTCATGAAGTCATTAAGTTTTCAAGCCTTACATGAATGCTTATGCTAACCAAGTATATTCCTATCTCAATTAGAACCTTGGACTGTTACCTCCAAGTCATAAGTTAAAACTGGAATCTATCCCAACCAAGTTTATCTTTCCAAATCTCCCCTAGTTCTAGCTTGCATTCAATTAGTGATCAAGTAACTGAATGTAGAAAAACTTCCAACTTCAAAACATGTATTCAACAAGTGCATTACAAACTCAAATTACATAGGTTCCAGAGAATGAAATCTGACTAACTACATATACAAACTACAGAAAATATTAGAAAGGAAAGAAAGAAGCGAGAAGAATCAAATCTGAATGCTGGACAACAGGTCACTCGCCTGAGTGACAGAAGTCACTCAGGCAAGTGAGGCCTATTATCCCTCCTTGCTGCTACTGTGCTTCTTCTTCTTGGAGTTGCTTCCCCTCTTCTTCGGGTCTGTGTAGTGTTGGTGTATTGCATGTGTGTTTTTTGTCCTCTGATATGTGTTCTTTATGCTGGGAATTCAGCTCCTTTAATAGAGCTTGTTGCCGGTTCTTTTTCCAAGAGAGTCTCACCATGCTTGTGTATTTTTTATTAGCCCCAATGCCTTGTTTCTTGAATCCGGTTTTGACTGGCCTTTTCCCCTTCTTCCAGCAGTGGTATCAGCAGCATCATTGATCAATGTGGGTGGTTGGTTCTTCAGCCAAGAGGACAAGCATGCTCTTAGGTTTCTATGGTGGGACACCCTTATTTACTCCCAATGTGCTTTGTGCCTTGAAGTTACTTTTGACCAGTTTCTAGGAACTCATGAATTAAAGACATATTAATCAAGGGAAGAAGAACAAATGAAGAACCCTAACTTTGTGATTTGGGAATTGCTTTGATATTTCTGAAAGAACAAAAGAAATGAAAAGAGTATTTTTGGATTCCTATTTCCAGCATATACAGTGTCCTATTTATAGATAAATACACCTCCTGAGTTTTGCTAAAGTGACTGTACAAAGAATCTAACTAAACTAGCTTATTCTGTTATGTACCCATGTGCTTATAAGATCAAGGTCACAACTTGGCGACTTTAGCTCACCCGACATAATCTGGATACATTCTGGATCCTTCTGGCGTGGAGGCTACTCTAAGGTGGTCTGATCTGGTGTGATACTGTTCTAGAACCAACGCCATGTTCTGGTGGATGATGCTTGGGGACCACAGAATTCTTATGAGATTCTTGAGGCTGAGACGGCGTCGTACTCACCTGAGTGGAAATCGTATTCTCTTTAGTGGAAAAGAATCAGATCCTGATGATGGATCCAGTTCCGAATGTTAATAGAGCTTATTCTATGATTCTCAAAGCAGAAAAGAATCGTCAGGTCAGTGTTCATGTTGCTGCTAACTCAGAAAGTGTTGCTATGATCGCCAAAGATGGAGGAACTTGGAAGAAAAATGTTGATTCAAAGGCTGCTGCTAACAATGATAAGGCACAATTGTTCTGTAATTACTGCAAGAGGACTGGACACATCAAAGAAAGATGTTTTAAATTGATTGGTTATCCCACTCAGCAAACTCAGCAGATTCAACAGGCTCCTGTAACTTGCTCTTATTGTCACAGAGATGGTCACATTAAGGCAAAGTGTTTTAAGCTGAATGGTTTTCCAACAAAGTGGGAAGCCAACAAGAAATCCTCTACTGGAACAGCAACTGCAAATATTGTTGAGACTCCTCTTGATGAAACTCATGAATTAGGATGGGAAGAAGCCATTACAAATGCAGTCTAGAAAGGGATGAGCAGGATGATTAAAGGAAAAGGAATAGTTGATGGAGCTTCTTCAGTCAACTTTGCAAACATTCAGGATTTTGCAGGTAGCTCTGTCTTACCTCGATTACTTTCTAAGGCTGATTGTATGTTTTATCTTCTTTGGTTCATAGACACTGGTGCCACAGGTCACATGAATGCCTTTCTAAAACTATTAACTGATCCTGAAAATGTCCAAGCCTATACTCCTGTCTGTTTGCCTGATGGGAGTATTCAATCAGTATCTCACATTGGAGATGCTGTTTTGTCTGATTCTGTGACCTTGAAATCTTGCTTACATCTTCCAAAGTTCAAATACAATCTGTTGTCAGTCAGAAAATTAGTCAAAGATTCTCGTATGTTCTTTCAATTCTTTGATGAGTTTTGTCTGTTACAGGACCTTCGCACTTTTAAGGTCTTAGCAGCTGGTAGAGTGATCAATGGGTTGTATGCTCTTGATAAATCATCCTACACTTTAGATGCCATTCAGAAATCTCAAGCTCTTTATGCTTCTTATGTGCTGTCATCAAGAAGATTCTATAGCAACAGTTCTGCTACACAGCCTAATAATAAAGCCTTGATTGCATCATCTGTGCATCAATGGCATTCTAGATTAGGCCATCCATCTTTAAATGTAATGAAACAACTATCTTCTTGTATTGATTTACAATCTTCGTCATCTGATGTTAGCTTATGCGAGACTTGTCCTATGTCCAAACAACATCGAGATCCTTTTCCTCTTAGCACTATTCAAACTGATAGAGTTTTTTTCTTTGATACACATTGATGTATGGGGTCCTTACAAACAAGCATCTATAAATGGCTGTTAGTTTTTCCTTACTATTGTAGACGATTATAGTCGTTGCACTTGGACTTTTCTGTTTAAATACAAGACTTAGGTGGTTTAGTTACTTGCAAATTTCATTGCTTACACTCAGAATCAATTTCATGCTTCAATCCAAACCATCCGCAGTGACAATGGCACAGAATTTACCAATTCATTATGCCAGGATTTGTTTAGTAAACATGGCATTGTTCATCAAACAACCTGCTCTTATACACCTCAACAAAATGGTGTTGTTGAAAGAAAGCATCATCACCTTTTGCAAGTGGCTCGATCTCTTCTTATTGAGTCACAATTGTCTAAAAGGTTTTGGGGGGAAGCGATTCTTACTGCCACTCATCTTATCAACATTACTCCTTCTATTGTTTTGAAATGGAAAACTCCATTTGAAATTCTTTATCAAAAGCCACCCACATATGATCATCTCAGGGTTTTTGGTAGTCTAGCCTTTGCTATTGACACAACTCCTCATCGAGATAAATTTGATTCTAGATCTCATAAGGCATCTTTGTGGGTTATCCCTCTCATAAAAAATGCTACAAAATCTATATACCAATTTTCAGGAAAATCATTGTTTCCAGAGATGTTATCTTTCATGAAAATGTGTTTCGATCTTCTTCTTCTGATCATACTACACCTGTTCTTCCTACAGCCATTCCTGCCATCACTGATGAAGATCCTCACGATCCTATTTCTTCTTCCTCCAATCATATTTTAACTGATCATTCTTGTCCTATATCTTCACCTTTAAATAACCCCCCATCTCATTCTTCTTGCCCTTCCTCTCCTGTTTCATCTCATCCTTCTCCTCTTCCTATTTCCGTATCACTTCCTCCTTCATCTCCTCCACCACTCAGAAGGAGCACTTAGAGTTCGTCATTTACCTTCTAAATTCAATGACTTTGAATTGATCAGTTTCTGTCACTCTCCTGAGTGTTCATCTCATTTCCCTGAGTGCTCCAGTCATTCCCATGAGTGTTTGGATGCCATTATACATCCATCTTCTTTCCAGTGTTCCTTTAGTCCTTCTCATGATTCTTTTTTGGCAAATTTGTCTATGATCCAAGAACCTGTAACATATAATCAGGCTAGGAATAATCGAAAATGGATAGATGCTATGAATGCAGAACTCACAGCTCTTGAGAACAACAATCTAGAAACTCATGAATTAAAGGCATACTCCCTCCATCCCATAATTATTGTCTACTTTTACTAAAAGGAAAAATTTTATTTTTGGTCAAATTTAACTATATTTTACCTTAAACAACCGGATGTACCTGCATAAGTAATTGTTTAACCACTAAGATTTTATGGATAATGTTTTTTACTAAGGACAAATGTGTAACTTGATCCATAAAATGTCAAATTGGACAATAATTTTGAGACAAAATTTTTTGGGCAAAGTGGACAATAATTATGGGACGGAGGGAGTATTAATCAAGGGAAGAAGAAGAAATGAAGAACCCTAACTTTGTAATTTGGGAATTGCTTTGATATTTCTGAAAGAACAAAAGAAATGAAAAGAGCGTTTTTGGATTCCTATTTCCAGCATATACAGTGTCCTATTTATAGATAAATACACCTCCTGAGTTTTGCTAAAGTGACTGTACAAAGAATCTAACTAAATTAGCTAATTCTGTTATGTACCCATGTGATTATAAGATCAAGGTCACAGCTTGGTGACTTTAGCTTACCCGAAATAATCTGGATACAGTCTGGATCCTTCTGATGTGGAGGCTACTCTAAGGTGGTCTGATCTGGTGTGATGCTGTTCTGGAACCAACGCCATGTTCCGGCGGATGATGCTTGGGGACCACAGAATCTTTATGAGATTCTTGAGGCTGAGACGGCGTCGTACTCACCTGAGTTGAAATCGTATTCTCCTGAGTGGAATATTTCATCACAGTTCACCAAATTTGAATCCAGCAGCCCAATTTTTGTTCCATAAGCCCCCTTTTTCAGCTAATATTCACTCAGGTCCTTGCCTAATTAAAAACACAAAAATAGTTATGTAAAATGAACTAATTCTGAGAAAAACCCCTAATTTCTTACTAATTAAAGAGTAAATTGCCATGCTTTTATGTAACAAATTAACCGTTATCAACTCCCCCAAATTGGAAGAATTATTTGTCCGCACGCAAAACAATCTAACCCCTTAAAAACTACACATAGAAACAAGAAAACAAATAGCTAATCACTGACTCCCCAGAGTGAAAATATCACTCAGGCAAGTGGCAATACTGACCGACCAAAGCTCTTTTGTGTTCCAACAGGATAATTATATGCCATTGTATTTTATTTGTTCAACATCTTTCTCCATTGCATTAAAAATTCTCCATTGCTGACCGACCAAAGCTCTTTTGTTTTTGCAAACTGTGACTGGAAGGCAATATATGTGTGCTACTTTTGATTGTAGCTACAGTAGAATTTGTAGGCCTGTTGATAGAATTATAGAGGTTAATCGTCAATGCAGGGAAGCTGAAAACGCAATATTGAATGCTAAGTTTTAAGAACTACCCCAAGCTGCTTCCAATCTCAGGAAGATATTCTGAAACAGGAAACCAAAGAAAGAGAGGGTGTAAAGGGGAAGCCTTGCTATACAAACCACCTTCATCTTAGCAGAGAAGTGGTTGCAAGGGGGAGAAAGATTGAAATAATGGCTTTCGTAAATTATTTTTACTTTGTAATAGATGTTTTATTGAGATTTTAAGTTTTCAACTTGCTAAGTCACAGTTCAATAATTGATAGAAATTAGCCCTTGAGCAATTATACTACGGGTAGTAAGTATGACGACTTTTGAGTAGTATAATGGTTATTTATGGCAAGTATGTACGTTGGGCCGTATACATAATTATGTAATGATGTAATTACATTATTTGTCCTTTATTTCATACTAATCATTTTCATTGTCAATTGTTTAACCATTTTTTTTGTCATTGATATGTATAATATTTTTATATTTTTTTAATTTGTTATTATAGTTTTAATTAAGATAAATTATAAAATGTTATATACCATGAACGTTTTCTAGATTAATGTTCCTCTATATTTTTATAATTTGTTGTTATTTTTTTAATTAATGTAAGTATAACATTAGAGGCGCCCGGGCTTCCGGCCTGGGCCAAGCATCTAGTATATATTAATGACAATTACCTATTCTTTTACTTCAATTTCAAAATCCTTTAGAGTTCTAATACTTAAAATTACGAGCTAGAAATGTATTATATTTAAAAATTAAATTATCAATCATTTATTTCTTAATAACTGTACAAATTCTAAAGTGACAGATAAAAAGATAGAGGTAGATTACACATATTGTGACAAAATGGATGAGAACTTTCATCGTGATAATCGAATGGAAAATACTGCCAGAAATTATAATGGGAGATGATTTTGGGGTTATAAGATGAATTATAATTGTGATAACTTTGACACTTGCATGAGCCATTGGAGGTCATTAGGTGTGGAAGATTGGAGGTCATAAGGTGATTATTGAAGTGAATAATATGAGTTTTATTTCTATGATACAATGAGGAAAGGAGATAGTTGCTATGAATGTTGGTATGGTTAATGGGATTGAGACCTCTAAAAGTGTGTCAGTGAGTGGTGGATGTAAACATGTATTTAGAGAGGCGAACTTTGTAGCTAATTATACTTGGCGACATTGGCATTGCTAGGACTATGAGATGTGCAATGGTTACAAGTTCTACTATCGGGTGTTCTGTCATGATTGGAACATGATTTAATTGGATCGGAGTGGTATATCTACATATTGTAGTCCCTCTGCCCAAAATTTATTGTCTAGTTTGTATTTTTTATTTTTAGTTCGATTTATTTAAAAGTTTGATTTTGGTGTTGTCACCTCTCCTATTGTTAAAAAAATAAAATAAAATAAATCATGTTCCCTTCAAGCAAAAAAATTAATCCTGTCGTAATTAGATGTCATATGACTCATCGGCTTCTTCATTAGTAATATGTAGTTGGTATATTATATCCACAAAATTGCATGAATTCATGGATTGTTATCTTACGTTATCCACAAAAATTTTGCTGAAGGATGCATATGATGAAATCACGATACACAGTGCAGACAAACCAAATAATTGGATTCATTGCCTCACTTAACCTCTCTTCATTCCCTCTCCATGTGCTAATAATTGAGCCAATCCCATTGCCTAATATTTTCTACCTAACCTTGACAACAGTATGGATTACTAGACAACCTGTTGCTATTCCATATGGAGCATGTTACGTTTTGGCCAGAATATTTTTCAATTAAACTCTGAAATGCACAAAAGTTAATCAACACTCTACTCTAACTTATCCGGGGTACTAAGTTGACTATTAACTAATTAACTAGAGTTATTCGCTACCCAGATTCAAAGGAAGGCAAACTTAAGTATAATGTAAAAAACGCAAGATCTTGCAATTGCATTTTGTCTTGTTGTGTATATAGTACTAATGACGTCTAGTCGCGCATTGCGCGACCCTGGCCCAATATATCTGTAGATATAAGAAATGTTGATATTTGAATTTTTATTTTTTTTGCATTTAGCCCGATATATTTTAGAAATTTTTGAAGAATTTAAAAATATTTTATAAGTGTGATCATAGAAATGTTTGTATTTAGTAAAAAAAGAAAGTGTATTTGGCCCGATACGTTTTAGAAATGTTTGAATATTAGAAATGTTTTATAAGTGTTACTTATTAAATATAAATAAACTTGATCAAGTATATCTCTTGAAGTAAATGTTAGACAAAATATAAAAGCATCTTAAAAAGTTTAAATATTAGTAAGATTATTTATTAATGTTCTCCATTTGTCGTGCCAAATCAATACTTGGTTTTGGAGATTTATAATAGCTTTGTAGTAAGCTTCATCCGAAGGGTATACGTTTAATTGTTGGAACTGTTTCTTCCAAATGCTTATAGCTAGTAAAATATCAAACATATGATTTTGAAACTGATTAATTGTTGAAACTGGTTGATCACAAATATGAGAATGAAAATTAATATAAATTTGCATAGGTTTCAAGTTATAGTAAAAAGGAACTCACCTCACGATGGCAAATAAAAAAAAAAAGTAAAAGAGTCTATTAAAATTTGAGAAATTTTTTTTTTCCTGTAGATAAAAATGATGTATAAAAACACAAATAAACGTAGAAACATCATTCCTTCCCTCTCCACCTCAAATTCATAAAAGGCTTACCCATAAATTAGTTAGAAGAAGCGATCAGAACTATTTATATGATGAGTAATTTAAAAAAGTCCAAAAACCAAATCCAAAAAAGTATATTCTTGAAAGTCCGAACACAAAAAAAAAATGCGCTTCATTTGCAAACATAATAATAATAATAATAATAATAATAATAATAATAATAATAATAATAATAATAATAATAATAATAATGATAATAATAATAATAATTGGTCAAGTGAGAGTATGAAACAAAATAAAAACAATTAAACAAAGAAAAAACACAATTCAATACTGACCATGTACGAAAAAAAACTGAGACTCCATAATTAAAAAGAGAAAAACTACTCTAAATGAATAAAACACAAAAAAGAAATTAAAAAAACCACACTTTGTGACAAAAACCCAATTGATCAATTCAATTCAAACAGAACTAAAATCATACAAAAATTCTAAGCTGACTAACCATATAAGAAATCACATCATATTACCTGGCAACGGCTACGGTAGCTGTAACGGGTGGACGCATAAAAATAATATAAATAACACTATTCTTGAACGGGAAAAACAAAAAATAATAAAAGCCGTACAAATGATCTGTGGATATAAAATTATTTAAATTTTAATATCTTAACGGCACCACCACAACGGTCGAAAGCAACATCAATGAGAATTTTTTTTTTCCTTTGTGTTTATATAAAGAGGTAAAGAGAATATTTTTTGAAGTCGAAATTTTATCTGATTAGGATGTAGTTGATCATCACTAATGAAAAGATTGAAGATGCTAATAGGAAAGAAGTATATTTTACCACATATTCTCAAATGATAATTGATGAGAAATTTGTTTTTTTATTTTTTTATTATTTTTTTTATATTATGAAGAAGGGATTGATAGGGAGTCGATTGTCGTGGAGATGGAGATGAAGATTTGTGTTTTTTATGAAGTGTGTTTATTTTTTATTTTTGTTTTGGCGAAAATAGGAGGTGGTGGTGGATTTGGACTGCATTTGCCTTTTAAGTCTAGGAAACTGATGTGTAAATAAAAATTTATTTTAAAAATATGATGTGAAAATGCCACATGGCAAATGGTGGTGCTTTATCTTAAGTGTGGTTTTTGTTTCTAATATAGTAAAATATAACATTACAAACATGCAGACAAATGAAATCGTTTCATTGGAAAATGTATAACAACCCAATGAAACCAACAAATAATTATGAATATAAGTGCATTATATTATGGAAGATCCATTGTCATATTGAAGTAATACATTTACCTTCCTCAATACATTCCCAGTGATTTTTTTTTTTTTTTGACTTGACATGATCATTACATTGCTCATAATACAGTCTGCTGGAGCTAGGCATACCTGTACGAAGTTGATTTTACTTCCCCATCCCAAAAAATTAGGAGTAGAGAATCGATGATGAAAAAGGGAAATGCCCCCTGATTGGTATGGGATTTTGCTGTACTTATAGCCATTTCGTCAGTGTTATCCTGGTTGATTAATTAAATTGATTTGTCTGTTTAGTTAAATGACACTAACAGTATCGTTGCCATCACTGAAGCTATCCTCCTCGAATGGATTTTGCACTAAATTCCGACACAAAAAGCAAATCCACTTCGAATATGATTTAATAAATAAAACCCACGAAAAAATTTACACGGATCCCTACTGAAGTAACAAGGATTTGAGTGTAAATCCAAATATTAGAAGTGATTGGAAGCTAAACCTAATCTAATAAAAAAAAAAGGAAAAAGAAGGGAATAAGAAAAATTACCAGAACAAGGTGTGCCTCCTACTTCGCCGTCGCCGTCACTGGGGGTGTCGCACAGCTGAAGGAGAGGAGCGAGAAAGGGGAGATTTGGGCGGATCTGGGGCATGGGCAGAAAGTGAGGAAAGGCACTTATTTTTTCTTATATCCATGATCCGATGTTTTCATAACCTGCCCTCGACCCGGATTCAAACTCGCGAACGAAGACAAAAAAGTCTGTTTCAAAAAATTAAAAAATAACCCCTACTTATTTTCTAAAAAGTTTGTTTCGAGCCTTCTTTTTTTCAAATTGATATTTAGAAAAGACTTTAATTATTTTGTCCAAATGTATTTTAAACTCTAAAAACAAACTTTTTAGCCTTAAAAGTCTTTTTAAAACTCTTGTCTAAATGGACCAATAAATTTCAACTAATAAATTAACTAATAAATTAACAGGACAGAAAAAAAATCCTTCCCTTCCAAAACAAGACTTATTACTATTATTATTTTTAAAACCCCCTTACATAGTCTTAGTGAGAATTGAAACCAGGTCTAATAGTGGGAAGAACAACATGCTAACTACTACACTATTATTTAATTTTTAAAATAAGACTTCTTTTTTATTGAACAAAACAATATTTTTAAGTTTCACATAAATTATTTTTTTTAGACGGAAAAGTATTTCATAACTGGGGGAGAGCCATTTGATTCGTCTTCCCTACCAAACTTTCTCAGGCGTCTTTGAAATTGCCTCCTTGATAACTTCAATATGTGCAAGCTGATTAATTTTTCTTTTTGGAGACCTTAAAGTCCATCTGGGAAATTTATAAGCGGGGATCGCACGATTTTTCTACCCTTAACCATCTTCCACCTGGGAAAAAGCAAAACAAAGAAAATGGTAAAACAGACGAAAAATTAATATACCAAATTGTTTTCCAAAGTAATTAACTAATGTACCTGTATTTGGTAACCAAAACATGTAAGAAAGCGGCCATGAATGCCCTGGTGTATTCTGCTCCAGCACATTGCTTCATTCCTGATCCGAATGGCATGAAACATTTTGATACAACTTCTGGATTGATGTTCTGTGTGTAGTAGCATTAATAAAACATTACGAATTAGGGTTCTTAAACATCCGAATCAATATACCGTCTTCGAAACATAGTAAATAAATATCACAGGAAAATATTACAAATGATTTAACTTTTCAATTTTCCAGTGAAATTCGTTATTTATATACCTTCCAACGCCCGGGATTGAATGAAAGGGGATCTTCAAAATAAGTAGGATTAAAATGCAGAACTAATGTGGAATTATATACCTTGTTGCAATTATGAATGTCACTTCATAAAGAACAATGTCGATTGAGTTAAGGGCAGAGAAAGCATATCCGTGATTTAGTTTTCTTTTCTTTTCTTTTTTTTTTTTTTCGTTTTTCATCAACCATATATTATTTGTAAATTCAGAGTCTAATTTGAAAAATAGAGTTTGTATTGAACAATTTTGAATATTTTGAAATTGAATATTAGTAAAAGAGAATTTTAAAGTGAAGTGATTAATTATTTGTACCATTGAGAGGGATATCTTTGATGTCTTGACGATAAAGTCCCGGAGCGATGTTTCCCAACCTAAGGACTTCATTGATAACCTGCATTATTTAATAGTGATTACCTAAAACAGTAAAAGGAGATCAATGGCTCAATGCCACCCAACAAAATATGGGGTAAGATATAATTACTTGAATGGTAAATGTCATGGCCTTGAAGTCACTCCATGTTAAAGGAGTATCTGGATTATCCCGCTTCTTAAGAATGGCCTCATGCTCTGCCTGCAATTACAAACTTAATTAATGATGCTAAATGTTTTTCGGTTTTTATCACTCCATCTTGTTTAAGTTTTCTCAGCCCGTTCTAATGTTCAATTTAGGCTAGCAAACATGACTCTACGTTATATGATTACAATTTTCTAAGTAACTACATACAACAATGATAGGGGTAATTAAGAGAAAGAAGTGAAAATTAATGATAAATATATTTAAGGCGTAAAATATAATTCTTTTCCCAAGAAATACAAAAAAATTTTGTAATTTGAAATAACTCTTATCATAAAATGGATATAGAATGTATGAACTAAGTACTAACCGTTAATTCCTCCAAAGTTGTTGGATGATCAGCGAGTATTGCTTAATGGCTAATGCTAATGTTAATGCAATGGAAGGGGAGATGTAAATGACAAACTAAACAATAATTGCGCAATATAATCTTCTTTCATATCTGTCTCGTTGTTGATGTCTTGAATTAGCTAGTCAAGCCAGTTTCCATGGCCCCTGTTGGGTGATGCAAGCCGCTTCTCCACAACACCTTTCAACTACCCCTTCAACTTCTTGTGAATCTAACAAGAACCTTTCCGGTGATTAAAATTGATAAGCTCAATTTCGAAACTATATGTCAGAATTTGTGACTATAAATTTATGAGTCATAATCTATACAACAACTTATAAAAAAAAAAACATGTCTTTTGATGTTTTCTATCAGTCATAATACTATGAAAAAAAACTGTTTCAAAAGGGAAAAAAACCCATCAAGAAAACTAACTTTACTTTTTTTTGGGGGGGGGGAGGGGTTGGGGGTGGGGGAGTGTCTCTAAATTTATTAACGTATGATGGATGGAATTAAAAAATATATCAATTCACAGAAATTAATAAGGAAGATGATGTATTGGAGTATTATTATATACAAGTCCATCAAATATTATTACCTGCAAACACTTGATGTGTACGTAGTACCGGGAAAGTTTAGGGGGAAGCACATTTGTCCTTCTATAAAATCCAGGTACATTGGACATGCATCGAATGGTGGATCCTCAAAATCACTACCAACCAGCAATCACCAAAATTGTGTGTCATCTGTAAAAAAAAAAAAAAAAGAAAAAAGAAAAAAATAAAATCAGCCTTTTCAGCCCTTAATATATTAAAATTTGAGCATTTTACGTAAAACTAAATAATGAGCGGAATCATCATCATATTCAGTTTGTTAGCTGAAGTAAACCCTAACCTTAATGGGTTTGGGCCGGCTACCTTGGAGATTAAGTTACCGCATAAACCTATTACGACTAGATTTTAGGAAACATGTAACACCACCTGTATATAAAGAGGTGGTGCCTCTCCTATAATTCATATCTTCTACCTATCTTGTACACCTTCTGCACACGATACACATGCCTCTCTCTCTCTCTATTATCTCTATTCTCTTATTGACTTAAGAATCGGAGAGTCTACCCTCGGGAGACACCCGAGGCTCTGTCTTGCAGGTTTTAGGCCGTTCGCCGCCGCCTAGGTCATCATCACCGCCCGTCCTAAGCACCGTATAAATCCAAGTTTTGTCAAGTGGCACGCCCAGTAGGACCGGTTTGTTTGGCCTTCACAACCAAATAATTTCTTGAAGCGAAATTGAAATTTGTTGGTGCTTTACGCTGCGCAACATCACCAGCATCATGGCGCAAGACAAACAGCAAACAACTGCTATTGCTGCTGAAAAAGACAAGCAGCCAACTCCGGCGGGGCCATCCTCTAACAGGCCGTCTAGTTGTTTGTTTGATCAAAACCTCATGGAGGCCTTTTTCAAATTTCAACCTGCCTTGTTTAACAAATTCCAAGATTTTGTGAAGAGCTTTCATGAGCTCGATGGCAATCAGCGACAACTCTTAGCAAATAACCTAGATACTTTCTCGAAAGATCGAGAGCCGAACCACCCTAGGGGCGATTCTCGAGAACATCACACTATGAATCGAGAAGATGCTCATCTTTCTCGAGCAGTCATATCTTTGACGCGAGTACCTTCAACCATCGAGGAGCAACTACGCAAGATTCTCAGACCTGCAGGAGGGGGTCATGAAGAGGATGACAGTCCATTCATCCAACGCATCCAAGAAATACCCATGCCCGAGAAGTTTGAACTTCCATATCTGAAAGCTTATGGAGGTGATACGGATCCCATGGTGTTTCTGCAGACTTATAAGAGTGCCATGAGATTAAGGAATGCTTTCAATGATTTCATGTGCAAGGCATTCCCTACATACCTTACGGGACAAGCACAACTTTAGTTTGGAACACTACCTTTGAGAAGTGTTCAGTCGTTTTACGAGTTGGGGACTTTGTTCCACACAAGATTCTTCTAAGGTTAGAAGATTCGTAAGACGATCACTGAATTGATGTCCCTTAGGCAAGAACGAGAAGAATCTATTGGAGCTTATTATAGTCGCTTCACCAAGGAACAACTTCAGGTAGAAAGAATATCTGAGGAGATTGTGGTTGCCACCTTCATCAATGGTCTTTATCCGTATGGGGCACCTGCTACTTTGAGACAAAAGCTGACAAAGGAGCCGCCACATATGCTGCAACTGCTGTTTTCAATTGTTGAAACTGAAGTTCGGGCGGAAGAGGGTCTCCGTCGAGCCAGAAACAGCCTACATATCTACGAGAAGAAACGACCCAAGGATAGAGTTCAGGACTCGGGGGCAGAGCGTGATCGAGGTTGTGAACGTGATTGGAAAGAGGATAGGGGCAAGCGTAAGATAGATGCTCAATACAAGCCCTTAACTCGTCCTCGGACAGAGGTACTAGAAGTTCGAGAAGACCGCTCGAGAACTACTTTGGATTCAGAGAAAAGCCAGAAGCACCCATGGTGTGAGTTTCATCAGAGTTATGGACACGATAGTGATGATTGCAAAGCTCTACAGAGTTATGTAGAGAAAGGTCTTCAAGAAGGAAAGTTCACAGCCTACACACAGCGTGGAGGTCGTGAGAACGAAGAGCATGATCCTAAACACAACCGCCCAATGACCGAAATACCTTGATCCGGAACCGACGTCGAGTAAGGTTTTGAATAATCCCCGAGAAGGTTCCCATCTTGGATGATTTCCTACATTTAGTATTTCAATTTCAATATTTATGCTTTTCAATACTGTTAAGACATTAACGACTCTACTTTGAGGAAAACTTAAACTCCTCCTTTATTATTATTATTGCAATATCTTTGTTGAAGTTCAATGGCGGAATCCACAAGCTCGAGCAACTTGAGCTCAATCTCCTAAGAAGCCCTTATGCACCACGTTCCTCGAGAAGACCACCACCTATCGACCATTGTCCTTCCGAGGACCTTCTTCTGTCGATCATTGTCTTCTCAAGAACCCTTCTCCTGCGACTACTCATCCATTCGAGGACCGTCCTCTCACAGACCATTGTGTCTTATCGAGACCGTCTTTTCATAGACCTTTGTCCTCCTGAAGATCGTCATCCATTCGAGGACCGTCCTCTCACGGACCATTGTCTCTCATCGAGACCATCTTTCATAGACCTTTGTCCTCCTGAAGATCGTCCTTTGGAAAGACCTTCCATTGTCGACCATTCTCCTTCTGAGGACAACCCCTTGTCGACCTTTGTCTTTCCAAGGACCCCGTCATCGTCGACCCTTGTCCCCTTGAGGACCTTCTTCTTTCGACCATCACCCTTTTGTTCATCTTGCAGGAACATCATGTTCGAGAATTGGGGCAACATTACAGAAGTCGATAAGCCGTCAACACTCCAGCCTCGTACTTTAAGCAACCCATATTCTTCTCATCAAGTCTCGAGAATATGGCTTGCTAGGGGCACTTGACGAGTCATAAAATAAACCCTAACCCCTAATGGGTTTGGGCCGGCTACCTTGGAGGCTAAGTCACCGCCTAAACCTATTACGACTAGGTTTCAGGAAACAGGTAACACCACCTCTATATAAAGAGGTGGTACCTCTCCCATAATTCATATTTTCTACCTATCTTCTACACCTTCTACACACGATACACATCCCTCTCTCTATTATCTCTATTCCCTTATTGACTTAAGCATCGGAGAGTCTACCCTCGGGAGACACTCGAGGCTCTGTCTTGCAGGTTTTAGGCCGTTCCCCGCAGCCTAGGTCATCATCGCCGCCCGTCCTAAGCACCGTACAAATCCAAGCTTCGTCATTAGCCTTTTCTTTTCTTTCTCTTTTTAATGCCGGAATTCCATTAGAGATGGATAAACCTGCACCCACTACAATAACTTGCAAATCACAATAGGAGGTAAACCACACTACACAAGCTCCGGTAACAAACTCAGATGCAAAATAACGGGTCTAAAATAATGTTGATTTAACAATATTATTTTAAATCCCTAATCATAATTTTTATTAGAATAGTGTTGATTCAAAAGCAATGAAATCATACTTCCATTGTTGCATATTCCACTTCAACTGATTCTGGATTCTACCATTTAACAACGGTTTTGTTCACCATGTTTTCCATTTGAGGAAGTAACTTTTCTTTAAGGGATTCTACCCGGATGTAGCTCAAGATCGAATTCCTATAGTATTTGTGGTTGGAAAACTGCTTAGCTTGCTGGAATATCTTTGCAAATGTGTACATGCCCCATGGCACGGCAAGCCTACCATCTTGGCGGAGGAGAATGTGATTAATTTTCGGGTCTGCCGTGACGATGACCGGCCGACCGGCTACATTTGTTCGGAAAATTGGGCCCTACCTGAAATCATGGGTGGAACCACATAGAGGCTGGGAGGTGCTTGAGCACCCCTGGCCGACCAAAAGCGCTCTATTATTTATTTTCGGCCAGCCTTATGTAGCTTTCAGCACCTCCAGTAGAGGATGATTATTCCATGCCAAAGCTTGGAGCTTCTATTTGGAAGTAGTGCCGGTGATATGCTGGTCAGCAGGTGAGAAGTAGTTAGTTTACCGCGGCGGTGGAAGATTGGTTTGGCGGAGGTTTATGATTCCGTAAATGTCGAGATAAAGGAGAAGAAGAATGTTGGGTTGGGTTTATGATTCCTATTTGGGTTAGGTAATTAAATTAGTAAAGGAAATTAGAAGTTTTGAATTTATATCTAAAATAGTCCAGATATGGTCCAAGTCTAAACTCTAAATAATGACTCATTTTTAATTAGTGTTTAGTTTCAAAAACAACAATGTAACAATAATAATAAAAAATATACACCATATACCAAAAAAATTAACACTATTTAAATTTAAAATTCTTTTTTGTACAATTTAACTTTTTGTCCTAAAAAACTCTGTCTAAAATTTATTCCAAAACATTGTCACATGAACATTTTCTTATCGAAACAAACCATGAAATGCCTCGTCTTCCATATTTTAGATCGACCCCTTTTTTCTCTAAGTTGAGCACCCCCAGGTTTCAAAGACTAGTTCCGCCCCTGCCTGAAATGCAACACAAACGTACGAAAAAAATCACATAATCCATTATTATATACTTCCTCCAGTCCTTATTATAAGGCATTTTGGTTTCGTCCTATGTTTTATTTAGGATGTCATTTTAACTGGAAAAAAAACCTTAAAAATATATTTTCACATTCGTTGTGTTCTTCTAATTATTATGAAATGGTTTTAAGGTTTTTATTCCAATTAAAAAAACATCTTAGGTAAAACCTAGGATGAAATCAATATACCTTATAATAAGCACCGGAGGGAGTACGTAATAGTCTAACTGATAAAGTGAACTAAATGGAATAAACATTCAAATGACACCTTTAGCTTTAAGTACAATACGAGGTTGAATATGATACTGTCTTCAATATTTTATCTTTAAAAAGTTTTAATTCAATCCATAATCTTGCAGAAAGTTTTATACCAATTGACTTACAAAGGGTGAAGTTCACTCCATATAATTTCAGAAATATTCGAAAATTTTTGCTAGTGGTGCTTAGGAGAGAATAATGTATTTTCCACCATTGCAATTCTTATACATCAATTAATCAGTCTTTTAGTTAGACTAAAAAACAAATACTACATAAGAAATTTGAAACGACAACAAAGATGAATATAGCCATCTAAAAAAAATAGTTCATTTTGTTGAACTAAAATAGTAAAGAACAGTGTCCTGGTTTTCTAGGACGAAGAAAGCATAAAAAATGTAAGAGTATCTTTTGAATCTTTTGCTGAAAAATGGCTGGAGGTCAATGGATGGATTTAACTGAAGAGTTTCCCCGATGAATAGAAAGCCCATAGAACCAGGAGAAAGAAATCCATTGCATTTGGGATTGCTCCATCTGTAAACATACCGGGTTGTGGCTACTACTATAATGGTTATAACAATAGAGGCAATTGCTGAGACTTGATGTTGGGGAGTTTTGTTGAGATATTTTCAATTTTTCAGGGTTTGAAAGAAAAGGCAAATCTAATTCTCTAATTAAAGAGATCATAAGAAGATACAAACTGAGCTAGAAATGAGTAGAAACGGATAAAAATCAATGTGGATGAGAACTATCTAGCTTGAAAAAAACGACTCAATTATTGATATCTAATTGTAAATTCATTGAACGCAAATGTAACTAATTGTAAACGACTCAATATTGATATCTAATTGTAAATTTAACTCGAGAGACTATAACTTGCATTAATATAATTCATAAAAAAGTAAATAAAATATAAAATAATTAAGACACTTTTTTTTTCTGATTTATTCTATTCTTCCTAAAATAAAGATTAAAAACATTTAAATGAAACTAATATTCTACATAAAAATAAAATATTAGCTCAAATAAAAAATATTAATATATTTTAGTGTATTACAATTTAACTCAAGAGACTATAACTTGCATTAATATAATTCATAAAAAAATAACTAAAATATAAAATAATTAATACCTTAACAAAATCCTCCAAACATAAGTTTTCCTTCTTCAATCTAAAACCTATTTTCTATCACAACAAGTTATTACCATATTGTTACCCCATTCATTTATTTTAAATTAAAATCATATAGAATAAGCTAGTAAGGCTTCCTCTATAGTTAGATATACTAACATCTCAAATAATTAGATGTTACCCGCACGATGTGTGGGATATAAAAATTTTACTAAGGTAATTATTTAAATTTTATATTTCTTCGACTCTCAATTTTTTTCAGAAAAAAAATTATTAATGAATAAAACTTATCAAAACTGAAACTAAAAGTTGCTACAAATCTATGCAAAAATATATGGTTGCTTATAACAAAAGTCTAATAAAACTTGACGAATTCAAGATTAATCACCACAAAAAACCATCACAACAAAATTAACGTCAACTCTTGACGAAAAAGAAAAAGGGATAAAAATCTTCTAGTAAAGTGCAGTTTGTAAAGAAACTAAATTAACAGAGTGCAGATTGTAATAGAGTGCAATTTGTAAACAATGAAATTAATTTATTTATGAGAAAAGGCAAAAACACAGCAAAGTAAGTTAGTAGGATTTTGTGAGTTCAAAAGAATGAACATCAACGAAATTGTTGATAAATCTATAATTAACAGATCGTTAATTGCAAAATATGATATATATTTTGCATGCTTTAAATCCATGAACAATAAAAATTAAAAAGTAGTATCTTAAATTTTGAAGGTTATAAGAAAAAATAGAATAGAAAAATTACTCTACCCATATAAAAATGCATCATTAATCAAGCCTACTGAAAACTTAATGTGAAACATTCTTGATCTCCCAAAATTCGATGACCTCGCCAGAAGATTGCTCTATTTGGATAGCAGATTTTCTCCATTATCTACCATCATAGAAAGTTCATGCAATAAGTCTAGGTCTCAGGACATATTGAAATTAATTTAAAAACAAAATAAGTATATATTTTTTTCTAAGCATAAAATTCATTGAGGCTGATTTGTAACATTTTCTCTTGTTTTTGGCTATATTTATTTAACCATCGGGTACAAAAGAAAAATCAGACCTTATGGAAAGAAAAATCAAACCTTATGGAGAGCCTCATTATCCTAAAGTTGATGAATTTTGAACTCCGGCAAACTCTGGAAAATAGTACCATAATAATAAGAAAAATATTTTTTAATGAATACCCTGAAAGTAAGCGTAAGAAGAAAATAATACATACTCATCATCATATAACTAATAGAGGTTGAATATCTGTTCAACTACAAAGCGAACAAAGATCTCATTACCCATAAAAGCATTATAATCATCCTCGTCAATACATAAAAGCATTATCAAACTTGTTATTTAGAATTGAGTAATCAACAAAGAAACAGTGTTGAACCTGATGAAACTGAGGGATTTAGAATTGAGTAGTGAAACGAATAGAAACATGGATGTAAACAGGAGAAAGGAGTATTAAAGGAAGAGAAATTGTTATTTTATATTTTTAGAAATTCATACATATCTCTTAATTTTGATATCCTTTAATCGGCATTGATTGTCATCTCATCCATTCGGTGATTCTACAATCACAATATCAAAATTCAAAATTTGAAAAAAATAGTCTTAATAATAGGAAATCTTATCATTGCTTTGTGAGCCTCATATCTGGAAATTGGCCCCATTTGATTTAATATAATTGAATGAGTTAACATTTCCTTTTTTTCTCTCCGCATTTTTATCCGGATGGAGTTTTTTTAATTTATAGTGATAGTCTATTTTGATAATTTTATTGAAATTTGAGGATTCATTCACAATTGTATTAACTTTTTCTTAAGAAGATGTCTTATAAAATGACACCTAGGATTTTTGCTGATGTGGCGCTATGGAGATTTATTTTTGGTTTTTCTCTCTGGTTTCTCTCTTAGTATAATATACTATAGATAGATTATTACAAAATATTAAATTCTCGCATTGATAAGTATAAACATATTTTTTATAAATTATATTATGTCATGTAGTCTCCTAGTTAAATTGTAATACACTAAACTATACTAATATATTATTGTTTTTATTTGAGCTAATATTTTATTATGTCGAATATTAGTTTCATTTAAATGTTTTTACTCTTTATGTTGGGAAGAATAAAATTAATCAGAAAATAGTGTCTTTATTGCTAAACTATATTATTAAAAAGATTAACATGCTTATATAAATACAATCATATGTTATAACTATACAAAGATTAACTTTTACGGTAGAGTTTGAAAATAAATAAATATTTTTTTAAAACTCATATAATATACTTTTATGGTCATTAAAAGTAGTTGAGAGAAATGGAACAAAATAGAGAAAAATAAAACAAAAAAGTGAAAAAGGACTAAATTGTTATTTTTTATATATTTTAGGGGTTATTTTTAAAATTTTTACAAACTACTGGGGTGTTTTTTTATTTAAATTTATTATTTTATTAAAAAACTAATGGAGATCCGTTAATTTGGACGGAAAATAGGCTGATTGGACGAAATTGGTAAAAATTTCAAACATTAGGGTAAAGTTGGCTAACCTAAAATCTATTGGGTATGATTGACGACGAGGGCAAAGTTTTGGGTAGGAACAATATTTTTTCCAAGGTTTTCTTGAAACCCTAGGAAACCTTTGATGGTATCAGAGCTATAGCGCTCGATACTGGTCAATTTGTTCCGCATACTTCTTGTTCTTGTTGTGCATAGTTGAATTACCGATTCTATTTCGTTTTTCATTGCTAGTAATGGCAGATCGACGAGCTGAAGAACGTCGTGAAAGTGCAGAGCAGAGACAATATGAAGCCATAATGAGTCTTGCAGGTTCTGAGAATGTCGGAGTCTTGAATATTCCGACAAAACTAACTGAATACAACTATCTTGCCTGGTGTCGTGTGATTCATACTTTCTTGGAGTCAAAGATGAAGACAGGATTCATCAATGGAGCTTTTCCGTGTCCTCCTCCGGATTTCATTGATTTTGAGCGTTGGAAGCAGGTCGATTCGATGGTGAAGTCCTGGATTATCTCCAGCTTGAGTGAAGAATTAGCAGATAGCTATATGTATACTTTGACTTCACAGGAACTCTGGGCGGATTTGGCAGAGAGGTATGAAACTTCAAATAGTTAGATGCTGTATAGAATGATGCAAAAGCGGATTGCTGTGGCATAGGGTAATTCGACTTTGGTAAGATACTATAGTCAATTGAAGAGAGTTTGGGATGAATACTCACATTACAGACCAATGCCGGTTTGTCCACCAGAAGTTGCTCGAGTTTTTGCTGCCAGGGAAGATGAGGATAAGCTGATAGATTTCCTGATGGGACTCAATAAGTCTTATGAAGGCATAAAAGACCAGATTCTTCTTATGGAACCACCACCTACCATAAATAGAGCTTACAATCTGGTCTTAAAGGCAGAAAAGAAGGTACCAGGGCGAATTTAGAGATAAATACAGAGAATTCAGCGTTTGTTATGCAGAAAGTTGCTGCAAATATGGTTAATACGAGTCAAGCAAATGCTGACACAGCTTTGATGGTTTGGGATGGTATTAGATATGGGAGAAAAGAGTCTTATCCTGCTGGTAACTATAGTCAATAGAAGAATACTAATTCAGTGATGATAAGGAAAAACAAGGCAGATATGTGGTGTACCTTCTGCAATAGGCCAAGGTCATGAGAAGGAAACATGTTTCAAGATCAATGGCATCCTGGATTGGTGGAAAGAACTTAAGAGTAAAGGATTTCCTAATTTGACGAATTAGAAGGTTCAATAGAATTATGCACATGTGGCTGATATGGAAACACCTTTGGAATTGGAGGCTCAGACTAATCAGAATCAAATCGAGTTGTTGGCAAAACAGATGAGTTTGTTGCAACAAGAGTTCAGCAGGATCAGCAAAAGAAAAGGAGCTGTACAAGGAGAAACACAACACATGGTGAACTTTGCTCATCTGGATGATTTTGCAGGTAGCTCCAGTTTGCATAAACTGCATGCTTGTAATATTGCATTAGAAGATTTTCTTTGGCTATTTGACACTGGTGCTACAGGAAGCATGAGTCAAAACCTTTCTTTATTCACTAGTACTAAACTAGTTAATTCCATTACACCCGTAAAATTACCTGATAGAAACATCAAATAAGTAGCATAGATAGGAGATGTGCATCTTAATTCTAGGATCACTCTTACTAATGTGTTATATGTGCCTACCTTTAAGTACAATCTTATTTCTGTTAGACAAATGGCCAAAACTTCCAGCTTATACTTTACATTCTTGGGTGATCTTGCTATATTACAGGACCTCATGGCTGATGAGATCTTTGGTATTGGTAAAGTGGTTCAAGGATTGTATGTCCTCACCAAAGATTCCTTCTATCCAGAAGAACTAAGAAGACAAATCCATATACACTTACCCAGATTACTGTTACATTCTATCATAAGATCATTATCTGATTCTACCAGTGATGATCATCGTAGTTTTTCAGCATCTTGTATAAAGTACTCTACTGATGACACCATCAAGTGGCATCATAGATTAGGTCAACCTTCAATAAATGTACTTAAGCATCTTAGTTTAGCCTGACACTTACATGTAAATCCTGATTTGTGTTGTGAAATTTGTCCACTGGCCAAATAACAAAGGCTCAGTTTTCCTGTAAGCACTAGTCTTACTTCTGTTGTTTTTGAGCTAATACATGCCAATTTATGGGGACCATATTCATATTCTAATCTTACCCAGATTTCATATTTTTTTTTTACCATAGTTGATGATTTTAGCCGATGCACATGGACTTTTCTTATTAGATATAAAACAACAACTGTTCCAATTCTAGAAAACTTCTTTTCCATGGTTCAAACTTAGTTTCAAAGGAAGGTTAAGATAGTAAGATCTGATAATGGATATGAGTTTGTAAATTAGGACTGTTTGGCATTATTCTCAAAACTAGGGATAATCCATCAGAAAAGTTGTGTTTACACTCCACAACAAAATGGTGTTGTGGAGAGGAAACACAAACATTTGCTTCAGGTAGCTAGATCATTGTTATTTCAGGGCTCCCTTCCAAAGAAATTCTTGGGGGATGCAATACTAGATGTTACATACCTCATAAAACGTTTACCATCAGTTCCTCTTGATTGGAAATCTCCTTATGAGATTCTTCATAATAAACCACCCGATTTATCTCATTTAAGATGTTTTGGCTGTCTTTTCTTTATCACAAATGATGTTCCTCATAAAGATAAATTTTCAGCAAGGGCTTTGAAATGTATATTTCTTGGTTATCCTACAGGACAAAAGGCTTATAAAGTCTATTGTTTAACTGATCATAAGATTTATACTTCAAGGGATGTGGTTTTTCATGAATCTGTTTTTCTTTTCCAGCAATTTTCTGATTCTGAAACAATGTCTCCTATTCTCATTGACAATCCTTCTATAGAATATGTTCCTTCCCCTACTGTATCACCTCTTAATCATTCTTCTAGTCCAGTGCATCAATCCTCACTTTCTATCATTTCCCATGCTAATCCTTCCTCTTCTGTTCCTGAGCCTAGAAGGTCCACTAGAATCCATAAACCTTCAGTATGACTTAGAGATTATGATACATGTCATGTTGCTATTACTCAGTCAAAGTTCACACCACCACCTACATATCCTTTCCATTCTCATGCTTCCATTAGTTCTCCATATCTTGCTTTCTTAGCAAATGTGTCAAAGGTTGTAGAACCATATTCTTATGCACAGGCAAAGGTTGTTCCTGAGTGGATCAATGCCATGAATAAGGAGTTACAAGCTTTGGAGGATAATCATACATGGGATCTCACTTCACTGCCTGCAAATAAGAAAACCATTGGATGCAAATGGGTGTATAAAGTGAAATAGAGCCCAGATGGTAGTGTTGATAAGTATAAATCCCGGCTTGTTGCCAAAGGATACAACCAGGTAGAGGGGGAAGACTATTTTAAATCTTTTTCTCCAGCGGCTAAACTTGCTACAGTGAGAATCTTACTTGCCATTGCTGCTGCAAAAGGTTGGTCTTTGCATAAGCTTGACATCAACATTGCGTTTCTCCATGGTTATTTGAATGAAAAAGTGTAAATGGATATACCTCCTGGATATTCTACTGCTTCATCTGGCCAAGTCTGTAAACTCAAAGGGTCTCTATATGGACTGAAACAGGCGTCCAGACAGTGGAATTATGAGCTCACTAAACACTTAGAGTCTCATGATTTCACTCAATCTCCACATGATTTTTGAATTTTTTTGGTAGTGTATGTGGATGATGTGATCATCACAGGAACCTCAGAAGTAATGATCCTCAGTACCAAACAGGCTTTGCACAGTGCCTTTACCATAAAAGATCTTGGTGCTGCTAAGTTTTTTCTTGGAGTAGAGATTGCTAGATCCTCTTCAGGACTGATGCTGAATCAAAGAAAGTACATTTTGGACATTCTTGAGGGTACTGGTTTGCTTGGTTGCAAAGCAATTTCCACCCCATCTTGATTTGCAAGATGAAAAGAGTCCCCTTTATTCAGATCCTAGCCAGTACAGAAGGTTGGTTGGCAGGCTACTCTACCTCAATTTTACAAGACCTGATCTGAGTCATGCAACACAACAACTCAATCAGTTCATCTAGAATCCTAGAGATATACATTGGCTAGCTGCAACTCATGTTCTACATTACTTAAAGGGCTGTCCATCCCTTGGTCTCTTTTATTCAAGTAAGAATGATCTCTCTCTTTCCTCTTTTTGTGATGCTGATTGGGGCAAGTGTACCACCACCAGGTTTTCTTTTACGGGTTACTGAATATTCTTGGGTGATTCCTTGATTTCTTGGAAGACCAAGAAACAGACTACTGTTTCACGTTCTTCTTGTGAGGCTGAGTATAGGAGTATGGCTATACAACCTGTGAGCTACAGTGGATATCTTACACACTGCATGATCTCAAAGCTGCTGTTCCTCTTCCTATTCCATTTTCTTGTGGCAATAAGTCAGCATTGCATATTACCATCAATCCCGTGTTTCATGAAAGGACGAAACACCTTGACACAGACTATCATTCGGTTCGCAACTTGTACAAGGATGGCTTTCTTTTGCCACTCTATGTACCATCTCAGGTTCACCCAGCTGATGTGTTCATTAAGGTCCTTCACTCCCCTCAGTTTACTTACCTCTTGTCCAAGCTCAGTCTTTATGACTTGCATCATCCCAATCCTGATCTTGGGGGGGGGGGGATATCAGAGTTGAAGAAGGCTTTGAGACAACCCAGCATTGAAGAAGTGGATCCGGGTTGAATTGAGTTTATATGCACATCTTGTTGTTTGTACATAGCAGGGGTCATTCTGTAAATATTAGAAACTTGAGGACTTAAAGTTGTATAGCAGTTAGAGTCGGGTTGTACAACTGTTAATTAAATAGTGATGATTAGGCATTTATTATGTTTGTATAAATACTGAAGTCAAGAGTATCTTGACGTACATAATACAAAAATACAGTTCTACAGAATATTCTTCTTCTTCTATTTCCATGGAAGGTTTTCTTGAAACCCTAGGAAAGCTTTGAAAAAGAACAAAGAACAAAAGCAATCAAATTTAAGTAGGTTTAATTTTGGTGAATTCGGTTCTCATCACATTAATAGGAATGGAATAATGTTGGTAGTTTTTTTCAATATTATATCTACAATAGTATTAATAAATTGTTCTTGATTAAATTAATTCCTGGCAAATTTGAAAGAAAAACGAGACAGTACACCTTTGATTTCCAATTAAAAAAAAAGGTTCATTACAACATTTTAGGAAGGAAAAATTCTAAAAATGATAGACGTCTTAAATATGTAACTATTAATTAGAAACCCATATGAATCGACATCCCTAAGTTTCTCAGTCACTTAATTTGTCTCTTCGATTAGTTGAAGATATGAGCTGTTAAATGTTCCTCTTTATGATCTTGAAGTGAAATCCATCTGGGAAACTTATGCTAGGAGATCAAACGATTTTCCCACCCTTAAGTATCTTCCATCTGGGGAAAAAAAAGTATGAAAGAAAATGGCGAAAAAGAGTTCCAAAAATGCTGAAAATAGACAAAATTAAAAGTTCCCAAAAAACCAATTACCGGTGGTTTGTAACCAAAACATGTAAGAAAGTTGCAATCAATGCCCTGCTGTATTCTGCTCCTGCACATTGCTTCATTCCTGACCCAAATGGCATAAAGCATTTTGATACAACTTCTCATTTGATGTCCTCTATAGTTGTAGTAATAGCATTCATCAGTGGCGGCTCAACGTTTTTGGGGGACCTTAGGCGAGTTCTAAAATTGAAGCCTTTTAATAATAAAAAAACTAATTTTTTTTAACTCTCTTTCTATTTTCGGGCTTGGAACCGACAACTATAAATCTATGAGCTTATAGAAGACAGAGTTAAATTTTTTTTTCAAATATTATTCATATTAAATTTATCTTTCTATCATTTTTTAAAGTATCTCTTATATTAAATTTATTTTTTTTAACTTTTTTGGTTGCAAATTCTTTTATGAAAGGTTCATGATCTATCTCTTCAGTAAGTCTTTTTCTATCAATATAATAGCCAATCCATTTAATCTATCTTGTGACATTGTTGATCTTAAATAATTTTTTTATTAATTTTAGTTTTGAAAAACTTCTTTACCCTGAAGCAACTGTTACAGGAATAGTTAACATTAATATAAGCATTTGGAAAAGAATTAAGTCTTTTAATATAATTAAGTATATCAATTGGATTATTATTCTCAACATTTACATTCTCTCTTAAAATTTTTAGTTCATAAAATAAATCCAAACCGTCAATATCTAAACTATCATTATGTGCTAACGAGTTTTGAAGGTTAATGAAACTTTTTTCTAAATTTTTGTCATCAAGTGATTTTAATTTTTTCAAACTAAATAGAAAACCAAAAATATTTTCGTACATTTTAAAATTTTTGAATCTACTTTGTAGTGATGAAATAGCTCTATCAACTATATAAAGAAAATAATCAGTTTTGAAAATTTCTGAAGGGGTTTTAATAGTTTCATTCTCCACATTTTGATCAAATCGCCCATTTCTCTAAATTTTATGTTTTTCATCAAATTTAGGTTATACATCCATCTTAATAGCAATTTCATTGGCACAGGTTATAGCATTTTCGAATCCATCCTTTTTGTACTTTTCAAAAAAACTAATGAGACCTTTTAATTGCTCTATAGCATCATCAATACAAATATCTTTTGCTTGTAATTTTTTTACTAACCGAATTGACCGCATACAATACATCAAACAAAATAACCATCCCCAACAGAAATTAAAAATTCTTAAGTTCATATGTCGCTAAACATTTTGCCTCACTTTTAATTTGGGGTTCCTTACTAGATGCATCAGACAATGATAATAATGCATCATTTAATTCTAAAGTTTGAAACCTTATTTCCCTAACACTTTCAACACGATTTTCCCAACGAGTTTGTGATAATGACTTAAGAGTTAGTTTTGGTAAATAATCTTTTAGGATTTGCCACCTTTTGGTGGATGAAGAAAAAATTGTATATATACGTTATATCACTCCAAAAAATTCAGTGGCTTTATTACAAAAATTACCCATATCGCAAATTACCAAATTTAAATTGTGACTACTGCATGAAGTATAAAACGACCTGGAGATAATATCTAAAAATCCTTTTGCACTCATTGATTTTTTCCTTTCATATTAGACCCATTATCATAACTTTGTCCTCTTATATCATTTACGTCAAGTAAAATGTTATTAATTTCATCCACAATAGTATCAAAAAGTCCTTTACTAGTTGTGTCATTTACTTCCAACAATTCTATAAAGTTCTCTATAACTTTTATACAATTTGATGAAAGATTTAAACACCTTAATACTATTGACATTTGTTCTTGATGACTTGTATCAGGACTACAATCAAGTATGATTGAAAAATACTTAGCTTCCTTAACTTTTTTTACGATTTTTGTTTTGATTTCAAACCCCAACAAATTTATTAGCTCATTTTGCATGTTATGTCCTAGGTAATGATTGTGGATGTCATTATCTAAGATTCGACCAATATGTTCTTGCATTATTGGATCAAATTCTGCAATCATCTCAATTGAACTTAAAAAGTTTCCATTATTTTCTTGGTAAATTTTTTCATTCTTTCCACAAAAAGCTAAACCTCTTTAACCAAGAAATTTTACAACCACAATAATTCTTATTACATTTTTCCAATGTTCCTTCTCTTTATTTATTTGAACTTGAATATGTTTATCTATTGTTTTATATTTTTTTCAATCTCGTTTCCAATTCAATCCATGCACTCATATTTGCAAAATGTTCATTACTTGTTTCATGTTTCTTGAGCATAGAGCTCATATTTTTCCAGTCATTACCACCTTCATTTGCTAGCCTACTTACACATGGAATAGTATCAAACAATTTACAACAAAAGCAAAAGACCCTATCCAAATCTATAGAATAAAGTAGCCATCTTCTCTCATGTTTTTCTCCATTAGCTAACTTTTGAATATAATGAGTACTCTCTTTTCCCCATTTTCATAGATTTTCTTTTTACTGAGTTACACATACAGAAGGAAAATCCAGCTGAAGTGGATAGCCCTCTCTCTCTCCCTTTCTCTACTTTTTCCCTTTGAAAGTATCACCGCCGCCGGAAAACAGTCTTTGTCATCATACAACCACCTTTTGTCCTTTTCAATCCCCTTTAACCCCATTCTCTAGACAACATAGTAACTATCAACATCACAAATATTCCAAGTTATTTCCCTGAACATCTGATCACCTTGATGTACGCAATACTCCAAAATTTTAACTTTAGAACCTGCAACAAGGCACCTGAGGAAAGGTAATCATTACTCTACCACACCTTTCTGCTCTTCCACTGCACAATACTCTACCGTATTTACACCCTATCAACAGTCAAATTTTAAACTCTTTTCTACATGCACACTCTCCCTGCATGCAATCCCCCTTCATCCACCTGTTTTCTACATGAAAATTCACATTCTTAGCTCCCTTAGTTTAAATTCAGACTGGACACCATTAATAGCACCACTAATTTCATCTCATCCTCATTGTTGCTTACCCTTACACTCACAACCAAACTTCTCCTTCTTCATTTACTACACACGACAACCAGCTACATACGTTTATTGATCCACGACAAGTTGCTTCTTTGTTGATGATCTGTCCACTGATGGCTGGGATTCCTATCCTAGCGACCCCATGGACACAGGCGACTATATAGATCCTTATTACTCTTTCCATCGAAGTACTTTTGTCCATATGTATCCTGAAGACTCTGCTTATGGGGTGGCTAGATATCAGCACTATTTGATTGGTTTTCTCTTGGATGACCAATCTTTCAGCCTTAATTACATGCAACAATATGTGCCTCAATACTGGGTGCTATCAGCCAGAGTCATTCACAGGGATCGGAACTGTTATTACATAAAGTTCGAATGTGAAGAACACAGGGCCATTGTGCTTCACAATAGGCCTTATGCTTTGGATGAAGCTCTGTTTGTAGTGGGGTGGTGGACCATGAACTTAACTCCAAACTATGTCTGGCTGTAGAAAATTCTCATCTGGATCCTACTCTATGGGTTCCCGGTTGAACATTTCACCCAACATGCAGCAAGACGCATAGCTTCAGACATCGGCAAAGTCCAAGAAGTTCGTACGGGTTATCTTGATACCTGACACACTACTTTCCTCCGGGCCAGAGTGTGGATACACCCACCAGACCCTTTAAATACAAGTACTCATGCTGGCCTAATTGATGGCCGCATCATTTGGTTGAAATGCTGATATGAACGTATGTTTATCTATTGTCGTCACTGTGGTATCATCGGTCACGAAACCCCACAATGCTCAACAAGAGACAACTTTCGGCTGGAACTGCAACTGGAAGAAAGTTTTCAGGAGATGAGTAATGCCCGCAATCTTCCGCTAGTGTATGATGAATCTAGACCTCTTTTTCTTGATGATTTGTCAGGCTTCAAAGATCAGCCCGAGCGACGGAATACCACCATTCCCTCTCGCTATGTTCGAGATAATGTTCAAATTTTCAAGGAGCATCAACCGAGCTTCTTCACTGATGGATATTAATACACACAAACTAGTCTTACCACGGTCACCGCTCGACATCCAGCAGTCATCTTCCAAGAGGAATTGCAACGTCAAACAGAGGCACCAACGGCCATAGGGAACCAGATCCAAGAAGACAACGACAGTGATGACAACTGGTCACTTCCTGAGGGTTTCATTATTCCAGAAAATCAGATGACATGCCTCAAAATTGTGCACAAGCCGATGCTATGACCCAGTTTCCTCATCCAGGAGACAACCCGGATTCGGGCACAGGTCCTTCCATTCCGGTGCCGCCCACTATTTATACTCGTCATACAGTTGAAGACGGCGAAATAGTTGAGCAGCAGTACATCATGGTAGGGGCTTTTAAAGTCCCGCTCTTCGAATACAGGGCACACAATGCAAATGACACTCCACGGTCTATTCCCAGCCGCCAGATTTGCATCGATTTTTTGGTTGCCATCAATTCTGACGATTTGGAGGAGACAGATGTCCAAACAGATCCAAGCAGATGTCCAAGCAGATCCAGCAGGTACTGTTACATACGGTAGAAGTGGAATTTCTAGGGCTGTAATTGTTTTGGGCTCTGGAGAACTTAGCCCAGATAATGATGTTGTTTTATATTTCTTGGAGCCGGATTCGGAAGAAACCCAACAATGGTTAACCATTAACACTTGGGCCCGGCCCATCATTATCCCTCATCCACTCCCCCCTCAACGTAGCTCACCCAGAAAATATGTGTAGCCCAGTTCAAATTCTGTTAATACCAATATACCCGGCTGGCCCATCCACCCATGTTATTCATCATGTTTCAGAACCTCTCAGTCCAATATTAGAAGAAGAAGAGACCGAGCCAAGTACAGATCTTTCTTTGGCTGCGCTAACCCGCCAGCGACAGATTAGAGAAGGAAAGCGCAAATGACGTGAATCCTCTACAGGAGAAGACCCAGACACAGACCTCGATGACAACTCCTCATCTTCGGCGCGACAATTATCTCCGCCACCACAAGTCCTGGAGACAATGGGACCTCTGCCCCTTACATTGCTGGTTCCCATGGTCAATCATGAAGCCGCAATCAACTGGGCCGTACAAGAGGCAGGGATTACTACAGATTCTGGAAGAGTAGCAGCCAAGAGGAAGATATAACAGCTACTGAAAATTACTTCTCTACAGCGACGACGCACTGAGGAATCCAATTCAGATCAAAATCACAATAGCGTCACTGACATCTCCGTAGTCCAGGAAACCAACGACCCAGATTCGCCCACCAGAGCAGCCATGTTTCTCACTTTGCAATACAATGATATCATCACCCTCATTACAGAAGGAACGCAACAATTGCCAGACCTGAATACAACAAGTCCTCCAAATTCTCCTGTTCACCCAGACGACACTGACGATGAAATAAGGGTTTTACTGACGGTTGTCCCACAACAATCGGCGTCAGCGCCATGAGGCTACTATCATAAAATTAGATCTCATGCAACAGATAAATTGCTTCAAGCATTTGTGGTGGAGGAGGAGGCGAAGAGAGAAGCAGCAACGGCTGTGTTATGAAGGTTTTTGTTGGCGAAAAAAAATGGGAAAAGCGGCACCGGTGTCTGATTCAATGTTGTGTAGCTAGAGGGGAAGGAAGAAGAGCGACGGTGGAGAAGGAGCTTATCCGGAGGAAGACATGGTTATATATACATTCCCTCTTAAGAAAAAGGAAAAAAAACCCATCCCTGACGACGTCGTTTGCTCTGTTGGGGGGTTTTTAAGTTGGAAAGCGAAAGTTGAGGAGCACCAAATGGTGTCTTTTTTTTTTTATTTGGGGGATTTTTACTAAAAATCAGAAAATTTGTGTAACGTTTAAATTGGGGAGAAAATACTTGTGAATTCCCATTTTTAACCTTACTTAAGCTGCTGACGTCATATCAAGCCAATCCGACGGATGAAATCGATTTGAAGGTGGTCCTGAATATTTCTTGAGCATTTAATTTCTTGACTACTGTGCCTTTATATTAAGTGTATGTACAGTAGTAGTAGTAGTAGTATTAGTGCTCGAGCATTCGTCGTGCGATGCGTGACGCACCTAAATAATCTGGGATATTTAGAATTATGAGGGTAAGGTTTGCTATCAAAGTTTTTGCATGAATAAATAATTTGGTATCATTAATTTGTTTTGTGGTTAAACTGGTTTTCTTTATATTATTTTGGTGAATTTGAGTTTTTTTAAAAATAATTAGTAATGATTATATTAATTGACAATGTAAATATTGTTCTGCTGAAATATCAATATAATTTGCAATGATGTATGATATCTATATTATTATTTATAAAATACAAGCAATGATACTCCAAAACCAGGGTTACATTGATGATGATTTCTATATAGGTTTTTTATTCTTATTGTGTGACAAGAAAAACAAAAAGTGTAGAAACTAATTTTGTGTTATAAAAGTATGCCACTATGAGTCTGGATTTTTAGGCATTAATTTAGCAACTTTATAGTGCAAAATTTACTCTCGCACAAAAGTGTGTCAGTACAAGTCTGGATTTTTAGCCATTAATTAGGAACTTTATCGTACAAAATTTGTTCATATTTGAGAAGGTATGTTAAGCTAAATTTTAATTCAACTGTACATTTAGTAGCAACTCAAATAATTTTTGAAAAAAATGCAATAATTATATTTTGTACAAACCTACTCAAACTACAATACTTCTGTACAAACCTGTCAAAGAAGCCAAATCCTTCGATGACAGCAATCTCGTAGATGAAGCAAATTTCGTTAATTCAACCATCAAACAAGAAAATACGAACATAATTTGTCTATCCCGTGAAACTCAAAAGAGTACGAAAAATTCACAGTAACACGATCGTTTATCTAAGTGATTCTATCCCTTAACTGAAACCAAGCAAAGAACACATTATCTATGAAAGATTCGAATTAAACAACAACCCACACTAAGAATAGCAAGGACACCATTTAATATACTCGATCAGTCATCATTCAAGAGAGTCAAGAAAGGTAGGAGCAAACAATGCTCAACTATGAATGAATACTATTGATTAGTAATCTCCATAACCAACAAAGATATGCAACATATACACTATCTCAAAATGCTTATGCCAAAGCACAACTCATCTAATAGAAGTAGGACAAACCCCACAATGGAACTCATGAACACACACATCATGAATTCGAACACCAAGTCAAAAGAAAGGCTCATCAATCAAACTACTAGAAGTAGTATGAAAATAAGAAGTTTTGTTTTAAAACAATTCTATCAAGAAACATACTTGAAAAAGAACTGTTTCTGCAAGATCAAAAGATCCAAGACAAGATGAAAACCCTCTTGGTTAAATCATACTTGACACGAAAAATGGACACTCCATTTAACAAATTCCTCATCGGAAAAACTCTCAAAAGAGACAACAAAAATGACCACTCAAGGGTGCTTTGAAATTTTGGCCATCCCCCCTATTTATAGGCTAAGAAATTCGGCCAGCACCAAGAAAAGAAGATCAATTAGGACTCTCTAATCTTATCTGACAAGGAGTAGAAGTAGAAGAGTATTTGATCTCTTTGACTCTATCTAAAATCTAAGAAACCTTATCTAAATGACTTATCCTCAAGTAGGATAATATCTAGAAGGAATCTAAGACTCTTAATCCAAACACTCTAGCTTTATTCAGCCCACATGGCTTATCTAACTAGATAAAACTCGAAAATTGACTCCTAGACTTAGACTAACTCTAAAATCCGAAACAACTCCCAAATTATTGAAGTAAAATGTCTTCAACGCCCTTCCAAAAGTGGAATATTGGTCTTGAGCCCCTTAAGTTATAGAAAACTCCAAGTTACTCTAAAACTTGTAGAATTCTCTTTATTGACTCCAAAAGATTGGAAAAACACTTGAAACAATTAAGATAGTTTGCGACCTATCCAATTGTGTAGCAATGGACTCAATCTTGAACACTTTGATCAAATAGATCGTCCATTCAAGAACCTAAATGACTCTTCTCACTAGCTTGATCAATGATCTTCATGGAGCACATAGAGTCAAACTCTCTTGATACTCTTGAGCACTTATTTCCATGAGGTCATCATCTCCTTTGGTTTGAACTCCAAAGTTAATGACATTTTAATCATCTTGATCATATCTCTCTTGAACCAACTCCCTATCACATAGGTAGTCAAGATCCATCCTTTCTTCCTTGATTGGCCTGCAAAGTAAACTTAGCATTCCAAAACTAGAATGAAGGACTAGCTCATTCCCCTCACTAGGAGAATCACCACGGAAGGCTACATGATTCTCATCATCCGATCTATCTGCTTAACAGAACCAATAACTTTTATCGGAGCCAATAACTCAGATGTTAAAAATGAATACTCTAAGTTGCTGCGCTCTGTTGATCCTCCGCAAGCCACCAAGACGGCCACCAATCTAGTTTACGGGCCTTAACCTTGACATTTTCCTGACCTTGTATGGACAAAGAGTCTTGCTCTTTGAAAGCTGCATCCAAGCGTAGAAGACCAAGGCCACGGCTCCCCAATGCTGCAGTGATGGTACCCACTTTTTTCCCAGACGATTCAGCAATCACTTGTAATTTTGGAACAACTTTACCTTCTACCTCTGGTGTAGCAGAAGACAAATGCTTAAGTTAAATGGCAAAATTAAACAAAAGCTTTAGCGAAAGCAAAATTGAACTTACCCTTTCCATTGTCATCTAGAAACTCTAAAGGAAGCAACCGCTTTCGAATAACCCCAACATTATGTGTTCGAGCCACAAGTTCTTGTCCTAAGTAGCATCCTTTATCAAAGCTTATTGCATTCAAACCATCCAGGTTATATTCTAGGGGCATTGCCTCACTTGCAAGTGACTATACAATTAAACACACGAAAATGATATAACACTCTGGAGTTCTTATCCTACCTTTTCCCTTAATATCCTCCTATGACAACAGAAAGGGCTTCAAATAGGCCAAAAAGGCGAAACTTTCATCCAAGTCATTGGCATAAAGGTCAAAGTGCCAACCAAATAATAATAACGAATTAAATAAAAGGATGATTCACTTTTTGGAATCTCTGACAAGCCTTCTGCTACTCTCTTATCCAATCTCCATAGAACAAAATGTTTTTCCTCAGCTTCTTTGTCTGCCTCGACATGAGGGCTGTGATGGATAGAAATGCTTGATTAATGGGTAGATCCCAAGAATTCTATAAACAACTAATATGGATTTACACAAAATGCCAACTTCAGCCATCCATTGAGCTCAGAAATTGGAGCAAAATTTGTCCCTCAATCAGGATACATTTCAAAAATGAACAGAGCTTACCAGTCCAACTGAAAAGATGAAAACTGTTAATCAAAAGAAAAAGCATACAGGAACTTACGTGTCGCCTGGGAAGGAAAGATGCCCCTATATCCAAGGCAACCACATCGGGGATCCTGATACCCTTCCCATCCATCTTTACTTCCTTCTGAAGATGATGCACCTGCATGATCAATGCCACCACCCCAGCCTAGTGATTCCGCTTCTGGTTCCTCTGAAGATGAGGACTGATAGTTAGATACCCACCAATCAATAAAATAAACACATACTTAATATTCAATTAGCACTACAACAAATCATACAGAAGGAAAGATCCACATATGATTAGTTTTCATAAATAACCAGAAATCGTAGACAAAGATTTGGACACCACACGATCATTACCATATATGACCACATATAGAACTTTTGAATACCATATATGACCACATATAGAACTTTTGAAATCATTAATAACAGGGAACAAAATTATGTCAGCCACACACGAAAAAAAAAAGAAAGAAGGATTAGGGAGCTCATCCACTTTCATGCCATCTCCTCCACCGTAGCTTAACGGTTCTATCAGAAGCCAAGCATAAATCCAAGGGCATTACACAAAATGCCAACTTCAGCCATCCAATGAGCGCAGAAATTGGTGCAAAATTTGTCCCTCAATCAGGATACATTTCAAAAACGAACAGAGCTTACCAGTCCAACTGAAAAGATGAAAATTGTTAATCACAAGAAGAAGCATATAGGAACTTACATGTCGTCTGGGAAGGAAAGATGCCCCTATATCCAAGGCAACCACATTTGGTATCCTCATACCATTCCCATCCATCTTTACTTCCTTCTGAAGATAATGCACCTGCATGATCAATGCCGCCACCCCAGCCTAGTGATTCCACTTATAGTTCCTCTAAAGATGAGGGCTGATGGTTAGACACCCACCAATTAACAAAATAAACTCATAGTTAACATTCAATTAGCACTACAACAAATCATGCTGAAGCAAAGATCTACATATGATCAGTTTTCATAAATAACCAGAAATCGTAGACAAAGATTTGGACACCACACGATCATTACCATATACGACCACATATAGATTTGAATACCATATATGACCAGGTATAGAACTTTCGAAATCATTAATAACATGGAGCAAAATTCTATCAGCCACACACACACAAAAAAAAAAAGAAAGAAAATATTTAAACAGAAAAAAGTCACCTTGGATTAAGGAATTAATCCACTTTCCTGCCATTTCCTCCACCGTAGCTTAACGGTTCTATCACAAGCCAAGCATAAATCCAAGGACATCAAAGAATGGAAAGCTAATTATTTTAGTTCAGATTAGAAACTAATCGAAAATAAAGAATCATACATACAAAATTGTTTCAACCATATTCTGGACGGAACACAGATTGCAACTAAAACCGAATTTGAAAAATCAATAAAGCTGAAAAATTTGTAACGCTGAACAATGAACAATACCTCAATGAAGTTGAGCCGAGTTTATGAATTCAGTGGATAAGAACCGATGAACAAAGGAATCACAATTGTTTTGTTTCTTCTTGTTAAGGTATGTGGTTTCCGGTATCAATTAACTATGTATTTGTAGAGATTAAAGCCGACATTGTCGACTCATGATTAGAATAGTACCTGGAAATCCAATAGCAAAGATTTCCTCTTTATTTTTTTGGAACTTTCGGAAAGAAAATCATAATCTAAAAGGGAAGAAAAGGAAATTACTTACAAAAATCTCCAAATATGATGAACTAATCTCAGAACGGCAATGTCCAAGACAACGATATAGTTTGGGGATAAGGAAATAAAATTATTTGAAATAATTAGTAAAAAGGGGTTCGAAAAAAAAGGGAAATAGATGATTACCTAAACGATGGTGACCTCCAAGCACAGCGGCAACCTCCATGAGCGACAACGGCGGCAACCTCCAAGAGTGACGGCGGCGGCAAACCTACTCATCTCTCTTGCAGTGTCTCTTTTTTTTTCATTGCAAGCAAGAAGAGGAAATCGACAATCGCTGATGAAGCAATTGCAAGTTTTAAGTGGGATATGAATTAGGGATTCAACGACGACACAAGGAACTTTGTGTGCAGCTTGGAGGAGGAAGAGAGTATTAACAGCGCCAGAGGGAGGGTTAAGCAATGTCTTACGTGAGGCAGAGGAATCCCGTTTCTAGCTTGTTTTTCTTTTTACTTGGTCAGCAGTGGGGGGGTTTTTTTTTCTAATCAATTGCCAGCGACAAAGCAGAAGGAATAGGGGGAAACCAGCGGCTTTTATTCCCGGAGGAGAAGAAAAGAAAAAAGAAAAAGAATACTCCTTCAAAGCGACGTCGTTTTGAAAGAGGGATTTTTGCCCCAATGGCGTCGTTTTGATGGGGGGTTTTGGAAAAACTTTATTTCAATCCAATGTCTAATTATTAAATGACACTTTCTCCCTTAATTAAAATTCTATTTTTTAATTGTGTACGATTTATTGAATGAGTATTTCGCCCCCAATTAAAAATATGATATAACTGTGATGCATGGATGATGCCATGTGACGACCGCCCGACCAATGATATTACAAAAATTAATTGCCAAGCGTGACTTTTATATTATAAGGAAGGAAAAAAAATTGGAAGACAGTCAAACCGGAGCACATATATGGTCCAAAATCAACCTAAAACTTATACTAGTAGCAGTATTAACTAGACGAGGACCATCAAATTGTAGGCTAGTGATGAAAATGAAATACTTGTTGTGGTCTTATCATTGACGCTAGTATAACTTTAACGTTTATATCTATTTTTTTAATTTATTTTTTCCATTTAATAATCGTTTATTCCCTAATAAGAATGGTGATTCTTCGTATAGCTATAGTTTTCTTAATTTCTAAGAAATAACAATGGAAACTATAAAAGAGAAACAAAAATATAATATTTTTTCGGTCTCAAAATAAGAATTGTTATGGAAAAATCTGATTTGATTGAATGTCCATATTAGTATATATTATTCTATTCACAATCAAGGAGATGCGATTCTATAATATTTAATATTAATGTTAGATAATTCATTTCCCATAGTTTGATCTCCTACTTCTTATATAAATAGGGAGCTCATTCATGCTTCAAAAGATATTTGAATACAAGTCTCTTATCTCTTTCTATTCTCTTGTCTCTCCTCTCTTGTTCTTATGCTTAGTTGCATGTGCTAGCTTAGTATTAATTTTATAACACGTTTTCAGCACGAGACTCTAGCAAAAGAGCTTCTACTACCGCCTGAAGTTGGTGCGTATTGATTTTGAAGACCTGAAGCCTTAATGAATATTTTAATTCTACCACCCCGAAGTTGGTGCATATTGATTCTGAAGGCATGAAGCCTCAATGAATATTTTAAAAGATTTTCGTAATCTAAAGCACCGTGGTAACAAAAACTTTTCGGTGCACAAGTCTCTAGATGGTTCATCATGGAGTTCAATTTAATGAATCAAAATAATGATGATGGGAGAAAAAGGTAAATCATAAAACATGTATATTTTTTGTTAAGATATATATATATATATATATATATATATATATGACTGTTGATAATGTGAATGTATAAAACTTATATAAGTTGTATGTAATTGTGATAGCAATTATGTGTGAAAAAAAAAGTTTTCTTTAAAGAATTAATTTCTTTGATATTTAGATTGCAAGGAAAGTACTTTGTTTTATTATCACGCGTTTATTGATATTAGTTAATCCCTTCTCATATTTTCTTTGTACTTTTATATTTTACTTTGCTCATAGTAATGATCATGTTTAGTAATGAAAGTAACTATATTGCCAGTAGCAATATGTAAATGCATCAAAGTTGCTCCTGAAGTACCAATGTTATGATAACACATTTAACATATTAAAATGTTGTAGTAGCATTATAGCGAAATATTTGATTAAATCTTATCAATTGATTTCGTTCTATTCTCCAAAGTGAGTGGGCAGTAAATTATTTCTAAGTAAATTGTAGACATTAAATCTACAATAATTATGTATATATACAATTCTTCACCTGAAGATGGAGAATTAATTTGAAGACATGTTCAATTTAGACACGGTCCATTTCCTGAAGTAAATGTGACGATCATACAATAATGATAGTGGTGATTCTAACAAATACACTACTAACCACCTGATGAAGTTAGAAAAATAGTGAAAACACTACTATTGATCTGAAGTTAAAAAGTATTATATTGCAAATGCTATCGTTGTGGTATAGAAAACCATTGGGTTCACATGTTCTGTATACCCACAATTATCTTATCAATCTTTGATATATTTATCATGAAGTTCCCTGAAGATGATTTAAAATTTAGAGATGAAAATGTGCAATATGTCAAATACCCTGAAGGTGTTGTGGTCTTTTAGCCACCATAGTAATGATATTATTTAATTGACATTTCTATCTACATGTTTCGAAAAAAATAAGATCGAAATTTGTTAGTGACAAAAGTATGCCTTGCACGTAGTGCAACTCATATTACCTCTCTAGGCATTGTGAATTTTAGTAATCGCCCTAAAGGAGATGCTAGTCAATGATAAACACAGAATCAATTAAAAGCTCCAGTAGAGCATATGCCATTGAATTATTCTACAAATATAGATTAAAATTTCTGTAGAGTATAATTACTCCGGAGAGTGAAAACAAATAAATGCTCCCGAAGAGCAAATATAATGAATTCATTATGTCTCTGGAAGAGCAATAGTAAACAAACTTTGCTCCGAAAAGAGCAAAAGAATGTTAGAAGGAAAAAGTGCATTGAGATATATTATATTCTCCAACGTATCAAAGAAGGATATAAATTGCTCTACCAACACAACTATTTTGGATTTGAAAATTCATTGTTGTCTCCAGCAGAGCAACGATACAATTTGTTTTTAAAAGAGCAAAAACACTTTGGTAGAATGAAATGAAAACAACTAAATAACAAATACTCCATCAGAGTAAACGCTCATGTGGGGCAAAATTATTCTGGTATATTTGAATAATTAATTCACTATTTTCTCCATAAGAGAAATTCTAAAATTTGGCATAACTACTTAAGCCATTCAAGATGAAATAATAAAGTTTATATGCTTTAAATTTGGAGAACCAAGAGTTTCTTCTAACAAATTAGGGTATCAATCGATGTGTCAATGTGAGAGCTACATAGATGGTTCTCGTTAACTTGCAACCTGAAGTTTGCAGAAATTTCATTATGGAGTTAAATTGATAACTTGCAGATTTTTATGTTCTGCTCTTACGAGAATTTTGATTTGACAATTGTGGTGAGTATATAACTCAATACCAAAATGATAGAAGTTGAATATTGAGTGCCTATAAGAGAAGCAATGAAGCGGTCCAGTAGAATTGTTAATTGCATGTGTTCAATTAAATTAACTAACTCATGTATGATTGAGAAAGTGTTGAAACATAAAAGGCACCAATTATGTGCATAAGACCAAACATGTCATTATAGATATTCTCCCCAACATTAGTTTTTGGTCAGAAACCATACATATCCATCTTTAAATATTAGATGTGTAGTTTATATATTATAATTATTCTGCCACAATGCTCACAATGATGGAACCTTCTGAAGAGGTCAGAAATATATGCTGAATATTGAATCTCCAATGTTTGAGATTATTGATGTTCGATTAAGTACTCGATAGACTGATCGTTTTAGTTTGACGAGTTTGTTACTCTCAAAAGAGAGATTATTAAGTGCTCGGTTGGTTAATTGTTGTTTTAACGAGTTAGTTATCCCAACATAAAGGGTAGAAGTTGAAAGAGCCATTTTATAAATCAGATGGACAATATAATTATCTCATGATGATCCTTGATAACATGAACATAAAGTTCAAGAGATAATTTTTAAAACCAGATATTTAACTGACCAAAACATGTAACTGAGTTACATGCAAAAGGCTGTCAAGTTCCAAATCTTGAATAATTTTTTTTCTTAGGACCATCTATTGAATGTCCATTTGATGAGTGGTAGATTCCAAATGATAAAAATCCTCGTAAATGACAAGGTTTAAATTTATAGAGATGATAAATACGAGTTATTATAATTCATAAGAATTTTGAGCTGGAATAGGTTCCCACTGCGTTGAATTAATTTCCAGAAGAAGTGCAAGAATACTTAGGAAACTTAGTGATTGTGAGATCTCATTACCAAAGAACATAGAATCGATCATCAATAAAATGTCGACATGAAAATTGCTTATGCTGCAGCAGTAAAGTAAATGAATATGAGGATCATGAAATGAAAATCTGTTGTAAATGCAGACATTAAACTTATTGGCCAAAACAAATGAAAAGCCGCAATACACACTTGACGATGTGTACTTAGAATTGAAATTGCTTGCGAACTAGAAGTTTGGCAAGTGATGTATCGGCTAGATTTTGGCGAGTGATTGGACAAAATATTGTCGAGCAACCTCTTTGTTGCACAAGTTTTTCTCAAAGTCCGATTTATCTTGTTGTGGATGAAAAGGAAAATCTTCCGTTATTTGCTAATCTGGTAGCAAACGAAGATAAAAAAAACGTTTCTTGAATATAGTGATCACTTAATATGTGATACTTGATAGTGACGTCTATATGAAATCCCTGAAGGATTAAAAAAAGGGACATGATTCCCAATTCTCAAGAAATTATTTTAAAAGACTTGCGCAAGTTATAGTGTCTTCATGTGTCTAGATATTTAGGTTCATATTTTTTAATATAATAAATATGTTATATTTGTTTTTATCTAGATATGTTATGTTATTTGTAACATTATTTTCTATCTGTTTTTATGATAATATTTGAATGATAGGATGATAACTAATACTAGAGTGAGTATTCATAAGCCATATATTCATTTACAATTTTGTTAGCACCGAACTCTTGTAGAGTTTCAAAAGACTAAATATTATCGAAACTTATCATGAAGTTCGAATAGTCTGAATATAAATAAAACTCCTGAAGAGTTATATCATAGTTTTGAACACTTGTAAGGAAGTTCAAAAGGTTACTACTTGCCTGAAATAAGGATAATGAAAGATCTTAAGCAGAATCTCGGTCTAAATAGTTTGACCTTTATATATTCAACACCAGTTGAGCACACTTGGTTAAAATCTTGATGTGCATATAGATCCTTTTTCTTGACTTTCTATTAATGATGTAGACCGATTTGGTCCTGAAGTACCATATAAAGTTTCGGTTTATCTAATCAATTAGTCAAGGTACGATGGTCATGCATCTCCATTATTATAAATCACTCAAGATTATACAGGTATATGAAGACAACCGTCTACTTGAGAAGTCGAAGTAATCTGTCTATTATTGACTTAAGCAATCATGAACCTGGTCAATAGATTGACATGCAACGAGAAGACTATAAGTCGCGTACTTAATAGGAGGAGTAACCCACGCTGTACTCTTTTTCTCTTGATCGAGGTTTTGTCCCAATGGATTTTCCTGACAAGGTTTTTTGACGAGGCAGCGTCACATTCGGAAGCGTATTCTTTTTCCTTCACTCGGGTTTTATTCCAAAGAGTTTTTCCTAGTAAGGTTTTAACAAGGTATTGTTCCGCAACGATGGACATTCAAAGGGGGAGTGTTATGGAAAAATCTGATTTGATTGAATGTCCATATTAATATGTATTATTCTATTCACAATCAAGGAGATATGGTTATGTAATATTTTGCATTACTGATAGGTAATTCATTTCCCATAGTTTGATCTCCTACTTCTTGTATAAATACTGAGCTCATTCATGGTTCAAAAGATATTTGAATACAAGTCTCTCTTATCTTTCTCTACTCTCTTGTATTTCCTCTCCTATTCTTATACTTACTTTCATAAGCTTGTTTAGTATTAATTTTATAACAAGAATCAAATTATTAATTAAATAAATTTAGTACAATAACAATAAATTTGGTTTAACATAAAAATAGGATCAATATCCCTAATTAACCAAAGTACTCTCACTGCAGAGTACAATCAAAGATTAATTGTTAAGATTATGATTGTGAATCGAGAACCTCCAATATTATTGCACAAAATCCTCATGGTGATGGAGTTCACGAGGCACACATTTTGCTGGTAACTTGTGTTTTATGAAAAATATTTTGTTATGGGATTGCGACAGAATATTAAAAGAAAAGCTTAAGGTCTGCATTGCCATATGGGCCACATCTTCAACAACAAGAAATTCTGATCTCATTCGATATTGTGGAATACTCTTTTCATCCCAAACTAATTATTCAGTTTCAATTTTGATTTGAAATATAAATTTTACTGAGAATGGAAAATTATTTTTATACACATCTCCACTCTTTTAATTTGGACAAGTAATTTTATAATTTGAAGTGTATATTTACAAGTTTTTTTCGTGTACGCCCAAACCATTTACTGCATCTCATTTCCTATTCTATTTGCATTTCTTTTTTTTTTATTTTAATATTTTATTACTTAAGGGCATTTTTCTTGTTTAATAAAACATAACTCTAACAATATCAAACGTATAAACATAGAGAAAGCTTTAAGAAAAGAACGACAAAATCATAAATTTTGGTATGAAATCATGAAACCAAAGTAGAAGTCGGAACACATTTATAAACGATCTTAATATTTCATTGACTTTTACATATTTTGATTACATTGGCAAATAAGCTGGCTTTTTATTTAGCTTATAAACATTTAGTAATTAATTTATTTAGGGAACTGAACTAATGAAAGATACCAAATTAAATAACCAGCAGCCAATAATAATTATCCTCAATCTCTCCTCAATAGCAAACATATACAACCGTGAGGTTGAGCCTTTCGATGTTGTACTTAGTGGTCAGGTCAAGAAATATCGTCTCGATAGTGACGTAACCCGTGGCAAACCGGAACTTTCTGGTTCCACCGGTTATAGCAAATTCTCTTACTTTGCCTAATTTCAAGCTTCGTCCTTGGATTTCCAAGGTATTACCATTGAACGCTCCGGAGGTGAAAGTTAAACTATAATAAATATTAATGCTTTGTGAATCTCGTGACGCGGTCACGTAAATTCCTTGTATTCTTCCGACTTGGCGCGAATTATTTGATGCCCTTTCAGTTACGCGATCATCAACGACGACGATGGAACCAAAAGCTAAGTTTGTTGGACCGGCAACAACAATACCGGTCGCATTTGGTGCTCCCGGAGAAATATCTTGTTGGTACAAGGTCATCTTTATTTCTTTACGTGCAGGACGAGGGTTAGCCGTGGCGGAAAAGGATAAGAATGCCAGCATGAAAGTGAAACATAGTTTGATGGACAATGATGATGATAGTGAAAAATGTGGTGCCATTTTTCTTTGGAGGTGAAAAAGAGATGTTTAGCTTACTTCCAATAGCAAGAGGATCACCTCTATTCATAGTATTAAAAAAAGTGGCGATCTAGGGTTTTTAAGCATTGAACTGCTCAATTTTTCTCTATTTTTTTTACATGTTTGGTTAGGTTTTGTAGTCCATATTCTACTCATATTTCATTCATTAATCGCATAATGTTAGTTGAGTTTTAATATTAAATTAAGTTTCAAAATAACATTTTCTTTCTAGACCTTACCTAACATTCGTACGTTGGTTATACACAACGATCATCATTAATACCTTTACCCTAAAAAAATACTCTACATGAGTATATAAATTTGTACAAAAATTAATACAAATTTGAAAATTCAATATAAATTTTTTTTTTTTTTTGTGTCAAAGGTAGTATTTTTTTAAGGTTAAGTGTACCCTTCATAAATAAAATGTCGTCATGTTAAAGGTGCATATATAAGAATGCGCAAACCAAGAAACTAAAAACCTATACTGTAGTTGGTAGTCAGCTTCTAAGGTTGAGGATTATTTATTTATTCAAGTATTTTTGCTTTGGATTTGAGTGAAGTTTATTTTTCTGAAAACTAGTTTTTTTTTAATGCAAAGATACGGATAATGGTAACTTGACATTGCGTTTTAAAAAAAGGGACTCATTTTTCTTTTTTTCCTTTTGCAACTAATGTTAACTCCCCCGGCTCACGAGAGAGAGAGAGAGAGAGAGAGAGAGAGAGAGAGAGAGAGAGAGAGAGAGAGAGAGAGAGAGAGAGAGAGAGAGAGAGAGAGAGAGAGAGATTCATAATGGTAAAACTGATATTATTATAAAGTTAAAGTATGTCAAGAAATTGCATGTGCTAACGCCCCTATTGAGTATCCAATGTGTTCCCCGTTTGGCAAGAAATAAATAGATGAGGACCAACAAGTTTTAGGCTGGTGAGAAAATTAAGATCAAATATTTCAGGTGCGTACTTGAACATATTTATGGTGATATTTTATCAGTGGGTTAGAGTGTTAATTAAATATAATTAAATAGAATACTTCCCTAACTTCTATTAAATGTGAATTGTTTTCTTAGGGTCAAACTCATTAGAGCGTCATCAACCTGTTTAGCTTCGCATATCTAGTCTGATTAGTTTCTTTTAGCCTCCCACGCCCCTTGAAGTTTGACTTTAGTCGGACTCAAAGGCCCAAACTCCAGTTTTAGTGTAAGCTTCCTTGCCTTTACTTTCAGCTATTTTCTTAGTCCAAACATGATTGTTCAGTTCAAATTTTTTTTAAATACTATAATTTAAAATAATTATACAAATTGCATAATAATTTTAAAACAAAAAAATTATTAATTTTTTATTTTATTGTCTCACAATTATTAGAAACTGAACCAGACTTTGTATTTTCGCTTCCAGGCCTCTTTGGCCCAAAGTTCTCTAACACCGTTACCACTAGATCACTGAGACTACCTTTGAACTTCTATGTTTGGTTACAAATCATCTGTATCAAATGTTTGGAATGGCGAGAAATGGCAAATAGGTAAATACTTTCATAGGTCGGGGCCTATGACATTTTTGTATTTTCCGAAACATTGAGGTATTTATTAAATGTAAAACAGTATTCAGAATTTTAAATTGATTTAGTAGTATCTCCTAATCCATAAATAATTCGTAAATGTGTTGTTTATGAATTTATTTGTACTATTCTTAGAGATCTATCCAAAGAGGTTTCCCACAAGTAATCCATGGACGTGTTTTTTTTCCCTTTCTTTAAATTATTCTTGCATGAAAATGTATACCGTTGACAATAGCGCAACTGATGGCTTTGCTAAACTGTAGCTACCCCAATGTGCGAGGCTGATTAGTCAAAGAAAACAACTCGAAATTGCTTCCTGACCAAAATGAATTGCAAAGCCGATAGTCAACGTCAAGAACCCCCATGGTTACCCACATGTACTCTGTAAACTTATTTTTATGACTTTTTCTTCCCTTTTCTTTTTGTCTTGAAAAAAAACCTCCTCTAATATATAAGAATGATGGCGGCTAGGAATAAAACAATTAAAGTAGATTAGGGTTTCATTTTATGGGTATTTTAGTAATTTTACATTCATAGTGATTAGCGTTTATTTTTATACCTTTCCTATTTAATGGCTTTGGCCGGCTCTATGTACGACAGTTGTTTTGATTAAAGAAAAAAAGATATTCTTGTCTCAAACTAGTTTTCATGTTCCATATTGTTGGTGGGTTGAATTAGTCCCTAATTAATTTTGTTCCATGTTGTTGGTGGTTGTAATTAGGCTAATCCCGATTTTGTTTCATATTGTTGGTGATTCCATAGTTAGTCCCTAGATTCGGTTGTTCCATTATGTTGGTGACCATATTAGGGTTGGTTCTGATTGATTCTAGGCTTCCGCCTGCGTCAGAACCGACTCTCGATTTGTTAGTAAATAATCACCAATTATCCCATACCTTTAAGGTCCTAACCTCCCTATCCCATACTCTATATACCTTCCCTTTTCTTTTTTTTTTTTTGTTATGAAATCCATGACTATACCTGGTGAATATGTTTGATTTTTATTAAGAAATATATATAAAAAATATGCAGTGCTTAACATTTATCCAAAAAAAGAACCGTCTTATTTAAAACATTTCTTATAAATCCCACGATAGTTTTAGTGCAAACTAAAACTAACACTATCTTACAAAGTTCTCTTTAATAATCTGATGTGGAAATCCATAAGCCATTAGGGATCATTCCAAGTCATGATGATCACTACATTATTATGGTTCTACATGGTTTGATTATCACAAAAATGGTGCATTTGGTGATGAGTGTTGATATCAAGGATGATGAAAGATTAAGGCCAAAGTTATGGTTCACGTCAAGCAAAAACTCAAGTCGATGATGAAGTTGGTAGATGCACGTCGAGTTTGTGGCCGAGAGTAAGAAGTCAACAGAAAGGTCGATAGGACAGAGTCGAGTATGTTATCGACCGACGCCAAAGCCGACGGCAAAACCCTAATTTCTGAATAATGGGTTTTCAACAATTTTTTCTTGAAGTTTTACAAGATTTTCGGCCTTCCACATGTCAAATTCAACTCCAAGAAGGATTTCCAAGGTGGTGGACCAGAATTGGAATTTTTATTCAAGAGAAATTATATTTTATTATGTTTTTCTTTTTAGACTAGGTTTTGTTTCCTATTTGTGTTAGGTTTCGAATTTTCCTTAATAATTTTGACCTTCACACGTTTTTCTCCTTTATTTTAGGATACTTTTAACATTAAATAATTATGACATGTGTAATTATTTAATTATTTCATAATTTTTAAGTTTTAGGAAACTTCTAGTCCAAGAAATGCGAATAAGAGTTGTAATCAGATTTCTCTTCCTCTTTGGCTGACCTAAACCCTTGCTTGGCCTATAAATAGAGGTCTTGGTCGAGGCTTTGAGGGAGACTATCATATGACTTCAATAATAAAGAATTTTATTCATAAACTTGTGAGATCTCTCCTTGTTTGTCTTATTCTTGCGATAATATGTGCATTGCAGAACCTTTTCAGAGTTGGAGCTTTGTTTTAGCGTGCCTTTGAACCTAAATGGTTTGTTTTTAGGTGGAGTTAGTAGTTAACCGTTTTTTTTTGAGCCTTAGTCCACTCGTTCTAGTCATAATCATAAGGCTAGGGTTAGTTGAGAGGTGGCCGATAGGGTTGTTAACCCCAAACCTTTTCTTCCTTTTCTTCCTTTTCATCCCTTTTTTTTTCGTGTGTTCCATCCTTGGATCAAATAAATTCCTTTGTTTTAATTCGTCATTTGAAGATTAAGGTGAAAAGATTATCAAGTCCTGGACACATATTCAAGCTTCCGCGTATTCGGGTAAGAAATCCGTATCATAATCCCATGATAGTTCTTCTATACACAAATAAGAAAAAATAATAAAACATACTTTACTAAAAAGATATATTAAAGCCTATATTCTATCAAAGCTTTATGTACGGAAAGATCTCTTGTTTAAATATAGTTTACTGTGTAATGAAGTTGGCATGTCTATGAGATTTGCAATGTGATACCTTGAGATGCTTGCTTTTCAAGTTCATCAGCTATAATGTTCACTTCATTAAAATCTTTGATCTTGTTTGATTAAGCAGTTTTGAATTTTCTTTAGGTATACATGACGTTTCCAAGGGAAAACCTTACTATTATGAAGCACGTTTACAACTCTCATGTTATCCATCTGTACTCTTCTTTCTTCGCATGTGTTTAGTCCACGAAAAATTCCTGTTATTTCTGCTCTAAGGCTAGCTGTTTCACCAATGTATTTACTTTCCACCATTATGAAGACATCCAGTTTCACCAACTCTCGTGCTGCATATCCTCATCCAGTTTTTCCAAGTTATCACAGAGCTAATCCATATGTATTCAAAACTTTTTCCTTTGGATCTGGTTGTTTCCACCCCATAGACAAGATCTTCTTTCTATGAGGTTGTAAAGTTTTAACATTATATTTGCCCTCCAATTCCTTTTGCTCAGCTTGAAACTTTGCTCTCAATCATGAACAGTCAATGGCAGAGCCAGGGGTGGCCAGCCAGTGCGGCGGCACCCCCACTGTTTTCAACGTCTTTTTCATTGTTATAAAAAAATCATAAAAAAATATAATTTATTCATGTTCGCACCCCCCTAGAAAACTCTGCAATAAAAATCAGAAATCTTTTTACTAATATATATAAATTTGTTTTTGAAGAAATGCTTTTTTGTGCTCAATATATGTAAATCTTTGGTAAAAAAAAAATACAATAGAATTTGTTTAAAAAAATAATTAATTTCATATTTCCTAAATAATAATGATTTAAAGATCCCTTAAAGCAATAAGATATTGCAAGTCAAGGCCAAATCAATTACATAATATGCATTTAATATTGAAGTCAAGACCCAAATTCACATAAAATTGAAAGCCTAAAAAATTGTTTTTAATAAGTCAAACACTTAATTAACAAATTCAAAAGGTCAAATGGTGAAATATTCTTCAATGAGAATACATATTTTTACGTTAATTCAAGCTAATTATACTTTTTTGCAGTGGGCTTTTATTCCTTGAAATGATGTGATTTTATAGAGGGAATTGGTTTTTTTTTTCATGTTTACAAAAAAATTTGTAAAATTTATAAATTTTTTGGTCTAAAATTGCCCCCAAAAATACTTTTTATAAAATAAATATGAACTAGGTAACATTATAATATCTATTTTCAGAAAAAATGTGACAAAAAGAAATTAAATGGTTCTAAATAATTTGTCGTGGATTTTCTTAATGAGATTGTAGATTAGTATTTTTTTAATATATTCTTTTCCAGTGAGTTTCTTCATTTTATTTCGCACCCCCTACTTTAAAGTTTTGACTCTGCCAGAACAGTCAACATGTTTGAGACATCACATTTTATTTCACGGTTACAAATTCGGAAGAATAAACATTACCTTAAAAAATTAATACTTTATTACAAAGCCTTCCAAATTTCCCATGTAAAAAAAGTGGGAAGCATCATGACTACTGATTTGTTTGCTAATGTGTATCTCCCCATTGAGTACTAAACTTGTGCCTTATTCCATAAACCTGTATTATTTCAGAAAAACAAAAAATCCCAAGTACGGAAGAAAAATGTTGCCACACCTTCGTTGTATTCCAACATGCAAAGAACGCATTGATTGATGCATTCTTCGTCTTCAAAACAAAGGGGGTAGTGTGATGGTTGCAATTTGAATCCCATCTTCTGCAAGATTTCATGAAAAGGAACAATTTTATTAAAATGTTTCCTTAAGAAATTTTTTTTTCAAACGTATCAATTTATTCCAAAAGTTACATATAATTGAAATTTCTTCTCGCGACACCCTTAATGCTGAATAAGCTGTGGAAGTGGTGAAGTCTCTTGATGATGATGGCATCCACACAAAAATTAAAGGTCTTTCCAATTTGTAAATTCCAGCTCCTTAGATTCCAAGCGTACTTTCCTTTCTTCATCGAGAGAACTGTCTATTTCCTGCAAAAACAATTCGTTTTGAACAAAAAAAAATCCTTCATTCGTAGAGCAGGAAAAGGTGGTTCACATAGAGGGCCTATTTGCAGCCAATTATATGTCATACGAAAATGAAGATGATCCTTCACCAAAAATAACCTTCGTCCTCGCCGAAGAAAACTGATCGATTTTATGAACTCTACTCCAACTTGTCCTTTTCCTTAATGATTCGGACAAAAAGAGAATGAGATTCGCCCAAATGCCTTTGTTACTATTCATTTTCCACCACAATTTTTTGGAGAAAGCATCTATGTTATCCATCAACTTGCGAATTCTCAGACCATTTTCGGGAGTCGGAAACGTGAGTTTATGCCATGCTCGCCAATGTCGATCATAACCACCTTCATATTCACCCCAAAGAAAATTTTGAAACTCAGTCTCCAAGGAAGTAATGATAGATTATGGTGACAAAATAGGTGCAAAAGTATGCAAAAGGAATAGATGAAATCAGATGTTTAATCAACAACAGTTTACATCCCGCCCATAGAAACTTATACTTCCTGCTGAGCAATCTCGCATCAAACGTATCTAAGAAATGATGAAAAGATTTTGATATCTTCCTTCTTTTGAAAAGCTTACTATCTAGATATATAAGTGAATGGAAGTCCGCCCTTGGGCATTTTAAGCGTCTTTGTGATCAAGTTTATGTGATTTAGCAAGCTCTTTTCTTATGCTAAGAAGAAACCTTTTTTGCTTATTCATCTTTAGATCCATCACTTCCTCATAATCCAGAAAAAATATATTCACTCTATGAGGTTGATATTGTATACTTTTTCCGCCCAATATATCCAATTTTATTTGTTTATTTTTAATATAAATGAATTGTACTAAAAATAAAAATCAAAACGATGACTTTGGAAAAAAAGTGCTAAAATATGTAATATTTTTGTATTGGTATATTCGTTGAATGATCCTAGGCTTTCACTATAAATTCTAAACCAGTTGTATTTGTATATATAGACTTGTTGTAAGCAGTGAAATACTCACATAATTATGCCGGCCATATTCTAATCTTATTAGAAAGTACTATCTCCATTTTTTATCTATCGGTTTAGAGTGAATCCAATTTTTTTTTAATATGTCGCACTTCATTTTCAATTATAATATTAAATACAGTTTCTCTAATTTCACTCTTATCTCTCTCTACTTTTAATAACATATATAAATGACAACGAGCTACTCTTTTACTTCAATTTCAAATATTTGTGAGTTTCAATACTTTTAATTAGGGATAATAAAGCTATTATACTTAAAACTTAAATTATCAATCATTGCTTTCCTAATAAAGTGACAAATAAAAAAACAGGAGGTAGTATAGATTATGAGCCGGTCATCATACTCACTCAACACATATCTCATTCAATTCATATACATACCTTGAAGTCATTTTTTGATATAGTTCTTGTTCAATGGTTTTTATATGTATCCTTTTTTTTTTATTCGATTAAGTAATTTTATTATTTCTGTCTATGAAGTGTAGTATTTACAAGTTTTATACCTGCACACCCAAATCATTTAATCGACTCTCCCATTTTCTATTCTATTTTCACTACTTAATTTTATTTTAGCTCCCTTTTCTGTTACCCAAGGGAGATTCATCAATTAACCTTAACTCTGAGCCATGAAACAAAGGTAAGCTAGATTAAACAAGGGGAAGTTTAATAAAATAAATCGGATGAAATGTACATATTTATGAAAGGTAAAATGAACCCATGTTCATAGTCATCGAGTATCACCTGTTTGTGCGAAAATTATCAGTAGAAACTGACGCACGCTTGCAAACAATATCAAACGAAAGTGTGTAATTCGTGAAATGCTGTATTCGACTAGGCGCGAAGAAGAAGGGGATAACACTTGTAATAACTTGAATAAAACTGAATTGATGATAAATTGATGAACTTAAACGAAATACAATAAGTAAATTGAATAGAAAAGACTTGTGAAAAAGATATTGAAATAAAACAACAGGGTGCTAAAAGAAAGAAGAGCTTTGCAGTGTGTGTTGTATTTGTGTTGATGATAAGTTGTGTTTTGTATCACTCTGTTCTTCCTCTTTATATAAGGCTTGGTAATCGTTGAGGCGGTGCGATCTCCGATTCCTACTCGAATGTGGTATTGTCAATTTAGAATCAGAATTGACTTTTATTTCCAATTTCTTGTTTCTTGTCATAATTGTAATTCATCTTGGACTTAGATTTGACTTTTCTCTTGCGCCGGGATGGGTTTTCGACGCGTCTCCTTCTTCGATTCGGATATAGATTCTCCTCTTCCGCGTCGGATGTGTACCTCTTGTGTAATTGGGCCGATTCACCACTTTTGTTAGGCCAACTCGATTTTAATAAGAATCGGTGGTAGCACACCCATTCACAAGCCTCGACTTTCACTTTCTTGCACTTATCAATGAACAAGAAGAGAATTTTTGACGAACATCAAACATATAATAACATAGAGAATGCTTGAAGAAATGAACGACAAAATCATAAAGTTTCGTATGAATTCATGAAACAAAAATAGAAGTACTCCGAGCACATTAACAAACGATCTTAATTTCATTAACTTTTACATATTTTGATTACATTGGCAAGTATGCTGGATTTATTTAGCTTAACATGTGGTAATACATATAGTCATTGCAACAGCAATTAAGCTGGCTTAGTTTATTTAGAGAACAACAAATTATGCATCAGATGAATTAACCAGCAGTCAATTATAATTATCGTCAATCGCTCCTCAATAGCAACCGTATACAACCGTGAGGTTGACCCTTTCGATGTTATACAAAGTGGTTTGGTCAAGAAATATCGTTTCGAAGGTGACGTAACCGGTGGCAAATCGGAACTTTCCAGTTCCACCGATTATAGCATATTCTCTTACCTTGGCTAATTTTAAGCTCCGTCCTTGGATTTCCAAGGTACTACCATTGAATGCTCCAGTGGTGAAAGCTAAACTGACATAAATATTGACGCTTTGTGAATCTCGAGACGCGGTCACGTAAAATCCTTGTAATTTTCCGACTAGGCGCGAATTGTTTGATACTCTTTCAGTTACGCGATCTTCAACGACGATGATGGTGCCGAAAGTCCAGTTTCCTGGACCGGCGACAATCATATTGGTTGCATTTGGTGCTCCCACGGCGATATCTTGGGCGTACAAAGTCAGCTTTTTCTCCTTACATGGAGGACGAGGCTTGGCCGTAGCGGACAAGGCTAAGAATGCCAGCATGAAAGTGAAACATAGTTTAATGGACAACGATGATGATAGTGATGAATTTGGTGCCATTTTCTTTGAAGGTGAAAAAAGAAATGTTTAGGTTGCTTCCAGTAGCAAGAGGATCACCTCTATTTATAGTGTTCAAAAAGTGGTGATCTAGATTGAACTTTTCTTTTTTCTTTATTTTTTTCCTTTATATTTGGTTAGGTTTTGTAGTCCATATTCTAGTCATATTTTATTCATTAATGGCTTATGCATTGGGTAATAAAAACTAATTTGCAAATTGACTCTACACCTTACCTAGCATTAGGGGTGTTCACGGTATGATTGCTCCAATTTTTAGAGCAAATCATGAACCAAACCGATAGAGACGGTTTTAGAAATTACAAACCGACCAGTCCATGTTTTGGCTATAATGGGAGAGATGCTAATATATAAATGTATAAAGCTTACAAATAAATATTTAATATTTATTAATGGTCCGGTCCGATTTGGGCACCATTTTTAGTATCCCAAACTAAGAATCGAACCGTTCTTTCTGGTTTTATAATTTTTAAAACCGCTGGATTGAAATAAAATTTCTAAACCACCCATGAAACCCTTACCGTTGACCGGTTGGGGGGTTGAACGGTTCGACCCAAACCGTGAACACCCCTGCCTAGTATTCGTATGTTGGTTGTATTTAACGATCACTATTATACTCACTATGTTCCAAAAAATAGTATTTTTGAGTTCTAAGATTTGTATTAACTTCAATCCATATTGAAAATTATATTTGAACTATTTTTCTTGAACAGAGGGGTAGTTTTCTAGGCTGCTAGATTAGCATCCATTAATAAAATGCCGTGTTTGGTAAGAAATAAATAGATGGGGACCAGCAAGTTAATTTTAGGTTTGTGATAAAATATTTCAGGTGCACATTATTTAAGGGGTAATGATATTGCTAACGTAAAAATTAGCTCTGAAACAATTCATTTTCTAAATTACGTTATTAGTCAAATCTCTAATTTTCCAATCCCCATCGTCTTGTTCGATCAGCGCCCATTTCCCGATCCCAAATTTGCGCATCCATCTCCATCAACTACTCCCTCCGATCCTTATTATAAGATATCTTGATATTGTTTTAGGTTTCACCTATGATGTCTTTATAGTTGGAAAAAAAAAACCTTAAAAATATATTTTTATATTCGTTGTGTTCTCTTAATTATTAGAAAATGCTGTTGAGGTTTTTATTTCAAGTAAAAAGACATCATAAGTGAAACCTAAGACAAAATCAAAATACCTTATAATGAGGACCGGAGGGAGTATATATTTAGCATAGAGAACTCTTCTTTGTCTTCCGTTTTTCTCCCCTCCAACTACTCGGTTAATATTAATTTGAATATATTGGATCTTCGTTTTGGTATCTTGAACTTGAAGACTAGATATTATCATGTTTATCGGTTTGGGATTCCTTCATTAACTTCATGTTCAATTTTTAGTTTTCATTGTGTGTTTCTTTCGTTTTTTTAAGAACGAAATTTGGTTTTTTTGTCCTCTTGTTTCTAAATTCCGAATTTTGTTAATGACCGTGCTGTTTGGTTTTGATTTTCAATAGTTTTAGTCGTCCTAGAAACATTGTTCTTATTTTGCGTTTTCACATTATTGTTGAAAAAATTGCAAAGCTCCAAAAATTTTGAAATTAATGGTGTGCGAATGATTATTCATGACAAACTTTGGAGAGGAAAAATTTTCTTGAAGGAGAGGAAAAAAATTAAACTGATCACAAAGCTATCACTGATTTGAGAGTATCGATTTTTGTAATTGAAACTATGTGTTAAGATACATCAACTAATAAAAACTATTACCCACCCAAAGATAAGTTCTTTTGGTTGCCAAATTTTCTAATCTTTGAATACTTTACCAATAAGAAATCATACGATTTGGAAGGACATACAGAGGATGAACAGGCGGTATTGGCTAGAATTTACAAGAACATTTTGTAGTTTTAGTAAGAGGGGGAAGGGCTAAGGATTTACCCGTGTGAGATATCACATTGTTCGAGGAACTCTAGATGTTGTCGGAGTAAAAAATTGTCAACAAGCGCGTTCTTGTTCCTTGTAGATTCTTATCCAAGACTTGTATCATTTGATGATGCTTTATGATATTTTTAATTGTAATGAGGCGCAGGAGGAAAAAGAAAAACTGTGCTCAAAACCTAAGGGAGAGAAATAGCAGAAGTGGGATGGCCATGGTCATTGAATCGTTGCTACACCCCAAAAACATATGTCAAGATTAGGACATGACTACCTAAATGAATAGAAAAGCATTTGTCTTGTGGTGAAAAAAAAAAGCAAGAGGACACGTTTAAATCTCCCAAGATCCTACTTATGCCTCCAAAATTGGATGACGAGATCGAATATATAAAAACCTGAGACTTTTCTTTTTTTAAAAAAAAAATTATCTATTTTGATTATGTTCTATCCTTTTCTTTTTACTAATTATGTTCTCATCATTTTTCTCAGTTTTGAATGGTTGGTGTCTTCTTCAAACATACACATACGAAGAAGGCCAGGATGAGGCAGCAATGCAATTGACAAATTCATTTGGTTTAAGTTTAACTACGCCACTTCTTATAGCAAAATTCTTTTTGCAGAATTTGGCGCACCACAAGTTCTGCTGTCCTTTGATCACAAGATTTTTTTACTGTGCGTTTTGTTTTCTCTGGAATCAAACTGACATAAAGTGGAGACTGGCTGATGTTCTAGGCTGAAGGCAGGAGATAGGATTCTCTTTTAAAGGGCTTGGACAGATTTAAAAAGTTTCAGAAAATTATTACAAGATGCTGCATCACGCCGTTTTTCACGAAAATATCCAGGACTGGCAGCTAAATCGTAAAAGCATGTCTTCCAACTCATTAGCTCCGACATAGTACCCTAAAAACAAGAAAGAAACACTCATCAGAATGAAGGTGGAATGACGTAGACGGACTGGGGAGGGAGGAGGTCAGCAGAACAAACATACCCCTTACATAACCACCATTTTCAGCGTCATAATTCACCATCACTCATGTATTCTGCAAGTAGAGATGTAGCACAACAAATCAACTTTTCAGCATACTCTTTAGCTTCATCATAGCACATCTTCTCGATTCTGATGCATAGACCACAAATCAGAGTGACTAAATTGACAATAAACGGTTAAAAGAGATTGCCTGCGTCTATAAACACCACAAACAAACTGTGAACCAGCTCCAATAGCATCATATCGACTATGAAACAGCCTACCATCAGCATGTGGAAAACAAACAAGGACACTACGCAACGGGCAAAAACAATCATTCATGAGTAGAAGGACCTAGTCATTGAAAGCAACCTAGAAGAATGCTGCTAATGCTGCTAACCTTGCTTTTGTTGTCCGACCCTGCAATTAGTAATTTTGCCGACGATTCCTTATCACAATGACAACACAGATGGTCTGCCACCCGCCATGATAACTCAAAGGGCATCTCCAACGCGTCTGCTGAGCTGGGCGGACGCGTTGGATTTGGTAGAGCGGGCTCTCCAACGCAGCTTGTTCCGCTCTGCCCTGCTCCTTCAAACGACCCGTTACTCCTTCAATTTTGAAGGAAACTGTTCACCCGGTAAAGCGGGTGGACTTCCCTTTTTTTTTTTTGATTTTGTAGTTTTTAATAAAAGGCAGAAGCCCTTTGGCTTTTGAGAATAAATGAGAGAAAAAAAAATAGAGAACTCAGATAATTTTGGACTTCAATACATACTGAGACTTCTATTGATACTCAAATTTATAGAAGGAAAAAATACACCCACAACTCCGCTATTTTTACCAATACATAATTAACTGAACTTATCTCCTACAAATATGCAAAAGGAACATGAAAAGACTCCTCTAAAATATCTCAAACAAACACTGCAACAACCAAAGACTAATTTACCAAGTAAAACTAATTTTATCTTAATTAACCAGTTTGCAATAAAAAAACAATAATTACTAACAAACTCCTCCATGCTTTTTTGCTGCAAACTCTATCTTCCCTTCAATTTCAACACATTTATCTTCAGAAAAAATCTTCAACTTCTTCTTGATTCACCTGAGCTTGTGTTTTGTTCTTACACACCTTTTCCATGTGACTTTATTCTTTACATCCTCTGCATTGAATATCAGGCCTACACCAACAATACTTTGGTAGATGAGAAGGTTTCTTACAGTGTATACAAGGAGAATATTTTACACTGTTATCACTGCCTTTGTTCTTGAGCTTCAAAGGTAGAAAATAGTTCAACTAGAGATATTTCAAACAAATCTCTAGATTCTTCAAGGGAGGAAATTTTTGATTCGAACCTTTCTGGTAAAGTCACCAAAATTTTTTCAACCACTCGTTTGTTAGGTAGATCCTCTCCCAACAATCTGATTTTTTTGACCATTTTTATCAACTTTTCTTTGTAATCCTTCAGTGGTTTAGTCTCCTCCATCTTTAGTATCTCGAATTCTCTTTTTAAATTCAAGACTTGCATCCTCTTGGTTTTGACGTCTCACCTCATCTGATACTGCTGAATGAATGCATGTCTTGGCCTTATTCCTTCTCTTCTTAGCCTATCTAAATTCCCTAATTTGAGCAATCGTAGGATTCCTTCTCTTCTTAACCTCTCTAAATTCCCTAATTTGAGCAATCGTAGGATCTTCTGGACGTGGTTGAACTTGATCATCTTCAACCAATTCCCATAATCCACTGGCTTCTAAATAAGATTCCATTTTCACTGCCCAAGTATGGTAATTCTCTCCTTCAAAAATAGGAGGAACAGAAATAAAATTGCCTCCTTCCATCGGTGAAAAGTTTTAGGCTAAAAGAAGTTTTGTTTGAAGAAATAGATCCTCACTACTTCACTCACACAGGTCCCTCAAGAAAATGGCTCTTTGATACCAATTTGTACTTTTTAATACAAGGCAGAAAGCCCTTTGGCTTTTGAGAACAAACGAGAGAAAAAAAAATAGAGAACTCATATAATTTTGGACTTCAACACATACTGAGACTTCTATTGATACTCAAATTTATAGAAGGAAAAATTACACCGATAACTCCACTACTTTTACCACTACATAATTAACTGAACTTATCTCCTACACATATGCAAAAGGAACATGAACAGACTCCCCTAAAATATCTCAAACAAACAATGCAACGACTAAAGACTAATTTACCAAGTAAAACTAATTTTATCTTAATTAACTAGTTTGCAGTAAAAAACTATAATTACTAACAAATTTTATTTATTAAAATTTGTGCCAAATTAGAAAACTTGTTTGGGCTTTTCATTTGCTTGGGCCAATTTGTTTTATTTTGGACTGTTTTTTTAACCATTTTTAATAATTTTGATCTAATTAATTTAATTATTATATTTTAATTACATGTCTATTTCATTTTTAATTATTATTTAAGTTGTAGAACTAAAAATTAATAATCATAATTATCATTTTAATGAGTGAATTTACGTCTTAATAGTATACATATGTATTTGAATTTTAACAGGACTAAGAAACTATGTCGATTTTTACTATAAAATCATAAAACACATATTATTATTAATAAAATCACATAAAAAGAAACTACAAACAATCAAAACAAATACATTGTTTTGATTATTTTTTAACTTAAATTATACAATAAGAGAAAAAAAATAACTATTAATTAATTACATAAAAATTATGCAATTTATATTTAAAACTTAATATTACTAATTATTATTTAAATTAACGATCATATGCGTAATTATAAAATTTCTTAAATGTAATTTATTTTAGTAATAGAATATAATAAAATACAAATAATAAAAGTTAGTTTTACAAAAAAAAAAATAGAATATACTGAGAATATTCCTTTTAGAGAGATTTTATAGAAGGAATGAGTAGGAGATGCTGACACTGTTTCAACTCTAAATATAGTGTTTAGAGGAGCTCTGGGTTGGAGATACCCTAAAAGAGATTTTCTCTCCTTCAAATCTTGGTACTGCGATCATTCAATGAAACTTAACATCATCTTTCAAACAGCAACGTAATTAGCATATAAGAACATGGTTGTGTGTGTGTGTGTGCGTGTTTTCCTTCTCTCATAATAACTGAAACTGGAATAAAGATAATACAACATGGGTTAATTCTGTTATCCATACAATTTATCTCCAGGCCTTAATTTAAAAAGTACACAACAATCTAAGATGTCTTTCACATGTCGATAACTCCTCAATTCACACTATGGTATCAAAAAAGGACATGAAAAATATACCTGATCTTTCATATTTCTGAGAAAAGATCTAGCGTCTCCAACTCCAGAAACAGTAACGAGCACACGAGAATCAAGTTCAACAACATTCTCCACAAATTTTTCGGAAACTAAATTTAAAAACCAGAGTTAGTAAACTCTATATTTCTTTTAAGTTCACAGAATATACATACATGTATGTTGGCTAAGATATTAGCGTAGTAAAAATAACTAACCATCCTTGACAACATAATGATCGGTAGCTACCATAACACGTCCCTTGCAAATAAAAGCAAGAGTTGTGGTTCCCTTAGGCTTCTTTAGACCAGATTATCTCCTGGGCACTATAAATACCACAACACCAGATAAAATTAAAAACAAATCACCGCAAAAGAGAAAGAAAGAGACAAGAACTAACCTGATAAAGATGATAATCACACGGCTTCAAATACAAAGAAATAAAATTGATCAGCAAAACAAGAAGCACATATCAAATTTAGGGATGCACATTCTTTAGCCCTAATAGTCGCCGATAATTCGTAGAGGAACGTTGAATTCAAAGCAATGAGAAAAATACCTGAGGGCATGGATAATCGTCTTCGGGGATGGAATAGACACTACGTGAATCTCGAGCCCCTCGGTAAGGAACGATGGACTATTGATTAACTTCAGAAGCCATGGTTCAAGCCTTCAACCAAATCAAGCAGAACAAAATCAAACGGAGTTAGCAAAGTTAAAAGGGGGAAAATCACAATTGTTAACCGATGTAGAAGATAATCTTTCCCTAATTCTTCTTTGCCGCATCGTGATCCATGGTAGGAACGAACTAGGGTCATAGGAGGTAGGATAGGAATAGTAAGACCGTAAAGTTTTTCAAAATTAATTCCTATTTGTTATAAATTCAATTGCTTTGATAATTAGGTTTTACTTATTTTCACAAAATATTTAACATCTACATAAAAAAAATGTGTAAATTTAATTTTCTTACATGAAATTCCTTAGAAAAACTTTTCAAAAGACATTTTTTTTTTGTAATAAAAGTTTTCTCAAAGAATATTAACTTTAATTGGATGTGAATCTAAAGAAATAAGAGAAAAGAGAAATCTCAGAAGGCTGGAATCACAACATTTTCATATTCTTCCACCGGAATGTGTTCTGGTTTGCTTTCATACAATGCTTCGAAGGAAGTCATATTAATGTTGCTGTGTAGTGAAGTGTTATACCACCATTCGGCAAGGGGTAAGCAATGACTCCAACTGGAAGGTTTGTGACTTGCGAAGCACCTTAAGTATGTCTCTAAACATTGATTGACGCATTCGATCTGCCCGTCACTTTGTGGGTGATATGATGTACTTAAACAAAGCTTGACATTCAGAAGTTTAAACAGCTCTTGCCAAAAAATGGCTAGTAAACAGACGATCTCTATCACTAACTATGGATTCCGGTAATCCATGCAAACGATATATTTCCTTCAAGAACAATTTTGCCACTTGATTAGCTGAGAAGGGATGTTTTAGAGCCAAGAATTGGCTATATTTTTGTCATGCGATCGACCACCACCAGAATAGTATCAAATCCTTGTTGTGATAAAGGAAGCCTCTCAATGAAGTCCATGCTAATTTGCCTCCATACTTGTGGTGGTATCTCCAATGGTTGTAGTAACCCTTGGTATGAAACATGTTCTGCCTTATTCCTTTGACACACCTCACAAGTTTTGGCAAACTCTTCCACCTCATTTTTCAAATCAAGCCAAAAGAACAATACCTTGATTCTCTGCAAGGTAACTATTTGCCCTGAACGTCCACCTAAATGGGAGGAATGCATAGTATCCAATAGCTGCTGCCTGATGTTGTTAGATCCCCCAATATAGATCTTATCCTTCTTCTTCACTATACCTTTGATCAGTTGGAACTCAACATCATTTTTGGATCTAGTAGCAATTTCAGTGATGATCTTCTGCACTCTATCATCTCCTTCATAGCTTTTGAGTACTTCCTCAATCCATTTCGGTTGAACTGTGGTGACTGATAAGTTGTGTACTCTAATCTCATCATCCTTTTGCTTTTCACCTTTTAGCCTGGACAGTGCATCCGCTGCTTTATTTTCATCTCCTTTTTTGTACTGAATCTCGTAATCCAACCCTAATAACTTGGCCAGCCATTTATGTTGCATTATAGTCGACAGTTTTTGCTCAAGTAAAAAATTGAGCGCCTGATGATCCATTTTAATAATGAAATGATTCCCCATTATATAATGCCGCCATTTGGAAATGGCCATAACAATGGCAAACAACTCCTTCGCATAAACTGACAGACCGTGATCCTTGGTTCCAAATGCTTTGCTTAAAAATGCTATGGGGTGATTCTCCTGCATTAGTACTGGCCCCATGCACCCAGCATACGCATCTGTTTTGATAATAAAAGGTTTTACAAAATTCGGCATGGCTAGAACTGAAGCTGAAGTAATGGCCTTTTTAAGCTCTTCAAATGCCAAGGAAGCTGTTTCATTCCATGCAAAACCATCCTTCCTAAACAACACTGTTAATGGCTTGCTGATCATTCCATAGCCCTTTATGAATCTTTGGTAATAACCAGACAGACCAAGAAATCCCGTCAGCTCTCTGTCTGTGCTGCAGGCCAATTCTGAATGCAACTAAGCTTTTCCTTGTCCATGCTAACGCCTTCCACAGATATGATATGACCCAAGTATTCCACCGATTCTTGTGTAAACACGTATTTCGAGAGTTTGGAATAAAGTTGATGATCCCTCAGCATAGATAATACCAACTCAAGTTGTTGCGAATGTTCACTCCAAGTTTTGCTATAAACGAGTATATTGTCAAAGAACACCAAAACACACTTCCTGATCAAAGGTTGAAAGACCCTATTCATGAGGGATTGAAATGTCGATGGGGCGTTTGTAAGTCCAAAAGGCATCACCATGAATTCAAAATACCTGTGGTGCGTTTGAAACGCTGTTTTTGGAATGTCACTAGCTCTCATTCTGATATGAAAATATCCGGATCTCAAATCTAGCTTCGAGAAATACTTCACACCATGTAACTCGTCCAGGAGTTCTTCAATTACAGGAATTCGTAAGCTGTCTTTAATCGTCATCTCGTTCAACCTCCGATAGTCCACACAAAATCTCCACTCTCCACTCTTTTTCTTGACCAGTAACACTGGTGAAGAGTATGGACTGACGTTGTATTGCACTACATTATGCTTTAGCATCTCCGCCACTTGCTTTTCTATCTCGTCTTTATGGGTATGGGGATATCTATAAGGCTTGACCTTAAAAGTTTGTTCATCCAATTTCAGTTCAATACAATGTTCGATTTCTCTTTCAGGAGGCATTTCAGAGGGACTCATAAATCCCCGATCAAACTGCTCCAATAAATTTCTGAGATCATCAGGTTATGGTTGTTGGTTTGCATCCTTTTCAGCTTCCTCTTCTTCTTCTATCTCTGTGACCACATGATGACAACCAGTTTGACAATACTTCTCCCTCCTTTTAACTTCTAAGAATGAGTTCTGCCACATTTTCTTCCACTCCCCCACCATATAAAGTATGAGTTCTGCCTTCCCTTGTGAGATGTACACACTGTCTATCATAATCAAAAGTCACAGGGCTAAAGGTTGACATCCAATCAACTCCCAAAATGAACCCCCTATATCCATTATGAGGAAATCAAACCAAAATCCACAACATTGGATGTCCCATGACAATGATGGACACTTGCGAGAACCTTTTGTTTTAGACCCATCCGCCATGTTAACCACAAACGGTTGAGTGTTCTGGTAATGCAGGGATAACATTTTCACCAAATGACAACTCAAAAAACTAGAATCACTGCATGTATCAATCAAAATACTCACCCACCTTCCTTGTAACCTTCCTCTAATTAAGATTGATTTCTTTGCATTATTACCCCTTACTGCATTCAGAGTTATCTGTCTGATGTTTTCTTCCACTAATTCCACTTCAGCCATTTTAAACACTTCTAAATCAGCATTTTCCAAATCTCCCTCCTCAGTCAACATAAAATAAACTCTCAGACATTGATGACCTGGTCCGTATCTCTCCCCACATTTATAACAAAGATTGTGATTAGTTCTATATTGTACCTCTGGGGAGTGATTCTCTGGGACTGATTGTACCGAGGTTTCCTGATCTCGTTCTTCCCCATGGTCTGCTGATTTTGTGTTCTTCTGGGAGCGTTTGCTGGTCTGGATAAGTTCTGATTCACCAGCCTGTTCTTCTTCCCTTGCAGTTCAAGATTTTGTTCCTGCAAAATGGATGAATTCATCACTGCATCCAGCATATCATGGCTCATCATCCTCGTTGTTGGCTTAATTTCCTCTTTGAGTCCGCTGATGAAACTCGAGATAAAATAAGATTCTGGCAGGTCGGGATTCTTTCTGACCATTCTCGACTTCAAATCCTCGAACTCTTTCATGTAATCCAGCACACTTCCAACCTGATGAAGCTTATTAAACTCCTCTACCTCATCCTCTCTCCCTCTGATTTCAAAACGGCGGATTAAAGCTTCTGTATATTCCGACCTCAGCCTTTCTTTCCAAATAAATTTCAACAGTCTCAACCATACAGTCCACATGATCTGATGTAAGCTGAAGTATTTCTTGCACTTACGCATCCATTCGCGTGGATTCTCCCCAGAAAACACGTTGAGCTCAATTCAGGGCTGTTGAGTGAATGGTGTCCTGTTGTTCTTCTCTTTCGTCTGTGATGGAGTTTCGTCTGAAATCAGGATCCTTGGAGGAGTAGTTGGAGTTGGCAGCAACCCTGTGTTGTCAGAAGGATGTCTAGAACTCTCGTCCTTGAGGGGCTCTTTTCCTTTCGCCGAAGCTTGGATCGATTGAAGCAACAGAGTGATTTGATTCAACTGTTCCTGCATCATCAGTTGGTTTTACAGAACCAGGATCATCGTTTTCTCTAACTCTGATGTTCTTCCATTCATTTTCTTCATATGTTCCTCCATAGCGTTTGAGGTTTTTGATCTGGTGCTTTCAGCCATTAAACCCGATGAGAATCGCTGGCTCTGATGATACCAAATGTCACCATTGAAACAGAAATCAGACTTAGAGTTCAGAAATAAAGGATTTAGAAACAGCAAGGGTAGAAAAGGATAATAAGAACAGCAAATTTTGGGAGAGAAATTTAGAGAAGATAAGGATAAGATTAATCATAATATTCCATAATCCTTCCGGAATCATCTAGCCGGACCTTAACAGTAATTCAGAACACTACACGACAAACTAGGCAAATTCCAAGAAGCTGCTGAAATTCAAAAAAAAAAACAGAGAAAAGAAAATAAGTTACTACGCTGCGATTCGAATCCGGATCAAATGCTAATTCTTCGACGTCGCTCTAATACTAATTGCTCCTTTGCCCTCAATTGACTTTTCAAAACCTTTAAATTGCAAAACTTCCCCCTCAAGGTTTCTGTATGTGACAGAAGCTCCCCAACACGATACCGAATTGATGATAATATTTTCCCTGTAGACGATGTTTCTGCGAATTTGTACACTCACCGAGTTTACGGATGTCGTACCTGGGGTCATGTAACAGAAGGTTTAGGGACTAAAGTGTAATTAGTATAATTTTCCATTTGGTTGATCATTGATGAGGCCAATATTTGCAGCATCATGATTCATGGTAGTAGGAATGAAATAGGGTCATAGGAGATAGGATAGGAATAGTAAGAGTTTTTCAAAATTAATTACTATGTGTTATAAATTCAATTGCTTTGATAATTAGGTTTTACTTATCTTCACAAAATATTTAACATCTACATAAAAAAAAATGTGTAAATTTAATTTTCTTACATAAAATTCCTTAAAAAAAAACTTTTCAAAAGACTTTTTTTTTTTTTTTACAATAAAAGTTTTCTCAAAGAATATTAACTTTAAATGAAAGTGAACCTAAAGAAATAAGAGAAAAGAGAAATCTCAAAGAGGTCAATTAATTTTAAAAGGTCAACAAACGGACAAGATTTCTGACAAATCCAAGCAAAACAGAGCTCATACTTGCATTGAAGGAATATCCTGAATGTGAAAGAAAGAGTTATGGAAGAGTTTGATGGGGAGAAATGGAAGCACTTTGAGTTTGGTAAATATACTCTTTCCTCTGGTTATAATTGACTTATTAGTATTGTAGAAGAATTGCCTGCTGCTGAATATATGTGGGAAAGATATAATGTGTCAAGACAGTCGTTCATTGTGTGGTTGTTTTGGCATAACAGACTGCTCATAATAGAAAGACTTTGAAAATGAATATATTGAAGGATAGTCTAGAATGCATTCTTTGTCAAAGTCATCTAAAAACATCTTCCCATTTGTTCTTTGAATGTAAACAATGTGATGAGCTACTAATGGAGGTGGGAAGGTGGTTGAAGTTACCAAATCTAATCAAGTGATCAAAACACTTGTTCATTGTGTGGTTGTTTTGGCATAACAGACTGCTCACAAGAGAAAGACTTTGAAAATGAATATATTGAAGGATAGTCTAGAATGCATTCTTTGTCAGAGTCATCTAGAAACATCTTCCCATTTGTTCTTTGAATGTAAACATTCTGCTGAGCTACTAATGGAGGTGGGAAGGTGGTTGAAGTTACCAAATCTGTCAAGTGATCAAAAGGTTTGAAGAAGCTTGATATTGAAATGGTGTAAAAACCAGAAGCTGAAAAGGAGTTGTTATGCAAAACCCATGCATAAAATAATTGTGTACACCATGTTGTTAGACTTGAACAACTATCTTAGTGTCGGTTTTAGTCGTTAAAGTTTCTATAACAAATTCATATAAAAATCGCCTCATTGACAAAGAGAGAGAGAGAGAGAGAGAGAGAGAGAGACAGAGTTTTGCTGAAATTTCAAGGGTAAAATTATGAAAAGAAATACAAAATAAAACATTTTTCTTATATTTGAACTCAATATCTCTAATGCAAACTTCTTTAAAAAAAATAATAATAAATTTCAACGGTAAACTTAAATTTCAACGGCAATATACCTGGTGCGTAATCTACCAAAAAAAATGTTGAAATTTCACAAGTAAAATTACAAGACAAATCCAAGTAAAATTTTTTCCCATACGCAAATTCATGAAATTTAAATTATAATAATATTAGTACCACTTAATTTTTATCTCACCTTTTTATAATTTATTTTTTACTGTTTGCTTTTTTTTTTGTATACTATTTCACAATTAAAATTTCATCGAGTACATGGTATTTTTCCACAACTAAGAAACAACTTAATAATATATTTTAACATTTTACAAAAAAGCACGGGAATGAAGCTAGTATAACCTAAAATATTATTACTCCTAGCACTCTCAAGAGTGTTTTTATGGGGTGGGGGCCATGGCCCCACGACCCCCAACCTAAATTCGCCCGTGCTGGCACACTCCCAATTTTTTCATGTTTTTGGCAACTGCGAATACCTATTTCTACATTGCCATAACACGTAAAATTGAAGTTGAGTCCATCACATAATAATTGAATTGCATGTTTAGTTGATATTGTGGTGCGTTTCGGATGTATTTGAGAACTACAAACACGCAAACAAATAATAAAAACCTTGTTTGCACGCACTCAAGACCCAAGAGGAAGCCCGTCATTGTGTCGTGCAAGTAAGGGTCGATCCCACGAGGAGGTTATTTCCTAAATTAGTGCTAAATTGTGAGGGGTTGAGAAAAGAAATGATTTCACACACAAAAATAATAACACACAAAAATGAGAGTTGAAAGATAGAAATGAAACAACAAAGAAAGGAAAATAACTAAACGAAGGTAGAACTAGGACAATCGGAAGAGCAACAAGGTTACTAATGTGTTCCTAAGATGTGATGAAGGTGGTGTTCATTTAAGCAAACTATGCTAATAAGATTTTGGAGACTACGGAGCCATTCCCTTTTACACCCCTAACTTCTATTCCAATTTGTTACAACTCAATGCTAGAATCTTCTTTTGATCTCATCTAGTCATTAGATTAAGTGTGTTGGTTTAGGCTGATTGATTAACTCTTTACACTTCTGTATCGTAGGTTACCACAATCTCAAGTCCAAGTGGTCTTACTTTCTATATAATCAAGGACTACACACAAATCTATAGCACACAAGCATGCATTTCATACTTCATCCTTAGACTCAAGCAATAATTCACAAGAAATCACCAATGAGAGGTGTTTCATTAAGAGATGATGTTGTTTTTCTCTCTAGTTTCTTTGCCTAGTCCCTAGAATGGTATGAATTACCCCCTATGCCTAGGTGACCTTAGCCAATTAGATTAAGAGCATTAACATATTTTATCCACTCATTCAATCTATTTATGCCTAAAGTAGAATTACAAGAGTTTTAATAATTAATGTCACATCTTTATGAAGATAAAGAGTCATCCATAAAGGTCCAAAAACATTCAATTCAAAGGTACCATTCAAATTCTATGCTATAACACTAAAGGGCTAATAATTGAACTCAAATCACACACATCTCATAGCTTACATGGCATAAGTTAGGATAAAGAACAATAAACCAAACATCTACTTAAAAACTATGCATTTTAAACAACCATAATCAAGGATAAACACAACTCATAATAAATAAATCACAAGTGAAGATAAAAAAAGGATAAGAAAAGCTCCCTTTTCCAAGGGGAAACTAAATTCATGCTCCAATTTTCTCCACAAATTCAACAACTCCATAGAGCAGCAAAAGAGTTGGTGTATTCTCCTTAATCATGGATCTTGAACAAAAGTCATAGGCTAATATCCAAGCCCCTTGATTAATTACATACTAAAAAATCTAATTTAAATCACAAAATATAAATCCTAGCTCAAAACTATGAAGTAAAAGAGAAAATATGCTAAGAGAGCTCAAAAGATGAACTAAGAGAGGAGTTTTTTTTTTCTTTTTTTTTTTCATAATCTGGTACACAATTGGCTATTTAATAGGCAAATGGTCCGTTGGACTGAAGTAAATAAGTAAAACAAATAGTTGGGCTGAATTTAACTTTCTGCAAAGAAGAAATCCAAGGAACACGGGTTAAAGTGATAATATCATGAAGTTTTGGGCAGCATTTGAACCTCCTTTGACACTTGTAAATCTTCAGACCTTCACTGCAAATTCTTGGGGAAGGAGGGATTAAGTTAGCAGTTTTAGAAACTTTCCTTCTTCTTTCCCGTTTTGAGTTTACCGACCGCCGGGCACCGTCGCCGGGATCTCTCGGTTTTCCTTCCTTCCTTCATGAAAATGAACCCAGCTTATGCCAAAACCTTTCTCCTTGCTTGATCTCAACACTCCATTGATTTTTTTTCTGTTTTGAAGCAAAAAATGGGGTGCGCTCAAGTCGTGGAAGTTCAATGTTCTCGCCGGAATCTTCATCTCCATCACGGGTCTGATTTGTGAGCTAATACCCACGAAATCAACACCAAAATTCACCTACTGATGACGTCTATAACTATCATGCATTCATTCAGTCTGTGTTTTGAGTTTCCAATTCGAATTCAAGAAGTTGAGACACTTGCCTTCAAAGTGTTTGCTGGGAACCCAGATTTCCAGCCGTGAGTAGTCGTATTCAGTGCAGTCTTTCGCCTACTTTCAATGGGATTTTGGAGTCAACTTCTGAAAATAAATTGTAGCTACTTCTTCCAGCTTCACAACTATATATAAAACATCCAAATCTGAACAACGGATCTCATGTTATGTTCTCTGAAAGTTCACTGATTGTTGCTGAAATTCTGCAGATTTGTTGATCAGTTCTGACGATAGAGGTTCAACTGCATTTTTTATCCCTTTATAATCTGAATTTGGAGAAGTGTTTTGCATGTCGTAGCTCTCAATTTCGGCTTCGTAACGGCATCTTGATCATTCCAAACGGAGACTCCTAGCATAAGTTATGAATCATCAAATCTTAATTGTTCGCCTTGTTCAACACAAGTGAATTTTTCTTCACTTTTGATAGGTTTTGCTCCGTTTCAACCTCATTTGCTCGTCCTACTCAAGATAAAACAATAAAGCATAAGAAATGTGTATTATTGGTTCTCAACAACATCTAAATGAGTCTAAAGGAAACGAGAAGTGAAATCATATATATAAACATGTATATTTGATTTGCATCAGTAGATCAATTAAACTTGCATGAACTAGGAAGAAAACGCGTGATAACAAGAGAATTAATAACAGTCTAGCAGTTAGAATGTTGCCCTTCCTGATATTAGACTCGTATTCAACTCCCACCAGAGATATGTAGGGGGGTTTACCCACATTTAAGTGGGGTTTAAAAAAAAAGCGTGATAATCAGTATTCCTTTTTGCGATATACAAGTTTTTGTGGGCAATTTTAATAATTGTGAGGATTGCAGCGAGTTTGTGTAACAGTATTGGGACCATCAAATTTTACTAATTTGAGAATTACTAAATAATTGAAATTTTTTTTTTTGGTGAAAAGGTAAATGTATATATAGAGAAAGGCACACCAAAACGGGTCCATGATCGTTCTTTACAGTCTCAATTTAGTAAGAACCAACTCTGCTATCTACTTGGCTGCTGCAAAAATATCCTATTACAGAAGCTCCAATTCCCCTATTACAAAAACTTGTTTGGAGAAACACTGTTAACACGACTCTCTATAGAACCAACTACCACATATACAAGACCCTATTACATATTACAGCTGAAATCAAAAGTACCTATCAAAGATTGCTGCTGCTGCTCTGTTTTCCATCTTGTGACAGTACAAGAAGCGGCCTCTCATTTCATCTTTGATCAGTAGCATGATTTGATCTGGGCTTCTCTCCAGTTGCTGGAAATACCTTCGATTTCTCTCCTCCCATAGGTGATATGTACAAGCAGCTATTACTGCCCAAAGAAGCCTTCTTTTGATCTTCTGCCCTTTCCACATATTCAGGATTTGCATTCTCCACCATGCTTCACTTGCTGCTATTTTCTTGCATCCCAGCCATTTGACAAGTTTCTCCAATACCTCTGCTGCAAAGCTGCACTGGAAAAATAGATGTTCGACAGTTTCTTGCTGCAGCTTACACAGCAGACAACATTGATCATTTATGGCCATATGCATTAAGATGAGCCTGTCTTTTGTCCACAACCTCTTTTTCCATGCAAGCCATGCAATGAACGAGTGTTTTGATACATTCATTCGTGACCAGATGCTCCGCAAGTCCCTAACTTTCGTCTCATTCCCTATAAACCAAGCATACCCTGATTTCACAGTGTATTCGCCATTGCTTGAAGCTAGCCACCTGCTTCCAGCAAAGCCAAGTTTCCCCTGATCCCTGACCTTCAAAAGCTGTTTCCATTGCCAACTGGCATCGCCTTTTGCCTCAGCTTCCTAGAAAGATGCGTTTTTGATATAAACACCATGAATCCATTTAATCCACAGCGCATCTTTCTGTGAAGCTATCTGCCACACTTGCTTCAGTAAGGCTGCTTTATTCCAGAGTTTGGCATCCCTGATCCCCAATCCACTAGCTTCCTTTTTCTTACAAATCTCATCCCATCCCACCAAGGAAACTACTCTACCATTTTCTTTAACCCCCCCAGAGAAACTCTCTACATAATCTATTCACCATCCCTGTTATACTCTGTGGTAAGATAAACATGCTACCCCAGTACGTATGCATCGACATAAGTACTGAATTCACTAAGACCAATTTGCCGGCGTAGGACAGATGCCGAGTGCTCCAGCACTTAAGTCTTGCGGTTATATGGTTTATGATCCCCTGACACTCTACTTGGGACCATTTTTTGGGTGACAATGTAACACCAAGGTACTTCATAGGAAAAACCCCTACAGGAAACTCTACTAGTTCAGCAATTTGCTCCTGCAGCACCCCACAAACCCCCCCGAAGTAAATAGCCGACTTTTGCACATTTGCCTCAAGACCTGTGGTTCCCGTAAAATGCCTTAACACCCCCATTATCTTCTTCACAGATTCAACATTTGCTTTGCAGAAGAGCATTAGACCATCAGCAAAACAGATATTAGTCAGTTTGAGTTGTTTGCACATCGGATGATACCTAAACCCTGTTTCTGCAACTTTCTTAAGGCTACGGGTAAGGTATTCCATTACTAGTACGAAAAGGAGAGGTGAAACAGGGTCTCCTTGTCTTAATCCACGCTTGCCAGCAAAAAAGCCCGCAGTGCAGCCATTAACAGATATCGAAAACGATGGCGAGATACACATGCCATGATCCATTTCCTAAATTCCTCCGGAAATCCATACCCATCTAGCATATCATCTATGAATCCCCACTCAACAGTATCAAATGCTTTTTTCAGATCAATTTTCATCATCATTCTCTTACTAACCCCTTTCCTCCTATACAATCTAATCAACTCCTGGGTTATAAGTACATTATGCATAATGAGTCTATCTTTTACAAAAGCTGTTTGGTTTTCATCTACTAAGACAGGCATGATACTTCTCATTCTATTACATAAAATTTTCGAAATGCACTTATAAATAATGTTACAGCAGGATATAGGTCTGAACTGGCTTGCATTACAAGGATTATCAACTTTAGGGATCAAAGTAATTAGAGTTGAGTTAAGCTGTTTGAGTATCTAACCTGTATTGAAGAACTCCTTGATAGCTGACACCACATCATGCTCCACTGTGTTCCAAGCTCCTTTGAAGAACCCCGAGCCATAGCCATCGGGCCCTGGACTTTTGTTCACATCCATGTCCCAGATGGCTTTTTTGATTTCGACACTCTGGATTGGCTGAATAAGTCTCACTTGTTGCTCCACTGACAGTACAGGCCCAGCCTTAAACATTTCTTCCTTCGCTGGTTCTCTCCTGCTTGTCTTCCCTAATAGTTCTTTGAAGAAGCAAATGAAATGCTCTTCGATGCCTTTCTGTTCAGTAATCTCCCTACCATTCTCCTCTTGTACTCTCCATATTCTACTTTTTATTGCTTTAACCTTTAAAGATGCATGAAAAAATTTCGTATTGGCATCTCCTTCCCCAAGCCAAGTTTCCGTAGATTTCTGCTGCAGGAAACTGTTTGAAGCTTTTCTGGACACAATATACTGGTTATACAGTTTCCGTTCGTCAACCTGCAGCTCAACATCGCCGGGATCAAGGCTGAGTTTTTGTTGCAAAACATCCAGTTGCGTCTCTTCTCTATTTGCTTTCTCCACTATGTCCGCAAATTGTACTCTGTTAAGCTGCTTTAATGGATACTTTAGCCTTTTCAACTTCTGGCATAATTGATACATACAAGTGCCTTCCACTTTTTCTGCCCAACTCCTTTCCACTGTTCTCTGGAAATCCTTGGATAGACACCACATGTTGAAAAATCTAAAAGCACTTTTCCTCTTCTGCATTTCTACCTTGATCTGGACCTCAAGTGGTGAGTGATCCGATACTCCTTCCATCAATACAGTTGCTATAGACTCTGCATATTGATCAATCCATTCACCATTAACCATTGCTCTGTCTAGCTTGGCGTATATCCTTTCAGTTCCTACTCTTTGGTTTCACCATGTGAACATCTTCCCTTTCTGGGTTAGGTCCCGTAAACCACATTCTTCCATACTCCATCGAAATTCTTCAAAGTTCTGGAGCACTACAGGCTTCCCCCCTAATTTTTCCTCAGGCTTCAAGATATTATTGAAGTCCCCCATCACTAACCAGGGTTCACCAATACTATTCGAGAGCCCTATTAACATCATCCACAGCTGAGATCTGTCCTCCTGTTCATTTGATGCGTAAATTCCTGTAAAATAGAACGGCCTGTTTCCTTGCTTTGTCTTGCAGAAGGCATGAATCATCTGCGAACTCTGATTTAATACTTGTACCTCTATATCGTTGTTCCAAAGTATCATTATCCTTCCCCTTTTGTGACTATCGTAATTAGTGCACCACTGCCACCCCTTCCAACGACTATGCAAAAATTGCTGTCCTCTTTGTCTATTCATCTTTGTTTCCACTAAACATATCATACTGTTTTTCCGGTCATTCACTCTTTTGCAGATTTCTTGCTGCTTAAGGGGAGAGTTGAGGCCCCTTACATTCCACGAGATTATGCTATTCATAGGAACTTGCACCAGGATCTATCACTAATCCTCCTTTGCTCCAATGCTTATAGAACTCTCCACAGTAGTTACCACGATCTCAACTTCACCGCTCTGAACCCCTTTTTTCTTCTCTAGGTTTCCATCCTCATGAAAGCTAGTTGGAGGCTGCCCATTACTGTTGACGGTGCTCATCTCACTTGAGGACTGATCTTTTCTTCTCACAATTGGATTCCGTTGGTTATCATCAGTTGCTTTGGTCTTAGCAGCGTTATTTCGTCCTTCATCCTTCCTTTCCACTTTTTTCCAAATTTCCACTGGTTGTTTGGGATTATCTTCTTCTTTCCTCAATTTAAGTCTGCACTTATCAGTGAGGTGGGCGTATTCCGAACAGTGATCACATTTGGTGGGGAGCCATTCATATACTATTTTCTGAAACTTCACATTCCCTTTCTCATCCTCAAAAACCAATTTATCAGGAACAGCAGCAGCTATTTTCACTTCAACCAGAACCCTAGCAAACTGAACTCTCTCCTTTCTAACAGTATAATCATTTGCTAAAATTGGAGTTCCAATTGCACTTACCAATCTGCTAAGGGAATTAAGATTCTAGAACTTAACTTCCAATCCATATAAACGTATCCATATAGGAACATATTCAACATCATTATAATTGATCCCTTTTTCTACATCCCAAGGCTTCACTATTAATGGCTTTGACCCAAAGTGATAGAAATTTACATTTAGCACTGTATCTCTAGCATTCAAGGTTGTAAATCTAACAACAAAATGCCCACTAGGCAGGAGAATTACCTTATCAATGCCTAGGTTTCCCCAGAGCTTGTGGAAGTATCTTTCCATTACACCTATTGGTGGACGAGCACCCAGTACGAAACATGCAATGGAAGATTCCCAGTATTCCGCTTCCCTTTGAACATCCTCCATCTGCATCTGGGCTATGTTCTGTCCAGCCACCTCCTTTGGCGGTATGAACCACAATTTGCCTGAGGGTGCTTTGAATTTATTTTTATCAGTCTTAGCCCTCACTCCTTGCATCTCGTCTCGTTCTTTCATCTCTGGCCATTGCAATTGGCGCTTAGCAATCGGATCTCGCCACAGTAGCACAACTTCGCCTTGCTGCTGTTCACTGCTATGCCCAATACTTGTTACTTCTGTTGGTGTAGTCAAATTCGGAGTCTCTTTGACTACTGCCTTCATATTGCCAGACGAAACTTGGAAAGTGGAAACATATTTTTAGATAGATTGGAAGAGCTTTATCCTTGAGATGATTTAACATGGTGTATTCTGGAAAAATATACTGTATTGGGCTTTTGAACGTTATGTAGTTTCTATTTAATTTAATGCAGGGAGTGAGTTTAAAGCATCTTTCTAATCAGAAACACAATATCATTTTATAATTTTTGTACTTTTTATATAAGTGTAGTATGAATGTCGTATAAGATTCGATTCCATTAAAAGAAAAGAGAGAAAAATTATTAATTTAATGAAGTTATACTGTATTTATTTGATGACAGTAAAATATATCCACTTTTAGCAGACAATTTCTACTCATCTTTACTTAGAATTAGGTGTCAATTAATTAAACTTAGTTTACTTTTGGTTGATTTTGTATTTCAGGGTAATCAAGGGGCCAATGTGAAAAATCAGCATAAATGAGGGCCAAATTACATAAAAGAGCATCATTCTGGACTGAATTAGAAGCTGCTGGAATTCAGGCTGCTGGAGGGTCGATCAGAGCTGAAGCAAGTGGAGAAATCCTTGCTGAGAAGGAAGAATAGCAGCAGATGATCACAATTGGGAAGAATCTGCAGCAGCACACTCAATTGAGCAGTAGAAGTTGCTGCTGCAGTAATTGTTGCTGCTGTCAATCAAGGAAGAGCTACGAGGTGAAATCTTGGTGCCTAAGAAAGGAAATTGTTTTGCCATCACTGCAAGTTGTTGTTGTTGCAAGTGGAAGAAGAGAAAGAAGGACAATATGTGAAGAACAGCAGCCACAACTCCGCTACTTACCAACTGATGTTGCTGCTGAGTTGATGGATTAGATGCTGCAAAAGGGTGAGCAATGGTATAGCAAGTGGCCCAGGAAACAAGGAAGAAAATGGCAGAAGATTGAGGCTGAATTGGGGGCTGGAAACACAATGATGGAAGGAAGGATACTACTGATGATACTTGCCGACTGCTGCAAATTGAGCTGTGAGGATTAAAGAAAGAAGAAATAGAGATCTGGGGCGGCAAATGGTGAGAATGTGCCGAAGAAGAAGACTAAGGAGAAGAAGTAATGATGAGCAGAAGGTGGGTGATTGCGGCTGAAGAAAGTAGGAGCTGACTAGAGAAGACAGAATTTGGCAAGTTGCTGAATAACCAAATACCTTCAGCTGCTGCAACTTGCTCCCTCCTCTAATCTGCTGCAAGGAAGGCTAGAACTGCACCAATCCAAGTCTCTCCAAATCTCTATAACTAGTCAGCCAATAGCAGTTAGAAAAGAGGAGAGACTGGGTAGTTAGAATCAGTTATAAAAGTAGTAGTTAGGTAGTTAGTTAGTTGGTTAGAAACAGGATAGTAGCAGTAACAAGAGTGCAGACTATCACTCTGTCAAGTGGTGAACGCCACTCGCCAAAGTGAGCAGACAGTAGCTGCCCCTGCTACTATCTTTCCCTTCTATCCTCTAACCTTTTGATCTTGAATTATGTCTTATCGTTTGTACTTTGTTGCTCTCATGTTTAACTCAATAAACATGAGTAGCTAACTTAGTTAAGGGTTCAATCCCTACTATCTTTATGTGAATGTTTTAATTCAGTTTAACTTGATGAGGCATTGTTTCTAGTTTAAGTGCTTTAATTAACCTTTTGATTAAACTGGCCACTTAGTTAAATGTGCGTGCATGGAGATCTGAGAGGGCAAACATAACTTTGAACGGCTTAAATTAGTCTATGACAAAGGAGGAAATCTACCATTTGGTTTCAATCATCAACGAGAGTTAGGTGATTGACATAGGTGGTCAATAGGGCTTAAGAACTCAATGGCTTAGACTAATCTTAATAATATGACTGAAAATTAGATAATTTAGTAATCTAGGACTCTTTACTCTATCTGAGAGGGAGTGTAAAGAATACATGTGTTCGATCAAATAATAAATCATACACTACAGGATTACTTGAATCAAAACTGGATCATAAAGGCAAGAAGGTGATTGACCCTTCTATCTTTTCACTCTGTCAAGTTACTATTCTCACCCTCCCTAGTGACAAATCTGTTCAACACATTCACTTTTCTTTTCTTGCACTTTAATCAGATTTTGAGTGGTTGACTGCCATCTTTGTGTAACGACCCCGCTTACCACTAACTAATAGTTTTAAGTATGTTTTATAAATATTCTCTTGGGGGTGAAATCAATGACAGTCCATTTCAACCACCAAAACTGGCAGCGTTGCTGGGGATGCCGTTAAAAATCCTTGAAATTTGATTATTGTGCTCTGTTTTTGTTCTTTTTAGTTTTCTGCTTTTACTCAAATTCACTCAATCAAATAAAAAATCTTGCTATTATTACTTTCGTGTTTTGATCACTGGTTTATGATTAGAAGCAATCCGTCAGCAGAGCTAAGTTTTGACCCAGAAATTGAAATCACGGCAAGGAGATCCAAAGCCTTGCGAAACAGAGAAGCTGGCAGAGGTAGCAGCAGCTGATCAACCTCAGGATAGAGAGTTACAACCAGTTCAACCCAGACTGCTGAAAGATTATTTTGTACCCCAAAGGGAGGAAGTTCAGACTCTCACTTATGTACAATGATGTTGCAGCAGAGAACTTTGAGCTCAAAACTCAAATTATTCAATGGGTGCAAGCTGCTTGTCATTTCTATGGACTGCCTAGTGAAGATCCCAACAAGCACATCAGGAAATTCTTGAGATTGTGCAGCACCTTCCAAATTCAAGGTTTATCCAAAGATACGGTATTCTTGAGACTGTTTCCATTCACATTGCAGGACTTAGCCACAAAATGGTTGGACACTCTACCCAACAATTTAATCAACTCCTGGAATGGACTTAGACAGGCGTTCCTCACCATGTTTTTCCCACATGTCAAAGCTGCTGATTTAAGATCAGCCATCATAAATTTTCAACAGCATGGAACAGAGACTCTTTATAAGGCTTCGGAGAAATTCAAGGAATTGATGATGAAATATCCTCAACATGATGTAGACAAGCCAATGCAGTTGTGGTTTTTCTATAATAGGTGGCAGCAAGCTTCCAGAGAATCACTTGATTCATCTTCTGGAGGAGCATTATGATGAAACCTGTAGAAGAAGCAATCCAGCTATTGGAAAACATGTGTGCTAATCATTTCAGATGGCAGAAGCAACCCAGAGCTACAACTAAGAAAGCAGGAGTGTTGGAGCTCGATCCTACAAGTCACTTGTAAGCCCAAGTGGCAACCATCAGCAATGAAATAACCAAGTTCAGAGCTGACAGCAACAAGCCAAAAGCTGATGTCTGTGAGATTTGCGCAGGATCTCACAACAGCTCCACTTGTCAAGCCACATTGGAAGAAGTTCAGTTCGTGAGACAAGAAAATGACAGAGGAGGATTCAACAATTACAACAATTAGATGCCTCAGCAGAGCAACAACTGGACTAATCAGCAATCAAGCTATCAAAGACCAGCTCAACCATCTGGATTTCAGAATCAACCATTCATAGTCAAGGAGGAGGACTGGATTGAGGTAAAATATTCCATCATTAGTATTGATGAAACCATCAGAATTTTGCAGGATCAAATAGCCTAGATAGCTAGTAGGGTACCCGAAGACACCAGGGGACAGGACTCCATGGAAACAGAGGAAGCTAAGGCAATTACACTCAAAAGTTGGAAGCAATTGCCAAGACCAGCTGTAGCTATCCCAGAAAAAGGAGAAAAATTGAGTCAAACTGTAGAACCAACAGTTGATGAGGAAGAAGCTGTCAATAAAAGCAAGGTGGAAGAACAGAACACCCCTGTAGAGAAGGCTGATTGAGCTGTAAGAGTGTCTTTCATAATTCAAATATTTTTAGAAATTCAATTCCAAAGATTGTTCACTAACTGTTTTCTTTTGCATAATTTTGCAGTATGTTAGGTTCTTTTGCCTAATGAATGTTTCGCACAAATATTTTATGTGTTGCAATTCATTGAAGATGTGATGAGTGCTTCCACAACCACAAATGACATTCTTTCAAATTTTCGTAAGTCAAAAAATTTATTCATTTAGCCTTCATTTTGATTTAGATTACGAATTCATTTGATGTCAATTTTAAGATATCATATATTCTTAAATTTTGTTTCTTGAATGTCACATGTTATTTTAAATGGATTTAAAAATTTTTGGAGGTCTTACATTCAACATAGAGAAGCAAACAGAGAGAAGCACAAGGGGTTCCTGAAAGACTAAACAATCTTCAAAATCCTCACATGGGACCTATGGGAAAATAATTAAGAAGTTAAGTGAAGAGAAGATGAAACACAGGGAAAAATTGCAGTCTCTATTTTGGCATGGTAGCATGTGTTGTTCTAGTTTGGGAGATTGTTTAAACAATATATAGATTATTAGTAGGATTTATTTTTCCTTTCCCCTTTTGTTAGTGATGATAACGTTTGGGTTGTACTTTATTTTACTATTATTAATATAATGAAAATTTTATTTATTCAAATGTTTTATTTGTTTTTTGGAAGTATTTTTGAATAACATAATTTGAGTAAAAGTTTATATTTAGAATTAATGGCAGAATTAATATTAAATGAGATGATAGATAAGTTGTTAAGACACTTCAAATGTCATTACTTTAGTAAGTGACAATAGATGATTTGTTAAGGCACTAAAAAATATCTTTGTATAATATGAAGTTCCTTCAAACGTTATTTGTTATAACATTTGGTAGATGCCTTTAAAGACTATCTATAGTTACACTAAAGCTATTATCACATTGAATTTAAAGGCACTTCTCTAAAGTGCCACACAAAGTTACACTGTCTTAATAGTGTATGTATTAAGGCCTTTTTTAGTGCCTTTTGTAGCCATATTTCTAGTAGTGTACTCATTTCAAACCAAAGTATGAATAGTCAGAACTAACAATGGCACTGAGTTTGTTAATCATGAGTGTAGTACATCATTTTCTATCTTAGGTATTTTACATCAGAAAAGCTGTGCATTTACTCCACAACAAAATGGTGTTGTGGAGAGGAAGCATAGACACTTGCTTCAGGTGGTAAGATCTTTACTTTTCCATGCATCACTTCCTAAGAAATTCCAGGGAGATGCCATTCTTGCTGCCACATACATTATAAACCGCTTACCTTGTGTTATTTTAGGTAATCTCCTTTTGAAATCCTAAACAAAAAAACACCTGATCTAAACCATCTCAGAACATTTGGATGTCTTTGCTTCATTTCTAATAACAACCCTCAGAAGGATAAGTTTGATGCTAGAGCATTAAAATGCATTTTCCTTGGATATCCCACAGGACAAAAGGCTTACAAAGTCTATTATCTCATTGATCATAAAACATATATTTCAAGAGAAAACTCATATAATTCAACTCCTTTCTGAGCTTGAGGGGAGGATATCAAAGTTAAAGGTTGACATGGAGGAACCGAAGCTTGAAGATTTGAAACCAGGTTTATTGGATTTCAATATTCTTGTATATAAATAGTTTTAGTTGTGGTCAGGGGTTGTTTTGTATTATTTTAAATATAGAGGCAGTAGTGTACTTTGTAAAGACATAGTAAATGATTAGCTGTAAATACGCGTTAGTTACAGTTAGTTAGAGCAGTTAGTATTAATGATATATGTATATTAGGTTATATGATGGATTTGTACAGAATAATATACAGAATACAATACACGAATATTTTTCCCCGTTTCTTCTGTTTTGAGCTCTCGTTAGTCTTCAAAGGCAGAAACCTAAGTATCTTTTGATGGCTTCATACAACAGTGTCGCGCCCTCCAAATCAATTCTTGTTTTATACCTTTGAATCTGTCTTCTACTGTTCTTCTTTCATGTTGAAAACCTTCTGCAATTTCTCTCAATCCAGACATGGTAAACACAAGTTGCCACAGCTCCACAGGCCATTTTCTTTTTCCATTTCTGACGAGTATCTGAGAACCTGCCTTAGCATCTTGCTTCTCACCTTGATTCCTATCCAATCCATCAGTTTCTTTGGTAGCGATTTTGAGTAGCTACATTCAAAAGTCACATGCCTGTCATTCTCTTCACTGTCTTCATCTCACAGTACACGTCTTTTAAGTTACATATACATTCATATTTTCCAACCTTTTAACAGTTAGCAGTCTATCTTATGATGCTAACCAGGCAATATAACAGTGTTTAGGTACACAGATTCTGCTCCATATCTCTTCAGCTTCTTTGTATTTCAATCCCTTAATCCTCCATTGATTATATCCAGTTCTGAGGGTGTATTCATTCTTCAGCTGCTTCCAAATGCCTGCCTCAATTCCTTCTTTCAGCATGGGCTTAAGTTGCATCAGCTGTCTCCAATGTCGAAATTATCTATTGTTGATTCCTTTGAGATTCGTGATATGGTGGATTTCCTTACTGGTGAATATGAATGGATGGATTGTGGGATAATTTGATTACTGGTTTTAAGGGTGAAACTGGTAATAGTCGCAATGAGCTAAAAATATTTGTTATGGTACTTCTGTACTCGGCAATAAGCTTTTTGATATGGTGAATAACAAATATGTCATTACTTCTGATAGAGATATTTTAAAAAGTGTTTAGGTATCTTTAGCTATGCATGAATAATTTGAGGATCATGAGTGACTAATCTAAAAGAAAAGTTGTTGAGTGTGATTAGGGCTCGATCCTCATACGTCCTTGTGGTTAGGGCTCAGTCGTCCGATCTTCATTCCTGGGCAATAGCACTTGTATCACTATTGACCAGCTTTTTAATGTTTTTTAAACTGATGAGCCAAATACATATGAAATTGAACCAAAGAGTGACATGAATCATTTAGTTGAATTTATGAACAATGCTTGTGTGACAAAATTTAGTGGTGATGTCAATCCTACAATGCTTCATGATTATCTGGGTGTCATCAGAATTTCTTCAGTACTGTGTTCTAGTGGGTATATAGACATAATTTGGCTAAGAATATTCCTACTAAGATAAAGGTAATAAAGCATAATCATGGCTTGGGGCACCTATTAGTTTCAAAGAAAGAATAAGTGTTATGATTCATGAACTTTGGTTTAAGTTGATCAAGTAGACATTGTAGAAACGACAGAATGTTTGGTGGAAATGAGCACGTAGCACACCCAACAACAAGTATGATTGACGAGTTGTAAAGGTCACTAGCTTGAAATTAAGGAGGGGGTTATATTGATATCCATGAAGTATTTAGTTCAAGTGAATCTTTATGGTTCAATACTATTTGTCAGGGAAGTAAAGGATGATATATTTATGGATGCGAAGATTGAGATTATTTCAAAAATAAGTAAGTTAAGAACCTACAAGTGGGTATGAATTTTTAAACATTCTGCATCATCCATAAATGAACAATGGTTACGGAACATGTTTAAGATTCACTTATCCTATCATTATGCCTGCACGTTTGGGCTCATAGTCAAGGAACAATCTTATGCGTATAATATTTTGGTGCTGATTTACTTGCTTATGGTAGGAAAGAAGTTTAACTTGGGACATGTATGTGTTTTGGTGAAAGCTTTGGAAACTTCATTTTTTTCAAGTAGGAACTCAGGAACTTAACTGGGATGGAAATTCTTTTGAAATTCATGTCATTTGTCAAATGTTTTATAGCTGTCTTCTAGTTCAGATTCCCATCCAGAAAGTTTATGAAAGAGTCAATTTTTCTAAGGTAAGGCTAAGGTGTTGTTCGTGAAAGAAAATTACTTATCCAGCTGCTTCCATGAATTTTCAATTTCATTGTCATCAAAGAACTGCGATGGAGTTTTGATCCTAAGCAAGGATCATTGGTGTTTTGAGTAATGAAGCTCTTGTAGGAAATGTTGTTGATGAACTATGAGTTGGTAGAAGCTGTTGATTATATGGAACCACTGAAAAATATAATTGACTTTCTACTTTGAAGAAGTTTGGCTTTTCAAGATCTCTGCATAAAAGTCTTGTGTTAGATGTGTAATGAACGAATGAGAATTTCAACGGCTACTTCAGTAGAGTGGATTGCTATGCCCAAAATTCGAAGAGCAGAACTTGAAGTTAGTCGGAAAGTTCTGCAGCGGGGAGCACAAGAGTTAGCCTCTCAGAACATAAAAGTTTAAAGGGTTTGGAGAGAACAATGGAAGAAACCTTAAAAGGTAGGTAATTGAATTCACCGCATACTTGAGCTATTGGGTAAATTAGCTCCAAATTGTGGACCAGTTTCAACCAATCAAGTGAGTTTCCAATCTCTGATCATTTTCCATTTATGGCAAAAATATCTAGCGCTGTTACTTAAGCAGGTCAAACCGAAAACCCGCCCACACCGAACCCGATTTAGTAGAAACGGGTCGGTTAATTGGTTGAATTGGGTGATTACGATTCAACCGGTAAACCGCAGTCACAAATCGGTGCGGGTGCGGGTGAGAGTATTTTTGTTCGGACACCACCCAAAACCCGATTTTATTATTATTAAATTTTTTTTAAATGTAAATATGTATATGGTAAGTAGGTTTTCAGCTTCCTCCTCTTCCTCATTTACAATTAACCTCTTCTTCTTTCTGTTTTTTTTGGTTGCTGCCGCCTAGACGCCGTCCCTTCCCTTCACTTCCACCACAATCCGACCGACGAATTCGCCGTTTTTTCACTTCATTTCGCCGGTCAACTTCCTTAAACAATCCAGCTGACCATCAATTCGACAATCAATCGATTGTCCCTTTTAGATCTGGCCCTCCCTCCTTCTCTGGTTTCTCTCATATGTAGACATCCCAGCCAAGTTCCTGACTTACGCGACCGATTCACAATTGTCTCCCGCTCCTCCAGTCTACTTGTTCATTCGGGTAATTTCTACCTCTCTGCTTTCGAGGTTCTGTTTTTTTTTTTTTAAAGGCAATTTCTACCTCTCTTCTCCTTCTTCTCAATCTCCTTCGTCTTATCTTCTCCTTCAGATTTCGGCTTCGACTTCAAGTCTTCAAGCTATTATAGTACCTTGCCATGATTTCAAGCGGGATGATGAAAGATATATATATATATATATATATATATATATATTTTGGATTACAGTAACAATCGCCCAGATCTGACCTATTCTAACATGTATTTGTTTGGTTTTTTTCATATTTTTTATTCTTTTTGAAAGGATCTTGTGGGAATAATATGCATTTATTGTATTTGTGCTGTTGTTTCTTTGAAAATAAGTTTTTGCTGTCTAGTTCTTTGGAGGAGAAACTGAGAAAGTATCTTGAGAAAGTATCTTGATGACTTTCTCAAAAAAAAGAAAAGAAAAATAAAAAGAAAATTATGCAGGAGAATCAAAACCAAACCGATGCAGTTCGGTGCTATATATGTTGCGGTTAGGTTTTGCGGTTAGGTTTTGGACGGGTGTGTTGAGAAAAAAAATCGATTAATTCAAATTGATTTCACCCGAATCGACCAAACCCACCCGAATTAACAGCCCTAATATCTACTTGCGGTACGGGACAAGCGAAAGGAATGAAGCCCAATTTTGATCACATTGCCAAAGGACTTGGAGCTTTTTAAAATATGCAACCATTATTGTCAAGAAGATGGAGCTTATTGGTGAAAAAAAGTAATTTCTAACATTACTACGACGATTCATGGAAATTAGTGCAGGCAATATTATTTGAACAGTTGCAATGCAAGATCATGACCTTAAGCTATTTTAGTATCAAGCGAATTGAAAAGGATTGAAGTGTACGTTCAGATTTCTATTTTGTATGAATTTCTATTCCCCTGATATTCTAAACTGTGACTTTTCCCTCCATCCCATCACCGCGCATACGTTCAGATCCCCTTTTTCTCATCAACTCCAAATCTCAGACCCTTCTTCTTCTCTCCGCTCCAAACACTCAACATACTGAAGTTATTCTTCTCAATTTCAAATTCTGTCAATCACTTCAACAAAAAACAAAAAAAAAAAGAGAGAAAAAAACATGGGGAGGATGAATATTAATTTGTGGCCTAATAACTCCAAAAAAAAAAAAAAAAAAAAGAACTGAAAGACAGTCCAACCGGAGCAGTATTATCTATTTTTTAAATTTCTTTTTTTTCCATTTAATAAATATTCTCAATCAAATTAAGGTACAAATGAGAAAGAAAATATAATATTTTCTCCGTCCTAAAATAAAAGTCAAATTAAATAAATTAGTTTAGTACAATAAAAAGAAATTTGGTTTAACATAAAGGTAGGATCAATATCCACAATTAACCAAACTATTCTCACTGCAGAGTGCAGTCAAAGATTAATCATTAAAGTTATAATAGTGAATCCACAGGAGTTCACGAGGCACACATTTTTTATGGTAACTTATGTTTTATGAAAAAAAATTTGTTACATAAACAATAATCTTTTAAGTCACAAAGTAAATGTTATAGGCTTGTAGAGTTATGGGATTCTGACAGCATATTGAAAGAAAAGGTTAAGGTTTGCATCGTCATAAGGGCGGCATCTTCAACAACAAGAAATTGTTACCTCACTCGATATGATATATATAGTGTTGGATGAAATATGAGAAGTATTCGCAAACGCTAAGAAAAATCAGAAAAGAAGAAATATGAGACTCGTGAGAACACGATCTCCTTAAAATAAATTTGCCCCCTCCTATAGTGCTTGAAGATCTCGAGCAACTGTTTCCTAGGATATAACAGAAACGTAGAAGCTATTTAGCACAAAAAAAACTGTACCAATAAATGAAAACTTAGAACAAGAAGATGACACCAAAGAGAGAAGATAGAAAGGCTCGAAAGAATACAGGAAGATGAAGAAGAATTGGTGTGTTGAACTTTAGAAAATGAGTGCCTATTTATTGGTTTGAAAGACCTTTTAAATGGCAGGAAATCTTGCAACGGTTTTATCATTTTAATTTTGTTAAATGCAAAGAATTCAAGGCACATAAACCTCCAAACCGTTTTTGACCATCCCAACAATCGAATGAATTTATTTCTGCCTTTTAATAGAATTAATCGGCCTATTCATCCTGCTCATTCAAGGTTGCAAATCAAATGCACCGTTTCAGTTTTGATTTAACTGAAATGAATGAGCGCAACTCTCAATTTCAAATTTTGGCTGGAAAAATTAATGCACAAAAACTCGGGTTAATCAGGCCTACAAGGTTTCAGTCCGGCATTTGTGTCCCCAGGTCGCGCGCAAACATGAGTCAAGCTATTTTGACCTCGAATCGGATGCTCATTTGCACCCCCCCTGCGTGGGCATACGCGAGTAGGAGATATGGAGTATAGTAATGGCAAGACAACTTGCACTCTATTTTTTGGCTCTCACTTATAAATGAACTCCAACTCTTCTCAACTCTAATGTGGGACAAAGTCTTTATGCTTAAGTCTCATTTTTCCAACTTGAGAAATCAAATTCTCATTCAAATTTTTAACTCATTTACAATATATAGTACTATTTCCAAACCCTAACGTAATTATCCAGTTTCAATTTTTATTTTAAATATAAATTTTACCGGCAATGGAAAATTATTTAATTTTTACACACATCTCTACTCGTAATTTGGACAAGTAATTTTATAAATTTATTTGAAGTGTAGTGTTTACAAGTTTTTTTAAGTGCGTACACGCCCAAATCATTTAACTGCCTCTCACATCCTATTCTATTCGCACTTCCTTTTTGTTTTAAATTTTTCTTACTCAAGGGCATTTTTCTTGTTTAATAAAACATAACTCTACGAATATCAAACGTATCAACATAGAGAAAGCGTTAAGTAAAGAACGACAAAATAAAAAAATTTGGTATGAAATCATGAAACCAAAGTAGAAGTCCGATGACATTTACAAACGATCTTAATATTTCATTGACTTTTACAAATTTTGATTACATTGGCAAATAAACTGGCTTTTTATTTTCCTTATAAACATGTAGTAGTATAGTCATTACAACAGCAATCAAGCTGGCTTAATTTATTTAGGGAACTGAATTAATAAAAGATACCAAATTAAATAACCAGCGGCCAATTATAATTATCCTCAATCTCCCCTCAATAGCAAACACATACAACCGTGAGGTTGATCCTTGCGATGTTATAGTTAGTGGTCAGGTCAAGAAATATCGTTTCGAAAGTGGCATAACCCGTGGCAAACCGGAACTTTCCGGTTCCACCGGTTATAGAAAATTCTCTTACCTTACCTAATTTCAAGCTTCGTCCTTGGATTTCCAAGGTACTACCATTGAACGCTCCGGTGGTGAAAGTTAAACTATAATAAACATTGATGCTTTGTGAATCTCGTGATGCGGTCACGTAAATTCCTTGTATTCTTCCGACTTGGCGTGAATTGTTTGATGCCCTTTCAGTTACGCGATCATCAACGACGACGATGGAACCGAAAGCCAAGTTTGTTGGACCGGCAACAACAATACCGGTCGCATTTGGTGCTCCCGGAGAGATATCTTGTTGGTACAAGGTCATCTTTATTTCCTTATGTGCAGGACGAGGGTTTGCCGTGGCGGAAAAGGCTAAGAATGCCAGCATGAAAGTGAAACATAGTTTGATGGACAATGATGATGATAGTGAAGATTTTTGTGCCATTTCCTTTGTTGGTGAAAAAGAAATGTTTAGCTTATTTCAAATAGCAAAAGGATCACCTCTATTTATAGTATTCAAAAAGTGACGATCTAGGGTTTTAAAGCATTGAACTTTTTATTTTCCCCTATTTTTTTTTTAATATTTGGTTAGGTTTTGTAGTCCATATTCTACTCATATTTCCGTCACTAATCGCATAATGTTAGTTTTATGCATTGGGTAATATTAATAATCAAATAAAGTATCAAATTAATTTATGCTTTCTAGTCCTTACCTAACATTCGTACGTTGGTTGTATACAACTATCATTATTACTACTTTTGTCATTAAAAAGAAATACACCATATGAGTTTTTTCAAATTTGTAGTAAAATCAGTGTAAAATTAATGTGGATTTGTTTTTTTTGGACAAAAGTAGTATCTTTTTTTAGGTTAACTGTAGCCTCCATTAATAAAATGTCATAATGTTATAGGTGCATAAGAGTGAGTACCAAATGAGGGGTAAACTTGAATAAAGAATGCACAAAATAAGAAACTAAAAACCAATAGTGTAGTTCGTAGTCCGCTTCTAAGGTTGAGCATTATTTATTTTCCATTTATTTTTCCTTTGGATTTGAGTGAAGTTTAATTTTTTGAAAACTAGTTTGTTTTAATTCAAAGTTTCGAAAAAAAAAATCAAATATTCATTAATATTGATGTGATAGGTTACTTTTAAAATAAAGATAATGGTAACTTGACATCGAGTTTAAAAAGGGACTTTTTTTCTTCTTTTGCAACTAATGTTAACTCCCTGTTCACAAAAATATAAAAATAAAAAAAAAGAGAGAGAAAAGAAAAGGTAAGTCATAATCATAAAACTGAATTTATTATAAAGTTAAAGCATACCCAAAAATTGCATTGACCCCCCCGGTTGAGTATCCATTGTGTTCCCCGTTTGGCAAGAAATAACTAGATGAGGACCATCTATGTTTTAGGCTCGTGATAAAATTAAGATCAAATATTTCTGGTCTTGTACTTGAACATGTATGGTGATATTTCAATAGTAGGTTAGAGTGTTAGTTGATTAAATATAATGGGTAAAACTAAAATTCATTGTCAATTTTGAGAATATGGTCCTATTATTTAATTAATAACCAGTAGATTAGTCTAAATTAATCACAGCCTAAGAATTTGTATTAAATGAAAAAAATTCCAAAACATCATACAGACAACCGGTTAAAGTTTAAACTTATTTATGGTTTATTTTAATTGGAGTCTTCTTTTGCTCCCTCAACATCAAACATACATTTTTTTTTCCTTCTGCTCTCTCTCTTTCTTCTTCTCTCTAGTGCCGGTCTATTTTTATAGTTCAAAGCCTGGAACAGTTTTACCAATTCTGATTGGCTTTTTTTTTTCGTCGAATGATCAGTTTAATTTTTAATTTGCTACAATTTTAATTGTAAAAGGTTTTCTATTCACTATTTCTGACTTTTACTTTATTTATGCCCTAAGCATTTGAGTGAAAAGAAAATTGAAGATGAAGTTTAGAAGAATCCATGCATCGATTACAGTTTTTTCTTTTGTCGAAATTAACTTTATCAATCTTATGGATATACCGGTGGAGGAGGTTTCCAATCGTGGTTGTTAAAATTTTCTAATTTGAGGGTTTTGGTGGTTTGTAGTTATAAGGGCTTCAAGTTTCAGGTATGATAATTTTTTGGCAAAAGGTCTGAACAACTAATCTCTAAGTCAATCGTTTGGCAAAAGTTAATTTTTTTCTGTACTTTGTTTCTTAGAAATAGAGCCATAAAAGTTCGGGCTACTCTTCATGTAGAAAAAGAGAATAATCATCATCCAACAAAATTTTCGTCCTTCTTACATTTGAGAGAGAAAAAAAAAAGTTACCTCTGCAATTAGACTTAACTACAGTTTCATGGAACTCAGAAGAATTCTCTAACAACCCATAATACCAATTAAGGAAACAAAAAAAACTTCATTAGTTAAATGTAAGCAACAACCTGTATAAATTTTGACAAACATGAAATTTTGATAAATATCCAAACATTCACTGCCTAAGTCACCCGTATTAGTTGAATTGGCTTGCATCACTGTCACACCTTGGTTGTAGGCATTTTGTATTATAATGACCATTCTTTTCATGTTGCTACGAGTGAAAAGGGAATATATTTTTCTTTAATGCGAAATGACATACACACAAATGTCCAATGATTAAAATATATTATTATAATAAAGAAATCAAAACGAAAGTGGTAAATAATCGCTCAAAGCAAAATTGTAAGGTTTTTATGCGCAAAATTGTAAAAACAAATTAAAATTAAAAAAATAAACTTATATAAGAGATGGTGCAATATTAATTGAACTAATCTGCAATCATGTATCAATATTAGTGATGTTTTAAGGGGTAAGGACAATTATCCCCTGAGTTTTGTCCCAAACCCTAAACCCCACTCACCCCCTGTAATTACCAAAGGACAATTACTCCCCTGAGTTATGTCCATAAGATCATTACAACCTTTTGATACGCGAAAAGACTATAATGCCCTCAACATGCGTGGAGCCTAGTTTTTTTAAAGGGTTTTTGCTTTTTTTTAAAAAAAAAAATTCCCTTTTTTAAAATTTTTTAAATTTATTTAATTTAGTTATTTTTAATCCAGATTTTATACTTTTCTAATTTTTTTCTACTTTATTCAGTTCAATTATTTTTAGTTCAGTTTTTCTTTCTTTTTTTATGAATTAATTAATTCTCATTGAGAGATATCTAGAGTTCAAAGAAAACTGAGAAAATAACAATAGCATGAAATATCATTTTACAAATGCGGAATATATTTAGGCAAAACGAACTATATTTTTTATCTATTTTTTAATTAAAATATTAAAATTAAAAAAATTATAAAGAAAGAAAAACTGAACAAAAACAATTAAACTAAATAAAGTAGAAAAAAATTTAAAAATTAAAAAAAACATAACTAAAAATAATTAAACTGAATAAAGTAAAAAAATTAAAAAAGAAAACAATAACTGAACTAAACATAATTAAAATAAATAAATTTTTGGAAAAAAGGAAAAGAAACTGGAAAAAAATTTCGACCCACAAGTGTGAGGGCATTATTGTCTTTTTACTTGTCGAATGGGTGTAATGGTCTTATGGATATAACTCAGAGAGGCAAATGTCCTTCGATAAAAACACGGAGGCTCGGGATTTGAGACAAAAGTCAGAGGGTTATTCCATGTTTTTATGAGCAAATGTGCAATTGCACCTAAATGTTGGTGCAATACAAAAATAAAATAAGGAAAATTAATTATGAATTATGGTAAATTTTGTATAGTACAATTGATTGAAAGTGAATGTGCAATGTGTTTTTCTTACACATGCAATAGAATCATCAAAGATGCAATGCTTGTATATCCCTTATTATATGAAGAAACAATAAATGCATAGATAAAAGATGGTGCAATATTATGCATTGCAATGTTTTACAAGTTATTGTGCAATCACACGAAAGTTTTTTTGCAATATAAAAAATAAATAAAGAAACTTAATTATTAAATGATAGTGATTTTGTTATTTTAAATGCTAAAAACTTTCCTAAATTATTCATATTTTAAAATTTTGGTAAGTTTAGTTGATGTTATGGTCAGGTTACCTGTTTACTAAGTTATACAAAAGTTAAAAATTAGGTGATTTAATGTTATATTGATGTGTCAATATATTATTGGTTAACTTATAACGGGACTATACCCTCAAAATTGTAAATGGGACCCTCGAATTTCTCTAAATATAATTGAATAGAATATGTCTCTAACCCTAATTGAATGTGTAGAAAGTTCAATGCAACTCATTTGAGCATCATCAACCTGTTCAGCTTCGCACATCTAGTCTAATTAGTTTCTTTTAGCCTTCACCCCCCTTGAAGTTCGACTTCACTCGGACTCGAAGGCCCCAATTCCAGTTTTATTAGTGTAGATATGAGCTTTGTTGCCTCCTATTTCACCTATTTTCTTAGTTCCAAATGATTGTTCAGTTTGAATTTTTCTTTTCAGTACAATTGAAACAAAAAATAAAAATTTAAACTGAACAATAAGTTTTGAAACAAAGAAGTTATTAACTTTTCACTTTATTATGTCACAATTATTAGAAACTGAACCGGACTATTGTATTTTCGCTTCCGGGGCTCTTCAGCCCAAATTCTTTCATGTAAATCCAAATGAAGCGAGAATGTTACCACACGATCACTGAGAATACCTTTGAACTTCTAAGTTTGCTAACAATTCTTCTTTCAAACGGCGAGATAAGGTGAGATATTACCTTTTTGTACTATCCAAAACACTTAGGTATTTAGTAAAATGTAAAAAAGTATTCAGAATTTTAAAATAATCTAGTATCTCCTTATAATCCATTAACAATTCGTAAACGTATTATGTATGAATTTTATTGTGCTATTCAAAGAGATCTATCCAAAGAGCTCTGTGGACGAATTTGTTCTTTTTTTTTATTATTCTTACACGAAAATGTTAGAAAAAGTGTCAAATTAGTCCTCAACTTTCAGCAAGACTTCCATTTCATCCTACTATATTAGGAGAGTGTCAACTTCATCCCTATGTATTATAATTCGGCCAATTTCATCATTCCGCCATCCGATTAGCAAATTCCAGCTATTGACTTGGTCAAAGATCACCAAAAAATATATTTTACTATTTCTTAACTTCAGGACTAAAATGACACTTAATTAATTAACTTAATTTTGTACTAAGGAGTAAACTGCCCAAATGGTGCTTTACATTTGACAGAAAACTTACTTTGGTCCTTTACATTAACAATTTACTCATTTGGTCCATTACATTTGTCTTTTACACTAATTAGTCCTTTTTACTTTTTTGGGCCCTTAACATTTGGAGAATCTTGGCCCGACCATATTTTGATCAAGTCAACAGAGGTATTTTGGGTAATCACTAATTTTTAATTTTTTTAAAAAAAGACATAAATTGATTAAAATAATATTAAAATAAAAAATTCAAAAAAAATTTAAAAATTCCAAATTCTGATTTTATATAATTAATTAAAAAATTAAAATTAAAAAATTTTAAAAAAAATCTAAAATCTGATTTACATATTTTTTTCCCGTGGGCCCTATTCAAAAACTTTCTTCTTGACATTATTCTATAATTTCATTTCTCCTTCCCCCGGTCAAAGGATTTTTCAAGCCAGGGGAGGGAGAAAAGAAACTACAGAATGTGAAAGTGTTTGACCGGAGAGGGATGGAAAATATTGTTGAATAAGGTCGAGAAGAATTTGATTTTGGAAATTTTTTAGAATTTTAGAATTTTCAATTTTTTTATTAATTATATAAAATCAAAATTTGCAATTTTTTATTTTTGTGAATTTTGAATTTTTTAATTTTAAAGTTATTTTAATCGATCTATGTTTTTTTCCAAAATTTTTGAAAATTTAAAAATTCATTATTGTCGAAAATACCCCTGTTGACTTGACCAAGTATGGTCAGCACGATAACCCCCAAATGTTAAGGACCAAAAAAAGTAGAAAGGACTAAACTAGTGTAAAAGACAAAATGATCGAATGAGTGAATTTTTAATGTAACGAACCAAATTAAGTTTTCTGCTAAATGTAAAGGACCATTTGGGCAGTTTACTCTATACTAAGGTCAAGTTTAAGTGAGAAGGCAAGCTCTTTTCTGATGCTAAGAAGAAACTTTTTTGCTTACTCATATTTGGCTCCATCACTTCCTTATAATCCAGAAAATATATATTCACTATATGAGGTTGATATTGTATAGTACTTTTGCCGCCCAATAACATTATCAAGTTTTATTTTTTATTTTTAGTGTATACTAATTGTACTAAGAATGAAAAACCAAGAGTGATAGTGCCTTTTACATAACGAAGAATGCAATAAACTAATTTCAAATGTGCAATGGTAGGGGAATGCATGAATTGAGAAACATAGTTAACACTATACAAGAGACCTGGACGAGTTAACGTAAGGTACTGAAGAGCCCCAACAATGCTACGAAACCAGCTAGGATCAAGGAGGATGAGTAGAGAACAACAAGTTTAGCTTCCAGAGGGGTAGGCATGGATTTGCAATCAACCATATTAGCCCTGTCAAGAATTGAATACACATAGTGAGTTTGGGATAAAAATAGGCCAGTTGATGTATAAGAGGCTTCCTTGCCGAGAAAATGATGAATAAGTCCTGAATCCCTCATAGAAAATTCTTTATTTAAGATATCAAGAAAACCAGAAAAGAGTGTAGTGGAGGATCCAGTTAACAACATATCATCCACATAAACTAACAGTTTAAGAGTACCATGATTATATGAAAAACAAACAAAGACTGATCAGCTAAACTGCAAAAGAACCCATATTGAAGTAAGAATGTATTAAGACCATCAAACCATGCTCTCGGAGCTTGCTTTAGGCCATAAAGAGCACGCTGAAGCTTACAGACATGATGAGGATACAAGGGATCAGCCATACCTGGTGGTTATTCCATATATAGATTTTCTTTGATAAACCCATGAAGAAATGCATTTTTGACATCAAGTTGCCGTATTGGCCATTCATTCATCAGTGCAACAGAAAGAATAAGTCGGATGGTACCTAGTCTAATGATAGGAGAAAAAGTTTCAGTGTAGTCGACTCCATCCAATTGTTGGTAACCCTAGGCAACTTAGCGAGTTTTGAGACGATCAAGCTAACCATCGAGCTTAAGTTTGGAGTTGAACACCCATTTGGAGCCAATTACGTTCACGGTAGAGAACGGGGTACAAGGTACCAATTTTTATTTTAATGTAAGGCGGATAATTCATCAACCATTGCTGCCTTCCATCAAGGATGTTGAAGAGCAGTCTTGACGGTGTTTGGTTCTCGGGGAACAGTGGAAGAGATAGAGACAGACAAAGCATATTTAGGATTGAGCTTGACTATCCCATGTTGTGATCCGGTGGTCATAGGATGACTAATTGGCGGAATATTTACTTATATATATCTTAAAAAAATTTTGAAGAACAAAATAGATATAGGGTTTTAACTGTGGCCAAAACTAATTATTTCGCGCTTCAAACACGCGAAAGTAAGAAAAATCGCGTTTCAGAAATGCTAAAAAAATAATTTCGCGTTTTGAAAACGCTAAAACACCATTTTCGCGTTTCAGAAACGCTAATAATAAGATATCCTAATTAATTTCACTTAATCGTAATTAATTAATGGTAAAAAGATTAATTAAATAAGGATTCGCGTTTTTAAAGCACAAAAAGATAAAAAAAATATTTTATTTAAATAAAAAAAGGAAATAGTCATAAAAATTTGATTAATTTGCCTAGTTTAAAAATTTGTAGGGAAATTTACTTCAAAAAATTATTAAATTTTAATAATGAAATTAAAGTAAAATTTTAAAATTATAATTGATAATCATTAAATTTTGCATAGAGCTATAAAGAGGAAAATTATATTAATAATTATAATAATAGGAAAATAAAATTTTGAATAAGAATATAATATTATAATTGATGCTCATTAAATTAAATAGAACTATACAAAATATAAATTATTAAAAGTATGAAATAATTATTATAATTTATTAAATTTTTAAGAAATTATATTAATATTTTAATAATGATTACATTAAAAAATCATAATAAATGTTTAAAAAATTATATTAAAAATTTAATCATTATTTTATAAAATAATTTTATATGAAACGCGAATTTTACTTAACCCACAAGGATTTCGCGTTTCCGAAACCCAAAATGTATGTACACGTGATTTATTTCGTGTTTCTGAAACACGTATAATTTGTGGGTTAAATAACTTCAAAAAAATAAGTCGAACGACCAAAAAGACATAAATATCCAGTCCATTATACTGGAGTCCAAGTTCTGGACTCCTGCCTATTAGGGGTAATTTGATCATTTTTGTCGATGGGATCTGATTTTTGTAACATGATTTTTTTTTTGTTTTGTGAAGCGGGGGATCGGATTTGTTGATTATTCCGATTTACATCTTTATAATATACCTTCCCCAAAAATTATGATGCTTATACAATGTTAAAATTTGTACTCACTCCGTCCCAAGATAATTAGTGCTTTATACGACATGTCTATAGTAATAATTAGTACTATATTTTTAATACATAATGACGAAGACTGACATTTTTTTTAAAAAAATATTACTAATATAAATTGAAAATGGTTGGTGTCTAAAGTTAATTATACTGGAGTCCAGTCCTGGATTCTTGCCTAGTTTTATTACATAAACAAAAATTCGCGTTTCTAAAACGTGAATTCTATGTAAGGCAGAAACATTCGCGTTTTAGAAACGCGAAATATATTTAAACCGGGCAAAATTTCGCGTTTCTGAAACGTGAATAATGTGACCCACCAGAATTTGGACACGTGGCTGAATCTGGTGAGTGGTATACAATATACGTGAATTCTAAAACGCGATTCAAATGTTCCCGTTCTCCTTAAACTTTTTAATCACATTTTGAAATTTCCAGTTTTCGCTGTTTTAGCATTCTATTGATAAACCAAAATTAGAATTTATCACACAAATATCCAAACCAACACACTAACACAAATACAAACGCAAACAAAATCATCCTTTGAGATTTATTACATGAATGTTCAAAACAACACACAAATACAAACATTAACAGAATCATCACTACGCATCATCAGAATCATCATCTTAGGCACACCACAAATTCCATATGGATCGTAAAATTTATCAATAGCGGTCCTGTCAGCAGGTGGATGAGAAAATGGGCATTCCACAGGTTCAGTTGTATAAGTAGTATTCCAGTATACTTTCAGACGAACTGTCTCCGTGAAAGACATAATTTATTCTTAAGAACTAAGTAATAAGTAATACAAATGTAAAAAGAACAAATTTGAACAATAAGAATTACATTTAAGTAAAATTAAGTAGTACGTATGAGAAAATAATAAATTTGATTAAAAACAGTTTTCGTTTAAGTCAAACTAAGTAGTAAATATGTTAAAAAATAAGTTTGACTATTAACAGATTATATGTAAGTAAAACTAACTAGTATATGTATAAAAAGAACAAATTTGATCAATAACTAATGTCGTTTAAGTCAAACTAAGTAGTACAATGTTGAATTATTGTTATCAGCGTTTACTAATCACATTATTATTTTGAAATGATTTTTATTTAATGTCATTGACACTAAGGTGAAATGTTATTTTAGGACAGAGAGAGTACAAATTCAACATTGTGTAAAATACCATACTATTTAGGTTAAAATTGAAATAGAAAATTATTATTAAGGGTGTAATTGAAAAAAGTTTCAATAGCACGTGGTTTAAATAAGAAAAGAGGTTAAAGAGTGTCATTTTATAAATATTAGGGTATCTATTTTATAATTTCACTAATTTGATAAGGGTCAGTTTAGAATTTAGCCATTTTATTGTATCAAAATATAAAAAGTCAAACTAAGAAATTTAATTAAATTGAGGATCTGACCCGGATCCGGGATCCGGCCAGGTTTCTTTCCGGCAACAAAGGGGCAAACTGATCCGGGATTCGGCTAAAGGTACAAGATTTATATTAATAGGCATAATCCGGCGATGTCCGTCACCCGGGTTGAATCCGGCGACCATTATTTCAGGTTTTCTTTTCTTTTCTTTTCTTTTCTTTTTTTTTTTTGGGCGGCGACAGCGCTGGGTTTGGCGTCCGACGACAAGGGTGGGTTAACAAATGGCCGGGTTTTCTTTTCTTTATTCATCTTCTTGGCTTAACAAATGGCCATCCCAAAGTCCACTTTCTCCTGTCCATTACACGAGCCCCAGAACCATCTAACCCGAATTGGAAAACGGTCGGGTCGATAAAGATGATTCGGACCCATCCCGGACTTCCGCAATTGACCGGATTGTGCTGCGGTTGAGGAACCTCGGGTTGGGCAGTGATGATGAGGACGACAACGATGATGAAATTGCGGAACCCGGATTGGATTTTGGTTTAGGGTGGGCGGATGGGGAAGAGAAATTGGGGGATTTGCTGAAGAGGGATTGGGTTAGGCTTGATACGTTGTTGGTTGAGGATGAGGAAGACCCGGATTCCATATTGTTGCCGTGGGAGGGGGAGGCTGAAGGTGGTGGTGGCGGGGGGCGGTCGTGGGGTGTGGGTTTCAGTGGGGGAGAGGTGAAATTGAGAAGAAGAATAGAATTATTTGGTTGCAAAAAAGTAATAAAATTAGAAACTGAACTTCCAATTTTGATTAAAATTAGAAACGTAATTTAGGAGAGCACAAGCGAATTACGTATTTAGCGTTTTCCAAACGCGAAAAATTAGTTTAGGCGTTTTAGAAACGCGTTTTCTTTGACTCGCGTTTCCAAAACGCGTTTTTATTTTCTCCCTCATTAATTCCATTGCTTTTCTTTCTTTTCTTTCCGGATCAATTTTCTTTAAAAAATTAATTAACGTGTTTAGCGTTTCTGAAACGCGAATTTTTAATGGTGACTAGTCCATTTGCGTTTTTAAAACGCGAGAAGATTAAAAATGTCTAGTTATGAAACCCTAGAACACATTCTATCCCACGACGTTGGGTCTGAGATACCTTAAAGTCAAGCACCCCTAATTGGCTGGTTTAAAGAAGAAGAAGGCTGATCAGAATTTGTAGTTGAAGGTAGCGATGAGGCTGAATACGCGAAGGGAGAAAGGTTGGATAAATCAAGGTGGGAGGATAACAATGCATCATTATGGGAACGCTGAGAATCAGATTGAGAGAGGAGGACAGGATCAGGTGAATGAGAGGAGTATGAACGTCAGGAACTGGAGTACCGAAGTCAGACGAAAGACGGAGGAGAGTCAGCGAAAGAGGAAGGAGTGAATTTAGGAGAGGGGGAGCTGATGACGGTGAAGTAGGAAAATGACATGAAACAGACGCTTCACCGAAAGAATTATTTGCAGCAACCAAATCAACAGGAGGACCGGGCAGAGGGATAGGAGCTACAGCTGAGGACTCCGGAATCGGTTTTCCTGAAAAAGAAGAAGATTCATCAGAAACTGAAGCTAACCACGAGTCAAAAATGTGCTAAACCTGAGTAAATGAGGGCTGGCGAGAAGTAGTCTTAAATGGAAACACCATTTCATCAAAAACCACATGCCTGGAGACTATGAATTTTTTGTAACCGGATCAAAACACTTGTAACCCTTGTATTTATCACTATAACCTGCAAAAACACACAAGACCGATTTGGGATCAAATTTGTGTCGTTTTACATCCCAATAATATGGAAAACATTTAGACCCGAAAACTCGCAAAGAGGAGTAATCCGGATGAGTTTGATGAAGTTGAAATTAGGGTGCAGAGAATTCAATAGCGGAAGTAGGCAACCGATTGATTAAACAAACAGCGGTAGAAAATGCTTCAAACCATAAATAGAGAGGTGTATGACTATGAAACATCATAGTCATGCCCAATTCACAATTAATGCGATGCCTTCTTTCAACAGTTCCGGTTTGTGCGGCAGTATAAGGACATGAAACCTGATGAACTGTTCCTGTAGACAAAAAATGAGATGATAGTTGAGTGCTAATAAATTCACCCCCACCATCAGAATGAAACATTTTAATTTGTTTATCAAATTGTTTTGAAACAAATTGTCCAAATGCAAGATATGCGGAAAAAAAAATCAGATTTATTTTTAGTGGAATAATCCATGTATATTTTGAGTAATCATCAACTAAACACGCATAATAACAAAACTTTCCAATAGATATCACGGGGCAGGACCTCACAGATCACAATGTATTTTATCAAAAATATCATTCGCTTTGTGTTGGGAAGGAAAAAAACGGAAGTTTGCTAAGCTTCCCTAGTGGAAAAATTGGCCGATCTACCCAAAGGTTGACATGCGTTGTCAATTCTACCCTATTCTTTTTCGATTAGCCAATATTATCCTAAGCTATCCAACCGTTAGCCCATTTTTTCCAATTGGCCAATTTCCGTTTAAATTAACGGAATTCTATTAGTTTTAATTACAAAAAAAACCTTAATAGTTTTAAAAATTATAAAAACGACCCTAAAAATTTGTAAAAATAACCAAACAGTCTTTTTACACTATTTAATTTTTTCTGTTTTCTATTTATTTTTTATTTCTCATAACTATAAAAATATATTATATGATCTTTTAAAAAAAACTATTTATTTTTAAACACTATTGTGCAAATTTATAGATATGTATATTTGTAACTCATGGTTGATTTACATAAACATATTATTTTTTAATGATATAACTTGACAATAATGATATTAGTTTTTTTAATCCTTTTTTTCAATTTAAAGAATACTATTGTTTGACTCAAAATCAATTTTTTACAAAAAAGTAAAGCATTTAGCATAGATTAAAAACTAATATATTAGTACATTTTAATTTATTACAAATTGAATAAACAAACTATAGATTGTATTATCCAATTCAAAAAATTACTAAACTAAAATATAGCGTACAATCTAGTGTTTAGGGTGTTGAGCTTCATGATAGTAGATATAACATTAATTCTCACCAATGATTTTTAACCGGGAGAGTGATTTTATCCACATTTATGTATGGTTTACTAAAGGTGAGAGGGTTGAGTTGGATGGTTAGGTGATTTAAGATGGGAGATGATTATTACTGTGTTCGAGGCCTCAATTCTCACTGGGGCGATCTTTTTCTTAAAAAAAGGTGGAGTCCAGTACTGGAGCAGATTTTTTTTTATTATTATTAAAAAAAATTTCCTGCTAAAGTTAGATGTTAATATCTCAAAAAAAAATATCACGAAATGTTAAACTCTCGCAATGATAAATATACATATTTTTTATAAAATATTTTGTACTATTTTTTTTTTTACTTTCTGTTTGTACTTGGCCTTTTAAAGAAAATGTATATTTTAGTTTAATTATTTTTTAATTTTACAATACAATCTAAATTCTGTTGAATTATATTATAATAATACATTAAAGTATACCAATAAAAAAATTTAATCTATGCTAAATGTATTATTTTTTGTGCAAAATTAGGTAAATAATCTTATTTTTTAGATTGAAAAAATAGATTAAAAAAATAATATCATTACTGTTAAACCATATTATTAAAAAATTAATATGTTTATGTAAATGAACCATGAGTTACGAACATGCATATCTATAAATTTGCACAATAGTGTTTTAAAAATAAATAGCTTTTTTTGAAAAGATTATACAATATATTTTTATAGTTATGAGAAATAGTGAAAAGAAATAGAAAAAAGAAAAAATTAAATAAAAAGTGAAAAAAGACTGTTTGATTATTTTTACAAATTTTTTGGGTCATTTTTATAATTTTCAAAACTATTAGCGTATTTTTTGTAATTAAAACTAACAAAATTCCGTTAATTTAAATGGAAATTGGTAAATTGGACAAAATCGGCTAACGGTTGGATAGTTTAGGGTAATATTAGCTAACCGAAAAAGAATAGGGTAAAATTGACGACGCATGTCAACCTTTGGGTAGATCGGCCAATTTTTCCCTTCCCTAGTTGACATCAATCACACAAATGGCCTTTGTCTAAGGAACCAATAACACTAATGAGGCCTTTATTTTTTAACCGTTGAACTGCAGATGCTTGCGGGTGCCCTAAAACGATACAAGAAATGAGCTTGTGGATAACTAGAGATAGTATAGAGATCACCCATCCTTTGTCCCTTCAGTAGGAGATGACCTGTTTTCCGATCCTTTATCAAAAAATCACGGTCAAAAAAATCACACGTCACAGGAGATTGAGATGTTAATTGACTAATTGATAACAAATTCTTTTTTAAATCCGGAACAAACAAGACATTTGGCAAAGATAGGCTATTATTATTTTGTTGAATAACCAAATCTCCAATACCTGTTATGGGAATTGATGAACCATCTCCTATTACAACTGAGTCATGACCATTATAATGATTAAACTTCTCGGTTACCTGTCATGTGGTTAGTTGCAGCTGAATCGGATGACCAATCGTGATCAACAACCGAATTATCTAAAGTGAGTGCTGCAAGTGCATGAGGAAGGCTGGAATTAGAGGAGGATTGAGGCTGACCTTTCGAAATCCACCAACATATTTTGGCAATGTGTCCCGGTTTGCCACAAAATTGACAAATAGCATCACGGTACGTCTCTCGTTTCGTATTGGTCATGCGACGTTCACCGGGAGGAGCTGGTTTGCGCATCTGAGGAAGTCGTGGTGCCTGAGCAGTAATCCTATTAGGTGGAGCTGTGAAGGAGTGGGATTGCTGAGCATGAAAACCCCTTCCCTGAGAGGAAAATTGGTTGTTGTGGGACTGACACGGCTGTGACAAACCTGTCTTGTGATACCAAGAGAAAAAACAAGAAAGAGATGGAAATGTAATTTTGATGAACTGAGAAGAAAAGAAGGCTGCAATATTAGACTGAATTATACTCTTTGATTCACCCTTTTTCCTTAGTTGATTACATAGTACGAGTAGCCCTTATTTATGGTATTAGGCTAAAACTTTACAACTGAAGGAAATTAGATCAGTGCGTAAAACAGAAACCCTAGAGATAATTGTGATCTCTCTGCTGAACAAAAGGATGATGATGATAACAATCTTGCTGTTGATGACGATGAGCTGCTTTGTTGTAGTTTTTTGGAGTCAATGGTGTTTCTGCTGATGACTTTATCAGTCATGTAAAACGGTGAAATCAGAGGCACAAGAAGAGATTATCACTTGACAATTTGATCACAAACACATTCCCTTGTTTTGTGCTTTTTAGTACTAGTGATGTCTGGTCGCACAATGCGCGACTCTGGCCCAGTCTATCTGTAGATCTTAGAAATGTTTATATTTGAAAAAAATAAAATTTTGTATTTGGAGCGATATATTTTAGAAATGTTTGAAGGATTTAGAAATATTTTATAAGTGTGATCATAGAAATATTTGTATTTCGTAAAAAAAATAAAAAAATAAATTGTATTTCACCATGTATGTTTTAGAAATGTTTTATAAGTGTTACTTATTAAATATAAATAGTTTAATCGAATATATGTGTTGAAGTAAATGTTAGATAAAATATAAAAGTATCCTAATAAATTTAAATATTAGTAAGATGATTTATTGACGTTCTCCATTGGTCGTGCCAAATCAATACTTAGTTTTGGAGATTTTTAATAGCTTTGTAATAAGCTTCATCCGAAGGGTATACGCTTAAAACAAAATTGACACTTTGTAACAAAAAACCTAATTGATCGATTCAATTTAAAAAACCACTCTAGTTGAATGAAACATAAAGAAAAAATTAAAAAAAAAACATGTCACGTAAAGTGCAAAGGGAGATTTAATAATTTAGTTATGGTTAGACAAAAGGGCAATTTAGTATTTTCTACATGCCACGTGGCAATCATATGAGGTGTTTGAAAGGGAGGTTTTTGTTTCTAATATAGTAAGATATGCCGCCTTATCACTTCCATCATCGGTATTACATCCTATACTCATAGAATTACCATTGTAGTGAGTTAGTAATTCATAATCTTTAACAGTCCAATCATTAAATTTTTACTGAACCATCAAGTTAAAATTTATCCAATAAAGATAGAATACACCATAAGTGATTATAGGGTATGTAACACCATAACAAATCCACATTAATTAATGACCTGCTAATAGGGCTATTCTTTTACATAAAACCAACTCGAACCGAACCGAACCCGAACCGAACCGTTAGTTTAGATCGATTTCGAAAATGGGACAACTTTCTTTTGGATCACTATGATTCGGTTCGGATAGATTCGGGTTAAATTTCGGGTCTGAATCGAATTGACCCGAAAAGAACAAATTTGTATCCGATGATGTCATCAAAATATTATCATGACGTCATCTCGCCGGCGCCGGACACAAGTTGCCGGAAAAATCAATTTTCGGGTAATTTTGCCGGAATGTTTGGCCTTAAAATCCGGAATTTTAGGTCGGAAGTTGTTGCCGGCGGCGGTCGGGAACAGTGGTCAATGGTGGTCGGTGGCGGTCAACGGCGAAACGATTGAAATTTATTATTATTGTTTTTGGTTTAAATTATTTCAGTTCAATTGGATATTCACTTAACCTGAACCGATCCGAACCATTCTACTCTTTCAAATAATTGATCCCAACCGAACCTAACCGAAACTAAATTTTCGGATCGGTTTCGGTTCGGTTCGGATCATCAGTTCGACCAGAGCCGTGGGTCAAAAGGACCAGCCCTACTTGCTAATCATGTAAGGTACTGGATTTTTTTAAAATACCAAGATAAAATTAAATTAACCATATTAATATAAGTACAGTATTTGCGGTTTGAGATTAATCTAAGTTTTTTCTTTATAACACTGATTTTAATAAACTTGTGCAATTTTCCATTTATGTACAGTCTTCAAAGATGAACTTTTATCATTATCGTAGTCTTTTTCTTTTTCATGTCATGCACTCATTAGAATCCATAATAATATTCATCCATAATAATTTTTCTCACCGTTCAAAACATTGAGGTTTTAAGAAACTCCAAAAACAAAAAGGAAAAACCTCCAAACAATTAACTATTCATCACTTGAAAACAATTAAGCAAACAGAGTATAACATCAACCCTGACCAGTTCAGAATTACAAATCTAACGATCTTATAAGTACCTAACTATATCAAAATTAAATAATTTCTGAACAAAATAATTCCAATACAGAGAATAACCTAAAATTATGTCAAACTCAAAAACTTTCCTCCTTAAACAATTGCTCCGATGGTATTGTTATAAGCCTTTTTACATAATCGCAACAATACAACTGCAATTTTTATTTTATTTTTTTGAGCTACAAGAGGAACTTCCAGGAACCATGGGAGAATTGAAGTGAAGTTCCCACAAACCAAACAAGACATATATCCCGTGGGTAAGAATTAATCAAGAAATACGGGAAGAAAACGGGCATCTGTAGTTCATGATCAGGAAAAATAATTTTTAGAAAGCCTCATGTGCAAGGAATTTGACAGACATTCATAAGCACGATAAATATTTAGAATATTTTTTAAGGTCGTGCAGGGTTTGTGAGAGAGGAGAAGTGAACACTAACGGTGGAGGATTTTTCCCTAGAGTTCAAGAAGAATTTAAATGCTTATATTTTTCACAAGAATCTACCCAGATTAAATTCTGGGAGGAAAAAGTGTTTAAGATAATTATCGGTTATGTAGGTGAATAGTCACTATAAGAATTATACAGTGTGCATGACAACTATATGCTTTTTTATACATCTCATCTAATCTTACGGTTATAATGAGATTTTCTCATCTGACGGTTGAAATTATTAACGGAATGGTCCAGTCGACTAGATCATAGTAACTCGTTATATATAACTGGATGTTAACGTGCGGGTTAAATAAATTTTAAATTTATTCTTTTACTAAAAATATTTTTAAGAAAAAAACAAACATAATAAACAATCTTAAATGTTTAATTTCGATGTTAATTGAGGAAACACTATGTGACATATTAAATAATTCACGTGGACCTAATACAAATATGTAGAATGCAAAAATAAAATTTATCAAGTAGTAAAGGTAAAGGTAAAGTTGATCAGAATTTGAATAAAAGAGCGGCATTTGGATAAACAATTTTATTTATTATATATATAACTTTGTTTTCTCTCTGATTTACTTCGGCATTAAGGTTAATTTATGGGTATTGTTATTTTATTCCATTAATTGTGTCTAAACGTTATTAGTCACCTTGTTTTAGAGTGATCCCAAATGCAAATTGGACTATTATGCTCAAAGGCAATCGATCATGGAAATATGTCATTGAATAAAACTCTGTATATCCACCCAAATTATAAAAATGTTATTAAAATTATTGTGTTAAAATTGGTTCCTAATTTTTTGTTTTTTTAAAAAAAGTCCTATTTTTAGGGATTTACTTAAACTATTATCATATAAGATTAACCTAATTTAGTGTTTAATTTAACAAAAAATTCAAGGGTATTAACACAATTTCCATAACTTATTTTTTTGAGAACACATGAAATAGTTACACATATTTTATCCTAGTTGTCACTCTAAAAATGAAACTTAGTTTCTCTCTCCAGTTTCTCTATTAGTACCTTGTTTTAGAGTGATCCCAAATGCAAATTGGACTATTATGCTCAAAGGCAATCGATCATGGAAATATGTCATAGAGAAAATTCTGTATATCCACCCAAATTATAAAAATGTTATCAAAATTATTGTGTTAAAAATGGTTCCTAATTTTTCGTTTTTTTAAAAAAAAGTCATATTTTTAGGGATTTACTTAAACTATTATCATATAAGATTAACCTAATTTAGTGTTTAATTTAACAAAAAATTCAAGGGTATTAACACAATTTCCATAACTTATTTTTTTGAGAACACATTAAATAATTACACATAGGATTTTATCCTAGTTGTCACTCTAAAAATGAAATTTAGTTTTTCTCTCCGGTTTCTCTATTAATACCTTGTTTTAGAGTGATCCCAAATGCAAATTAGACTATTATGCTCAAAGGCAATCGATCATGGAAATATGTCATAGAGTAAAACTCTGTATATCCACCCAAATTATAAAAATGTTATCAAAATTATTGTGTTAAAATTGGTTCCTACTTTTTCGTTTTTTTTTAAAAAAAAAGTCATATTTTTAGGGATTTACTAAAACTATTATCATATAAGATTAACCTAATTTAGTGTTTAATTTAACAAAAAATTCAAGGGTATTAACACAATTTCCATAACTTATTTTTTTCAGAACACATGAAATAATTACACATAGGATTTTATCCTAGTTGTCACTCTAAAAATGAAATTTAGTTTCTCTCTCCGGTTTCTCTATTAATACCTTGTTTTAGAGTGATCCCAAATGCAAATTGGACTATTATGCTCAAAGGCAATCGATCATGGAAATATGTCATGGAGTAAAACTCTGTATATCCACCCAAATTATAAAAATGTTATCAAAATTATTGTGTTAAAATTGGTTCCTAATTTTTCGTTTTTTTAAAAAAAAAGTTATATTTTTAGGGATTTACTTAAACTATTATCATATAAGATGAACCTAATTTAGTGTTTAATTTAATAAAAAATTCAAGGGTATTAACACAATTTCCATAACTTATTTTTGTGAGAACACATGAAATAATTACACTTGGAATTTTATTCTAGTTGTCACTCTAAAAATGAAACTTAGTTTCTCTCTCTGGTTTCTCTATTAGTACCTTGTTTTAGAGTGATCCCCAATGCAAACAATCGATCATGGAAATATGTCACAGAGTAAAACTCTCTATATCCACCCAAATTATAAAATTGTTATCAAAATTATTGTGTTAAAATTGGTTCCTAATTTTTCTTTTTTTTAAAAAAAAGTCATATCTTTAGGGATTTACTTAAACTATTATCATATAAGATGAACCTAATTTAGTGTTTAATTTAACAAAAAATTCAAGGGTATTAACACAATTTCCATATCTTATTTTTTTGTGAACACATGAAATAATTACACACAGGATTTTATCTAGTTCTCACTCTAAAATGAAACTTAGTTTCTCTCTCCGGTTTCTCTATTAGTAATATATATATATATATATATATATATATATAGAAGATAGATAGATAGATAGATAGATATAGATAGATGTACTTTGAAAGTCATTTTTTCGTATAGTTCTTTTCCAATAGTTTTTATATGTATCCCTACTCATTTTTATTCGATTAAGTAATTTTTTGATTTCTATCTATGAAGTGTAGTATTTTAGTTACGCCCGAAATCATTTAATTGCCTCCCGGTTTCTATTTGCACTACTTATTTATTTATTTTATTTTACTTTTTATCTAACGAAGTCTTCTTCTTTATTGATAAACCTTAACTCTGAGCCATGAAACCAAGGTAACCTAGATTAAACAAGGGGAAGTTTCATGAAAATGAATCGGAGGAAACGTACATATTTATGAAAGATAAAATGAACCCATGTTCACTGTTATCGAATATCACCCATTCTCAAGTTTCGACTTTCACTTTCTTGCACTCATCGATGAACAAGAAGAGAAGTTTCAACAAATATCAAACATATAATTAGATAGAGAATGCTTCGAGAAAAGAACGACAAAATCATAAATTTTGGTATGAGTTCATGAAACAAAGATAAGTACTCCGAGCTCACATTAACAAACGATCTTAATATTTCATTAACTCTTACATCTTTTGATTACATTGGCAAGTATAAGCTGGCTTTATTTAGCTTAACATGTAGTAGTACATATATAGTCATTACAACAGCATTTAAGCTGGCTTAATATATTTAGGGAATATAATTAAAAGACACCAAATTAATTAACCAGCAGCCAATTATAATTATCGTCAATCTCTACTCAATAGCAACCGTATACAACCGTGAGGTTGACCCTTCCGATGTTATACTGAGTGGCTATGTCAAGAAATATCGTCTCGAAGGTTGCGTAACCCGTCGCGAACCGGAACTTTCCAGTTCCACCGGTTATGGCATATTCTCTTACCTTGGCTAATTTCAAGCTCCGTCCTTGGATTTCCAAGGTACTACCATTGAGCGCTCCGGTGGTGAAAGTTAAACTAACATAAACATTGACGCTTTGTGAATCTCGAGACGCGGTCACGTAAATTCCTTGTAATCTTCCGACTAGGCGCGAAATATTTGATACTCTTTTCAGTTACACGATCATCAACGACAATGATGGTGCCAAAAGTCCAGTTTCCTGGACCGGCGACAATCATACCGGTTTCATTTGGTGCTCCCGGGGCGATATCTTGGAGGTACAAAGTCAGCTTTGTTTCCTTGCATGGAGGACGAGGCTTGGCCGTGGCGGAGTAGGCTAAGAATGCCAGCATGAAAGTGAAACATAGCTTGATGGACGATGATGATGATGACGAATTTGGTACCATTTTCCCTGAAGGTGCAAAAAAAAAGGTTTAGCTTACTTCCAATAGCAAGAGGATCACCTCTATTTATAGTATTCCAAAAGTGGTGATCTTGGGTTTTAAGGAATTGAAGTTTCATTTTTCTCTTTTTTTAAAAAAATTTTGGTTAGGTTTTGTAGTCCCTATTCTAGTCATATTGAAGCTATTGTATGCCACAGTAAATGCAGCAGTGTACCATCTCTGGTCAGAAAGGAATAATATAAAATTTACAAAGATTCATCTTGCAGCAATTGAGAGATTTCAAATGATCAAAAATGAAGTTAGATGTAGAATGCAAATATATTATAGAAAAAGTAATAACGACGATGTACGGTTTTTTGAAAGAGTTGGCATATTGTAAAGGAATGTAATAACGACAGGGAAATGTATCTTGGTGTTTCAAGCAATGAAATTTACCATTTCACAAAAAAAAAAACCCTTATAAATTCAAATCTCTAATTTTCTTTCTCTCTCGTCTCTCTCTCGTTAATCTTTGTTAACCTTTCTTCTTATAGTCGGCCTAAATCCCTTCCGTGATCCCTCCAAAAATTTTCAGCAATTGCCTCCAAAAATTTTCAGCAAAAATTCCATTGTCACTACAAAACAAAATGGGCTTTGGTGACCAACAGAATCTGGTCACAAAATGAACTTTGGTGACCATGTCAGGTCACTAAAGATCTTTGGTGACCAAGTAGTGACTAACATTTAGTGGGTAGACTAAGCCTCGTCGCTAAAGGCCTTAGGTGACCAACTTCTGAGAGTAGGAGACCATCGAAAAAGTTTGTCACCAAGTGTGTTGCTCCCAAGATTTTGATGGGCAGTCCGGGCAGCAAATTTTGGTGACCAATACGGGTGACTAGATACTTGGTCAGTAATAATAATTTTTTTTTAAAAAAAAAACCTTTTGTTGGGAACTAAACTGGTGACCAGCTTACCCGTCCAAAAAATGAGTTGGTCACTTTAATTTGTAATTATGATAAATGACTAAAATTAGCTAATCCAACCAAATATAATATATCTAAACCATTTCTCAACTAAAAATACCATTTACATAAAATACAATCTGAAAAGATAATCCATTACCTCTAAAAGATCCAATTACACTATTTAGTAGAGTTTTATGACTACTTAAACCATAATACATTTACTCCAAAGAACCACTTACACTCAAAGTTGTGGTTTTATGCCAAAAAAATTCGTGATCAACTTTTCCTTGGTCACCAAATCTTGGATGAAAATTTTCCCGCCTATGGATTATTGAGCAACATTTTGATTTGGGCAAGAAACATAGGGCGGGGATATTTCCCGCCAATTCTTAGTGACCAACAAATTGTAGTGACCGTAATAGTTGGTCACCTGAAGAAGAAATTAGTGACAAAAACTTTTTCTTGGTCACCATTTTTGTCACTGCATAAAGATTTAGATTCCCGCCATCAGTTAATGACCAAGGCAATGACTAACTTCATGGTTTGGTCACCATATTCATTGAGTGACGAAAGTTTAGTGACCAAAAGAAAAAGTAGGTCACCAAAATCTACTATTGGTGACCAAGTTTTTGTTTGATACAAAAAAATTGGTCACCAAAGCCCCTTTTTTTTGTAGTGTGTAGACCAGAACAGGATAATAAAGTGGAGTTAAATTCCATTGTAGAGATCGCTTCGAACTTACTCCATTGTAAACCAAAAGTGGATATCAAAGTGGAGTAAAATGGTAAACGAATGCTTTTTCTGCAGTAAGGGGAAATAAAGATAGATCAACCAACGATGCGCACCAGAATCTCCAATACATTACAACTTATTGTACTTGAAATCATCTCAAATTAAATAAAGTTAGTTTTTGCTTTCGAATAATTGGTTGTTTGTAGAAGGAGACATATATTCATCTCTAGCATCATACAACCAAAAGCAAGTTCTTTGAGTCATTAACATTTGTAGTAGTTTCCCACTAAAAATAATACAAATTTCAAAATTCTATATGTACTAAAAAGGAAAATTATTTACGTTAACATTGATAATTATTCATAAGATGACTTCAAACTTCACTTTTTTGTATAAACAAGAGCAGAATTTTTGACTGAGAATATTCCAAACATGCATGCACACTTAGATGAAGCTATAAAGGAAGAATAACAACCAGCGGATACAGATTGTTAATTCTTCAATAACTTGATAATTTTTCACATTACATTGGCAATTATTAAGCTGGCTTTTATTTAAATTTATACATAGACTGCAAGAGCAATATAAGCAGGCTCTTTTTTAGGACGATTAGAAAGGACACAACCAGCAGCTAGCGCCAATTAACATTAACTCAAACTTGTCACTTTTGTTTTTTCATTTAAATGTTACCATATCGAAACATGAGATCACATCTTCGGACGCTATACTTAGTGGATGGATCAGATGATACCGTTTGAAAGGTGACGTATCCGGTCGTGCCCCGGAACTTACGGGTTCCACTAGTTATTGCATATTCTCTAACCTCCGAAAGCCACGAGTCATCCCCTTCTATTTCGAAAGTACTACCGTAGAAGACATTGTTGTTGAAAACAAATGAAGTCGAAAGAAAGTAGTTTAGTCCATCTTTTGATGAGACTACGTAGATTCCTTGGGCGCGACTGATTTCAGTTGAATTTCTTTCGACGCCTATTGTTAGGGGATCAACACTGACGATACTTCCCTTGAAGCTGAAGGTGTTGGGGTCTCCAGTAACGACAATGCCCGTCGCGTTTGGTGCCCCCGGTGCAACATCTTGGATGTACATTGTCAGGTTTTTTACCTTAGTGGGCAAGAGGCTGTTGTGGTGGTGAAGGCAAACATTGCCAAAACACAAGTTACACATAGTGGGAAATTTGTTGCTATTAGCTTATTTGATGTGGTAAAAGAGAAGTATTTTTGCTCACTTCCAATAGAGATAGATAGACAAACTCCCTATTTATAGTGTTAATGAATAAGTGACGAAATAGGATTAATTAAGAGAAATTATTATAGGATATGGTGTCGTGAATCAATCGTACTTCATCAATAAAGTTTAAGTTTCACTATAAGAAAAATGGGATATAGTGACCAAAGTTCTTTTTGACGACAGAAAATGTTGTTACTGGGGGGACCATTTATTGACGAGCGACCAAAGTCGTCATAGCTTGTCGTCAATAGCTTTTGTTATAGTTACGAAGCTGTAAAAGTCGTCAATAAGTTGTCAATAAATGGTGATTCTGGAACTATTCTCACGAGTTTGACAAAATTTATTGACGAAATCTTTTAACGACCTTTGTTCTCGTCCCTATAAACCTGCAATTTCGATGACCTTTGTCGTCAATAGTATATTTTTTCTATTGATGACAATTGGTTGTTATTAATATGTCCAACAATGATGACAATGGTCATCAATAAAAATTTTTTTAAAAAAATGTGTTTTTTTTAACTTGTAGTTTAAATATCAACATATCGTATAATAATATAATAAATTAATGCTTAAACTATTAAAAAGTGATTTCAGTTGTTGTAACCATGTTATGTTGTATATTATGAAAAAAAACAATTTGTATTGAATTAAATTTTTCCTTAAAATAAAAGTTGAGTTTGAAAATGAAAATATATAATTTTGACGTATACATAGAATTGGAATAAATTAGTTTATCTTTATATTTACAGCTCCACTCCCAAATATATCCCTTTTACCCTATTAAAGTAGAAAACAGGATGCTGATGTGGCATTTTCTTATTAAAATGTTTTGGCTCCAAATGCACCATATTGCATTAATCATTCTGCCACGTGTCACCTCCTTTTAAAAATAAAAAATATATTTACAATATTAACGAAGAGATCAGATGGTCACGTTCATTCAAATTTTGAATTTGACAGTGTATGAAATTTTCCTTCTCCATTTATTTAGGACTTCCGAAAAAATTAATGTCTGGTCAATCAATTATCTTCATCAAAAACTAAATTCATTCCTAATCAGTTTTGATTATTTACATATCGATTTATTAGGTGGGACGCCTCCGGGCATTTGCCCGGGACAAGCATCTAGTTAGTGTTAACCATGATTTTATATTTTTTTTAGAGACATAACAGTTTGAAATTTGGGCAAACCTCGAAGAAAAAATAATACTCCATCGTCGATCCGCACCGAAATGAGTTTAAGGTTAGAAATTTTGTTGTTTTCATTCATGGGCTAATTGGACTCGGTGAGCCTTGTACAAAAATATAGTACTGGCTTGTATAATGTGCTTATATTTTGGGTTTGCACATAACTTATGAGTACATTATTTGGTCATAGCCCAATTGAATGGCTTGGCCAACTAATAATTAAATTAGACCTTTTAACTTTCACCAATACTACTAGGACATCCTAATATTTATTATTTGGCCCCTTATAATTGTAAAAAACTCGTTTTTTTCTTAAATTAGCATACACAAAAGATTTCAAAATGTTAAAACGTATAACAAAAAGATTAGTACACTTAACAACATTATAGTTAATGAAATACTTTGCTGATTAATTTATTCTAATATTTATACTATTCACATATTATCTTATGTCTTAAAATAAAAATCATATTTTTGTGCAGAATACGTTACCTTTTGAAAATAATCCAATTTAAATCCAAAATTGAAGTTAGTTACAAGTGTCACTTATGTCATTTAATGATTTGCTTAATGGTGACACTAGTAGCATACATCAATACAAAAGTACCTTTCATTTTCATGTTTACTGTCTGATTTTACTAACTTAGTTGAGTCCCAGTAGCATCAATGTTGTTAATTTTGTTCTAATTGAAAAACACTTCTTGAGTGTTCATATAACTATTTACATTCACTTCAAGGAGAATTTATGCCACAGTATTGTAATAACATGATTTCACTTTATATATTATCTCCCCAACTGTGATCATGTTTAACCATGACGACTCTAATAGGTCATAAAATATCCATAAATTACATAATTTAGCATATAATAAAATTCGATGTTATAGTTTAGGTATCGTTTCTTAATATAAAAAAAGCTTGATGTACGAAATCAAGACCACATATAAAAAGGGATAGCAAGAGTTAAACCACCTATTCTGAATCAAACACTTCACTAGCTATGAACATTACTTGTTTCATCCCGAAATGATTTTCAAGTTTGAAATTTTAATTTTTAATTTAAGTTGTACTAAAAATAAAATTTTCAACCGAACAATTATTTTGGAACAGATAAAATACGTTGTAAGTGAACATATTTGTCATATAACGAAAATCAAAATAATGCTTATCGAATTGCTTCCATGCATCATCCATAACTTTTGGACGAAGAGAATATTTTATTGTAAAGCAAAATTTGTTATTAGTACATATAAAGTTGGCTAAGCCAAAAAAAAAAAAAAATTTGTCTTAAATAACAAAGTACTATATTCCTGTCTCTATCATACTATTAAATTTTATAGTTAATGAAAATTAGAATTATAATTTTTAAGATTTTTATGAGAATTTCAAATTAAATGAGGTTTTTGGTATCTGAAACAAAATTTAGGGTTTTGATAATAATAGACTTATACCTTATTATACTGTGAAACAGAAAGTCAACTGATTAAACTCAAAACTAAACAAACTTGATTAAAAAGGTGAAATCTAGAAATTCCTCCAGCGAAAAATAAACAAAAAAACTGAAAAAATGAAAGACGAATGATAAATGTTAATAATTCATTTTTTTTTTTTTTGGAGGGAATTCATTTTTTGGGCCAAATGCCCAAAACACGAAGGAGGAAAATCAGCCCGCCTACATAAAAATATCTGGGAGAGCCGAGAAAAAGAAAACGACTAAAGTATTACACAAAATCCCTATTCACAAAAAATGCCAAACTCTTGCCAGACGTCCCAAACCCCTCTTCTTTTCTTTCTCTCTTCCTCCTCTTGAAGACCCAACGGCGGCAGACCTCCACCAATCGGCAATAATGGACGCTCTACCAATCACTGGTATCGATGGCGAAAGACCAACACTAGTACGCCTCTTCCCTCTTTCTCTCTCGACCGTAGCTGTTGCCTCCAAGCGGTCCTTTTCTCTCACGAAGTCACGCAGTTATGAGGAAACATCCGGATTCAAATCGGACTCCTCTCGTGACGAAGTATGGATCTGTACGGTATTTAGGACGGGCGGCGATGATGACTAAGTGGCGACGAACGGCCTAAAACCGGCAAGACAAAGCCTTGGATGTCTCCTGAGGGTAGACTCTCTAATGTTTAAGTCATTAAGAGAATAAAGATAACATAAAGATAATACAGAGTGAGGGATGTGTATGGTGTGTAGAAGGTATATAAGATAGGTAGAAATATGAATTATGGGAGAGGCACCACCTCTTTATATAGAGGTGTTACCTATTTTCTGAAACCCTAGCGGAATAGAAAGAGGTGGTGTTACCTATTTCCTGAAACCCTAGCGGAATAGGTTTAGGTGGTGGTTTAATTTCCAAGTAATCTAACCTATTTCCTGAAACCCTAGCGGAATAAGTTTAGGCGGTGGCTTAATCTCCAAGTAATCTAATCCTAGGCCCAATAAACCTAGGGTTAATTTATGACTCGTCACCTCGGCTCATATTCACTTCGTCACCTCGGCTCATATTCACTTGGCAGATCCATTTTTCCATCTCTTCACGCTTATGTGGTAACTTCTCTCTGTCCTGGCCTATTGTCATATCTTTGAAAACCCTTTCCCAATTTATAAGTATTTTTGTTTTGAGTTGGATAATGTTATGGATTGCGTTGGTAAAAAATCAACAATTTACATTCTTATTCTTGTTTTATAGTTTTAATTTGTCATTATTTTGTTTGAAAATGAGTATATTAGTTTGTACAGCCTCGTTAATAGTTGAGGTTGGGTTTGAGGTAACTTGCCATTTTTTGTAATAGATGTCCAGCCTCATTCTGCATTGAATTTATGCTTATTTAATTTTCATACCCTTCTGAAGAAAATTAATAATAAAATCTGAAGTTAGTTTCTGTACTTGTGCTCTTCTTTTTTTGGCTGAAATTGGGCTGTTTATATTGTCTTTGGTCTGTTTGTATTGCCAGGATTTGAGTTTCATTCCAGCGCTCCATTCAAGAGTCTAGGTAATGTTTTGCCTTACACAACTGAGGGGAATGGCATAAAATTGAATCCTTGAATGCGAGGTCCTTCAGGACAAAGCAGAGACTTCTGAAGATTACTTGAAAGATGTTTTCGATACTGTAAAGCAAAATGACTGGAAATTTTGAATGACTGGAAATCTTCAGGTACACTGAGTTTTTTTACATGTTTAAGTTTTGAATGACTGGAAATTCACCATGGAAGCATGTAGGTACTGATTGCAACTATTTAACAAGGTCAAAACTTTTGCAAGGTTTATAAGCTGATTAAGAATAGAAAGAGTTTTCTCAAAGGGCAAATTGTCGTAATACTCATCTGATAATATTCTTGTAGCTCTTGTTTTACTCATTAATGGACATGTTTTGTAATGGTTATTTTCTCCTTTAAAGCTTTCTATTTGCAATGTTCAATATTCAATATAGATTGTGCAACTATTTTAAAAGAAATGTCCATAAATGTTCAATCTTGCTTTGGATCTCTATGAATTCATGGACATTTTGTACTTGCTCCATGCTTCTGTGATGTTTATCATTTCCTTTGATGCATTAGCTAACGGCTGATCCTTTTTAACTACTTAAATTCACCCCATACCCTTTGAGAGATTACGTGTATTTATTTACTTTAATTTCTTAGTTTCCTTTTGTTTTCCTGCCATTCTCACGTCAGATGACATGGCATCTCAATTCAATGCACAAATATTCTAATTTTTGAGAGAGTTTTAGTGGGATAATATCACTTGTTTGGTGATTGTATTGTTTAACATTTAGGAATTCTCTGGAGTTGGTGAGCTAACAGACAGTGAGGAGTTAGAAACCGACATGACCAAAGTGGCAGCTCCTACTCAACTTGTCCTTGCTTCTTGTCATGCCTTGGTTTTTGTGGACAACAAGCTGGTGAGGTTGTCTGTTGACTGTTCCTAACGCACACAGAAGCAATTTACTGCATTACTATTTGTTTGTTACTTTCGATATGCAAATATATAATCTTTTTTATTTTCTCCACAAAAGTTGCAGGTGTAATGGTGATGTTGTTCAAATTGAAGGAGACACCACTTTGCATCTCATTTGAAAAGAATGGCAGTTGTAGTTCGTGTTCAGGAATGGTTTTTCGTTTTCGTAAAGGTCCGAATAGTTTCCCCAGTTTCTAAACTACATATTGCATCTAAATTCTTCTGATATGTACTAAATGTCTGCTTATTTCTTTTTCATCCTCGGTGGTTTGATGATTTTGTGTATGTTTCAACTTTTAGTTTTGTTATTGTATGACATCTATGAAAGATTTATTATCTTTCCTGTAAGTCTAAATTTAATTGGCGTGTGCTTGCTGGATAATGCTATATATTTACATATGTACTTTTTGTCTCACGCATTCTTTTTCGGGAACCTGACTATTCTTGTATGCTTTGAAGGATGAATATGGAATTGATTCTTTGTTCTCATTGAATTGCAAGGTGCACCTGAAACCATTCAAGAAAGGCTTGAAAATGTCCCCCCATCTTATGTGAAGACCTACAAGAAATACACCTGCCAGGGATCTCATGTCTTGGCACTGGCTTTCAAGTCTCTTCCAAATGTGTGCGTAAGTCTTTTGTATTGTTTGGAAATACTTCTCTTTTAATTGGTAATTAGAGTTGCGGTTTCAAAATATAATTCCCTTGAATGTTTAATTGTTGCCTTCAGAATTCTTTATGCATTTGTCAGTTTATTGCCATTGGAAAAAAAATCAAATAAAAATTATTAACTGATTGCCCTCAGCAAAAATAAGAACTTTGGTGGAACTGTCAAAATCTGAATGTCTATGGTACTGGTAAACATGCATCCTTTAGCTCTCTCTTTTGGGCATACAGGCATATTTGGCCCTATCTAAATGACCTGAATAATGGACGCTTTGGAGTTGTTCTCGTTCATGTATGGTTCTGATTTTAATTATTTGTTATGCTATTTGCTTTGCTTGTTTTCTTAGCAAATATCTCTTCTCGTTCAGGTTGAAGTAAGAAGCTTGGATAGAGACATGGTCGAAGCTGGACTTACTTTTGCTGGTTTGGTGGTAAAATTTAATCAGGTTTTTTTTAAAAAAAATTTTCTTTCATGGTAATGTTATTTGTTATCAGGTTAATTTTGATTTTTGCACTTCAGGTTTTTAACTGTCCTATCCTAGGAGATTCATCCACGGTGTTGTCAGAACTAAAAAGATTATCACATGATCTGGTGAGTGAATGGAAAATTGGTTTAGCGAATACTAAATTTTCTTCTAGTATTGGAGGGTTGCTACAGTGATGCTGGTTCTGTTTTTGTTTGAGCTTATTTGTTGATCTAATTTTTAAGGATGATAACATTCTACATTTTGATAAATTTTTGTGTGTCAGGTAATGATTACTGGTGATCAAGAAGTAGAGTTCATTTTGCTACATGGAAATTTGGCATGGGGCAGTAAAGCAAATTTGTAGGTGTGGGTTTATCATCTACTTCACAAGAGATGGTCTTTATAATATGTGTAAGTGCAGAATCTTTATAGATTTTAGGTCATTAGGAGTTTGAATAATTTACATAGTTTACATTTAGAAATTAAAGACATACATATATAATGTATTGCAGAAATTTTTGCCTTGTAACTAGTAGAAAATGTTGCTCAGGCAGCCAAAAGGATATCATTGATGTAATTGAAGCTAACTTTTGATTTATGATATAATAGAATTATAGTTTTATTTTTAAAATTGTACTAGAAATAAAAATTGCTCAAATTCAATGATGAGGATAAGTCATTACTAAAATGATTTACAAAATTTTATTGACAGCATTGTCGACACAAAAGTGGTTGATTAGATGATTTGTTTTGACCCCTTTTATGGTCATTGACATTCTTGTTCTCGTCTCAAAAGAGTACCCTTTATTGACCACTCAATGTAATTATTGACGAGATCATATTAACGACAGTAATTCGTCAATATTTACATTGACGACGAGCTTGTCGTCAATATGAATGAGCCTTCATTGACGGCTTGATGAATGTTGTCAATATGAGGCATTAGTAACGGACCTATATCGATCACTTTTTGACGACCTCTTTGTCATGGCTTTATTGACGACATTTTCAGTTCTAATGACGATTTTGCCTGGATACTATTTTCCAGTTTTCTTGTAGTGTTTTATGAATTGAGTTAAAAAGAAATTAAAAGGTTGGCAGCCCAGTTAACATTAATATAGAACAGTAGAATCAGATTGCCTATGTATACATCTTTCATTTTTGGTAGTTTTCTTTTCAAGGAAAAATAAAAATTGATTAACCAACGGGGTTGTGGTAGAGTGGTAAGGACTCCTCCACACCCTTAACCATAGGTCAAGGGTTCGAACTTTGCCATGGGCATGGAGCAACCTTAAATCCTTTGACCAGCTCTCCCACTCATCGATGTGCCTACCATGAGCGAGAGAGATTAGTCACTGTTATCGACGGTGGACACCCTGCAATATGAAAAAAATAAAATAAAATAAAAAATTATTGATCTCAATTAAATTTTAAACTCACGAACTCGTTGTAATAGAACTCCCTCTTTGGCACGTCAACCTGCATATTTGATTGTGATAACTATCGTTATTTGCATATTAATGATAGGTTAGGCACATTCTCTAAAAAATACAAACCTATGTTTTAATTACTGGACCAAATGACTAATCTCGATTAATACAGTGGACAAGAACCGACAAAAAAGTCAATATTAAGGTTTCTAGACGGATTCACTAGTAGTTTGGCTTTTGTTTTAGATTTAGATAATTTTGGGAAAAAAAATATTATCTATCTGAAAAATTCATAAGGTTGGTTAAAATATGTATTGACATGCATATGTTAAATTTACAATCAAGTGTACCCCGATATTTCAATTTCCCTTTTATGTAATTTGACTTTTTGTTGTTAATTATCAGCACCCGATGATGTCTAAAGTGTATCCATCTGGATTTGAATAAGGTAGATCTCTAACAAGTATGTTCATTATTACTTCATGTCTATGCCAAAACTTACTGATCATGCGTCAGTAATTAATGCCAACTTTGAACAATGGCAAGAATTTAATCCAATTGAAGTGAAAGTCAAATAAGGCAACGTGAAATGATCCGCATATATATCAATATCCAAATCAAAGTAGTTTTATCACCAATGCCTTTTTTCATATTTTTAGTAGAATATTTTATCTTGTTAGGCAGGAATTTATTTAGATGAGGATGGCTTGAGATAACCTCGAAATGCGCAATCTATATGTACATAAAAATATTAATGGGTTTGGCAAAAGAAAAATAGTAGACAAAAATTTCAGCTCATAATTTTGATTTCTTTCACTTCCTTTGTTCTAGAATATTAGTGCAATTTTAGAAATTAAATATTAAAATTAAACTTATAAAAATTATTACCTACGTATAGTGTATTGCAAAATTGATAAAATGATACTTTATTAAATTTCTCATGTTAGTTTATTAATTTAAAAGATTAATTCATCCAATTTATGGATATTCCGTTTCCAAACTGAACTATTTTTTAAATAATATATACGGAGGAGAATTTCCTTGTCCTTTGTCTCTCCCAAAATTTCTTGTGCTTGTATACACCCAAAAATAATCCACAAATTCAATTAACGAGATATTTCACAAACAGAATGGTTATAGCACAACAAGCTAGCTATATCCCAAAAATCAGCTAGCTCAATCACAAACAGAACGGTTACAGCAGCAACAAGCTAGCTCTAAATTACAGCGGAAGAACCAAACACCTCCCCGATTTCCAAGGACACCCCAGGAGCATAAAATACCAAAACCAAATGGAAGTATTGCAGCAACGAAACAACAATCAAAGCAAAACCACACAAGAATACAAGGATTTACGTGGAAACCCCTTTCGATGTGAAGGAGTAAAAATCACGAGACTAAAAGGCCTATCAAATCCACTATCATCAAATGAGAGTTGAGTACAAAGGCTTCCAGCAATACAACAAAGAAATCTAGTCCTTAACCAAGCTAAATCAAGCTACAAAAGGCACTAGAATATCAATACACGATCAAAAGATTAACTTAATTGTAGCAATGTTCAGAAATCTATAACTCCCAACCAGGACAACATAAACCAAAACCCTTCTGCAGAGCAATCCGACTCTGTTTGCCCCATCAATCGACAAGAAATCAGAACCAACTACAGTAAACCCTTTGCTGAAATTTTCCCCTTTCTTGCTCCCGTAATTGCAGCCAAAACTTCTCTGTCTCACTCTCTTTTAGCTGCTGACTTGACCCCTTTAAGTGGTCAAAAGTGGGCCAAAAATTATTTTCTCCATTGGGCCTTTCTCCACATATGTTGGGAGCCCAATAATCCCAACAAATCTTCCCCCGACTATGTGAAGGAAATTGCCATCGCGGCAATACCACAACAAACTTCAAACTTCCATCTAGGCAAGACTTTAGTCATTATGTCAGCACCATTATCATCAATGTGAACTTTCTCAAGTTCAACCAGCTTCTCATCCAACACATCTTGTATCCAATGATACCTTACATCTATGTTGTTAGACTTGGAATGAAAAGTAGGATACTTACCAAGATGTATTGCACTTTGACTATCACAAAGCAAAACATACCTTTGCTGTGAGCAACCAAGCTCTTTCAAGAAACTCGTAAGATACAACAACTCCTTGCAAGCTTCTGTAGCTGCAATAAATTCAGCTTCCGTTGTTGATAGAGCAACACATTTTTACAACCTAAATTGCCAAGAAACAGCTCCCCCTGCAAAAGTAGTCATATAACCTGAAGTGGATCTTTTAGTATCAACATCACCAATCATATTGGAATCAGTGTACCCTGTGACGACTGATTCACCACCTCCAAAACAAAGTTTCAAACTTGTGGTGCCACGAAGATATCTCAAAATCCACTTGACTGCATTCCAATGCTCTCTTCCAGGCTTGGAAAAAAACCTGCTCACTACACCAACTGCATGAGCAATATCAGGCTTTGTACACACCATTGCATACATCAAATTACCAACAGCAGAAGAATAAGGAACATTTTTCATTGCTTCCTTTTCTTCATCAGTAGAGGGAATCTGATCAACTTCAAACTTCATATGCGCTGCTAAAGGAGTACACAGAAGTTTAGCCTTGTCCATTCTAAACTTCTCAAGTACCTTTTCAATGTTCTTCTCCTGTGATAGCCATAACTTCCTTGCTTCTCTGTCTCTTGAAATGCTTATACCAAGAATCTTCTTTGCTGGACCCAAATCCTTCATATCAAAGGATTTACTCAACTCCTGGTTCAACCTGTCAATCCTGGAAGCACTCTGACGAACAATAAGCATATCATCAACATAAAGCAACAAAATGATAAAATTATTAGGGGAGAATTTTTGCACAAAAATACAATGGCCACAAGTAGTTTTCTTGTAGCCCTGTTGCCTCATCATAGACTCAAACTTCTTTTACCAATGTCTTTGGAGCTTGTTTCAGGCCATACAAGCTCTTCCTCAACTTGCACACATAATCCTCTTTTCCTTGCACCTTGAACCCTTCAGGTTATTCCATGTAAATTTCTTCATTTAGGTCACCATGAGGAAATGCAGTCTTCACATTCATTTGCGCAACTTCTAGGTCAAGACTTGCAGTCAGCCTTAACATAGTCCGGATTGAAGACATTCTCACAACAGGTGAAAAGATCTCATCAAGGTCAACTCCCTTCTTCTGACTGAACTCTTCATAACCAATCTGGCCTTCAACCTTAGTTTGGAAGAACTTTCTTCTTGTTTCAGTCTGTAGAACCACCTGTTTTTCAAGGATCTCTTACCCTTAGGTAATGGTACCAACTCAAAAGTATGATTATCATGCAAGGACTTCATTTCATCTTCCATTGCATGAAACCATTCCAGACTTTCTACCCCTTCCATGGCTTCCTCAAAGCTCTCAGGCTCTTCCCCATCAGTCAAAAGGACATACTCATCACGAGGATACCTAGTAGAAGGTATTCTCTCCCTGGTAGACCTTCTGAGTTCCTGTGGATCATCACTTCTTGGATTATGCAATTTTTCTCTTTGCTGACCATCAGCAAATTCATCATGCTGCAAATTGTTTTCATTGGTAGAACTACCAACTGTAGTAGGCTCCTGTGATGTAAAATTTGGATCAGGATTTGTGAGGTCATCATCAACATGAGAATATGAACTTTCTGCCTTCTCAATGTCATCAATGGTTTGGTCTTCAAAAAACACAACATCACGGCTGCTTATGACCTTCTTCTTAATAGGATCATACAACTTGTAACCAAACTCATCTTGGCCATAGCCAATGAAGATGCACTACCTTGCGTTGGCATCTAACTTGGACTTCTCATCCCTAGGAACATGAATATAAGCTTTGCAACCAAACACGCTCAAATGATCATAAGAGGTGTTTTTACCAGTCCACACATTTTTTGGTACATCACCCTGCAAAACAATACTGGGAGTCAAATTAATCACATAAGCAGCTGTATATAAAGTCTCACCCCAAAATGACTGAGGGAGCTTAGACTCCACCAACATGCATCGAACACGATCCATTAATGTCCTGTTCATTCTCTCTGCCAACCCATTCAGCTGAGGCATCTTGGGTGGTGTTTTCTGGTATCTAATCCCATGTAGCCTACAATACACCTCAAATGGTCCACGGTATTCACCACCATTATCTGTCCGGATGCACTCAACTTTCTTCTAGTCTATCTCTCAACTAGGGCTTGAAATTGCTTGAATTTCTCCAGCACCTAACCTTTGGTCATAGATCCGAAGTTCCTGGAATGATCATCAATAAAAGTCACAAAGTAAGATGCACCCCCAAGTGTTTTTACCTTCAAAGGACCACAAACATCTGAATGCACCATATCCAACAAATTTGTCTGCCTATGAGGAGGATGAGTCTAGAAGGATACTTTGGTCTGCTTCCCTTCAAGACAATGTGAGCATCTACCAAAGCTAGAATCCCTAGCTCCAGGGAGGACATTCTTCCTCACCAATACATCAAGTCCCTTGGCACTAATATAACTCAATCTTCGATGCCATAACTCTGGTGAACATGACTTATCCACCACATTAACTGAGTCAACCGAAAATGAAGCTGGCAACACATACAAGTTTTCCTTCAATTTTGTACCCTTAGCCAAAATCATGGACCCCTTGCTATTTTTCCATATTCCACCAGCAAAACTATTGCCATAACCATCATCATGAAGTCTTCCAATGGAGATCAAGTTCAACCAAACTTCTGGAGCATGCGTTACATCCTTAAGTAGCACTGTGGAGCCATTGTTCATCCCGAGACAAACATTTCCAATGCCAACAACCTTGGCAAGGTCATTGTTACCCATTCTCAAATGACCAAAGTCACCTGCAGTATAAGTGCTGAAAAACTCCCTTCTAGAAGTAACATGAACTGCAGCCCCTGAATCACCAATCCAAGTAGAATCAGAAGTAACCAAATTAACATCAAAGTCATCATACACAATGATAAGATCATCACTGGTAGCTGTGGCAACACGACCAGAAGTACTTTCTTCAGCCTTCTCTGAATTGCTACTCCTTGCTCCCTTCTTGCTCTTCCATATCAAACAATCTCTCTTGATGTGACCAGGCTTTTTAAAATAAAAGCATTCTACATTCTTCTGTTTTCCTCTGGACTTGCTTCTACTGTTTTTCCGGTTGCTATGCCCTCTACTTTGTTGTCTCCCCCTCTGCTCTGTAACCAAGACCTCAGTATGAGATGACAACCCTTGAGTTCTTCTTCTAATCTCCTCATTGAGAATTCTACTTTTGACATATCAAAAAACATTTTATTTTTAGGAGCAGAATTTGTATGTGAGACCCTAAAAGTCTCCCAAGAGTCTGACAAAGTATTCAACAACCATAAACCAAGTATCTCATCTTCAAAGGGAACCCTAACATTAGACAATTGATCAAACACACCTTGAAACTCATTCACATGATCAGAGATAGGTGTACCCTCGATATATTTCAAATTGATCAATTGCTTTAAGAGAAAACTTTTTGTTACCTATCTTAGAAGCATACATCATCTCAAGTGTCAACTAGAGCTCTTTTGCATTAGTTTCGTTTGCAACAAGATTTCTGACATTGTCATCCACCCACATCCTGATGAAGCCACACGCTTGCTTGTGTTTAAACTTCCACTCTTCATCACTCTTGGATTCCAGCTTACCCGAACCAAACACAGGTAGATGCATACTCTTCATAAACAACAAATCTTGCATTTTACCCTTCCAAGAATGGTAGTCCACCCCAGTCAATGACACCATTTTACTTGTAGTAACATCCATGGCATTTATCTCCATAATCCTCAGCAAATCAAAGCCACCAACCGTGGCTCTGATACCACTCTATTGGGGAGGACACACCTGACTTGCTGAAAACAACTAGCTCTTTTTGGCAAACCAGCTAGCTCAAAGTGAAACTGGCTAGCTATATTAGAGAAAGCAGCTAGCTGTCCGATACTCTAATCCTCAAAATGGTTGCGTAGTTCGAATTTTCAACTTTTGTTTAATTCGCACTAAAAATTTAAGTCCAAGATTGAACTAAAAATGAGAACGACTGACAGCTAAATTGTAAAAGCATGTCTTCAACTCATTAGCTCCAACATAGTACCCTAATAACAAGAAAAAAACACTCATCAGAATAAAGGTAAAATGACGTAGATAGACTAGGGAGGGAGGTTGGAGGAGGCCAGCAGAACAAACATACCACTTACGTAACCACCATATTCCGCGTCATCTTCACCATCACTCATGTTTTCTGCAAGTAGAGATGTAGAACAGCAAATCAAATTCTCAGCATACTCCATAGCTTCATCATAGCATATCTTCTCGATTATGATACATCAGGGTCACTAAATTGACAAAAAACGGTTAAAAGTAATCTAATGGAAAAAGGAGCTTGCCTGCGTCTATAAACACCACAAACAAACTTTGAACCAGCTCCAATAGCATCAGCTCGGCAATGAAACAGTCTACCCGAATTGACAATGCATTTTTGGAAACTGTGTGCTCCTTGGTTAGAACCTTTAATAGGTCCAAATGGGTTTGACTTGAGTAGGTTGAAAAAAGACATACAACCTTGGCAAGAATGATGTTCTGCAGAATATATGACTCATGCTCCTTTAGGTTCCTTAAGTTCCGTATTAAATGGAGGGTAAACTTGAATAAAAAATGCTCCAAATAAAAAAGGCACTGAAAATCAATACTCTAGTCTGTACTAAGCTTCTAGCGTAGAGCATTTTTCTATTGTAGTTTTTTCTTTGGGATTTGAATGATGTTTAATTTTTTTTTAAAAAAAACAACAAAGTCTGTTCTAACACAAGATATATAGGAAAAAAATCAAAATAATCTTCATATTGATGTGATAGTATACTTTTAGAATAAAAAATAATGTAACTTGATATCGAGTTTGAAAACGGACTTCTTCTTCTTTTTTTTTTCCTTTTGCAACTATTGGTTACTCCCCTGCTCCAACATCCCCCAAAAGAGGAAGAAAAACTCATAACCATAAATTCGGAGTTATTACAAAGTTAAAGCATTTCTAAAAATTACATGCACTACGCCCGTATTGAGTATCAAATATTTTCCGTACATATTTGGCAAGAAATAGGTAAAGGGGGATCATCAAGTTTTAAGTTTGTGGTAAACTTAAGATCAAATATTTGAAGTGCGTATTATTTGAGTAGTACCAAAATAATTGTCTTGTTTGAATTTTCGTTTTATTTAATTTGGATTGCACTAACTGGTTAATCTTTTTTTATAGAGTGTGTACTATTCATGGTCTTGGCAAAAAGAGATTTAGTGGCTAAGGATCTCTTGTATTCTAATTCTATAATATTTCTTAAACTACCATATCATATTTTGACACGTTTATTTAATTATTATTATCTAGTTTTCAAAATTAAGTGATACTCTAACCTACCATTGGATGAACCTTGGCCTTGTATCAAAATATGCTGAAAAGTTGAAAGTGATTCAAAAGTACCATGTCGATCATTGTTGGCCCACTTAAATTGCACTTAATAATTTTATTTATGTCTTTTATTTAGTCTTACTTTCAAACAGTTATATCCTTCATAAACTAATCCTTAGTATCTTAATGAGAATATCTAATAAGTCATGGGTTCGAGTCACGCCGAAGGTAAGTGGGGAACCACTATCGATTCCTGTTAAAAAAAAATCGTTCTATTTAATCGTTCTATTGACCTCGTGATTATACAGTAGAACGTCGGTAAATTAATAATCGATAAATTAATAACTTCTAATAATTAATAATTTTCTGCGGTCCCAACTTGGGACCAGTACAAAAAGTGAAAAAAAAATCAATAAAATGATAAGATAATAATATTTTAAAAAATTCTTTATAATTCTATAGGTCCTGACAATACCATAAATTAATAAATACCCTAAATAGAAAATGTAATGATAATATCTATAAAAATTTAATAAAATATGAATTATTAATACTTCTTTTTAGTCTGAGGTAATGATGTGAACTACGTATAGACTTTAGAATAAGTTCCAATAATTGCTTGATTTGGATGATAGATAAATGAAAATTAGATAATTTAGTAAGGATTATTTTTTTTTCTTAAGGGAATGATATTTATTAATAATTTTTTAATTTATCGATTATTTAATAATTCTTTAAATTAATAAATTTTGGTGGTCCCAACACTATTAATTTATAGAAGTTCTACTGTATTATCTGTTGGTTAGTTATCTCTCAAACATTATGTGGAACTTTTTCTCTTTTGCTTTTCCAAATTACTCCACTCTCAAATGAAACCGTTTAGAAAAGTATTTTTTTTTCAAATTGTTTTTTGAGACTTTCTGATTGCAGTTAAAATTTTTTTGATTAAAACTACAATATTCATGACCCAATCAAAGGTTGCTTCGAATTTGGGCCAAGGTTTTTTGCGTTGTTTTCTTATAAAGGGTTCCACCAAGAGGGACTACAACTGTAAAAAATATAGGAAGGGTAACCTCCCAATACGATGAAATATTGTAAGGCTCCACATTGTAAAGTGTAAACTGTCAAGTCTTACAATAGAATTGATGCCATTTCACTCATTTGGTTTGAGTGACATAGCTCGCTGCAGAATCAAGGGAAAAGTCCTTCACCTCTTGAGTCGTATGTAAAGCTTTCATTTCTTTGATTAAGGGACTTTCCCATTCCAAAAAGTTACTAGGATGGTTGTTAAGTCCATATTGTCAACGTAGTAGTTATCATGTTGTACTATTTATCTTTTGTCATGTATTATCTCCATTGTTGATATTGGTGTGCAGGTGTTGTTCCTTAGAGGTTATCTTCTAGTGAACCTCTTCTATATATGTATTCAGAGCCATCGAATGAAATCAATTGATCAATTCCTGTTGCATAATCTGATTTGGTATCAGGTTCTAGTTCTACGATCCTCCTCTTCTTTCTGTAGCCATGTCGACTCCAGCTTCCTCTGTCAACTCTGCTCCCACCTCCAGCACTCCTAAGTCGGTTTCTGCTCCCTCCCTTTTCTCACTCTCATCCAATATCTCTTCTCTGCATCAATCTTTTTCTATGAAGCTCTCATCTCGTGAGAACTATGCTAGCTGGAAACTTTATTTTCTTCCACTTCTCAAAATCCTAAACTTACAATTCATTAGTGATGGTTCTAAACCTAGTCCATCCTCAACAATTCTTGATCCTGCTACTCAACGCTCGCAACCAAATCCTGAGTACACTAGTTGGCAGCAAAAAGATCAACTCTTATTCTCTTGGACTCTTTCTTCAATCTCCGAATCCATCTTTCAATGCCTTCAATCTGTTTCAACCTCTGCCGAAGCTTGGACTATTCTTGCACAATCATATGGCCTTTTGTCCAATGTTCAACAAACACAAATTATCTTTGAACTTCACAATCTAAACGAAGATGATCTCTCGGTTTCTGCTTTTTTGTATAAAGCCAAGGTGCTTGCTGATTCTTTGGCTATGTCTTGTCATACAATTCCTCCAGTGGAATTTAATGCTATCATCTTTCGAAAATTGGGTGCTAACTTTAATGGCATCATTGGCGCGCTTCAATAGAGATTTGAACCTTTTGCTTTTCCGTAATTACATAATCAACTGGTCTCTTATGAATTGTTAGTTAAAGCTCAGCAGCCGGCTATTCTAATGGCCTATCTTGCTCAATCCTCAACATCACAGCGAGGCCGTGGTTCACATCGTGGCTGTTTCCGTGGTGGTCATGGTAACCGTGGCGGGAGACATGGTTTTGGGGTCCTCCGGCCAACATTTCAGGTACTGCTTGTCAGATTTGTGGTTATTCTAACCATCTTGCTTCCTCCTGTCGCACACGGTTCGATCAGAATTTTGGTGCCCCGAGTTCAAACCCCCAATCATTCTTCTGATGGATTACTTCCCATTCCTGCTGCTCAGGCCTACTTGACTTCTTCTCCTCCGATTGCCAATAAAAATCCTTGTCTCCGGTTCTACTCATCATGCTACCCCTGATCTCTCCTCTCTCAGTATCTCCAACGAGTATCATTGATCTGATGAACTCACTGTTGGCAATGGTAAACCTCTTCCCATCACACATATCGGTCATTCTCTTCTTCGTACTTATCATCGTAATTTAAAATTGAATAATATTCTATGTGCTCCCTCCCTCACTAAACCTCTTCTTTTTGTTCAAAAATTATGTCGAGATAACAATTGCTCTATTTAGTTTCATCCTTTTTCTTGCGCGGTTAAGGATCGCGTACCCCAAGCGACATTACTTCCAGGTGGAACTAAGTCGGGCCTCTACAAATTTGGAACGTCATCATCTGTCCAGCCCTCCTTATCACCTGCGACATTACTTCTAGGCGGAACTAAGCCGGGCCTCACTTGCTTGTCTTGGTCACCCTAGTTATGCCACTGTACGATACTTAGTTAGTAAATTTCACCTTCCCTATAATTGTCTTTTGAAAAGTGTCATGCTTGTTGTCTTGGTAAAATGCAACGGAGTAGCTTAAGATTGACGTTGCATCGTAGTCAAAAACCACTTGATTTAATTCATTCGGATGTCTGGAGACCTGCTCCCATTCTTTCTTTCCATGGCTATCGTTATTTTGTCATTTTTATTGATGATTTCTCTCTTTTCACGTGGATGTTTCCTCTTAGACTCAAAAGCGATCTGCTTTCCATTTTTCAACAGTTTAAAAAATTGGTGGAAAATCAATTTCACACAACCACTAAAATTGTCATTTCCGATTGGGGTGGTGAATTTTGCCCTCTGCATACCTTTTTTAAAACCCAAGGCATTGCTCATCGGCTTGCTTGTCCCCACACCCACGAGCAAAATGGTACAGCCGAACCCTTCTGGCCATTCTAGTGCTCCCTTCACATTTTGGGAATTCGCCTTTGAGACAGCGGTTTTCTTAATCAATCGTATTCCATCGTCCTCTCTACAAAATTGAATTCCTTTTTCTGGTTTGTATCAACAACAACCGGACTTCCTTTTTTTTTTTAATTTTGGGTGTGCAATCTATCCCTATCTCCGCCCCTATAATAAAAATAAATTTTCTCGATCCAAACAATGTGTTTTTTTGGGTTATTCTACACTTCATCTTGGGTATAGATGTCTTGATATTTCCTCCAATCACATCTACGTTGCTCGACATGTTCAATTTGACGGGAGCATTTTTCCGTTTGCCATCACAGCATCTTCTCCGTCCTCTTCTCCGTTATAATCTACCCTCCGCTAGTATTAACCCACTGAATTCCTCTCCTTCTACACCTCCCTCCAACTCTGATTCCGTGTCAAACTCAACTACTACCCCCCTCCTTCTAAATCGTTATCTCGAGTTTAGTCCCCAGATCACTTATCATCATCCGTTTCAATTTCTCCCCCTGTCGATCGATCTCCCATTGTTGCTCCTTCTCTGTCATCCCCTTGTTCTACCTTATCCCCTGATCGCTGAGGCTTACCTCTGCTTGTCGATCTCGACAGTCCTCCCCCCAACCCTAACCCTAACCCTACTCCTCTCGGTCGCACCCATCAAATGTCCCTGCGACCAACCACTCTCACCAAGAAAAAATTTTGCTAAATACACCACACTCTCTCCTGCTTTACCCGTTGCTTCTCGCTCCTTCTCCCAAGCAAAATCTCAACCTCACTAGATACAAGCCATGCTCAAGGAAATCAAAGCTCTCCATAAAAATCAAACATGGTCCTTTGTTCCTCCTCCCCCCTCTACTAATGTTGTAGGCAACCGGTGGTTATACAAAGTCAAAACTAATCCTGATGGCAGCCTTGATCAATGCAAAGCTTGTCTAATGGCTAAAGGGTTCACTCAAACATTTGGTGTTGATTATACCGACACCTTCAGTCCGGTCATTAAACCCGTCACCATTAGGGCGGTCCTATCGGTGACCGTAGCTCATGGCCCTTATTGCAACTCGACGTTAGCAATGCATTCTTAAACGGAGACTTACAGGAGACTATATACAAGGTGCAACCCCAAAGATTCATTGATCCTCAACACCCGAATTATGTACGTAAACTTCACAAGTCACTATACAGGTTGAAATAGGCACCTCGGGCTTGGTTATCCCGTCTCAGTTCTTTCTTATTTTCGCTGCAATTTAGGGCTTTCAAGTGTGATCCATCTTTGTTTATGTATTCCTCACCTACATGTGTGTGCTTCCTTCTTGTCTACGCAGATGATGTGATCATTACAGGAAATAATGTCTCCTTTGTTTGAAGCATCATCAATCGTATTGGAACTGAATTCTCAATCCGTGACCTTGGCCAGTTACGATTCTTTCTTGGTATTGAAGTGATCCATCGCCCCCTTGGCATTGTTCTCTCTCAATAGAAGTACCTATTGGATGTGTTTCACTCTGCTGATATGGCATCCTGTAATCCATGCTCCACTCCTTTGGTCTCTGGCTTGGTTTTATCTCGACAGGATGGCTATTGTCTATCTCCGGATGATGCCACTACTTATCAGCGATTATCTAGCAGCCTTCAATACGCCACCATCACTTGCCCGGATATTTGCTTCGCGGCGAATAAACTCTGTCAATTTATGCACCATCCCACCATTATTCATCTTCAAGCCCTCAAGTTTGTTATCCGCTATTTGCGAGGGACTGTTGATCGGGGGTTAGTTTTACAGTCTTCACCTTCAAAAACAATCACTGCCTTTACAGACGCCGATTGGGCCGGCTGCCCTAATGATCGCAAATCCACAACAGGTTTCTTGATCTATCTTGGTCCAAACTTGATCTCCTGGACTTCCCGCAAGCAACCAATGGTGGCTCGCTCCTCCACCGAGGCAGAATTTTGCTCTATTGCAAATGTGTGTGTTAAATTGCATTGGTTGCATTCTTTACTTGCAGAACTCAGAGCTCCATTGCACCGGCTGCCAATCGTTTGGTGTGACAACAATGGAGCGGGTTTTTTGGCTGCCAATCCTGTTTATCGAGCACACACTGGGCATGTCAAACTCGATTTTTATTTCATTCGGAAACTTGCTCAACAAGGACTTGTCCACGTGCGTTCTATCTCAACTGCCGACTAGCTCGCTAATATTCTAACGAAACTGGTTGCGAAACATCTCTTTCAAAAGTTTTCCGACAAACTTTGGTTGCTCTCTCTACCACCTTCAGCTTGCAGGAAGGTGTCAACGTAGTAGTTATCATGTTGTAGTATTTATCTTCTGTTATGTATTATCTCCATTGTTGATATTAGTGTGCAGCTGTTGTAGTTATCCTTAGAGGTTATCTTCAAGTGAACCTCTTCTATATATGTATTCAAAGCCATCAGATGAAATCAATTGATCAGTTCCTGTTGCATAATCTGAGTCATACCAACCAAAAGGTTCGATATAAATTGGTTTCCTTTCGTTCCAATCAACAGCTGATTTTCTTTGGTTTTAAAAATTTCAAAAATGATGATACTAATTGGTTTTGTTACAGTTTGAACCAAAATTTTGAACCACCTGAATCGATAATCTTTTTGGTTGTATGCAGTCAACCTTGTTTCCCTACATCGATGACGAGAGTTGGCCTAATATGAAAGAAACATATAGTTTGATGGACAATGAAAAAGATAAACTTTGTGCCGTTATATTTGATGATAAAAGAGAATTAATGTTTAATTTACTTTTCATATACATCAAAACGAGATAATTTTATGTGTAGTTTTCAAAGTTGGTGATGTATGGGTTTCAACTCAAATCAATGAAGTATTTTTATTTTTTTTTCCCTTTCTTTCAGGTTAGGTTCAATTGTCAACTATAGTCATATTTCATCCGTTAATACCATAATTTAGGTTTATGCATTCAGTAATAGTAATTATTTAAAGTTACAAATTGGCATTCGTTTTCTGCCGTACCTTACAGGGGCATTCGTCCTTTGGTTGTGATTTTACAAGATGAATATTACTATCACATAACCAAACCATCAAAATATATACAACGTGCATTATTGTAATAACTTTATTCCAAAAATATAATCCACAGTGCATTTTGAGATTTGTATTATTTTAAGTTTAAATTTTAAAATTCAACATGAATTTTATTTTTTCGAGACAAAGGGGGTACTTTATACTTATAAGGCTACGAACAGTCTACACAAATAAAATGCCATAATGTTAAGATACATTTAGAGAAATCCAAGAAAGTACATGGCAGGTATCACTCCAGTTTATTAATTTTAAAAAATAACGTTACAAGGGCAGTGCGTAAAACTTAGCAAAAAGAAGAACTGTCGTACAAAGATTTAATGTTAATAATGCATAAGAGTGAGTAGCAAATGGCAGGTAAACTTGAATAAACTATGCGCAAAAGAAGAAACTAAAAATCAATATTTTAGTTCGCACTCAGTATCTAGGGTTGTGCTTTTTTTTTCTTTGGATTTTAATGAAGCTTAAATTTTGTAAAACTACTTTGTTTTGATACAAAATTATGGAAATCAAATTAAAAAAAATTTAGGTGAACCAAGACGGTACCTGGCGAGCATCCCCCGATTTTATTGATAATAAAAAGAAGTTACAAAAATCAAATATATATTGATGTTTATGTGATAATGTACTTTTAAAGTAAAATAATATAGCTTGGTATCAAGTTTAAAAAGACACTTTTTTTTTCTTTTGCAACTAATTAATGGTTACTTCCCACCCAGAAAACAAAAAATGAGAGAGAGGGAAAGTAAGTCATAATCCTATAAAGCATGGCCAAATATTTCAGGTGCTGACGCTTGTATTAAGTGTTGAACGTGTTCCCTGTTTGGCAAGAAATAAATAGATGAGGACCATTGTACTCCATCAGGTTTTAGGTTTGAGATAAAATTAAGATCAAATATTTCAGGTTCACACCTGCATATATTTCTGGGGATATATATACATATATATATATATTTAGACACGTATTTCTGTTTAAGGCCAGAGATATTAATTATCAGGGCTATTTTTGGCCTCCAGATCAAAACTTACTTTTCTTTCCAAACAAAACCCTTATAAAAAGCTTTCTCTGGGGAAAAAGTAAGGCAGGTAGAGCATGGTCTTTGGTGGCTTGGGAGGAAGTCTGCAAGAGAAAATCAGAAGGGGGCTACATATAAATAGACCAGGGATTTAGAATAAAGCTCTACTGGGTCAGCAGTTATGGAAGATGGCAAAAGGTTAGTTTATGGATACAGTGGGTGCACATTTACTATTTGAAAAAGATGAGCATTTGGGAGTATAAAGCGCCACTGGACAGCAGCTGGCATTGGAAGAAGTTTATAGCTGTCAAAGAAGAGCTAAAAGGAGGGTTCCAAAATGGGCAGTGGACAAGAAACAAAGGTAAAGGTTATACTGCAAAAAGTGGCTATAACTGGTTAATAGATCATCAGGAAAAATGCAGAGAATAAGCTCTGATCTAGAACCAGTTTAGCCTTCCAAAGCATAACTTCATACTATGGTTGGCTTTGAAAAACAGGTTGCTAACCCAGGAGAGATTAGAGAAAAATGAAAATTCTTACTGAAGCTTGAAAGTGTGTGTTATGTTTGGGGACAGAAGAGTGAAGCTGTAAAGTGTGTGTTATGTTTGGGGACAGAAGAGTGCAGGGACCATCAAGTCTTTACTTGTGATTATGCACAGTAACTAATTAAGTTGCTAAGTGATTGGCTGGGTCTAAAAACACAGGCTTTGGATGCTGAAAAACACAGGCTGATGACGACATGGAAAGACAGAAAAAGCAAGAGGAAGCTATTGTATGCCATAGTAAATGCAGCAGTGTACCATCTCTGGTCAGAAAGGAATAACATAAAATTCATACAGATTCATCTTGCAGCAGTTGAGAGATTTCAAATGATCAAAAATGAAATTAGATGTAGAACGCAAATATATTACAGAAAAGGTAGAAACGACGATATACGGTTTTTTGAAAGAGTTGGCATATTGTAAAGGAATGTAATAGCGACAGGGAAATGTATCTTGATGTTTCAAACAATTAAATTTACCATTTCACAAAAAAAAAAACCCTTATAAATTCAAATCTCTAATTTTCTTTCTCTCTTGTCTCTCTCTCTCTCTCGTTAATCTCTGTTAACCTTTCTACTTATAGTCAGCCTAAATCCTTTCCGTGATCCCTCCCAAAATTTTCAGCAATCTCCTCCAAAAATTTTCAGCAAAAATTCCATTGTAGACCAGAATAGGATAATAAAGTGGAGTTAAATTCCATTGTAGAGATCGCGTCGAACTTACTCCATTGTAAACCAGAAGAGGATATGAAAGTGGAGTAAAATGGTAAACGAATGTTTTTTCTGCAGTAAGGGGAAATAAAGATAAATCAACCAACGATGCGCACCAGAATCTCCAATACATTCCAACTTATTTGTACTTGAAATCATCTCAAATTAAATAAAATTAGTTTTTGCTTTCGAATAATTGGTTGTTTGTAGCAGGAGACATATATTCATCTCTCGCATCATACAACCAAACGCAAGTTCTTTGAGTCATTAACTTCTGTAGTAGTTTCCCACTAAAAATAATACAACTTTCAAAATTCTATATGTACTAAAAAGGACAATTATTTACGTAAACATCGATAATTTATTCATAAGATGACTTCCAACTTCACTTTTTTGTTAAACAAGAGCAGAATTTTTTACTGAGAATATTCCAAACATGCGTGCACACTTAGAGGAAGCTATAAAGGAAGAATAAGAACCAGCAGATACAGAATGTTAATTCTTCAATAACTTGATAATTTTTCACATTACATTGGCAATTATTAAGCTGGCTTTTATTTAAATTTATACATAGACTGCAAGAGCAATATAAGCAGGCTCTTTTTTAGGACGATTAGAAAGGACACAACCAGCAGCTAGCGCCAATTAACATTAACTCAAACTTGCCACTTTTGTTTTTTCATTTAAATGTTACCATATCGAAACTTGAGATCACATCTTCGGACGCTATACTTAGTGGATGGATCAGATGATACCGTTTGAAAGGTGACGTATCCGGTTGCGCCCCGGAACTTACGGGTTCCACCAGTTATTGCATATTCTCTAACCTCCGAAAGCCGCGAGTCATCCCCTTCTATTTCCAAGGTACTACCGTTGAAGACATTGTTGTTGAAAACAAATGAAGCCGAAAGAAAGTAGTTTAGTCCATCTTTTGATGAGACTACGTAGATTCCTTGGGCGCGACCAATTTCAGTTGAATTTCTTTCGACGCCTATTGTTAGGGGATCATCACTGACGATAATTGTCCCGAAACTGAAGGTGCTGGGGTCTCCAGTGACGACAATGCTCGTCGCGTTTGGTGCCCCCGGTGCAACATCTTGGATGTACACTGTCAGCTTTTTTACTTTAGATGGGCAAGAGGCTGTTATGGTGGTAAAGGCAAACATTGCCAAAATACAAGTTGCACATAGTGGAAAATTTGTTGCCATTAGCTTATTTGATGTGGTAAAAGAGAAGTGTTATTGCGCACTTCCAATAGAGATAGGCAAACTCCCTATTTATAGTGTTAATGAATAAGTGACGAAATAGGATTAATTAAGAGAAATTTTTATAGGATATGGTGTCGTGAATCAATCGTACTTCATCAGTAAAGTTTAAGTTAATTTTATGAATTGAGTCAAAAAAAAAAAAAAAAAGTTAAAGGTTGGCAGCGTAGTTAACAATAATATAGAACAGTAGAATCAGATTGCCTATATATAATCTTTCTTTTTTCGTAGTTTTCTTTTCAAAGAAATATAAAAATTGATTAACCAAAGGGGTTGTGGTGGAGTGGTAAGGACTCCTCCACACCCTTAACCATAGGTCGAGGGTTCGAAGTTCGCCATGGGCATGGAGCAACCTTAAATCCTTTGACCAGCTCTCCCACTCATCGAGGTGCCTACCATGAGCGAGGGGGATTAGTTACTGTTAACGACGGTGGACACCCTTCAATATGCAAAAAAAAAAATAATAAATAAATAATTATTGATCTCAATTAAATTCTAAACTCATGAATTCATTGTAATAGAACTTCCTCTTTGGCACTTCAACCCGCATATTTGATTGTGATAATTATCGTTATTCCCATATTAATGATAGGTTAGGCACATTCTCTACAAAATACAAACCTATGTTTTAAGTACTGGACCAAATGGCGGATCTCGATTAATACAATGGACAAGAACCGACAAAAAAGTCAATATTGAGGTTTATAGACAGATTCACAAGTAGTTTGGCTTTTGTTTTAGATTTAGATAATTTTGGGAAAAAAAGAACAAATATTATCTATCTGAAAAATGCATAATGTTGGCAAAAATATGTATTGACATGCATATGTTAAATTTACAATCAAGTGTACCCCAATATTTGAATTTTCCTTTTATGTAATTTGAGTTTTTGTTGTTAATTATCAGCACCTGATGATGTCTAAAGTGTATCCATCTGGGTTCGAATAAGGTAGATCTCCAACAAGTATGTTCATTATTACTTCATGTCTATGCCAAAACTTACTGACCACGCGTCAGTAATTAATGCCAACTTTGAACAATGACAAGAATTTAATCCAATTGAAGTGAAAGTCAAATAAGGCAAAGTAAAATGGTCCGCATAAATCCAATATCCAAATCAAAGTAGTTTTATCATCATTGCCTTTTTTCATATTTTTAGTAGAATATTTTATCTTGTTAGGCAGGAATTTATTTAGATGAGGAAAAATGCTGGGGATAAACTCGAAATGCGCCATCTAGATGTACATAAAAATATTAATGGGCTTGGCAAAAGAAAAATAGTAGACAAAAATTTCAGTTCATAATTTTGATTTCTTGCACTTCTTTTGTTCTACAATATTAGTGCATTTTTAGAAATTAAATATTCAAATTAAACTTAAAATAAAAATTATTACGTACGTAAATATATCGCAAAATTGATAAAAAGATATTTTAGTAAATATCTCATGTTAGTTTATTAATTTAAAAGATTAATTCATTCAATTTATGGATATTCCGTTTCCAAATTGAACTATTTTTTAAATAATATATACGGAGGAGAATTTCCTTGTCCACTGTCTCTCCCATAATTTATTGTGCTTGTATACACCCAAAAATAATCCACAAATTCAATTACTAAAGTCCGTGTTGGGTGCAAACCCAATCCCACATCGGTGGTGGGAGAGCTCCAAACTCAATATATAAGCTTAGTGGGTTACTCCCTCTATTACCAATTGGGTTTAGAGTGAAACCTCATTTGGGCCTTGTGTATTGGGCTTGTGGAGTGTTGAGCTAGGAGGAAGGATTCCTACAACTGGTATCAGAGCCACAGTTCTAGCCTAGTGGCTGTGCGGATAGCATGGCATGTTCTCCCAGTTTGACCTTGCAATGACTCGTGGGCTCGAGGAGTGGAGCCGGTGCCTAGTTGTGGGCCTTGTGTCGAAAGTCTTCCTAACGATGGTGGGCCAGGCGGCGTGTTCCGCGAGTGATAGCGGCGATACAAGTGGGATTGTCTTTGAAGGGGAAGGTCAAGTGTGTGGTTTTGTGTTTGTGGGGAGGTTTATTGGGTTCAAACCCAATCCCATGTCGGTGGTGGGATAGCTCCAAGCTCAATATATAAGCTTAGTGGGTTACTCCTTTTATTACTAATTGGTTTTATATTGGAACCCGATTTGGGTCTTGTGTATTGGGCTTGTGGAGTGTTAGGCTAGGAGGAAGGATCCCTACAACTGGTATCAGAGCAGTTTTACTACCAGCTAGCTAGCTAAAATTGGAAGCAGCTAGCTAACTACAACGGGTACCAGCAAGCTAAAATTGAAAGTAGCTAGCTAACTAACAGACAGAATGGTTATAGCAGCAGACCAGCTAGCTCTATCCAACACTCCGACGAGATATTTCACAAACAGAATGGTTATAGCACAACAAGCTAGCTATATCCCAAAAACCAGCTAGCTCAATCACAAACAGAACGGTTACAGCAGCAACAAGCTAGCTCTAAATTACAGCGGAAGAACCAAACACCTCCCCGATTTGCAAGGACACCCCAGGAGAATAAAATACCAAAACCAAATGGAAGTATTGCAGCAACGAAACAACAATCAAAGCAAAACCACCAAGAACACAAGGATTTACGTGGAAAACTCCTTCGATGTGAAGGAGCAAAAACTATGAGACCAAAAGGCCTATCAAATCCACTATCACCAAATGAAAGTCAAGTACAAAGGCTTCCAGCAATACAACAAAGACATCTAGTCCTTAACCAAGCTAAACCAAGCTACAAAAGGCACTAGAATATCAATACATGATCAAAAGATTAACTAAACTGCAGCAATGTTCAGAAATCTATAACTCCCATCCTGGACAACAAAAACAAAAACCCTTCTGCAGAGATGAAGAGTGACGAGCCTTCTAACTTCAGTAAAAATTTCAGAGCAATCGGACTCCATTTGCCCCTCCAATCGACAAGAAATCAGAACCAGCTACAGTAAACCCTTTGCTGAAATTTTCCCCTTTCTTGCTGCTCGTAATTGCAGTCAAAATTTCTCTCTCTCACTCTCTTTTAGCTGCTGACTTGCCCCCTTTAAGTTTTCAAAAGTGGGCCAAAAATTATTTTCTCCATTGGGTCTTTCTCCACATATGTTGGGAGCCCAATAATCCGAAAAAATCTCCCCCCTCCCGACTATGTGGAGGAAATTGCCATCCCGGTAATACCACAACAAACTTTAAATTTCCATCTAGGCAAGACTTTAGTCATCATGTCCGCACCATTATCATCAGTGTGAACTTTCTCAAGTTCAACCAGCTTCTCATCCAACACATCATGTATCCAATGAAAAGTAGGATGCTTACCGTAATGTATTGCACTTTGACTATCACAAAGCAAAACATACATTTGCTGTGAGCAACCAAGTTCTTTCAAGAACCTCCTCAGATACAACAATTCATTGCAAGCTTCTGTAGCTGCAATAAATTCAGCTTCCGTTGTTGATAGAGCAACACATTTTTACAACCTAGATTTCCAAGAAATAGCTCCCCCTGCAAAAGTAGTCAAATAACCTGAAGTGGATCTTTTAGTATCAACATCACCAGTCATATTGGAATCAGTGTACCCTGTGAGGACTCATTCACCACCTCGAAAGCAAAGTTTCAAACTTGAGGTGCCACGAAGATATCTCAAAATCCACTTGACTGCATTCCAATGCTCTCTTCAAGGCTTGGAAATAAACCTGCTCATGACACCAACTGCATGAGCAATATCAGGCCTTGTACACACCATTGCATACATCAAACTACCAACAGCAGAAGAATAAGGAACATTTTTCATTGCTTCCTTTTCTTCATCAGTAGAGGGACTCTAATCAACTGTTAACTTCATGTGTTCTGCTAAAGAAGTACACACATGTTTAGCCTTGTCCATTCTAAACTTCTCAAATACCTTTTCAATGTACTTCTCCTGTGATAGCCACAACTTCCTTGCTTCTCTATCTCTTGAAATGCTTATACCAAGAATCTTCTTTGCTGGCCCCAATTCATATCCAAGGATTTACTCAACCCCAGCTTCAACCTTTCAATCCTGGAAGCACTCTGACCAACAATAAGCATATCATCAACATAAAGCAACAAAATGATAAAATTATTTGGGGAGAATTTTTGCACAAAAACACAATGGTCACAAGTAGTTTTCTTGTAGCCCTGTTGCCTCATTACAGACTCAAATTTCTTGTACCACTTTCTTGGAGCTTGTTTCAGGCCATATAAGCCCTTCCTCAACTTGCACACATAATCCTCTTTTCCTTTCACCTTGAACCCTTCAGGTTATTCCATGTAAATTTCTTCATTTAGGTCACTATGAAGAAATGCAGTCTTCACATCCATTTGCTCAACTTCTAGATCAAGACTTGCAGTCAGCCTTAACACAGTCCGGATTGAAGACATTCTCACAACAGGTGAAAAGATCTCATCAAAGTCAATGCCCTTCTTCTAACTGAACCCCTTCACAACCAATCTGACCTTGTACCTTAGTTTCGAAGAACTTTCTTCTTGTTTTAGTCTGTAGACCCACCTGTTGTTCAAGGATCTCTTACTGATAATGTTAATATTATCATGATATTTGTGGTGGTTTATGTGTTGTTTTGAATATTATCTATGCTAATATTAGTGCTTTGGTTCTTAATTTGATCATAGGAAGGATTTGGAATAAAAAGAAGAAAAGTGTTGATTTTGAAGAGATTTTGAAGGTTTTATTGAATCAAGTTTCAAGTTGGAGAAGAAGTGGTTGATTCCCGCGTGGGCACACAAAATCCATGCCAAAATCAATGAAGGAAGCAGGAAATTCCAGCAATGACATTGTATTTCCGCGTGGGCACGCTGTAATAGGGACTAAAGTGCAAAATTTCTAAACTTAGGGTTAATTTATAATTTTGGCAAACTTCAAGGACCAATTTGCAAATTCTGAAAAATATAATTGTTTTTTGCGATTTCTGGACGGGCTGATCGTGGGGATGCCCTAAATTTGCATATAAATAGTCTTTTTCTTATTATTAAGAAAGGAAGGAGAAGAGGCACAACACAGGGAGCGACGGCTGGAGCTCAGGACAAGGATTTCTCTCTGTTTTCGTCAGTTTTAGCTCTGTAATGTCAAACATCAATTCTTGTGTTGTTTATTTCACCATGATTAGCAACTAAACCTCTTTTCTAGTTAAAGGATTTTATTGAAGTCATGATGTTATTCAATTGTGAGATCTAACTGTTTGTTTTTCACCAACGAATTTTGAGTATTTATTTATTCTCTTTGACGTGTATTAATGATTATTTGGCATTATTTGAATAGCTGATAGCATTCAATTCTCCTAGATAATCTAATTTATTGAACAACAAGGTTTGTTTGTTCCTTAGAAGAGACAATGCAAATAATTACTTGGTAAGTAGTTTACTTGTGTTGTGAGAATAAATAATCAATTTTTAATGAAACAAAGTTTGTTTGTTAGAAATTGAATTGGGTCTTTGCTTGTCAAAAAATAAATCCTAGGAGGTTCCAGGTAGTGTTTTTTGGCTATAGAGTGATTAATGAAGGTTTCTTAGTCACTGGTAGTTAAATAAAAAGACTGAGTTGTTAGGAGGTTCCAACAACGATAAGTAATATATTCATCATTTGTTGAGTTAATCTTTGCATCAATGATCAGTTGGATGGAAATTATTCCTTTGACTAGAGTTGCTCTTATTATTGATTTTTCAAAAGTATCTTTTATTGCTTGCAAATTATTTTTGTTTTTCATTAGTTACAAATCCAAAGTCTCTCCCATTTAGTTACTTTGCTTTTGATTCGAAATATTTTCACTTCCTTGCTCCCTGAGGAGACGACCCTACTCATTGCTATACTATTAAATTTCTTAGGAGTAGGTTCTTTTATTTTTGTTGGTTTGACAACCCACCAAATTTTGGCGCCGTTGCCGGGGAGCACGGTGAAGTGATTTATTTCTCTTTAGAAGTTGTTTTTGTTTTTGCTTTTATTTTTTTTTCTCTATTTTGAGATTTTACTTTTGCCATGAGCTCATATGGATATCATCAGTACAACACTTGGGATCCAAATGAGGTAAGACTCTTCTCCACCAGTCAACAACTAGATGAACTAACTTCTTCTGTAGGTCAACTTAAGCAGGTGCAAGCATGTGGTATATGTTCTATGCGCGGTCAAACAGCTAATTTTTCTCCAAATTTTCAATATCATCCACGAGGATATGTGGGTAACGAAGGAGGATTTTGGGAATCACCACGAAGGGGATATAAGCAGAATCTATATACACATTATCCAAGTTTGCAAGATTGCCCAAATTACGACTACAACCCACTACCACCAATGCCAACGCCAGAGCCAGGTATGTCTTTAGAGGAAATGATTAGAAATTTGGCGATTAATGTGCATGATCTTATACAGGAATCGCAATCTACTTATGCTACAATTCAAAACTTGGAGAATCAAATGTCCTAGATGGTTGCAGAAGTTAGTAGATTAGAGGCTGAGACATTTCATATTCCAGATCAAGTTGAGAATTATGCTACAGAGAGTGAATGTACAATGGTGGTGGAAGACACTCAAATCAAGCAGGATGTACTAAAGAGGGAAGAAATAAAGGAATGTAAGAAGGAGCTACCAAAGATTGTGATACCCCCTCTTTTCCCTGGAAGGTTGAGAGGACCGATTAAAGAAGAGGTTAAGCCAGATAATGTGGAGATTCCTTCTGAAGAAAATGTTCTAGTAGACGCCACACAGGCGTATGATGAAGAAAGTGTCGAAGATGCAGAGGCAGAAGAAGCAATGAAAAAGGCTTTGGAAAATATTGATAAGGAAAGTGTTGTTGCTATGTATACTTGTCCTACTTATGCAATGTTTTCATATCTTTTAGAGAGGTTGTTGGAGCCAAAGGAGGAAGAGAATGAGAAAGAAGTCTTAGAGAGCTCTCTCGAAAGTAATGAGATTATTTCGATAAGCAATAATTCCTATAGGACATTTAATTCAGAATTTCATCCAAAATGCAAGATCTTTGGTATGTTCACTATATTTTGCAATCTTCAACAGGTTCAACTTGGTGAATTTAGTTCGAGTAACTTACCTTGTTCCATATTTGACTTGTTACAACATGAGCCTTTATCTAAAAGCAATGTGGCTATAAATATTGTTGACGAGTCTCTTGAATTTCCTACTTGTATGTTTGAGAAATCTATAGTGAAAAGTGGTCATTTTGTTTTGCCTGTTACTTTTGATGTGATTGATTTGAATGAAAATTCTGCAATAAAATTGATTTCATTTTTCTTAGGAAGGTCATTTCGAAAAACTGCTAGAATTAAATTAACAAATGGAGTTAAATCTTTAGGTTGGGAAATTGTGAATTTGAATGCTAAGTGTGCTTCACGAGTTAATTTGAATGGCAGTTGTCCCTTTCACTATGTGCCTACAATTTTTGAAAAGTGGAAACCATCAAAAGTTGACTTAAGATCCGTACCTATAGATCTTAAGCATGGATATGGACATTTGCTTAGACCTCCTGAATTTGGGTGAATGATAAATGTCAATTTTGAATTTCATGTTTGTGTTTACGTGGAGAGTGTGTAATACTTTTAAAGAGTCATTTAGAGGAGATCATTTTCCACCTTTGTTCGTTGATACAATGCTTGAATATCAGTTTGAGACTTATAACCTTGGTTTTGTTGAGGCCTATTCTGAGTTGTATCAAGTTCTGATTGTGTGTGGAGCTTTCAAATTTCCACCTTGATACACACATGCTGTGTCTAGCCAAAGACACTAAAGAAAGGCGCTTGTTCGGAGGCAACCCAATAGTTTATTTTTGTTATTTGTATTGTTCAATAAATCGATTATGTGGTTAAGTTTTTTGTTCCTGAAGATCTTGAGATCCATGATTTCTTGATTTTCGTGGTTTTTCTTAATCATTTGATCGACGTAGAGTTAGGTGTTTTTTTTAATGGTTTGTTTGATTGTGACAGCTAGCTTTTGAGGAAAATACTTCTACGTGGTCAATCCTTTTGATCCGATGCAAAAAGATGTTACTCCCGCTTCACATCAAATTTGATTCCTCCACTACGAATTCCCAAGGAAGTGCCGTTTTTTTTTCTCTTTAATATTATTTGGGAGTTTGTATGTGCTTTTATTCTTTGTCTCTGCATGTTTTATACATTGAGGACAATGTATGCTTTAGGTGTGGGGGAGGAGTTTGTGTGTTTCAATTTTGTCTTCATTAAATTGCTTACTTAAAAGAATTAAAATTCTTTTTGATAAAATTTTTTCAAAAATTTGAGTCTGAACCACTGTTTTCAAACGTCAACTGTTATGTTGCTAATCATCATAGGTTGAAAAGTGAAGCATGAAAAACATAAATTTTTCTTTGCTATATACTATTCAGATATGTAGTGAATTTAAGTGTTGAAGTTAATGATTGGAATATTATCACAAAAAAGTTACTTTAAATTGAGTGATTTGAGCTTTTCTGAGCAAATAGAGTTAGTGTATTTGAATGCTCAACATTTTTATGTGGGAAGTATATCATATCTAGTATGGATTAATCTTGAATTTTCCGAGCTAGGACACATCTGTGCTCTTGTAGATGGCTTGCTACAAGAATAAAGGAACTAGGATTTAGCCAAGTTAGCTTAAAAAGCCTACCCATTTATGTTTACCCCTAGTGAATCATTCAAGCCTTGACTGTTTTTTCTTTAGCTCTAGATATATTAAACCATTAGCCTTGTTTTTTTTATCCTTTACCCTTTTGTCAAGCTCTAGCATGTGTTCTTGTTTTAAGTCATGCATTTGATGTAATATAGAGCGTGCGGAAAAAAAAAAGAGAAAAATGCAAAAAAAAAAGAAGGAAAAACTACCCGGAAAAAAAAGAAGAAAAAAATCGCATGAATCCCTATTTTCTACTTGTTTAAGAGTATGGCAAGTTCTTAATTATATCTTTGAGATGCCATAGGTTTGTAAATGTAATATGAGAAGTTTACTGCAAGTTCTTATGCAAAGCACACTTGAACTCTGAAGTGTGAGGATGAGCAATGTCATTATATGGGATATCTGGTAAGATGGTAGAGTTTAAGTATACATAATCTATCTTGACAAAATAATAAGCCTACATCCATAATTATCCACCCTTTTCCTTACCTAAAGCCCCATTACAACCTTATGTAAAGACCTTTATTGGTAAGTTTATTTGCTTGGTGTATGATGATGTGACGCCTTTTCAAATTCTTGTGTATTCTGCTAGATATTGATTTGTGTGAATTGTTTGATACGCTACACTTGAGAGAAAAGAAGAAAGAAAATGAGTGAACTTACTGGTGAGGTGATTTTGTTCCAATCATTGATGGAGTTTAGGGATGAAGCAACTATCTTGTTGACTATGCATAGTATTAGAGGAGCTTATGTTTGATTGCCTAATTGATTAAGTTTATGATTGATGTGTGACATGGTAGTTGAGATTGTGTTTTAAATGATTTTCAAATTTTGTGGTTCAAAGTAGTGGTTTGCAAGTTGAGTTAAAAGTTATTTTTTTTAAGTTTGCTTGAGGACAAGCAAAATCTAAGTGTGGGGGAGTTGATAATGTTAATATTAGCATGATATTTGTGGTGGTTTAGGTGTTGTTTTGAATATTTTCTATGCTAATATTAGTGCTTTGGTTCTTAATTTGATCATAAGAAGGATTTGGAATAAAAAGAAGAAAAGTGTTGATTTTGAAGAGATTTTGAAGGTTTTATTGAATCAAGTTTCAAGTTGGAGAAGAAGTGGTTGATTCCCGCGTGGGCACACAAAATCCATGCCAAAATCAATGAAGGAAGCAGGAAATTCCAGCAACGACGTTATATTTCCGCGTGGGCACGCTCTAAAAGGGACTAAAGTGCAAAATTTCCAAAGTTTTAGGGTCCATTTGTAATTTTGGCAAACTTCAGGGACTAATTTGCAAATTCTGAAAACTTTAATTGGTTGGTGCGGTTTCTGGACGGGCTGAACGTGGGGATGCCCTAAATTTGCATATAAATAGTCTTTTTCTTATTATTAAGAAAGGGAGGAGAAGAGGTACAGCACAAGGAGCGACGGCTGGAACTTAGGACAAGGATTTCTCTCCGTTTTCGTCAGTTTTAGCTCTGTAATGTCAAACATCAATTCTTGTGTTGTTGATTTCACCATGATTAGCAACTAAACCTCTTTTCTGGTTAAAGGATTTTATTGAAGTCTTGATGTTATTCAATTATGAGATCTAATTGTTTGTTTTTCACCAACGAATTTTGAGTATTTATTTATTTTCTTTGATGTGTATTGATGATTATTTGGCATTATTTGAATAGCTGATAGCATTTAATTCTCCTAGATAATCTAATTTATTGAACAACAAGGTTTGTTTGTTCCTTAGAAGAGACAATGCAAATAATTACTTGGTAAGTAGTTTACTTGTGTTGTGAAAATAAATAATCAATTTTTAATGAAACAAGGTTTGTTTGTTAGAAATTGAATTGGGTCTTTGCTTGTCAAAAAATAAATCCTAGAAGGTTCCAGGTAGTGTTTTTTGGCTATAGAGTGATTAATGAAGGTTTCTTAGTCACTGGTAGTTAAATAAAAAGACTGAGTTGTTAGGAGGTTCCAACAACGATAAGTAATATATTCATCATTTGTTGAGTTAATCTTTGCATCAATGATCAGTTGGATACATCAAGGTGGAAATTATTCCTTTGACTAGAGTTGCTCTTATTATTGATTTTTCAACTGAGGCATCTTGGGTGGTGTTTTCTGGTGTCTGATCCCCTGTAGCATACAATACTCCTCAAACCATTATCTGTCCGGATGCAGTTCAACTTTCTTCCAATCTATCTCTCAACTAGGGCTTGAAATTCCTTGAATTTCTCCAGCACCTAATCTTTGGTCTTCAAGTCATAGACCCAAAGATTCCTGGGATGATCATCAATGAAAGTCACAAAGTAAGATGCACCCCAAGTGTTTTTACCTTCAAAGGACCACAAATATCTGAATGAACCAAATCCAACAAATTTGCTTGCCTATGAGGAAGATGAGTCTTGAAGGATACTCTGGTCTGCTTCCCTTCAAGACAATGTGAGCATCTATCAAAGCTAGAATTCCTAGCTCCAGGGAGGACATTCTTCCTCACCAATACATCAAGTCCCTTGGCACTTATATGACTCAATCTTCGATGCCATAACTCTGGTGAACATGACTTATCCACCACATTAACTGAGTCAACCGAAATTGAAACTGGAAACACATACAATTTTTTCTTCAGTTTTGTACCCTTAGCCAAAATCATGGACCCCTTGCTAATTTTCCATATTCCACTAGCAAAACTATTGTCATAACCATCATCATCAAGTCTTCCAATGGAGATCAAGTTCAACCGAACTTCTGGAGCATGCTTTACATCCTTAAGTAGCACTGTGGAGCCATTTTTCATCTTCAGACAAACATTTCCAATGCCGACAACCTTGGCAAGGTCACTGTTACCCATTCTCAAATGACCAAAGTCACCTGCAGTATAAGTGCTGAAAAACTCCCTTCTAGAAATAACATGGACTGCAGCCCCTGAATCACCAGTCTAAGTAGAATCAGAAGCAACCAAATTAACATCAAAGTCATCATACACAATGATATGATCATCACTGGTAGCTGTGGCAACACGACCAGAAGTACTTTCTTCAGCCTTCTCTGAATTGCTACTCCCTGCTCCCTTCTTGCTCTTCCATATCAAACAATCTCTCTTGATGTGACCAGGCTTGTTACAATAAAAGCGTTCTACATTCTTGTGTTTTCCTCTGAACTTGGTTCTACTCTTTTTCCGGTTGCTATGCCCTCTACTTTGATGTCTCTCCCTCTGCTCTGTAACCAAGACCTTAGTATGAGATGATACCCCCTGAGTTCTTCTTCTAATCTCCTCATTGAGAATTTTACTTTTGGCATAATCAAAAGACATTTTATTTTCAGGAGCAGAATTTGTATGTGAGACCCTAAAAGTCTCCCAAGAATCTAGCAAAGTATTCAGCACCCATAAACCAAGTATCTCATCTTCAAAGGTAACCCCAACATCAGACAATTGATCCAACACACTTTGAAACTCATTCACATGATTAGAGATAGGTGTACCCTCAGTATATTTCAAATTGATCAATTGCTTTAAGAGATAAAACTTTTTGTTACCTATCTTAGAAGCATACATCATCTCAAGTGTCAACCAGAGCTCTTTTGCATTAGTTTCGTTTGCAACAAGATTTCTGACATTGTCATCCACCCACATCCTGATGAAGCCACACGCTTGCTTGTGTTTAAACTTCCACTCTTCATCACTCTTGGATTCCGACAATTTTTTAGACAATGTTTGAATTTATGTAACAGAAGGTTGAGGGAATAAAGTGTAATTAGTATAATTTTTCATTTGGTTGATCATTGATGAGACCAATATTTGCAGCATCATGATCCATGGTAGGAACGAAATAGGGTCGTAGGAGGTAGGATAGGAATAGTAAGAGTTTTTCAAAATTAATTGCTATGTGTTATAAATTCAATTGCTTTGATTATTAGGCTTTACTTATCTTCACAAAATATTTAACATCTAGATTAAAAAAAAACTGTGTAAATTTAATTTTCTTACATGAAATTCCTTAGAAAAACTTTTCAAAAGACTGTTTTTTTTTTTACAATAAAAGTTTTCTCAAAGAATATTAACTTTAGTTGGATGTGAATAAAGAAATAAGAGAAAAGAGAAATCTCAAAAAGGTCAATTAATTTTAAAAGGTCAATAAACGGACAAGATTTCTGGCATATACAAGCAAAACAAAGCTCATGCTGGCATTGGAGAAGGATCCTGAATGTGAAAGACAAAGTTAAGGATGAGTTTGATGAGGAGAAATGGAAGCATTTTGAGTCTGGTAAATATACTTTTTCCTCTGGTTATAACTCATTAGTAGCATAGAGGAATTGCCTCTTGCTGAATTTATGTGGGAAAGATACAATGTGCCAAAACACTCGTTCATTGTGTGGCTATTTTGGCATAACAGACTGCTCACTAGAGAAAGACTTTGAAAATGAATATATTGAAGGATAGTCTAAAACGCATTTTTTGTTGGAATCATCTAGAAACATCTTCCCATTTGTTCTTTGAATGTAAACAATCTGCTGAACTAATGATGGAGGTGGGAAGGTGGTTGAAGTTACCAAATCTATCAGGTGATCAAAAGGTTTAAAGAAGTTTGATATTGAAATGGTGTAAAAACCAGAAGCTGAGAAGGAGTTGTTATGCAAAATTCATACTTAAAATAATGGTGTTGTTAGACTTGAACCACTACCTTAGTGTCAGTTTTAGTCGTTAAAGTTCCTATAACAAATGCATATAAATATTGCCTCATTGAGAGAGAGAGAGAGAGAGAGAGAGAGAGAGGTAAAATTATGAAAGGAAATACAAATAAAATATTTTTCTTATCTTCGAAGTCAATCTCTCTAATGCAAACTTCTTGAAAAAAATAATAATAAATTTCAACGGTAAAATTAAAGAAAAATTCACGTAATATACCTGGTACCTAAACAACAAAAAAAATGTTGAAATTCCACAAGTAAAATTACAAGAAAAATCCAGGTAAAATATTTTTCTCATATTCAAATTCAGGAAATTTAAATTATAACAATATTAGTACCACTTAATTTTTATCTCACCTTTTTAAAATTTTTTTTACTATTTGCTTTTTTTTTATACTATTTCACAATTAACATTTCATCGAGTACATGGTATTTTTTCACAACTAGGAAACAACTTAATAATATCTTTTAACATATTACAAACAACGCACAGGAGTGAATGTAGTATAACCTAAAACATTATTACTCCTAGTACTCTCAAAAGTTTTTTTTAGGGTGGGGGCCATGGCCGCACGCCCCCACCGTAAATCAGCCCGTGCTTACGCACTCCCAATTTTTTCATTCTTTTTGCAATTTTACATGTTTTTGGCAAGTGCAAATACATATTTCTTCATTGCCATAACCCGTAAAAGTTAAGTTGAATCCATCAACATAATAATTGAATCACATGTTTAGATGATCAATTAACTTGCATGAACTAGGAAGAAAATGCGTGATAACCAGAGAATTAATAACAGTCTAACCAGTTAGGACGTTGTGCTTTATGATATTAGACTCGCATTCAACTCTCAGCAAAAATATGTAGGGAATTTACCCACATTTAAGTGGTGTTTTAAAAAAAAATGTGATAACCAGTATTCCTTTTTGGGATATACAAGATTTCGTGGGCAATTTTAATAATTGTGAGCATTGCAGGGAGTTTGTGTAATAAGAGGCTTTATCTTGTTACAGTTTCATGGCTTTGAGGCTTAGTCAAATGATTTCCCCTTCTCTTTTTGTTACAATACATATTTGATTTGATAATTTACCCCAATCGCTTCTGGAGTAGTCCCATCATATGCAATAAAATGATAAATGATAAAAAGGATAGCATGATCGCTTACTATTGCTGATTTTTTAAATTTAAAAAAAAAAGTTGAAGAAGGAAAATTTGTTTTGTAAAGTTGGAGCGAAGAAAAGAATAATAGAAAACAACTATATATGCACATTGACGATCTAGATATCTTTTTTTTTTCCGGTTTAAGCCTGATACCTGCATTGGTTGACAACCTAAAGAAATGGAAAATCGGAAACGCGCATGGAGGGGTAGAAAAAAGTAGAGTACAATAATACTTCTACAAAGTAACCAATATTGGGATCATCAAATTTTATTAGTTTGAGAATTACTAAATAATCAACAAATTAATAAATTATTAATTTAAAGAGTTTTCATAAACAAAAATAAACCATTACCAAATTTATCTAATTTTTATATATATTTAACATCAGAATCAAACAAGTTTTGAAACTCTTTTCAATGCTAAATATATGCATAGTTCATGTTATCTTTGTGGACTACAAAAAAATATCAATAATTCATACTTTACTAAATATCTATGCTCAATTTTTTTTTACTTTCGAGTATATAATATTGTCAGGACCAATAGATACGTGAGAATTTTTTTCGAACATTATTATTTGGATGTTGTTATTGCCAAAACAATAATTAGGATCCAAAACAAATTGCTGACTTTCTTCCTAAATTGCCGTTGTCCTTATTTATTACAATTTCTTCCTTTCTCATCTTATTCCCCTCCATCCTCAGAGGCTCCAAACTTATGAGCTTAATCCAATGTATTTACAAAACCCATATGCTAGCTGTTGCCGTGATGCCTGTATCGAGTCCTGCTTGGATTAGCATGCTGATCGATTATATCAACAACGTAGCCAAAGTCATCAAGGACTTCAATATATTATATATAGACAATACAAGGGATTGGATCTATTAAATCTCCAATGGAATGTCAATCTTGCAAGCATTAACAGAAGTGATTGCTACATGAAGATAGAATGACAAAGGTTTAATTTACAGCATGTGTTTATAAAACTGAAAAAGCGAACAATACCATCCTTGGAACTATTTAGGCAGAACTCGAACTATTGCCAAAAGTAGTCATAACCTCAATTTGCAACAATAGAACAAATCCACTAATTGTTCCAGCCTAAACAAAGAGAAAAAAAAAACCTCAAAGAAAATCAAATTGATGAAGGCAAATGCAATTTATTATCTCAACCTTGGCAGTTAACCCCCTGGGGATTGCGGCAATAGGCAATAGCTAGCCCGATTCTGTTACCGAATCAAATTGTGTTAAAGAAAGATAAATACTCCAATATTTCTTATATAAGAGGTCGAGACAATATGATTTAGTTTTTATTCTGGCTAATGGTTCTTGATCTCTCTAGGTTGATGATGAACATGTCCATGATATATGTGCTGGACAAAGGAGATGTAGATAGATTAGAAGAGAGATGATAATAAAAAAAGAAATTATGCTTGATTTGGATGGGGGTATTTTAGAAAATAAAAAACAACAATTTGTTGTGGATGCTAATTATTGTTTTGGAAATAACAACACCCTTATTATTTTAATATTTTATCGATTTTTACCCACTTTTTACTGATCCAAATTGGGACAGGAAAAAATTATTAATTGCGTCAAATGGTGCATTATAGTGGAGCCACCTGATGAAACCTTGCAGATAAATGCTTCTTGCAAGCCCCGGTTGCCTGATATATAACACTAAGAAGCATCATGATGCAACTGGCAAGCAAGAACCAAGGGAGCCAGTGAGCACCATCCGACCTGGAAGATGTTCTGGTGAAGACATTGAAGAAAGAATTATGGTCAAAGTTTGAAGCTGCATCCATTGTTGGGGTTCGATTTGATGTCTACCCTCATGGAAACAGTGGTGGAAAGTGGAAACATATTTTTAGATAGATTGGAAGAGGTTTCTCCTTGAGATGATTTAACATGGTGTATTCTGGAGAAATATACTGTATTTGGCTTTTGAACGTTGTGTAATTTCTATTTAATTTAATGCAGGGAGTGAGTTTATAGCATCTTTCTAATCAGGAACACAATAACATTTTATAATTTTTGTGCTTATCATTTAAGTGTAGTATGAATGTCGTATAAGATTCGATTCCATTAAAAAAAAAATTTATTAATTTAACGACGTTTTGCTGTATTTATCTTTGATCCGAATTAAGTCAATGTATCAATTGGTTTATTTCCATTTTGGTAACTTCAATATTGAATACATATGACAAGGCAATGTGAAAATTTGGAAGATAAGGTTAATTAGGGGAAAAAATGCATCATTTTTTAAGAGATTGGGACCCAATTCAGTTCACTTAGAATTTGGGAAGATTCGATAATGGTGTGGCTTAAATCTTTAGACGAAAACACTCATTTTCAATTTTCTCATAGCTTCTTTCACCCCATTTAAAAACAAAAACCGAAAAAAAAAAAAAACATGTTTCCCTTCCATCATGCTTCATCAAATTGCATCAACTACAACTGGCCTTAGTAGGTACTCTTACCATCGACCTAATTAATATAAATTGTTGTATTTGTTGTACAACAACAACAAAAAGATAACCATGTGGAGGAAAAGTGCCATATAATGAAGGATTCGGGGAAAAAAAAAAAAAAAAAAAAGGAAAGGAAAGAAACACAACATGAGGAACTTCCCGTTAAATTGAAACAATGCAATATCACATGTCATCAAATTGGGAAATTGAAACAATACAATGGTTGGAAATGCTCTTAGTACATAACTTAATACTCAATGGACCAGTCCACAAGCCCATAAAAACAATCTTTAATTCTTCATATATATTAAAAATATATTTCCATATAACGTTGGCGATACATTAAGCTGGTTTTATTTAACTTTTACGCAGTGATTATATATAACATTATAATAATAACCTTTCTGTCATTTAGAAAGGAGGATAAACAGCCAGCTGCCAAACTATATACTTAATTATCTCAAACCAACCTCTCAGTTTTTTCATTACAAATTTTCAACAAATCGAACCGTGATATCACCCCTGTCGACCGAATACTGAGCATCCCGAGCTACCGTCTCAAAGACTGCGTACCCAACAGCGAAACGGAACTTACCGGTTCCACCAGTTACGGCATATTCTCTAACATCGGCACGTGGCGAGGCTTGCCCTTGAAGTTCCAAGGTACTGCCATTGTACTTTCCGCTGGTGAAAATAATCGAAACCTCTATCACTGCTTTTCGCCCGTCTAGCGACGAGGTTATGTTGGCTCCTTGCACGCGGCCGATTTCACGTGAAAATCGGCTTTTTCCGGCAGTTATCCGGTTATCAAGGATATTAATTGTCCCAAACCGATAGTCTCTTGGCCCTGCGACCAAAATACGTGTAGCCGGATCATTTTGGAAGAACAAAGCCGGCAGCTTTATTTCCCTTGCGGTGGTGAAGGAAAACATTGCCAGCATCAAAATTACACTTAATTTGATGGTCGATGAGAGTGACAGATTTGGCGCCATTTCTTTTTTTTTTCTTGTTGTTAAGGTAAAAGAAAAATGTTTTGCTTACTGAAACTCGGGAATTTGATGGTAGATTATACCAAAACTCATCGATAAGATGTAGTTCACCCAATTCTTTATTGGTAATGTAAAAGTTTATATCGATATTCATAAACAATAAAAATTCTCCAAATTGATAGTGATGGGAGGGTAAAAATTTATTTATGTTAGGAATTATTAAATAATTAGTAAATGAAACCCCCCCCCCCCTTACAAAATTACTTAATTTTCATTTCTTTTAACCATCTGAATCAAGCAAGTATTGAAACTATTCTTGATAGTTAAATCCATATGTAGTTCATATCACATTTAGGCACTAAAAAAATAAATAATCAATAGTTCATATTTTATTAAAAATTTATATTTATGTTTTTGGTTTCTGATTTAGGGTTTGTATTAATTAATTTGGGTGGGAGGGTTGGGTGGTGTAGTTAGAGGATTAGGTTAGAGGATGGTTATTACAGGGAGGTCAAGGGTTCGATTCTCACTTGGGCCATTTAATTTTTTTTTTAAAAAAAAAGGTATGTATTAAGGGGACTAATAGATATATAAAAAAAATTTAAAAATTATTATCTTATTATTTTATTAATTTTTCTCACTTTTTGTATTGGTCCCAAGTTAAAACGGTAGAAAATTATTAGTTACTCAAAATTATTGATTTAGTGAACGTTTTAGTGAACTTTAAAATGTATAAGCTGTCCTTTTTTTTAGAAAAAAAAATTAAAGATAATTGGGATTTAAATGAATACAAGTGTGCAAACTAAAGCCAACTTTGGAACAAGATAAGACAAACTCCAAAATTGATCAAAAAATGGCTTGCACTAATTTTTTTTGATAAAAATAAGAGATAATAAAAAATAAGCACAAACAATAAACATTAGGATTCAACCCTCAACCTCACGACAAACTGTCAAATGCAGTCACTAGAACACGACTCAGATCCTAAAAGTACACAGATACAATAGGCCCAATGACACTATAAGTCTAAACTTTTCTTAGTATTTTCCATCTTTTTAGGATACTCTTTGGGATTCTAATCTAATTTTCACTCTTCAGTTGGATACAACAGAGCTAATACAAATGCGTAAAAGAAAATATTGAAGAAATAATACAGGAAAATCTTATAGCAAACGTAAAATTAAAAATGGATACCAGATCCCTAGTAACTCCTCTTCATATCTTCCTCTTCAGAATCTTTGTTTTGGGCGAACTCAAATTAAATCTGTAACCAGTCTTTTATCAATCTCATCAGATATATCAAGAAACGACAATAAAAACAATACAAAGAACAACACAAACACACAAACAAAAAACCAAAAACATGAAAAAAGGCATCTTCCAATCCACCAGTAAAGCAATAGGGGGAGATCGGTTTTGTAAAATTTTGAAAGTATAAGAGAAGTAGGGCATGTTCTAATGGGCGCTACTGAGTACTGAATATTTGCCTTGTTTAGTGGGAAACTAATTATATGTGGACCAACAAATTTAGGCTGGGGATAAATTCCAAATACCTTGAAAGTTTTATGTGATACTTTTATATTGTAAAAACATGTGACACTCAAAGATCATGTACCATGACAGTGTTAATTAAGTTCGAGGATCAGCTGCGGCAATGGGACTTTCCTCTTAGGAACCTTATGAGTCTCCCCACCAACATTACCCATAATGGAGTGACCCTCCTCATCCACCCTTCATGCATGTTGGCTCATAGTAGATAATAATTTTCAAAAAAAAGAAGAAATACTCTCTTTTGAGTTATGACCATGCTTTATAAATAGAACCGACGGAAGTAGAAAGCATAAATAGAATATGTTAGTAACCTTTCTTGGGGAAAAAATACATATATGTTAATAACTGGAAGAAAAATAGAAAAATCACACTCAACCAAAGCAAATTTTGATCTTAATTTAGTACGGACAACATATATACAGACATGAAGATTCACAGAACTAAGTAACAAACAACAAAAGAAAGAGAAGAAAACAAAGCGGCTACAATAATTTATACCTGGTCCTAAAACAATGTCGTGTATAGTTGGTCTTTAGATCCTAAAGGGATCTCTCTGTTCCTTTTATACAACCTACACATAGGAACATGAAACCTGAAGTGTTTTAAGAGACATGGCCTATTACAACAAATTTGCACCGCATAGAGAATAAAAAAAAGAGCCAAGAATGAATTTAGTGCGAAAAATTTTGGTGCAAAATATTGTGCTTAATTATTGCAGCCCTAGTAAGTACAAATTAAAGTAAGGGTGTTGCTTAGGCATACAAAGACCCTTTGCTGGCTGAACCGTTGTGAAGAAAAACGTAATCGGTTCTCTAATGAACGTTGGATGTGGTGTTCCAGGCAAGTAAATGGGATCATTTTTTAAGAGTTGGGACAAAATTCAGTTCTCTTAGAATTTGGGAAGGATTTCAAGATTGGCGCAGCTTTAATCCTTGAGACAAAAACACTCATTTTCTATTTTCCCACAGCTTCTTTCCCCCATTTAAAAACAAAAAACCAATTTTTTTTTTTTTTTAAAAAAAAGATGGTTTCCCTTCCATCGTGCTTCCTCAAATTACATCAACTACAACCAGCCTATATATGATACTCTCACCATCCACCTAAAATAATTGTTTTGTTTTATTGGACCATCTAGCAACAACAACAAAAAGGTAGCCATATTAAATTGAATTAATGCAATTGCACACATCATCAAATTGGGAAATTGATACGAGGATATTAGTAACTGAACATATTATGAAATGAATCAGTCCACAAGTACATGTAGACGATCTTTAATTCTTTTTATATATTATAATTTTATTTTCCTTTTACATTTGGCAATTCATTAAGATGGTTTTATTTAACTTTTACTTAGTGACTATAATATTATAATAATAGCCTTTCTGTCATTTAGAAAGGATATTGATAAACAACCAGCTGTATACGTAATTATCTCCAACCAACCACTCTTTTTTTTTTTCATGACAAATTTTCAACAAATCGAACCGTGATATCAAGCCTGTCGACCGAATACTGAGCCTTCCGGACTACGTTCTCAAAGGTGGCGTACCCGACCGCGAACCGGAACTCACCGGTTCCGCCAGTTACGGCATATTCTCTAACCTTGGCACTTGCTGAGGCAACCCCTTGCACTTCCAAGGTACTACCATTGTACTTTCCGCGGGTGAAAATAATCGAAGCTTCAATCACCGCTTTTTGCCCGTCTAGCGACGAGGTTATGTTGGCCCCTTGTATGCGGGCGATTTCACGCGAAAATCGGCTTCTTCCGGCAGTTATCTTGTCATCAGCGACGGCAATCGTCCCGAACCGAAAATCTCTTGGCCCTGCGACCACCGTACGCGTAGCTGGATCATTTTGGATGAACAAACTCGACAGCTTTGTTTCCCTTGCTGTGGTGAAGGAAAACATGGCCAGCATCAAAATCGCACATAAGTTGATGGTTGATGATACTGACAGATTTGGCGCCATTTTTTTCAAGGTAAAAGAAAAATGTTTCGCTTACTTCAATTAACTATACAAACAAACACCTTATTTATAGTGTTCAGGATCCATGTGCAATCGTGTGTAACTAATGAAATGAGTTATATTGCCGTTTTTTATGTCAAAGTTATATTAGTATAAGTTATGACTACATTTATTTAGGTTAGGTAGATTCGGTAAAATTTAAATAACCTATAAAGTTATTTGTGATTAGGATAGAGAGAACCAAACGGCCTAGAGTTTGCATTAATTTGTAAATTATGTTATGCACGGATGGTGATATTTTGCCATTCTTATAGGATTTTGATAAAATTCTCTAGGGCGAACTACATTTTTATCTTCCGAGTTTTGGCATGATATACCGTAAATCCATCGAGTTTAGATAATAGTACCAAATACCCCCTGAACTTATCGTAAATCTATCTAAGGCTCCCTTAAGATATTAAAATTAGCATCAACTTCTGGAAACAGTAAAAAGAAAACCTTTCGATCTATATTTTTTTAACTCTACAATATATCATTTACTTAGTTAAAAATACCGTATTAATCCTTTTATTTTAATGCACTTAAACATATTCAAAAATAATTAATGCTGGAATCTAAAAATAATTAATGCACTTAAATGATAATTCTTGAAATTAACTATATCATTGCTTTTGAAATAAAATAATTTTTAGTGGTCAAAAACAAAACCGAAAGAGAAAAGGAAATGAAGCGTATGTGTGCCATGGTCAATTAAGTCATTTTATGGTTTCTCCCATACTCAAGTGGCATATGGTAGTATTACCGAAACTCGAGAGATTTGTGGTAGATTATACCAAAATTAACTTGAGGGTAAAATGTAGTTCGCCCAGTTCCATATCAGTAATATAAAAATTTGTGAAAATTTATATCGAGATTCATATACATTAAAACTTATCTAAATTAATAGTGTTGGGAGCAAAAAAACTTATTAATATAGAGAATTATTAAATAATCAGTAAATTAATAAATTATTAATTGAAAGAGTTTCCTTTTTTAAATAAAAAAGAAAGAACCCTAACTAAATTACCTAGTTTTCAATTACTTTAACCATCTGAACCAAGCAAGTACTGAAATGATTCCCGGTAGCAAAATTCATATGTAGTTCATGTTATCTTCAAGGACTAAAAAAATAAATATTAATAGTTCATATTTTACTAAATATTTATAGTCATTTTTTTTTTATTTAGGTATGTATTAATTTAGAGTATTTTTGGGACTAATAGATATAAAAAAAAGTTCTAAAATATTATTATATTATTACTTTCTAAAGGTAAACAAAACTGATAAAAATAATATTATAAAAAATTTTCTATATATCTACTAGTCCCGAAAATACTATAAATTAATAAATACCTAACTCAAAAGAAATAATAATGGCTATAAATATCTAGTAAAATTATGAACTATTAAAATTTTTTTTCTTTTTTTTTTTACTTTTTATACTGGTCCCAAGTTGGAGTGGAAGAAAATTATTAATAATTCAAAATAATGTTTTAGCAACGTTTTAGTGAACTTTAAAAAATATAAGATATCCATTTTTTTTATTTAAAAAAAAAAGGAAATTTTGGATTTAAATGACTACGAGGAGTTTTGTGCATTAATGCTAACTTGGAACAAGATGGTTTAAAACAAACTCCAAAATGGGTCAAAAAATGGCATGCTCTATTTTTTTTTTTTTAATAGTAAGAGCCAATTATATTAAACATAAGGACAAACAATAGACGTTAGAATTGAATTCTCAATTTCGCGATGAAATCTAAAACTTTGTCACTAGAAATCCTAAAGTACACGGATACAATGAGCCCAATGACACTAGCTATAAGTCTAACTAGTTAGAAATTTTTCATCTTTTCAAGACACCATTTGGGATTCTAATCTAAGTTTCACTCCTCAGTTGGATACTAATACAAATGCATAAAAGAAAAATTAAAGAAATTACATGGAAAATCTTAGGGCAAACATAAAATTTAACTCCTCTACATATCTTCCTACTTTGAATTGTGTGCTCTTCTTCAATCTCTCTCCCAGTCTCCACCTCTTGAGAATCTTTGTTATGGACAAACTCGAATCAGATCGATAATCAGTTTTCTAACAATCTCATCAGATATATCAAGAACAACAACAAAAATAAAACAATTAAAAACACAAAATAACACAAACACAAAACAAAAAATGAAAAATGGCATTTTCCCATCCACCATTAAAGGAGGATGGGGGATATGGGTTTATAAAATTTTGAAAGTAAGAGAGAATGGGGCATGCTCTAATGCGCGCTACTGAGTACAGAATATTTGCCTTGTTTAGTGGGAAACTAGTTTTATATGGACCATCAAATTTAGGCTCATGATAAATTTTAAATACCTTAAAAGTTTTCTATGATACTTGTATATTAATTATACTCTAAAAGATCATGTACCATTTCTTCAGATGTTGAAGTTCGAGGATTAGCTGCGCCAATGGACTTTCCTCTTAGAACCTGATGAGTCTCCCCACCAACAATACCCATAATGGAGTGGCCCTCCTCATTTACCCTTTCATGTTGGCTCATAGATAATAATTTTTTTAAAAAAAAAAAAAAGAAATACTCTCTCTTATGAGTTACTACCATGCTTTATAAACAGAACCGAAGGAAGTAATAAGTTAAATAGAATATGTTAGTAACCCTTGTTGAATATATATATATATATATATATATATATATATATATATTTATACATATATTATATATATATTTATACATCTATACTCTCCGTCTCAAATTATTTTGTCCATTTTAGATTTTCAATTTTAGCACAAATTAAACAAAAACTAAAAATTCAAATTTGACTATAATTTTAGAACATAAGGAGTATATGTTAGTAGCTGACATAAAAATTTAAAAAAAATTAATATTCAACCAAAGCAAATTTTGGCCTTAATTTAGTACGGACAACATATATACTGATATGAAGATTCACAGAACTTTGTACGAAACAAACAACAAAGAAAGAGAAGAAAGCACAAAGCGCCAACAAATATATAGGGTCCTAAAACAATATTATGTATAGTTGGTCTCCAGATCCTAAAAGGGATCTCCCTGTTCCCTTTATACAACCAATATATGGGAACATGAAACCTCAAGTTTCTTCAGAGGCATGATCTACTACAACAAATTCAACCGCATACAGAATAAGAAAAAAAAAAAAAGCCAAGAATGAATATTGTGCAAAATATTATTGTGCAAAAAATTTTGGTGCAAAATATTGTGCTTATTGCAGCCCTAGTAAGTACAAATGAAGTAAGGATGTTGCTTAGGCATACAAGACCCTTTGCTGGGGGACTTCACATTCTAGTGAGGAAAAACATAATTGTTGGAATAATCCAAATACTGTCGAGACCTTCACATCAAATTATTGAGAACTATACGAAAGCGGAAGCGTACCTTAATCTGTAGCGGCAAGAACATCGATCCGGTTTAGTCTTCCAGATGATTCCGTCAAGCCCTTGCGGGAACTTCTGACAAATGGGGAGTCGAAGATTTGGCATGACGGCTCATCCGGGGACCACAACCAATAAATAATAGGATTTTCAGTTCCACCCATCACAGAACAGGAAACTGGGCCTTAGGGTTTCTACACAATACTGGGCCACACCTTATAACTTAATTATTATAATTAGTCCAAACTTTAGTTGATTTAATTAGATCACTTTATGTGAGCTAGTATTTTATGATAGTTTATAACATACAATTATATATATATTAGTGTATAAAGTCCACATAGATCTTACAATAATAGCTTCTCTGCTGAATGTTGGATGTGGAATTCTATGCAAGTAAATGGGATCTTTTTTTAAGAGTTTGGGACAAAATTCAGTTCGCTTAGAATTTGGGAAGAATTCAATATTGGCGTGGCTTAAACTTGAGACGAAAACACTCAATTTCTATCTTCCCACAGCTTCTTTCCCCCATTTATAAACAAAAAACAAAATTAAAAATAAAAATAAAAAAATAAAAAACAAAAATGGTTTCCCTTCCATCGTGCTTCCTCAAATTACATCAACTACAACCAGCCTTAATATGAAACTCTCACCATCGAACCAAAATAATTGTTCTATTTTATTGGACGATCCAGCAGCAACAACAAAAAGGTAGTGATGTGGGAGAAAAGCGATTTAGAATGAAGGATTCGGGGAAAAATAACAAACATCTTATTAAGTTGAATTAATGCAATCTCATATATATCAAATGTGGAAATTGATAGGAGAACATATGTATAAGTAACTGAACATATGACGAAATGAACCAGTCCACAAGCACATATTATCGAATTGGGAAATTGATACAAGAACATATGTATAAGTAACTGAACACATGTTGATGATCTATAATTTTTTTATACATTATTAGTATAAAAAAGACTGAAGTGTCCAAATGGTCCCTTACATTTGGGTCTACTTGAATTTACATCCATAATATTAACATTTTAATATCGTAGTTCCAAACATTATGTTTTCAAACTTTTTTGGTCCCATTTCCCTGTTTCCGGCTGTTAACGTACTGGAATCAGGGGTATTATTGTCTTTTAATTTAATTTCAATTTCAATTAAAATTTAAATCATTAAAAATATTCTAAAATTTAGATTTTATTATTTAATTGTTCAAATATTATTTATTAATTAAAAATATTATTATAAAATTTTAAAATTTACATTATTTTCAAAATTAATTTTTTCATTTATTATTTACCTAGGTCAAAGTAAATAGTAATTCTATTGTACTTTTAACCCTGGCCCCACTGTAACTTAAAAAAATTACTGAGTTATAGTAAATAATTCAAAATTCAATTTCTTAAAAAAAAAAAGAAAAAGCAAAACTATTTTTTTTTACTCTGACCGCTAAAGTAAACCCTAAATGATAATTATGTTGCACTTTTAATCTTGGACCCACTATAACTTAAAAAATTTACCGAGTTACAATAAATATTTCAAAATTTAATTTTTTTAAAAAAATATATATAAAACCAGGATTTTTTTTTACTTTGACTGCTACAGTTGAATTTTGAATTATTTATTGTAACATGGCAAATTTTTAAAGTTACATTGGGTCCAAGATTAAAAGTGCAACATAAGGGTTTACTGTAGCGGTCAATTACTTATAGTGGGTCCAAGATTTAAAAAGCAACGTAGCGATCAGAGTAAACAAAATCTTGGTTTTCTTTTTTTCTTTTAGAAAAAAAAATTGAATTTTGAATTATTTACTGGGAGTCGGTAAATTTTTTAAGTTATAGTGGTTCTAAGGTTAAAAGTGCGACATAAAAAAATTCTAGGTTTTTCTTTTTTAAAAAAAAAATTGAATTTTGAATTATTTACTGTAATTCGGTAAATTTTTTAAGTTACAGTAAGCCCAAGGTTAAAAGTGTATTATAATTATCATTTAGGGTTTACTGTAGCGGTCAAATTAAAAAAAATCTTGGTTTTGCTTTTTTTTTTAAAAAAATAAATTTTGAATTACTGTAACTCACTAAATTTTTTAAGTTACAGTGGGCCAAGGTTAAAAGTGCAACATAAGTACCATTTAGGATTTATTGTAGCGGTCAGAGTAAAAAAAACTTAGTTTTGCTTTTTTTAAAAAATAATTGAATTTTGAATTATTTACTGTAACTTAATAAATTATTTAAGTTACAGTGTGCTCAAAGTTAAAAATGCAACATAATTACTATTTACTGTATACTTAAAGTAAATAGTAAATGAAAAAAGTAATTTTGAAAATAATAATAAATTTTAAAATTGTATAATAATATTTTTAATTAATAAATAATATTTTAACAATTGAATAATGAAATTTTAATTTTAAATATTTTTAATGATTTAAATTTTAGTAAAAATTTAAATTAAATTAAAAGAAAAAAATACCCATGATTCCGGCATGTCAACGGCCGGAAACAGTAAAATGGGACCAAAAAAGTACGAAAACATAATGTTTAGGACCATGATATTGAAATGTTAATATTAGGGACGTAAATTCAAATAGGCCCAAATATAAGGGACCATTTGAACATTTTAGTCGTATAAAAAAATTTTCATATTACATTTGACAATTCCTTAAGCTGGTTTTTATTTAACTTATGCTTGTTGACTATTATATTATAATAGCCTTTCTGTCATTTGGAAAGGAGGATCTCAAACCATCCCCTTTTTTTTTCCATGACAAATTTTCAACATATCGAACCGTGATATCAGCCCTATCGACCGAATATTGAGCATTCCGAGCTACGTTCACAAACTTGACGTACCCGACCGCAAACCGGAACATACCGGTTCCGCCAGTTACGGCATATTCTCTAACCTTGGCACTTGTTGAGCTAACCCCTTGCAATTCCAAGGTACTACCATTGTATTTTCCGCTAGTGAAAATAATCGAAGCTTCAATCGCTACGTTTTGCCCATCTAGCGACGAGGTTATGTTGGCCCCTTGTATGTGGGCGATTTCACACGAAAATCGGCTTCTTCCGGCAGTTTTCTTGTCATTAGCGACGGCAATCGTCCCGAACCGAAAATCTCTTGGCCTTGCTACCACCGTACGCGTAGCTGGATCGTTTTGGATGAACAAACTCGACAGCTTTGTTTCCGTTGCTGTGGTGAAGGAAAACATGGCCAGCATCAAAATCGCACATAATTTGAGGGTTGATGATACTGACAGATTTGGCGCCATTTTCTTTCTTTTTTTTTTTTCTGAGGTAAAAGGAAAATGTTTCCCTTACTTTTTCAATAGCTGTGCAGACAAACGCAGTATTTATAATGTTCATGATCCATGTCCAGTCGTGTGTTACTCGTGAAATAAGTTATATCGCCGTTTTTAGGTCAAATTATGTTACAAGTTATGCCTATCATCATTCATACATTTTGTTTTTTAGGTTAGGTAGATTTGGTAAATTTTAAATAACCTATAAGGTTATTTGTGATGGCTAACAAGTGTATGACTCAAAGTCCATGTATGTTGAAGTTCCTAATTAGATTGCAAAAGATTTTCCTTCAGTCATGAAATAATTGTTCGATTTAAATTCACTTTTATTACAAATTATACTAAAAGTAAAAAGACTAAAATGTCCAAATGGTCCCTTACATTTGGGCTTACTTGATTTTATGTCCCTAACATTCACATTTCAATATCGTAGTTCCAAAAATTATGTTTTCACACTTTTTTTTGTCCCATTTCACTGTTTCGACCACTTTTCCGTCCAACTCGATGTTGACCGGCAGTTGAGATGCCAGAATCAGGGGTATTTTCGTCTTTTTATATAATTTAAACTTCCATTCAAATATTAATCATTAAAAATATTATAAAAATTCACATCTATTATTTAATTATTAAAATATTATTTATTAATTTAAAATATTATTTAAAATTTTAAAATTTAAATTATTTTCAAAGTTACTTTTTTCTTTACCAAAGAAAATGTTAATTATGTTGTACTTTTAACCCCAGCCCACTGTAACTTTAAAAATTTATCGAGTCACAATAAATAATTTAAAATTTAAATTTTTTATAAAAAAAAAAAAGCAAAACCAAGATTTTTTTACTTTGACCGCTACAATAATCTTGAGTTATTTCTTACGGTGCTATAATAATTAATTCAAAATGCAAACGTTTTAAAAAAAATGCAAGAAAATTGTGGGGAGAAAATCTAGATAAAAAATGGTTTATTTAAGTTTTTGGCTTAGTTATTGCTTTGAATTGAAAATATAATTTAAAATGTGGTTTTAGTGAAAATTCAAAAAGTTGTTTAAACCACAACCTCCACACCTCCACCACCGCTACCCGCCGGACCACCTGCTGGAAAACGGATTCCGGCAAGATTCCGGCCAAAATCTCGTCGGAATCCGGCCGACGGCGGCCCGGCAGCGGCAAGAGGTGGTCCGGTGGTTGGCGGCGGCAGTGGAGGTGTAGAGATGGTGATGTAAAAATAATATTATTTATTTAAATTTCTATCCCAACAACTTTTTAAATTTTCACTAAAACCACATTTTAAATTATATCTTCAATTCAAACTAAAAAATTAAAATAAACTATTTTTTATCCGGATTTTCGCCCCCAAAATTTTCTTCCCTTTGGGCCCGCTAGATTTTTTACTTCGACCGAATAAAAAGTTGGTAGGTGAAAATCCGGATAAAAAATTTAGTTTACTTTTCCTTTTTAAACAAAAAATTGAATTTTGAATTAGTTACTGTAGCACGGTAAAATTTTAGAGTGATACGGGAAATAAAATGTAATTAATATTTATTTTGTATCCATCATATAAATGATAAATAGAAAAAGTAATTTTTAAAAATAATGTAAATTTTAAATTTTATGGTAATATTATAAATTAATAAATAATATTTTAACAATTGAATAATTAAATGTGAATTTTATAATATTTTTAATGAAATGCCCCTGATTCTGGTATGTCAACTATCGGTCAACATCGAGCTGGACGGAAAAGTGGCCGAAACAGTAAAATGAGACCAAAAAAGTGTGAAAACATAGTGTTTGGGACTACGATATTAAAATGTTAATGTTAGGGACGTAAATTGAAGTAAGCCCAAATGTAAGGGGACCATTTGGACATTTTAATCAAGTAAAAATATAAACTGCAAAATTATTTTGGTATAGAAGGAGTATCGTGTATATGATGGATGGTGATATTGTTTTCATTTTTATTTGGGATTTGGATAAGAAATGTAAAATTTATGTTTATTGAGATGCATATAATATAACGTTCAAATAAAGAATTTATCCTTTTCTTAAAAATATAATTGGGGTATAAGGACTGGCAAGTGGTTTGGTGCAAACTAATGCTAACTTGGAACAAGATGGTCCAACGTAATGCTATGGCAATTTGGAGATCAAAACAGGGATGAAATCGAAGAGATCAAATAGAAAATTAGGGTTCTTCACAGAGAGAATTTGGGGATCTGAAACTTTCAGTCCTTTAAATCAAAACCATAACTAATAATAATTTCGCCCCAACCAAGACTATATATAGTCCGGTAGTTCGCATATTTACATACCAGCCCTTAAACTATTAATTTAAGGTAATTGAGTGCTAACATACTAACAGTCCATGACAAATCCCCCCACTAAAAACAGTGTTGTCCCCAACACTGTCCCCAACACTGTCTTTACAACGTTACAACTCTGAACTGGGAAATCAAAGCTGGCAAAATGCCTTTTTACTACACAGCCACTACTCAAAATATTTTGTAAATAAAACAAAACTAAATAGCAAAACTCTATATAGAGAGAACTAATAACTTAATCAAACAGACTGGGAGAAGCCTCATTTCAACAAACTTGAAGATGACAGCAATAGGTATCTTGAAATATGCTAAATTAAAGCATCAACCACCATGGGGCAAATCACTCATACCAACCATTTCGCCATCAATGCTCCACAGCACATTTTTCAGAAACGTTTTCCTTCGCCATTTCTTCACAAAGCATCACATTCACCTGCCCAAACTTGCAAATGTGTCTAGACTTGAAGTGCTCACCACACCAATAGCACAAATGGTTGTTGGCTCGGTACTGAAACTCCTGGGTTGACATTTTTTTGACATATCTATTACCACGGCCTTTATAACTATTCATTTTGATAACATTTTCCCCTTTAGTTCCTAACGTACTCTCCCTGTCCTCTTTACCTTTAACAAACTTGTTAGTAGAGCCACCAGGGAGTGATTTATCACTGTTTCCCACCGGGGATTCATTGCCACCCTTCACACTACCCGGAGAACTAAAGGGTGAGTCACTCTGCCCCGAATCCTGCCAACCCTTACTACCAGTGGAAGACAGAGATTGCTCTTGATAGAGCACAATTTCAAAAGCATTGGCAACATTTTTAGGTTGCCACATTCTAACAGCAGGTTTAAGCTCAGCCTTAAGACCACTTGTGAAGCAAGAAACGTAATAGGCATCATCAAACTGATAACCTAACAACAACAACCTAGAATGGAGCTCTTCAAACCTCTCTTGATATTCAATTACACTACCAGTTTGAACTAATTTGTTAAATTCTTCAACACAATCCTGACCATTATCCACACCAAAACGTTTAATTAAAGCCTCATAGAATTCAGTCCAGGACGGCTTACCGTAGGCAGACTTGACCCCTTGGAACCATGTATCGGCTTTTCCATCAAGAAACAGCTCCACAGAATCGACCATTTCTACCTCTGGAATGTTGTGCATCTGGAAATATTTACGACACTTATGGAGCCAGCTTTGGGGATCGTCGCCGCTAAACAGTGGTAAATCCAATCGGGATTGCTGATACCACCAGTAACCTTGCTGTCCCCAGATGTTATCCCCCTGAGGTCCTCTCGAAGCTGTGAAGTCCGGTGGAAGGTTGGTTCTGCTTGAGTTGCCGGTGCGTGGATGGGGATCCAGTTCTACGCACACGGGGTTGACTGGGGAACGACCATTTCCTTTCTCCAAGGCCGCCTTGCAAGTGGCCCTAGTGTTGTCGGCTCCTCCTTGTGCAAACGGTGGCTAGTAAGGTGCTGGAGAAGTCGGAGACGAGACTTCTGTTGCCGGCGCCTTCTCGGGGTTATGCGGCTACAACGAGTCAAACAGCTCCATCATCCTCTCGAACTTTGCCTCCATCGACGATACCAAAAAGTCAACCTTCGACTCCAGAGACAACATCCGCGATTCCATGCCCTTGAATCGAGAAGGGTTCGCTTCGTTGTTGGTTTCCTTCACGGGTTCGTCCACAGCAACCCTAGCTCTCGTCAGTTTTGTCGATTGAACTGAAGGAACGGCAAATTGAAGAAATTCAGAAAGTATCAGAAAGAGAGAATCAGAGTCGATTAAAGCAGAAGAATCAAAATTTGGGGCTCAAAGTGCCAAGGAAAGTCTAGCTCTGAGACCAAATGTAATGCTATGGAAATTTGGAGATCAAAACAGGGATGAAATCAAAGAGATCGGGTAAAAAATTAGGGTTCTTTGCAGAGAAAATTTAGAGATATGAAACTTTCAGTCCTTTAAATCAAAACCATAACTATTCCACAATAATAATTTCACCCCAACCAAGACTATATATAGTCTAATAGTTCGCATATTTACCCATCAATCCTTAAACTATTAATTTAAGGTAATTGAGTGCTAACATACTGACAGTCCATGACATCCAAACCAAACTCCAAATCCGGTCCAAAGGTGGCGCGTTCTAATGCACCCGATAAAGTACTGAATATTTTCCCTGTCTGGTGGGGAACTAGTTGTATGGGGATCATCAAATTTAGGCTCGTGATAAATTTTAAATACTTTAATAATTTTCTATAACACTTTTATGTTAGAATACATGTAAAGCTAGAGATTTTGTAGGTCTTGAAATTTCAAATCTGAGGATCAGCCGATGATGTTGGCTCGTAGATGATAATTTTAACAAAAGAAATACTCCCTCTTATAAGTTATGACCATGCTTTATAATAAATAGAACAAAATGGAGTAGTAAGTATAAATGAAATACATATACTGTATGTAAGTAACCCCTCTCGAGAGTCCGTATCCAGTGCACCCGGGTGTACCGTATATCCCCCCCCACCAAATACACGCGCACCACGCGCTCAACTGTTTTTACCTTTACATTAAATGTACACAGAAAGTTATTTTCATCAATTTCATCCTCACGCATAAACACACACAAACACACAGTCGACGGAAACTCTCCAATTTAGGGCAAACCCCCACACACACACAGACGACGGCGAGAAACCCTACGTCCGGCCATCTCAACCTCTCCTTCATCTATACATGCTTCACTGGTAAGTATATTACTCCAGGATCCTTCTGTGTATCCACTAGATCTGAACTATTTATCCATGGTTTCCTGCGTATGCTATGTGATCGTTATCCATGCCATAATCTCCGGTTATCCATCTATATCATACTGACATTTATTATCCGTGTATTTCATTCTGGTTATCCACAAGTTGTAGAGTGGTTATTCAGAAGTTGTAAAGTGGTTATCCACAAGTTGTAGAGTGGTTATCCAGAAGTTGTAGAGTGGTTATCCACAAGTTCTAAACTGGTTATCCATGCTTTTTTTACATTTTATTCTATGTGCATGGTTTTGTGTTTTTTTTTTGTTACTTGTTTAGGGTTTAGGGTTTAGGGTTTAGGGTTTTAGGGTTTAGGGGTGCTTGTCCAAACTTTGTTTCTGGTTATCCACCAATTTTAACTTGGTTATCCGCATGGTTTAAACTGGTTATCCATTGTTTTTTTTAGATGTGCTTTTATGTCGCTTGGTCCGTACATTATTTGCTGGTTATCCACCCATTTCATACTTGTACGCCACAAGTGGTAAACTAGTTATCCACAAGTTGTAAACTTGTTATCCATGGTTTTTTTACATTTTACTCTATGTGGCATGGACAAATTGAACTGGTTATCCACTATATATCTGAAATGGTTATCCAAGTTTTCCTGCGTGTGTGGTATTGGGTACTTGTACATTATTTGCTGGTTATCCACCCATTTTAACTTGGTTATCCGCGATGTGTAAACTTGTTGTCCATTGTTTTTTTTCGATGTGTTTTTTATCTGGCTACATGTCCATACATTATTTGCTGGTTATCCACCCATTTCATACTGGTTACTCCTTTTTTTATTACTACTTCTTTTCATATCCTGCTATTTTGTCCACTGACTTCTTACTGATTGTGCAATGCCAACAGTGCCCTAAAGGAGGCTAGAACAAAATATAGGCACAATTGGATCAGCGCAAGTCACGACCTCCAGTGCAACCCAGACATATCACCGGATCCTGAACCAGAGAATATAACGGAGCTCCCTGAAGGAACACTGACCATATCTAAAAAACAAAAATCAACCCAAAAAGAACAAGAAGAACAGTCCCCTGTACAAACTCCAAGGCCCCAAAACTTGTGGAGAAAACCAAAGAGGAAGAAGAGCACAACGACAGGAAATCCAAAGCAACTTGTGGTTGCTGATGACAACGATGATAAAAAGCCCAAAAAGAAAAGAATGAAACCTGAGAACAACAAACTGATGATTGGTCAAGATCCACGGCCAATCAGTTCTGAAGATTACGTCAAGAAATTTGAGACAAGGATGACACCAAACCATCTCTTCCAACTCATCTCTGAAATCAATAAACCAACAGATCTTACAAAAGAGCCAGATGCGGTAGATTATCGCCAACTACAAAGGCAGGCTATCAGAGATATGGGATTTGGCGCCTTGCTGGATCTCAAAATCAAAAATATTCCAACAGCCTTGTGCAATTTTCTGGCAAGCAATTTCCAAACCGGTGCAAGACAAGTCCCATTGGATGGGAACAATGTACTGGATATCAAACAGGAAGATGTTGTTGCTGTACTTGATCTTCCTCGTGGACCCAAACCACTGGAAGAATTCAAACAGAATGATGCCGGTATAACGGACCATGCTGAGATGGTGGATGCGTTCAAGAAAAGAATGGGATACAGTAATAAATTCCTGCCAACGAGATCCACCGCGACAAAATTAATTGCTGGTCAAAAACATTTTGGTGATGACTTCAAACGAGATTTCCTCGTCTTCGTTGTGAGCACATTCCTACATGGAAACACCACTTCCAGGATCACAATGAACATCCTGAAGTCCCTCGTGAACATCAATGAAGTGACACAATACAATTGGTGTCAATATGTGATTGATGCACTGGTGAAAGGATGCAAAAGTCACCACGATGGGAAACCATTTACCGGACCAATCACTTTTTTCCTGGTACTTACCATATCCGTACAAATTTTACTAGTTATCCATATTGCTTGCAATGTTTATCCAATTTGCTTGTACTTGTCTGATGTGATTGTACTTGTCATCTAACTAATTTGTACTGCTTATCCAACCCTCTTTTTTCCCTTTAAATGGTTATCCATTGTGTTCTTGCCGGTTATCCAGCCTATTTGAACTCATTATCCACTTCATTTGAATTGGTTATACAATCTGTCTAATTTGTACTGCTTGTACTGATATCATTAACACCAACTTTTTTTTTCTTTTTTTTGTTTTTTGTTAGTTGTGCTACCTTGACAGGTGTGAGTATGAGAGAGCACATCCGAGGTCATTCCCTGTGATCAAATCTTGGGATCAAAAGATGCTGGATGACAGAATAAGACTTCAGGGAAGCAATTTCACAGATGTCCAGACACTTGAACGTCTCAAGAAACCGTCCTCAGCAGCATCCCGAGATGAACAACCAGAGGCTGAATCACAGGAGGATACACAGGGAAACCCCAACATACAGCAAGTCTATGTACTGTTCTACCATTTTTTTTCAGATCAAACTTACGTATCCAACCTACCATCTCCACATTCCACTAACTACATTCAATTTTGCAGGACCTTGCCGCTCTTTATGAAAAATTCTACCAATTGATTATCAAGATGAGCAAAACTGTTTTAGACATTCATGAGAAGGAAATGGAGTTAAAAATCGAATCAGATGACCAAGCAAAGCAAACAATCAAGATCCTTTTAGATGCAATGGTGTCGATGAGTAGAAAGATGCCTCCGTCTTCAGGTACAACACAACAGGAACAAGAGCAGAGCAACACCAGCAAGACCTCCAGGAGGCACAGATTTGTGAATTGTGCGAGATGGCATGGAAGTCCGCTGAAAGCAGATTTGCAACAATCATAGTACAGCTGCAACGACAAGTAGCTGACCAACAAGAACAACAACAACACCAACAAACTGATGACAACACTGTAGAAGCTCCAATTAATCTCGCAAAATTTCAAGACATTGAAATTGACAAAGCACAGGGACTGGAGCAATTGAGCCAGACAAATGATGAGGCTTCTATTGCAGTGGGGAAATCTGTGCCTACTTCAAAAGAAGTGGTGGTTGATGAACCACAAACTCAACTACAAGGGGCACAGGGACTGGATCAATTGAGCCAGACAAATGATGGGAATTCTCTTCTAGTGCGGAAATCCGTGCCTACTTCAAAAGAAGTGTTGGTTGATGAACAACAAACTCAACCACAAGGTGATGAAACAAATACTTGTCTGATGTGATTGTACTTGTTATCCAACCCCTTTTTATCCCTTTAGATGGTTATGCATTGTGTTCCTGTTGATTATCCATCTTATTTGAACTGATTATCCACTTCATTTGAACTGGTTATCCAATCTGTCTAATTTGTACTGCTTATCCAATCCCCTTTTTATCCCTTTAGATTGTTTTGCATTGTGTTCCTGCTGATTATCCATCCTATTTGAACTGATTATCCACTTCATTTGAACTGGTTATCCAATCTGTCTAATTTGTACTTATCCAATGCTTTTTTATCCCTTTAGATGGTTATGCATTGTGTTCCTGCTGATTATCCATTCTATTTGAACTGATTATCCACTTCCTTTGAACTGGTTATCCAATGTGTCTAATATATATGTACCTTCGTACTGATTATCCAACATTCCAACTTTGTACTGCAGAACATGCAACGAATGTCTGCACGACAGAAAAGAAGAGATCCCATCAAGATTCCACCGGCCGGGATTCAGGTGTGAAATCCACCTATACCAAAAGGTCGAGAAGCACTGGTACTAGGAAAAGGAAAGCATTGAAAGACGCAACTATCCCAAGCTTTAACCTGGGTATCTTCTCCAGTCAGGAAGATAGTTACGAGACAACCCAGGAGAAGAACACTCAGGAAGATGTCACAGTAAGGGTTGATCTGGATAAAGATGTGAATGAGACTATAGAAGCAGAAGAATATCCAGTACCATCTGCTCTCGACGAAACAAAGAATCCCAGTCCTTCCATCGATGAAATTATAATAAGGACCAGTGCACCAGCGTCCGAATCGTCGAGTGATACAGAAAAACTAGAGATCATTGCGGCTGTTGCAGAACAAGTTGAGAAAAACTCAGAGGTGGTTGAAGCAGTCCCTTTAAGCATAATTCCACCCGATTGGAATGTTGCTTCTACCACGGGTGGTCTACTCATGCTGGACAAAGATAGTGGAAAACTAAGTTTGATGAAGGGTTAACAAAGATAGTGGAAAACTAAGTTTGATCCACTGTGAATGCTCACAACAAAATAGAAAGACGAATTTACATACTAACTCTCTTTTGTTTTGTCCTAGGATCCTCAATCAAAAACCTAGGAGGAGAAATCCACCAAGAATCCACCGGTTGCCCGAACGGTTCAGGTCGCCGTTCATGCTGCAGAAGAAAAACAAGAAAAAATTTCATACAGTTGACAGAGGAGAAGAAGAAAATAACCGAAGAAGAAGCCCTGTTGATAGACTTCGCTCTCTTGCAGAGACAAGAAGAAATAGTTAAATCATGGTAAAAGCCACCATCCTTACCCGTGCGATAAAAAACTTACCAGTTTTTCAACTATTTGTCTATTTGACTACTTTTTCTATGCAGGAATTTCTTGTTTGAATTTGGAAAAATTGTTTGGGCAGACAGGACAGCATTCTATTCCATGAGGGAAGGCACATGGATAGAAAACAGCATCATAGATGCTTGGGCTGTCATCCTAAACAAAGAAGAAGCTAAAAGTGACTCCCCAAGTCGGATATTCTTTGGTGTTTCCGTATTTGTAAGTCAACTAAACCATTATTGTTTATCCTCTCCTGGTAAAATACTTGTCACATGTCTGCAAGTTGTTTATCAAAAGGCTTTCCACTAGTTATCCAGCCATAATTGCTGGTTATCCACATTCTCTAAACTAGTTATCCAGCCATAACGGGTGGTTATTCACATTCTGTAAACTAGTTATCCAGCCATAATTGCTGGTTATCCACATTCTGTAAACTAGTTATCCATGCCTTTTTTTTAGTTGTGCTTCTATGCGGCTGCTTGTCCATACATTATTTTGCTGGTTATCCATCATTGTTGTATAACTAACCTCCTATAAATAATCATCAGGAAGCTCATGCATGACCACTAACACTTATTGTCCAGTTTGTTACTAATGCTTGTCCATCAGAGTTCAACTGGTTATCCATTCATTCTTGTTTGTCATCTAGGGTACTTTTGGTTGATCTTGTATGTGCTTGATTCCGATCTTTGTTTTCTACTGCATTTTCCAACCATTGTACTGATCATGTATCATTTTCCAACCATCCCAAACAATAACGCAGGATACAATCAGTCGATACAACCAACTGGGCAGTAACAAAGAAGAACTAGAGTTTACATTCTATGAGAGGTTGGGTCTTGAACTAGAAGAACAAGGACTCAGTGTAGGATCTCTGATAGTGGCAAAAGCTGTAAGCAACATCTTTCACCTCCTTCAGTTTTTCTATAACTGGTTGTTAAATAATTTTCTTATGATTTCCCCTTTCAATGTGAAAAATCAGATCTACTTCCCAGTACACTACCGAGAGCATTACTTCTTGTATGTGTTGCTGGTTCAAGAAAAGAAAGTGCTTGCATTCAACAATCTACATGCAAAAGATCTGGACTACTACAAGCCAACAAAAGATCTACTTGTGAGTGAAAAAAAGATACAAAATGATTGTCATACTTTAAGAATTATCCATTGCATTTTGCTGATCCTTGGATTTTATGGCATCACAGTTTCGGTTCTTCCAAAGCTACGTTGCATGCGTGTTTCCACGTATAGAACTGGTCAGTGCTTAGTACACCTTCACAGAGGTTACGCTACCATCGCACAATGACAAAAACCCGAATGCGGAAGATTGTGGAATATTCACAACGCACCACATGGAGAAGTATGATGGTGGTGACTACGACGACGGTACTACTTTGGATTTCCACACAGGAAACATCAAAGAGTACCGGTGGAGATACATGTTAAAAATCCTTATGCACCCATCCAACAAAAATAAGGACAAAATCCTCGAAATAATGCACCAGTTCTACACAAATACTGCTGAAGAAGAACCAAAAGAAATTCCAGATCATGTTGATTTGAGCAGCAAATCTTACTACAATGATAGAAAAATTCAGGGATGGGTTAAATAAACTGTCATTATCTTGTCTTGTATAATTGATTGACTGTTGTAGTCCAGATCATTTTGTAATGGTTATCCAGGATCTTTCTACTAGTTATCTAGCTTCAATATTTCTTTATTGATTATCCAATGCTCTGAATTGATTATCCAGGACTTTTGTACTGGTTATCCAGCCAATGTGCAGCAATATCCAACCGTTTGTAGTGGTTATCCATGATCATTGTACCAGTTATCCATCTTGTTAAACCTGATTATCAGAATGTTTTATAGTGATTATCCAGTCAAAAAAAATGCAAGTACAGTCTTTAACCTTATTATACATGAGATTATACTTCTTATCCAAAAACTCAACACTGCTTATGCATATGTAACGAATGTTTTCTAGTGATTATCCAGTCAAAAAAAATGCAAGTAATTCTTTAACCTGATTATCCATGAGATTATACTTGTTATCCAAAACCTCAATACTGCAATTCAAACGGCATATTCATTGGGGGGCTTCGCCCCCCATGATAGACTAAACGACTCCCGCGGCTACCAGAATCGCAGGTCACCAACTTGCCCCGGCTGCGCCGCCCCGCCGAACACGCCAATGTAGCTAAGGTAATCCTTTTTCGTGTGTGTGTAAGGAGAGTGTGTTATTGCGTTAAGAGGGGACACAAATTAATTGTATAAATCCCCCCGTGATAAACTAAACGACCCGGCTGTGCCGGTGCCCGCGGCTGCGCCGCCCACATGCCGAACAAGGCAAATTTCATAAACAGTGTTTAAAAAAATGAATGAGGGGAAGTTTACCAAATGATGGAGAACAAAAAATGAATGAGGGGCAGGCCGTCTGACTTAACTAGCGGACCAAACCCGACCCGGGAACGCAACCCACTTCAGAATCCCGCCCAAATTCTGGAAAACCTGCCCCATTAGTGTGCACGTTTTCCAAACAGCGGCCGGGCAATCATAATAATTATCCCTTAGAATCCTTCGCCCGAAAACGTCATTCAATCATAATTGAGTGTGTTGGATAATGTACCATTCCTTCAACCATTCACCTGCTCTCTCCCTTTTTATGGGTATAAAATTCACTTTGTTTTTATTCTTTATGAAAAAATGCTGGTTATCCATAGTGGTTATCCACAGTAAAATTCACTTTGTTTTTATTCTTTGCTCATTATCCAATCCTCTGAATTAATTATCCAGAACTTTTGTATTGGTTATCCAAGAATTTTGTACTGGTTATCCAGCCGGTTATGTAACTCATTTAAGGATAATCAACACTGGTTATCCACTTCGTCCATACTAGTTATCCATAGTGTGGAACATATTACTGTGTATAACTGAAAACCACACGTTCTGTAATTAAATAGAATTTAAAAGATTGAGGGAGTATAAATAAAAAAAGAAAACTGAAAATGCTCATGTTTGTGCAGAGTACATCCAGCATGATCTAATGGGTAGTTACAGAGCCACACGTTTTTACATGCAATGGATTGAATAAGGAGGATCAGTTACATAACTGTCATTAAATGAGTTTCTTGATCTGCACCTGGGGCTAAAACTCCTTCATCTGCACATACACCAGAACGCCTGATTTGAGCATCAAAACATCCGACAGCCAGAAAAAAATGAAAAACGAAAAAATTTCCTCAAATTCCACCACCAAACAAATGTCCCCCAGCTATCATGAATATATCCATCACGATATGCTTGATAATATGTTCATTAATCTGTCATTGGAAAAGATTGGACAGTTCTGTCGTGTCAGCAAAGCTTGGGAGGAAATGACGAAAAGACAGGAATTTGTTCTTCAAAAACGTGAGATGAGCTACCCTGCAAGTGAAAACAACATCCTTGTTTTCACTCAAACAAGCCAAGAAGATCACCTGTTGCAAGACAAACTAATCGCCACCAACATAAAAGTGCAAATGGATAACCCATGCAACCACATACGATTTCAAGAAGAGATGTCGATGGGTGACGACGGCATCCATAAAATCATGCCTATCACCACAGATTTGATCTGTCTGCAAACCAGCTCTCAAATCAAATTCTTGAACCCAAAGACTACACAACTTGCAACAGTTGAATGGCCATATGATGTCCCTCTCAGCAATTGTGAAACAGCATTTGGGTACGTATCATCCTCAAAAACTTACGTTTTCATGGCCCTTATTGTCAATGGAAAAAACATGCAAGGCTGCATTTTTTCTTTTCAAAGTTGTTCAAGTATTCATAGAGGGGAATGGAAAACACTTTGCAATGTCCTCGCCTTGTATCTGATAGAACCTGGTTTGATAGATTCGTGTACTGGCATGTAGACAAACTATCCTCTGAAATAGCAACACCTCAAGAGTTGTTGGTTGTGTTTGACTACCACACTCAACAATTCCAAATCATAAACTGCCCTCCATCTCCAACCTTCTTTAACCCCACTTATCCTTCTCATATGAATCTCCAAGTGAAAATATTGGACTTCCAGGGGACTATGTGTGTAATAGATGAGTACGAGATTACTCAGAATCATCACTGTGAGATGTGGGCATGGGATCCAGATACTTCCTCATGGGATTGCGTATTTGAGACCCATGAATTCCCAAATGTGAACACACACGTTCCACACGGATTACATTTCCGTCATGATTGGCTTTATCCAGTGTTCTTAAGCCACAAATCATCTCCAGCGGGACAGTTCATTGTCAAAGGATACGATAATCGTCATTTGTTGTTGTATAGTGTTCCTACCAGGAAAATCACACACTCAAGTATATCGCCGGATCTAGAAACCAGTTTCATCATTAGAGCATGTTACTTCTGGGAAACATTAACACACTTTTAGGGCTTTGTACTGGTTATCTAATGATATTACTGGTTATCCCAGGACTTTGTACTAATTATCCAGGTTATCTATGTTGGTTATCCAATGTATTTTGGTTGTCCAAATATTTCTGTAAATTCCCAGACAACAAAAACTGAGTGTCCCAATTTCTTGGTCTTTCTATTTCTTTATTAAACTGCTTATCCTATGATATTATCTTGCTTATCCAGGACTTTCGTACTGGTTATCCAGCCAATGTGCAGCAATATCCAACCGTTTGTAATGGTTATCCATGATCATTGTACCAGTTATCCATCTTGTTAAACCTGATTATCCGAATGTTTTATAGTGATTATCCAGTCAAAAAAAATACAAGTACAGTCTTTAACCTGATTATCCATGAGATTATACTTGTTATCTGTGTTCAACGTGTTCATGTGTTTTTTTGTAATATCTATATGCATTTAAAGTTGCATATCCGGTAAAGGCGAGTTAGATATCAAGTACAAACGAAATGAATATCCACTACAAACAAAATGGATATCCAGTACAAACAAGTTCGATAGGCATACAAACCAAATGGGTGGATATCCAGTACAAACAACTTGGATAACCAGTTCAAACAGGTTGGATAATCACCATGAACACAACGGATAACCAATTTAAAATAACCACTTGGATAACCAGTACAAACAAAATGGATAACCAGTTAAAACTGGTTGTATAATACTGCAATTTAAAATAAATAATACTTTTTAAATAAAAATCTTTACGCCATCAATACTATTCATTTCAACATCAAGTTAAAATACTAATAAAACATCTTGTTGAAGAAACGCTGCGCTCCAACCTCCCTGGCAGCTTCCCTTCGGTTAGGAAATGAGAACCCACCAAAGTTTTCATTCATGAATGTCATGTTTTCATGAGAAGGATTCACAGTAGCGGAAGTGCTTTCGCCTTGAAACTCCTCGCTAGCTCCCTTGGGAATTGGAAATGAGAATCCACCGGAATTTTGGTTGATGAACGGCATGCTTTGATCAGAAGCATTCACAGAAGTGGAAGCCCCTGCTCATGAAAAATGCTGGGCAGCTACGCTTGGATTAGCAAATGAGAATCCACCGGAATTTACTTTCAAAGATGGCACGCTTTGATGGGAAGCATTCACAGCAGCAAAACTTCCTGAGCCTGTAAAATCTTGAGCAGCTCCCTTTGGATAAGGAAATGGCATGCTTTGATAATGCAGGTCTGATGCAACTGAAGCTCTTGTTCGGTCTGCAGCAATTCTTGCATTTGTTTTCCTGCTTCTGACTTTGTTACATGCCTTCTCAACAATGCTTTTAGGACGTTCATTCCTGGGACCAAACTTCTTCCTCTTTACAGCCGAATTCTTTATAACACCATCATTGTCTACAGACTCATCATTATTATTTGAACCAATGAAACTGCCGAGTTCTTCTTTAAGCCTGTCAACAGCCTCGTCACAACATTTCTTTGCATCTTTGTTATATTCACTTGCATACACCAAGTCTGAAAATCGTCTCATAATTAGTGCCTTCCAAAGCAATAGCCCAGCAGCTTTTCCATCTCCCTCATTAGCTATGCTTGACCTGGCACCATAATCTTTTGTCCATCTCATACATATATAATCTTTAGGAAACTCATCAACAGAGGTTACGTGACAGATTCGAAGAATGTGGCAACAAAGCATGCCCGCCTCAGAGTAGTACCTGCACGTGCATGAGAATCTCTGTAACCTAGTGTCATGTACAACCACATGCTTAAAGTGCTCTATCCCAAACCGCCAAACATGGTATGTCACAATATTTCCATCATTTGAGACCTCTAACTGCTCCTGCCTGCACAACATCCCATCTTTGTGCAACTGCTGAACCTCCCGGAATACTTCAACTGTGTACACTCTACGAATGCTCTCCAGGAAAGGGTCACCGGGAAGATATGAATCGATGTTTCCCTGGCTACAACGTAGATCTTCACCCCTCACAGCTACCCGCCAACAGTGTACAACATCAGAGAAACTTTCATGAAAATCACAAAGCGATGATGTGGCCTTCATTTTACGACAAATTGCATTATTTGTTGACTCACTCCTCTGTGAAGACAAGGTACCACCAGAAAAAAAATCTTTGCTAAATGCAGGGCACCACATATGCCTCACATCATAAATACCATTGAGCCATTTGTCATCATGACAATCATACTCATCCAATAATCTGTGCACAACAATATAAAACACATGCATAAAAAGAAAAATAGTTAGATTATCCATATAGTTATCCAGCCAAGAAAGCCTTTCTACTAGTTATCCAGCCATAAAGGGTGGTTATCCAGAAATAATTGCTGGTTATCCACAATGTATAAACTAGTTATCCAGAATGGCTGAAAACTAGTTATCCAGCCATAGTCGCTGGTTATCCAGAATCTGTAAACTAGTCATCCGATCATTATGGGTGGTTATCCACAATCTGTAAACTAGTTATCCATGCCTTTTTTTAGTTGTGCTTCTATAACGTACCTACCACACAACGTACCTACCTATAAGTAATCATCAGGAAGATCATGCATGATCACTAACAAACACATACCCACACAACAACAAAAAATAAGAGACACTCTTAATCATGGAAAAGATCAAAATAATAATAAAAATATTGTCAAACTGACCTCCTCCATAATACCTCGAACTCGATTTCTGTTGAAGTGTATTTCATCAGATAATTAAAGTTCTTAACAAAATCTGGCTTGTTTCTTAAATGACCAATTCGCTTTCTTGAATTTTCACCTATATGCCATACACAGAGACGATGCCGAGAACTTGGAAAACATGTCCGAATACTTGCAGCAATGGAAGGTGCTTGATCTGTCATTATGGTTTGTGGCTGTTTATCTCCCATTGATTTCAAAAACTGCTTGAACAACAAATCAAAAGAGGGTTCTTTCTCGTTTAACACAAAACCACAACCAAACACGACATTCTTGTTATGATTATCCATACCCTTAAACGAAGCACATATCATCCCATATCTGTTTGTTCGATACGTTGTATCAAACACAAGCAAGTCACCAAACAAATTATAATCCTTTCACATTCTGCCATCCCTCCAGAAGAAAATACACAGCCTACCCTGCTCATCACACTCAAAATCAAAGAAGAAATCTTCTTCAGTTTCCTTCCTGTCCCAAAAAATCTTCATGAGCTGATTACAATCGCCACCTTCAAATCCAACACCAGGATGCTCATAATTGTAGGCATCTCTCAAAGTATACTTCATGTTCGGACTTCCCCGTGTAATTTCGCCACAAACTTAAATGCATCAACCAAAGGGATGTCACTCCTTGTCATGTCTCTGATTATCTTCATATCATTTTCATCTACTTCACGTTGAGATCGAAGAAGTCCAATCATTTCATTCGGCATAAGATCATGATTGTGATCAACCAGATGCTTTGTACAGGTCCACAAGCCATCTTTGTCAACAGTAAAATAGATATAAGCTGGACACCCACACCGAAAATTAATCCTCTCATGGCACACATCACCATTTCCACTGGATCTCTTGTATCCTTCGCGGTTACAACAGAACTTCTTCATCCTAACTTTATCAGTCTTACCTCTAAACTTCTGTTTTTCCACTCTCACACTAAAACCAATCAATCGGGCATGATCATTATACAAATCATAAGCTTCTTTCTCACTTCTTGCAGTCTTGCCAACTAAAGTAAAAATAGCCAAATCATTATTCTTCGTTACAGATGAAATTTCCTTGTGCAAGGCATCTTCCTCCAACATCACATTATCAACTTCCAATTCATTGCCGCTATTATCTTCTCCACATTCTGAGAAAAACAAAAGAGATGGGGATAACCATTACCATGCAGTCGGATAATCAGTATTAAAACAATGGATAAACAAATCAGAAAAAAAATTTAAACACCTATAAGCAAGTTAGAAAACCTACCCTTCAGAGCAGATGTAACTTCCATGCACAAAGCATCATCCAGCATCACATCATCCCCCAACTCATTGATATGCTCTTTTACAAAAAATGAGACAAACAGAAAAACAAAAAATTTTAAAAAAAATCTTTGATACACCAATGATATATAAACAACTCAAAAATGTTGGATATCCATTACAAATCAGTTGGATATCCAGCAAATAAAATTTGGATACGCATGTAAATCAGTTGGATAACCAGTAGACATAAGCTGGATATCAAGCACAAACAAAGTGGATATCCAGTTCAAACATTTTGGATATCCAATACAGCATAACTGCTTATCCACTTCATACAACATTAACAAAAACAGAACTGTGAAAAACTAGATTGATTATTCTCTCACAAACAGTACACTCCGAACTGTGAAAAAACACCAATTCAATATAAACAACTCAAAAATGTTGGATATCCATCAAATAAAATTTGGATACGCATGTGTATCGGTTGGATAACCAAGACACATAAGTGGATATCCAAGCACAAACAAAGTGGATATCCAAGAAAAACATTTTGGATATCCAACACAAGATAACCGCTTATCCACTTCATATTAACAAAAATAGAACCGTGAAAAAACTTGATTGATTACGATTCCAAATGATCTACAATGTAACCGTGACCTTGCGTTGATTTATCGGCACAGTAAGGTTGTTCGATGGATTTTCTACCACTACATTCCGCATTCATCAAGACGGAATCATCAACGACATAACTCATCACTCGATCTGAACTAAGCATATTGTCGATCCAATCACCGTTTCGCCACTCTGGTGGAATCGGAGCCTTTCCTCGATCGCTGAACGCCGTCGCCGTCTCAACGACTCGATCGCCGCCGGCCGTGTCCACCTCAACGCCACGATCGCCGACTCCCATTGCCGCCTCAACGCCTCGATCGTCGCCGGCCATCTCCCATCAATAATACTCTATCACAAAGTTTTACAAATTTGAATGATTTCGGTTATTTATATAACCCCGCGTTTAAAAAAAAAAGAAAAAAGAAAAAGAAAGCTGAATTATAATGGCGGACTAACGCTATTGTAAGAGAGTGAGGTACACACGCATAGGGGGACACCGTACCTCCAGGTGTACCAGATAATTTGCCCCTCTCGAGACTCTCCGCCAAACAAAAAAAAAAACAAAAAAAAAAACCCTCTCGAGAAAAAATATATTGTTAGCAACTGAAAGAAAAAATAGAAAAGATCTTACTGCAACCAGAGCAAATTTTGATATTAATTTAGTTTGGAAGATACATATAGACATGATGATTCACAGAACTAAGTACGAAACAAACAACAAAAGAAAGAGAAGAAAACCACAAACCGCCTACAAATGTACAGGTCCTAAAACAATGTCATATAGTTCGCCTCCAAATCCTAAAAGGGATCTCTCTGTTCCCTTTATACAACCAACATATGGGAACATGAAACCTGAAGTTTTTCAAGAGACATGGCCTAGTACAACAAATTTCCACCGCATACAGAATAAAAGAAGAGCCAAGAATGAATTGCCGCCCAAGCTTCAGAAAGCCCGAGTGATGCAAGTAACAGGGTTTTGCTACCCCAGTAGATCACGGTATGGAGAGTCCCTCTCCTCCATCAGGAACTATTTCTGCATTGCTGTCATTTTGTGGGCAATGGTTGGGTGCAGATGAAGATGAGATGGATAAATTAGAGGGGATACTTCCAAATTGTCGGTCAGATGCGCATCCCTCTCCGCCATTGGGAAAATCACATGCTGGACCTTCTGAGCTATTCTGTCCATCGGAACTGCCGGAGTCAAGTCCAGCAGGGGTACCCTTCTTCATAAATCGTCCACCAGAACCCCTTACCCTTCTGAGGGCATGCTGATGTCGGGACTCATGAAGATAAGGCTGCAAGAATAGACGACAGAATGTCTCGCACATTTAGTTATCAATGAAGACATTTCTTAAGGAATAGAATGAACTCATGATATACTCGAGTCAAGAGGATGCATCAATTATATGAAAACACAAAAAACCAGGGTTCGCTGTGGCTCTGTTCAAGGACCAATTTGATGGGAACAATGGAAAAATTCTCTCATCCGATTTGCAATATCACTGAGTATCAGGCACTGGAGAGAAATTGACGTGTTTGTGTGAAAAGAATCTCGAACACTTCAAAAACCAAGAGCCACAACAAAAAACCAGGATGGCTTGACTATACGAAGTTAAAGATTGGCAAAGAAAAAATAGATAGCAAAGGAAGGGCAATCTATACATTTTCACATAAGAGATAACACCAATTCAAGGACCAATTTGATGGGAACAATGGAAAAATCTTCTCTCATCCGATTTGCAATATCACTGAGTATCAGGCACTGGAGAGAAATTGACGTGTTTGTGTGAAAAGAATCTCGAACACTTCAAAAAACAAGAACCACAACAAAAAACCAGGATGGCTTAACTATACGAAGTTAAAGATTGGCAAAGAAAAAATAGATAGCAAAGGAAGGGCAATCTATACGTTTTCACATAAGAGATAACACCAATTAACCCAAAAACTCAAGCAAACATGCCTCAAATCGCCAGAGTTTGTAAACAGATATCAGATTCACGTACTTTTTATAACCAGGGATAAGGGTAAGGCATTTGGAAAACTAACCTTGCGAACTTTAATCAGTTTCTTTTCAAGCTCAGCCTTGGCTCGTGACTGTCTCCGACGCATAATACCATGGTACTGCTTGGCATTCACAAAGACAGGCTCTTGAGCCATTTCAAGAGGAAGAGGCATCCTCACATGCTGCATGCCCACTAGAGCAGGATGAACCTGAATATTCAAAAAAACAAAACTTGATCCAATAACCAGAGAAAGATGTTGGGGGAATAATGAGAGTAGACACTGCTTTTAAAAATGAGGTGGATGTAAAATAACTAGATGTCAACAGCATGCTCAAGCATGATAGCTCATTTTCCTAACTTGACTTCTTATCAAAGCTTCAAATAACATCTGGGGGACAGAGTTCGCAAAGTATGACAGAGAACATATTTCTAGTAAAAATACCCAACTGTATAAAAGCAGCATTTACGTCATAAGTATATTGAGAAACCTTTCTTTAGCAGTGACTTTTAGCACATTTCTTCAGGAATATGAGATTAATACTCCTTATCGGGCTATTATCTTACCATACATTCCATGGAATGAACGCAGTAAGTATATAGATTTATTCTAACCAAATAACAAGAGAAAAGTATAATTGAAATGTGTTCCCATTTTAATGAAAACATAAACAGCACTTACAAACTCGTTCCCAAAGGCGTCCACAAAATATGGAGATGGAGCACAAGCCTGAACAAAAATAACACAAATAAATTGTCAGTGAAGAGCAGAATTTCAAAAGATCAAAAATTGACCAACAAGCAACATTGCTACAGGTAAATAACGATGTATCTTACAATCGAATGCCCAACTAGTTCAAATTGTGTGGATGGGGAGAAGAATTGAGTACTTTGCGGAGGAACGATAGTCCCATGGAAGCCATCTTCCCCAGGAGTATAGTTTCCATCTATTCACCAAAAGAAAATAGTTAAATAATTCCCTTAGGAAAAATTTCATAATGAATTTCAAGACATTATTCAGAGAAAGTTTTTCACACAACAGTTTCTAACACACACCCTGTACAGAACTAAAGAATAGTCAAATTTTATTTACATAAGCAGTGTCTTTCAAGTTAACCTCCCACCAGGTTATTATAGCCAAGCTTGCAGGTAGCTAAGTTTCCTAATCCCTAGAAACTCCAGTCAACAAATGTTGAAATTAAAGCTCAAATGCAGAGCGTTGTTGCTACTGCAACGACTAACCTTGTTACGACCCAAGAACTAGAAAGAAACTATCAAAAAATATGTATACTGGCATCCTTAAACCTAAAACATCACATGTATTTTGACTGAACATGACAGCAGAATATGATGCATAGAGCAAACTCACATAGCAGGATAAACACTTAGTTGAATTGTTGTAGTTGTTGTCTCTAATCCTTGAGCGTTTGACAAAGTGGCAAGAGAAATAAGAAATGAATGAGATATTAACACATACAAACAATGCTGTGAATCAAATGAGCAGAACATGATGGAGTTTGTAAATAATATGGCGCGAAACCAACTCTTTTAGAAAACTTCACCCAAGCATCACAAAAAAACACTTCCTACAAAGCATATTCAATTCATAGAATCCAATGTAAATTTAACAAACTTTCCAACTATCTTTTGAGGTCCATGTGAACGGCTGAAATGTTACCAGTATTTTGATTTACAGCACTTTGTGATTGTTTGGACATGTCATCATCTTCGTCATTTGTTCTACTGTCAGATTGTGACTGATCATCCATGGATTTCTCCAGAGAGGATGAATCTGAGCCCCTTCCACGCACCATAGCAGGAGAGAAACCCACAGAATCCCACCAAGGATCAGGGCAAACAGAGGAATCCAAAGCCTTTTTCTGGTTGGCTTCGGTTGCAGCAGATTTATTCAACTTTGGATGCATATGTTCAAGTTTTCGCCCAGAACACTGCTTAAGACCAATTTCGAAGATTTCCAGTTAGTAAACAGAAAAAGGCCCAATAGTTTGCCAGTGATAAAGTTTTACCAGATAGAAACAACAGCAACAAAAATAGCCACGGCACCACAAGTTTTACTTCAAACAACAAGATTTCCTTCAAATTTTTAAGATTTGCAAGGGAAATTTTGACCCGCTCCAAAATAAAATAACTCGCATGACATTGTAATTTTGCAATTCAATAGACACATCATTTCCGAGAAATTTAAAAGGTCGGCAACTTTATAATTAGACATCTGCAACAGTGAAGAAATTTTTCTAATTGGATTGGATTTACAAGATGAACCAGCTAAACCCTGAATTGAATGACAGCCTAGTGTTAGGTTGCTGTCCTTCCTGGTAATAGACCAGGGTTCGATTCCCACCAGGGGTTGTAAGGGAGTTTTACCCACATTTAAGTGGGGTCCATTGGGGTGAATTTTAAAAAAAATAAAAACAAAAAAAAGAACCAGCTAAACCCTATCAATTAATTTATCCAAGCTAAATTTGAAAAGCATCATATTTGTATATCTATGGCATATCCAGATCAAAATCAACAAAAAAGTATAAACATTTTCAAAAATTGAGCCAACTAACCAAGATAAATTTTATCGTTTTCCACCATAATATACAAACAAACAACTTCATGTTACTTGGAGTTTTCACATCCATTTCATGGAAGTGGGCACAATTGCAATATCAGAACAATCATTTATCTGACGCCATACATCCTTTCCCACCTTCTTACTTATTGTCTGCATGGCAGTATCCAATTCAATGATAATAACTAAACTACAGAGCAATCAGTCATAAAAATAAAGATCAGCACATTTCTATCCTTCTGAATAAATTAACATCATATGTCAAAACCCACAAAACAATTCAACAACAGTTTCCAAACCACCAATTACCTAAAAAAAACAGGCTGTTTGGGACAGGAACTCACGAAATTCGCCAACTTAATTGCCAACAAAATCCAATTCAACTCCAACCCAGATAAAATTGCACTTCCGCATACACATGCAATCAAAGAGTTGTAAAAAACAACAGAAAAAATGAAACATAAAATTGTCAGAATCAAGTACCCGTTAAACGGGGCGAAGCTTCAAAGGCATAGAAACAGAGATCCTTGAGACCCTTTTGAGAAAAAGCTCTTGCGGTGATCAGTGATGCAGAACAAGGCAAGTCAGTCGGTTGTTTATGTCACTTTTTTGGCTGAATTTCTTATTTCATTGTTTTGAAGAAAAGTCGGTGAAAGTGAAAATGGGGAGCACAGTATCTCTCTCTACTTAACTGTTTCTACTTCCACAGTGGTAATATTATCCAAAAGACCGTTGACTCTCAAAAGGACAATGTTTATTTCATTACGAAAACCTACCCTCAAATTTCTCTCATTTGTAAAAGTAATACCCTCACTTTTGATTGTGTCTTTTTCTGATTTCCAAGTTTCTAAATTTTCACAATATCCACAATTATTTTTTCTCTTATTTTTCAGCACCCTGTGATGTTCATTGTTCAATTCAACCACCGGGTAATGTATATGAAAGTGAGAAGTTGCAAAAGCAATCAAAGCTATAAAAAAAATAGCGCCCCAGGAAGAGGCTCCCATACCATGAAAGTATAAAAACTCTTAACGGATATTGTATTAACATTACGGGTATATATAGTACAATGGTATATATACAATTATAATAATGCCCTAATTATATATACACTACTATATTATTCAAGTTCTTTGTCACTTTGATTATCTTATTCATTCTTCAGTTTAAGATTGAGAATTTTAGACTCGTTGCGTCATCAGTTGTACGAAACCAGCATTTGTCACCCTCATTTAGTGTCTCAATTTGACAATGGACTCGCAGTTACAATCCCATCTTACTATTCCATTCGACGCCTCTTTATCTTTTATAATAATAATTTTTTATTTGCATTGTCATTTTAACTATCATTATAATTTTGAGGAAGGCTAAGAAAATATGTGATATCTTTAAAACTATACAAAATTATACTGATACGTATTTGAGGACATGTGAAATGGAGTATCTGAGATAGGAAATTGGAATGTGTACGTGAATTTGGTTGCAAGCTTACAATTAAGTCTAACATATAAATATACTTAAAGATGTTAAACTATATATTCTGTATTTTCAGCTAGTTCATAACAAGTTATTAGGTTAATTCCACTCTTATATCTATCTACTTTTAATGATATTATTAATGACTACTACTTATTTTTTATTTTAATTTTAAAATTTTTGTAAAATTTCAATACTTTTAATTAGAGGTAAGAAAGATACACTTAAAAATTAAAATTCTAATCATTGTTTTCTTAATAGTGTGCAAATAAAAGTAAACAAAGGTAGCATATCTTGTGGAATCAGGTCTAACAAAATGCACTTTCAAAAAATAGCATCGTTTTTTTCCCAATGAAACATGAATTTTGTAATTTTGAAAACATTTTGGGTATGGTGGAGACATTTTCCAGTTTTTGTGTTTTCTTTTTGAATATGTGAAAGTACAAGTAGCATAAACAAGCACAAAAACCCAATTCATTTTCATTATTAACGGGTTCTTGGGTAGTACCTAAGGAGCTGGGCCATCCTGGATTTGAACTAAAGACTTCAGTTAAAAGATATTACTAATTCTTTTCAACAGTATTCTTTCTTTATGTTTAAGGAGTTAGGACTAATGCAAACGGGCTTAGATGAATCCAGTGGACTTTCAGAAACTGAACTGCTGTTCTGTTTAGTGAGAACTTGGGCCATCCTTGCAGGAAAAACGGGGGAGGAAAATGGTGGGTGATTGGCCCAAATGTTTAATTGACTTGCAGAAATATTGCCTACGGTTGAATTTGATTTTTTAATTTGGAAAAATGTATGTATAGTAATTTTATCCTATAAAATTGAATAGTAGCTCATATAATAGCAGCTTATGCTAAAGCATATGGTTCCGATAGTATATGCTGGTGATCTGCACTGCCTTTTTTGTATAATTTGGAACTGGCTGAATTCCAGCAAAGTTAATGAAAGTATTTGTTATTTCAACCACAATAAAAAAAAAGAAAAAGAAAAAGAAATGAAGTTAATTATTTTGTATTATTATATTTTCATGTTATACTTCACTCTATAGTTTCCCCATCTCAATCATTACTCTTTACTTTAAGAAAAATAAATCTACATATATGAAAGTGTTGGTACTTTTCCCACACGTATTTTATTTTGGTTAGATGACGTGACTTTTAACTCTCCTCAACTTTCTTTCAGCTTTATGGATCTTTCGATCGTTAGTTACGAATTAAAAACTAGGTGCTTGCCCGGCCGTGCCCAATCCATTTACAACATTATATTTTAAAATCAAATTTACAAATGGTAAACGTGTTTTTCAACTTTAACTTAACTTGTGATGTTTAAAATTTTAAAAATAATAAAAAAATCATTTATTTATATCATTAATCATTTATTTAATAAAAATAATCTTATTCTATTAATTAATTGATTGATGATAAGTAAGGACAAGAAAAGTTAACACAATTAAAGATTGTAGAAATTAATTTTTTTCACAAAACTACGTAGTTTTTATTGGGCAGGAAATGGATGCATGAATACGCGACACGTCAGCCTTTTTTTCTCTTAGACTATTGTTTTAATAGAATATTAGAATATAGATTCAATGCTGCTTCTTCAAACTACGTTGGTTCACTTGAATATGCCAGCAAAACTTTTTCCTCTTCCTTATATTGTATTAAAATCCTTAATCTAAAATCACTTCATTCTACTATATCAAAATTTCCAAGAAAACTCTTTAATTTGCTCTCATTCCCCTTTCGTTTATTTCCAAGATTTGTACTGCGTTTGCCAAAAACAAAAAGAAAAAAGTTTAGGTTCGCATCTAGTTTATCCCTTCTTTAATTTGTTCTTTCTTCCACTTTGTTTGTTTGCTAGATTTGCTTTGCGTTTGTTAGGAAAAAAACAAAATAAAAAACAAAAAATCCTCAAGCTTCTCTATCAAATGCCCTCTGTTAATCTGTTTATTTGAAAAAGGATGGCAACAGATAGTACTTTTGTTCCAAGAAAAATTGGCCAAAATAGGCGAAAATAGGTTGGCAACAGATAGTACTTTCTTCATTGATTAATTTCCTAAAGTTTGAACGGCAGCGAATTATTAAAGTTTGAATCTTTCAAAGCATTGTATTTTTGTTTATGTCTTCGATATGCATATTAGTTGTTTGATTCTTGGTATCAAAGGAAATTGAGTGTGGTTTTCACATTTTCCTGCCACACGCACTTTCTATTGGGTTTTATAAGGTGTTTGGAAATTCAATCATCTGGTTAGAGATGTCTATTTACACAAGTTCACTAGTTAGCAGGTACTTCCTTACTTCTTCACTTCTATTTGTTATATTTTTGTATTTTCTATAAGTTTATTTGCTGAAGAGGTATTTATTTTTACAGTGTGTTGACATATCATTTTAACCTCTATTTCTTGTTGTAATTTTGTGTTTATTTACTTATAAAACATTGTTAAGCATATTCTAAATAATGCCAAGAGAAAGAAAATACGCTTCATTTCAAGAACGTACATGTGTAAGAAATAATCAGCGCACTGAACGTAGGCATAAGGAAGTGACTGTAGGCCAAATTGATAGTGATCCTTTAAAATGCATTGAAAATACTCCTAATCTGTTACCTGATGTAGCGGGATGTAAATTTTGTGGTGCAAAGTGTTTTTGTTCTGAAAGACTAGGTTTTTGTGGTTCATCTAGAGAAGTAGAATTACGAGAAATAATGATACCTTTAGAATTAATGAAATTGTATACTGGCACTTCCGTAGAATGTAAACATTTCCAAGCTTGCATTCGAAGTTATGACAATATGTTTTCATTTACGTCGTTAGGTGTCCATTATGATAAATCACTGGCTAGAAGGGATGAAGGAATTATAATTTTCGTGAGCAGGGTCAACTTTACCATTTTATGGATGAGTTGATATCATCACATAGTCAAGGAGCAAAAAATCTTCAGCTGCACTTCTAGGACAATGAACATGAGGTTTCAAACAGAGTGCTTGTTAGTTCTAAAATATTTAGAGAAAATATAATCAAGAATTTAATGCATGCGTTAGCTCTAAATTCGTATGCTAAATTTTTTCGGACTCTTACTGATGTTAGAAACTTGAAGGATTCTAAAATTGCTTTGTATGCAAACCCTAAAATTGATAGCAATGTTTTTAATAAACCTACGATGTCACAAGTTGCTACCATATGGTCTGAGTCTAACAATGAAGTACAAATCATCGGTCAACAAATTGAGATTTACCTTGAAAACAGTGATAGACCTACAACATCTTCAACAAAAAAAAAAAAGAAGGAAAAATCCCAAATTGTTAAACACTATTTCAGTTTTTATGAACCATTAAAATATCCCCTTATATTTTATAAACAGAGATCCTGGTTGGTATCAAGGAATTAGGAGGATCAATGTAGATGGAAAAGACAAGGTTTCTGAGGGAACATGTGAAAATGAAGTTCTTCATAATATTGAAATCTATGTTGATGCAGAGGAGTTTTTGCACACTGAAAATTAAGGTGATATTGTCATAAAATTACCTATTTTTTAACTGGTCATTAATTGGGTGCACTAAAAAATTAAATTCTTAATGTAGGGGCTAAAAAGAAACAGAAAGCAAGAAGAGAGGTGTCATGTTGTGAGTATTATTGCTATAAATTACAAATCAGAGATAATGACAAGTCGTTCTCATTACATGTTGGTAGACTTTTGCAGCAGTGTGGTATAGATATGTAATAAAAATTGAAACATTAAGGTTACACATTTACAATATCGAGGAAATGCCGAATCATTTAAGAAATGATATATATCGTGGTATAAAAGATAGTATAGCACAAGGGTGCCAAACAGGTGCGATACTGGCAAACGATTAATATTACATATATTATTTATCGGAGGACCTAAAGGTATGCGTAAAAGTTATATAGATGCCTTAACTTTAGTGCAATATTATGAAAAACCAATTATTTTCTTAACAATGCCGGCAAATTCGAGCTGGCCAGAAATAAAGATTTTTGTTTACAATTAGATAAAACTTATAATAGACCTAATATTGTTAGAGTGTTTACCATGAAGGTAGATGTTTTAAAAAAAGAACTTTTTCATAGAAATACTTTTGGCAACATTGTGCCTTATACTTATGTGAATGAATTTCAGAAACAGGGTCTTCCCCATACTCATTTTTTACTCATTTTTTATAAAGATTCAAAAAATGTATTCTCGTAAAACTTTTGATAGGAATGTTTGTGTTGAGTAACCTCAATCTCAGTGTAATACTTTAATGAGATTCATCCTACTGTAATAACTATACCAATTTACTTGGAAAATGAACAACCTGTTACTTTTCCGACTAATCAATCCTTACAAAGCGTCATAAGAAATCTGGGTATGTAGAAAACTAGGTTAACACAGTTCTTTTACATGAATAAATGCAATGAACATGCACATCCAAAAAAAAAAATTGTTTGTATGTTAAATTTCCTGAGCACTTTACTTGGTATCATAATTCAAAAGAGGCGCCACCATGTAAGCAACAACAATGGGAAGGAAATTGGAAGATTTGTTAGTAAAGTATGTAACTTTTCTTACAGAAGATTTTAAGAAGGAAAATAATTCTAATTCTAACTCAATCAAAACTAAACTTTTAGATAGCCTTTCATATATTCTGTATTCAATGGGAAGGAAATTAAAAGATTTCTTCTCTATAATTAACCAACTGAAAAAAAACTCCAAGAGCACTTTTGCAAAAGAGTTAAGAATTGGGCAAGATGTTATCATTCTTTAAAAATATTTTTTTAGCTATTAATCAACTAAATAAAGCACAAAAGTTTGCATAAAATAGGATCATGCACTTTCTTAACAAGAATATATCTAAAGCTTTCGTTATTGATGGACCTGGTGGTACTGGGAAGTCATTTTTGTATTTCTAGAATAAGATCAAAAAATCATTTTGCACTTGCTACAACTATTTCAGGTGTAACTGCCTTATTACTTCCAGAAGGACGTACCTCACATTCTAGAGTTAGCATCCTGTTAAATGCAAATCATTTCAACACCATGTAATGTTAAAAAACAAAATGTATTAGCATATCTTTTAAATCACAAAAGTAATAATATGGGATGAGACTACAATAGCTAAACATAAGTTTGATGAACTGCTAAGAGATGTAATCAGCTCAAACATAAGTTTGGTGGTAAGATAGTTGTCTTTGGTAGAGACTTTTGCCAAACATTACCAGTTATAGAGGTTGCCACAAAAGAGAAAATTATTGATGCATCTATAATTATGTCACCACTATAGAATCAGTTTGGAAAGCTGGGATTAACTAAAAACATGTGAGTACCCTTTGATCCAAGTTTTTTTAGTATATTTATTAAGAGTAGGACATGGAATTGAAGATACAAATGAGCGGGATGCAATCAGAATATCGTCAAAGGTAATTGTTAATTTTATAGATTACGTAAATTCACTAAATGCATTAGTAGATACGGTATTTCCGCACATAAGGAGTACCAATTTTGATATTTTTTTTTGTTCACGGAAAAAAACTATTTTGACTACAAGAAATGAATTTGTTCGTGAAATCAATGAGACTTTAATTCAAAATTTCCCACGTGAACAAGTTACATATGTAAATTGTGATCAAAGCACATGTATTTTTACAGTACCAAAGAAAGAAGAATTATTTCATTCTTTAACTCCTAGTGGATTGCCACCTCACAAATTGGAATTGAAAAAAATGCACCTATTATTTTACTTAGAAATATCAATCCAACAAAAGATTTGTACAATGAAACACAATTTATTTGCACTGATTTTTCAACAAATGTGATTTATGTTAAAATCCCAATCGATCCATATACTGGAAAACTTTGTGCTTGTTTGGACAATTTGTTTTAGTTTTCGATTTGGATTTGCGAGGAGATTTAAAAGGTAGTTTAGTTTTTTATTTAGAAAGTATTATAGTATAGTGACCATTTATAAAACTAAAATAGTTCGACGACCAAAATGAAGATTTTACAATAGTATAACGACCAAACACAAGACTTTATAATAGTTCAGTGACCAAACGCAACACTTTACAATAGTTTAGTAACCAAACACAATGAAGACTTTACAATAGTTCAATGACCAAAACGAAGACTTTACAATAGTGTAATGACCAAACACAACATTTTAAAAGGTAAATTAAAAAGTTGTTTGGATGTTTTTTTTCATTGGGTTTTGTGTTTAAAAGGTAAATTGAGTGAAAATGGAAAATGAGTTATTGGACAAACAAACACTTTGTTTTCATTCCTTGAATAACATGTGAAGCTCCATTTGAAAGTTTCTCTTCTATTCCTTTTAACAAAAAATAATTTCCTGTACAGATAAGGCGGAATATGTCAAACGTGACTACTATCTATTTGCCTCCATTATAGCCCACTTTTTGACAGTTATAAATATTTTTTGATACATATCTGCTGTTGCCTCGGGTTCTAGCTAGTCAAATTACTGTGGTAGACATGCAAGCAAAAAGGTAGTTTGATCGAGGAAATAAATAAGCAATATCTTTATCACAATATTATGAAAGGGCTGCTTTCACAGTTAGCAGCTATTTTCTCAGTCCAAATGCTACAAATGATGTTGTGACGATCCTCTCAAAGAATTGATGTGGCCACGAATAATGAAAAGTCGTTGAAGGATGAATATTACATTAGTTTGAGGCAATGATGAGCAATCGAGTAGGAAGAAATATTTGTCTTCCAGTATTGCTAAAGATTAATATGAGTTCTTTACTCATATTATCAAAACAACACTTCACATGCAGTGGAATCTACTCACATGTAAATATTTATATTGCTACATAGATAAAAGCTCTCCAATCTCAAATTATTAGATGGCTCTCTATTTTTAAATGACTGCAACTCGTGCGGTTCAACGCTACCCTAGTATTACAAAAAAATAATATGGTGTGGACATATGAAGAGAAATTCTACAGATCTTAAATTACGCACGAGATTGGATTTTAATTTTGTAAAAAAGTACATGTAAGATGGAGGATGCAGTTATAACAAATGTTGGGGGAAAAAGAAAATACTATTACTATTTATACAATCTTAGTATTTATTTTTTATTTTTTTTAACAGAGAAATATAATATTATTGTACTCCTTAGGATTATGCAAGATAATCCATTCCATAAAAAAATTATATCCTAGAAATCAAGCTAAATATCAGCAAAACTACTTTGAACAATAAGGTATTCACAGTATCTACTGATGTGGATGAAATTGTAATAATTATTCCAATATTTCATTTACAAATATAGATTTCGATTATTCATAAGGATAACTATAGCCACAAAAGGAGTAATGTATATAATCAAATGGAGTTCATAATAAAATGAGATAAACGTTGTTGATGAAGCGAAAACACTGGCGCGAATACATATTGCAATTTTTGTATGACACATTCCTAATTATATGGATGTGGCCCAAACCACTAGTGAAGATAAATCATGTCAGAATCCTGAGAAACGACCGGCGTCGGAGGAGGAAACTAACCGTCCTGGAAAAATCAAAGGCGGAAATAAATACTAATCTGGGCAGTGATTTTTCCATTCCAAACCCAGGGCTGAAAACTCCCAAAGTTGAAAAAGATTGTTTCGGATCTATACCAACAAGGTTGTGCGGGAATTGTATGGTATTCAAACCGAATTATCGAACCTACAGGGTAGGAGATGCAAGCATGAGTTCTGTTATGATTACTTTAATAAACATATGGGGCATTTCACATTATATTTTTACTAGATAAATCATTTTTTTCTTTCTTTAAACATATTCCATAATCTATTTCAGTATTTCTACCATGTCAAATCATGGATTATTTCATTTTGATTACCAGAACAATCCATGCTAATTCAATAATTAGAAAAGTTCCAAAAATCAACTCCTAAATAAAAACCATATCCGTTTATGGTAGCCTTGTGTATCTCTTCTGTACATCTAATTAAAGATTTATCTTCAAGGATGTAAACACGACATTTAATCATCACTAAGTATTTGGGATAAAACCTTAACAATAACAATTTAAATTTATGGGTAAAATTCCTAAATTAACATGGCACGAAAAGAGAGGATGTGGCGTTTGACTCTCCTCGGCTTTCTTTCAGCTTCATGGATCTTCCGATCATCGGTTTCAAATTAAAAATTCATGATTACTTCTTCAAACTATGTGGGTTCACATGGATATCCAAGAAAAACTTTTTCCTCTTTTGTTTTTTTAAAAACATTTTCACCCAAGTGCATGCGTTAGCTCTAAATCCTTATGCCAATTTTTTCTGGAGCCCTAATGATTTTAGAAACTTGAAAGATTTTAAAATTGCTCTCTATGCAAACCTTAACGTTAATAGCAATGTTTTTAACAAACCTATAATATCACAAGTTCCATATGGTCCGAGTCTAACAATGAAGTACAAATTATCAGTCAACACATTCAGTGATAGACCTACAACATCTCCAAAAAAAAAAAATGATAAACCTGAGATTATTAAACAATATTTCGGTTGTTATGATCCATCACAATATCCCCTTATATTTCCATACGGAGATATATCGTAGTTAGTATCAAGGAATTAGGAGGATTAATATAGAAGGAAAAAAACAAGGCTTCTAACGGAATATGTGGACTTTCTAGGATCCGGAGTTTTTGAAAGTTATTGAAAGCTATGTTGATGCATAGGAGTTTTTGCAGGCTGAAAATTAAGTTGATGTTGTCATAAATTTACCTTTTTTTAACTGACTGTGTGACGACCCAACTCACCTATCTATCATTATACATCATGTTTAACTACGAGTTGAGTCGTCCGCCGGGCTCTCGCCCAAGGCGCAAAACTTTTATTTACTTTTAATACAAATTCTAAACATCGACTTAACATCCTTACTATTTAACCTATCTCATCTCATATTACAACTATCAATAACATTATCTCTTGAACAAAGACTTGCTTCCCTTGGACTCATCTGCATCGATCCGTTCTAAACCTGGGAGTGGGATAAGGGGATAAAATATGAAAAGGGGGTGAGCGCCGAGCTCAGTGAGGTTCTCACTATACTAGTACGATACTTTTAATAAAACTGTTTTCGTAAAACAATATTCAATATAAAATAATTTCACATAGAATCATTCAACAATCAATTATTTCACATTAAGCAATTAACAATAGGGTGGATACAGGGAAACCTTAGCAAGGGCTGTCAAAGAGCCTACGTCATACAGAGACGGACTCCAGACCAGATTTCAACAATACGATAGCGTCCATTCGGACAACAATTCCATATCAATAACAATCTCTCCTCAACACCCTCGGCCACCGATTGATACTCATGAGCACCACGTCCATCCGGACAACAATAGCCTAGGTAAGCTAACCTGGCGACCAAGCCCGATGCCGGCCCACAATGGTTCGCCTAACAAAGGCAGGGCCCAGGCTCCAAGTGAACAGAGTCCACCGAAGCAACAATCACACATTATTTTACTAACAATCAATCAATCACAACAATAGTTGTCCTGGAGTGATAAAGTACACCACCAGAAGCAACACATTCAAATATTCAATCAAGTAACAAGTTAACAATGACGATCAATCACATAGCGATATCATTTTATCTCAGATATGATAACACTTAGAAGTCACATAGAACACATACCCCGGGGCGATAAAGTACACTTCCGGGCCATCTAACAATATGCATTTAATAATTCAATAACATTTAAAAATATACTCATGTGTGTAGTGACTTTTAAATATATATTCTCATACTCCCAGTTTTTAAAAGAGTGAGAATTACTCATCGATACCAATAAGTAAGTCAATGTCTCTATATGTATACACTGCAAGTAATATCTCAACGTTGCCACATCCACCCTAATTAAGACAAAATTCTTTTTAATACAAGTAACATTCTCCACTTTAACTGCTAAAGAGCTTAATCTTAAAACAATGCTATCTTTATGTTTTTGTTGTAATTGCATTTGACTTGGACTAACATAATATTACACATTACAATATCACTAGCATCACTTAACTCGTAGTTAACAGGTACTAACAACTTGTTTGCTACTTCACTAATTAAATTCCTTCTGGACAAACTAGGGTAACCTTTAAACTAAGAGATACCTTTATGATGTATAATTTATTTTTGCTAGTTGACATATCACCTAACATGCACACTATACTTGATATGTAGGTTCGCTCCGTTAAGCATACAGGACACCTTACACACAGATTTCGCACGAAAAAAATAAAATAAAAAAATTAAATAGTTTCACGATTTGATATGCCTTTTAACTATTATATCTTATGGCAATTTCTCATGAACTCAGAGCCTAGGAAATTATCATTTTAGTTAATTAACAAGGTAGCCTTATAATCATATTTAACCCAACTAGAACCCTAAATGATCAATGACATCCTCTGTTATATTTATTTCTATAGGACTCCAATGAACTAAAGCAACTCAAAGATTTTAAAGACATCTATAGCGACTTACTTTTTGAGAAGCAGAAGATCAACTTGGATGCCTGTCAACTTTTGCTTGTTCTAGCTTATGAACAAACCTTCTTAATTACTCTAGCAAATCCGCTAGCTTTAATACGGTAACGGCTGGCCGGATTTGAGCTATTTCCCTGAGTTCCTTTGATGAACAACTACTTAATTTACATATGTGGTAGACTATTTCCGAAGGTTAGTTTCAATGTAATCAAAAGGCAGGTTTCGAATATTCAAATATAATAATCCTGAGGCCTAGGTGACAAGAGTTAAAATATTGTGAAAACCTTTTGTAGTAGTTGGAGGGTAATGGGAGCGGGATATTGTGGTTTCTGTTTTAGGCTTGAATAAGAAAGAAGAAGGGGTAAAGCGGTGGAGATGGAGATCCTGAAGCCAAATAGACGAAAATTGAATTAGGAAGCTTTAGTTCAATAACTTATAGCCAAGTAAAACGCGTCGGTGGAGGGAATTATTTATTTGCTAACTATTGTTTCTAAACTTAATAGTAAATCGTTTAACTTCAACAGTGGTATTGAGGACAAAAGAAAACTTGGCAGCGTAGCTTTGTTTCCAAGCAAAGAGAGTTTACTCTGTGCCCAAGTCTTAGAAAAAGAAACATATTAGAGTCACTAATCACGATGGTGGTGTTGAAGAGGGAAGGAAGTATGGCCATGTAGTTTTGTCTTAAGCTTCAAGAGATAATACTAAACTAATCAAAGCGGTGGAAACATGGAAAAATGGATCACCTCTCATGTAATTTCAGGTATTGACAAAAAAATGCTACAAGGCCGGACTTGCTTAAGACTAAAGCTAAGTAAATGCGGCGGTGGAATGAGTGTACTGAGGAAAGCTTTCTACCTTGAATAGTCAGCCATTGAATGAAGTAGATGTATGAAATAACTAAATGAAACATGATAGAATCTTTCTATACATTAAATTAGTGTCTTGGAACTTATGAGCAAATAGCACAAATAGAAGCGGTGGAGAGAGGAGTTTAAAGATTACACTAATTAGATTTATCTCATCTAATAATAGCTACCTATTGTTAAGGTAATAGAATGCAATCGAGACATGAAGTATAATTTCTTTCTCATCATGCTAAATACTTTCCCCTCTCAGGGGGTCTGGGAGTAGAAAAATAACTCCGAGAAAATTCTTAGACAATAACCGTTTCGATAACAGGGTTTCCAAGCTTGTCACCCTAGCTATAGAGAATCATATATATACAAAGTGGTCCGCAATGCGCCCCCTTTTTATTAATGTATAAGCTAGACACTAGCTTATTCAAGCTCTAATAATGTTTTATTTTAGCATTGCATTTTATTCTTTACTTTCAATCACTCAAATGATAGTTTTTCTCTTCTTTTTTTTTTCTTTAATATCTTAACAAATAAAAGTAAAATTAGGTAACTCCAATTTAACAGTAACTAATAATATTCAACTTAACACGTCAAAATTTGAAAATATTACAGACTGTTAATTGGGTGCACTAAAAATTAATTTCTTAATGTAAGGGCTAAAAAGAAATGAAAAGAAAGAGCAGAGGTGCCATGTGTTGAGTATTATTGTTATATGTTTTATGTTGATAGACTCTTTCAGTAGTATGTGATATACATACATATATATATATATATATTGAAACATCAAGATTGTTTTTTTGCAAAAATGAAAAAATGCATAACTGTTTAAGAAATAATATATATCGTGGTGTAATAGATGGTATAGCACAAGGGTGTCAAACAGGTGCTGACATTAATAAAAGATTTATTACATGTATTCTTTATCGGAGGACCTAGAGATATGTGTAAAGTTATATAGATGCCTTAACTTTAGTGCAATGTTATGGAAAACCAGATTTTTTTTAATCACGACTGCAAATTCGAGCTGACCAGAAATAACGATTTTTGTTTACAATCAGACGAAACTCAGAATAGACACGATGTTGTTGCTAGAATATTTTTGACGAAGTTAGATGTTTAAAAAAAATAAGTGCTTCATAGAAAGATTTTTTGCAACATTGTGACTTATACTTATGTGATTGAATTTCAGAACCCAGGTCTTCCCCATACTCATTTTTTACTCATTATGGACAAAGATTCAAAAATGTATTCTTCTGAAGTTTTTGATAGGATTGTTTGTGCTGAATTGTTAGTAAAGAAACATATAATGCACGGACCTTGTGGTGATCTTAATCCAACATGTTATTGCATGAAAAATGGCAAAACCTGCAAGTTTAATTATCCGAAAAAATTTTCAGAATGTATGAAATATGGATAACTCTTACCCAATATATAAACGACGAAATAATGGTCTTATGATTGATGTTAGGAATACCTTACTTGATAACCGCTGAGCAGTACCTTATAATCCATATCTATTGGCAAAATTGAACTGTCATATTAATGTTGAAATATGCTCCACTGTCGAAGATATAAAACACATTTATAAATACATGACCGGTGTTTGTACACTGTAAACTCAGATGATGAAATACCAACAGTTGATGAGATTAAGAATTTTCGTAATGGAAGATGGATTTCAGCTCCTGAACGAGTTTGGAGAATTTTTAAATTCGACCTTAGTGAGATTCACCTTGTTGTAACACTGCCCGTAGTATGCCTTCAACTGATTTGTAAGCTACCATTTTGTGAGCTGCCCGTACTATGCCTTCAACTGATTTCTAAGCTACCATTTTGTGAGCTGAAATACTGTTAATCTAGCAGTCCTGCCATTGTGTCTGCTTCAAAGACGGCATTAAGGCTTCCTCTTAATCCAAGTAGAGGTAGTTTTGGGACAAGATGTTTGTAGACACTTCACGTAGTTCTGTATTGATTTACAAGTCAGTAGAGGATTGAAAGTTAATCCATTTACCATTGTAATAGCAATAGAAAATTAGTGACTGGTATTTATTGAAGCTTCGTTTGTTGTTGAAATTTTTTGTGATATTTAAGTTTTATTGTTTATGTAAAACACTAATATTATTATAAACATTAAAATGTTAATAAGTTATCCTGACACTGCACAGTAAAAGAGTTATTAAATACTAGTAAAAAATAGAATTAGCTATCATGACACTTATAAATGTCCTTAAAGTTTATTAAAACTATAGTGACATTGGTATATACCACACTTTTAAGCAATGTCATTAAAAGTTAAAGGCTACTATAGACTATTTATAAAGAGACTATAAAGTGCCTTGTTTGTATATTTTTCTTGTAATGATCCTTACAAAGCGTCATAAGAAAACCAGGTATTAAGAAAACTAAAATAACATAGTTCTTTGACATGAATAAATGCAATGAACATGCAAATCGAAAAAACTGTTTGTATGTTGAATTTCAAGAATACTTTACTTGGTATCAAAATTCAAAAGAATGGTCACCGCATAAGCGGCAACAAGTTGTTGTCAAATTTCAGTTTGTCATCCACATGAAGGTGAAAGATTTTACCGATTATTGTTAATGCATATTAGAATATCAACTTGTTTTACATATTTGAGAACAATAAAAAGGAAAAACTTATAACACATTTAAAGAAGCTGCACAGGCATTAGGCCTAACGGAACATGATAGTACACCTGAAATGTATCTTCAGGAAGCTATTTCATATTTAACGCCAGCTAATCTAAGACAATTGTTTGTCACTCTTCTGTAGCGCTACAATATAAAAGTCCTGAAGAATTATTAGTAAAGTATGAAACTTTTCTCACGGAAAATTTTGATAAGAAAAATAATCTTGATTCTAACTCAATCGAAACTAAACTTTTAGATAGCCTTTCATACATTCTGTATTCAATGGGAATGAAATTGGAAGATGTCATCTCTGTAAATATCCAGCTGCAAAAAAAAACTCCAATGGAACTTTTGCAAAAGAGTTAAGAATTGAGCAAGATATTATCATTCCTGAAAAATATTTTTTAGCTATTAATAAACTAAATAAAGCACTACAATTTCCATATAATAGGATCATGCACTGTGTAAACAAGATAATACCTAAAACTTTCTATATTGATGGACTTGGTGGAACTGGGAAGACATTTGTATAGAGCCATCCTTGCTACAATAAGATCAAAGAATCATATTGCACTTGTTACAACTACTTCAGGTGTAGCAACCTCTGTACTTACAGGAGGACGTACCTCACATTCTAGAGTTAACATCCGGTTAAATGCAGATCATTCAACACCATGTAATGTTAAAAAACAAAGTGTATTAGTATATCATTTGAAAATCTCAAAAGTAATGATATGGGATGAAATTACAATGGCTAAACGTGTCATTATTGAGAAGTATGAAATGTTAATAGATGTAATGAGCTCGAACATAATTCCTGGTGGTAAGATAGTTGTCTTCGGTAGAGACTTTTGCCAAACATTAATTACCAGTTATAGAGGGTGCCACAAAAGAGGAAATTACTAATGCATCTATCATTATATCACCACTATGGAATTAGTTTGAAAAACTGAGATTAACTGAAAACATGCGAGCTTTTGAACCAAGGTTTTTAGCATATTTATTAAAAGTTGGCGAAGGAATTGACGATACCAATGAACCTAATGAAATCAGAATACTGCCAAATGTAACTGTTAACTTTACAGATGATGTTAATTCACTAAATGCATTAGTAGATACGATTTTCTACACATACGGAGTACTGATTTTGATATTTCTTTGTTCACAGAAAGAGCAATTTTGAGTACAAAAAAGGAATTTGTTCAAGAAATCAATGAGACTTTAATTCAAAATTTCCCAGGTGAACAAGTTACATACTTAAGTTGTGATCAAAGCACATGTATTTATACAGTACCAGATCAAGAAGAATTATTTCAATCTTTAACTCCTAAAGGATTGCCACCTCACAAATTTGTATTGAAAAAAACGTACCTATTATTTCACTTAGAAATATCAATCTAACAAAGGGTTGCAATGGAACATGTCTCATTTGCATTGATTTTTAACCAAATGTTATTTATGCTAAACTCTCAGTCGGTTCATATACTGGAAAACTTATTTTCATTCTTTGAATAACATCCAAAGCTCCACTTGAAAGTTTCTCTTCTATTCCTTTTAAAACAAAACAATTTCCAATACGTTTATATTTTGCAATGACAATGAACAAAGCACAAGGACAAACTTTAGATTATGTTGAGGTATACCTAAAAGAATCAGTATTTTCACATGGTAAACTCTATGTTGCCTTATCCAGAGCAAAAACTATGGCTCAGTTGAAAGTCCTAATTAGACCCAGTATTTACAAAGCACAAGGAAAAACTTTATATAATGTTGGGGTTTACCTAAAAGAACCAGTATTTTCACATGGTCAACTCTATGTTGACTTAACCAGAGAAAAAAGTATGCTCAGTTGAAAGTCCTAATTAGACCATCAACGCCACTTATACAGAGCACTGATTGTACTAAGAACATAGTTTATGATGAGATTTTGGTAGTGGCGAATTCTGATTATGTATGAGAAAGAACTTTTCACTGAAAATTTTCGCAAGCATCATTTGCAAATGTGAACATTTAATTAGGTAATAAATTCTACTGTAACTGTTAGCCTTTTGTATGTTTTTTGTATCTTAAAACAGGTTGCCTGTTAAGTTATTGTCTAAGGACGTGAATTAGGAACTTACTATTATAGATTCATCCTCTTATTCTGGCAGAAATTCTTTGGACTTGAATTTAGTGAGGCAATTTCAGAAATTCTGGATGAAAGCAAACTCTTGTTAAATAAAACTTCTAGAAGATCTTCTATAAACCATTAGAGGACCAAAATAATACTTCCGAAAAGTTAAAGGGAATGAGGATATTGATAGATTGTTATCTGTTGAAGCATGTGCAAGAGATCTTACTATAGCTGCTAAAACTATTGCATCTAGAGAGTCTCATATGTACAATGGGAGTATGAATTTTCTTCTTGTCTTTTGCTCTAAACAAGCTTCTCCGTTTGAATATGTTTCCCATTCATGTTCTTATTGTCTTATCCACAGTTTCTGAAGCTGGGAATATCATAGTACCACATCACAAAAGAAGTTGTTGACTTTAAACCTTAGGAGAAACTAGAGATGCTTGATTCTGAACTAGATTCTTTAAAATGAGCAATGAATTCTAGCTCAACTTATTCTTGTATGATGCCACCGAAGAAGTTCAATTTAACAGGAAGTGTTTTTTTTCCAAGGAATTCTATTTAGTGTTGTATTTATGTAATATTCCCGATATCTTCCTATTTTTCTCCCCATCTATCACTATTTGCCACAATGTACATGGCACTATTTGTATAGACATCATCATATTCCTTGGATTACATTTATGGATACGATGAAAACCTTCATGAAAAATATTTGTGTGTCAATCGAAGGGAGTACGCTAGCAAAACTATAGCCTCAGATGGTTGATCCTTAGAAATCAAGCTGACACTTTCTGCCTATCTTGCTTGTACACTGCCGGGAGAAGGAAATGGTACTTCTTTGATCACCTTATCTTTGCATATGGTATTAGAAGTATTTGGGTTCTTTCAACTCGATTTTGCATGCTGTGACTTTAAGTTAGATGATTCGTTACCTCATCATTCTATATGGATGCTTTTCTCAACTAAAATGAGGATTTCAAGTCAGGAACTTTCTTAATTGGGGGATTGCCTTCTCTTAATGGACATTCGTGTTTTGAATAGGTTTTGTGGGTTCAGTCCTCTTGTATCTTCTCGCTAACTGCCTGACATGATATGGATTTATGTTTCCACAATGTATTTGAACTGCTGAAATATGAAATTTCTCTTTAGATTCTGAAGTGTCTTTATTAGGAGACTGTTCTCAGAGAATTCTTTTGTTCTGGTAAGAAACTTTTACGTCTTATATAAACTTGCACCATAATTTTTCCTTTGGTTGTTTTCATGTAGTTTTTTTATTCCTTTCGTGAACTGTGTACAGGACCACCTTATGGATACGATGTACTTTTTGGACCTACTACCGCCATACAGAATTAAGCAGTGGCAACTGATTTTTCTTCTCTTTCTGAATACTTTACGAGTTTGCTGGGTCCCTTCACTAACGCCGTACATAATTGGTAGAAGGATTTTACTTCCGAAGGTTAGATCTCATCACTAGCTTTTGCAAGTTCACTAAAATATCTAGACAAGCTTTCCAGTTTCCATATTTTCTTTATAAATTGATTTTCTTATCAATTTTGCTTGTTTCTTGTGGAACCGTGTAAAGTTACTATCATCCACAAATAGAGATATGGCTTGTTTATATCATGCTTTGGAAGAATGAATTATACAACTACCTCCAGTGGCGGAACCTGCTACTCAGATTTGGAGGGGCTGACTATGTATTAATGGTCGAGATATATGGCCAGACATAGATGGCGGAAGGTCAACAATGAATACCTCTAAGGGGCCATCCCGTCGGCCGGAGGGGCATGGTATTCCCCAAGCCCCTTAAGGGTTCCGCCCCTGACTGCCTCCTGCCTGTTTAGTTTCAAATACTAGAAAGTGTTGCCTTTTTAAGCTCCATGTTATGTGATTTTCAGGCTGCTAGGCAGGGTGGAACATGTCAAACTTGACTACTATCTATTTGCCTCCATTATACCCCGCTTTTGACAGCTATAAAATGTTTTTTGGTACAAACCTTTTATTGTTATGGGTTCTGGTCAAATTGTTGCAGTAGACATGCAAGCAGAAAGGTAGTTCGATCAAAGAAAAGATTAAGCAATATCCCTATCACAGTATTATGAAAGGGCTCCTTTCACAGTTAGCTGAGATTCTCTCCATCCAAATGCTACAACTAATGTTGTTACCATCCTGTCAAAGAATGGATGTGTCCGTGAATAATGAAGAGCCGTTAAAAGATGATTTTTATATTGATTTGAGGCAAAGACGAGCAATCGGACAGGTAAAAATATTTATCTTCCGGCATTTCTAAAGATTAATATGAGTTGTTTATTCATATTCTAAAAACAACACTTTACATGTCGTGGTATTTATATTGTTACATAAATAAAATTTCCCAGTCTCACATTATTACGACGAGTCTCTATTTTCAAATGACCGCACCAGTTCACCGCCTACCCTAGTCATAAAAAAGAAACCAAACTTTATTATCGAGAAGCGTGTTAGATGAGCCGCCAAAGAGATAGGGATACGTGCGGGTTATCAATCTCAAACTTATTTCCTGAACATAAAATTACTCATTAGGAATAGATGGCCAAAATTCATGAATATTATCAATCTCAAACTTATTTCCTGAGGTGGCATAAAGTGTTCAGTACACAAAATCTGTTCATTTGATTGAATATACATTACATAGTCATGAATTCTTTCCTCCTAGTTAAGGGAAATTAGTTGGAACTAAATGTGACCTTTTGAACGCTATAAATCGTTTTTAACAAAATTTTGAATGGAACTGCTTCATTTTAAAGCTTGAATACATAACAAACTCAAAAGTATTATAACTGATAAATTAACACCATATTATTTCAGAAATCCTATATATCACATCTGTGAACCTCTGGCAAATTGAAGGCGGAAAAAAAAAAGAAGCAGAATGACCGATTAAATAGGGTCATCATACATATATATTGTTTCTGTAGTTTACAAATTTTAACTTCGAGAAAGAATGGTAATTGAAGTGAAATGTAACCTCCAAATCCTAAGACTCCTTAACATTGATCCTTCCATGCTGTAATTTTATTCCAAAACCCGATGTTTAAACAAGGTAAGGAATACACAAAAAAAAATGCCTCCCAACCATGCTTAAAGTATCACGCGTAACACTTGTAATAAAGAAATTGAGTAAGAAAAAGATGATACAAAATAATTTATTTTCATCTTAACGATAAACTTTTTTTACCGTGAAATATCATAAGAGTGTAATTTTTTCCTCTCTTTGGGGGAAGTGATTTGATTCTTATTGATGGTCATGGAAGAGCAATAAAGGAAGATCATTAAAACCTGGATAGACAAAAGCTTGGACATCTGGATATGGTTTGACTCAAAAGTTAAAGATTTAATTTTTCCTTTTTGAATGTGGCTTAGATAGAGATCAGAGGCAACCTCGGATTCTAGAAAAGTTGCTTCACAGTGAAAATTTGCCAATTAAAGTTAATCCCTGCAAAGATATAAAAAGGGGAAAGAAAAGAAAGGAAAATACTACAAATAATTGAAATTGAAAAAAGATACACATAGTTACTTTGAAGGAAGACATCATCAATCCATATGCAGTATTACAGTTTCTTTCAGAAAAATTAAAGGGCCAACATGGGGCTGCATGAATCCCTCATCCCGAAGGATTCGACAATGTCCCTAATACTTCTATCAGCATGTGTTGCTTTAAGATAAAAATGTCATCATACAATCTGCATGTCTCACTGTAGTTAATCAAATTTGAAAAATGTTTGTGAAGAAATTGTGTTACTAACGAAAGATAATATAAGTACATTACACCTTATATTGGGGTCAGAGATACTTGAAAAAGTTTATATGTCTTCCATCCATTTCGAAATAATTAGTTAGTTTTGAATATAAACGTTTTAATTAGTTACCAAATTAATATGGTTGCTTTCTTTGTTGTCAAAGATGAGAATTTCTTAGTTGATGGTGACAAAAAAACAGTCCATATTGAGTTTTGAAATTTGTACTGTTTTCAATACAAATCTCAAAACTTAAAGTAGACTATGTTTTTAAGACAGATGGAGTATTTAATAAATAAGACATCCAAAATTCATCACTTTGAAAATTTAGATTGAGAACGGTTCCTAGTTACTAATTTGTCTCTATACTAGAACATTAAGACTTGTTCCTCCGGGCCAGAATCACTAACAGTTCCAAAATATGTAGATAATTAACTGACCTATAGAACACATGTCGACTAAGAAAATAATGTGTATTCTTAAAATTTTTTGTTATGAATATCTTTATTCTTTCTTTTCCAAAATGTTCTGTTTAGATATTAACTTTTACTAAAATCTGTAATAAAAATGAAAATATAAAATGGACAATAATTTTAGAACATACGATTTCTAATAGAATTACTAGTAAAAATAAAATTCAAATTAAAAAATTACTTCAGACAGAGAGAGAAATCACCCATTAAGCTAATTAAAAGATTTTGATTTTTAAGTGCATTACTTATTTATTCATTTTACCGCACAGAAGAAGCAACATTTCGTTGAAAAGACTTGGTGTACCCGGTAAACTTACTGCCTAACATTCCCCTCCATAGCAATTATACAATGAATCCCCTGTGGGGATTGGTCAACATGTAAAATAGATATGTGTATCCTAAATTCGCTAAAGTATCCGCGATGTCCTTAATCTCTTTCACAATATACTTGACAACTACCTCGGTACCTCCTATTCAAAAGGAAAACAATAAGTATGGTGAAATATCATAGTGACTTTGATGTAGTGACTGATGTGTAAATGTGTGATTGATAGTTCATGTGATGATAATAACTACCTCTAAAAAAATTAAATATCACCACTTGAAAAATGGTCTTTTAAGTGGATTTTAATCAAGTGTTGTTTTTTTACTAACAATGCATTATCCCTTAAGTAATTTTATTTTCAATAATCCTAAGTCTTCACGTGTGAGATCATCTTGTATGTGATCTATTTCTACCAAAAATATTAATTACCAATCAGCAACATAGAAAGGAAGACAGCAAAGCCAAAAGTGAAAAAAAAAAAAAACAGAAAAGAAAAAAAAATGCCCAATGAGAATGGACAATATGGTCGGTCCATAAGAATGTAAAAAAAGAATAGGATACCCCATCATTTTTTTTTTTTTGGGATACCCCATCATTAAATCAGAAGGTTTTCTCCATTGATGCAAGCAGTCCACTATATATATATATATATATATATATATATATATATATATATATATCCAATGTTTGCCATTATTAATATTCCTGAAACCCCTTTTCCAGAAAAAAAAAAATTAAATATACGTATGGAAAGCCATCAAATAAAGCTTAGCCTTTAGCCACTAGTGTCAATTCATCATATCATCTCATCATGCATCTGATGGCAAATGATTATTCAGCTTCCATAGTGATACTTCTACTTACAGCTAGCTTTCGGGGGGGAAAAAAAATGAGACAAAAGTTGTAACTGTTTGAGGCTTTAATCAGGTTAATTTTGTAAGGTTCATCTTCTTTTTTTTTTTTTTTTAACGTCGGAAAATTACATCAGGTATTGATAATACATACTTGGAATGATAGTACGCGAACCTCAACAAAGATAACGACCTTAGGTAAACCCTAAAAATATCCGGTAAGAATACTTAACGTGAGTTTATTTCACTAGACATCACCAAATATTTATAGACCTCATTTAATTTCGAACCGAATTTGTTATCTCGGGTATAATGTAAATTTTAGTCATAGCAAATCTTTCGAAAATTTATTGATAAAGAGAATAAATCATAACTTCGTATTAGAATAAAAAATCGAACTCAAAATGTCCTTTAAGAAGAAAGAGTGGTTCACCATTAAATTACAGTCTCATGAGTGATTGATGCTAAGAGGTTCAAACTAATTAAGTGCGTACCCAGAATCATCTATTATAATAACAATTAGTGGCGGATTACTTAGTAAATATTGCTTTCTGAAGCCTAGGAGGATTATAGTGCTTGTTGTTCTGCCGTTGAAATTATACAGTGGTTGAAATACGAAGTTGTTGATGTAATTCCTACCTTTAAAATGTTTTAATTTTTTAACTAGGTTTCGGCCTCTTTTATTGTACTAAAAGAAGTGTTACGGAATATTCTTGTTTCTCGCTAAATACTTATAACTAACATATTATCAAAGAGCTCTTATCCGTGGTAAACAAAGCAATACATAGTGTGCACAACTATTTATACATTTGCGTATTTACATGTTTGTTTCCCAATTAATTAAGCATAATGAAATATATTGTCTAATAAATTAATCAGATTATCCATTGATTATTTAGTGATGTGTAATCCACTTTTTATCCACGTACTTGAAAATGTATCAGATTTTTTTTTTTTTCATTTAATGATAAACCCATCAAAATCAAATTTGCAATTCCAATATCAATTACATCAGACTTTGACTGTCTGAAAAGACATACTAATTAGGAGAGCCGATCCTTATTTCCCAATTCAACACCAATTTTTTATTAGATCACACTCAAATTAAAAAATAGAATGTTGATGTAGGAAGCTCATAAATTCATTAATTACTTCTTCTTCTTTTTTTCTAAAAATTAGATTTGTTGTTTCTATCTGATTCCGATCATATTCAACTTGTTATGTATATTTAAGAAAAAGAATCCACCTGGTAGATCAAGATTCAAGAGGTTGGCCATAATTTGTAACGTTATTAACCAAATGTATCCGCACCTCATTCGTGATATATGTTGCTGGCTAAGCCCCGGCCAGAGCCATAATTTGTTCGAGATTTACAATGACATTTAATAGAATACAATTTTTTTTTGGGGGAGGACATTCATCAACAAATTTTGAAAAATGGAGTGAACATGCCCGTACTATTATCTGTTTCTCTCAACTCTGTCACAGCTTAATAAGCAAAAGTTCTATATGTACAATGTTGTGAAGAACCACTGGGTAGACATTATTAATTGAGAGGGATAAAAGAGGAAGAAGAAAAAAAAAAAGCAAGAAAACACTAATACAATAAATATATTCTATCAATTCTAAAATAATCATCCGGTTTAAATTTTTATTTTTATACAATTCATTGAAATTGAAAATCAAAGATGAATTTTTATTCTGAGCGGAGGGAGTATACTACTAATTTGGTTATTAAATGCTATACGTGAAAATTCCAAATCATTGCTATGGGAATATCATCCAGGTTTTATTTCCCTTTTAGTTTTTGTGGGAGGTGGTAATATTGCAAGATATCAAAGGAATAAATATACAAAAGAGAATAATGATGCCAATAATGTGAAGAATATTCATCTCCAATCTAAGAAGTTTGATGATTGAAAAAAAAAAATTAAAAAAAAAATAGAGAGAAAGAAATAAAAAAAAAAAAAAAGGACAGATAGTAAAGATTCTCGGAATGATCGCAAACCGCACGAGCCAAACGGCATAGGATTCCCTTAATGATGCTGGCCAAAGTCAGACAATCAGATTCCCACAATCTGACACAATCATCTATCTCCTCCCACTTTTCAATTAACCTTAATTTTTATTTATTGTTAGTATTATTATTATTTTAATAAAAAAGAAAGGAAAAAAAAATAAAAGAGAGAAACAAACACCAAATTCACCTAATTTGTGCCCCCCTTCATTTTATCCATCACTTTTCCAACCAACCCTCTTCTTCCTGCTTTGTTTACGTGCGTTTTTTATGTTTTACTATCATTAACAGATCCCACTACGTACACCAAAAAAACAGAACACACTTTTTGTCTTCTGCTGTCAGAAATAATTCAGAAGATTTTAATCACATTTTTGAACATTATGTTGGAAGAAGATAGAGATATGTATATATGCTATACATAGTACCTAGTGAGTGATCATGACGTTTTTATTCCTTCTTTCTGCAAAATTTGCTTCGAAATGGAATATTTTGCGGGCACTACTATTATTTTTGGGTTACACGAGCTGAGTTCGATCGATTTGTGATGTGAACTTGACAGCTACATTGTTGTACTATAAGATGCCGCTAAAAGGACAGTTGCTTTTACACCATCGTTTGCTAATGTAATCGTTTATTTTTAATGAACTATTAAAATGAGATTAAGAGATTGCGATCGAGTTAATGTTAATGGCATTAAACACCTAATCAAGGGAACCTCTAGATATATACCATAGGCTTAAAAGACGAGTTCATTTCTCTCCTCTACATATGCTATCATTACAAATTTAGGACGACAGAAAAAGAAGATTAGCCCTCCATTTTTCTTGTCATCTTTGGTCTCAAAATGGCCTTTTTATTAGGGTATTTTATTTTGTTGTTCAGCTTAATCAACCAAGATTATCTTTTTTGAGTTACTACTAAATTATATCGCTTACGGTGATATATTCATTGAATACTAGTAAATCGTTTATTTACTTACTATTTTATATATTCTCTATCTCAATTAATAAATAATCGACTTTGTTGTATCATATATTAATTTAATAAAAATAGATCATTTTGTAACACACATATACATAGAAGATGAATATTTACATCAAAAGGAATTCAAGGAATTTAAGCTATGAAGAGTTTGATTACAAAAGACGTTACTTTGTGGTGTTCAGTATTCTCTCGTTTGAATCAATTCAGAATCATTTAAAAGATGCGAGTATAGCATGTCGCATTCACTTCTCAAGGTAATTAGTTAATGGAGCCATGTAGTCTTAAATGTTCTTGAAAAATGAAAACTACATCAACTTGAGTGTCTCAATTGTAGGTTAATTGATCCTTGAGTATTTTGAGAATCACTTGAAATCTCTTGAACACAATAATTAATCTCGAAGTTTTGGGTTTGAATCGCGGCTAACAATCCAAAGTAATAGAAAATCACATAAACTACGAATTAAACTCGAATACGACAAACAATCTAAATATGATTTATACAGAAAATTAAGGAACACATGATGATCACAACCATGGATCAATATTGCATTCTTAAACCTCCTAATTGGTGGAATGAGTACATATATAATCAACCACACACTTATAAAGTCGGATCATAAGAGGGGTACCCCAAAACCCCCCACCAATCCTCTAAAGAGAAACTATTTGAAAGAAAAAGTCCCTAAAAAAAGTTTATCTTATTAGTAGTATACTCTACACAAAAACAAAAAGCCTAACAGAGAAAAAAATACCAAAAGCCCCAAAATCTAATGCTACTTCTTCTTCTTCTAAGAATCAAACACTCAAAAAAGCACACAATTCTCACACTTAGATATATTTTAAATTGGGGCAATCTATTAAAAAAAAAACCACTAATCAAAGGCCTAATTCAAGTCATGATTAATTAATCTTTCATTTTTTTTCCTTACTTCAAGCTGCCGGAATATCCCGTAAGGCGACAAAGAAGAACAGTTCCACATCCGGCGGAGCGAAAAAAGCTATCGGCCTTCGAGTTAACGTCGAATAATTAGTGACCCTTTGTTTCTTTGGTGCCGGAGGACAAGTTTGAATCTCCGGGATGCGAAATTTCTCCGACCTCGGCGTCGTACAAGGGCTGCAATAATCCGGTGATTTTTCCGACATTTGAACAAAATCATAGTCATCTTCGATTGTGGATGTAGAAATAGAAATGATGTCGGAGCTCTTTCTGGGAGTTGCGATGTTATTACACGGTTGATTTTGAAGAGCAGCCGCCGTCGCCGGAGATTCCGCCATTTTTGTCGACGACTTTTGCGAAACCGCTTTCTTCTTTTGAATGGTAGCAATCCTGGCCGTCGATTTTCTTATGCTGCTGCTCCTTGTCGTTCTTCTCTTGCACGTCGGACCCATTACTGATTTCTTCAATTTGACCTCAAATTTGAACTCTGAAAATTACTAATTCGAATCAATAATTATATCAACGTAGATGCTTTTACATGGAAGTTTTTCAGTTGGGCTCCAATAACTTGATCAGAAAAAGTAATATTTTGGTGTGAATCGAATTTCTAACAACCACCCAGAACAAAATCATTCAAAGGGCTTTATTTCCTAATGAGAAGTAAGCATTTTTTGGGAAAGGGGAGTGAATATCAATTGGAGAGGCGGGAGGTGAAGAGACTAGGTGAAGGGACTAAAAAAGAAAGGGTTTAAAGTTTTTTGTTACTTAGGGTTTATAAGGAGGCTAATAAAGAAAATTTTTTGGGGCACTCTGCCCTGTTGCCCGAATAAAAGTAAGAACCTTAAATTCAGGAAAGTTAATTTAAATCAAATTAAAGAGACATTTTTTAAGAAAACTTTATTATTAGAAGAAAGAATGAGTATATACACTTTCCTTTCTTGTTTTGGTGTTGAGGAAGTTTTTTGATTGGTCCAACTTTTCTTTTCTTTGTCACTAATCAAACACTCTCTAATAAATGGTTACTGACTCTCTAACTTTGACATTCAAACACTTCCAAAACTACGTTATCATGGGTTTTCTAGTTTAACGGTTTCTATAACATTTGTATTCATTTCTAATTAACATATTCTTTTTTTCTCCTATTTTTTTTAGCACTATTCTATAAGGACACTTATGTTTCTTAGGAGTTAAAGTTAATCTTTTGCTATGAACTTTCCCCCTATGATAGAGCAGATACATTATTATAGTATTATATGTGTATAAAAGAAACGATTTGAGGACAAAATGTTTGCATAGTTTGGTACAGAAAAATAAACCGCGCAATTTCAAGAGATTCGAAAACTATGAGGGAGAAAAAGCAATGTATCTATTAAAAATTCAAAAGTTTGGAAGAAGAACATAGTGTAGTATTAATTAATTAAAAACATAATTGAGGTTTGACATTTTTAAGCTCAAGGAAATTCTAGATTGTCTAAACACCTCGTGATCTTATACTGATTGCGGCTGATTCTGGACCTAAGTAAAACATGTAATAATATTTTTAGTAGTTTTATTTTATTTCAGTTTGAAACAAAAAAAAAAAAGAAAAAACCTCAAACAAAGAATACAGTATAGATTATTGAAATGATTTTATTATTGTATAAGGTTTCTTTGGAACTATGTGCTTTGGGTGTTATTTGATGATAAGGATCAACTTTTCACAAGTAGGAATTATATATAGTATGGGAGGCAACCAATGTAGAAAGTTTCATTAGCTCGATTTGCTAAACCTCTCCACCATCCCTAGCTAAGTTCAATTAACAAAATAATAATGTTTTGAAAGACCACATACATAATAATAATATTGTACCCCGTTTAATTTTTAAATTCGTGTTTTTAAATCCTTATTAGTTCTAAAGTATCTCAATTGCAAGTTAAATCTTACACTTCATTGGCTATAGTTCATAATTAATTTCTCCATGACTTTAAATGATCAGTGAATCAAAATTTATTCGCTGAGCATTGTGGAGAGTATCCTATCCTATGAAATCTAAACTCAATTTCATGCTATAAATTCCCGCAAAAAAAAAAAAAAAGAATTGAAAATCACTGGAATCTTTAAATTTTGGTCTCACCTGATCAGACATATATTTCAAAATGTTAAATTTAATTATTGTGGGCAGAATTTTGTCCAAAATAGCAATGAACAAATATCTTAGGATACCCCCTAGTCTTAAGTAAATCTGATAATTGTCGGTTTAATTTAAATTTATGTTTTATCAGTTCCCCACACGTGCAAACTCACTGAATTTCTTGAGCTTTGTTTTTCTCAAAGCTCCCAATTTGTATATTAATGGACCTTGTTCAGTGTGCTGTTTGCTTTGTTGACAAAAATTTCCAACATTACCACATGTCAACTTTTAACAATTTTGATTCTAAAATTACATGGTATTGTTACTAGCATGGTAAAGAAAATGTAATCTTACCACGTTTGTTTAAGTAGGTAACCTCGATATTTTAAAAATAAAAATTATATTTGATATGACTCTTGTTTTAAGACGAAAAAAAAAAATGACTATGCAGTAAAAATATCCCTATTTTTTACACTTGGTTGAATATTTTAGACCTTAAGAAAATATCTTATTGAGTTCATGAATTGAAATCAATGTACTGTTACAATTGCTAACCAAAAGAAGGGATTTTCATTCATTTTATGCAATCCTCTCCAGTTACAAAATAATAATTCACATTTATGAAGGTATATACTAATTGCAATCCCTTCATTCTAAAATATATTCATTTCTAGTAATTTTATCAATCCAAAACATTAAATAATTTGTTTGAAATACTCACTCTATTCAAAAATATATGTTTAGAGAAGAATTACCCATTTTCATTATTCATAATATTAAAAAATAAGATAAACTTGTATTGATTTTGTAGAACAACATACATTTTGAAAAATTTTGTAAATCTTAAAATATAATATATATATATATATATATTAAAGTTGAGGGAATACTTATTATGGATCATATTTCAGGTAAGTTACTAAAAATCAAGGAGGCTTTTCTTTTTATTACACTTTCTTTCACTTATAATCTTGTTTGTGTACGATTGGGAATTACTTACCATGAGAAGAGATTTTACTTGTTAGTCCAAGCAATTGACGGGTGGTTGAATAATGTACTTTTTTTTTCTTTTAAAATTTGTTTAATAGTATTAATTTTCGTTGTGAGTAGAAACATATATACTACATACATATATATATATAGTATATATATATGTATATCAAAATACTAACATTTTTTTTACTTAATTCTATTACAGTCCAAATCATAAGTAGTACTAACACATTAGGAGCACAAGAGTTAAAAACAAAAAAGGAAAAGAGAAAGAGGAAATGTAAGCCGCAGGATATAAGGTTTTCCTTTTTTGGTAGAATCTGGAGCTCCACCGCACAATTAGAATAGTGATCGTTCCTATACTTCTTTCCTAGAAAACACAAACCAAAGCAATATTTGATGTCTGTAAAAGTGTAATTATTTGTGATTAAACCAAGATAAAAGAAAGAGATCAAAAAAGAAAATTGTTTCTTTACAAAGGGGATGAAAAAAAAATTATTATTAGAACTTATACTATTTTAATACAATAAACATGATAATTATTTTAGAACGAAGGAAGGGGAAATGTTTGGAAATGTTTTTTATGGAAACAAAAAGAAAAAGGTAGTGAAACAACAACATTTCAAAAACTGAAAGATCTTTTTTAAAAAAAAAGAAAAAACTGAAAAATGGCAATGTGCAGAAATAAGAAAGTTTCCAATTTTTCAAGTAAAATCTACACAAATGAAGGAACAAATTATAACAGAAGTTCTCACTCAAATTTTTTTGATTAAAAAGATACCAGACAGGCCCACCTCAGAAGCAAATTACACATGAAATGCATCAGTTTTTGGAATCAGAATCCGCTAAAGGAACTGGAGAACCAAAAAATTCATAATCCAGAGTTGAGCTTCGATTACAGATATCTGAATTATATTCCAGAGAGCAAGCAGTAATACCATGCATTTCCTACTTCACTGACAATGCAAGCAGATAGATAAGCTAAAGAAAGCGAGATGGTCACCGACCCCTCGATGCAGATTCATTTAATTCTTCAAGGGAAGAAGGAAACAGTTCTATGTAACGACTCCCGAGTGTCATCCTATCCTTAGCAAGAGCTGCTTTTGCATCTTCTGCAGAATTAAACTCCACGAATGCTTCTCCTGTTGGCCTACCCTCAAAGTTTAATGTCACATGGATTGAATCCTCGGACAATGCAAAATCCTTGAAGAATTCTATAATATCATCCTTTCCAGCAGAAAACGGCAGTCCCCTCATCCGTAATACACCAGTTGGAACAGAGAGTTCCTTTCCATCAGCAGCTTTTGGTAATAATCTGATATTACATTGGCAAGAAGAGCAGAGGTTAAAAGGTTTTCACCTCAAAAATTTATGAAAGTGTACTCAGCATACAGATATGTGGGGGTGGGGGAGGGGGGATGGGGAGGGTTCAACATTAAATTCAGCTACCGAGCAAAAAGAAACAGCAAAGTCACTTTTTTTTTCTTTTCTATTATTTTTAATAAAGAAATTTCACAAGAATAAAGGTTCACGTGTACAGTGTACTGAAATACAACAGTACAAGTGAACTATTGGCCAAATTGCCATTCAAGAATATTTGGTACTCTATGCTTGCTAAAGAGTACCCAAGGCCACAGTTTAAAGATTTCAATTAAAGATATGCACCTGTAACACTAGAGAATTTATTTAGCACTTCCTTTAAATAGGCATTTCTCCTATCCACATTCTGCCTATTGTCATCAACGAATAAACTTTTTCTATTTTAGTTAACTGTTATATTCTTGTTCGAGTCAAGTCTCAGGGACTTTATTACATGATTGGCAGGAAATAAACACATCAATATGACAGCAAAACACATGGAACTAGTCACCGAACACACGGCAACATTACACACTTTATACACTATGCTTCCAATCACTTGCTTGAGATCGGCCTGAATCCACATCACTGAAAAAGACAACAGAGTAAGCCTCAACTTCCCAAAACGGAGTAGAATTACTTTCATTTGCCTTCTTGATTATGATATCACAATCTTCAACAGTCAGGTTCTCCATCCATTCCTCAATTATTCTCATTTTTCTCATGTGCCAAACATTTTAAAAACCCCAACTTAGTTGTGCGAAATCTTAAGCGACAATGATGACCCAATCATCTGGCAAGATATGAGCTCCTTGGCAACACAAAGAATAAAACATCACCCCTTCCATATAACAGGATTCTGCAACATTCCTCAAAGAAAATTCATGGAACTAACTACCAGCAAACCAACCGAATAATTTCCCAGCAAACAGTAACAACAAATAAACTTTGCCGGAAAACCCAACCAGTTTTTAATTCACCCTTCAAATTGCCTCCTGTGGAAATCTCAAAACTCCTACTAATGAAATTCTTTAGTTACTCCAAAGTTAAATACTTCAAAATTACATTTAAAAGGTATCACTATTCAATATATTTTTCAAATTAAACCTGTAATAACAGGAAAGAGGATTTCAATAATCAAGCACTCAACGATCAGAATCCAGAAGAAGAATAAAGTGCAAGAGGGTATGGCTGTTTTTCAATCCATTTTCTCCACATCATGACTGTCTTCTTTGTCCCTCTTCTATATTCTCTCTTTGGGTCTAATTAACTCAAAAGGAAAGTTCATTCTCATCTGAGAAGGTTTTCAGAAAGCCAAACTTCATATCTGCGAGTTATTTCGCAATTCCCCTACAATTTTCTTACCCATCTTTCCAGTACCACAAACTCACAAAGACGTAGAATGCGTAAAACCTTACAATCATTAAGAACAAAGACTCTTCAACATGTTGGCTAGTGTCACACAATCTCCTTACAGGCATAAACTTAACTAGCTACCTTAACAAAGTAAGAGCTCAGTGTCACAAAGTATGAACTCCTGCTACAGGTTCAACAATGAATACAAAATTACCTTTTTACTATTCCTCACATCATTCTAAACATAAATAATTGTATTATCCTACCATAATTTCTCTCACATCATGATTAAATTAAATAAATAGAGCAGTAACTGATGGAATTCATTCATCCCAGAGGGTTCAACAAATGATCCATGCACCCGATGGCACACACGATAAATGCTTCTTGTTGTTGTATTTGATAAATGAACTACACCAATAAGCTGTAGTTGCCTGCTACATATTATTTATGGAAGCTTGTCTAAATAATTTGTATGATGTCACAGACATGCCACTACCAAAATGATGGAAATAATTTGGAAGAAAATATAATAGTCTGTCAGGGAATACAGAGTTGGGTCAGCCTATAGCTCCAAGAATTAACAGGGACTCTTTAAGAGCTATAATGGGAGAAGAAAGCAGATTTTATTCTACACTTTCCAGAAATGTATCGGCTTGGCCATACTAGTGAAAAAACTGGTTCTACTTAAGCGTTACAAATTCCTGAGCTCTTAGGTTATCTAAAACTCGGAAATGTCAACACAGACCCATAGTTAATTCATCTAAGAACCTAACAGAAGTTTAAGATTGCAAATCTAACTTTACACCCATCCAAGACATCCACTACATTATATTAAAGCACAATGTTTGCAGCCATTGCTTTCCTCAAACAACCACAGGTGTTCACGGAAGCTCCGATAACTCCAATAGCTATAACTCATTTCGTTGGGACAAATAATTTGTTCAAGTACACCTAAGGAAACAATTTAACTAATTAGAAAAACAAGTACTTGACTATGCATTTTCCATCTTCAATTTGTGCTACTTCCACGGTAGCAAGTAAGCTAATTAGAAAAGCAAGTGCAAGACTATCAATCATAACCACTGCTGAACATGTCACTGCTAACTTCAAGATGAAATCCCATCATGGGGATGGCAAAACAAACTCCTGATATGAATTCGAGCTGTGCAAGCAATTTGGATCCAGGCAAAAAGAAAGAACTCAGACCTCAACCAAGATATGTCCCACATCCATGAGCCAGTATCACATAAAAATGAGCACACAAACAAGACATCCACAAGCCAGTATCATGTAAAAATCAGCATTTACAAGTTCACTAAAAAGAACGACAGATGTACACTGATCACAGAGTAGTGCCTAATATTAGCTAGGTTACAAAACTAAACCAAGAGCAAACAAGTGCCACATGCAAATCCTACTTACCAGGTTAAGAATCTTTTCCTCGTACTGAATCTGCGGACATATCAACTAGTAACACGCAGCCTATGGGGTCTAGACATTGCCTAGAAATTAAAGTTTCTCATTTATTGTTATAAGACATTTCGCAGCACGGAGTTTATCCATAGTAACTCTTTGAGCAGCATAAAATAAATTTTCAATTTCAACATATAGGATGGACATGAACTGAACTTTTTCATTTCAATCAACCCTTTTCAAAATTTGGACAATCAATTTGAAACATATTCCAATCCATGTCTTAGCGCTGTGCCAACAAAGGATGATGTTCACATTAATTTTCTAGCAAAACCCCCTCAAATATATCTTTGTGGAAACGCGGAGTACGAAAGCTCCTGCGTGGAAGTGTGTCATGGGAACAATCATACCATGAAGCCCTATATTCAGGAAGCGTTAACTTATATCCATACATGAGGTTCTTCTCTTAACTCAATGTCAAAAACGCAATTAATATACACCCCAGAAGCTACATAACCATAGTGTGAAGATCAATTTTAAAAGGTAAAAATAAACTTCAATTACAAACAAACCATCATTTCAAATACCTGATTAAGTAATTCCGACAAACGTTTGTCTGAAGACATTTACTGAGTACATCTTTCAGTAACCGCTAAACCAATAAACTATTCACTAAGGAGTTACAACAACAACAACAATAACAACAACAACAACAACAACAACAAGCCTTTCTCCAACGAGGTGAAGCGCAATCGTGCTCAATCACACAATTCATCCTTCAAATTTAAATATTTCAAGTCATTTTTTCTAGTTTCTTTCCAAGTTTTCTTAGGTCTACCCATACCCCTTCCTAATTGAATTCTGGACTACCCATACCCCTTCCCAATTGAATTCTGGATTCTAAGTGTCTGTCCTCCTAATCGGGGTATCCAAGTAACAACAGATTTTACTTTTATCTTTCAAACCATGCACTCAGGAATTCATCCAACTAATAACAGATTTTACTCGTATCTTAAATTCACGTGCACAGAACTTCTTATGACTTTCAAGAAAAGCAATACCTACAGCTTCCCGTGATAACTAGTGGGGTACAAAGTTAATTCAAACTAACAGAACGTACTTGCTCAGCTTACATAAAACAAACTATTTGAAGAGAAGAGTTGAATTTTAAAATGTTTAATTCACAGTTGACTACATATAACTTATTGTACAGTTTTCACATTCTCATGTCCACGAGATGCATTGTCAAAATGGCACTGCAAAAATGAGAAGAAGGAAAAATTCAAAAGCACAAATCTGTTTCTATCAAGCATGACGAGCATTCATCCCATAAAAAGTCATCTAATGACGAGTAAAAATTTTACGACTCCATCGAAAGAAAGAAAAGAACAGCCCCTCACTAAAGTTCTAAAATAAAGCAAAACTAGTAGTCTCAACAGATAACCATACTAGATCAAGTAAAAGATCAGAAAAGAATAACAAACAATAGAAAGCACTTACCCGCCCCTTGTAATAGCTTCGTCCAACTCTTCACGGGAGGAAGGGAAAAGCTCAATGTAACGATTACCTAAAGTCATCCTATCTCTGGACATTGCAGCTTTTGAATCTTCAGCATTTGCAAACTCCGCGTATGCTTCCCCGGTAGGCCTTCCATCTGCAGTTGCAGTTATGCTAATTTTTTCATCTGAGAGGACAAAATCCTTGAAGAACTCGATAATATCCTCTTTGCTAGCTGAGAAAGGCAATCCCCTGAGTCGCAAGAACCCTGTGTGTTCTGCCAAATCCTTTCCCTCATCATAGGATCTTGCCCTTGGCACAGCACGACGAGGTGAACCACCACGACCATCCGAAACTTCATTTGCTATGGCCTTGTAATATTCATCCTTCTTACTCCGAAATACTTCTACATATCTCCTACCAATATTATGCCTGTTTCTTTGAAGGGCAAAATCAACTTGAAGGGGGTAGCCCAAAACAGAAAAAGCTTCCCCTGTAAACTTTCCGCCTTTATGAACAAATAAAACATCAACAACATCCAAACCATGGAAAAATTCGGCTATATCAGCCTCAGTACAATCATAAGGGAGGCCACGCAGCCGGACAACTGGAAAAGGTGGTGGCTGGCCAATGTAAGCGTAAGCAGGAGGTGGCTGTGGCGGAGGAGGATTGTATATATAACTCGAACCAGGATTGGCCCCAAAGAATGGTGAACCCTCCATAACTCGTTGCCGTTTGAACCCCATTTCTCTCGCATCTGTGCTGTCCATATATTTGCTACATTCCGGAAGATGAGAAAGAGTTAATGCACGATCAGAAGTAGAAAATCAATCTTTAATGAGAGACTGACTTCAATTCAGGACTGGAAAGATATTTCACACCCAATTAGAGAACAAGAATTAGCATCATATTCCTTCAACATAAACTTCCCACATCCAAATGGGCCATAATTAAACTAGCACAACTCACAAGAAAATCAGATTTTGCATTGAAGTTGAACACATAGATTATGATAATTTCATAACAAGAAGGTAAATAATACAGAAAGAAGAAAATAGAAGCCAAGTAAGACATATTCAATGAATAGAAGCCAAGTAAGAAAATAGAAGCCAGGTACATGATACGAACACTTGTTTTATTCCCAAAAACTCTCTTGTTTCGCATCTGGCTCACAAAATTGAAGAAGAAAGGAGAGAAAATAAAAAGAAGCTCAAAAATTGAAATCACGAACACCCAGAATAAAATAATAAATCCGAAAAAGTGATCCCTTCGAACCTGCTGTAACCCAGAGAAAAAGGGGAACTAACTAAGAAAAAACAAAAATTGAAATTAGAAAAACGAAAAGAATGACGGAAATTTTCCCTTTGGGATTAAGGGTTCTCGCAAGCTTACCCTCTGTAGTACATCTTTTAAGTTTCAAGCTTTTCTCCAACGCCGAAGCAAGAATCACTGTCCTCCTCAAAGGTGCTGAGGTCTTTCTTTTCTTTTTTTCTGGTTCAATTTGGGGAAGTTAAAGATGAATTTGGGGAAGAATAATGACACACAGTCTAACGTTAAACTGGGGCGTTTAAGGCAGACACGTGAGTTATAGCAATAAAATGGGCCGAGTTGTGAAACGTAATCTTGAGCAGTTTTAAATTGGGCCTGGCCTACATAAAAAGCCTCTCATGGAATTTCAGGGGTAGAATCTATTTATCTATAATCTAGAATGTCGATGCGGCAATTTTTTATAAAAATATTTTGGCTCCAAATGCACCATATTGCATAAACTATTCTGCCACGTGTCACCCCCTTTTAAAAATAAAAAAGATATTTATAATATTAACGAAGAGATCAGATGGCCATGTTTATTCAAATTTTGAATTTGACAGTAAATGGAACTTTCCTTCTCCACTTATTTAGGACTTTCAAAAAAATTAATTTTTGGTTAATCAATTATCTTCATAAAAAACTAATTCATTCCTAATCAGTTTTGATTATTTACATATCAATTTATTAGGTGGGAGGACGTCCCCGGGCATTTGCTCGGGGCAAGCATCTAGTACTTAATTAAAGCAGCATACAAGAAGGACATGTGTCAGCTACACATTGAAAATTTTCTCGTTAAAGGCCTTTATTAATACAAAATGAAACTGACACGTGGCACTCTAGATTTTCAAGAAAAAGAAAGCCTTAAACAAAACCCAAGATTACGTGTAATAAAAAATAATAATAATAATAATAATAATAATAATAATAAAATAATATTTAAGATAAGATAATAATAAGGAAATCTAAATATCACAATTATATACTGATAAGAGATAATTTACGGATATCAGTCTACTCCCAAATTTTAGCTCCGCCCCTCAATTTTAGATGCATCAAATTAAATAAAAAATTCAATCTTATCTTCTCCGAATTGAAGCGTATCAATTCAAATCTTAAAAGAATCTCTAAAAATTGGATCAAAGGCATAACCTTCTACCCCTCTTTTACGAAAGTTAGAGGCAAAAAAAAACTTTGGAACAGAAAGATTTTTCAGTCTCGCGCACGATTTGGCGAGTTTCAAGCAGCGACGGTGAGGAAATGGCGGCAGCTACGATCAGAATATCAAGGCCACGAGGAAGATTTAGTAATTGGCGATGATGGGTTTCGTTGATATGGTCTGAATTGGTGAATCTGGTCACTAGAATCATCGGCTGACCGAACTCTTCACAAATTCAGATTATTAGCTCATCCTCCGTTGAAGAAATTTATGCTTTACACTTTGGATTGGTAATCAATTTTCATCCATTTGTTTTTGAAATTTTCGCAACTCTGGAATTCGGCAGTGGTCAATGATAAATAATAAAATAGAATTCCGTTTGTGTGATATTTTTTTGGTTTTGTTCTAAAACTCAGGTTGTTGAATCTCCTCCGTTTTGCTCCCCTCTCAAATCCAATATGGACCCCCTTTTGTTGTGCATCATAAACAGCAACGATTAAAAGCTCCGGCGAAGGATTGAAGGTTTGAAACCGTTTCTAAAAGTTTAATTTTGTAGATTTATTTTTTTGGAACAAATTAATTTCGAAAAAATTGTTAGAGATTTCTTTTTGAACGCTTGAATCGTTTTTGCTAATCAACTTTCATATGTATATTTCAACAACACAAGCACGAAAAACTCCAATCCGATTGAGGCAAAAAGAGATGTTGAAAGGAGAGGTAAACAATGAGTTTTCAAGTTCTCAAAACTCATCGTATACCCTTTCTATTTGATATTACATGATATTTTGTATGACCGGGATGTAAAGAATGAGTTATCAAGTTCATAGCCAATAGAATTTCCATCATATCTGTCTTCATTTTCCTCTCCAATCAATCTTCAGTGATCTTACTTTTATTTTGTATTAATATATTTCTTTAAATTTTATTTTCTTTTATTCAGTCATTTTTTATTTTTTTATTGATCATTTAGTGTCCGCCAACTGCATCAATGTGAAGTGTTATAATTAAGGTAATTGAATCTTTCAACTTCTATTTTAGTACTAATTAGATTTTCCTATTGTGATGGAAGTCCATGTATGTCGTTTCGAGTTTTGGGGGATTTCAAGAAGTTTATCAATGATGTCTTCCAAAGATATCAAAATGCCTGAATGAATGGTGAATTAGGGGTGTTTTAAATCTTTGACAAAACCGTTTTACTTTAGAATTGTATTGTTTTTGGATATCTACTACTCATGATGCATAATCTAGATATTCATTTTTTTTTACTGACTTCGAGCTTTTAATTATATTCATTTATGGCTGACTTATATGTTTTATGCAGAATCAGAATCCCAACAATGCTTTTCTGAAGAATCTATACATTTTGAGGTAATATTTTGTTCCGATTATATTTCTACTTTAGAATCATTCGTGCCCGTAGTAGATATGTGATTCTGAATTTAATTTATGCCTTTTACCGCTCTGGACTTTTGTTGGGCTCCTTTCATTAATGGATTCCTTGGTAGCTCTACTTTAGGGAAAAAGTTCTATATGAATAGTATGAAAGTCTATTACTTATTGCATCATTATTATGGTTTGAGATTACTTTAACGAAATCACTTTTCAATATTGCAACTCCTCTAAGTTATGGGAATGGACAAGGAGGGTATTGACTTTTGACAACCTCCACAATCTGTAAGCAGAAAATTCTCGAGTCATTCAATCTTATTATTTAAATCTTTGACATGGAAATTGTTTGGGAGTAATTTTGGGTTCAAGATTTCTTTTGCAATTTGTTTTGGGTTTTGGTTACTTTTGCAAGTTTTATTTTTTTTGACTTAGTTGATAAAATATGTTTCCATATGTGGCTTAGAAGAGAAGATGGCACGAGCTGGTTGGAATCGATGAGTAAAATAATGAGAAACTCCAGCTTAAAACTAGACTGAATTATTTTATTTCTATTGTTTGAAAGCAACGACAGAACTACTGAGATGACTGGCAGAAACTTAGGTGAAGAAGAGCTTTTGGCATGATAAATCATAATGTGATAGCTAAGCGTCATTCATATCCTAGTGTTGTGATTTGAATTTTGGTGAATTTGTTTTATACCAGAGATAAAGGGGATTGTTTAAAGTGTTTTTGTTTAGAGTTGAAGTTCTTCTTCAGATGTATTTTATGCCAATGAGAGGAACTTTGTTTGAAGCGTGGGGTTTTTAGGCAACAGGAAACTTAAGCTGTAGATTAATCCTCCCTTTTCTTCACTGAGTAATCAGAGTTTCATCTCTTCCCCTGTACAAATGTGTAACTTTTTATTCATTAGTTTTTTTTAAAAATTTTCACTATTTTGTAATAGAAGTGGTACATATTATAATAGAATGTAAATTTTTGTACGATTATTTTAGTTACCGGCTTTACAGTTTACACACAGGCGCCCCGAGCATTCGCCCGGGGCAAGCATCTAGTATATTATTACTGTCCACCGGAGGTAATACCGGTTGTGCACAAATTTAGGTACGATATACTTCTTCAAGTTTTTGACATTTGTCAGAATTCTATTGGAGTGTTATGTTGTCCTACGCCATTCCACTACTCCTTCCCGTTTGCCTTCTTTGTTGTGTTTTTTTACAAATCACTCTGCAGATTTGTACACCATGATTAATTAGTTATAGCATGATTGTGTACTTAAGAAAAATTCATGATTGGTTATAGCATGACTCTGTAGATTGGTGGTTAGACAGGCGATAACAGGACATAAGGATGGCGGATGAAAATGGTAGAGGTGATGATAAGTGTTCACTGTTTTTTCATCAACTTGTAATTTGGTAAAGTTGGACTAAGATTATCTGTATTTTCTTCGTCGATTTACTCTGGAGCCGTATTGTTCGAATTCCTCAATAGCGATGTAAATAACAATGATTGAGGGGTCAACGAATTTGGATATCGGGATTGGATTGTTGATCTTTCGTTCAAATTCTGTAATGAATATGATTGCAATTGATGTTATTTGGTTCAACTCAACAACATTGGGAATCAATAAATATCACAATAATACTTTAATCACTACAAATATAAAAACAAAATTAATTTCTGTCTTTTACGATGGAAAAGCCAATGTCCAAAGACATTTACAATAATTTTTTTAATCTTAACAATAAGAACCAATGATTTAATCACTAAAAATTACCAATTTAATCACAAATGATAATTTCACAATATAATATCAATAGATGGCTACCATGAAATTCAAAGCTCAATCTTATAAAAAAGTATATTATTTTTTCAAACTGCAGTGGACTACTTAACTGCTAGCTCTATATAAAAAAATATGAACCGAATCTTACAACGAAATTTGATATCCAATCTTACAAAAATACTTTTTTTTCTTGTGACCTATAATGTGCAACTTACCAACTAGTTTTACACCCAAAAAACATGAAATCTAAGCCCATTTTTACAAACATCTATGCAAAATATAGTTGCAATACTATCTTGTCCGGGTATGGGATTATATAAAAGTCCGCAAAATAGTCTCTACTCTTAGCAAAATCCAAATTAAGCAATAATTTAGCGTTTACATTAAGTATCTTTACAGATTGCTTTAGCTACCCTATACATTACCTTTAAATCCATGGTTACTCAAGATCTCAAGCTCCCATAATTGCTCTTGAAGAAGTCTCTTGCATCAAAGTTATTATAGCATTCATAAAACCTCGGACATCATCATTGAATTCCTTATTCTCCAAATCAGAATCTTGCTTAGGAGGAACATTCTTGATCTTCTTTGAACTTTTCATTCCCTTTTTAATCGGTAGCTTCTTTCGCTCATTAGAAACATCATTACCATTTTTATCTTCTAGTTCACTGCCATCTGTAGTACACAAGATAACAACAACTTTTTTTATATTGTTAGTAAAAGTAGAAGATTCTGCCACATTATATTTAGCTCTATCTTCACTATATACCAGTTCCAAGTTCGTCAAGTAAGGAAATAGTACATTGTAGAGACACATAGTATCTTTATGATCCTGTAATACAAAAACAAACAACGCTATGTAATATATAACATTTATAAGAGAATATGAGACAAAACATTCAATAAAAGGCAATTGAAAATTTCGTTATGAATTTGCATGGACCAAGAGAGCTACATCTTCAAAGATTTGGCTAAACTACTTAAATACTTAACAACAAAACTAACTTGATAGAAAAATACTTTTACATAAGCAACGTAATTTAAAAAGAAAAACTGCAAATAAAATGCATGTGTTGACAAACCTTAGTCTCATTTTCGTACCATGAACATTCATAAGCTATCTTCTTCTCAACCTCATTCTAGGTACAACAACTTTGCTTGCACATTTCAACAATAGCATGATATTTGGACTTGAAGACCCTTATCTTAGAATCAATATGTACCACATTTTTTGGAAATTTAACAACTTCTTAGTCATTCTCTTTTCTATTTCAGTCATATATTTATTTTTGGAACCACCATCTGTTTTCCAAAGAGAGTCCATAGCCATATTTCCTCCTCGATCCAAAATTTATTGTTCTTCCCTCTCCCACGTTCAACATCATCAAGTTCAAGTTTAATGGTCTGAATCAAATTGCCCTCCATTATACTGTTGAATGTATATACATATACAAAAGAAAAATAAATCACTATGCTTATAGTTTCACAATAGCTCTTACTTTTTGAATGTTTCAAAACACAAATTCTTGGGAAAAAAATGCACATTAATTCAAAGAAGACCCTAACAAAAACAATCTAAACCCCCCACCGATCATTGAGTGTCTCGATTGAAAACAAATGGAAGCTTAACACTTAATCATGGTTTTTGCCTATAAATTCTCTAAAAGATTCAAAATTTTTCAAGTCTAAATCATTAAAAATCTATCCACAATTTGGTCGTGATGTTCTCAAAAATAAGATAGAAGATAGTGTTTATAACACATTTATTGCGGATCTATAGAATAAGCCTGAAGGAGATGTGATTGAAAATCCGCAACAATCTAACTCGAACTTGAAGTTGGAGTTACATCTATTAAAATTGATGTTGTAGATGTTGAGGCGGGAAGATTATTTTCTTTGGGAAAATGTGGCTAAAGGGCAGTAGAACTGGTCAAGTTAATAAAAAGGGTATGACTAAAAAGTATTTTTTATAAAGGGTGCTAATTTATTTGTCAAAAATTTAAGATAAAAAATATTTTGTATTGACAATATTACCCCCAATTTCTTATTAAAAAAAATTGAAAGCTTGAAGTTAGTTTTTCATTTTTGTTCCAAAACCCGAAGTGGTCACCATTGATGAAGGCATGAAGCTGTCTTAAATTCCATGCTGGCTACTATTAGAACTATGAAACCCAGTTGGATTCTTCGCAGTAAATTCATACAACTCGAATTTATTTGATAATGGTCCTCTTCAATCTTCACAATACTTAAGCTAATTCATAGTCTCTGTATTGTTTTAAAAGAAATATAATTGACTCTTCTTAGTGGGTTAACATTTGGGTTAGGCGGTATGAACAATAGTCAGAGTATTTTCTCTCATCTTTGTTTGAGGAATGAGGCAGTGGCTGCTTGCCTGCTTCCCATGTTGGATAGGGTTCATAATCATCTATTCAGAACATCAAATCATCATCATCATCGTCAAAGCAAAAGCAGCACAAGAAAACAAATCATCATCAATCATCATCATCAAATAAGAATTCCAATTTTTTTGGCACGATCGAATTTAGAAATCATCCCCTACCACCGTTTTCAGAATTAATGATAGGAATCCTCCACATCTTGCTACAATTAATGGCAGGTTGAACATCTTACATTTGGTAAATGATTATGATGTGATGAAGCAAGCAGGTTTTGAGAACATCTTACAAATAGCTCTTGTATATTTGTATCATCAACTTTTCTTTTGAATTAATGACCTGTTTCTTTAGTGGTCCTATTATGAGACCCTGAAGTTCCCTTTTTGGTGGTTTTTGTTATCAGACAATTCAGTGTGTCACAATTTAAATAGCCTTGCATAGATATCAACTTTGGAATCAACTAAACCATGGGAAATGAAAGAAACTATTGCATTTCCATGATTTAGCCTTCAGATGGGTGGCAAATTAAGATACCACCGATCAAGTAAAACCTATCACCTTCAGATAGGTGGCAAATTAAGATACGACCGAGCACTTCTTGTTTTTGGCGAGGTTGCCATTCTTTTAAACTTTTGTACCAAGTAAAATGTTCTGGAAATTCAACATAAACACAGTTTTTCTGTTTTACATATTCACTGTGTGCATTCATGTAAAAAAATTCAATAAGCATGGTTTTTTTGAAAAGAAAATTTTTCGCAATACTCTCTAATGACTGATTCGCAGGAAAAGTAATAGATTGCTCATTTTCTAAGTGAACATGCAAGGGTATGACAGCAGGGTGGGTTCGATTAAGTTCAAATCCAAAAATTCGCCAAAATGCTTCAAGGGGTGAAATCCATCTTCCACTTACGAAATTTTTATCATCAATCACATGTTTTTCTCCCTTGTTAATTGTATCACATAAAATTCTGTGATTACCTTTATAAATGTATTTATAAATATATTTTATAGCTTCAATAGTTGAACAAATTTCAACATTAATGTGACAAGCAAATTTGGCCAATAAATATTTATGCATTATAAGGAACCACCCATCGGTTGTCAAGTCGAACACCTTTAATTTTAACAGAAGAGTAGTTATTTCTTCGACGATATATTCGATAAGAATTTAAACCTAATGTGGTACATTCTGAAAAATCCTTAGGATAATTAAATTTGCAATTTTTGTCATTTTTCATACAAGGGCATGCAGGTAGGTTCTAGGTCACCACAAGATCCATGCATCATGTATTTTTTTACTACATCAAACAAATATTTTTCACTATATTTTGTCAGGCAATTCTGCCTGAACAATTCGATCAAATGCTTCAGGTGAAAATATTTTTGAAGCTTGATTCAAAATGAGCAAAAAATGCGCATGTGGAAGACCTCTTTTTTGAAACTCTATTACATATGCATATGCAACAACTTTACCAAAAATATCTTTTTCAAGTAATTCGGTTTTCAAAACTTCTAGTTTTGCTTCAAATATTTTAACAACAATGTCTGATCTGTTTTGAGTCTCATCTGATGGTAAACAAAAGGGATTTATTTCAAACCAACTGGGGTTGCAGTTTTGGTCAAAAAAATGTCTGGCTTTCCATATCGTTGAACCAAAGTTATAGCATCCATATATTTCTAACACATATCTCTAGGGCCTCCTATGAATGATCTATGTAATATTACTCGTACCAATGTCAGAACCTATATGGTATCCTTATGAAATACCATCTCCAAAACCACGATATATATCATTTCTAAAACAATTTTGCATTTCTTCACTCCTGAAAATGTCTAGCCTTTGTGTTTCAATTTTAATATACATATCTATCACGTACTGTTGCAATAATCTACCTATGTGCAGCAGAAATAATTTGTCATTTTGTCTAACCTAAAACTTGTAACAGTAATATTCACGACATGACACAGTGTATCTCTTTTTCCTTTTTGCACCTACATCGCATTAGATTTTATTGTCAGACTAAAGGGTTTAAACAAAATTTTAAACCAAAGATATGAAAATTATTGAATTTTGCAAATAAAGTTACATAAATATTTTAGTTACCTTTCATTTCAGCTTCTAGGAAATCTTCCATGTTTGTGTAGTTTTCAATGTGATGTATGGATTCACCAGCACAATTCCCTGAAGTACCCATATTTTCGTTCACCATATTGATTTTTTTAATAGATCGATGCCAACCAGGGTAACCATCAGGCAATATGAGAGGGTATTGCAATGGATCGTAACATCCAAAGTATTGCTTAATAATTTAAGGTTTCTCATCCTTTTCATTACTCTTTGGGTACTTGAATGTGTTGTCCTATAATTCTTCATTTTCATTGGATTCTAGCCATATTCCAGCAACTTGAGATGTGGAAGGTTTATTGTAAATATTATTGTTAAATGTGGGTTCACATGTAATGCAATTTTCCATTCTGGCAAATTTTCAACATTGTTTAGGTTTCGGAAAAAAACAGCATAATCTTTTAAAATATGCATCAATCTTTTCACAACATTTTTCCTAAATTTTTCAGAACTTATAGCTATACGATTTGATACCTCATGTTCTGTATCATAAAGTTGACCTTGAATATGAAATGTATAAACATCTTTATTCCTTTGTGCCAAAGATTTATCAGAATGAACACCTAATGATGTGAATGCAAACATATTGTTATAACTACGAACACATTCACGAAAATATTTAGCATCTTCACAATTACCAGTAAATAGTTCTACTAATGTTAATGGCATTTTTTTTCCTCAAGCTTTTATCTTTCCAGATGAACAACGAAAACCAGTAGATTCTGCATAAATACATCGTGCACCACAAAATTTACAATTTGGCACATTTGGTAATATGTCAAGACTACTTGCTATTTCATGCAATCGGTCAACAATGTTCAGTTTATCAACATTTGATTTTTCTGCAGCCCTTCGCATTCTACGATTACAATTGTTTTGGTTCTGATAGTCATCACCGGTATCATATTTCCTTCTATGAAGTACAGTACCCTTAGGCGACATTTTTTTCTTTGAATGATTTAGGTAATATTACTCGTCTACCAATGTCAGAACCAATATGGTATGCTTGTGAAATACCATCCCAAAGACCACAGTATATATCATTTCTAAAACGATTTTGCATTACTTCACTCCTGAAAATGTCTAGCCTTTGTGTTTCAATTTTAATATACATATCTATCACGTATTGTTGCAATAATCTACCTATTTACAGCAGAAATGATTTATCATTTTGTCTAACATGAAACTTGTAACAGAAATATTCACGACATAACACAATATCTCTTTTTTTTCCTTTTTGCACCTACATCGCAGTAGATTTATTTTCAGACTAAAGGGTTTAAACAAAATTTTAAACCAAAGATATGAAAATTATTGAATTTTACAAATAAAGTCACATAAATATTTTAGTTACCTTTCATTTCAGCTTCTAGAAAATCTTCCACGTTTGTGTAGTTTTCAATGTGATGTATGGATTCACCAGCACAATTCCGTGAAGTACCTATATTTTCATCCACCATATTGATTTTTTTAATAGATCGATGCCAACCAGGGTGACCATCAGGAAATATGAGAGGGTATTGCAATGGGTCGTAACATCCAAAGTATTGCTTAATAATTTGAGGTTTCTCATCCTTTTCTTTACTCTTTGGGTAAACTTGAATGTGTTGTCCTATAATTCTTCATTTTCATTGGATTCTAGCCATATTCCAGCAACTTGAGATACGAAAGGTTTATTGTAAACATTATTGTTAAATGTGGGGTTTGCATGTAAGACAATTTTCCATTCTGGCAAATTTTCAACATTGTTTAGGTTTCGAAAAAAATAGCGCATAAGGGTTCTGTCTTAAAATTTTCACAACATTTTCCCTAAATTTTTCAGAACTTATAGCTATACGATTTGACATCTCATGTTCTGTATCATAAAAATACAATTGTAGATTTTTGGATTTTTCACCAATTGATGTGATTAAAGGATCTATAAAATGGTAAAGTTGACCTTGAATACAAAATGTATAAACACTTTTTTATTCCTTTGTACCAATGATTTATCAGAATGAACACCGAATGATGTGAATACAAACATATTGTTATAACTATGAACACATTCACGAAAATGTTTAGCATCTTCACAATTACCAGTAAATAGTTCAGCTATTTCTAATGGCATTTTTGTTTCCTCAAGCTTTACCTTTCCAGATGAACAACAAAAACCAGGAGATTATGCATAAATACGCCGTGTACCACAAAATTTACAATTCAGCACATTTGGTATATGTCAGGACTACTTGCTATTTCATGCAATGGATCAACAATGTTCAGATTATTAACATTTGATTTTTCTGCAGCCCTTCGCATCCCATGATTACAATTTTTTTGGTTCTGATAGTCATCATGGGTATCATATTTCATTTTATGAAGTAAAGTACCATTAGGCAGCATTTTTTTCTTTAGGAGAACGATACTTGTACCCTTGGGCGGCATTATTCCAAAGTTCGAAAATAATTCTATAAACAACCAGTTAAAACAAAGGATATAAACCAATCCAACAATAACTTTAACAATGAAGCACTTAGTGAAAAAAGGGAAAAACAAACCAGCTACACAAATAAAATACAGACCTGCACTAAATTTGTTTTTTCAGATTAACTCGATAGAGCGTACCTGTGATGCTGCAAGTGACAGGAAGCAAGAAAATTTGTTCTCTCTTTTCAAACAACAAAAAAGCCAAGCAATCCCAAATAGTATCAGCAAAAACTATGCCTGTAGGAGTAAATTTTCTGTTATATGGCTATGAAAGTGAACTCATGTGGCTATTCAGATACAAAAGCACACACCTTGAAAGAATGCATGTTGTAGAAGTTGATTTACCTAACTATAAAATTGACAACTAAATAAACATTCACACTACGGAACCTGATTCAACAAATAAGGCCTCATAAACCGAAATGGGTTTTCTAGATTTGGATAAATCTCAATGTTAATAAGTATTAAATGCGAGATGTGCCGACATGTTTCTCAAGTCAGGAAATCTAACGCGACATACCAAGACAGGGGGGAAACTCAAGAAAACAACAAAAAGGTAAACGTCTGGGAAAGCAATTTGTATGCCAAGAAAATTTGAGAAATTATTACTTTTTAATGATCAAGCTAAGATATGCATGCCATTCTTCTTAAGAATTTTGAGAGCTAACCAATTCAATAAGTTTAACGAATCAAGAAAATAAAAAAATTTTTAAGTAATCAAATTTAATCTAACACGTATCAAGTTACAAACATGCATCAAACTCAAAGGTTTTTCAGTTGCTAACATAACTTTTCAACTATAAACTTCATCGAATACTTCAATGGCCAGAAATTAAAATTCCATAATTCTATGTTACTGGCAAAAGATAGGAGAGTTCCGGCAAAGTAAATAAAGAAGAAACAGACCATATTCAGAGAGAGACAACTCACAGTGTAAGACGAACTACAACCAAATTGAATTTCTACAAAGGATTTTGCCTTTTATTTTTCTTATTTATTATCCAAAAAGGTGAAAAGTGCGAAGCTTGTACTAAAGCAAACTAATCTTTAATCGAACTAAACTTCAAGTTTGGTTTGCCATATTCAGACCATTGTTTAACTCATCCACCTACAACCTTATTTTTCTATGAACTCGTCCAAATCATGCACACTCAAAATTGAATTTGGTGATGCTCATCTCCACTTGGTTTTTCTAGTATAATTTCAGCAATAAAAAGGCCCTGCGAAAGCCTGAATTAAACACCTAATATGCATATCCAATACATAAATAGAAGATGTAACGCTCTAAAAGATCCAAACTCTAGGAATTCGTTGTCGTTGAAACTTTATCAAATCAATGAATCAAGAGAATTTTAACTTGAATAAATCAAAGAGAGAAAAATTGATCTGATTTCTTTTCGGAATGAAACTGTTGTCTGTTGCCGTTCTTTTTTCAAAGAACCGTTTTTTTAATGCGAATGAGAAGCTGTAAACCTAAACGTTTTTTGGGTTTTTTTTTTTGACAAACGAAGTGCAAATCTAGCAAACAACCTAGTACAAATCTCGAAAACAAACGAAGAGGAAATTTCTCCACCGTCAACAGCACCGGATTACAGATCTAGGATGGAAGATAATGGAGAAAAGAGGGATAAGGAAGGTTAGAAATTCTGCTCAAGAATCAAAACAAACTGGTAAGCAAATTTGGTTTTTCTCAAAATTTCTTACTTTGCAGCAGATTTTAGAACTTGGAAAAGAGAGGAGGATTTTATCAAACGACAAAAGTTTCAAGAAGAAATGGATGAAAGAGAAGGCGAGAGAAGAGGAAAAAAAGCTGAGCACAAAGGGGGAAAAAAAGCTAATTATCGGGAGAAAATAAAGCTGGTAACCAACGACAAACAAAGAGGTAAAATAACGACCGTCTAACGAGAAGAAAAGGTACCACAAACCGTAGATCCCCCTTTAGTATATACTTAGATCATGTTCTGATATTCTAAATAAAAAAACTACATTAATTTTTTAATTTCTGGAAAAATAATATTTTATTATTTTTTATTCTAAGTTATTTTTATTAATTAAGTTTTTTTCTTAATTTAAAGGGATCATTAGTGGTTCCCCACTTGTCCCTGACGTGACTCGAACCCGTGATCTATTAGAAACAGGGGAGGCGTCTTACCAACTAGACTGCACCTCATCGTCAAATTAATTAAGTATTATTTTAACATTTATATTATAACTTTATTCGATACAGCAAAACCTCCATAATTACAATCAAATATTAATAATCTCTATTAAATAGTAAATATTTTACTCTACAATTGAGATAAGTAAAAAAATGTAAAAAATCAAGATGATTTTTTTTTAGAATTATGCTTTGTAATATAATTCCCTACAATTTCATAAATTAAAAAATTCTAAAATAAAAATTATGTTAGAATATAATCTGAAATTTTAATTTATTTATTTCATATTAGAGATTGTCTTAAAAGTAATATTTTTACTTTATCCCAAGCACCACCAAATTAAAAATAATATAAAATTTGTGTATAGAAGGAACAATTTTTTAATTATTTTTTCATTTTAGTTTAAAATTAATTTTTAAAAATTTTGATTAATTTAATATTTATTTTATTCTTGACCATTTTATGAATATAATTATTTTAATATTCATATTACTATTTTATTCAATATAAAAAATATAAATAATTTTATTTCGAAAATACCGCTATTGACTTGAACCAAAATATGATCAAACTATTAGAATAATGTTAAACGACCAAAAAAGTTACAAATCGTTTAATATAAAGGACCAAAATATATATTTGGCGTAATATAAAGGACTACTTTCAAATTGTAGTCTTCAATAGTAGTACTCTAGAAATAAAAAGTTTGTTTTTATGAGGGGGAAAACAAGTTTGTTACACAAGTTTGTTAATTTGAAAAATTATTGGGTATCCTGGTTTTTAGTGCAGCAAGTATTAGCACCCCAGATGATATAATTTCTTTAGAATTTATCTCTCCTCCCAAATTTACTACTTTACCCCTATTATTCTATCTGATTGCACAATCTTATATGGTACAACCGCTGTAAAATAAATTTCTCTATTAATTTGGGCAGTAACTATTTTTCTCTTTGTATCTTCAGGTGAAAGAAGTAGTGGTGGAATAAACAAGTTGAAAGAAATGAAAGAAACTGCTATACCCTAACCACCACCAACTTCATTTCTTCCAATTTCTTCATTGATTCTGGAGTTTCTAGGCCTTTGCCAAGAATCAAACGAATCAGATTGAGAAATTTCAATTCATCCATTTCTTTGAAGCTTTATGATTAGACACCGATAGGAAGAGAGGAATGCCGACTCCAGCATCTGCGTCAGCGGCTCCGGCGTCGTGGACGTCGGCGTCATACCAAAGCCGTACTGTGGCCGAGGAACTGATTGGGCGGTTGAGCTCCAATTCCGTTTCTTGTGAGGCAAAACTCAAAGCTTTGAGAGACCTGAAGAATCAGATCATCGGGAACCGGACAAAGAAGCTTTCGTTTCTCAAGCTTGGTGCCGTTCCTTGCGTCGTCTCAATTTTGTCCTCCGCTACGACTGCTGCCGTAGCTGCTGGTGGAAATGATGGTTTGGAATCTACTATAATTCAGTCCGCGGCGGTGATTGGGAGCTTTGCATGTGGTTTTGATGCGGGAGTTGAGGCTGTTTTACAGGCCGGAGCTCTTCAGATTTTGTTGAGTTTGATTTCTTACCCTAATGAGAAGGTGATAGTTCAATTTCATTTTGTTTGAATTCATTGTTGATTGGAAGGTTTGACGCTCAATATACCTGAATTTTGACAATTCCTCCGGACCGTTCCTTTCAAAATGTGTTGCTACTTGATTGTCTGTCAAATGCGGATTAAAAAATTTTGAAGTACACTCCTTTGAATCTAGTTATCAATAGATTGTGATTACGTCCTCTTGTCTTCTGTTAATGATAAAAAAAATGCTTGGCAAATTTCTGGTGTGAGCACGAGCAGAGGTTTTAGGGAGTTTTTTATTTTATGGTCTTTGGATGTGGGTTTCTAGTGAGATTGTTTTGAGGTGGATAAACTGTTTAGATTACTGATGTGTTGAGGTTAAATTGAAGTTAAAGACTGAATGATCCCTGATTGCTGAATGTTGATCTGTTTGTCTTTTTCCATATTCAAAGCTTTAGGTTTGGCTGAGTTTTGAATGACATTTGAAAAGTGAGATAAGAGAATGAGCATGATATGGGAGTGGGAGATTTGCATGTGCCTTTTATAGCATATTTCTATCCATGAATTTGACTAAATCAAGAGGATAGGCATGTTGCCCTATATTCCGGACCTTGAACAATATTAGTTCTGGTTGAAGTTTCTTGGATTTAGTGTATTCTAGCATTTGACATTTCTAGATGATGTCCATGATATCCATTTGGGCCATTTGCAGCCCTTGAGTTATATCCTCTTAAGTTATGGTTAGAGTTTGTTGGAATATGAGTCTAACCACTCTTACTTGGCTGCTTTAGATTGCAGAGGTTGTTCTAGTCTTTGTGAGAACTGATGAAAAGGAAAAAAGTTGATTGTAATATCTGATTCTTCTTTGCCATACAAACTACTACAGTCATTACAATGTTGACTTATGATCTTCGAAGGTTTCTGCACGTGTCTCTTGACTTTCTTTGTACTTGACACATATGAAAACAAAGGTGACTATCGTGTGTATTCATGCCTCTGGGAACGAATACCATGCTAACATACAACCTATTTATCCTTGCCATAGCATAGGAATTTCCTTTTTCATGTTCATTTTGCTTTACAAAAGTTTCGTGCTGAACAAAATGCATGCATCTTGTGATGTTCCATAGACAGTTCATTGTTGTTTGGACGAGGATTTTGTCTTTTTTTGGGACAAAGATATGCAGTGAGATTGATGTGAATAACGTCATGATGCTATGACCCTTTGATTTTCTATCATAATCTTAGGTATGGCTTCTATTTTCTCTATTCCTTGCTTTTGACGAAGTTGGTTTAAAATGGATGAAAGTTGAGACATATTTTTGCTCGGTAGCATGTTGTATCAGTTTCCCTTTTGGTCAAAGTTCACTTCTCTGTGTTCCTGTTTTTTAATTGTTAATTGATTAATCTTGTAAACTGAGGTTGTTGATTGTATTTCTTGACTGCAAAGATATTGTACTATTGTGAATTGTGATTTTTGTGTAACTTTGTATGCTTGATATATAGGTTGTGGATGCTGTTGCTCGTTCTCTTAAATTGATATATCAGTCAAAGTTGGGTCCGAAGTATGATTGTCTAAAAAGTATTGAGTTTCTCCTTTCACTATTAAACAGTGAGAATGAGAATGTTTCTGGACTTGGTGCTAGCATTATTGCACATTCCTGCCAGTCAAGTATGGAGCAGAATGCATTAGGTGATGCTGGAGTCATATCGAAGCTCATTAATCTTCTAGGGGGCTCACCAATCCAGAAAGATTCTAGTTTAGAATCTCTGGCAGCCATTTTAAAGGAAAATTCAGAAGTCATTTTAAAGTTTGTGGGACCTGAAAATGGACCAGCACTGAATGTTGTTACTGAATTGACAAAGGACAAACATCCCAGAACAAGGTTGCTTGCTTGCTCGTGTTTGATTGTAATAAGAAATGCTTTGCCTTCCTATCTTCAAGATGTTCGAATCAAGACAAAGTTGGTTCTAGTTTTGCTTGAACTTCTTGACGTTCCTGGTCAAGTTGGGGATGAAAGTCCGTTTGTTTTGTCTAGTTTAATTGTGGGAAAGGAGGACATGCAGAAGTTAGCATTTCAAGAACATGCTATTGATAAACTTTGCAGCCACTTAGAAAAAGGTTCACTACAACCGAAGCACATAGAAGGGATATTCTTGGCATTGGCTGATATGTGCTCACAGTTGGAATCTTGCCGTACCAGGCTTCTTTCTTTAAAGGTCAGCTAAGCTCTTAGTTTAAGTTGCATATGTCTGCAAATCTGCTCACTATGCTTTTCTCTCTCTCTTTCTCTCTCTCTCTCTGTTTTTATTTTTATTTTTATTTTTATTTTTTTTTCCATGTTACTCTAATTGGTTTGGTTTGTTCTGTTCATCAATTAACCATTACAAACATGTCATTCAAGTAGGATATGTTAGTACTTTCGAAAAGCTTTCTATATTTAATTCCTATTTGCTTTGAGTTTGTTCAATTCATTAATTAACTCCTTCAAAAGCCAAGGGATCATCCTGGATGTAATCATTTGGTATTGTTATCAATTGAGCTAATATCATTATATTAATGGCTGAGTGAGTAGCTTTCAATCTGTCCATTCAAGGAAGATGAGTATTTATTCCAGAACTTGTCTCCCCACTTAGCTTCTCAGAAATCTGTGGTTGTCAACATGTGACGTGTATGTGAATTTTATTTGCAAATGCTATGAATTTGTCAAAGGTTGCAGAAAAACAGCCGTTAAGCTTTTCTGCTTTTTATGTCTTATGAACAGTCAGCCTGATAAATACAAATTTATTGTTGTGTTCTTGATATATTTCTTTTGCGTGTTTTCTGTTGATCATTTTGTATGTTTTCTTGAAAGTGTTCTATTTGAATTTCTCGTAAGGTCGGCTATTTCGTTAAGAACCAGGGTTCATTGTTATTCTGATTAATTGAGAGTTTAGATTCAAGTATTTTGATTTGGTTGACATTAATATGGTGGATTTTGATTTACGAGCTACTCATTTATCAAAGTTTGTCAATAAATTTGAATTCACTAGAGTTGTTTTCATTGTATTCTTCATCATGCAATTCAATCAATGCAAATTAACTTATTTCCTTTTTTGATTATGGCGTTGTAGTTAGCATAGTTACAATCCTTTGAAGTTCGGAATATCATAAACGAATTCTCAGGTTTTTTTTACAGCTTGTAATTTGAAAGATAAAATGATCTATTAGATTTTCCTTCCAAGTTTAACCTTAGCTTGGTTCCATTATATTTTTTGTTTGATTTTCTTTGTATGTTACATATGGCCTTGAATTGGTGAAGTGATTGTGGATGTCCACTTGAAGATTTTGTAATCAACGGAATCAGAAACTATAGAACTCTTATGTTTGTTGCTACAATGATTACTGGATCTGTGAGTGTACTTTAATGCCCACTGTGTAACTTATTATTTATAATGTTTACTTATTTCTTCTCCATGTTGCAAACGAGGTGTAATCATTTCTGTGTGAGAAGGTAGAACATTTGTGAGCTGTTTTCTGTTTCAGCTTCTGTCTTATGTCAGTTTAGACAGGAGATAAACCTACTGTCTAAAGTTCCATGTGGGATGTGAGGTTAGATAAAGATGGCTGCAAGTAGATGTGCAGGTTGTTACCTCTCTTGTGTTAGTATTATCTAAAGAGTCATGATTGGGGGAGAGAGTCCTTTTTATGCGTACGCTTAAGAACTTATACGTATTCTGATAATGCAAGCAAGCATCAATTTACTTCTCGATACTCTTCGGTTGTTGAAATAGAAATTTTTTTCAGTTGTTGACCTAAAAGATTACACTCTCGGACTGATTTACTTCTCCCAGACTTAAAAACAAGCATACACTAGATTGTTTGATGTATAAAATTTGAAGGTATAGTCATGGGACAAAACACAGTTGACCACCAAGTGGAATGTTGGGTTCTCATTGCTTAGTATAGACAGAAACTTTATGTAGGATTTAAACTTGTGGAAATTTATGTACATTTTTGTCAAAATGCCTTTTTGTTATAATCTTTTATGGTTCCCAGGGCCTCAAATGATATGGCTATTTGTAATGCAGGCTTTGAAATTTGTCACCGATTCCATGAATCATGATTGTGCTGAAGTGCGTGCTGCGGCCTGCATTTGTTTAGGAAATGTTTCCCGGTCAGTCGAGGTGCGTGATGCTTGATTTTGAATAATATGAGAAACAACCTGAACTTTATGTTTATTTTGATGCTAATTGAAGTTTATGCTAATTGAAGTTTCTTTCAGAATCTTAGTGCAGGTACATTTGCTAATGAAGCTGTCATCAATCCTTTAGTTCAACTTTTGAGTGACACCTCAACTTCTGTTCAGGTACTTAATTCGTTTTGGGAGTGAGTTTGTTTCTATATCTGCCCCATTTATGTGAGGAACTTAAGTTTTCCTCATGTTTTCATGGGGATGCATGTTTTTGTGTTGAGTAAAAATGCGAGCACCACGTATACAGCTTCATTGATGTTCGAAAAGTTTGTAAGAGGCCTACCAGATTGAGCTACAATATTTTGCTTTAATGTGGTGAATAGTAGGGCTAAACTTTTTCATTAATTAGAACCCTAAAAGGGCAATGCTGTCCTTCCTGGCTTTTTCTGCCGAATTTATTGTTTACGGGATACCTTTTGTTTTCAGGTTGCCTCCATTAAAGCTATCAGCAACATTGTGCTTGATTTTACCTTGCAAAAGTCGACAGTTATCAAATGCGGAGCTTTAAAACAGCTTGTTGAGCTATCAAAGTCGATGGATTCAACTATACGGGCAAATGCCGTCTGTGCTTTGAGGAACTTGACGTTCCTTGTCAGTGATAGGTGTAAAGAAGAACTGCTTTTGGAACTAACTCAATCAACTTTATTAAGCCTAGTTTCTGGTAATTATATTACTATTCATTTTTAGGGATGGTTTGTCTTCGTTGAATAAGTTCATCAAGTATCTTTTCCTTTCCTAGCAGATCCTGAGCCTTCTGTTCAAGAGCAAGCATTGGCCCTTATTCGTAATCTTGTTGATGGTTCCATAGATAGCATTGAACATGTCTTTGCTGAGGACAGTGTGATATTGCATGCAGTTATTAGGCAGATGCAAAATGCTTCAAAAGTTGAAGTTTTAATACAGGTGTTGTCTCTTAACTGTCGAAGTTATCATTGCTCTTTGGTAATGTTAATAAATCCTCTTTTGTAGAGCATGGAGAAGGAATTCTTAACATTGACGTGTTAAAAGATTATTTCTATCTTAGCAATTTCATTGTTTTTTCTCAATTGAATATCGTTTTATGTTCTCAAATCTCAATGGTCAAAACTATATTGTTGCAAACAACATAGATCAAGGAGTGACTTTCTATTGGGGCTAAGATTATTTCTTACTGGATGTATTTGCCAAAGTCGTAGACCCTCTTGGTGCGAAACAAATTGATTTTTTTTTTTAAGTTACTAAATAGATTTTCTAATATGTTGGTCTTTCTTTCCAATGTCCCGTTTATTCATGCTTTGTCACTGTTCCATTGTATGACTTAGTTTTTTTCTTACTAGCAGTGAAATTTTGTTACTCTATTCTTGTATGAACGCATGAAGACATCTTTTTATCCATTGATTGGACATTCTTTTATTGGTCATGGTTATTTGAAATAGATTTCTAATTGATGTAATACCAACAGTAGATAAATTCTTTTAATGGTCATAAGGGCCAACCACTAACTGTTATCCGCTATTTTAGAGCATTTATCTTTAACCTGGGAAGCTTGAATTTAGAACATTAATACTGTAAAGCTTTTGTTTTGCTCGAAATGGGTGTTAATTGGAGGTTAAAGTAAAACCCTCGTGAAGCATTAATGGATGGAGGAGGAACAATAATGGACAACAAGCACCCAACAACACCCAACCCCCCACACCCACCCCAACAAACCCCCCACCCCTCAAAAAAAAAAAACCCAATTTGTATAAACACATGCACTACCATATGTCACACCGAATTTTTTCAAAACCATCACCTCCAGCTGTGTCTAACCATCTAATATGACATGACATTAAATTGGTTGTAAAAGTTCTTCTATCCATCTTTCTATTCGGTTTTATATGATATCATTTTCATCTGTTATCAATTTACTACTGTATTCCATCCTGACTCCAGCGCTTCTAATGATTTGGTTCTTTGGAAGCATTAGTCCTTGCCTCATTTATTACTTTCCAAATTAACTGTTTGCGATTTTAGATAATTTAATTCTTCCTGGTCTTCTCCAATTATATTTTGACATGTAGTGTTTCTTTTACCATGATGATTGATTTTACTATATATGCCTTTTCAACTGGTGCATATCTTTAAGCAATTATTTTTCGGTTTTGTTGTATATTTTCAATGTCCTTTGTGTTTTTTTTTTTTTTCCAGCTTTCCAGTTGATGGCCTTAAATTAAAATTTCATCTTACTCTGACTATTTCTATGGTTTTGTTCTCACCACTTATGTGTGCAGTTATATTGGCATAACTCTTACCGAAGTATTATTTTTATTTTATCAAGTCTCTTATTTTAGTGCTCCCCTTTTCTTTTCTTTTTCCAGTAATAATCTGCGTCCAGTATTAGACTCAATTCTTGTATATCTTACAATCTTTACATGCTCTTCTATTGCCTTTTTTCAATAAGATATAATCATTTTGTGATTTACGAAATGTCGCTCTGTAAGAAACTCCTAGATAGTGTCTATTTATAATTTATACATTTAAGGGCTGATATGATCTTGGATCCATATGTACAAACAATTTCGATAGGTCGACTAACTACATTAGTTCTTACCTGTCCCATATAACGTGCAAAAATGCTCCATAAGTCAATGGCTTTTGGCTTGCAATATCCAATGCTTGTACGTTTTAAATTTCTTATGCACATTGACATGGTGTAATAAAGTTTGTGGGTGTGTTTGGTATGGATTTAAGTTGGTTGTTGTAGGGTTATTGGCGAAGTGACAAAATTCAAATTAACTGTTTTTATAGACCACCATAATGTTTGGATGACTGATTGTGTAGTCTTATTAAAATGGAAATGAGCGTATTATATTGAGTTCTTTATTAAGTTTGCATTTTAATGATGACATTTGATAGTTGACTTTGTTCCGTTTCCTACCTTATGGAACTGTTTTTGATTCTGGTATAATTCATTTTAGCTAACACCGTAATGTTTGGATGACTAATTTTGTAGTCTTATCGAAATGTAAATGGGTGATATTGAGCTTATTTCACTATTAAGTTTGTATTATTGATGACACTTGATATTCGACGTTATTTCCTTCCCCACCTTGTTGAACTGTGACTGATGCTGATATGTTTCCTAGGGTATGTATATTCTGACCAATGTGGCATCTGGTAACGAGCTGCACAAAGAAGCGGTCATGAATCAACTTTTCCCCGAACAACTGGGAAGCACTCAATCTATTGTGTTCAAGTCCTTGCAGAGTAGTGACAGCCGATTACGCACTGTGGCTGCTTGGGCTCTGGTTAATCTCACGCTACCTAGCAGCTCGGGTGCATTAAAGCGGGTTACAAGACTTAGGATGGCTGGCATAGATTCCTACTTGAAGAATGTTATCAATGATCCTTGCTTAGATGTGAAGGTATTTTCTGACTGTCTGGGTATTTGCTTTGTTGTAATTGGTGCTTTATATATTTGCCTGACTAATGTCCATATTTGCTATCAGCTTCGTGCTAGGACGGCACTTACTCAAATGATGGCTTTTGGTGATGGCTCTTCATGATATTTAACATTCTAGAAATGAAAACGAGGATTCGGAACTAAGGTGGTGCTTGGGCTTCACTTGTGTAACATGTTATCTTAGTCAAGGTGTCTACAGACTGTTAATATGGATGTTCTAGTTGGAAAGCACTGACAGCAGCTGCCGAAGTTGTCAGGGATGAAGTGCTCATTTTGATTACGTGAGTGAGAGCAGTAACCATCTTTACTCTTTCATGAAGATGCATTTCTCTGTTTTAAAAGAGAAAAACACCACGAATCTTTGTAAAAGCTTTCTGAATATAAAACAAATTCTCTTTCTCTTAGTCCTATGAGTTGTCTTTGAAAAACTGCCCTATGTTAAACCTTCAATTTGCAGGTCCAATGCATGGATATTGGTTTTTCCTGCTGAGGAGCATCGTGGGAGCTTGCTTGACTTGCAATTATTGGAAGCGGGTCATCAATCAAATTTTGTTACGAGTGTATGATGAGTTAGAGGATTTTTGCTTTCTTTTATGCCCCCTAGTGCTGTCCCAATTGTGGAGCCCCTGAGTTCAATAGACCTCCCCCCACTATGGTATCTTCCATCCTGGAATGCCAGAATTCTTTGTCAAAACAACACCATCGAAGCAGAATTGCTTTCGCTTTGTTGTAAGAGTTGGACGTGCCGGATTTCCTGGCTGCTGAGACTATCCGAGGAGAAGTACTTTTTTCTTGCTCCTCTTTCTCACCGCTCTACAAGAGAGTTGAAATGGCTGTAAACATTGTACTGTACATTGCTTTCCCTTTGTTGTATGCTGGATTTTTTGACTGCTGAGATTGTAGGAGGAAAAGTACATTAACTTGCTCCTCTTTTTACTAGATGGGTATGTGGAGTTGAAATGGTTTGTAAGCATCGTAATGTGTTTCTAACGGAACTGCAAATTGCAGGACTAGAAAACATTGTAGTGTGTTTTAACTGAACTGCAAATTGCAGAATCAAAGGTCATACATGTTAATAGGAATTGAAGTTGAGATTCTGTTAATATTGCACCTTTTCTAGATCAATGTTTTTTTTCCCTCCTTTTTGTTTGGGTTCAAATGGATGATGAATTGAGAGATACTTCAAGTTAATTTATACTATAAATAATTTTTTTCTAGTATTTTCCATTGTTCACAAGTGTGATTAGTGTAATGATATGCTTGTACGCATATTTGCGGAAATTTGGGATTTGGCTTAGTATCGGAAAGCATACATAATTTTAAAAACTTATCACCGGTTTTCTGAAATCCCCTCGGCGGGTGTATACACTATGCATTGCATTATAACTAATTTTATTTGGCACTTCGGTTCAACAATCAGAACTCAAATTTTCGGACGTATTCTTCCAACTACAGAGATGGAAATGGGGAATCCTTCTGCATAAACTATAATGTTTCTCAACAAGCACTGTCTAATGGATTTCACAAGCCGCTTCATAAAATTCTCCCGAAAGAACAAGAAAGAAATAAGAAAAAAAAAGATGAGACTATAAAATGCTTGTGAATTCGTATATACAATATAAAAATAATTAAGTAAAATCTAATAACAACTTTGAAACCCTAAGTGGTGAATTACTACAAAGGGATTTTCCCTATGTGCTCAAGGATTGGACCAATAAGAAAGAAGACCAAAGAGGCAGAAAAACTCTTCAATTCAGCCAATCTTCTCTGTGTTTGTATCATCAGACGGCCAGATTACTGTTTCCATGAGCCTTTCACGCATCAACTCCAGATTCTGATCAGAGATTTCTTGATATATTGCGGCATGATCACATTTCTAAGACAGAAGAACAATGCAGCACATGTAAAACTGCTACATTCTGCAATATCAAACTGCATGGATTTTTGTGTTCAATGAAAAGATCTTACTTCAGATTCCTACCGTACCTTAGTCCATATTTTATAGAGGTGAAGGCGCGTTATCATCACTCTTTCTGCAAGTTCTCGCTCCTCCTGTTGAGAGCATGATAAATATTGATTGATCCTTGTGAATCTAATGGAATGTATATGAATTGAAAATGTTTTTGGAGTACCTTTTGAAGGCCGCGGAGGAATTTCTTCCCTTCATTTGGCTTATGATTGACAACGTAGCTGTAAAAGAGTTGGATTTAAACTCATCAAAGTTCCATTTATAACAAGTGGAGAAGATTATGTTAGAGGTGGCTAGAGAATGAAGGAACATGAATTAGCAATAATACTGCAATATGCAAATGGGAAATCTGTTTTGTGAGGAAAACATATGATTGAAATTTGAAGCTATAAGCAAGTTAGATCGTCTCAACTCTGAATCAAGAAGTAATATATCATAAAGAAATGGTCTTCAGGACAATCCAAAAAGAATTTTGACTTACTTATAAAACCACCTATACCGTGGAGGGTTCATCTCATAGAGCTGATGCAATACAGTCCTCACAGCTTTGTATGTGAAATAATTAAGAATTTGCTGCAAGAAGAATGAGATAGCCAATTTGAGTTATCCATTTTGGTAAAGAGCAGAAGTTGAGACGGACTATTGTTCAAAACAGATTAGCAGTCTACAAATACAACACTAATCGTTGAGGGACTTTCAACATGCAAAATTGACATGAAATTCTTGAAAGAAGAAATATCAGTTTTAGGGGAAAAATTCCAGAGAAGAGGGATGGCCTATAACAAACCAACATAATTTAGAAGGAATATACTTACGGGCAAGCCACCTGAACACTATTATTCTTTTAATAAACTTCAACCCTCTCATTTCGAGCTAATGTACTACCATATGATGATATGCTCAAAGAATGTGGCCAAGTAGATGACTTTCTAGTTTGTCTGAAAATGTTGCCTTATGGCTGAGAGCAAAAGTTGCTTCTCCTAGCACCCTTTCTTTAGTATCGACCTAATCGGGCGTTTCTGACACTTCAGGATGCTGTTCATTGGTCCACACAGTCTCCCAAGTTTCTTATCTTCATGCAAACATCACTGCATTTTGCTACATGCAACAATTGGGATTCCATATAAATGGCTACCAGCTGAGATATATGAAAATTCACCAACATTTATCATATTCGTCTATGCACAACTACGTAACTTGTTATTCTCAACTTATTATAGCAAAAACGAAAAAATCAGCCAGGGTACGAATTCGATTTAATAGATCTACATTCCTCCAAATACACCTGGAATTTCCTCAATAACAAATAACAACTATGCATCCCCTCCTTAACCAAGAAGAAACAGATCAAGAATTTGATGAAGCAAAAATCAAATTAATCAAAATCAACGATTGATGGAATTTTTATCACAGCAAAGATTACAACAACAACAACCGAAGACTAATAAGCGGGTAAAGTGTTCTTACAGTTTTAACATCCGCAAAGCCTTCTTCATACTGTCCAGCAATTTCACTCACAATCGTGAAACCCCTGTTCTTCTTCTTCCTCTGCACTCTCAAACTTTTACCACCAGAAGAAGAAAGACCTTTCACAGAATCAAGAAATGAACTGCTCAATTCCAATGACCCTCCAGCAGTTTTCCTAGTGACCAAACTCCGGCTCACATTAAGATCCCCACTACCCAAATTGCATGAAGGAACAACATCCAAACACAAGCATGGACAAGCATGCAAATCAGTCATGGAGGAAGCAGCAACAGAAAATGAGCCAACCATCCTAACCCCAAAAAACAAAACAACACAAACCTTCACCAATACAAAAGGATCAAAATTAAAACAGAAATCTTTATGCAGTTTGCAACCAGAAATCAAGGAATTGAGGAAGACCCTTTTCAGAGGAAGGTAAAGGGTCCAAGAATGTTGGAGGATTTAATGATGATTCAAGTCAAAGATTCATGTACTTGGATGAAAAGGGTGGGCAAATTCACAGCTTTTTTTTTTCTTCCAAGTGAAACAAGTAAAATATTGCGGGCAAGAAAAGATTTGTAAGCTAACACATGGGGAGGGAAGAAAATTAGGCAGATGTTTTTTCTTGTTTGGGGGGTGTTGATGATGTGTAACGCTGACCAGAATAATATTTGAGGTCCAAAATCCTCCAACCAGAAATTGTCTTTTGAAAAATCTCCATAGTTCTCTTATTTCTTAACAAATTGCTTGATGTCGTGTCGTATAATTTTGTACTTCAAAATTGAAAAAAATGCTCAATTTATTTTCCAAAATTTGGCTCTTCAGCCAATTGTATGGACGGTGATGAGTTTTAGAAACAAAGAAATACGAAGCGATACAACAAAAATGAGAGGAGAAGAAGAAGAAGACTAGTTCGTTTTTTCATTTGTCTTTTTCTTATTTTCAACTGGCGGTACCTGTTTTAAGAAATTACAGAGAAATTCACTGTCGCATTATTTGGTGCCTTTTCCATTTTTAGATGAATGAAATTTCCTCATAAGTTTCTAAACTACAATTTCAATAGTACTCCCTCCGTCCCATAATTATTGTCCATTTTGCCCAAAAAATTTTGTCCTAAAATTATTGTCCAATTTGACTTTTTATGAATCAAGTTACACATTTGTCCTTAGTAAAAAACATTATCCATAAAATCTTAGTGGTTAAACAATTACTTATGTAGGGATATATCTGGTTGTTTAAGATAAAATATAGTTAAGTTTGACCAAGAATAAAATATTTCATTTTAGTAAAACTGGACAATAATTATGGGACAGAGGGAATAGTTATTTAGTTCAAAATGATTGTCCACTTTAAACTTTCATTTTCAGTGGTAAATTTTGGTATAAAACTCTCTAATAACATATTGGAAAAAGAAGTAAAAATCTAAACTGGACAATAACTTTAGGGTTAAAGCTTTTTTTTTTCATGATAAATTTATCACTAGATTATGCTCTTTCTATGTCAAAACGCGACAATAATTTTGAGATAAAAAATAGATTTTAAATATGTTATTAAATTCAAGTTCTAAATTTGATTCGTTAAATTAACTCATTGAGAGTTTAAATATTCCATTTTGTAATGGTTCTACTCTAAAGCAAAATATATACTCTTATACCTAAAATGATTATCAAATTTAAATTTTTATTTTTAGTATAATTTTTACTGAAAGTTAAATATCAAATTAGATAATCATCGTTTCGAAAAGGAGAGATTTTTATTTTTAACTTTCTTAATTGGAAGGTACCGGACACGTGCCACAAGGAGACTAATGAGACACATAACAGAATGAAATTAATCCCGCAGATTGTAAACAAAACATGTGAGCTTATGAAAGGTTGGTCAAAATCCACCTACGTAACCATGTAAAACAAAACGGGAAATAGAAAAAGAGAATAAAAGAAAAAGAGAGTTCGACAGGCCCTAATCGGTCGATTCACCTTAACTGGAGGCGCGATTTTGCTCGTTCTTCGGCATTATTTTATTGAACTAATTTCAATCAGTCATCAACTTTGTCTTGCCAAAGATTTTTCATTCCCTTGCATTTAGTTACGGTAGATTTGTGATCAAAAAAAAAAATAAAAAATACAGTGTAATTAAGGAGCCAACCAAAGTATAAGTTTTAACATTGTGGCATTAAGTACTACACACATCAATAGTTAACGCGACTTAATTTAAATACTATTTACCCGCTAATAACTTGGCACAAGAACTCTAATTTACTTTTGGTAATGGTAAATATACAAACTACATGTGATTCACATTTTTCAGTTCAAATTAGAGAACTGTTTGGCATTTCCTGGTATCATCATCTGGTGCCGTCATATTATATTGTAATTCAAAACTTGGTGGGTAAAGCGAAGGATTTGTCGGGTTTTATTCTTCGTTACATAAATGTTTGTTTTTGGCGATAATATGTAAGACGGTGTTTACTGTCAGTAATAATTAATTCGCTTACTGAGCACTTCGATGAGTAAAATGGTTGGTCAAAGAATTCAATTCAAGCTCTAAGGTTATATATACATGTTGAATTAATCATCATTTCAATATTTATTTTTGCACAGATTTTGAGCCTTCAAACACCAAACTTAAGCGCGAATGTGACTCGATTTCCGACTTTATAGATCATCCCCTGCTAGATGTTTTCTAACAAAGTAATGAAAAATCCATCTATTTTGGCCCAAAAAAGTTTTAAAAATGAATTTTCAGTAGTATCTACCTTAAACCTCAATTACTGTGTGTAATGAACTGTAATTGATAAAGATTAAGCAGATTCACTAAATGGATTTTGGGCTTTGCAAAGCCCAACCCAACACGTATTCCTACATTATGGGCCTCCATTTTGAAAAGCACTCGATCGTCATTCGTCAATAATAAAACAAACACTTCAAATTTTGTTAACGTTGAAAGATTCTCCCTCAATTTCTTCTACTCTTTTCTCACTCCTCAACCGAAGAAATTGTTTCTCTGGCGCTGCAGAAATTTACTCCATAGATGTTCTTCAGTGGGTAAGCTTTTATCCTACTTCTCTAATAATTTTTTCGATGATTCTACGTGATTAATCATATTCTTCAGATGCCCATGTTACCAATTTCATTTTTTCCCCAATTTTCTTACCGATGTGGGGTTTTGGATTTTTAATTTTCCTGTGGGTTTAAGGAAGTGTTAATTTCAATCTTTTGTAAGTAAATTTCAATTTTTTGCTGATTTGGTTTTGTGGGATGGACTGAAAATTGAAATTAAGGTGGAGATGTGAGCTGAAATTGTTTGATTTTTTGAAATTCTGTATTCTTACACTTTTTGTTCCATTCCTGTCGTTTTCCTTCTCTTTTCATAGTTGATAGCTGCTGTAAGCTCCAGAAGCATTTGAATTGTACTCCAAGGAATTGAGAGATTTAGTCATGAAGTTCAAGAAGCCGCTCAAGGAGCTCAAGCTCTCTGTTCCTTCTCAAGAAACCTCCGTGTCCAACTTTTTGTATGCTTCTGTTTTTCCCATGTTTAAATTTGATCTAATTTTGAGAGTTTGCAATTATGTTTGGCCTTGTTCTACTTATTGCGGACCTTTTTTTTTGTGAGTATTCTAGTCCCTTTTTTTAAGCAGTGAGTGAGTTTGTGTTCTGTTGATTAATGGTAGGACTGCAAGCGGAACATTTCACGATGGCGATTTACTCTTGAACATGAAAGGATTGCGTCTTATCTCTGAAGAGAATGATCCTCCTGTAAGTTTCTCTTTGCTCCCTTTAGTTTTGGCAATGAACTTGGTGTTTCACTTTAATATAAATTTCACTGGAAAGGCTATCCTCATGGGCACCAAAAAAGATCAGTATTGGACCATTATTATGTTGATAAGAACAATGGTTGCATGCACGGTGTTATGGCTTTGAACTCTAAAGCATTCAAAATTCTTGTTGTATTTGGAAGTGGAGAGTTGAAGAAATATTTTCCACTTAATTTAACTGGGATCTGAATCTCTTCATCCTTGCAGTGCAATCATTGTTTTACTAAGTATTTCTCATTTTTCTTAAACCCAAAGAGTTCTTTACTTGCAAATGAATCCATGAAATAATCATATTTGTGAATCTACGAATTTGTGTTCTGCGGACTCTGAAACCTCTGTCCTTCCTTTGGATGTTGTGACCATTTTTGCTAAGGAAGCCAAAAAGAAAATAGGTCAGAGTTCTTCTCAAGTATTTTAAAGAATCTAGACTTTCAATTCTGTTCTTGATGAGGTGTGAATGAAGGGCTTTACATGCAAGCATGTGAAAAATGACTGTTGTTGTTTAGGATCTTGTAAACTCATGCTATGCTGAAAGTGGTCATTGCTATTCTCGTTTATGGGCTTTATAGGTCTGAAGTAAGTCCCCAAATCTCTCCTTACGGTTTGGAAAGTTATTTCTTGATTGTTCTGTTCCAAAAAAACTGTTGATTGGAAGTTACTGAAAATCAAGTGAAACAAGAACGATAAAAGCAGTAGAATCATTACAAGTCATACTTACCAATAACAAACTCGCTTTTCAAATGTTTCGCTTTGTGTTGAAAAGCTACTGTGTAGTGTTTGGTGTTGTAAGGTTGTGTAGTACAATGCTGCCCTTGGCGATAAATTCTTTTTCTTTGCCTTTTTCTCCCCTCTTTCTGGAATTGAAAAGTAAACTTATGTGTTTGATTGGTTTTTGTTTTGACAGCCCTCAGAGTCAAAGGAAATGGATCTTCAGATTTCATTGGAAGATCTGGAGACTATTAAGGTTATTGGAAAAGGAAGTGGTGGTGTGGTTCAACTTGTTCGCCACAAATGGGTTAGGAAAATGTTTGCATTGAAGGTCGGTATCAAAGCTTAAACTTAAGCACCCTTTTTCTTATGCATAATGGTATTTCTTTTCACATCTTTGTTATGTTGATCAGTAATTACCTCCTAAAGGAAGTCCCCCACCAGCTCTTAAATTTTATTAAAATGGAAGTACTAGATCTTTCTGAAATTAGATACGTAAATCATTGAAACTCTACTCTTACAAAGTGCTTTTATGACTAATCTATGGAGCTAATAAGAAGATTTGCTATAGATGTTATCATCGTAGGTGTAGCCGGTATGTGTTATTGAATTGTAAGCTCGTCATCTCCTTGAGGTGTAAAATAATAAATTATTGGTCACATGCTTTTCATTGCAGCCATTTGATACATTATTTCCCTCTACCCAGCTGCTTTTAGTGTTTTCTGACTTAGAGTGTCTGTCTGAGGACAGGTAATCCAGATGAATATACAAGAAGACATCCGTAAGCAAATCGTGCAAGAGCTGAAAATTAATCAAGCATCGCAATGCTCTCAAGTTGTCGTCTGTTACCATTCCTTTTATCATAATGGTGCCATATCTTTGGTGCTTGAGTACATGGACCGAGGTTCGTTGGCTGATGTGCTCAGACAAGTAAAGACATTGCTTGAACCTTATCTAGCAGTCTTGTGCAAGCAGGTTGGGACTTGAAGTACATGAGTCTTCTGTGCTAGTTTTTACCCCGAATGATTGATTATGCAAGATGGATTTCTGAAGTTTTAACACATTCAGGTCTTACAAGGTCTTGTCTACTTGCACCATGACAGACATGTAATTCATAGAGACATAAAGCCATCGAACCTGCTTGTTAACCAAAAAGGAGAGGTTAAAATTACAGATTTCGGCGTGAGCGCAATGCTGGCCAGCTCCACGGGTCAAAGAGATACATTCGTGGGAACATATAATTACATGGCGGTGCGTGAATGATAATCAATTATAAATTCCTATAAGGAATCATTCTCGATGATTCCTTTATCTAAATATCTGTCTCTGCAATCTGCATCTTTAGATTAAAAATCTGAAAGTAATAACTCGGTTCTGGTTTCTTAAATTTTCATGCAGCCTGAAAGAATCAGTGGCGGTTCCTACGATTACAAAAGTGATATCTGGAGTCTGGGCATGGTAATCCTTGAATGTGCTATAGGGCGTTTCCCTTACATACAGTCTGAAGACCAGCAGCGTTGGCCAAGCTTTTATGAACTCTTGGAGGGAATTGTGGCAGGGCCTCCACCTTCTGCTCCCCCAGATCAATTCTCACCTGAGTTCTGTTCATTTATCTCCGCATGGTAAGAACTACTAACTTGCCTTTAGGTTCGTTTTAACAAATGAAACATTATTGAGCACCTTACGATCTTTTGCTATCTGCATTCGCTTTGTCCTTTTTTGTTAATCAAGTGTGTATCATTAAACATCTTCTGCTTCAAGATTAGACGATCAGCATCCTTTTTCACATGTTTATATGAAATGCAATCCATATATCCGTGTATGGTTTACTGCAATCATTCTATGCTTATCTCTGCATTTTCTGCATGTGCAGCATACAAAAGGATCCAAGTGTTAGAGCCTCATCTCTGGAGCTTCTGGTGAGTAGCCGTACTGGTTTCGGGTTTTGCTTTTAGTCTTTCATGTCGAAATGCAGAATTCCTCACTGATTACCTTGGTTTCGATGTCATTAGAGTCATCCATTTATTCGGAAGTTTGAAGACAAGGACATCGATCTTGGCATTCTGGTAGCCGGCTTGGAATGTCCTCAAAATTTTCAAAAGTAACTGTTCTGTTAGTTACGACCTGTAAAATTTGTAACGAGTTTTCCTTATACACAGTATAGTCTATATGGTGTGTGATCCGTATGGATCTGATGCGACTGCCAGTTTAATGTATGAAGATGTTGACCAAATTTTATAGCAATATAGTATTTCAAATCATTATATTAAGTGCACCTTTCTTTACCTCATTCATCAGCCCCCTTTGAACAATGAAAATGAATAAATTAAACCATAACTCCATCCGCGTCAAAATTTGCGAAATTATATTTATGTTCATCCGGGAATAATTGTCTTTTCTTTTTTTTTTTAAATTGTATATAGAGAGAATATTAAGAAAGTTATCATGGTTGTCCACTAATTTTTATACATCCAAATTGTATACCAAATTAGTAAAAACTACTCCCCCAGTCTTAAAAGAATGATCAACCTCTGAGTTTTAAGATCTGTATTATTTTTAGTACAAATTTCAAAAACTTAAATAATGCAAACACTAAAACTCAAATATATATTATTTTTTAGGACAAAATTAATATATTATTCATAATTTTAATAAAGCTACTACTATCTTCGCTCCCTCTTTACCTTCTTTTCTCCTTTTAAATTTTACCAATTTTCGTTCACAAGCTTATCACTCATATTTAATACCCCTCCTTTCTATATTAATAATTTCTTTTGTTAGATTTGTATCACAGAGTGAACCAATTGAGTGATACGGCAGTAAAAGAGTAATAATCAGTTTAAAACAAAAAATAAAATAAAATAAAAATAACGGTATAAAATCATTAACTAACTAAAAGTGGTCCTTAATTATCTCTGTACAAGTAGTAAAAGAATCCTCTACTTTCTGGAAAATAAAAACAAAACTTCCTTGAAAACCCTTTTTCTAATTAATAAGGATTAAACACAATATTTTTGCTTGTGCTTTTTGAAAGTTTTTGTTATAGAGGAAGGACCACACACATACATGCATATTCTAGCTAAAGAAAAGAACAAAAAGAGAAGGAAAAACAAAAAAAAAAAAAAAACCTTCGGTTAGGACTCTCCAAATGACAAAAGGGCAAATATAAAAGGCCAATATACCCTGATTCTAATGTCACTGAAAATTACATCAATTATTTATTTATTTATTTTAAAAAAATCTTTTTCCTAATGGATACACAATCATGAAGATTCATCGTTGAATTTGAATGAGACAATTGATTAAAAGTGAACAAGATTAGTGATGTAGATTGCTTAAGAAGAGAATCGGTATTAGGTGCCTTCAAACAGCAACAAAGTAGGGGACCGATCTCAAAGCCTGCAACAAGAAAAATGCTTCTCATATTTGATTGTTTTTGTTGAGGTAATATTTGGGGATGAAATTGGGAATTTTTGTATATTATTATTATATGTGTGTCCGCAGAATTTTCTTTTGTTAATCCGATTTATTGTAATAAATTTGGATTTCTGTTTCTTGAGAATATAACATGTTTCGGTAAAATACCTTTGTTAAAATAATAAGTATAAAATAAAACTAGTTACAAAAGGAAAATACAATAATAATAATTTCTTCGATTTTTTTTTCACTTTTTATTTTATTTTATTGCGTTTTCGGTCTGAAGGAATTGAACCTGCTATATAAAGAATTAAAATTTTTTTTTCTTCTAATGATTCAATATTGGTTTTCTCACTTATTTTCAATTTTTCACGCTTGTGGATGACCTATTATTACATAGGTGAAAGACATACTTTAGTACTAACTTACACCTCATCGTCACATGCTTGCAGTAATAATAATCTAAGAGTGAACCTTAAAACAAGTCATCAACCGTTTAATATATTTCCACTCTAGGTCATTAATTAACTTTATTGTAACACAGGTTACCTTACTAAAGTTTTAATCCATTTCAGATTATTCTGTTAATTTTGGCCATTAAATAGTGATGGAAATTCATTTTTCACATGCTTTTGGGTTCAGAGGTATTTTTGTCATTTTACTATTATTTTTTTAATTTTTTGATCTTTTAATATTTTTTTTTTACAACTCTTCTTCTTATAACTCCTAACTTGTATACACTGGTAGTATAATTCTAAATTTTAAAAATTTATTTTCCTTTTGTATTTTAACTTCTAGATTATAAAATTTTTTTAAAAAAAATTTAAGAAATGAAGAAGAAAAATTCGAGTTAAAGTAAACATGAAAATTAATAATTTACTATTTTAAAAAAAAAAAAACTAAAAGAATTAGCTAAGACAAGTTGTTTCTTCTAGGTTATTTAATTTTTTTTCAACTCGATTGAATTATTTAATTATTAATTTTCACGTTTCTTATTCTTTTTTTTTATAATCTAGAAGTTAAGATACAAATGACAAAAAAATTCATTTTTGAAAATTAATTTGTCATTTGTATATTAACTTGTAGATTATTAAAAAAAAGGAATAAAAAACGTAAAAATTAATAATTAAATAATTCAATCGAGTTGAAAAAAATTAAATAACCTAGAAGAAAAAACTTGTCTTAGCTAATTATTTTAATTTTTATTTTTGTTTAAAATGGTAAATTATTAATTTGCATGTTTACTTTAACTCGAATTTTTTTCTTCATTTCTTAAATTTTTTTTAAAAAATTTTATAATATAGAAGTTAAAAGACAAAAAGAAAATAAATTTTTAAAATTTAGAATTATACTACTAGTATATACAAGTTAAGAATTATAAGAAGAAGAATTGTAAAAAAAAATAAAAATTAAAAGATTAAAAATAAAAAAATAAAAAAATGACAAAAATACCCCTGAACCCAAAAAACATGTGAAAAATAAATTTCCGTCACTATTTAACGGCCAAAATTAACAAAATAATCTGAAATGGATTAAAACTTTAGTAAGGTAACATGTGTTACAAATAAATTTAATTAATGACCTAGAGCGGAAATATATTAAAGGTTGATGACTTGTTTTGAGGTTCACTCATAATCTAAAATCTATCTCATAAAGGGGCTTTAATTTTTCACAAAACTTGAGGTTGTTCTTGGACATGTTTTTTCCTCTGGAAGTATGGTATGATATTCAAAAGATTATAACGGCAGAATAAAATCGTAAATCATGACACAATAAATGTTTCGTTACATGTTCTTTGTTATACTTTACTAATTATTGCACTTATTCATATTAGATGAGTTCACTGAAATATTCATATTCTTCTTTATTAGTCCTATTATTTTTTAATGAAAAAGGATTAGGGCAATTTGAAACGTCTGTTAGTCATTTTCATGCAAGCGTCAGCCTAGAATTTGTCTTTGTCAAAAATATTTAGTTATAGTCATCCAGTACAATACTAATAAGAATTAATAAAAACTAAAAAGTACAACTAAATCAGACCATTTTGATATCGAAAATGGTACCACAAAATCCCCAATTGCTGATCGCATCATGATCATCTTACATCATGTAAATGGCAGATGTTGAACAACCACAGAATTCAAATTATTACTGATGTTAATTTAACTGAGAAATTCTTATAATGAAATCCATCAGTCGTCGTTAAATATTTTTTGGTGTTACACAGATAAATATTTTTTTTTTGTTGGTGTTACACAGATAAATTAATAACAACATGACAAGCAAAGGTCAAGCAAAGGACTGACAAGCCGTCGTTACACTAGTCAAATATTAATTACCTACTTAATAAAATTACTAGTAGTAAAGCAGAAAGTAGGGTCGATCCCACAGAGAAGGTTACCAAGTACCGGTTAAAATTATTTTTTATTATTATTTAGATTAAAACTAATCTAAACCTAAACATAACAATTGCAATTATTTAAAGATATAAATAAGTAAAAGAAAAATCTAGGGTAAAGGGTTCACCAACCGACTATTCAGTTTAATTTAATCTAAAGATATGTGACTTTCGACTCTCAATAATCTCACAACAATTCACCAATTTAAGAATTATACACTCTCGTGTCATAACCCTCTTACTTAAACTAACCCTATGACTACTCTCGTGACTATAGGGATTAATAAAAGCACATTACGAACTTTGGAATTACTAGTCGCAAAGGCCTTCCTACTCTCGTGGCTCACTACCTAAGTTTATTATTCCTACAAACTAACACTAGCCTTCCACTCTCGCTACTTCAGCTAGCACCTTAAATCATGCAAATATTGATCAGGTATTCACATGGATGAAAAAGAAGAATAATGAATATTAATTAATGAAAAAGTCACAATCATAACTTAAATTAAATTAAATAGTACGGCGGCTACATCCAAAACCCTAGATTAAATAATTTAGCTACACATCGTCTCAAAAATAAATAAAACAACGAAATCCGGGAACAAGATAGCCAATAGTTAAGATTGAAGTTGATGAATAGCTGCTTGTTTCGTCCTCCGATGATGTGCGTTGGCGATGAGGAGATTTGGTGCGTGGAGGTGTTAATTTTGGGCTAATGGCGTGGTGATGGGATGAGATGGTGATGGAGGCGTGGTGATGGGGCTGCGTGAAAAGGGCAAAGGAGGTGATGAGGCGTAGATGGTGATGGGGTAGATGGAGGTCGGCGAAGTGATGGTGATGGGTGGTGTGCTGCGTGGGAATGGAGGGTGAAAGGAAGCAAGGAGGAGAAAGGGTGGTGCGGTGGAAGTTTGGCAAGGAAGCAAGGTGGTGGAGATGGTCAAGTTCTCTCAAAAAAATAAAACCCTACTTCTCCTTTTATAAGCTTTCATCAAATCATATTTCTTCAAAAATAAGAAAGTTATTTTTTTTTCAACCCAATTTAAATTAAAACTCCTCCAACTCTTCAAGTGCTTCAATTTCTTCCTTGTCAATTTAACAAATCTTCAGTTCTCCCTTTGAGTTGCTTTTATCTTCATTTTAGCCCAAAATTTCAACAATTCCTCCATTTGAGTACAATTCCTACAATTAAAGATAAAATCACATAAATAGCATATTTATACTCCAAATATATTGCAAAAATCACAAATTAGAGATATAATAAATAGGTAAAATATAAGCATATCAAATACCCCCAAACTTGAATTATTGCTTGTCCTCAAGCATTCTCAAGAATTAAAACAAACAAAAACATTAAATTATTTAATTAGGCGGCCTCAGAGATTCAATCATCATATAACACACAGATCTGGACTATCTCTAATATGGACTACCTAACAATGCAAACTATAGCTACGTTTAGCCCCACGCTTGTGTGTGTGTGTGTGATCTATTTCTCAGGGACATCACTTTACATTTAACATGGAAAACAAAAGTTCTGCTGCAAATATGCCATATATTAACACTTTAACACAGATTCACATTTCATACCATATTTCAATGCAATGGACCACCAGACATGCTATGAAGTAGAAGGACTTATCTCACAGACAACCTATTCCTCCTCGCAACCCATTCTTCGGTCCATGCAGCTTTTCTTCAGGACTCTTTCTAACTCAGGCCACTACCCAGAGTATTTTTCCACTCCTATACATAGCGGCTTAGCAACTTAGGGTAGTTTACATATCTATTTTTCTTCACTGGGCATGAGGACTCTCTGCTCAGGTTGCCAATTCCTCACCTCTCAATGGGGCTAGCATCAACATTGAATGCTCTTCCTTTTCTCCCTCATTAAATTCAACCTAACCTTGGAAGAATCCGCCAACACCCGTCCCCCAAACTTACTTAACACAAAGTGTCAAAGTAATAAGATTATTTTAAGGCTGATATTGGTTAATGCCTTGCTTTTTCTTCACAACATTATGGGTTCCACATACATATCATATAAGTATGAGTGAATCAAATACAACTTTTCATGGCATATCTACATCAAACTCATGCAACTATGTCTCACTTTAGGCTTATCCTACAGTCACGACTAAGTGCATAAAAAGCAGGGTATTCAAAGCAACATACAGAAATACATAAGTTAAGAAATACAATTCAAAATAGTCTAATTCTTACATGTTATAGATAATTAAACCATCTTTATCATAGGCCTTTTTTGGATTTTTCAATTTTTTTGCAATTTTGTTTTGTTTTTAATTTTTTATTTAAGAAAGATAAACACAAAACACAAATATTCCTCTCTCCAACACTTAAAGCATACATTGCCCTCAATGTATAAAATACAAAAGACAAGACAACCAAGTTTAAAGAAAAGAAAAGACAAAAATAAAAAAATAAAAAAAATAAATGAAAAGAAACGACACAACCTTGGGAATGTGAAGCGGAGGACCGGACTTGTTGAATAAACTGTTGCAACTGCCATCCAAGCATACAACCAACTTCTTCAGAATTTTGGAGGTTTCATTTTTAGCACAACTGGACACCAGAGTTGCGCCCGTCCAACAAACCTAATTACAAACTAAAATAAATTAGAAAAACAAATCTAAAAACAGATGATTAAGAAAAACCACGAAAACCCAGAAATCAAAGATTTCCAGATAATCAGGAACAAAAAAACTTAACCATCAACTTGTTCATGAAAGACAAAGAAAAATAAAACAAAATAAAGAATTGGGTTACCTCCCAATAAGCGCTTCTTTAAAGTCATGAGCTGGACTTTATGACTAATCAATCAGGTGGACGCTCAATCAAAGAGTGTGAAACTCTTTCATACATAATTCTTCTTCCATTTCTATCTGTGCCTAAATCACTGATACATATGTCATGAGGAATTTTAGAATTAGCAATGAAAACATCAGTTTTATCTAGCTCCTCAAGAATATCCACCCTAAACACATGATGAGTAATTGCAGGGCATTTGTAATTTTCAGAAAAAAGTGAACTCCACAAATTCTTCTCCAATATGAAATTTTAAACTCCCTTTTTTAACATCTATAACTGCACTAGCTGTGGCTAGAAATGGTTGACTTAAAATAAATGGCACATTAGCATCTTCTTCCATATCTAACACAACAAAATCAACAGGGATATAAAATTTCTTCACTTTTACTAGCACATTTTTCACAATCCCTTTTGGATGAGTTATGGATCTATCAGCTAACTGCAAAGTGATGTTAGTTGGTTTCAAATGTTTCAACCCAAGCTTTCTACAAACAGATAAAGACATTAATGAAACACTAGCACCTAAATCACATAAAGCTTTATCAAAACAAACATCACCCATAGAGATAGGAATAGAGAAACTTCCTGGATCACTCAATTTTGGAGGCAACTTCTTCTGCATAACAACACTACACTTCTCAGATAATGCAATTGTCTCAAAATCTTCCACTTTCCTTCAGTTGGAGATGATCTCCTTCAAGAACTTCCCATAAGTAGGAATCTGAGCTAAAGCATCTGCAAAAGGAATGTTAATATGCAATTGCCTAAAAATTTTCAGAAATTTCTCAAATAGCTTATCTTGCTTGGTTATATGGAGTCTCTGTGGAAAAGGCACTGGTGGAACATAAAGTTTAAGCGGTGGTGGCACATATATCTTTTCTTCCTCTTGTTCCACTTTCTCCACTTTTTCTTCATCACTCTCTTTACTCTCTTCTTTCTTCTCATCAGTGGACACATTCAGTTCACTGGTCTTTGGTTCCTCCTTGTCACCCAACTGCTTCCCACTTCTCAACATGATAGCACTACAATTTTCACGAGGGTTGATTTCAGACTTGTTTGGTAGTTGACCTTGCCCACGAGTATTCATGGCGGAAGCCATTTGACTCACCTACATCTCCAAGGTTTTATGAGCAGTACTCAGTTGACCTAACCTTGCTTCTATTCTGTTAGACCGTTCATTGTTTTCACTCAACAATTTCTCCATTCTCTCCAAACTTGCCTCCGTTGCTGACTTAGGCGCAGATTGGTATGACTTTGCTTGGAAACCAGGAGGGTTTTGAGGTTTTACATTAAAGTCTTGAGCCCCTTGATTACTCCAAGAAAAGTTTGGATGATTTCGCTACCTAGGATTGTATGTGTTGGAGTACGGATTGTTCTGTTGTTGAGGCTTGCTGAAATTAGAGACATATTGTGCACTTGCCAGTTGCATACATTCAGAGCTCAAATGAGGACCTCCACAGAACTCACAGACAGTGGCATGGAAGACCGCATTAGCATTTACAAGATTACCCATCGCCTTATTCAGTGCATCTATCTTTGCATTCATGGCACTTAGTTCATTGACTTCATACATTCCAGCAGGCTTCTTGGAAACACTTCTTGAGTTCGACCATTGATTCCTATTCTTTGCCATAATTTGAAACAATTCATAGGCTTCATCAATTGACTTATCCATCAATGAACCTCCAGCTGCAGCATCCACATTGTTTCTTGCAAAGTCTGTCAATCCTTGATAGAAAGTCTGAACAAGAGTACTTTTCTCAATACCATGGTAAGGATATCTTCTTTGCAATTCCTTAAATCCTGTCCATGCATCATGAAATGTCTCATCATCTTCTTGAATAAACCCAGGAATTTGATTTCTCAATTTCGCTGTCTTATCTGGTGGGAAGAAATTGATCAGGAACTCCTTGTACAACTCATCCCAAGTTGTGATGGAACCAGGATCGCAAGTATTCAACCAATTTTTCGCTTCTCCCCTCAGCGAGAAAGGAAAAAGTCTCAGCCGGATTGCATCTGACGTCACACCATTTATCTTAACAGTATCACCGATCTCTAAAAAGTTGTCAATATGCGCATTTGGATCCTCATTGTTAAAACCGGAGAATTGATTCTGCTGCACCATCTGGATTAATGCTGGTTTGAGCTCAAAGGTATTCGCTGCAATGGTAGGCCTAGTAATACTTGACCTAGCAACATTCTCCGTAGGTGTGAAGTAATCCCTCAGTGTCCGAATTTTATCACCCATGGTTTCACCCTGATTCTTCTCTTTTCTTAGCCTTGATTCTTTTCTACTTGCACAAGCTGTTCTTTCTATTTCTGGATCAAATTGCAAAGTCTCAGGATTAGCACTTCGCATATAAAAACAAGACAAAAATAAAACCAACCAGGATAGCAATAAAATAAAATAAAGATAAAAATAAATCTAAACTAATAAAAAAAAATCATTTAAGTTAGATATTAGCTGCCTTCCCCGGCAACGGCGCCAAATTTGACAAGCCGTCGTCACACTAGTCAAATATTAATTACTTACTTAATACAATTACTAGTAGTAAAGCAGAAAGCAGGGTCGATCCCACAGGGAAGGTTACCAAGTACCGGTTAAAATTATTTCTTATTATTATTTAGATTAACAATTTATCAATTTAAACTAATCTAAACCTAAAACTAACAATTGCAATTATTTAAAGATATAAATAAGTAAAAGAAAAACCTAGGCAAAGGGTTCACCAACCGACTATTCAGTTTAATTTAATCTATAGATATGTGACTTTTGACTCTCATTAATCTCACGACAATTCACCAATTTAAGAATTATACACTCTCGTGCCATATCCCTCTTACTTAAACTAACCCTATGACTACTCTCGTGACTATAGGGATTAATAAAAGCACATTACGAACTTTGGAATTACTAGTCGCAAAGGCGGTATTGCTACTCTTGTGGCTCACTACCTAAGTTTATTATTCCTACAAACTAATACTAGCCTTCCACTCTCGCTACTTCAGCTAACACCTTAAAGCATGCAAATATTGATCAGGTATTCACATGGATGAAAAATAAGAATAATAAATATTAATTAATGAAAAAGTCACAATCATAACTTAAATTAAATTAAATAGTACGGCGGCTATATCCAAAACCCTAGATTAAATAATTTAGCTACACATCATCTCAAAAATAAATAAAACAATGAAACCCGGAAAAAAGATAGCCAATAGTTAAGATTGAAGTTGATGAACAACTGCTTCTTTCCTCCTCCGATGATGTGCGTTGGTGATGAGGAGATTTGGTGCGTGGAGGTGTTAGTTTTGGGCTGATGGCGTGGTGATGGGATGAGATGGTGATGGAGGCATGGTGATGGGGCTGTGTGAAAAGGGCTGATGGAAAAGGAGGTGATGAGGCGTAAATGGTGATGGGGTAGATGGAGGTCGGCCGAGTGAGGTGATGGGTGGTGTGCTGCGTGGGAATGGAGGGTGAAAGGAAGCAAGGAGGAGAAAGGGTGGTGCGATGAAAGTTTGGCAAAGGAAGCAAGGTGGCGGAGATGGTGAAGTTCTCTCAAAAAAAATAAAATCCTACTCCTCCTTTTATAGGCTTTCGTCAAATCCTATTTTTTAAAAAATAAGAAAGTTATTTTTTTTCAAGCTAATTTAAATTAAAATTCCTCCAACTCTTCAAGTGTTTCAATTTCTTCCTTGTCAATTTAACAAATCTTCAATTCTCCCTTTGAGTTGCTTTTATCTTCATTTTAGCCCAAAATTTCAACAATTTCTCCATTTGAGTACAATTCCTACAATTAAAGATAAAATCACATAAATAACATATTTATACTCAAAATATATTACAAAAATCACAAATTAGAGATATAATAAATAGGTAAAATATAAACGTATCAATGACTAAGAGTAAGAACAACTCAAATCGTATGGTGTGTGTGTGTGTGTGTGTTTTTTTTTTTTTGATAAAATGTTTAATTTCCCAAATAAATGGAATGTGGAATATTTATTGTTTCGAAAAGAACAGACAATCAATTCAGTGATCTGTGATTAAAGTCACTTAAACTACATTCTTAACTATTCACAAATCTGGAATCGAATTGATTCTCAAAGCACTTACACAATACGGACAAAAATATAAAGCAGCCAGTTGATGGATAATTTGATTAATTACTTAGTTCAGAAGTTCTTTTATATGCATGTAGATAGTAAAGAATAATTAAATAAATTGCAAGTGCTGTTTTGTAAATTCTGATTCCGAAAAACCCGAGTCGCGTTTTCTTTTTTTTTTTTTAATCATTGGATCACTTTTTGGAAGAATATTTTTCCTTTAGGTTATTATATGTAAAAGAATCTAGAGAGAAATGATAAATAATGTAGTATAGGAGATTTGGTAATAAGGTGTAGTAAATAGACACTGATTTTCTTTCAGCCAGAAAATTTTCTTTCATCGGATTAATCGTGCGGCTAAAGGTTTGAAATGAGACATGGAATGGAGAAGAACTATATAACGGAGATTGGTTTAATTACAAATCCATAGAACGTGGCTAAAAGATTTCTTACGCCATAATTTTAAATCAGTTTTCGTATTATTTATAAAAATTTTAACACATTGTCTGGACGGAATTATCCAATGGTAGATTAGAGTGTTAATAATGAAAATTAACATGTAAAGAGATTAAGAGAGAAATATAAAAAATATTACACGGTGATTTAGGAAGTATTGGATTATGGTGTATGAAATTCTTAACATGACTGTTTGTATCTTACTGTAATTTCTTTTTTTTTTTTGTTTAGAAAAAAAAAAAAAGGAAATGAACCATTTTCCCCCAAGGGCATTGGCACTCTAATTTATTTACTTCTTTTGGTATAGATAATTTCTCCAAAGTTAATAATACAGGGTCCGCCAAGACAAACAAATGAAAACTAACAGGCGAAAAAAAAAAAATCATATTCTTGTGGTCCAATTGTTTTGTTTTTGTCCAGCATGTATGCAATTTCGTTTTTTTTTTTCATAGTCTGTAATGTTAACTGTTTTTATAGGACAGAAAAAATTATTAAAAAAAAAAAACTTTCATCGTTGCTTCACTTACCTTTCAAAGCTGATTTCCTGTCCTTTGTAGTTTGTATCATACATTAAGCTATCTTCTCATTTTGACTTTCTCCTCTACTTCTCCCTCTCTCTCTATCTCTCTTTTTATTGGTACTTTGTTGCTTCCTAATTTTTAAACGCTATGGTCACATCTACACAAACATCATTCACGAGTAGCTCGGTCAAAATTTGTTGAGTTTGATTCATATCGATTTTGGTTTGAGCTCAAGATATCTATTACTTTCCCCGTCTCATAATTATTGTTCAATTTAGACTTTCATTTTTAGTTCAATTTGTACTAGAAGTGAAAACCCAAACTGGACAATAATTTTGGGACGGAGAGGGTATTTTTTTTTTTTTAAATACAGGTTGAATAAAACTGGAATCCCAAGCGAGTTTGTGCCCTTATAACAACGGGATCAACCCTAGCTGAAGCTTGGATCACTAATTTACCCCTCTAGTTTTCATTTTTGTATAACTAAAAGAGGTAAAATTTCCAATAGTATAACTTTTAAGAAATTTTCTACTGTCAAGATGACTCAGTACATAGTATATACTCTGTTTCCGTCTCATTTTAATAGTAGTCTCCTCGGGTGAACTAAAACAGTATAACAAAATGGACATCGGAAGTGATATGAAATATAAATGCAAGCCATATATCAGTTCGTTTGTTCAAACTGTGTCAACATTAACATGGTCTTGATTCCCACTCATTAGCACGGTAGCACCACACTTTAGTAGAAGCATATAAAAGCTTTCAGTTCTTGTCATAATTACTTCAAGATTCTGGGAGAACAGAAGGTATTAAATATGGAAAATCATCACCATAAAAGCCAAGTGATGGCTTCTGAGGAAAGTTGTACTGATGAACCACAACCCAGTGTAGAAGTTGAAGCTAAGAAAATGGTAGCTGGTTATAAAGTTGCATTCTATAAGCTATTCTCTTTTGCTGATCCTCTTGATTATGCTTTGATGGTTGTTGGGACAATCACTGCTGTCGCGGCCGGGATTAGTGTACCCCTTCTGGCTTTGCTCTTTGGGGAGGTCATAAACTCATTTGGTCAGAATGTGAAAGCAGAACAAATCTTACATGAGGTTTCTAAGGTAAAACTTAGGGAGAAAATAAAAAATCAACTTGTTTCCATGTCTTCAGTCAGTTTTTTTTTTTTTTTTTTTTTTTGTGTGGATCATTTTATATAGAATACTGTTAAGATCCTATCTCCTTTCAGGTATCTTTGAGGTTTGTTTTCTTGGCTGTAGGCGCCGGCGCTGCATCTTTCTTGCGTAAGTTCAGTTCTGCTTCTTGTTTGTCAAATGATATTCTCTGACAAGTAACATATATGTACTAATAGAATCAATGCATACCGAAGGAAGTACTAAAGAGAAGCGGCGTGTTTCTTGGCAGAGGTGACTTGTTGGATGATAACAGGGGAGAGGCAGGCTGCTAGGATTAGAAGCTCTTACTTGAGATCTTTATTAATGCAAGACATTGCATTCTTTGACAAGGAAATCAGTACAGGCGAAATAATCGAGAGGATATCAAGTGATACTATTTTGATTCAAGATGCAATGGGGGAAAAGGTATGGTGTATTACAATGTTATGATGGAGAAAATGAAGTGTACTGGGAAGCATCGTTTCAAGTTGATTATGATACTTCTTTCTTTGAAAAAAAAAAAAAAACAGGTTGGAAAATTCATACAGTTATCATCCTCATTTTTTGGAGGCTTTGTAGTTGCTCTAATTAAGGGCTGGCTGCTCGCGTTGGTCTTGATATCTTCGATTCCCCCTCTTATACTTACCTCATCTGTTATGAGTTTCCTGATGACGAAGTTAGCATCCCGTTCACAGGCTGCTTATTCGGTAGCAGCAACAGTTGTGGAACGGACGCTCAGCTCTATTAGAACAGTGAGAATTTTGTTTTTAAGGTATTTTTCTTCAAATAGTTTTGATAGTAATTTCACCCTATTCTAAATATAGGTTGTATCTTTCACTGGGGAAAGACAAGCTATAGCTGAATACGACAAGTCCCTGAATAAAGCATACAGATCAGGAGTGCATGAAGGATTAGCCGCAGGGTTGGGCTCTGGTGTTTTCATGTGTGTCTATTTTTGCAGCTACGGTTTGGGCATTTGGTTTGGTTCGAAGATGATTTTGGAAAAGCGTTATACAGGAGGAGATGTCCTGAATGTAATCATGGCTGTGCTTGTAGGATCCTAGTGAGTATTGGTCGTCGATGGCAATGGCTTTCATCCTGAAACTAAATAAGATCATGTTCAGTGTGATAAGAGAGTTGTGCTAACTTTTGTCATCTTTTATGTTTCCCAGTTCCATTGGGCAAGCATCCCCTTGCTTGAGCGCATTTGCTTCGGGAAAAGCTGCAGGTTTCAAAATGTTTCAGATAATGAACAGAAAGCCAGATATCAATCATTGTAATCCTAGTGGCCTGATATTGGATAACATTGATGGCACTATTGAACTGAAAGATGTCCATTTTAGTTATCCAGCGAGGCCGAATGAGAAGATATTCAATGGATTTTCTATTTCAATACCAAGTGGAACAAATATGGCTTTGGTTGGACGAAGTGGAAGTGGAAAGTCCACAGTTATTAGCCTTATTGAGAGGTTTTATGACCCACAGGTAGGTGAAGTCCTAATAGATGGAATCAACATCAAAGAGTTTCAGCTCAAGTCAATCAGAAGCAAAATTGGTCTTGTCAGCCAGGAACCAATGTTGTTCTCCTTGAGCATTAAGGATAACATAGCCTATGGGAAGGACAATGCAACTCTTAACCAAATCAAAGCTGCTGCAGAGCTTGCAAACGCCGCGAAATTCATAGACAAGCTACCTCAGGTTCAACTGTGCAATGATTTTCTGGACTATATACACTATTATAAAGCAAACTTCATTTATCCACACATGACATTTCCCTTTGGGTATTATATACAACTCCTAATATGCATTTTGAGGTGGGTTGTTCTAAATGATAATTCAGGGATTTGACACGATGGTTGGTTCGCATGGAAGTCAGCTGTCTGGAGGACAAAAGCAGAGAATCGCATTAGCGAGAGCGATTCTAAAAGATCCTAGAATTCTATTGCTGGATGAAGCTACAAGTGCTCTGGACGCAGAATCTGAGAGGATTGTGCAAGAAGCACTGAACAGGGTCATGGTTAACCGAACTACTGTTGTTGTAGCGCATCGCTTGAGCACAGTGAAGAATGCTGATGTAATTGCTGTTCTTGAGCAAGGGAAAATTGTTGAAAAAGGTATCTTTACTTCCCTAAAGTAATCTCACCTATCACCATTAACTTCTGCAGATTAAATGAATGAGGATCTTTCTCTTCTTAGCCCTTGTAGCAACCCAATGGTAACATTGTGGTAGTCCATTAGTTTCAGTTATGCTCATAATGTGTCGAATGTCTTTCAACCACCAGGTTCACATATTGAGCTTCTACAAGATCCTGAAGGAGCATACTCTCAGCTCACAAGGTTGCAACAACATACTGAAAAGCCAGATGATCTTTTGGTGTATAATCATGATGACTCCGAGATTACAGCAGATTCAGGACGTCATTCAAGCAAGAGAATCTCCTTATCAAGATCCATAAGCCGGTGTTCTTCTGGATTAGGAAGTAGTAGCAGGCGCCATTCAGTCCGCATTGGAATTGGTCTGCCTGCTGTGGTTGGCATGCTGGAAACCAAAGATGATGAATTCCGGGAATCAGATTCTCCATCATTAACGACCTGTCAAGATTTTTCGCTACTCCGCTTGGCCTATCTGAACAAACAAGAAATTCCAGAGTTGATATTCGGTTCCCTAGCAGCAGTTGTTACAGGTGTACTGCTACCAATTTTTGGGATCATTATTTCCAGAGCTATCAAAACTTTCTATGAGCCTGCTCATGAACTTCAAAAGAAATCAAAACTATGGGCATTACTTCTTGTGGTTATAGGGATTACTAATTTGCTCGCAACACCGTTGAAAACTTACTTCTTTGCTATGGCAGGCTGTAAGCTAATTAAGCGCATCCGGTTAATGTGCTTTGAAAAAATAGTCCATATGGAGATAAGCTGGTTTGATAGGCAGGAAAATTCAAGCGGTAAAATTAGTTCCCGTCTTTCAGTTGATGCAACATCTGTGAGAAGTGTCGTTGGAGAATCGCTTTCTTTCTTTGTTCAAAATATTGCAACAGCTTTGGCTGGTTTGATCATTGGATTTGGAGCAAGCTGGGAACTATCCTTCATAACATTATTCATGCTTCCTCTGATCGGTCTAAATGGATATATGCAGATGAAGTTCGTTAAAGGATTTAGTACAGATGCCAAGGTTTGTTTAACTGACTAGTTTTAGCCTATATATCTACTTAGGATATTTTATGTTCTGCAACCACTTGGTTATGACATTCACAATTTTAAAAAAAGCTGAAAAACCATTCTTACTGTGCATCGAGAACATATTTAAACAGAACTAAAGTTGCTACACTATGACAACTGTTTTTCCTTTTATTGTTACCGACGATGTTAAACATGTACTTCTTTGCCTCTTCCTCATCATCTGCAATCAATGTTTGCAGAAAAAGTATGAGGATGCCACTCAAGTAGCAAGTGATGCAGTAGAAACTATTAGGACAGTTGCATCCTTTTCTGCAGAGGATAAGGTAATTCAACTGTATGAGAGGAAATGTAAAGACCCGATAGAAGCTGGAACTAGACAAGGACTGTATAGTGGGATAGCATATGGTTTTTCCATGTTCTTGCTAAACTCATCATATGCAACAATATTCTATGCTGGAGCTCAACTCATTAAGGCTGGCAGGATAACCTTTGCTGAAGCTTTTCAAGTAAACTCTTCTATTCCATTGGCCACTTTTATAGTTGTTCAACAATCTAGCAGTTTTTAAACTCTTTACTTTCTCCTTCAATTCACTGTTCTCTCTTTCACTCACATGGCAGGTCTTCTATGGTTTAAGCTTGGCTGGGGTAGCTATTTCTCAATCAAGTGCTCTCAGTCCAGACACTAGCAAAGGAAGAAGCGGCGCTAGTTCCATCTTCACAATCCTCGACCAAAAGTCGAAAATTGATTCCAGTGAAAATACAGGAACTATATTGGATAATGTTAAAGGAGATCTTGAATTTCAGCATGTCAGTTTCAGATATCCTAGTAGACCTGACATTGAGATTTTTAAAGATCTTTGTTTGACAGTTGAGTCTGGAAAGGTAATCTTTAGTCCTTTTTCGTTCATATCCATACTTGACGAATTCAACTTTACTGACATCTATTAACTGATAATTGTTAGATTGTTGCTCTGGTTGGAGAAAGTGGTTGTGGGAAATCAACTGTTATATCATTGCTACAAAGGTTTTACGATCCTGATTCTGGTGAAATCACACTAGATGGTGTAGGGCTGAGAAGATTGAATTTGAAATGGTTAAGATCACAGATGGGACTGGTTAGTCAAGAGCCAATTTTATTTAACGGCACAATCCGAACCAATATTGCATACGGGAAAGAGGGAACTGCTACAGAAGCTGAAATCAAAGCCGCAGCAGAGATTGCAAACGCTCACAATTTCATTAGTGGACTACAACAGGTTTATATACTAATATTTTCATGTGAAGTGTTCAATACAAGAGACATACATGTATAGAAGATTGATCAATCTTATAAGATCAGCAGAAATTGTTCTAAATTTGTATTTCTTTGACAAATTACTTATGCAGGGATATGATACAATAGTAGGTGAAAGAGGCATACAGCTATCGGGTGGACAGAAACAAAGAGTGGCAATTGCAAGAGCTATGGTAAAGTCCCCGAGGATCTTACTACTTGATGAGGCCACTAGTGCTCTTGATGCCGAATCTGAGAGAGTAGTGCAAGATGCATTGGATCAAGCTATGGTTGGGAAGACCACAATCGTGGTGGCACACAGGCTATCCACCATTAAGACTGCAGACTTGATTGCTGTCATTAAAAATGGAACTATTGAAGAGAAAGGAAAACACGAAAGTTTGATCAGTGTCAAGGATGGCATTTATGCTTCCCTTGTAGCATCCTATGCGGCCACTGCACATAAATGAAGCATAAACAGATTTGTTTGGTATGAAATAAGGTACAGGTTGAACCTCTGTATAGTACCATTCTTCACGTTCAATGAATCTCTCGCAACTTCCAATGGCTAGTTCCTGCATGACGATGGCTGTACGATGAGTGTGTTTTTCATCCTGGTTCTCTGATTAGGATCTAGCTATCACTTTTTCAGTGAGACAATTGAGCCCAGGACACCACTCATGGCCTGATTAACAGATGATGTATAGGTGCGAAGATTCTGCTCGCAGTTCAGTCTTCATTCCTGTACTGAATAGGGGGGATTAAAACTTTTCAGGAAAATAAACCTTCATCTATTTCCTGCGACACTTTCTTCTTTTTTCTTCATTCAAAAGAAGTTACTGAAGACAGCCTGCAATATGCAACCAAAAAAAAAAAAAAGAAGTTACTGAAGACAGAATATCAAATAAACTACTAAGGTAAATATTTCTATACACCAGAGAGTTGCTGTTATATCTTATCCAGGTTTTGTTTTGTTTTTTTTTTTTTTTTGAGGGATCTTATCCAGGTTTATTCCAGTAAAGTAACATGTAATCTCTACAGATACTGTATAAAATAGGAGAATCAAAGGGGACGAACCTGAGTTGAATTTTGACGTTTCTTTTCTAACAGGGGATTGTTATAGATTCCTGACAACAAAGCATTGCTGCATTGCTACAAAGAGTTAATATCAAAACTGAAACTCTACACAAAATTTATCACCAATAATCCTTGCATGAACAAACATCATCCTTGAAATGATGAAAGCGGATACCATCTCGGAGAATAATTTCTCTACCACTCAGTTCTGAAACATATTTAAAGAATTCATGGCATTCACCACATATTCTCAGGTTCTTGGTGATCATAATTGGTGCACTACCGACTGCATTGATCAATCCGAAAGCAATGGTAATCTTCTCACTGTGGCTCAAGATTCTCCGAATTATATCTTGTTCATATTCATCATGGAGACCCCAGCTAACATCTGGAACATATCCTCTTTTCCTAACAGAAAGTACCAAATCAGACAAATTTCTGTTGATTTTGTCAGTCTCGGGATGGGACCTGTCTCCAGCTGTAAATTGATGTAGTATATTTCTAACCAAAATCCAACTTTTTCTTTTTGATAAAAGGTAAACTTTTATTGATCATGTCAAAGCAACATCACAAAACAAGTCTCCTGTACTATTACACATTCAGTCAATGCAACATCACAAAACAAGTCTCCTGCACTATTATACATTCAGTCTAGCAGACTGTGATACCAATGCTTTCTAGGTATGCTTTTTCACCAGGCCTAAACTTTTTACAGCAACCAGCAATCTTCATTCTAACTTGCTGTTTAATCTTTTCCACAACCAATGGACATCTAACATATTTCCCCCATGCACCAGATGATTCCTTAACCACCATATATTATACACTATAGCTGCCAATGCACAAAACAAAACTCTCTGTTTGCAACTACTCTGTTTCCAAATGTAAGGAACTCTATTTTTCCATTGAATGATATTTCCTGGAATACGGCTGCCCTGGAGCCAACCTGTCACTTGTTTCAGGAGATCAGATGCATACCTGCATTGGAAGAAAAGATGACTAAGGCTTTCAGGTTGATTCTGACATAAACTGCAGCTGATGGGATGATCCACTATATTAAGAGCCTGTAATATTAAGAGCCTGTCCATAATCTGCTTCTAAGAGCTAGCCATAACACAAAGCAGTGTTTAGGCACATTATACTTACTCCATATAATTGCAGATTCCTGCACTTTCTGACCACTTCCTCTCAACCAATTGTAGCCTGGTTTGACTGAATACAAACCATTCTTTCCTGCAATCCAGCTGCCATTCTGATATCCACTTTTCAGTTTATCCTTTAGTCTCATCAACTTCTTCCAGTGCCAACTTGACCCTTGTGCTGGTTGGTAATGCCAGAATGACTTTCCTTTGATGTAGTATCCATGTGACCAATTAACCCAGAGATTATCTTTTTTCCTAGATAAATCCCATATTTGCTTTCCTAGGGCTGCCTGGTTCCACAGATGGGGCTCTTTGAAGTTGAGCCGTCCAAGAGACTTACGTTTGCAGACATCATCCCACGCAACTAATTGAACTGCTCTTCCATTCTCCTTCTTGCCCACAAAAACTCTACAAAGCCTTGCCACCTCTGTAATAAAGCTTTTGGGCAACATAAAGGTGGTTGACCAATGTGTGTGCATTGACAGTAAAACAGCATTAATCAATACAACTCTACCTGCATAGGATAAATGCCAAGAAAACCAGCATTTCATCCTAGCAGTGATTTTGTCTACCAACACACGACAATCCAGATTGCTCCATTTATTCGGGGAAATAGGAAGCCCTAGATACTGCATAGGAAAAGAACCCCAGCTGAAACCCGTAATTTCCTGAATTTCAGACCGAATTATACTATTCACCCCACCACAGAACACATTAGACTTTTGTAAATTGGCTTTCAAACCTGAGGTCTGGGAGAACTGCTGCAATACCTTCAGTACTCGCTTTACTGTTTGCGGATCTGCCTTACAAAGGATGATAAGGTCGTCCGCAAAGCTCAAGTTGGTGATTTGAAGGCTCTTACATTGAGGATGGAACAGGAAACCACCCTTAGCAACTTCAAGCTTGAACAACCGATTTTAAGTGTTCCATAACAAGGACAAAAAGCAAGGGGGATATAGGATCCCCTTGCCTTATGCCCCTTTTTCCTGCAAATGGACCTGTAAGATTTCCATTAAGACATAGGGAATAAGAACAAGTAGATATAAACTGCTTGATCCAGCCAATAAACTTCACTGGAAACCTATATTCTGTCAGAACTTCTTCAACAAAATCCCAGGCAACAGAGTCATATGCCTTCTGCATATCTACTTTCAACAGACATCTTGGAGAGATGTTTTTTCTTTGATAAAACTTCACCATCTCTTGCGTGAGCAGTATGTTGTGGAAAATTAACCTGCTCTCAACAAAGGCGCCTTGATTCTGATCTACCAGGCTTGGCAACACTTGCTTTAACCTATCACATACCATCTTCGACATACATTTGTAGATCGTATTGCAGCAGGAGATAGGTCGATACTCCGCTGCGTTCTGTGGGGACGGCTTCTTAGAGATCAACACTATAACAGTGGCATTCAGCTGCTTCAAAAGTTGGCCAGACTGAAAAAACTCCAAAATAGCTTCACTGACATCCTTACCAACAATGTGCAACGATTTCTTATAAAAACCACTTGTAAACCCGTCTGGCCTTGGACTCTTCACTTCCCCGATTGCAAACATTTCTTTTTTTCACATCTTCGGGACCAAAATCTTTGATAAGTCTCATTTGTTGGTCAGCTGTGAGGACTGGCCCCTGCAAGCAGGCTTCGTTGTTTATAGAACTTCTCTGAGTTGTCTGACCTAATAAATTCTGATAAAAATCTATGAAATGACGCTCCACAGAACTCCAGTCATCCACCAACTGTCCTTCCTCATTCATATAACAGATGATACGATTCATTTTCTTCTTCTTTTTTAGCACAGCATGAAAATATGCCGTGTTCATATCTCCTTGCTGAATCCATGCTTCCTTTGTTTTTTGCTGCCAAAAGTTGAACGCTGCTTTGCTAATGTCTGCATATTTATTCAGAAGTTCCTTTTCTTTTAGCTGCAGCTCAATATCTTGTGGCTGTTGTTGTAAGTCCAACTGTATTCTGTCCAGTTCCGCTTTACAAGTCTGAACCTGACTGTCTATATTGGCATATCTCGTTCTGTTAAGCTGTTTTAATTCCGGCTTCAAATTCTGGTGTCTCTTCACAACTTGGAATTGTTTCGTACCCGTAACTCTCTTCCTCCAAATTCTATGAATTAGGTCCTGATATCCATCTGCAGCAGTCCACATGTTATAAAATCTGAAGCACTTGTTGCTATTTCTAACATGTTGTTGTTGCCATTGCACTAACATAGGACAGTGATCTGACAATCCTTCAGGAAGAACTGTCACAAAACTATCTTCATAATGCTCTAACCAGTCACCATTAACTAGTACCCAGCTAACCTGGCATATATTCTGTTCTGACCCAACTGTCTATTGTTCCATGTGAAGAATCGCCCAACAGTCATAAGATGAGTAAGTTGGCACTTGGCAGTCATCAATTGCCATGCCAAATGCCTCAACATCATTGCTGGTCAAAATCCAACTTTTGCCCGGAGGTATTATAAAATTTTTATTCTCCAATACCCTCAATTTGTTTACCTCTGCCCAATGGCCAGCCGCGGCATAAACATGTGAGAGTAGAATGTAGTTTCCAGCATTTGTAGGTTCCAGCTCAACCAGTTTCTCAAATTTTTTTTTTTTTTTTGGCAAACCTAGTCTCTTTATATACTCAACAGCCACCAAGAAGAGCCCTCCAGACGCAAGCATCTGGAGCAATAGGCATTGAATTGATAAAACACATAGCTTCATTAAGACACTCACATCGTGATAACAAATCAACTACACAAGCGTAGTGTACAAGCTTCGGGGTTGTGTTAAACTCCTGAACCGTGGAGTTGTAAAGCTGCAACCCTTTTTCTACCAAACTGGAATGGCTGCAAGCAGATAAAACAGAAACAAAAGTAACACCTGTAGGCATGAATCCTTCTTCTAACATCTGTGAGAAGGCAATAATGGGATCATGTCCTCGGCCATGCATGCCGTAACCAGCTATTATTGCATTCCATGATACAGAATGCTTCTTTGTTAAGGAATGAAATGCATGTTCTGCATATTTCAGACATCCACAACTTGTATACAAGGTTATAAGAGCGTTCATCATAGGTAAAAGAAAACCAAGTGCTCAACAGATAAGGCATGTAAGCAAAGGCTTTGAGGAAGATTTGCCAATTCTGTGCATGCAGCAAGTGCACTTACTATTGTTGATGAATTAGGTTCCACATTTAAAATCATATGGGGGAAAAGTAATAAAGCCTTATGAGCTTGAGAGTGCATCTACTAAACGCAGTTCTGCACACCCAAACCATGCTTCATTACTGACTGATGAAGTTGGACTCCCAACCTAAAAGCACCCAGCTCTATACAAGCCCGAATAAGAATTAAAACTGTAACATCATCATATTTTATCCCCTCATTCAGCATTCCAATGAAAATCTCCACGGTTTTCAGATTTTCACCTGCATCAAGGTGTCTACTAATCATTGTATTCCGGCAAACAATGTTTCTTGAGTCCAATAATCGGGTACCTTCAAAACGATTCAAACCGAATCCTGAAATAAAGATTATTAAAGCACTTCTGACATGATCATTCCTCTCCATAAGTCCATTTCTTAAGCAACACCCCTGCAATTCCTGCCCCAAGCTGAAGCCCCGACATCTCTCCACACGCACTAAGCAAGGAGACAATTGTCCTCGAATTAGGCCCTCAAATTTTCTCCTTGCATCTCCTTAAATAAGAAAAATGCTTCTTCATACCCTGAGCACTCGACGACCCCAGAAATCATAGCATTCCAAGCAACAACATCCCTTTCGAGCATTTTCTCAAACGCGTCCCAGGCGACGTCCAAACTAACCACAGTTACATTAGAAAACCAAAACGCTGGTTGTCACAGGAATATTACCCATCAAATGCGACTTCGATACAACATTGTGTATCTCCTTCCCTCTCTGAAGGGATTGTAGATTCGCGCAGGCCTTGAAAATGAGGGGCAATGTTGTATAATCGGGCGAAACACCCCAAGATTTCCATGTGGGCGTATGTCGTGAGAACCGCATTGTCATTTTTCAACTTTGGTTGACGTTTTATGATCGAGTTCCGGTGTATTGAGTCGTGGGTTTGAATTTGGTTTGCCAAAGATGGGAGTTGGTTTTAGTGTAGGAATATAAGTGCCTCCATTTGTTTGAAAAAACGGTTGATGTTTTGGCGCGAAAGGATAAAGCCCTTATTACAACAACGGCAAAATAATTTTTTTTTTTTTTTTAAAAAAACAGAAAATACACACTACGCATACATTTAGTATCTGAAATTATTGTTTTGACTAATCCAACTTGGAGTTGACGAGTCTTTTTGAAAACTAAAATTCTCCCAATAAGTATCTAAAGTTTATTACATACTTATTTTATTATTCGAAATCGGATTATAGTTAAATTAATCTAATACATTTACTCTCTTCATCCCATAATTATTGTCCAGTTTGGATTTTTATTTTTAGTCTAAATTGTACTAAAAATGAAATCTGAAACTGGACAATAATTCTGGGACGGAGGGAGTATCACTTATATAGCTAGACCAAGTGCTCGTTGATAAAACTAATCTACTATTGACTAGATGGAATTTCTAATTCAGCCAAATAAAAAAAAAGAAAAAAAAAAAGGTGAATCTGTTGCTAGTGATCGATGCAGAACATTGAAAAACAGTGAAGCGTATCCTCCTCTTCCCAAGGTCAGTTCATTATTAATTTACTGTCGTCAGGACTCATGAGTACTTGCTCCAAATTTATCCTTTTCTTTTCTTTTCTTTTTTTTTGGAATTCCAACATTTATCTTGAATCACAATATATCAAAATCAAAGTCCCTCATCGAATTTGGCACTTACACCATTCAGTCATAGACAACTGAAATTTGGCATAAATTTCAGAATCCAGAAATAGCAGCATTGGGGTTATCTGCAACCAGATTCTCTTGTAACAAAGTTGTAAGGTTTTTTTTTATCAGTGACAGAAGTATAGGGTTTTCACGGAGATAGTTGTTAATAACATTAAAACATTTGAAGTAGGTGCAAAATTTAGTTAAATAATAATATGTCTTCTCCTACTAATAAAAATTAATATACCGCTTACTAATTAAAAAAAAAAAATGGAGGCGTGCGACCACCTCCATGTCGAAATTCCAAAACTCGTAAAAGAAAAGGTCAAACTCAAACAGAAGCGTGCGTACTTTAATTCATAAATTTGCCGCTTCTATATGAACCAATTAGTTAATGAACAATGCACCGAGGCCTCAAAACCCTTTGATAGGATCGAATTTCAAATGAAAATGTAACTCTATTAATGGTTCTTCCCACCACAAGTGGCTCAAGTGATAATGAAACTACAGATTTTTGTGTGCACTAAAAAAATTAAAATGATATTCTGAATTAGCACATTACCACTTACCCCTGTACATGAAATCATGTTTCAACCAGAGTTTGACTGGTGGATGCGAAATAGTCCAAAATTAAAATTATTTTTCAATCTCTACCATCTAAATCTAATCCCGATCCAATTCCACTTTAACAACTCTGTAATCTCATACAATCGTTCATGTATTTTGATCCAACAATTAAACCTTGACTATAATGCTTAGATTATGTTTTGTTACTACAATCTTTTGCTAATTTTGTTACTACAATCTTTTGCTAACTCCAATCTTCCACGCTAACGTGAAGTCCAAAACAAATCCCACAATTCGATATATGTGATTGTGCAAAACCCTAACCTGATAGTGAAACAAGCTTCTTTGATAACACAGGTTCAAATCTAGGACGCCTTTCGTCTCATAATTATTGTCCACTTTGAGTTTTCATTTCTAGTTCAAGTTGTCTAAAAATAAAATTTCAAACTGGACAATAATAATTTTGGGACAGAAGGAGTATATATTTGGTAGGGTTAAGATATATACTAACCAAAGAATCCCTCTTACAATGCACAATGCACCGGGCTAGTATGAGGATTAACAGATTCCCCGTATCCATTTTAATACAATGGGAATCCGGATTATATCTAGGAACAAAAATAGATACCGAAAAAGTAAAATATCCAAGAAGAATCATTTTGGTACCAAAGAAGTATTTTAGTAAAAATACTTTTGTCAACAATGAAGAAAGTAAACAAATATCAAGTCCCCATTTTCTTTGGGGGGAGGAAACTCTATGAAAAGAAATGTATATGAAAAAAAGTGAATGAAAATCCACCTTTTCAAGTGATACTGGTAAATGTATCCTTTCTCGACACAAAGGACGGCACAAAAACTCTAACATCCTTTCTATCCCAGACAGAATTCAATCTGCGAGCAAAGTCCTCAACCTCCCTGTCCAGTTCTTCCTTCTGAGCAGGATCTAATTCGTCGTCCGTATAATCATCATCAAATTCAAACTCAGGAAAATGCATAACAGATTTAGAATCTTCACACACTGGATCTTTGCTGTTGTCATTCACATTTTTCATCCTATCTTTGGGTCTCTTCCGGTTTTTCTTCTTCTTCTTTGACATCTTCTTATCACCCTTATTATTATTAGAATCACCATCTCCTCCACCATTTATAAAGGACAACAGTTCATCAACCGAGCGTTCATCGGTCGGCCGCGGAGGCTGCCCTAATTCACCTTCAACCTCTTCATTCACATTTTTCTGTTTTTTCCTCTCCTCTAACACTTTCCTCTTTCTAGCAAACAACCGATTCAGAAGCCTAATATGAGGGCAATTAGTCCGGTTTGGTATCGGTTCCAGCTTCTCCTCCACCGTGATTAGTTTATCGGGCAAATTCAAGGCCTCCCGCATCTCTTCCGCACTTTTCCCTTCAATATTTCTCGCTATAGCCGTCGTCGTAAGGTCCACCAGGGGCTTCAGTTGGAGACTATCGGCGGCGCAGGCCAATTCGCACAGCGTCGCCGGGCATGACGAATTGGCGAGCTTCTTGTCGTAGGCTCTCCGGTCCTTGTTACACCGGCCGGGAACTTGATGGAACCGGCAGTAATCCAGTATCAACTCTAAGGAAGCGGCGGTGACTTGATGGGGAAGTGATATGGCATCATTTTTGGTTGAGCCTTTTCCTCGAACAACTTGTGGGCTCAGTATCGGACAAATCATGGCGAATTCTTCCTCCACTTGATGGATTGAGTCGTCGGCGGTTTGGACCCAAACCGGCGAATTCGTCTTCATCCTCATCTTCATCTTTTGGATAACCGCCTTTTAGGTTTTCTGCTTTACGATACCACGGTAGAATGGCCGACCAAAAAGCTTTTATGGAGGTGTAGAATACTTAGACAGACTGGGGAGAAAGTGCAGAGAAGAGAGATTAGGGTTTTCGGTAACGGGACTGCATAAATCATAAATCACTTATATTTATTTCGATAAATTAAGAATAATTATAATTAGCCTTTTTAACCCATGTAGTAGTATGGGTTCCAATAGCAATAATTTTTCTTTTGTATGTTCGATCATATCTAAATCAATTAATTACAAACTTTATCAATAGGAGGATTCAAAAATATTATTATCTCTATCCCAAAAAGATAGTTACCAAATTGAGTTTTTGAATTTGTATTTTTTTTAGTATAAATTTTAAAACTGAATGTGGACTATTTTTTGGGGACTGTTTTTAGTATTCCATCAAAATTATAGTCTTATGCAATTATTCAACATGTATTTACATTGTTTGAATTTTTTTTGTTTTGTTTTAGTCATATGGTTTAATTATTTTTGTTTTGGTTGAAAAGATTTAATAATTACATAATATGATTTACAGGATCCCACTGATCTTTATTTGTCATTTTTTAAAATTTTTTTTTACCTAATTTCATGCAAAATGTTCCGGAATATTACTCTTTTAATATATAGGATTAAACCATATTATTTTTATGAGAAATTCTAGAGTCCAGTTGTTAGTTTTTGACTGAACCATTCACTTAAAATCTAGCAAATTAAAATATGACATATCACACTTAGCATAGTGTGAGAAACTCTTAACAAATCCAGAATAATGCTTTGACCGGGTGAGTAGGTAATTTTTTTTTCGGCCAATATCATATTATTTACCTTTTCCGTTTCTGCTTGCAATATTTTTTATTAGAAAAATTCAATCTCCTCCTTCATTTATACCATGGACGGCGTCAGTGAGTTTCAAATATTACAAGAAAAAAGAGATTTTAGCACCCATCACCGTGCCCTCTAGCGGCTAATAAAAGTTTGGATTGCACAAACTATCTCTATGTTAATTATACAACCTAGAAATGATCTAACTTTTATAATTACATTAACTTTTATAATTACATTAACTTTTTTTAATAAATTTCAGACTTGTCAGCCATGAATGCACATATTTCCTCAAATGCGTCCTCACTTCAATAATTGCTTTTTACTTAAGCCATTCCTTCATTTGGTTTTCTTTTTGTATTTACCACAAAATTTATTTGAGAAGAGTGCTTCAGATTTAAGATCTATGTATGAATTTTGAAATAGAAATTGATATCTCGTACCAATCTTTAATTGGGAATCACTGCTAGATTCTAGTATTAAGAAGTGTTTCTACGAGTTCTAAATTGAGAGAAAGAGGTTTTTCTTTTTTTCGGCCAGAACACTATCTCCAGGGCCAAATATTATTTTGGTTGTCGTGGTGTTGTTGATGAAAAAAAAAACAGAGAATAGATTGTAAGGATCCCTAGATTATATGGGTAGTATTGGGAATTAGAATGACAATTGCAGAATCTAGCCTAGTTTTCATCAGAATTAAAGATATAAATCTACAGAGGAAAGGGAGTTGTTAAGGTTGGGTAAAATTATTATTTTTATCAAGTAAAGAAAATTTTCCTTATTAATGCAATTTGGTTGATAGGTTGCAGGTCACATTGAAATAATCAGGTGCAATTGGTAGTACCTTTTTACAATACACCTTTGTTTTAATCTAATAGTTGTTCATTATTCCTCATCATCCAACGGTTATTAAGTTTGGTTGAACCATTCAGTCGACTGGATTGTAACCGCTCCCATTTTTTTAAAAAGCAAATGATAATATAGTTTGTGTCTAGGAGTTTGTGTCTTTCCTAGACATTTTACCCCTTTCCTTGAGGGGGGAAAAAAATTAGGTCTCTCTTTGTTGTGGTGCAAAACATGCAACTATTAGGTTTGTAACTTTGTATCAGGTTTGTGTCAAAAGGCTTGTTTTAATTCCTTCACGCAATTACATGTGAACGAACTAGAAACAAAAGTTCTTGTTATTGGAGAAATGATATAGGGTCCTCGTTAATGAATACTTAGTTTAGTTGGTTTCCTGAAGTTTTAGATAATTGTGTAACAAAATGAACATATTGTCTAATCAGTTTTTTTCTTTGTTTTAAAATGATTATTTTGTTTGAATTTTTACATTTAGTTCTAAAAATAAAAATTTAAACTGGACAATTATTTACAGCGGATGGAATTATTATGTAGAAATTTGGATAGACCGTTGAAAGTTGCAGACATGCCACCAGTCTTTTACGTCAAAAAGTTTTACAAGTTAGAACAAACATTATCTAAAGGGGGAAGTAATTCTGAAGCGCATTGGCTTCATTTCTATACATTCTCAATTGAACAATTGATCTAATGAACTCTGTTTCCAATGGTACGCTTTACAAAGTCCATTTGGTTGCGTCAAAGTATTCCCTCTATTTTTAAAAAAATAGTCCACATTGACTTTTGAAATTTTTACTAATTTTAAAATTAATCTTAACTGAACGTGGATTATTTTTCTGGGACGGAGGGAGTAGTAGTTAGGGATAATGGTAGTTCATGTTGACTAGCCTTCCTTCCGACTTCACAGAAACTCTGCCCAAGTGATTTTGTTTTCTCCCGAATTTATGAAACTCTGATGACGACAATATCCCCTTTGTAGATTAGTTCTATCTTGAAGAGCTTCAACCATCAGATCTTCCAATGAAAACTGACTGCTCAGCTTTTTTAAATTTGCTGCTTACAAAACCATCCTTTGCTCATTCAACTGTTCCAACTGCCTGCAGGAAAGCTAGTCATCTAATTCTGTAGGGAAGGAGCAAAATGCAAGAAAGATGGAGTCTTGAGTAAAAAAAGACCAAACCTGCCTACTTTGGCAGATTGTCTTTTCATGGGTATTCTGCGGCGACATTTGAATTCCTGCAAATCAGCATTATTGATCTGACAAGATTTGAGGGCTCAAATTCATTTTCTATCATGTGGCATCAGGGAAATCCAAGAGTGAACTCCAAGGATTCCAAGTAACTATCCATAAACATCAGAACAAGAAACAAAACTGTGTGCGCGTGTGTGAAACTGTGTGTGGGGCAGAAGGGGGAGGGGGGCATAAAGCCAGCAATTAGGTGACCAACATTTGTCAAGTTTTTGTAACACGAGGCTTTGCAAAAGAGCTCAGACAACTCAGTAAAGTGAAACTTCCAATGCTACTCGTAAATACTTTACTATATATAATTATTTCACTCTTTTTTCTTGGGTAAAATATAAAATTTTATTGCTTCACAAATCTGATGGATCTTTACAGCTTTCTTACTGATCAACATGGATTGACAAAGCATAAGGAAGATTCCCTAGTGTTTTCAAATATCGAATGGCGCCATTACTACCTTTCCTTCAATGAAACTGAATTCTGCCTTTTTGTTCTTTCCAAATTTTCTTTCGTTTCTTTCTATACATATGTGGTAGACTGCTACTGTAATGCAAGCAAACAAAAGCCTTTCTACTCTGCTGTATCTCCATATCAGCATAATTTTTGTAGTACTACTCCTGAAACAATCCAGCTTTATTTTTACTTGCAGCCAATCCATTATCCCTTGAATCAGCTCCAGCGCACATCCACATTTAAAGAACAGGTGGTCAACATCTTCTTTATTCTCTGCACATAGTTCACATCTTATCCCTCCTTGTGACAATTGCATTTTTTCTAGCCTCTCCTGTGTTAGCAGTTGATCTTTACAAGTTAACCCAGCAGATGAAGCTGTGTTTGGGGATGAAATATGGACTCCCGATTATCAGTGCTTCTCTATGTTTCCCCTTTTCTCCTCTCATCCATCGGTAACCTCCTTTTGTTGTATAGTTTTTCTACCCATCTCCTCTCAAAATTCCATCCTGCATACCATTTTTAAGAAGGTTCTATAAGCTTATTAACTTCTTCCGATGCCAACTGCTCAGTTCTAGAAGAGGTATCAATACTTAGTTACTTACCAATGACCATCAACCTTATATTTCTAAAGGTTACTTCTAAACCAAAACCAATGACTAAAGTTCAACTAGCATCAAGGATATTGCTCGGCGAAGGTCTCTGTCCTAGTATTCAAGCCAGATAAATGAAGCAAATAAGCTCAGACTATACTCCTATGCTGCAACCAACTTCAATGGCAAGGATTTTTGCATAATCAATTTTCCTCAACAAGCATATGTAGTGAAAGCTGTGAAAAGGTTTGAAAAGATGTACCCAAATGGGGTAGATAGATATCATTCTGCTCACACCTCGGGTTTAGATAAACTTGGATGCTCGAGGTACAGTTGCACCCCAAGCGGCTCACTGTTCATAGACTTGATCGGGGTTATCAATGGTGGCTGCTGCCACTGCTTCGTCTCAGTAGGAATCCACATCTCAGCATCTTTGCTTTTACCAGTTTCAGGTAAAGCACGGAAGTAAGAAGTTATCTCCCACCTGCAACCTACAGAAAAGAAAATGTTCATTAAGAATTCAATTATCAGCCATACATTAACTGGAAGCTAATTGCACAATGTCAAACCAATGAACAAGAACAACAAAAAGAGGGCAAGCCAGTTGTACAAAAACTTATGTGGATCATATGGTGAAAGATCAAGCCATTGAGGCATAATCTACACAGCCAAATGAGCAAACTCTCAAATAATATCGTAATGTGCGACTGACACCTTCCAATTTCTATTTGCTTCTAACTAATGCTTCCTCGCTTAGACTAAATATCAAATATTAATCTCCTGGAAGCCAGAAAGAGGAAATCTTACCTTTGGGAAGAGTTTTAGTAAGAGATTCTGACACAGGCAGCTTAATCAAGAATGATCTGAGAGCAAACTCCAGATTGGCTTCTTCCACCTTTGAACCATATGAAAGGTTCAAATTAACCTTGAACACAAATCTCTCCATCGGTTCATTCTGATCATTAAAGAAAATAATCACAACCCTCTCCACCAATCCCTGCATGATGAATTGCAAACTTCCAAGTTCATTTCAGCTGGCAAAATCAATCACAGTAATTTTTCTGCTTTCTACAGCTCAATACTGTATCTGTATGCTACTACATATATCTCTCATGTAAACAGACAAACTCTCGTATGAAGTGCTAAAGTATTTCGTAGCAACCTAAGGCGAAAAATTAGTTTACAGTAGCAAAGAAGTATTAAAGTTAAGATCCCAACCTTTTTAATGAAAGGGAGAAGTCCATTGACAGAAGACTGTATATAGTCCCGGAGTTGAGGATGTCTGGCTTTGTGAACTACGACATTCATGTATCGCCGCCTCTCAAAAGCCCCTAAAGCAAAATCATTCCTATTACCAACCAGCAGATGTACACAAATATATGTATTCAATAAAAGGAGGCACATTGTGTACATGAAATCATGTCATAACTGTTTTACCATTTGGGTACACTCCTTTGAGGAACACTATCGATGTTATAGCAACCTCCAAAAATTCTACCAATATCCGTGCCGTTTCCCCTGCAAATCCACATAAGATCAATGAAAAAAAGTACACACATTACTGCATATAGGAAGGGAGAATAAGTAAAAAAAAAAAAAAAAAAGGAAGGGAGAATAACTCTGCTTCATGGAAAAAAAGCTGGGACAATAATACGCATCAAACACCAACCTTGGGGAGTTTGATTATCATTATGATCCATAAAAATAACACCTGCCCTACAACAAACAGGTTTCAGGCAATTTATCAGTTCTGAAATTAACAGCTAGAATATGTCATTCTCCAATTAGAGAAGAATTTAAGTTAAAAACAGTTCTGAAAATGGTACTATATGGGAGCCCTAAACAAAGAGGGCCCTAAACTTGAAATCAAAATCTTCAAACACATTGGAATAAGGATAGAAACACAAATTCGGGGAAAAAAATCTCCCAGAAAAGTATCTACAATTGGAATTAGCATATGCTTAAAGAGTAGGAATAATCGAGAAAATAAATTCAAAGATTTGATTGAAAACCAAACTTACAGCTGAAGCTGGAGGATCGACAAACGATGATTCTTGGAAGCGGGAAATACAGAGTTACTGGAGCCTGGAAATGAACTAGGGCACACGGTTACCAAAACGACACGAACCAAAATCCTTCAAACTACATTTTTCCCCACAAGTTTTAGCCAAATTTACCGTATGTCCCCGAGAGTTTGCAATACAACCATACAATTCCTAGACTCCTGATAACCTACCATATATCCCTTAATATGCCCACATTTTTAATAATTTTGTGCGAACAGCTGAAAACGGGATCCAGTCCTCTATGACACTTTTTTGTTACACTTCTTATTACATATTTTAATTATTACTATTATTAATTTTATAGTGTTTGTTGATATGTCTACTATCGGATCATATTATCATTCCAGATTATTTTCAATGTTGATAATTTACTTTTTCTTTTTTTTTTTTCTGATCAAAATGTGAATCTGTATTACCAAATCAAACTTTTCTAAGTCACTTTACATTTTAACAGTGTAACGAGCACCTCACCGGTTTAATCCAAGACGGAGGCACTAATTGAGACGTCCACCTAGCTCGCGCCTGGCTTAACTCTCATTAAACCACTATCTTAAAATTCTATTAACGAACCTGGAAATTTCTTAAATAAAACTCAAACTTTAATTCATTAAACAGAGGAAATTCAATCCTGGTTTAAACATTACAGACGTACTCTAGTCTTTGAGGCGTACAAACTGGCAATACTCTTTCTCACTGCAAAATTCAGCTACTATTCAAAAGCTACCACAAACCAAATTACAGAGGATAATAATACATAAGTGGCTGTCGCACAATCCATGTACAATCTGCTATGTACAATACCCTCCATGCACTCAATGCCCTTGAGAGACATTCTCAGCGCAAAACAGAGCACTAACTACGATCCCGGGAAGGGAACAATAATATAGATATATATAGAGTGAGCTCCATGCTCAGTGAGGTCCCCAAAATACTACTAAAAATTTTTAAACAAATCATTTCAAAACAAAATACAATTCAGTAAGACAGTTCCATCACAAACAAGCATAATATTCACATTTCACATTGCAAAGCATTTAACAATTTCCGTTTAAACATTAGAACTTTCATTTGGGTGGATACGGGGAATCATAGTAAGGAGCCATTAAGCGCCTATGTGGCACAAAAACGACTTCCAAACCAGACTCACCTCTTACCATTGGCATTGTCATTCCACTCGCTTCATTGCACTGCAGCATTACTCTTTTGTAGCCAACATTAGCGGCCACCGTTACACCTTGTATCCCCTGTGGCCAACACTAGCGCCACCACTAGATACTCATGAGTACCACATTCACTGGCCTAGGTGACTAACCTTAACATCCAAGCCCATGCCGGCATGCAAGGCTTCGCACAAACCAAGGCAATGGGCCAGGCTTCGAGCAACGTTAGTCACCCGAGCAACAAACACACATTGGCATTCAATCATTCATTTCATTAATATTTCATTTCATTAGAGTGATAAATTACACCCGTGATATCATTTCCATTAAAACATTTAACACATTAGCATTAATCAAATTAGCACATACTCGCATACATTACTGTCTATCACATTATCACGTAAATCACTCATATCACTCTGTCACATTGACACATAATCACAGCCAGGATATTAATCACTGTTAAACATTCACGAACATAAGCAAAGAATTCAGAGCGATGAAGTACACTCTTGAACCACATAATAGCATGCATTTGTACATTTTAATAAATCTTAAAACGTGCTTATGTGAGGTGGAGTGTCATTTGAAAATAGTTCCGGCCCCAGTTTTGAAAATACTTTAAAAAATAGTGAGGATGACTCACAAGTATTATAAGGAAGCTCGTCTTCCTCGTACGCTTGATCCACAGATTAAATACAACAACAATATAAGAATTATACATTTTAGCTTCTAATTTCTTTTTCTAAACCAACTAAAGACTCAAGAGAAAGCTAAACTAAGGCTCTGTTTGATAATCACTTAATATAATAACTTAATTTATTTAAGTACTTAATGAAATTAAGTGTGTTTGATAATTACTACTAAAAAGTCTTAATGAATTAAGTTCTGAACCAATTAAGTACTTATAAATTAAGTGCGTTTGATAACTAAAATTTCACTGTCTGAATTAATTAAGTGCGTCTGAATGGCCAGTTCAATTGTGAGCCAGAAAATAAGTGATAGACCTACCACTTATCACTTATCACTTAATTTCTGTGATGACTCTTTTTTTTTCTTTTTTTTTCTTTTTTTCCCTCGTCTTTATTTTGTCGCTTATTTTTACATTTTTTTTAAAATTTTATTTTCTTAAGATAAATTAATTAAGAGTGCTTAAAGTTGAATTTATTTTATGAGTATAAAAGATCTTAAATTTTCAAACTCAAATTAAACTAATTTTAATACATGAAATTTGCTAAATAACAAGGTATACACATATATGTAATAATCTAAATTTAATTATATATTGATTATTTACCAAGTATAACATTTATTTTTATTATATATACCAAAAACTTATTTTAAAATTATTATTTTATTATTTAGAACAAAATATTAGTTATTTTTCTATTTAAAAGAATTTTGTTTATAATTTATTTTTAATATAATTAAAATTTTAAATAACTTTCAGACATGAGTATTCAGATTCAGTTTTCAAACTTCAGACTTTAGTCTTCAGACATCATGTTCAGACGTTTTTATCAAACAATGTAAATTCAGTCTTCAGACTTCAGACTTCATTGTTAAGTGTTAAGTGTTCAGATTCAGACTTTAGTGATTATCAAACGGAGCCTAAGTCTTAGTTTCATTTCCTTAAAAGTTTCAAAGCCCCAGAGTCACTACATCAAGCTACCAACCAACACACACCTTCACGTTTCTTTCTTTTCTTTAAAAATCCAGGAACCAAACTCAAAACTCCTCGGCTCCCTTTCTTTTCATTCTCTTTTATAAATTAAATCAGCAAGTAACAGCAAAACAGAATGATTATCAAACACAAAACAGAAGCATCATAGTTATGGCATCCATTCCATACTATTTAGTTAAAAACCGGCAACAACCATGACAAAAGAACCCAACGTTTTCACCACTATCCCCCTTCAGCTACTGCTTTTAAATAGAGGAAAATGAACTGGAGAGTAAACGACAAGAGCAGCAACCAACAACCTTAACACCTTGACATGCAAATCAATCATTTTAATGAAAAACAATACAAATAAGAACAACTAACATTCCTCTTTCTTTTCCTTTTATAGTCAGGCCATAAGCCTTGATTCCCAAACATTTTTATCTCATTAAAGTCAACAGTAAATGACAAAATCAGAATCAACAATAATAGACATCAAATTGGCAGCAAAATCACGGAACCGAAATTAACCCAACAGTAACTCCCTTTCTTTCCCTTCTATATTCAGGCCATAAGCCTTAATCTTCCATGCACTTTATTTTATTAGATTCAGCAAGGTGTTGCAACTGTTCATCTTCCTGTTGACAGAGACAACATTTAGGATCATCAACCTGGACATGATGTCTGATCAATTAATCTGTCATTTGTCCACAACCTGCCCTTCCAGAAGACCCATGAATGTTTAGGGACGTTCAATTTTGACCAGATCCACTTACTCTCTTGAACCTTCTCATGCTGTTCCATTTGCTTTTTCTATCCATATTATATTTTAAATTAATTTTTCATATATTTTATTGGAATTTTAACAACCAGAATCAAAATAAATAAACTACAACTTGGAAAAAGTATGTTATTAGTTCGAAAATATATCACTGTGAAAATGATAATAAATGATATTCACTCTGTCCGAAAATTATTGTCCACTTTCAATTTTCACTTAATTTATACTAAAAATAAAAACCCAAACTAGAGAATAATTTTTGGACATAAGGAGTACCAAATATCACAACAGAAAATAAAATTTAAACAAAATCATTAGATTGTGTCACGAGAAAATAACTCAGAGGAACCATTGTCTCTCAGAGCATATCCTTCAACATATCCAAATTTATTTTTCTAACAATTACTCATATCTATTTTTCTGTACTATTGGCAAAAACTGACAATTAACTTCTACACCAAATAATGTTAACCCTCATTTAGCAAATATATAATAGTATTATTATAAATATAGTATTATTCACGTACGTTACACAGAATTTAAATATTATTGTGTTTAAATTCAAAATATTATTAATTTTATGTGAAAGAATTCACACGATCACTTTCAAGATATAAATTAATATCATTGGCAACTGTAGCTTGTGATTTTACAGTAAAATTCTCTAATTAAAAATGATCTATAAATTAATAAATTCTATTAAACAATAAATATTTCTGGTTCTCAAGTCTTGGAACTTGGACCCAAAAAGGAAAAAATTCGATAAAAAACATAAAAAAAAATTTAGAAATCCTTACATAAATACAGGATCATCAATTCCACAAAACAATAATTTTCTAAACTATCAAGAAAAAAGAGAAGATTTAGTAAAGTGAGAAGCTAATGTTGTTTTTCCCTTAAAATTTAGAGTGATGATTTTGCCAAAATAATTTTTAGCATCCAAAACAAATTTAAAATAAAAAGACACAATTACCCCAATCTTAAAGAATGTCAATACATCAAAATCTTTCACCTATATCCTACCCTCCTCGAATCCACAGCCATCAGCTACCGCAGAAAATGATGAGGCGTAAAAAAGTTGTCATAGTTCTCACCATTATCCCATGGATTTCATGGCATTTTTTATCCCACCTTCAAGAAATAACTGTACCACAGTTTTTTGTTTCTCTTTGAAAATTCTTTTCCTATTTTATTTCTATTGAGGGCATCAATTTTAGCTTTAAAGAGATTCGAATAAATTCTTGTAATTTTTGGATCAAAAAACGCCTCAAAAAACCTTGGAAGAGGAAAATTATTACCGACTCAAACCCTTTCATGCAAAACAAACAATATTTAACATAATTATGAACATCTTGGTGTAACTATTTTTATCAAGCCAATAAAATTTTCTTCTCATTTGCAAAATCAGGGATTGTAGTTTTTTTTCGTCTGCAAAATCGACATGCTATTTCTTTATCCCCTTTCTTTGCCAAGTAATTAATATTTAATTAGATGGGTTTTAAGGTTTTAAAGGAAGTTGGGAACCACGGTAGAATTCTATTGACACATCTATAACTTTCTCAACTAGGGTTCCAAAAAATAAATCATCTTATTCAAATTTGGAACTTCAAGCAAGGCTAAGTAAGAAATATAAAAGCAAATCCGAAATGGTACTTTAGAAGCCTTCATTCATCATTGTCAGGCATGAAGAAATTCGATTGCGGCGGAGGAGGGCTGTGATTTTGGGGAAGGTTGGCCAAAGGTGAAAGATTTTGATGATGGTAATTGTGTCTGTTTACTTCAAATTTGTTTTGGATGCTAAAAATTATTTTGACAGAATCATTACCCTGAAATTTATATCTGGAAAAAAGTCTCTTTTTTATTTTTTTCATTGCATTTAAAACATTTGAGTTACTTTCTCGAGTAGGATAATTTTCTATTCTCATAGATTTGGAAAAGACACATTAATAACTAGATGTTATACCCGGACGATGTGCATGGTAGATTATAATATTTTTATAAATTACTTATAAAATATTATAAAAATATCAAATGTTTTTTGAAACAATAATCGTCAAAATTCTGAATTAATAAATGTCATCTTATTAACATAAATGGTATCGTGGATTAACCTCAGGATGAATTAACATAAATGTTATCTTAACATAAATGACATGATAAATGACATGATAAATGAATTAGCAGTCAAATTATGGATTATGCATAAACCAAAATATACGAAATACTTCTGGTGCAATCTTATTGAACCTCAAGTTGTATATCAACTGTGTTGATTCATCATTTTACGATAAAATATAGATAGATTGTTTTCAATGAGACCCCTCAGCATGGAAAATAGGAGGACCATGAAACATTATCAAATTACAATTTTTAAAACAATTAATAAAAATAATACATAGTTAAATGTAAGTAACAGATCAAGATTGGCTAAAATTATCACCATGAATATGCATTTGAAGATCATTGCTACGGAGATATGTTGAACCACAACATGCAAACGTTGAAGAAATAAGTTATAAGATTGAGACCCCAAAATAATATCTATACTAATGAAAACATATTCGGAAGAAAAATAATATTTCAGATTGAAATTTCTATTCCTAGCCAATTGCACTTTATAAGCACTTCTTATATATAAATTATAATTGTATTTGTAGAGATCGATGCAATTGGAGTAATTTTAGGCATATATTTTTAAATTTGGTATGTTTTTATATAATTATTGGAATTAGATGAATAACGAATGTGGATGTCATGTGAACCTTTATTCATGCATTAAACACAAATTAAATACGTAAATGTGGTATTAAAAGTGCGATTTCGTATTTTTTTTTTTACCAAATTTATGCAAATAATTATGTCATGTATGCTCAATATATGGGTTACCACATTTGGGAGAGGATGTGTATTTTAATGTTAATTACGTACACCCAAAATATAGGATTGGGTTATAATGTTTTACCTTAATTCTTGGATACGAGGTCAATAGTTATTGAGTGTATTTAATGTTGATAAATTAAGATAATTATTGTAGTGAATGTGCTATAGTATGCTATAACTAATATTTTCTAGCTAGGGACTATTAGCCAAATTTTGAAACTTTTTTTGACCTAAATTTTGTGAAAATGCTATGTTGGATTTTTTCCTATGTGGTACTCTAGAAATCACTTTTGTTTTCTCTCTCTAGTTTTTCTCTTAGTATAATATATATATATATAATATAGATTATTAGTTTATATTAATAAGTAAAAAAATAGTAATTTGTAGATAAATAGTTAATATTTCTGAATGACTAAAATTTTGGGTCCTGCTGGTATTAATTTTATGAGTTTTTATTGCATTTTTTTTTAATGGCAAAGTTACATTAAACTTATGAATTTTAATAATATATATGGTAAAAAGGGAACTAAGGAACTGAATGATATATATGTTCATCCCTTGGGTACATCCCTTGGGTGCGTTTATATCATCTGGCTATAATTGACTTAAAAATCCATCTCTTGGGTAGACCCCTTGAGTGTTTTTGAGTCAGTTAGAACCTGAATCCTCTTCTGAACCTTCCTTTTGGCTTAAAAAAAAAGTTACATTAAACTTAAAGTCATTGCGAATCATTTTTTCACTTTGACCCTCTAATGTGTGCCATTATACATCCCAAATTTTGATAAGCTATCATGATAAATGATATCTACAATTTTCCCTACAATCTCAAAACAGCACAGAATTAAGAAAATCAGTACTCTTACAGAAAACAGTGGACTAAACATAGAATCAATTAAAAAACAATAAAAGAACCCCTCCCCCAAAAAAAAGGAATAAGGACAAATAGCTCCCAAATTATGTCCTAAAGACTAATCTCCCCTTGACATTTCTTAAAAAAAGAATAAGCTTGCACATTCCATCTCTTACTATGTTTAATAATGTATAGACAACTAATCTAGAATATGAGAGAAACATCAGTGAGAAGGTTGGAAAATTGGGTTCGCATGTAGTTGATTTCATTTTTAGATATCTTAGAACCTAAGAATAATTCTAGAAAATTAGAAAAGATAAGGAGGAAATTGATTTGTCATTCTGATATGGCAATAGAAAGATATGGATGCTAGCTTTTGAAGTTACTGTTTTGCAAGAAAATGGACAACTTGTGCATATAGAAGTATACATGCCAATACTCAAAAGAAGTTTCTTATTTTTGTTGCATATGCAAGATCTTCTCAAAGTGAAAAGCATGTTCTGGGGGCTGAATTAAGAATTTTTTTTGACCATCATTCTGGAGAATCTTTGATGATTGGAGGAGTTTCAGTCCCGGGGAGGGGGGGAGGGGGGCTTGACGACGAGATGGGTTTAAAAGAAGTTTGTCAGAATATATTTCTCTAAGAAATGGGTGCTTCGATTTAACATCTTAATAGAACTTGTTTCGGATCACACTTCATTTCTTCATCAGTTCAATACAATATTTAAATCAAAACCAAGGACTATAATATTCTAAATTAATGTGCTTCAGAAGACCGAAATTTATGGATTAACGGCATTAAAACGTGTGCTTTCTGTTGCAAACTAAGAAGATTGAAGTTGTGCTTAAAAGAGTGGAACAAAGCGACCTTTAGAGATGCTTTTCACAACTTGAAAATGGCTGAGAAAAAAGTAAGATTACAGGAGTTGCAATTTGAAAGAACGAATAGCATGACGGTTAAGGGTCGGAGGGTTGGTTAGGGTGGTTAGTGGATTATGATGGATGATGGTTATTATCAGGAGGTCAAGGGTTCAATTCTCGCTGGGGCCATCCAATTTTTTGTTTCTTTTAAAAAAAAGAATGAATAGCATGACGGACATATTCTTTTAAGTGAAGAAGGCTCATCTATTTTTGAAGCTAAACGAGCAAGAAGACTTCATGCACCAAAATTTGAAGCTAAAATGACTAAAGGAACAAGACTCCAATGCATGTTTGGCCTCAAGATTCATGCTAAACATGGTACATGGCTTATAGATAATTATGAGATAGAACCACACACAGTGAATTTTTTAAAAAATCTTGCTTCAGGAGGAGACATTATATGGAAGGAAGCAGCTCAAGAATGCCTATTACAACATGTTCCTTCATTACTCTCAATGGAAGATAAAGAAGATATAGAGATTTAAATGGACGGATTAGAGTTAGTAGTTTTTCGCCATGATGATAAGTGCTCCGCATTGAGATGGTTTCTGGGGACACTTCTGTAGCTAATGATAGGAGGTAATAGAGGTTGACTTGCTAGAAGCGTGATTAGAGTTTACGATTGGTATTCCAATTCCTCGTGCAATAGGGGACACAATCATTACCTTTATGCCAAAAAGCATATTTTAGACCCATCAATCTTTCAACTTTCATTTTTTGAACAAACAAACATTATTTTGAAATATGCCCTTAAAAGTTACAGCATCCACATTCCAACAATGAAGTAGAACGTTATGAACCTAAGTCCTAACTCTCTAATAAGGTCCTCTCACACTTAAAAACTCTGATTTAGGCCAAAACACTCTATTAACGTCATACTCAAAAACTCTGATTTAGGCCACAAGACATATAACGTCCTCCCATGCTTAAAAACTCTTAAATAAGGCCACATTACCAAAGTACTTATTAGACAAATGAGTAAAAACAACAATGGTAGGAGTTTGACTCATGAATCCTAGCCAACACAACACAAAAAAGTACTAAGATAAAACACAACAAAACTACTTGATTCTTAGATGGAGAACATGGTCTTGTTACACAAGTTATCTGGTTCCTCTAGCCCTAGCAAGCAAGTAAGAGTAATGCATCTGAATTAGATTCATTATAGCATGGCGGATTGATCCCTTAGCATGGGAGAATGGAGACTGATCAACATAGTTCCCGAAAAGATCTTGAAAAAGTGTTAAGAAATTTTGGCTATCGATTATTTCTTGGATAATCTGCATGGATTGTTCTTTAGATGCCTTTTTCATACATTTTTCAAACACATTGCTGCCGTATTTGTTCGTGGACAAAGAGACAAAGTTTCCAGCAAGTTGCGCCAATATACCATGAGTCATCTGTGGAATCTTCAATCCAACCAGGAATTGCACAACATAGTTCCCGTAAGGATGTTAGATAGTACAAATGCAATTGAAATAATTTTGGAAACAAGTATATCTCGAGGATCTCCACGATCATGCTCAACACATTATTGCAAAATGCAACATCCACTCTTACCCTAGCAATATCAAGATAGTTATCAGCCACAACACTCAATATATACTTTTTGTTTTCATTTGGAAAATAATTCAAACAGTGCTCAATAACATGGTGGCCATTGGCTTTCTTTGATAGAGTAATAGTAATATGCCTCAAAGCCGATACAACCAACAATCTCTGCTCAGCTGTGGTTAATCGTCCAAGCAATTTTTGCATGGCCCGAGTCCCATGGGTATCAAGACAAATGTTCATGAGCTTATGTTCCTGACTCACCACCATCATCACTAACTCAGTGATTTGCTCCTCATTTGCAACCTCAAACATCTTCTGCACCAAATAATTTGCAAACTGATCCATCATCAACTCCCTGACATGATTCTTCAACTCCGGAAAAATCATATCTTTCTCTTCAGGCTTCCCTTCAGCCAATAGCTTCTAAAGATCTCGACAACCATTCTGGTCTTTAGCCACAATGAATACCTTCCCTCTCAATTCCTCAAAGAACGTGATTATTTTATTCCTCAACTCTACCAAAGAGGATGAAAAATTCTACTGATGATGATGATTCCCACCCCGATTTCGACTACCACCAAAAGATGAAGACGAAGACGAAATAGCATCGAAAGACCTTTCCCTCATAACCCTATATATTATTAGTATTATTACTCCTCCTGGAATTATATCCGAGCTCGGGAAAGAAAACAACATCTTTGATATTCCAAGAATACCCCTATTGTTGACGAAGGAGGAACGATTTTAATAGAATGATTGAAACCATTGTTGCATAAGTTAATCTCTAAAAGCAATCAGTGTTTTTCTCTAGGAAAGACATACCGCATCCTTCTGACTCAGGATCTTAGCCAATTTCTAGATCACCCTTCAGTAGGAGAAACTTTGATTATTAAGGAAAACATATGATGAAAGCCTTTGAATGGGTTTTATGCGATTTTTTGAGCTTATTGCTGTCAGCTTTTGTTTTGTAGAAGTTTTATCTCCCTAATTATGACATATCTACAAGGTAGCTGGTTCTTTATTCTTGTTAATGAGAGTTCTACCACTTTCTTTCAAGTATCTAGAGGAATCAAATAAGGGTGACCCTCTACCCCTTATGTTTATTCATTCTATTGTCTGAATCTATGTCTCGGAGACTAAAGTGCATACATTACAGAAACAGTAAAAAGTGAAAGGTAGAGAGTCCTATTAGGTTTGTTTGAGATGCTACACTTTGAGGCTTGATTTTGTTCCTTTTAATTATTTTTCTTTTTCTATGGGGCTGCTTGATTTAGATGCATTGATTTTTGGATTTAATTAATATAGTTTTTTCTCGAGTTTGTTGCATTAAGATGGTAGTGACCAAAGAGAGGTGGCTGCAATTTTGTGGTGGCAAGGTAGAAAGATAGGATTAGAGTTAAAGATACAAAGAAATTTCGTATTATTTTCAATTTCTATTACATTTCAATCAAAATATTAAATTATAGCTTTGATACCCGTTACCATATGTTTTCTATGAATCCCATTTTCAGCTATCAAACCCCTGCTGAACCTGGCAACCCTAACACTTCGTTAATACAAAAGAATGACACAAAAGTGATCATTCTCAAAAAAACCAACCAAAGATAGTTTTCATCATATCACGAGTTATATAGCAATATACTTAACGCAAATGCTAATCAAATAGGCAGTCCACTCAGGACCATAAATGACTCCTTAAAGACTAGTTTGATAAAAAAAAAAAAAAGTATCATCTATGCTAGGATGTTGAATTGCATTCAATTCAAACTCATTAGTATTACTCAGTAATTCCAACACTTGATTCATACCCCTTTTCTTGCAGCTACTATAGTGATTTTTATATAACTTTCTTCGTATTGAATCAACTTCCTATCACATAGATAGTTAATCTACATGTTCTCCTTTTTCATCGACTTTGAGCTTGTTTATCAAAGATAATCTTTCCTTACAAAAAGATAGTTGTTTTGACCAACATAGGATAGAATAACCTTCCTCTTCCTCTCACAAGTAGGGTTCATATGAGAGGCTATATTATTTTCATAATGTTATCTTACCAAGCTACCAAAACAAATGCGATATCAAGTTGTGGCCACATCCATTCTGTTTTTCTGCAATGTAATTGTATAAAATTATTATGTTAATTTTCACATTGATATTTCATCTATTGTTACACTTAATTTTCTCCCTTTTTAGTTTTTTTTTTGTTTTGTCTAATTTCACTCTGACATTATACTTGGATTTGTATAAGTAGTTCCCATTAAATATTTGTCGAGCTTGGGTTGCGTTAAAAACTTAGAATGTATTTGATTGTACTTTAATAGATCCAATATATATATACTGCAGATATAATTGCTTGTTCAAACTTCATTCTTTTTTTTGTGATAAATTGTTTCGTTTCTATTAGAGTTCTTTCTAGGTTTCAAACTCATACCTTTCATACTTTTATCTAAATATTTTTGAGTTAATACAAGTATAAGATGACCTTAGCATATATTTATATACAATACATATTGTAGATTGTCATTACTTATAACGATACACGACGACCAAACCATTTTTCTTCCTAGTTGATGACAATGTCCTTGGGCCAACTTTATTGAGTAAGTCAGTTTATTAAAATAATCTTGATAAGTTTTCTTACCTTCATTTTATCCAATAATTTATTCTTAACAAGTTCATTAATGAGTCAGAGTATTTTTTATTTTTTTATCGGTATTTTCTTGTTTACTTTAGTTCCCCCTGCTTTTTTCCATCATAATCAATGGTAACTACTGGAATAAAATATTCACTTACAATCAAAACACATTCATAACCCCATCGAACCATATGTTTGAATAAATGAAAGAAGAAATGAATAAATAAATTATGATTCTTGTTACTTTCCTAATCACGTGAATCGAATAACATTTCTATTAGTGAATTCAAACTCAAGACCAATCAAGGTTTTTTTTTGGGTGTTATCTTGATAGGATCATAGATATAGTTTAACAGAAACCTATGAAAATACCCCTCGTTCTGAAAATACCCCTCGTTCTCTCTAGCTGAAATCCTAATCTTGACGCCTCCATGGCTGCTTCTCGGCCTCCATGGCCAAAAGTCACAAGCCAGCGACTCAAAGAGAGTCACCAAAACGTTTGCAAGCTTCTTCCAAAGGCCATCCAGCCTCGAGACACCCTCGAGGAAGGAAAAATTTCTCTAATCAAGGAAGTTAAATTTGTTAATGGCATTGCAACCTTGGAGTTTGAGGATAACGAGTTTGAAAAAATTGTGGCCCCCATCGATTATGTCTAGTTGGGAAATTCTCTTACGGTCGACCCAAAATGGAGGACATCCATGCGAAATTTAAGAATATTGGGTTTAATGGAAGCTACACTTTGGGTCTTATGAACCCTAGGCACATCTTAATCCGGTTTAAGCAAGAGGAAGATTATCAAAGGTGTTGGATTCGGATGTTCTTGAATATCTCAGGTTTTTCGGTGAGAATTTTGAAATGGATGCCTAGATTTTGCTTTGAGGAAGATCCTCCGGTGGTGCTAATTTAGGTGTCACTGTATGATTTGCCTATAGAATACATGCACCTGGAGGTCATACATTCCATGGCGACATCAATTGGACAACCTTTGAAGGTTGATACTCAAACAATGAACATGACGAGGCCCTCCATTGCACGATTTTGTGTAGAGGTCGACCTCACAAAAGACCTCCCAAAGTCGGTTAAAATTGGCAAGAGAGATAGAAAACATGAACAGGTTTTCACCTATGAATGGAAAATAGCAGACAAGGAAAGCCCCCACCGCAATTGAAACTGAATGATAAAGGAACGGCTCAAACAACAAAGAAGAAAGTCGTGAAAATTCATCTGCCAAAGGTGAATTGGAAATTCAAAGGATTTCAACCTAGTCTTGAGGTTGAAATCCTTAAGTCACAGCCCCTTATTGTTCGAGTAGTGGAAAAGCTATCTTCGGATGCACTAATGGTGGAATCGCAAACCCCAGTTGCGGAAACCCTACTTGCGGAAACTCAAGTTGCGAAAACCCTAGTTGCGGAAGCTCAAGCTGCGGAAACCCCAACTGTGGAAGTTGTGCGCTCTGAGGGATCTTCTTCTGGGTTGACTGATAAGGAGAAGAGTGTTGTCATTGTGGATGTTCCATCGGAGATAGTCCTAGTCACAACGGTCTTCAATAGCTTTGCAGCTTTGGCGACAATCGAAGAGGCTGCGACTGAAGTAGTTGATGGCGATGGTGAGGAGCTTGTTGAAAATGTGTATATTGAGGATCCTCCACCTAGAAACCAAATCTAGAATGCCTTGAAGGAAGCTGATGAATCTCTGACTTTACTCCTGTCAGGAAATGGTGGTCCTTTGGAAGTTGGTAAATGCTTTGATGACGGTGATATTGGAAAATTCATTGAAACTGAGGTTATGGAGGATAGTGAGCCAGAATGTTGGTCGATATAAGCGATGGTTATGGATAGGAATCTGCACAAGGGGAAGTTCCTATGCATAAGAAACGTGGTTGCAAATCCAAAGAGGTAAAGGCAAAATTGCAAGCTGGGTTGATCCCGAGAAGATCGACAAGGTTGCAATAGCAAGTCATAGTTTTATTTATAATATTTTTTCCATGATTAGCCAAATAATCTGGAATATTAGAGGAATAAAAAATCAAGAGTCGCATCGACGTATGAAGTCTTTGATTAACATTTATCGGGTCTTCTTTTTAATCATTTTGGAGCCCATGGTGGTTTCGGATCAGCTAGAAAGCATAATGAGAGAACTGAATTTTGATACTGCTTTCTCTTCAAATTCTAGTAAAATATGGGTCTTTTGTCATAGAGAGTTTTCAATTACCTTGCTGGATGATGGTGATCAGGTTATGCATTTTGAGGTGACTCATGTTAATGTAGCTGAGAAGTTCTATCTTTCTGTGGTGTATGCAAAGACTACTAGATTTGCCAGGCATTATGGGAGAGTTTAATCACTTTTAGACAGGGGAATGAAAATTCAGCATGGATGGTCGCAGGTGATTTCAATGTCATCCGGTCTTTGGAAGAGTATTCAGGGGTTTCAGTTCAGGATCACTTGGCTATGACTGAATTTAATTCCTGTATCTATGAGTGTGGTCTTCTTGAGCTTCGAGCGACCGGCGAAGAATTTACTTGGGGTGGCACTCGGAATACTGGCTGGCTTAGTAAGAAGCTTGATAGGGTTTTGATCTCGAAGGAATGGAGTGAAATTTTTCCAAATTCTTCAGTGGAGAATTTAAGCAGGACTACTTCCGATCATTGTCCATTGTTGCACCTTTTTTGCTGCGCAAGGAGTAAGCAAACCAAAGATCTTTAGATTTTAGAAGATGTGGTTGCGTCAGGCAGAGTTTAAGGACATTGTGAAGGAATGTTGGGATCAACCGATGGAGCAAAATGTAATGCTTCGTTTCTCTTTAAAGCTTAAGCGCTTGAAATTTAAATTGAAGGAATGGAATAAGAGTGTCTTTGGTGATGTGTTTGAAAATTTAAGAAAGGTGGAGGAAGAAGTCCAACACTTTGAAAGCATACATGATGTTACTGGGGATGAGCCTGACAGGATTAAGATGAATGAAGCAAAGGCAAACTTGTTGCTTAGATTAAAAGAGCATGAGGATTTTTTGGTCCCAAAAGATGAAGCTCAAATGGTTGAAAGAGGGGGATGGGAATACAACTTTTTTTCACACTACTTTGAAGGAGAGAAGAATCGAGCAAAGTATATTTAAAATCCAAGCAGAAGATAGCCAAATGTTGATGACTAGTTTTGAAATTGATCTAGAGGCAGAACGGTTTTTTAAAAGTCTCCTTAATGAGCCTGATGATGAGCAATGTGGGGAAGACTCGCAGGAGATCTTTCTTGAACATATACCTTCTCTTTTATCTCATGAAGACCTTGAGTCGTTGGTTCAGCAAGTCACCATTGAGGAAGTTAAGGAGTCGGTTTTTGGTTTGGATTTATGGCTTTGGAGGATTGTTCTATCGATCTTGTTGGGATATTGTGGCTAATGATCTCTTGGTAGCATTTCAGGAATTTCTACTTGGAGTTCCTATACCGTGATCAGTGCTAGCACCCTCATAACTCTTATTCCGAAGAAAGCTATGGTGAATACTTTTTCAGATTATAGACTGATTAGTCTATGCACTTTCCTGAATAAAGTCTTCACAAAGGTCCTGATCGAACGATTGAAAAAAGTTTTGCCAAAGATTATTTCGGAAGAACAATTGGCTTTTTTTGTCGGAGCGAGATATTTTTCATAATGTGATGGCAGCACAAGATCTATGCCAGTTTCTTAATCGAAAGATTGAAGGAAGGAATTATATTTTGAAGCTTGATATGATGAAGGCATTCGATCGTGTTAAGTGGTCCTTTTTGGCGAAGGTATAGCGTAAATTTGGCTTCCTACATGCTTTTGTTAATCTGAATTTGAACAATTGTGCACCGTTGGTTCTTCATTATGATTAATGGGGGGCCAGTGGGGGTTTTTCCAATTCTCTAGATGTATAAAGCAAGGCGATCCCTTGTCTCCGTACCTTTTTATTTTGGTTCCGGAGGCTTTGACCAGGAGGCTCAATGGTTTAGTGGATAATGGAAAGGTGGCTGCATTTTATGTTCCTTCAAGTTCAATGACCATTTCTCATCTTGCTTTTGCAGACAATTTAATTATCTTCTCGCGAGGCTTGAAGAGGTCTCTTTGTGAACTTAATGCTTTCTTCCATGATTACGAACGAGCTTCCGGTCAGTAGATTAATCGATAAAAGAGTTCATTTATAGTGGCGGGTAATTTCCTTGCGCGAAGGGTGTAGATCATTCAGAATACTCTTGCCATTCAGAAAGGAAGCTTTCCATTTGTTTATCTTGGCTGTCGTTTGTTTCCAGGAAGACGCAAGGCTGCTCATTATCAATTTCTCCTGGATAATATGGCTAATAAGTTGTTGAGTTGGAGGAATAAACTTCTAAATCAAGGTGGTCGCCTCATTTTGATTAAGCATGTTTTAGCTTCAATGCCAATACATGTTTTTTCTGCTAATCTGCCACCTAAGTTGATTATATAGAAGATGGAACGTTTGTGTCAACAGTTCTTATGGAGTGGTGCTAATAGGGGGAATAAGAAACATTGGCAGGCTTAGGAGAACTTAACTTTTCTAGTTTTGGAGAACAAGCTTGGTATTCGAAGTTTGCAAGATACAGTGGAGGCCTTAACGGTGAAGGTGTGGTGGAAATGGAAGCAAAAGAAGGGTATTTGGAGTAAATTTTTGAGTTCCTTATCTCAGTCGTTGAGGGGAAAAACGTCATGGAGTCGGGTTATTAAAGTGCATCATCGTGCTATACAACACTCGAAAGTCATTGTGCACGGAGGAAATATTTCCTTTTGGTATGATAATTGGACACCCTTTGGTGTCCTTTGGGCTGATCATCATGAAGACCTTCCTTATCCAAAGTTGATGATCAGGGAATTCTTCCTACAAAAACAAAACTTTCTGATTACCCTTCATAATTTTATTCCTGTTGTTGTTGCTAATTTTCTTGTAGACTTGAATTATGATTTTCAGGAAGACGATGACTTGCTTTTTTGGCAGCATACCTCTAGTGGAGAACTTACGGTTAAATAGGCCTACAAAACAATGAGACGGAGGAAACCGTTGGAAGCTTTGCTGAAAAATGTGTGGAGTTACATCATTCCTTTGAAGATATCGGTCTTCTTGTAGAGGCTGCGTAACAATCTATCGTCTTTCCCTGAGTTTTTGAGCAGAATGGGCATTCTGGTTTTGCCTTCAATATGTTTTTTTTGCTTTGATCATTTTGCGAAAATTTTACACATCAATATTAATCGATGTGGTTCCTTAGCATCAATTCTTGAGTTATGGTGGAGAAAAGGGGATATCAAATCAGCTCAAGGTGCTTTCCGAAAAGCTATCCCTTCGATTATACTTTGGATCATTTGGAAAGCTTGCAACAAGGTTATCTTTGAGGGTCATAACCCAAACTCTTTCATCCTTAAGACTGACTGCTCGTCCCATTTGAAGGAGGCTGGTTATGGTTTTGTAATTCGAGGAGAGGGTGGATTTTTTGTATATTGGGGAAGTGGCTACTTAGGTGATGGAGATAGCTACAAGGCTGAAATCTTCGGTGCTTTATTCGGATTAAGGAAGTGTGATTCTCTGGGGCTTTCTAATGTGGTGTTTCAAATGGATAATAAAGCCCTAGCTGATGCTCTCAGTTTGCACAGAGGTTTTTTGTGGGATTATTACACGTATTTGCAGAAATGACTTTTACTATACAAAGGAATAATTTCCAGGTTTTACATTTATATCGGGAGGCGAACTTTGTTGTTGATCGACTGGCAAGATATGCGTCAAGTGGCTCTTCTGAGTTGTATTCTAGCTTAGCTACATTTCCACTAGTTGTAAAGGGATTATTGATCCTTGATCAATCATCCTTCTCCTACATTAGAATTCGTTATGCTTGATGCAAAAACAGGTAAGTTTGATGCACTGCCTGTTTTTTATATATATTATGGAATAAATTATGGGAGGAAAGGCACTAGGGAACTAGGTGGTATACATGTTCATCCCTTGGATATACCCCTTGGGTGCGTGGTATCATCTAGCACTTGCTGATGCAGGGAACATCTCTTGGATAGACCCCTTGAGTATTTTCTGTGTCAGCTGGGACCTAAACATCTTTCCATCTTTTTTTTTTGTTTAAAAAAAATCATAGGTATAGTTTATTATCATAAAGTTTCTTAGAGTATCAGTTCTCATAAACATCAATATATGATCTAGCTACATCAATATAGTTCAGTTCTCTATCCCAAAATGATCGTCCAAGTTTAGAATTTGAATTCTAGTAAAAATTGTATTAAAAATGAAAAGGGAAAAGGATATGAACCCTCTCGAGTTATGTCCATTAACTATTTCCTCCCTCTTGAGACTTTTGATAAGGACCTGATACAAATCTTGAGGCAAAAGTGGCAAATTTACCTCAACGCATAAGATTTTCTTTCCAAGAATTAATAACTTGTGACTCTAATGGAAAATAATCCAACAACGTGTAGAAAGAAGAAAGAATAATGCAAACCACAAAAATTTGCACTAAAAAAGGAGGAAGGTTAGAAGATGGTGAAAGTGTTTATGGCTAGCAACCAAATCGGTTACCTCTCTAACAACCCTAACCCTTCGATTTATGAATAGAGCGGCTAGCAAAAAGGCTTAAATGAACGGCTAAGAAAACCTCCACATGTGAAGAACACCTAAATCACGTGCACACTTGCAACAAAGTACAAACAAATTGCGCAATGCACTATTCTTCGCAAAGAATAGAAGAATAAAGAGTTTCCTCTGTTTTATATTAAAAATCAATAATAATTGAAAACATATTATTTTGGGACGTTCAACTACCTATTTATAGGCAAAGGTTGGCTTGAAGAAAAAAAAATCCGAATACAAGTTCAAATCGGATTTTGTCCGTCTAAACTTTCCAAATATAGCTAAAATAATAATTAAATTAATAATTGCACATGACACGATTATTTAAAACAAACTAGAATCTTTCATAAGACTTGAAGAGTCGGACATCATAAGAAAATTTTTGGAATATCATTTTGCCATTCAAACTTGCAAAACCTGCCAATCTTGTCCGAACGTCGTCGACCTTGTTTTCGACTGACAGTTTGCTCAACGCTAGTTTGTCGACTATGTTGTCAACCCACGATATGCTTGACGTACCTCTGTTGATTTTTTTTTCTCAATTAAAACATCGATGCGTTCCTGTCAGCTCCCTGGTTAACATCATTTGCTTCGCCATTAGTTCAACAAGATCCTATTCACTTTGTTGTCGACTTAATTCTATCTTGATGTGAAACATTATTTGGCTTTAATCTTCCATCATTTTTAATTCCAACCTCAAGATGAGTCCATTCTATCTTCATGTGATCAAAATCCATGTGATGATCATCATCGTTAGGTATGACACTTAACGGTCCATCCATGATCACATCAAGACCCCTTGATAATCAATGGACGATTGCATCTTTCGACAAAGAAATTGTAGTAAATTTTGAAAATACAAATTACATCTAAAGAAGACAACGTTTTTAGAAAAAGTTAACAAAATAGGTGGCAAACCACACATATAAACTGTGCACATAAAGACAGAAATATATGAACCGGAAGAAGACATCATTCAAATTGAAGAAAGGTCATTCACCAACACCGCCGCCACTACCTTCAGGAATGAGGGCCCATAGGGTCCTCTTCCAAGGGCATTTGGGCCTGAAACAGAAATTACTCACGAAATTGAAGATAGCAAAAGTGAAACGGTCGGGTGAAACTAGTGTTATTGCTTTGAAGTTCTATGATGAATATGGTCTACCTGTTGTACTCCTGGCGGTTGATTCTCGCTGCACATATAAGGAACATGATGTTCATGGTGTCGAAAGAACCATACTGAGGTGTCAGATGACAAGATTACTGCTGGTATTAGATTTATGAAATATTGTATTTACTTGTCTGTGAATTCGGACAACTCCACTGGAGGTGTCATATCTGCCACCTACATAGGTCCGCAAAATGATATTCAACTCGCAGCTGGTCAGTTTAGCATTGTAGTTATCAATCAAGATGTCTTCAACCTGAGCATGCTGACGATTACGACACGTGCATAATGGTTGAGATATCTGGCTCGACATAATCTTCAACTCCAGTGCTTTCTGAATTTACAGTGACCTTAATGTTTTAGGATTTTGTTGCTTATCCTGATGAAGTAAGACTTAAATGTAGGATAACCTTTTGAGCCTTTTGTTGTTTGGAGTTTAACCATGAGGTCTTTTGTTTATTCTGCGATCTTTTTTTTTTAGTTAAAGAATCCATGGAACATGTAATATGGTAGGATGGCAGTGAATTCTGGTTTTTGGATATTGATATAGAACATGGAACATGGAACATGTATGTCCAAAAAATAAAAAATAAAAAAATAAAAATATTAATAATAGAGAATAAGGACTGACCAATCCACACAACATGCAAAGAGGGTAAATTCCAGCCAGAAAATCCTTATAAAGAGAATCGATACAAGAATACAATCAATCACTTGTGAACATTGCATCAAACACTATATTTAAAAAAAAATCGTAAGTAACAACGAATGACCATGAAAACAACAATAAATCACCTAGAGCTCCCTTGTCGATATTGTTGTAGATACTAGGACCCTTAAAGGTTGAATTCCAATTCCCGTCTAAGGACTAGAGTTTTAGAACCACTATCCTTGGGGCTTGTTCTAACAGCACCCTTTTGACTGTGAACAGAAAAAAAAATCACTTTAAAATGTCAAGAGGAGGATAATTTTTGAATATCTCAAAACCATCCCCCTCAAAGGCTAAAACCTTGTTTTGAAAGATTTTAAAGTTTTCGATATTCATGTTTCTTAGCTACTACTTCTGCTTGAGCTGGGTTAGCCAATAAGTTTTCAAGTAAAGGATTATATTGAGATACACTTTCTCATCAACCCATGTCAATCCTTGAAGAAACTTATAAATAGCAGCAATTTTTTTATTCTTACGCTAAGAGGCCACACGATCTATATTTTTTGTGAATGTCCGCCACAAATATGTGAAAATCAACACTGATTTTTTTTAAAATTTTTTCAGAAAGTTAATACATGAATGAATATGCTTACTCCATAATTTCAGCAAAAAAGACATTGATTAATCAAAACCAACTCTAGAAATCTAGTTAAAAATACATGATATGTGAATTTTAGATACCTCACAAGATTTCCTAGAAGACTCTTTTAAGCAAAAGGATAGATGCATGTAGACATGCCAGAAATCAATCAATCAACACCATTATACACATTCTCAATAATTCAGAATTGTCTTCCTTCCTGATTTGACTTGTTTTCTTTATCAATCAGACAAAAATCATTAGCAAAAACATATTATCTTCTTCTTTTTCTTCCTTGCCAAATGAGATCGGGATTGAAGAAGAAGAATCTGAATTCCGTGTTTACAAAAACCTCAGGCTAAATAAACCCTTATGTTTAGTTACCAATAATTTACATCATATGTTGATGCACAAAACCAAAACAACCATACTATTTTTATTTTAGTTTCTTGCAATAAAATAAAAAATCCATCAACATGTAAGCGTAGGTCATAGAAGCCAAATAAGGAACATGTTCTTGAATTGTAACATCTGCTAGTTCTAGATTAACAAAACAAACTGTTTTAAGGTCTTTTGTTGGAGACTAATCACTCTTAGTAACTTCATCAATATGGTTTATACAAAAATCAAAAAGAATGATTGAAACCTCTGCTACTAAAGTTATTATTATTATTATTATTGTTATTATCATTATTATTATTATTATTATTATTATTTTCAATACATTTTCAGAAGTTGTTCAATTCAAAAGAGGGTCAAACAGAAAAAATAAAACTACAAATACAACTAAAAAAACATACAAATGATATCATTTCCATTAGTATCATAATCCACGAACTACCCATCAGAAACTAGAACAATCCGTTTGTGGTTAGTATGGAAACGATACTTTGAAACATGAATGCAACTAGAGGGAGGCATCTCCCTAGAAGCTCTAGTAAGTCTTCGTCTGTAGGCTAGAGTATGAATGTATAATTTCATAAGTAATAATATCCTAGGGTGAGGTAAACAGACGATGGGCCGAGATAATATTCAAAATAGTAGAAATCAGGATGTTATTAAGTTGAAGAAAGTAGAAAGTCCCAGAGTTGTGTGTCTGGAATTGAGAATGGTAAGCCCAAAATTGAGGAGAGAAAAGAAACCATAATTCTTATCCTTGGATCTTATACCCTTACCATACAATGACCAGAACCAAAATCACAACAAACGTTCAAACTCAAGAGACAAATCATTGATTTAAACTGATGAGATTTCTCCATCCATCTAGCTTAATAGCAAACGGCCTCTGCTACCGAAGTTATTATTAAAGGAACAATCAACTTTCATACTAGGGAGAGATATTATGAATAATACATTAATGAACCAAAATATTTACCAATGATAATGACATCCAACCATAAAAGGGAACCTGATTCTTATTTGTATGTAATAAAAAATTTTTGTTACTTTTCATTGGAATTTTTGAGATCAGTGCTATCAGTTACAGGTTTCATGACAAATTTATATTACTGATGAAGGGTAATTTAAAAAAAAGAACCTGATTCTTAAATGTGTATAGTAAAAACTTTTGTTGTTTTTCATTGAAATTGTTTAAATCAGTGCTATCACTTATGGGTTTCATGACAAATTTATATTACTGATGAAGGATAATTTAAAGGAGAGTTGGTTCCCAACTCTCTTAAATGATAGTTATGCTAGCTTCTTTTATCCTCATCGAGGAATTAAGCAGAGGGTTCTTCATCCCCTTGTTTAATGTCAGAAACCATGACTCGAAACTTGAAATACTTTTCAGAGATTGAGAAGATATGAACATATGGTATACCTGTTGGCTTCCCATCTATGTTTTGCTGATGGCTTAAAAATATTTTCAAAAGGTTTGAAAAGATAGATGCAGCAATCAAATAAATTTTCTAACGACTACCAGAGAGATTCTAAGCCAAATAAAAAACATTATACAAAAAATTATGTTCTTCGTGTTAGATGACAGTAGTGATTGATATGCTCAAAAGGTGATTGGCAGGCAAAAATGATAATAACCTTTCATATACTTGCATTGTAAGTTTTTTCTTTCCAGCAATGTAACGAATTGGGATAATATTCTTCACAAATCACGTAAATTATAACACTGATAAGTGCAAAAAATGCAACAAAAATGCCAATCAAAAGGCATTGAAGATTGTAGGTTCTACCAAATTCAGCATCCTAAGGTAAAAAGATAAGGATTCTTAGGAAAAAGTTAAGGATTCTTCTTATAATTTCGCTGCTTCGGAAGTCCATAACTTTGTAGATACTTCATCAAATCTGCCTCCATAGTGATGTTCGGCATAGAATACTTGTATACATCTCAGTTCAGATGTGCAGTATCAGTAGCCCAAGAAAATAATGTAATATTGGTTTTAGGGCCAATATACCTCCCTCTCAAAGTACCCCTTGTAGCGGGGTCAAGAGATGCAGCATCGTTATCAGGTAACATCATGACAACAATAGAGGTGCCATGGGAATTGGAAACCTTGAAAGTTCGAATATGGGAAGTAGTCTCTGTAGATGGTTGGTGGGTTGGAGTTACAGTCCTCTTTGTAGGAGTCTCATTTTTGTCGGGCTTCACCTCATTTTCAGACTTGACCATTTTGAGAGGAGCACCATTAGTTGCTTTTGGATCCTCATTGTGAATCTTCCTTTTTCCTTTGGCAAAGTTTAAAGTGGGAGGGTTTTCCCCTGTGGATTAAGAGGCAGGGGGTGGTGAAGGACGCGGCTTCCTCATTCTCATTCTCTGGGCAATCTCAACAAGTGGAAGGGTTTAGAACTTTGGAAGCTAAAAAATGATTTTGCATTAGGGTTTCAGGTGGTAGAGGACCGTTAATAGGACTTGCCTTCATAGAGGGCTGTAAGACATTAGACTAGCCCATTTTGATGGGGTTGGGCATTTCTTATCAAGGAACTATAAGACTTATTTGCATCTAAGCCAAAGGCTTGAAATGTTGGTTTCAAGCGTAAGCATAGACCCATGGATCCAAAAACATTCGAAAGAGTGAACCTCATGGGCTAATAATGGAGATTCAAGGCTTAAGGCCCAAAACCTCAAGCTCGCTGCATTTCTTATGCACAATTTATCTCAAAGTTAGAATAACTTGGGAATCATATAAACAAGTACTCCCTGGAAAATAAATTTCAGGACGGATGGAGTATTTTAGAATAGAAGTGGGAGGTGTACCCAAAAAAAAAAGTGCACCAAAAAAAAAAAAGAATAAAGTAGGAGTGAATATTTGATGTATCTTCTTCTTCTCTGGCTTAGGGTTTAGATGGACAACTTGCGTGCATATGTATACACCTAAGTTGAGTCGATCTCGAATCGATTTGAACTCATCTCCGTCTCCATCTTCTTCTCCTCCATCGTCATCCAACATAGTCGTGGGCGAGCCAACACTTGATTTTATCAAGCAAAGACCACCCATGCATTCTAAAATAAACATGGATAATAGACTAGGATCAGAAAATAGATATGATCTGAAAAATTGATATAAGCAAGGAGGAAAATGGACATGGAGATGGATGAGAGAATTAAAAAGAGACATGATGGAGAAATGGGGCATGGAAGAAAGGTTGCTTTGTAAGTTATTTAAACGGAGGAAAACGACAATCTATTTCTTGTACCTTCCTGAACCTTTTTATGTAAATTGGCCGACTGGAGGAACAAATTTCTCTCTTCCTTTTTTATATAAAGTTGGCTAAGAGCCAGGAGTCCCAAATTCTTCTATACAGTTTGAGAAGAGTTACGAAAGGCCATCGGCCAATAGTGCCCTAGTTACTTAGGGGTCGGGCCGGTAAGCCTTTGGCTAAGCTAATGTTGATCAATTGATTAGAGTAAACCTTGGCTCTCTTACGAAGAAGACAAATTTCTCTCTTTATAAGTATGTTTGTTGTTTATTAACCATGCATTAGTTGTAATACCTACTCATGTCTTAGCAGTCATTCCTCCACCAAAATCAATCATATCAGCTTTGGAATCTAAATGTCAAGAATTTTTATTGGGAACAATGAGTGGGAAAACAAACATATATCGGAGACTGTGGAAGAGGATTTCATTTCCTACGTGAGAAACTGGCTTAGGCTTGTAGAAATTCAAGAATCTAATTAATGTTTTTTCAATGAAGTTATGGAAGTTAAAGACTAAAAAGGGAGTATAGGCAAAATTCATATCATCGCTCTTAGAGGCTTCAAAACAAAAGACAAATCAGAAAAATGTAAAAAGAAAGTGCACCTAAAAATTCATATGTTATTATCGGTAATGGTTAACATCCTTTTTAAGGGATAATTGGTTGATTTCAGAATTTTCAAAGGATGTTAATTGTATAATTACTTGAGAATTCAAATATTTAACTGTTACGGAGTTCTTTTGTCAAAACCAATATTATATAGAAGTGTTTGGAGAAATCCTGGCATCATGAATCTTACTTATGATTGATACCTTTAATTTTTTGAAGAAAAAGATGATTTCGTGAAGACAACTACACAAATAGGATCATTCTTTACATCTTCAGCATTCAGAGTTACCATAGATTAAAAAACTCATTTTTCCTTTTCAATGTTTATTTGGAACAAAATAATTTTTCCATAATTACATACGTCCCTTCAAGATGTCCTCTATGTTTAGCAGATGAAGATGTCATCTAACATGTCATCTTTCAATGTGGATGTTCCAAATGTATTTCGGATTATTTTGAATCACTATATGGAATAGATCAACCGTCGGTTTTAGTTTTAAAAGTATATTTCTTTTATTATTTTCAATTAAATTACCATATTTCTTTTTGGGTAAATTTTTACCATCTTTCGCACTATTTGAAATTTGAAAAATAGAAAGAGTTTTTTATATGAATGGAAGAGGTTTAATTTTAAAGTTATATTTTTCACATCAAATTTACTTTAACTTACTGTTTATTTTGAAGTTAGAAAAGTCCCCCATTTGCTGTTTATATAAAACAAAGAATTAAAGGTCGGTTCTCTTGGGATATGACCTCATTCCACTGTCCCTGCAAGTTAATTTTAGTATATTTGGAAATCAGAATACTTTTGCAGGTCTCCACAGGAGGGCGGGACAGAGGTAGTAATAGTTATGGTTATGGTAATAGATAGGATTTTCTATTTAGTTTTCTATTTGCTCAGAAGTTTCATGTCATTTTTAGTAAAATCTTTGTACAACAATTATTATTTCGATAAGTCTCAAGCACTGTTTTTTTTAAATCATTACTTAATCTAAAAAATTGAACATAAAATAAATATCTAAATAGATATTATTTTTAATTTAATATATGGATATTTGTGCAATCAGATTGAACATTTTCATAAGAAACAATGACACAGTAAATAAAAAAAATTAATGCCACAAAATTCGACATTATTATCACGTCAATAAATTAATCAAAAAAATAAATTACCTCTGTAAAAAATATGTTAAAATTTATCTCCATAAATAACAATCACATTTGATCAACAACCTTTTTTGTATTTTAGTTTCTAAGAAAAGAAATTAAGAACCTTTTTTTCTATTCTCCTGTCCTCTAACAAGGGTGACCAAGGAAACTTCATTTCAGCAGAATGTAAACATATAGGTCTGAAGCATAGTTTTGCAGCTGCAATTAAGGAAAGGAGATAGGGATCTAAAAAAGGCAAGGAACTTCAGCTTCAGAAAGTTCAGTTATATTTTGATGATATGGTGATTGTGTATATGCTTAAAAAGGGTTCTATGTATTCTTGGAGACATCAAGCATCTTTAAAGAAAATAGATAAAGTTTTGGAAAGAACTTGATGTACAATCATGCATGTATGTAAAGAGATAATTCAGTTGTGGATACACTAGCAAAACTTGCTTCAACAAGACAAAACTCTAATTTTGAAGTTAGGATTCAATTATCTAATAATCATTGTGTGGTTTGTTGGCGACCACCAATCCTTTTCCTTTATAATATCAAAATAAAATGTAAGATAGGGCCATCGTAACTGAATTATAAGAATCTAGCGTGCTTTCTTTTTTTAATGTAATAGTTATGGTTCTTATAATAGATAGGATTTTCTTCTCAATTTTCTATTTTTACTAACAGTTTTCATGGGCTTTTTGGTAAAGTGTTTGTACCGCATTTCTTGTTTTTGGGTAAGTTTTAGCACTACCTTACACACTACCTTCTGGATTTAACTAAAAAAATATAGAGTAATAATAGAGACAATGAAAAATACATAGTGAAATGAATATTAACCTTTGTGCATATAATAACTGGGCGTAAAATTGTAACTTTGGGAGGAAAGATAAAATTTTAACGGAAAAATGACATCGAAATAGGGGTTAGAGTTCAGTCACTTTTTAACTGCACACATCATTTTCCAAAAAGATAGCATATAAATTAATATTAAAATATGTGTTATTTTTTTTTTAATTTTCAGATATCCGTGCAATAAGGATTGATCAATTACATCATAAACAATGATAGAAAAATTATAAATGGTACAAAATTCCATATTATTCTTCTGGTCAACAAGTTAACAAATAAAATATCATTATAAAAAAGTTTCTTAAGATTTATCTCCACGCAATATTGATCACAATTGATAAACAACATCTTTCATATTATATTTTCTTGCAAACATACAAGGTTGAATTGCATTTTTGGCTGAAAGATGGGTCGTTCATAAAATCCAGGTAAATGATGGAGGATGGGTTACAAACATGGCTGACATTGAGAAGGAGATTGTTGTTTCTTTGGGAAACTCATGACAGAAAAGCAGTATCATGAGAGGGATGAAACACAAAATTTATTCTTGTAGCATGTCCCTTCTATCTCGGAAAATCACGACAATGAGATGTTGCATCCTTTGGTTCTAGCAGAAGTTGAGGCTGCTGTGTTTAACCTTAATCAAGATAGCACTTCAGGACAGCATGATGCTTTTGGAGGTTTGTTCTGTATAGGCTACTGGGAGGTAATCGCAAATGATCTACTAAAAGCTCGTCAGGAATTTATGTTGGGAGTTGATAACTCTAATCCCAAAGAATGATAAAGTAAATACTTCTTAGATTTTAGAACCATTAGTTTATGTAATTTCATGAATGAAATATTGACTAATATTCTCACGGAAAAACTGAAAGTTGTTTGGCTTAAACTAATATCGGAAGAACAATTAGCACTTTAGGCTAGCTGGGACATTGTACATATAACATCATATATGTTAGCTCAGGATTCATGTCAATTCGTAAGTCACAACACTCTCGGAGATAATATTATTCTCAAAGTCGACATGTGAAGGCATTTGATTGGGTCACATGGAGTTTTCTTGCAAAGAGTTCTGTAGAGTTTTGGATTCTCTAGGTTGTTCATATCGTTGATTTTGAATAACCTTCAAAATAGTTGGTTTTCTATAATGTTTAATGGGAGCCGCGACAAGGTTTTCTAAAGCAACTAGGGGAATCATGCAAGGTGGTCCTTTGTCTATGCAATGATTTTTGAGGTCATGATGAGATTGAAAGCTCTAGTAGACCTCTAAAAATTTGGCACACTATAGCTAATCAACGGGATCAATGGTTGTTTCTCACCTCTTCTTTGTTGATGATTCGATAATATTCACAAAGGGAATGCAAAGATCACTGACTCAATAAATCCTTTGAAACCCATGAAGCAGCAACAGGTCAAAAATAAATTGACAGAAAAGTTTCTTATTAGTTGCGGATGACTATGCTAGCCATACGGAGATGATACAAAGGGTACTGGGCTTTCGAAGATGATCATTCCCTTTTGACTCTATTATGGGAGGAAAAACGTTTCTATGTTTCAATACTTGTTGGATGCTTTGGATGCAAGATTGTTAAATTGTAAAAATAAAATGGTGAGCCAAGGTGGTAGACTCTTGTTTGTAAAACTTGTTCTTTCAGCTATTCCCCATTCATGTGTGCAGCCATTAAATCCCCAAGTCAGTATTGGATGTAATGGAAAAGTAGCGTCAAAATTTTATATGGAATAATTCTAAGAAGGAACAAACTGTTGTAAGAGCACATGATCGGCTGACTTTTCCAATCAATGAAAATGGCATAATGCTGAGGAAATTCTTACCACCAATGCTTTCTCTATTAAGCTTTGGTGGAAAGTAAAACATAGAAAATGTATTTGGAGTTAGTTTCTATTATCCTTGTCTAGTGCAGCAAAAAAGAGGACATCATGGACAAAGATTGCAAAAATTGAACATAGAGCGTTGGCATGCTCTAAGGTTATTATAAGAGGCGCAAACCGACCATTTTGGTTTGGTAATTGGATGCCATTGATTGTCATTAGGATTATGGAAAATGAAAGACTCCATACCCAAATCTGATCATCAAGGAATTTTGTGCAGAGAAGCTGTTATACTAAGCTGAATTTTAGAATATTTTGCATGAGCATGTACGTACTAGGATTTTTGAAGAATTTTGAACACTACTTCTTGGGTGAAATCGATGTACTGATATGGCAACATACAGCCTGAGGGAGTTCTTTGTTAAATCTTTTTTTGAAGCACTACGGATGAGAACAGTAGAGGGATTGCTGCAAAATGTTTGGACAAACTAATACCGGTGGACATCTATTTCTTCACGTGGAAATTGCAAATTTAAATGCTGCCTTTCTCGGAAGTTCTAAGTAGTTTTGGATTTCAGGTTTGGCCTTCCATTTGTAGTTTCTGTAATAGGAAAAAGCAAAATTATAGTATTATTCAAGAATGCCATCATGCTTGACGATGCTCGGTTACGCGCCGCCGGTCTAACGGTGGAATTCCGGCTAGGGTTTCCTGCAAAACAGGGCCTCGGGGTCTCCCGAGGGTAGACACTCCGATGCTTAAGTCAATAAAGGGCTGCTGGAAGGTTTAGGTATGTAGTCTATTAAGCTGTAGATTGCATACCTGTACTGTGGTGTGAGCTACCCTATTTATAGGTATGAGAATACCTGGACAATCCCCGAATCCTCTTAGATTTCGGGAACCTAAACCGCCTCAAGAGTCCCGGTTGGACCCTTTCTCCGGTTGGTGGGCCGGTCCAGTCTCGGTGATGGATATGGACTCGCCAATGCTAGAGAAGTATGGATTTATTTTTAGTTGCTCTTTGAGATTGATTTGCATGGTGTGTCTACCTTATGGGACCCTTTTCATGTTCCAGGAGCTGGGGAATTCCATAACTACAAGGAGGTCAATGATGAAAAAGGTCCCTTCATTTGTAATATAGGAAATATGGAAGGGTAGAAAATAAAAATCTGACATTTGTGGGCCTGCCTTTTCTCCACAAATTGTATTTAAAACTATTATGTCTCATTCTTTGAATCTATCAAAGATATATTTGTAAAGAGTTCGGAATGAAAACATAAAAGAATTTTTTGGCGCAGCACTTTATTTGGAACTATCAAAGATTGAGGAAAAGAGATTGTGTAGTCATTTGGTCTCCGCCAGCTCCAAAGTCTCTTATTTTGAATAGAGATGGATCATTGGAGAATAATGATGCGGGATATGGTTTTGTGATTCGAGGAATGAATCGCATTTCACTTATGGGGTGGCAGAAATATATGGCGTTTTGTTTGGAGGCTGAAATATATGTCGTTTTGTTTGGAGGCTAGTAAGTGTCGATAGTTTGGAGGCTGAAATATGGCGTTTTGTTTGGATCGCGAAAATTTGAACATTTGAATTGAAGCCATGTTATAGTACAGACATATAATCATGTTGTAGTATAGGGAAGCGAATGCGGTAGATGATAGTTTGACATGAGAAGCAACAATGGGTAACTCCAAGACTTTTCAAGAATATGCTAGTCTACCAAATGTAACAAAAGGCATCTGGATCCTTGACCAAAATTCTTTTCCCTATTTGAGTAGTTGAATAGACTAGAAATGTTTTCATTGTGACATGTTTGTTAGGTAAGTTTAACTACTGCCTTTGTAATTTTATATTTAAGATAATAATCTTGGGAGATGCCCGTCAAGTATCGTCCTAGCTAAACCCAAAAAGAAAAGAAAAAAAAAGAATGGAAATTAGAATCTTTTTCTCCATTATTTTGTCCTCTAACATGACAAGCTAAGATTACTTTATAATAAATCTATAAGATAAATGAAAGGATAATAATTTAAATTTTTCTTTATAAATGTTAGTTGTTGATTGAGTTACAACCTAGCAAGAGAATTATCAAAAAAAAAAAAAAGATTAATTTTATAAAAGTATAACCCATTTTTTTGTTGACACTAAAACCAAAAGATAATATTATAATTTTGTAACAACAATGTCATAGTCGTTAAGTAAAGTAAAATGATGGTTTCACCTACTCTCCCTTATTTATTCATTTTTTCTTTTTCTTTTTGGTAATAAAATAGTGATGATCATTCACTTCTCCTAAAATCAAAATTTATGCGCGAAACCTCTTTCATTGCGTAATTGATATATCCTTTAAAGTTTTGAGATTTGTACTAAAAACTATATAAGTTTCCAGAACTTAATGTGGGCTACTTGTAGATGAACAAAGGGAATATTGTTTAAGATAAGTCAAAAGAACTACACGTGCCACGGTTTTTTTTTTTTTTTGAAACGGTACCTGTATCAATTAATTAGTACCTAAGCAATTACATCGCATTTTTACATAAGTTAAATTATGTAGATCATTAACTTCCGCCCTGCTAACTTTAATCAGAGAACAAGTCTGAAAGGTGGCCATTAAGGTGCAGATATTATCAATTAACTCCTGAGCTTCACTAGGAAACTGAGGAATTTCTTGATCGGAGGTTAGGAGTTCACAATCTGCATAGACTTTTACTCTGTCGATCCCCAAAGTTGAGGCATCTTGTAATGCCTTTAAACAGGTGGTTGCCTCTGCCTGGAAAGGGGACAAGGAATTTATGGAGACTTATTTGAGTTGCATTAGCATTCCAGAGGGTGAGATAATCCTCCAAGCTCCCGCTGCCATCCGGTTGTGAGGATTGAAGGATGGATCAAAAGTGTTTTTTGTCATTGGTTCCCGATTCCTCATAGGTGGATGGGGAGATTGTATGGAAGCTGTATGCAACCTTGTTCTGGACAGCTACTCCTTGTGTTGTTTGAGGTCTTGTTGGATTAATCTCCATGAGTTAACAAGATCAATTGTGTGATTTCTCCACACCTTATCATTTCTGTCTAACCAAATACGCCAGAAGATTAAGAGGAATAGATCAAGGTCTTCTAAAGATGGTTGAGTCTGGATCCAGTTAGTAAACCATTCAAATATGGATTGCGCAAAGCCATTCAGAATTGATTGAAATTTAGGATAGGCAAAACTCCAGACTGCCTGAGAAATCGGACAGTTGAAGAAGAGATGAAAATTACCCTCCAAACCTATAAAGCACCTTGGACATGTAGTGTCAACCTGTATTCCTCTTTCATGAGACCTTGTTTAGATGGTAATGCATTTAGTGCCATCGGTACTTTTGTCCAATAGGGAAATGGAGCATAATCCACATCCCTCAAATCATAAAAATTCGAGTGTTGATCTCCCTTTTTTCGTTTTCGACACACGAAATAAGGTTTCTTTACTCTTTTTACTCGTGCTTGAGAATATTTCCTATTGAATTTTCTAATTTTCTATTTAGATAGATTATAATTATACTTAATATAATTACTATTAATTAATTTATATAAATTAATTATTTATATAAATTATAAAAAAAAATAATAACCATTTTTATTTTCAAATAATATTAATTAAATATAATTAATTATTCGATCTAGAAATTTGTTGGAAAAAAAAGGCCCGGCTAGGGACTGCCCGGGCCCGCCCGTGACAATAAGAAGGGCCTGTCGAACAAAATCAACGCAAGGGGCTCTGTGGTCTTCTTTAGTTTTCTTTTTAGATTGTTGACATTGCTTCTTCGGCCCGAACCGAGGAATACCTTAGATATGATGCAGAGCGGATCTTGTTCTATCCTTGATTAGAGATTTCTCTATGAAAAATACGAATCAGAGTTTGAAGAGGGGGAGGAACAAGGGGCCCTTGACCCGCAACAGATAGAGGAGGATTTATTCAATCACATAGTTTGGGCTCCTAGAATATGGCGCCCTTGGGCCTTTCTATTTGATTGTATCGAAAGGCCCAATGAATTGGGATTTCCCTATTGGTCCGGGCTATTTTGGGACAAGCGGGTCATTTATGATGAAGAGGATGAGCTTCAAGAGAATGATTTGGAGTTCTTGCAGAATGGAAACGTGCAGTACCAGACACGAGATAGACCCTCCAAAATAGGAATTTATGCTTGGATTGCAGTTTAGCATTCCACAGTTTTTTCCAACCCAAGGTTTCTGTTTGTGGCAGAGCCTATTGATGTGTATGAGAAGGAGAGATGAGGTGATCACGATTTATAGCCTCATGATACCCTGATTGCACCATATAGGAACCATGTTCTGTCTTTTGCCATAAGAGTACATCCTGATTCAAGTGTCGTGCCGGATCCACATATATACCAGTAATATAAGGTATATACTGATCAGGAAAAAGGTGCGTAGGAGAGGCAGTTTCCATTGTCCATTTGCCCGAAGTAAATCACTGACCCTTACATTAGAATGTTGAGCCAAGAAGGAATTGCCATGAATGGCATTGGTGATACCTGGAATCTAGTTATTGGCAATCAGGATATCTTTGCCACTGATGACCTTCCACTTAGTGTTATTTTTGGAGAAGTTTAGCTCCCTAGAGGACACTTTTATGACCCCATGTGGCATTATTAGGTGTATTTTGTTGCGGGAAATTCTCCAAGAAGCAGTATTTTGCTTTGTATATTCTGGATAAAAGGGAGCTTGGTTGGGCCAAGATTTTCCAAGCATGCTTAGTGAGAAGGGCTTGATTGAACTCTGCAGTGAATACCTTTCGCTTGATCATCTCCTTTCCATATAAAACGAGCAATGATTCCATCTGCCTTTTTTAATGTGAAAGCTGGTAGTTTAAAAACTCCCATCGGATACACCAACATTGCTGATAAAGTAGCTTTGGCCAATGTAACTCTCCCAACAAAACTAAGTAGCTTTTTCTTCCAATCTGCAAGCTTTCTATTGAGTCGAGCAGTAAACTCCTTGAAGATTTCTTTCTTTTTCTATTTAAAATCTAAGGAGAGGCCAAGATATTTTCTCTGAAAATTACCTTCTGGGATTTTCAAAGTGTTATGGATTAAGGCCTTTATGCTAGCAGAGGTGTTGGCACTCGACAGTATGGAGGATTTTTTATGATTGATCCTTTGGCCAGAATATGAAGCATAATCCTCTATCAATCCAGAAAAAGCTTTTATGGAAGCATCCCTGCACTCAAGAAAGAATAGACTATCATCTGCATACATTAGATGGCTGATCCTTGGGGCCTGTCTATTAATCCTGATGCATACCTGGAAACAGTTGCAACTCTGCCCTGATTACTGATGAAAGAGCTTGTTGGCATAAGATGAATAAATAAGGGTACAAAGGACAACCCTGTCTGGGACCTTTAGTAGGAGCAAAATAAGGTAGATTTTCCCCATTAAACTGGATGGAGTATGTCATTGTTGAAACACAATGCATTATTAGTTTAATCAGCTTTGGCAGGAGACCAACCTTAGTAAGCACTGCTTGCAGAAAAGGCCATGATACCCTGTCATAAGTCTTACTCATATCTAGTTTGATTGCTGCAACCCCTACATCACCCTCTTTTCTCCTGATATACTCAATGACCTCATGTGCAAGGAGAATATTTTCACTTATATTTCTGCCTGGAACAAATCCATTCTGATGATCATCAATTAGTTCTGGCATCACCTGCTTTAATCTGTTAGCAATCATCTTAGTGAGAATTTTGTACTTCACATTGCAGAGACGAATTGGTCGGAAATCCCCTGGACTGACTGGATTAGGCAACTTGGGAATAAGAACAATATTAGTCTGATTCCATTCCTTAGGAAAATGCTGAGTTTCAGCTGCTTCCAAAATTGTTGTTTCCAGATCTGAGCCAATGATATGCTTATATGTTCTATAAAATCCAGCAAGCATACCATCTAGACCAGCGATTTCCAGGGTAACATCTTCTTAAGGGCTTGCCAAATCTGTTGGCAGGAGAATGATTTGTCCAGAACTCGCCTTTGATTTAGGGTGATGCCTTCCTGTATGTTATCTAGGAATTGTTGGAAAAATGGACAAGAGTGTATATGTGCTTGCACTGTATGCTAGGTTGTATATGAAGAACTTACTGTGTTAGGAGTTGATTTGTGAGTCTGTGTAACTAAGGGTCCAAAAGTCCCTGAGTTTGAGACACCATAAAGATCCTGAAAGTGGTGCAAAATGAGTGAGGCAATCTGTGAAGGTTCATATACCCACTGACCATCTCTTGATTGAAGTTCAGTGATCCATTTATCACCCTTTTTCCTGGTTCCCCACTTGTGAAAGTATTTTGTGTTCTTGTCTCCTAGGAGTGGCCAAATCAACTTAGAGCGTTGTTGCCAGTATTATTGTTGGAATTGCAGGGCTTGCTCTAGTTCTTCCCTCTTCTGTGAAAGGAGATGGAATGTTGTGTCAACATCAGTGTTCCCCTCCCATTGTGATTGTAATGTTGCCAATTGATCCGATAACCTCGTAACTAGTTTATCAAGGTTACCAAAAGTGTCTCTGCTCCAATTAGTCAATCCAATGAGACTGGTTTTGAGCTTAAAGAACAATTTCTCTTGCAGATTATTATCTGAATATTATCATGAATCCAGGAAAAAGACTGTACCAGTGCAGAAGAATTAAAGTTACTTGTCCAGAATTGTTCAAACCTTAAATGAGGTCTGGTTTTCTATTTCTTGTTCTTGATTTGTACCAAAATTGGAGCACGATCAGAGACCATAATTGGCAAATTCCTGGTTGATGCTACTGGGAGCACAGATAACCACTGCTTGTTGACAAAGCCCCGATCCATTCTTTCATAGATCGCCTCTTCATTCTGTCTCTTGTTGGTCCAGGTATTCCAACATCCAATGTGTTTGAGTTCCTCCAAATCATTTTGTGTCAGGAACTGATGCACTGGAACAGTATCTTGATCCCTAACTAATCTACCACCACATTTATCTTTCTGTGAAACCACCTGATTAAAATCTCCTAATAACACAATAGGATAATTAAAAGAGCTTAGATTGGCATTGAGCTGGGACCAAAACTCAGCACGACCTTGCCTACAAGGAAAGCCATACAAGAAAACAGCCAGCCAACTAAGTCCTGAGGGTTCGCATACCCTAGCTACTATTACATTCTGATTATGCATAATCATATCTAGCTAGACATCATTCATCCAAAACAAGGCAAGACCACCAGAGGGCCCTAGAGAGACTATTACAAAAGATTGCCTAAAAGGCGTGGTCTGTTGCCACTTTGACAAAATACTACTACCAGCTTTAGTTTCCCTTAAAAATAAAACCTTAGAATGATAATATTTATATAACCTACCTACATTGTGCTGAATAGAGGTACTATTAATACCTCTACAATTCTATGTGAGGATATTCATTGAGGTGAAGGTGGTTGATCTGGTTCAACCATCACAAGATACTGCAGCACAATCTCCTCTATCTCCCTTGGAGTACCAATCACCTCCCTGGTGTCAGACTTGACTTTCTTGTTACTTTGACAGACTTCCTCCTTCAATTCCAATGACCTCTTCCTAGTCCTCAGCTAGACTTTAGCAGGATCCTGGAAATCTTCTTCAACTATGATTCTCCAAGGACCTCTCTGTGGTGTCTCCCTTGAAGAAGATTGGACATTAGTAGGTTGGGGGGTGGGGGGAGAGAGAACTTAGGCTCTGAAACTTGTGGGCAGAGCGTGGTTCCTGAGACTTTCTTCTGGAATTCTGCTTCTTCTTCTTGTCTTTCTTGACGGGGGCTAACTCAACTTCTGAATCCAAGACCACTTTCCTAACCTTCATCCTGTAGGAATTCACCTTCTCTTGAGATTCTGATTCGCTCTCATATTCCAGCTCTGGAGCAGACATCGTCCAACCGCCTTTCCTTTTTATAGACCATGTTGCCTCTGGAAAGTTCTTTGCAGGAGTGGAGAAAATCGCCTCCGAAGCCATGGCATCACAGAATGGCATCACATTGTTCTCCTCCAAAGCCAAATAATACATTAAAGATCTTAAAAAGGAACTAGAGTCTGAGGAATGGGAAATTACATCTCCACCGACAGCATTTACAGACTCTGACATGTTCTCAGTCTCATTAAAACTAATTACAGACTTAGAATCCGACAAGAACACATCAAAAACAGAGTTTGGGGATACAGGTACATCACCCACAAACAGGGGACTTAGATCATTAAAAACATCAACAACAGGAACAAAGTTGGGATTTGCTAAAGTGTCATAAGATTGAATAGACTCTGTCATCACCGAGTCAGAGGAATTAAACAGAACTTCCTCAGGGTTAACAATAAGGGGAAGAATCAGCAGTCACTGAATGAAACATACCAGTGGAAGCTATATCAGAATTATCTGATAGCATTTCTTGAGCTGTTGGGGCCGCCCTTCTAGAAGTATCTATTGAGCCATTTGCAAGCATCTCACCATAATTGAGACGGATCGAGTTCAGAGGATCAAAGTCCCCTCCACCCCAATTATCTCTGTGAGATGCCTCAGGATCTCCATTAGCATGATTATGACCGCCAGGATTATCCCCTCCACCATGGCCATTGTGGCCATCATCATCGTGGTTGTCGTTGTCATCATGACCTTGATCATCCTGGCTATCATCATCATCATCATCATTATCATCATCTTCCGGAAACATGGCTGGATACATAGCGTCAGGCAGAGGGGGCATCCAATTTCGTAAGATGGAAACCATCCTGAATAAAATGAACTGGCACTGTTTCATAAAAATGATGTATTTGCAGATATTTAGTATCCATGATTCTGGAATTCATTTTCTGTTTATGTCCATGTGCTCTCATGGTAGTGGAAAGCAACGGACGCTGAGCATCTATTAGCAATAAAGAATCATTTCTGATAGCCCTTTGCGTGAAATGGTTATCCAAATAAGCAAAAAGAGCTGCATCATCAGTCATAAGACACCTTTATGCCGGATGACCAAGTTTACCACAACGCGTACAGAATTTATGTACAAATTCATACTTACAGTGAATTTTACCCAGTTTTCCATTTCTTTTGGTATAATGGAATGTTGGAGTCAATGGCTTTCCCGGATTAATCCATACCTTGACTAGGATGTATGTAGCTTTGCGGAGATTAACACAGTCTTCTTTGATAAGTGCAATATCTCCCAGATTCTTTACCAGATCTCTAGGACCGCGGTAGTTGTAAGAGGTGATAGCAGCCCCATGCATGCGAACCCAAACACTTATCTTGTCAATCTGAATATTGTCTAGCACCAGATCTTCATGATCATACATTCTGCGGAGGACTAAAAGACCACCATCAACCGCATAAGGCTCATTATCTAAGGCCAGGAGGAGATCAGCCCTTGAAGCAAACTTAATGATGAAGAAGTTGCGGTCATAATGCAAGATCCTGGTGTACATGGGCCAATTCTCCACCATATACACTTGCATGTCACCATCTGTGAAGGATCGGTCATCTATGAAGTAACCCAGTAGTGATAACTTGAAATTTTTTCTAGATAGACTAGTATTATAGTCATTAAGCGGGAGTCTTAGAGATCTCTCATACGAAGTCTGCACAAACTGAGGATGGACTTCAGTTTTCGGGTTGAAGTCATGTTCTTCTTCGGAAAACTCTGAGCCCTGGAGAGACATGCCGTTTAAAGAATCTTCATCCATAGCGTGACGATAACTCATGACGAAAGGAAGATTAAAGAAGGGTTAAGAGATTGAAAAAGCTGGAAAGGAGAAGAAGATAAACAGATCTGGCTTAAAAGAGGGAGTAACATGGTGGAGAAAAAGGAAACTAAGAGTTGAAAGAAACTATTAAAACCAGGTGGTTATGTGAACAGACGAAAGATCTGATTTGGAAGGGAAAAGGTTTTGAACTTTTGAGGCAAAAGAGATCTTGAGCAGCCAAATGAAAAACGTTGGAAATACCATTAATGTCTTGGGACAACAAACAAACAAAAAGGAAGAATAAAGGGGAGGTACTTTGTAGTTGAATTATACTAATATCTGATAATAGCATTCGGAGACAAAAAGCTTAAAATAAACAAATCATTTTCTGCTGCATGTTAAACAAATGGCAAAAGGGAACGACTAATTGCCAAGTACTCGTCCACTATCTGGATGAAAGGAGGGAATTTTCAGGCATCTGATGTGGTTTTAATGAAACTAGGGATGATAATGGAGGAGAGTGGTTTTTGAAAAAAGACCCTTCTCACTGGGAGAAAGAGGACTTTCTCTCTCTTGGGTTTTAGAGAGGGAAATATTTTTCATGCCATGGTTTTGATTCCTAACTTTACAACATCATGGTCTATTCTTTTTTTTTTTTTAAGATTTACATCAATAAAATAGACTTATTCAAAAGAATACTTCTCAAAGAGTAAAACACCATGTCACAATATAATTTAACTTGACTCCGGGTGAAAGTTTTCCTTCAAGCTGCTTTGCACTTGGCAAAGCAATTCCGAAACCATGAACGATGATCACTCCAAGGATGTGCGATGCGAATATTAACTATGATCTTCTTCGGTGAATCCACCGACTTTTCAATCAACAAATTAGCTAGGAGTATATTTCTTCTCATCCGCCTGCATATTATACCTGTGCGTCAACTTGTGAAGACGAGGAGGACATTCAACTGTTATTGAACATAACACTCTCCTCCTCAAATGCAAAAAATATCAATTCCAACTGCCCAAGATTGCCGAATCCGGGAAATTTTCTATGGAATCTCTTGCGTCTCACCCAACTCATAACGCGCATAGCAAGTTACAATTTCATGATCCGAAATGTTAAAGATACAAATTGCTATGGAGATTTAAGACAAAATATTCACAACATTCTCGCACCCTTCCGGCTGAAACCATCTTTGTGGACACCATATATAGTGATTCCTGGATCATTCCCGAAGCTGATGTTTATGGCTGTCCCGCATAGTGTCCTTGGACTCAAAATCTAAATTTCCCTTGGAAAAAAAAAAAAAATTCCTAAAGTTTATCCATCTGCGAGAAAGTATAGACGCTATTGCAGCCTCTTTCCTGTCCAAGAATGACAAGATAATCCCCAAAATCTCATCAGGCAACTCACTGAGACGATTCTGGTCGGCTACATCCAGTGGTGGTTGACGGGCGGATCCCTTTATCGAATCGTGATGTCAGTCTTGAGTTCTGTAAGCTTCCTCTTTCTTTCTCTTTTTCCTTGGACTCTTATCTTTCTGTTTTAATGATGACAAACCCAAATCTAGGATATGAATCATCAGTTAACCTGTTTCTGGTAACCAGCTTAATCATGTATTCTCACCTCTATATGAAGAGATGATATGCCCGTTATTAAGACAAGTTGTACATACGCAACAAATATGTAATATTCTCTCTATTTTCCCTTTTTTCTAAATCGCCTTGCGGATTTTGACCTCAACAAATGGAGAGGGTGGAGTGATGGAAGTTGAGGTAGGTGGTGTGGGTGCATGTTAGAAATTAAAGCGGTCGGAGAAAACAGAAAGGATGAGGATGATAGATTAGAGAATTGATTCTAAGTCTAAATGGATCCTTAACCCTTGATTTTGGTGAACAAGTTGAAATGTATTAATTTGTGGAACAGTTGAAGGCCTAATATACCTCATTTTTCTTTCTAGATTAACGAATGACTAGAGAACCTCGTTGTTGGACCCTGGTATTGAAACATTATAGACAAATCTCGGGTAACATGTAAACGAGATCGGGTGAGTCAAAGGCTTACAAGTATCACCTAAAAAACAATAGGCCGAAAATATCACAGGGTCCAAACTTAAGAGCAAATAGTTAGGTTTTCCTCGTCACCTTTATAGTTTGTGAAGCTAAAGAAACAATTTATAAGAAGAACGCACTAATTAACAACTTGAGTTGTAACTTGTAATGTAACCTAATGTTGTCACATAACGGAATAAACAAACAACTCATGTCTCTCAATTGTGGGAAACCAACATAACAAAATAGAGAAGCTATCCAAAAATATTAATAGAACAAATAAAAAGTTACTGAATGATTGTATAAAAGGATACTCAAAACATAACTTTCATGAACTTCAAATAAATCGACTTTGAAAGTTACCACACTGGTTAGGATCCATCAACAAATGATACTCAAAACATGAGTAAACTATTTCTAAACAATCATAATATCTCTGTTTTGGGATTAAAATGTGGGTAAAATACTAGAACAAGAAAAATCTTAGCCTAAGAATAAACCTGGAAAATTAAATTGAATTTGGCCTAATACAGAAATCTATCAAAACTCCAACCTAGTATATGTATATTGTCTCCAAGTATAATTAGACCAAAATAACATTACCAAAACAGAAATGGAGCAACAAAAAGCATCAACATCAACTTCAATTGCACCTTTGAGCTTCCATGAAAGCTTGTGACAGCGGATGAATTATTTTTCTTCTTTCGCCGCAAATTCGCCAGTGCACCGCAGTAGAGAGCATTTTCAGGCCTAGGCAATTCTGTCTTGTTGATGTGATCTTCCGGATTGACAATCTTCATGTACGTCTCTTCACCGAGGTACCATCTATCCAAGTTTTCGGATCTGAGGTTCCAAACGCCAACGTTGTCCAATGACACAAAAACTGATGTCCATCCGCCAGGGAAAACCTGCGTGGTGGAACGCGAAAGCGCGTCCCATCGGTTATATGATCCTCTGCTGCTTTCTGTCCAGTTTCCTGTACCCATCCCAACTACAAAGAAGGAATATCCATCCAAATGAAAGCTATGTGGAATTGCATCGTCGTTCACCATGATTATCTCGATAAATCCTTTGTAGTTAGCCTCAATAATCGATTTATCCAACCTGTATGAACCATTATCAGGAGGCTGACTGGGAAAATCAGTCTTGTAGATACCCGACAGATTGAAACTATCGGCTAGTCTAATTGGAGTATCAGGATTTGCATAAGAAATCCCATTGAATGTAGAACGAAGTCTTCCATCAATTTGGACCAGTGGCTGGATTTTTAACATATAAGTATCCGTGACATTGATCTGGCCATAATGAAATGAGCCCTGTGGGTTTGGGCGTGCTCCGCTAGCGGTAACATTCTGCCTGACGGACATAGCTTGGTTCAATCCGAACGAAGTATCATAGATTTCACTTGGAGGATCCGGAAGTGGACCGGTTGCTGAGCCCGTCGAGTTGGAATAGTGCAAAATCGCGACGCCAGTGACCTTATCGCGAACAGATTCACTGGCGAAACGGGCGCTGGCGACGATGTAATAATCATTGCTTGCATTCTGATTCATCGTAACCAAAAACGTATAAGATTGCCCAACATGGATATCCATACTGGTATAGCCCTGTTGCTGAGTATAAACACCTTCAGATTCAGCAAGAACCAAATTATGCCCCTGAATTCGGAAATTCAGGCAAGTCGAAACACCAACGTTGTGAACACGAATTCGGTAAGTTTTCCCTGGATCAACATTAACTGTCTCGTGCACAATCCCATCAGGAACAAGAGTATTGTTGTATCTATAAGGTCCCCTGCCATTAATCAGAACACCATCCGGCACTCCGAGTTCGGACCCTGAATCGAGAGCCTCCCTGAGAGCCTTATGATCTCTAACATACCAATCACCAATCAAAAGTACAATATCTCCATCTGGGGCAGCGAAAGGGATCGGAATCACGGGCCGATTCGTTATGATGAAGGATCCGAACCCGCCAGATGCTCTCTGTAACCCGAGAGATGGGTGGTAGAAAAAGCTACCAATTTGATCTTTAACCTGGAATTGATAAGTCCAATTCGAATCTGGAGGAATCGGGCAGTTAGTACCAAGAACACCATCTTGCCAGGAAGAACGACGCATCTGGATTCCATTCCAGGTAAGCAGCAGATTCTCATCTAATTTGTTCCAAACATTAACAACAACGTTGTAATTGGTCGTAACGTTGATAACAGGGCCTGGAAAACTTGAATTCACAGCAATTACTTGCTGAGGAACCCCGAGTGGTGAAACAGATATGTAAGAGAGTTCCAAGTTGAAGAAAGCAAAAGGGTCTGAAGCTAAGGTTGTGGGACTGAACAAAAACACAGTTTGAAGGATGAAGAACAGAGCAAACGAACCAAATTTCGCCATGGAAGCCATCTTTTGAGTCTCTTGAGTTTTTCTTCTCTGTATAATTTCAATGTGCCTGTTCAATTCGTTGGGTTCTGGGCTTCTAGGGAAGATGAATCTTCACTTATATAACTAATTACAGAATCTTTCTTCCTTTAATACTCATTGATTTTCGGATGTTTCTCTGTATTTGTAATCCCTGAATTAAAGCGTTTGATTGATTAGTTAAGGAATTATTAGATACATTTGAATTTTAGGGTTTGGTATAAATTGAGTGAATTTCTTTTTGGTTTTGGGAGGAGCGAAATTTTCTATCATGATTTATTGTTGGGAAGATTTTCTTGTATTATTTTTCCTTTAAATTTCTTGAATCAATTTTAGGAAGCTCATGAGTCATTTCTTAATGCAATCACCCTGACAATTTATTATTATTATTTAAAAAATTAATAATGTATCTCTCGAAATTTCGTCTGAATGTTATACTTATGATTCCATCCCAAAAGCCACTTGTAAAAAAATAGAGAAAATTCCCATTCCCACTTTTGTTTCCGTAACGCTATGGGCTTTAAACTTAAACGTTAGTTTATGGGCCACGATCACAAAGTCTGGGCTACTCTCATTTTATTGTTGGATATTGCCCCATTTGCTTGCAGGCTTCACTTTCATGAAATGGAGTAGTGGCAGAATCAGACCGTACATAAGCAGCTGTAACGATTTTCTTTTTCTTTCTTTTTTTTTTTTGGAAGTAGAACGATTTGGTTTTTTTTTTTTTTTTTTTTTTTTTAAAATTTTGAGAATGGGATCGATTTGGTTGAATCATGAATGAAGTTGATGAATGTTTTCTTCTTTCTATTTTCTTTTTTTTTTAATTACTTTTTTTTGTGGTTCTTGACAAATTGTTAATCATGAGTAGTCATTGATAAAAAACTATTATCAGTTTCGGCCCATTTTTTTAAAAAAAGAATTGGTTTTGAAAAATTACACATGTTCGGAAATTTTTTAACTTTTAAATAATTTTCTCAATCGCATTTAGAGACTTTCTATTGTGTTGAAGAAAAAAAATTCATCAGCATCATGCATGAGCAGGCCGATGCAGCAAAATACATGTGCATGAAACAAAATAGGGTGTATAGTATCTCTGTCAAGAAAAATAATACTATTTTTGTCCTAAAAATTTGCTTAAATTTAATTATACTAAAATTGAAATTTAAAATGAAGAATTATTTCAAGATGGATGGAGTACTGTACCTTATTGAAACAACAAATTCTATAATATATGGTAACAAAGAAGTGATTTTCTTATTTTAAAAAAAAAACTGAGGAAATTCACACATATATTCAATGGAAAACACACGAAGAACCTATAAGCTCGGCCGATGATCTCCGAAGATTTCTTCATCTAATTGATATTCTTGCAAGTAGCCTTGCAGTTATGGAACACGGCGGCGCACTCCTTATGGCAGTCATCGGCGGTACGGCCGACAGCGGTACAATACTCAAGACAGGCAAACCGTTCAACGCCACAGTCTGTGCAAGGAACTTTGGTCCGGCGCCCCTCCGCTATTTTTGAGCTTAATAGTAGAACCATCACCATTACTTTTAGTAGCTTACATAACAGAGAAGAAGTCATTGGGGGGGATATTGGTAAAGATCTAGGAGAAAATATTAGATGTTTTTTTGTTTTAGACAAAAGTTATAAATGGCACAACTTAGTGGTTTTCAACTTCTTATAAAAAGTCGTCAATTATATATAGGAGGTTCAATACTTCAATGCCTACTCTATTTTTATGGTATTATTTTATCTGTCCAAGAAAAACAATCAATAATCTTATTAAAGTAAAAAGTATTTAACAAAGAGGACAATTCTTTTGGAAATGGAGTCACTATTACGAGTATCTATTCAGTATACTGGGGGCACCATACTTCCCCTTCTATTTTTTACACTACTAGTCCTTATTGTACTTTTTTTACTTTTTCTAATAATATTCCTATTATTTGTAAGTTTAATCCCTGTTATTTTTTTCTCTCTCTTCTAAAAAAATATCTCTAATATTCAAATGATCATATCTTTCAATCCGTGAAGAATTAGGAAATGTGTTACACATGAATTTTATTGTATTCGTCGAGATCTATCCAACAAGATCCATGTCGAATATTTTTTTCGAGTTTAAAAATGACTAAATTTCGATGGGCAGAATAAGATGGATATCTATTTTCGAAAGGTGAATAACCAATTTAGTTTAGATTAAGATTCTTGTATTGCATATATTTCGTAATCCGTAAAAAATTAGAATACGAATTATACATGAAATTTATAGTACTCGACGAAATCTATCCGATAAGATCCATATTGAATATTTTTTTTGAACTTTAAATACATTTAAATTTTACGGGCAAAAGTGAAGAAATGTGTTTTTCGTTTTTCTTTGAAAAATGGTTATCCATTGTGTTCCTGCTGATTATTCAACCGGTTTGGACTGATTATCCATTCTGTTTGTACTTGTTATCCAATTATATTTTTGACATTCACTCTTCAAAAAAAAAAAGAAAGAAAGAAAAAATGATTGGATAAGCATTGTAAACAATTTGGATAATCAATAGAAAATAATTGGATAATTAGTGCAACACGTTGGATAATCAGTACAAAAAAATTTGACAATCATTTTCATAAAAGAGCAAGGAAAAAAAATATTGGATAACCACCACAGAGAAGTTGGATAATCAATATGAACACATTGAATATCCAGTTTAAGAAGATGGATAACCAACTTATTTTACATTCATATTGTTGTGTTCCTTATATCTTTTGATCCGTAAAGAATTCTAACACGAATTATATATGAAATTTATAGTGCTCGACGAGATCTATCCGATAAGATCAATGTTGAATGTTTCTTTTAAACTTTAAATGAATTTAAATCTTACGGGCAGAAATGAATAAACTGAAAAATGATTATCCATTGTTTTCATACTGATTATCCAACCGGTTTGGACTAATTATCTATTTTGTTTTATCCAATCATATTTTTTATATTCACTTTTCAAAAAAGAAAAAAAAAAGAAGATGGATAACCAACTTAGTTTAGATTGATATTCTATTTTCAAAAAAAAAAAATAATAGAAAGAAAAACTATGTTGGATAAGCAGTACAAATGAAATGGATAATTAATTCAAACCTTTCAGATAATCAGTACGAGCACAAAGGATAACTATTTTAAGAAAAAAAAACTAGGTTAGATAAGTAGTACCGATTAGATGGATAACAAGTACAAACATGTCGGACGAATATTTTTTCATAAAAAAAAAACTGAAGAAACAATAGCACGGGGTTGGATAATCAGTACGCACACATTAATTGGACAAGCATTTTCTCAAGAGAAGAAAAAAAGAAAAAAATGATTGGATAAGTAATTACAAACTTATTTGGACATGCAGTAAAAATAAATGGATAACCAATACAAAGCGATTGGATAATCAGTATGAACACATTGGATAATCGTGTTTCAAAGGGAAAAAAAATAATTGGATAAGTGGCATAAACATAATGGATAACTAGTATTAGCGTATCGGATAACAATTTTCTCCAAACAAAAAAAAATGGATAACCAGTACAAACAGTTTGGATAGGCATACAAATCCGTTGGATAACCAGTATGCATAAATTGGATAGGCATACAAACCAACAAGTGAATGGATACCCAGTACAAGCGAATTGGATATCCAGTGCAAATAAGTTTGATATGCATACAAACCCGTTGGATTACAACTACAAAACAAGTTGGAAGTTAAATAGGCATAAAAACCAAATGTATGGATATCCAGTACAAATGAGTTGGATATCCAGTACAAACAAGTGGGATATCCATTACAAACAAGTTTGATAGGCATACAAACCAAATGGATGATATCCAGTACAAACAAGTTGGATAACCAGTTCAAACTGGTTGAATAATCAGTATGAACACAACGGATAACCAATTTAAAATAACTTGGTTATTCATCTTGTAAAACTGGATATCCACCTTTATTCTGCCCATCAGAATTTAATCATTTTTAAGCCTGGAAAAAATATTCACTATGGATCTTGTTGGATAGATCTCGACGAGAACAACAAATTTCATGTGTAACACGTTTTCTAGTTCTTCACGGATTGAGAGATATGTTTGTTTAAAGATTAAAGATTTTTTTTGGAGGAGAGAGAAAAAATTGACAGGGACTAAACTTACAAATAATAGGAAGATTATTAAAAAAAGTAAAAAAAGTATAATAAGAACTAGTAATGCAAAAAATAGGAGGGGGAGTATGATGTCCCGGGTAGACCAATAAATTGCCTACTATTACATCTCTATGGTATTATTGCCTTGTTTTTTGAATGATTTTTTTGGTATGCCGACTAGTCTTGTTTTTAAATATTTTCATTATCTTAATATAATTGTTTTATTAGGATTTTTCATTTTAAATAAAATTTGTATTGCAAATGAAAATCGAAATTAGACAAATCATTTGGGAAAGTACTTTATTATCTCTTAAAAATATTTGGCACTTTTTATTCAGATAAAATGAAGGAAATAATAACCTTTTTGTACAACCATAATGTGTTTTCACTCCTAGATAAACAAGACTTAATTCCTGGATCTTTAAATGGTCCACAGTTCGCCTTCTCGCAAGCCACGAAAATTAACAAAACCAAAAAAAGGTCTTCATTTTCCATTCCCTACAAGCCGTTTTAGAGAAGATTGCAGGATAAAGAACAAAAGAAAGAGACCAAAAAACAACAGCTTCCCCAATGAACTGCCCTATGTTGGTAAAGCAACTATTATTTTGCTGTGTTGGTAATAGTCTACTTCTTGCCGGCAAAACAAATATTCTCTTTCATGCTTATTATACGGGATTTTGATTTGTCTTAAATTTTACTTAATATATTTTTTCGATTGAAAAAAAAAGTTTATAAATACATTTTCACATTCATGATGTTCTCTTAATTATTAGAAAATATTTTCAAAGTTTTTTTTCTTAATTGAAAAAAAATATTAGAGAAAATTTACGACAAATCAAAACGTCTTATAATAAGGACCGTAAAGAATTTAAAAATTTAAAAAGAGATTTCTTAGTAGTTTTGTATGACGCCAAAAATATTTTCAAATGATTTTCAAAAACATCTGAAAGATAGGAACATTAGACAAAAAGAGAATGATCGCGGTTTTTTATGGGAATGGGCTAGCTAAATTTCTGACTATATATTTTTCGGAGTAACGACACATTCAGTAAAAAGTCATTGTAAATGATATAACATTAATGAAATGACGAAATTATTAACTTTGACTCTTAATCACTTCCAACTTATGAAGAACATATTTATAATTGTATAATATATCACATCATCCACTACTCTATTTCCAACTCTATTTGTGTTAATAAATAATCTCACACCGAATCAGATACAAGGGATTCTGTTTATTCGTGAATCTGTTAGAAACTACGTAAGGATCAACCCCTTGTTGTACCAAATTAGAGGTCTGATTTGAACGACCGCAAACACTTTTATCAACTTCTGCATAGTTTGATAAACTAATTAAGAAATAGGCCCGAAAAGCAATTAACAAACAAGTCAAAACACTCATATGCCATAACTATTGTGTTCATTCTTGCCATAAATTCTATCTATCTGTTCAGATTGTCGTAAAAAACACACACACACACACACACACACACACACACAACACTTATGTCCATATTTAGTTTATTTATACCTGCGATTGATGTCCATGTGGCGATGCTTCCATGTCCATGCCTTGCTTCATCTATGTCCATGAGGACCATGACACGAATTTGAAGAATGGGTAGAGTGATAACAAACAGCTTTTCCCTTCTGTTAACATTTTGCTTAGTTTTAGTTTTCACATAGTTTACATTTTTAATTGAAAAATATTTTAAAAATATATTTTCACATTCATTGTGTTTTTTGTGATTGTTAAGAAATATTTTTAATGTTTTTCGTCAATTAAAAATTTATATTAGGTAAACTTAAGACAAATCAAAATGTCTTATATTAAGGACATGAGGGAATATGAGCTTTCAGTGTGCATTTATAACAATAAAAAAGGGAAGAAGAATGGGGAAGGAGGGCTCGGGTTAATGTATATTAAGCGAGGATGCTGCTGCTCATCCTGCGCGAAACAAAGTTTCATCCATATGTTAATCTTGGGACACAGATATAAGTATCTCATAGCTTTATTTTTTTCTTTTATTTTATTTTTTAAAATTTGCAGGGTGTGATTTTATAACTTTCACAAAGTCTGAGACGAAAAGACCAAATTTCCACAATCAAGACCTTCATGAGATTGGGCCACTAGGCAAATTGGACGACACCCAATACTTCTTGTTTTCTTCTTTCAATGTTCCTCCCCGTACCTAAGTTGTCTTCAATTCTAACATTATTGAGTTTGTATCTAAATGAATATCTCTCTTTTAAAGTCTCTAATACTCAAATGTAGATTAGAGTTCTCTTTCAGATCCTAAGCATTTCTGTGTTATAACCCTTCATATTTTCCGCAAATAAGCAATTTCTCCCTTTTGATGTTTTACCTCTTCATCTCTTTAGACGACCAATTGCGCGGACCTTTAGTATTTGCTTACCTTTGTCATTCAAAAACTCGCAAGTTGATGAATTCGCATACAAATCTTGCACCATTAAATGTAGTTACTCTTTTCTAAAACAGTGATTAATGGCTATTGTGTCTTTTTTTTGGTCACATCTAAAACAACTAATCGGGTGTCAGCAGAACTAGCTGACCTGTGATAAAGGTGGCCGGTTGGCTGATATCGTAAGATTGAAGAAGATTTTAACTGTAACAAATTGAATGTTCAAATCTTGACGTAAACAACCCTTGGGAAAATAAAAATCAATCACATCTGATAAATCTTGAAAAAGAATTAATTCATCAACCGCAATAATAAATCGTAAATGGAGATTTAATTAATGGAACAAACGAAGGTTATTCTCTTATCTATTACAACTTCAAGCTAATCAAATAATGTTTATAAACCCTAGGGCTTGCTGTACAAGTTACAAAAAAAAAAAAAAACAAACCAACACACCACTACGAACTAATTAAGAACTTTAAACAACCAAATCGAGATCCACTTCCCCAGAACTTGCATACACCAGGTTATCAGACGCCCTAACAAGATCAAGAACTCTCTCAAACAACCAAATCGAGCAACGTAAACTGATCGGCTTATCGATTGCTGATTTATTTTCTTCTTCAAATTGTTTCAACAACGCCTGGAACATCACGGTGGAGAGGAGTGGTATCGGGATCACGTATCTCTTGCGCTGTTCTGATTCGCCGTCACCCACCCAAACTTGGATGCTTCCACGCGGGGGAAGAGTACTTTTCATGCTGCCGGAATCCCTTTTGCCACTACTGCTGCTGCTGCTCTTTCCTTCGTGGAAAATACAACATCGACTGAATAACTTCATTCTCCTTCGGAATTAATCTAGGTTATATCCGAGGTTAACTAGCTTGGTACGTACAAATAATACGTCGCACTCAAGAATTAATAACTCTATCAATCAAGATGAATAACAAGTCGCGTTCGATAATGACAACATAGGTGAATTGTGCGAGATATACATATGTGCAATCCTAGCCTTTTTATATTAGTCAGAATTTCCGAATCCATGTCTCTTTCGGTTTACCAAATATTACCAAAATATATGTAAGTAGTTTCGAGGCAAATCAGGCAATATAAACACCCGTTCCCCCCGGAAAGGATATATATTCAAACTGTATAGGTGCGTAACAAAGTATTTGGAAGCATTTTGAAAGTATATAAATATATACATACTAGGAATAAAAGATTTAATCGCCATCAAATAAAAGGGGTAGAATTTATGAGGAAGAAAAAAGTATTACTCCTTCCCAAAAATCCAATTTTTTTTTTTATCAATATCTATCTAAACAAAATTATATATATTGAGTTTTGAAATTTATAGTAAAAAAAGTAATATAAATATAGAAAATTAATTGCGATCGATTTTTTTTTTTTAATTTTGAACAGAAGTCTTATTTATTTTGTTTATGAAATCCGTCTTTAAAAAATTACAATCTTTATACTCCCATCATCCTCCAAAAATAATTCACATTGTACATCATAAACTATACTAAAACAATACAATTTCCAATATATAATGCGTCTACAAATTATATTGCCTTAAATTTGAGTTTAAAAGTTAATTGAAATTAAAGATGATAGGGTGTTTAATTTGATATCAAATTAATTTGATATATAATTTGATATATCAAAGTTATTTGATATATTGTCTCAATCCATATATACCAAATTAATTTTGTTAAGTACTTATCTCTAATAATAAGTTTAATTTTTTCTTTGAACAGATTAAACAAATACAGCTTGAGTATAAAATTATTTTACTCTATGAACAGTGAAATATAAGATTGACAAATGTATCAAATTTATTCATTTAACTTGTTTATTCCATTATAATTGTATTTACTTATAATTAAAAATATTTATTACAATTATTTTTTATTTGCGATGTGAATTACGAACTGCGCCCAAGACTAGTTTCGCACTAAAAATTACATATTATATTGATCAACATATAAGTCTTATATATTATTCTCTTAAATATCAATTGATTTTGAGTTGGAATCACTTTCGAGGTTATATGAACCTTCAAAACGGCCGTACAGGCAACATTATCTTACCTTTTTTAATTTTCTGTTCTTATTCTGAAGAACCAAGTGCACTTAATCATGCTTCGACCTTTTGCTTGCAAGCTATAGGGCTTCGCGTTCTTTCTATTCCACTACGGGCTGGACTACTTAATCAATTGTATCGATCGCGTAAGGAGTGTTTTGTGAATGCTAAAGCTCTAACAAATCAATCTTCTCCATTATGTTGGATTTTAAATTTTTTTTATACAATATTTTGCTTGTTTCATTAATCGAATCACTGTCTTTTTCTCAAATGAAAAATATTACCTTGTTTTCTAGCATGGTTCTTCATACCGCAATTCACGCGACGGCTTTACCATCTAAAATAAAGACATCGCCGTCTTAAATAAATCACTAAGACATCGATCCGATATTTTGACTTTTAAATTTAATGCATGGGTGTGTTTCAATTTATTTTTTTATTTTATCATATTACGTACTAGTATCTGTAATAATTGCTCTGACTAATTTAGATTGGGATTAGTTTGTCTACAGATTCCAAACCTTAAACCGTACAATATAAAGTGGGTACCAAGCCTTGTTAATGTAGAAAGAATATGACTGTAGTCTGATTCATTTGACGTTTTTTTGCTATGCAGCACCATGGTGGAGGTTCTTTGCCAAGATCATACTAATAAATGGTCGCTGGAAGGCGAGGCAGTCATAAAGTCACTTCGTTGTGCTAAAGCGATGATTGGCGACGATGCTACCTCATTCGTACGGAGCATTTTACTAGTTATATAAGTTGACGAAACTTTGACTTAATGATTCTCTTTTCATTCCAATTTGAAAAATTTCCTATTCTTAAAATACATAAAGTAAAATTTTTTAAATAAAAAACTAAATCGGATAATTATTTTTTGATGAGAGAGCAAGTACAGAATGTGGTTTATACGTATGGTCTAGACTTAGCTTCCATTGTTCCAAGAGAAGCCAATAATGCATGTGATGATGCTTGGATATGCGGCGCCGAGTTAACAGTGGAACTCCGGTTAGGGTTTCCTGCAAAACAAGGCCTCGAAGTATCCCGAGGGTAGACAATCCGATGATTACGTTAGTAAACGGGATTGCTGGACAGTTTAGGAAGGTAGTTTCTTCAGCTATTGATTGCGTACCTGTATTGTGGTCTGAGCTATCCTATTTATAGGTATGAGATTACCCGGGCAATTCCCGAATCCAACTAGGTTTCAGGAAATTACACAGCCCTAAGAGTTCCGGTTGGACTCTTCCTACGGTTGATGGGCCGGTCCAGTCTCGGTGATGGATATGGACTCGTCAAGTGCCCCTGCCAAGTGTTAGTGACGTAAAAACAAACAACGCTTGGCACAAAATAAGTATTACCTAGGACATACCCGAGAATGGACAGACTACTCTCGTTCAGCTAATTGTCGAGGTACATGCCCAACGGGCTCGATGCTACGCATGACCCTCGATCTCGGAGGATCGAGAGGAACTGGCGGGTCAGGTCCTGACCCGGGAAGACGACTCGTTTCCCAATCCCGCCCAAATATTCAATTGTGTGTTATTAGTGAGCACCTTCCCCAAACGACGGCCTCAACATCATTACCTCCTTAAAACCTGCAATAACTGTCAAATCGTTGTCCATAATTAGGGAAACGTGGGGGAATCAACTTTGCTTTTAAAAAGCTCTACCGTCCCTAGACACTTAATCATGTTTCCTCCTTTGAAAAACACAAAATCCTCTCCTTTGCAAAAGTATTCCAGCCCCCATTCTGCTCTTCTTTACAAGAGCATCCTCTTTCTTTTCCCGGCCTGAATCTTTAAGATTTTACCCGATATACTGCCCCGGCGACGCCGTTTCCAGGGGAGTTGCATGTTGAAGCTTCTGAGCAACACAGGGGAGTTATAATTCGAAAGGCGAGTGGTCACGTCCCCCTTACATAGTAAGTTTCTAGATCTGAATCTTCGATTTGTTCCGTTTCCTTTTCTGTTGTAGCCAGAGTAGATCCTCGCCGGAATTATGGTTAGGGATTGGACTTCGTTTCCACCGTAGATTCGGTGGATAAGGTAGAGAATCTTAGATCCAAGTATGACTTCCCCTTAGCCTTAGAGGCGAGAGCTCCATTAGGAAACGAGAGGGCCAACTCTCCTCCAAGGGGAAGAATTACTGTGTATGATTGATTTATGCATCTAGGGCTTAGATTTCCCCTCTACCCCCTGTTTGAGGAGATTGTTCAACATTATAGGACTCCTGTCACTCGTTTTACCCCAAATTTAATTACATTTGTACTGGGGTTTGCGAGAGTGTGCCAACATGTAAAAGTAGTACCTCGATTGATATTGTGGAGGTATTTTTTCCAAGTAGTTGTGACATCGACTTCTTTCCAGGATTGGTATATAGTAAAAAGACGCCTTAGAGTTGGCGTGAAGAAGATGGTTGAGGCGTATGGTGGTTCTCCGGAATGGAACCAGATTTTGTGTTTGTAAAGGCGCCTGTAAGTTATTGTCTGCCATGGAATCTCCGAGAGACAGAGGGTCTCGGGGCCATAAAAGATGAGTGGACCCAAGAGGATGAAGAGTGTGTCAAGGAGTTCCAAGCAGATATGGAGAAAATTCTAAAATATTCAAAGGTCGTTAAGTGGAACGACGTTCAATACTATGTGCCCCCTGCATACGCGAAGGAAGGTGATATAGTCATCGTCGAGGGAGCAACCAGAATTTCCCTTGAAATCTCTGTTGAAGAAGATCAAGGTACTAATCGTTTTCTTCTTTTCTTTTTGTTGTTAGGTCATGTCGTCAAGCAATGCTGGGTCTCGATTGTTTGGTGACGAAGATCCTTTTGTCATTGTGAATTCAGATGAGGATGTTACTGTTACTGTCGACCCTCAGAAGAAAAAGAAAAAAAGGATCATGAAGGTGGGCGATAGGGCAAAATCCAAGAAGGCCAAGACGGATGCTCCCTCGAAGGAAACCGCATAGCCAGGCGTCGAGACGGTGCCCCTTGTCACCGAGTCCGTTCAGAAAACTGTGCCGGAAGTAGGGCCAAGCATAGTTCCTCCTGTGGTAGAGAAAGGGAAGGGCCCTCTCGAGGGGGAGGCCATAGTCTTGCCTCCTCAACTGTTCGAGGAAGGCCCATCTGTGGCAGGCAGTTCACACCTTCAGAAACCCGCCGTCAATCGAGTGTCCTATTCTCGAGGAATTCGCTGCCCAGCTGAATGAAGCTGACAGCCTGAGACTGGTAAGTAATTTTTCAGATTAGGTTGTAAATGTGCTGCTGATGTCAATGTGTCCCTGATATGTTATGTTGGTTCAGATGAGTGCGGCCTTGATGGCCTACTTAGTGCAGCTGAGGAAACTTCGAGAAGACCTAGCTACAGCTCGGGCAGAAAGGGACGAGAAGTTATTCGAGGTGGTTACCCTTGAGGAGAAGGCTCGCCAAGTTCAGGCCAAGGAGGCTGAAATTGTCGAGGTGCAGGCCAAATATGATGAGTTTGACGAGAAGATGAAGTCGTTTGCCAGCCTGCATATTTCCAAGGAGGAACTTCACCAGTGGTGTACCACCTTTATGTATAAAATGATGTCCACAGGGGGAATGGCCGCAGCCCTCGAGGAGATGAACTTGGTTTCTACCAAGTGTGGTGCGCACCGAGTGGGCGTGGCAGGGTTGAAGAGGCTCGACCAGGATAGGCCAATTAAGGCTAAATTTTTCAAGCAGCTCCTGATGAAGGACCCAAAGAAAACCTTGCACGAAGCCATGGTGAAGGTCTTGACAAGGTTGAGCCTCGAGCAGCTTCCTCTGCGGGGAGCTTTGACCGGTGCCATGTCCAAAATGAGTTCCCCTGCGGAGATTGCCTCGTTTCCGGGCGACATTCCTGTTGTCCTGGCCAAGGGTCCAAGTGAGGAAGACCCTATACCCGAGGTACCTGAGGAATATATAGGTATCGAGCTCGAGGACGCTGATGAGGAAACCGAGGAGGACGTTGTTGATACCGGCCACTCCGGAGTTCAGAGAACCGTCGAGGATGCCTCCCAGGCCCCTTCCAATGACCCCCTCCAAGGCAGTGATGTTGTATAAATCCTGTCCTCTGTAATAGTTGCTAGGCCATTCAAACCATTTCTTTTTGTTGTAATGAACTAATTTTCTTTTTCAATGATTTATGCAAACATCTCTTTCCCTTCCATTTCTTTGTTCTCTGTGTTCTTTCTATTTGGTTTGATGTAAGTGCCTTATACTCCTCTGGGGAAACAGGAAAGTTGGACCATTCACCGCGTTCACCACATGGTGTTGTCAGAGGAGCAATCGAGGGAGTTCCCATTATATTCCATGATTAGTGGGATTCTGAGAAGTCATGCTGATGTGCACAGCCTCGCGACGGTGGCGCATTTGGAGAATAACCTGCTCGATGCCATGAGGACGCACAATGTAAAGGTTAACTAGCATCTGATAAATGAGATTAAAGGACTCCGCGAGGAGATGCAGCGTCGAGAGGTTCAAAGCCTGAAAGACCACTGTGATTCTCTGACTTTCGAGGCCGAGATCCATGACGAGCTGGTGACCTTGGAGAAGGAAAATGCTCGGCTTAGGGCCAGACAGCAGATTACTGTGTCTCCCTGGTTTCTCGAGAAGCACTAGGTGTTAGCCCGAGTCCAGCACATGATTATGGTCAGGACTCGCCGTTTTATCGCGGCCATGGATATATTGAAAGAGAGGTTTCGTGAGATCGAGCTTCTTATAGATTATATTGCCAAACTGCAAAATCTTCTGCTGGAGAACAATATCGAATTTGTGGCTTTTGAGCGTCCGGAGGAAACAGTGGATCCTCGAACTTGGAGTTCTCGAGAGGAGCTGTTGATGAGGGTGCACGCTCAGGACACAGAGATCGTGGACCTTAAGGACAAATTGAATCAGTGTGTGAATCTCCTTAGCCTGCATGGGTATAAGGGGATTATTCATCCCTCCCCCGACAATCCTGTCAAATTGTAATAGTGTAGAATGTATGTACTTTTCTGTGAGTTCGCACAGTAGTGTAGAACGAATGTTTATTTTACTCGAGTATTGATTTTTAAAGCGCTTTTTAGGCTGGATGTAGAGTACACGGCTCTATCATAGGAATTGGGTACGAACTCCTTAACTTGACACTGCGTTTCGCAATGTGCGTGAGGAAAGTTCCTCGAGTTTTTGTCCGGATGTTGAGTACATGGCTCTTGAACGAGGATGGCCCTAAAGAGGGAGTCCATCTCAATGACTAGTCATGAATGCATTGCTATTAATGAAAAGAATATGTAATGTCTTTTATTGAATAATTTCCCGAGGACCCGGGTTAGCATTACATATGAGAGTATAAAACTGACTGGGTAAATAAAGCAAATAAAACACATAATGGGCAAATAGCGGATAAAGACTTAAACATAGAACCTACAAAGATTCTGAATGTTCCACCATCGAGGAAAAATGGTTCCGCTATCATCCATGGCCTGTAGGCGGTAGCAGCCTGTTGGGGAAGTCTGGATAACCTTGTAAGGCCCTTCCCAATTTGCAGTAAGTTTTCCAGGGGTTTTTGCTCGACTGGCCTCATTTTTCCTTAGTACGAGGTCACCCACAACGAGATCCGTGGCTTTCACCTTCTTGTTGTAATGTCTACGAAGAATCTCTTTATATTTGGCTTCTCGGATTCTGACGGCATCTCGACGTTCCTCGAGCAGGTCAAGGTTTAGCCGGATGTCATCATCATTGGTACTTTTGATGAAGTTTGTGGTTCGAGGACTCGACAAACCGATCTCGACTGGGAGGACGGCGTCCATACTGTAGACCAAGCTATACGGTGTCTCGTTGTTCAAGGAGTGGGAAGTTGTCCGGTATGACCACATGATGTGAGAAAGTTCGTCGGCCCATGCCCCCTTGGCATCATACAACCTGATCTTGATTCCATGCAGTATTGTTCTGTTGATGGATTCGGCCTGCCCATTGGCTTGGGGATGAGCTACGCTTGATAAGCGGCGTTCGATCTGCATTTCATCGCAGCATGACTTGAAAGTATTGCTCTCAAACTGGGTCCCATTGTCGGAGACGATAACCTTCGGGACCCCAAAACGGCATACTATGTTCTGCCAGAAAAAATTCAAGACTTTCCTCCCTGTGATCGAGACCAAGAGTTTGGCTTCTACCCATTTAGTGAAGTAATCTACTACTACAATGACCCATCTTACTCCTCCTACTCCTTCCGGATGAAAGGGGCCGATGATATCAGTGCCCCATTGGTAGAATGGCCAAGGGCTTTGGATGGTGACCATCTCGTGCTGTGGCTGTCGGGTGATGGGAGAGAAGCGTTGGCACTTCTCACGTTTATGTACACATTGGTAGGCGTCTTTGAAAATTGTTGGCCAGAAGTATCCTGCTCGCAAGACCTTCTTGGCAAGTGTTCTTGCTCCCATATGAGCTCCACATGATCCTTCGTGTACTTCTTCGAGTACGTAGGCTGCTTGCTTTAGACCAACACACCTTAGCATGAGTAGTAGGTATCCGTGCTTGTATAGGATGCCGTCTCGCAATGTGTATTTGACTGCCTTTAATCGGAGGGTTCTGGCTTCTACCTTTCCGCTTGGCAACGTCCCATCTGTAAGGTATTGGATAAACGGGGTCATCAAAGTGTCACCGTCCTCGACGACGGTCGCTACGGGGGCGTCCTGGATGCTAGGATTGGGGAGAATCTCGACCCACACTTTGTGGCTGAGGTGTGCAAAGTTTGAGGAGGCTAGCTTGCTGAGGGCATCGGCTCTTTTGTTTTTTGAGCGGACTATGTGGCACACGGTGCATTCCTCGAATTTGTCCTTGATGTCGAGGACCTTCTCAAGGTGGCGCTTGAGTTGCTCGTTGTTTGCCGTGTATTCTCCCAATATTTGTTTCACCACTACTTGAGAATCACTGAAAACTTGGAATTTGCGGACCCCAAGTTTTAGTGCCATGTTCAGCCCTACTATCAGTGCCTCGTATTCTGCTACATTGTTGGTGACCGAGAAACCGAACATCAGTGCTTATGTATATTCTGCGTCATACTCTTTCATGTTCTCGATGTCGGGATCAGCCGGAGGTTTGGATAATATGATGCCGGCTCCTCCCCCTTCATCGCAACGAGATCCGTCGACCTATAGTGACCAGACTCGAGGGTTGATGTGGACGCGAGTAGTGGGATCATCTTTAGGCTCCGCCGTTTTTTTGACTTTGATAGCTAGAGGCGTTTCTACTAAGAAATCTGCAAAGGCTTGCCCTTTGATGTCTGATCGAGGCTTGTATTCAATATGGTGCTCGCCCAATTCGACCGCCCATTTCATCATCCTGCCGGACGCTTCTGGTTTTAGCAGGACTTGCTGAATTGGTTGTTCCGTTAAAACCATGATGGGGTGTGCTTGGAAGTATGGGCGCAGACGTCGTGCGGTTAAGACTAGGCCGAGGATAAGCCTTTCCATGGGTGTGTAACGGGTTTCTGCCCCTTGCAAGACTTTGCTAACAAAATAGACGGGGATTTCTCTGCCGTCTTTGCGCTGCACGAGCACCGCCGAGACAGCTTTCTCTCGAGCTGCCAGGTAAATGTATAGTGTTTTTCCTGGCTCAGGCTTGGCTAGTGTGGGCAACTGCTTGAGGTGCTCTTTTAGGTCTTGGAAGGCTTTCTGGCATTCTTCATTCCGCTCGAATTTTCTGCCTTTGCGGAGGGTATGGAAAAATGGAAGGCTTCTTTCTGCGGCTCAAGACAGAAACCTGTTTAGGGCCGCCAAGGAGCCTGTGAGTTTTTGAACTTCCTTGACGGTTTCTGGAGCTTCCATGGCTAAGATAGCCTCGATTTTAGCCGGATCAACACTTATTCCATCCTTGGAGACTTGGTATCCTAGGAATTTCCCTGACCCTACACAGTAGGTGCTTTTTTTAGGATTCAGTTTTACGTTAATCTTGCGTAATATTGTGAAAATCTCCTGCATGTCTGTGGCCACTTGCTTATCCATATTGGCCGTTATCACCATGTCGTCTACGTAAATCTCGATGTTCCGGTCGATTTGGTCATGAAAGGTTCTGTTTAGGAGACGCTGGTATGTGGCTCCAGCATTTTTCAGTCCAAAGGGCATCTTGTCATAGCAATATACCCCCATCTCGGCGATGTAAGCTGTCTTTTCTGCATCTTCCTGTGCCATGAGGATTTGATGATATCCCTTGTATGCGTCAAGGAAGCTGAGGACTCTGTATCCGGCAATACCCTCCACCATTTGGTCTATGACTGGTAGAGGGTAGCAGTCCTTGGGGCAATATTTGTTGAGGTCGGTGTAGTCTTGGCACATACGCCAGGAGTTGTCGGGTTTTTGTACTAAGATCGGGTTGGCTAACCAAGTAGGCCATAGAACTTCCCAGAGTATGTTGGCACGGACTAGCTTCATTGTTTCCTCGTTGATGACATTGTTACGTTCTCGAGCAAATACTCTTTTCTTTTGTTGCACTGGTTTGACATTTGGATCAACATTTAACCTATGTTCCATGACTTCTCGAGGGACTCCTGTCATGACCGCTGGGGACCAGGCGAATATATCTTGGAACTCGTGTAGCAAGGCACTGATCTCGGCTAGCAAGGGGTCTTGGAAAGAAACCCCAATTTGGACGGTCTTGGCGGGATCAGTCTCACTCAGTATTAATTCTCACGTCTTGCTGCTGAACGAGGGAAGGCCGGAGATCTCCGGGTTTTCTACCTCTGGTGGGTTGACCGTTTGTCGAATCGAGTAGCATTCTGACACGGCAGACCCTGGGTTAAGGGGTGCGGTCTTCTTTCCGATTCTAACTGCAGTGAGCAAGCACTCTCGAGAGCTCCGCTGGCATCCATATTCCGTTGGGAATTTCATTGCCAAGTGATAGGGAGACCATATCGCGCGTGCTTGGCACATCCAAGGTCGCCCTAGAATCACGTTGAACGGCGAGGGTGCATCTATTAGGGCGAAATCCATGGTTAAGGTGACCGTCCTAGGATGCGACCCTACCGAGATGGGTAGGCTAATTATTCCTGTAGGGATAATGGTGTGACCTGAGAATCCCATCAGTGGCATTGTAGCTGGGCGGATGCAAGGGTTTTTGATATTCATTTTCTTGAAGCAATCACTATATATGATGTCGATCGCGCTGCCATTATCCACGTAAACCCTCCTGACTTTTACGTTTGCGATTATTGCTTCTATGACCATAGCGTTACTGTGGGGAGAAATGTCTGGGACCACGTCGCTATTTGTGAATACAATGGCCTCCGTTCCTTTAAACCTTTTGTGGCTAGGCTCTTGTCGAGTTTTGGTGACGGTTCGCAATGAGTTCTTCATGGCTGTCGTGGATAAGACTTCGAGGGGAGCTCCATAAATAGCTCCTACCTGGTGAGTGATTAGCTTTGTTGGATCCGCAGGGGGGAGTTGTTGCAATGGCTGTGGTGTGGCTTCAGTGATGGGATAGTGTTGTTGTTGGGCATTGGCTCTCGGTTGCCAATTATTTCCTCGTCCATCCCGCTGTGGTGGGCCTCTGAAGTTTCTTTTAGGGTGATCTCATGACTGGGGTCTGTTATTCTTCTGCCGGGAGGCTGTTCCTTGCACATATTGCTGAAACTTCCAAGACTTGACCCCATTCTCGATTTCACGCTTGAGCTCTCGACAATCCTCTGTGTCGTGGCCGTGATCGTTGTGATACTCACAATATTGTTCAGTTGATCTTTTTGGATTAGGGGCCAAGGGTTTCAGAGCTGGCAATTCGTCCCTACGGATTTGGAGGATTTCTCGTTGGAGCTTGGTCAAGGGTGTTAATTGCCTATCCATCTTGGGAGTGCCGGTTTGCTTTCCTGGGGGATTCTTGGTTTATCCTTTGGTCCTACCGAGGCGAAGGATTCTTGGGACCTCTTGAATGTGTGTTCTTGTTGTATATAGTTCTCGACAATGGCCCACATCTCTTGAGCATTCCTAGAGGGTTTGGTCGAGAGCTTAACTCGCAACATTGAGGATTTCCCAAAGGGGTTGACTCGCAACATTGAGAATTTCCCGAAGGGGTTAAGACCTTGGATGAATCCATTGCGGACGTCTCGATCATCGATGTTGTCGACATGCAAGGTCTCCTGTATGAACCGTCTGTGAAAGTCGGTTAGACTCTCATGCTGTCCTTGTCTGACTGAGGAAAGGTCGATGGACATCCACGATATCCGTTTGCTCTGGAAGAATCGAGTAGCTAGTTTGATGGACAAATCTTCAAAGCTGGTGACACTTCCTTTCGGTAATTGCCCAAACCATCGCTGTGCTGACCCGGATAAGTATGACGGTAACGCCTTTGTCATGAAGTTCATGGTTGCGTCTCGGATTCTCATGGCTTGGACATACCCTTGCAGCCATTGGGAGACATCGGTATCTCCTGAATATGGCTTGAATTCTTTAGGGAAGTCGAAGTCTTGGGGCTTAGGTTCATCTCGAATGCTGGGGATGAAGGGGCTCCGGTCTAGCCCTCTCCCGATGATCTTTCTCATTTCCTCTCAGATCAAGATATTCTGGTCTCTTGTTCCTTGCTGATCTTCCTGGAAATACGGAGGATTTTCCCTACGCCAATCATGTTGCTACTGTCTTGGAGGTGAGTATCGAGGAAGGTGATGGTATTCTTGGTCATAGTTGCCCTCGATGTTGTTGTGGCCTCGATGTGGTTCGTAGTTGTGTCTGTACTCACCTCTTCGAGGGCTTCTTCGATTCCAATTGAATTCTAAGCGATTACGTGCCTTGGAGGCTTCCCCTGTTCTCCTTCGATGATCTCGACGCTCGGGGGGTCAGGATTCTTCCCGGCGCCCCTTCGTTGGTATATTGCTTTGAATTCCTTGAGAGCGGTGTCAAAGGCTAAGTATCTTTCTCTGAAAGCGTTCCAGAATATGGTATCTCTGGTGGCATGCGAGCGCTCTTCGTGGGGGCTTTCGTATCCCTCAGTTTCTTGGTAATTCTCCTGCTCTTGGACTTTCCGGTTGCCCCGTTTCTTCTCGAGAAGGGCTAGGGTTCTGCGAGCTTCTTTTTTGTCGATCAAATCCTCCAACTCTTGTTCTGTAGGTTCGGGTTGTCCAAGGAGACAACGCCGCCTAGTTTCTTTGAGAACATATCTCCGCATCCTCTGTTGTTGATCGCTATCATCGCCTAGCTTCTTGAGTTCAGCCTCGATTTTGGCTAGTTTCTGGTATTCTAAACGCTTGGTAGCAGCAGGGGTATTTTGAGGAGGAGGTATATCCTCTTTTTCAGGTGGAAGATTGGTGTTGTTTTGTTTCTTTGGATCGGGCTGAGAAGCGCTAAGAACCAAACGCTCCTTTGTCGGTTGTTTCCCAGGTTTTCCGCCGTGGCTTTTTCCTGTCTTTCTTTTTTCTTGCCGGCGTTGGAATTTGGCCAGGGGAGTATTGTCTCCTAAACTGTGCTGGTGGCCGGAGGATGCTGTGCTACCGGCGTCTTCTTCAACTCTGACCATCGTATCGATTGTTCCGGCAACCCTAGTTGTTATGAAAAGATGTTAAGGAAACTTGAGAAGGTTTTTGTGACACAAACCCTAATTTTTGGGTCCCACTGGGCGTGCTACTTGACGATGCTTGGATATGTGCCGCCGAGTTAATGGTGGAACTCCGGTTAGGGTTTCCTGCAAAACACGGCCTCGGGGTCTCCCGAGGGTAGACACTCCGATGATTACGTTAGTAAAAGGGATTGCTGGACAGTTTAGGAAGGTAGTTTGTTCGGCTATTGATTGCGTACCTGTATTGTGATATGAGCTATCCTATTTATAGGTATGAGATTACCGGGGCAATTCCCAAATCCAACTAGGTTTCAGGAAATTACGCCGCCCTAAGAGTTCCGGTTGGACTCTTCCTATGGTTGGTGGGCCGGTCCAGTCTCGGTGATGGATACGGACTCGTCAGCATGGTTTTTTTAGATAAACTGTAAGCTTTCACTTCATCACAAACAAGTCATTTACAATATGTACAATCTATGTAATTAGAATTTCAAAACTTCCTGGCAGTCTTACATTATCCCCTTTACCATTTCTAAACTGATGAATAATTCTCCAAGTGACCTCATTTTTCAGCTTTTCAAACCTTTGCTCTTCTGTCATTTCCTGATCTCCAAATCTTCGGGTATTCCTCTCAGTCCATATATGATGTATTGTAGCATTCTGTGCAGCATGAAGAACCTTCCTTCTCAGTGATTTCTGCTTTCAGATATGCAGTAATCTGATGGCATTCAACTTCTCAATTCCAACTCTGATTCCCAACCACTTCCTGATCAAGTTATCAGGTGCTGTGAGAAGGCACAGTCAAAAAACAAGTGTGATCCTGCTTCCAAACTTCTGTTGCAATGTATACAGGTTGAGTCATCAATTGTGACTTGCATTTTCTCCAATATTTCAAAAGTTAAGAGCCTAGCACGCCAAGCAAGCTAGCTTATGTGAATGTGCTTAGGGACAGAAAACTTGCTCCAAATTATTTGTGTTTCTTTAAATTTCTCTCCTTGACCTTTAAGCCACTTATAACCACTACCAGCAGTATATTCGTTGCCTCCATTTGCCAACCATTTTCCATTTTGTACAGCTGGTTTCAGTTCATCTCTGATTTTCATCAATTTCCTCCAGTACCAGCTGCAATCTGCAGGTGGTTAATAAGTCCGAAAATTCCTCCCCTTTATATAATATTCCTTCATCCACTTTATCCACAAACTTTCTTTCTGCTTGACTATATCCATAATTGTTTTCCAACCAATGCCTTGTTCCAGTAAGCAGGCTCTTAAACATTCATACCACCTTCCATTTTGCTTCTACACGCATCATTCCAAGCTACAAGAGGCCAACTTCTACCATTGCTTTTTATTCCCCACAGGAAATTCCTGCAACTGTCAGTGATCATTTGTATTTCAGATTGTGGAATGTTAAAAATACTTGCCCAATATTGATGTAATGTCAGGAGTATAGAGTTGATTAGCACAGTTCTCCCAGCATAAGAAAGGTGTCTAGTTGACCAACACCTTAACCTTGCAGTCACCTTATCAAAGAAGACATTGGCAATCTGCCTTTGTCCATGCTGTGGGAGAGACAGGTAGACCAAGATACTGCATTGGAAAACTGCCTATACCAAATTCAATAATCTCCTTAATGTGATCCTTAACTTCATCCACACAACCACCAAAGTATAAGTTTGACTTCCCTTCATTCACCTTAAGACCAGTTGTGCTGGCATAATGTTCTAACACTCCTTTGACATATTTAATAGTTTCCACATCAGCCCCACAAAATATCAAAAGGTCATCAACAAAACTAAGTGATGTTATATGCAATGCTTCACATTCTGGATGCCTTTTAAAACCATCTTTCCCATCCCAAATTGTAAACAGCCTTGTCAGTATTCAACAACTAATACAAATAGAAGAGGATAAATTGGATCACCTAGTCTAAGACCTCTTTTTCTTTGGAAGAATCCCACACATTTGCCATTCATGTTCAGGGAGTAAGAACAAGTTATAACACAAGTCATAACCCATTGAATGAACTTTTCTGGAAATTTATATTCTCTTAGCATTTCTCCAAAGAATTCTCAATGAACTGAATCATATGTTTTCCTCAAATCCACCTTCATCATGCAATACGGTTTACTGATGAGTTCTTGTGCTAGTAGTACATTGTGTAAGATCAATATCTGCTGGACAAATGCTCCTTGATTGAGATCAACTAAATCAAGCAAAACAGTACTCAATCTTTTACAAAGCATCTTAGATATACATGAATATATAGTGTTGCAACATGAGATAGGTCTGAACTCAGTTGCATTATTGGGAGATTCATTCTTTGGTATCAAACATATTAGAGTAGAATCAACTTGCCTCAGCAGCTTTCCACTTATGAAGAATTCTAATAAAACCTCACAGAAATCATCTCCTACAATACTCCATGTTCTTCTGTAAAAACCACTGTTGAATCCATCTAGCCCTGAACTCTTATTCTCATCAATACTGAATAGAGCTTCCTTGACATCTGCTTTTGTGAACTCTTTCACTAGAGAAATCTGCTGTGATATGTTTAGTTTCATCCCTGCTTGAAATACTTCACTATTAAGAGCAGTCATTTCCACAGTGGTTTCCAGTAAATCCTGATGATAATGAAGAAAATGATTTTCCACCTGTACCTGGATCTTCTATCAAGTCACCATTTTCATTCACAATTGATATGATTCTACTCCTGATAGACTTTTGCTTGATTGCAGCATGGAAGTAATGAGTATCCATATCCCCTACACATATCCATTTCTCCTTTAGATTTTGTGACCAGAAACTCATCACAGTTTTGCTGGCATTGATATATTCCTGTGTTACTTCTTTTTTCATCTTTTGTATTTTCTCATCATGTGGTTTCTGTTTGATCACATCTTGAAATTTCAGTAACTTCATCCTACATTCCATCTCCTTCTCCTCAATATTTGAAAATTTCTTCTTATTGAACTCCCTCAACGTAGGACTACCTACTTGCACTTACCGTCTAAACCATGGGATCGATATTTCCTAAATACTTCATCCATCCCAAATAAATTATTGCTCACAAATCTTTGTAAAAATTCAGATCATACGACAAAAACGTCACTTCATTTAATTTGGATGAATGGAGCATTATATCAGTGGATGAATTAATTTTCTTTTGTTTTTACTTTATTGAATAGGGGGGACATTGAGAAATAGAAATAGCCAGAAAGGCATTTCGGGAATCGGTCTAATTCTATCGCTGTTTATTCCGTTTGAAGAAAGGAAGAGTAACCTTGTCCGTAGTCTGAGGGATTTAATTGGTTACAAGTTTTTTTATTGCTCAACAATGATAGGGAGTTAAAAAGTACATTGTACGCATTTATTTGGAACAAAACAACTTTATCTGAAATGAAATGAATAATTTTACAGTATAGATATCGGCCCCAAGAGTCTCCCAAAGGCATACTGTTACGCAACGTAACATACTTAGGCACATAAGTATTATTAAATCCTTTGAGGAGATACCAAACCCAAAAATACCGTGAATATGCAGTTTCAAGGATCAATATACCGATGTTGTCTGTTGTTATTCATCGGAATCAACTTATGTATTGCCTCCGGATTGAGTCATTCCAACCAGACTCAGGTCAAATCCAATAAGGGTCAGGTATTTACAGTAGATTATACCTTTTTTTTTTTTTTCAGCTTTTATATCCTCTCATATTTTTTTTCCCCAATTTTGATTTGTTTTAAGTTTTCTTTCGATAACTTATTGATATGTTCTTTTGGTTTTAAGGGAAGAGTTGTTGACATGAGTTATTGTGTGAACAGCCATCAGCAACCGGGTTTTAATCATCCATGGGTCATGAACCGTTATAAGGTTTGATGATAAATCCATAAATTTCAATTCTTAAAAAAAAATGGTTAAAATTATGGCCTTTCATTTTTTTGATATGTTTTGGCGGTGATTTTTCATGCCATCTCAGAAGCCCATCTATTCCCTTTCACGGTTCTATCCTTACAACCATAGGATGACAACGGAGAAAGGAGTGACTTATTATGTGAAGACAGAAAAGTTTGTTCAGGAGTATCCACCAAAAAGCAAAGAGCGGGTAGCTATTGAAAACCGGGTCGATTATGAATACTACACGATGCTTTCACGACATTGCATGATTCAGTTGCAAATCCTTCGTTTGGGCTATAAGCGGGAAACGCCCGTTTGTAATGCTTTGAAACAGTTTGACGCAAGGGCCACCGGATTAATGGTTACTTGAAAGGATGGAAGCCATAGAAAACCATTTACTACAAGGACTAGAAGGTTTGATTAATTATACTTTGGTCAAAATTATTGTTTAGTGATGGTTTCATTTCCGATTTTCTCTTCTCCTTTTTATTTTCTTTGGTTTAAATTAAGTTACCTTTTGTGAAACAAAAAAATTAAATTAGATTTTTATGATCATTCGAAGAATGATACTCAATTAATCTTTAAATATGACATATATGACAGCTATAACTGATACCACATGATATTTTCCCACTTCAAGATGAATATTGTAGATTTTTTTTAAGATATTATATGATTGGCCACAAAATTATATAAAACATTTGTTTGTAATGTCCGTACAATATTTTGTTGTAAATTATCATCATTATTTTATAATATCCGTGTTTTCTAATCCTAGGCTAAACGAGTTGTATAAATAGATTGCACACCATTTTTAAAATATAAGAGCCTCTTTTTGGTATCTGCAGCCCACATCTCTTCGTTCGGCCATTCCCCACCCCACCACCCACCCCCGACACCCCCCCGGTTCTATTCAGTAAACAACCACCAAGATTCTAACATTAGTTTTGTATTTTCAGCATTTCTTTTTCCCGATTCACTCACAGTACCATCATCTTTTTTATCCCATCAATATGACAATCACTTCGCCTAGACTCTTACCCTGCCAATTAACAGTTTCATTAATGAATATTATCTGAATGAAACAAACTACTTATTTTTCTCTATGGATTTATCTTGGTGTCTTATTTCTGTCGATTTTAGATAAGATTGCCAAAATGTCTAAAAGTAATCATCTCGTCGATTTGTCAGTGTCTCCTATCTACCTAGCGTTATAATAGCTCAAAACTAGGCTTCCACCTCTCTATTTGTACCCCAAAAGAAAAAAAAAAAATTATCCCTCATCAATCACCTATAAAAACCACGAAATATATTCAACAAAATTTCTTCGATATTTCCCTTTTTCTTATAAAATAGTGCCAACAATTTACTAGACCCCAAGTTCATATATGTACTCTAAAATTTTAGATTAATTGTCACATACTATCGGTAATTTACCCAAACTGAAACAAAAAGTCATAGTTTGAAACTAATCAATAAAGCAAAACAATAACGTGGTATTCAACTATGGCCTCACCAGTTATACAATTAAATGTGTAAGTCCCAGCGGTGGCGGATCCCCTCGCCAGCTAAAAAGTCACTACTAGAAAACCCTCTATATTAGTACACTTAAAATTAAGACACAATATTCACGTCCCAAGAAATATGTAGTTGATACATTCTTTTATTACTACACATATGGAAACTTTATTAAGACATTTTAAAAAATATGTCACATTAGAATGTTTTGTTGAGACACTTATCAAAGTTTATAAGTAATAAACTATTATACATATTTAGTTTCTAAGAAAAACTGATATATCATTTCTCTTATTCAGTTGTGAATCATGAAGTAATTAAGTTAGCCCATGAAAAAAAATGTGTAATACAAGAAAATAGGCTTCCGATGAAAAAAAAAAAAGAAATTAAAAAAGATTGTGGGAAGGAAAATCTCACGATACAAAATTTTCTTTATTTTCTACTGTAATTCTTTTCAATCTCGTTCACACATCTGTTCACATTAGTATAATTGTTTGCAAAAACTAATTTCAAGCTTGAAGTAGATTAAATTTTACAGTTAGTAAGGCATAGGGTAAACTAAAATGAGAATATTATGTATTGTTTTATTTTCAAATAAATAATTTGAATATACGAAAATAAAAGTTTTTTGTTTTAGAAAAAACTTCATTAATAAGCTTGAATATAGAAATGGAAATGAAAGTTGAGCCTTGAAAATATCAAAAATGAATTCGAAAACAAAAAAGAAATAATAACAATTCAATTCAATTATTAATTTGTGGAGGGAATTCATTTTTGGCCAAATTAAGAAGAGAGGGAAAAAAACCCCGCCTCAATAAAAACATATTCAGACTTAAACCACAACTAGACCAAAAAAAGAAAAAATCCCCTTCTGTAGCAACGATGCCATTTTTACAATACTTTGGGGATAGTATTTTTTCACGCAAAATTTCCCACCAAAATATGCCACCAAAACGGCATTCCTCTACGCTCTCTTCTTCCTCTTCACCAATCGGCGCCGACGGCTGCCTATCATCATCTTCTTCAACAATCGGCGAAAAGAGCGGTGCCAGAAAACATCGGAAGAAGTATCGTTGTGGGAGTGGTGATTAAAGGGTCGCACTACCCACCAAAAAGTTCGATACATAAGTAATTCAATCTTTTGATTTTTTTCTTTTTCAATCGATAGGATCTTGGAATTTTCTCCATTGGAATTTAGTTGATATCTTGTTGACGATAAAGCTCTTCAACCTATCGGAAAAAGGCAGAGAAAGAGTAGAGAAAAGGGTCTGCTCAAAAGAAAAAAAAAAACGCGCTCATTCTGCAAAATCCAAACCCCCGAATTTATTCGTCGTCGTGTTCTCCAAAATGAAAGGTAAAGCTCTTCCTTTGGTAATGTGATTTCTTTGATTGTCTTTTGCAGTTCGTGTCATTACTTTGTGGGTATTGTTATTTCTGGAATATATTTGTGAAAAAACCTGAGTGAACGACTTGAATCGCTGGGTGACTGGGATGATTTACAAGAAAGTACAAGATTCGGGTTGAGTGTGAAAGAAAAATTTCGGCTATAGCTTGTGTTGGTGCCAAGAACAGCTAGCCGTAGAACCCATTTGATGGTACAAGTTTTTGGATGAAAAGAATGAGAAAATAAGTGGTAGCATTTGTGTTGGCAGTTGAGAGATTGATTATGGAATTCAGGAAAGTGATTGAAGATTGAGTACTTTCTGAAAGGAATATCCATTTAGAAAGTTATTCCATTTGTAAAGTTTATATGGTTTAGAAATTTTTGGTCTTTTCATTGTTTCAGTATTAGTATTGTTTTAGGGGCACTCAAGTTACAGGCATTTTGTGGAGTTAACAGAGAGAAGCAATGTGGATTGTGTTAGTTGTGAATTTAAACAGCAGGTTTGTGGTTTTTGATGGATATTGCTTGGTTAATGTTGCCGTATAGTTATAGTTTTTTTCCAAATACAGAAGTACAGTACCAACTATGTTTTAAAACATGACTCTTCTCGGTGCTATAATGATCTTGATAAATAGAGAAACTATCTTTAAAAGTCAATACTTTCTATTTGTCGGCGGCAATTTAATTCATCTCATTTAGCTCAACTTTAATAAAACTATCTCGTGATTATTTCGCTAGGTTGTGAAGTTAGCTATGAAATTTGTATTTTCGGTGTTTGGAGACATTGTAAGAATTATTGCCTTTCGTAATCTTGTGCACTTTAGTCAGTGACATCAGGTATCACTTAGGTATCTATATTTACTGGCTAGAGGCAACCTATGGTTTGCCACCTGGAGTTTGATGATAAGAAGCAGAAAAAAATCAAGTGAGACGTCTTAAGTCTCTGCTCATAAACCTCCTACTTCTCATGAAGCACAACAAACATATGGCATCCATCCTTTGCCTGTGTTTGCATATTATTTTCCCTGTTGTAAGCTGCTTTGTCTTACCTGTATGTTTTTTGCTTTTTTAGCTTTGAAGGGGATCATCTCACGTGTCTACTGAAGTTAATCTAGTAGGTAACACAAGTTTTGATAAATGTGATTATATTTTTATTTTTCCTGTTCAATTAGAAATAATATTGGTGAATACAAGGTGTGTATGTTTGATACTGTGTTGTTTCTATTTACTTCAGTTGTGCTGTGGCATCTTAAGCTCCTATCTCTGTTCAATCGTGCTCAATCAACTTAAGCTGCCTTGAGCTCCCAAAGAGCCTTAATTGGTGATATTGAAGGAAGAATGGAGTTACTTAGCGACAAAATTCCAGTGATTCCGGGCTTAATTGGTAAACATCTATGGCTAACTATGCTCTAAATTTGCCCCCTTTTTTTTTAAAAAAAGTTGGCATCTTAGTAAACCATTTCCTCACCATAACATGTTCAATCCGGATGAAGAAATCAGAGTACTCGCATCTTAGCAGCAGTTGCGGCAGCTTGTACTCTATATCTAATCGTTTATTGGCTTTCAAAATAGCCAATGGGGTGATATCCTAGGATCGTGGGGTATGAGAGCTGTGCGATAGGGGTGAAAATGCTTGCCTTTTCCACCTATGAATTTCGAAATCACATTTTCTAATGATGGTAGAAGCTACACCAAGTCTCCAAGTATTGCTACTAAGATGGAAAATTTGTAGTTTTGTACTTTCATCTAGCTAGACAAGTTTAGAATTGTTTGATGCTTTGTATATTGTGAAAGAATGGTCAATGTTCAATGATTTATGTACCTCGTTACATTTACTTCTTTATTGGTATAAAATATATTCTTTATTCAATGATTGATTTTAAATTTTTTGTAGTTTAAAATATATTGTATTATATTACTAAATTGATCTAAAAAATAATTGGATAATTCAAAAAAGAAATAATTCAATATTATAAATGAAAAATACAAATTTTATACAACATTTAAAATCAATAGCATTTGTTTTCTAAATTAAATTAAAAAAAATATGTGTAACAACAGACAATTTTAAAAGACCTTATTGGATATCTTAATAGCTTATTAGTTAATACACAAACATATTGCTACACAAATACCTATTGCCACATTGGAATGAAAGACACTTTTTCAAAGTGTCTCAATAGTCTCAGTGTCTCAATATTATATAAATTAAGACACTTGCAAGTGTCATAAAATGGGGGGTTTTCTAGTAGTGAGTGCCGGAACCACCAACGACCGGGAACTCCTGTTACCCATGAAAAATAGGGTTCCGCCCCAAAACACTCAACGCACCATATTTATACTTGCCGTCCGTAGAAACAAAGTCAACTGCCATCAAGAGGGCTTCCTTTAAAAGCCTTGAGGCGGAAGCCCAGCTCCCCGGAGCACTGATGAGCTTTGAATCCGGTATGGATCCAAGTTTCAATTTGCTATTAACCACCACGACCAAACCACACAAGTGTGTCACTGCTGTGGAACTTCTTCTGTAGATATTCTCATATAGCAATAGAAATATTTCAGCTTCAATAATTTCTTCTCCGGTGCATTCTAAAGCTATGATCTGAACCGGTTATCGACTTCATGCGGGAAATTTCGACAACCCGATTCCGCCATTGTTGCCATCACTAAGAGAATATACCTGATTGTAAAGAATGCAAGATTTTCTTTTTTAAGGAGTAGAGGATAACAAAAATTTTGTACGAAAAAAATCATTTGTCGGTCACGTTCAGTGTGGATAAATCTCGTCTCCAACAACCTTGAGGAGATAAAAATCTATTATACATCAAATACATCTTCAAAATAAAGATTAATTACTTTACCAATCGCAATAATAAATCGTAAGGAGACTTAAGGGAAGAAACAAATTAAACAATGTTTGTAAACCCTAAATGCCTGGAACAACACGCTTGAGAGGTATGCTATCCGGATCACGTATCTCTTGCGCTCTTCTGATTCGCCGTCACCAACATAAATTGGGATGCATCCACGCGGGGGAAGAGTACTTTTCATGCTGAAGGAATCTCTTTCGCCGCTGCTGCCGCTACTCTTTCTTTCGTGGAAGTACAACTCTGACTAAATAATTTCATGGTAGCTGGGAATCAATCAAGGTTATAACCGAGGTTCACTAGTTTGCGTACGTACAAAAGAATACATAGGACTCAACAATCAATCAGTCAAGAAGATAAATTATGCGAGACACATACGTCCAATCCTAGCCTTTTTATCGTAGTGAGAATCTCCGATTTCAGGTCGCTTTCGGGTATTGTAATACTTAATATATTTACTATAGTGTCCTTGTTTAGGGTTTGTTATTGTCTATATATAGTCTGTATATTGTACATAACTACACATAAATGAAATACAATTTCCCTATTCTAACTTAGTACAGAGCTAGGGTTTATTCTTTTTCTCGGTCGTGCGACTCACCCTTCTCGTCGGTTTTATTTTTTTTTTCCTCCGCCGCCGACCGCAATCTTCCTTCTTCTGCCGGGGTGAGCTCCTCTGTTGAACTCTCCTTCACTTCTTCGGCCACTGCAATCTCTCCTTCCCTTTCCCCTTTCCTCGATTGGGTCAGCCGTTGCTGTTTCTTGAGTCAGCCCTCTTTGCCGGACGTGGCCGCTGCTTCTTTGTCCTTCGTCTGCCCGTTCAATTTGCCGTCCGTTCTTCTACTCCCTGCTGTTGTCGCTGTTCTCGTTTCAGTCCGCCGCCGTCGCTGCTGCTTCCTGCTCTTCCTTGTTGCCAGCTTTGTTCTTCACCTACCAGTCCCTTCTTCCTCTATCTGCCACAGCTGCTGCTTTCTTCGTTGCTGTTTACGGCCATGTTTGTGCAGTCACCACCTTCTCCTATGCCGCCTCAATCCTCTCATGCCGGTCGCTCGCAATGCGGCGTCGGCGCAATCAATTTTCTGGTCGTGGTGGTGGTCGGTGTGGGTACACCCCTCCCACGCCGGGTGAGACGTGTCAGCTTTGCGGCATCTTGAATCATACGGCCGCCACTTGCCGATGCCGCTTTGATGCTAATTTTGTTCCTCGACCCCCTGCCATTCGGTGGGCTGCTTATACCCAGGCAGTTTCTCCTACACAGCATTCGGCTGGTTTGTTGCCTCCTCCGTCTTACCCGGAGTCGACTATGTCTCCTCAAGCTCATATGGCGTAGTATGCCCCTCCTGTCACTCCCTGGCATCTGGTCACTGGTGCTACCGATCATGCCATGCCAGATTTGTCCTCTCTCAGTATCTCCAATGATTATAATGGTACGGATCATATTTTAGTTGGTAATGGTGATGCTCTACCTATTCAGCATGTTGGTCAATTTGTTTTGCCATCATTTTCTCGTCCTTTTATTTAAATCGTGTTTTGCATGCTCCTTCTCTTACGAAGCCTCTGTTATCTTTTCAAAAGTTTACCCATGATAATAACTATTTCTTTGAATTTTATTCTGACTCTTGTTGTGTTAAGGATCTTTCAACCAAGGAACTCCTCCTCCACGGTCAGGCTTATAATGGTCTCTATCTCTTAGATCTTCCTGCTCGTGGTTCCTTGTCTCCAGCAGTTTATCTTGTCTCTCTAGGTCAATGGCATGCTCGTTTAGGGCACCCTAATAATGTCACTCTTCGTACTTTGGTTAGGCAGTTTCAACTCCCTCATTCCTCTGTGTCCATGTCCACTGATAAATGTGAAGCGTGTTGTTTAGGGAAGTTGCATAGGGTTAGTTTACCTTCTACTTTTCGTCGTAGCTCTAAACCTCTTGATTTAATTCACACTGATGTTTGGGGCCCTGCTCCTATTTTGTCATTTAATGGTTATCTCTACTTTGTGCTTTTTATTGATGATTTCTCTTTATTCACATGGATTTATCCCATTAAGTATAAAAGTGATGTTTTCCATGTTTTCAAGCAATTCAAAGCTCTCGTAGAAAATCAATTTGGCACTACCATTAAAAGTGTTAACTCTGATTGGGGTGGTAAATTTTGCTCTCTCAATTCTTTCTTTAAAGATGTCGGTATTGTTCATCGTTTAGCGTGCCCACACACTCATGAGCAGAATGGCACTGCTGAACGCAAAATTCGTCACATTGTCGACATTGGACTTGCTCTCCTTGGCCATTCTAGTACTCCTTTTCGTTTTTGGGACTTTGCCTTTGAAACCGCTGTGTTTTTGATTAATCGTCACCCGTAAACCTCTTCAAGGTCACCTACCCTTCACTACACTATATCACCAGCCACCTGATTATACCTTTCTTCGTGTTTTTGGCTGTGCTGTCTATCCTCTTCTTCGCCCTTATAATCGACATAAATTCTCTTTTCGTTCTACTCAGTGTGTCTTTCTTGGGTATTCTCCATCTCATCTTGGCTATCGCTGTTTTGATGTGGTTAATAACCGTCTTTATGCTGCTCGTCATGTTGAGTTTGATGAGAAACTCTTTCCCTTTAAACGTCCTATTTCTAGTTCTCCTTCTTCGCTGTCGGAGTCTCCTGCTACCCCTTGGTTGCGTGTAACCAGTTCTCCTGGTATGCTTGCTTCGTCTTCTGCACCCTCTTCGTCTCCTCCTAGTACACCAGTTCCTTCGTCTCCTCCCATCCCTCCCGACTCATCAGCATCTTTCGATAGTTCTCTTGCATCCAGCTCTTCATCATCTGAGTCTAGTTCGCCTCTGCCACCTCCTCCTCCTCCATCCGGTCCGCATTCAATGGCACTTCGTCCAAACCCCAAGCCCAAGAAAATCTTTGATCCCTCGGCTCATCTTACCTCTGTTTCCCCAAATTTGTCTACTGCTCCTACATTCTTCACCCAAGCCAAATCTTTTCCTCAGTGGCAGAATGCCATGAAGGATAAAATTTCCGCCCTCCTCAAAAATAACACATGGACTTTAGTTCCCCCTCCTTCCTCCGGCAATGTTGTCGGCAATCGATGGCTCTATAAGATTAAGACCCATGCTGATGGCTCCATTGAGCGTTATAAGGCTCAGTTGGTGGCTTGAGGTTTTGCTTTGTCTTTTGGGGTTGATGACACTGACACATTTAGTCCGATTGTTAAGCCGGTCACTATTCGCTCGGTTTTGACAGTTGCCTTGGCTCGTGGATGGTCGATTTCTCAGCTTGATGTCAGTAATGCCTTTCTTAATGGTGTTCTGAGTGAGACTGTGTATATGGTTCAGCCACAGGGTTTTGTTGATCCGGTGCGCCCTCATTATGTGTGCAAACTGCATAAGTCCTTATATGGTCTTAAGCAAGCTCATCGGGCCTGGTATTCTCGGCTGGCTGCGTTTCTGATCACCTTGGGTTTTGTGGAGTCTCGTTGTTATCCTTCCCTCTTTGTCTATCACCGTGGGTCTCAATTGTGTTTTCTGCTGGTCTATGTGGATGACATTATTCTTACAGGCAGCAATTCTGGTTTGGTCCAGCATTTTATCTCTTATCTTGCTAAGGAGTTTTCTCTTCGGGATTTAGGTCCATTGAGTTACTTTCTTGGGGTCGAAGTTCGTCATACTTCCAAGGGTTTGCTCCTCTCTCAGCGCAAGTATGTCACTGATTTACTACGACTAGCAAACATGCATACTTGCAAACCTATTTCCACTCTCCTGCAGGCTAATGTAGTGTTGTCCCATTTGGATGGTACTCTGTTGTCTCCTGATGATGCGACTACTTATCGCCGGCTTTGTGGTAGTCTACAGTATACCACTCTCACTCGTCTAGATATCTCCTTTGCAGTTAATAAGCTTTGCCAGTTCATGCATCAGCCTCGCACTTCTCATTTTCGGGCTCTCAAACGGGTTCTTCGCTATCTTCATGGCACTGTTGATTTCTGTTTAGTTCTGCATCCTACAGATTTGGGCACTCTTACTGCCTTTAGTGATGCTGACTGGGCTGGATGTTCGGATGATCATCGTTCTACTACTGGTTTTCTCATTTATTTGGGACCTAATCTCATTGCCTGGGCATCTCGGAAGCAACCCACTGTGGCTCGCTCGTCTACTGAGGCTGAGTTTCGTGCGGTTGCTAACGTCTGTGTTGAACTGCATTGGGTGTGTCATCTGTTGCTTGAGTTAGGAGTTTCATTACCTCGCCCTCCCTCTATTTGGTGTGTGACGATGCTTGGATATGCGCCGTCTGTTTAACGGGGGAACTCCGGTTAAGGTTTCCTACAAAACAGAGCCTCGGGGTCTCCCGAGTGTAGACACTCCGATGCTTAAGTCAGTAAACGAGATTGCTAGAAAGTTCAGGAAGGTAGTTTGTTTGGCTATAGATTGCGTACTTGAATCGTGATATGAGCTACCCTATTTATAGATTACTTGGGCAATTCCCGAATCCAAATAGGTTTCAGGAATTTACACCGCCCTAAGAGTTCCGGTTGGATTCTTCCTACGGTTGGTGGGCCGGTCCAGTCTCGATGATGGATACGGACTCGTCAAGTGCCCCTGCCAAGTGTTAGTGACGTAAAGACAAACGACGCTTGGCACAGAATGAGTGTTACCTGAGACATACCCGAGAGAGGACTGGCTATCCTTGTTCAGCTAATTGTCGAGGCACACGCCCGACGAACTCGATGCCAACAGATGACCCTCGATCTCAGAGGATCAAGAAGAACTGGCGGGTCATGTCTCGACCCGGGAAGATGACCCGCTTCCCAATCCCGCCCAAATTTTTCAATTGAGCGTTATTAGTGGGCACGTTCCCCAAACGGCAGCCTCAACATCATTACTTCCTTGAAACTTGCAATAACTGTCAAATTGTGGCCCATAATTAGGGAAACGTGGGAGGATTAACTTTGCTTTTAAGGAGAAAACTCTTCCGTCCCTTCAACACTAAACCATTTTCCTCCTTTGCAAAAACACAAAATCCTCTCTTTTACAAAAACAATCCAGCCCCCATTCCGCTCTTCTTTACCAGAGCGTCCAAGTCCTTTCCCCGGCCGGAATTTTCAAGGTCTCACCTGATATACTGCTCGGCGATGCCGTTTCCAGGGGAGTTGCGAATTGGAGCTTCTGAATAACACTGGGGAATTATAATTCTAAAGGCGAGTGGTCTCGTTCCCCTTCCATAGTAAGTTTCTAGATCTGAATCTCCAATTTGTTCCCAGTTTTTGTCTTTTCCAATTGTAGCCAGAGTAGATCTTTGCCGGAATTATGGTTTGGGACTCCGAAGGAAAAACTGTTTTAGGAGATTGTGCAACACTATAGGACCCCTCTCGCTCGTTTCACCCCCAATTTAGTTACATTTGTACTGGGGTTTGCGAGACTATGCCAACATGTAAAAGTAAAACCCCGATTGATATTGTGGAGGTATTTTTTCCAAGTAGTTGTGGCCTCGACCTCGTTCCAGGACGTATACATTGTAAAAAGGCGCATTAGAGCCGGCGTGAAAAAGATGGTTGAGACGTATGGCGGTTCCCCGGAATGGAAACCGAACTTTTTGTTTGTAAAGGCGCCCTCAAGTTACTGCTTGCCATGGAATCTCCAAGAGACAGAGGGTCTCGGGGCCATAAAAGATGAATGGACCCAAGAGGATGAAGAGGGCATCGAGAAGTTCCAGGCAGAAGTGGAGAAAATCTTGAAATATTTGAAGGTCGTTAAATGGAATGACGTACAATATTATGTGCCCCCTGTATTCGTGAAGGAAAGAGATATGGTCAACGTCGGGGGAGCAACCAGAATTCCCCTCGACATCTCTGTTGAAGAAGATCAAGGTACTAATCATTTTCTTCTTTTTTTTTGCTTCTTTGTTGTTAGGTCATGTCGTCGAGCAATGCTGGGTCTCGATTATTTGGTGACGAAGATCCTTTTCTAATTGTGAATTCAGATGAGGATGTCACTATTACTGCTGCCCCTCTGAAGAAAAAGAAGAAAAGGATCGTGAAGGTGGGCGATAGGGCAAAATCCAAGAAGGCCAAAACGGACGCGCCCTCGAAAGAAACCACCCAGCCGGGTATCGAGGCTGTGCCCCTTGCTACTGAGTCTGTTCAGAATCCGGTGCCGGAAACAGGGCCAAGCATAGTTCCCCCTGGGGCCGAGAAGGGCAAGGGCCCTCTCGAGGGAGAAGCGATAATCTTGCCCTCTCAGCTGTTCGAGGGGGCCCGTCTGTGGCGGTTCATACTTTCATCAGCCCACCTTCAATCGAATGTCCTGTTCTCGAGGAGTTCGCTGCTCAGCTAAATGAGGCTGACAGTTTGAGGTTGGTAAGTGATTTCCAAAGTTATGTTGTAAATGCATGTATATACATAGATATACTCTTATCATGCAATGTTGGTGCAGATGAGTGTAGCCTCGATGGCTTTCTTGGTGCAATTGCAGAAACTTCGAGAAGATCTGGCCACAGCTTAGGCGGAAAGGGATGAGGCGTTGTTCGAGGTGGTTACCCTCAAGGAGAAAGCACGCCAAGTTCAGGTTAAGGAGGCCGAGATTGCAGAGGTGCAGGCTAAATATGACGAGCTCGAGGAGAAGATGAGGTCGTTTGCCAGCCTGCACATCTCCAAGGAGGAACTTTATCAGTGGTGTACCGCCCTCATGAGCAAAATGATGTGTACAGGAGGGATGGCGGTAGCCCTCGAGGAGATGAACTTGGTTGCCACTAAGTGTGGTGCGCACTGAGTTGGCGTGGCAGGGTTAAAGAGGGTCGACCAGGATAGGCCAATTAAGGCTAAATGGTTCAAGCAACTCTTTATGAAAGACCCAAAGAAACCCATGCACGAAGCCATGGTGAAGGTCTTGACAAGGTTGAGCCTCGAGCAGCTTCCTCTGTGGTGAGCTTTGACTGGTGCCATGTCGAAGATGAGTTCCCCTGCTGAGATTGCCTCGTTTCCAGGCAACATCCCTGCTGTTCTGGCCAAGGGTCCAAGTGAGGAAGATCCTATACCCGAGGTCCCTGACGAATATATAGGTATCGAGCTCGAGGACGCTGATGAGGAAACCGAGGAGGTTTGTTGCTGACACCGGCCACTCCAGAGTTCAGAGGACCGTCGAGGGTGTCTCCCAGGATCCTTCCAAGGACCCCTCCAAGGACCCTTCCAATGACCCCCTTCCAGGCAGTGAAGCTGTACGAATTCTGCCCCTTGTAATAGCTTGCTAGGCCATTCAAACTACTTCTTTTCGTTGTAATGAACTAATTTTCTTTTTTTTTTTTACAAATTTATGCAAACATCTCTTTCCCTTCCGTTCTTTTGTCCTCTGTGTTCTTTCTATTTAGTTTGATGTGGGTGCCTTACATTCCTCTGGTGAAACAGGAAAGTTGGACCGTTCACCGCGTTCACCGCATGGTTTTGTCAGAGCAGCAATCAAGGGAGTTCCCATTATATTCCATGATTAGCGGGATTCTGAGAAGTCGTGCTGATGTGCACAGCCTCGAGATGGTGGCGCATTTGGAGAATGACCTGCTCGATGCCACGAGGATGCACAATGTGAAGGTTAACCAGCATCTGATAAATGAGATTAAAGGACTCCGCGAGGAGATGCAACGTCGAGAGGTTCAAAGCCTGAAAGACCACAGTGATTCTCTGACTTTCGAGGCCGAGATCCATGACGAGCTGGTGACCTTGGAGAAGGAAAATGCTCAGCTTAGGGCAAGACAACAGATTACTGTGTCTCCCTGGTTTCTCGAGAAGCACCAGGTGTTAGCCCGAGTTTAGCACATGATTATGGCCAGGACTCGTTGTTTTATCGCAGCCATGGATATATTGAAAGAGAGGTCTCGTGAGATCGAGCTTCTTACAGTTTATATTGCCCAACTGCAAAATCTTTTGCTGGATAACAATATCGACTTTGAGGCTTTCGAGCGTCCGGAGGAAACAGTTGATCCTCGAACTCGGAGTTCTCGAGAGGAGCTGTTGATGAGGGTGCAAGCTCAGGACACAGAGATCGTGGACCTTAAGGACAAATTGAATCAATGTGTGAATCTCCTTAGCCTGCATGGGTATAAGGAGATTATTCATCCCTCCCCCGACAATCCTGTCAGGGAGGTGCTTGTAATAGTGTAGAATGTATGTACTTTTCTGTGAGTTCGCACAATAGCGTGGGACGAATGTTTATTTTACTCGAGTATTGATTTTCAAAGCGCTTTTTAGGCCGGATGTAGAGTACACGGCTCTGTCATAGGAATTGGGTACGAATTCCTTGACTTCACACTGCGTTTCGCAATGTGCGTGAGGAAAGTTCCTCAAGTTTGTGTCCAGATGTTGAATACACGGCTCTTGAACAAGGATGGCCCCAAAGAGGGAGTCCATCTCGATGACTAGTCATGAATGCATTGCTATTAATGAAAAGAATATGTAATGTCTTTTATTAAATAATTTCCCGAGGATCCGGGTTAGCACTACTTATAAGAGTATAAAACTGACTGGGCAAATAAAGTAAGTAAAACACATAATGGGCAAATAGCGGTCAAATACATAAACATAGAACCTGCGAAGATTCTGAATGTTCTACCATCGAGGAAGAATGGTTCCACTATCATCCATGTCCTGTAGGCGGTAGCAGCCTACTGGGGAAGTCTGGATGACCTTGTAAGGCCCTTCCCAATTTGCAGTAAGTTTTCCAGGGGTTTTTGCTCGACTGGTCTCGTTTTTCCTTAGTACCAGATCACCCACAGCGAGATCCGTGGCTTTCACCTTCTTGTTGTAATGTCTGCGAAGAATCTCTTTATATTTGGCCTCTCGGATTCTGACGGCGTCTCGACGTTCCTCGAGAAGGTCGAGTTTTAGCCAGATATCATCGTCATTGGTGCTCTCGTCGAAGTTTGCGGTTCGAGGACTCGACAAACCGATCTCGACTGGGACGACGGCGTCCATACCGTAGACTAAGCTATACGGTGTCTTGTTGGTCGAGGAGTGGGCAGTTGTCCGGTATGACCACAGGACGTGAGAAAGCTCGTCGGCCCATGCCCCCTTGGCGTCATACAACCTGGTCTTAATTCCATGCAGTATTGTTCTGTTGATGGATTCGGCCTGCCCATTGGCTTGGGGATGGGCTACGCTTGAGAAGCGGTGTTCGATCTGCATTTCATCGCACCATGACGTGAAAGTATTGCTCTCGAACTAGGTCCCATTATCGGAGACGATAACCTTCGAGACCCCAAAGCGGCATACTATGTTCTGCCAGAAAAAATCCAAGACTTTTCTCCTGGTGATCGAGGCCAAGGGTTTGGCTTCTACCCATTTAGTGAAGTAATCTACCGCTACAATGACCCATCTTACTCCTCCTACTTCTTCTGGATGAAAGGGGCCGATGATATCAGTGCCCCATTGGTAGAATAGCCAAGGGCTTTGGATGGTGACCATCTCGTGCTGTGGCTGTCGGGTGATGGGAGAGAAGCGCTGACACTTCACACATTTTTGTACCCATTGGTAGGCGTCTTTGAAAATTGTCGGCCAGAAATATCCTGCTCGCAAGACCTTCTAGGCGAGTGCTCTTGCTCCCATACGAGCTCCACATGATCCTTCGTGTACTTCTTCGAGTATGTAAGCTGCTTGTTTTGTGCCAATACACCTTAGCATGGGTAGCATGTATCCATGCTTGTATAGGATGCCGTCTCGCAATGTGTATTTGACCGCCTTTAACCGGAGGGTTCTGGCTTCTGCTTTTCCACTCGGCAACGTCCCATTTGTAAGGTATTGGATAAAAGGGGTCATCCAAGTGTCACCGTCATCGACGATGGTCGCTACGGGGACGTCCTGGATGCTAGGATTGGGGAGAATTTTGACCCATACTTTGTGGCTAAGGTGTGCAAAGTTCAAGGAGGCTAGCTTGCTGAGGGCACCGGCCCTTTTGTTTTTTGAGCGGACTATGTGGCACACGGTGCATTCCTCGAATTTGTCCTTGATGTCGAGGACCTTCTCGAGGTAGCGCTTGAGTTGCTCGTCGTTTGCCGTGTATGCTCCCAATATTTGTTTCACCACTACTTGAGAATCGCTGAAAACTTGGATTTTGCGGACCCTAAGTTTTAGTACCATGTTCAGCCCTACTATCAGTGCCTCGTATTCTGCTACATTGTTGGTAACCGAGAAACCAAACCTCAGTGCGTATGTATATTCTGCATCGTACTCTTTCATGTTCTTGATGTCGGGATTAGCCAAGGGTTTGGATAACATGATGCCGGCTCCTCCCCCTTCATCGCAACGAGATCCGTCGACATATAGTGACCAGGCTCGAGGGTTGATGTGGACGTGAGTAGTGGGATCATCTTGAGGCTCCGCCGTTTCTTGGACTTCGATAGTTCGAAGCGTTTCTATTAGGAAATCTGCAAAGGCTTGCCCTTTGATGGCTGATCGAGGCTTATATTCAATATGTTGCTCGCCCAATTTGTCTGCCCATTTCATCATCCTGCCGGACGCTTCTGGCTTTAGCAGGACTCGCTGGATTGGTTGTTCCGTTAAAACCATGATGGAGTGTGCTTGGAAGTATGGGCGCAGGCATCGTGCGGCTAAGACTAGGCTGAGGATAAGCCTTTCCATGGGTGTGTAACGGGTTTCCGCCCCTTGCAAGACTTTGCTAACAAAATAGACGGGGACTTCTCTGCCGTCTTTGCGCTGCACGAGGACTGCCGAGACAGCTTTCTCTCGAGCTGCCAGGTAAACGTATAGTGTTTCTCCGGGCTCAAGCTTGGCTAGTGTGGGCAACTGCTTGAGGTGCTCTTTAAGGTCTTGGAAGGCTTTCTGGCATTCTTCATTCCACTCGAATTTTCTGCCTTTGCGGAGGGTATGGAAAAATGGAAGGCTTCTTTCTGTGGCTCGAGATAGAAACCGGTTTAGGGCCGCCAAGGAGCCCGTGACTTTTTGAACTTCCTTGACGGTTTTTGGAGCTTCCATGGCTAAGATAGACTCGATTTTGGCTGGATCAACACTCCATCCTTGGAGACTTGGTATCCTAGGAATTTCCCTGACCCTACACAGAAGGTGCATTTTTTAGGATTCAGCTTCATGTTAATCTTGCGTAATATTGTGAAATTTTCCCGCATGTCTGTGGCCACTTGCTTATCCTTACTGGTCTTTATCACCATGTCGTCTACGTAAATCTCGATATTCCGGCCGATTTGGTCATGAAAGGTTCTGTTTACGAGACGCTGGTATGTGGCTCCAGCATTTTTCAGTCCAAAGGGCATCTTGTCGTAGAAATATACCCCCATCTTGGTGATGTAAGCTGTTTTTTCTGCATCTTCCTGTGCCATAAGGATTTGATGATATCCCTTGTATGCGTCAAGGAAGCTGAGGATTCTGTATCCGACAATACCCTCCACCATTTGGTCAATGACTGGCAGAGGGTAGTAGTCCTTGGGGCAATGTTTGTTGATGTCGGTGTAGTCTTGGCACATACGCCAGGAGTTGTCGGGTTTTCGTACTAAGACCGGATTGGCTAACCAAGTAGGTCATAAAACTTCCCGGAGTATGTTGGCACGGACTAGCTTCATTGTTTCCTCGTTGATGACGTCGTTACGTTCTCGAGCAAATACTCTTTTCTTCTGTTGTACTAGTTTGACATTTGGATCAACATTTAACCTATGTTCCATGACTTCTCGAGGGACCCCTATCATGTCCGCTGGGGACCAGGCAAATATGTCCTTGAACTCTCGTAGCAAGGCGCCGATCTCGGCTAGCAAGAGGTCTTGGAGGGAAACCCCACTTTGGGCAGTCTTGGCAGGATCAGTCTCACTCAGGATTAACTCTTGAGTCTTGCTGCTAAACAAGGGAAGGCCGGATGTCTCGGGGTTTTCTACCTCTGGTGGGTTGACCGTTTGTCGAATCGAATAGCATTCTGACACGGCAGACTTGGTTAAGGTGTGCGGTCTTCTTTCCGATTCTAACTGCAGTGAGCAAGCACTCTTGAGAACTCTGCTGGCATCCTTTCACTACTCCTACTCCATATTCCGTTGGGAATTTCATTACCAAGTAATAGAGAGACCATATAGCGCGTGTCTGGTACATCCAAGGTGGTCCTAGAATCACATTGAACGGCGAGGGTGTATCCATTAGGGCGAAATCCATGGTTAAGGTGACCGTCCTGGATTGCGTCACTGTGGGGACAAATGTCTGGGACCACATCGCTATCTGTGAATACAATGGCCTCCGTTCCTTTGAACCTTTTGTGGCTAGGCTCTTGTCGAGGGTTTTTGGTGACGGTTCGCAATGAGTTCTTCATAGTTGTCGTGGATAAGACTTCGAGGGGAGCTCCGTAAATAGCTCCTACCTGGTGAGTGATTAGCTTTGTTAGATCCGCCGGGGGGAGTTCTTGCAATGGCTGTGGTGTTGCTTCAGTGATGGGATAGTGTTGTTGTTGGGCATTGGCTCTTGGTTGCCAATTATTTCCTCGTCCATCCAGCCGTGGTGGGCCTCTGAAGTTTCTTTCAGGGTGATCTCGTGACTGGGGTCTTTTATTCTTCTGCCGGGAGGCTGTTCCTTGCACATATTGCTGAAACTTCCCAGATTTGACCCCGTTCTCGATTTCATGCTTGAGCTCTCGGCAATCCTCCGTATCGTGGCCGTGATCTTTGTGATACTCACAGTATTGTTCGATTGATCTGTTTGGATTGGGGGCCAAGGGTTTCGGCGCTGGCAATTCGTCCCTATGGATCTGGAGGATCTCTCGTCAGAGCTGGGTCAAGGGTGTTAATTGCCTATCCATCTTGGCCAGTGTCGATTTGCTTTCCTGGGGGATTCTTGGCTTATCCTTTTGTCCTATCGAGGCGAAGGATTCTTGGGACCTCTTGAGTGTGTGTTCTCGCTGTATATGGTTCTCGACAATAGCCCACATCTCTTGAGCATTCCTAGGGGGTTTCGTCGAGAGTTTACTCGCAACATTGAGGATTTCCCGAAGGGGTTAAGGCCTTGGATGAATCCATTGCAGACATCTCGATCATCGATGTTGTCGACTTGCAAGGTATCTTGTATGAACCGTCTGTGAAAGTCGGTTAGACTCTCATGCTGTCCTTGTCTGACTAAGGAAAGGTCGATGGACATCCGCGATATCCGTTTGCTCTGGAAGAATCGAGTAGCTAATTTGACGGACAAATCTTTAAAGCTAGTGACGCTTCCTGCCGGCAATTGCACAAACCATCGCTGTGCTGACCCGGATAAGTATGAGGGTACGCCTTTACCATGAAGTTCATGGTTGCGTTTCGGATTCTCATGACTTGGACATACCTTGCAGCCATTGGGAGACATCGGTATCCCCTGAATATGGCTTGAATTCTTTAGGAAAGTCGAAGTCTCGGGGCTTAGGTATATCTCGAATGCTGGGGAAGAAAGGGCTCCGGTCTAGCCCTATCCCGATGATCTTTCTCATTTCCTCTCGGATCAAGATATTCTGGTCTCTTGTTCCTTGCTGATCTCCCTGGAAGTACGGGGGATTTTCCCTATGCCAATTATGTTTCTGCTGTCTTTGAGGTGAGTATCGAGGACGGTGATGGTATTCTTGGTCATAGTTTCCCTCGATGTTGTTGTGGTCTCGATGTGGTTCGTAGTCGTGTCTGTACTCACCTCTTCGAGGGCTTCTCCGATCCCAATTGAATTCTAAGCGATTATGTGCCTTGGTTCGCCTTAGGGGCTTTCCCTGTTCTCCTTCAAGGATCTCGACGCTCGGAGGGTCGGGATTCTCTTCGGCGCCCCTTCGTTGGTATATTGCATCGAATTCCTCAAGAGCGGTGTCGAAGGCTGGGTATCTTTCCCTGAAAGCGTTCCAGAATACAGTATCTCTGGTAGCATGCGAGCGTTCTTCGTGGGGACTTTCGTGCCCTTGGGTTTCTGGGTAATTCTCCTGCTCTTGGACTTTCCGCTTGCCCTATTTCTTCTTGAGAAGGGTTAGGGTTCTGCGAGCTTCTTTCTCGTCGATCAAATCCTCCAACTCTTGTTCCGTGGGGTCGGGTTGTCCGAGGAGACAACGCCGCCTAGTTTCTTCGAGAACATACCTCCGTATCCTCTGTTGTTGATCGCTATCATTGCCTAGCTTCTTGAGTTCAGCCTCGATTTTGGCTAGTTTTTGGTCTTCCAAACGCTTGGTAGCAGTGGGGGTATTTCGAGGAGGAGGTATATCCTCTTTTTCAAGTAGAAGATTGGTGTTGTTTTGTTTCTTTGGATCGGGCTGAGAAGCGCCAAGAACCAAACGCTCCTTTGTCGGTCCTTTCCTAGGTTCTCCGCCGTGGCTTTTTCCTGTCTTTCTTTTTTCTCGCCGGCGTTGGAATTCGGCCAGGAGAGTATCGTCTCCTAAACTGTGCTGGTGGCCGGAGGATGTCGTGCTGCCGGCGTCTTCTTCAACTCTGACCATCGTATCGCTTGTTCAACTATGAAAAGATGTTAAGGAAACCTGAGACGGTTTCTGTGACACAAACCCTAATTTTCGGGTCCCACTGGGCGTGCCACTTGACGATGCTTGGATATGCGCCGCCTGTTTAATGGTGGAACTTCGGTTAGAATTTCATGTAAAACAGAGCCTCGGGGTCTCCCGAGGGTAGACACTCTCATGCTTAACTCAGTAAACGGGATTGCTAGAAAGTTTAGGAAGGTAGTTTGTTTGGCTATAGATTGCGTACCTGAATCGTGATATGAGCTACCCTATTTATAGGTATGAGATTACCTGGGGAATTCCCGAATCCAAATAGGTTTCAGGAATTTACACCCCTCTAAGAGTTCCGGTTGGACTCTTCCTACAGTTGGTGGGCCGATCCAGTCTCGATGATGGATACGGACTCGTCAGTGTGACAACAGTAGTGCAGTTTTCCTTGCTGCCAATCCCGTGTTTCATGCTCGTACCAGACATGTTGAGGTTGATTTTCACTTTGTTATAGATCATGTTCGGCGAAAGTTTGTTTCGGTCAACTCTGTCTCTACTGCTGATCAACTTGCTGATATTCTGACAAAACCCTTGTCCAAGGAGTTATTCTGTCGATTCCGGGACAAACTTCGGCTTCTCTCTTCTTCGCCGTCAGTTTGAGGGGGCGTATTGTAATACTTAATATATTTACTATAGTGTCCTTGTTTAGGGTTTGTTTTTTCTATATATAGTCTGTATATTGTACATAACTACACATGAATGAAATACAATTTTCCTATTCTAACTTGCCATGATATATTTAAGTAACTTCTTACGCTACTAAAATTGGAAATTACCAAAATATATGTGAGTAGTTTCCGGGTAATATACTACTCCCCAGAAAAGAGGATATTTCCAAAGTATATAAGTACATAACAAAGTATTAGGAAACACTTTGAAAGTATATAAATATATATTAGGGAAAAAAGATTTAACCATTAAATAAAGAGGGAGAATTTAACAACAAAAGTACTCCCTCTCACCAAAAAATTGTTCACATTAAGTTTGAAATTTATACTAAAAGTCATACAAATCTTAAAATTTAATGTGGATTAGGTACTAAACAGAGGTGTTATTTTTTCTGTGTTTGAAATTAGTTAGTAATGAGTTATATGCATAATAAATAATGACAATTTTGTATTTTTTACAATCTATTTAATGTTACATTGGTATTGATAAAATAGTTAGAAAGACATATTTTTTAATGGATGAAATATAATTGTCAATGTAAAGCGTGTCTAACAAATTATATTGCCTCCAATTTTGAGTTTAAAATTTAATCGAAATTGAAGAGGTGTAGAGGAGATGCTTGTTAAATCCCTTTCAACTTGAAAACAAGTGAACAATATATGTTCCACATTGAAAATTGTAACCCCTAATGATCAAGTAATTTTTTTTTTTTTTAATGGAGGGAGTACTTTATTTGTTCAGGAAACTAAAAAAAGAATTAATATGGGCAGAGAGGCATATACCAAAAAAAAAAAGAATTAATACTATTGGTGGAAATTTTTTTAATAGAATTGGTTCAGGATATTCAATTAATTTTATTATCTTATTTAAGAGTTTCTTAAACTATGTACAAACTGTACAATGACACTTATTTTGAAATGGAGGAAATACTTTATTTGCTCAGGAAACTAAAATGGGAAACAAAAAAATAGTTATTCCCTTCACCAAAGTGCTCGATCTTCTTCTGGCATGAGGAGATTATTTGCCGATATAAAGTGGCCTTAATGAATTTCGATCAAAGCAATTTGCTGGGAAACATCATCTAACTTGTGTCGACTTCCAAACTATATCGCGGAACGAGAGATACTGAATCTGAATCAATGTCAAGTGGAACTGTGTAAAGATCTGAAGATTCAGTCTCAGTATCCATTAACCCAGTTAATTCATTTTGACCATGCATGAGATTATTAGCCCAAGGATGTTGAAGTGTGAACTTCTTGAGCCCTTCAAGTTCCATGGCGACTTCCTTCATAGTTGGTCTTTCTGCGCCATTTAAACGAATACATCTTTTCACAAGTTCAGCAATTTGTTGGAGTTGTTGTATTGACCCCTCACGAACTACTCGAGGATCCAGAATTTGGAACAATCGGTTCTCCATTATAGATTTGGTGAAGTATGTTGCTAGATTCCTTTCATCTTGGCTTCTCTCCATGCAAAGTGGTTTTTGGCCTGTCATAAGTTCGACAAGTACAACGCCAAAACTGTAAACATCGCTTTTCTCAGTTAATTGGCTGGTCTGGAAGTATTCGGGATCTAGGTATCCTAGAGTTCCCTGTACTAACGTTGTCACCTGAGTTTGATCCAAGGGGACTAATCTTGAAGCCCCGAAATCTGATACTTTCGCAGTGTAATACTCGTCGAGCAAAATGTTGGCTGACTTGATATCCCTATGAATAACTGGTTTAGTAGCTGCAGAATGCAGATAAGAAATGGCACTGGCAACTTCGCCCGCGATTCTTAACCGATTCTCCCATGACATTCCACCATTTTCGATGTGGTGAAAAAGGGATCCGTTGGATACATATTCGTAAACTAGTACTGGCACTTCTATCTCCAAACAGCAACCCAAGAGCTTGACAACATTTCGATGATGAACTTGTGTTAGAATTACGACCTCATTGATGAATTGTTCGATTTGGCTTTCATCCATGATTCTGGATTTCTTGATAGCCACGACGCGTTTATCTGATAAAATGCCTCGGTAAACTGTGCCATAACCTCCTCTGCCAAGAATCCTGTCATCCGCATAGTTGTTGGTTGCTTTTTCCAGTTGTTCAGCTGTGAAAATATTTGTTGTTTCTGCCCCACTGCGATTTGATGATATTTGTTGCCTCAGCAAGAATCCACCGTTTTGTTGGAAGAATTTTTTCCTGAGTTTAATAAGCTTCCTTCTCTTGATTCCGAAATATAGCCAAGTTACTCCGATTAATATGGATAAAAACCCAAAACACAAACCTGCAAATTATTGATGAGACCTCTTGTGAACGCAAAAACACATAGAGAAAACCGGATAAACGCAACTAAATTGAAATATAAATAGAGCAAAAAAAATTCAAATTTCTTTGTGTACCTAGAGATATAGACAATCCATAAAGAGATTCTCATTACAGAGTCAACCTAATTTCCAGAGAAAATCAAGCGGTTCTCATAGTTGCAAACTAATAAGTCGTTTCAAGGCAACCATGTATACCACGTGACCACACTCGCCAAGGATGGTGGATCCCATGATACATTCAGATATTATTATTATTATTATTATGATTATTATTTTGTTCTTGTGTGAATAATAAAAGGACATGATCATCATTATAACTAATACAAAATTTTTGATATTTTCAATGTCTAATATCTTTTTATCCCTTGGAAATTAGGAAATGTGTCACATATCATTGGTAGTATTAGACTCGTATTCAGTTATGGAGATGGAAGATTTAGATTTTGATCTAATTAAAATAATTACAGCATGGACTTACAAATATTCAAGAAAATATGGAGGAAAAATGTTAAACAAAATAATGTAGGAAAAATATAGATGCACGTATTTGTTACTTGTTGAAATGCAACTAGACTCCTTATTTTATACAGTATTACAATTTATTAACTTTTAATATCTATAGTTATTAATTGAAAAAAGAAAATAGAACCCCTTGCCATCCACCTGATACCCTCTCGTTTTTAAAGTCAAAGCAACGTTTCCAGTCTAATTTCACTCCGAGGAGTCTAGTGGAAAAGCAGGACTTACCAAGAGAAAGCTTAACAATGGGAAACTCTGCATTGGATATGCAACCAAGACCATCTTTCCTGCCATCTCCGACGTACCCTTCTGGACATGAACAATTGTAACCACCGGGAGTGTTATTACATATCTTCTCACATACATGAGTGTTAGGATCCGCGCATTCATTTATATCTGATCACGAAAAACATACAGTAAATACCCAAAAGAAAAATGAAGAAACAGTGTTCACAAAATGTAGCGCTAAGATTCAGAAATGGAAAGGAAACTAAAGAAATAAATTGACCTTGGCAACCAGGACTCAGATAAGGATACCCCTCATACCCTTGTTTGCAACTACATCTATATCCACCAAATCCAGTCTCCGCATCAATACAGTAACTATTGGCCTGACAGGCATAATCATCGGCTTTCTGTGCTTCCAAGCAACTCAAATTTCCGATAGCCCAGTCCAGTACCAACGGAAGAGAAGCCACGGTTTGCACAAAATTGGGGTCTGATAACTTACTGGATACACTCTGGAACGAAAAACTGTCGCGGAAACTGAAAAAAGCATAGCTACAGGGAAATTTGTTGCCTGAACTAGACAAGTTAAGAGAATAATGTTTCAGGCTTCTAGGTGTACTCATTTGGCAACAAGAACCTAGTCCGGAACAATTATCATCCTCCGATTTATCTGTAACATTACATTGAGTTATGCATCGACTTGATATCCCAGAAGTACTTGATAAGTCGGCTTCAACATGGCATCCAATCACGGTCCATGTGTTCAGCGTGGAAAAGCTGTATGGGGTTGCGGTAAGATTCTTTGCAGTGCCTGACAATGAGTGATTGCATTCATGTGTCATAAAATTGGCGTTGGAAACTGTAACTAGGCGGTCGGAAATTTCGTAGATCTGAAAGTCATCAGAGAAGGGTTTGGATGGGCTAAAAGAAGTGTTGCAAATGACTTCGAACTCGGTCCCCAGAGCACAATCCAGGCCAATGCCGAAGGGATATGGAATGTTGACGTTCCCGCATTGGCGGGGACATCCCGGTTTGGTCATGTTGGCACCTTTTGTGATGTTGAATGAAGTTGCATCGCCGCTGCTGCCTCCGGCGGTGGATGTCATTACGGTGGCTACAATTGCCAAGCACATGAAGCAAACCCAAAAGCAGGCATCCCGAAGAATCACTTTCTTGTATGTTGTCATGGCTGATGGGAGCTAGTTTTTGTCTATTCAATTATATATGCAATTAATATGTTGAAGTTTAAACTATGAAGATAACTTGTAAATGGATTTTCCTTTTCTCGTTTAGGAGTGTATGAAGTTCATTGGATCAACTTATTATTGGGTGCTTGACTTTTGGGTGAGCCAAACCCAAAAGTGTGGAACAAAAAATGTGTAGGGTTTATTTTGTGGACAAATCTAATGTTCTCGCGTTTTGAAAACGCGAAACAATCAAATTAGATTAACATTTCGCGTTTCACAAACGCGAATAATGTTAATTCCATGCACTCAGCTTCAAACGGGTCGAAAGCAAAAAAAAAAGAAAATCGGTTTTTCGCGTTTTAGAAACGCGAAAAACGTAAGACGCGTTTGCAAAGCGCGAAACTTTGTTTTCGCCTTTGCAAAGCGCGAACTTTCTTTCGCGTTTTCAAAACGCGAAAAACTATTTTCGCGTTTAAAAAATGCGAAAATCTGTAAGTTTAAAAGTGTAAATTTTGCAAATAAGAATTTAGCGTTTTGAAAACGCGAAACAAAATTTCTAGCGTTTTCAAAGCGCGAAAAATAGATTTAGCGTTTTTAAAACGCGAAAATATCCAGAAAATCTCCTCATCCACTCACCCGTCTCCACGTGTATTTTTTATGATAAGTCTGGAATGTATTCGCGTTTGTTAAACGCGAAATTTAAGATTCATATATAAAACAAGCTTTAACAGCATTTCTCCGCAAATTTCTTTCATTGTTCAGCTCCGAATTTTCTTTCCAAATTTCTTTCATTCTGTTGAACTCCAATTTTAAGTTTTACTCCGGAGGACTTGCTGAATTCGTGAAAGCTCTCATTTTCTTCAAATTGAGAAGTTGCTCCGAGGTTAAAGAAGATTGATTTGAGTCCTGAAGCCTATTTAAAACTCTAAGTTTTAACATTGAGGTAAGTTTATTTCGTTATTAAAAACATGTATTTTTTTATGTTTTATTATGAGCATAGGATGATTTACGCATTATTATTAGTTAATATATAATTGTGATTTAGTCAATTAACGGTGGTTTTTATTGAGGTGATAAAGTAAATTGAAAGAAATATTAGTTAATAGAATATTAAATTAGATGAGCATTGTAAATTATTGTACATCGATTTCGTAAAATAAAATAAAATTATAATAATGATATTGAATTTTGAATATTTACAGCATAAGAATAAATTATGTAATTCGGGCATAAGGTTTAGATTTAATATTAATTTTGAGCATACAAATGAATTTGTAAATTCAGGCGTATAGTTGTTATTTTAAAATTATTAAATCAAACGGGTAAATACTATGGCTGCAAACCGATTTCGTAGGAATTGATTTTACAGCCGCAAATGTCTTTCATGGAGACAGTTAAATTCGAAATTATCTTGGAATACTACTTATACAACTGAACTCGATGGGACTATCACGATGCAATGGGATGCGCCGGACGGTTATCTTATCATTGATCGTATGTTAGATTTCTCGGAACTTGTTGATAAGGTATTAAGTGTGATCGGAGTTGATTGAGAAGGGCTTTATATTGATTTTTCTTTGGTATGGACGGAGAGGTCGGGAAAAGGTCTCGTGTGCACATTAATGATGATAATACTGTTCGGTTCATTTATCTTTGTCTGATAAATGGCGAATTGTACCCTGAAAAGTTGAGAGAACAGCCATGTTTATGCAAGTACATCGGCCGGGATATTGGTGCCAGCACTAGTGGTGGTAGAACAGATTGAAGACAATGAAGATGGAGATGAAGATGGAGATGAAGATGAAGATAAAGATGAAGATAAAGATGAAGATGCGGATGAAGATGAAGATGTCGGGGTGTCGAAAGCAGTGATGATGAGTACGTCCCATCGGATGAGGACTCAGATGACGACACTGATTTTGAGTCATCTTCTTCAGTCCCATATGTTTTCGACGACATAAGTGGATGGGACAAGACTTTAGAGGAAGTAGAAAACGATGGAATTAAAATGTGGGATGGCAATCCGTTGACGCTAGGCCTTGATATACATTTCGCCAACAAGCCTGAGGCACAAGCGGCAGTGGGAGAATGGAACTTGGTACATGGTCGGACTTTCCGGGTGAAAACGAGCTCTAAACGATCATGGTATGTCGAATGCGAGACGTGTGGACCCAAATATCCGAAAGAGCGCCTTCACGGCTATGATTGTCTGTGGAAGGCGCGAGTTTCGCTACAGAAGGCCACCGATACTTGGAAAATGGTGGTATGGTCCGATTCCCACAACTGTCTTGGGGCAAACAAGAGAAACGAGTCCCGAAATGTCACGTCTTCTATGATTGCTAGACTGGTTGCCCAAAATGTGCGAAAACATCCAGATTTTGCAGTTGCCCAAATTCAAATAGAAGTGATGAAGAGGTACCAAGTCGAATGTAGCTACAAGAAGGCATGGCACGGTAGAAGAAAAGCACTTGAGGCTCTGTATGGTACATGGGAAAGTAATTTTCAACAATTGCCCAGCTTCCTCGATGCATTGTTCATGTCAAACCCGGACACTTGTGTGCAATTCAAGTTTAAGGAAAATTTAGGAAGCTCACAAAGGTTTGTATGTAGGTATGTTTTCTGGGCATTTGGGCCATCTATACGCTTATTTCATGCTTGTTGGCAGTAATAACCATCGATGCCACTCACTGCGAGGATCCTACAAAGGAAAACTAATTGTGGCATGCGTAAAGTGCGCAAATGGCACGATTGTTCCCATCGCATTTGCTCTTGTGGACGAAGAGACTATACACACTGGAAATGGTTTTGAAGTATTTGAAAAGTTTGTTCTACAGGATAGGAAGACCTGTATTATCTCTGATCGAAATCAGGGTATCCTTACTGCCATGGACATCATGTTGCAAAAATTCCCAGAGATGGGCGTCCACCGTTATTGTCTAGAGCATGTTAAAGCAAACTTGGTTGGGCATTTTCGAAAGGAGAAACTGTGAGGCAACTGTCAAATGATTGGTTCAGCGACGCAAAAGACAAGGTTCTTGGCAGAGTGGCAAAAATTAGAAGAAAAAAATGAGCCTGCTGCTCGTTGGCTTCAGAAGCTGGGTGTTGAGAAATGGACCTGTTTACACGATGGAGGGCATCGTTGGGGAGAAATGACCACTAACATCTCAGAGAGTTTCAATAATGTGCTGAAAGGTGCTAGATTCTTCCCGATCACAGCATTGATCCTAGCATCCTTTCAGAAAAGCAACAATCTGTTTCAGGCAAACATTGATATGATCCAAAAATGTCAGACTGTTCTACCTCCTACTCCAATGAAACTGTATGAAGAGGCCCGGAAGAAATCGTTGAGGCAAAAGGTCAACCGGTTTAGCAAGAGAAACCAGAAGTACGAAGTGGTTACAATAGCACCTGATAATCAACCATGGAAGGCTGACGAGAAGCAAGTTGTGCTGTATGCAAATCGAGAGTGCACTTGCGGAAGGTGGCAGACTTTCAGATTTCCTTGTTCCCATGCACTTCGAGTTGCCCGTGAGCTAGGTGACGATCCCTTCCCACTTTTTGATCCATGTTACACTACGCATCAATGGTACCAACAGTTTTCTGGAGAATTCAACCCAATCATGGAACCATGGCCAAAGGCAACGTGGCAGATCAGGCCAGATGACACTAAACTTGTCCACCATGCTGGCCGAGGTCGGAAGCGTGTGAATCGGAAAAAAGGTGTGATGGATTATACAAGCAAATCTGGCCAGCGAAGACTCCAAACTTGCAGTTTATGTAAGCTACAAGGCCATAATGCCAGGGCTTGCCCATATGCGAGAGTTTGCGCACGATGTGGAAGTTTAGATCATGATGCTGTCGAATGCCCTTTTTCTCATCCACCTGCTGACAGGACCGGTATTGATAAACTGTATGATCCATATGGAATTCATGGTGTGCCTAATATCAATTCTGATGATGATGATGATGAAGCGTAGTGATTATTCTGTTAGTGTTCGTATTTTTGTATTGTTTTGAACATTCATGTAGTAAACCTCAGAGGATGATTCAGTTTGCGTTTGTATTTGTTTTAGTATGTTGGTTTGGATGTTTCTGTAATTTATATTAGTAATGTTTTTTGTAAAACCGAAACGTCGCAGTTCATTTTAGTAATATTATTAATTATTACTATAGGATATATACATGTCGAATAAAGCACTAGTTATTTGATAAACACTAAAGGTAAGAAAATTAGTTATTTGTCATCACCGAAATTAATAATATATCCGGCTTAAAGAATAAACGACTAAAATTTTAAATTGGGGGAGTATTATTCTCGCGTTTGTGAAACGCGAAAAAAGGGGGAGTATTTTTCTCGCGTTTCTGAAACGCGAAAATAGGGAGGGCATAATTTTCGCGTTTCTGAAACGCGATTTTGTTTAAAGATTGGTTGTTTTCGCGTTTTAGAAACGCGAAAATGGGTGCTTAAATTAAATTTTCGCGTTTCGGGTTGATGTTTCTCAAACAGAACCATATATCCGGCGTAATCCATTGAAACCGGCGGTTTTTCCGGGAGAGTTGCCGGAATTGTTTCGGCATCAATTTTTTGCATTTTGTAGGCTATATATCGAGGTAAGTTGTGTTTTTTGCTCTGATTTAATCGTTTTTAATTCATGTTTTAATTTTCGATTCCTATAAATTTTGTGTTCGTTTTATTTGTAATTTTATTTCCCGATTTAATAAACCGTTAATAGATCTAGTATCATAGGTGTTGTAATTGTGGAATTTTTTAAAAAATTCGGGTTTGGGTTGGGTGAAAAAAATTCCGGGGGAATGAATGGGAGGGGGGGCGGCGGCGGAATGAAGGGGAGGGTGGGGGCGCGGCGGAATGAAGGGGAGGGTTGGGGGGGCGGCGGAATGAAGGGGAGGGTGGGGGGGCGCGGCGGAATGAAGGGGAGGGTGGGGGGGGGCGGCGGCGGCGGAATGAAGGGGGGGGCGGCGGGGGAATGCAGGGGTGTAGAGAGGGGGGTAGGTTTAGGGTTTATGGTTGGGCTTAGGGTTTGTGGGGTGTTGGGCTTAGGGGTTTAGGGTTTGGGGGATTGGGTTGGGTTTAGAATGTGGGTTTAGGGTTTGGGGGATTGGGTTGGGTTTAGAATGTGAGTTTTTTGGGTTGGGGATTGGGTTGGGTTTAAAATATGAATTTTGGGTTGGGTTTAGAATGTGGGTTTTGGGTTGGGGATTGGGTTGGGTTTAGAATATGGGTTTTGGATAATAAAATGTAGGGTTGGAATTTTGAATGTATAGGATAATTAGATTAGAATAATAATATTAATCTGTATTTACTAAAATGTAGGGTTAAAATATTTAATAAAATAATAATTAGATTAGAATAATAATATTAATCCGTATTTACTAAAATGTAGGTTTGGAATTTTGAATGTATAGGATAATTAGATTAGAATAATAATATTAATCTGTATTTACTAAAATGTAGGGTTAAAATATTTAATAAAATAATAATTAGATTAGAATAATAATGTTAATCCGTATTTACTAAAATGTAGGTTTGGAATTTTGAATGTATAGGATAATTAGATTAGAATTAGAATATTAATCTGTATTTACTAAAATGTAGGGTTAAAATATTTAATAAAATAATAATTAGATTAGAATAATAATATTAATCCGTATTTACTAAAATGTAGGTTTGGAATTTTGAATGTATAGGATAATTAGATTAGAATAATAATATTAATCTGTATTTACTAAAATGTAGGGTTAAAATATTTAATAAAATAATAATTAGATTAGAATAATAATATTAATCCGTATTTACTAAAATGTAGGTTTGGAATTTTGAATGTATAGGATAATTAGATTAGAATTAGAATATTAATCTGTATTTACTAAAATGTAGGGTTAAAATATTTACTAAAATAATAATTAGATTAGAATAATAATATTAATCCGTATTTACTAAAAATGTAGGTTTGAAATTTTGAATGTATAGGATAATTAGATTAGAATAATAATATTAATCTGTATTTACTAAAATGTAGGGTTAAAATATTTAATAAAATAATAATTAGATTAGAATAATAATATTAATCCGTATTTACTAAAATGTAGGTTTGGAATTTTGAATGTATAGGATAATTAGATTAGAATAAAAAAGAATAATAATATTAATCCGTACTTACTAAAACTATTTGTAAATTGTACTAGCCATGGACATTGGATCATCTTCTTCCTCCCAATCTACCTCAAAGAAGCTACGGCAGGGACCCAGAGACAGTAGTTTGTTGTTTCTCCAAAACGCCCATAGGTCACACAATATATTCCATGGTGCACAGTATGATATAGGGATTTCGGAGCCCAGGCGCGTAGATAGCGCCGCGTGGAAATTAATAAAAGATGCACCGAGGTTGACAAAGGAATATATTGAGAAATTTGGTTTTGGACCGTTCTCTAGAGTTGGGTCCATCAGATGTGACCATGCCACGCTACTGACTCTTGTGGAGCGATGGCGCCCGAGACCCATACATTTCATTTACCTTTTGGGAGGCTACTATCACACTCCGGGACGTCGAGGTTCTTTTGGGCCTTCGGGTTGATGGACGTCCGATTCTGAGGACATCACACCACGCCCGATGGTGGTTGGGCAGCCTATTTGGAGAGGATGTTTGGATTTAGGTTCCAGACAGAGGAGTCTAGATTGACGAGTGTTTCCATCACTGAAATAAAAACTCACATAGAGAATAATCCTTTGACGGACTGTCCCCGACGATGCACACCTACAATGAGCCCGTTGTTTTGTTGGATGGCTCGTTGGCGGATTCTTGTTCTCAAACACTACGAGAAACAGTTTTCCTCTCGATCTTGTGCATTTTCTTCATACTCCCGAGATTTGCTCGAGTACGGTTGGGGTAGTGCGGCACTATGTTACTTGTACCGCAGACATGTCCAGTCATCTCGGCCGCTTCGCAAGGCTATTACCTTTGTGTGATTCTTCTTCGGTATTTTATCTTTTCATTTCTCTCTAGTTTCATTTTATATTCTCCCATTATTATTGGTGATTTTAGCTAATGATTTCTTCATTCGAATTAGCTCGGGCACGGGAGCGGATTTTAACGGTTCAGCCAAGATCTGGTGGGGATCTCGATCTATCCGATTGTCCATTGGGCACGAGGTAATCTTATACATCAAACCTTCATAAATTTTGACATTTTGATTTGTACTGTCATGTCTCAATTTAATGTTACTTTCTCCGTGCGCAGTGATCCCGCGAGAAAAAGTTCAAGGTATCACGCGATTCAATTTGGCCGCGTACCGGGATCGGCTTGCGTTCTCGCAGAGTCGATGTTAGTATTCTATTCAATTAGTATAACTTATGTTTTATTCGTTTTTTTAACGGTGCGAACTTTTAATTACACGTCTCTTACTTAATTACCATTGCGGTTGTCTCGGATGCCGTACACGACTCTTTTGGGTCGTATTGCCAGGGTTTGTCTTGTGGGACAGGGCATATGGCGATCTCAGACATGGCTCATCTGCGGTGATGTCGTTGCGCCACACAACCCCAGTAGGGTATTTCGCCAATTTGGTTATCACCAGCGGATACCCGGTGACGCATTACTTCTCACTGCGGCGGAAATTACTAGCCTGCTCAAGAGGAAGCCGTTTGGAGGATCCGATAGGAGATGGTTACAACAACTAGGGATATATCTCCAGGTTTGGAATGATCGCCACGGCCAAGTTGTGGGGACTGATGATCTTTATGTTGGCGAGCCTTCCGCAGATTCGGAGTATCTCTTGTGGTACCATCAGGTTACTGTGAAGTATGTTACGGATCCGACGGACTCTAAAAATGCGAGGGGTTTTCACTGTTCTGCAGAGACCTTGCGCCTCATGGTGAGTATTTCGCCTACAGTCCATTTGGTTCTTTTTATTAACACTGTTGTCGATTTATGATTCTTTCTAATAAAAATTTCAGGCCACATTGATGGAGGACGTTCGTAGTCTGAGTATTATAGGCCAGCGTACTTTCGACGCGGACTCCTTTGGTTATGATCGCTTAGGCGAGATTGCCCAGGTTGCTGAGCGGGCGTTGTCCGTCAATGCAACAAATGTTGTACGTCACGATCTCGATAGGCATGTTGAGGTTCATGACATTTTGAGTCAAGAACTTGCATCTGTAGACCCGACCCAGCAACATCCAACACCCAGACCTCCGAGGCGTTCGCGCAGGTCTCAGCGTGGGCATGGGGGGCAAGAGACAATCACAACATCTCAGCCACATCAGTCCTCCCAGCATGAGCAGTCTCATATTCCCTTCACTGGCGGTTCATCCCATCAGTCTCCACATCAGTCTCCACTCCATTCTCGACAGCATTCAGCCCATCAGTCTCCACATCATTCATCCCATCAGTCTCCACATCATTCTTCGCCGACCCATCAGCGTTTTATCGTCCGATTATGTCTCCCAGTACAGCAGTCAATTTTTCCTTCACTCGGTTTTCCTCCCTCGACTTCGGCGTCGGTTTGGAGATTCTTTTATTGACTTTTCCGGGTTTCAGCAGAGTTCGCTAGATGGCGGTCGATACATTACACGAGTAACTTTCTTTCGAGTATGTTCGAGGGTGTTGCGGGTCGACATCAGTGATAACCCGGTGAGGGTGAGCGTGAGAGTCGGGGTGAGGATGAGGCTGAGGATGAGGTGAGGATGAGGATGAGGATGAGGCTGAGGATGCAGACCAGGATGATCAGTTTGAGGGTCAGGGTTATCAGCGCCATGAGGAGCAGGGATCGAGTCAGACTCTAGGGACTCCACCGTTGGCTGTGAGTAAAGGCCAGAGAGTGACGAAGGAGCCCGATAGATTGACTTATAGCCTTTTTCGGGCTAAAAAGCCCAAGAAGAAGTAGGGTACTAGACTTCTTATGTAGTATTATTAGACTTGTATTTTTTTTTCCCTTTTGTTCATTTCTGTTTTTTTTCCTTTTGTTATGACTTGTTTTATTTTTTTTTACCTTTTGTTATGACTTGTAGTATTTTGTTATGACTTGTATTAATATTCTTAATAGTTTGATTTCACTCGCATCGTAAATACAATAATTAATATTTATAAAACACATCTTCGCCGATCAAATCGAAACACATATTTAAACTTTCTTATATTTTTTTCATAATTAATAGTTGCTTCATCTTAAGTGTTGGTAAATTAAAATAAATATTTAATAAAATTTATTCTTATTTTAAGCTTTTTCTTATATTAAAACCATCATAATTAATAAAATTAATTTGTAAATTAAATTACATCTCATTAAATCCATAAAATTACGTAATTATCATTATTGAAAATTTTTCATATAAAATTATTTTTTAAAATAATGATTACATTTTTAATAAAAATTTTTAATATAATCATTATTAATTTTTTTTATATAATGTTCTAAAAAATTAATACATTATAATAACTATATCATACTTTTAATAATTTATATTTAGTATAGCTCTATTTTATTTAATGAGTATCAATTATAATATTATATTCTTATTCAAAATTTAATTTTTGTATTATTAAAATTATCAATATAATTTTCCTCTTTATAGCTCTATTCAAAATTTAATGATTAACAGTTATAATTTTAAAATTTTCTGTTACCATTATTCAAATTTAATAATTTTTGAAGTCAATTTCCCTATAACGTTTTAAACTAGTCAAATTAATCATATTTTTATGCCTATTTTCTTTTTTTATTAAATAAAATGTTTTTTTAATTGATTTCGCGTTTTCAAAACACGAAATCTTATTGATTCAAGTTAATTAATTAGGATTATGTTAAATTAATTTTTTCTCCTCCTTTTTCGCGTTTCTGAAACGCAAAAAGTATATATTCGCGTTTTTAAAACGCGATTTTGTGTTTTTAGCGTTTTCAAAACGCGAATTTTGATTTTTTCGCGTTTCTAAAGCGCGAGAAAACTATTTTTGGCTACAATTTAAACCCTAAACATATTTTGTTCTTCATTTTTTTTTTCAGATACTAATCAGTAAATTTTCCCTTATTTTATGTCAACTGGCATGTCTTAATGACGTGGTCCATACAAATGACATTATTGACAGGATAACTTGACATTAATGTGCAAAGGAACCACCTGATTGATTAATGCAATTAATGATATATTGAGAGCAATTTTTTATATTAAGAGTAGATTTTTAACAATTACCTCTATTACCCTTGTATATAATTTTAAGGGATATATCTCATATATTTCTACTTATTTATCTCCATATTTCTTGGATTTTCTTCTTCAATCCCCGATGGATGACCGAGTGAGGGGCTTCATTAATCTTCCACACTTTGGTATATACGAAACAAACGTGTTGATTTATGTATTTAATGGAACTAATTTAAGAAACAAAAGTTGCATTGCAGCATTGGGTTGAACTAATTACTTAATAATATTCGATTTAATTTGCTCTAAGATGGTTAAAAATTCATTTCGACTAGTTAGTGGTAAGGAAGTCTTCTCTTTTCTTTTTCTTTTTTTTTCTTTTTTGGTGAAATGTAACGAAATTTTATAGCTCGACTTCACATCACAACATTTACATCCAGCTTGTTCCATTTATAGTTACTTGTTTTTCAACCTATAAATCCCAGCTTCCTTACATACGAGTTCACTACAAGTTAACTTCTTTTCTTATTGTTGCAATTTACATGAGTTCTTTGTGAAGTATCACACAATTCCCTCCTATTGATGCTTCCCTTCCACCAAAACGTCTCCCATTCCTTTCTCTCCATTTGAAATATATTAAGGCATTGATACTAGCAAAGAGGATTTTGTCCTTGAAGCTAGAATGCTTCCATATTCTCAATAGCCTACCTGCATTCAGCTCCTTTATATCTGTGTGTAACCCTAGCCAGCCACTGATTTTTTTCAACATTTCCTGAGCATAGTCACATTGAAGAAACAAGTGATTTACTGTCTCCTTGTCCTTTTTGAAGAGTACACAGGTTTCATTACTTACCTGAACATTCATCATCATTAATCTTTATGGCTGTCAGTGACCTTCACCAAGCAAGCCAACTAATCACATTATACTTTGGCACCTCTAGGGAACATCATATAATATTGGCAGCTTTCCATTTGGCTATTCCTCCTCTCAACCAGTTGTAGCCAATCTATGTAGTGTAAGGTTTTCCTCCATTATAAATGCACTGATTGTTCACCATACCTGCTTTCAGTTCTTCCTTCATTTTATTCACCTTCTTCCAATGCCAACTGTTATCACTGAGTGCTTTATAGCTCCACCAATTCCTTTTCTTTATGTAGTATACATGCAACCATTTCGCCCATAGACTTTCTTTCTGCCTTGCAATGTCCCATACTTGCTTTCCTATGAGAGCTTTATTCCAAACTCCAAGCTTCTTTATGTTCAACCCTCCTGTCTTTTTCCTGCAAATTGCATCCCATGCCACTAAGGACCATGCTTTCCCATTCTCCTTTCTTCTCCACAAAATATTTCTACAACAGTCCACTATTTTCTTAATGATAGCTTGTGGGATCAGAAAGCTATTGGACCCTAATGAGTTTAGTGAAAAGAGTACACTATTAACTAGGGTAATTCTTTGAGCATAGGATAAGTGTCTAGTAGATCAACACTTTATTCTTGTTGTGAACTTCTCAACCATGATTTGGCTATCATCCTTTGTCCATGATGCAGGAGATATTGGCATCCCTAGATACTTCATTGGAAAACTTCCTCTATCAAATCCCATGATTGCCTGTATTTTCTCTTGATTTCCTTGATCTTGACGTCCAAAATAAATGTGGATTTCTGAGCCTTGATTTTGAGACCTCTGGTATCACCAAAATGCTCCAAGCTTTAATTATCCTTATTATATTCATCTCAACTCCACTAAATATGAGAAAATCATCTGTAAAACTTAGTGATACGATTCCTAGTTTCACACAATAAGGATGCACTTTAAACTCCTTCTCTGCTTCCATTTTGATCTGCCTTGTTAAGTATTCCATTACCATTACGAATAACCGTGGAAACATAGGATCACCTTGTCTAAGACCCTTTCTCCTTGGAAAGAATCCCACACTACTGCCATTTGGATTCAAAGGAATAGCTGCAAGTTGATACAAATATTACAATCCATCTTATAAACTTCAGTGGATATTCAAATCCTTCCAGCATTTCCTGAATGAAGTCCCAATGTATTGAGTCTATGTCTTCCTTAAATCCACTTTCATAACACAATTAGGAGTGACACTCTTCCTACTATACATTCTAATCAACTCCTGAGTCAGAATTATGTTGTGAAGAATGAGTCTCTGCTGTATGAAAGCTCTGTGGATTAAGTCTATCAATTCAAGCAACACTATACTTCACCTCATGTAGATCATTTTGGATATGCATTTATATATCGTATTGCAATAGGAAACAGATCTACATTCTGTGGCATCCTCTGGACTTTTAATTTTAGGGATTAAGGAAATCAAAGTAGTGTTAAGCTCTTTCAACAACTTACAAGTTCTGAAAAACTCTAGTACTGCTTCACTCTCTTCATTCCCAATTATGCTCCAAGAACTTTTTTATAATCTACTCTTATATCCATCAGGTCCCACACTTTTATTATGATTAATACTAAAAATAGCTTCTTTAACATCATCCTTAGTAAAGTCCTCAATCAAGAGAATCTGCTGATCTACTGGCAGTTTAATCCCTGAATTGAAGACTTTACTATCAGATGGTGTTCTTTACATACTCTTCCTTATAAATTTTCAAGGTAGCTCACAAAATGTTGTTCTACATGTTGCCAGTCCTCTACAATTTGCAATTGCTATCAATATAAGTTCTGATCTTGTCTCTGTTGGCTTTCAGTTTGATGCAGGAGTGAAAATTCTTGGTGTTCATGTCAACCTCTTTTAACCACTTCTCTTTTAGTTTCTGTGTCCAGAAACTCATGACGGCTTTGTTGGCTAGTACATACTCCTTCCTAACTTGTTTCTCCTCGTGTTGAAGTTCTTGATTCTTTGAATCAGCATCAAGTTTATTATGTATTTGTTCCAGCTTCTCTTTCCATTCTTTTTCCTTTTCTTCTAAATTGCTAAATCTTATCCTATTCAGTTCCTTTCGCATAGGTTTCAGCAGTTTCTATTTTTTTTTTGTAACGTAGAACTGCGTAGTTTTTCTAAATTCTCCCCTCCCTCCTCTTTGTATTATATCCCTAGATTCAGGAGCCTCTATCCACATATTAAAAAAACTAAATGATCTATTTTCTTCATTTTCCTCATCATCTTCTCATTTAATGATCAGAGCATTATGATCTGATATTCGAGCTAGCATCACTATGGTATAAGCTGCTAAGAATTGTTGTAACTACTCATCATTCCCTAATCTTATGTCCAGTTTGGAAACACTTCTATTGTCACCAATTTACCTGTTATTCCATGTATACCTTCCTCCATAAGTCACCATTTCCCATGCTTCAGTATCCTCAGTCCATTTCTTAAATTGATTTGTATCAGTACCAAACTCATTATTGCCTCCTAATATTTAATCATGCTTTACTACACAGTTGAAGTCTCCCATTCAACCATGCTCCAGTAATCCTCTTTACTAGTTCTGTAAGTTCCTCCCATAATGCCTATCTTCTAGTAGCCAAATAAGCTGCATAGACTACTGTAATATAGAATTTGTCCTCTTTACTGGTCTTCCACCTTACAGTGTATAAACTGTTTTGCAACCTGTAGGCAAGTTACATTATATTGGCCTTATAACCAGATAACCAGTATTCTCCCTTTTGTCACCTTCATGGTTGCTTATATGATCAAACTGATTTCATTTTATTGTCATCAACTCCTTTACAGTCTGAGCTTTTAGTCTAGTTTCTAATAAGCCTACAAACCCAATTTTATTTATTGAGAGATATGATCCCACCTCCCTATGCTTCAAAGGACTACTTAGTCCTCTTACATTCCATGATAGGATGCTATTCATGATATATAGACCCTATATTTTTGCTGAGTTGTCCCACTTTTTTGATATTTTCCTTATTGTATCCTCTTTACTGTTTATCCTCTTCCTTCTACTTCTATACTTTCTACAATGATTTGTGGGAGTCTACAATGATTTGTTCAATATCCATAACCATGACAGTTGTTGCATCTTATAGGCTACCATTCATTTACAAGTTTTTGCCCTTGTAGTTGTCCTTCTTCATCCTCGTACCAAACGGAAAGCCTCCTTGATTTTCACCTCCACCAATACTCTGGCATATGTTGTTCTTAGCTTTTAAGATGTCATATCATCTATCTCAATTGGGCCAACCATACTCAACATTCTTCTTAGGGTTGTAGCATTTCTGTACCTTTGTTTCAGTTGAGGCAGTTGCATCCAAACTGGAACGTTCTAAATATTCTCCATATTATTGTCCTGTGCCACTGAACGATCCTTCACAATCAAGGGTTTGCTATCGAAGTGATAGATCATTTGCTTTAAAATCACCGCCTTAGCAGCCATTGATCAAAATTTCACTATAAATGTATCATTCTCATGCAACAGTACCTAATCCACTCCCAGTTTACCCCAATTCTTTTGCACATATCCATTCATCGTTGAATATGGAGGATTAGCCCCCAACACACAATAAATCATGGAATTACTCCAATAATCTATCTCATATTACACTTCAACCTTTGTAATCATACAGATCAATCGATTCTAGATTTTTGTGGAAAAATGAAAATCAATTTCTTATCCGATACCAGTGACTTAGGATTAAAGTGACTCCATACATCATGCACAGTAGCCCTATTTTTTGCAGAGTCCGATTGAGCTATGTTTTCTTACTCTGAGCTTTCTCCTACCTCAAGTACCTTATTTCTACTCAAATCATTTCTCAAAACATCAAATTCAGCTCAGATCTTAGCTCAAGATTTTTCGTACTTACTTAGTTCCTCTCAGCTCATATCGCAGCAAAGCTTCCCATAGGGTGGTGCCGCTCATCCTCCGACTGCTCCGGTACTTCTCGTAGCTCAGATTCATCTCTCCTCTTCGATCCCCTTTCCATAGCAAAATGTAGATTGCGTTTGTGAGATCACTTGCAGTCGCACACACTAGACTTATTTTCAGCCGCAGTAGAGAATTTCTTTTAGAAAAATTAGGAAGTCTTCTTTATTTTGTAGAAATTGTTGTAGGATGAGTATCGAGAGCTAGCTAGCGTCGTTTTCAATTTGGGGCACATTTAAAAAAAATTGCTGAATTTGTCATACTATGATGTGTTGCTTGTAGATCAAAATTTGATACACATTTAATTTGTTAAGAATGTAAATTTTGGAATAAATTGTCTATAGTATGGTGCATAGAATTTCGGAATAAGAATCTGCAGTGCAACCATTGATATTTAATGATTTTGCAGATAGATATGGTTGTATATTACCATGTGGCTTTTTGTGGTTTAATTTAATTATTCTTAACAATTGTTTTTCCTAAGTTAAGGCACCATCTGCGTAATAGATCAAGTGGGAAAGGAGGTGAGCCTATGAGGGAAATTATGTAGACAAAGGAGATAATTATGAAAAAAAAATGAGTAAATAAGTAAATCCTTAAATTTCTACATGAGGGCAATGTACGAGTTTACTAAAATCTCTCAATTTATCAACTCCTATTTGATTAATAGAGAATGATGTATCTGAATCTTAACTATCCTCTAACTCTTAAATGAATAAACTCCAAAGGTAAGGTATAAGTATAGACTTTGTAATTGTACACCTTAAAATTGTACACGTTAAAATTAGGATTTACAGTTTCCTATAAATTTTTCCTGCATAAATTTTTATCCTTCTTATAATTGTACACATTATAGTTACGGAAGTCTTCATTCCCTAGCTAGATTTAGGGAAATTTTCATTCCATGTTCTAAAGAAATCTGGCTGAAACTTGCCCATATATGTGGCACTATTCCCTCTCATTTCTAAAGAGCAATATTCAGTGACCGTTCGATATGTGATTCTTGGAGTAAAGTTGATCAGAACTAATAATCTCCATATAATATTGATTTTCCAGTATTTTCTATGACCAATTTTACCGAACCATGTAAGTATTTCTTTTGCCCTCAAAAAATCATTTACCTTTTAGTTTCTGATTACTAGTAAAAATAATACACGTTATGTAGGAAACTTAATCAATCATTTTTTAGGAGGTGCAATTCATAAATTCAAGTTGCAAGTGACTGCCCTAACGTCAACCAATTCGAATAAACACAACCATGTAAAAATCGTCTCAATAGTCTTTTAAAAATTTTCTTTTTTTAATCAACTTGCATTTATGAGTATGTCAATAAAACCGTTTTGGAACGTCCCAGTCTTAGCATTCTATTACTTAGGTTCTAGTAGTTTGTTTGTTTGATTGTTTATATATGTTGAAACCATATGAAATAACTAAAAACTACCGTAGTTAATTATTAAAGACAAACCAGACCAGACATTTTCAATAATCTTATAGAAATTCATGAGATTATACCTCAAAACCAATTAGTAATGAGAGAAGTAGCCAATGAATCTCATATATTAATACAAAGTGTCACACGCCATCTATGTGGGATAAATATAATAAGGGATTTCATCACTGCCCTTCAAGTCTAACGGGCCGGCTTCGGCTAATCACCAAATAAATTGGTGGATAAGGAAAATAACTCAAGAATAATGCCACGAGTCACGGAATAACATCACGGACTAGAATCCACCATAGATCGAATCCGATCTGGTACCATACAATATCATACATAATTAATAAAATATTTTTTTTTTTGGAAATTCAAAATTTATGTTCCTTTGAAAAAGACGACTTTTTATATAATTTGATTAAAAATGACTTATACAATTGTAAACAATTTCAGATTTTAGTCTTTTTTTAAAAAAATACATAAATTTTGAATTTTTAAAAAATAATATTTTATTTATCTTGTTGTTTTGAGCTATATTCATTAAATTTATGTGATTTAATATCTGCATCATTACTTTATTGGATACAATGAATTCTCCATAATTACAATTTGATATATTAATAATCTCTTAAAAATAGTAATTTTTTTGGTCCGTATTTGGGACAAGTAATAAAGAAAATCGAGAGGAATGTTTTTTTTTTTTAAGGAATTTACTATGTTAATATAGTTCCCTACGGAATTGAGAGTTGCCCCAGTAGCGGTTTAGGAGGGAGGGAACTTCCTGGGAGACCCAAGATCGATTAGGGAGAAGGGGGGCCAAAAAATGAATTAGTTCATGTAATTCTATAAGTTATAAAATATCTAAAATAAAAACTTAAATTTGAATATAATCTCAAATGTTAACTTAATTATTTTTTTGATGCCAGAGTTTGCCATAAAAGTACTAGTTTTACTTTACCTCAAGCCCACCAAATTTAAAATTATATATAATTTACACAAAAAGATACATTTTTTATTAATTAAATTTTCATTTTAACTCTTAATTATTTCTACTTATATAATTATTTTAATATTTATATTAGTATCTCATTCAATATAAACTTTTTTATCAAATTAAAAAAAAAAGAAAATTCCACAATTACCCTTGTTGACTAGATCTTAAATGTAATCTTAGTGTATGAATAGTGCCAAAGAATAAAGAAAAGTTATATTATGAAATGTAAGGAAATATTTCATCCATATGTTAATACAGAGGACCAAAATGTGATCACGTTTTCATATTTTAATCCTAGAAAAATAGGGCACTATTTATCTACATTTCGCAACTTTTAATTTTAATCGTGATTATGAATAAACATTAAGAACTTGCACTAATATATAGTCGGATTTGAAAGTGAAATGTAATATCGACATCAATTTGCCTACCAATGATCTCCTAGTTGGCCAGTTGTAACTTAATGAAGAAAAATGATTGCTTGTAGCAATCAAAAATTATTGACACAAGTGGATTGTGGTGTCTGAAGCAATTTGCCTTGGAAGTAAATTCAGTTAACTACTTTTACACTCGTCAACTTTGAATAGTGTTCTTAAATGACAAAAAGTGATAGAAAAAACATAAGGGAACAAGAAATATACAAAGATGTATGTGATTTGGTCAATTATGATAAACAAAGGAAGATTCAGAACTTTAACAATAAGTGAGAAACTTTATTTGATTATAGGACCAATAAAATGAAAGAATAAATCACAAGTCAATATGGAAGCTTCATGAAGGCTGAATGGGAACAAGTATATGGTTATAATTGGAGCCAAGCACTAAAACTGAGACAATTTTACAAGGACTAAGAAGTTGTAGTGAGAAAAAAGTGACTTGAATCACGGTTCAAACAGATAGCTTAACAATGGTAAACTTTCTTAATAAAGGAAAAGAGTATCCATAAAGATTTCAAGAAGCTCTTAATGAGATAAAATACCTTTTGCAATGCACAATGTCAAAAATAATTCATGTATTCAGGCAAGGGCAGAGCCAGACCCCATAGATATGATGGAAAAATAAATTTCCAAACTCGTAATTTAATTAACATACTTTCCCCGTAATAGATTCAATTTAGATGGGACAAACAACAATATTTTTACAGGAAATTTTAAAACTTCAAGGGTAACTAGAAAAAAAAATTCCAGCTGAGGCAATTGATTGTATGAGCCTCCACCCCCGTATTCAGGGAGATAAATAATTTGGCTGATGGCTTAGCAAGTTTCTAAAGGAGTAACAATGCAATATAACTCCTCAAAAGAGTTGTAGACAAAACTACAAGGTATTTTATTCTTGGATCAACAATCTTTTTCATGTCTTGGATTTAAATAATTAGAAAAATATTTAATATAATTTTTTGGTGTATTAGGAATCTTTTGTAATAGATAACTGGTAAATTTTTTTAAATTTCCTTTTTTTTAAATAGAATTGTCAAAGATTTTTAGCAAATAATTTGTAAGACAATTCTTAAAGTAACAAAATCATCAATGATTTATATAAAATCTTTTGTAAGATAGTTTTTAACTTTAAAAAAAAAATAAAGTGAAAGAATAAAGAGGGGCTGAATACGTTCAGGCTAGCATGATATAAATAAGCCTTCAAATAAGTTAAAAAAAAAAAAATAAAGTGAAAGAATAAAGAGGGGCTAAATACTTTCAGGCTAGCATGATATAAATAAGCTTTCAAATAGAGTAAATATCCGGTATAACTTTTGGAACACGTTGGCTTGCGCAACCTGATACAATTAAGGAAAAGTAATACTTTTATGAGAGAGAGAAACATATACATGGAACAAAACAAGACCTCTCTTTTATTTTAGGGCATACGGTTGCACCAAAGTGACTGAAATCGAACCCAAATCCACGATTCATGGTACGTAATACCCATTTCGGTAGGGAATTTTTTTTGGTTACAAAATAGGAGGCTAAGAGCCTAGGGTCATACAAGTACAGAACGAGAACAAGCTATGCCCATAAGATCATATCTTAACCAAGGTTTTACAGGAGGAGGAGGATCCACTAAGGGCGAATAGCCCCACTCAGGACCAGCAATACTAGCAAGACAATCGGCTGAGAAGTTTGCCTCTCTAAAATTGTGTTCCTCCTGGACAGTCCACTCCCGGTTTATGAGTTCCCTGATGGCCAAAATTAAGGCAGCATGTGGATGGGCTTTCTAGGCAATTGTTGCATCTTTGATAACATGGGTGACTGCTGTACTATCAACTTCCGCAATGATTAGCGTTGCCCCCGTCTCCCAAGCCAGTCTAAGACCGTAATAGAGGCCCCAAAGTTCAGAAATGGTGATCGTCGTGCTGCCAATATTCGCTGTAAAGCTCCCCTTCCAGCATCCATAGTGGTCGCGAAGGAGCCCACCAGCTATTGCATTAACGGAGGCAGCATCGTAAGCTCCGTCCATATTGATCTTAAGCCAACCTGCCGGGGAGGGTTCCAACATATGTATTTCATTTGGCGTCCAACTCCGTCCACCCCCAATTTGTTCATGGTCTTTATAGCCTCCAACACCTCCATCACCTTCCTGCTCACATCCCCCACCTTCCTCCTGCTTGAATAGGTCATATCAGAAAAGACTAATTCATTTCTCCACCCCTATACTTTCAAGCACATGATCCCAAAGGTGATTGGCCAATTGTCTCCTTCCTTATTGCCACCAGGGACGAGGTTGGACAATAACCACTGGCTAATGTCAACTGAGAAAAACCCCCTTCTTCTGTGGATGGGGAGAAAGTGGTTCCATATCCAGCTTGACATCGGACAATCCCAGAGAGAATGAATTACCGTTTCCACCGAGTTGCCACATTGTGCGCAATCTGTCGAATCAGTGAAGCGCGCTTTACTCTTTCTTCATTTGTCATCAACCTCTCATTTGCCGCCAGCCACAGACAAGTCTTAACCCTTTCAGGACCCGGCCATCTGCAAATAGTCCTCCACAGCGGCGAATCCAGTCTATCGGGGTTGTCCACGAGCTAGCTATACGCTGATTTTGTGGAGAACTCCCACTCTCCTAACGGTGACCATAATCTCCTATCTTCTCCAGGCTCTTCTGTCGGGGGGGGAGGGGGGGTGGGAGAGTTGCTGCAATCTTCATCACCACTATGGCCGGGAGAAGATGTTGGAAAATACTCCAGTTCCAGCAACCCTCATTCGTCACAAAATTTGCCACCGTCCACTCCTGCTGCTGTTGAGGTATCGACCCCATTGCTAACTCTGATAGGGGTCCAAGGCCCATTAGCCATGGGTCTAACCAGAATCTAACCGTCTGACCATTATTAATAATCCACCTGAATCCCTCTTGTAATGAGCCCCAAAGTCTCTTAATCAAATTGAAGATTGTCGACCTGGAGGAGACTTTTAGAGCTGACAGGCCCATAAAATGTGGTAGCCCATATTTTCCTTTGAAGGCTTAAACCCATAGAGCTTCTGGTTTATTCACCAAAGCCCATCCAAGTTTTATGACTAGGGCTTTGTTCATTTCCTTTGCCTTCTTCACCCCAAGCCCACCAAGTTCCTTTGCCTGACATACTTCTTCCCAGGCCACGACACTTATTCTTTGATTCTCCTGTTGCCTCCCCATAAAAACCTTCTACAGAGCTGTTCAATTTCACCACAAGTTTTAGTAGGGAGTATCATGGATTGCATATTATAGTATGGGAGCGTGCACAAGACTGATTTGACAAAAGTAGCTCTCCCTGCCAGTGTTAAGGATGATGGCTTCCATTCGGCCAGAGTTGTGCGAACTCTCTGTACAGTATGGCTGTATGTCTCCCCAGAAACCCTATCATGTATTAACGGAACTCCCTAATATTTCCCTAGATTCCTTACAAGGTGGTACCCACCATCCTCTCTGCTAATCCTCTTGTTTGTTGGTTTCCCATATTAGGCGAAAAGAAAATGGAGGTTTTAGGCTTACTGATCCTAAATCCCGAAGAAGTGCAAAACTCGAAAAGGACTCCTTTCAGCATGTCTGCCTGTTTCACTGAGGCTTCCAGGAAAACAAGAATGTCATCAGCAAACAATAAATAAGGTAAGGAAATACCTCTTCTACCTATCTTCAAAGGCCTCCACTCATTTCCAGCCACTTTGTGATTAATTGCATGCCCCAACCTTTCCACACATAGTACGAATGAATACGGCGAAATCGGGTCTCCTTGGCGGATCCCTCGGTTAGGCCGAAACTCACTGATGTTGTACCATTCCATTGAACTTGCATGGTAGGAGTGGCGACACACTTCATAACCCCCTCCACTATGAACCGTGGGAATCCGGCTTAATGGAGAGTATCCTCTATAAAGTCCCATCTCAACATGTGATAGGCCTTCTCAAGGTCTATCTTGACCGCCATCCACCCTTTTCTCCCCGTTTTCAATCTCATTGTATTTATTGCCTCTTGTGCCAAGACGATGTTGTCCGTGATTTGTCTCCCCGGATCCAAGCTCGCCTGTGCCGCGTCAATGATATTGGGGAGAATTATCTTTATTCTATTTGCAAGGAGTTTAGTAACAACCTTATAGGCCACATTACAGAGGCTTATAGGTCGAAAACTTCTAATAGATTCCTGATTCGTAACTTTCAGGATTAGGACAATCAAAGTCTGGTTTATGGCTTCCACCTACCTCTGGCCTTGTAGCACCTCTCTGACCATCCTACACAAAGACTCCTTCACAATTCTCCATTTACTTTGGTAGAACAGGGCATGTAGCCCATCAACCCTAGGGGCTTTAAGTGGATGCATCCCCTTTAGTGCCTCAAACACTTCATCGTTAGTGACCTCCCTGCTTAACAGGTCTATCAAAGGAGGATCAATGGGAGGGAAACAATATCTCACCTGATAAACCTTAGGAGGGGACAGGTTGGACACATACAGATTCTTCAAGAATGTCACTGCCAAGGCTCTTAGTTCGTCCTGGTTATCAATCACCCTACCATCATCTCCCTTAAGTACTGAGATTCTATTACATTGTCTACCAGCCTTCACAAAGGAGTGGTAGAATTTAGTATTTCTATCGCCGTTTAGAGACCACTCCCAGGTCAACTTTTGTATTAGTAACAACTCCTCTTGCAAAAGTATCTCATCAAGTTCTTTGTGGAGCTCCTCCTCTAATTTTTGGAGCTTCTCAGTCCAGTACCAATTACTTACTTTATGAAAACCAGCGAGACCAGCCAGTATTTTCTTCTTTTTCGCAAAAAAAATTACCAAAGATCATGGTATTCCATCTGCTTGCTTCCCTGCAAAACTTCTCTATCATCTGTGGGAACTCCATCCGGCTATCCCACTGTTCAGAGACAAAATCATGGAATCAATCATGTAACAACCATGACACAACAAAACCGAATGGTTTTCCTGTCCTCCTCCCCTGTTGATCACCCGCAAATTTCACCAGAAGTGGGTGGTGGTCCGATTGGACCCTAGGAAGGTGGACAACAAAACCATCCTGAAACCGGCCAAACCACTCTTGATTAGCTAGGAATCTGTCCAGCTTCTTGTATAGCTTCTTCTTTCTCCATGTGAACTTTGAGCCCACAGTTCTCAATTCATCCATCCCACACTTCACTGCCCACTCAGTGATTAATTTACAAACACCCACATGTCTCCTAACGCTCCCTTTTCTTTCAGACTCATGCATAATGTAGTTTAGATCTCCCTCAACCAGCTAGGGTTCATCAATCCCAACCGAAAGTTTATTTAACTTGACCCATAGCAATCGCTGAATAGTCAGAGTGGGACTCGCATAAACAAATGTCACAAGCGATTCAAACGACCCTTTTCTTATTCGGGTATGAACGAATTGCTTATGAAATTGTAGCACTTGTACATCCACCCAATCATCCCACAACAGCCCTATTCCGCCTGAGAAACCATTCGCCTCCACCCGAAAAGACCTCCCAAACCTACTATATCTAATAAAAGCATCCGCTTTAACCCCACTAATTCTGGATCCCAACACAGCAACCACATCAGGATGGTTCTGCTAAACAACACACATAAAAGCTCTAATAAATTCATCAGGGGCAGCCCCTTGAACATTCCATGAAATGATATTTACAGTCGTATTCATTAGAATATTCTTTATTAGGGATAGGGATCACCCTATTGCTGATTGTGACCCGCCGGTGAACTGCCGACGTCCACCTTCATAGCTCCCCGCTCATCCGACGGTGGCTGTTCTCCGTGTCCCATATCAAACTCATCAGGAAATGGCAGCAAATCTAGCCCGATTAACAGATCCAGAGGCACATCATTCATCTCCACTTCATTTTTGGTAAGGGAACTTTGAGTAGGTTGGTTAACGATTCCGGATTGGGGGGGGAATCAAAGGAGAAGCCGGTGGTATCTGGGGTTCGAGGATGGGATCCTGACTCACCTCTAAGTCAGGGAGATTGGATATCTGTAAAGGCATAGGGTCAAGAGTGATAGTGATGGCTTGGTGTTTTTGTGGGTCAAGAGAGGAGGGTACAGGAGAGATCTTAACTACCGGCTGGGCTAATGAAGATAACTGGGCTGTGGGTTGGTTCATTTCTGACTTAAGAGGGTTGTGGTCTTCATTAGTGGGCTTACTGGACAGCACATGGGTCTTATTGAAGCTTTTTTGGTTCTTTATCTTTATTGGTGGTCTCTTGGGCACAACTGTGGTCGGTTTGGGCTACTCTGGCTATATGGATTGGAATGTTGGGCTTTCCCCCCATATGTTGGTTCATATGTCCCTTTTCAAGTGATCTGCTTCTCCTAGGCCTAAGGGATACGTCTGCACGTGCCTTCCCTCTATTCTCATTATCTTCCTTCTACTCCATATCTTTTTTTCTGTCCACATGTGGGGTTTCATCCAATGTCTTTTCCGGACCATAATCCAGGAGTGTTGAGAATCGAGAACCCGAGCTTAGCACCGGATTGGAGACTTCTGTTGGTTCCTTCAAAGTGGAGGCTTGTGATTTTCCCTTCTTATTCACTTGGTCCCACTCCCCTGGCTTGTTTGCACATGATTATTGTCCTTGCCCATTGACCCTTCACCAACATTGACATTCCGTTTGTTTCCCCCGTAGTGGGCCCCCGAAGATTCCTTCACCAGTAGTTGGGTAGCACATTTTCCGGTGAGGTGGCCGTAGCACCCAAAGGTCAAACAGAGGTGTGGCATATTCTCATACTCGACGGTTTGAATTCGACCATTAAGATCGAATCTGGTGCAAAAGGATTTCTCCAAGTCCACTTCAACTGTCATCCGTGCAAACCTACCCCTTGTCATTACGGTTGTTTGATGGTCAATCGATACAACTCTCCCAAACAATTCACCCAGTTGACGGAGGAAACCTTTGTTGTAATACTAGACGGGAAGCCCCGGGAGTCGGATCCAAACTATCATAGATTCAACCTTGTCAGTTCTAGGATTGAATGAGTGAGACCATTGTTGCACATTGAGGTAGGAGTTGAAAACCATACACGGACCATTTCTTAAAACTCTTGAAGCATCCTCACTGTTCCAAAATTTCACCATATAGTAGTCTCTCTCCACATCCATCACTGAGAATCTACTCGTGTTATGCCGTAACGTGTGGAGACGGGGACAGAGTTGATCATACGTGGGTGAGTAGCCCATCGGTTTAACCACCAGAACTCCCTTCCATGGGACTGCAAGCTGCCTTTCTACCTTCTCCGAGACAACCGCTTTTGGTATCGGCCCAGACATATCGAACAACAGATCCTCCTCATCCATCTCTATGTGATGGTCTTCCTCAAACATAGGTTTCTCCGTCCAGCGTTTCCCTTGTTGTATCTTGTCCCAGAAACTCATGGGGGGCTTGGGGGAGGGGGGGGGAGGGGCTGGGATCATTCATCTTTAGGGTTGCTGGGTGGTCTGTTGGTTGGGATTTAGGGGAGGTTAGGGGGTTGATGGTGCTTGGGGTCTTATATGGTGCAGCAGTAGGTTCAGGTGTTTGGTGTTTAGGGGGAGTTGGTGTGGAGATGTTCCTTGTACCTTGCTTTCTTAGTGGTGCGGTCATCCAGGAGGGATGGTAGTTTCTCCTTAGTGCATTCCATGTGAAGGCCAGGCATGGGGGAGAGGAGAGTCCCCTTATCAGATGGAACAGTCGATTCAGATGACATGCGAGAGAGAAAAGTTCAAGAGAGAGAAGCTAGAGAGAGAGACATTTTTTCTGAAACGGTGAATTCTTTTTTGGTAGACAATTTTAACTTTTAGCTAGTTTGGAATTTTGTGAAACAATCTCGGTAAATTATGTACTCTTTTCAAAAAAAAAAAAATCACTCCCTATATCCCGAAATTATTATCCAATTTAGATTTTTATTTTTAGTACATACTAGACTAAAAATGAAAATACAAACTAGACAATAATTTTAGGATAGAGGGACACATTAACTACTACTAATATGTACAAAACCCTAAACTTTTCAATTAAATTCTTAATATTTTGAATTAAATTGATTTAAGAAATTTCATGTGAAATCACCAATAATATAAATGTCAGATTAAGACTAACTTATTGAATTATGACCTTATAAAAAAAACTACATATTATATAGAAGTGTAGACGTGATATTATAACAATAAAAATACTGATAAGATATACAAAATTAAATTTTAGGTAATGAACTATAGTTCCTTAAATTAAATTTATTACAAAGGTTAAAGAAGAATATAAATCATTTTTATTTTATGTTATTTTATTTTGGAATTTGGTGTGCACCAAATAGAACCGTTGGGAATGCCCTTAGTGGCCTAAGAGGCAAGTTGCAGCCAAATGTTTTTCAGAAGTATTAAATATGATGGGTACGTATCTTGGCCTAGTGTTCTAAATAAGTCCAAATCAATCATTCGTCATTACGTAATTATCTTGCAAATTGGGTGCAAAATAAATTCAAGTACAAATGAGATGGACAAGTCACAAGCCGTTCATGTCATTCATTTACTCCAAAACACAAGTCGCGCATTATTACTTTCCAAGGAATATAAAAATTAAAATGTACCGATCCAATGAACTTCGGAGCATCATAAGATGCACATAGACTTAAATTACGGATTCCTTTATTGCTTTAGGCTATGGCCGGCCTATCAAGTATTAACCATGAAAACCCATAGGACAGTAATCCTCCAGGCTGCCAAGTTATGCATCTACTTCATATGGTTGGCAACTGTAACCGCCGAAACAAATACCGCCGGAGGCAGCAGCAGCATCAATGACGCCGCCGCCTCATTCAACATCACAAAAGGTACCAACATAACCAAACCGGGATGTCCTAGCAAATGCGGCAACGTCACGGTTCCATATCCCTTCGGCGTTGGCCTGGATTGTGCTATGGGTACTGAGTTCGAAGTCATTTGCAACACTTCTTTTAGCCCACCAAAGCCCTTCTCAGATGACTTTCAGATCTACGAGATTTCCGATACCCAACTAATCATTTCCAACGCTGAATTTATCGCTAGTCAATGTAATGAGTCGGATCAAACACGAGCCACAAAGTTTCTAAACTCAACCCCGTACAGCTTTTCAATGAGGAACACATTCACTGTCCTTGGGTGTGGTTCTGTAGGTGGCTTTTATGGTACAGACTACGTTGGCATCGTAGCTGACGGCACACCTCAATGTGTTGTTCAGGATGACACTAGTTGTTCTTGCCTTGGAAGTTGCTGCCAAATGCTTTTCCCTAGAACCCTCAAGTATTATGATTCCTTCACGTACATGAGCAAGTCATGTAGCTATACTTTTATTAGTGCTCCGGACACTTTTTCGTTCCCGAGTTTATCCAAAAATTTATCTGATTTTCATTCTGTGATAAGAACCTTGTCTGCTCTTCCAATGGTGCTGGACTGGGCAATCGGGAATTTAAGTTGCTCCAGAGCCCGGAAAGCCGATGATTACGCCTGTCAGGCCAATAGTTACTGCATTGATTCGGACACGGGATTTGGTGGATACAGATGCAGTTGCGAGGATGGTTACGAGGGTAATCCCTATCTCACTCAGGGCTGCCAAGGTTAATTTCTCCTCCTGTATCACTCAAGTCATCATTAATATAAAGCATAAATAATTCATTTCTAATAATTACGGAAACTAGTTACTTTTTTTTTATATATTACGTATCCAATGTCCGAAGTCATTGCTCCAACTAACCCAGATTCGAGCCGGATAGGTCTCTTTCGGGAGGCAAAACTCTCCAAATAAATATTTTAATCACTACTGCATGCCTATGCCCGGGTTCGAACCCAAATCATAGTTAAACTGACTCAATACCTTTACCACTTGGATCAAGTGTTTGTTGGTATTTATTTTTTTTCGCATGTTGAAAATGGGCCCGCATTTAAATATAACGTTAACACTTAGATACAAGATGCCTTATATATAAACAAGACTGGAGAAAATACTAATTAACCTTTCATCATTTTTCCTTTGGATGTCTATTTTTGTTGCAGACATCGATGAATGTGCAGATCCTAAAACTAATCATTGTACAAACATATGCCCGGTAGTTATCATTGTTCTTGTCCGGAAGGGGATGTCGGAGATGGTAGAAAAGATGGTCTTGGTTGCGTAGCCAATAACAAATTTCCTGTTGTTAAACTTTCTCTTGGTAAGTGTATATATAGTTTTGAGAGCTCGTTTTCTGTGTGTTTATTCCATAATTTATGTTAAGTCATTTTTACCCTGCACCTGCAATCATTTTTAAGTGTTATGTTTTCCACCGAATTTTCATTCTAGCTTAGTCTCCATTTGTTCAGCATCAATACTACCATTAATGGAGGTGTAATCAATGTTTTGCAGGCTTGACATTTGGAATTTTGTCCTTATTAATGGGAACAATATGGATATACTACGGTGTCAAAAGAAGGAGGCTTGTAAAACTCAAGGAAAAATTCTTCCAGCAAAATGGTGGTTTTTTGCTGAGGCAACAAGTCTCTTCAATTGAAGGCGGGGTAGAATCGACTATGATTTTCACGGCCAACGAACTAGAGAAAGCCACTAATAACTATGCAGATGACATGATTGTTGGCCGAGGAGGATATGGCATAGTATACAAAGGAATTTTATCAGATAAACGGATTGTGGCTATCAAGAAATCAAGAACCATAGACAAAAGCCAAATCGAACAATTCATCAATGAGGTAGTAATTTTAACACAAGTTAACCATCGAAATGTTGTCAAACTTTTAGGTTGTTGTTTGGAGACAGAAGTACCATTATTAGTATATGAATATGTGTCAAACGGATCTCTTTTCCAACATATCCAAAACAGAGGAATGCCATGGGAAAATCGATTGCGGATTGCGGCCGAATCTGCCAATGCACTTTCTTACTTACATTCTGCAGCTTCTAAACCAGTTATTCATAGGGATATTAAGTCGGCCAACATATTACTCGACGAGAGTTACACTGCAAAGATATCAGATTTTGGAGCTTCTAGATTAGTACCAATGGATCAAACAGAAGTGACCACATTAGTCCAAGGTACATTAGGATACCTAGATCCTGAATACTTCCACACAAGCCACTTGACGGAGAAAAGCGATGTGTAAAGCTTTGGTGTTGTACTTGCTGAACTAATGACAGCGAAAAAGGCACTTTACATGGAGAGAAACCAAGAACAACGAAACCTCGCAACATGCTTCATCGTGTCAATAAAGGAGAATCGATTGTTTCAGATTCTCGAGCCTCAAGTCCTTCGGGAGGGGGCACTTGAACAACTCCAACAAATTGCCGAGTTGGTGAAAAGATGCCTCTGTTTGAATGGTGTAGACAGACCAACTATGAAGGAAGTTGCCATGGAACTTGAAAGGTTAAGGAAGTTTACACTTCGGCATCCTTGGGGACTTAATCGTGAGCATGGTCAAGAAGAATTAACTGGTTTAATGTCTAATGAGACTGAATCATTTTCAGATCTTTATACTATTCCGCGCAACATTGATTCGGATTCAGTACCTTTGTATGGACAATGCAGTTTGGGATCGGACTCAGCTTAATTAATAGATGATCCCTGGAAAAACCTGACAATGCTTTAGTTTTATTTCATCGGGGCTATTCTCTAAATAAAAACACTGCGTACGTCATTTTGGTTCAATAGTTTGTGTGGGAAACCGTCAAACACTTAAACAACTTTCTTTCGTTTTTCTTTTCTTAATTTTCCTGTGGATTGCATTGTGCAAATAATTGAATTACATCACTTTGGATTGAGTTTGCTTCTCATTTTCATCCGTTCTACTCCATGTCATGCAGCTTAATTTATGCCTTTATTGTATATTAGACTACGTCGCCCCATCTTACAGTATCAGGGTCCATATAAAAACTCTCTCCATCTTAGAAAAATAATTCACAAAGTATTTTAATTTGTAAATAGGAAAAAAAAAATGTCCAATGAACAAATTGCAATGTGTGATTTTTGTGGCTGGGGGAAAAGAGGGAGTACTTCATGGCCGTCTTGAATAATGCTTGCTCTTGTGCAATTTAAGTTTTGAATGAATAAGAAATCGGTTCGTCATGTTGGGTGGAAAAAATGGATAAAATGGACGAGACGATCTATTTTGTTTCCTTCATTTTTGTTAACATTTAATCAATTCCAACATTATTTTCAAACAAAAATGATCTCCCCTTTCAATTCTTACATACAGTATCCAATCGTCACCACGTACGTTGACAGCAATACAGGTCCCATAGTTGAAGTCTTTAAGATACAAAGTATCTATACCTAACTTTAATCTACTTTGAAGGTTTATTTCAACCAATCAACATATAGTGCTAAATCGATGTTTATTGGAAAATATTCTCAACAAATGGTATGCAGATCCATATTGTGATAATTATATAGCCACGGTTGTAACTCTGTAAATAGGGATTACTCATGCCTATATATATGCATATCTATGCATAATAAAATTAATCAAGTCACTCCCTATTATTCTAAGTTGGTATCAGAGCCATATTAAATATAGATTTTCTCTGTCTCATATTAAAATAATCATCATTGTAATATGTAAATACTACTTCCGTCCCACAAAAATAGTCCACATTAAGTTTTCAAATTTGTACTAAAAACAGTACAAAACTCAAAACTCATTGTGGACTATTTTTTTGAGATGGAAGGAGTATAATTATTTTTAAAAAAATTTACAATAATTATGAATACTTTTTTTGTGTGCAAGACGGAGTGCAAACTAGCGCTGTCGACACTTAAAGCGGAAGCACATGCTTAATTAATTAAGTTGGCTCCGGCCTCCGGCGAAAGTTTGGAGAAAGGAACTAATGGTACTGTGATCAAAATCTACACGGATTAGGCTCCCGAGAAAGATAGGCACTATAAGAACTTGATTTTCCAGTTGAGACTCAAGTTTTAACAGGAGAGATAGTACAACGAAAAAAAAAAATTTCATAAGTTTATTATAGTTAAAGTGTTAACGTTGATTTGATCAATGATCATTCGGGTAGAGGAAGTTCTTATGGATATAAATACGTCAATATCGAAGTATTTCTTATTTTATATATAAAAAAACTTAGTACGCATTTCACCAAATACTACGAATGTACCAGGATAATTAGATTCTAGTTCTGGCTTTATTCATTTTTATAAAAACAATTTTGTACCGGACAATTTTTTTTAAAAAAAAAAAAATCACCTTGCAATATTGTTAAACATCTTTAGCCAGCTTACTCCTTATATAGATTGTAAGTGATTAGTGAAGTCAAAATAGTTGTTATGGGGAAAGAATATTAAATTGTCAAACTTAGTTTATTCATGTCTGAAAGAGAAGCAAAGTAAGTATTTGAGATATTGCTTTTCTAAGGTACAACCTAATAATATCACGACCCGATGGAGTTATGAAACTATGTATGATCTCCCAATTGGTCGCAGTGTCACATTCCCGTTAGCTAATCAGTTAAAAAATTTGTTTTCACGAAAATCTTCACCAACCAAACATTTTCACCAGCTCAATTTTTTACCAGTATTACGTATTTCAAATTATTTGGATCTTTTTTTTTCCAACAGCATTTTTTTGCTATTTTTCCCCACTTAATGATTTTTTTTATTTCTCTATCATACTCCATATATACATGTTCGCAATTGAGAAATAGTACATTTTATAATGCTGAGATTTTTTTACTTTTTACTCCCTCCGTCCCATAATTATTGTCCAGTTTGGTTTTTCATTTTTAGTTCAAATTTTACTAAAAGTTAAATCTTAAACTGGACAATAATTTTGGAATAGAAGGAGTATTTGTTTTCCTTTTCTAATAAGAAAATGTACCCTGGGAACGTTCCAACCACGAAAATTGACATTTGAGTTTGACCGAAGAAATGCAATTTGTTACTCCGTTAAAAAATTTCTTTTTGAATAATACGCAACTGTACAATTTATAATATTTTAACGGAGAGCCATGTGCAAACCAGACACTGGCCGGGCCTCGCCCTAAGTTTTTGTCTGCAAACGACAAGGTACGATAAGTTCTTTTATCTCACAGATTTTAAGAGAATATTAACTTTTTACTAATATTTCTAAAAAAAAAATTCTACTAATATTTGTACTTTTCGGAACGAGTATTATAACGTGTGTATTACAAGTAATAATTAAACTCAAATCTAAATTAGTTTCTAAAACCGAAAATGTACACTTGAAACACACAAAAAAAGAAGCAACAAAAATAGTTGAGAGAGGAAGATTATCACTAATTGGATCTTTTATGACGCAGTTGGATTAAATTTTGTAACCCATCCTAAAGCTTTAATCAATGTCTTCTTTCCTTCGTTCTATGCAGAGTGGACCTCTATTCTTTTAACGCGAGTACACGACAGTTTAATCTTTCAAGGAAATTTTAAAATATGGTTTAATTAAACAACGCAGGTAAAGCATTAGGTGTTCAAAGTTTTATGATTATTTTTTTAATTTGTTTAATAAACAAATCTCTGTAATTCATGCAGTAGGTAATTCAAAAAAACAAAAGAAAAACAAAAAAATGAGCTGTGATTTCACATGAAACTTCTTCGGTCAACTAAATCTTCCTCAATCTCCACTCCATCTACATCTCGTTCAAAACTCTAGTTTCTCAGATGTTTGACAAAATTACTCTGAAGAAATGAAGAGAAGAAAGTTCTTGACAACGAGATTTATTCTCTTAGTGTTCGTTATTATGGCAACTATGGCGGAATCGGGTCGAGCAAATCTCCCCCGTGATGTGGAAAAACGGCTCAGATCGAAGCTCTCGAATGCAGTGGAGAAGAAGCTAACTAAGCTGAAATTCTATTGCCATGAGAATATCTACGGCAAAAATCCCACCGCAGTGCCAGTTGCTAAGGCCAGTAGTAATGTCACTTCCGGGTTAAGTACACTTTTCGGTTTGGTCATGGTGGTCGATAACAAGTTGACGGTTGGACCCGAACCGGATTCCAAGCTCATCGGTTATGCTCGGGGGATCTACGCTTCCGCCTCACGGCAGCGCGAGGAAGCCTTGCTTACAATAGTTAACTTTGTTTTTACGGACGGGAAGTACAAGGGTAGCGCGTTGAGTGTTTTGGGGCGGAACCCTATTTTTCACGGGTACCGGGAGTTGCCGGTCGTCGGTGGTTCCGGCGGTTTTCAGTTGGCGAGGGGATCCGCCACCGCGGAGACTTACACGTTTGATCGAATTAGCGGTGATCCTATTGTTGAATACAATGTTATTGTTTTGCACTATTAATTGATGAGTTTTAGCATTTGCGTTGACTTTTTTAATGTGTTTTTTGAAAATTTTCTTTGGTGTTTTATAGTTTTCAAGTTATGTAGTACTGACTGTGTTTTAGCTTTTTGGGTAGATTACTGACAGTATATGACAATCCTTTGAGTTTAGAGTTAGTACAAATGTGAGTTTGGGTTCGACAAATTGGTGGTACTAAAACATATTGATTTTTTTTTTTTTTTTTTGTGAACATATACATATATCTTGTGGTTTTTAAAAATGATTAACTGATTGATGAGAGAGCCCCACTTATACATGTTTTGATTACTTTACACATTCTGACCATCTTAGGTGAAATCCATGGAAATAAGACATCTAGATAAATCTATAGAGAAAGTTAATTTAGCTACCAATTTTCTTAAATGCATTAGCAGAAATGTGGAATAAGCCATTCATGTTTTCCAAAAGAGATACATATACATTCACACAGAGAAACGCGCGGATTAGGAAAATGACAGAAGGCAAGATGATCGAGCTCAAAATAATTAGAATATCGAGTAAACTCTATATGAATATATGCGGGGAGTCAGTGGAATTGGATAAACTTTAAGCATCCTGCAAATATTGTTATAGGCTGGCTATGGACCCCTCAGACGAAGCAAGAAATCATGAATGATCTCAAAGCTCTCTTAAGAAGGGAAAATGATTGAAATGAGAAGACTGGAAAAACGTGGAAGCCGGGTTATTTTGCTTTGCAGTCCACCAGGAACTCAGAAATCAACCACGCCATATAGAAAATTACATGGAAGTATGATATTTTTGATCTGAAACTCACTTCATCAGTCTACTAAACAATGCAGAGCTCAAGCAGCTTTCTGATTGACTCAAGGAGCAGTAAATCATTGTGATTTAAGATGTTGATTGCTTCCTTGATCTCACCCGGGAAGAGATTAGCGGGATTGCGACAAAAGTGCAGATATCAAAGAATGGAGTCTGGACAAGAAGAAGAGGAGAAGAAAAATAGTACTAATATACTAGATAAGGTTACAATGTCTGGTTTCTGAAATTTACTGATCGAATATATATATATATGGTCAGCCTGTGGTCAAAGAGAGGATGTTTATCTTCACAACGAATCATGTGCAAAAACTTAATTCTGCACTATGCATATTGAGATGTCATACTACAAATTTGAAGGATTCGAAATACTCGGGTATCGATCCGCACCTTTATTTGAAGAGATCAGACAAATGTAAAGAGGAAAATGGTGTCCATGGAGAGAATTTGATAGGCATAGAATGATGCTGAGACCTGTTTTTAAATTCGCGTTAAAGAAAGGCAAAGATTCTAAGGTGAAGGATGAACAAAAACAAGAAGAAAATGGGAAAAAAAAAAAAAAAAACTTGTTGATTTTACCACCTTCAAGAAATCTGCAAAAAGAAAGTTGTGTCCTGTTTTGTTAACTTATGTACTGAAAAAACAGAACAAGCAATACCTGTTCATCTTCCAATGAATTTAGATGATAACTCTGAAAATCCACGGAATATGATCTTTGCTGTCACAATTCTACAAGACTACTTGAAATGAGAACCATCAGGCTCTAGTGTAAAGCACGAGTTTTTAGCTGCTTTTCCTCATCTTTGCTTGGTATTCCTACATTCCTACTAGCTCTTTCATCTTCTTTCTTCCACCATACAGGAAAAAAGGAAGAAAAAAAAAAAGAATTATTGCGACAATCCTAACCAGTAACCATAGCTATCATCATCGAGTGACACTGCATGTCAACCTCATTATCTTGTAAAAAATGACCAAAACATAGTAACAAATGATCAAACTGCTAATTTGTAAAAAGCACATTAAACTCGTAATGTCAACATATAGCAACAATTCACTATCCCTTTGTTCAACCAAAAGCAGCTCAACAAACCTACCAGGTTTTACATCTGATGCACAGCATTTCATTCCAAAAGTACAGCAGGTCTTCCCCTTTCTTACGACGAAGCACTTCAAAACAGAGAATACAATTTCGGACACCAATACCAACGAAAGTTAACTAACAGAAGCCAAATCTTTCATGGAAATCAGTTGCATGAGCACTTTATAGTGGATTCAACCAAAAAAAAAAAAAAAACTAAAGATTCCAAATTCTACGTAGAAGCATGTTTAGATCTTTCTTTCTCAAGCGACACCTCAGACAAGTGAAACTACACAAGTTGTGGATGCTCGGAACAACCTCATTATCTTCTTCCGCAGATTTCTCTTTTATTTGACAAGAAGAGGCCGACAACTTTCAACTTTCAACACTAGAAGAGGCCGCAGATTTCTCTTTTATTTGACAAGAAGAGGCCGACAACTTTAGTTGTGGATGCTCGGAACAACTTTCACGATAATAACTGTCCCGGTCTGCACCAGGGGGATCGATGCATAGATCAACCCTTTTCAACACTAAACCATGATTTAGTATAAACTTCAACATGGCCATCTCCCCTTCAAAGCCTTCAAACCCTGTAAATGAAACTTTTGTGAGACTAGATGACATGCATCTGGGAACATCAATAGGATCCACCCAATCATCGGAGTCATACTTCTCATTAGTAATGTTGAGGACTTCCAATTTGATACAACATTAATCAAATTCATTACACAGCTCCATTCACAGCCCTTGCTAAATTTGATATCCAACTTGGTTAGTCTTCCAAACGTAGCTAACAGTTGGTTGGTAGCTCCACTAAGAACACACAAACTTCCCTCTGATAACGCCAGAAACTTCACACGATTAAAACGCTGAACTCATTCCACGATGAACTCACTATCTTCAACATCATTCCCAGGAGAAATAAGATCAAAAACCACTTCATTCGGATATGCTAACTGTTGTAAGCAAACCTTCTTGGAATTAGCATATCTTAAAACGAGACGTTCAAGTGCAGGTGCATCAATTTCAAGCTTCAAAACATCGTCTCCAGCTCCATCTACGCACTCATCACAAGCCTCAAAGAACATGTCGAGAATTTTCAGAGAAGGTGAAGATATTCTGAAATCCATCAGCCCATCCCAAAAATGCACGCTTTTGAATAACAAAGATTGGAACACGGGACAACCAGAGATAAGCTTGCTAAGAAACTCAGTAGTCACACACCCAACACATATAAGCTCCAAAACAACAAGTTTTGGAAGACGAATTACATCATGTGGAACTTTGAAAACAGGAATACACCCATTGATTTTCAAAACATCTAGTGTACCACAAGTGAAGAGTGCAGCTGGTTAGATAAAATCCAGCTCACACCCATCACCAAAATCACACAATGGAACCAATTCAAGAACTCGAACATTTCGAACAATAGCAGCCTTAACCCTAAAATATGCAAATAGACCATCTGTATGCAGCATTGCAAGGCGAATCTTGTTAATGGAGAATAATACATTATAGTTATTCAAAACCATATTGGCAAATAGTGCAAATTTCATTTTAGGAACATCACCATCACCATCATCATCATGATCACTTTCGCGGTGCCACCAATTTTTTCGAGGCCACAATCGATCATCAAAATCAAGGTTGATTACTTTAGTCCAATAAAGGGTCCAACTTTTCAACAAGAAACTTGTTGCCACAGCAGATTTTGTGGGAAGGAAAGAGAGAATGTGACAAATGATTGATTCAAATTGCTAATCCTATCAATATTATCAACAGGAGACCATTTCCCGATTCCATCTTCTTTCTGGAGATGGTTCCTCCAGAATTGGAAATTGGGATCCAACTTTCCCGTGTTGTTTAGATTTAATTTGGGTATTCTCGGCCCAGATAGGGAATTTTCTACTTATTCCTACACTTCATCTAATGGTTAAATTGAGGATTATGTGTGGTCAACTTTTATGTTTAGAATATCGGCATTTATGTTTATAAAAATAATGCTTTTTTTTTTCTCCTTTTTGTACAAAGAAGGAAAAATGAGCTGATCATGGTTTCAAAATAGCCGGAGGAACAACAACAATTTATAACCCCATTCAAGATGGCTTTTTAATTGTGGCGCAGGTGAATTAGGGATATAAAAGTGAAACAATCTAAGGAAGATAAATGCAAGTAGAAAGATGGTCTAGTAAAGTAAGGCTTTGAGCATGAGAAGTTACAGCAAAAACTTGAACCCAATTTCCAATGTCCATTGTCCAAGTTGTGTCAATTTCACAGAACAATGGCAATGGCAATGGCAATGGCGAGAACCTTCCATTGCTCTCTACACTTGAAGCCAGATGATTTTGACGAACTGCTAATATCTATTTGGTCAAACAAGGGACATCTCGACTAACCAAATGTCGGTAGAAACAGAAATCAACTTAAATCTACACAAGACAAAATTCTCAGATAAGATTCACCTATGAGGAATGATGAGAGGCCCTTATCTACATTAAAAGAGTGAAATGTGTAACTCCATTCAACACCATAGAACATAAACTTTTTAATACGGGTAAATGAAACAAAACCGATCACAGTAGCCAAATCGACAATGAATTCAAAGATGGAAAGAAACAATAGATTCACAGATTCCGTTGGTTACATGGATGCCTGCAGAAAATGATACATGCTACCTGTTAGATCTTTCAAAAACAATTCATCATTTCAAACATTCAGGCATCTGAACTATCTCAAACAAATAAGATTTTACAGGTTGGAGAGGCTCTGGAGAACATGGATATCTTCTGGAGTGTACAATACTTTTCCTTCAGAGCAGGAAATTCATCAAAATACTCCCATGTAGAATGCAGATCCACTCTTTTCAGTACTAAAGCATGATTCAAAATAAACTCCAACATGGCCATGTCATCCTGACAGCCACTGAATTCCTTGAATGAAACTCGAGTGAGACTGGAGAAAAAGCATCTGGGAATGCTAATAGGATCCTTCCAAGGAGCAATGGAACGAGTACTTATCTCTAGGACTTCAAGATTAACACAACAATTAATCAAATTCATCAGAAGGGTCAATTCACATTCATCGTCCAATTCGATATCCAATTTGACTAGACTCTCAAAAGTAGTAGAAACTTGCAGGGTCGCCAAACTAAGAGTACGCATGGTGCCCTCTGACAATTTCATAGACTTCACACGATTAAAACCTTGAATCATCTCAACAACCATATCCGCATCATCAAACTCGACAACATAAAAATCAAGTTCATTCAACTTGACAACATCAAAATCAAGTTCATTCAAAGATGATAGATCTCGCAAGTAAATTTGGCTGGGCCAACCATGTTTCAAAACGAGAAATTCAAGTGCAGGGGTATGAATTTCCAGCTTGAAATGACCCTCATCACATTTACATTCATTATGAAAATCGACGTGAAGAGTTTTCAGAGAAGGAGAAACAATATTACAACCAATCAACTTGTTATGGGCGAAATGATCCTTTTCAATTATGAGAATTTCAAGAGCTGGAGAACAATATATGAGCTTCGGAATACACTCATTCGTTCCAAATCTAACAAATCTCAATTCCAAACACAAAACCTTCGGAAGATAAACAGCAGGAGGAGTTTTAATCAGAAAATGACCATATAAATTAAGCCTCTCTAGCGTCCCAGAAGAGTAAAGCGCACCTGGTAAATGTAACTCTTTCTCTCCTGACAAAATAACCAAATCAAGAACACGAACATTTCGAGGAAGAACAGTTTTGACCCAGAAGTTAAGATAACCGAATCGATTCTCCGGGATCGTCCATACGAGACGAAAATTATCAATGGGGGAGGATTCAGATCCAATTTGCTATGGTTGAACAAAACCGTATTAACAAACTCCACAAAATTCAATCCTGAACCCCGAACCCCACCAAAGGAACCCTTGTGGCTGTCAAACCGTTGGTCATCCAAATGAAAACTGGTCAATTTAGTCATCGGAACCTCCAAGATTTGGACAAAAAGCTTGTCAGAACAGCATATTTTGTGGGAAGGAAGGAAAGAATGTGGGAAATAATTGGTTCGGGTAGATTGCTAATCCCGATCAATTGCCATCGTAGAAGAATGCTTTCGCTTTTTCTTTTTCTGGGTTCGATTTTCCTTGTACCATGATTCCATAGCAGAAACCTAAACTTTGGAGGGTTTTTGCTGTCTTCCCAATTGAAGAAACGTATAATTTGTAACCCTGAAGAAATATTCAAGGTTCTATTCAAGGGCCTTCAAACCGTTGAATACATAGCCCAATTGAAGAAATGTAATTTGAAAACCAGAACCTCGGTGCTCATTTGGGGAGCGGGTCATCAGTATTTATTTGGGTTTGAAGGCCCAGGGAATGTTCGGCCTGGTCCAAATTGACCTAAATTTTCCCTGTACAGATTTCATTTTACCAATTTATTGTTTTTATCTAATTTGACATTAGAGAAATAAAAGATGAGTCATTCGGGTGAAGAAGAAAGTCATTATTGGGAGAACTTAAAACATTTTTTTTTCCCGCCTTTGTGAGGTCGTTTATATGATTCTTATATCGCCTCTTGGCTATTGCTAGTTTAATACACGAAAGTTGTATGATGTTAATTGTTTAAAAAGAACTAAAAACGAAAGTTGTATGATGTTAATTGTTTAAAAAGAACAAAAAATTAAATAGATCATACATTAAAAACAACGAAAGTTGTACTTTTTCTTTTATATAATTTGCATGGCTAAAAGCACCTTGTGAAAACATATATACACTAAATATTGAACGTAAAAACATAATTAAACCGACGGAACGCATTTTCCAAACACATATTTTTATTTATTTTTTCATATTGTAGGTGTCTACCGTCAATTAGTGGAATAGAATCCTTATCCCTCCACAACAACCCTTTTAGTTACCACAACCCTCGACATACATTGCATATATTTTTTAAGGTTTACAGTGTTGGGCCTATTGGCATAGTTCATGATTTGTTCACAATTTTTTATTTTTTTTTTTAACACAAAAGAAGAAAATAACAAGTCGTTGGGTAAGGTTACACAATTCAACCGAACACAGATTTGTCATCTCGAAATAGAAAGCTATATGTATATAGAATGCTACAAAGGTGGCTTCTCATAGCCAACGTACTAACAGGAAGAACAAACATTTAGGTAAAAAACTACTGAACAAAATGCTAAGGATTTAGCATTTTCTAAGTACCTCCCCAACATCAGAAAACAGAACGTTATTGTGTAAAGAAAATCACCCCATTGGTGCTAATTTCTAAAGAAAAAGAAAAAAAAAAAAAAAACACCATCTCAGCTGACTTCAACAGTCAGGAAACTACTCAGCCTCAGCACCATTGTGACAGAATATCCTCCTCAACAGTGACGGAACCAGTCCAAAGCATTCGCAGGGTCAATTATAACTTAGATTTTTTTTTTTCTCGAAAAATCTATAAAAATTCTAAGATATTTTTTTTAAAAAATTTGACGACCGCAGGGTCGAAAGGACCCCCTTTGCACCCCCTAGACCTAGTTCTGTCCCTGCTCTCAAGCAAGCGGCATCATCATTTGCAAGTAACACCAGTGGTTTAGCTCTCAATACCTTTCCAGCAAACCAACTCGCCAGAGCTTCTACTCGGGGCATGAACTTGCACAATTTTCGAACAAATCTAGCTACCACCAGTCCCTATTCACAGATTCTTAGCAAACTTCAAGGTATAATAGCTTCAAACAGTTCACCTTGATTATTCTTGAACTCAGACCATTCAGCAGCTTTTTTCTGCCATGCCATGGTTTTCTAGTACCTCAAGTCATGTACAAAATTTACAGCAGTGGATAACTATGCACCGGGGTCTGTGTTAGCTGTTTGGTCTGATAAATTAGGTTTAAAATCGGATGAGATACCTACACTTGATGTATCAGCCATAGCTCTTAGTGAAGTAAGATCAAAGGCACATGGATTATTCTGGAGGTCAGATGATTTATTAGCTTGTCCCTGCATTGCCATGGCTTCCAGCATCTCAGCCATGCACATTAAACCGGTGGATAGCTTAGCTCTGTCAGTGTTCTGTGTCTGATCTGAAATAGTAGGCTCAAAATGGGACGAGTTACTGACAATTGATGCATCTGCCATTGCGTTAAATGGGATGAGATATGAAATAAACTTTTCCGATACACACGTTTGATCTCCACGACCCAATCACGTTTCAGCAGCTCTGTAATTTCATATACAGTCCCAGGATTGATTCCAAAAATTTCATCCTTCCCTGGTTATAATACTTTGATCTTCAACTTCGTCCATAGCCTTCCTATCTCCAATAGCCCATGTTAATGTCAAGGCCTGAAATATTCTAAGTTAATGACAGAAGGCTTACCCCAGTCACATATGGTGGAGTTTTGTACTTAAAATCCTTGAAATGACTCCTTGCAGCGCCAACGACAGGAGAGCTGCAGAAGAGCCAACTGACCTTAATTTTCAAGTACTATCCTGCTGGTTATTTTGAGGATCGGTGAATCCTTCCTAACAAAAAAAGAATGGCAGTTATTCAATAACCAATAAAATGTTGATAAGTCTGGTTTTCTCAGTAAGTATAGATTAAGGTCATTCTGCAATTTTGAAAGGTAGAATGACTGACTAGGCCTACAATCGACTTACCGATTTGACTCCCCTGAAGTTAAATTCAGGTTTTGCTGCTGAAATAAAGAATGCTGCTTGGATGAGGCCTATAATTCCCACATTGATCAACATACATGATTTGATGTGATGTTCCTTCTTTCATTCTCACACTTTACCATTTCAGCTACTCCTTTTGATTCCAATTTCTTTGTGCCAAGGAGTTTCTTAAATCAGATGAAGCCATATGAAATAAACTGCTGTTGGCATATATGAAGTACTCTCTCTCCCAAAATTATTGTCCAATTTGGATTTTTACTTTTCAATTTGTATTAAAAATAAAAATCCAAACTCAACAATAATTTCGGGACAGAGGGAGTATTAATATTAACATAAGGAAATCAAGGAGTACCACCACTTACAGCTGATCCCATTACCTAGCTTTCATTATGTCGATCTGGAATAATTTCTGAACCAGCGTCTTTCTCAGGAAAAAGCGGTTGTACATATATCCAAGAACTGCCGGCAGACCAATCGAAAGATTTCCTTCTAATCCCATAAATTCCAAAAAATACCTGCAAGATTGCAAACAGTATTCCAGCTGACACGCCTGTGGTTATACTTCTAGGCAAAGAATCCAATCGAAATAAAAATCGAAACCCAAATGAAGAAAATTAATTATTAAGGCAAATTTGGCATTGGAACAAATCCAACCTCAGACCTCTGATACAGTTTAAGACTTATAATAAGAAGTAGAGTACACCGGCCTGAAGTTACTGATAATAAATGTAAACATTGCTGCACTCATAGATATCGCCATCCTCCATGATTTTGTCCACAGTTCTTTCTAAAATAAATAATGATGAAAAGAGTGTTACAAATAACAAAGTCTTGGCTCTTCTTTCTCTACTCTGTTATCAAATAAAATCAATTAAAATTCCTATGACAATTATTCTGTTAGCTCTAGTATATCCAAGCCTTCTTCATTACCCTTAGTTTCTTCAATGAAGCAAGCTTGCGAGACTCTTCGACCAGCTTTTTCCTTGACTCCCTTTGTGCATGTCTTCGACCATTGTAGGCTAGTCGAGCTTTTGTTTCAATGAGCGTCATCTACAAATCCTCAGTCAGTTGAAAGGTTCCAAAACATAAGAGTCTCTGATTCCAGATTAAGATCATTCTGTCCTGCTCCAGCTTCCGAAAGCATCCCCTTCTTATCTTCACCAATATCCCCTAGGTGATCTGATTTAAGAGCAAGAAGTTCCTCATAGTGTTTAAGAGTCTGCAACGCAGTATGGCCCAAGATTGAAGCAATTATCCTCCACTGAAACGGACAGAGTCTTGCAAGACGGAGTAGATTTTCATCTTCTTCAGGGGTCCATACAGTCTGGAATGGCACCACAAACCACAGTATAAGACTTCCGATTGCTATAAATATGGTTTGATGAAATATAAAATAGAGAACAAGAAAGGGCCTCAAGGGAAAGTACAGAAGAGAAAAACAGAATCCAGTTCGAATTCCTCATTTCACCACTGAACAAGGTACAATAGCAATCAAAATTGAGTTTGCTCGTGAATGATGGAATTTGTTAACAATGCAAATTTCAGTATAAAATCCCCCTTCACCATTAAAAAGGTACCACAAAATACAGCTAACAGAAATTAAGCTTGCTTATTATTGTTGGGAGCCAAATTCCCAGAACAGCACCCTGTACGACTTCACAAGTTATATAACAAAGAACAGATACATTACAAACTTAAACGTAGCCCCCTACATAATAAACCCCCTTCTTCATTATTTAACATGAAGAAGTGCATATAAAGTATGTATCTGAATACCCATTTTAACATATAAAAAAGTATTAAAAAAAAAATCAAAAGATTTAAAAAAAGAAAGAAAAAAATGAAAAAGAAAACACTCATAAACACAAAGAGCTGGAAAGAAGTAAAATATACAGTGAGAACACCAATGTTAAAAGAAATTTAGGTATTCTCACTTCTGTAAGGCAAATATACCTTATCCCTTGAAGGATCAAGCTATCTATACCAGCGTGCTCACTGTTTCACAGATTTGGGTCAAGAGGGAAGAGATGAGGCGCCATTCCTTTGTGCCATGTCTCATAACTGCAGCCCTTAAAATATCATCCTCTTCGATGGTCCACACTTCGAAACCCTCTGTCATAATGCCCATCTTGCCACCTATAACAAAAAACTGCTTAGAAATGAAGAAGTTAAAGAGAGAAAGCAATGAAATTATTAACCAAAAACCAAAAAAAAAAAAAAAAAACGAAAAAAAAAACAATGAAATTAGTGATTTTACTTTTTTTGTCCCAGTTTCTAAAAGTAAAGAAAGGACTTTAGTTAGTAAATTAAATGTTAAGCACAAAATACCATAGCAAAAAATTTACAAAAACATTTTAAAGATATGTCCATATAAAAACACTTCCCATACTGACCCAACAAAGCAAAAGGGAAGATTTCAGATTACTCTACAAATAATACCGATGCCTCATAGACCAGGAAATAATGTGAACAAACAATGATGTCAAAAACACAGGCATAAATCCGTAACTCTACGACCTTCCCCAGACGTTTAAAGAATTTCGAGAGGTCGGTGGTTTTTCCTAACGCAGAAACCAGAATCTTGCTGTGAGGACTGAGCCAACATCAATTTCTGATTCCATCACACTCAATAAGAAAATTTCAAATTTCAGCCTTGTCATTGTTCAGATAATGGAGCAATATGATAATCATCCCATTGATGACAATTTTTCTGATGAAACAACATAATCTCAACTTCACCTAAAAAGACAAGAATTCGTCTACCTGCATTATAATCATAAGTAACTCTCTGTCTCAATGGCTTCCGAGCTAACCAACTAACCAACTTCTACTGGGGGAGGGCTGAAGTTGATAAATCGTAAGAGCTCCAGAAAAACCAATTTGCCGTGTTCATATCACACTCAGCGCAATGGCGAATACAGTACATACATGCAGCTGCTGAAGTAAGGTAGCAATATCAAACGCACATTGATTATTCCGGAGCTCTGATGATTCATCAACTTCATCAAGCACTGCCATTGCTTCTAGCAGCAGATAGCCTCAGATATTTCAATTCCTAACCGTTCTCATAGATTAGTAGAAACCCACCAACCAAGATATAACCATCTTTACATTCACCCAAAAATAATCATTCAAAGCGAAAGATACAACTCAATCTATATCTTCTCCATTACGGAATTTTCTATCATTAGGGAAAAATCATATTTAAAAAACTACAGCCAAATACAAACTCAGTACTTCAGATAAAAGTAAAGTATTCAAAACCCATTAAACCCTTAACCATACTATTACCACAGGAAAGAACACATAATCAACAATTATAACAATAAATGATAATGAACAAGCAATGGCGATGAAAACTCACCAGAACAACCCACAAAAAAAAGGCAAGTCAGACGAGTTTAACAGAAACTTGCAATGAGATTTTTGTTGAATTCAACAGCCCAAATCGACCTCAAACAATCTTGTAGTAACCGTAAAAGTACAAGGCACAACAGAATTTGACGAAGTAACTTTTTATTTCTCAGGGAAAACACAGAGATCAGTTATGTCCACCCGCTGCGGTATATATATAGCAGCGTTATTTGGACCAGTTTTTTTGTTTTTTACAGGGTGTAGGCCCGTTTGTTAATCCGCTTTTCTGGGCTTAAAATGACTCTTGCGAGGCCCAACGTAATGTGAACAAATATTTCCTAGCAGTAAATTGAATTTTCTTTTTCCATGTATTTTTAAAATAGACATTTTTGGGAAAATTAGACTGTTTGAGAGCTAAAAATCATGAAATTTAAAATGGCATAAGTGATTTCGTTATTGAAAACATTGATAAGGTTTTATTACTCCTTCAATTACTGAAAATATATTGATTCATTAGCTTTGCCAAGGCCTGTTTAGCTTTTATTAAATTAAATTTTATAGTAAATACATTTTGAGTAGCATAAAAATTTTCTTTATAGTTTTGGGTTTAGGGATTTTTGCAACCAAAGGTCATTTTACTTTGCATATTGCTTCATGCATTGTCAAAAGATAAATCTGTCACAAAATTTCCATTAATTCTGCACCATCATTTGTATAATCATTTATTTCTTTCTGCATTCCTTTTTATAAGAGAGTTTTTTTTTTTTTTTAACGAACAACTGTCTGGAAAAAAAATAGTTAGTGAATCTTGTTAGTTATTGAAATTATATTCAATAATAATTAGATTATGGATCGTGAGTGGTGGTTATTTATAAAGTTATTGACGACGAATTCGAGGGCAACATTATGAAAAATTGTTTGTATATGCTTTATCGGAAATTAAAAATGTCTTCTAAGAAAACAGAAAACAAAAAAGAAACATGTAAGTAACTTCTTGTAAGGATGGAGGAATAAAGCTAATTAGTACTCCCTCCGTCCCATAATTATTGTCCAGTTTGGGATTTCGTTTCTAGTTCAAATTGTACTAAAACTAAAATCTCAAACTGGACAATAATTTTGGAACGGAAGGAAGTATTAAATTTAGATAAATCAAGCTTTACAAAGTATATTGTTCTGAACATTCTTGTACTCTTTATAACAGTGGAGGAATCCTTGAAGATTTAAGAATGTTGATTAGGACAAGGTTCGAAACAGGCATTTATTAATAATCCTCAAAAACTATATTGTTGCAGTACATTGAGAAGCCTTGGACAAAAGCTTTATGATCTTGTCAACAATGCTTCAGTTCTTGAGAAATCTCCAAGGACCCGTTCTTGTCCCTAACCTGTCGAAAATCGGATCAGATAATCAAAATCGGTTTATGATCAAGTTTAGTTTCAATGTAGTTATTTGATCACCTCCAGAAGCCAGCAAAGGCTCTCAAACTCATATAGATTGTTAAAGCTATCCATATCCCCATTAGTCCATGACCCCAGTGCAGAATGACCAAGCAGATAATGCTCAGGACAGCTACCAAAAGCTGCAGTGAAAATTGTTAATTTGTTAGTATGGTTCAATAGTAAGGTGAGTTTTATTTTTCAGGGATTTGAACTGATCAGTTTCATGTAAAATTTTCGTGCATTTCGACTAACATTGCCGAGAGAAAGCTTTTACTCCAAATCGAAGTTTGTTACTAGCTAAGTTAGTCATTCATATAAGTTTGCTTGCAGTTCAGAAGTTTATGCTGAAACTAGAATAGCATTTAGTTGCTTTGCAAAAGCAGTTACCATAGAGTAGGCAGAATAAGCGAAATCAGATGCTCCAAAGTTGATACCATCAAAAACAAAGGCCAACGCGTTGATTGGCTGAGTCGCGGCGACAAACTGACATGAAAAGTATAGTAAGTGATTCAGTCACTCTAATTCATCAGATCATGCAAGTTATAATTGAATTCCCCTGAAGTAAAGATACCGGAATGCCAACTCCTATCAACTGAATGACATGGGGGTCACTGGTGAATAGTTTTGCACCTAATTTTAGTCCAACTCCTAGGATTATAGCCAAAACCAAGCCAAGAGCAACTCCTAACTGAAAGATTGATACAAGAAGGAATAACATTAAAGCTTGCTGTCCTGACTCCAAACAGGATTCTCAAGTGCATAAGTACCTGTAATACTCGCGATGTAATGGCCGCTGCTCGATTATAATCCTCCTGTGTGAATGCACTGGCAAGTTGAGCCTAAAAGAACCAACAGATCTGCTTAAGCATTGTTGGCTTAGAAACTATTTTCTTAGAAAGGGAGGAAAAAAGAACTCAGTAGCGATGTCTCTTGCTAGAGTTGCTTTATCTGATTATTGGTTTTCTTCAGGTGTGATTTACTCATCTTTTAAGATTGTAAATAAACTCGATCATCTTTTCTTTGATTGAGTTTAATTTCTTTGTATTCACATAGGACATGACATTTCACATTTCTAACCTGCCCGGCAACAGCCAGCCCATCAGCTAGAAGAGATGTGGCCATCCAGACTTGCAAGCACACTTGAAATGCAGCCATCGATGTAGGTCCTTTTCGTGCTGCAAATGATGCAGCAAGAGTTACGCAGAATGTTACTGCTATGACCCTTATCAATAAAAGGAATCCTGCAGTCAACAAAAAAGAAAAACTGAATTTCCGTGGAGGATAGAAGTTTGTAACAAAACAGAGAACTTTTGACAGTTAAGTTTTTGTACTATTTAGATAGCCTAAAAGTAGGATTTTAGCATGCTGCAAGCAACAAGTTACCAGGGAGTTTGAGAACCACATAACTGTCTTCGTAAACCATACACGTGAATAAGAAAAAATAAAAGACTTCTGAAGTGCCAAACTTCAGATTTCTGCAGGATATTAGCCTAGTTGGAACTTCAGTCAATAATGCCTTTATAGAACTGCTATAACCTCAATCAGAATGAGATCTAAATAATGAGGATTACTATAACCTATTAACACTAAGGCTGAAAGATCATCCCTGCTACATGACAAAATTAAAGGAGAGAAAACAAATATCCTTACCATTGTTAAGGAAACGATTGAGTTGCAGATGTTTGAAGCTTGGTGGTAAAAGATCAAGTTGTTGCACTAGCCTCCAAAAGAGTATAACTACTATCAGATACCTGTAATATCAATTGAGGTCAGAAATGATGTCAAACCTTCACAGGCAAGAAGTTAATGAGGTGGTACATTACACAGTTTTGTTCACTTACTGAGATAGAACATGGGCGATTGCAGCGCCTTTGACACCCCATTTGAAAACAAACATAAATATTGGGTCCAAACTTATGTTCATGATGTCTCCAATCACTGAATCGCACAAGATCATGAATACTCTGTTAGAAGCACTCAAGTAGTTATAATATTCGAGAATGTCATATCATCTTTTTACGCAGGAGCTACAGAAGAGGCTAAAACATATACCATGACATGTGAAAAGAAGGTCATTAGTAAAAAAAGTTCCTTATTTGAAGAGAATTTTTCATGTTTCAAGGCTTACCAGTTGCATATAATGGAGTTTTCGTGTCCTTAAATCCTCGAAAGACTCCTTGCAACGCCAATGATAGAAGAACTGCAGGAGCACCAACTGACCTCAGTTTCAAGTACTGTTCTGCTGGTTTGAAGATTGGTGAATCCTAACACCAAAAATGGTAGTTATTCTATAACCAATCAGAATTTGAAAAGTCCATTTATCGGTAAGTTTGGAACAAAATATGATCATTCTGCACTTTTAGAAAGTGAACTGACTACGCCAACGATCAACTTACTGATTTGACTCCCATGAAGTTCAATAAAGGTTTTGCAGCCAAAATTAAGAATTCAGCTTGAAGGATGCCGAGAATGCCACCGATAAGCAATGCTGATGATGCTGATGGAATGTGCCTCTTTTCAGTCTTACTCTTCTCCATTTCAAGGCCATTCTCAGGTGATCGGAACTTATTTGCATCGAGAAAGGAGTCTTAAACAGAATCCAAAAAATAGCATTGTTAAGCTATCATGATGAGGCTAGGTTCGAAACACTATTCGCATTCTCAAGTACTACTAGTATCACACGCACAGAAGGAAAAAAGCACTACCATTCTTATTATTTTCTGATGTAATAGCGTCTTTGCTTTCTCTGTTTTCGGTTGATACCGTAACCAAGCTTTCATCATCTTGATTCGGAGTGATTTTAGACTTAGTGTCTTCCTCAGCAACAAAGGAGGTTGTGACACTTACAAGAGGGAATATTGCAATTCTAGATACTTGATTAAAGAGAGCAATAGAAACTCCAACAGCAGCAATTTCTACTGGACCTGCATTAAGTTCATAATGGCAGGTTCAGGCATTAGTATTTTACCTTTGGAAATGAACTGATTAGGGAAACCTAAAAGCAAAGGTGGAATCCAACATTTATGGAAGACATGTTTGTATAAACTGAAAACAAGTACCTATTCGCCCGATGAATGCAGTATCAATCAGAGACGCGATAGGATCAGCTGTCAAAGCGAGAGCAGCCGGTAGCGCAATCTTAAAGATTTCCTTTCCAATCTCATCCATTCTAAACACAGACCTGCGACAGTGAACAGCAAAATTACAATTAGCACTCTCCAGCTGTAACATCTGCTGTTGTACTTTTTTCCAACAAACTTGATCGATAAATCATAAATGTGTCAAATTCTCGACACCCCCCTGACTAGAAACATTGATGGAAGGGATACTTAATGAGCCACTATCAAAAAAAAAAAAAAAAAAAAAAAACCAGAATGAGCACTTTTAATAGATTGATAACTCGAATCCATCACCTTGCATCATTAAAGAATATCTGCAGAGGTTTCATCTTGAAAGATTCAACATCTTCATTCTGAGCCATGGATTTGGCAACAAACCTCACCAGCTACCTTTTAGGATTGGAACTGATCATCAAGAAAAAAACAAGAGGCTAAAACTTACAGACAACAATGAAAGAGTTTTTCAAACTAGCCATATATATCTTCCTGTGAAACAATCTTGGAAGTTTCATATTTCAATGGAAGCATAAGTTCAGTTGCAAATATAAGGGAAGCTCAGCTGAAAATACCATTAGACCATCATGCATGCATAGGACTCAATTTGAATGTAAAAAAACCGGTAATTAGCATTGATATGAACCTGATTAATTAGGAGACAGAAGACAGAGTTGCCAACTTGTGAAAGAGAAACTTAGTTTAAATGAGCTTTAAGAACTTGTAACTTCAGTGGTCTGAGTTATATAGTGTTTCAGTGTATTTATAAAAGGAGCCAACACGATTTATAACGTGTTATTTCCAAATGAACCAAACATAGCTCGGTGATTGGTCGAGCCTTATTTTCTGTTACCATGTTCACTAATGATAATTTTCAATCTTTCATATGAGAAATGACAATATCATTTTCACCAGTTTAACTTTATATACTTGAATAGTGGCAGTTTTTGTATTTGCTTGCTATTCCATTCGAAACTTCTCATATCACACTACTAGAAATATTCAAATTATGCTACAAATTCTTTTCAGATAAATTTCACGTCTATTACAAATTACCACCCATTTTCTCAAGTTCATTATAGTTTTCATCAGTTTCATGGAAATTCTATGATTATTATTATTATTCTTTACGATGACGGAGATGATAACTTTTTAGAAAAAGAATATATCCATAAATTCTAGATAGAGTTATTTTTGGCCCGGTGTAGGGTAATGAATGCATCGTTTATGCATTCTCTATTAGGAAGGGATAATTTTTTTTTTCACCTTGAATAAATTTCTACCCTCCTCTTTTTCTTTAAGAAGAAAAGAAAAAGCTTTCATTTAAAATGAAATCTTTTGGCTTCAAGATTAGACTTTGATTAATGCTTCAAATTGGTGCGTGAAAATATTTTAAAACTTTTCTGCTTTAATTGCCAAAAGGAAGGTGATTTTGTCAAAACAAAATCTAACATCCAGGACAAAATTTGAGTGAGAAGACATAATTACCCTTCATAATAATGGGAGCAGTTTTCGTCATCTTCTTCAATCTTTGCTTCCGCTCCTACAGAGTTTTGCTGCCGCTGCAAGGGAAAACAAAAAAAAAAAAAGCAAAATTTTTTAAAAGTTCTCTTATTGATCATTTCCCAGAGTTCTCGCTTATCTCATAGAGAGCCTTGTGTTCTCATTCTTCATCACAAGAAAAAAAAAAACTAGTTTTTTCGCTCTTAGTATTACATACTTCACACCAGTTAAAGCCAATAAATTCAGTCAGAAACAATCAAATAAATTTTTTATGATTGGTAAAGAATCATCAAATCCCAATTACAAAATCTTTAGTACAAACAAATAATTTGAAACATTGAGGTGGGTGTTCTTAACAAGCTTGAATAAGTTTTTTTACCTATATATTTTTTCTTCTGCAAAATTAAAGAGGAGCTGTCGAGACAGTTAAAGATGATCACTAATTAAGAGGGACAATTGTGTCTTTTTATACTAAAATTGTTTTGGATGCTAAAAAATGTTTTGGTATGATTATAGAAACTCATGGGGTACCAACTCAAAACCAATTGGCGATGAGGGGAGTAGCCCATGGAGCTTATATATTGACACTCAGAGTCTCCCAATACCGATATGGGATTGAGACTCTTTAATATTCACTCGCAAGTCTAACGTATTTTGGGTTGGACTTGTCCTATTTTTTCAGCCCAGGTACCGCTTCACGTCTCAGTCCTATTTTTGTGTGGACTTTTTTGGAGTTTGGCTCTTAGTTTTCTTAATAATTCTCCGAAAAATATGTGTATTTCATTTTTGAGTACTTTTCAGAGAAATATATGTGTAAAAAACAATGACAAGTCCAAGGGATATGATTTTCTCGGACTTTTGTCATGACTGAAATTGTTTTGAATGGATCCAGGTGAGACTTTTTTTTTTTTTTTGGTGCTGATGAATGAAATTTGAGGATGAATAAATGGTTGAGTTGTGAGTTGATGGATATGTCCTTGCCTCTGTGCGATAATCTCTCCAGACAATGAATAATTGGTTAGAGAGAGTTTTAGAATGATAAAAGTCATGATTGATAGATAGATATACGAAAGAAAAAAAAGATAATGGAAAAAAATAACCAGACGCAGGATAGAACCTGCTCTGATACCATATAGAAGCCCATGAGGTTCCACCTTAAAACCAATTGGCAATGAGGGGAGTAGCCCATGGAGCTTATATATTGATACTCAGAGTCTCCCAACACCGATGTGGGATTGAGACTCTTTAATAATGATCACCGCCCCTTGTAATTAGGGGTGGGCTCAGTTTAACTGAACCGTGAGAACCGTCCGAACCAAACTGTATCCGAACCGTTTGGTTCGACTCAAAATGGTTTTTGGTTCGGATTTTGAACCGAACCGCTCTTAAAAGGAAGTTAATGGTTCGGTTCAGATTCATACTTTTATTTTGGTTAACCGGACCGAAATTTTTAGTTTGGTTCGGTTCGAACCACACATAATATATATATATATATATATATATTAGTAATAGTTTGGACATAAATAAATTCATAATTTAATTTTACAAATTTGATATTACCAATAACATAATTTTTTGAATATCATAAATAATGAACCACTCGACATGCCATCTATAACTGAATGTGACATAATTTGAAATTAAATCAAAACATATTTTATTAGCTCCCAGTTAATCAGTTAGATGTAGATCAATAATTTGTTATTGAATGTCTCGTGAACATATGTGATTTGAACCATACTTGATAAAAAATTTACAAATTTTTACAGTTATATTATAATTCACATATTGACTGAGTCATGGAAGATTTTAACTAAAAAATTTAACTAATGTAATTGAAAATAATGTTTCGATTAAAATGGCTACCGAACCGAAAAAGCCAAAACTATTTTGATCATTCAGATTTGGTCAACCATTTTATTCAGTTCGAATTTCGGACAGTTAAATTTCTCTTGAAGAAAAATAAAAATCCGATTTATCTGGATCGAAGACTTTAATCACCAAACCGCACCCACCCCTACTTGTGATTACAATTTACAGTCATTCGTTCATGCGTACCATTTTACCAAACCATCTCACCCTGATATTGAGATGGAGAGTTTGAGACATTTCCTTACTTCATGTTGAGAAAATTAATCAATCATTCAGGTGACAGAGCCATTAATATTCATGTAGAAAATGTAACAATGTATATATAGACAGACATGACTAAATCAATCAAATGAATCACGTTTCACGCATATGTAGATTATAGTAAATCATAAATGTTGTAGCAATAATGCAAATCAGTCAATTAGATTTGGAGATAGTTTCCTAATTAACAACAATTTAGTTCTCTTACATAGAGCCCCCTCTTTCTTCCATAAGAAAAAAAGTCTTAATTAGTACAACAAACTAAAATAATTTCTTGAAAGAAAAAACTAAAAGAAGGGGAAGTTTGTACCATTCTGGTTAGGAAATTGCTGTACTGATGCCAAATGCAAGTAGTTTTGGCGGTGGACTTGGCAGTGTAATATGTGGAAGAAAATAATGGACCTAATAATGCTGTTGATATCACTAGACTACTGGTTGGGTTACACTTTCTGGATTTAGATAGAAATTCCTAAAAGTAATTCCTCTACTTATTGGCACAGGAAGGTTAAGTTAATCATTATTAATTTCCTTTTTGACCTAATTTCTTTGATGGTGAAATAGGTGATTAATTACCTCTCCATATAATAACAAACATCAATCATGGCTGGAATTTCTGTCGAGCTCGTCGCACACTTGAACTCAATTATTATAGTGTCAGAAGAATGTTTACGAAACAACAAAAAAAATAAATAAATCAATGTACTCTTATACTATCTTGGAGATTAAAAAACTTGTGCTCATATGACTGTGATTTAGAGGCGAACATTATAACTGTAAGGATAATACTTCTCCCGTCCCATAAAAAAAATCCATATTGAGTTTTGATGTGAATTATTTTTGTGAGACATGTAATATGTACATAATATTTTTAGAGCATGTATGAACATTCTCACGCATATGTATTTCAGTCAGACCATGGGAATGAAATGACGCCCTTAGCTCAGGTTCGATTTTTACCGGCGTCGTTCAGCACGAATCCAAGTAAACAGATAATTAGGGACAACAGGTTCAATCGGGGCACAAGATCCTCTGTATCACTTTCTTGTGACACTCGATGTGACACAATCTAATTACTCCTTAAAAATTAGATAATTTGTGCGAATACATATACCATAGTCACATATTTTCAATGTAGATAACTTTCATATTCTTATTTTATTTTTTATATCACTGTTTTATTTTTTTATGAAATTTGACTATATTTATTGAATTTTTTAACTATAAAAATTAAAATAAATAAGCCCTAACCCGAAAAAAGTGAACCCTTAGTCCTAAAATATATAAGTTCCAAAATAATTGTGAATAGTATATGTATTAGCACAAATTACATAATTTATAAAGAGTAATTGAATTGTGGCACAACGAGTATCACAAGAAAGTGGCACAGAAGATCTTGTGCCGTTGGATCGATGTCAAATTTTAATTTCATTTTCTCAAAAATCCGTGTAATAGTTTAGGTATTTCATATATAGAAAAACAAATCCAAATGCTGTAGTATATCAGTTGATTGTATGATTTCCAAAATGGAATGATAATCTACGTTAGTACTTTTTATTGTCCATTCATACCTATTGAAAGCAGTTGTCACAAAAGTCACGTGGCAGCTCCACAAAAAAAATTTTCACACCTAAACTCTACAAAAACCACGTGGCAGTTGCTTTCAAGAGTTGTAAAGGAATGCCATAATTTTAGGCATCTAGTTAAAGTTACTATAGTAAATTAATTTAATTTTTATGGGTCAATAAATTTTAGGCATCTATTTTTGGAAGTAAATATTAGAATAAAAATTGATAATCGGGATAATTTCATAATTTTATGCATATATTTAAAATTACCATAGATTAATTTAATTTATGGTAAGTTAATTTTTTTATCATAGCAAAATATGTTTTTCTTTCTATTCTACATATGTACTCTTTTTTTAGATATGTTAAACAGTTGCCCGGACTGATAAACTAGTTTACCATTTATTTAAATTTTTCTTGAGTCGTAATGTTACTGAATTTATTACTATCAAGTAAATGGGATTTTGACAAAGGCCGTGATCATTCCAAAACAGTTTTTAGCATCTAAAATAATGTTAGTATAAAATGACACAATTATCCCTCTTAATTAGTGATCATCTTTAACTGTCTTGACAGCTCCTCCTAAATTTTGCAGAAGAAAAAATATATAGGTAAAAAAACTTATTCAAACTTGTTAAGAACACCCACCTCAATGTTCCAAATTATTTGTTTGTACTAAAAGGTTTTGTAATTGGGATCTGGTGATTCTTTACCAATCACAAAAAATTTATTTGATTGTTTCAACTGTGAATTTATTAGCTTCCACTGGTCTGAAGCATGTAATACTAAGAGCGAAAAAACTGGTTTTCTCTTTTTTCTTGGGATGAAAAATAGGAACACAAAGCTCTCAATGAGATAAGCAAAACTATGGGAAATGATCAATGAGACAATTTTCAAAAATTCTGCTTTTTTCTTTTTTGTTTTCCCTTGCGGCGGCCGCGAAACTCCGTAGGAGCGGAAGCAAAGAGGTGAAGAAGATGATGAAAACTGCTCCCATTATTATGAAGGGTAATTATGTCTTCTTACTCAAATTTTGTCCTGGATGCTAGATTTTGTTTTGGTAAAATTTACTCCTAATCATAAGACTTCAAATTTATCGTTATATCGCAGTTAATATCACTAGATGCTATTAATAAAGCGCTCACCGTGACACTTCTTCTAGTGGCCCGCCTAGTTAGTAGAGTTAGAGGTTTGATAAATATCAGTAGATGCTATTAATCAAGTGCTCACCGTGACACTTCTTCTAGTGGTCCGCCTAGTTAGTAGAGTTAGAGGTTCTAGATCGAAATACCATGATGAAGAATTGTTTTTTTTTATATATACACAATTAATAATTTGTTTCTTTTTTTTTTATACACAATTACAAATATCTAGTCTATTACATGTGGGGTGAAGCCTATAGGGAAGGGGTTTGAACTTAGGACCTCTTGAGACTTCAGATTTTGATATCATGCCCACTATCACTTGGGCAACCCTGGTTGGCAAAGAACTGATTCTAATATTTAGAGTTTTTATATATATATATATATATATAGTGTTGTAAATAGTTACCTATTTTACAATCTTATATTTATAATCTTATCTATTTCATTCTTTTAATAATCTTATCTTTTTTCTTAAAAAATAATTATGAATAGTTTCCAATATTTTTTATTTATAGTGGTAATATTGTGGTAATATTATCTGGCTAGACGTTTTAATCAATTAGATACATTAAATATGTTGCCACCATTACACCACCGACTAATTAAACCTCGTCGTTGCCACCATTATCACCAGTGAAGTTGCAACTACGACAATAATAGTATTGATGGAATAGCGATGGCATGGTGGATTTGGACAGAGGGAGTAGTGAAAAATGTTATACATTGATCAATTGGCAGAAGATAAATTCGCAGCTGATGTATGGAGTTAATCAGAGAGTGGAAAAATACAAGACCTCAGCGAAGTAGCATCGAAGAAATTCTGTAAATATTCAAGTGGTTTCCAGAATGAGAAAAGACAGTTAAGTCTCAAGTCTCAATCATAAGGGTTACAAATTTTGAGCTCCAACGCATCGTCAAAATTTTAACTACAAAATGCCTCAGCTGTAATTCACATCACAGTATCACACCATATCTGTATCCCCTCTTATCATAATTTCCTCTTCCTTTAAGTCTACTACACAAATCTTATTTGGCAAAAAGAATCAAGGGTTTCACAATGAGCATCCCATCTAAACAGTAACTGAGTACCTCCAAGTTGTTGTCGATGGCCTAAAACAGATAGCAAAAGAAGTATCAGCAAGTTCTATAACCAAAATCTCTACCACAATCCGATGAACTTCCACCAGAAGCCGCCAACTCCAAGCCAGATCAGAATATTGACTACCGAAATGATGAATCCGTAACCCCACCATTGTGCAAGCGGCACATAGCCAGCACCATAAAACACTGGGGCTGATCCTATTCCGTAATGTGTGAGCCCACCCATAAGGTTGGAAAGGAAGGACAAAACCAATGCACCCAGGTAGGATGGAGTGCCCAGAGCACTAGCGACAGATAAGAAGGCAGTGAACATTGCACCGATATGAGCTGCTCCACTAGCGAAAAAGTAGTGAGAATAGAAGTAGAGAAGAACAAGAATGCCAAAAGATAGCTGCCAAGACAGTCCTAGTCCTCCGACAAACTGCAAGAAAACGCATGAACTTGTGTTAGTCAGGTTACATCAACCACAACTTAGAAAATGAAGAGAAAAATGGAAAAAGTCTGTGCTTCCTCAACACAAGTGCAAGCATAAATAAAAGCAATTACATCTCTTACAGTAGTGGCAAAGACAATAACTCAAAAACCTTGAAGTATTTCATTCTGCCATGGGATGAGAAAACAAAATTGCATTTTCTTTTTTTCTCTTTTGCAAGAAACCATCACCACCATTTGAATATAGGTAAACAAGAGACAAGAAAAAAAGCAAAATAATGGAGAGCAACACGAGAATACACAGTGATTGTAAATTCTACAGGCCTATGATGGAAGGTGAAAGAAAATGAGTAATGACAACTCAAAGAAAAGAATGAATATGATGAAATCAATAAATTTAAGCGTCACCAGAGAGCTTATAATAGTAAAGCTCCAGGAGAACCAATTTATTTTCTCACATTTCAAGCATGTCAAGACACTAATAACTCAAATGAAGAGATTGAATATGACGAAGTACATACATTAAATTATTAGCAGAGAGCTCAACATCAAACCACCGGGAAGACTATTTATTTTCTCAAATTTCAAACATATCAATATCTAGATACTGTTGCTGAACCTGAACGCTGACAGAGATCCAACATTACAAAAGATACGTGGAAAGAAGGTATCAAAAACAGGTTGTGGAAATGGATGATTGTATAATCGAAGCTTAATAGTTCTAATCTGGCTCCAAGAAGTAATCATCGAAGACCATAAATGAATGGAAGCACCAAAGTGTAAAACATACATCTAGAAGCATAAATTTTACAAAAAAAATGGCAAACACAGTGTAGAGAACCAGAGTTTCAAGAAACATGAAGTCACACGGAGACAACTTTAAGGACAATTTGATAAGAAATGAAATTGCAAATGGGAATCACACTTTTGACAAATTCAAAAAGCACTACATATAATAACTAATAGGAAACACAAGCAAGAAAAAGGACAAGCAGACCTTGACAACAGTTTGGCTGAACCATGAGATGAGGCCATATTTATTTAGATATCCAGCCATAGCAATAAGAGCGGCAAACCATGTCAGGGTGTCCCAAGCAACTGATTCAGCCAAGCATTCCTTCCATGTGACTACACCAGTAATAAGGAGAACTGACAGACCAAGAATAGCAGCAGTTACAGCGTCCACATTGAGTACACCTCCAAAAACCCATAGACCCACCTGGTACAGCAAAGACGGTAAAATATAAAGAACTGCTTCTGAAAAACTGCAACATATAAACTCTTTATGGGACAGACATTTCAACACATGATCCATTTACCAAATGATGTATAATGCATAAAAATGAGGGCCCACTGGCAAAAAAATAGCCTTTTCGATAAAAGGACAATAAGATGATAAGATGAAAGCAAACAAAAATTCAAATCTAAGGACTTCATCCTGCTTGAATTTTGGACATGACTTTGTATTTCATTGCCATATTATTTGTGCATCTTAAAGTAACACTATACAAAACAAAGACTAGATCTAGAAAGTTTCAGTGACAAGCATTATTCAGGGCAAAACTAGAGTTCTTGAAACAATGACTCACTATAGCTAATTTTGGGCAGTCACTTAACTATTCGAGAAAGGCAATAAAAAAGCACACAGATGAGCATTCAAACAACTATTCAGTTTTGTGGGTCTTAGATGCTTCACAAATAGTAGGTACTTCACCAGTAACAGGTTAACAGCGCACTAAAATGATTAATAGAGCGAGTTAAACTGGAGTGGAGATGCAGTTCGTACATTTCCAATATATATACATTATATAAAACATGGCTAAAAAAAAAGGAAATAACAGAACTCTCACTATAACTGGCCCAAGCTGAGATAAAGTTGAGATAACCTAGGCCCAGTTACAAGAGAATGAAAGTTGCATTAAAAAACGAAGCATCAGAAATACAAAGTTTTCATGAGAAACTTGAATGGCTACATTGAACAGAGTAGACAAAATTTCAAAAGTGCATACACAATTTTGGGGTTTATCTTCTACCTTGCAGCAAATAGTCACTATCAGAAAATCAAAAACATAATTGAACAAGTCTGACATCTGGTACGACAAGATACAGTTTCCTTTTAGAAATTTGATCTAATGGATTTGTCAAGTAGACAAGTATCACCTTTCACACGATAAATGTTATTGAAATTCTTTTTCACTGGATGGTGATCGCCCATTTTCACGAATGTAGAGTACAGCAGCTTATAACATGATTCTGGAAAAACAGTGATGACATACACACAAATCTAATTAGAGCAAACAATCTTACATAAACTTATTTTTACATCATGCTAGTGATATATTCAAACACTGTACTGTTAACAATACATCTAGTCAAAAGAGCAAGCATTGATAAACATATCTTCACCATCATCAGTCTAATACTCATAAAGAAAAAACTGCTGAGCCCGAGCATGAAGAGACAAGGTGAAACAATCAATTAAAAAACCATAAGGGTCTTTCAAAATATGATTTAGATCCACTAGATGGTCATTAAAATATAATCTCAATGCAATGTGCAACCTATGTTACGGCACATATTAGCTGAGTTAATTCACTTTTCAGAGGTTCAACGATGAAAGCTATTATTAAAAAAAAAAAAAAAAAAAAAAACTTCTAAGACTCTATTCAGAGAGGCGAACTTGATGGTTGGCAGCTACTAATGGAGACTATTTCAGCACAAGGTAAACGGACTTAAAAGATCAGCAACCCAATTTTATAATTTGCACTAAAAACAGTTTAGAATGCAAAACATAGATATGGACATCACTAAGGACCAGAACACGAAAAACCCTTTAAAGACACCAACCGATTACTCATATCACATTCAAATTCAATCACACAGGCATCAACAGAAAAATGAGTTTGAAGAGAACGGAGAGTCATACTGTGATAACAAGTGTTGCAGCCATGATCCATTCATTCTTAGACATGGGTCCCATCTTCTCCAAGCGTTCCTGGGCAAGCTTAGGAGCGTCCGGGCTACTCTTAATTTGAGGAGGATAAATCAAATACAAAAGAAACGGAACCACAATCAAGGAGACCAAGCCAGGAACAACGGCAGCCTTAGCCCAATCCATCCAAGCAATGGGTCTGTTTATAGTAGACAGCGTCAAATTGGCAGCCAAAGGATTAGCTGCCATAGCAGTTAAGAACATAGACGAGGAAATCACGGAAGTTTGGAAACAAGTCAGCATCAACCATGATCCCAGCTTCCTTTCCGTCCCATCCCCTGCATTGCTCCCACAAGCAACGCAGAGCGACTTAACCAACGGCAAGAAGATCCCTCCAGCCCGAGCCGAAACCGAGGGGATCGCAGGTGCCAAAAGGGCTTCACTGAAAACCAAACTGTAACCCAAACCCAATGAAGAACTCCCAAATAACTTCACAAACTGGTACGCAATCCTATTCCCAAGTCCAGTTTTGATAAACCCTCTAGCAAAGAAAAAGGCAAGTGCAATCAACCACGGAATCGGGTCACCGAAAGCAGAAAACGCACCGGCAAATGTAAGCGTCTTAGTCAATACACAAGCACCTAAACCCATGAGCGCCACAGCACCGAGAGGCAGAGGCTGAGTAATAATCCCAACAATTGTAGCTAAGAAGATAGACAGCAATTGCCAAGCGTTACGGGAAACACCAGCAGGCGCCGGAACCAACCAAAGCAAAACTCCGGTCGCAATTGAAGCAATCAATGGCTTCATCGACGCACCCTGCCATGCTGGAGCCTGCTTAACTTCCACCGGAGCAGGTGACGGAGATGACGAGGCAGCTCCAGAAGCAGCAGCCTTAACTGTAAGGCACCGGCCGATATCAGCTCGGGAAACTCTCGTAACATTGAGCTTCGGAGCACTCAAATGGTGGAAAGCATGGAGGGATCGGGATTTTAGGGAGACGGCGGAGGGAGGGGATTGTGAGTGACGGGCTTTTAGCGGCGGAGTGTGGCGGAGACGTAGGTTTAAGGAGGAGGTGAGGGCTAGAGAAGCCATGGCTGGCTTTCTGTGGCGGAGATCTGATGACTGATGAACGGAGAAAATGGCATAAACTGGGAAAAAATGGGGGAAAATGGCGTAAACTTCAAGGAGTGAATTCAGCCGTTGGATTCTAATCCAACGGCGGATAGAGGGATTGGAATATACGGTTTGTGAATGTCTGGCTGTGGGATGTAATTTTCTCAATTTGGCTTTGAGAACTCCGTCTTTAGACTTTAAAAGGTTTCGCTGTTTCCGCCATTATTATTTTAGAGTTCATCGCCGCTGTGGGCGATTTTCCACGTGGCGAGATGTCGTTGTTCGTGGGCAGGTTTAGCTGATGTGGAAGGAAGTGATTGGAAGTGGAGCTCGATGTTGATTGGTTGGGCCTTTCAGGAGTGGACTTACTGGATTGGAGTACGCAGACAAAATGGGGAGGAAGACGGTATAGAGTGAAATGACGGAAATAGACATGGAGCGATGACTTATATAAGCCACAGATTTAATTTTAGCTGATCCTAGGCTGCTAGCACGTGTACAGCGAGTGGTTGTCATATGGTCGAGGAAACAAACCGAACCGGCTATGAGTTAGGTTGACCATTAGTATATACCAATGTTTTCAAAATCAGGATTTCACACAGGATCGTTTTAGTATCTCAGGATCGGATTGGATTCTGGATCGATGGGATCGGATCAGTGGGATCGTAATAATTTAAAATAATATAATAATTTTGAAATTACGAGTTTCAATTTGTTAGTTCAATTCTTGTTTGATTAGGACAACTATACTAGTGCCTACATAAGTATCATCAACTCAAAATTTCAACTTTTATATTTTTTCTAATTATTTTTCTCTCTTTTTATACGAAATCAACAATTTGTACAAGTATCGAAAAAATTAATGGGATCGTAGGATCTTTCCTACGATCCCATTAATTTTTTCGGATCGTAGGATCTTTCCTACGATCCGAATTGAGATTTTTGAAGGATTGCATAAGATCCCACTACAAAGAAAGATTTTAAAAGATCCAGGATCGATTTCCAGATTTTGGATCGCTGAATCGTAACATTCTAAGATCCGGATCGGAATTTTGAAAACCTTCATATATACACAGTATACTCATTTTCCGGTTGAATAATGAAACCATTATTTCTTATATGACATTGTTTTACACTAGTTGAATAATGATCTAGTTCCATCGTACAGATTTATAAATTGTTATTTAACTCTATCCGTTATTGAAATTTTGTTAGGATTGTTTGATCAAGAATCAAAGAGATTACGGTAAAGTGGAAGAGACAAGCATGAACAATTTAAATCTTTTGGGGTCAACTATCCCATATATCCAAGTACTTATAATTTAGCCAATTGAAAAATAGTCAAAGTTATCAGTGGTAGACATCTGACAAAATGTTTTTTTCTTAAAAAAAAACGAACAACACATAATGATAATAGTAGTGTTATAAATTATTATTTTCCACTTAAAAATCTGCTTCAATACAATTATTACATTATAGTTTTACGAAATTCAGATATTTTGTAAAAATTCATGCATATGTATATCACGTTGTCAATTTGATCATGAAAAGTGGTGACTTTATTCACTGTACAAGTAATCAAGTATTCCCTCGGTCTTTATTATAAGTCATTTTGATTTTTTCTAAATTTCATATACTACACATTTTTAATTAACAAAAAAATCTTAAAAATAATTTATAATAATCGAGAGAATATAATGAATGTAAAAATATATTTTTAAGATTTTTTTGTCAATAAAAAATGAATATTAGATGAAACATAGAATAAATCAAAACACCTTATATTAAGGATCGGAGGGAATACAACAAACACACAAAAATACCAAAAAAAAAACGATAAATTAATTAAATATCATTTTTTCCCATGAACTGTCCGAAAATTTATAAGTACATGATTAACCCAAAAAGTATCAGTTCAAATGCACATCAATACATCATCCTCTTATCATCTTGAGCATTTGAAGACGCTCTCCTTCCAAAATTTCTGTCGAATACATAAGAGAATTAAAATTTTTTTCTATTTTGGAAACGATTATTACGTTCAAATTTTTTGAACAAATAAAGTAAAGTGAACCTCAAAACAAGTCATCAACCTTTAATATATTTCCATTCTAGGTCATCAATTAAATTTATTTGTAACACAGGTTACCTTATTAAAGTTTTAATCCATTTCAGATTATTCTGTTAATTTTAGCCGTTAAATAGTGACGGAAATCTATTTTTCACATGTTTTTTAGTTTAGGGGTATTTTGTATTTTCTTTTTTTTTATTTTTTAATCTTTTAAATTTTTTTTTTACAATTCTTTTTCTTATACTTCCTAACTTGTATTAGTATAATTCTAAATTTTAAAAATTTATTTTCCTTTTGTATTTTAACTTCTATATTATAATTTTTTTTTAAAAAAAAATTAAGAAATGAAGAAGAAAAATTCGAGTTAAAGTAAAAATAAAAATTAATAATTTACCATTTTAAACAAAAAGAAAAATTAAAATAATTAGCTAAGACAAGTTGTTTCTTCTAGGTTATTTAATTTTTTTCAACTCGATTGAATAATTTAATTATTAATTTTCACGTTTCTTATTTCTTTTTTTTTTAATAATCTACAATTTAATATACAAATGACAAATTAATTTTCAAAAATGAATTTGTTTGTCATTTGTATCTTAACTTCTAGATTATAAAAAAAAGGAATAAGAAACATGAAATTAATAATTAAATAATTCAATCGAGTTGAAAAAAAATTAAATAACCTAGAAGAAACAACTTTTCTTTGCTAATTCTTTTTGTTTTTTTTTTTGTTTAAAATGGTAAATTATTAATTTTCATGTTTACTTTAACTCGAATTTTTCTTCTTCATTTCTTAAATTTTTTTTGAAAAAATTTTATATTCTAAAAGTTAAAATACAAAAGAAAATTAAATTTTGAAAATTTAGAATTACTACCAGTGTATACAGGTTAGGAAGTATAAGAACAAGAATTGCAAAAAAAAAAAAAGAAATTTTTTTTTAAAAGATCAAAAAATTTAAAAATAATAAAATGACAAAAATACTCCTAAACTCAAAAGCATGTGAAAAATAGATTTCCGTCACTATTTAACGGTCAAAATTAACAGAAAAATCTGAAATGGATTAAAACTTTAGTAAGGTAACATGTGTTACAAATAAATTTAATTGATGACCTAGAGTAGTAATAGATTAAAGGTTAATGACTTGTTTTGAGGTTCACTCAATAAAGTAATACTCCTCCCATTCCACAAAATAGTCCACATTGAGTTTTGAATTTTGTATTGTTTTTAGTATAAATTTGAAAATTCAATGTGGACTATTTTTTGGTACGGAAATAGTAATATTTTTTCCAGTGTATTATGATTAGACTGTTTTATCTTTTATGTAACCGTATGCATGTATACTCGTGGCCTGGACAAAGGGGTCCACGAAAGGGAGGAAAGTTAGAAAAGTTGAGGGAATGGTGATGTTTTGTGGCGTTGGTGGTCACATGCAAAGATTTGTTGAGAGCCACAGAGTTACTAGATCGAATGTTTTATACAACTTTTTAAGGGTTGATTTCATCCAGAAAAAAGATTTCCGCAATCAAGTTGTGGTGTTGGATGATTTATCGAGCGTATATATATTGCTTTCGGACTAATTTAACATAGACGGTTTCGGGACTGCTGTAAGTTTTACAAAGTTCACCGTCACTTGAGTCTAAAACAGCCAACAGAAAACCATTCTTCCAAAATGAATAATTTCTTATTCTCTTTTTTTAATTTTCATCGTTTTTCTTTTCAAACGACAAATAGACCAAATCAACGTACATGTATTCATTCTCTCGTTTGGTGATCAAACGAATGTCTTTATGGTTTTGAGATAAACAGATTAATCATGATAAATTTCATTTTAGAGAGTTCGTGTAATTTAGATTAGGCGGCTGTTATCAACGACTACAATGAAAAAGATAATTTCGCACATATAGTTTTTTAATTTTGCATCGTAATCTTAACAAGGATATGAAATTGGTGTCGGTTTCCAGCACCGAAGGGCCTTGTTTTCTGAACTAGTTGTGAAAGGTCAAGTTGCGGAAAGGCCAAAAAATCAGATGAAAAGGTCAACTTTAAAGCTACAACGTTTGGCTAGCTATATGGTTCGTTTCTTTCATGCCTGAACATATTTACTTCTTCATAGGTTGTGAGTTCGGCGTTTTCCCAGCGTCCTTTTCAAATTTCAGGCCACATATCTTCTTTTTGTGAAAAATAAAATAAAACAGAAATACAAACAAACTCCGTTACAAAAGAATATTCTCTCCGTCCTGAAATCAGATTATCCCTCTCTTGTACTATCTCAAAAAAAAAAAAAAAACTATTAAATGACTTACTTGATTGAGGTTTACGTAATACAGAATATTTGTGTTGGCCTTTTGGTACTTCAAACAGGTCACTTTTAACCTTTTCGTACTCATTGGAGAGGATGGTTTAATCTATATATATATATATATAGCATTTCTTCCTTCCTGTCTATCACTGAAATTTGGGCATTTGTGGTTTCTTTTCCATTCAAGGCTGCCAATCCAGTGATCTAGCTAAGCCGAGAACCGAAGCATTTTGGGTTGAAAAGCTTGAAGAAATATTGGCAGCTTGATCTTTTAGCAAGAGGTGAAATCTCTATGAACGGTCTGGCGATCGAAGATATCCCCTCTTAAGTCTTATCCAACCTGTTATCTTGTTGAACCTTACAACTTGTACACTATCATGTACAAGAATGTACCAAAAGATTCAAAACCACTTTTATTCTCCAAAGAGATCAAAGGTCTACCAAATTTCTGGCACCTTGATAGGAATTTTTAGGAATTGTTATATTGTACACCATAGTCTATATAACAATGTGAACCTAATGTGGATACACGCGCTAAATCTAAGTAATTAAGGAGAGAAACTATTAATTCAACGAAAGAGATATAAGGAAAGGATAATAACATTAGTAATTTAAATCTTATTTTTTTAAGGCGGGTGATATTGTCAGGGCCGAAATTAGATGGCAGAGCAAAATTACAATATTTTTTTCCATAATATCCTTAAATGGTCAAACTTCAATTTGCTCTGCCCCTTTTCTCTCGTTAGAGCCGTCTCAATCATCACCTTCTGAAAATAAAATTTCCAGACTACAAGTATTATTCATTATCAACTAATTTTCATATCTCATTTAATAACTTTTTCAATTCTTAATCAATCACAACAATTATCATCAATCATCACCAGTTTCCTTGTGCATTTGCTTTCAAACTGAAGATAGAAAATATGAGTTTTCCAGAACTCAACTAATTATAAAATTCAAAGCCTAAAACTTTGCAGAACGAAGAAATGCACTGGCCGCAAAAATCAAATTCTTCTATGCGGAGTGCACACAACATGTTGCCCCGCCTTTGATTTTGAATTGAAGGCATGAACTTTTTCTTGAGTCTCTAAAGGTTCGAACTCTTTGGATATGCTATTTGCAATTTATGTGCTCATATGTAAGGCACTGCCATCCAAATTGAGATGAATCGAGAATCTATTTTAGACATTATGTTCTCCAAGGAAATTTTTGTAGACTAAAGTACGGTGGATAGACCTTAGTGAGTACTATGGTTCAAAGAACAATAACCCAATTTACATGTTCTTTTGGTTTTATAATCTTGAAGCTACGCCTATAACTAGAAGGATTAACAAAGAGTGGAATTAAAGAGGAAAAATTTATTAGAATTAGAGCATATCCGCCAAGGAAAAGATAAGGATAGGGGAACAATGAGATAGAAAAGTTGGAGTAAAATTAGATTTTGACCCACTAAGGTTATTTTGGTAAAAAATAATTCAATTTTGATGTGGCAGCTAATTTCAGTTCTGGCAATATTGTCAGCCTTTTTCTAAATATAAGTCCTTTTTTTTTTCTCAGCGATCAATGTCCTTCCAAGAATGAAGATTGAAATAAATAACTCTCCTCTCCTACTATATGTGATCTCCTGCAAAGCAGATCGAAGAAACAATGTATGGCAGTAGCGTATCCATACAAGAAGAATCGAAGGTTATACAATTCTCCTCTTCTATTATTTATAGTCTTCTTTAGCCGCGACTAGAAAACATCATCTTCAAAGAAATACTGTGTCACCACTAAAATCATCACCATTCACGATCATTAAAAAAAAAAAAATTGTTTGTTTTTTTGTTTCTATTGTTTTAGTGGTAAAGTGTGATTACAGAGTACCTTTCGTTAAGATCATTGCTATGAACACTGTCTTCTTTTTTTTTTTTTTTGCGATTTGTTAAAGTTCATACATTAGTGCAAAAATGTTCATTAATCTTGCTTTAGCTGACTCCTATCTTTTTCTTCATTATTAATTTTCTCTTATACTAATTCTATTGGCGTTGGTTTGTTAGTTTGAGTAGATGTGTTTTTTGGCTTGGATTAATGTAAAATTGGGTATGCAAATTTATAAAATTTAATCCTGTAATGTGTTTTTTAATTGAATTATATTTAATAAGAAGATGATATGCTTCTAATAAGATGTAGTTTCTTGGTTTCAATATTGATAGCTTCACGTTCATACGATAATTTGACAGTATTCATACTTTTTTTGTGTTGATGTCCGTACATTAATGACACATTATACATTTCTTCCGATGATCATATACTTTTATGTTTAAAAGTTTGTGAAATGTTCATATATCATTGCCTATTTGTTCATATTCTTATATCTCGACATTTGTTCATAGGTCTTTGTCTATTTGTTCATACACAAGCACTAGTAATCTTGTCACTATTTATTTATACGACTTTATCTAAATGTTCATAGAAAAATGTGCATGCATTTTTTACTTAATTTTCATACATAAATATTTCAATGTTCATACATATAGTCCCTATTGGGTTATTATACATTTATCATACAGAAATATATGAATATTCATATGTTTGTAATTTTGTTGATGCATAATGTTTCAATGCTCGTAACTCTACAACTTACTTTTTGTTTAATTTAATAATAGCGGGAACATAAAATACAATTGAAAGTAAAAGTTTAAGAAGAATGATGGAGAAAAAAAAAATTTGAGCACAAAAATAGTGCAGAATAAGGAAAGATAATTGGTAGAGATTAGATTAGATAAGGATAAAAGAATTCAAAAAAGGAAAACATTTATAAATACACTACACGTTACTAGTGCGTGTATAACACCACAAACCTTGGGTTCACCTTGCACTTTGGACGATGGTCCACTGTATAATTTGCCAATTTTTAGAGCATTTGATGGTTGGCATTTTGAAAAATAATCCACATTATAAACTCAAAATTGTACTAAAAATTTTACAATGTTATTAAATACATTTATTTGTAGATGTCTTTTGTCTTTACTATTCTATCTATCTAGTTACATTAAACTACATTACTACTCTTATCTTATCTATGTAAAAGTTATGGAATAGTAAATTAGACGAAACATGCTATGGTTTTATAAAGCCTATAAATTGAGGCTAAAGTGAAATGAAAAGGGACACCCAAAAGTCTTACCACTATTCCTCTCTTCTCCATTTGTCTTGTTTTGTATTTTCTTTTAAACATTGCCTTGTTTTGCATTTTCTTTTAAACACGTTATCAGCACGAAAGTGCTCTAGCAAATTTTCTAAGTCCTCTTTTTGGGTAAGTTCTAAAAGCCTACTCTATTTTTATACCATGGCCAACAACCTTGCAAAACTTGAGTTCATAGCTCTTGATGTTTCCGGAGAAAATTATTTATCATGGGTGCTTGATGCCAAAATGCATCTAAATGCTAATGGACTTGGAGAAACTATCAAAGAAGGCAACGAGGCAGCAAATCAAGAAAAGGCCAAGGCCACAATTTTCCTTCGCCGCCACCTCCATGAACAGTTGAAAATTGAATATTTAACTGTTGAAGATCCATTTATCTTATGGATGAGTTTGAATGAAAGATATAATCACCTAAAGACGTTTATGCTCCCAAAAGCTCGCCATGATTGGATATACTTACGTTTTTAAGATTTTAAAACTGTTAGTGAGTACAATTTAGCAGTTTTTCAAATCACATCACTTTTGAAATTATGTGGTGATGAAATGAGTAATGCACTAATGTTCGAAAAAACATATACCACTTTTCACCCCACAAATGTGCTCCTGATGCAGCAATACCGTGAAAGGGGTTACACAAAGTATTATGAACTGATTCAGGTTCTGCTCGTTGCTGAGCAAAATAATGAGCTTTTATTGAAAAACCATCAAAATCGCCCAACTGGTACTGCCCCATTTCCTGAAGCAAATGCGGCAGCTGTAAATCCAAATAATGGACAAAATAGAGGGCATGATGGTCATGGTCGTGGTCGTGGCCGAGGATATGATAAAAACTGTTTTAACGGTCGTGGTGGTCAAACTAAAAATACTACTTTCCTCCAGAAGTTGGGAACTAGTAGTGAGAAAGATAGAAATAAAAAGAAAGGCGAGAGTAAATGCTTCCGTTGTGGTATGAATAACCATTGGTCTCGTGTGTGTCGTACACCTAAGCATCTTGCCGATGTCTATCAAGAATCAATAAAGAAACAAGAAAAGAAGATAGAGACTAATTTTGTTGGCAATAATATTGGATTTAACCAAAGTCCTGTAGATAATGGTTTTGCCGATTTTACTTCTTTGGATGTTGCCGATTTCTTTGTCAATCACCCTGAAGGTGAAACTAGTCATATGGCTAATGACGAAAATATCCAAGAGTAGTTTTCTATTCTAATTTTAAGCATAGTATTTCATTTGATGTTTTAAATAAAAATTGTTTATATTATTTCTTTGTAATAAATAATAATATATGTAATATTTACTGTTTGATATAATGGATTACATTTAATGTTTTATATCTTAGAATGCTTTATAACTTGATAGATGCAATATTGGAGTAACAAAATTCAATATCTCATTTGAAATTTTGATTTTGTTTTTGAAGAAAAAATGGATGTTTCAATGGTAAATGACAAAGAAATGTATCTGGCAGACAGTGCAGCTACACACTCCATCCTTTAAGAAAAGAAATATTTTTCATACATTGTAATGAAAGAAACTCATGTTAGTACTATATCTAGTAGTACACAATTAATTGAAGGCTCCGGAAGAGCAAATGTAATTCTCCCAGGAGGGACGAAATTTTGCATTGATGATGAATTATACTCTTCAAAATCTCAAAGAAATTTGTTGAGTTTTAAGGATACTCGCAGAAATGGATATCATGTTGAAACAAATTGTGAAGATAATATCGAATACTTGTACATTACAAATATAATTTCTGGAAGTAAAATTATCTTAGAGAAATTGCCTTCATATTCTCATGGGCTATACTACACAAGTATTGCAGCCATTGAAACTTATACAACAGTAAACCCGAAGTTTACTAGTTATGATGATTTTGTCGTTTGGCATGACCGGTTGGGCCATCCTGGTTACATTATGATGCGAAAAATACTAAAGAAATCATATGGTCATTCTTTAAAGATCCAGAAGATTCTTCAATCAAATGAATTCTCATGTGCTGCTTGTTCTCAAGGCAAGTTAATTGGCCGGTCATCACCGATGAAAATTCGCTCTAAATCTCCAGCGTTTTTAGAACGCATACATGGAGATATTTGTGGGCCTATTCACCCACCTTGTGGGCTATTTTGATATTTTATGATTTTAATTGACGCATCCACGAGATGGTCACATATGTGCTTGTTATCAACTCATAACTTGGCATTTGCAAAATTATTAGCCGAGCTAATTCGATTAAGAGCACATTTTCCTGATAATCCTATCAAGACAATTCGTCTTGACAATGCTTGTGAATTCACGTCCCAATCATTTAATGACGATTGTATGTCTATTGGGATTAAAGTTGAACATCCTGTAACTTATGTTCACACACAAAATGGCATGGCATAATCTTTTATCAAGCGAATTCAACTAATTGCAAGGCCATTACTTATGAGAACAAAGTTGCCAATATCAGTTTGGGGTCATGCTGTATTGCATGCAACCACCTTAATTCACATAAGGCCAACAAATTACCAGGAATATTCTTCCCAACAATTGATTTTTGGTCAGGAACCTAATATTTCCCATCTAAGAATTTTCGGATGTGCGGTTTATGTTCCAATTGCTCCACCACAACGCACAAAGATGGGACCTCAAAGGAGGTTGGGAATATATGTTGGGTATGATTCTCCATCTATTATAAAATACCTTGAGCCTAGAACTGGAGATTTATTTACTGCTTGTTTTGCTAATTCTCATTTTCATGAATCACTCTTCCCAATATTAGGGGGAGAAATTAAACTGCCGGATAAGAAAATAAGTTGGAATGAATCAACGTTATCTCATCTTGATCCTCGTACAGGCCAATGTGAACTTGAAGTTGAAAAGATAATTCATTTACAACATTTGGCAAATCAAATGCCAGATATTTTTACTGACCTAAAACATGTGACTAAGTCGCATGTACCGGTTGCTAATGCTCCAATAAGAATTGATGTCCCTGAAGGACTGTCTACCACTAACAATGAATTAAAGGCACATCTAAAACGTGGTAGGCCAATTGGTTCCAAAGATAAAAATCCTCATAAACAAAAAGGAGCAAATAATGAAGATGGAAAAATCGAGGTAACTAAGATTCTCGAAGAATCCTCAAGAATAAAAACTCCTGAAGAGACAAATGGCATAATAGATAATAAACTTTCAGAAGAAGTTCATGTACCTGAAAATGTTGATAATGATGAAATCTCAATTAATTATGTCATTATTGGAGAAAAATAGAACCGATGTGTAACAGAAGTTGATGATAAGTTTGCATATTTTGTAGCAATTAACATTATGAATGAAAATGAGGATCATGAACCGAGGTTTGTAGATGAATGCAGACGTAGAAATGATTGGCCAAAATGGAAAGATGCAATTCAAGCTGAATTAGATTCACTGGCAAAACGCAAAGTTTTTGGACCAGTAATACGCACACCCGAAGATGTGCAACCCGTAGGTTTTAAGTGGGTATTTGTGCGAAAAAGAAATGCGAATAATGAAATTGTGCGATATAAGGCACGACTTGTCGCACAAGGTTTTTCCCAAAGACCGGGTATTGATTATGAGGAGACATATTCTCCCGTGGTGGATGCAATAACTTTTAGATATTTACTAAATCTGGTAGCTATTGAAAAACTTGAAATGCGTCTCATGGATGTTGTGACAGCCTATTTATATGGCTCACTAGATAATGATATATATATGAAGATCCCTGAAGGATTTCAATTACCTAAGGGACAAGATCCAAATTCTCGAGAACTTTATTCAATTAAATTGTGTAAATCGTTGTACGAATTAAAACAAGCAGGACGAATGTGGTATAATCGCCTTGGTAAATATTTGATAAAGAAAGGTTATAAGAATGATCTCATTTGTCCTTGTATTTTCATTAAAAGATCCAAATCAGAATTTGCAATTATTGCAGTTTACGTTGATGACTTAAATATTATCGGGACCCCTGAAGAGGTCAGAAAATCTGCAAATTGTGTGAAACAAGAATTTGAAATGAAAGATCTTGGAAAGACAAAATTTTTTTTGGGACTGCTAATTGAGCACTTAGAAAGTAGTATTTTTCTACATCAGTCCACGCATATAGAAAAAGTGCTTAAACGTTTTTATATGGACAAATCACACCCTTTGAGCACACCTATGGTGGTAAGATCCCTTGATAAGGATAAAGATCTTTTCCGGCCTCGTGGGGAAAATGAAGAACTACTTGGTCCAGAAGTACCATATCTTAGTGCTATTGAAGCATTAATGTATCTCGCTAGTCATACACGGCCTGATATATCATTTGCTGTTAATTTATAAGCACGATATAGTTCTGCACCTACTCGAAGACATTGGAATGGTATTAAAATTATATTTTGGTATCTTCAAGGTACGATTGATATGGGTCTTTATTATTCAAAGGTATCCAAGTTGGAGCTGATCGGTTATGCCGATACTGGATATTTATCTGATCCTAATAATGGTTGGCCGCAAACAAGGTATCTTTTTACATGTGAAGGAACATATATATTATGGCGTTCTATGAAACAAACTCTAACTGCTACTTCTTCCAATCATGCCGAGATTTTAGCAATTCATGAAGCAAGTCGAGAATGTGTCTAGTTAAGATTGATTGTTCATCACATTCGAGGATCATGTGGTTTGCATTTAGTCAAGAATGGCCCTACTATCTTATATGAAGACAATATTGTGTGCATTGATCAATTGAAGGAAGGATATGCCAAAGGTGATAGAACAAAGCATATATCTCCGAAATTCTTCTATACTCACGATCCTTAAAAGAGTGGTGAAATCATTGTTCAACAAATTCCCTCAAGCGACAACCTGACAGACTTATTCACTAAATCATTACCAACTTCAACTTTTGATAAACTAGTCCACAAAATTGGAATGCGACGACTTAAGGATGTCAAAAGTGATGTGCTCATTAGGGGGAGTGACTGCACCATGTACTCTTTTTCCGTTGACCAAGGTTTTATCTCACTGGGTTTCCTGGCGAGGTTTTTAACGAGGCAGTGTCGCATTTGGATAGTGTACTCTTTTTCCTTCACTAGGATTTTTTTCCCAACGGGTTTTTCCTAGTAAAGGTTTTAACGAGGCATTATTCCGTAACAGACATCCAAGGGGGACTGTTATGAAATACATTTATTTGTGGATGTCTTTTGCCTTTACTACTCTATCTATCTAGTTACATTAAACTAGATTACTATTCTTATCTTATCTATGTAAAAGTTACGGAGTAGTAAATTAGACGTAACATGTTATGGTTTTGTAAAGCCTATAAATTGTGGCTTTACTACTCTATCTATCTAGTTACATTAAACTAGATTACTACTCTTATCTTATCTATGTAAAAGTTACGGAGTAGTAAATTAGACGTAACATGTTATGATTTTGTAAAGCCTATAAATTGTGGCTAAAGTGAAATAAAAAGGGACACCCAAAAGTCTTATCACTATTCCTCTCTTCTCCATTTGCCTTGTTTTGCATTTTCTTTTAAACACACAATTATATTTCACCACGTGGACTATTTTTATGAGACGGAGAGTTAGCAAATTCGATAGATCAAGAAAACAAATTCGATAGATCAAGAAAATAATACTCCCTCTGTCCCAAAATTGTTGTCCAGTTTGAGATTTTACTTTTAATATAATTTGAACTAGAAATGAAATTTCAAACTGAACAATAATTATGGGACGGAGGGAGTATTCAATTTATTGGTACAAACGACCATTAACTTTCAAAATCTTTTATTACATCAATATTTTCTTCCAGCCCATAAAACAAGGTGTAGGGTTGAGTCCTTCTGGATGTTGTAGTCCGCCAAGGTGCGACCATCCTCAAGCCTTTTTCCAGAATAGATCAGATGCAGCCGGTGGGGAAGAATCCCTTCTTTGTCTTGAATCATTGTTTTGACATTATTAATCGTGTCGGAGCTCTTAGTCATAAGAGTTATAGTCTTTCCGGCCGGCGTCTTCACAAAAATCTGTAACGGCGACATCACCAGATGAAGCATCGATTCTTCCTGGATGTTGTTATCCGCTAGGGTTCTACCATCTTCGAGCTGCTTGCCTGAAAGAATCAGCCGCTGATGATCCGGAGGGATGCCTTCCTTATCTTGAACTTTGGCCTTGACGTCGTCGATTGTATATGAGGTTTCGGCCTCGAGGGTGATGGTTTCGCCGGTTAGGGTTTTAACAAAGATCTGCATTTTTTATTTACCGGAAAAGAAAAAATTAACCTAATTTGTTCAAGGGGTTATTTCAGAGGTTTGAACTCTAAATGATTATTTTTTTCAGCATTTATAGAAAATTCTACCGCAGTCCTAGGGGCTAGGCTTCCAGGAATTGTAGAATCCTAATTTGTTTTTAAAACAGGACTAGAACAGTATAACAAAACTCTAGTATAATTTCTTTTTATAGCCACTCTAGAACAGCCGCTGGTGACATTTTACTTAATTATGATTGTCATTATTAAATTTTTATTTTTAGTAATTATTTCAGGACAGAGGGGAATAAAAATATTATTGTGCGCTTTTAAACTTCAAAGAGGGTGAAATATCCCATTCCTTTTATCACTTCTAGAACTTTCTCACCATAAAAAATATAAAGAAACTCAATCAAACCACGATAATATGTATAAGAGATTTCTTTTTTCTTTTTTTTTAGTTGCATTGGATATCACTAGTGCTATTCCCCGCGACCAGTACGTTTTGAAATTTTATTTCATTGTTCTCGTTCAAAAAAATTAGTTATGGCCTATAAAAATTAAAATAATTGTCTTGACGACTAATAATTTATGATAAAAGGTAAAAATAGGTTATAAAAACTATAGGTGGAACATTATGAGTAGTGATACGTACAGGGAAAAAATAACAAGGAAATGTACAAAGAATGATGTGTCAAACATCTAAACTATACCCTAACCTTAAATGCTTAAACTCCGTATGGAAAGTTTTTAAAATGGATGGATGAGATCATTTCCTTGTCATTTTTCCTTGTCATTTTTCTTTGTACCAATCATTATCCATATATATATTAGAGTAGCTTGTATAACAAAATAAACAAAATTCTCATTGTGTGTTATAAGTACATACATAATTAAATTTCCTATGCTTTTCCTCCAAAAAAAATAAAATAAAATAAAATTACTACATAGAAGATATCTTTTCAAGCATTAGACGTATAAGTTATCACTTTAGAATTTTATTTTATACTTCCTCAGTTCCTCTATTCTAAGGGGAAAAAAAAAGATAACAATAAATTTTAAAATTTGTATAAAAAGTGGTACAATTTCAAACTTAATGTAAATTATTTTTTTCGTTTTTTCTTTTCTTTTTTTTTTTTTGCACAGAGGGAGTGCATTATCAGTTTCTTATCATTATTGTTGTACTGAAAGCCGAAAGATTATTTTGATTGTAATTTGGACAGATACAACACTAATCAGTCATCACTCAATAAAATTATTTTGAACAAGCACATACAGCACTTAGTACTAAAAGAAATAAGAACTAACTTTCCACACTATGACAACTACACTTGAGCAGTCATCAGGAACCCAAAATGTATACCATCTCTTCAATTTATAACTCAGTTTCAAAATTTATACCTTCCGTTCAAGTTTAAAATTGCAATTTTAACTGAAGTAATCCTGGCTGCTACGTACCAAGTATACATCTAATCTAAACACGTTACACGTCCTATACTGTTGTTATCCAAAATGCAAGATTTTCAAAATAATTCGAATGCTTCTTCATCATATAAAAGAAATCTAATCCACCGTCAATTCTTTCCACAAGCAAAACTCTCCATTTTCCTCATTTCTCACTCCTTTCCAAGTTCCATCATGGGTCCAGAGCCATCCTCAAATTTCCAATTCCCAATCAAGACAATAGTAGTACTAGTACAAGAAAACCGCTCATTTGATCACATGTTAGGATGGATGAAAACCCTTAATCCGGAAATCGACGGCGTTGCCACCGGAACCGAATATTCCAACCCTCTGTCCACCTCCGATCCTAACTCCGGCCGACTATATTTCACCGAAAAATCCACTTACGTTGACCCGGATCCGGGTCACTCGATCCAAGATATTTACGAACAAATTTTCGGGGTGCAATGGACACAAGACGTGCCTTCCAAGCAACTAAACCCTGCCATGCGGGGATTTGCACAGAATGCTGAACGGAAACAGAAAGGGATGTCCGAGACAGTCGTGAACGGGTTCAACCCGGATGCCGTGCCGGTTTATAAAGAGCTGGTGTCGGAGTTTGCGGTTTGTGATCGGTGGTTCGCATAGGTTCCGGCTTCCACACAGCCGAACCGGTTGTTTGTGCATTCGGCTACTTCTCATGGGTTGACAAGTAATGATACAAAGCTTTCGGTTGAAGGGTTACCCCAGAAAACCATATTTGAATCTTTGGATGATGCTAGTCTTAGCTTCGGAATTTACTATCAATACCCTCCTTCCACACTTTTCTACAGGTTTTTTTTTTTTTTTTTTTCTTTGTTTTGCTTCTATACATTGATTAGTTATTTACATGATTTCATAAAATGAAGATATTCCAGCCGTCACTATTCTTTCTGTCTCAAAAAAAAAAATCACATTGTGGTTTAAGATATATATATATATGTAGTAATTTAAAATTTTAATATAAATTATTTTTCTTGGGAGAAAGGGAGTAATTGCTAACAACACAAATTAAGTTAAATTTAATATAAATCCGCTTTCTTCTTCTTCTTCTTTTATTTTTTTTTTCCTTTTAAAGGTATTTGAATTCCTAAGAACTTGTGTCTAGATAATATTGTCTTGATTTGAAAATTTAATTTGGTTTGTTATCCTGAGTGGAATATTCGTTCTATCAAGTACCTAGATCGATGGACGTGGAATGAAATATGGATTGGAAAAGGACATCTTTTTGGGTTCATTTTTTTGTTCTAAAAGTGACACATTTAGTTCCTTATATTAGTTTTTCACCTATGAGTAAATGGGAATAATAAGAATTTCTTACCTTTCATGAATTTGATTCAGTTGCGAATATGAATAAGGAACAACTAGCAGTTGTTGGAAGAATCCCATTTTGGGAAAGAGCTGATCAATATTTCTTGTAGTTATAGTGCTCAATTGTTGAGCAGTTAATCGTAAAACTCGTAGTTGCACAATGCAGAAGTATATAAAATTGAGTTCTTATGCTTTTTAAAAACAATTTCATAATCAATTTGGCATCACTCGGTCGGGCGTTCTTTCTCAGGAGCTAATGTATACTAATCATTGCGGCTGAGTATATTGAGTCCTGTTAATCATATATTGTAAGAATTGTTGAACCTCCATAACTTTTATGTCATAATTGTAAAATATTGTAAGGAGTATATTTTTAGCTTAATCACCGTTTTCACGTTTGTGTTAAATATGAAATAATCAGTAATGATGGTAAATGGTATATGAACAACAAGAAAACAAAGTCATCAGATAAAGGATCTGTTGATCTAAATCTTTTTCTTCTATTAATTCCGTGTCAATATGATCAACCGAATATGTATGTGTTAGATTTCCTATTTTGGGGTAGGTACTAAACTCAAGGAAAACGATTTAACGACGTATATATTCCCTATTTTGGATTTCCTATTCAGTTTTACGAATTCGAAAAAAAAATATGGAAATTCTAGAAGAAGAATGGTATGATTTCGTAGAAAACTCATATGAAAAGTGTGCAGATATGAAGAAGCTAGCTAGCGTAGCTTAAGTGTTAATAAAACGAGAAGTAATTGGGGTGTGGTGTAAGATTTAAGTTGCAAGTTGTGGTGATGACAGCAAACTCATGGGGTGTCTTTTTTGGCTTTTTTGTTTTTTTTTTTGTTTTTGTTTTTGATAATCAACTCATGGTAGTCTTTGATTTCATTATGTGTTAATGAAGTCATTTCTTGATGCACTTTTGTAGTACGTCCATTCTAGTCTAAAAAAGAGTTTTGTTGGTTGAAGGATCATAAATAATTTTAAAAGGGAATCAATAAAAGACCTTTTTCATCTTATGAACCAATTTAGAACATTTGTAAATTAGCTAGGTACTACTTAATTTTGAACAATGGAAATGGAATGGAGGGGTATCATCAAAAAGATAAATTTTCCTTTCAGCTTTTATATTAATGTTTCTTCAACAAATTGATTTCATTTATTTATGTTAATAAACTTTATATTATGAGTATTCTCTTCCTGAATTTTCTTTTTTTTTTTTTGGTAATTGCTCATATTAATCATAGGAATCTTCGGAAACTCGAGTACTTGAAGAATTTTCACCCTTTCGATCTCACTTTCAAAAGGCATTGCAAAGAGGGAAAGCTTCCAAATTATGTAGTAATTGAACAGAGGTATTTTGACCTAAAGATATTGCCAGGCAATGATGATCATCCTTCTCATGATGTGTTTGAGAGCCAAAAATTTGTGAAACAAGTCTATGAAGGTTAAGATCAGGTTCCACAATGGAATGAGATGCTATTCGTAATTGTATACGATGAGCATGGTGGTCTTTTCGACCATGTTCCGACTCCTGTCACTTTAGTTCCTAGCCCCGATGACCTTATTGGACCGGAGCCTTATAAGTTCCAGTTTGATCGCTTAGGAGTAAGGGTTCCCGCCATCTTGATATCTCCTTGGATCGAAAAAGGAACAGGTAAAATGCACATTTATTTCAAAAACAAATTTGGTGGTCTCTGTCAATGCTCACATTTTACTATTTAATCTGTTGGTGGATGTATCTTTGCAGTGCTACATGGACCATCAGGACCGTATCCTACATCTCAATTCGAATATTCTTCGATTCCAGCAACCGTCAAAAAGATTTTCAACTTGAAAGAGTTTCTTACCAAGCGCGATGCTTGGGCCGGCACTTTTGAGAGCTTGATCAACAGAGAAAATCCCAGAACTGACTGCCCTGGTAAATTTCTGCACAAATTGTCGCTACTCTCTTTATGTTTGGAGTTAACTTTTGTACATAAGATTGACATTTGAGAAAGGTGAGCTATTTTTGAAGATTTTGTTTCTGCTTTTTGACTGGATTTCATTTTATTCAGAAATTTTGCCTGAGCCTGTGAGATTGAGGGACACCGAAGCCAAAGAAGATGCCAAGTTAACTGATTTCCAAAAAGAATTGGTTCAGATGACAGCAGTATTAGGGGGAGACCATAAAAAGGACATTTATCCACACAAACTTGTGGGGGGCAGGACTGTTGCTACAGCAGTGGATTATGCCAATACTTCATTCGAGAAATTCTTAGATGAATGTGAGAGATTGAAGCAAAATGGAGCTGATGAATTCACAATTTGTTCTTTACCTCTACCGGTAGCTGAGCATTCAAAGAAACAACCCAACTCGCGTTCTTTCATTTCCAAGTTCTTTTCCTGTGTTGCCTGTAACAATTCCTAAAATATTCCGAAACGGATCATTATGAATGCCTCTACAATAAGATCATGTAATGCATGAATATTCCTACAACACTATATTATCTTCCGGTAAAATTGTATGTCATTTAAAGCTTCTGCACTCTTTATCTTACAAAAAGTATGGCATAAGTTTGAATTCTGTGGTATCAGGATGTTTCATGATGGCTAGCTGAACAAAGAAGTAAGGAATTCAGCAATCTCAAATTCTGAGTTCTAAAATGAATGTTAGTTTTCCTCAGTGGATAACTAACCTCATCTGTTGATCCTGAATTTGCATTGAACGTAAGTAAACTAGACAATGCTCAGGGGGAAATTGGTTACTCCCTCCATCCTAAAATTAGTACAACAAACAGAACAGTCAATTTGGATGGAGAGAGGGAGTACTTAAGTTTCAGGTGATGAAAAGAGAGTGACCTGCTGTTTTACTCATAACATGAAATGATGGATCATAAACCAAAAGAAAACAGTTCAGACATCAACAACGAAAGAAAAGGAAACATAAATCCAAAAATCAACAAGGCCTGGGGGCCGTGAAACAGATCATGTTCGACGTGCATCAAGTGTAAAATGGAAACAAACCGAAAGAAAAGTAACTGTTCACGACCTTGTCCGTGCTGGGAAAGTGGCTTCTGCTTTGGGATCATCAAAAATCAATAGGCAACCAGCTCCCTGATCCAGAGTTCCAGCAAACTTCTTATCCAGATTCGAGAATCATCTGTGATAACTTCTTCTCGACATGGTCAGCAGCAGGCAACCCAATTAATTCAGCAGCTATTTCTATCCTCAAGAAGGGTTCATTGAACCTGCAAAGATTCTGCTCCAACAAGGTGTGATAGAGATACGAAGGCTCTTGTGGACAACCAGACCTCCTCCTAACTGTTCCCTATAGTTCGGAAGCCCTGCCTTGCATCAAGTTCAGGACCCTGGTATTGAAATTTCGAACCAACTTTGGGTGATAAGATTATGCCACCAACATCATCAGCCTGGCGAACCATGATTTGGCACAGCCACATGTACTTTGGACTAAACATGAACTGAGGATATCCAAGGGCATTCAAAGCTTCAAATGCCTCATAGAAATAGCTATAAGCTGTCTTATAGTCCTTTTCCTCTGCATGCACAATCCCACTCTGTAAATCTATCGTCCCCTGATCTGCTGGAAGAACATAAATTGCATTTTCTGCGGTTCTGGAAGCAATAAATGCTGCTTTAGCTGCATGATGATCAGTCAAACAAACATGGAGCTTGCTCTTAAGCACGTGAATCTCAACAAAATGTAACTTGTTACCCAGTCTTCTCACCTCTTTGATAAGTTCAGACCACGGAGCTAAAGCTTCAGAATACTCCTTATTCTCCAACAACAGAGCGGCAAGCTTTGCCACAATCCGCTGACGAAGGAAAGTTCTGGTCCAGTGACTAACCCCTACAAAGTGCAATCTGAAGATCAATGAATCAACAATCCCACAGCCAATTTTTGCTGTTTCTGCCTTAGGGATTAGCGAAACAAAAAAAAAGGCGCAATTGGGTCAAGTGGTTAGTAAGTTCCTGTACCGGTTTTCCTGTGAAGATCAGAGAGATTTGCAACAGCTCTCTTTAATTCTCATGGCCTCTGAAGAAGATGAAGTATGGAGATGGACTCAGCAGGACTTTTGGCTTCAGAATCCTGTGCAAGGGAATCAGTATTCTTGCAATCAAAATAAAATCCAGTTACACCTAATCAACTGATTTGATTTTGGAGAGGTTATGACTACCGGAAGAGGGTGGTGTAGATGGTGGCCGGCGACCTATCTCAGCCAGAAACTGGCGGTGATGGGAGGAGAGGTTTTGGGTTTTGGGGGCGATAGTTTTTAAACGAAGAAAGTGGGCTTTTTAATAATCTAAACGACGACGCATAGCCGGGTCAATCATGTTTAGAACCTCTACGAACCACCACCGACCATGGCGAACAACAATGAGCAGTCGCCGGAACGGGAGGACAAGCGGCCTGGCTGCTGCATATCACACTTATTTCACTACGCGGCATTAAAATCACCGGATAAAGTCGCCGTCATACATGCTTCCGGTGGCGCGAAGTTAATGTCCCAGCAGCCTCGCAACAATTACGCCGGTGACGGGCAAACATCACCGTCTGTTACAATAAACGAGTCAATTGAGTCGCAAACAACCCTGCCTGAATCGTCGTCCTCCCCGCAGCCTCCAGTATACGAAGGCGACAAGTGCTTCACGTACTCTGATATTCACCGTGCAGTCGATGTTCTTAGTAGTCGGCTGAGGCGCATTCTTGATGGTGCTGATGATCCTCATCTCACCAGACTTCCTCAATCAGGTATCCTTTTGGGGCTTAATTCAATTCTTCTGTCTCGTTGCTGCTGTAATGATGTTCGTACCAGTTTATTTCCAAGATAAACCGGTGATTAGTTTTGTTGACTGTAGCAAAGGAAGGGATCAGTTAATTGCTTCCATTCCTTGTGAGCAGATTTTTTTTTTTCTGAATCATTGTAGTGAAATATAGAACCAGAAGTGATTCTTCGACTTGGTTCATTTAAGAAATGATTTTGAAATTGTACTTGCTGTGAAAATTTCTTTACTCCAAATTACTGTCAAACTGTCAAATTGAAGTTCCTCAACTTTGATTTGTTTCTCTTTTCGATCTGACTGAATGCTCTGGTGTTTTTGAATTCCCAGAGATTTCAAGTTCTACTGGACAGCGTATTAATTTTTTGGAGACCAAGTATATTCCAAGGAGAATAGCAATATACATGGAACCCTCTGTGGAGTACATTGTTGGTGTGCTCTCTGTCCTAAGGTGTGGAGAGGCATTCATGCCACTTGATCCATCTTGGCCCAAAGAAAGGATTCTGTCCGTTGTTTCTTCTTCTAGAGCCGATCATATTATAGGGTGTAAAATCTCGGGTGATGATAAGTATTTCCACCAGCTTGACAAGTTAAATTGGCTACTCTCCAGCGGTCATTGTCCTGTTCTTTGTATTTCTATGATAGACTTTGCCATACAACATGATGAGTTTTGTGATCTCCCATGGCCTTGTCAACCTGAAGTCTCAAGACTTTTTAGTTACTTGATGCACACTTCAGGATCCACAGGAAAGCCAAAAGGCATTTGTGGCACTGAAGCAGGTTAGATTGTTAATTGATCTCATGATTTAGTAGTTTTGCGTGTTATTCATCCGAACCAAATGGTTCTGTCAGCCCTTTGCAGGTCTTTTGAACCGATTCTTTTGGATGCAAGACCTTTATCCCCTGCATGGAGAAGCACATCTAATTTTCAAGACATCCACAAGCTTCATTGACCATGTGCAAGAATTCCTATGTGGCATGCTTACTACTAACACCATAGTTATACCTCCATTCAATGAACTCAAAGAAAATATACTTCTTCTTGTTGACTTCTTGCAGCTGACTGACTTATCTTAAAAATTGTCTTTGTTGACTTGGTTTAGAACATATTACCTCAGTATTGTGTCATGAACGAGACCTAAAAGATACCAGTGAAACAATCAAATTTCTTGTTTATTATGCAATATATTTTTGAAGTGTTTCCTTACTGTATGCAGATTCTCTGGATATGGTATTTATGCTTTTGTATCCTTCTTTATGAAGGTTTGCAACATAGCTTTGTCCAGCACCATGTATCGCCTATTATTGATATTTTTTGTAACACATTTACCATTCTTTATCTTTGGAGAGAACCCCTTTATACAGTGGAATGATTATTGCCTTCTAGTCCGTAAATAGGAACACATCTTTGGCCCCAAATGCAATACTTCATGGAAAAATTAGTAGCTTAGTGTTAGGTTTCTCCACGAGAAGCTAGTTGGTAGAACATCAGAGTGATTTGAATGAGAAGCTGCACATTTTACAATTTTAATTTCCTTTATCCCCTCTATCTGCCTATGTTGAGGCTTTAAATAAATTGTTTTCGTTTGATAATTACCCATTAAATGGGATGAAAGCTTGTTGTTTCTAAAGATTTTTCTGGAATTGGTATACTAAAAGATTCATGATATCTTTGTGGCAGTTTTTCCTTCTCTCTTCTGCTACATCACGCTGAAAATTGTTGTTATGACCACATAAATAGTTCAACAATACTGTTACTGTTAGTGTCGGTGAATGTATTGAATCTTAATGATTTGAGAAATGATTTTATCTTCTTCATGACCAAATGCAAGTGCAACATTTACTTTCAGTGATCCAGACATCAAATGCTTTTGTTTTGTTGATTGACAGATGTATGCTGTGAATTGGCTTGTGGCTGTTCCATCACTAATGAGAACGGTTCTTCTTCCATTGCAAAGTCCAAATTATACAAGACTTTGAAGTAATTTGAAAGTTCTGGTTTTAAGTGGTGAAGTTTTTCACCTGTCCCTATGCGAGACTCTGATGAAGTTACTACCTCATACTGCTGTTCTGAATTTATATGGTAGTACAGAGGTGAGAAGGTTCAAACTCACTCTACTTATAAGCTGCCTTTAAAGAAAAACTGAAATCAACTGTTTTGATCAAAATTGCTCCAAAGCATGTGTTTTTTTTACCTTAAGTGCATATGAATCTACATGATGAATAATGTTCTTGTTTTTGTGATTGTCTTCTCCCTCGTTGAGTTCAAAGGGAAGAATCGCTGAAAATGTAGGAGCCTTTGAGAAAAAAGTATAGATGAGATATTTATAAATCCCTTCCTATGGTGGACACCTGAAAGATGGAGCATTAAATCAACCAACGATATGGCTGTCACTCACCATATGTTTCTTTCTTGTTGAGTTAGTATGCATACAGTTCTACTTTGATTACCATGGCTTAACATGGCTGTAGGAGGTGGTTAAGCACAGATAGGCTGACAGGACACTTTTCTGGTTCTATTTTAGCTAGCTGATTACTTATTAATTTTTTTCCCCGTGCCCTGGTGATCTTCTTAGAATCCTTCCTAAAGTTAACATCAAGAAACTGGGCCAGAAACATTGAAAAGAAATGAAACTGTTATGGGTGTCTAAGTTTTATAATGGAATATGAAGTTTCTTTTTTTTTAATAATTTAATCTTAGTCGTGGTGTACTTTTTCCCCACCGAAAATTTGATCTCATTTCCAATCAGGATAAAAAATTTTCATGTTGGAAGAAAGAGGAATTTTCCTTTATAAATTGTTGTTCATTGGTGGAGCTTCAAATTTGGTTCACCTTATTTATGTTTCTTCACGGCTCTAATTCTCTTCTCGATAGAGTAGCAAGTCTTGACATTCAACCCTAATTTCCAAGTGTCCTGTGAAGATATGCATCTTTCATATTAGTGTGAACCATTCGTGGAGACTATGGGGCACTTTAACTCTTACATCTTTCATATCAGTGTCCAGCATTCTGGAGATGATTATAGACCACTTTAACTCTTCGTCTCCCAAATATTCTGGCTCTTTCTATTTCTTGTTTTTGGACTTGGCTGCTTTGACCAGGATCTTGCAGAATGATTGGGATTGACACTATCATTTGTCAAGAATAAAGCATCAAAAATGAAATTGGTTTAACTTATTGCTTCACCCAAGTTAGAAAGCAATAACAACTGTGTTTGATGCATGTTCAGTTTAATTCTCGTCTTTTGTAATAATTCACTAGTGGAGTTGATACATGTAGTTTTATACTCTTTGATGGTTTTTACATTCTCCTTTTCTCTCGGGGCCTTTTATGATCTTCTCATTTAGACTTCTACAATGATGATGCCTTCAATTTTTGTTTGTTTTTCCTTCTCGTTCTTCTTGGTTGAACTCTGAACTTGGTTTGATAATCATTGGTTCCTTGTAAGTCTGTTCTTTAAAGATGGAATTCTAGACTAAGTGCCCTCTTTTTGCCTATAATTCTTTTTGAATCTTAGGTTTCAGGTGATTGTACGTATTTTGATTGCAAGCAGTTACCAATGATTTTGGATAATGAGGTTGTTTGCAGCGTTCCGATTGGGTTACCCCTCTATAACTGTGATGTTGTGCTTGTTCGAGAAGATGCACCCGGATATGGGGAAATATGTGTTCAAGGACTGTGCAATGCTGCTGGATATTATGATCATCCTTCCGTTACACCACTTTCTTATGTTGAAATGCCTGACGAAAGCCGTACATATAGCAACTTTAAACATCAGTATTACTTCAAAACCGGTGATTTTGCTAGACAACTTGATAGTGGTGTGCTCATTTTTGTCGGAAGGGAGGACCGCACCATTAAGTTCAATGGCCAACGAATTGCTTTAGAAGAGATAGAGAGCACATTGATTGAGCATCCAAATATAGTTAATGCAGCAGTGGTTTGCCAGAAGAATCATGAAGAAGTTATGTATATTGAAGCACATGTAGTGAGAAAGCCAAAGGAAGACTCCAATGAACATTTCAAATCTTTGATCCGGAGTTGGATGTACAACAAAGTCCCACAGGCAGTAGTTCCAAGCCGTGTTATTTGTGCAAAATCCTTACCTATTTCTTCTGGGAAAGTGGATTACAATAGGCTGCTTCGGTCCTCATTTTCAAGGGAACGGTCGGGGCATACAACTGACGAAATTCAGGATCATGATCTATTGGAAGCCATTACTAAGGTCGTAGGTCTAACTATAATTAAGATTTTTCTTCATGTATTGTTCTTACTTTCTGGTTTTTCTTTCCACGTCATTTATATGCTAAATTTTGTACAAACCAAAACTTCTGGTTATGAGGATCTGAAGGGGAATATAGGAGTTTAGATACTTGTTTTTTCCTATGGCTCCTATATGCTAATTGCAGGGCAATTGGTGAGGGTGGCACAATGAACTTTGAAATCATATATACTGATTACTTTTAGATTCTATGAACACAATTTTATTGGGGTAGAGTTGTAAGAACATCTCTTATATGTCATCCTGCAATACTATTTACTCGTAGCTAACAGTAATATGATGTTTCCTCAATTTATTGGACCTTAATAATATCTCTTATGTCATAAGTACGTGTAAATTAGTATAATAATCAACCTGGAATTAGATTCACACTATTGATAATAATGCAAAATTGCTAATGGCAAATTTAGGTGTGATTGGGTAGAGAGGGTAAGTAATCTTGTAGCATCTGAAGAATCATCAATTATGCTTTGTGTAAAACACACAGTATACACTAGTTTGAAGTTTAGTTTTTTTACATACTGAGGAGGCATAAAACAAAAATGACTAGGTTACATCATAATAACACCGAACTAATCTAATAGATACCAAATAGCCTAAATACTCCAAAAGAAACCCAAATACTTCACATTGAAATCCCTGCCGTATTTGAGGGTCTTCACCGACGAAGTTAATCTAAAATCCTGGAATCATCTGTTGTGGCGGAAAGAATATAAACACAACAAACTACGGAAACGAACCCCAAGAAAATCTCCTTTCCTACTACCAATAAAATAGGACAACCACCCAAACAAGCAACTAATTCAAGAACTGATAAAATAAAGGAGGCATGCGAATTTACGTGGAAACTCAAATCGGGAAAAACCACGGGACTGTAACAACAGTCAAATCTCCACTATCACAATAATGGGAAAACAGTCTTCACCGACTGGTGGATACACAAGACTTCACCCAAAGGTGGATTACAACAATACTCTTCCACACACACCTATCACAAAGTAGGACTGGAAGGATCTAACCAAAAGAGAGCTAAACCGAAAACTAAACCCTAGCTTTCTTTCTTTTCTCTCGTACAAAAATAATGCACGGCTGCCCAAATTTTCCTTCTCTTCTTGGCTGAAAAACACACATAAAAATTATGCCAAAGCCTTGCTTTTATTGAACAAAAAAACCTAAAAAACAAAAACCCAATTGGAGTGGGTTTTGTTCCTTAAACCAAATTGATTTGGTTTCAATCACTGCTGGGCCCAATTTGAGGGGAACTCGGGCCCAACAATCTCCCCATTCACCTCAATTGGGGTAAAACCAAACCCGCTTCCTGTCTGCAAAACAGGAGCTTGTCTCTACTCATAGTCTTCGTCAACATATCGGCACTGTTGTCATCCGTATGGATTTTCTCAAGAAACAACGCCTTGGACTCCAACACATCTCGAATCCAATGATATCTCACATCAATATGTTTTAACCGCGAATGAAATGTGGAATGTTTTGCTAAGTGAATAGCGCTCTGGCTATCACAATGCACCACATACTTCTCTTGCTTCATGCCAAGCTCTTGTAGAAACTTCTGCAACCAAAGTGCTTCCTTACAAGATTCAGTAGCTGCGATAAACTCTGCCTCTGTAGTAGACAAAGCAACACATTTCTGCAATCTACTCTGCCATGAAACTGCTCCCCCTCCATAAGTCATCAAGTAACCAAAAGTAGACTTCCGACCATCCAGGTCACCCGCCATATCAGCATCTGTATATCCATCTAACATGGTCTTCCCATTGCCAAAGCAACGACTCAATCTGGAAGTACCCCTAAGATACCTGAGAATCCATTTCACAGCATTCCAATGCTCCATACCAGGATTGGAGAGAAACCGACTAACAACCCCAACTGCATGAGCTATGTCTGGCCTTGTGCAAACCATCGCATACATTAGGCTGCCAACTGCCGAAGCATAAGGAACCTTTTTCATCTCTTCCTTATCTTTCTCACTTTTAGGACACTGCGTTTTGCTTAGCTTAAAATGCCCTGCAAGTGGAGTCGAGACTTCCTTAGCACCGCTCATGTTAAATCTATCAAGAACCTTCTCGATATACTTCTCTTGAGATACCCAAAGCTTCCCATTCTGTCTGTCACGAGAAATCTTCATCCCAAGGATCTGTCTAGCTGGACCCAAATCCTTCATCGCAAAGGATTTATTCAACTCCTTTTTCAACCTAGCAATCTTTGCAGTATCATGACCAACAATCAACATGTCATCGACATAAAGCAAAAGAATTATAAAATCACCATCAGAGAATTTCTTCACAAATACACAATGATCAGCTGTAGTCCTTTGGTATCCCTGCCCTATTATAAAAGCATCAAACTTCTTGTACCATTGCCTCGGAGCTTGCTTCAACCCATACAAGCTTTTGTTGAGACGACATACAAGCTTTTCTTTCCCCTTCTCCTGGAACCCATTTGGTTGCTCCATGTAAATCTCTTCTTCCAAATCACCATGCAGGAAGGCTGTCTTCACATCAAGCTGTTCAATCTCAAGATTCAAGCTGGCTGCTATCCCAAGAACAACTCGGATTGAAGACATCTTTACAACAGGAGAGAATATCTCATCAAAGTCTACGTCCTTTCTCCGATTGAATCCCTTCACAACCAATTTGGCTTTGTACCTCGGTTGTGAGCTGTTCTCACTTGTTTTTAGTCTAAACACCCATTTATTCTTGAGTGCTCTCTTGCCCTTAGGCAGCTTCACCAGGTCATACGTGTTATTCTCATGCAAGGATTTGATCTCATCTTGCATGGTTGCTAACCACTGATCTTTTTGCTCATGACTAAGAATCTCTTCATACGACTCTGGCTCTCCCCCATCAGTAAGAAACAAATACTCATGAGCACTGTACTTGGTGGAAGGTCTCTTGTCTCTGGTGGACCTCCTAGGCTGAACAGGAGGTGATGAAACCGGTGGTGTCTCCGTTTCATTAGCAGGATCATCATCAAACTCACCATTCTGCTGCGGAGTCTTCGGAACACTCTTCTGAAGTTTAATGCCATGGTCTCGGCAATACTTCTCAAACGGACCCCTGTACTCACCACCATTATCTGCTTGAACACACTTCAACTTCTTGCCAGTCTCTCTTTCAACTCTAAGGTGAAAGTCTTTGAACACATCTAATACCTGGTCTTTAGATTTCAAAGAAAAACACCAAACCTTTCGAGCATAGTCATCAATGAAAGTAACAAAGTACAATGTTCCACCCAACGACCTATCTTTCATGTAACATACATCTGTATGAACTAACTCTAGAGGACTGGACTTCCTAGATGGAGGAGAATTTTGAAAGGAAACCCTATGTTGTTTACCATAGATGCAGTCAACACAATGTTCTAGAGCAGTACCTTTCACCTCTGGAGAAATTGCTTTTTACCAAGAATCTGCAACCCCTTAACACTCATGTGTCCAAGCGTTCTGTGCCAGAGATCAATGGAGGCATTGTGAGTCGCATTCACCTCTCCATTCTTCAACTTTGCATTCAACACATACAAAGAGTTCAACTTCTTTCCTCTAGCAATAACAAGATTCCCTCTGGTAATTGTCCAACGGCCACCACCTTCAGTGCTATGATAACCCTCATCATCAAGTTTACCAACGGAAATAAGGTTCAGACGCATATCCGGAACATGTATGACATTCTTCAAGACAAGAGTACAACCTGTATTCGTTACCAATGATACCTCTCCCATGCCGACAACATCGCATGAGGCTTGGTTGCCCATTCTTATACGACCAAAATCTCCAGGTATGTAAGAGGTAAAGAAGTGTCTGTGAGGCGTCACATGATAAGACACACCTGAATCATTGAACCAATCACTGTCGTGGCTCGCAACATTAATTGTATCATCATCACAGTACACAAATACATCACTGGTAGTTACTACTGCAGTAGTGTCATCATCACTTGATTCATCCTTCTTGCCTTTACCTTTTCTCGCTGCTAGTTCTCTCTTGAGAACCCTGCACTCCCTCTTAAAGTGCCCATTCCCTTGACAATGGTAGCACACGACGTCTTTCTTGGATTTAGACCATCCCCTGGACTTGTCATTCTGATCATGTGGCCCTCTGCTTTTACTTCTCCCTCTTCTATCTTACTTTTCTGTCACCAAAGCCTGCGACTCAGACTCAATACTCTGCTCTTTTCTTCTGACTTCTTCATTCATCAAAGCCTCTTTGGCCTGATCCAAGGTCAAGACACCATCCTGGGTTGAATTACTGATTGATACTACCAAAGTGTCCCAACTGTCTGGAAGAGAACTAAACAATAACAAAGCCTGCACCTCATCATCCAACTTTAAACTTACATTCACAGCTTGGTTAAACAAACCCTGAAACGAACTCAAGTGCTCATTCATGCTAGCACCATCTTTGTACCTCAACCTGGTAATCTGTTTCAGCGCAGATGACTTATTGATGTCGGACTTCTTCCAGTACATATTCTGGATTTTCTACCAAAGTTCATCAGCTTTTGTTTCTCCCGAAAAGTGATGAAACACACTTTGATCAACCCATTGTCGAATATTACCAACAGACTTCCTGTGCATATCAGCCCACTTTTTATCAGTCATATCACTTGGCCTACCTTCATCCCCTAGAACAGGATCAAACAAATCTTTGCAATACAAAAAGTCTTCCATTCTAGGCTTCCACATATGATAATTGGATGAAGTCAATTTAATCATCGTACCAGTACCCGATGACTCTTCTATTTTATTGGTGTAACACCTCAACTACCGAACCGTAGCTCTGATGCCACTGTTGTGGCGGAAATGGTATAAACACAACAAACCACGAAAGCGAATCCCAAGAAAATCTCCTTTCCTACTACCAATAAAATAGGACAACCACCCAAACAAGCAACTAATTCAAGAACTGATAAAATAAAGGAGGCACGCGAATTTACGTGGAAACCCAAATCGGGAAAAATCACGGGACTGTAACAACAGTCAAATCTCCACTATCACAATAACGGGAAAACAGTATTCACCGGCTGGTGGATACACAGGACTTCACCCAAAGGTGGATTACAACAATACTCTTCAACACACACCTATCACAAAGTAGGACTGGAAGGATCTAACCAAAAGAGAGTTAAACCAAAAACTAAACCCTAGCTTTCTTTCTTTTTCTCTCGTACAAAAATAATGCACGGCTGCCCAAATTTTCCTTCTCTTCTTGGCTGAAAAACACACATAAAAATTATGCCAAAATCTTGCTTTTATAGAGCAAAAAAACCTAAAAAACAAAAATCCAATTGGAGTGGGTTTTGTTCCTAAAACCGAATTGATTTGGTTTCAATCACTGCTGGGCCCAATTTGAGGGGAATTCGGGCCCAACATCATCTCAGCGGAGTTAGCAGCCTTCTAGTTTGAAGTTTGTTGTATCCAAATGACCAAGTGAAACAAAACGGCCGAGATAAAATGACTTGTTCGCAACAACACAGCCGTGTGGGTACAAAATACTCAGTTGGCCTAGGCCCATTATAAATGGAGCTTGGAAAGAGAATAATAGGGCTAAGAGTTGCGAAGGGTATAAAACCTTGAGCCCTTCATTTGTCGTACCAATTCCCAGCCGACTCTTAACCATTCTCTCAAATAACAATGGCGACCAAATCCTAAACCCTTGCGCTAAACCCTAACGGCGCTTCTTCCCACACACCCAGGCCGAGAAATTCAGAAAGGAACTGCATCTCCAAAAATTCCCTTTGTCTCATTTACTTTTTGCCGATGATTTGATTTTATTTGCAGAAGCTAACATGCAACAGGTTGAAGTTATCTCCAAAACTTTGAACCTTTTCTGCAAAAGCTCAGGTCAAGCTATAAGCAAAGAAAAGTCCGTGATGTACTGCCCACCAAACGTGGATACAGCACAAGTTGCTTCTCTCAGCGCATCCTTGGGTATCCACCTAGTGAACAACCTAGGAACGTACTTAGGCACCCCCATAGTTCATGGGAGGGTTCAGAAAGACACCTATAATGAACTAATTGTAAAAGTCAAGAAAAAGGTGAGCTACTGGAACCCCCACAAGATCTCCATGGCAGGTAGACTCACCCTAGTCCAATCAATTCTTGCAGCGGTCCCGACCCACCTTATGCAATCGACGTCGCTACCAAAGGGCGTTGTAGATGATATCGACAAAGTAAGGAGGCTCTTCTTATGGGGTGCCAAACAGGGAGAGAAGAAAATGAACCTTGTAAATTGGGACACGTATGTCAACCGAAGAAAAGGGAAGGTCTTGGGATACGCAAGTTGAGGGATGCCAACAAGGCTTTTATATTGAAATTGGCTTGGAGAATTATTTCTGCAGAAAAAAGCCTTTGGAAATCCATATGTCGGGCAAAGAATGGAATTTCAGAAAATGACATCCCAAGTATCATTGGTTCCAAAAGAGGATCTCCCATGTGGAGACAAATCACTCTTGTTTGGCCTGAAGTCCTGCAGGGCATCAAATGGGTTGTCGGTAATGGAAAATCCAGTTTATTTTGGAAGGACAATTGGCTTGACCTTGATATGCCACTTCACCTTTTGGTTTCAACTCCAATCAACGGTTCTCAACTTGACAGAACATTGGAGGGTTCTCAACTTGACAGAACATTGGAGGATTATGTGACCCCTTCAGGGGACTGGAAGTGGGGAGATATTACACCGTACTTCTCTACAGCTATTTTGAAAAAATCACAGCCATACCACCACCATCTTCGAGTCTAGGATGCTATATCCCGGCATGGAGATGGACACACAATGGGAAATTTACTACTTCATCAGCCTATAACCGCATGAATGTCTCTAGGTGGCATCCAGAACACAAAATTTGGGACTTAATCTGGAAGTGGCAAGGTCCAAAAAGAATAAAAACTTTCTTCTAGATGTTATTCAGAGAGTCCTTCTCACAAATGCTGAACAGAAACGTAGACATTTGACTCATGATGATCATTGCCACTTATGTGGAAATGTAGAAACTCTCTTTCACTTGTTCAGGGATTGCCACAGAAGCCAAGAAATCTGGAAGAACTGCTACATGAATACAGGGAGTGCTTTCTGGTCTGAACCTAATTGGCATAATTGGATTTACTCTAATCTTGACTCTTCTTTCTTGCAGAAGGGCAGTACTTGGGCTCTCTGGTTTGGAACTGTATGCTGGAAAATTTGGAAAGCTCGCAACGACGAAATTTTTGGAAGTTGACGCGAGCGTGAGGGAGATTTCAAGCTCATCCCACGCACTAGCCAGAGAAATATCAAGGTCCAACCTCATTTTTGCTCAAAGATTGGATCAGAAGAAACCCCAAAACACTTCAAGCTGGAAGCCCCCCTCTGATGGTTGGATGAAGCTCAATAGCGACGGCGCATTCAGTTGGTCTTCCAAACATGCCGCGGCAGGGGGTTTACTAAGAAACCACGAAGGAGATTGGATTGTTGGATATGTGGCTAACATTGTTGATTGTTGCAGCCTTGAAGCTGAACTATGGGGAGCTTTCTTTGGCCTGCGAATTGCCTGGGATTTAGGTTTTAGAAAGTTAATTTTGGAGATGGACAGTGTAGAAGCCACCAATCTTCTCAAACAGCAACACCCTCCCCAGAATAGCTCTAGTAATGTTCTTCGGAGAATACTTCATCGACTTGAAAATTATTGGACTGTGGTCTTTTTGCACACCCACAGAAATGCTAATGAAACTGCAGATTCATTAGCCAAACTTGGCTTCTCCTTTCCAACGGGGAAGCATATCTTGACGCTGCCCCCACCCTCTATATTAGAATCACTATATCTAGACAAAGCCTCTGACTTCCCTTCATATATATATATATAAAGGAACTGCATCTCTTTTTGATTCCTTCATTCAATTGTAGTTTATTTAACTGAAAAATGGCGAATCAAGGTGGGAATCTCAAGTCCACGCGATAAATGGGGTGAAGATGTACACCGTTGCCGGCCAACAATGGTCGTTGGCCACCTGGATACCAACAAAAAGCTTAAAACTCTCCGGAAAGATAAAAATTACATGTAGCGACTGGAATTAATATAAGATTTGAGGTTCGAGACTACCACGAGCAGAATTAAGGTAACACCCGATTAATATAAGATTTGAGGTTCGAGACTACCACGAGCAGAATTAAGGTAACACCCGACGGGGACAACGTTATTGCTTTAGGTATTTACCCACTAGAAGTCAAAGTATATGAATTGCGTGAGCTTTTGTTAAAGTTTGAAAGGCATTTAGTCTCAGAAATTGTTAAATTTTTGAGGTACTAAGTGATGATTATTCAAAGATTGCTTTTTGTTTGTTTTTTTTTTTTTGTGCCGATCGTTCTGTACTCTGTTGTTCTTTTGCTTTCATTGTTTTAAAAATCAGATCCGAATTTTCCGTTGAATCCCCGATATACTCAATGCTCAATTAAAATATTCTGCTACCTTTTCCTGTACTCTTTGATCTTTAATACTATGCATTAGGGTTAAAATTTGCTGTCTTTGGTGCATTTCAAATTCTCCGCTTGCTTGTCCAAGCAGTGAGAAGAGCTTAAAGCGGCTACTGCATTTTACAAGCTTGATATTCACTCTTCTTAATTATAGTATGTCACTAATTTTCAATTGCAATTATTCAAAAATTGATGATTGCTTGCATTATTCTTGTATTAATAATTTATTAAAACTTTGGATGATGTGTCCAGTTCTTGACCATTAATTAACTTCGTTGCTCATAGTTACAAATAGAATAACCGGGAAAAAAAATCTCAGAATAAAGATTAGCAGGAATCTATGAATTCTTATATCTTTGTTATTGCAAAAATGGGGAACAAACTTAAAATGAACTCAAGTAAAGGCGAATATATATTGGAAACGGGATAAAAAAAGAAAGCAAAATGCTTGCTTTGGCACAAAGTTTGATCAAGAAATCTTTCGTTCCAAGTCTTTGAGCAAATAGAAATAACTTTTGAGTTTTCTTTTTCTCTTTGTAATTTCCTTTTTTGAAGATTTTATTTTTTGGTATATTACCCATCCGAAAATATTGTATTATCAAAATTTATAAGTTTTGGGTATATAAGGAAAATTATTTTGTATTTTATTTTTTTGGTCTATAACTTTTGGGTTTTTTGGTATTTTATTTTTTTCGGAAAATTTTATAATCAAAAAATATAGTTTAGGTAATTAAAAGCTAACACCATATTCCTAATCTTTTCTTTTTTTTTTTTTTGAAAAGGTAATCTTTTCTTCTTAACAACAACAGATGGACCGTTCATTTGTTGACACAAAATTCCAATTACTTGTCACGTAGACAGTTCCTCTTTTCCAGAACTTGTCAAAGTTAAAAGCTTATTAGTCCCAACAAAGAAATGATTACAATAATTTTGGTCCTCTCCATTTCATATATATACAGTGTACCCAACTTTAGAAGGTAAATGAGATTCTTTGCTTTATCTATAGTCTAATCTTTCCGTTTCATCTTGTAAATTAAAAGTTCTATTTGTTTGTTAAAAATAATATGCATAACACATATCAGAGTTTTATTTTGAACTGGGAAGAGTGAAAATTTAAAATAACCAAATTAATCATATCTGATAAAAAATTCAAAATTAAAAATGTAAGATTTTTCTTTTTTTTTTTTAAAAAAAATTATTTTATCAACAAATTAAAAACGGTTGGCAGTCTTCTTTGACTCTTGAGAGCTCTCATGTTACCATTTGAGTACTGCCAGATTAATCAAATGGAAACCCCAACTAAAGCTTGCTAAACCCATCAACTTCTTCTTTCCAAACAATTTTCTAAATTAAACAACCGCCGTCCTTTCTCTCTATCTTAATACTAGAGATGTCTGGCTGTATATCTGCGATTTTTCATCGATAACAAATTATAATAGTTTGCTGATTCAAAAAAACTTGAACAGTCGTCATTAAAAAGTTGGAAAATTTGGCCACGAAGGGCGAAGTGAAACTTACAGAAGGCACAACAGAATTGGCAAGGCGAATAGCAGCATTACTTAGTGGCAATTGTAGTGCAAATGATAGCGAGAGTGACAGCTCACACAAAAGTTATAAGAATAAATAGAGAATTAGAATGAGTAGAAGCAAACATTTATGGGAACAAAATTATTTTAACGTATGCAAACGGATGGCCTATACAAATAATTAGTATATTATCTTAAATACCTATAGTTGACATTTAAATACCCATAGATGACAACTACAAGTATGACAATGGCAAAAAATAGCAGCACAACAAGAAGAAAGATGAAGATGATTTTATATTTTTTTTTGGGTTTGGGGTTTATATATAGAAGGTAAAAGGAAATATTTTTTGGAGATATGAACTTGACGGATACATTGGTGGAGGTAGAACTTTTATCCAATTAGAATCACATGCTATTAATTTAGGACTACTAGGAATTTTATTTTGACCGTGCAAAGGAGAAATTGCCGAAGAAGCCGTGAAGGTATTTGAAGAGGAGTGTGTTGCCGTAGTTTTGAGTTGGAGGTGGGAGAAATGAAGTTGGCAGCATCTAACATTTGTAGTATTTTACCTATCAAACTTATGTCCGATCAATTAATATATTAATTCAATCCTATATAATGTAATTTAATTTAGTTTATCACACTCTTTATCACCGACCAGTTAGTTGTATTCAACTTAATTTTACACGTATAAATTTTTTAAAAACTCTGATGTCAAAAAAACTATATAGATTTTTTTTAATGATCTGATGTGGAAAAAACTCGTTAAAAAAGGAAAGTAATTTTTTTGTTTACTTTTTCTTTTTGTAATTTTTTTTTGGGGTTTATTATTGGTGTTTGTTGAATTGGGACAGGAAGATGAATAGTTAAGAGAAGGAATTTTCTTTTTTTGTCGTGGGAAACGTGGAGGAATTTTCTGTTGTGGGGGTGATGGTTTTTCCGGTTAGGGTTTTGACGAAGATATGCATATTTTGTTTATTTTAAGAGGATGAGTGAAACGGAAGTTTTGCTTGGAGATTTTTCAATTGATGTGTGAATGGTGTTTTGGAGGGAGGAGGGCTGCTTCATATTTATAGCCAACTCTAGCGGAAATCCCCGGGCGGGTTGTAAAAGGATTAAATTGAATTCTAGAACTTTCAAGAAAACCTTCAGAGCCTTCCCATGGGGCAGTTACCATAAGTGTATGATGACAGAAAGCAAGTATGGGTACGATTTAGTCAATTCCTTTTTCCCTTTAGGCAATATAAATTTAGACGGTAAAATTCTTTAATAATTTTCAATTTCCTTGGTTGCCGATTTCAAGTTGGATTTAGGGAAGTTTCCTGATCACATTCCACTTGGTTTTCAAATTACTTTCAGGATTAGTGTAATTCTGTTCTTCCCTATATAAGTACATGGTGTAGGCGTGGGATTATGCACTTTGCTCTTCTGATTCTTTTCCCTTCCATAGTTAAATCAGCAACGCTCTCTCCAATTTTCCTCCAATTTTCTGCCCTACTAGGATTAATTTCATCAGATAAACAAAGATGTTCGGAATGCCACCGAAGAAGAGCGACAATTCAAAGTACTATGAGACCTTAGGGGTTCCAAAGAATGCATCACAAGAGGACCTCAAGAAAGCTTACCGTAAATCCGCCATTAAGAACCATCCTGATAAGGGCGGAGATCCTGAAAAGTTCAAGGAGATTGCTCAAGCCTACGAGGTACTTAGTGACCCAGAGAAGCGCCAAATCTATGATCAATATGGTGAGGATGCAATAAAAGAAGGAGGCGGCTTTGGCGGCGGTCACGTTGACCCATTCACCATCTTCAGGGACCTCTTCACCGGAGGAGGCAACCCGTTTGGTCAGAGAGAAAGAAAGGGTGAGGATGTTATTCATCCACTCAAGGTCTCTCTGGAGGACCTCTACAAGGGAATCTCTAAGAGGTTGTTGATTTCGCGGAATGTGCTATGCTCTAAATGCAAGGGGAAGGGCTCAAAATCTGGTGCTTCATCAAAATGTCCAGGTTGTCAAGGGTCTGGAATCAAAGTTTCTTTCAGGCAGATAGGTCCCGGTATGGTTCAACAAATACCGCAGCCTTGTATTACTTGTAAAGGAACCGGCGAAACGATTAAGATGAATGACCGGTGCGAAAGCTGCAAAGGGGAGAAGGTTGTGAAGGAAAAGAAGACGTTAGAAGTCGTGGTGGAGAAGGGTATGCAGAACGGGCAGAAGATCACATTTTCCGGCCAAGCCGATGAAGCTCCCGACATGGTTACAGGGGACATAGTTTTCGTCCTACAACAGAAAGAGCACCCTAAGTTTAAACGAAAACACGACGACCTCTTCTACGAGCACAAATTGTCACTAACCGAAGCCCTTTGCGGCTTCCAATTTGTGCTGACTCATTTAGATGGCAGGAAGCTTCTAGTCAAATCCCAAACCGGAGAAGTAATCAAGCCTGATCAATTCAAGGCTATAAACGATGAAGGAATGGTGATTTACCAATGGCCATTCATGAAGGGGAAACTGTATATCCACTTTACTGTCGAATTCCCGGATAAACTGGTTTCAGATCAGTGCAAGGCTCTTGAAAGCATTTTGCCTAACAGGAGTAAAGTTTCCGACATAGAATCCGAGGAATGTGAGGAGACTACACTTCATGATGTCAACATTGAGGAAGAGATGCGTAAGAAGGACCAACAGGCAGCTCAAGAGGCGTATGAAGAAGATGACCATATGCGTGGTGGTGCTCCGGTCCAATGTGCTCAGCAGTAAGTTGCGCGGAATGAAGTGTAACTGATGCAACTATCGATGTGGATTATTGTTTGGACAGAGAGAGTAATTTCTTTTTTTTTTAATAAGTTAATCTGTACTTTATTCGTCCCAAAAGTTATAAGTATTTATTGTACTTTATTATATATTCAATAAAAACAACATTTTTTTGGGATTAAGTTTTTCATCATACTGTACAACTTAACATGAACACAAAAGCTGAAAACCAAAGCAACTAAAAAAGTATCGCTCCTGCTGCTAGGTAGCATTTGTTTTGAAAAGTATAAATATAAATATAAATATACACCAAAAAATAAAGAAAAACTCTAAAACTGAACTCCTATTCTACTTCCAAAGCCAGATGTATTTCTAAATCCGTCACCACAAAAACTTTATCTAGTTATAATTCGCCGCGTAACATGTAAATCAAACGTATAGAACCATCTACGACATGAAAACTTAAAGAAGCGAAATGCAGCTAACAAGAAAATTATTGCGGAATCAAACAGCTTAACAAGATAATATTCTTTTCGTAATATGATGTAGAGGAGTGAATTAATCTTAGGAGAGACCTAGTTCATAGAAATATAGAACAGTTAAGCTCAATCACCATTTTTTCTACTTCCCCTTTGGAATGATCATATGCATACAGCTGATGTTACTCTCCAACATCACCAGAAAATGAATCAAAATCACCCATCCACACTTTTCCATCCGGGAGTATTCCGATGACAGTCAGGTTGTCACCACCCATTGGAAACTCAAACTTCATCTCAGTTAATGAAGCCGCGCGCCAACACGGCTGCCATTGAGTTGTCGCCGTCATCATCATGTTCGTGTTTGCCATGGTACGAGGTTATTCGACATTGATGATTTTTTCGAGCATATACAAATACAGGTGGTCGAGAAGACAACAAACCTGAATAACGTCCTTCCAGATAGGTGAAAACGTAAAATCTTTCTTAAGAGAGATCAAATGCTAAGACAAATCGTTTGATATCTTCTCTCCACGCGTCGCAATTCAGAACCCCATTGGAACACTTAATCCTCCAACTCGATATCCCCATTGATGGTGCCATCGCAGTTGTAGAAACACACCGATCCGTTAACCTGATCCGTGCCGTCGGTAAAGAAGGGCCAAATGCATTTGTGAAGTTCTAGACAAAGTTGTTTAGCCTCAATACTCATATGATATAGTACATTAAACCGCGTATTGGTGATTCAAATTCACTACTAAACTTATAAAGAAGAAGCCCTCTAAAAGCCCCACGGCCTTTGTGTAATCCAACCAAAGCCCCACGGCCTTTGGGTAGGAACAATAGGATTTCCCTCACAAGTTCCGGCTGGAGTTGCCGGACGGCTGAGCTGCACATGTCGCTGTAGTGTTTTGGCAGGAATCTCCTCTAGTGGTCAATATAATCAGGGTTTAGTTGTTCCCTTAAAAGCGTTTCAATTTTGCCCTAAACATTGATAATTTTGCTTTAATTGATTGAAATATGCAATTGGGAATTATGTTAATTCTGTACCAAAATAAGAAAAAAAAAAAAGAAGAAGAAGAACAAAAATTATGTTCTTTTTCTTAATAGGAAAAATTGAATAGGAAAAATTATATGCTCTTTGTCCTTAAATTAGTGTCCAGTTTAGATTTTTGTTTTCAGCTCACTTTATGCTCTAAGTAAATCTTAAGTGTGACGATAATTTTGGGACACAAGAAGCATGTTTCAAATATCAAACAATGCTAAAAGATCCACTTATTATCGCATACGAAAGTGTATGTCACATGAAAAGGGTTAGAAAAAATTACGTAGAGGGGACCAGGGTAAAGGGTGACCAAAAGTGAAAAAGGATTTTCCTCTAATTTTCAGACATTGTACGACTCTATAAGCCTTTTATAGAAAATTCTAGTTGGTTCTAAATAATAGTGAAATGTGCAATTATTTAATTATTTGATAATGTTAAAGGTTTAGGAAATTTAATAAAACTTCCAGTCCAAGAAATCTGAATAACAGTTGTAATTACATTTCTCTCCCTCCTAACCAACCTAGGGGTGGCTTCTCATAGGCGTATTCAATTATAAAGAATTTTATTCATAAATTTGTGAGATCTATCCATATTTTTCTTATTCTTGCGAGAATATCTTGCTTTTCAATAAATTAGGGTTTGTTCTTAAGCACAGTTAACCTCTGCCAAGTTTTCATGCATTCTTGGTTAATGGATGCTTTATTTGATATTTTAGTTGAGCACACCAAGTTATTCAACGTTTATCTATAACGTGTGGGGAGTTTCAGGTCGTTTTTACTAGGGTTTCAAATTTAAATACCTTCTCCATCTCTTCTTCCTTTCCATCACATTTTTGGTTTGGATTTTTGTTGGACCTGCTGTTTCTTTCCTGAGTTGTGTGTTATAATAGGATTTTCTTGCGAGGTTAAAATGATTCAAACCTCCCAAAAACTTTTCAAGTCAAACTTCCGCAATAAACGTGTCTCGTATAAAAGATTCATATCAATTTAACTTTTAACTACAGATGATGCACAAATTATGCATGCACATGAATCTTTTCCTCCTTACAAATAATGGGTGTTATAATCTTAATAAAAAGTAAAGGTGGTGACTATAAACTTGCTTCACTTATATTACTTTATCTTGACACTAAAACTAAATATTATATTTATTAGTCTATGTCTGATCTAATTAAATTTGGTCATATTGTTCTTTCATAACCACTCTTAATTGCTGTTCTTTCCCTTACTTTACAATTCAGGTATACATTATCTAATGTGTAATGCCTCTAAATAGTTTGTCCCCTGATTTTCGAATAATTGTTTAGGTCGAATTTACATTGTCAGTAAAAATTATACTTCAATTAAAATCCAAAACAAGATGTTAAATTTTGGGAGAAAATGAGTAATTCTTTCCTAATCTTGATATAGCGTCATGTAGTATATGCTGTACATAATATGGTGTTTTATAATGAAATCCGGAATTTTTGGAAAATATTTTAGGAATAAATAAACTCATGCCAAATTTTGAATAATTTAAAGTAAATAACTTAACAAGCTTTTGAAAGGAATTGCTTTCACAGAACCTCGCCCTACATATATAAGAGATGTATGTGATTGTGTCGAATTTATGATAAATTTGTTTCAAAGAATAGGCACTTGGTGAATGGTGATGGGGAGGAAAAAAACAATAAGGAAAAAGTGAAAACGAAATTGGGCTTATGAGTAAACTAAATTTTGTCCATTTAATTCACACACTCACACTGTATATACACAGGAGATCCGACACTCCCCACACACCACACTGTCTCTCTCAATTAGGAGGTAACCTTTCTCTTTCATCTCTCTCCCAAAACCATTCTTTACAGTTTGGGGCTAAAACTCATTTTCTTGAATGTGTTATTGCTTGGGCAGATCCAAGAATTCATCTCCGTATGTGCCTAATTATAGTAAAAAATCTATAAGTTAATACTCTCATTACGTCTACAGTTAATTATTTATAGATTTAATATGTAATTTATAAATAAATAATTATTAATTTATTAAGAAATTAATAACTTATTAATTTAGGAAAAAGTTGAAAAAAAAACTTTCAATTTCTAAGAACTAGAAGATAAAGTCGAGTTTGGATTATATGAATTTAATTTATAAGTTATCATTTTATATACAAATTTCAAGGAAAAAAAAACAAAATATCTTTATATTCATATTTTGAAAATTTTCCAAATTGTTTTACTCTTATTTTGTTTCGTTACTAATTAATCAGACAAACATCAATAAATTAATATTTTCCAAATTTTATTGATTTATAAATTTATTATTTAATCAATAAATTAATAATGAGTAATATATTGATAGATTAGTAACCTATCAATTTAGAGAAATGTTTTTTAAGAAAACTTATTTTTAAGAAGCAGGAGATAAAGTCGAGTATGGATTATATGGAATAAATTTTTAACTACAGATATAAATTTTAGGGAAAATAAACTATTCTTTATATTCGCATTATAAATCTTGGTAAATTTTTATTTTTATTCTGTGTAATTGATAATAAATTTTACTGAGGGGACCAACATATATATATATATATATCTTACTATATTAGAAACAAAAATCACACTTAAGAGAAAACACCACCATGCCATATGACATTTTTACATCATATTTTTAAAATAAATTTTTATTTCCATATCTCCTAGACTTAAAAGGTAAATACAGTCCAAATCCACCTCCACCTGCTATTTTCGCTCAAAAAAAATCATGGGTTCATAAAAAATCCAAATCTTCATCCCCATCTCTACCACAATGGACTCCCTAATCAATCTCTTCTCCACAATAAAAAAAAAATAAATTACTCATCAATCATCAATTGAGAATATGTGGTGAAATATACTCCATTTTAATTAGCATGTCCAATCTTTTCATTAGTGATGATCAACTAAATCCTAATCGGATAAAATTTTGACTTCAAAAAATATTCTCTTTACCTCTCTATATAAATACAAAGGAAAAAAAAATTCTCATTGATCTTGCTTCAGCCGTTGTGGTGGTGCAATTACAAGTATTAAAATTTAAATGATTATTTCCACAGATAATTTGTTTGACTTTTATTATTTTTTGTTTTTCCCGTTCAAGAATAGTGTTATTACTATTATTTTTATGCGTCCATCCGTTACAGTTACCGTAGCCGTTGTCAGGTAATATGATGTGATTTTTTATATGGTTAGTTAGCCTAGAATTTTTGTATGATTTTAGTTGTTTGGATTGAATTCAGTAATTGGATTTTTGTTAGAAAATGTGATTTTTTAAATTTCTTTTTTATATTTCATTCAGTTAGAGTGATTTTCTTTTTTTAATTATGGAGTCTCGGTTTTTTTTTTCGTATATGGTCAGTTATGAAGTGTGCTTTTTCTTTGTTTAATTGCTTTTGATTTGTTTCATACTCCCAGTTAACCAATTATTATTATTATTATTATTATTATTATTATTATTATTATTATTATTTTATTTGCAAATGAGGCGCGTTTTTTTTTGTGTTCGGGCTTTCAAGAATATACTTTTTTGAATTTGATTTTTGGACTTTTTTTAATTCCTCATCATATAAATAGTTCAGCTCGCTTCTTCTAATTAATTTATGGGGAAGCGTTTTATGAATTTCAGGCAGAGAGAGAAGGAATGATGTTTCTACGTTTATTTATTTTTTTATACAAATAAATTTCTCAATTTTTAATGGGCTATCTTTTAATTTCTTTTTTTTTCTTTATTATGGTGAGGTGAGTTCTTTTTTGCTATAACTTGAAACCTATGAAAATTTACATTATTTTCATTCTCATATTTGTGATCAACCATTTTCAACAATTAACCAGTTTCAAAATCATATTTTTGATATTTTACTACCTATAAACTTTTGGAAGCAATAGTTCCAACAATTAAGCGTATACCCTTAGGAGGAAGCTTACTACAAAGCTATTATAAATCTCCAAAACTAAGTATTGATTTGGCACAACCAATGGAGAACATCAATAAATTATCTTACTAATATTTAAACGTATTGGCATGGTTTCATATTTTGTCTAGCATTTACTTCAAGACATATATTTGATCAAATTTATTTATATTTAAGAAGTAATACTTATAAAACATTTCTAAAATCTTCAAACATTTGTAAAATGTACTGGACCAAATACAATTTCTTTTTTATGCCAAATACAAACATTTTTATGATCACGGTTATAAAATATTTCTAAATTCTTCAAAAATTTCTAAAATATATCGGGCCAAATATAAAATATTTTTACTAACTACAAACATTTATAAGATCTGCAGATATATTGGGTCAGGGTCGCGTATTGCTCGACCAGACATCACTAGTATATATAAATAAAGGTCTTATGAAAAAAAAATAGTATTTCATTACTTTATCGATTGTTTTTACTTTTTGTATTGGTCCTAACTTGATACTATAAAATTATTAATTTACAGAGTATAAATTTATAAAGTTTATTGTATATAGGTAGGGAAGAATCTTTTTTTTTTTATAGGTAGGGGAAAATCATGCAACTTGTTTCACACATATAAACAAACTACCTTTTCTGGTAGCCGGAAGATTTAATAGGGGAGATATTATCTAGAATGCCAGTAAAATCTTTGTTGAGACTGGAATGCATCCGCAAAAAATGGCTCGGTACAGTCAAAAGCGCTGATTTCGGCCTTTTACACAACCAACATGCCAGTTAGAAGTGTTTATTGATTAGGAAAAGTATTCCTGAGGCAACTAGACCTCTAATCCGTGAGAATTAAGCTGTGAGGGGTCCTAAAGAACAATGCATTGGATTTGGCATTGGGGAACACGGTCACGTCATTGTAATATTATCTATGGTTACAGAAGAAGCTGGGATTGATGCGGAAAGAAGATCACAGGTTCAAGCTGGACAAGTTTGACATGATATCTGAGTGACTCAGCGAGGTGCAGCTTCATGGAGGAGTTGTTGTTAATTTTGACCCTTATCAATTCCATGGTAGACAGTCAGAACCCGATTGGCTGAGTTGGATGGATCCCTGTGTCTGGTGATTTTGGATTATAGGTCTACTCCTCATGTTGGGCTTGGGGTTGAGAGAATGAATCTATGGATCTTAGGAGATGTAGGGTCATGGATCAACAAATGTTTCATTAGCCCCATTTGGAGATGCAGAACCCTATTTACCCGTAAAGTTTTTAACACCATGGATGGACAACATTCAGATTATAGAGGTTGATTGGCAGCATGATAACTACTCTGGCCTATCGTGCACATTTGAAGATGTAGGATTCGTGGGACATAAGTATTTAAGGTGAGGTTCTGATACGAGGATGATGATTTATCTTGAGACCATGTTACACATCCCACCCCTGTCTCTCCCAGAGAAGAACAAGGACACTCTCCTAGAGAAGAAGAAGGACTGAGGGAAGTCTGAGTAGATGATTTTGGTGGTCAAAGTAATCTCCTAACAAATTTCTCTTGAAGAACTATAAGCTTGCCAAAGTTTCTTGAATATTTCTGATTCCCTGGTTTCTTTAGATGGTTGGTTATGTTGCTAGTTTGACTTGTGTTGCAGACATATGGTTTTTATGGTTTTGAACATCCTATTTATTTTTTCTCTAGTATGATACTTTTTGTCCCCGGGTTAGGCCACTTTTCATTATCAGTATGTGGATTAAATGATGTCTATTGTTGCACTTGTTTTCTTAAATTGATGTCATTTATTCACATTTGATCTGTAAATGTGGGGCATGTTGTAGCTTTATTTATTGGTTTCAATTGTCAATGTTGAAATCAACAATTGGTCTAACTACTCTCATACGATAAAGTATTTTCATTTATATGAATGTGTAGCTTAGCAAATTTCCTATATATGTCCCCTTTCTCTTAAATCTAAGTAGTAATAGGGGAAGGATGTCAATGGATATGCAATAAGCTTGCTTGTTAAAATCATAATAGACATGTAAGATTCTACACATTCTATTGATTACTTGTCGAATGTATGATGTATGGTCATTTCTCTCTTGTACTTCTTCTGAATTCATATGAAAATTTTCACATCTCGTCCATTACCTTGAATGTTACCAATTGCAAGTGTCACTACTAGAAAACACCCTATATAGAGACACTTAAAAATGTACTGTATTCTATTTTATTAAGACACTTTGGCTGTTGAGACACTTTAGACAAGTGTCTTATATTCCAATGTGGCAATAGGTCTTGAACTATTACTACACTTTTAAGTATATTTTAAAAATACTTAAAATGACATTTACTAACAATGCGTACCAATTTTTTTCTTTTATTCTCGCTGATTTTTTTATTTTATTCACAACACTATTATTATTATTATTATGATTATTATTATTATAATAATAATTACTATTATTATTAATAATAATTTATTTTGTTATTGATGCCTTTTGATGGCTAAATGCAAGAATACATATATATAAAGAATCAACAATACAAAAGGCACAATACAAAATGTAATACAAACTTTACCATTGAAACTTATAATAAATTTAATATTTTCTATTAAACACCAGCTTATAAATCCCCAAACTAAAGAGGTAATTAAACTATCTCTTTTACTTTATGGGGGAAAAAAGAAAATCAATAGCACTTATACAAGTTCTTCTTGGCCTTCATTTCACATTGGAACTTCGATCCATAATTCCAACTCCCAACAAGTGATGCAGCTTCTTGTGAATAATGTTGCTTTATCAAACTTCCATTTACAATACAATCTTGAATTTCTATCTTTGTTCTGAAAGCCAGACAACCTACTTGATTGAATCAACAACACGAGCTGTGGCTTGTCCTACTTCATAAGACAAATTAATGTGGTGTGAATCACATTTGATAATAATAGGAAAAACACAACTGGAAAAAGACACTTTGGACAAAATTACAAAGATTATATATATATAAGTAGTATTATCTTCATGAAAGAAAACAGATCCACTTTCCACATACACCCACATATACCTACATACATGCAATTCATTAGAACTTACTAACTATAACCAAATTATCAGAGCATATGACAAATCTTTATATCCCTAACCCATAACTATTCACCGCCCAAAAAAGGCACAAATACACGCATAAACTTAAGAACTTAGCAAGAACTTAGGAAAAAAGAATTCTTTAAAAAAAAAGGAAAACAAAAAGAAACCCAAGTTTACCTCCGACTTTCTGCATATCTTGGCTTCCCACTCAAAAAATGGATTTGTTTATCGTCTCAATCTTCAAACTCCAGTCTGAACAAAGAAAAAATAATAAGAAACACCATTTAAATCCACTAATGTCATCCATTAAAAAAACACTAATCTATCAACCCAAATCAGAAAACCCAACAAAATTAATCCATATAAATTAATGAACAGTTCAAAAGTAAACGAAAACCTAATAAAATTTATGAAAAAATAACCCTAATCTAATTAACCCAAAAAAAATCAACAAAATTAATCTCAATAAACTAAAAACCCCTTCGAAAGTAACCGAAAACCTAGCAAAATATCAATATGAATAGACGCCGATGTTGATGAGAAATTAATCTTACATCAGTAACGTAGAGACTATGATGACAGGAGATCAATTGAAGAGATTGGGCTTTGGTAGCCACCAATTCATTGAGGGGAGAATAGAGAGCAAGGAGAGAGGAATGGAGGAAAATGTTTTACAAGTGTCGGGGAAATTTTGTGTATATTCTCTCCAAAAAATAAAAAATAAAAAAGGGGGTTGTTCTAATTTTTAAAAAGGGAAAAAAGTGGGAAAAAAATTCAGTTGGGCGGTTTTTTTAGTTTTCCCCCCTTTGATTTTTCGGCAAGAAAAACAATATGGAAAGAATTAATTCTCCAATTGATGATTTTAAATATATGCCAATAAATTATTTATTTATCTCTTTAAAACATTTCCAGAATAGTTAGTGTATTTCTTTATTCTCTTCACTTATTTTATTAGTAGGAATTTTAGAAGAACAGAATTATAATTGGTGAATAATGATTGATGAATAGATTTTGTTTTTCTAATATACAAAATTAATCTCATACTCTCTTAGATTAGATATTAGCATCGTGGAATATTTACTTGATTTGGGGAGGGAAAATAGGTTTCTCTTTCTTTTTGGATTACGCTTAGTTTGAGAATAATCTTATTGGTAAATATATTTTGTTTACTCCTAATTATCATTTATAAATGATTTAAATAAATTTAGAGAGAATTTTATTTTGTAATGAGCTAATGAAGTTTTAATAAGTGTCCCAACATGGCATTGTATTGTGGCATTTTCTTTGAAGTGTAGTAACCAAATTCCAAAATGTGTAGTATTAAAAATATGTCTCAACTTTATGCTTGTTATGACATGCATATCTTTGTGTCTTAACTTAAGTGTATTAATATGGAGGGTTTTCAAGTAGTGTGTCTGGTGTTCCGAATCATACTATTATATTGTTGATTCTACTAATTTGTGGGTGACAGATCATACATAGGTTTAATTAGTAGCTTTAAAGCCTAAGAGTTACAAAGCAGATCTCATAATCCTAACTATTTATAAGTTAGGAATTAAGATGCCAAAATTTTCTAAAAGCTATTAGAGCCTCAATCATCACAATTCACATGTATGGACATCAATCCATGGCAAAGCAACATGATAGAAAGACTGAGACAGATCAAAATTTTTTGGGATTATTTAACATTATCAAAATTCTTTATTATAAGGATCGAAAAGAGTATATCAATTGAGATTCTCCTAAAGGATTGATACATGTTGAAGATCGGTAAAATTTATTGCCACTAGAGACTGTAGGACAGTTAATCATTGTGACTCTATTGGGTCCATTCATTGGGATCATCACAAACGCTCACTTCTTCCAAAACGTACATTCCTTGTTGCACTGCCTCAAATATACAATGATGTTGTTCGGCGAGAGGCCATGGATAGTGAAATTATTAGGTTGTCGAGGACTCCTCTGGCATATGATTTTGGGTTTTAAACAGAAGTTTGTTAGCCACCAATAGACCATAACAAAGAGGTCGAATGCTGCACCAATTGCCTAAAATGACAGCAAGAATGAAAGTCAGAATAACACTAACCAATATGTAGCCATCTCGCTCTATGTCGCTATATATGCTGCTACTAATTTGATTAATTTGTTGGTGATTAATATGATTGTGGTTTTGCTCTAACTTAAGACACACATATATATATATATATATCTATATATATATATATAAATATACATGTATGAGGAGATGGCCATGTCACCGCCAATTGATTATACTACACTTTAACAGACTAAACATCTCGTGAGAATTTGTTACCAATCAACTTAGTGGCAAAGTTATAAATATTTTTTAGTGAGGACACAAGAATAACATACATCAGTCAATTAATTTTTTTGTCAACTTTATATGTATATATAAATACATGTGATTTGCACATGTTTTGCACGTGATTTGCACGTGAATTATGTATCACTAATATCAGTTATATACATTTAGATACAAATTAAGACAACATATCATGATTAAACCGATAAATATAATTGCTAGTAATGATACTCCATTTTTAAATTATAAATGACACATAGTAACGTAAAATAAAAAAAATTATGTGACTATCAAAATGTAAATTATCTAAATGAGATTTGATTAAAAATACGAGAATTAATTTTTAAAATTTTTAAAAATTATATACTATTCTTACATTTTTGAAATTTGTGGGGGTACGTGCCCGATGCCCCATTGTAAACCGTCACTGGATCAAATGTGTACTTAGTTTTACTCATTAATTGGGAAAAACAACAAAGCTAAACCTTTAATTAATTAAAATACACAATTCCAAGTCAATTAATGAAGTAAATGGAGGATAAAAAAATTTTAGTACTATATCTGAAATTTGTTACTTCGTTTATTGTCATTTATTATTATTGTACATAACAGTTTTCTTGTTTGGTAATTCCTTGCGGCACAAAAACGGGGCTATCAATAGAAAAATATGTAATCGAAGCAAGCAAAGAAAAGAAAAACTAATATATATACTTGGGTACCTAACATAAATTAATTTTTTTTGGAAGTATTTTACTGTCATTGATAAAAGGTAAATCATTGTCACTAACTGAAGCCCTTCGTTGTTTCCAATTTGTGCTGACTCATTTAGACACGTATGACGTAGTATCGGAATGCGTGGTGGTGCCCCTAGGTGGACAATGTGCTCAATTCTAAGTAGCGGGAAACATATCGGACCACGTCATGGGCACAACTTATATTCTATTACTCTCGTCTTCATCATCCTCAAATTAATCATCGTTGGTTTACTAAAATAATTTTATTGCTATACATTCTTTTTTATCGTTCCAAGGATTCGATGACACACTCCCTATATACGGTAGTGTTATGTTTTCATTAATTTCTTTGAGGGCATGCAATACAAATTTGATTGAATTGTAGGTTTTCTATTTATCGGGTTCATATATATATGTTTTGCAATTGCTGCTAAAACAGAGACGTAGCATGAAATCAGCGTATTATTGGAACTTGGAAGATTGAAATAACGTTAAGAGTAATAATGTTCTTTTTTACTATTTTAACTCTACTTGTAACTCAACCTACATGACTATCCTAATTGGCACATCTACATCATCATCTCATATTTTTACATTTATATACTCCCTCCGTCCCATAATTATTGTCCACTTTGCCCAAAAAATTTTGTCCCAAAATTATTGTCCAATTTGACTTTTTATGGATGAAGTTACACATTTGTCCTTAGTAAAAAACATTATCCACAAAATCTTAGTGGTTAAACAATTACTTATGTAGGGGTATATCCGGTTGTTTAAGGTAAAATATAATTAAGTTTGACCAAAAATAAAATCTTTCATTTTAGTAAAATTGGACAATAATTATGGGACGGAGGAAGTATTTTTTTTTAAAAAAAATAAAACCCTTCGTTCATCGTCCAATTTCTTCGGCTGGAGAAATTCTTCTCTCTCCTCAACGATGCCAATCTCTATTCCTCTTCATCACAAATTTTCACAATCGAAAACGGACCCTTTGTCATCGCCGAATCGAAAAGTTGACCTTTCACTCGGTGGTTTCATCGTTGTCACTATCAACTTTGATAATTTAAGCTTCTTGTTCGTACCAAATACGACGGGCCAGTGGTTATCTATGGGCACTGATCTGCGAACTGATACAACTTGTGTGAAAAGGGTTTGAGAGAGTTCCAGAGGCCGCATCGATTTTAGGCCAATTTCTGACCTGTTTATCTTGCGAACTTTGAAATTGAATTAAGCCAAGCAATTGCTATCAATGACGAACTTGCAAATTTGACAACATGAGCCCCTTTCTAAACATATAGAGGTTTTTTTTATCAGACAATTTTATCATGAGCCCTTTATATTGATGCCTTTATGGCGGGCGCCGAAGGCATCGCAGGGTTGATGGTGTAAGGGACTTCATTTGTAGGGGATGATGAGATTCTTTTTCGAGTTAATTTTTTCCTAGAAATATCGCAGCTATATTTAGCAGTGATCTATCCTTGAGTGTCCTTGTAGAATTCATGAGCAAAATCCAATAATTCATATAGAATTTTACAATTTCCCATAAGGGCTTTGGATGTCCAGCGCATATCCTTTCGGCTATTGTAGAGAATTGCTCCCCAAATCTCCAATAACCGCTACGTTTTTATGGTTCTTGGATGTTTCGGAGGCCGCATCACCGGCAAAGGATCAGCTTTTGATTGTGAAGATTTATGATGAAAAATCGTAATTTCTTCCGAGCAATAGAGATGTCATCGTGGTTGAGGAAAGAGAGAAATTTCTATTCTCCGACGGAAGAAATTTGACGAAGAACAAATATTGATGTTTATTTTTTTAATAAATATTATTATAAATTTATGAGGTGATAATGTGGATGTGCCAATTAGGATTGACATGTAGGTAGAGTTATAAGTAGAGTTTTAAAAGTACAGAAGAATATCATTACTCTAAAAGTTAAATGGTTTTTCCAAAAGAAAGCGTATTATAAGCTCAATGTTGATATTAAACAGTAAATGTTGTAATACAATTGCTCAATGTTGATATTAAACAGTAAACATTAATACAATGTGCGATTTACATGGTAGACTTCTTTTATTGAACGGAAGGAGTAACACATTATGCATATGGGACAATCCTTCTCGTTATGAATAACTATATATTTAGTTCATCAAAATTTTAACAAAAATTAATATGATCACGAACGGATCATGTATCCTCTTGTGAGAAAAATTGTAATATTTTCCATTTGAGATCGTAGAATGTAAAGATTCTTTTGATCAGTAGGAAACTATAGGGAAACCTGATCATCTTCAACGGAGCTAGCCTGCATCTTTATAATTTGGATTGTTTTAATGAATTTAGCGTTCGTTTGGATTGTTCAGCGAATCTTGTCAATGGAGCATTTGAATAAGACCTTAATAATCATCAATCTCCAAAGTCCTTAGTCCATAAGGTTATTCCACTCATTTATCACATACTTGCCACACTATTTCTGGATGAAAGCTAAATTTTACTCGCCAAAACAGAGCGGGAAAAAAAAAAAGAAAACAAAGAAGAAGAAGAAGGAAAAGAAAAACAGCATCTCACACGGTCAAAATGAAATAGGAGTCCCTATTATAGAGGAATGAAAGTGGATGGACTCTTTGCGAAATAAACTTAAAATTTTTGGTAATTAAGAAAGTTTATTTTATTTTTCCACATGAAACTGGAAAATCTTATAGTTGGTTGTTATGGGGCAGAATTGGAATTCTACTACAATGGCATTAGGTGGTTCAAGTCTTCTCTCTAAATAGGGTGGTGCCAAGAAGAAAAAACAAGAAGCCCTAATAGCTGTCCACCGGAAGACTACGTAAAGCTTCGTCACAAAGTGAAAGGTGACAGCTTGACTATTTTTCTGGGAACGGGGGATCAGTATTTGTTTTGTCGTATTAATAACACGATTTAAAACTTGTGGCTTCACTGACCACGTTTTGTTTTTCAATTCGTTTTGTTTATTTGATTATCAAACAATTGGTTTTTGATTCTGTTGAGTTGATCAATAAGAGTTTGTTTTTATTAGTGTAGTAGAAACGCCTCTATACAACCTAGATTTTTATTGCTAACTGTTCTCGGAGTTAATTAATTGATTACTTCTCGTGAAATCAATTCAATATGTATGAAGAGTGAAAAAAGGAAATTACATGTATATGTCGTATGAACTATGAAGTTTGGTTTGCCGCCTGCTTTGCATTCTACGGTCGTTGATGCTCCTTGTTATCGGAATTCGCCACTTCTGATCGTCCGCAGAAGAAGAGGGACGATTGATGTTTGAAACTAATCTCAGTTTTTCGCGTTTCTTATTATTTGTGAACGTGGGAAGACAGTTTCCTTAATTAATTTGTGCTCAGTTAATTTGGTATGAGAAATACACTTAGAATTTTTTTTGGCAATAATTGGTTTTCTGATATAGATAGATTGCTTTTCTGAATCTGTTTGATGATTGAATAGAGTTATTGTGTAGTTATCGTATGTCTCCAAATAACTAGTTTTATTTTGCTCATTGTTTCCAGGTTTAATTTAATTGATTACGTATTACGAGTACTCAGACTACCTCCGCAACTACAAAAATTCTTTCAACAATAAGCATTACGAGTACTCAAACTACCTCCGCAACTACCAAAATAAAAACCAACTTTTACTGAAATTGGCAAAGCCGATGATCCTAGGGAAACACAAGGTTGAGAACAATGTCAACTCTATATTCTCGCCGTTGACCTTCCACGTTGTACTGGGCATGATGGCAGCCGAGTCCAATAACCCGATGCGAGACGGAATCCTCTCTTACCTCAAGTCTAACTCCATTGATGAACTCAATTACGTTTGTTCTTTGTTTGTCAATTTTATACTGCTCGACGACAGCCTCACGGGCGGCCCTATCTTGTCAACTGCTAATGGGATTTGGAGCAATTCGCCTCCGCATCCTGATTACCCTAACATTTTGCAAAGTGTTTATAAAGCTCAATTTCATCTAGCCGATTTTGTAAACTCGGTGAGTTTAATTAAATCATTTGTATTTGTATGGTACTACTGATTTTCGAAACTAAAAAAATCCATATGATAACGACACGTGTATTTGCAGGTCGACAAGGTGACTCGAGAAGTGAACGAATGGGTTGGAAACGAAACAAAAGGACTTGTAAATAACATTCTTCCACATGACATTGTTGATAAATACACAAGGTTGATTCTCGCAAACGCTCTCTATTTCAACGGAGTATGGGAATCCAAGTTCAACACGTCGTTGACAAAAGAGCGCGACTTTTACCTTTTAAATGGCGAGAAAATCAAAGCTGAGTTCATGACCAGCAAGAATGATCAACGTGTAAGTGAATATGACGGTTTCAAAGCGATGTGCTTTGAATACAGACACGGAAACGATAGGAATAGACACTTCTCCATGTACATATATCTCCCCAATGCCGTAGATGGGTTGTCGGGTTTGGTGGACAAAATTAGTTCGGATCATGAATTCTTAGAGCGTCACAAGACGGCCTATTTGCCTGTCCAAGTTGACCGTTTTCTGATTCCAAAGTTCAACATATCCTTTGGATTTGAGGCCACAGAGATTCTAAAGAATACGGGCTTGATTTTCCCTCCTCCCGAGCCCCGAGTTTTCCACAAGGAACAGAAGCTACTGGTGCAACCGTTGCTGTGGTGCAGTATACTGACGATACACCTCCTCCTAGGCCAAAGAAGATAGTAGACTTCGTTGCTGATCATCCATTCGTTTTCTTCATCAAAGAAGAAAAGAGTGGGGTGGTTCTATTCATGGGCAGCGTACTTAATCCTATTGTTTGAGGAAAACCTGTTGGATGATGGATGTACTTAATAGCTTACTTTATTTAAATGGTCTAATTTTTTCTGAATTAGGAGTTTAGGACAAAATTTGATGCGCTCTGTATTACTCTTTTTCGCATGAAGCGATTTGTTTTTGTTAAAATTTTTTTTTTTTATCAAGATGCTTTTGAAGGGAAACATCTGGAAGAATTTGGGAGTGTCTAACCAAGTTTAGAATAGGGGCAGTTTCGATTTTTTTTTAATTATATTTAAATGTACCTTTGTAGATGATACAAATATGACAAGCTAAACAGTTTCTAACCAAGTTTAATAGTCTAAAGCTAAGGACATGCATTAGAGACTACTAGATGTAGTTTTTTGGAATTTCCTCCATACGTGTGGAAGAATAAAATACACTAAGAGGAGAGCTCCAGGGGCCCTCTTTTTTTAGGGTCTTGGTGTCACACACATTGACAAAATTTAATACATGGGTGAAGAAGGAATCAAGAGAAAGGGGCTAATGCTATTTGACTTAGTGACGTAGCTGAAGCCTTCGGAGTTTGGATTTGTACCAAGATGAATCAATTGGATCAATTCAAGTCGACGATATACCACAAGTCCTAAAAGTAATCTCACCACCGTGGTCACAGCTTTTTATCAATCACAAATCAATTAAACCATACGGAATAACACTATCCGATAAACAACTAACAAAAAAAATAAATCCATAATGACTCTCTACTTTGCCGAGGAACCACTATAAACGAACTTGTCTCTGAAACCAACTGACATGGGAAATATTATTAATTGCACGAATCGAACGAAAGTAATCGATAATCTCTCCTAAAACCGTTAACTGTACCAATAGTATTTTTAGAAGCTCTCTAGATCCGTTAATTCTTAGAATACCAAGAAAAAAGACATCAAAATTTGGAAAGAGATCAACTCTCATTTTATTAAAATATCACAAACAATCGTAAAATGTCGCAACTATCGCCTAGAAATTGGATAACAACCTAATGTTTAAAATATTGTGTTTTTTGATATTAGACATGGATTCATTTCCCACCAAGAACTATGTAGGGGTTTTTGCTCACATTTAAGTGGAGTGTAGTGGGACGGATTTTTTTAATAGAATAAAATAATGTGGCAGCCATGGCCTTCAAATACAAATAATAAAATTAAATAAATTGAACCCTAATCTCTACTAATCTTAAATGACAAAAACAACCTCAATTAAATATAGAACTTCAATTGAAAGGCAGAATTAGATCGTCCCGAACAAATGATACATTATAATTGCCATTCTTCCCTAATGCTGCTGATTCTTGGGATTTTTATTTGCTAGTACTTTCAACAATGATTTCAAGTGTACTACAAGAGTGTTACAAAATATGTCTTGACTTAATTGATACTTGATAGGTTATCTTTTCTTGTCACTCCTTCGAATCCATATAAAAAAAACCCTACATTGGAAGAAATCGAAATAAATGGATGAAGTTTTTCCAATATTATTTTATTTCCTAGCTATAACCTGTCTGAAGACCTTAAGCTGCCAAAATCACTACCTTATTCCTATTGTGAATAGGATTGGGACATATATAGGAGTATTACGTTATATATATTAGATATAGGCATGTGATTTTGCCACAATAAATTCTAGCATCCAGTGCAATCTTTTCTTTGTTTTCCAAAATTAACCCTTATTAAAGTCAATCTGCTTATCTTCCGCTTACCTGATCTTTCACTCACATACTTCTCTTTCCTCGCCATTCTCTTCAAATGTTTCTCACACGGATATCCATTTGCATTGAAAAAAAGAAGATCTTTGTTTTTCTTGGGATTCCTGAGAATTTCGTGAGAGATGGTTTGTCCCAATCTCCTTTTTTTTTTTTTTAAGATTTAGGTTCCTATGACGAGATATTTTTATTGTACGGTGGATGTCAATATTTGGTTTTAATAAACAGGTGGATTTTCTTGTTGAATTGTAATAGTGCGAGAAGCGCTTTTTGTTGTGCATTCCAACTGCCCCAAATGATGCGAGGTTTATCACGTTGTTGGCATCCAAGCTAGTAGAGGTGTTGCATCTTTCCAAGTTGCTCATTGTTGGGACTTGGGCCTTGTGCCACTAGCTAGATTGCAGGAAGATGTAATTTCAGTCAAGCTTAAACATGAGCTTTGCCAATGCTTCAATCACTTCGGGACGGAGACTTCCCTTCTAAAAGTTTCATTTGAACTCGTTCCTCCGTCACTTCACAAAGTTTTGCAAACTCACTCGTGAGTTCTCCAATTTTAATTTCTCTTGCTTCCTTTTCTCTCTCAAATTCCTTAGTGCTAGCTTTTATCAGATATTCTTTTTTATCTTCACATTCCTTTCTTGCTTCTTATTATTCATCCTCTCATGTTGGCCCCTTAATTAGTTGGACTCGATAAGCTCTCTGGCTATCAATCGTAGTAAAACCAAAAATTATTATGGCCAATGTCACACAATCCTACAAACTGCGATTGACTCAAATATCCAACTCCGGTAATTGAAATATTTGAGAACTGATTTCACCCATCAATGGAGTATTAGTCAAATTCCAGAAAAAATGCTTACCTAATCAAATACAAACAGAAATTAATCTTTACTCTCTCAGTTATGATCTGCGGAGGACAGGCTAAAACTTTTCAAATTGGACTTTAAAGCGAACCCTACCGAGCAGTAATAAGTCGCAAAGAACGAAACGATGCCGGCGGTATTCTAGTGGAGTAGAAAAGGATGATGCCACGGTGGGAAGGAGAGAAGATTTTGAGCGAGAGATCAGGGGAGACGAAGATAAGTTGTTTTGAGTTTTGACTTTGATTAGGGGTAATTTTGAGAAGTGAATGAAAAATTGCACTGGATGCTAAAAGTTGTAGTGGCAATATCATTTCCCTTAAAAATATCAAGTACATCCCTTGACCGGCAGGTCAATTATCAAAGTAATTCTAAGGGCTGTCAGTTAGTCGGGTGGACCCAAAAATTCGCCCGAACCGAACCCATTTTGGGCCGAACGGGTCGGTTAATCGGGTGAATTTGGGATTTTCGGGCCTATCCAATTAACCGCATAACTGATCCCGTTTGGGTGCGAGCGGGAAAAAAATAGTTCGGTCACGCCCGAAAACCGGAACTATTAATAATTTTTTAATATATATAAATTAAAATTATTACTAAATGTCTAAACCCTACCAAATTTTCCAATCGTTTCTATTTTCCTCTTTGTTCTTCGTTGACCGCCGCACACCCTCTACCTCCAAATTTCCTAATTCTTTCTGATCTCCCTCAACTCATATTTTCTGAATTTCTTCAATTCTTCTCCTCTTATTCCTCTCTAAATCATCAAATTGGTTTCATCCCTTCTTCCATAATCTGCAAATCTCGGTAATACACAGAGAGGGGTCTTCATTTTGACGTCGGCGATTCAGTCTTGTGGCAAGAAAGCTCCGCCTCAGCGTGTGGTCGGCTGCCCTTAGGAAAGAATCAAATCGCGAATTTTGCCGGAAGTATCCCTGCTAATGGTGAAAGATGAGATCTACCGGCGTTCAATCACTCTCTCGATCCCCTTCCCTTTCTTTGTTCATTTGCATTGAATTTTGAACTTTTGATTGAATTCAATTTGAACTTTGGATTGAATTAAATTAATTGTTCAAATTCTCGATCCCCATATTAATTTTCTGTTGTGGGTTTGCTGAAAACTATTATTTTTAATCTCAAGCATGAGTTTTTAAATTTTTGAATATGCGATTTTGATAGATTTTGACTTTCTTGCTGAATCAACCTGGGATGCTTGTGAATTTTGGAAGATGATACTAAGTGTTGAATCTGGATTGAATTTGAGAAAAAAAAAGAAAAAGTATTTTCTTTCGTGTGGTTAAATTCGGTTACCCGAAAACCGAATCCGAATAACCCAAACTCTTAATCGGTCGGTGCGGTTCGGTTTAGTGTAGTTTGCAGTTCGGTTTCGGGCGGGTTTCGTGAGAAAAAAATTCGATTAATCCGAACCGAATTTTACCCGAAACGACCAAACCGAAGTGAATGTAGCTATGATGCCAGCCAAAAAAATGAAGTGTTAAGACTCATTTACCCTTGTTCGTTTAAAAATACATCCCAAAAGGAATAGGAAAATTTACTTATTAGTAACTGAAAAAAAAATGAAGAACAAAATATGTTTAGGGTTTAAATTGTGGCCAAAAATAGTTTTCTCGCGCTTCAGAAACGCGAAAAAATCAAAACCCGCGTTTTGAAAACGCTAAAAACACAAAATCGCGTTTTCAAAACGCGAATGTATACTTTTCGCGTTTCTGAAACGCGAAAAAGAAGGAGAAAAAATTAATTTAACATAATCCTAATTAATTAACTTGAATCAATAAGATTTCGCGTTTTGAAAACGCGAAATCAATTAAAAAAACATTTTATTTAATAAAAAAAGAAATAGGCATAAAAATATGATTAATTTGACTAGTTTAAAACGTTATAGGGAAATTGACTTCAAAAAATTATTAAATTTGAATAATGGTAACAGAAAATTTGAAAATTATAACTGTTAATCATTAAATTTTGAATAGAGCTATAAAGAGGAAAATTATATTGATAATTTTAATAATACGAAAATTAAATTTTGAATAAGAATATAATATTATAATTGATACTCATTAAATAAAATAGAGCTATACTAAATATAAATTATTAAAAGTATGATATAGTTATTATAATGTATTAATTTTTTAAAACATTATATAAAAAAAATTAATAATGATTATATTAAAAATTTTTATTAAAAATGTAATCATTATTTTAAAAAATAATTTTATATGAAAATTTTTCAATAATGATAATGACGTAATTTTATGGATTTAATGAGATGTAATTTAACTTACAAATTAATTTTATTAATTATGATGGTTTTAATATAAGAAAAAAGCTTAAAATAAGAATAAATTTTATTAAATATTTATTTTAATTTACCAACACTTAAGATGAAGCAACTATTAATTATGAAAAAAAATATAAGAAAGTTTAAATATGTGTTTCGATTTGATCGGCGAAGATGTGTTTTATAAATATTAATTATTGTATTTACGATGCAGGTGAAATCAAACTATTAAGAATATTAATACAAGTCATAACAAAATACTACAAGTCATAACAAAAGGTAAAAAAAAATAAAACAAGTCATAACAAAAGGAAAAAAAAACAGAAATGAACAAAAGGGAAAAAAAAATACAAGTCTAATAATACTACATAAGAAGTCTAGTACCCTACTTCTTCTTGGGCTTTTTAGCCCGAAAAAGGCTATAAGTCAATCTATCGGGCTCCTTCGTCACTCTCTGGCCTTTACTCACAGCCAACGGTGGAGTCCCTAGAGTCTGACTCGATCCCTGATAACCCTGACCCTCAAACTGATCATCCTGGTCTGCATCCTCAGCCTCATCCTCATCCTCATCCTCAGCCTCATCCTCAGCCTCATCCTCACCCTGACTCTCACGCTCACCCTCAGCTGGGTTATCACTGATGTCGACCGCAACACCCTCGAACATACTCGAAAGAAAGTTACTCGTGTAATGTATCGACTGGCCATCTAGCGAACTCTCTGAAACCCGGAAAAGTCAATAAAAGAATCTCCAAACCGACCCGAGAAGTCCGAGGAGGAAAAGCGAGTGAAGGAAAAATTGACTGCTGTGTGCTGGGAGACATAATCGGACGGTAAAACGCACGATGGGTCGGCGAAGTATGATGTGGAGACCGATGGGATGAATGATGTGGAGACCGATGGGCTGAATGCTGTCGAGAATGGAGTGGAGATCGATGTGGAGACCGATGGGATGAACCGCCAGTGAAGGGAATATGAGACTGCTCATGCTTGGGAGGACTGATGTGGCTGAGATGTTGTGATTGTCTCTGCCCCCACGCCCACGCCGAGACTGCGCGAACGCCTCGGAGGTCCAGGTGGTGGATGTTCTTGGGTCGGGTCTACAGTGCAAGTTCTTGACTCAAAATGTCATGAACCTCAACATGCCTATCGAGATCGTGCCGTACAACATTTGTTGCATTGACGGACAACGCCCGCTCAGCAACCTGGGCAATCTCGCCTAAGCGATCATAACCAAAGGATTCCGCGTCGAAAGTACGCTGGCCTATAATACTCAGACTACGAACGTCCTCCATCAATGTGGCCTGAAATTTTTATTAGAAAGAATCATAAATCGACAACAGTGTTAATAAAAAGAACCAAATGGACTGTAGGCGAAATACTCACCATGAGGCGCAAGGTCTCTGCAGAACCGTGAAAACCCCTCGCATTTTCAGAGTCCGTCGGATCCGTAACATACTTCACAGTAACCTGATGGTACCACAAGAGATACTCCGGATCTGCGGAAGGCTCGCCAACATAAAGATCATCAGTCCCCACAACTTGGCCGTGGCGATCATTCCAAACCTGGAGATATATCCCTAGTTGTTGTAACCATCTCCTATCGGATCCTCCAAACGGCTTCCTCTTGAGCGAGCTAGTAATTTCCGCCGCAGTGAGAAGTAATGCGTCGCGGGTATCCGCCGGTGATAACCAAATTGGCGAAATACCCTACTGGGGTTGTGTGGCGCAACGACATCACCGCAGATGAGCCATGTCCGAGATCGCTATATGCCTGTCCCACAAGACAAACCACGGCAATACGACCCAAAAGAGTCGTGTACGGCATCCGGACAAACCGCAATGGTAATTAAGTAAGAGACGTGTAATTAAAAGTTCGACACCGTTAAAAAAACGAATAAAACATAAGTTATACTAATTGAATAGAATACTAACATCGACTCTGCGAGAACTGCAAGCTGATCCCGATACGCGGCCAAATTGAACCGCGTGATACCTTGAACTTTTTTCTCGCGGGACCACCTGCACGAAGAAAGTAACATTAAATTGAGACATGACAGTACAAATCAAAATGTCAAAATTTACGAAGGTTTGATGTATAAGATTACCTCGTGCCCAATGGACAATCGGATAGATCGAGATCCCTACCCCATATCTTGGGTGAACCGTCAAAATCCGCTCCCGTGCCCGAGCTAATTCGAATGAAGAAATTATTAGCTAAAATCACCAATAATAATGGGAGAATATAAAATGAAACTAGAGAGAAATGAAAAGATAAAATACCGAAGAAGAATCACACACCGGTAATAGCCTTGGCGAAGCGGCCGAGATGACTGGACATCTTTGCGGTACAAGTAACATAGTGCCGCACTACCCCAATCGTACTCCGAGCAAATCTCGGGAGTATGAAGAAAATGCACAAGATCGAGAGGAAAACTGTTTCTCGTAGTGTTTGAGAACAAGAATCCGCCAACGAGCCATCCAACAAAACAACGGGCTCATTGTAGGTGTGCATCGTCGGGGGACAGTCCGTCAAAGGATTATTCTCTATGTGAGTCTTTATTTCATGATGGAAACACTCGTCAATCTAGACTCCTCTGTCTGGAACCTAAATCCAAACATCCTCTCCAAATAGGCTGCCCAACCACCATCGGGCGTGGTGTGATGTCCTGAATCGGACGTCCATCAACCCGAAGGCCCAAAAGAACCTCGACGTCCTGGAGTGTGATGGTAGCCTCCCCAAAAGGTAAATGAAATGTATGGGTCTCTGGGCGCCATCGCTCCACAAGAGCTGTAAGCAGGGCATGGTCACATCTGATGGACCCAACTCTAGAGAACGGTCCAAAACCAAATTTCTCAATATATTCCTTTGTCAACCTCGGTGCATCTTTTATTAATTTCCACGCGGCGCTATCTACACGCCTGGGCTCCGAAATCCCTATATCATACTGTGCACCATGGAATATATTGTGTGACCTATGGGCGTTTTGGAGAAACAACAAACTACTGTCTCTGGGTCCCTGCCGTAGCTTCTTTGAGGTAGATTGGGAGGAAGAAGATGATCCAATGTCCATGGCTAGTACAATTTACAAATAGTTTTAGTAAGTACGGATTAATATTATTATTCTTTTTTATTCTAATCTAATTATTCTTTTATTAAATATTTTAACCCTACATTTTAGTAAATACAGATTAATATTATTATTCTAATCTAATTATCCTATACATTAAAAATTTCAAACCTACATTTTAGTAAATACAGATTAATATTATTATTCTAATCTAATTATTCTTTTATTAAATATTTTAACCCTACATTTTAGTAAATACAGATTAATATTATTATTCTAATCTAATTATTCTTTTATTAAATATTTCAACCCTACATTTTAGTAAATACGGATTAATATTATTATTCTGGCAACTAATTATCCTATACATTAAAAATTCCAACCCTACATTTTAGTAAATACGGATTAATATTATTATTCTTTTCTAATTATCCTATACATTAAAAATTCCAACCCTACATTTTAGTAAATACGGATTAATATTATTATTCTAATCTAATTATTCTTTTATTAAATATTTTAACCCTACATTTTAGTAAATACAGATTAATATTATTATTCTAATCTAATTATTCTTTTATTAAATATTTCAACCCTACATTTTAGTAAATACGGATTAATATTATTATTCTTTTCTAATTATCCTATACATTAAAAATTCCAACCCTACATTTTAGTAAATACGGATTAATATTATTATTCCGGCAACTAATTATCCTATACATTAAAAATTCCAACCCTACATTTTAGTAAATACGGATTAATATTATTATTCTTTTCTAATTATCCTATACATTAAAAATTCCAACCCTATATTTTAGTAAATATAGATTAATATTATTATTCTAATCTAATTATCCTATACATTAAAAATTTCAACACTAAATTTTATTATCCTAAACCCACTCCTCTAAACCCAACCCAATCCCCAACCCAAAACCCACTCCTCTAAACCCAACCCAATCTTCAACCCAAAACCCACATTCTAAACCCAACCCAATCCCCCAAACCCTAAAATCCCTAAGCCCAACACCCCAACAAACCCTAAACTCCCCCAAACCCTAAACTCCCTAAGCTCTTCCTTCCCCCCGCCGCCCCTCCCATTCCTTCCCCGCCGCCCGCCGCCCCCTTCCCCTTCCTTCGCCCCGCCCGCCGCCCGCCCCCTCTCCTTCCTTCCCGGCCGCCCGCCTCCCCCCTTCCTTCCCCGCCGCCCGCCCCTCTCCTTCCTTCCCCGCCGCCCGCCCCTCTCCTTCCTTCCCCGCCGCCCGCCTCCCCTCCCCTTCCTTCCCCGCCCCCTCCTCTATACAACAAAAAATGAACACAAAATATAACGGAGTATACAACAAAAAATGAACACAAAATTCCACAATTACAACACCTATAATACTAGATCTATTAACGGAGTATTAAATCGCTAAATAAAATTACAAATAAAACGAACACAAAATATATGAATCGAAAATTAAAACATGAATTAAAAAAAACGATTCAATGAGAGCAAAAAATGCAACTTACCTCGATATATAGCCTAAAAACTGCAAAAAATTGATGCCGAAACTCGATTCCGGCAACTCTCCCGGAAAAACCGCCGGTTTCAATGGAGTACGCCGGATATATGGTTCTGTTTGAGAAACATCAACCCGAAACGCGAAAAATTTATTTAACCCCCTATTTTCGCGTTTCCGAAACGCGAATCGGATTAATACCCAAAACTCGCGTTTCAGAAACGCGAAACGTCTCCTCTCCCTTATTTTGCGTTTCAGAAACGCGAAAACAATGTCCACCTTGTCTTTTTTCGCGTTTCAGAAACGCGATTATTGGGGTATAACTAAAAAAAAACGTCTGATTTTTAGGCCGGATATATGGTTCTGTTTATTGCGGTGATGAATAAACAAATAATTAATTTTCTTACCCTTTAGTGTTTATTACATAATTAGTGCTTTATTCGACATGTATATATCATATCACTCTACCACTATAGTAATAATTAGTAATATTACTAAAATGAACAGTGACGTTTTTTTTTCAAAAATAATACTAATATAAATTACAGAAACATCTAAACCAACACACTAACACAAATACAAACGCAAACTGATTCATCCTCTAAGGTTTACTACATGAATGTTCAAAACAACACAAAAATACGAACACTAACAGAATCATCACAATGACGATGAGGAAAATCATCACTACGCATCATCATCATCATCGAATCGATATTAGGCACACCATGAATTCCATATGGATCGTACAGTTTATCAATAGCGGTCCTGTCAGCAGGTGGATGAGAAAAAGGGCATTCCACAGCATCATGATCTAAACTTCCACATCGTGCGCAAACTCTCGCATATGGGCAAGCCCTGGCATTATGGCCTTGTAGCTTACATAAACCGCAAGTTTGAAGTCTTCGCCGCCGATTTGCTTGTATAATCCATCACACCTTTTTTCCGATTCACACGCTTCCGACCTCGGCCAGCATGGTGGACAAGTTTAGTGTCATCTGGCCTGATCTGCCACGTTGCCTTTGGCCATGGTTCCATGATTGGGTTGAATTCTCCAGAAAACTGTTGGTACCATTGATGCGTAGTGTAACATGGATCAAAAAGTGGGAAGGGATCGTCACCTAGCTCACGGGCAACTCGAAGTGCATGGGAACAAGGAAATCTGAAAGTCTGCCACCTTCCGCAAGTGCACTCTCGATTTGCATACAACACAACTTGCTTCTCGTCAGCCTTCCATGGTTGATTATCAGGTGCTATTGTAACCACTTCGTACTTCTGGTTTCTCTTGCTAAACCGGTTGACCTTTTGCCTCAATGATTTCTTCCGGGCCTCTTCATACAGTTTCATTGGAGTAGGAGGTAGAACAGTCTGACATTTTTGGATCATATCAATGTTTGCCTGAAACAGATTGTTGCTTTTCTGAAATGATGCTAGGATCAATGCTGTGATCGGGAAGAATCTAGCACCTTTCAGACATTATTGAAACTCTCGAGATGTTAGTGGTCATTTCTCCCAACGATGCCCTCCATCGTGTAAACATGTCCATTTCTCAACACCCACTTCAAGCCAACGAGCAGCAGAGCTCATTTTTCTTCTAATTTTTGCCACTCGCCAAGAACCTTGTCTTTTGCGTCATTGAACCAATCATTTGACAGCTTGCCTCGCAGTTTCTCCTTTCGAAAATGCCCAACCAAGTTTGCTTTAACATGCTCTAGACAATAACGGTGGACGCCCATCTCTGGGAATTTTTGCAACATGATGTCCATGGCGAAGGATACCCCGATTTCGATCGGAGATAATACAGTCTTCCTATCCCGTAGAACAAACTTTTCAAATACTTCAAAAACCATTTCCAGCTGTGTATAGTCTCTTCGTCCACAAGAGCAAATGCGATGGGAACAATCGTGCCATTTGCGCACTTTACGCATGCCACAATTAGTTTTCCTTTGTAGGATCCTCGCAGGTGAGTGGCATCGATGGTTATTACTGGCCAACAAGCATGAAATAAGCGTATAGATGGCCCAAATGCCCAGAAAACATACCTACATACAAACCTTTGTGAGCTTCCTGAATTTTCCTTAAACTTGAATTGCACACAAGTGTCCGGGTTTGACATGAACAATGCATTGAGGAAGCTGGGCAATTGTTGAAAATTACTTTCCCATGTACCATACAGAGCCTCAAGTGCTTTTCTTCTACCATGCCATGCCTTCTTGTAGCTACATTTGACTTGGTACCTCTTCATCACTTCTATTTGAATTTGGGCAACTGCAAAATCTGGATGTTTTCGCACATTTTGGGCAACCAGTCTAGCAATCATAGAAGACGTGACATTTCGGGACTCGTTTCTCTTGTTTGCCCCAAGACAGTTGTGGGAATCGGACCATACCACCATTTTCCAAGTATCGGTGGCCTTCTGTAGCGAAACTCGCGCCTTCCACAGACAATCATAGCCGTGAAGGCGCTCTTTCGGATATTTAGGTCCACACGTCTCGCATTCGACATACCATGTTCGTTTAGAGCTCGTTTTCACCGGAAAGTCCGACCATGTACCAAGTTCCATTCTCCCACCGCCGCTTGTGCCTCGGGCTTGTTGGCGAAATGTATATCAAGGCCTAGCGTCAACGGATTGCCATCCCACATTTTAATTCCATCGTTTTCTACTTCCTCTAAAGTCTTGTCCCATCCACTTATGTCGTCGAAAACATATGGGACTGAAGAAGATGACTCAAAATCAGTGTCGTCATCTGAGTCCTCATCGATGGGACGTACTCATCATCACTGCTTTCGACACCCCCGACATCTTCATCTTCATCTGCATCTTCATCTTTATCTTCATCTTTATCTTCATCTTTATCTTCATCTCCATCTTCATCTCCATCTTCATTGTCTTCAACTGTTCTACCACCACTAGTGCGGCACCAATATCCCGCCGATGTACTTGCATAAACATGGCCTGTTCTCTCAACTTTTCAGTGGTACAATTCGGCCATTTATCAGCACAAAGATAAATGAACCGAACAGATATTATCATCATTAATGTGCACACGAGACCTTTTCCCGACCTCTCCGTCCATACCAAAGAAAAATCAATATAAAGCCCTTCTCTATCAACTCGATCACACTTAATACCTTATCAACAAGTTCCGAGAAATCTAACATACGATCAATGATAAGATAACCGTCCAGGCGCATCCCGCTGTACCGTGATAGTCCCATCAGTTCAGATTGTATAAGTAGTATTCCAGATAATTTGCATTTAACTGTCTCCGTGAAAGACATTTGCGGCTGCAAAATCAATTCCTACGAAATCGGTTTGCGGCCATAGTATTTACCCCGTTTACAGATTTAATAATTTTAAAATAACAACTATACGCCTGAATTTACAAATTCATTTGTATGCTCAAAATTAATATTAAATCTAAACCTTATGCCCGAATTACATAATTTATTCTTATGCTGTAAATATTCAAAATTCAATATCATTATTATAATTTTATTTTATTTTACAGAAATCGATGTACAATAATTTACAATGCTCATCTAATTTAATATTCTATTAACTAATATTTCTTTCAATTTACTTTATCAGCCTCAATAAAAAACCACCGTTAATTGACTAAATCACAATTATATATTAACTAATAATAATGCGTAAATCATCCTATGCTCATAATAAAACATAAAAAGTACATGTTTTTAATAACGAAATAAACTTACCTCAATGTTAAAACTTAGAGTTTTAAATAGGCTTCAGGACTCAAATCAATCTTCTTTAACCTCGGAGCAACTTCTCAATTTGAAGAAAATGAGAGTTTTCACGAATTGACAAGTCCTCCGGAGTAAAACTTAAAATCGGAGTTCAACGAATGAAAGAAATTTGGAAAGAAAATTCGGAGCTGAACAATGAAAGAAATTTGCGGAGAAATCTGTTAAAGCTTGTTTTATATATGAATCTTAAATTTCGCGTTTAACAAACGCGAATACATTCCAGACTTATCATAAAAAATACACGTGGAGACGGGTGAGTGGATGAGGAGATTTTCTGGATATTTTCGCGTTTTAAAAACGCTAAATCTATTTTTCGCGCTTTGAAAACGCTAGAAATTTTGTTTCGCGTTTTCAAAACGCTAAATTCTTATTTGCAAAATTTACACTTTTAAACTTACAGATTTTCGCATTTTTTAAACGCGAAAATAGTTTCTCGCGTTTTGAAAACGCGAGAAGAAAGTTTCGCGCTTTGCAAAGGCGAAAACAAAGTTTCGCGCTTTGCAAACGCGTCTTACGTTTTTCGCGTTTCTAAAACGCGAAAACCGATTTTCTTTTTTTTTTTTGCTTTCGACCCGTTTGAATCTGAGTGCATGGAATTAACATTATTCGCGTTTGTGAAACGCGAAATGTTAATCTAATTTGATTGTTTCGCGTTTTCAAAACGCGAGAAGATTATATTTGTCTACAAAATAAACCCTACACATTTTTTGTTCCACACTTTTGGGTTTGGCTCACCCAAAAGTCAAGCACCCGAAGGAATATTACAAAATGGTCGGACGTTTTTCCCGGCAGCTGGCCGTTGTTCTAATTGAAAACCAATCTCAGCGAAACTAATGGATATGTCTGAACCCAGTTTCATCTATAAATCGAAAGAAAGAATATCAAAGTTGCTCGAAGGTGAATTGCAATTACAATAAGCAGATTAAAATATTCAACTGATATTAGACATTCTCGCGAAAAGTTAGAACCCAAAATGGTGAACATGAGCCGCCGAGCGGCCACGGCATCGACAAAATTAAAGGCGTCAAGAAAATTAAAACCAAGATTTCACTGCCATTAGAGCACTCCTAAATCGACAATACAAATCTCCATTTCTCAAGAAATAAAAACTTAAAACGATGATAGAAAACCTTAAAACCCCAGCCGCCATTATAACATATTCCCAAAAAGAGTAAGGAAAAAACAGCAAACCTAGTACCATTAGAAGAAATCAGCCACCATGCTCTTTCGTCACCACCCAAACCATACCGCCGGCAAGAAGCCTTAAACTCAGAGTAAATTTTAGGTTTTTAATTTCTATAGTCACCTTTGGTCTGCCAGCCAAATAAATTCGGAGAAGACACAATAGAAGAAAGACGAATCGGATGGCTATGATGACGAGGTGGAACGAAGAGGATCCAATGGCGATGAGGAATTATGAATCCTCAACTGATGAAGAGACGATGCCTAGAACAAAGAGGAGGAAGAAATTTTTTTCTTTTTTTTGTTTTAAAGTTTTTATTAATATAGCAGGTGGAATCTGGCCGTAAAAGTGTATTTGAAAGGTTTGGCCTGAGCTTCTTGGTTTCATAGTCATTTTACCCTCTTTGCAATTTGACTTGGAGTTTTACCGGTCAAAGGATATGGTTGATATTTACTCAAAGGTTGGGGATGTTTTAGTTAATCATTCAAACCTCGAGGGTGTATTTGATATTAACCCTATTTTTTATACAGTTCCCCGAGAATCTTTCTTTAACCACAATAGTCTCCTTTTGCAATTTTGATTCCCAACATCACCCCTTCCAAGTTGACTGGTAGCTTGGCATTTGTAAAACCCTACTTATTATTGAGTAGAACACTATATCGATATATCAACAGGGAAACCCTAGTGAAAATTCTCTGCAAAAGGACGGTTGAGTTCTCTCATTAGGCTCCACTAATTAATTACTATATTATTTGTTGCCGGTAAGAAAAACTCAACAACGACGATGGGTGCAAAAAGCAAGAGTCCAGCGATCGGAATCGATCTGGGAACGACCTACTCTTGCGTAGGGTACTGGAAACACGACCGTGTCGAGATCATAGTAAATGATCAAGGCAACAGAACGACACCGTCTTATGTGGCTTTTACCGACGAAGAGCGTCATATTGGGGATGCAGCTTTCAACCAAGTTGCCATGAATCCCGTCAACTCCGTTTTCGGTAACTCATAAAATCCCAGTTTGTTTACGAATATTTTTTTGATTCTAGGTTATCGAATTATGTTAGTTTATCAGTATGTAGGATTAATAGTATATGTATTTGATTTTTGTTTTAATTTTTTTTTTTTGATATGTAATGTGCAGATTGTGTTCCTTGATTAATACTAGGGTCATGAATAAAAAATCAAGATTTACACACTCTAGGTTTACACAAATATATTATATATTTAATATTACTCATCCTTTATTATAAGTCAAAGTTGTTTCCATTTCCTCTTTAACCAAAAAAATAAATAAATAAAAAAAAATAGTCCGAGGTTTTAGAAAAGCTCAATTGAACTATTTTTGGCACGACGCGAATACTGGTGCACTATTAGAATGGGACATCAGAGTAACTATGTTGATCCTGTCATTTTTTTCCCTTGATGGCAGATGCTAAGAGATTAATAGGTAGGAGATTTGGTGAGGCATCAGTTCAGAGTGACATGAAACTATGGCCCTTCAAAGTGATTCCCGGGGTTGGTGATAGGCCTATGATATCTGTTACCTATAAAGGCGAGGAGAAACGTTTTTCTGCTGAAGAAATTTCATCCATGGTTCTAGTTAAGATGAAGCAGATTGCCGAGGCGTACATTGGCTTGACGGTGAACGGCGCAGTCATTACCGTTCCGGCCTATTTCAATATCTTGCAACGTCAGGCAACTATAGATGCTGCAGAGATTGCGGGAATTAATGTTTTGGGCATCATTAACGAGCCGACAGCTGCTGCTATCGCATACGGTCTTGCCAACTGTTCTGGCATCACGGGGACGAGGAATGTGCTTATTTTTGACCTAGGAGGTGGTACTTTTGATGTCTCGGTTCTTGCCATTAAAAGGGGTAACATTGATGTGAAGGCGACTGGTGGCGATACTCACCTTGGTGGGGAGGATTTCGACAATCGAATGGTCAACCATTTCATTGAGGAATTCAAGAGGAAGCACAAAAAAGATATCAGTTCAAACCCTAAAGCGGTTAGAAGACTGAGAACAGCTTGCGAGAAGGCGAAGAGGATCCTTTCCTCTTCTGGTCACACCAGAATTGAGATTGATTACCTGTTCCAAGGCATTGACTTTTCAGCAAGTATTTCTAGGCCCAAATTCGAGGAACTGAACTCGAATTTATTCATCAAGTGCATGGACATAGTCGAGAAATGCTTGGCAGATGCTCAGATAAATAAGAATGCCTTGGATGATGTTGTCTTGGTAGGCGGTTCCAGCAGGATTCCAAAGGTTCAGGAAATGCTACAAGACTTGCTAAATGGAAAGCAGCTTTGCAGAAGCATCAACCCCGATGAAGCTGTTGCTTACGGCGCAGCTGTTCAAGCCGCAACCTTGAGCGGTGATTTCCATGAGAAGGTTAAGGTCTTCAAGCTTGCGGAAGTTACTCCGATATCTTTAGGCTTTGAAGTTGTAGGAGAAGTAATGCAGGTTGTGGTTCCGAGGAATACCACCATTCCTACAAGAAAAGTATCTAATACCAGTACTGCATTTGATAACCAATCATCTATACGTATTAAAGTGTACGAGGGGGAGAGAGCCAAATCAACCGAGAACAATCTGTTGGGTGAATTTGTTCTAGACGGGATCCCTTCGGCCCAAAGGGGAGTTCCTCAACTTGAGACCTGTTTTGATTTGCAAGCCAATGGCTGTTTGAGCGTCTCACTATGCAATAAAGTTACAGGCGCGTGGAAAGGCATCAGCATCATAAATGGAAGCCTAACAAAAGATGAAGTTGATATGATGATTGAAGAAGCAAGGAAGTACAAGGCTGAGGACGAAAAGCACATGAAGAAGTACCAAGCGCGAATGGACTTTGAGAACTACATTTGTCAGATGAGGAGTAGAATCAATTCTTTTTCATTTGCGGACAAAGCAAAGGCTGAGGATGCGGTTAACAAGGCATTTCAATGGTTGGATGCTAAGCAGAATGAGCTTGCTGAAGTCCATGAATATGATGAGAAGATCAAGGAACTGCAGGTCGTTCTCTTTTAGAGAGCCCAATTGCTACACTGTTGGCATGGGAAACAGCAAGTGCGGTTTGTTTCTTATATTTTAGTACTCCATTTGTTCCCGAAGAATTGTCTTGTTTTGGTTACATAATTCCAAGAACAATCATTTTGGAAGATGAATATGTTTTGATTATTTTCATAGGCCATACAATGCACCATAATAATTGAAAATTATGTGGGATTTTTTCCGTAAATTATTTTGTTATATTTTCTTGAGGATCTCAATATATTAGTTTAATTCTTCCAAATTCAAAACAAAAAAAACAATTAATTATGCCATCCAATGCACAATAGTGATAGAAATTATGAGTTTTTTTTTTCCCCCAAATTATTTTGTTATATTTTTTTTAAGGATATCCATCTATTATTTTAACTCCTTCAGATTATTTTCTTGAGGATTTCCATATAATATGTCCATATACTATTGATTCGGCCATCCAATGCACCATTCTTACTACTTGATCAACACATACCTACTTCTCAGTTTCCGTACAAAAAGATAGGGGAAAAAAGCCATTTAGTTGGAAAGCATATTGGACTGAAATTCGTCTTTATAATGAAAGCACACTATTTTAGTACAGCGATTCAAACAAATTTTGAGAGTGAAGGAATAGTAAAATATGTAGTATCTAATTTAGGCCACTTTGGTGCGCTGGCTTTCGCAACCAGATTTTCAATCCGTATCATACAACAACTTAGGGTACGTGAGATTAATATACCCCAAATTTTAGTTGGTAGAAAACGTTGTTTTTAGGATTGGATATGTAGAAATTTATATGTTTCTCGCATTTGTAGTATACGAACAAATTGGTTTTCGCATTTCCTATATGTGAAGACATTTACGTAAGTAATTAGTTCAACTTAAGCAAACAATATTAACAAAAGAGATTAGAAAATATTTTATTCGGTCAAGTTTTCGCATTCGATAAATGCGAATAAATTAATATAACAATTATTAAAGTAGACACGGAAGAAAAGAGAAAAAGTGTGGGCCATCACACAAATTTCACATTCGACATATGCGAACAAATTAATATATGAATTATTAAAGCAGACACAGAAGGAAAGAGAAAAGTGTGGGCCATCACACAAATTTCGCATTTGACAAATGTGAATGTATTAATATATGAATTATTAAAGCAGACACGGAAGGAGGAGAAAAGGTGTGAGCCATCATAAGCTTTTCGCAATCTACGAATGCGAACAACAAATTTTAGCGTATAAAAAATACGAAATTATCTTTTTATCCTATTAAAATCTGATTGGTCGATATCTTATCGACACGTGACAATTGCGGACAATTTAGATAGATGTTCGCATTTAGCGAATGCGAATGTGATGCCTAGAGTCATAATTTAAAACTCATCACCACTCCAGATACGGCAGAACTAAAAACCATCAATTTTTTTCTTCTTGCATTCAGTTGAAATTTTCATTCGGGTGGAAGAGGCAGAGCAGGAAAGAGGCATTCTTCAGATTGAAGGTTGGATGGTTGGACTGAACGAGAGCAGGACAGAGGCAACCCATTTAGGTAAGTTTTTTTTCTCTATTAAAATTGTAAAATTTATACATTCTATTGTTATTTGGCGCTATTTATGGTGTTTTGGTGTACGAAATTACTAAATTTAATAATTTAGGTAGTTATTGAGAATTGGTTTTAGAAAATTTGCTTAAATAAATATATATTTGATGTAGAATGAAGAATAAAAATTATTTTTGTGATGTGAATTGTTGAATTTTGTTGAATATTATGAGTTATTTTATTAATTTAGAGAATAACCCGGTTGATCTCGAATTTTGGTCTTTATCCCTCAATTTTGTGAATTTTATTTTCTGACCCAATCATTTGTAATGTTATTGATTTGACCCTATTTTATATTTTTTTTATTCTATTAATTTTATATTTTATCATTAATGTTGAGTGCTAAATTCATGTATTGTTGAATAAATTTAGTTTTAATTGACTAAATACATTGTGTAAATCTAAATTTATTTGTTTGATCAAAATTTGTTCTTCTTTTAATTGAAAACTTTGTTATATAGATGTCGAATTATATTTTTTGAATTATTAAATTATGTTAGAGATTTTTTACTAAAGATAAGACTTATTGTACCGTGATTTGGAGTAAATTACTACTAGTGAGGTAGAATATTGTTATAACAAACATAAATTGATGTATTTGTATGTTTAATTGAATAAAAATTAAATGTGCAGGCCCTTAATATGTCTTTTCCGGGTCCCTTCGATCTGAATATATTCTGGTCTAGTGATCGATCTTGTTGGGGAGATGGGTATAAGTTATTTATACCGATGCAACAGTTCGTATCGATTGAGTGTGGTGTTTCTCTGAACTTGATAATTATGTACAAAGGCTGTTGGAATCAGAGAACCCAAAAATACTTCCTCTGTAATATGTTTTAGTCTGCACAGATGAGTACGGCAGAAGGGGGCAAGCGCCCATAAGAGACGACGAGTCAATGTCATGGATTTACCGAGGTGCCCATTTGCGTCCAACATTGTACGTAGAGGTTGCAGATGGACCTGTTCAAGATGTTGGGGAAGGAACTAGTGGTGGTCAGTATGATGGTGCAGGGAGTAGTGGTGTTGGTGGTACCAATGAAGATGGCGATGACACAGAAGATGACGTACATGGGAGCAGTGACGAGGAGTATGTGCCGTTCGATGAGTCTGATGATGATTACAGTGACCATGACGCATCTTCAGTAGTACCTTCTATTTTTGACGACATCAATGACATGGACAAGTCTGAACTAGATGAGGATTCTGATGGGATCACAATGTGGGACGGTAATTGGCAGACGATTAGACATGGTGTACATTTTGCTAACAAGAAAGAGGCACAAACAGCTGTGGGGGAATGGTCATTGCAACAGGGTCGGGCATGTCGGGTAAAATATAGCCGTTCCTATACGTGGGCCACTGAATGCGAGACTAAAGGGCCGAAGTACCCAGAAGAACTTCTCCACAGCACTACTTCCTTGTGGAAATGTCGAGCTACCCTGCAAAAAGACACAAATACTTGGAGAATGGTGGTATGGATCGAGAGCCACAACTGTCTTGGTGCAACCACAAGAAACGAAGCTTGAAACTTGACGTCCACAATGATTGCTCGATTGATCACAGCCAATGTCCAAAAAGATCCAGGTTATTCAGTCATGCAGATCCAAGTCGAAGTAAATAAGAGATACAGGGTCACCCCCAATTACAAAAAGGCATGGCATGGTCGAAGAAAAGCACTTGAGAGTCTGTATGGCACATGGGAAAGCAACTTTCAACAACTGCCCAGTTTTTGGGAAGCATTGCTCAGAGCGAACCCAGATACCCGTATACAGTTTAAGTTCACTAAAGATACCAAGAATCGGAAGAAGAAGGTATGCAGGTACATTTTTTGGGCATTTGGGCCAGCTATACATTTATTTAGAGCTGCTTGGCCGGTCATAACCGTCGACGCCACCCACCTCCGAGGTTCATACAAAGCAACATTGATCGTGGCATGTGTGAAGTGCTCGAATAACACAATTGTTTCCATCGCGTTTGCCCTCGTGGATAAAGAGACATTGCACAGCTGGAAATGGTTCCTTAAATACCTGAAAAAATTTGTTCTACTTGACAAGGAGACCTACATTATCTTTGATCGCCATATAGGTATTCTTGCTGCTATGGATGTTATTCTTGATAAATTTCCAGGGATGGGAGTGCACCGTTATTGTCTGCAGCACATCAAAGCAAATTTAGCTGGCAATTTTCCTGGGCAGAAACTCAAAAGACCTTGTCAAAGGGCTTGTTCAATGTTGCAAAAAGGCAAGTTTGAAAAAGAATGGATGAATTTAGAAAGTAAAAATAGAGATGCAGCCATATATCTTCAGCACATCGGTCTTGAGAAGTGTACCCATTATTGGGACGGGGGATATCGTTGGAGAGAAATGACTTCGAACATATCCGAGAGTTCTAATAATGTCTTAAAAGGTTGCCGGATTCTTCCTATCACTGCTTTGATTCTTGCCACATTGTATAAGACTAACAAGTTGTTTCAGGAAAACATAGATGAAATTGACAAATGCCATTCACCCCTCGCGACGAATCCCATGAAACGGTGTGACGATTACCGTATCCATAAGAAAGGACTTATGGATTATACGAAAAAATCTGGTAACAAGAGAGTTCAAGTTTGTGGTCGATGTCATCAAGAAGGCCATAATGCCAGTGTATGCGTAGTTGAGAAAGTTTGCGCGCGATGTGGAGGATTTGATCATGATACCTTCAACTGCGCATTCTCACATCCATCTTCAGACAGGACTCCTTTGAATCATGCTTACGATCGATATGGAATGCATGGTGTACCCCGTATGCAGACTGATGATTCTGATGATCAATCTTCAGAATTCTGAGTAGGAATTCAAAGTTTGTGTTTGCGTAATAATCTGAATAATCTTCAAGTAGTGGTTCTGGTAGTGTTTGTGTTTGTGTAATGGTTTGATTAATTCAGAGTTTGCATTTGTGTAATAATTCTAAGAATTCTGAATTTGTATTTGGGTTTTGGTTTCTGTAATAATTCGAACAATATTCAAGTCTATGTTTGTATTTCTGTAATAGTTTAAAATATATTAAATTTGTACTAATGTTAATTTTGTGTACTGTCCAGGACTACAAGACTACCCTCAAAGAATATTAGTAAACGTTTTAGTTCCTGGACTCTAGTTAAAATATGTTCGCATGTATGAAATGCGAACCAAGTCATGCCTCCCATTCGTCGCGCCACGTGGCAAAAGCGAATAGACGATGGGACCATGAATATTTCGCATAAGGGGAATGCGAAAAATATGAAACTGTCCAGGGCGTGCCACGTGGCGTCATCTGGGTTTTCTTAACATTTGTATTGGAGTCCAGGAACTGGACTCCCGTATAGTGGAGTATTCGCATAAGGGGAATGCGAAAATTCTGAAACTGGCCAGGGCGGCCACGTGGCTTCATCTGGGTTTTCCTAAAGTTTGCATACTGTGAATGCGAACAACTTCAGATCTATAACTTCCAAAACCTCTCTCCCTGTCGCTTTCTCCCGGGTTTTCACCATTGTTGTCCTCAACAACATTCATGCAAAAGATCTGGACTACTACAAGCCAACAAAAGATCTACTTGTGAGTGAAAAAAAATATACAAAATGATTGTCATAGTTTAAGAATTATCCATTACATTCTGCTGATCCTTGGATTTTATGGCATCACAGTTTCGGTTCTTCCAAAGCTATGTTGAATGCGTGTTTCCACACATAGAACTGGTCAGTGCTCAGTACGCCTTGACAGAGGTTACGCTACCATCACATAAGGACAAAATGCCGAATGCGAAAGATTGTGGAATATACACAATGCACCACATGGAGCGGTATGATGGTGAGTACGAGGATGGTACTACTTTGGATTTCAACCAGGAAACATCAAAGAGTACACGTGGAAATACATGATAAAAATCCTTATGCACCCAGCAAACAAAAATAAGGACAAAATCCTCGAAGCAATGCACCAGTTCTATACAAATACTGCTGAAGAAGAACAAAAAGAAATTCCAGATCATGTTGATTTGAGCGGCAAATCTTACTACAATGACAAAAAAATTCAGGGATGGGTTAAATGAACTGTCATTATGTTCTCTTGTATAATTGATTGACTATTGATTCTAAAGTGTTTGATATCCAACAGCTGTTTACTGGCCATCCTAGTATATTACCCAACCGTTTGTAATGGTTATCCAGGATCTTTCTACTAGTTATCCAACTTGTTACACCTGATTATCCGAATCTTTTATAATAATTATCCAGTCAAAAAAAATGGAAGTACATTCTTTAACCTGATTATCCAAAAAGACATAACAGAAGAAAATATCCATAAGAAAATAACAAGACAATGTATTTTGGTTGTCCAAATATTTCTATAAATTCCCAAACAATAAAAACTGAGTGTCCCAATTTCTTGGTTTTTCTACTTCTTTATTAAACTGCTTATCCTATGATGTTATCCTGATTATCCAATATTCCTTTGCTGATTATCCAATGCTCTGAATTGATTATCCAGGACTATTGTACTGGTTATCCAGCCAATGTGCAGCAATATCCAACCGTTTGTAATGGTTATCCATGATCTTTGTACCAGTTATGCAATTTGTTACACCTGATTATCCGAATGTTTTATAGTGATTATCCAGTAAAAAAGATGCAAGTACAGTCTTTAACCTGATTATCCATGAGTTTATACTTCTTATCCGAAACCTCAATACTGCTTATCCATATGTAACCAATGCATATCCACCATGTGGACATAACAAAACAAGGATTCAGAGAGGGCTTCCAAAAAGACATAACAAAAGAAAATATCCATAAGAAAATGGATATCCAGACGGCATATTCATTGGGGGGCTTCGCCCCCCATGATAAACTAAACGACTCCCGCCGCTACCGGAATCGCAGGTCACCAACCTGCCCCGGCTGCGCCGCCCCACTGAACACGCCAATGTAGCTAAGGTAATCCTTTTTTCGTGTGTGTGTAAGGAGAGTGTGTTTGTAAGGAGAGTGTGTTATTGCATTAAGAGTGGACACAAATTACTAGTATAAATCCCCCCGTGATAAACTAAATGACCCGGCTGCGCCGGTGCCCGCGGCTGCGTCGCCTTTCGCAGCTGTGCCACTCCCATGCCGAACATGGCAAATTTCATAAACAGTACTTAATTTAATGAGGGGAAGTTTGCCAAATGATGGAGAACAAAAAATGAATGAGGGCAAGCCGTCTGACTTAACTCAAGGCCAAACCCGACCCGGGAATGCGACCTGCTTCAGAATCCCCCCCCAAATTCTGGCAAACATGCCCCATTACTGCGCACGTTTTCCAAACGGCGGCCGGGCAATCATAATTGTCCCTTAGAATCCGCCCGAAAACGTCATTCAATCATAATTAAGTGTGTGGGATAGAGAGAAAGGAAAAGGGTTTTCTTTTTATATTGTACCATTCAACCATTCACCTGCTCTCTCCCTTTTTATAGGTATAAAATTCAGTTTCTTTTTATTCTTTATGAAAAATGCTTGTCCATAGTGTCAACACTGGTTATCCAGCTGTGTTTAACTAGTTATTCACAGTGGGAACACTGGTTATCCACTATGTCCATACTGGTTATCCACAGTGTGGAGCATGTTACTGTGTATAACTGAAAAGCCACACGTTTTGTAATTAAATAGAATTTAAAAGATTGAGGGAGTAAAAATAAAAAAAGAAAACTGAAAAGGGTCATGTTTGTGCAGAGTACATCCACCATGATCTAATGGGTAGTTACAGAGCCACACGTTTTTACATGCAATGGATTGAATAAGGAGGATCAGTTACATAACTGTCATTAAATGAGTTTCTTGATTATAACAATGATGGTTAATGAATACAGAGTGAGAAGACACTGATTTGTGAAAAAAGATAGGACTACATGGGTAGTTAATCTGTCAAACTACCTCTATATAAACTACCTCATTTCCACATACAGTATTTCTCTAGAACTCCCTGACATCTCCACATAGAGCATTTCTATAAAACTCCCTCATCTGCACATACACCAGAACGCCTGATTTAAGCATCCAAAACATCTAACAGCCAGAAAAAAAATGAAAAACAAAAAAATTTCCTCAAATTCCACAACCAAACAAATGTCCCCCAGCTACCATGAATATATCTATCACGATATGGTTGATAATATGTTCATTAATCTGTCATTGGAAAAGATTGGTGAGTTCCGTCGTGTCAGCAAAGCTTGAGAGCAAATGACGAAAAGACAATAATTTGTTCTTCAAAAACGTGAGATGAGCTACCCTGCAATGAAAACAACATCCTTGTTTTCACTCAAACAAGCCAAGAAGGTCACCCGTTGCAAGACAAACTAATCGCCACCAACATAAAAGTGCAAATGGATAACCCATGCAACCACATACGATTGCAAGAAGAGATGTCGATGGGTGACGACGGCATCCATAAAATCATGCCTATCACCACAGATTTGGTCTGTCTGCAAACCAGCTCTCAAATCAAATTCTTGAACCCAAAGACAACACAACTTGCATCAGTTGAATGGCCATATGATGTCCCTCTCAGCAATTGTGAAACAGCATTTGGGTAGGTATCATCCTCAAAAACTTACGTTTTCATGGCCCTTATTGCCGATGGAAAAACATGCAAGGCTGCATTTTTTCTTTTCAAAGTTGTTCAAGTATTCATAGAGGGGAATGGAAAACACTTTGCAATGTATGTCCTCGCCTTGTATCTGATGGAACCTGGTTTGATAGATTCGTGTACTGGCGTGTAGACAAACTATCCTCTGAAATAGCAACACCTCAAGAGTTGCTGGTCGTGTTTGACTACCACACTCAACAATTCCAAACCATAAACTGCCCTCCATCTCCAATCTTCTTTAACCCCACTTATCCTTCTCATATGAATCTCCAAGTGAAAATATTGGACTTCCAGGGGACTATGTGTGTAATAGATGAGCACCACATTACTCATAATCATCACTGTCAGATGTGGGCATGGGATCCAGATACTTCCACATGGGATTGCATATTTGAGACCCATGAATTCCCAAATGTGAACACACACGTTCCACACAGATTACATCTCCGTCATGATTAGCTTTATCCAGTGTTTCTAAGCCACAAATCATCTCCAGCGGGACAGTTCATTGTCAAAGTATATGATAATCGATATTTGCTGTTGTATAGTGTTCTTACCAGGAAAAATCACACACTCAAGTACATCGCCGGATCTAGAAACCAGTTTCATCATTAGAGCATGTTACTTCTGGGAGACATTAACACACTTTTAGGATTTTTTTTTTTAAAAAAAATATATATTTCCCTTGTTAACTTATTACTGGTTATCCCAGGACTTTGTACTAATTATCCAGGTTATCTATGCTGGTTATCCAATGATATTATTTGTGCAGAAAGCGTGTTCAACGTGTTCATGTCTTTTTTTGTAACATCTATATGCATTTAAAATTGCATATCCGGTACAGGCGAGTTGGATATCCAGTATAGACTAGTTGGATATCCAGTACAAACGAAATGGATATCCAGTACAAACAAAATGGATATCCAGTACAAAAAAGTTCGATAGGAATACAAACCAAAACGGTGGATATCCATTACAAACAACTTGGATAACCAGTTCAAACTTTTTGAATAATCAGCATGAACACAACGGATAACCAATTTAAAATAACCACTTGGAAAACCAGTACAAACAAAATGGATAACCAGTTCAAACTGCTTTGATAATACTGCAATTTAAAATAAATAATACTTTTTAAATAAAAATATTTACACCATCAATACTGTTCATTTCAACATCAAGTAAAAATACTAATAAAACATCTTGTTGAAGAAACACTGCGCTCCAGCCTCCCTGGCAGCTTCCCTTCGGTTAGGAAATGAGAACCCACCAAAGTTTTGATTCATGAATGTCATGTTTTGATGAGAAGCATTCACAGCAGCGGAAGTGCTTGCGCTTTGAAACTCCTGGCCAGCCCCCTTGGGAATTGGAAATGAGAATGGCATGCTTTGATAAAAGCATTCACAGAAGTGGAAGCCCCTGCCCATGAAAAATCCTTGGCAGCTACACTTGGATTAGCAAATGAGAATCCACCAGAATTTACGTTCAAAGATGGCATGCTTTGATGGGAAGCATTCACAGCACCAAAACTTCCTGAGCCTGAATAATCTTGAGCAGCTCCCTTTGGATAAGGAAATGGCATGCTTTGATAATGCAGGTCTGATGCAACTCAAGCTCTTGTTCGGTCAGCAGCAATTCTTGCATTTGTTTTCCTGCCTCTGACTTTGTTACATGCCTTCTCAACAATGCTTTTAGGATATTCGTTCCTGGGACCAAACTTCTTCCTCTTTATAGCCGGATTCTTTATAATACCATCATTGTCTATAGACTCATCATTATTATTTGAACCAATAAAACTACCGAGTTCTTCTTTAAGCCTGTCAACCGCCTCGTCACAACATTTTTTTGCATCTTTGTTATATTCACTTGCATACACCAAGTCTGAAAATCGTCTCATAATTAGTGCCTTCCACAGCAATGGCCCATCAGCTTTTCCATCTCCCTCAATAGCTATGCTTGACATGGCACCATAACCTTTTGTCCGTCTCATACATATATAATCTTTAGGAAACTCATCAACAGAGGTTACATGACAGATTCGAAGAATGTGGCAACAAAGCATGCCCGCCTCAGAGTAGTACCTGCACGTGCATGACAATCCCTGTAACCTAGTGTCATGTACAACCACATGCTTAAAGTGCTCTACCCAAACCGCCAAACATTGTACGTCACAATATTGCCATCATTTGAGACCTCTAACTGCTCCTACCTGCACAACATCCCATCTTTGTGCAACTGCTGAACCTCCCGAAATGCTTCAACTGTGTACACTCTGCGAATGCTCTCCAGGTAAGGGTCACCAGGAAGATATGAATCGATGTTTCCCTGGCTACAGCGTAGATCTTCACCCCTCACAGCTACCCGCCAACAGTGTACAACATCAAAGAAAATTCCATGGAAATCACAAAGCGATGATGTGGCCTTCATTTTATGACAAATTGCATTATTTGTTGACTCGCTCCTCTGTGAAGACAAGGTACCACCAGAAAAAACATCTTTGCTAAATGCAGGGCACCACATATTCCTCACATCATAAATACCATTGAGCCATTTGTCATCATGACAAGCATACTCATCCAATAATCTGTGCACAACAATATAAAACACATGCATAAAAAGAAAAATAGTTAGATTATCCATATAGTTATCCAGGCAACAAAGGCTTTCTACTAGTTATCCAGCCATAACGGGTGGTTATCCAGAGATAATTGTTGATTATCCATAATTTGTAAACTAGTTATCCAGCCATAACCGGTGGTTATCCAACCATAATTGTTGGTTATCCAGAATCTGTAAACTAGTTATCTGGCCATAATGGGTGGTTATCCACAATCTGTGAACTAGTTATCCATGCTTTTTTTTAGTTGTGCTTCTATGCGGCTGGTTGTCCATTCATTATTTTGCTGGTTATCTATCATTGTTGTATAACTTACCTACCTATAAGTAATCATCAGGAAGATCATGCATGACCACTAACACATACCCACACAACAAAAAAAATAAGAGACACTCTTAATCATGGAAATGATCAAAATAATAATAAAAATATTGACAAACTGACCTCCTCCATAATACCTCGAACTCGATTTCTGTTGAAGTGTATTTCATCAGATAATTAAAGTTCTTAACAAAATCTGGCTTGTTCCTTAAATGACCAATTCGCTTTCTTGAATTTTCACCTATGTGCCATACACAGAGACGATGCCGAGAACTTGGAAAACATGTCTGAATACTTGCAGCAATGGAAGGTGCTTGATCTGTCATTATGGTTTATGGCTGCTTATCTCCCATTGATTTTAAAAACTGCTTGAACAACCAAACAAAAGAGGGTTCTTTCTCGTTTAACACAAAACCACAACCAAACATGACATTCTTTTATGATTATCCATACCCACAAACGGAGCACAGATCATTCCATATCTGTTTGTTCGATACGTTGCATCAAACACAAGCAAGTCACCAAACAAATCATAATTCTTTCGCATTCTGCCATCCCTCCAGAAGAAAATACACACGCTACCCTGCTCATCACAGTCAAAATCAAAGAAGAAATCTTCTTCAGTTTCCTTCCTGTCCCAAAAAATCTTCATGAGCTGATTACAATCGACACCTTCAAATCCAACACCAGGACGCTCATAATTGTAGGCATCTCTCAAAGTATACTTCATGTTCGGACTTCCCCCATGTAATTTTGTCACAAACTTATATGCATCAACCAAAGGGATGCCACTCCTTGTCATGTCTTTGATTATCTTCATATCATTTTCATCTACTTCACGTTGAGATCGAAGAAGTCCAATCATTTCATTCGGCACAAGATCATGATTGTGATCAACCAGATACTTTGTACAGGTCCACAAGTCATCTTTGTCAACAGTAAAATGGATAAAAGCTGGACACCCACACCGAAAATTAATCCTCTCATGGCACACATCACCATTTCCACCGGATTTCTTGTATCCTTCGCGGTTATAACAGAATTTCTTCATCCTAACTTTATCAGTCTTACCTCTAAACTTCTGTTTTCCCACTCTCACACTAAAACCAATCAACCGGGCATGATCATTATACAAATCATAAGCTTTTTTCTCACTTCTTGTAGTCTTGCCAACTAAAGTAAAAACAGCCAAATCATTATTCTTCATCACATATGAAATTTCCTTGTGCAAGGTATCCTCCTCCACCATCATATTATCAACTCCCAATTCATTGCCGCTATTATCTTCTCCACATTCTGAGAAAAACAAAAGAGATGGTTGGATAACCATTACCATGCAGTCGGATAATCAGTATTAACACAATGGATAAACAAATCAAAAAAAAATTTAAACATATATAAACAAGTTAGAAAACCTATCCTTCAGAGCAGATGTAACTTCCATGCGCAAAGCATCATCCAGCACCACATCATCCCCCAACTCATTGATATGGTTATCTTTTACAAAAAATGAGACAAACAGAAAAACAAAAAATTTTTTTAAAAAATCTTTGATACATTAATTCAATATAAACAACTCAAAAATGTTGGATATCTAGTATAAATCAGTTGGATATCCAGCAAATAAAATTTGGATACGCATATAAATCAGTTGGATAACTAGTACACATAACCTGGATATCCAGCACAAACAAAGTGGATATCTAGTACAAACATTTTGGATATCCAACACAGCATAACTGTTTATCCACTTCATACAACATTAACAAAAATGGAACTGTGAAAAAACTAGATTGACTATTCTCTCACAAACAGTACACTCCGAACTGTGAAAAAACACCAATTCAATATAAACAACTCAAAAATGTTGGATATCCAGTACAAATCAGTTGGATATCCAGCAAATAAAATTTGGATACGCATGTAAATCAGTTGGATAACCAGTACACATAAGCTGGATATCCAGCACAAACAAAGTGGATATCCAGTACAAACATTTTGGATATCCAACACAGCATAACTGCTTATCCACTTCATACAACATTAACAAAAACAGAACTGTGAAAAAAACTTGATTGCTTACAGTACACTCCGAAACCTAAACAAACCTGATTCCAGCTGATCTACAACAGAACTGTGACCTTGCGTTGATTTGCTGGCACAGTAAGATTGTTCGATGGATTTTCTACCACTACATTCCGCATTCATCAAGCCGGAATCATCAACGACATAACTTATCACTCGATCTGAACTCAGCATATCATCGATCCAATCACCGTTTCGCCACTCTGGTGGAATTGAAGCCTTTCCTCGATCGTTGAATGCTGTCGCCGTCTCAACGACACGATCGCCGCCGCCCGTGTCCACCTCAACGCCTCGATTGCTGACTCCCATTGCCGCCTCAACGCCTTGATCGCCGTCGGCCATCGCCCATCAATAATACTCTATCACAAAGTTTTCCAAATTTGAATGAATTCGGTTATTTATATAACCCCGCGTTTAAAAAAAAAGAAAAAAGAAAAAGAAAGCTGAATTATAATGGCGGTCTAACGCTATTGTAAGAGAGTAAGGTACACGCGCATGGGGGGACACGGGACCCCCGGGTGTACCAGATAATTTGCCAATTATGATGTGTCATGCTAAATCCATGCAGATGAGTTTATTTTGATTGGTGGCTTAGTTACATCCCCAGGTCATTTACTTTAAACTTGTGGATGGTCTCAGCCTTAAAGTACAGTAACACCTCCCTAAATTAATCTTCTTCTATTATTAATTAATAACTTCATTTAAATAACTATTTTCTCCGGTCCCAAATCGGAACCAGTACAAAAAATAAAATAAAAAACACAATTAATTTATAAGATAATAATTTTTCAAGAATCTTTTATGCAAAAATATAGGTCCCCATAGTTCCATAAATTAATAAATATGTGAAATAATAAATTAGATTTGAAGATTAACTTATATTTTAACTTAAAGAGTTTTGTTTCTGTTTGTAATTATCATGTTTTTGTTCTATTAAGAAATTATAATGTTATGGCTATGAACTTTTCTTGACAGAAAAATAGTAATTTTTTGTATTTTCTTACTTATAAGATTGATTTTTTTAAAATTTTAATTTATCAATAAATTAGTAATTATTTTATCTATAAATTAATAAATTTTTTGAGGCCTAAATGTATTACTTTATAGAGGTTTTACTATATGACGGTGCATTTTTGTTATATTTTATCATAATTGTCAACCAAATTTTATAGTGTGACTAACAAATCAATATATCAATCTATTAAAACAAAAGTCCAAGAGATAAAAAAAATGTTGAGATGTTGCGTTGTGGTTAAAAGTTTTCCTCCAAAAAATCTTAAGTCAACACTACGTTGTATTGTTTTAAAAAACTTTAACCATATCCATAGAAACCGGATCCTGTAATAAATGTAAATAAAATTAGCTCATTCTTTTGTCAAATTTTAATTATGTGCGTTCTAATTCAATATTTTATTTTCAGAAAAAAAAAACGACGCCCTTATGATAAAAAAATATTAAAATTTCACGGGTAAAATAAGGAAATGACGAGAAAATACAAGGCATTTCTTCTTATATTCAAACTCAATCACTGTATTATCTATCTTATTAACAAATATTGAAACCTAACGGGTGAAATTACAAGAACCTAATAATTCTAAGATAGGACCATCGATATGATGTAAGATGACAATAAAAAAGAAAAAAAAAATGAGGCATGATAATCAATGATACAACAAAACCATCTGCCATGACCAGGCCTAGGCATTCAATGATTTCATCTTTCTTAAAACTCATTCCCATTTAATTTAAGAGTTTTTTTTTTCGAAAATAATACCTATATTAATTGAAAGTACCTATGCTATTACATCTCATTCGGGCATAAGCTATATTATGTAGATCATTCACCTCCAATCTACTCGCTTTAATCAGACAACAAGATTCGAAAGATGAAATTAACGCTCTAAGAGCTGTATTAACCACTTGGCCTTCAGAGGGAAGAGAGTCTATGGGTAGATTAGAAACTAGCAACTCACAATCAGAATAAACTTTAAGCTTGGAAATGCCTAAATTTGATGCATCTTGGAGCGCTTGAAACATGTCATCGATTCTGCCTGAAAAGGTGACAAACAATTGAGAGAGACCGATTTTATTTGCATAAGCATACCTGTAGAGGAGGTTGGTTTCCATGCCCCTGCAGCCTTTATGGAATGAGGATTAAAGGAAGCATAAAAACGATTTCAGAATACTCATTTCTTGAATCGTTTGTTCCTGGTATGTTCTAATGAGGGGAGTTGGAGGACTGTGATCTGGCCATCATGGAATTGTGTTGCTTGAGATCCTGTTGTATTTGTCTCCATAAATTAATCGGGTAAGTTGGTTGGTTACTCCATAATCTGTCATTCCTTTCTATCCATATCCTCCAGAAGATCAAAAGGAACAAATCTAATTCCTGTGAGGAGGGTTAAGTCTGAATCCATTGCACATACCACTAAAAAATGGATAAGACCGAACTTTGCAGAATTGATTGAAATTTTTTATATGCAAAGCTCCAAACAGCCTGAGATATCGGGCCAGTAAAGAAGAGATGTAGGTTATCTTCCTCATGTGTAAAACATCTAGGGCATGCAGTGTCTAGTTGAATTCCATGTTTGTTAAGACCCTGCGTAGATGGGAGAGCATTCAGGGCTGACTTCCAGAATAAGAATTTGCATTTAGGCTGCACTTTTGAGTTCCACAAGCATTTCCAAGCCGTGGTTTCTAGTTGTACTCTCACCTGATCCTGTTGGGGCTGAGGAGAAGTAATGAACATGTTGATTGCAATATTGTATCCTGATCTTACTGTATATTGACCATGATCCGTATGCAGCAACTGAATTTTATCATCTTGCCTATGATTAGAGGGATGCACAAAGATCCCAGTAATATAGGGGATCATCTGATCTGGGAATATATACGGATAACCGACAATTTCCCTGGCCATTGGGACGGATGAGGTCACTAACCAAGAGGTTAGAATGTGTTGCCAGAATTGATTCCTGTTGTATTGGATTGTCACGGCCTGGGATCCAATTATCATGATCCGAATGTCCTTTCCAGAAATAACCTTCCACTTTGTGTTTTGATGTAAGAGTCTAGCTCCCATCTTTAAGGCCCAAATATAGGCCCACATGTGGTCCTACTTCAAAACCAATGGGTGATGAGGGGAGTAGCACATGGGGTATATATATGTTGGGTTCAAATGTTTCTTTCCATTCATGTGGTACAAGGCAACATGAGGCATATTCATTCAACACGCCCCTCTGAAGCCCGAGGGCTTGGACGAGTAATTTTTATACATTTTTTATTTATTTATTCTTGAGATCGGTTATTTTCCCGGATAAACCGTCACCTACCGGGCTAGTCAAAGGTTAAAGTCAAACCCCGAATTTCTTCCCTGGGTTGGTCAAAGTTTCACCCAATATGAGTTAGTCCACCTGATGATAGTAAAATATATACACTTTTAGCAGGTATTTTCTACTCATTTTTACTTAGAATTAGGTGTCAATTAGTTAGAATTAGTTTACTTTTGGGTTAATTTTGTATTTCAGGGTAATCAAGGGGTCAATATGGAAAATTAGCATAAATGAGGGCCAAATTACAAAAAAGAGCATCATTCTGGACTGAATTGGAAGCTACTGGAATTCAAGCTACTGGAGGATTGATTAGAGCTGAAGCAAGTAGAGAAATCCTTGCTAAGGAAGGAAGAATGGCAGCAGATGATCACAATTGAAAGGAATCTACAACAGCAAACTCAGTTGAGGAGAAGAATGGAAGCTGCTCTGCTGCCAAGTTGCTGCTGCAGTAGCTGTTGCTGCTATCAATCAAAGAGGAGCCACAAGCTGAAATCTCAGTGCCCAAGGAAGGAATTGCTGTGTCATCACTGTAAGTTGTTACTGTTGCAAGTGGAAGAGGAGAAAGAGGGAATATATGAGAAGAACAATAGCTACAACTCTACTACTTACCAACTAATGCTGCTGCTGGGTTGATGGATTGGCTGCTGCTAAAGGGTGAGCAATGGTGTAGCAAGTGACGCAGGAAACAAGGAAGAAAAGGGCAAAAGATTGAGGCTGAATTGGGGGCTAAAAACACAATGATGAGAAAAAGCATGCTGCTGCTAGTTGAGCTGAGAGAATTAAAGAATGAAGAAATGGAGATTTATGGCTGCAAATGGTGTGGATGCGCCGGAGAAAAAGACTAAGGAGAAGAAGCAATGATGAGTAGAAGGTGGGAGATAAGAAAGGAGCTGCCAAGAGAAGACAGCAACTTGCCAATTGGGCAAGCTGCTGAATAAACAAATCACTTCAGTTATTTCAACTTGCTGCCTCCTCCAATCTGCTGCAAGGAAGGCAAGAACTCCACCAATCCAAGCCTATACAAATCTCTATAAATAGTCAGCCAATAGCAGTTAAGAAAAAGAGACAGATTGGGTAGTTAGAATCTGTTACAAAGATAGTAGTTAGATAGTTAGTTAGTTGATTAGAAACATGGTAGTAGTGGGAGCAAGAGTGCAGACTGTCACTCTGTCAAGTGGCGAACGCCACTCGCCATACTGAGCAGACAGAAACTGCCCCTACTACCATCCTTCCCTTCTATCCTCTAACCTTTTGATCTTGACTTGTGTCTTATCTATTGTACTTTATTGCTCTCATGTTTAACTCAATAAACATGAGTAGCTAACTTAGTTAAGGGTTCAATCCCTACTATCTTTATGTGAAGGTTTTGATTTAGTTTTCCTTGATGAGGCATTGTGTCTAGATAAGGGTTTCAATTAACCTTTTGATTAAACTGGCCACTTTATTAAATGTGCATGTATAGTTATGAAGATCTGAGAGGGGAGCATAACTTTAGAACGGCTTAATCTAGTCTTTGTCAAAGGAGGAAATCTACCCTTTGGTTTTAATCATCAACAAGAGTTAGGTAATTGGCATAGATGATCAAAGAGGGCATATGAACTAAATGGCTCAGATTAATGAATTACACTGACTGAGAGGTAGGTAATTTATATAATTTAGGACTCTTTATTCTGTCTGACAGGAATTATAAAGAATATATGTGCTTGATCAAACAAGAAATCACACACTATAGGATTACTTGAATCAAAACTGGATCATAAAGATAGGAAGGTGATTGACCCTTCTGCCTCTTCACTCTGTCAAGTGACTATTCTTACTCTCCCAAGTGACAAATCTGTTTAATTCATTTACTTTCCTTTCCTTGAACTTTAATCAGATTTTGAGTGGTTGACTGCTATCTCTGTGGAACAATCATGCTTACCGCTAGCTAATAGTTTTAAGTAGGTTTTATAAACATTCTTTTGGGAGTGCATCAATGACATCATCCACCACCACCTCGCCCCACAAGTTCCACAGGTCCGCGCATTAAAAACCCGCTCTGATACCATCTTGAAGTCTATGAATGATCAGACTGAATTGATTCCTTCTCATTGATAAAACACCACATATATAGGGAGAATACAATAGATGATAAGTATAAGAGATAGACTTAACAATGCTACAATATAATCTAAATACAAGATATATTAATCTCAAAACATGATAACTGTGACAATAACAAAGGACCAAATGATTGTATTAGCATGGTGCTTTAGAGTTTAACTAACATCTTGGTCAGTACCCTATAATGATGGATTGATTAACATATTTTATGCACTATTTAGTCTCGATTATTGTATTTGCGAAAAAATTGATTTTTGTGCATGCAATATGTTTTTTGTTTCGCATCGGACCAGCTGGTTAAACCAGTTTAATTGGGGACTGGAACTCACCCATGTCCGAGCCATCCCAAAAATCCGTAGAAGTTAAACTTGGTTTAAGCCAAACCCGAAATCGGGTGCTAGTGGGTTGATTTGGGTTTTGTCCTTTTGCTCCTTTTCTTAACTTTGTCTTTTTCTCATTTTTTCTCTCTCTAGGAATTTTTTCTCTTGCTTCTCTCTAAGAAAACCCTAGTTTTGTCCGAACACTACAAAGGCGGCTCCAAGGCCGCCGGACAATGGCCGGCAAAAATAGCCTTCCTTTGTGCAAATTCTTAATGTCTCTAAGCCAAATCCCCGAAGTATTATCCAACCATTTGAAAAATCAACCCTTGAAATATTCATCAAATCTAATCCGACAGTGCTGAAGGGTGAACCAGCTTTTTTGCTTTTGAAAGAGGAGGATGAAAAGCTTGGGGCTCCTTTTAAGTTCTGTTTAGTCGGGAAATTTTCTAAGAGACGGCCGAAGATGAAATATTTGTGGAACAAATTTAACAAGATTGGCTACAAAGACAGTTTCTTGCTTGGGATGATAGATCATAGACATCTTGATCTATGTTGATTTGGAGGAGGATTTTTAGAGATGTTGGATAAAAGTTCTATGGTCCTTTGATCATCACATCATGAGAGTCCTCAAGTGGACTCCGAGGTTTAACACTGAACAAGAATCATCTATCACCCCGGTATGGGTGTCTTTTGATGGTTTACCGGTTCACAGTTTCAATGAAGAATATCTCTACAAGTTGTCAAGGATCATAGGTCACCCACTAAAGATTGATGTTCCGACGCTAAATATGTCTCGGCCTCCAATTGCCAGGGTTTGTGTAGAAGTGGACCTTCATCATGAATTGCCGAAATGGATTCTGTTAGGAACTGAGGAGTATTCATATAATCAACAAGTTACATATGAAAATCTGCCTGAATATTGTATTAATTGTCGTAAAATTGGACACTCTTCTCACAATTGTTGTCAACATGGAAAACCCAAGGCGGCGCCAGTAAAGGAAAAAGAACGCCCTGTGACTGATAATGAAAAAGAGCATTCAGTGTCACAACCTGTGACCATGGCAACCGATCCTGTGACAAAAGCGTCCCAGCCTGCGATTGAAAATAAACAAAAACAAGGAAAAAAGATGGCATTTGGATAACAAACTAAGCCCCCATTTGCAAATCATACATGGAAGCCGAAAGATGCAGTAGAAGTAGTTATGGGGAAGGAAATTAATCAGCGCAAAGAAGAGGCTTCGTCATGGCTGACTGCAACTGAAAAGATGAATATTCCAACAGATATTAGGGATTCAAGCCCGTTAGTTCCAAAAGATAAGCGTCTTCTTTCTAAAGAAAGATTAAGCGCAATTCTGGAGAAGAGCTCGCAGGAAGAAAACTTGAAGAATACATTGGAAGAAGATGATATGGCTAACAATACTGTGAATGCGGAGCGGCAACTTATTGAATATAGGAAGCCCTCGATTTTGCTATCTCCTTTAAACTTATTGTCTTGCTTTGATATTCTAGCGGATATATCAGAGGATCAGCCTAATGTTATAAAGGAAGAACAAGGAAAGGTGGACGATAGAATGGCGGATGAAGTTGCAAGTGACTCTGAAACTGAATTGGCATATACGGATTCTGGAGAAGGAATTCATGTTATAAGCCAACAAGATGTGACACGTGATGATGGAGATATTGGAAACTTTACAATGGAATGCTTCCTTTTCCCCAAGTTTTACAAAAATTAGGGTTCTGTTCAAAACCTTCTAGGTGCCCTTTTTGTATGGAAGAGGAGGAAGATATAATGGTTTGGAAATTTTTCTCTGTTAATTTAGGGATTGTTGATTCTTATAATGCAGGATGGAGGGATCTAGTGCGTGCATGGCAAAGGATTGGAAATAACGCCTCAGCTAAAAAGACCATAATAATGGTTCTTCCGGCATTTGTATTGTGCGAAATATAGAAAAGTCACAACAAAATGATTTATGATGGTATGGCTTTTTCATTTGATCTTATTCTTCAAGATATTAACTCTCACATTTTCAGCATGCTAAGTGTACATAACTCAAAACTCGAGATCCAAGGGAGCAAAAAGACATTGAAGAAATATTTCATAATAAAGTTGAGATGGCTTGAACGAGAACATTGCTCTCTTTAAGATGGCAACCACCAGATCCGGGAGAAACAACCCTCAACACAGATGGCTCAGCATTTGGGCAACCAGGTTCAGCAGGATGGGGATATGTACTGAGAGGAAAAAAGGAAAGATTCAGCCGGGCAGAAAGCAAGTACATGGGACAAGCAAAAAGTATGGAAGCTGAGATCTAAAGAATACTCAATGGACTACAACATTGTCGAGAAAGAGGAAAACTAGTGTCATCGTTCAAACTGATAACAAATCTATTGTTACCACCATCCAAAAAAATTGCAACTTTCCATGGAAACATCAAATGCAGCTAAAGAGCATTCAAAGATTGTTGCATATGTTAAACTCGAGGATCATCCATGTGTATAGAGAAGTGAATAGCATGGCAGATGAACTAACCAAAAATGCATCTAAAGGATCATCTATGCAATATGAAACTACAGCACATCTCCAATCTCATTGCTTGGGAAATGGTATTTAGACAAGTGCGCCTTCCCATATCTGTGGATTAGATAGATTTTAGTTTCAGGTAACCTAGATGGAGTTGATAGGGGATTAATGCATGATCTTTATAAGACATACTCCTAGGATCTCTAGTTAAAAAGGTGAATTGTCAGGGGATATTAGATTATCTTTGTAAGACAATTCCTAGAATTAATTGCACAAGAATCGTCATGAATTTTCTAGAAAACTTTGTAAGACGATTCTTTCCGTTTGGGTAAATCTTAAGCACTGCCTATATAATTTTTTCCTTTTTATCAATAAAATTGGGGGATGCCTGCCAGGTACCACCCTGGTTCACCTAAAAATTTTTTATTTGAAGATTTGACTTTATTATATCAAAACTTTTAATTAAACTATTCATTTCACATTGCAAATCATCAATACATTTTTTAAGGAGAAACTCTGCTTTGTCATTCCATGAGGAAATTGTAGAAGCTTCTTTTTCATAATAAGTGAAAATAAGCCACTAAGCTTGATCAGTTTTAAAGTTACCAGTATCCCTGTCTCATAATGAAAATGTATTGACAAAGGAATGACACATATTCTGTGTGAACAGAAAACCTCAAAGAATTCCAGAAACCTATCCAACCAAACCTAAAAATTTTGTTATCATTTCGTTAACACATATTAACACAACACTACATTCTGATCCACATTCACATTCCACATCAGTGCTCCTCCAACAAACATGGGGCTTTTCTCTTTTTATTGTTGCAACCTCTTCAACAAAAAGATGTACTTCCTCCTTACATGGTAGTGGTACTTCTTCCTCGTAGCCACCATTCTCTTCTAGGTGCTATCTCTGTACTATGACCCTTCTTATGTTTTTGGCTAGTTGATCTCCAGAGGTGTTCCTCTTGGAAGCAACATGGACAACATCCACATTACAAACTTCTGTAAGACCTACATATGTAGTCTTAGTCTTCTTTGTGCCTCTACATCAGTTTTGCGGTGCTATTTTACTATAGGCACTTCTATAGCTCTCATTGCAATTGCACTGTCTGATTCAATCCTGACGGTTGGTGTCACAAGGTTTGACTTTGGAGTGAAATTTCGCATCAAATAGTTCATTCCATTAGCCATCAATTAAATCTCTAGATCGCCGATCGGAGAGGCTTCATTTTTTATCACTTCATACCTCCAGCCCCTAGCCCATATTGCCTTGTTTGAAAGCAGAATTCCCTTTGAATTGCGGAAGATACTGGACATCACATGGGTTATATATTTATCGACACTTGAAGTGGCATCAAAACTCGTCCAAATTTGCTCAGGTCTCATATCACACTTTTTAACCTTAAAGCGAACAGACTAACCTACTGTTACATCATCTAGATTCCACCCAATCTCCCTAGACCAAAGTTGCATGACTACGGGGAGGCGCTTGTGGTGTACGTAGTTGTTGCCCGATTAATTGGGCAGCAACCCCACCTCCCATGTCCACATTCCATATCACCTTTGTGTCAACTTTCATTAATGTTTGAAATGTTTCATTAATAACCAGTTGTAAAGAAAAGATATAGTGTATACCAAATAAATTTAATAAATTGTGATATTTTTATTCCTTGATGATTAAAGTAAATTATTGAGCAATTTCAATAATTTTTTACAAAAGTAATTAAAGAATGCTAATAGTTTATTTATTATCACAGTTTTACCCTACCAAAGTAAAATTAAAGATTCTAAATTACTAAAATTGACTTTTATAATAGGCAAATATATAGAAAATCTATCATTTTTAATGAAATTTAGTTAATTACTATTTATTACATCATTATGATATCATCAGAGTCAACAAGCCCCCTCCCCCTGAGTCGAACCCCCCAACCCTTAACCCCTGGCTTTGCCGAGTCAGCCTAGCCAATGCCTTGTATTAATATACATATATATATATATGTATATTAAGGTTATGTACTAGTTTAATCCATATTCCTTAACTCTTTTGAAGGTCTACATAAACCCACATATATGGTTTCATATCAAAACTAATTGGTCATGCCGGGAGTAGCACATGAGACATATGTGGTGCTCATCACGGTCTACAATCTCTAATGTGGAACATTGTTTCTTCGTATTTCATATTTCAAAAGTCCATCTTAAGTTAAAAGGGGTTTGACAAACTGGATAAATTGTCAAATTTGTAACGCTCATATATAACAACTTGGTAAGTATGGGCCAAACAGGTAAGTAAAACCTAAACAGGTTGGATGAGTAAGACAGAAATGGATAAGGTAAAATAATGCCAAACGGGTAAGTCAAACCTCGGAATGCACTATCAGGTTAGTTAAGTCCATAGGTTAAAAAGCCCTCTGATACCATCTTGAAGCTCATATTAACCCACGTGTGTATCTACCTCAAAACCAATTGGCAACAAATGGAATAGCACACAGGACTTATATATTAGTCAACATTGTCACACCCTTGGAACTGTTTGGTTGTATTAGTTAGTGCAGGGATTGATGTACAATTAGGCAAAGTTAGGTTAGACTTTAATTAGTCTAAGTCAAAGGAAATAACGAACTGCTTTGCATTGACTGGATAAACAGAATCCATTTTTCCCCAATTATCTTATTTCACTCTCAATCCTCCCTATTCTCAAACCCTAACCCCTTTGTTCTTCCATTCTGATCTCCTTCTTGCTCCAATTCTACTTCTATATTTTTTTGATATCCACCCATGGACACATGAGTTACAATCTCCAATGTGGATCGAGAATCCTTCATATTTCATATTTCCACACAATTGTGCTCCTTTTTCTCGATCAATGCCTTAAATATCTCTAGTGTTTACTGTAATACCCAAAAATAATTATGGAAATCAGTAGTTCTAAATTATTTAAATAAAGAATGTTTTATGTCTTATACGATGATGATGACGATGATAATAATATAGAAGCTTCCATGAATAGTAAAATAAGATTAAATTAACAATGGATGGGTAAGTTGGAATAGTAACACTTAAGTAATAAGGAAAGTGCAAGCAAGAATAGTGAAAGTCTTAAAATAATAAGGAAGGGTCAGGTAGGGATTATCAAAATCTTAAAATAATGAACAAGGGGTAGGTAGGGATAGTAAGAACTTCACTTATAAATGGAGCTCTCCCCATCGAGTTCTTGCACCCAACTTAGCTGAAGGATTGGACACTCCGTAGTAAAGGAGTAGTCCCAAGATATAGTTCAAAAATATTCTAGGAGGTCTTAAGGAAGATCAAAGTAGCTTCCGGAACTCTTAGCTCTCAAAGGTCTTGTAAGAAGTAGTTTTCGAGTCTCACTTTTAGTTAGAGTTCTTTTTTCTTTTGTTACTAGGAAGAAACGATAGGTGTTACATTTTTTTTTTCTTTTTTTGTTCATAAAGGAATATATTAGAGCCTCAAAAGTTTCAAGAGTTTACTCAACGACCTGCCTTGGATAAGCTATACCGATGACATCATGGCATAACCACCCTAGTATACCTGGTGGTTGGCAAATCTAGTCGAGTAAGCCCTCCTGGATTCGATGCCGCCAGGGACGCTAAGAAATCAGCGATAAAATTACATTCTCTCTACTTCTGTGGGCGAAAACACGTTGACTGTGTGTTCTCCGCACCGATTTCGCACAACCGTCTGAATGGCGAAGAAATCAAAGAAGATAGCTGAGAATAATGGATCGGGGTCTAGTGAGCAGCCTGAAGAAGAAAGAATCAATTTGCGTGGAGATTTCGTGGCCAATCAACTGAAATCCTATGGAGGGAAGAACCCTAACAGCGCAATAAATGTGAGTAATTCTTGTCTGGAAACCCCAAGTATAGCCTTAAATGTTGCTTCAAGTTCAAGTTCTTTGTTTGAATCGATATAAGAGCCAAAAATTGTGGCTATGGGGGATTCGGAAAAGAGATTGGGGAATAAGATAGTACAGGGCAATGTGAATAACAACACAAAGAATGTATGGAATCAATTTGATCCAAAAATTCTTAAAGGTGCTAAGAAATCTCTGAGGTTTATTGAGCCTGAAATTGTGAATCAAAGAGCAATTGGAATGGTCACGATTGATGAAATTCAGTCGGAAATTGAGTACTGGAGCTCATCTATTCTTTGCTATGTCCTGGGTGCTAACCCCCCTTTTACTATTTTCAATGGTTTTATCCGAAGAAATTGGGGCAAGTTTGGGGTTGATAAAGTGCTTCTACTTGAAAATGGAATGTATGTGGTGCGTTTCAAGTCTTTGACAGTAAAGGATGAGATATTAAAGCATCATGTATATCATTTTGATGGAAAGCCATTGATAGTCAAAAATTGGTCTGTAAAGGAAGATATCAAAATGGATGAGGTACAGAAAGTACCAATATGGATTCAATTCCCAAAACTTCAGCTAAGGTATTGGAATGCTACAACACTCAGCAGGCTAGCTAGTATGATTGGTAATCCAATTGAGAAATGGATGACATGACTAGTCAAAAGTTGAGGTCATCTTTTGCAAGGGTGTTAGTTGAGGTTGACATCAAAGAAAAGCTCACTGAGGTTGCTTGGTTTAAGGATGAGCATGGATTTTTGCAAGATCAAGCTGTGAAATATGAATGGAAACCAGTCAAAGGCAAAAATTGCAAGGGATTTGGGCATGAAACTGAAGAATGCAGGAAACCAGTTGAAAAGGCTTGGCAACAAAAGAAGGGAAATGAAGCTAAAGTGAAAAAAGGCACTGAGGCAAATGTGTCTGAACCACAGGCAGGAAAAAAGCAAGGAAATGAGGTGATGAATAGTCCAGTAAAGAGCAAGGAAGTACATCAGAATAGCTCTCCAAAAACTGATAGAACAGCTCTCAGTTCAGGAGGAAGTATCAGAATAATGAATCAAAAAGGATTGAAGATCAGTGAAACCAGGCATCATCAGAAGGAAAGATAAGTGAATGGGATTTGTTATCGAGATACTAGTCACCCTAATATAGGGCCTAGTGATCATGAATAACATCCTATCATGGAATGTACGGGGACTTAACAATCCCTTGAAACATAGGGAGGTAGGAGACTACCTCTCTGTAAATAATGTAGGTGTTGCTTTAACAGAAGAAAAGGTGGTGGAATTAATACAGAGGAAATGGTTCAATTATGATTATCAGAGCAATCAAGAAGGGAAGGATAAGGGGAGGATTCTATTGATATGGAAGAAAGGAGATTATCATGTCCAAATAATAAGAGTTCACAAACAGTTCATCACTGTCATATTGAAGAAACAGGAACAAATAAACAGTTTTTCCTGACACTAGTGTATGCTGATTACACTGTTCAGGGAAGACAACCATTACGGGGGGAGTTACAAGGAATTTCACAAAGTGTTCAAGAGCCTTGGCTAATGATTGGTGATTTTAACTGCACTTTGGAAGCAGAGGAAAGACTAGGAGGCATTGCAGAAAATAGTCCTAACACTGAGAAATTCAAAGGAATGGTGGAAGGTGCTAACTTACTGGATATGGCAACACAATGCTGGAAATTTACGTGGAATAATAAGCAGTTAGGGGAAATGAGGATTATGGCAAGACTTGATAGAGCTTTAATAAATGAAGACTGGTTACAGGAATATCATGAAGCATATGTGATGGTCAAATCTGCTGGTATATCAGATCACAATCCACTGATAGTTAGATGGGGAGAAGCTACAAAGCAAGTCAGGAAATCTTTTAAGTTCTTTAACATGTGGACTCAACACTCTCAATTTAAGGAGACTGTTAAGGCCATATGGAACTTAGAAATCAATGGCAGTGAGCAATATAGTTTTGTCAGAAAGCAAAAGATACTAAAGAAGGAGCTAAAAGAGCTTAACAGAGAAAAGTACAGCTGCATATATGAACAGGCAAATGAGTGGAAGCTAAGATTGGAACAAATACAGGACCAACTGATGAATGATCTGCAAAATGAACAACTTCAACAGCAGGAGAAAATGATAATGGAGAATCATGTGATAGCCACTAAAGCAGCTATGAGCTATTGGCAGCAAAAATTAAAAGACAGATGGGTGGTAGAAGGAACTATGAACTCAAAGTATTTTCATGCAGCTTTGAAGCAAAGGAATAGCATAAGCAAAATAAGATCATTCATCAATCACAATAATGAGCTTGTGGAGGATTGGAATGAAGTGTCAAAACACTTTGTTAACTATTATGAGAAGCTCCTTGGAACTGAAGTCATCAGAACACCATCAAATACTAAAATATTTCAATTAGGGAATTCACTAACCTTGCAGCAGCAGATTCACTTGACTGAAAGTTTCACAAAAGCTGATGTGAAGAGAGCTATGTTCAGTATAGATATCACCAAGAGTGCTGGTTCACATGGATATAACAGTGGCTTTTACAAAGCGGCCTGGGAAATTATAGGTGATGAAGTGTGTAATGCTGTTCTGGAATTTTTCCATACAGGGAAGTTGCTGAAACAAATAAATGCTACTCTCATTTCTCTGATTCCTAAAAATATAGTGCCAAAAGATGCTACAGAATACAGACCAATTTCTTGTTGCAATACTTTGTATAAATGCATTTCTAAAATGTTGAGTACAAGATTGCAGGATGTGCTGTATGAGCTTGTTGATCTAAATCAAGGGGCCTTTGTGAGAGAAAGGAACATCTTTCACAATATCTTGTTAACTCAGGAGCTGATCAGACTTTATGGCAGGAAAAATGCATCTCCAAGCTGTCTTATGAAAGTGGACTTAAGGAAAGCGTTTGATTATGTTCATTGGAACTTTATAGAACAAATGATGATGGCATATGGTTTCCCCAGAAGATTTATCAACTGGATTCTAGCGTGTATCAAAACCTGTACTTATTCCATTAATCTTAATGGAAGCATCACAGGGTTTTTTCAAGGAAGGAGGGGACTTAGGCTGGGAGATCCACTATCTCCACTGCTGTTTGTGTTGGTGGTTGAATACTTAACAAGACAGTTCAAGCTAGCAGCAGGAAAGGGAGAAATAAGGTTTCATCCACTATGTGAGAAGCTAAAGATCATCTCACTGAGTTTTGCTGATGATCTTTTGATATTCAGTAAAGCTGAATCAGCAACAGTTAGGAGGATTAAAGACATTCTAGATGATTTTGCTGGAACAACAGGGTTGCAAGTAAATCAGCTGAAATCAAATGTCTACTTTGGTGGATGCTCTATGGAATTGCAAGATCAGCTCAGGTCAATTGTTCAGTTTGAAAAAGGTTACTTCCCAATGAAATATCTAGGCCTCTCAATCTCTCCAACAATATGGAGTAAAGGAGATTGTCAGATTCTGTTGGAAAAAAACACTGCAAGGCTGAAATGTTGGACAACAAGGCATCTCTCATACGCAGGCAGAGTTGTGCTGATCAACGCAATACTTCTCAGTTTGCATTCTTATTGGGTAGGGATTTTTCTAATTCCACAGAGCATTATACAATAGATCATCAACTGTTGTAGAAGTTTCTTGTGGGGAAAGAAAGAAAATGGCAGAACCTTAAAACTAGTGGCATGGAATGATGTATGCAAAAAGAAGAATGAGGGGGGAATAAATATCAGAGATCCAAATATCTGGAATAAGGCATTGATGGGAAAGCAATTATGGGATTTAGCAAGCAAGAAGGAGAGTCTATGGGTAAAGTGGATGCATGTTTATTACTTAAAGAACCAATCGATCTGGGATTATAAATTGCCAAGAGACAGTAGCTGGCACTGGAAAAAGCTCTTAAAGATCAGGGATGATTTAAAAACTGGAGTGCAGAATGGTGTTTGGCAGGGAAATGATAAGAAGTATACACCATGAAGTGGTTATATATGGCTTAAAGGACCCGAAAATGCGCTGAAAGAGGCAAAAATCATATGGTCAAGATACACTGTGCCAAAGCACTGTTTCATAAGTTGGCTAGCATGGAAGAAACGGCTGTTAACAACAGAAAGGCTGCTGCATTTGAATGTTATCATTCCCGATAAGCAATGCAAATTCTGTGGAAGTCAAGATGAAACATGTGATCACTTGTTCTTTAATTGCCAGTATGCTAAGGAGGTGATGGAAGGAGTTCTAACATGGCTGGGAGTTCACAGGGGGATCACTGAGCTGAGGAAGGAAGTTCTAATGAAAATCTGGAGGTTCAAAAAGCTAGAAAAAGAAGTGCTACATGCAGCTATCAATGCTGTCATATATCACATGTGGATTGAAAGAAATGCCAGGCGTTTTGGGATCAAATGTATATCAGCAACAGACAAAGTAGAGGTGATAAAGAGTGAAATCAGAATGACAGTCAGTAGCCTTTGTAAAAAGGTTAAAAATACTGAAAAGCAAACCTTGGGAAAGCTAGGGATTAATCTATTATGTACATAGTATAGCTCATAGAGGATAGCTGACAGGATGATGTACAAATGGGTGAGGTTCTTTTTGATCAATACAACTTTACATTTTAACCAAAAAAAAAAAAAAAATTACATTCTCTATGGGCGTGACTAAGTTTCACAGTCCAATCCCTATTCAACAGCTCCCTTACCGCTCTCAATAGGTTCTCATGCGCGCACGAGGACGTTTTGTTGTCAAGAGCTGATGCCTCAATCCTTCTCTATCCAAGATCCCATGCTAAGCTAAGTCCATAATACAATCCCCAAAGATCTGCACCCGTGATGAAACAATAACCAATGTTCATGAGAAATCCTCCTCTCCAATTCCCGAAATTGTCTCTAATTGCTCCCCCAGCCGTGGCCAATCCTGTCAAATTATCTACAGCACCATCGGCGTTCAATTTCAAGTAGGGTGCCACTGGCGGTTTCCAAGCCAACATTCTCAATTCTTTACATATAATAGGTGCACCCATCACTTTTCTGTGAAGAATGGAATCTTTCACTTGCCTGAGTTTTTGATGAATCTCCCTCTCCATTTGATGCATCGTTGGATTGGTCCCCTCAAACACAGATTCATTCCTCCATTTCCATAGTTTCCACACCGCGGTCCCGAATAGTAGCGGCTAGTTTCCAGGGAGGTTCAACCTATTCTGAATGTTGCCCAACAACCATTCTTGTATTGAAGGTTGGTCAATAGCCGGAACCAAAGCGGCCCAAATTTCTTGTGCAATGGGGCAGTCCCTAACTGCGTGCAACGCACTCTCCTGTAGTGCACTACACCTTGAACTGGAAGCGTCGATAGAAAGGTGGCATCACATTCGTTCCAGATTGGTTAAAAGTCTTGACTTAGCCAACAACCAGAGGAAAGTCCGGATTCTCTGCAGTCCCTCCCATGTACAAACTTGTCTCCAAATCACATGCCTACCTCCCTGAAGCTCGTTTGTTATCAACGAATATGCTGATTTAACCGAGAAGGTCCCATTAGGTTCAAAAGCCCAAATCATCGCATCCTCCCCTAAAATTGGATTGGGGGTTGGAGTAGCAGCAATCCTTAGCAGAGCTGACGCTGGAAGGTTATCTCCAAAGCGCTCCCATCTCCACTGTCCTTGTTCATAAGTGAACCTATTGACTGTCCATTGCAAATGTACTTCTTGTACACCATTGAGCACGATCGCATGAAGGGGTGGGAGGCCCACCAGCCAATGGTCTGTCCAAAATTTTACTTTGGAACCATCATTAACAACCCACCTCAGGCCTCGTTTGACTTGTGGCCATGATTTACTTATTCCCCTAAAGCACACTGATGTGTTGAGCCTATCAGGCAAGTCTAGCCCAATCTGGAAGTTAATTCTATACTTTGCTGTCACAACCCTTCGCCCAAAGAGGCCTACTTCCCTTTGCCAGTTGCCAGCCCAACTTCATCATAAAGGCTCTGTTCATTTCTCTTATGTTCTTTAACCCCAGCCCACCACTCATCTTACCCCGGCATACCTCGTTCCATGGAACCAGACTAATTTTCCTGTTCTCAGCCGCTCCAGTCCACACAAACCTCCTGCTGATCTTTTCCAAGTCATCGCAAACTGCGATCGGATAATACGGCAATGCACCAAGCACTGCATGTGCAAGCGTTACCCTGCCAGCAAATGACAGAGATTTTGCAGCCCAACCACTCAATTTCTTCTTCTTCTAAATGATGGGCACGTAAGTCTTCTTGGTCACTCTCCCGTGCATCACTGGCATCCCTAGGTATTTTCCCATGTCATTCACAGTTGAAAATCCCATCTTTACAGCCAACAACTTTTTCCTCTTTGCATGAACATTCCTCGAAAAGTGGACTTTTGTCTTTGTGGGACTGACTTTGAGGCCTGACGAGGTACAAAAACTCTGTAGTAGTGCAGCAGCCATCTCCACTTGTCCCTCTGAGGCTTCAAGGAAGAGGAAATTATATCATCTGCAAAAAAGCAAGTAGGGGACTTGCAGTTTCTCCTTTCCAAAAACTATTGGCTTCCACTCCTTAGATTCCACCTTCTTCGAGATTGCATGAGCGAGCCTTTCTATACACAGTACGAATAATTACGGGGAAATTAGATCCCCCTGTCGAATACCTCTTGTTGGTTTGAAGCTCTGTGATGGGGCTCCATTCCACAAGACTTGCATTGAAGGACTTGAGACACAATCCATGATGGCTCGAATGAGAATTGTGGGAATATATACCAGCCTGTTGTAGAGTTTCAGCAATGAAATCCCACCTTACCATGTCGTAAGCTTTTTCTAGATCTATCTTCACTGCCATAAATTCCTTCTTTCCCCTCATATTCCGCATTGAGTGACTCACCTCTTGGACCACGATAATATTCTCATTAATATGCCTTCCTGGCACAAAACTTGTTTGTGCCGGTCCAATGATGTTCGGAAGAATGGTTTTCAATCTGTTGGCCAAAAGTTTCGGCGTAAGCTTGTACACTACATTACAGAGACTGATTGGCCTGAAGCACCTTATAGAGTCAGGGTTGTCAACTTTCGGTACGAGTACAATGAAAGTGTTGTTCAAACCCTCAGGCATCCCTTCCCTTCCAAGATTAATCGAACCGTGTTACAAACGGACTGCCCCACAACTGGCCATTGTTTCTGGAAAAATAAAGCATGAAGACCCGTCTGGACCCGGCGCCTTTAAGGCATTCATGTCATTCAGTACACGTACAATTTCATCATCCCCCACTGTTCTATTCAAGTTTACCATCTGTGAGGGCTGTTCGGAAGGAAAACACTCCCTAATATGGTACTCTACATACGGAGACAGGTCAGCAACATAGACATTGTGAAAGAAATCTGTGGCCATCTCTCTAAGTTTCTCCTGGTCATAATCCAATTTCCATCATCATTTAACAGAGCCTCCACCTTATTCCTCCTTGTTCTGCCCTTCGCAAAATCATGGTAGAACCTTGTATTCTTATCACCATCAGAATTCCATTGCCCGGTCGACTTTTGGATCCATAATGTTTTCCTCTTGCGCCAAAATGAGGTCCAAATCACCTTGAATCTCTCTTTCCAAATTATCAAGAAATAGAGATTTGGTTGTTTCTCTGGCCTTTTGAATCCCCGCCAATCTAGCAAGTTCCCTCCTTTTCTTGTGATATACATTACCAAAAACCTCCCGATTCCATGTCTGAGCTGAAAGTTTGAATTCTGATGCCGCCTCCGGAAACTCCAAGTCCCTCCTCCATGCTTGGTTAACAAAGTTTGGGAAGTCTTGGTGAAGCAACCACGCTGCTTAATGTGTAGAACTACGAATTTATGCTTAGGAGAGGTGTTACATTTCTTTTAGGTGTTAAATGATAGGTGTTACATTTCGTGAAGTAACCACGCTCCTCCATGATAGGTGTTACATTTCTTTTAGTTAATTTTATGCTTAGGATTCATGATTTTGAATGTGTAGAACTAGGAATTTATTTATATCAACTACATTGTTTTTGAGACAGTAGTATGTTTTCTCAAATAATGATCCATAACCTACATTGAATACAAGAATTAGTATAAGGCCTTCTCTATTATGTTAATTCCAATAATTTATGTTCTGGGCATTAATTTAGAGGATTTTACATTGGATGTGATATGTCCCTATGTCACAATATAAACAAGTCATTTTATTAATTGTACTGGAGTAGTTCAGTAGCGCAGAATATATAGCTCAAGATGGAGAAAGCAAGATTATTGGCACTTACATTGGATGTGTTATGTCCATATGTCACAATATAAACAAGTCATTTTATTAATTGTACTGGAGTTGTTCAATAGCAGAATTATATAGCTCAAGATGGAGAAAGCAAGATTTTATTGTCACTCAATATATCCACAAAATGTCCACAAGTATGAGAATGATTATTACAGAGAGAGAAACGAAGCTCGTGACAAAAGCTTCTTGTATGTCTAAAAGTAAACTTACAAAAAGAAAAAAGAATAACGAAAAAAAAAAACTCTAGTTACTAATTACAAGGCCACCATTACTTTCTTTGTACGTGGCTGCATATATAGCTGTGGCCTTATTGATCATAATTCAATTTTGTATCTCCAGGCCGATTAACAATATATAAATTCTCTACAACTTTGTTCCTTTTTCCTTTGCATTGTGTACCAGAAAAAAAAAAATCCTCTACAAGAAATTAACGAGACACCCTCTGGAAACATATAATCTTTGGCTTAAAGGTAAGGAGAGAAAGAGAGAAAAGAAATGTATATGAAATCTCCAAAGCTTCAAGCAAATTGTCGAGCTCCCAGATCTTTTCTACTTGCCGGAAAAACCCTTTTACGACCGGACCGGACCAGATAAAACCAGTAACCCTAAAGTGTCTTTCCAACCGGAACACTAAGCTATATATATGGATCCAACCCACCGGACTAGTGATTGATCACCAGCTAGTCTTTTGAAGTTGATGATCAGGAGGAAAAGGGAAGGAAGACGAAACATCTTTCATAAGTTCCTCAAAATCCCATTCCCCAACTGACCTTAATTCATCAGATCCTTCCCAATTATTATAACCTCCAAACCCTCCTCCTCCTCCTCCTCCTCCTCCAGCCCCTATGTTAGGGTTTCTATCCGGGTTGAAATTCGCGGTGGCGTTTTTCTCAACGTTTAATGTTGTTGGAACGAAAACTTGTCCTTGATGATGATCCTCTCCTCCTCCATTTATAATGTTGTTGTTGTTTGCTCCAAAAATATTGGCTCTCTCATCATAATTATAAAGAGAACTACCAGAAGAAATGGAACTCTGATCAACCATCCAAGATTGAGGGTTAAAGTAGTTAGTTGTGCCAGCATTATTAGCACCAAATATTGCCAATGGATCATTAATCATGTTACCATGAGCTGCCATTGATGTTGGCCTGGAAGATGAAGCTGAATTTGAGGAGTTAGTCGAATCGGCCGCCATGTTGTTGTTGTACATTCCGTACATGGTTTGTTCTTGAATATTCGACATGTAACGCCCCGCAGCGGTCGCCATGATCACGTCCGATGAAGATGAATTCTCACTGTTGTTCGGTGAGGAGGATGAGTTCATCTTAAGCCTCTTCTTTATTGTTGAGTTCCAAAAGTTCTTGATCTCGTTGTCGGTTCGTCCGGGCAACCGGGCCGCAATTTGAGACCACCTTCATTATTCCAAGAGAGAAAGATTCAATGTGAGATTAATTGGGGTTGAATATATACCCTTTTGTTTTTATATATACGAAGTGAAATACTTCGCAAACAGTGTACAAAACATTTGAAATTAAAGTTTGTTAGTTTGCAAGATGTTGCATGGTTTACTCATATCGATAGAGACAGGTTTGCATGGTTTATTCATATTGAGTCCAAATATTCATGTTATATTCACCATACATTATAAGGTCAACAAATACGGAAACTATTTGGGGGAAGAAAACAATGTCCTTCCTCTATCTAAAATTATTGTCCAGTTTGAATTTTCAGTTTTAGTTTAATTGAACTGAAAAACAAAATTCAAAATGGACAATAATTTTGGAATAGAGGAGTAATATTTATCATTCAATAGTAAATAACAGAAAATTAATCGACAAGAAAAGAAATAATGAGGGGTGGGGGCATGGATGTTGGGACAAAGCATGAGCTTCTAAACCCATGCAAGATCATTTTGTAACACCAAATCAAGGTATAATTGAGCATAGGCCACCTCAGAAGTATGCACACGTACGTTTTCTTCTACGTTTCTTCCAATCCAATACAACTTGAATGAAAAGGTCTTTGTTCTTCTTTGCTTTCATGTAAAGGTATATATATTTTTCCCCCATAAAGAAGAATGTTAAAAGAAAAAAAAAAAGAAAAAGAAATGAAAAGCATAACGTACGCTTATAGATCCCAATTAATAAATCATATTAATGCCTCCTTCATTGCAGGGAAAAAAAACCATATTAAGAATACATTATTTCCAACTCATAATTAATACTAATGCCTCGGAGAACAATAATTTTATTTATTAAACTGAAATAATACAACTAATAAGATATCTATTTGGTACGAAAGTAGTACATTTTCAACGTAGCATATACATTATGCAGATTGAGAACCACGTGTCAACCTTTTAGCTCTCTTTCTTGTTCAATGTTGTAATAAGGAAAAGAACACACGTAATTCTCAATAAGAGGTAGATGAGGTTGACTGTCACTACAATGTCATAATTGTCCACATTTACTTAATTTCAAAAAATTATCATTAGTTTTTTGAGCACATCAATTCGTTATGCAATGATAATTATATCTAGCTATATATGAAGTTAATTTGATTGCAAGCTAAAATGATTGTTGCTTATCTTCCTTGTCACTATCTTTACCTCTCCATGAAGTCTTGATTCCTAAGTCTCTATAACATAGTATTTTGCATGGTTCACTTTTTCGTAACTAAATGCACGTAACAGTTAGAATGTCATTGTAGAACTGGTAACTTCGCAATATCCACTAATCTTTTCATGTGTCATAGGAGCAACATAATTAATTGAAGAAATGTATACTCGTAACTAATTTCCGAGTAGCTTGCATCAATGATAAAGATAACAATTGAATAATAGCTCTATCTTATAATAACCATCTATGTGACATTCATTCATCGATTATTATTATTACCAATGTGATGAAAATAAACGTGGCATCAGTCCTCCGTCAATGTGAGAAAAAAAACGTCACATTTTCATAGTTTGAATAATGTCGCATTTTCATAATTCCATTTGTCCCAAAAATGAGTCTGACATGTAGAACAAAAACAGTTCGAACAAATTAGAGAACAAATGCGAGAGAAAATATTGACATACCTATTACCAAGGATTGAATGGAGGTGGATAATGAGCTCTTCTTCTTGAGGTGAAAATGCTCCTCTTTTAAGATCAGGCCTCAAATAGTTAATCCACCTAAGTCTGCAACTCTTCCCACATCTCTGTAAACCTGCATTCCTTGCAACATCACTCCAACATCCTTGTCCATTTGTAAGCATGTAGTTCATCAACTTGTCGTCTTCTTCCGGCGACCACAACCCTTTTCTCAGCTTCACTCCTCCGCCTCCTCCGCCGCCTCCATTGTTGCTGATTTCATTGCTGTTATTACTCACATTGCTACTACTACTATTAGTGTTACCACCACCAATATTGATATTCTTCCCCATAAAGGGCTCTGCAGGTTTTCTCATTTGCATGAGCCCTTTACTTGGTGTGTGTGTGTGTGTGTGTGTGTTTTCTCCAAACTGTTTGGATGGAAAGAAGAGTTTGGTACTTTTATAGAGAATAAGAAATGTATATTTTAAATCGAATATGAACCCCTAAAAATAGAATGAAAGTGAGAGAAAGACGGGGAAAAATCGAAATGATGATCATTATGATGTCTATATGCTTTTGTGGGGTTTGCTTGAAAATGTGGGCATTGTGTGTTTCTGAGTATGTGTGTGTTTGTGTATGTGTTAGTTGAGGGGTCGAGTGAGAAAAACGGTTTTGGAGTGAGATAGGTGGTCTTCTTGTCTTTGACTCCATACATTTGATTGTCTTTTTCTATGCATTTTCTTCAAATTCAAGCTAAGCTTTTCTTTTTTCCTTCTCTCTTTCTAAAGCTATAACACAATTGAAACGGTGAGAAGATGTACAATGAACACAAATCTGACTCAAAGTAAATACAATATTAATTAGCTAGTTTGAAAAACATTTGGGGGTAAGGTCTCGATCTCACTATTGTATGTTTCTTTTCTCGTTTTACAGGATTTAAATTCTAACTAACCTGCACGCGAAATTGCAATTGAACTCTTTACTACTTATCTCGAGATGAGCTAGTTAGCAACTCAAGATTATAAGTTTCTTTTTGTTGCATTAGGCTATTACTTCATCCGTCCCATAATTATTGTCCAGTTTGGATTTTCATTTCTAGTTCAAATTATACTAAAAGTGAAATCTCAAATTGGACAATAATTTTAGAACAGCGGGAGTATATATTATGCTTCCTAATTCCTATTATATATGTTCATAGATATTCATTCACTGAAAAAGATTTTCTTTCTTTGTTGAATTTAAATAGTACAAAAACTGAAATTATGTCGACATGAAAGGAGTTAATTATATATACATCTATATAGTATATTGTTTTAGTGAAAAAAACAGAAAGTTTTGTTTTGTAACGAAGTGATGAGATTTTTGCTTCCAACGTACATAATCTTCCTTTATTTCTTTTGCATCAATCCGATCTTTTAATTTCTTTGTTTGGGTACACGTGTACAGAAATAATAATAAATTAATCATCAGGCCTTGCATAACGACATGAAAGCTACACACTAAAGTGGTTGACTATACATGAATCCAAAATCATTTTCAAGCTGATATGATGTTTTTGATAAGAAACTAGTATGATTTTACATAATTTGAATTGGACTACGTAGTATGACCTTTTCTCTCGTCCATTAATTAATTTCTGACAATATCTCTTTTGCTTTCACTTTGACAAAAGTAGGCAAATTTCTATGGATTGAAGGAAACCATCACCAATGGATCGAAGGAGGAAGTAAAAGCATGAAGAGCAAAGAATTAATAACTGAGAAAGAACCCTAGTCTTTAAAATGAAAAAGAGTCGTTCCAAATATTGCATACACGTCTATCTCTTGACTACTTATGTGTAATAAAAGAGGTTTAAAATCGGATAATAATTATAGTGATAGACAGCATCTAAAAATTAAGAGGTTATGGCGGAACTTTACTCAAAATCAGTTGCAGTATTTTTTCCATTGTAATCTGCTGTCAATGTGCTAGAATGATTTTATTTTTTTTTCTTTGCAAAATGACTGTTTACAACGTTAGCTGTACGCGCGCATGCCTCAACTCAGGCAATATTTTTTTGGTTGCAAAACAAAATTAATTTTAACTCTACCAAAATGACCATTAACACTATTGGCTATGTCAAATTGCAATGTCTTTCAAGCTAGCGCATGTGACATATTGCATGTCTTCGATCCCCTCCCTACTGAATATTCATTCGTAACAAAACGTTGTGGGGGAAAAACAAAAGTGAGTGAAAAAGAAAATGTTCTAAGAGAAAACAAGATTTTATACAAATTCTATCTTCGAGAAAGTTTTCACAAAAGGGATCTTTAATCACACTTCAAAATACACCACCAAATAGAGTGAAGCCACCTCCTGTATTAAAACCCCCCTATCTACACATTATTACCTTTATGCATGTTGCTTTTCATTTGATGAAGCATTCTGGATAACAAAAAAAGAAAAAGAAAAAAAAAAAGAAACATATATGGTTGTCTCAAGATCGTTTGACAATCTAAATGTCCTTTTCATTTGAGGTAGAAACTCATCATTTTAAGATCTGCATGAGCAGTTTCATCTTGATGATTTTGAAGCAATTGGAAAGGTTTCCTTTTCGACCTTTAACTTCACTCCAAGTTTCCATTTCATCCCCAGAGTTCGAAAGGTTTCAATCTTGTCCCTAACATTTATAATTTAGTTTCCGATGATAGTTTTCAATCCAATCCAAATATGAAATAATCATGATAATGACTACAAACGCTAGCACGATTTAGATCACCTTTGACCAACCAAGGAAAGAAAAAATTGCATATCCCTAATTTAAATTGAGCATAATGCATCGCACGTGATCGAGCTTGTGCTAGAATTAGTATGCAATCAAGACTAAATTATCAATAATATCACAATATTGGAACTTATTGAACTTTTAGGGTAAAAGCCCACCTTTAGGGTGAAGTTGGAGGGCAATTGACAAGATAGATCATAAATAATATTTTTTTAACAAGAAATAACACTAGTGGTAATAATGGATTCTCATTGGATTTATTTTTTACATGGTTTACTATTTCTAGATTGTGGGGGCAGCCTTGAAATGAGCCTCCAAGACGTTGCTTAACTGCCATACAAACAATTAATATTTTGTCTAAAAGCATGCATAAAAGGGGCAACATAAAGAAATTGGTGAATTGTAAGTTAAGCATGTGCCATTTGTAAGGCTAATTTGGAACTTCTGTTTTGCTTTTTAACAATTTTACATGATCAAATCAATCATTAATTTTCAATCTCTCTGCATGGCAAGAGATCGAGAATGAAAAATCCTACTATTGCCTTTTGATGGTGTACTATCAAAATGATAGTTAAATTATTTTATCTTCCTTCCTGGCTTCCTCTATACTAAGAGTATTTACAGCATAATATTTGCACAACTGCATTTGTGAACATAATTAAGTCACCATTTGCTTACCATATTGTGATGGAGTTGGGTTTTCATTTGAATCTGCCGATGATGCCATATTTATAGTCGGTCAGCGGCAAAATTTGTAAAAGAGAATTTCATTAAAACTAAACAGTATTATGAAATTTTATTTCTTCATGGAATTAATACTTTTTAAGATAAATATCTCGAGCTTGAGATATAGTATTGTAGTAGGGAATGGCCAACATTTGCTTATGATCTATTCGTAATACTACTCTCGTCCCAAAAAAATAGTCCACATTGAGTTTTCAAATTTGCACTAAAAACATTACAAAATTCAAAACTCAATGTGGACTATTTTTGCAGGACAGAGGGAGTATTATTTATTGTGAATGTTCATAAGTTTCTGAGCTCATATAGAAAAGTGAAATGATATCCTACTATAAATAAAATTTCGCACTTTTTATAATAAAAATGAAATCAAAAGAATGTTGACCATATAAGTTACATGATTGAACTCAATAATCTCAGATGACCACAAACATCAATATTTTAATTCAGCTGGTCAAATTAATAAAAGAAAGAATTTGTAATAAGTAGTTTTGTTTCAACCAATTAGCATTATAAAAAAAGGGGGGATTAAAACGATGATTTTTTCGTTTCACTAAAAGAGGAAAGAGGGAATGTAATTACGTTTGGCGGAGATTCGAACTAGTAGCTAGTATTGAGAAGGATTTGTGGCAAAGATTATATGACATTATCACTGCATGAAAATCACAAACAATCATGTGTCATATATGAAGAAACAAAATTATTTCTTAAGCACTTTCTAATGAGTACAATTATTGATTTTATCTTTATTTATGTTGTATAAAATTAATATTATCCCTAAAAGGAAATGCTTTACCAGTTCTTTTAGAAACTGTATATTGGAAATAAAAAACACTAATGAAGAATGATACTTCATCTTCCAGAAAGATGCTGCATAATTCATCATTCTCACAAATAAAAAAAATAATAAAAAAGAAAATTGTCTTTTTGATATAATATCCATTTTTTTATTTGGTCTACTATTTTTGGCACTTGAGTATTTGGAAAATGTAGTTTTTGTCCAGAAGTACAAGGAGAACACTTGAAGGAAAAGTAAGGAAATGATTAGAAAATATATAGGAGGAAGGTGAGGAAAAAAAAAATGATTTATTTTATGTATAAAAAAAAATAAAAAACAATAAAGGTTTATGAACTTTACTTTTTCTTTACTGTTGCCTCGTGCAAGCTTTGTCCCTTATTCGTGTTGATTGGTTTCCATATAGCCTCCAATTCAAGCAAACCTGCATGCCAGAGTTAATAAAATTTTACTCGTATTAACGTGGGGAGCTGACCAAATTTACTACTCCCTCCGTCTAATTTTTACGATTAGTTTAAAATTAAATTTGTGAAATTTGCGTTATTGGCAGTTATAAAAAAAACATTAGTAAATTAATGTTTTTCATACAAAATATTGCAGAATGAAACGAGAAATAAGTATCAATTGGTCATAACAATTTCCTCTTCGAGAAATAGAGTTTAGAACGATATTGAATGAGTTTTTAATGTCAGCCAAAGTTGAAGCAAACAATTAATATTCAGCGTAAAACACATTAGGGATAAGTGTTCTGTTTGAAAAGGTAAAAAATGTTTACAATAGGTTTACTCTGAATTGGAAATGTATTAGATTCTTTTAAAAAACAATTCTCTTTTTCATGCATATTTATAAAATATCTACCGCCGGCAACAAAACTCTCAGTGATCTATATATTACTTGTGTCCCTTCTCGATTTCCAATAACAATTACATAAACCTAAACCAAAAAGCCAAAGAAAAAAAAAATCAGAGTAGAAGAAGGTTGGATGAGAGGGTTGATCTTTCAACTGGAGTAATTCAAAGAAGAAAAAACAAATTTAATATGGCTCTGCCATTGAATATGGTCAAGAAATGCAATCCAAGAACAATCATTAAAATGAAACATCAGCCCTTAAGTAAAATATTAGACTGTCATTTGCTCTGTGTTATATTAACAAATAATTATGCATGTATAGCAAAGGAGACGAAGAGATCCAACACAAATTGTCAGTCAAAAAGACTATGTTGAGTTCAGTAACTATATTTTGGGTATGTTCCTGGGATCAACTCACTTAGTCAAGTTCTTCCATCCATCCAATCTTTACCCAGGCAAAAATGGGTTAACAAAGGTCTTCGGTTAATCTAGTGCTGCTACAATTGTTCCAGTTGCATTTTCTAAGCTAAAATATCTGCCACAGTAATCTGATGACTTGCAGAGTAATAGGAATTAACAGTATCATGCATCTTCGCCTCGGATGTTAATAAACTTTTCCTCCAATGAACTTCGAGGGGGTTCCTTAACAACCGGGTTCGACCGTTCGGATTGGGAAAACACGACGAGTATCTGCATGAAGAGCAAAACTAGGACCAGGAAAACTGTACAGAATGCAACTTCACCCCATGAAAATGTGCACCATTCGAAGAATTTGACAGCGCCAAACATTAGGAAAGCCGACCAACAAATAACAACCTGTTCATGTGAACCGAGTATTAGTACAAACGCGAAGAACTATAATATTATGAAGCCTTCAAAAAATAGGTACTACTGATCTCTTGTAAGGAACCTACCAGGAGTGATCTTACTGGCCGGCCAATCTCATGGCATTGTTTGCTTCCAAATGTGTCTTTGGCAAGATGTCGTTCCAACAAAGCATCCTGGTTAATTTAATTTCCGAGCAGAATTCATAGACTCATCAAGACAAGAATAAAAAATTGCTCAGCACATTCAATCTCAATCGACGCAAAAAGATACTTGCAAACATGACCCCATTGTATCAATGGCAGTGCGCTGTTTAAGCAAGCATGGTGAGAGATGAGATATGGCTTATTGAGCTATATAATACAGAGTGATAGTGAAAAACTTAATAGTGTCAATCTTAAACTATCCAGTGAAGTCATGTCTTTCAACTTAGATGTATATAGACTGTGCCGAGTAGCTGGAAAATGAAGGTCTAAATAAATGTAATTTATATGTGCACTTTTAGGAGGAAGTCTGATACTTAAAAGTGTGGTTCATGAACTGTCAAAAGTCTAAACAAAATGATAAAAAATATTGAAGCACTTTCGCAAGAAAAGACAATTTGAGGTTCCAGCTTACCTTTGAAACAAATGTATCTTTACACCACTGTGAAATGCCACTGCAAGTTTCGGGAAGTTCATTCATCAAATGCCTTTCAATGTGCACGTGCACCTTTGCGAGGAAAGAGAAGCAGCAGGGTTATGCAAAAATCAATCAAATCCATATAACTACATGCTTTATAGTTGGATAGGATTAATTTCAAACAATACGTGCCAATCCATAAAATTAGGTAACACAGGATTAAGACATGGCCGGCCCTAACAGCTAACAACATCAAATCCACAGAAGATCCAATAATTGAAAGTAGTATTCCGGTTTATTGACAACATCAGACAAATAAAAAGAATTGAAGGCAAACTGAAATAGCAATATGCTAGCTAGAATAGCTCACAATCTCCCACACGTCTAAGCTTCTATAACTTTAGTCAAAGTGAAAGACATTGACATGCCACAGAAGCCAAAGTGAAAGACATTGTCTCGCCACAGAAGCCAAGGTGAAAGAAATTGACTCACCACAGAAGATCGCCCTCTGAACATTCTTAGCAACGTTGGCTGAGTCTCGTGTTTAGGTATAGCCACAGTTATGTCGTAAATTGCAGGAACAAATGATCGCAACTGATTAACTGAATAAACGAACCCCTGCGGGCATCACACACATTAGACAATTGGATCTCAAAGAGAGGTTGCTATTTAGAACCTAAATTCTATGCACAGAAATCAGTACCACCAAAATGGTAATTAAATGTTTCAGTTTTATCATAAGAGAACCTTAGATGAATGGGTATAGGCAATATGATGATTCAAAAGTTAAGGAATGCTACTAATGTGATTTACCAATTTAAATGAGACAATAAATAAACACCCAAAAGGATTAAAAAAACACAACGGTCAACCTACTGAAACGAATATCACTCAGTAATACAAAGTCTGAGAATATGCACCCAGAGATGTATTCAAAGTATATAAATTTGGAAAATGCAGTAACCTTAGTGCGTGGTATCAATACATTACGTGGAACAGGTAACCCTTGTGAAACAGCATATTGCTGTGCATCAGCAAGTTTTGCCTGTGTGAAACGAGTTCCTTCGACAAAAACTGCCAACCAAAATGGCTGGGGAAAATCATTTAGACCCTGAAAACCTGACTGCAGAGAGAATATAGTCGAATGTTATTGGCTAAGATTTAAATAGCAAAAACTCCAGTATCAATAATAATGATCGAAACAGTACCTTCAGAGTATCCTCATCCTTTTTCCAGCTTCTTTCAAGAAATACATAACCATTGAACCACATTGACCAGCCAAGTACCTGCACAATGAGAATTCCTTATGCCTCCAAAACTGAACATGATTAGAATTGTTGAAATACAATAAGCTTTCTATTTTGATGTGGGCGAATCACATGAAGACTTGAAGACCTAATTATCTTTAGGCCAGATTTTCACTTTGAATCAATAGGTAAAATGCTTTCATAAGACTCTTGAAAGTACAATGTCTGTGAATTTGTCATTACTTATCTCAAGAAATGAAATTGCTGCAGTCCAGTGTCATAATTAAAAGAGACAACATTTTCAACGACAGATATAGTATTTCAAACGAGACACAAACAGGAAATACATAGTATTTCAGACGAACCATGGTAGTGACTTTAAATATACATATTCAAAGACACACCACATGAATTCTCATGTTCCCCGGAAAATATACTATTCTGTTTTTCAAATCCCTTTGGAAACTAGTTCCTGACTCACTGATGTCACTAGACAGTAGCCACTTATGAATTCGATGACAATGGTTTAAATTTTGGTTGAGACTTGCAATACATGCAGATATCAAAGAACATACCTTTCAGCAAAATGCTGCAGATTCGGTTTTTTTTTTTTTGTCTTCTATATTCAATGGAAAAGAAAAGTTTAACTCAAAATAAAGTTGAAAAACATTAACGAGATTCGTTCAATTTCTTATGACCTAGTGTCTGTTTCATATAGTGGGGTGAAAGTTTAATTGTTATCTGTGCCTTTGGCTAAACTTTCACCCCACTATTATGAGATCTCTAACTGTATAAATAACGTTGCCACTAGTTCGGTCAATATATTATCAGTTTCCTAAGATGTTCCTATAATTCCAACTCTATTTTGGGTCATCATAAGTATAGAGAACTTCTTTCTCCATTTCTCTATTAAACACATAATTTCCATACAACGGGCAAAACAATCGGGTTTTACACCCTTTTGAATCAATAATTAATATTTAGAGAAGACAAGTTTCGGTTCAGAGATAACATGCAGTTATTGCATTTTCCAAAAGATCCAGAATATCCATAGGACACAATATCTATTACACGAAACTATCTTGTTCTGTGAAAAGAAGAAACTCACCGGCAAGTAAACAGCTGATTTTTTCATCAGTGCCAATGTGCTCCCAAGGCAGCCAAAGCGCTGACAAGATCGAGGAACTGCACATTAGTTATGCCTTTAAGAGAAAAGAAACAAACTAGATGGAGCCAAAACCATATAGCGACAATTCTAAGGAAGGAGCAGAAATCCACTATTCATAATGTTGGAAACAAGGATGTCTGTCACTAAACTTCTTTAAATAAATGAAATATTAAGAAGGTATTTGGCAGCAATTTCTACATGCATACAAGATATCCAAAATGGTAGCGACAAACTAAAACAAAGAGTTTCATCCAACATAAAGAAGGCTAGCTACAGATTTCCAGTTATTTCCTAAGTTATAACGAACTAAATGCTCAAAAGAAACACGTAGCATATTGTACCAGCTGTTCTGCTCCAATTTACTCGATAGCAAAAGTTAAACCAATTTCTATCAACAGGAGATGAAGCAAGAAAAAGAACACGGGATTATAGGGTTGGTATTATAAATGGATAAGAACCTGAGCAAGAACCCATCCTACAAGCCAGTCTATATCACTTCGGTGATTGCAGATGAGGAGTGCATGCTCTTTACCTGGAAAAAACATCAACCAAAATCTCAAATTTAGAGAAGTTGTGCCAGTAATGATATTATTTAAATAACAAAACTGAACACTCAACTAGAGAATTGTCTTACCCAGCAAATTCAAGGTTTCTTGATCTGTATACAGTTCAACCTGCCAAGCAGTAACCAGTCACCAAGAATTCCTAATAAAACAAAATAAAATCAAGGACATGGCAAAAAATTCAACTATTATACCTCAAATTTATCTAGAGCCCATTTCCTATAAATCATCATATACACTCAATCACTACAGTGAAATTACATATTTACTATGAGCGGCAAGGAGGGTAAATTTATTGTACTCAACTTTTTAATAAGGTAATAAAGGTTAAAACACCTTTAAGTTAACGATTATCTACATTTTGCTCTGCTGCATTTTTATGTTTTGTCACTTTTTGGGTGTAGAAAACTCATGGAATCCTAATAAACCAACTGTTGGTTGCCAAACTTTGATCAACAAAAAGTTCATAGACGAGGCTTTCCAAAATTCAAGGTGAATAAAGGGAAGATGGGATGAAAGAGGAGAACAAAGAATAAAGTATCCATCATCTCTGTGGATGATACCCTTTTCTATTGTACCCACCAAGGTTCAAACCAAGGGTTGTGACAAGCCCCTACCCTAACCACCTTATACAACCATCTCATCCTAAGAATACCCTTTATATGAAAAGATATACAATCAAAATATACATCATTTCATCAGTTCCAAAACCACACAAAACAAAGAAACAAAATTATTAGTCTACCAAACAGAAAATTGATATGATATTGAGATATGGAGGACCATTTGGTCCAATATTATTTTACCAAGGGTTTAATGACTTGAATCGCTAGATATACACTGCTTCCTCAGTTCTAAGATAGCATTACTCGATCACCTTCTGACTTTCTGGAAAAGAAAGAGATATGAAAGTAATGTGCAACTGTCAGTAGGCCAGTTTAAATGTATTACGATTTTTTGCCTCTTCTTTAACCCTCAATGATGCTACTACAACAACAGCAGTCTGCCGAAGGTATTTCACTCCTGTCTAATATGCTATACTACTAATCATTACACAGCCTGATTTGATGCCACTTATACTACAACAAAAGCAGTCTGCAGAAGGCATTTCACTCCTGTCCAATATGATATACCACTAATCATTACAGCTGCTTGATTTGATGCCCCTATAATGACAAGCTTACCACATGAATGTGTAAAGTTACTGTTTTCTTTTTTGATTATCACTAGAAACACAAATTCTACCCTAATGAGCCGAAATCACTGTTTTTGTGGAGAATTTTGTTTCCAAGATGAAGTTGCGCACAACTTTGGTTTGAGGTTAGTGCCATAGATGGTTTACTACATTGATCACAATCACATTTAACCTAAAGAAAAATCACAGTACCAAGTCTTTCACAGAGAAAGAAATGTAAGATTTTCTTTTCATTGAAAAAACAATACCAACTAATGTCATGTAGCTCAAAGATCTAACATCTTCTTACTTGCTTCAAGAAAACTATGCCGCAAAGTTGAGCGAAACTACTGATATTTTCTAAACATTCCTATTGTGTGCATGTTTTGTTAGCAACTAAAACAGACTCAGACAAGAAATTAAAATATTTCAAGCAATTGGCATCAAAATTTTTCAATTTGCAAATGGCAGAAACAACGCATTGAGACTTGTTCATACGATACTTTCTGAGCATGATGCCAAAGATTGCACTCAACCAACCAACCAAGAAAATAACAAGGCAAAAAAGAAGATGAATTTGAAACTCATCATGCATAAATGAGTTGACTAGAAATGGTAGTTTTTGATCCCCAAACAGAATGCACTTTCTGTGGCAATCAAAGATGCTGCTCATGTTGCGCTGAACTGACAACTACCACTAACCACATTGAGTTTATTTATCCTATAAGTGAACAAATAATTCGGCAATTTACATCCTTCAAACCTTAATATGTGCCCACCAGTCGAACAGCCATACAAGCTCCAGCCACAATAGTTCTGCTACATGCTTGTTGATCCTTTGAAATAAATTCTTTGAGAAAGGGCGAACGAGAATGAAAATAAGAGCCTGAAAGTTTTAAACATGTCAAAGAATTGCATAATAGCATCCAATTACTCTATAGCATTAAGAGCCAGAAACTACTAGCAAATCAAATGAAATCAAAGAAATAACAGGTATATCATTAATGGGTGGGAGTTCTTAATCTCTCATTACAATATTTGACACCTACTATCTTCGCTTCATTATTCATGCACCAGACCTAATCAAAAGTTACACATCTTTCAAATTAGTCTCTACCCAAAGCAACACCAAATTAAGAATGTAAAAATGAGTTTGGGAAGGAAATTCTGGATCTTCACTACCTCTGGAAGATTTCAGTAATCCTTTCTCATTTCAAGTGAAGAAAGCAAATAAGACTAGGCTTCCTCAGTTTTAAAAAATTAAAAAATAAAATAAAAAAATAAAGAAGACTAGGCTTCCTCAGTTTCAAACAAAAAAATTTTTTTAACCCCTCATTTGTTCATGAATATGTAGAATCCTCTGAGAATATTAAGTCATTCTTAAAACAATCTGACTTTTCTCTATTCACTTATCCCTTCCATCAGCCAGCAAACCTTACAAGTCAGCTATAACAAAAATCAATGCAACCTATTTATGGATCCAATTAACTTCATCTGTCATTTAACCATGCTTAATATTGAACTTGTACCTCGTTACTTCGAAAATCGTTCAAAACAACTTATTCATCTCTTTTCAAGTTAAGCAACTATATGTTAAAGCATCATTCTCAAACTAAAAGGATAATTCTTTTCAGAATAATAAAACTCAATCTGAGTGAAACGCTGATCCTCAAATTCCACATGACAGCAATGTACATTATGAAAGCAGCCAAATCGACCAAAACCAAAACATATTCGATATCCGGGAACATATTGAAGACAATCTGAAATCCGAAAAAAAAAAAAGAAGAAGAAAAATTACATGTGCACAGAACAATTGCCAATAACACAATGTGTTCTTTCCCACCTTCTTCTCGTACTTTTTCAATTCTCATAATTCTCTTTTACTGACATGCAATTTCTCAGAGAACCCTTCATGAAAAAAATACAAATTTCAACAAATATCCACACGAATTATCAAGAATGGCACCAAAGAAAAAAACAAAATCAACACAACCCAGGTGGAGAATTTTCATGAAAAAAAGAACTGGTAAAGCTAATGCAGGAAAACAGAAATATGCATTCTGCATTATAGAACAAAATTTACTACCTGAAGGAAATTGACAATGAGGCCAGACAGAATGAAAAGGAGGCCAAGAGGAAGAATAACAGCGGCAGCAATGGCCATGTTTAAAAAGCTCTTCTTTCTCTTTACATGAAACAATAATGCAAAAGGAGATAGAAAGATTCAGAGAAGTTAGAAATATGGGATCTTTGAATCAATGTTGAAAAAGAAAAGAAGGACAAAGATGGAGAAAGAACAGAGAATATTCACAGGTCATATCATAGTTGGCATTCAAAACGGTTTGGACTCCTGAGGAAAAAGAGAAAATTTCAAAAAGGCCCCTAAACTATTTACTATCTACAAAATAATGCCAATTTATCAATTATGGATCACCAAATAAAGTATTCTTCTAATCTCCCGCGAAAACCCTTTATCTTCCTTTTCTTCTTCTTCTCTGAATAATCTTCAACTGGATAGCTCTACTCGGAATTCAATTCCATAGAAAATTTCATTGCAATTCTTCTGATGAGGAACCAAACAATCCCTCAAATGAATGTATGAAAAAATCGGTTGCAATGTCGATTGTTGAGCCGCTGACAATGTTCACAAGCTCAACCGACTGTTCTTTGAATTCGAAGTTCAGTCTTGTTCCTTTTCTCAGAAGGAATCCTCAATCGACTACTTACCGGGTGAAGAGGTTAAGAATCTCATTTGGCAAACTTTGTGCCGCTGCCGGAGCTGGGAATCCGGCGTCCTCGTCTTCGTCGCCGGTGACTGGAGATGCACTTCGGAATCTCGCCGTGTCGTCTGTTGTTCTACTGGTCGGTTTAGGTTTCAGTCATCGTTGCCTTTCTGCTTCGGCTGCTGTGGATATTCCGACTACTCCTGTCGTTGCCCCTGAGAACAGCCAAACTCTAGGTATGCATTATTTGGTGCGAAAAATTTATGTTTGGCCTTTTGCTTTTGCCGTCGTTTTTTGTGCTCTTGCCTATTTTTTTTTCCCGGTAATTGCGTATACGATTTCATTGAGACAGTCATGATTGGATGTTGCGTCTCAAACAAGCATTGTAATCCTAGCATTTTGGTGATGAAGATGAGGATAAGAATTAATGCTTGAGCTCTAACTCTTTCAAAATTCGAAAGCTTCAGCTAAAACAAGGATGCATCAAGTTGAGTGGGATATTCTGCTTTAGTGCTCAGGTCTTGTTGACAAAATTGGTTATGTTTAAGTAGATAATCCCGAAAAAAAATAATAATAATAATAATAAAAAATAAAAAAATAAAAAATAAAAATGTGTACTACTGGTTTGAACTTTTTCTCTTCTTAAGAATTCAAATGCCGTTGAGAGGAAAGCCTCTTAGTGATGCCATTGCTATGTTAGATGGAAAAGCTTTGTCCAATGCACTGAAAATTGGCATCTCTGTTGTCAGAATGCTACTGCATTTCTGTTTTCCCCTTTATTGAGGGGCCACTACCTAGTGGGATAAAGGCTTCTTTTTGTTGTATTCGGGAGCTAGTACATTAAATAGCTTGGTATACCTTTATCTAGAATAACCAACAACATGTTTGAACTACTTTGAGCTTCAACCTTCAGGCTTCTATGAACTGAGAATTGGTTGATGATCAGATGAATTGTGGACTGGTTCTTACATGTTAGGGAATAATATGGGCAGTATCTGAAAGGAAGGTAAATGATACAAAGAACACTCCACTTAAGAATGTAGGAAATGGATTAAAGAGGTCTTGGCTAGTGAACAATAACTTGTTATCATAAGGATGAGTTAAGATTTTTCTAAGAAATATGTTAGAGAGTTACTCATCAAATTTAGAGTTTGTTTTTATCTAAGTGATCTATATCTCTCTACATAAGAATGGGTGTAGCTTGTGATGGAGTTCTAGTTGCAGTGCTGTTATCATATAACCTTGTTGGTTTTCCATATAAAGGGGTGCAAGAATTTTTATTTGTATTTGATTTGCTTACATTTTTTTTGATCAAGCTGCAAGTGCATCCTTTTAGTCAATATGCTTTCCGTAGATTGTCCTTAGTTGGAGATATATTGTTTCTTTAGTTTTCTGTAGATTTACTAATTTCATTTTGTTGGCCTATTTATACGGTTTATTGAACGGATTAGGCATTTTCAGCAATGTCGATGCAACGTGACATGGGAAATGGATGACAACCATATCAATTTTAGCATATTGAATTCGGGTTTCACTCGTGTGTTTTATCTCATGCTATTAGTAGTTAGATTGTGTTTCTTTTCTGTCAGGAGACCTAAAATGGTAGATGTGTCGGGATATTGAAGATTGGTGTCTATGGCTTTTCATTATGCGAAATGAGAAAAAACTAGAGAAAGCGCTTGGCAGAGATTGTTGAGTGTATTCAACTGATACTGAACATAATAGGCTAAAAGGAATTGGACAGTCAAGTCTACAAGAGAAATACAAAAAATGACTATTTATATTCTCGGACTGCCTTACTTGTAGGTTTTTTGTTTCTTTTTGAATTTTGCATATAGATAATTAAGCTTTTGGTGCTGCTGAACCAAAGATTTAAGTGCTCCTTCATCCTCAATATTGGGGATCTTTAATACCACTAAATTTTGTAAATATTTGGTGCAGATCCACCACAAAAAGAAGTAGGATATACTAGTAGAAAGTGAAACAATATTGTTCATAAGCAAATTTTGAAGACTATTTGAATTTGATTTTCTTTGTTGATCCATTTTATAGAATAAGCTAAAACCGTATATGTGAGGCAAGGTCCAAGCCTTACCTAATTTGTTGCTGGATCAACCGAGCTCTGGGCTGGCCTTTTTCATGAGTGTGTATAATCCAACTTCTATGTAAAAGCCTTTGTTAAACAAGACTGCATTTTGTGTCTTCCACGTGAACGTATTAGTTGATGGGCATGTTCATTCTATGAATTTTGGAACTATAAATTGTCATGAATTGTGAAAGGATACGAGCTTTAGTCTGGATATGTTGTTAATTTGGTTTGCTGATATTGATGATCTTGCAAAGCTAGGGAGTTCAGAGGATGTTGAAACTGATGATATGAACGACGTATTGGAGAAACAGGAATCCGAAATATTTCCTCTGACTGTCCCTTTGCGGATTGTTGCTCTACGTAACTCATTCCCTCCTGTTTGGTTCCAGGTATGCTTTGAACTCTACTGCTGTTATTCATAATGATCTTTCGTCTCTGCAATCTCCTTCAAACAGTAGAGAAGTTTAAGTCCTCTTATATCGATATGTGAGTATTTGAAACTTGTATCATGAATTGGTTGTGGACTGCTAGGAACCTGTTGGCTGATTATTTTGCTTCTTCTTTTGAAGGATTTTGTTCAAACTCAAGGAAAGAGAGTGAGATTGGGCTCTCAATTTCGTCAAAGCCTGAACGACATTGTATCTGAGCTCCAGGCTCCAGTGAAAAAAAGAGATGCTCTGGCCGCAGCTGATCTTATCACAGTTGGTGATTCCTGGCTTAGTTTTCTTATAAAAGAAGGATTGATTGACCCAATGGAAGGAGTGGAAAAACAAGATTGGTTTCAAGATTTGGCTGATGAGTGGAAGGTAAAGGTTCTTTTCCATTTGATTCCTGATAAGCCTTCTACTTCTACCTCAAAGAGATATGGCGTTAGTAAAAGAACTGCAATGAGAAACAAAATATATTACTAATAATAAAATACTCCCTCCATTTCAAAATGTTGGTCGTTTTGATACGGCAAATTCTAGGTCGTTTTCCTCAATAAATGATGCTAATATATTTTTATTTAGTCTTGTTTATAGTTTCAATGTAATTAATGAGGGGTAAAAAAGATATTTATTTAACACATAATTAATTGTTGGATGATTGTCTCCTTAGTTTACGTGCCAAGTCTAAAAAGACTTACATTTTGAAATGGAGGGAGTAATAAATAGTACTCCTAACCTATAAAAATAGTCCACTTGACAGTTTAGAACTTTGGGTTTGCAGTTACAATATACAAAATGAACTTTGGGTTTGAAATTAAAAAGTTAGTAAGTTATTCGAAATATTCTGGAATCTTTGTTTAGGGACATAACAAGTTTCCAAATATGACTTTTATTTTGTAATGTAAGGTGGAAATCAACAAGGAGAAGAAACGAACATGATTTATGGCTGTTATTAACAGCATTAACAATGGAGCCTTCTGCATGCTCCCTCCCTCCCTCCTTCCCTCCCTCTCTCTCTCTCTCTTCATGATAAAGTAACATCAGGATTCATTTAGATAACTGGGCATTCTGGTTGGTTTCTTTGAGTCTGGTAAATATCAACGAGAGCAAAATGCAGAAGTATCTGGGTTCTTGGAAATTCCACATTGTTTGTCCGAAATGAGTCTTTCGGTTGCCTGTATCATGTTATGTTTTGAGAAATGATGCGCACAAAGCCACAAACAAATAGTGTTCTGTGTGTATACTGGCAAGTAATTTCACATGTTATTTCAGATATTGACTGAATGATTAAATTTGGAATTGTTTTCTCAAAACTGACTGTTGTTTTCTTTATTTAAGGTGGCATATGAAACATGAGCTTTTCCGAACAATTTACTGCTTCTGCTTGGTTATTTGTCAATGCAGCATTCATAAAATTCCTCTAATTAGCAACAAGAAACTGCCTCACCTTTTCGCTTTCTGTTCTTGTCCCTAAGGTTATATATATTTGATGTACATAACATATAATTTCATTATCATTTTACTTCATATCAGGGATATTTACGTAGGAGTGACGATGGAAAACTGGATCCACAAGGTCGAGTATGGGCAGCTCCATACAGATGGGGAAGCTTGGTTATAGCATATAAGAAAAGCAAATTTGAAAAGCATAAATTGGATCCGATTGAGGTACTAGATCCAACATTTTGAATTTGGTGCATCCACTGAGATTAAAATGGATGTGAACTCAAAAATTGGTTGTGGTGATAAATGTTCAACTGATGGTTGTAGTTTAATAAGTGTTCAACTGATAATAGTCTTCGTTTCTTATATAGTGTCATTCCCAAAACCTAAAAGTTATGCAGTACTAGATGGAGATCTATTAAGCAAAATATCATTTCTACGCAAACGTCATCAGTTTCATGGTTTTATGTTTCTATAGCCCTTGAAAATTAAAATTTATTGGTAGGTAAAACAGAATAGCAATATTGCTTGAATGTTATAAACAATAAAATAAATAAGCCCTACCAGCTATGTGAATTTGGCTGTATAGAATGTCTCACTTCTGTGTTTGTTCTTTGAAGACGTGTTTCTGTTGAAATATAAATGTATCATAAAGTAGTTTCCTTTCAAGAGTCAACAAATATTCACAGTCTCTTATTTCAGTTAACAATTCTATGTTGTTAGTATGTCATGCTGGTTCAGCTGAACATGTTATAATCATCCTAGTTGTTTATGTAAAGAAGCTACTTACAAATATATCATACATGTTATATCATCCCTGTTCAGCTGAACATGTTAGGGTCGTGTTTGGTTTTCTCACACTTAAATATTCCCATTTTCTTTTTTACTTTATCGCTTATTTTTCTAGTTTATCATGTTCACTCATGCATTTCAAGATACCATTTTTTGCCACCGCAGAGTTTTGTTTATGTAAAGTTTGTGATGCCCTGATCCATATGCTTTGGCAGTGTACCTGCTCTCAAATTTTTCCTTCAATCATGATCAGTCTAAAGTTTAATGAATATGATCTTCCATATTTTTCTTTGTTTCAATAAATGACACGTATATCATCTTCTCGATTTCTGAAGTTTCCCTATTTTCTACAAGACAGGTAATGAATTGAGTTTCTTATAAGAGTAATTTTTTTCTCCCATTTTTCTAGTTTATGAATTCTCAGATTTCAAGTTCCATTTCTTTAAAAAAATTGCATTGTCTTCCTAAACCCTAATGTTATCCTGGATATTTCTTTGGTACAAACCCATGCTTCTGCTGTTCCATATCTTCATAACAAATGTCATTTGTAATGACAAGACGCCACTATGTTGTTGTGTGCCAGTGTGTCATTGTTGACTTGTTTCTCTGCATAGCATTTCATCTTCACGAATGAAAATCTCTCACCACCTAGTGAAGTAATCTTTCTTTTGTTTGTCTGTCTAGAGTACTGTTGGTGGACTTGTTATCTGACAAACACAAGAAAATGCTTACTAATGGGATTTTTTTCACTGTGTGCTGGGAAATCTATTTGCAGTTTACGTGTTTCAGGCGGGCAAATTAGAGAACAGCTTTCAAAGAAACTTGAGTTCTCAGTTAGAAAAATCCAATTATTGGGATTACTTGCATCAATCCTGGCCTAGCAAATGTTATGATTCCCCTTTTTTTCATTAATAGCAAAAGAAAGAGCTATAGAAAAGTATATGGCTGGATTCTTCAGAAGTGCTGTAGAACATAAACAGATCTTGAGGTGGTTAGAACAGTCTAAGAATAGTGACCATTCAAGCTGAATAAAAATTTCGTATGAATTGCCTATTAAAAGTCTCAGGGTGATTTGAGTTTCTTGGTGGGTCGTTTGAAAAGCCAGAGAAATTCTATATTCTTATGCATTGAACTTTCTTGTCATTGATGGTTTAACTTCCTTTGTGATAACTGCACTCTTTCTGAAAGTCAAAAACATTTCATTTTTCTGGAGAGATTAATTTCCACATTTTCTTATAAAGTCTCTGAGCAGTTTCTTCTGGAAAACTTGTCACAATTCGGGTGAAAATCCTTTTTTTCTTTTCAAATTCTGTTTCTATTGCTTTAAAGATTCCCTTTATCTGATTGTCTCGTTGGAGTTATAAATTTTCCTGGACTAGCCAATGTCAGAAGCACATAGGAAGTCTGAAATCTAAAGAACATGCTTCTGTCATGTCTATGTAGTTTTGTTGCAGATTTATCTTTTCTGTTGTACTTTTTTGGAGTAATTTCTGTGGTACTTTTATATATCTTCTTCCAACTATAGTTGGAAATCTCAAAGTATCTCAATTCATCTACAGGATTGGGCTGACTTATGGCGCCCTGAACTAACTGGGAAAATTTCAATGGTGGATTCACCAAGAGAAATTGTCGGTGCTGTTTTGAAGTACATGGGGGCTTCTTACAACACACATGACATCACTTCTCAGGTTTCTGGTGGAAAAACTGCTTTGCTTGAGAATCTCTTGTTGCTAACTAAACAGGTAATGTTTAAAATTTAAAGGTTGTTTTCTTAGCAATATAGTATCCAAATACAAAATTTGAAATAAAAAGGAAAAAGCATTGCTACTTTTCTCCAAACATAAGCATGGCTTGTTAATGTTTCAAACTACAGTGCTGGTTTAGGCTCTTTTTTGTAGGGATTATGTTATTGTCTGATTAACATATAATAATATTAGACTCAAAATCTGGTATGAAGTTTGACATTTAAAGTTTGTATCGTTTTGAGTGGAAACTGTGTGGTTGGATCTTGACACTGAATTGACTTACAAGCTTTATTAAAATTTTGCATCTAAAACATGGAAATACAGACTTAAGGACATCCTTTTCCAATTTTAAATGACATAATATAAATTTGAATGTGCACTCTTGTTTACATTAAAGGGGCATCTTCATACTTAATTAAATATTCCAATGAACAACAAATTAATGTGAGTTTTGAGATTCCAAATGATAAAAGAACTATGTACCAAATAAAGGTAAGATGTCTCTAGGGTGATTATCTGATGTCCTTATATAGAACCTTCTTTTAATCAAATTTTGCAGTTTCAACATAATTGCAACAATGATTCATTTATTCATGGTTTAGTTTCTAGGGGAACTGGATGCTATCTGACTAACAGCTGATTTTCCATTATCTGTAATAGTTCATAAGCACTTTACAGGAGAACTTGCATTTTATAAACACATATTCAAGCTTGATCATGTTTATTCAAGCTTTTTCTTTATTTCTTTTTTTACTTTCTATGTGGTTGCATTGTTCATCAAGTTCTTTTTTATTTGGCCCAATCATATTTTAAAATATGCCAACAACATGATCTCTGAGTCAAGTTTCATAACTCTTTCTTCTGGCATCTTTTTTCTGCATAGTTTCCTCTAATAGTTATATATCTGTCTTCAATCACACCTAGTTTGTTTTCTTCCTCTTTCAAGTGCTGAGCATTTGATGACATACATGTATATGGTTTATGTAGGCTGACTACTGAAAAAAATCTTATAAAACGTGGTTTTATTTTGTTTAGGTCCGGTTGTTCGACAGCGAGTACTACCTTAAAGCCTTTGCCATTGGAGATGTCTGGGTGGCTGTCGGGTGGAGTACTGATATTCTTCCTGCTGCTAAAAGGATGTCCAATGTTTCCGTAGTCGTTCCAAAGTCTGGTGCAAGTTTGTGGGCAGATTTGTGGGTATGTGAATCCTCTGGAAACAATTTGAATAATTTCTCATCTTTGCATCTCTAAATGAATATAAACTTGGTACTCATAAAGGTTTCAGTGGGACAGAAATCCCTTGATCGTTATTTGAACTTCTTTTATTTTTTCTCCTCTTACTCTTGATCAGAAGCAGAAATTTTTGTTAGGTTTTAACTGAACTCATCCAGTTGGTAGTTCAAACATGTTTTGTTTTCTATCCATCTACTTTTTGTGAGAAAACATTTTTCTGCATTTAATAATAATGAATGATCATACAACAAGAAAATTAAAGGATCATGGGGAATTGGTTTCTATCTGTAGTCGTTTCAAATTGTGAAACTAATGACCATGTTAATTACATCATTTGATGATGAGAATGAATTTTTGGTTGCAAGGAATGCTATGCATTATAACCCAATGTAAATAATGTTCTTGTTTGATCGTAGAAATTTGTCTAAAAAGTATATTTCAATGCGTGTGATGGAATAGTTATTGCTTTCCAGTTGTGTGTTGCACTTCTAAGCCAATCGAGATTCAACAATTTTCATTGTGTAAAATCTTTGTACAGGCAATTCCTGCCACTTCTAAACTCCAAGTGGCTGAATTTGGAGGACGAGTTAGAGGACCGTCTCCTCTTGTGGCTCAGTGGATCGAGTTTTGTTTGCAGGATGCAAGGGCACAATCATTCAAAGAAGAGACTATTCCAGGAGCATCGCCTAATGCCTTTAAAGGCACCATGGAGGAGCCCAGTAGTCTCAGGAAAGGTCGGCCAAAACTTGAAACAAACCTCATAGCTGGCGTTCCTCCGCCTGAGATTTTAGCTAGATGTGAGTTCTTGGAGCCACTACCAGAGGAGACGCTTGCTGATTATCGCTGGTTGATTGACCAAATCGACAAACCTAACCACTCTTTCATGGGAATGGTGCAGCGTAAATTCTTTTCAGTACTTAACTTTTTCAAGCCAAAATTGTAGTCAAAAGTAGTTCAGACATAAATAGGCAACTTTTCTTTTGTCTTTTTTTTTCCCTTTTATTCCGTGAAGTTTATTTGAAACAGTAGTATCCCAAACATTACTTAAAGTACCCAACTGCATGAGAAGCAACCAGTTCCATCCCATGTAAATTCAACATCTTATCAATTCAATAGATTGTCCCCTTTGCAACCTTTTAATGTGTCTCAAACCATTTTTTCTGAGTCAATTCATGCTACATTAACCGAAGTACTGCCCATACGTTGCTCATATTCAGTTGGGACAGCCGTCGGCATGAAAACTTCAACTTCAATGGCAATACTAAGTGAGTTGTCGTTGCCGATTAAAAGCGGTATCGCCCCCTATCGGTGATGGTCACGATTAAAGAAAGAGCCAATAGGATTTGAAGAGAAGTTTCAAACTGTTCAACCAGAAATTGCAGCCAATAGGACATGGTTTTAGGGATTTCCGCGTGTTTGATTTGGATTGTCTGGGCAATGAGTGCCTTGAGAAAAGAAGATCACTCTTATGCAAAGATTGTGTAGGATCATATCTCTGAGAAAGTAAAGCATACACTAAAAATGTCACTTTCTTTGCAAATGGCAATTATAGTTCTTTTGGTTTTCTGAAATGTTGACCCCCAAACCCCTTCTTTGGGCCATTTTACATGTTTGCTATGTTTGCTTTCTGTTTTCAGTCACAATCTTTTTGCTTCGCTTACCCAGGGAAGGTAAGATATGAAGCATGCATCTATAATCTAAGATGACCACTCACGCAACCTTTTCTTCTTATACAAGAGCAGGGGTACTCAAGCCGGAAGAAGGCTGCAAACTGGCAGCATAGTCTCGTGCCCACAAATCATAATGTATAATTTCCTCGAGAGATGGTGAGGACACCAGCTCTGCTTGATGCTTCTCGCATGTGAGCTCCACAACCTTGAATATGTCTAGATAGCCGATTCTGAAACGTGGAAAAAAACTATTAGCTATATGCAAATCACAAGGCATAACACCTCAGTCTAATTAAATTCGTTTCTAACAGGCAATATGCTTAAAGCAAGTACATCACATAAAAAATGTGAGATTTCCTCTACCATGTCTAGTACCTACTTTTGAGAGCTCCGATTTTGACTATTGATCAAGGGTAGAATCTCATAGATAAATTACAATGAACAGTAGGCACAACTAAAAGTACATCCTTTGGTGATTGACCTGAACAATACAGATAGATAATCTAATAGAGAAAGAAAAGCAAAATTCACGTACTTCTCATTAATGAACATTTCAACAGCTTTCTCATTTGCTGCACTAAGAACCCCAGTCATGGTTCCTCCTGCTCGACCAGCAGCATATGCCAAGTCCATTGATGGGTACTTGACATTGTCCGGGGCTTTAAATGTCAAAGACCCTAGCCTGCATCACATGATTTTTAAGAATTCGTGTAGAGACAATAAAGTATTTCAAATAATTAATTCAGAGAAAGAAAAAGAATTAATTAGAACATTTTTTTAAGACACGGCAAAAGAATCAGTCCCATAAAAACTTCAGAATTTCAAGAAAATGAAACTTACTTGCAAAGATCAAGGCGTGGCCAAGTTATCTCAGAACAGTAAATTCTTTCTGGCCAGGACATAGTGTAAAGAATGGGCAAGCGCATATCAGGCCATCCTAATTGTGCCAATACAGATGAATCCTTCAAAACCAGAAGAGAATAGAGGAAAAATTTATGTTGTATCAGACCTCAAACATTAGTATATAAATTAGAGTATATTACAGAATGAAGATATCAGAAAGAATTTTTCATTGCTAAAATTTTGGAATAATAATGATGATCACAGAGAAAAAGATTACCTGTGTCTCAACCATTGAATGTATGATGGATTGGGGGTGAATTACAATTTCAATATTATCATAATCAGCCCCATAAAGATAATGAGCTTCAATAACTTCCAGACCCTGCAAACAAAAAGAATCTCCTAAAGTCATCGACACTTCCAGATCTAGTGAGTTGAGAAACTGTCCAAGGAGAAAGAAGATAACAAGTCAGAGAACCAAATGCGCGAAGTTCAGAGCTTTTACCTTATTGAATAGGGTGGCAGAATCCACAGTAATTTTCTTTCCCATGTTCCAATTTGGATGCTTTAAAGCATCAGCTACTTTAACTTCTTTTAACTTTTCAACAGGCCAATCCCTATGTTGCAGCAGATAAAACTAAAAATTGGTACATTTAACATCAACTGGAAAAAAAAAAAAAGGAGAATAATAACTATGCACTTTAAAGAAATGAAAATTTCAAGGAAAAGAAATTGATGTGGAATTTGTTTGGTGTCTCGCTTGCAAAGTCCATGTATGCAGTATGCATACTTTTTTCGCTATGTGCTTTCCATGGGAGGAGATTTCAGATTACATTGTTTCACTACTCGATATAAAACCAGAAGTTGTCAGTTAATCATTTGAAAAGGGAAAACACAGAATTGAGTAAATTTTAATTTCTTTTCGATTTCCTATATTCATGTAGAATCTGGAAACAGAAAGTCAGAATTGAGCAAACAGAACAGCAAGCGAAAGGTCCAACATCAAATTGATAGAAGAATTTGTGCTCTATCCTGATTCGAAGAGGGATCTATAAAATATAATGCTCTCACAAGAGGGTATTGGGAGGATATTTATCTCATAAGACTTCAGTAGTAAACACCACGATAAGGAATTTGCAGGAAACTCTTTAAGTATCTAACATTTCATACCTGAAAGCACCCCCAGATGCTGTTAGAATGATTCGCCGAAGAGCACCCTCGGGCAAACCTTGTATACACTGAAACACAAAATTTATGACATCAGTTGAGTAAGGAGTGTAGCAGATGATTGGAAAAAAGGAGATATCATGTGAAGAGGTAACATGGTAAGATCAGAACATGGTATAAGTGACTTCTGCCTTTAAACAAGAATCAAAAAGAGGGTATTATCCAGCAAAAATATGAATCAAATGTTCAAACCTGGAATATGGCGGAATGTTCAGAATCAGCAGGAAGAATTTTCACTTTGTGTTTGTGGGCAAGAGGAAGAACGAAAGGACCACCAGCAATTAGCGTTTCTTTATTAGCCAAGGCAATGTCTATTCCAGCTTCTATTGCAGCCACTGTAGGCTAAGAAATAGAAAAGAGTACATCAAGATTTTGAGGAGACTCAAATGGAAAACTTCACACAAGCAAAGAAATTTAACAGGAAACACGAAAAGGGAAAAAGAACAAAAGAAAACCGACAAACAAACAAGTTGAATGTTATCAATGCCTGCATCAAGGAATCCTTTTAAGCATCAGCAAAGTTAGATGTTTATGGTCAAAGAAATAATTACCACCATAGGCAAAAAAAATAATGATGCCCTCAATACAGATACAGATCAATGAAAGACAGACTTAATCAAAGCATGGTTCTTCTTATGTAGAGCTCTAGAACACATCATCCATCAAGTCTGCCTCTCAACAGCGACCAAAAATATCTCACAACACATCTACTCCCTCCATTCACAAATAGATGTCGCTGGATAGATTTCACAAAGTTTAAGGAGACAATAATTATCTTGTTAAAATACTATAATGCCCTCATTTACTCTTAATACCTTTGTAGTCCCAATAGCATTTAGTTCTAATACAATTCTACATTAAACATCATTACAGTTTCCAATGTAAGGGCAGTATTAGAAAAAATTGACAAAACATGCCTCGATTTGTAAGAACGACATCTATTTTTGAATATTTGGTTTTTCTTCTAAGGACATCTATTTGTGAATGGAGGGAGTACTAGATAAATATGATTCACAATGAGTCACGACGTGGCACATCGAAATTTGCTTTTTAAGAAAAATGAGAAAAAATTTGAAATTTGTCAGCAGCAAAACTTGCTGTTAAATTCAACATTCTTCAACAATGTCTCTACTCAATAAAGAATTAAATGTCGTCTAGTTTTGTTTGGCATCCAATAGTAGCTCAAAGCCAGGTTAATATTCACAATTTTACACTAACATGATAGATTTCAAAATCCAGAATAGCTACTAAACTCCACAACACATTACACAGCTAAATGCTATTTCGCTACACTTACTACCAACAGTATTGGCAAGTAAATAATATCAACATGTATATCCGCTCACTCTGAAACAACATGCTAATTCAGAAGGACCATTATTATATGACTATGAACACAGATCTTGAATATATTAGCAATTGCATTCAACAAAATATTCATGAATAAATGTACCTTAAGACCTGCACAACCTACAATTCCCGTAACAACTGTAACGGCATCAGGATGACGAGCTACCTGAGATTTACACGGAACAAAATTATGAAACAAAATCATGAACAGAATATGAAACTAATTTTGTTCACCTCAGAAAACACCATGATCGAGGTGGTAACTGACCTCAATTACACCCTGTTCTCCAGGAATAATTTCAGGTTTGTGTTCAACATCAGCTAGAGCCTCTTTCAGCTCATCAACTAATGTCTCATTTCTTACAGCTACCAATTGAGGTTTGAATGTCTTCACCTGTAAAATGAAATTTCTTGTTAATCATAAAGCGCCAAAATCTTAGAGAGTTGCAGACTGCCAATGACCAAGCACGAAACAGACATATCTCCTCAGAAAGGCATATAATTAAGTTTCAAAGTTGTCGTCAACTGATTAAGATGCACCAATTCACCATTCCATATTCATGTGAAAGATAATACATCAAACATCAGAAAAACGTCCTGGGTTCCGAGCTCATAAGGCTCCGAAAATAATCACCAGTTCTTAGCTGTTTGTTCTAGTAATAATTTAACCTTTCCAGGGTGCAAATCATATGTGATTATTATTCATTTAATGGCAGAAGTCAATTCAAATTATTATCAATTGTAGCCTTCAGTGGCTGCAATTTCTGTAGTAGTACCCTTGTGTTTCAGGAAGATTGCAATCAGAACTCAGAAATGCATAAGTCCATGCGTGCTAAACATCAATCAAAACCTATATGCATAAGTTTACCATCATCAAATAGTTTATCTTAAATAGTGCTTTAACAACTTCAGTAACCATTTAGGATTCACTTCCAAACTGATTGCTATTTCATTACCCGAAAAGAAACTCTGGACCTTTGCTTACAAGTCACAATATTGGCATAACAAACAATACAAGTGCTAACCTGATCAGCAAGAAGCGTCACATTTGAACCAGCTGCAAGTGCAACAACTCTAAATTTATCTGGATTCTCGGCAACTATGTCCAAAGTCTGCAGATCAAAAAATTATCTCATTTGATGGGAAAATAATAATATTAAGAACATGAGAACAGCGGTTTTCTTTCCTCCTAGTCTCTTTTGATTTTATGCCTCTGATCTACACATGCATGTACTCTCTTCTCATGGAAGCAAAACATAACTTCTTTAGGAAGATGAGTGCAAATTAGTCAACAACCATGCAGTTTACTTCAACAATCAGTTCATCAAAGAAATCCAATGTTGACCTGAGTACCAATGGAGCCTGTTGATCCAACTATCGAAATAGGCTTAGGACCATCCCAAGTCTTCCGGCCAGGTTCTGCGACAGCCCGCCCTGGCCATGCCGGAGGAGGGGGCTGTGAAGAACATTGAATTTTTTTCCCAACTGTTGCTCCACAGTGTTTTGGCTTATAAGAAAATCCACCTAATGTATATCATAAATTTGGCAAAAAAAAGTTAAAACTGACCATCATCTGAAGTCAGTCAATAAAAGAAAAAACACACAGTAACTAACTACTAACACAGAACCTTCAAATTGATTGACGATTGAAATTACACTTCTAAAGCACTTCAACTTCAACTATTTAACATTTACAAAATTCAAAGCCGACTCTATTTATGCCTAGCAAAACTGACCAACAAATAAACCAACCCAGTAAAATTCAACCAAATTCTACAAAAACTCACAGAAGAAAAAGAAGAAGAAAGAAAGAAAGATGAGAAAAATCAACTACAAATTTGCAACCCAGATCACGAAAGCCAGAAACAAATTCGCCAGAGTTCAAAGTTGGTTCCGAGAGAACAAAACGGGGAATACTGCAACGATATACATTTTCGATAACATAAATGTTGAGTGAAAAAGGGAACAACCTTGGAGCTTGAGATGATTAAGGTTGTAATTTGACTTCGAAGAATCCAAGAAAGAAATGGTCTTGATTTCAGCAGGTGTTAAAAAATTCAACGCCATAATTCCCTTCTGAATCCAAAAACACTGCCAACCCCTTTATCAAAATTTCTAGCTTCTCAGTCTGCTACCTTGAATTTCTTCTCTATTGAAAACTGGTCTACGGTGGATTGGTTTATCGCCCACCCAAAGAGCGACACTAACTATATTATATTAACACAAGAAGAAAACAAAACAAGCAGGATAAGACAATTGGAGCACCATAAGCATCTCGTGGATTGCGTGGGATTTTTCTTAATGAGTATATACTTCTGGATTTGAGAAATGACAATATGCGCAGGTTGTGAGAGGATTTCTTCCTGTCTTTAATAAATAGTAGGACATAACTCTTATTTTATTACCAATTAAAGTTGGCTTATAAAATCATTTCCGATCCGAATGTGTAATATAGTAATAAATTTTGTTCTGTTATACTCCTTCCGTCTCATAATTATTGTCCGGTTTTGATTTTCACTTTTAGTTCAAATTGTACTAAAAGTGAAATCTCAAATTGGAAAATAATTTTGGGACAGAGAGAGTAAAATTGTTTGAGAATAATTATTTGGTTTATAACATGACAAATTAGATAATCAATTTAGGACGGAAAGAATATTGAGTAATAAATGAGTGTGCTATAGCCAACCTTGGCTGGCTGATTACTCCTTGCCATAGACTAAAATGGATGGCATGCTATTCCTTACAACTTAGAAATAAGGTTAATTTCAACAATAAATCCATACTTTATGGTTAGTTTAACTATTAAGTCAAATTTGATGTCTTCAAACAAACAATAATGCATATTCACGTTCAACAAGTTGCCTAACTTGACACATTTTTTTTTCATTCACTAACCAACCCAATTATTCAAGCTTATCAACATTGATTACTAAATTGATACGGCCCTTTGGTAAATAAAAATATTTGATATGTCCAGACAAGAAAGAATTTACTCTTCTGAGATTACTTTGGCGGTTTGGCCCATCTTTGAAAGTTATTTTCCATTTTATTTTCTCAAAATTTTGAAACTTTTGTGCAACTGATTCCTTTTTCTGGTGCCTTTAAAATTTTCTGAATTTGTAGCTTTTTTCTCTTTCCACTAACATATCTATCAGAATTTTAAAATTTTCCCTCTCAAAATTATGTGATCCACAACCCCTTTCTACAGAACTGATGGGTTTTTTCTACTGAGTATGAAATTATTCAAAAGAAAAATGAAAAATAACTCTCCAGTCTTCATCTTCCTCCTCTTTCTCTCAGTCCTACAAGTTATTCACAGTGATTGTAGTATCACAGTAGTGGTTGTGGAGCAAATGGGAAAATTTCACAGCAGTGGTTGTGGGGCAAATGTGATTTTAAGAGGGCAAACTTTAATTAAGAGAAGATTAGTCATTCCCTCTAATCTTAAGCCCCATGTAGATATAGTTCAATATTTCAACCCAACACTGATATAATGTGTCGACCAATTTACAGCACTAAGGTCAGTTGATTCGTAACAAACTCATCTTCATTAGAACGATTCAATTTCCTGAAAGCAGGTAATCTACAAGCACCAAGTGTCATACTAATTGTTTAAAAAGTTTCGGTTTACTTTGCAATTAACCATCGTGGTGTTAATCTCGAACATTGAAAATCTTACAATAGACGTTAAGTTTCAACGTTACAGTTTATAAGAGATATTGTCGGTATGGATTTTCACCTTCATCAACAACCATCAATGGACTTGACTTAATGCTGGTCAAGCTGGAGGGGCCATAGACTTGAATAAAGATTCTTAATGCAGCAACTCAGAAAGCTGTTGAAAATGTTCATCAATGAGAAGCACGTGAACTCCGCTACTCTTCTATTTAGATTTTCTTTCTCTATTGTTTTCATCAATTTCAGCCTGATCAGTACAGTTTGTACTTCCAGTTAAGTTTAACACTGTAATTGATCGATATACTTTTAACAAATATTTCAATCATTGTCAATCATTCTAATTTGTTTCCAAATCACGTAAACCAACCAACCAACCTGTCCGGGCCACTTGATAAATAACTCCTCATATGATAATATTTTCTAATTCGATTGATCAAATAAGGGGCAAAATATAGAGCCTGTAACACGCCTTATTTAGCTATTTTCTCACTCTAATTTCATTGGTCACATGTATGCTTCAAAAAATCAGCATCAAGATGCGAAATTTGTAGTTTTGTTTCGAAATAAGGTCAGGGGCAAGGGCGAAATGAAAGATAAGCAAAACAATGATGCCTTTTGTAAAGAACCTTTTTTAGTTTTCTTTCCAGTCATGTTTACATTCCTTGCATTTGTAAAATATCGTCATTGGTTCATCCGCGGATCTGATCTGCACTTGCTCAAAGAAGGCCTTCCCATGGCCACAATTAGGGCATGGCACTGCAGGAAAAAAAGCATAAAATGTAAACGTTAAAAGGATCCCCCCAAAAAATAGATCAAATGCTCCGGAAAGTATGAATAAAGAGCAACTAAGAAAGAAGTTGCTGCAACACCAAACCAACTCGCATTTTTTAAAGACTGGAAATATTTCAATGCAAGGACACATTTTTGAACCATAAAACTGGAAATATTTCAATGCAAGGACACATTTTTGAACCAAGCACAGCTTGATAAAACTCCAGATTACTCCGGAAGCACACACACAAGAAAAAAGTAAGAAGCAACCAACCTTCAGTCTCTTGTGCTAATTTCATTTCATCTTCTTTGGAAATAATAGGATCTATTTCTTTCTTTACCAACAGTTGTTTTCTCTGTATTTTCACCTGCATTCAGCATCAAACCGACAACGGCTAAGCTAACAACAACAGAAAACTAGACAAAAGAAGCATTCCTTGTGACAGATGATGAGGTTAATTAAATACCTTGGGATCTATTGGACATACATAGGGGCATACTGGACAAAACAATTGTGACGTTTTTCCCATATGTGGCAATTCAAACTGCAACAACATTCCACAGCTTGGGCAAAATTCCATTGGCAATGCAAGTATGCAACCAACTGAAATGTAATGTGGATGCTCCTACAGATACTGATGTCAAAAGGTGAAGGCAAAGATAAGGACCAAAGCTTCCAAATCTCCATCCAAAATGCAAAAATTTAATTTGCACAGGATCAGAACAAAGGCAGTTCAAACTTCTGATGAATATTAAAACTAAATACCGAATCTTGAGCAAATCACAATCGTGAAAATAACCAGTCAATCAGTACTAAGTGATTAAAAACAATAGGTCAGGAGTACGAACAATGAGAACAGAGTACGTTAACACATAAAAGTTCAACCATTCTAAAACTGCAAATTGGTTTGCTCGAGCTATAGCTAAATTCGAGCTCAAGATAAAATTAGGCAACACCAGGCTCGTTTATTTATCACTAACCCTAAAAGCCACCAACCCAACCACTGTCATCGCTGGCTGGGCAGATTGCATGCAAATTAGCCAGAATCCAGCCAGCTGACAATGACGAAGATGATTTTGAGGAGATAATCCAAAACACAAAATATGTACTCCTTCAATCTTAGAATGATTATCTTGTAAGTAGTCCGGAGCAATCTTTAGCATGTTTTAGTTAAACATATTTTTTTGAGAATGCAATCTAAATAGACTCCTAAGTAACTTCTTAGTGAAAATCAGGGGAAAAAAAATCAGAATCACACAGCAATAGATTTATGATGCCAAAACCTTAACTTTAATCAGAACAATAATCGTACAAATTAAAAAAGCATACTGGATAATCTATACTGAAGAAGAAAACAAAATCATAACCCCAAAGAAATATTAAGCATGGAATAACAATCAAAATTAAAAAATTATTAACCCATTCATATGTTTACCTGAGCGATTAATGGTGGAAAGTTGCAGCTCTGAAAGCTCAATTGAAGCTGAACAAAGTTAATTAGGGTTTTAGGATGATGGGAGGAGGAAGATGGAAGTTCGGTTATATAATTATCTGCTTTATACTATTCTCTCGGATTGTATTTATATTGTTTCTAAAAATTAATTAACGAATTAGTACTAAAAAAAGAATTATTAATAATTAAATCATATTTATACCCAAGTCCCTATAGATAATTAACTTTCAGTATAAAGTAGAAAAAGGGGGAAACCCGTAAATCATAAAATCAGTTTTTAGAAGAAAACGGCAAAGATTGCAGCAAACCGGCGGCAATGGCAACTCCGTCGTACCATCAGCCGGCGACACTTGAAGAAGTTCGAACCCTTTGGATTGGCGACTTGCCTTATTGGGCCGATGAGTCTTTTCTCAATAGTTGGTTCTCTCACACAGGCGAGGTAAAACCACTCTAAACCGTCAATCGGCAAACTTAATTTTTATTTTGCATTTTTGTGCGTGAGTCCTTTTTTTGGTCGTTTTTTTTGGCTTGGATTTTGTTTTTAATGCTTGTTCAAAATTGATGTTTGGTGGGTTTTTCAATTTTGAGGTTTTCTGGGTTATGGCGACGCATGGTTTTATTGGGAAGGTTAAGGTTCTAGGGATGGGTTTTCGTTTACCATGTGTGCATGTGTGAAGTAGTTTGTATTAAAAGTGGATTCTAGAATGAAACTAGTGTCTGTATGAGTGAATTCTGTTGTTTCATAGAAGAAGATAGACTGGTCATGGCTGAAACTGCTCGGTTCTTCTTGCGGCACATGTAAAATACGCTTTCTACCTTACTTCGAAGGGCAAAATTGTGTGTTTCTTGTAATTTACAGGAGAAATCATGCAATAATTATATTTCCGTTGTGAACTGTTTATAGGTTGTGAGAGTTACAATGTAAAAATAAGAATTGAGAAAAACTATGCGCTAGCTGTGAATGTGGCTGATGTAGTCGCTGCTGAGGAATTTTTACAATTTTGGTGTACTATCTGTTAAATTGTCTGCTGACATCAAATGACAGACATACTCTAAATCAATTTTTGGTCGTTGTAGGTGCTGTCAATTAAAGTAATCCGAAACAAAATCACTGGCCAACCAGAGGGTTATGGCTTCGTAGAGTTTTCTTCTCATGCTGTAGCTGAGAAGATCTTGCAATCCTACAATGGAACACAAATACCTGGGACGGAGCTTAATTTTAGGTTGAACTGGGCATCTTTTGGCATTGGAGAAAGACGCCCTGATGCTGGTCCGGAGCATTCCATCTTCGTAGGAGATTTAGCACCTGATGTCAATGATTATCATTTGCAAGAGACCTTCAGAGCTCATTACCCGTCAGTTAGGGGAGCCAAGGTTGTCACTGATCCAAGTACTGGACGGTCCAAGGGGTATGGATTTGTCAAATTTGCTGATGAGACAGAAAGGAATCGTGCGATGACTGAAATGAATGGAGCGTATTGTTCTACAAGACCAATGCGTATTAGTGCTGCAACACCTAAGAAAACCACCTCCAATGTTTTGCAACAACAGTATGCAGTAGCTAAAGGTGAGACTAGTTTCCAATTTTTTTTGTTAGATCTTAAATTGATATGTTATAATCCATCTTGAATTCTAATGGAAGTATATGATCAAATGTCACTATAAAGTTGTTCTAGTCTTTTTTATAGCTTTTTAGTTTCTTTCTTAATAAGATGGCAGAAGGAAGATATGGAAGTCTGAGGAAGTTTAATTCCCCAAAATTTGTTGCTTGATAATTTTTCGGAGTACTAAGCATTAGATTTTACTCTTTTCCATCTTGCTTGGTGTTAATTGTCCCTGCGAGCCATTAATATGTTTCAAAATGGATGTAGACAGCATTTTTGAGGAGCTTTGGGATCAGAATGTCAATGGTTGTAAAGATTCATATACTTCTCTCTTATTGTAATGTGTGACTTCTGGATTGTGGGAGAAACTATAATCAAGTATCACTGGAACTCATTAAGCATTGGTCGAAGTTGTCTTTTGTATGACCTCTTTTATCACTTGTCACAATTAATATATTAATCCAGAATTTCCGTAGCATTCTATGTGGATCTTCCGTATTGTATCTGTTATCTTCTGTTGTTGCACCTTTGTAGATGGGAATTTCCTCTACTTGATTTTGGTGTTGTTACTTATGTAAACTGAATTACTGGTTTTCATGGCAGCACTATATCCAGCAGCTCCAATTTATACTCCACCTGTGCAGACAATCCCTGTTAATAATGATGTAAATAATACCACTGTAAGTCAGAAATTTCACATTTGCACTTCTAGATGGATTTATCTTTTCTGTTCTGGGTTGCTCTAACTATTCTTTCTATGTCACAGGTATTTGTTGGTAATCTTGACCCAAATGTAACAGAAGATGAACTGAAGCAAATCTTTCTGCAGTTTGGGGAGATTGTTTATGTTAAGATTCCTGCATCACGGGAATGTGGCTTTGTGCAATTTGCTGCAAGGTATTGCTGAGGACATGAAATTTTCTCTAATTAACTGTCAAAATGCAAAGGGCAACTTATTGCATCTTTATTCTTCTGTACTCTTCATCCTGCTTGGATGTCAAATGAAACTTTTCTGGGTTTTCTGGTTCAATCAGGAAACTAAAAGTAAAATTATTCTGTTGAATAAATTGATAGTTATACTCCCGTAGTAGCATTTGGTAAACAGATATTGGTGTTTTGACATTTATGTTTCATTGTGAGATAGTTCCTGAATTTCTTTGGTGTTTTATGTCTTCTTTTGCATTGAGATACAATCTTGTTTTTTTGCCTCATATCTTATTCAAATTCAAATTTATTGTTTTATCCATTGCAAATGGAGCTGGAAGAGTCATCATTGACAATTCTTCCAGCTTTGTGCTAAAAATGGTTTAGATCAAAATGGCTCATTTAAATTCTAACGCTTCTTAATTTTGGTGAAATTTCCGGAAATCATCAATACATAAATGCACCAGTGTGCATCTCGGGTCGTACTACTTAAACAGCCGCTCTGTATTGAAATACAGAGATAAGGCTGTGTACATCTTGACCCCCAGACCCCAACCCAGTTGGGAATACTCTGGGTATGTTGTATATGCAGTTCTCGGACTGTTCTAATCTTTTTATAAATTCCAATTTTATGCAGGACATCTGCTGAAGAAGCTATTCGGCGGGTGGGTTTTGTGATTGGGCAGCAAGTCGTCCAGCTTTCATGGGGCAAGAGTCCAACTTCAAAACAGGTGTGCTTGATTTTTGGATTGGCTGACTATACAGCTAGGATATGCTATTCGTATGTAGTATTTGCTTTTACTGAGCTGATTTTAGTCAATCAGATTATCCCATATGTAATGCATGTCAGAATGGGAAGTTTTGAATAAGAAACAGCATAAATTGTGTGACATGTTTCAACAAAATTATAATTTTGGAATTCTATGATATCATTTGCAGGACCAAGCTGGTGCATGGAGCACAGATCCCAGTCAATGGGGTTCTTATTATTATATACCCGGGTATGATCCATACTCGCAGGTAGTTGCACAAGACCCATATGGTGTTGGTTATCCTTACCCTGGTTACGCTCCGTACCCCCAACAGGCAAGAAACTGATTGTCTTTGAATCATAATCGCTTATTTTGTTATCTCTCTTGCTTCTCTGCTTTGCTATAAACTTTTAATCACAGGGCTTAAATTTTCATTTGCTATTCCTTTCATGGTACTATAAAGGCCTTATTTGTGGGAATTTACTCCAATGTTCCGAATTTTAATTTTCATCATCTTGTTGCAAGATATTTGTGCTGTGATTGTTTTACCGTACGGGCAAAACCAAGTTAGAACTTGTAGGTAGGCACTAGGATGTAAATGTCGCATATGTGGGGAATGTCAGTTTCGTAAGCATGAACCTTGCAATAAAATGAATGGCCTTATCAGTGAGTATGTGGCATATGCATCTACAACTTCGAGGATTGACAGTTTACTGTAGAAAGGAATCCATAAAGAAGTTGTATGTATAATTTAAACTGGTTTGAACAAGTTAAGATATGCATCCTCTATATTGTGTGTGACTGTAAATTGCATTGGTACTAGGGGAAATTTTTATTTAACAATTATGGTGCCAGAAATTAAAAATAAATTTACCAGAAGCAGATGTATAGATGGATGTGTACACCTTGTTCTAGTTAAGATCAGTAATCAATACATCGGAAAGGAAGTGGATGTGCATCATTACATTTGAAAGAAGAGAAGCACGCTGGAAAATGTTTTTGATGCTTGCGTATCAGATCTTTAGATGCCTTGGTAACATGTGTAGAAAACATTATATCGTTAGCTCGCACATTTTAATGGGAAAGAGAAGGCCTGAAAAGGAATGGAAAACTTATTAAAAGAAACAGACTTTAAATTAAACTTAAAAATGAGGGCATGTACCATTTGCAATTCTAAGTGTTTCCTTGTTTAAATACTATCAAGATTATGTGTTGTGATGAAGAATCACGTTCCAGTTAAGGGTCTATCTAGATTTTATGTTGATGTTGTTTTGGTTTTTGTGCAATGAAAATGCCACATAGATGCTATCTTCCTGAAGAAAGGAAATTTCAGCTCTGCAATTCAAGAAATGTCCTTAATGTTCTAAGAAGTTCAGTCACCTTTAAACCGAGAGTAATGATTGTTAATTTTTGTTAGGCTAGAAAAATCTTTTGAAATTCTCAACCTTAAAAGATGTGGAAATATTTTCTTATCAGGAAAATAATTTAATTTATTGAAACTAAAGCAATTCTATGAAATGGACTATTCTCCCTTATGGACAGGGAAAATCATAATAGCAGTTCACAACCCTCATTCTTCATCTATATTTGATTGCAATTCATGACGGGATGGTTGAAATTGCAGTTTGTGTTTATAGATGTGGTTGAAATTGGAGTTTGTGTTTATAGATGCCTCAATACAAATGGTTAATCATATTCGCATATAAGTAAATAATCCAGTAAAATGAACCCATCTGTCTATGGTTCGCACCTGTTGGCATTTTCCAGCTTTTTGTCCAGTGTGTGATTGGATGAATATGTTACTGGATGGAGTTTATGCTTGTTTTCTTATGGAAAAGATGTTTTTCTTACCATTTCTTTTACAGGCTGACGGGTCGCAAGATCCTGCAGTGATATCACCTGCTGCCCCTGCTCTGGAACAAAGAGATGAAGTTTATGATCCTTTGGCTACACCAGATGTCAACAAGTAAGTCCCTTCTCTCTTGTGCAACTTTTTCCTCCACCAAGATCTGCCTTTCTTTTCCTTTGCGTAATTTTACTGATGAAAGTCTTTCTTGGAACTAGGTTAAATGCAGCCTACATTGGTATCCATGGAAACACCATTTTGGGCCGGCCGATGTGGCTGAAAACTTCCTCACTTGCCCAGCAATCTTGACTATGGTGGTAATATTTAGTGAGCTAAAACTGCATTTCAGTGGCTTAATTTTTACTAGAATGTTAGTTTACTAGCGGCAGGACCCTACTGCTTTGGCATTCTCAGTTATTAGTCTGGCCTTTTTGACCATTTTAGTTTTCTTGCATCCTTTATTTATTTATTTATTTATTTTGTTTTGTATCTCGTGGTCCCGTGTCTATGGAAACGTATGGGGTAAAATAGGATATTCAACTTGATTCCACCCATCCAAAAGCGTGGAGCAATATTATATAACCCATAGAGGATGGTTTTAACTCAAACCAAAAAGAAAACGGTGATCGATCTATGTTGTATTCGATAATCTGCACTATTTATGTTTCTTTTTTTTTTTTGTAAAATTTATTATGCAGTAAAGTTACTAGGTGATCTTAGCTCTAATTGATGATAATTAAGAAGATTCAACCATGGTGTTGAAGAGGAGAGATATAGAGAAAAAGCGTGTCTTTATCATCTTGCAATTAGCTCAACGAATCCGAAAGGAAAAATTGAAACAAATTCTCCACCACTTTACAATTTTTGTAACAATCTTGAACCAAACACCTTCATCTTCATCTACTAGTGAAAAGTTGGAGTCCAACCCTTACCCCAACGGTTTTTGGAAAACAAAGATTAAATTTCCTTATTGTTTGGAGCGTCGACAATCTATTATTATTACAGGAGAACATTTTTTTTTAGGGGTTTTGATCAATTACAAACTGGATAGGAAAGCTTTCCTTGACAAGTTGATTTCATTGCTTAAAGCAAACTTTGCTTATCTCAAAGATTGGTTTATGTGTTTTAATGGGACCGATTGGGAATAGTCTCGAAGATATCCAGATATGGTAATAACCTTAAGTTCATGTTCGCGGCACTAAAACACATACAAATTAGTCCACATGAATTATTACTTTTTTAAAATTGCAGTTAAAAACTGTTTCCAACTTAGTGTTCACAGCAGCATTTTAAGTACCTCCTTCGGTAGATGATTCAGTAACGCGCGTGATCTGTTGCTCCCGCCAGAAAAAAGCAGCAAGCAGGTGCGAGTTATAAATATTAAGAAATTATCTACCGTTGGCGGTGCCTATATATAGAGTTGGATATCAAGGCAACTAGTAATGGTGCAGTTACATGTGAATAACAAACAGTATGAAAAAAAATTAAAATACTAAGTCTTAATGTTAATCCCATATTGTATAATATCTAAGGAAACAGAATTTTCCTCAACGCCGGGATAGATTTTTTTTAGTACTTGGGGAATTTATTGACAGAGTAAAATATTTCTGGGGCAGTGTGTAAGACTTACCCCGGAGAAACCGTCAATTAATGACAGTGATTTGAATATTAGTAAACTATATCAGGAATAGACTAGTACAGTATAATAATGATAGAGGACAGTAATCATTTCCTCTGTGATTCGCATATTGTGGATCACTGTTCACGGATTGCCGCATTTGGTGGGTATATTTGAGAATTTCGAACAGTGAGTGAAACACAGAGAATTGCTGCTTCCAAGTTGTCACCTAACTAAACCATATCCCGATACAGTTTATTTATAGACCAGAGAAGCCGGTTTCCAAGGGAACCCGGTTTTTTGAACTAGAGAACCGACGAACTGATTTTTAAAGCCGATGGATCCGTAACCGGCTGTGGGAGAACCGGATTTGTGGCCGGAGATGAAAAGCACGATATGCGTTGACCGTGAAGGATTGAGATGGCGGGTCACTCGGCATCTGGGTGGCATCAGATCAGAGCTTCTCTGGCCGGCTGATCTGGGATTTTTCACAGATGGCCGCTTCTAGCATCGGACCTCGGTGGCTGCCTGAAGAGAGTAGAAGACAGCGGTGACGGCTGTATTTCAGATCATAAAGGGCATGCAGATCTCAACAGATCTGGCGACGTCTCCGTGGATCCGTCTTGTTGTGACTGGCTCTGCAGCAGAAAGTGGAGGCCGTTCATCTGAATCGTCGCCGGCGATCGCGTCACCGCGGTGGTCGTTGATCTGGTCACCAGATTCAGATATGTAAATCTGTGCTGTCGACACAAGTGGGGGTCTCCGGTGGTCAGGTTTATGGCAGCAGAGGACGGAGGAGGCCATGCCTATTTTGAAAAAAGAGAAACAAATTTGGAAAAAAGAAGGCTCCTCCGACCACCGTTAATGGCGGTCGGGGGAGTAGAAAAATTCCGGCGAAAAAGTCTTTTTAGAGAGAAACAAGAGGCTTTTTAGAGAGAGATAAAAACCCTAGGAAGAGTGTTTTCATGTAAGTCGGGATAGATTATGATCGAGTAAAGCTCAATAAAGTCGGGACGGATTTCAAATTACAATATATATATATATATATATATATATATATATATAACAATTGCTATAAAACAATTGTTAAGTTTCATTGTGCACTTAAAATAGTTTAGCCAAATTTTTTTACAAAATATTGGCTCATCAAATCATCAAGGGGAATGATATTTTAATCATATAAACAAATCATCATATTGGACACCTAACTTCTGCGATTGAATATCCAATGAAAGAAGTTCAATCGGTACATACCAAGCTATATGTATAATTATTATCAGCACGTATTTATGAATTGGAAAGCGTCTGTTTGGATAACCCCCGCTTTTTCATATTATTTTATCATTGTTTTTTAAACTAAAGTCGCGCACTTGAGTTTAGACAAATCCACTTTATGGATTGAACACAGTAACAGTGTACACGGTCCTGTTTGATTGGTTTGAAGGCTCAAGTATTGGCAAAACCAGATTTTACGGTCTCAAAAATCACAGACCGAATCAGCCATTTTCAACCACTAGGACTGAACCGGTCCAACTGTATTTTAACGGTTTGGTGCGGTCCGGTTTCGGTTTCGGCTGAATTTTTTTTTTTTTCTTATGAAGTCCAATCTCTAATGAAATCTAGCCCATATTAATGGTCCAAATTTGGTTAAACTTGTGAATAGTGGACCAGAATTTAAAGAATAATAATGGGCTAAAGGCCCAAATTATTAAAAAACTACTCTAACTACAACAATAGTGGGCCAAAGGCCCAAATTTGTATAACACATAAAAATTGTACACGAAAGGAGGAGTTTCGAACTCAGCACCTTTCGCCTAACATACAAAGAACCAACCACTAGAGCATCCTTTCAGATATATATTAAAACTAGAGGGTTATATTAATACAGTGCGGTTCTGTTTATATGGTCAGCCTCTAAATACAAACCGCAACCGAACCGAATCCTACGGTTTGAAATATATCAAACCGGCCGACCGTTTTTAATATCATACAATCCGGCCAAACCGGCAAAAATAGTTCGGTTCGGCCGGTTTGGCTGGTTTCGGCCGAACCATGTTCAGCTCTAGAACACAACCTCTTTGACTATTCGCCACGGTAATTATCCCTAAGTTTCAATTTCTAATCCGAGACATATGATTGGGCCTTTTATTTTAATGTGTTTGGGCGGCATCTGTCCTTTTTCCACAGTTTCAAGGGCACAATTTTTGGTCAAGCAATCACCAAAAAGAGAAACTGTAACACGAGAAATGAAAGGAAGCTACGATTTACTAACAACATCAAAGGGATAGATGACATTGTCAAACCGAAAGAACTTTTTGCTTAGAAGAAGTTGAGAAACTAGCTAAAATGGTTGCATCCGCTTTGTAAAATTAATACTCCCTCCATCCTAAAAAAAAAAAAAAAGTTCACATTGAGTTTTGAATTTTGTATTATTTTTAGTACAAATTTGAAAATTCAATGTGAACTATTTTTTTGGGACGGTGATAGTATGATATATTAAATCAATAATAATAGTTTATCTCGAAATTGAAAGCAGGGATATAGATAACATATTAAGCAAATTATACATCAAATGTCTAGCTCGTAGTTTTGTGAGTTGTTCTTTCAAAACAGTAGAGCGAGCGAGTCACAATAGAAAATGCTCATAGGTTAGTGTAGAGTTTGATGATGAGCCGAACATCGAGGAATTGGAGCCTGATTGATGCCGATTTGTACAGGAAAATAGACTTGTGAATATTAGGATCTTTTTAGTTATTAATGTACATATAAGGATATGGTAGTAAATATTAAAACAATAGGTCGGTTAGTTTGTGTATAAATACCGCAAAATACGGTTTGTATAGAGTAAGTTGATTTATCCCCAAATTGGAGAAAAGCTTCCGCAGCAAGAATCCTAGAATTGATTCATTGTTTTTTCTCTAATCTTCAAGTTGTTTGCCTGCTATTTCTTGAGTTAGCACGAGCACTTCTACAGTCTATTCACAGTTTGTAAGTGTTTGGTGTGAATCAATATATATATTCTCTGTTTTCAGAAAAAAAAAAAAAAAAAAGCAAATTATTGTGACTTCGGGTGGCTGCGAAGAGGCACAAGCTTTTTTATTTCTCATCCTTAGTCATATTCCTGAGTTCTTTTCTTTTCTTTTTCGCTTTTTATCGTTTATTTGTTCAATCAATATTTTGCCTTTTCTTTGGAAGGGTGACTGGCCGCCTGAAGACCTTTTTTTTTTTTTTTTTTTTGTATATGCGGATGGATCAATCCATGAAGATCTCGTACTCATCGTTATCCATCCACAATTTGACATGATCCTTTTTTTTTTTTTTTGAATAGCTGGCCAGGAAAGATATGTTATTGGTGGCTGCGATTCTTGGGTTCATGATTCATGCATTAACATTGCAACTAAAACTTGCTGTTCCAGGAAAAAGAATAGTTTAATTTTTGAATTTTAAATCTAAAAAAGAGTATAGAAATTTATATTTCGGAAATGATTATCCAACATTTTTACTATAAGTACAGTATAGGACAAACAGTTTGAGATAGAAGAATTATAGTCTAAAAAACTATTTAAAAATTCTTAAATACTATTGAACTTTTTCATATTAATGTTATATTAAAATTATACAATTTATGGATTTTGACCACTATCTCGTGATTAAAAAAAATCCTCTTCTCCCATCGTAACGTATAAATATCATTTAGACCTAGAAAAGTAGCTGAACTTCGATAGTTTCGAATTGTCTTACTTTAAACTTAGTATTAACCGTCATGCTAGCAACTATTTTTTTAAAAACAAAAATAGGCAATCATTGAGAACATGAATATATATATATATATATGATGTGACAGTTCTAGTGGAGCATGTGTCCTAAATAAAAAGATACAAAGACCCTTGGGATACTTTGCACTTGGCACTAGAAAACATGCGCTTTATACTTTACATTCTGTCTTTGAGTAGTTGGAACTTTGCTAAGGGCCTAAGGCTATGGAGATGGAATAGCGTCGAATATTGTAGGGATTTATGGACTAAACATACTTGTGATGTAATATTTTGTATGATTTGTGTGTGGTTTAATTCTTGTTAAATGAACTATGACTAGGGTTTTAATTATTCCTATGTTCTTCCTCCTCACTAAAAGCACACGCAACACCAACGTTCCAATGTCGTTTTTCTTCTTGTTTCTTGTTGCTTGAAGCTGAGGACTTTAGGAGCTGGTATAAGAAGTTTGCATGTCTTTGATAATCCACATTCTGCAATCCACATGTCCAGGAGAAGGGCAAGATCCTAAAACCAAAAAATAAAAATGAAATCCACAGTCCAAATCTATCTATATCTATCTATGTATTATACTAAGGCAAAAACCAGAGAGAGAAAACTAAAGGCATAAAGCACATGCCACATATGATTAAATCCTATGTGGCATTTTCTTAATTTCTTAGACTTAAAAATGCACAAAACAAAAGAATAAAACAAAAAAAAAAACAACTAAAATAATTATTAAAAAAATAAAATAATAAAAACAGAACCCTTATTTTCATGAACCAAATCCTAACACAGAGATTGATTGGAGAGAGTACCAAATCCTAATAAATTTTAGAGAGATCTGCATAAACCTTATCATCAGTGAATTTAAAATGTCATTTAAAAAAAATAAATTCCTGTAAATCCAGAAGTAATCATGTTTAAAACTGAAGTCATTACATATTTTATAAGAATACAAAATTTATGTAAAAATGTCTAAATGTGTATGACTTTCCTGTCCATCGGACGGGTCTAACACCTTGTAGACTTTAAAAAGCAAGTTTATTTTCTACTACGAAAATTGTATTCTATTGTTAAGATAAACTTTGAAATATATAAACTTAAAATGATTTATATAATTTTTGTTCGGAAAAATAAGCATTAACTACACATTCATGAATTTTTATATCACAACTCATCAAAACGAGCCGAAGTAAACTCTAACATAAAATTTCTATATAATAGAAAGGGCGAAGGCTGCAACTTGTGCGGCCAGCCAACTCTAGTATGTATGTATATATACTGACGCCCTCCTAACTTACCCCAAAATACTATACATATGGTATAATTTTCAATTGATTCCTCATCTTTTCTTCAGACCATATCTTTCTGGGAAATCATTTTCCTTCTTTCTTGCTACAACATCGTTGTTTCTTTGTTTAATTACGCGTGCTTGCTAAACTAGGTATCAATTAAGGAGCAACGGTTCTTAACTTTATATTTTCAGTTTCCTTAAATCGATGGAGGGTACCGTCAAATGTGCTGCGAATTATGTTCCTTTGAGTCCCATAAGTTTCTTGGATCGGTCAGCCATCTTGTTCGCAGATAAGGTTTCCGTAGTGAATGGTGACCTCGACTTCACTTGGGCAGAGACTCGAGAGAGATGCGTCAAGCTTGCTTCTGCACTTCAACAACTCGGAATTTCCCGTCATGATGTGGTAATCAATTAAAATTTCTTTCTCCTGTTTTATCCTTAATAGCACTTCACTAATTAGCCACTTTTTTAAGTAATTACGTACTAACATATTCTAAAACCTATCTTTTTCACTAGTAGTGGGATAAGATAGTTATTATGTGTATAGACATTGTTTTCATTTCATGTTCCTTTTAGATTTGAGGTACTCATTCTAAAGATGTTTTGAGTGAAAATTCAAAATGTTACTACTTATCGTATTTTGAAATACATCAAATTAGAGATATCTTTATTGTCCCTCGTGTTGGTTCCAGAGGTAGGTGGTCCCATGCATGACAACATTTAAAAATTAATTCAAATTGTTTTTGAAACGAAAATTAACATGATAATACAAAGGTATGGACAATTTTTTTTTTTTTTTATCAAAATATATAATTGAGAAACCAAAATAAGTTTGGCTACAAGAGACTATGTACGTATTTATCCATCGAAGGGGTAACACATTCCATAACATCAACTATAGTTTGATGTTTCGTTTGGAGATCATCCCTTCATTAGTAGTGGTCCAAAAGATGCTACTGATCCGTTTCTTTAGTGATGGTCCAAAAGATGTTTTATTTTCTGTTTTTGCGAAAAAAAAATAAAAATTTATCCATACTTCTGTAGGGTCACTCAATCAACTCTATGGTCCCATAAATTCTTGTTTGAATATAATTGCTTACTTTCTTTAGACAAAAAACCAAAAAAAAGGAAAAACAAAACAAAATGACAGTTCTTAAACCGTCAAGTGGATTTCAATGAATAAAAATCAAACAAAACACAGAGAATGCTCGACGTACGGAAGAAAAAGCAACCTTTGGAAGGTTACAAGATATGAAAAAGAATCTCCCTCTAGTTCTAATTATTACAAAATTAAAATTAAATTTTATGTTAATTTGTAACTTTATAATAGGAGTAGAATACAACCATGAACCAACTATGTTGCTTTGTTATTTGAAAAATTAAAACCAAACGATTTCTAGCCCTTTCTGCTGTATGTTTTATGTTTCTCAACTCTTAAAACTACCTTGTCAAACTAGTCACTTCCTCAATCTCTGTAAAACCCAAGATCTTAACAAGACATACATTTTGAAATAGATGCTGCAATTATATATATATATATAAAAAAACTATGGCTTGGAAATTGAATAATATTTTAATTGATGGGAGTTGACCCAAATTCAATATAATTCTCATCAAGAAGTTTGTAAAACAAGGTTTTCTTATATTTAAACAGAGTCTACTAGGTAGATTTTTTTTTTGTTTTGTTTTTATAGTATGGTTTTATTTGAATTCACAATTGTTTTTTTTTTCAAAACTTTTAGTTAATACATTTTCCATCTCAACATAATTCTTTTTTATTCTCAATACAACATTTTATATTTTTGCCAAGAAAAAACACATTGGCAAGATGTTCTAAACAATGGCTAAGATAGGTATCAAGGTTCTGAACCACGGTGAAAAGAAAATTTAAATAAATAAAGAAATATTTTTTGGTATATTACACACTTGATTCTAAAATTATTGCTCCGATTAATGAATTTTTTTTTTCTTTGATAGTGAATATGGAAGAATTTATGTGTGGTTCCGGCACTACAGACCTCTGATTGTCAAATTTGATCATAACACTGTCGCTATTTAATACTCCCTTCGTCCCATAATTATTGCCCAGTTTGGGTTTTCATTTATAGTTCAAATTGTACTAAAAATGAAATCTTAAATTGGACAATAATTTTGGGACAGAGGGAGTAATATTTTTTTTTAAGCGCAAACTTGGAGTATACTAATTCAACGAAAATGTATGGATCGCGCATGCATTTCATTTTTCATATATTTATTTGTGCAAACATAAAGAACAAATTGGAGTGAAACAGATTTCTACTTATAGGTTGCTGCCATGATCCCTAATATTCCAGAAATGTTCGAGCTACATTTTGGTGTCCCAATGGCTGGGGCAGTTCTGTGTACTCTAAACATCCGCCATGATTCCGCAATGGTGTCATCAACCCTCAACCACTCGGATGCAAAATTAGTTTTCGTTCATTATCAGCTTCTTAACGTTGTCACAGGGGCTTTAAAGATTCTGTCTGAGTACTCTTCCAACAAGAAGTTACCTCAAATAGTAGTCATAAACTCATTAACTCACCATCTGAATGGGGATTCAGAAAGCGGAGTCGAATCACGGCTACTAGAATATAACTCATTGTTGGCATCCGGGCGACCGGATTTTGAGATAATCCGGCCACTTGATGAATTGGAACCTATTTCTCTCAACTACACATCAGGCACAACGTCAAACCCTAAAGGCGTAATCTACAGTCACAGAGGAGCATACCTGAATTCGCTAGCTGCCGTTCTTCTGACGGAGATGAAATCGATGCCGGTGTATTTATGGACCGTACCAATGTTCCACTGCAACGGCTGGTGCCTTACGTGGGCTGTCACGGCGCAGGGCGGTAAGAATGTTTTTCTTCAAGACGGCGTTGTTACGGGAAAGGAAATTTTCGAATGCATCGAAAAGCAACGGGTGACCCACATGGCTGGCGCGCCAACAATCCTGAATCTAATGGTAAACACGCCGGAAACCGACCGTAGGCCGGTTCCCAGAAAAGTAAGCGTGATGACAGGTGGCGCACCACCTCCACCGCAGGTGCTCTTTAAGATGGAGGAGTTAGGGTTTGATGTCACTCATGCCTATGGTTTGACGGAAACTTACGGCGCCGCGACGATTTGCGCCTGGAAGCCCGAATGGAATACCTTGGCACCCGATGCACGTGCGAAGCTGAAATCTCGTCAGGGTTTGCAACATCTTGGCATGGAAGAAGCCGACGTGAAAGATCCGGCGACGATGAAAAGCGTGCCGGGAGACGGTAAGACAATGGGGGAGGTGATGTTTAGAGGGAACACGATAATGAGTGGTTACCTAAAAAACCCTGAAGCGACGGAGAATGCGTTTAAGGATGGATGGTTTAGGACTGGGGATTTAGCAGTGAAACATCCTGATGGATACATAGAGTTAAAAGATCGGTTGAAAGACATAATCATGTGTGGGGGAGAAAGCATCAGTACTATTGAGGTGGAATCTGTGATCTACAGTCATCCAGCTGTGCTTGAGGCCGCTGTTATTGGAAAACCAGATGATTATTGGGGTGAAACGCCTTGTGCATTTGTGAAGCTCAAGAATAATGATGATGATGATACTGTGGTAATTAGTGATGCGGAAATCATCCAGCACTGCTGTGATCATTTGCCCGCTTACATGGCTCCCACAACAGTAGTTTTTGCGGACTTGCCTAAGACTTCCACTGGGAAAATTCAGAAGTTCCTACTTAGGCAAAAGGCTAAGGATCTTTCTCAACCTAGCTAGCGACCATTTGCCTTCCTTTGATCAAGAAACCAGTATTCAAACATATCGAAACATATTCCAACATTTTCGCTTATGTATTCCCTTCGTCCAGAAGAATATATTAAGTTTTGAGATTTGTATACTATTTAATTTTGAGACAAAATTCGTACTATTTATTCAATTCGTGGTTTAAGAATCGGATCTCATTTTGGATTGGAAGGGGTTTATGGCTGTCTAAAAGGCTTTAGACTCCGTTAATGTAACAATAATCCAGTAGTATAAAGTTTTTGAGGGAATAATAGTAGTTTGTTTACATATAAATATGTTTTTTTTTTTTCTGTACGTGCATCAGTTCTATAGTTTTAATTTTTCTTTTTCTTAAACGATTTCTAGCCAAATAATTAAAACAAAGAAAATTGATTACGTTTTTTCCTTTTTTTTCTTTTAATTAAAAAAGAAATATTCCTTCTGTCCTAAAAGAAAAAAAATTCAGATTTAGCTTGGAGATCCTTCAAAAAAAAATGCATATTGAGTTTTGAGACTTATATTATTTAGTACAAATCTTAAAATTTAAAATAAATTTTTTGGGACAAAAAGAATTCCTAATATTGGCATATGAGAGAGAACAAAGTGTTATACAAATGCCCAAAGGTGAAATTGAAGGGACACCCTGCGTTATCTTTTCAATATTGTGTATATATTGAAGTCAGAAATGGACGAAAATTAGGCTCCATTTGGACAAGTGTTTTGAAAATTTGTTTAGAAAAGTCATTTGAACCAAAACTTAGAAAAATACTTTTTGAAAAATATGCATTTGGACAAGAATTTTTCAAAACCTTTTTAGTAATTAAAACTATTAAAAAGTCTTGGACTAGGTCCTTTTCAAAATTACTTTTTCTTCAATTTGTGAACTTTTTTTTTTAAAAAAAAGAAAATCATTTTTACACAAATTATCATTTTTATTTTTTTTTCACTTTTCTTTCCTAAATTTTTGTTTTATTATTCGCAATTATCTTGTTCCAAAATTACTACAAGCACAACCTACTGAGGGGAAATATGTGCAAGTTAATAAATGAATGCCCTGCTATACTAAGCTAAAAGACCAAAGGGTTATAAGCATCTAAGAACTGGAAAGGTGCATGATTTGAGTTCAAGAAATAAGCTGTTAATCCTGCTAGTAAGACTATCAACATCGCCATGACTACGTACATTCTGCTATTCTTCCGCGCCTTGATCAGATTATTATCCTCCATTTTTTAATCCAGATTATTGCCATTTTTTGCACTGTTGGAAATGTCCATTTCATTTTGATCTGAAGATGCAGTATTAAGTGTTTCCTCCACCTGGATCAACAAGTTTAACATCTGTATTAGGATTAATGCGAGGCAGGATGAAAGATGATCAGATTCGCAAAAATGATAGATATGATTGTTATAAGTTTCATTTTCGCTTCAAAACTGCACTTCTGAATATGCCAAAAGAAAACTACTTTAAATGCACAAATACAGAACATTTGACTAAGATTGGTAAAGAAATCTTACCAGAGAGTTGGAGACTGATTTTAATGACTTTCCTTGTGATTCAGCATTCAACGACGCATCAGCCGAGTCAGCTCTAGATGTTGGCAACATTTTTTCACTCTTATCAATGTCGTCTGCAGTCCAGTATTCATCCTTTTCAGTCTTTCTTAGCTTCACTTTGAGGAACTTGTTTTCTTTTGCTAAATCATTAAGCTGCAACAATGTCAATCATCTCAACTTCTTAGTCTACCAGATTGTATTTAGTGTTATCTTAGTTGTAGCGTACCTTCCCTCCTGAAGCAAGAAAATAAAATTGCAGAATATTATATGAGGAGTGCACCTCCTCTGCAGAGGGGTGTAATAAATCTTCTGCTCAATAAAAGCAAAGGTACCTGTTTCTTTACACGCTCCCTTACCAATGCAAGTTGCATTACCATATCCATAATGACATTGGTCTTGATACTTATGTCCTTTGAACTTGCCATTTTCTCAACAGTAACATGATCCAGAATTGTCTCCAAGGAGCCAATTCTACTCCTTAAAAATTCATGTTCTTTTCTGAAGTCTAAGTAGTCCTTCAAATTTTATGTAAATAAAGTTTTATCAAATGACATTTAAAACTATAGTTTAAAATAAAAAAATAAATTAAATTTAATGGCCGGGATTAATGAACATTAAAGCACCAGAATTATTCCCTCCCCAAAAGAATCCTCAAAGTTACTACTGGACTCATTTAATTAATTTCTTCAAAAAAAAAATCTCTCTCCCAATCATGTAAATCAATAGACTACAATTCAAAAAAAAAAATCCAATCATTCAACATTAATGTTATCTTTAAAATCTTCTCCCAAAAACATGACCCTGTATTTTTCCAATAAAAAAGAAAAGAAGGTACAAAACTTGCTTCAATTATTACTAAAAGGATGGGATTTAACTATAATTAAATGTTATCTTTTGAATTTCAAACCAATGCATTTATTTGTGTAATATCATATTTACCCAAATAAATATAATCTTTTCTTAATAATATCTCAAAAGTTGTTATAAACTTTATCTTTATCACTGAAATTTTGGATAATCAATTATCATCAATCCCAATTTATTTCTATTTATTTTCACTTTTGGATAGTAAAATTTTGGATAGTAAAATATACTCCAAAACACCTACATTACTGATGGATTATAAATAAAAATTGTAAAATTCATTTTACACTTTTTATATATTTTTTTAGATTTTTTATAATGTATATAAATAAATCCCGCACATCACGCGGGTTTAACATCTAGTTATACTAAAAGAGAAACCAGAGAGAGCTTTCAAACCTTCTCCTCATATTGCTACGTAGGATAAAATTCTATGTGGCATTTTTATAAAAATTATCAAAAAAAATTATGCAATTACACTACAAGTCCTTAGGAATTTATAAAAAATATATTTTTTCACACTTATAATAATATTAATGGACGGCTAAATAGGAAATAAGAATAGAAAATAATTAGCATTGATTAATTTGTATTATGATGAGATCATAGAGTAATAGCTTTCCTGGTCATTACCAATTACCAATTATTTTAATATGGAAATAAGAATAGGAAATAAGTAGCATTGATAAATTTGTATTATGAGAAGATCATGTAATATTAGCTTTCCCGGAAAAGACTATGGTAATTCTCTTATTCGGGTTTAGACATCATCAATTATGGTTGATATAGAAAGTATACCGAAATAAAGGGAAAATGATTTGACGTTGATGAAGGTATCATAAGGAATAATTGCAATGATTTTAATTTGAATTTTTTTGTCCCGAATTCTACAAATAAAAAGAATCGGAAATAAAGGGCATTGATTAATTATTGTTATTAGCATATCATGTAGTATTTGTTTTTTTTGGTAATTGGGTAAAAGAAAAAAATGTATTTTGATTAGAAAAACATGTCATAACAACTTAACACTGATTAGGTAAAAGAAAAATAAAATCATAATTTTGAAAATCAAATTGCAATCATTACCGAAAATGTTGTTGCACGTGATACAGCCATAACTTAACAATTATATATCATATCATTTGAAATTTTAAGCATTATAACATTATCACTTTTTTGGACAAGAAAAAATTAAAAAAAAAATCTATACCATATACACGTAGTTTTGACACAAACCCTATAATTTCAAAACTATTTAAAAGAAACCAAAGTGTTGGATGCCAGCTACATCATCATCTCCAGCGACATCAATGTAAAACCTCTGCTCTTTCTTCCAAAATTTGATTTCTGAAATCAATCTATTATTTTCCTAGACTAATATTACTGTGCATTTTTGTTAGCTTATATCAATAATTTTTGTTTGAGATTTTTTCACTGAGTATGATAATGTGGAAGTTGATTCTTTAGATGGAGATCATTGTCTATCTACAAGAGATGCAAAGAGCCTCCATTCTCCAACCAAGACGGAAAGCTATTCCAAATAGCCAACGAGCAATTCCAAGATTTCAATCACGTTATGGTACATGTATTCAAGCTATAGATACCGATTTAAACATAAATTTAAAACATAGAAGCAAATGCAAATCCCTAAAAGATAACATTGTAGGTTTGATTTTGAATGTTGAATACCTAAATGATCCTGAATGATCTATAGATCTGATGATGCATGATTTTTTCGGTATGCTACTAATCGAATTTTTACAATATTCCTTAGTGCATTTTTTTTGTGTTGATTTCTTGAATAGGCTGTCCTGTACAATCATATAGCATCACACAATGAAGTCCAACATTCTATATCCGAAATTCAAATTCGAAACCTTCATGGTGACTGCTGCCTTTTTGGAGCAACAATTCTCCTTCCACCGACAACGAGGACATCAACAGATTTTTCATTCATTCGGGCCCAAGTTATAAATAAAAAGTAAAAAATTTGTTTAAAATTTCTTTGTTACTAGAGCATTGGGTTGTGAATGAAAATGAATATATCTTACTTCACTGAAATTATGTTTAAAAAAGTTGAAGTAAGTGAAGGTGATGAAAATGGCATTTTCAAAGAGCAAGAAGTTGAGGGTATAGTACTCTCAATAATGACACCAAGATGCTCTGTGGGTGACGAAGACGAAAGAAAACTGAGAAATTCGATAAAGAATGTGCGATTATGAGCCATTCAGGAATTTGGTAAACTTTTTATTGTGGACTACCGAACAATAATACAACAAGTTGCACTTTTTTATCATTGGTTTCGCCATGAGCACTTTGCATATGTTTTCTAATTAAACATAGAATCTAATCATTTCTTTTTTTTTCTTGACCCATATTAATTTTATTTTTCTACCCAAAATTTCATTAAAAATTTATTAATATTATATTAAACATCACTGCAGATTGAAGGAAAATGTTCACCTACTGATTATTGAACGCAGAAAATTGTCATTTTTGCCATGAACAATTTTCTTTTGCTAATGCACCTCCTTTTATTCCCTGCAAGATTTGACAACAATTTCATCACATGCACGCAATACTTTCTTGCAAAACTTAGTGAGCATAATAGTGTAAAACAAACTACAAAGTCATAAATGCTCATGAAAGCTTTCCTTGATTTATCAAAGATTTGAATTATTATAACTTAAGAAGAAATCATGAAATGGGTTGAAGCAAAAATATTACTATAACTTATGAAAAAACCCATTCCATAAAAACAAACAAAAAAAATCTGGGGAAAGAAATACTGACCATGTCTAGAGTATACGTTCCAAACCCAAACGATGAATAAAAAAAATCATCTTATAACCCCCTATAAATAAACTATGCTTCATTATCTCAAACTCCTTTCTGATACAATTTGCACTTCCAAAATATACTGCAACGCATATTTCAAATTCTTTGTTATGAGAAAAAAATAATAACAGATGAATATGATTTAATCCTTGACCTTATGTCGATCAAGGTCAAATTCAACCAAAAATTGTATATTCGTGCGATCTTTTTGTGGAATCCTAATTACGATCAAAATCATTGATGTAAGTATTCACAAAGGTCAAAGCAGCGGATCCAAAATTCTGCAGGTCACCGGAGCGACCGGAATCTACCGGATTTGGCCAGTCCAAGTTGGCAATAGAATCTTAAAATTTCCGAGCATGTGTTAACTGTACCTTCAATCTTGGGTGTTGAGATTTCTTTAAAAGTATTTCAATCAATCTAGAAGTAGAATTAACATTGGATTGAGTTCTTTGTGTTGTGAATGGAAAAATTCAAACAAAAATAATGGTACACATTTATTTGTGATTACGATTTTTCGAAGTTCTTTTGCTTTCCCTTATTTTAATTTTCTTTTCTTATTATTACATGAAGGGGGAGGTTGATTGCTCATAAGCTACAAACCTATATATAATATATATAAATTATCATTTTTTGTACTGCGTTCATGAAGTCCAAAATAACATTCTTTCTCACGTATTACAAAATAACATTCTTATTATTACAAAATAACATTGTTTCTCATGTATCGTAATTATCTGTTTATTCAATGGGATAAATGATTTGTTAAATGTTATATTTAACCTCGCGCATCGCGCGGGTATAACATCTGTTAAACTTAAACTAATTCAGAATTTATATTGATTTTAAATTCAGAACTCTCTCCCTTGTCCCTAATTTCTTCCGAATTCCTATCTATCCCACTGATTACCTCTTTTCTAGTCAAGGAACGTGAATTGGTAGAAAACCTTTAGGTTCCAAGTGCCATAAAACTATTTTTGCTATTAGATTGTGTTTTTCTACTCTATTGTCTTGAATTCAATGATTCTTCCTTTGACTTTCCCTTTCAATGTCTGAAAACAATTACTATCACACAAAAAAATTTGTAAACATTCTAAAAAGACTTCATATTAAAAAGTTTAGAAAACAAATAAATACTGGATTTTATAATTTATTATCTTTGTCTTAAAAAAATATTCGACATTAAATTTTAAAATTTGTAATATGCCTAGTACAAGTTTAAACCTCATTGTTGATAGTGAGAGTATAATTTAAGAGGTGGACTTTATGTATACAAATGAATATTGGCTTATACATTCCAACATTTATACTCAGTTTGTGAATTCATCCGAAAGTTTTAAAATTAGTTCTTACGTCTCAACATTATTAAAATTAGACAAATCCATCCCATGACCTGCAAAACAATAGAGTTGGCCTAGTATTAAAGGTTGAAATCATTTGGATCGCGTAATTTTTTTTTTCTTTTAGTTTATTGAAAAACAAACAAAATTAATACATGGAAAAATTTTTAAAAACTTAATTAATTGTTAATGAATCTGATATTTTTGTAAATCTAATTAATCTTAATTTGTTGAAGACAGTTAAGATACTTCACAAATTTTCTTTCCTTTTATTTTGGGTGCCGAAAATAAAAAACGTATATATCTTTGGATTCAAGAACTAATTAATTTTGAGTTTATTCTAAATTATAAGTTATTTAAGTTTGTGATGATTTGAATTTTTTAACAACTATTTAAGTTTTTTTGAGTTTTTTTGAATTTGGAAATTTTACTTGTTCTTAATAAATTAAACAAATGACCAAAATTAAGATGAAAAAGTAATAACAAAAAAGAATAAATATGTGAATGTGATCCAGTTGATTTTTACCTGTTATGTTATATTAGGTCACATTTGTTGTTTGCCAGTCATGGAATGAATTTGCCTAATTTTTATAACCTTGTGATGTAATTGGTCAAATTTAAAAGTTGAAATGAATTTGCAAACTTTTATAAATATTGGGATATATCTATTCATTCTTACGACATACTTTAATTTTATAAATGTGTGTGTTTGTATCTTAAATAACTTCATACAGTCAACGTTATATATTATGTGATTTTGATCTTATTCAATGATGGAGATTAATTGGAATTTCCTTTCAAGTTTCAGTATACCCTCTCAGTAAATAATGACAGCTAAATAAGCAATATCTTTTGTTTTTCTTAAAAAAAAAAAAAAGGAAACAATATAACCATCAACAACATATTTTCATGCATCTCCACTAGATTTAGGAGCCGTTTGTTTAGTCATCTGGAAACGAATTTGAATGATGGCTGAATGGATTCGAATGATGCTAGAATCATGAATCCAATCATGATGTTTGGTTTAATGTTTGGAATGGTTTCAAAATGATTTCTGCTGTTTGGTTGATATAATCATTCGGATTAGGAAACTGTTGAAATTCCATTTATCACATATATTTTATGGTTTTTCTTAATGTATTTGACATGTTTGAACGGAAGATATTTTTACATGTATTACAAGTATCATATTTGTAAATATATTTCATTATTATTTACTCTCATCAATGGCAACTATAATAATAATTTCATTAAAATATTAACAATGAATATTTTTATAAATCTAGTTTCAAAAGAAACACACTTGTAAACATACATAAAAGCAAACTACAAGCCAATTTTACATTCCTATTTCAATGGAAGTAAACAACTTGCTTTGTCTAACCAAATATATTCACATTACTTCAATAGTTATTGTTAAACATAATACCAATACACACCATTTTCGTACTTGGTCAACAGTAACAAAAATACCACTAAGCAAAGTTAAGAACTAAGATGTCAAAAGAATAACCAAAGTAAGGTTACATAGTTGACTAATATCACCAACAAAATAACTTGCTTCGTTAACCTACATCACCAAAAGAAGTCTCTTCAACAACTAAGAGACTCGGGATAAAGACAATATTTATTGAGTCACAAAAATTATTATCTCCATATTCAAGGACTAAAATGGCAATTACGCGGTGTTACAATCCTCAAGAGTGAAAACAGCCCCCCTTTTGAGATTTACGCGCCAATTCCTTTTTTCCCAAATCACAAAGAAACCACTGGCAGTGAAGAAATGTCAGTGAGGACAAAACTCAAACACCTTACCTTCAATCCAGCCAACAACATCCGCTCGCTTTCCTCCTACTTGAATTCACAGCCGCAGTCGTTCCGGCACCGTCCTTCTTCACCTCCGGCGAAAACCCAGCAAGAAGATCCGCATTCCCTTATCAAAGAAGACCCAATTCAAGTCCTTTCGGACCTCTGGGTCAAAACCTTTTCCCAACGCCAGTCCCCAAAGCCATTTTCCAACCTCACCGGTTTCCTCTCCAAGTTAGACCTCTGGGTCCTCGCTTATCAGCGGACGTGCGCCCACGCCACCGGAACCTTCCCGCCTCGTAATGCTTTTCACTCGAATGTTCTTTCCGGACTCGTATCTCTACGGAATGCTGTTGTGCAGAACAAGTTTTCGTGGAATTGCCGGACCCAGCAGTTCATTCGAGGTCCCAATGAGAAGCCCATCACTGCAGCGCTCTCGAGAAAACAGTTGAACGCGATTCTGAACTCCAGGAAGACGACGTTTCAAGATCGGGTTGTTCAGGAGGTACTTTTAATGATTCTTGAGCCTGTTTTTGAGCCGTATTTTTCGCCTAAATCGCATGCTTTTAGGCCTGGTAGGAACGCTCATACTGTAGTTAGGACTATTAGGAGCAATTTTGCTGGGTACTTGTGGTTTTTGAGGGGTGATGTCAGTGAGATTTTTGATGAAATAGATGTGAATGTAGTCATGGAGTTTGTTGAAAAGGCTGTGAAAGATAAGAAAGTTTTGAGTTTGATAAAATCTGGTCTAAAGGGAGGTGGTGGTACTTTTTCACATGAGCCAGAGGATGGGGGGAAAATGAAAAAGGGGGATCGGAAGAGAGCAAAGACGAAGAAGAGGATTTTAAATGAGAATGAGCCGAAACCAGACCCTTACTGGTTGAGGACATTTTTCAATTTTGCACCTGAAGAGGCTGCAAAGCTACCAGAATATGGATATTGTGGAATACTTAGTCCGTTGCTAGCTAACGTGTGTCTTAACGAACTGGACCAGGTCATGGAAGAGAAGATAGTAGAGTTCTTTAGGCCTTCTCAACGAGATTCGATATGGAGACATTCAATAGACGATGGTTGTCATAACCCTTCTTGGCCCGAATTTGTTCCATCAAGTGGGAAGGAGAAGACAAGGAAGATGGATTATATTCGATACGGGGGGCATTTTCTTATTGGAATCCGGGGACCAAGAGAGGGGGCAGTGAGAATTAGGAAGGAAATCATTGATTTCTGTGAGGAAAAATTTGGAATAAGATTGGACAACTCTAAAATTGAGATTCAGCATATCGCTAGGGGAGTTGAATTTCTGGATCACATTATATGCCGCAGAGTTATTTATCCTACTCTTCGCTACACAGGGACTGGTGGGAAGATTGTTAGCGAGAAAGGTGTGGGGACTTTGCTTTCTGTCACAGCCAGTTTGGAGAGGTGTATTCGCCAGTTTAGGAGACTTGAATTTGTGAAAGGTGACCGGGATCCAGAACCACTCCCTTGCACTCCAATGCTTTATTCGGGGCAGGCACATACTAATGCTCAAATGAATAAATTCCTTGAAACGATGGCTGACTGGTACAGATATGCAGATAACAGGAAGAAAATTGTTGGTTTTTGTGCTTATGTGATCCGAAGTTCTTTAGCTAAATTGTATGCGGCCAGGTATAGGTTGAAATCTCGTGCAAAAGTATACAAAATTGCTGCACGTAACCTCAGCCGTCCATTGAGAGAGAGCAGCAATAATTCTGCTCCAGAATATTCTGATCTTTTAAGGATGGGACTAGTTGATGCAATTGAAGGCGTGCAGTTTTCTCGCATGGCTTTAATTCCTTCATGTGATTACAGTCCATTCCCTAGGAATTGGGTCCCAGATCATGAAAGGTTGTTGCATGAATACATCAAGTTACAAGACCCGAAATTCTTCTGTGAACTGCTCAAATCTGTCAAAAAGAAAGGTCAAACATTGCCACAAGATCAAATTTCTGAGATTTTGTGGCACTGCAAGGTACTTGGTATCAGAAGCTATTTTAATGGTGCACAAGAGATGCCTGATGCTTCTACAACATCAATATAGAATCAGTTCATTTCTCAGAAGTGAATCTATTCAAGGTCCCACCTAAACTGACATTCTAAAAAAGGTAAATGGTGTGCTTTATGTCTGCAAAATGCAAATGCTTAACATATGTTTGGCATTGGGATGGAAACGAAGCTATGCTAAGAAATGTTGAAAAGAAGTTGGTAAACTGTTGCATCTTATGGAGACTGCAGACTTCACTTTTCAGGATTGACAATAGTGTGTGGGGGATCTTGGAATTCATGAGATAGATGCAGGGGAATTCAAGATCTTAGAGAAACTATAGCTCCGCAGTTGAATAGAATATATACAATGAGGATATCTTCAATGTGAAATAGATGTAGAATTTAATCTTCATTTTGCTTGTAAATACATATGTGCACATAATCCCTCAAGAGGATGTCTCTAACTGGTTTTAGGTTGAAATCAATGTTAGATGTTTATTTAATTATGTAATCTAAAGCAGAAGTTATGTAATTTCAATTAATGTTATGACACAGCTCGTATGAAAAACGTATTTACACAGGTCTTACGAAAAAAGTATTTACATTCTTCTATGTTGACAGTTTACTGTTGTTGAAGCCTTAAACTGCAAGATGATCCTTCCTTCTTAATTACCCTTACATGTAACATAGTTAGTTCCTAATGGGATGGGGATAATACTTATCAAGTCTAGTAGTGATCACTCACTAGTACTGTCGTCACAAATAAATGCTCACAGGGAATCGAACAATGACCCAGTGGTTGAGGTTGAGGCCTTGAGGGTCCCTAGGAAAAAAACCAGGTTCAAATGCCGCCGAGAACATGGGAGATTGACCAGTTTCTATATCTGCGCTGCAGATTAGTCCACTTCTTGACTTCTCTTTCCTATGCCACAATAGATCAGCAATCCTGCTATCTTGGCGGATGTATTCATGTTGCTTCGCAAAGCTCTTTATCTTTCATTGGCGGCTTCGTGCTTCACAAAGCTCTTTCTCTTGTTGAGTCCACGAATCCTGTAAACAGATGTTCAAATCCGATGGAAATTCCAAGACAAAAATATAACAATTAAGAACAGAAACAGAAGGGACACTGAAATTTATATTTACAAATCAAAGTCAGAGCAGTATAAAGAGCAGCGAGAACGACAAGAGTAAAGAAAAGAAAAGCCACATCCAGAAATTTGCACTCTTTATAAAGCCAACACCATAAACTAAAAACAGATCCCGACAGTTGATCAAGTAAAAAACAAAACAAAACAACTCAAGAGGTTCCCATGTCATGGAATGCTGATACAGCCTTCAAGATTACTCCCCAGCACCATCAAAGATGCATCTAAAGTTGCAGCTGACTCCTAGAAGCTGAACGTTGGTTCACAACATACTCAGAATATTCTCGAATTTGTTGGGTTCTGGGGGGTCAAGATGTATGCAGCCTCATCACTATATTTAAAACAGAGAGGCTGTTTAAGTATGACCCAAGAAGCATTGGAGCACTAGATGTATTGATTTCCAGCAACTTCACTAAAATTAAGAACCACTGGAACCTAATTGAGCCATTTTGATCTAGTCCATTATTAGCACAAAGCTAAAATAATGTTAATGATAACTCCTCCGGCTCCATTTGCAATGGTTCTCTTTCATGTGCTAAAATTACAGCGTAACCTCCACCCTACCATCTGGACTATTATTATTGAACCAACAGTCACAACTGAATCCAGTAAAGAGCCTCACTTTGCAATTAATACCGTAGGCAATAATTTATGAAACAAAATTTCAGTCTAGGAGCTGTAAGTTGGAAGGATCTGCATGGTACACCAAAATTAGTTTGAGATCTATGATCGATCCCACAGTGAACTGTCAAGCCATTTTCAAAACAATGTAGTACCTTTAAAAAGCGGAACTTTGCAAGCTGAACCTTGAATCAAATAACAAGCAAAGAGCCAGAGAAAACAGAGAAAAGAAAGAAATTTCAGATAATCCATGATGACAATCACACTGCTAGAGAATAAGGAAAAAAAATCAGAGATTCAGATGCATACTTGTGGAAGATCTTTTTGTCCTCGTAGTCGTATTCCTCACCAAGGCCATCAGAGGGATATTCAACTGATCCCTCAATGAGACACGTATGCCACTGTGCAGCTTTTCCTTGGGTTTGTAGAGTCGGGTTTCCGGTTTACCAACAACGGAGGCCGCGCCCGACGAGGCAGGTGGCCACAGGTCATAATGCACTCTTCGCACAACAAATCCACTTTGAAGTCTACTTATTTGCTCAGCCAATTGTCAGAATGTGTTCGAGATAACATAAGGACAACACTTATACCTCACAGGCCACTCAACATCTCTACCTCTTTAGGTGGTTCTAATTTGGAATCGGTTGCAAGCCAAACTAGGAATGCATTATAATGCACTCAAGTCACTTCAGAATCATTAAGAAAGTCTTCGTGTATTTGACTTGATAACGTTTCTTTGATTTCATTGCTCAAGATTTTCAAAACCAATGTTATATCCTCATATCGAGGTTGATAAATGTGTCCGCGGTAAAATGTCGTGATTGTTCCTTGCAATTCAATGAAACTCCAGCCAGGTATCTTTTTTAAACCAAGAGACTTCATTTGGCCCCATGCTTCACCCACACCATCCCAGTTGCCCATTGAAGCATAGCTGTGCGCAAGTTGCACATACTTCCCGGGATCTGCTGGGTTCAGCAAAGCAATTTGTTTTCCAACATGATCTGCTAGCACAGCCTTCCCTTCAGCTCGACAGGCATCTAGTAGAATGCCTAAAACATCAACTGCTGGTTCAGGGAACATCCTGCTATAAAAGTTATAAGCATCTTCAACCCTACGGGCTCGGCAGAGGAGATCCACGATACATCCGCAGTGCTCTAGTTCAGGTTCAATCTTGAAATCATTTACCATGGACTCAAACAAGCTCATTCCCTGGTTAACAAGCCCGTTATGGCTGCAGGCATAGAGAACTGATAGAAAGACGGCGGCGTTTGGTTTAAACCCATTTTGCAGACAATTATAATAAACATCCAAAGCAGCTTCCCCTTGGCCATGACTACCATATCCAGCAATGATTGTGCTCCACGAAACTGTATCATGCTGTGACATATTTTCAAAGCACTTCTTAGCTATGTCCAAGCTACCACATTTACAATACATGTCTACCAATGCGGTGTCAATCATTATGCATGGTCCAAGACAGCTTCTAATGATAAATGCGTGAATCCACCTTCCCTGCTGGTATGCCCCAATGGAAGCACAAGCTTGGAGAAGAGAGACAACAGTTATTGAATCAGGTTTCTTAAGAGCCATCCTCATTTCATTAAACAAGGAAAATGCTTCATTAAGATTTCCATTCTGTGCATGGGCGGCAACTATTGCATTCCAGGATACTACATCCCGCTCCTCCATCATACGGAAAACCACAAAACTCCGCTCTAGAGAACCACACTTAGCATACATAGTAATAAGAGAATTTTGGCAAGGAATGTCTAGCGGAATCCCTTGTCTCATGATGTAGCCATGAAGTGAAGTTCCCAATTTATGTGAAGCCACTTGGGCACAAGCTGCGAGTACACTAGCCATTGTAGCACTGGATGGCACCACTCCAGAAGATAACATTTGCCTAAACACTTCCATTGCTCTACTACCACAATCATTCTGTACTAGCCCCGATATAAATGCTGTCCACAAAACCATATCCTTTGCCCCCGCTCTCTCAAACATTCTAAGGGCATCATCCACATGACCATGTTTCAAATACATACTTATGATTGAAGTTTCAACATGAACACTTGATAGAAATCTGCTAGAGACTACCAGTCCATGTACAGATTTTCCCAGTCTCACCGAACCTTCTTTTGAAATTACAGGAACCAACGACGTAAGAGTCTGTTGATCAGGTTCAACACCTTCAGTTTTCATAGAATTCCAGAGTCCTAAAATTTCCCTGATGTTCCCAACAGAAGAATATATTGAGAGCAACGAGTTCCACGAAACCAAGTCTTTGTCATTCATCGAGTCAAACAAGTTTCTAGCATCGTCAACTGCTCCACACTTTCCATACGCACTCAGAATGCAGTTAAGCAAAACAAGACTACCATCAAATCCATATTTTATTACGGAAGAGTGCAAACACTTCACACAGCTACCCTCCAGAAAATTTCCCGAAAGCATAGTTACTATGGTCGCAGAAGTGGGTTTTATTCCTTCACATTGCATCTTGCTATACATGAAGAAAGATTTATCAATGTCATCCGACCGAGAATAACACCCAATTATCGCAGTCCAAGGAACAATATTTTTCTCAGGCATCGCATCAAACAGTCTCTGTGCAATTCCAGAACACCCAAATTTCGAGTAGAAAGTCAGCAAGGAAGTAGCAATATAAGGATCTGAACAAAGCCCAGAAACAATAACACGATTGTGGAACAACAGACCATGGGAACGGAGGTTAAGCGAAGTGCAGGCCTTCAAAAGACTCGGGTATGTGAATGCGTCAGGGGCAACATTGGACTTGATCATGGAACAATAGGTACTGATGACTTGGTGATGATCCCCTTTTATGGAAAGGTTGTTTATTTCAGAGTTGAATGACTTGGTAGCAGCCCTGGTCGTGGTGGTGGCGGTGGCGGCGGCGGAGGGAGGACCGTGAGGCGGCAATGATGGATTTGAAGGATGAAAGTGCAGAGGTTTAATCTTGTTTACTGATATTTCTGGTATATAGCTCCTCAGCTTATTCATGATCCCTTTAAAACTATATTCAGGAGTACCAGCCACCAGGTCGACGGTGGCCGGTAGTTAAAAGTAGTTGAAAAAAGAGTAGCCGGCGGGAAAGCTGAAGTTCAAAATGTTGGGGTTTTTCTGGGTTTTGGTGCCGGCGGGAGCGCAGAAATTTGGGGGATCATACTAGCGGTTTTGTTTTTTTTTTTTTTTGGGTAATACACGAGAACCCCCTCGTGCTTTGGCAAACCACACAAGAACCCCCTATAGTTTAGAAACTACACGAAAACCCCCTCATGGTTTGACAAAACGTGTAAAGTAACGGAAAACGCTACCTTTAACGGCGGATTGTAAATCACGCGCGTATAGAGGGAGGTGGATTTCTCTGTTCAGCCATCAAACTTCTGAATACCAACACTACCCCTCATGTTATCTTATAATTCTTTGGTTTTTAATTCTTTGGTTCATATTTTTTCCTTTTCTAAATGAAAAATTTTCCATTTTCTCTTCTTCTCTCTGTTACAAATTTACTTTAGGTAATTAAACATACTTTTTCCTTGTAATTATTTTTGTTTCTTTTATAATAATAACTAATGATTTTAGAACTATAAAATTTAAAAACGCTGCCATCACTGTGTATATGTTTATTGCGTTCATTTTCATCATATCTTCAAGAAAATAATCTGTTTTTCACCATTCATGGGTCACCCCAAATCAACAGCTTTATGATTATTAAAGGAAAAATAAAGAAAGTTATAGGCTTAAAGCCAGAAATTAGAAGGAATGAAAAAAATAATAATAATAAGGAAGAAATTATTCAAGAAACCTATATATGGCCTCACTTCAATTTAGGTTCTTCAGCAATTATTTTGAATACGGACTAAAAGAAAAAGGTGAAATAACAAAAAAAGAAAAGCTTAGGAAACTCTTGAGACCACCGAAGTCACCGCCGACTGTGAAATAAAATTACTTCTTGGCTTACGATCTTCAAAAGAAATCTTAAAAATTCATCAAATTTTGGAGCCGAATCCGATGATGAACTCAAATCCCACCATCTCAAACCTCAATCAAAAGCCCAAAATTTTTAGCTGGTGCCAGATCGGAGAAAAAAAATGTACATGACTACGAAAGCCGATGAAGAAGAATAGGAAAAAAAAACAGAAAAAGATGATGATGCTGGTGGCAAGACTTCTGGATATTCTTTAATGGTTGCTGTGGGTTTTACAACAATGGGCGCGATTCGGTCAGATCTGTCCATGGGAGAAGGTGAAAAGGGGAAAAAGATGAGCTTGAAACTTGAAACCCGGTGGAAGAAAAAGCGAGAAACGTAAAAGAAGAAATTGGGTTAAGTGTTCCTTATCAATCTTATTTAAGAAGGGGTAAAAGAGTCATATTAGCTGCATCCATTAGTGTTAGTATCTTCCATCCATTTAACACGTTTTAGCAAAACACGAGGGGGATTTCGTGTGGTTTCTAAATTATGAAGGGATTCTTGTGTGGTTTCCCAAAGCACGAGGAGGTTATTGTGTATTACCCTTTTTTGTTTTTCTTGAAAGAAATTTTCCATATAACTTTGATGAATATTTAAAATAAGTGTGATAGACAAATTTACTCTAATCTGATCTAAAATGACTAGCCGGAGTTTATGTATTATTAAAAGACATTTTGATTTCATCCTAAGTTTAATTTAGGATGTCTTTTTAATTGAAAAAAAAACCTAAAAAACATTTCATAATATGTAAGAGAATACCACAAACGTAAAAATATATTTTCAAGATTTTTTTTTTAATTAAAAAGACATCTTAGACTAAAACTAAGACGAAATCAAAATGACTTACAATAAGGACCAGAGAGGAGGGAGTACTGTATTACAAGTTTCACATAGACAAAAAGAAATAAATAAAAAATAGAATAAAAAAATTCCATGGAATAATATAACAGTAAAAAAGAAAATTGGAAAATTTGAACGTGTGCAAGGTTATATAGTTCAAAATTTCTCATATTAATCAGTCAGAAACATGAAAATCCGAATGGCTCAGCCTTACCATATGGAAGGCTTAATTTACCCCTAAAACTCATAAGTATCATACTATGAGAAAAAAGTTTTCTGCAGAATTGGTGTTTGCTAGGTATTGTTAAGTAGTACATTACAAGTATTACATCATACATGAGAGAAAAGCTTAAATTAGCAAAACTGCATTTGTATTTGTCTAGAAATGTCACAAGTACTTCGCCAACCATGGTAGTTCTTTGCTGTCTTTAAGTGCGAAAGTCACATCATCACTGCAATAGATCAACACAAAAATGAAGCAAAGGTGTCAAAAGAGAGTGACTGGCATGAACAAATCAACAAATTGTTTGGTGTGGCGACACATTAGCATTATACTTTGTTGCAAGAATCCAGTTCTGCGCAACTTCAATGAGCGCTATTGGGCCATATATTCCGTTCTTGGTTGAGAAAACCGATTCAGGCTAACAAGGATGTGGGGATCGAAGATAATGAAGCCATCATTCCATCTTACAACATAAAACCTCAAATGTGTTTTGAACAGAGACTTCTTTCTCTACGTACCATGATGGGAACCATTAATAAGCTGATCAGTTAATTTATCCATTGAGTTCTTTGCTATGGTTCATCAAAACTAAAAGCTAAAATGCAAAAACAAACAAGCTGGTCAAGTTTTCTGATTAACTATATCAATTAGAGAAACAATGGTTTTTGCCAACCAAAAAAGGGAAAATATATCTTTATCATGGACCTCTAAATGTCATTATGTTGGCAGAAAATTTAATTTCTTCTTTTCAGCCCATATAAATAATAAGGATTTAGCCAAATATACTCAGGCAGGGACTTGTGGATGGAACTGACCTTGGAAAGTTGAGCTGCAACTTTTGGAGTTTGTGTTTTCCTCCAGCTTCGCATAATATAATTCTACATTCACCAAGCTTACATCTGCAAGGAAATTGGAAACCGAGCATTAAGCTTTTGAAGTCCACTAGACTAAGTTGCAAACAAGTTATCTAACATAAATCAGTCAGTTTTTAGTAGTTTAATCAAAAACACTTCCTAGTAGACGAACAGACCAAGGGCAACGTCCATATCATAGAGGAGTTTTTCCATTGGCATTCTATCAGAAACAATTCGAATTAGCAGAGCTAATAAAGGTTCTTAAGCATAAATTCTATTTGCTTTCTATTAAATGTTAGACGAAGCAAAGAAGTAGCATTCTTCACATTCTAGGACTGGAAGCAAAATTTGCGCCAGGAAGGTCAAAGTGTTACTCTGGTGGTAGTTTTTTCTTTTTGTTTTCTTGAGGAATACGCCGGTGGAAGTTAAGAGTGCGTATCAATCATATATAATTTGGTTCTGAATCAGTATTTGACTCACAAAAAGAAAGTCAAATTCTGATCCTTACCCAACTCGCAGGAGTGTGTCCCATCCTGGAAATGCTTCTCCATTGCTAGTGCAGAGGCAAGAAACAGCTGTTGCCAACTGCATATAGAAACAACAAATTAGAAACATTATCCTGAAGAGAACTGTAAGCCTGTGATACGGAGATACAAACTTAGAAAATGGAATGAACAGGACTACATGAATAAGCAATTTTATACATTTGAGTTGTGGAATCTTCGAAAAAGTAAAAGTATAGTCAAATCCAAACGTTTGTCTGACTGATCAGTACCCTTCATTGTAATTGTTGCCATGCCTTAGGTACCTACAGTTTGCACCTTAGTGACCTCTCAGCCAAAGTACCCAGAATGGTACAAATATTTTTTATGATGGAAACATTTCCCCTCAGGTCTAATTATAGTCATCATTGCTAAGCATTATAAGATAGCCTGAACTCCCCCATTCCTGGACCTCCTTCTACTCTACTCTCCCAACTCAACAAAATTAAAACAATTAAGAAAAAAGCGAAGAAAATGATAATAGTCCTAGCTAGTGGACACTGGAAAATGTAACGACCACAGAAACAATATGGATGTGAACCATTATTCATGGAAAGAAATGTCAGTTTTAGTTCTTAGTGTCATAGATGTAATTTTCGTTTTTTACCTTTTCAAAGGTGGTTTCACCCATTCCAGTTTTGTATAGCTCATGTACCATTGCTGCCAAGAATATCTTACTCAGCCTTGAACAACTTTTCATCATCTGCAAAAGGGGAACAAAAATGTAACTATTTGCTTCACAGATACTTAGCCTCAGTTGGGTAATGAATTGAAACATGGATCAGTATTCCAGCATGTAGTCAAAAACTAGTTTAACATTTATTTATTTATTTATTTGTCCTCCACGTATTACTGCGACTGAGCATAGTTCACCCAAAAGGGATTGCTCTTATAATCATCAACTTACTTGAATATGAGGAGCCTGGAACATTTCCTTTATAGCTGCTTCAATATGTGTCACGCCTACTAGATATTTTCCTGAATGCACAGAAAAAGTGAGATTCATCATCTAAGTGCAAAATTAATTTCATTATTTTAGTTATTGCCTAAGCATCAGAAGAATTTAATTTCTTTATCTTAGTTATTGCCTAAGCATCAAAAGAATTAAAGTTCAGCATTCGGTGTCTCCAGGTTAAAGATACTATGACAACCTCTTGCAAGGCAAACAGTTTGGTTATTCGTAGAGGAGTATCGCTAGCTACACTGGAAACAAAAAGAATTCATGTCTTGGAATGAGTTTCCACGTTCGGATAGGATAAATATGTTGATCCGTCTTTCCATAGAGATTTTCTTTGATTATGAAAGCCTGGATCTAAAGGTAAACTCTTTCACCCTGACGAAGCTAAAAGAGAGAACATATATGCCAAGCATTGAGATAGTGCACCCTGCGTTGGCAGGAAAAATCTTCATTGCATCCCAAACCTTTTTTTTTTTCTCCAATAAGGGGTTTGGGTGGGAACTGGAAGACAAAGACATAGCAAAAGAAATTTCAAAGTTTGGATTTCTAAAAGTTTTAGATATAGGATGCATTCACTGAACTTAATAATGAGTACGAGAGTTTGTGCCAGGCCACCTTTTTGGTCATGTCCTTTAATTGGTCCTTCCTAGGTTAATTTTAGTGTCTAGCTTAACATCACGTAATAAATACATCACTGACCTTCAAAAGGATAGGCAAAAAAGGAGAACAAAAAAATCTCGTTTATCTAGTAGCTTAATTCACACACACACAAAAAAAAAAAATAAATAAAAAAGCAAAGCAAAGCTTATTTCATGTTCTTAGATCTCTATGGATATTATCCTGCATAAGATGATTGCTAAACATATCTAAGAAATATGGACACTTGGAACACACATCGGAGATATTCTGGCAAAAATACGTCCAAATAGCAGAAATAAATTACACTGTTAGAATAAAGGATTACCTGTAGCTGCTCCTTCAGTAACTGACTCTAATCTTTTGGAGTGATAATCTGCCAGTTCTGCAGCTTGTCTGCATATCTCCAGCACGCGCCGAGCATCTCCAGAAACAGCAGCAACCTACATTTTAAAACAGCAACACAGACAATGAAGAAAGTTCCAAATTGGGTCAATCATTATTGTGAACTTAATATGTATCCGAGCATATTGATAAACTGTGTAACTGTAAGTAGTACCTTTCTAGATGCAAATTCAATTGCTGACTTTTCAAAAGCATCAATCCCTTTGGTTCGACTATGTATGATTTCTTGAAGCTGCTGATAGTTATAGGGCCCAAAGCAAAGCCTTTGTATGCCCATACGACTAGAGATGCGAGGAAGCAACTTTTCTGGAAGGTCCATGGTATTTGCTATCCCTGGATAGATGTTTTGAATGGAGCTAAATTAGTTTGTATCAACCAATGCTAAGCATTTGGCACTTAAAAATCTGCAGTCCTACCTATTACAATCAAGTTCGAATGTGGTTTTGTTGGCCAATCAAGAATGTTGTAGAGAACCTGTGATTTATGAATCAAGATACATTAAGATGTCATATAAAAACTATTCTAAAGAGCAATGAAAATGTTTTAAAAACTCAAAGCTCCTCAACTTACCGATTGATTTCTGGTCACTAAAAGATCAATTTCATCTATAAGTAATATGCAAGGCTTATCCTTCATTCCACACTTTTTCCCATTCGAAAACCGCTCATTCAAGAATTGAAGAGCCTTCTTCCAACTAACTCTATGCCCAGTTAAACCTTCATAAATAACCTGAAAAGATATCGAAGAAATGATGTCTACAGAAATAAGAAACATGGTCTACAATGCAAAACAAGTCAACCTATCTTAATCCTTACTTTATAAATATTTTCTGGTGACGCTAGCTTAAGGCCATTGATCTCCACAAAGCAATAAGGCTTGAGACTCCCTGTGTCAACTTCATTTCTTAGGTTCCTTATTACTGCAAGTACGCTCATGGTCTGCTGGCACAGATGAATATGGAAAAGCATTTAGAGAACAACAGTGAGAACAAAATTTCAGGAGCAGCAGAGGTATCTGTTTGATCTTACTTTTCCAGTTCCAGGAACACCATGAATATAAAGACATCTACCAAGGCACTGATCATCACCTATGGCTCCTTTGATAAATGCAGCTATCTCTTCCATTTCTCTACAAGAATCATCACCGTCAGCTTATTAATTGATGAATGTAACACACTGTACAGCAGATGACACTAGTTACTCAAAGAAAACAAAGAAAAAGAACAAAGAGAAGACTTACTTGTTTCTACAGGGAGGAGACTTAGGTAAAGATGCTAACAAAAGCATAGATTTGGCCTTTTCAAGATCAGTCTGTTTATGACATCTTCTATGTTCTGGTATTTTCTTAGCCCCAATCTTTTGGAGTCCAAGGAATTGCCCTTTCCGTGAGTTCTGCGTTCATTTATAAGAGATGATCAGCTTAAAGTAAATCCAACAACAGTTAAGCAATTACAATTTGCTTCAAAACAGCAATGCATATCTTACAGCAGCTAACAAATGACCAACTGAAGATCCAGTGAGTGGTCTTTTTCTCTTCTCCTCTTCATATTCTATGTCATCTTCTTCTGAGACGGAACCATTACATTCACCATTATTCCAGTCCTTGTCACTGTCAGCTTCTTCATCATCCTATTATTACGAAACTATGCATCAGATCCCTGACATCTGTAAAAAAGATGAGAAAATACAATGACACAATCTTTGAGCTTCAAGGGCTACTAACCTGTTCAGTATTTGATATTTCTGCCAAGCGCTTGAAACTGTGCCAAAGGATGTCATATTCATATTCACAGAGAAACACGTCATCTCCTTCATTATTAGCTTTCGAAAATTCGTTAGGGGTCATGACATAACAATGTCTAATGATAGACTCCATCTGCAGAAACAAAAACTAGCTCAGATAATTGGAAGCCAGGAATATCCAGTTTAAAAGAAGCAACTCCTTGAAATCACCACACCATTTTATTAATATAAGGATTGAAATGATTTCCCTAACAGGAAGATTTTGTACACCTCAATTTAACTTTGGACCATTGATCTTCTCGAGCTCACATGTAAATTTGCCAGATTCATGGTTACTATCAAAAGGAACTCCAGACAACTACTTAGGATACTAAATGACTTGCTGAACACAAATGTAACATTGATATATCTGGAAAGTTCACGGAGAACTGATTCATGATTTGACAACATTAATCATGTTATCATGCAAGACTCGCCAATGTGAAGTCAAATTCCTAGAAAGGCTAAATAAGTAGCGCACATAACAAAAATAACAAGGCATGGTGGGAAAACATGATTACCTCAACATCAGCAAAATCATTAGTTCTATATAGCTCCCTCTTCAAATTGTGAGGCTGTCTTCCCGTAGCTGTTTCCTCGGGGATAACATACCAATGGGCTCGAAACCAGTATGTGCCATCCACTTCTTTCCATAAACTATACAATTTGTTGAATTAGAAAATGATATGCTTGATAGCTATCAACAATCCACAGAAACAGAAGCAAAATAGAACATGTAACTGCACAAACCTCTCGATACGGGCAGCCCACAAATCACTTGAAAGCAGCTTCTCTTTTGCCGTCCTAGCTCTCTTCTTTCCAGGAGGTGGAACAGGCAATTGGACATTTTTCCCCATCTTTTTTGCCTCACAGAACCCACAAATCCAATCCCCTTCTGGAACCTCCTTCAAAGGAGGCTTCAAACACTTCAAATGGAACCCTCCTAAGCAATCGTCACATTCAAGCATCAGAGCCGTCCCAGCTTTGAAGCAAACCATACATTCCTCCACTTCAGGGTCCTCGTTATCTGATTCGGCATCCTCTCTCCTCTTTACATAAACATCATCCCCAATCGAAAACTCACCCCCATCATAAGCAACTTTTCTGTAATACACTCTTTTCTTGCCACCCTTTAAGGCTTTCTCTTTCCCTTTACCCATAACTTTCTGCTCACTAATTTTTCTTTTACGCCGCGTTTCGACTCGATCCGGTGAAATCGGTGATATTGGCTCAGTGGCATTTTGGGGATCTTTGCGAGCTGATTTTTGTGGGGAGTTGGTAAAATTCAGGGATTTGCGTCCAGATCTGACTGAGGAAGCCGGACGCCCAAGTGGAAGTTTAGGGGAAACAGTGTCCGTGGAAGGGGTGGCGAGTCGGCGGGATGAACGGCGGAGAGGGGTGGGGTTCTGTGCTTGTGGAGTCGCTGGGACTGAAATGGTGTTCGGGGAAGGGAAATGCTTTGTCTGATTAAGGGATTGTTTGGATTTCTTAGGTGTTTCAGCCATGGGAGCTCTAGTTGATTCAGGGAGATGAGAGAGTGGCGGAGGAGCTGCGGCGGCGCGGCCGCTGTTTGTATAATGTATTTAGGGATTGGGTTTAGGTAAAGGCTGTAAGCTGCCGGAGTTACTGAGCTGGTCAGTTAGTGACTAAATTTGGCGGGAAATGACACCCTGGATTTGGCGCTATTTTTTGAATACCTCTGATGCCTTTTGAGCGTTAAGTTAAGTACTCTTCATCTTTTGCTCCCAAACCTTAATTGGTGTGGGGTTAGGTTGGAATTTGATTGACAGACACAAGAATTTCTTCATTGATTATCATATGAATCCATATAAAACATCATTTCTTTTAGCATCAAAGAAATTTTTATTTTTTTTTTCAATTACAAATGTTGTGACTCATAACATATGACTCCAAACGTCTTGGAATATTTAAAGATTTTAGAAATACAAGCTCTGATGAATTGTAAAGTAACAAGTCAAAATCAGTTATTAATTAGTTTTTCTTCTATAGTTCTATTCACACTATTAGTTTACAATTATGCATAATAGATTATATATATATATATAAATATATAGGGAAATTTTATGGTCTAGTCAGTGCTTTTTGACTAAACCATTCAGTTAAAATCACATGTAATTAAAATTCGACATGCCATATATAACTATAGGGTGGGAAGTATCTTAAATAAACCCTTACTGTTAATTAAATGATTATATAATATGAAAACACAAAACAATCCTTATATGATTTTTTTAGTGCTTAAAAGTTTCTAAACCGCCAATCTTCTTCATGTTCTTCTTCGCGTTCAGAATTGTCGTACAAAAATTATTCTTTTTTTATGCTCAACTTTCTAAAATCATCTTTCATTTGTTTAATTATTATTTTGTCTTTTTTTTTTTCTCAATTCCCTTTTCAGGAAAATGGGAACAAAGATTAAAATCTATAACTATAGGGGGAAATTATGGCAAAATTTCTTAATTTGTGAAAAAGCTTTAGATGCTAAATTTTAATGGGTCTATGAATTGTAATTATTTTAGAGATAATTATGTATTCCTTTCTTGGGTTGACATGGTTGGGTGGGATGATTAGGAGATTAGGATGGGGATCGTTATTACCCTTTTTTTTCATATATCATTTTTAAAAGGATTATTCCTTGAAGAATGTTCGTAATTGTCAAAGCGAAAGGTACATGTGAAAGAAAAAAGAAAGAGAGAAAAAAAAACGGTAATATGGTAATTTTGATTGTAACTTGCAATAAAAAAATTATCATGTGTAATGACTTTATTCTAGTATTATGTTGCCTTTTATTTAATCCTACATTTAGCATTGTTTCTTCCTTATCCAATGGATAAGATTATTAACTGAATCATTCAGTCGACTGGACCGTAGTCGCTCCCATATATATATATATATATTTATATATATATATATATATTTATATATATTTATATATATATAGGAGCGACTACGGTACAGTCGATTAAATAGTTCAGTCACATAATAATGACCATTAGATTAAACAAATCAATTACAACCATTAGATTAATGAAGACTCGTCATAATACAAGATAGAGTTTCAAACACCGTATAATTCTCCAAACAACTAATAATTTGTAACCTGCTCAACCAGTTATTGTGTTATTATCAACTTTTTCTTTCTTTCTCTTCCACATCCTCAACGATTGAATATCCATATTACTATTAATTTTTTTTTATCACAAAGATCAGGAGGAACCTCATTTAATTAAGGAAGTATTTTGAATACCAAGATAAACATTTCCCAAAAAGAAAAAAATAGTTGACTCTGCCATTAAACTACGGATAAGAACATGGACGTTAAACTAATAGCTAAATTGCAATATGGGATCAATTACTATTCTAAGAGTTACAATTTCCATTTACATGAACAATGATTTTGAAGTACAACCATATTCCATTTTTACCAAAGGGTCATCCACAGGAACAAGCAGAAGTTAAAAAAAAAAAAAAACTTTGAATGTTTTCGTAAAAAAAAAAAAACTTGTGAATCGAGACATTGGATCAAAACTACGTGAAGCAGGATTACTGGAACTTTTGTCTTCAACCAAAAATAAAAGCACATGGTACTTCATTTATTATTTCAATTTCTTCCAAAAGAAAAACTAAAAAAAGCCACCATTTTATTTGCAGTACTATCAATCTATTTTTCAACAATGTCCTCTATACTTGTAAGTATTTTCAAATAACCATCACTTTGGAAAAGCCTATATCCATATAAATTGCAAGATAATTGTAAGTACCCCCCAAGCAGACACAAATCGATCAAATCCATGTACCACAGAACCTCTATGCAAAATCACGGTGAACGGAAAATTCAAAACTCTCCATCAAGATCAACTTCTTCTATTTCAGCTCAATTAATTCTTATTCTTATATAAGAATTATAAATTCAGAAAAGATCCGTGAGATGTGCCAGGCAATATAAACATCACCCACATACATCCAAAATTTTTCTTGGAAGTTTATTGATGATGACAATAAATTTTTACTTTAAAATTCGAAACAATTAGGAAAAAAAAACAGAAAGGAAGAGCTTCAGAAATCAAAACCGAAAAATAGTTAGAAGAAAAAATAGACGAGCTTACCAATCCAAAATAAGTTTAGTTTTTCCCAAATGATCGCCTGTATATATAAAGTACCATAATTCCCATAAATCATGCAAAGATGAGACAGACGGTTTGGGTGGTGAGATGATAATATATGACTAAAAAGCTTCACAAAACAAGCCAAAGAAAAGAAACAAAAAGTGTTCGACGGAATTACCGGCAACCGTAGGCCACTTAATTGATTTTAGTTATTGGGGGAGTATGAATGCATTAGGATGTTACGCACCCCATAAATGTTTTTGACGTGTCAAGGTTTTATTGGTTAAGATCCCACTGAATGGTTCAGTTAAAAACAACAACTGAACTGTAGAATTTCCCTATATATATATATATGAAAATTCTATGGTCTAGTCATTAGTTTTTTACTGAACCAATAAGTTTTAGTCCATCCAATGAAAATTTAACATGTCACATGTAATTATGAGATGCACAACAACATAACATATACACCTCAATTGTTAACCGACCCATCAAGTAATTTACTGAATTTTTTTTTGAAAAACAATCACTAAGATGAAATTAAATTAATTTTTACCTACTGTTTGATTGATTTATTGGAGACTTATCTGATTATTTATTTTTAGTATTAAATTTTTTGTTCAAAAGGTAAATTCTGATTACGAATAGTTTCACACTTTTGTTTACATTTTTTTTTAAAAGACTTTTAAAATTTCACTTCTTTTTTTACCTTGATGATGTGGTAAAAAGGAATTTTTTTTTACAAGGACACTTCAAACTTGCTTTTAATCCCACCAATGGCATGTTTAGGCTTTAAACACTTGAGTAGATTCTTTCTCCTTTTTGTAAACCTCCAAGGCTCACGGATGACTACAGATAGCATATTTGAATAATTCCTAAAAAATACACATAATAATTCACTAAAAGTTTTAGATCAAAAATATATTCGGCCATCACTAATATATATAGTCAGGAAGGAGATTCTGATGCCGAAAATGAAATCCGTTAACACTTTAGAATTGGCCAAGAAATTAGGAGATGTCACGGAGCTGCAAATTGGCGTCAAGCACAGCTCGCGTCTTGTAAAATCGAAACCCAGAAAGGTAAATTTGGAATTTGCCCTAAGTTTAGAATCTGTAACCAATAATTGGTGGCACTTGACTTTTGTTCCACTTGCTACCAGCAGAGCTTTTTCACCTTCGAATTGGTAGAAAGGTATTTTCGTAAAATAAAAAATAAAAGGATAAAACAAATCTGTTGTTATAAATCCCAAAACTAGATCTAGAGATCCTTCAATGAAGTATATACAGATCGGCGCGCACGTCTTGATTTTTTGCTGCAAGGATTTCTTGAGGATTGGGATTGAAATGGATATACCATGGACTACTTTGTAGATTGATTTGATGTTCTTGAGGCAGCTAAAGAGTTTAATGTTTATCCAATAAATTTTTTTTCTCTAGATAATTCACATGATTGATAGGTTACCAGTAATGATATAATTATCATGTGTGATTGGGTGTTCTAAAATTTTAGAACACCTTTTTTTAATGCAACGGTTGATATCAATCTTAATCATCTGGCGGTTATTAAAATAAACTGAACTATTAAGTTGAATGGACCATAGTCACTCTATATATACATATGTATATATATGTATGTATGTATGTGAGCGACTATAGTCCAGTCGACTATACCATTCAATCAAATAATATTAGCTGTTAGATAATGAAAACTTCATCCTAATCGTACGATCAAATAAAAGGTACCATAATCCTAAAACAATGGCACATGATTTCCTCGACAACTGCCTAACAATAATGAAAGGACAGTGATAATTTATAATAAAATAGGATAGTGACTTGTGAAAAGACAAAAGAAACCATCCTCATAAATATGTACACTTCAATTAATGTAAAAATATAATTTTGTTACGGAAAAAAAAAATTTCAACGAGAAAGTGACAAAACAAAATAGGGGTCATAATACTCCACACCAGTAACTATTTTTTGTCAGTATACTTATCATTTTCCACGACCTAAAATCAAAATGACCATATTACATCTTTCTTCTTTTTTTTTTTTTTGCTTTTTTAATTAAAAAAACATATCTTCATCTTCAAAACAACATTCATCATCTTATTATAGGTATTATAGAGGTAAAAATGAAAGATGAGAAGCTGGAGGAGATTATGAAAAAAGATTGGCAGAATTATGAATTCCAAGGAAATAGTAAAAATGGTGGGAGAAACAGAATAGTGTTAATGTGGCGAAAGGAGGAAATTAGGTTGCAGATTCTAATAAATGAAGAACAACTTATGCACTGTGATGTTGACGATAAAGTAAACAGAAGAAAATATAGACTGACAGTGGTATATGGGGCGAATTCGAAAAATGACAGAGCTGCATTGTGGAACATGATTCAGCAAGTAGGACAGCATACTCAGGGAACATGGCTGATTGCAGGAGACTTCAATGCAGTGCTAAGCCCTGAGGAGAAAGTGGGTGGACTGCCGGTAACTCTTGCAGATATAGGGGAATTCAGAAAGATGGTGGAAAAATGCGACTTACTGCATTTACAATCAATTGGCGGTGCATATACGTATAACAATAAACAAACTGGTACCCAAAGAATTTATGCGAGATTAGATAGGGTGTTAGTTAATGAAGACTGGATGCTGAGGTTTGAAGAAAGTTATGTGATGGTCTTGCCTGAAGGTGTGTCTGATCACTGTCCTTTGGTGGTTAGATGGACCTGTCAGGAGACTGGATTGAGGAAATGGTTTCGATTTTTCGACATGTGGACAAAGGATGCAGACTATCTGAGTTTGGTGGAAGGAATTTGGCGTAAAGAAATAAACGGGACAAAACAGTTTCAGCTGGTAGAGAAACAAAGGCTCCTGAAACCTGTTCTTAAAGATTTAAACAGGAGAAAGTTTGCTAATATTGATCAGAAGTTACTGGAAAGCAAGAGATGCTTGGAGGAAGTGCAGCAGGCTTTACAAGCCCAACCTCATAATGAGGATCTACAAATTAGCGAGAAGGAAGCTGAACAAAAATATTTGGAGGTGGAAATGAATGCGTATAGTTTTTGGCAACAGAAAGTCAAGGAGCAATGGGTTCAACAAGGTGACCTCAATTCTGCCTATTTTCATGCTGTGATACGGCATAAGAGAAGGAAGAATCGTATCTTGTCCTATATGGATGATCATGGTCAGATTGTAGAGGAATGGACGAAGGTTGAGAAACATTTCCTTGACTTCTTTAGAAATCTCCTGGGTAAGGATGTGGATAGAATGCAGGTGAAGAGAGAGGTTTGTGAGGAAGGCCCTTTGCTGTCAATTGAAGAACAGATGGAGCTTATCAGAGAAGTGAGTGATGAGGAGGTGAAGCAGGCTATGTTCTCTATTGCTGATATTAAAAGCCCTGGACCCAATGGTTACAACAGTGGGTTTTATAAGAAGTCGTGGGGAGTGGTTGGGAAAAGTGTTTGTGAAGCGGTGAAGGAGTTCTTTACCTCAGGGAAACTTTTGAAGCAGTTAAATGCAACTGTTATTGCATTGGTGCCAAAAACAGAGAATCCGCAAACCGCAGCAGACTACAGGCCTATATCTTGCTGTAATTCATTATATAAATGTATTACAAAGATTATAAGCAATCTCCTCTCCAAAGTTTTGCCTAAATTGGTGGATCAGAGTCAGGGGGCCTTCATTAAAGACAAATTGATCATATATAACATACTACTTACGCAGGAGATGGTCCAGCTTTACAATCGAAGGAATGCTTCTCCATGGTGTCTTATGAAGGTTGATCTTCACAAAACTTTTGACTCAATATCTTGGTCATTTGTGGAAGAGCTACTGGCAGCGTACAAATTCCCTAGTAAGTTCTCTGGTTGGATTACAGAGTGCATTTCTACTTGTTGTTTTTCAATATGTATGAATGGGGGTTTATCAGGGTTTTTTGAAGGAAAAAGGGGCATTAGACAGAGGGATCCGATCTCCCCATTGTTGTTTGTTATTTGTATGGATTATCTGAGTCGTATGTTTAACCATGAAGTTAATCTAGGGGGTTTTAAATTTCATTCGAAATGTAAAAGACTTCAGATTACAAATCTCAGCTTTGCTAATGATTTGATAATCCTGTGCAAGGCTGATCAGCATACAGTCACGAGAGTTAAGCATGTGTTAGAAGATTTCGCTGCTACTACTGGGTTGAGGGCTAATCTAGGTAAATCGCATATATATTGTGGTGGTGTTAATGCAATAGAGAGACAGAAGATCGAGAAAATTACTAGTTTTAAAAGAGGGAGTTTTCCTATGAAGTATTTAGGTGTTCCTATATCACCTAGTAAGTGGACTGCTGTTGATTGTCAGACCCTGGTAGATAAGGTTACAGTTAGGGTTAAGTGTTGGACAACACGACACTTATCCTACGCTGGTAGGGCTGTATTAGTTAATGCAGTGTTATTGAACCTTCATTCTTACTGGGCGTCGATTTTCATGTTCCCAAATAGCATTATTAAACAAGTTATAAGAGTTTGCAGGGATTATCTTTGGGGAGTAAAAGAAAATGGTAGGTCGTTTGCTCTTGTCGCCTGGGATGGCTTGTGTTAGCCAAAGAGGCAAGGGGGACTGAGTTTTAAAGAACCAGTGAGCTGGAACCAAGCAATGTTGGGTAAATAGATTTGGGAATTAGCTGTCATAAAAGACAATTTATGGGTCAAATGGTGTCACGAGTACTATTTGAAGGGGCAGAGCATATGGAAGTATACGCCAACAAAGGGAGTTCCTTGGTACTGGAAATATCTGATGAAGATAAAAGATCAGATTCAGCCAAGAGTTTCACAAGGCCAATGGATAGGGGGAAAGAATGGAGCATATACTATCAAAAATGGTTGCGAATGGTTCAGAGGATCTGGTTTGAAAATGAAGGCAGCTGAGGTGGTGTGGAACAAATACAATACTCCAAAACATAGTTTCATGCTGTGGTTGGCTCTGAAGAAAAGGATACTATCCTCTGAAAGGTTGCTTAGACTGAATATCATTAGTTTCCCCTTATGGTGTTGTCTATGTTCAGCTGAAGAGGAAAGCTTGGATCATCTTTTCTTCTAGTGTAAGTATTCAAATTTGGTCTTACAAAAACTGAAAACTTGGCTAGAATGCAGGAGAATCCTTGAAAAGATCTCTGTTTGGGAAACAAGATTAAGGAATATTTGGAAGTTCAGCAAAGGCAAGAAGAGCATTATGATTGGAACACTGGCTGCAGCAGTGTATCATGTTTGGAAGACCAGAAATTTTGTACAGCATGGAATAAGTTGGTCAGTGAGGAGGTATTGGTGGAGCAAATAAAGAAGGAGGTGAGATGGAGGATTGGAGGATGCTGTAAAAAGATTAGGAAGACTGAAAAATTGTATATGGATAGACTAGGAATTCTTGTATAGTTGGTCTGTTTAGTTGGTTTGGTTACAAAGGATGCAATAGATGAGATAGGATGTAAATGAAGTGATGTTTTGAGAAGTTAATACATATTAACCTTTCATAAAAATAAAAAAAACATTCATCATCTTTTTTATTCAAAACTGAATCTATTTTCCTCAAAGACAATTTGTGGCGATGACTTATTTACAAAACCCAGTAACCCCCCCATATGCATATTCTTTTGACCAATCTTCACAACCAGTATATATTATCACCAAATTGAAAGGATTGTTTGAAATTTCCTCATAAAAACTTTAAAAAATAGATAATTACCTCTCAAATAGCAATATTGACAACCATGCATAGAACTATTTTACATAAAGTATTTGAAGATTTCTCATAAAATTAAGGAAATCCACCATATTTCGCTACTTGTTAAATACATATACAGTGACATACCTTAAAAAGTTATAAACTTTAACCTTTATAATCCTATTCCTTGAAGGAATCGAGGGGAAAAAACAACAATGAAGAAAATTTAGAAATTAGGTACAAAAGTGAATAATTTTTATGCTGTAAACCTGGGCAAGAATGCAAAGAACACGAAAATTGACTGCTTAAGAAAGTTTTAATTGTTGAAATGTAAAATCATAGAAGGGTTGTTTTGTTTTTTCATAAAACATTATCATCTAATTACTAAAATGGCTTTGTTATGGTACTTCTCACCCTGTATTCATAGATTACTAGAATTTGACATGGTATAACCGAATGGTTCAGTAAAAAAACCAACGGTTGGACTGTAGAATTTTCATATATATACATACATATATATTTATAAGCATATCGAGTATAAAAATTACAGATACTACTTTTTTTTAAGATTGAGTAATGTTTTTTCTTTTACATTAAGAAATTGCCAATACATCTCAAAAGAAAAGTTATTAAACAATTAGAATGCTTTGAAGTTATTTTCTTGTTTACAAACAAATATTAATTCCAATGTTTGGACTTTTGGATGGTTTATCTAACTAGAATAATAGTAACAAATTTTATTACAAAATTAGATGGATAAATGTGTTTGCCTGTGTTCTCTTCCAATCAAAGTATTCATATTTGAATGTGCACTCTCAATGTAATATATTTAAATGAAGAAGAGTAACTTCTATAAATTATTCAGAAAGAAAAAAATTGTCAATGGTTATTCAAGTTCATATACATTGTGATGTTTAAATGATACAACTTGTATGTACAAATTTAATTGCTACTTTATTGTGATATTTGTGTGTACAAGTTATGTGTACACTATCAAAATAATGATAAAAATAGCAATTTAACTTGAATGTTTTAAATAATAGTTTTGTTTGTATTATTTCTTCACTTGTAAAATGGCTAAAAATACCATTGATGCTCCCAATGTAGCCATGGAGGAAAAAATTTAAATTCTTTACTCTAAGGTTTAAATATTTTAATTTGTTTAAGGTCTAAAAAACAATGTAAATCAAATAGTCTATGAATTTGGTTATAACTTAAAAGAAGCCTACTAGCTAGGAAAGATCATACTTATTGAGCAACTTGCCAGAGAAAATTAAACTATTCTCAAGGGCAATAGATCTCCTTTTTTTTTTTTATATGATACGTGGCTCATCAGTTATCAATAAGATAATAGTACTGAAATAAGATCATTTAGGAAATCGACGGGTCGAGAATTTTTGTTATCATAAAGAATAGTCTCCATAAGAGATCAAGGAGTTTTTAACACCAACCATTGCGGTTAATCTTGATAGTATTGATCTTAATTTTTCCAAGGAGGAAGATGGGCTTATATGGCGACCCATAACATTTGGATATTTCACTATTTTATCAGAATATCAGGCTATAATGGAGTTCTAAAACTCCTTACCTTCCCCTTGGATAACTTGATGTATATTAAGTTCTTTGAAAATCTCTTTTACCCTTGAAAAGTTTTAATTGTTTACTTCCTCTTACTGACTTCCTTAGTAGGATTAGTTTTTATTTCTATCCTTTAAGATATCATTTCTATTTGAAGCTGATGATGAACTTGAACATGCTTTCTTTCTAAGTTAAACTTATTTTTTTATTTTGGAGTTGTTTCGTAAACATGCTAGGGCTTTCTTTATCATCGATAACAAACATTAGTATATTTTTGTTTGCATGGTTCTGTTGATGAATTTTTGAAAGTTTTCAAATATATTGTTATGGTTTTTACGTCTTTTGTTTAGTGGGAATTTAGAAAGTTATGAACTTATTTTTCTTTGTGAAGGTCTGAATTTAATTTCACATTTATAGTATTAGCCATTAGAGAACTTGTTGTTAACCTTTTGAGCTTAACCTTTTGAATGCTCATTGCTAGATGGTTCAATGGCCAACAAGATTTTACAATTATTTTTTGCAACTTACAGATCCACATTGTCCAAGATTTCTTTAGTAGAGTAAATTTGTAATTAATTATTTCTAGCATGATAATTTTACCACTGTTGACTCCCTACAAAATATCGAGCCTCAAAATCACATGATAATTATTAAGTTTTTGAGGCATCGGTCATAAGGGTTGATAAACTTATCGTTCAATGAAACTATATACTTTATGCAGAGGTACACGGATATCTCTGTTTGTATAGACTAATGTTTTCTCCACTGAACGTTATTCCTTAGTTAAAACTTTATACTATAATGTGTTGATTTGATATCGAGAATTTAATTGTTGGGAGATATATTTTTCAAATGAAGTTATTATAGAAAAAAAAACTCCATGGCTTAATGTTTTTTTTTTGTTTAAGTACACCTATTTTACTGAAGTTGAAAGATAGATTTTTAATAAATTACATATCTACTTAACAAAATTGGATGAAATCCTAACAATCAATCAATTATATTTGGATAATCCTATTAATTGGTTGAGATTTTATTTACAAAAATTGGTTAATATATAAGTAAATATTCTCTGCCAATTGATCTTATCTCTACTTTGCATCTCATATTTATAAACACCCATTAGAGAGCTTTGCATTGAACATGTACTTCTCATCTCCTTTCTCTCATTAGTAATCATGCATTCTCATTCCATACTCAATTTGCTTGCTTTAATCTTTGTCTTCAATTTTGCTTTTGGCGTCTGCTGTTTCTTATGATGGTAGAGCCATTACTATCGATGGCCAAAGAAAACTTTTCCTATATGGTTCTATTCACTAGACTGGGCGACTCATAACTATTTTCAAGACATGGACACGGATAGCTATAAAGGTGGTAACTATTACAATCTAAGATATTAAGGCAGTTGCTTAGATTTATCAACAATACACGCCATCATTCAGGTTCATTTGATGCCTGGACTAATATGGTGTTGTATCGTGCTATGACAGAATGTATCAAAGATGTCTAATTTGTGATTTTTTCGTTCAATGATGGTCGAGTTAAGGCAACAAGGAATGTTGTAAGCTCATCTAAGGGCACATTGATGCGTAGGTCAAAATTTTTGCAAATTAATTGTTCTGATAGTGACATAGAGAGGAAGAGAGAACTTGTACCGGAGGAGTTTGACGTATAGATAGCAATGAACAAGAGTAACAAGGGTATCAAAGAGCACGAAAATATCAAAATGTTGGTAGAAAAGGAAATATTAATCCTTGAGTCTAATCATTAAAAACACTAAAACAAAAGCCCCTTGTACATGTTCTCCTGCCCATTTTACCCTCTGTCCATGTGTCGTTTACTGGTTCAATATTTTTCCAAACCCACAAATGCTTAATTTTGAGTAATTTTTATTTAGCCAATTTTCCCTAAGTGAAAAATGTTTGTACTCCTAATAAAATAATAAAAGTTTGCATCATCGTAGAAACAAAGTTTGCATCATCGTAGCCATTTTATCCCCAAAAATGCTTTATTTTACTCCTAAGTGAAAAATGTTTGTTGTATTCATGCCATAAGTTCTTCTCATATTCAACGATCACTCAACATTGCTAACGCTTCAAATTTCTTATAGTGGCTTTGGCGCTAGTCAGCATATATTTGGCACAAAAAAAGAGGCAATTTCAAAATATTCTTAGGTTGCAATATATAGGGTGGTGGATAACACATGCTACATTGTGTTCAAATCACAATCATTCTTTGTAATGTTTAATGTAGTAAAACGTGTAATTCTTTTCTAATTTTTTTGTGAACTTTATAAGCGAGAATCACATATCTGTTGCTACAATAACCTAGATTTCTAGTTGATCAAATACATATTTGGATTATATTATCGAAAAATATCATGGTTTCTCCCACTTTCTTGTCTTAAAGGTAAAAGAGGGGAATAAAAACACTCGCAAACATACACACAACATGTTTTGCCAAGATATTTATGAATTCTTTTTCACCTTTTAGACACAATTATATGTTTATTATTTTCTTAAAAAAATTATATTTTGCCTATTTGAAGGGAGGTTTTAGGAGATCATCTTTGTTTGAATAAGTTTACCATATGTAAATTTGTTATGATAATAGTTGGATAAATTTTTGTCGTATTTTTTATATATTTTATAATATGGTTACATGTTTGAAAGGCAACGAAAACTTATAGTATTAAATATTTTAAAAAATATATATAAAAAAAAGAAAAGGAAAAAGGGTTAGTATTCTTGCGATTCATATTTTATGGGAAAACAAAATTTACACGAGAAAATAAAAAGAAGGAAATTTAGATTATATTGGCATTGCTTTCTTCTTTACGGGAAAAATAATTTTTTGACTTCTTCGATTCTATGAAGTGAACAAATTGGAAGTTAAAAAAGAACGCCAACTGGATAGGAAAGATGATTGGACCGTATATTTCGAGGTTTTACGTAATACAGTAGTAAAAAATCGGACTAAGTAATTTAATCAACCGTATGAAAAAAAATAAACAATATAAAAATCTAATCCAAAGATTCATGTTGTGTCACTAAGGTAGGAAACTTTCCTATAACATCATCGGTTTTTTCGGCAGGATGTGACATAACGACAACATATTGTTGGCTCAAGACCTCCATTAGTTAATCAATCATACGTCAGTTGGGAATAATATGGTGCTCAAAGTTAACATGATGAAGGCGTTCGGTGGAGTTTCTTGGAGGAAGTGCTTGCAAGATTTGGTTTTCCTCTGCAGTTCATTCGATTAATCTTATCAAATCTTCGCAATAGTTGGTTTTCAATTTTAACAAAGGAAGTCCAGTAGGCCAGTAGGCTTTTTCCAAAAAGGGTTTTTCCCTTTTGTTTACCTTGGTTGCAGACTGTATGAGGGAAGAAAAACGTCCGCCATATTTCTATACATCTTGAAAACTTTGGATGTGAAACTTGCTAATTGAAAAAAAAAAAACTTCTAAGTTAAGGAGGACCTCTTCTATTTATAAAGCATGTGTTTGCAGCTATTCCAATTCATATTTTTGTGGTCATGGACCTGCTGAAATCCCTTCTTGATGCTATCGAAAAAAAAATGTCAAAAGTTCCTATGTGAAGGCTCAAATGATAAAGGGCAGAGACATTGGAGATCTTGGGACCGATTGAGTTACCTTTACAGTGAGAATGGGGTGGGTTTAAGAAAGTTTTGTGATGTTTCAAAAGTTCTTTCAGCACAACTTTGGTGGAAGATTAAACATAGGAAATGTCTTTGGGCGAATTTCCTTTTGTCGCTGTCAAAATCAGCCTGTAAGACCTCAGGGACAAGAATTGCAAAGCTAGATTACGATGCTGCTTTCGAATCCAAAGTTCTCATTCATGGCGGTGATCGAAATTTTTGGAAAGACAACAAGGGGTTATATGGGATGTTCCGTTGGAAGAGCCACCATATTCATGGCTAACTATCAAGAAGTTCTTTCAAGAGAGAGAGTTTTTTGTACCTGAATTTTCTTCAATACTTTCGGCTGATGTTTTACAGTATTTGAGTAATTAGGAGCAACATTTTTCAGAGGGGAAGGACAAAAATGTATGGACACCAACTACTTTAGGTACTTCTCTGTTAAATCGGCGTATGAAGTATTTGGTGTCGACAAACGGTGAATGATATAACCCAAATATATGGCATAAATGTGTTCCTCCGGATTTCTTTCTTTTTGAGGAAGATTTGTGATCACTTGCATCATTTTCCAAAGGTATTTAGCTTTCTAGGTTTCTATATTCAGCCATCAATTTGTTATAAGTGCCGAAATAATGCAGATTCAATGTCACATTTCTTCTTTTCTTGTGCTCATGCCCGACTAATTTGGGATCATTTTGCTGAGGTTTTTGATAGAACCATTCATGTAAACAGTTCCATGTGGTCTCTTTTGAATGGATGGTGGTTAGCTGGCAATTTCAAGATGGCAAAAAAGGCGCTGATTAGAGCAACTCCAATAAGCCCTTATACTTTCTATTATATAAATCCCTACCCCTCCAAGTTTATACCAGTCACTGGACCCCTTTTTCTTTTCTATTTTTGCAAATAGGTCCAATAATTTTAACCCGATTTACCAAGGGTCTTACAAGTAAATAATTGTTGTTAATTTAGCTTTCTTTTCGAAAAAAATTTATTGAAATAAAGGGCCTAACAAAGCGGATGCTCCAGATGTCGACAAACATGAGCATACATTGGTCATGTAGCCTCTCATCCAAGCTCTCCATCAGGGGAGACTTTGCTGGTTCTTCATTCTTGTGGTGATCCTAATGGCTATCCCCTTGAGATGAAGAGTTATCTTTGCAGACCAATTAAGGAGGAGAATATGGACATCGACTATTATTGGGATAAGTAGTTGATCTAAGCAAAAGCAAGTTGTGATCAAGTTGATAAGCATGCCATTAATTTTAGAGATCAAACCAAAGAAGATGATGAAATCATGAAAATGAGTGCAAGAGATTTTGAGTTAGTTACGACTCAAAACCCTAGCCAAAATGAATCTTGTTGATCTAGCAAACTCTTGGAGAAGCCATTTAGGTTCTTGAATGGACGACCTAATTGATAAGAGTTCGTGGAATGGAGTTCATTGCTACACAATTCGAGACTTTAGGATCGATTGTGGAGTCAAGGATTGGACTAACAAGTGTTATTCTTATTCTATATAAGAGTCACGAATATTGGAGTAAAGATCAAATCATCTACAAGTGTAAGGGTGTGAGAGCAATTATTTGGAAGAAGGGCATCTACAACTTTTTGTATCTTTAGTATTTGGAGTTATTTACTTTCAATAAGAGCCTTAATTTTTACCTAGTAATTAATTCAAAAATATCTAGTGCGAATAGAGTCATGTTGGCCAAGATTTGCTGGAGACATTTGGGGAAATCTCCTTTGATTCCTTTTGATCCTATTCATTTTCAAAAAGGATAAGATTTGATTTAATTTATTTGATATGAATTCCTAGGATAGAGATAGAGTTAGAAAGAGATCTATTCCTCTTTTACTTCCTACTCCTACGTGAGAATAAGGAGGAAGAGAGTCCAAATTAATCTTCTTTTCTTTGGTGCTTAATGATCAAGAAAGCTACAATATAAATAGAGGGCTTGGTCTATTCGAAAACGTACCTTGGTTGGTGAGTTGTTTTCTTTTCTAATGAGAGTCTTCTTTATGAAGTTTTGTTAAATAGTACGTCAATTTCTTCATTTCTAGATTGTTTAATTCATGGGAAATTATCATCTTGTTGGGGTCTTTTAAGATCTTGCAAAGATCGTTCTTTTTCAAATATGCTTCTTGATAGAATTTTTTAAAAACAAATATTTACTTGTTTTCATACTAGTGTATGCGAGAGGTGTGTCTTTTCTAAGGCATGAGTTTTCGAATTTTTATGTTATTGAATTTCTTTGCCAGATTTGTCTTTTTATGGATGAGTTTCGATTTGGGTTAATTAAGGGAATCTTATGTGCTGATTGCAAATTGGTTCTTGGTTATGGAGATTACTAATTCAACATGAGTTCTTTGTAGTTGAGCATTGGTTGCTCCTACATATTTCGAGTCTTTGATAAGTAATTCTTCAAGTGTATTGAATAGTGTTCTTACTATTTTGTGGGTTGTTAATTAATTCGAATATTTCATAGATTATGTATTCTTTGCTTGGTTTGGGTTAAGAGATGAAAGCCCTTAGCAAGTGATTGTCTTACTGTGATTTTCCTACACTCTTTTGAGTTTCACACGACAGACATATTATGTTTGTACTTTCTTGTTTGATGGTTCCATTAACAAAATTTGGTTTATCTACGATATTGCTATCAATGTTTAGTATCAGAGCAAGGATACTGAGGGTTGTGAAATTTAGAGACTTTTTCAGGTTTTTTTATGAATCACTTTTATGTGTTTGACAAAATTTCTTGTGATTAAGGACTTCATAGTTCTTGGTTTTGAGAAAGATTTTGAATTACCATGAAATCCATTACTTGATGTGGTAATCCAGATTTGTGCTAAGAACATTAGTACTATATTTTATTTGATTCAAGGTTATTTCTTTGATTGAGTTTTGAAAAGAATAAAATCGAATCTTTGTGAAAACTATATTTTCAAATTGGGATCTCGTCTTTTGTGTGATGGTGTGTGACTTTTTACACATACGTTGGAGCTTGAGAGCTATTTTTAGGTCTGTGAGTACTTGATGATGATGCCTTCGACCATTAGTCCAAGTCAGTGCTACATCTCAAAATTCGTCCTTGATTTGCGAGTAGAAGATTCTTTGTGTTATGAGCGAGTTAATGGATCTCGTTTGTTAAATATATGAGAAATGAACTGATGTGAAGCGAAAGCTTATGGCTTTTATTTTTTTTTCCAAAAGAGATGTCTTTGAGAAAGGTTTGAGAATCTCGGATCGATTCTTTGAAAGGTGAAGCTTGATGCTTTTGTAATTCTTACATGAAGTATAAATGAAGTAGCCTTCTTGTTGGATTTCATTTGAATCTAATGAGTAAAACAGAGTTTATGGATTTTCAATCAATGAAGATTTGGTAGATTGGTAGATTATTAGTTTTGGTCTTGTCTTCTGTTTTCAAAATGATTTTTAAAAAATTAATTTTAATTCTCATAGCACGTTTTTTGGGATTTCCAACATCAATTTTGGTATCAATTTTGCTATAGAATTTTCAAAATCTAGTTTTATAGTTTTAGTTTTTTGGTACATCTTAGTATGTAACTATGAGAATGAGTCGAATTTGTAGATTTTTCATTAATGGAACTTCCATGAATCATGTTTTGTGTTTTAAAACTATCTTTGTCCAATGACTTAGAATGTGTGCGTGTGGTTTTTTTAATCTACAAAATGATGATATTGAATTTGTTTGGCTGTACAATTTCAGCCGAAGGGTGTGGTGGGATTTTGTTTCAACTACGCTTTCTTCCTTCGGTTTGAGCAGTATAGTAGTAGTAGTCGTAGTAGTAACATTTGGTGACAATCTAATAATGCTCTCTAGTGTTTAAATAAAGTGCAATAAAGCTATGTACTGCCTTAGTGGGCCGAAGGAAGCACCACTCTTACTCCATGTTGGACACCCTTACAAGGGTAAAGGCGAATGCTACATTTTAATGTCTGTGCAATACATACAGCACCAAAATAAAACAAAACATAAGATTAGGTTCGAATAAAGTTTTTTCATTGAGAAACAGTAACTAGCAAAATATATTCAACAAACAATCAGACAGTATTTCATTCGTCCTCCAAAGCATCTTGCACGCAATCCTTCACACAATCCATGACTCCATCCAAGCCTCCTTCCCCACTATGAACATGGTGACTATGTCCATGGCGATTCTTCCGAGCAAAGTATAAGTTTAGAATTGATGCAGTTAAATTGATTACTTCAACAACAATGGCCAGGTTGGCTGCAACTGCAGAAAATTTTGAGAGAGAATATGGATCTTTTGTTGCGGAGGACGCATGCTCAAAGAAGGGTAGTGTTAAAGCAGTTACAAGTTTAATTCTTCCATTTGGGGCCACATCAAGGAAATCACTAAAAACCCTTTCAATTGATGGGGAAAGACGATTATCAATGTTGCCTGTGAGATTAGATATTTGTTTCAAAGTCGAAGCTTGGAGATAAGAAACTTGATAAGTTTGCTTTGGTGTCAAAAGCCTCCGGAGGAGCATAAGTATAATTCAAATTGAACTTGTACCAACCATCATTTGATCCATAGAGGAAAGCATCAACATCCTTGTTCTAGGCCTCTACGGCGAAATCCAAGCCTGTAAATTGCATAGCATCAGGAAGAGAGGTTAGGGCAGGGGATTTCCACGTAAAATCCTCGCAATAATCCTCGCAATTATTGAAGCATATGACCACATTTCCAAGGGATACACCTCTGTGGGTGACTCCAAAGTGATGGATCAACCCAACACCTTTGATTAGATCAACGTCTAACCCTTGTAATGCCTTCACAGATACGAAAGTATCCTTGACCTCATTGGATGAGGAGGTGCGGAGTTTTGATGGGTGTCGGCCTAGGTAGAAATTAAGAGACACACCGCGATATGGGAAAACCACATGGTATGTGTGTATGTGTATGTTTTTCTTTAAAATCTATCGTGAAGGGTATCTAGTTTGTTGTGAGATCAAAATCTTGTTATAAGTCCGTGACTTATAATGTGTTTTCTTAATGTTTTAAGATTGATAAAAATATAATTTTAAAGTTGTTTGTGCCAATTTTGAAATTTAGTCTTTTGACTTGTGTAAAGATTCAACTATGAAGCTTTAATATCATAGTTCTCTAGTTTCGTAAGATTTTAAGATTTGATGAGTCTTTAAAATCTTGGGAAATCCTTGTTTAATCATTACTAATATGTGAGCTTAGTTTTTGGAAGACCATTCAAAAATTGAGAAGCGTCTTCTCTTGCTTCCTATGTGTTTAAAGAGAATTCTTTATTAAGTGCTAAGATTTAATATCTCGAAGTTTACATATTTTGGTTTTTGAAAGATTATTTCCAATTATCATATTTGAAAGATGACCTTGTGTTGAACCATTGAGTCTTTTGAAATTTTTTGTGTGAAAATTAGTATGACGAAGTAAATGTCATAATTGAATGAGGAAATTCAAATTTTCCGAGTTTGCTGCAATTTTGGTATTCTTGTTACTATATTTTGTTATGAATTGTTACGTGCAAAATTATTTTTTATGATTCCATAAAATTTGGAAAGAGGTTTTTAGAAACTATTTTTTCTAACACCTTGGGAAGTGGTTTTCCAAAATTTCTTTTTAATTGTCAGAAACTTTCAAAATTTTAACTAGTTGTGTTAAATTTATATTTTCATGTGTTTAATTACAATTTCAGTGAAAGTATGATTTTCTTTACTTTTTGTGAATTTATTGAAAATATAAGTTTTAAAAAGGTAAATTAGGGTTTGTGTTTTAATTGATTTCGGTGTTTGAATGCAATGTGAATTGAATCTTTGGATGAATTAATGTGTGCTATTTATTAGGAGGGGGTCCAAAAATTTTACCTCTAATTAATAGGAATTGAGTTTTCTTATTTGATAAGTATCTAACTTTGTTATTGAGTTATTTCCTAAAAGAAAGTGAATAACTAGTTATTAAGGATTCTTTCCTTTTTCTTCTAAGGAAGTGGTCGAAAATTTAATACATGAATTTTATTCATATAATAAAATAGATTTTTTTTGTTCTGTGAAAAAAATCACTTTGAGAATATTTAGGTCCTATTTTTGTAGGAATTTTTCTTGTACAAAAAGACTTGTCATGCCTATATAAAGGGTTAAGGTTTGTCAAAAATTCTCACAATTATTCTCCCAACTTTTCTTCTCTTCTTTTGCGGACCTGGGATCATCAAGGGTTCCAAGTTGGTTTATTCTCTTCTTTTCTGTGTCAAATGTTTGTGAGGTAGAGTGCTCTTAAAAGCAAGAGAGAGTTTTCTTGGGGAGTGTTTTCTTTCGAACCTTGCTTTGGTTCCACGGGGTGTTTTGATCTGGCCTTTCTTTTGGTTCGTGTATTATGGTTTTCTTTGTGTGAGTCCAAAAGTATAATAAAGATCCTTGTTGGTGGTGGTTCGTTTGCTTAAAAAGCATGAGTTCTGAGGTGGGTAAAATGTGTCAAGCTAGTGAAGGTTGCATGACAATGGAGATTGAGATGCAAGTGAAGCTCATTAAAAGCCAACTTGTATATTTGAACGTGGTTGTGTCCAAAAGTCAAGAAGCTTAACATGGTGATGGCGGTTTCTCTTACTCAACAACTAGAGAAAGTGTCTTGAGGAAATTGCTAAAAGTGTTGACGTTATGTGTGGAAATTTGTGTGAAAAGCATGTTCCTTCCCATGTGGGTGCTTTGAAGTTTAAGTTGCCCTTGTTTTATGGTTGTCATAGTGAATTTAAAACATGAGAAAGGAGTATAGAAAATCTTTTTGTTGTACTTGACATTGAGAAAGAGGATGAGAAACTAGCTTTAGCAATAGGGTGTTTTTGCTCTAATGCCTTAGTTTGGTGGAAGCTTGTGTATTCGCACTTTTTGTTTAAAAATTGCAATTATTGGCAGAATTTAAAGTGTGCAATGCATGAATGCTATATTGGCACTAACGCTTTTTATGAGGCTAACCTGAAGTTTGTTCTTAAGAGCTGATCTGGATGAGAAAGATCATTGATGTGAATTTATTCGACCAATAGTGAAACTACTAGTAAAATAAATTCTAATGCGCAAATCGACATAGATTTTACTTGAAATGATACGAAAAACTTGCCCAAAGACTTCATTTTTGCCCCAAACCACAAAAACCACGAAGAACACAAAGAAGGTAGAGCCACAAAAACTCTAACAAAAAAGGGATGGAAAGATAGAAATGAAGAAAAGTGATGTTGTTGCTACACCAAGAGTAACGACGCTAACATCCCCCGCTTAAAGATTATGATGACTGATGGCAATCTCGTAGGCGAACCAAATTTCGTTAATGGAACCATCAACAAGAAAGATATTGAAAATATGTTTAAAAGCGAAACTCTAAAAGAGTGTGGAATTTTCACAAATAAACTAGACCGTTGAAAAGAACTTCTATACCGTATGAACTCAAGCAAAAGATCATAACACAAAATCCAAATAACCATTCGGATTGAACAACTTAATCTTTAAAAAGATGAAACCCCTCAATATAATCGAACAATCACCCATACAATTGACGACACATGTAAAGAGCAAATCACTCACTCAACTACAAACAAACTATCGAATATATCTCTATATTGGACCGTACGCATTTGTAACCAAGGCAATAAGCAAAACAAAACACATTATTCATCATGCTATTTCCAAACAAACTCATCTATAAGAACAGATAAACCAACAAGGCTTTTCTATGACTAATAGCCATAATACTCGAACAAACTAAGCAATTCAAACATGCTCTACCTATTGACTATTACCTCTAAAGACAATAAGAAAATTAGTTTAAAAATAATTAAATCATTCAATATGCTCAACATGATAAAACGGTTTAACTCAAAGAACCAAGTCACATGTTAGGTTCTAAGAAAGAAAGAAAGAACTAACCATTCTTCTCTTTCGAAATAACAAGAAACGCGTATTGTTTAAGAAAACCACAAAGGCCTCAAATCAATTTCATTGACTCATAATTTTTGATATTTTGACATACATTTTTGAAGGCAATTCGGCCTCCTTTTACAGGCAAGCTTCTCTTGCTCTCCAAGACACAAACCCTAAAATTACCTAAAGTTTAGGCTAAGAAAAGCTACTTTACTTGCACACCACTCGATCCAATGCATAGAAAGGAAAGACATAGTCGATTTTGACTCAAACTCTAATTAAACTTAACCATCAAGCAAAATAATTAACTTTACTTCTTTTTAATGGTAAAAGACTAATCTACCCTTAATGAAATAAGGACCATTCGGCCGACCCCTATAGAAGTTACCTTAAGGGTAAAATTTTTATTTAACTCTAGGTAAATAGACTTATTATCTATTTACGGACACAACAAATAATTTAAATAAAAATATTTAAATACTCCCCCCGCATTTCACTCTTTTTGGTTGGCGCGCACGGCTCCAATTCAAATCTCCAAGCTCCAATGAAGTCTTCTACATGTTTGAATATGCATCTTCAATCTCTTCAAGATGCTTGCTCTTTGGAACAAACTCACTGGAATCAATCTCTTGGACATCACTTGAATCTTCCTCACTTTAATCACTCCAATAGTTAGCAAAGTCTTCATTAGATTCTTCCAAGCCTTGATCTTGATTAAGCGATTCTTCCTGAATTTCAATGTTCCCACTAGAAGGTGTTGGGATAACTCTTCCAAATAAGGCCAAATTCTCACAGCAAACTTTCTTCTATTCTTAAACGGAAACAATCTTGGACCACCAACTGACAAGAACACCTTTTGCTCCTTCATTTGATGTTGACTTCAATGTGAAGCTATATGATTCTCATCAATGACGATAGATAGATGTGCTCCCTTACAATGACATCTAAAGAACTCCACAAACAAGGACACTACCCTTAAATGCATGTTCGCTACTTTATGCAAATTACTAGATCTTGCAAAAAGCAAAATAACCTCAAAAGGTCAAACAAACAAGGAGTTCTCCTCTCAAGTTTGTATATTCATCAAAAAGGCCACATTCAAAAACTAGCAAAGCACTCCTATTTATAGTAGTGGGGCCGACAATCCTCCTAAGAAGTAATATAAGATTTTGATTTCTAACTCTATTCCTACTTTAAAGAATTAGAAATCAAATAAAATTCTAATTTGACAACTTGTGTTTTATCTATTAAGGAAATGTATCTAGACACCTTTATAGACTCAAGACACTCTAGTCTAATGAAAATAAAATTCCAAATATAAAGAGACATTCTCTCAAAAGAATCTTATCTTTATCTTGAAAAGAATGTTCATGCGTTGTCAAGTCTATCAATATCTTCTTTGTAGAGTAATCATAGCCATCCAATTTTGATCTAATCTTCATCCAACGGTTGAGAGTAGACACCAAGGAATAGTGTTCTTATTGTGAAAAATCTCAAAAATAGATAAAAGAGAATCATCAAATCTTATCCTTCCATGATCATGATAAGACTTAAATGATCTTATCTCTTACCTTTCCACAAGTGTGATACGATTTAAATGATCTTATCCCTAAAAAATAGAGATAAAACTCCTAAAAATTAGGAGATGAAGCCTGTAAAACCGACTTGAACATGTAGTAAAAGAGTAAAACTCACAAATTCCAAATTAGGTGAATTCGGAATTTCTGCACGTCTTTCGCCGGCTTTCTCATCGGCTTCTTCTTCTCGGTCATTCAATCGACGGTCTCATGTCAGTTCATTGTCGACTTTCTTTTTGGTCGATGTGAACCATTCTTTGGATTCAATCTTCCATCATCCTTGATACCAACTCCAATATGATTCCATTCAATCTCTACATGATCAAAATCAATGTAATAATCGTCAAAGTAAGAAATAACCTTTAGAGGCACATCCAGGATCACATCATCAACACTTGCCAAATAAACCACTTTTGAGATATTCAAATCATATGAATACATAATAATGTGGCGATCATCATGACTTAGAACGATCCCTAATGGCCTACATTTTCACATCAATTATGTTCTGATTGATCGTTTCCAGTACGAATTAGACGAGATTTAAAGGAATAACCCCACCATTATGAGGCAGTATAAGCTATACCAAGCTTGCTATACAACCTTGGAAGTGGAAAGGTTGTGCGATGCTTCCTTCCGGTGGAACGGTTCCTCTGAGGACCATGGTTTGGTTTATGGTGCATAGGAGGGAGGACTAGCGGACAAGCATCTTCGTATCTTGTGTTCGTTTAGAGGGTCCAAGGAAGTGATGATGGTAATTAATGGTGGTTCAACTACTAATTGTGTCAGTGAGGAGTTTTGTGTAGCAAGTAACACTTCGATGGATCCACACAGTATGCCCTACAAGTTACAACGGGTTAGGGAGGATTTAGTGGTTGAAGTGAATAATGAGGCCATGGTGATTTTCCATATTCATGAGTATAGGGATAAGTTATACTTCGGCGTAATTCCTATGAATTTTTGTGATATTTTGCTAGGTATGTCTTGGAAGACTGATGTTGATACTATGCATCACTGTTTAAAAAATTGTTATGTCTTTAATAAAGATGGTAGGGATCACGTCCTTAGACCTATGGCTCCTATGGATGCTTAAAATGTGACGGAGAAGAGACATAAGGTTTGTGTTGAATCAAAAGCGAGCGAAAAAGTTGAGCAAGTGACGAAAGAATTGAAAAAAGGTTACAACGAGGTAAGACTTGTGGCGAGAGAAAATGAAAAATATCACAGGTGGAAACAGAAAAAAAATGCACGCAATGAGAGAAAACCAGAGAGTGGCGAGGGCGAGGATTTGACGAACCAATATATCTTGCCCCCGTTTCTTGTGCAGGGTGAGTTTGTGATTCGAGAATGAATCTCCTTCAAGAAAGAGAGGATGATGAGAATTATGTAGCCTCTCATCCAAGTTCTCCATATGAGGAGAGTTTGTCGGTTCTTCATTCTTATGTTATTTCTAATTGCTATCCCTTTCGAATGAAGAATTATTTTAATTTGAAGACCAATTAAGGACGAGAAGATAGACATCGACTACCTCTGTGATAGGAAATTGATCCAACCTAAAACAAGCTATGATCAAGTTAATAAGCATGACTTTAATCCTTGTGATCAAACCGAAGGACATGATGAAATCACGGAAATCGATACTGAAGATTTTGAGTTAGGTACGACTCAAAACACTAGCCAAAATTAATCTTGTAAATGAAGGAAGCTTCAGAGAAGTCATTTAGGTTCTTGAATGGACGGCCTAATTGATAAGAGTTCATGGAGTACATTGCTACATAATTCGAGATAGGGTGCAAACTATCTTTGATTCTCATTTTGAGTTTAGATCACTTTTAGGTCAATTTTGGAGTCAATCGGATTAACAAGTGTTAATCTTATTCTACATCAGAGTCATAAATATTGGAGTGAATATCAAGTCATCTATAAGTGTAGGGACGTGAGAGTAATTCTTTGGAAGAAGGGTGTCAATAGCTTTTTGCATCTTTAACATTTGGAGATATTTACTTTAACTAAGATTCTAAATCTATACCTAGGAGTAAATTTCAAAAATATCTAGTGTGAATAGATCTTTGTTGGCCGAGATTTGCTTGAGAGATTTCGGAGATGTCTCCCTTTTGATCCTATTCCTTCTCAAAAAGGATAAATTGATTTGATTTGATATTATATTCTAGGATAGAGACAGAGTTAGACAGAGAGATTTATTCTCTTTTAGTTCCAGCTCCTGCATGAGAATAATGATGAAAAGCGTCCTGATTAATTTTTTTTTCTTTGGTGCTTAGTGACCAAGAAAGCTAGCCTATAAAATAGAGGGCTTGGCCTATTGGAAAAAGTATATTGGTTGGTCATTTCTTTTCTTCTCCAATGCGAGCCTTGTTTATGAAGTTTTATTAAATGATGTGTCCATTTTCCATTTCAAGATTGTTTAATTCATGGGGAATTATCATCTTGTTGGGGGGTTTTTTGAAATCTTGCAGAAACCGTTGAGTATGCTTCTTGATAAAATTATTTCTATACTAATCTTCACTTGTTTTCATACTAGTGTATGCAAGAAGTTTGTCTTTTCTAAGGCATGAGCTTTTGAATTCGTGATGTGTGTTCATAAGCTTGTTTGTGAGGTTTGTCATTTCATGGATGAGCTTTGCTTTGGGTTAAGCAAATCAGTCATATGTGTGTTGATTGCATATTGGTTCTTAGTTATGGAGATTTTTAATTCAATATTATTTCTCTATAGTTGAGTATTGGTTGCTCCTACATATTTCGAGTCTTTGATGAGTGATTGTTCGAGTATATTGAATAGTGTCCTTATTAATTCATGGTTAGTTATTTAATTTGAATTTTTCATAAATGATGTGTTCTTTGCTTGTTTTGAGTTAAAGAGATAGAAACCCTTAGATAACGATCATTTTACTCACTCTTTTGAGTTTCACATGATAGATAAACTATATTTGTAATTTCTTGTTTGATGGTTCCAATAATGAAATTTAGTTCATCTACGAGATTGATATCACTGTTGAATACTCCAAAACTGAAGGCATGTACCTTAGGTGAACTAAGATTCTTTGTTGAACAAAACAATTACGACGGTGGTGTCAACTAGTCCCCCAAATTGATCAAAGAAGAACGCGGCCAGGCAAAGAGGTTGTGCTATTGGCTAAGAAGTTTATTATTTATACTGATCATAAATCTCTAAAATATCTTAAATCACAAAATTGTCTTAGTAAAAAGCATTTTAAGTGGGTTACATTCATTGAAACATTTTGTTATGTGATCACGTACAAAAAGAAAATATCATTCAGGGTCTCCATAGAACACAAGTTTAGTGTTGAAGTTGAAAAATATCACTTGCAATAGTTCCAACAATGATAATAGAGAAATAGAGTCAGAAATGTGAAATATCTGACTATTATTAAAAGTTGAAATACAATCATCAATAAAAAGTAATCGGTAAAAGAAAAAGATTAATCACCTTGTGACTTTGCAAATATATGCTTTTTATATACTTTAATTGACAATACCAATCTAAACCAGAAGGGAAACAAAAAGAAAACATTACTCACAAGTAATTTTAGGTTCTTAGTGCCAAATATATCCAAACTCATCATTATTGATAGGAATATGAATGATCTTTTGATAAACATTTAAATTTTACTCTATTTTTATACACTTAGACCCGTTTATTTATATATTTTGCATATACTCTGCTATCATTTAGAGATCGAAATAATTAGGAGTGATGCATGTCCTCTTGTGACAATTTGTTCTTTTCATGATGATTTTGAGCAAAAACAAAGCAAAATCAACCGAAAAGTGGAAAATAAAAAATAAAAGAGAAGACTAAATTATTTATGCAGCTATCAGGACTGAAGAAAGGTAGTAGCTATACGTGTCAAAAATTCAACTAGGAGCATGTTATTTTATTTTTATTTTTTTTGTGAAAATATGATGCACAAAAACACGTCAGACATAAACGAAAGATGATCCTTTCAAGGATAAATACAAATTAGAATTTTGTGAGCAATTCGGATGAAGCATCAGCGGTTAAAATGACTCACAATAGATCCATTGGATATACTTGAGCTAATCATTTTGTGGTACTTGTGAGCTATTTTGACGAACGAAAGCCAAACATAGCCTCACAAGAATTGTGTCGTGTTACATTTATGGATTAACAGGCCCACAGGCCTATTTGTGCTGCATTTAGTGGTTTCTGAATGATATTTAGAAGTAGGCACATCATAAACACCAATTTATGTTTCACGAGTATGAGTGGAGCAAAATATAACCAATCACACCCTAAAACCATGGACAAGAGATGGCTATTCTCTTAGGTATATATGGGAGATTAAGGAGAGTGTATTTCACCCTTAGCCGAATTTCTATTACGATGATTATCACTATTGGTCGAATTCTCAAATTTCTTAAGCTATATCACTATAGCTATATAAACAGCTCATAACCTAATCGTGAATCCAATGCCCTAGTTCTCGTAAATTATTCTTTCCCTCGTAGCAATTGTAGTCGCTACTCACTCCACTTTTGACCTAAAAACAATTTTGTGACACCAAAGTTCCCTATAGAGCAAAAACACATTATATTCACCATCCCCTTCCCTATATATGACACGTGCTTATCATAGTATAAATATTATACTCACACTTAGATGGAAGAAAAGATGGTAGAGCCGTAGAAATTAGGCTACTCAGTTAGGCGCGATTTTCATCTATTAAGGGTCATTGTAAGTCATGATAAACATTACGTTCTAGATAGTTTAATTTGTATAATGGATATTTTGGAAATAATGGTATTAAAAATGATGGAAGATTGAAATCCTACTTGAAACCATGATAAAATCCTAGTCGAGAAGTGAACGAAAAGACCTTCAGCTATGGGTCATCTACTTGTCTCTGTTGCGGGAATGAACTCAAGAACGAATTCTGACAGACATATTTCAATTCTCACTAGTTTTCCTTTATAAATAGCGGATAACACTTAAACAATCATTACACCCAAGAGATCAAGAGATAATATTAATAACATTAAATATTGACATCATCACAATATATAATGTTTAAAACCTTAGCTAGTGACATAATCACAAGTAAAACAAGTAATGTAGTTACAAGCAGATTGTATAGATTATTAAAAACTTTTCTTCTATTCTCTAGTTTTTCAATTTAATGATTGTCCAATCAAAATGTTCAGAAAGAATTTAGAGAACCAAACACAAGAAAAGATTATTGAACACAAGATAATAACTCAAGAATGATGATAAAGAATATTACATACAAGTCATTTTTTTACCCATCTTTTATTAAATATTGGACGGTAATGGTAGCCCTGAAATATGTTAGAGCACCTTTAAGTCAACTAAAAATTAACCACTAGATTGATACTTGCAAATTACTTTGTAATAACAGCACTGGATCACTACAAATTACTTTGTGATAACATCACTGAAATGATTGCATTAATGAAATCTATGAATATTCATATTAGGTTTAACCATAATCTAGAGAATTTATATCACTTTAGTAGTGGTTTAAATCTTTTTTCTTTTATGCAAGGTTATTATTCAATCTGTTTTCAAAATCCACCCAATGGACCCTACTTAAATGTGGGTAAAACTCGCTCCTTACATACCCCTTTGTGGGAATTGAATGCAGGTCTAATACCATAAAGCACAACCTTCTAAGTACTAGGTTGTGTCATTCAATTCCCTCATTATTCAATTATTTATTGCTCTTTCCATCTATAAATAGTTAAACTAATACTGGCCAAATATCAACTCATGGACAATGTAAATAAACAAATCTTAATAATATAAACATTCAAATAGGGATCCAAGCATCAATTCATAGATTTATCAATATCTAAGCACTATATACAGTTTTAGCTCATTCTTATGGTAGTAAAATCTGTAGATAATTAAAAAAGATAACAATAAAAGAAAACGTAACAGATCTTCATAAGTTTATGGCGATCTTGTCTAAAATTTTAGAACAACTCTCTTGATAAACCTAAATCAACTACCTTTTAGAATAAGGGGCATCCAACTTGGGCACCATTCCACTACTTTCCTGATATATTAAATTACAATTATCTGTTAACCTACCTCTAGGAAAAACTGCCCTAATCATGTATCTCACCTCTATATAAGGAGGTGATCAAGTCTCTATTTTGGGACTAGTTGTATACATGCAACACATATATAATATTCTCTTTTTCCAAGTAACTGTGTGGATTTTGATTGCAACAAGTGGCGCTTATTATAGGGATTGTTTTGTTTGATCTTTGCAAACAAATAAATTTCTTTGTGAGGGAAAACTTCTTTAGTGCTTTAGAAGTCTGATTCTGATGAATTATGCAAAGCCAAACGAGATCAAAGTTCAATAATTTGGAATTTCACATATCGATTTTCGGTTGACTTCTCTATCAGTTTCATCAGGTTGATGTATAGGTTAACAAAGCTAAAGTTGACCTTCGTTAGATCAATGCCTAAATTGACAAAGACAAGCATGCCATCTCCCACTAGTTGAAATTTGCACAGCCAACTAACAGACTACCCGATTCCTACAATGAAAAGCTTCAACAAGTCCAAATGCTTTTGACACAAGGGGCAACCATGCACCAAGTTGTTCCTTCAAAGACTTAGCTAAACACATATCATTCCTTAAATTTCACCAAAAAACCATTTTCTAGAAGGGACAATGCTATTACCATTACTTCCCATAGTATTCAAGAACATGTACACCTACGCAAAAACATCCTTGAGACATAAGTTTTCTTGGGTTCGAAGTAAATTTCTTGGATAGCTTCTTTTTCCCAAGATTAAGGTAAACACATAGGTCTTCTCAACTCATATTTTTCTATAATCAAAGATTTTTTTTTCCTTTTAGAAAAGTACTTTTAAATCTCTTGTACCTCCATGATTATTGTTAGACAAGCATGCTCATAATGTAATGCCTTTTTTTTTTTTGAGTGCTGATGGGTTGTTGAGGCCCCCAAAAGAATTAATAATACGAACTTAAAAACTAGTCAGATAGTGATAAGTTGGGTCGATTCCACAAGGATGGATGAAACTCTTAGAAACCTCAGTGATTTGACTCAAAAATACAGAAGAAACAACAAGAAAATAAACTATGAACTACGACCCGCTCGAGTGGTGTTCAACAAAACGTGAGTGGACGTCTTCCTGACAAACTAATCACACAAAAAGGTAAAAACAGAGCACATGAACAAGTTGAACAAATAGAGCAGGAAAGGCAATAGCTTTAGCAAGTAAATAGGGAACTAGACAGAGTTGAAGAGCCTGTGGATCCTCCTCTCTTTTTATGTTACTTATATAGTGATTATTCATCCATGTGGTACGAAGTGTGTTCGGTCAGAAGCTAATATACTCTTGAACCTCTTCTGATTGAATAAGGAGCGTCTATCCACTGATTAACATGACCCTTCCAGGTAAGATTTTAAAGTATGGTGGGCCATTATGCTCTCAAGTACGAAGTGAGTAAAAGTTACGAAGTGAGTTAAAGGTTTAAATATAACTTGTTTTTACATTAGAGACTGGAAAAAATACCTTTCTATCTCAAAATTATATTTGTATTACATCTATTAAACATGACAATATTTATTCGTCCACAATAGAACTAACAACAATATTTGAATGGAGGAATGCTTACTCACGCCAAAGATTTTTCTGAATCACTAGTGTACCTTGAATCATACAACAAAAACCTAATGTCATTAATTTCTGCTGCTACGTACAAAACTTAGCCATAGATGAGATCATCATGGTGACCTCATCTTAGGTACAAAATTAGTTGAAGAGGCAAATTTAACTGACCAAACCAGTGCTTTGTTGATGTTATGGACTAAATTATATTTTTTGGCAAATGTAAAGGAATATTCAAGTAGTTTACTCACATTTAGATATGCTTCAACACCCAAAATTAAAGGCAAATTGACTTGCACTAATCATGGGTGAACCGCCGGGTGATTCACACAAACTCGCTCATGGGTGAAAGCCCGTCAGGTTGGCCAAACCTGCCTACCGGTCAAAAAGCCCATTAGGTCGGCCAATCTTGCCCGCAAGTCAAAACTTGTTGAGTGTGATGTTATAAGCGATTATTTAAACTAGGGTTTGTTTCGAGAAGTAGAACAAGAGAGAGAGAGAAGGCAACCGAAAGGAGAAAAGAGTTTTTGCAGAAAAAGGAAAAGGATGAAGGGTGAGGATTGAGACGTACAGAAAAGTAGAGAGAAGAGATTATCATCAAAATCAAGCTTAATTCCGTTTCATCATACTTTGTTGATGATATAATGACATGATTTACTTTCCTACATCATTTTAACTTCAATTATAACTAAAGATTAATGTTCAGCTAAGATAATTTAAAAGGAGCTGCTGGAAGATTGCATGATGCACGTGACTTGGTCCTTAATTCATCCAGCATGATAAGCTCCTGAACAACATCGCTTGCTCCCAATTGACTAACCCTAATTGCAATTGCTACCTCGTTTGACCTCTAACCTGATTTTGCACGACAATACCCCTCCCTAAGCCAAGACTTTTCCTCAAGGCTTCAAAATAGGAAACTGCTTTACAATGAAATCACTGTCCTGCGAAGAAGCTTCCTCTATCTCCAAATCCTTCCATTTTATTGACCATTGGATGACATTTTACTCTCCACTTGTGATGAATCGTCTTTACATCATTTTCTCTTGTTCGAGTAAACCTTCTTCCTCATCAACAAAGTTTGGCAACTGAGTGGTAGTCACATGAGCTCCTCTAGTATGCTTCTTGAGTAGGGAAACATGAAACACTAGATGAATCTTGGCATGAATAGGTAATTGTAACTTAAAGGCCACACTGCCTACTTTTTCCAGCACCTTAAAAGGACCACAAAACCAGACAATGAGCTTTAGTGAGGACCTAAGAGCCATAGAATTCTGTTTGTAAGGATGTAATTGAAGGTATACCCAATCTCCAACTTCTAGTGACCTTTCAGTCCTTTTCTGATCAACATAATATTTAATATGAGATTTTGCCTGCTCCCGATGAGCTTTCAGGTTTTCAAGACCTTCTATCTTTGTTCTAACATATCACTAGCTGCAGGAATCACCACTGAATGGTACTGACCAAGAGGAAGACTGTTTGGCTTCACTCCATACAAAGCCTCAAAAGGGGTCATTTTAGCAGTAGCATGGTGTTACCACTATTCAGCCATTACTAACCATTGAGACAAGGAATTAGGGTGATTGTTGCATAAGCATCTTAGATAGGTCTCTAGGCATTGGTTAACTCTCTCAGTTTGGGGTGGTAAGAGAGTACTCATACAGAGCTTTACACCAACTGCCTAGAAGAGAGGTTTCCCGAAATGGCTTGTTAAAATTTTGTCTCCATCACTCATGATTGAGTCTGGTAGACCATGGAGTCTGAACACCTCTTTGAAGAAGACTTCAGCAATTTGCTTAGTTGTAAAAGGATGAGTCAAGGGAATGAAATGTAATTATCTGACGAGTCTATCAACTACCACCATCACAGTGTCAAACCATTGCAGGGAGGGAGGCAACTTCTCTATGAATTTCACAAGATACTTTTCCAGGCTTGCTGAGGGATTTCTAATGATTTCAAGAGTCCTGGATAAGACAGATTATCTTATTTATGAGCTTGACAGACACCACATTTCTTCACAAACTCCTCTACCTCAATTCTCATTCCAGGCCAAATGAATAAGGATTTTCACCTTTGATAAATGGCTTTCTGGCTTGAACGTCCTACCAGTGGTGTTGAATGAAAATTCTCCACCAAGAATTCCCTCATACCAGCTTGCTTTCCCACATAAATTATGCCTTGAATTTTTAATAATCCTTGTACATACTGAAGGTCCAACTCCTGAGTAGGCTCCAGTACAACCTTGACAATCAACTCATGTGTCTCCTCATCATCTATGGAACTGCTCTCCACCTATTGCATCCATGCTAGCTTTACCACTGTTATAGCATTAATCTGCATAGTTGATTCCTCCTCCTGATTTCTCCTTGATAATGCATAAGCTTCCAAATTTTAATTTCCCTTCTTGTACTGAATCTCATAATCCAATCTTAGCAATTTAGTTAACCATTTATGCTGCATAGAGGTGGTTAATTTCTTCTCCAATAAGTACTTCAAGTCTTGATGGTCAATCTTAATGATGAAGTGATTTCCCTGTAAATAGTGCTTCTATCTATCAATGGCCATTACTAAGGCAAGTAGCTCCTTCTCATTCGTGGACAATCCTCTATTTTGAACACTAAAAGCCTTGCTCAAGTAAGCAATTGGTCTCATATCCTGCATCAATACAGCTTCATCCCGGATTCAAAGGCATTTGTCTCCACCACAAAAGGAAGGTTGAAGTCCGGTAATCTCAACACTGGTGTTGTTGTAAGTGTTGTTTTGAGGTCATTGAATGCCTTAGTGGCCTTCTCATCCCACTGAAATGAGTCTTTCTTCAATAAGGAGTTAAGTGGTTTGCCAAGAATTCCAAAACCTTTTACAAATCTCCTGCAGTAGCCTGCAAGCCCTAGAAAGCCTCTTAGTTCCTTCACATTAGTTGGGTGTTGGCCATCCACAATGCCGATGATCTTTTCAGGATCCATAGCCACCCCATTTTCAGAAATGACATTACCTGAATACTCAACATATTTTTGAGCAGAAGTACACTTAGATTGCTTAGCATAGAGTTGCTGATCCTTCAAGGTTTGCAACACCACTCTCAAATGGTTTATATGATCCTCTCAAGTTACACTATAAACCAATATATCATCAAAACCAACACAAACTTTCGAAGATAAGGTTTGAATACATGGTTCATTAGGGCTTGGAAAGTGGCTGGAGCATTAGTCAATCCAAAGGGCCGTTACTAACCTTGCTGTTCCCGTATCCAATAACTCATCCACTTGCTTTTCTATCTTAATTTTATGAGCATGTGGATATCTGTAGGGCTTTAACTTGAAAGGAGTTGCATCAGGCTTCAGACAGATTTGGTGTTTTATCCCTCTTTCAGGTGGCAGGGAAGTTGGTTCATCAAACACACTGGAATATTGTTTCAGCAGCTGCACTATTTCATCAAGAAGTTCTTCCACTTCCGCAGCATACAGATAACCAGCATCATCACACCTCTCATCATGTCTCATTCTGTTGCTCCTCCCTACACTATCCCCTCTATAACTGTCATCCACACGCCACTGTTGGTACTTCCTTTTTTGCCTTTCCATATTTTCCAGAACCTCTTCTACCCTTCTATGAGATTCATATCCTCAACCTCTCAGTAGGAATCTATCTCCTCTTCTATGCAACTGGAACTTCTCATAGTCAAATAGAATAAGATTTAACCTTGACATCTAACCAGTCCCCAAAATAATATCCCACACCCCTAATTCTAGGACCCTTACATCAAAACAAAAGTTATACTACGGAATGGACCACTGTGCCTCTAGGCAGTTATGATCATTTCTCAATTTGTATCCATCCGCCAATGTTACAACAAATGGCTTGATCCTCAGAGTATTCAACCTTAACCTCTTGACCAATGTAGTATCAATGAAACTTTTAGAAGTGCATGTGTCAAAGAGAATTCTCACCATAACCTCATGTACAATTCCCATAATGACAATGATCTTCCTATCTTCATCCTCCAGGGCCATACAATCCTCTATTTGAGAAATTGTCTGAATCTGATCTTCCTGCAAGTTCATTATGTTGGCCACATCCTATGCATTATCAAATAGAAGGTTTAAATCATCCTTCTCATCTTCATCTTCTACTGAAATCATATTCATCAGTTTCAGCTTAAACACATGCCTCGGACCACATTTCTCTGAACATCTCCAACATAGATTATTGTTCCTTCTGTATTGTATGTCCTGTGGGGAGATCTTCTTAAATCATTCACCTTGATTCTTCTGGTAGCCCACAGATTGACTTCTCATCACATGAGGTGTCCTGACCTGAGTAGTATACCCCTTCTCCTTAGAAGCTGTTAAACCTCTACTTTTGTAATAAATTCCAAGGTTTGCTCCTGCAACACTGCAATTTCAAAAGCTTTTAAGAGTGAAGGGGGTTCTAACAATCTGAACATTTGCTTAAGCTCTTCTTTCAGTCTACTTACAAAACTAAAAATAAAATATATCTTCGTCAATTGAGGATCCTTGCATAACACCAAAGACTTCAGTTCCTCAAACTTTCATGATATTCACTCACTATTCCTTTTTGTTGTAACTTATTAAACTCCTCAATCTCATCTCTCCCCCTTTTTTTTTCCGAACCACTTCATCAAACTCTTCCTCAAACTGATCCCAGGCTATTTTATCTTTTACTCTTTTCAAACTTTGGACCACTTATCCACTTTACCATCTAAATACAGTTCCACAACATCTAATTTTTGGCATCACTGACTCCATAGATACTGAAAAACTTGTCATATTTATGTCACCAATCCTTAGGATTCTCACCACAAAAATTTGGTAATTCTAGCCTAGGTTGGGATAACCACACATCCTTACTGTATTTCTCTCTTTTTTCTCCATTCAACTCATCCTCTTCTAGATTAATTTTGGTAATCCCAACAGGGGTTTGCCCGAAACTAGACTTAGTAGAAGTACAAGGAGCCTTACCGAGAATCGACAATTCTTTCTATCCTCCATTGATTAACAATGTCAGATCTGCCAGTTGAGAAGATATGCTTTAATATTACAAAGCTTGATGCTCGACCTTAGTCTCCAGCATACTTCCCAATTATTGATCTTCACCTGAATGCTTTTACGCCATTCCCCTTGCTCCATTAACTATAAATCTTGCTTCTTCATGTATTCTTCTAAGGTCTGGGTAGTTTTAGATCTTGTTTCTGTCATTTTTCAATTTTGGACACAGCACAGACCAAGAAATGGGCCGGCTCTGAGATACCAAGTGTGATGTTACAAGCAACTATTTATACTAGGTAGAAGGAGAGAGAAAGAAGGCAGCCGAAAGGAGAAAAGAGTTTTTGCAGAAAAAGGAAAAGGATGAAGGGTGAGTATTGAGACGTACAGAAAAGAAGAGAGAAGATATTATCATCAAAATCAAGCTTAATTCCATTTCATCGTACTGATTTGATGATATAATGACATAATTTACCACCCTACATCATTTAAACTTCAATAGTAAGTAAAGATTAATATTCAGCTAAGATAATTTAAAAAAAGCTGCTGAAGGTTGCATGCATGCACGTGACTTGGTCCTCAATTCATCCAACATGATCAGCTCCTGAACGACGTCGCTTGCTCCCAATTGACCAACCCTAATTGCAATTGCTGACCTTTTGACCTCCGAACCAATTTTACATGACATCGTGTCAGCCAAATTGATGGATTGAAAACCCGTTTTGATGCGATCTTTAAGACGTGTATAAATTTACATGTAGAACTATATAACATCTACAAAGTTGCAAAACGTCTTACAAGTTGCGATTACAAACTAAATAACATTTCATGGTCCAATCCAATTCACGTTTTGGAAAACCTAATCTGTACTCACACCCTTAGATATAATAAAAATACATATTTTCTCATTGACATTGGTAACCTGAATCTATATATGAAAAATAGATTCATATTTCACCTCCTTATTACACAAATACGAAGTAACCTTAATGAAAAAGACCTTCAAGATCTTTTGAGGCCTAATAAATTGAGGACGATTCCAAGGTAATTAAAAACATAAACAAGCCTAAAGAGCTGCAACTTTTGTTCAGTCCAAGGAGGATATCTAAACCAAAAATCCGTCAGAAAACTTCTCCTTGCAACAACTTTCTCATGGCTGAATGTGTCAAAGGAAAATTTCCCATGGTATCTCCCCATACCGCTTTCTCCCACCCCACCAAACGGAAGAGTGTCTACGGCATACTGTAACATTATATTAAAAAAATAATAATAAAACGATTAAGCAAGCATTTAAATGTTACATTCCACGTGTAATTAAAAAAAACAAAATTTATAAAAAATAATTGGATCTCTATACTAAGTCACTGTAAACGTTATAACTTACTTGGATGATAGTGTCGTTGAATACAATGCTTCCCGATGTGGTCTCAGATTGAAGCCTTTTCTTGAAAGCTTCATTTTTGGTGAAGGCGTAAATAGCTAATGGTTTTGGTCTTGACTTGATGAACTGAATGCTATCTTCAATTTTTTCCACCTGAAAAATATCACAATTAGAATCAAATTAATGAAAATATGAATAATGTAGATTTAATATATACCCATTTTATTTACCAATGAAATTAAATTAATTATTTGGATTCAGAAAATTTAGGGAAAAAAAAAAGAAAAGAGTTAACCCTAAAAGCAGTCAATCCAAATCGAAACATTAGTAAATTATGGGATATTAAATTCATTAATTTCTTACGGTAATAATTGGAAGCAAAGGTCCGAATATTTCCTCAGTCATGATTGTGGCGTCGAGTGGAGGATCCAACAATATTGTTGGCTCAACAAATCTGCGCGTTTCAATAGATGTAAGCTCAATAGCATGCTGACTATATATAGATTTCTCATTTCTAAAAGACAAAGATCATCCTTAACATGTTTGTACTCTTCCTGAAATGATTATCCAAATTGGATTTTCATTTATAATTTAAATAGTATTAAAAATAAAAATCTAAAGCATATGATAATTTAATGATAGAGGGACTATTATAGTAATAGATTACTATAACGGTTTCACAAAATTATTATTCTCATGTACCCAAAAAATAGTTCACATTGTAATTTATGATTTGTATAGAAAATTGTACAAACCATAATTTGCAATGTAGATTGTTTCTCTTAGAAGAAGGAAGTAATATAGTACCTATTGATATTTGAAACTACTGCTTGATTTGGATTAGAGATGGGCAAGAAGTTAATAATTGTGATGGGTAAAATGTTGAAGCAGGTAAATTACTTACAAGTTGGCTTCGTCAAATGAGCCTCCTTGGACAATTGAATCTTTAACAGATTGTTCATCTAACAGGCTCTTTAGTCTGAAGAAATTCTTTTCATTGATGATTCTTGAAATATTGCGCGTTTCTTTTGGGTTTTCTCCAAACATTGATAAGAGTGTATTCTTAAGCAGTTCTACCTGAAGAAATCACACGTTGAAGGGTTAAAAAAGGCCTAAAAATAACACTATCCTTCGTGCAAAGGTATAAGAACACATTCGTTATTATTAACATTGTGCTTGATTTTTCAAGAACTAGCACTTGGGAGCTAATATTGATACTTCTACTTTCGTTCTCAAAATTATTGTCTTAATTATTATTTTACTTTCGTAATAAACATGAGCAATCGTTTTAAATAAGAGCGTACCAACTTTTTCTTTCCCCTATTATATCTTCACCACAGTCCACAAGTGACAAACTAAGATTTTATATCCATCAAACTTTCGATCCAAACTGAAATTGAAATTAATTTGCTAGCCTAGATACCAAAGAAATGGAAACTGCACGAGATTATAAAAGATAAAAAAATGCAATATTTTAAATTGGTTTCGTACCAAAGTTGCAGCATACTTTTTCTCTGTAATAATGTAGTCAACTCCGATGCATGCTTGGCCGGCACAGGCGCCAAATTTTGCAGATAAAATCCGGTTCAATGCAATCTACAAGTTAGATATATTCAGCTTCACAATAATATTTGTGACACTTTCAATATTACAACTATATTCCCTTCATTCTTTTCTTTTTATATATATGTCTTTTACAAAATTCATCAAAAACAAGAAAAAATTCATTAATATAGTTAAAATACAACAACATCCATATTTATTTTTCAAATAACTCATCATAAAACTAATAAGAATTTATTATAAATATAATTTCATTTCCAATTCAAGGGTAATTTCGATAAAAAATGATCAAAGGTGCCTCAATTTGTGAAAGTGACTTCTGCTAATTCTCAAATGACATTTAAAAAGAGTAGAGGGAGAACTAATTAGTAGACTATATCGACATGTGTATGATCACTTCTTTATTAAGATTCGCTTATTATTTCTTCAGCACGGTAATCTTTGTTATGTAAATACGAGTTTTATAAAGATTTCACTTACATATAACATTAAAAGTATTGCCAAAGATCCAATCCGAACTTTATCATGCATATTTTACAAGGATTTGACTACCTCTTTGTCTCTTGAACTGGAAAAGGAATCAACAATTGTTGGGCACTTCCCACCCAACTCCAAAACGACAGGAGTTAGATGCTTAACCGCTGCCGACATAACTATACGTCCCACTTTTGCACTCCCTAGACAACCAAATTCAACATGGAAATTAGAATTTATGCGAGCTAATTAATCAGAAACCGAGATGATAATTGGCAATATATTGAGAAATCAAACTTCTAACCGGAGAAGTACAAGAGCTTTGATCCAAATATGAGATGATCAGTTTCTTCGTCCCAATAAAATTTATCATGATATTAGATACTCCCTCCGTCCTATAATTATTGTCCAATTTTACTAAAATGGAAAATTTTATTTTTAGTCAAACTTAACTATATTTTACCTTGAACAACCAGATATACCCCTACATAAATAATTGTTTAACCACTAAGATTTTATGGATAATGTTTTTTAATAAGGACAAATGTGTAACTTGATCCATAAAAAGTCAAATTAGACAATAATTTTGGGACAAAATTTTTTGGGCAAAGTGGACAATAATTATGGGACGGAGGGAGTATTATGAAACTGATATTAGATATTATTTCAGTTACACAATATTATCATTGAAAATGAGCCTAGTTACTACCTCCATTCCAAAATAAGTGTCATTCTACACTTTGCACATAGTTTAAGAAACCCTTAAATAGGGTAATAAAATTACTTGAATATCCTCAACCGACCCCACTAAAAAAATGTCCACCAATAGTACTAATTCTTTCGAGGGTAATTTTAAAAACTTTGGACAAAAAGTGCATTGAAATGTGAGAACGACACTTATTTTAAAATTTCTCCATTTTACTAAAACGATATTTATTTTGGAAAGGAGGGAGTATTTAATATCCGCATTTTGAAATACATATTAAATACATACTATTTAATTTCGCTAACTAGAAGTGACAACACACCTCTCATATTATCGATCACGGAATTCAAATCATACAACAACTAGGTACATTATCATATTCGCGGAATTCAAATCATGCAACAAACGTAATATGCGTGAAAGTTACTTTTTTTTTTAATGAGGATCGAACCCAAATTGAATCTCGAGAAAACCCTCTAATTTAATTCTCAAAACATAGTTAGAAAAATGTAGAAGAAAGAATTTGAATGGCATGTATACCTGTGAACAAAATCTTGTCCCACTTCAACTCCAAAAGCTGCTCTCCAACTGAAGAGCCACCTTCAATAACTTTGATGGCTTTATTATCCAAGTACTTCGGGATTAAATCAGCCAGCACCGCTGAGCTAGCTGGAGACAGTTCCGATGGCTTTAGCACCACGGCATTTCCTGCTGCTATTGCTCCAATTACTGGTTCCAATGACAAACCTACATATGCATATTTTGCATGAAATAATTAAAAGGAGTTGTCTTCCGCTGATTTATGTAACTAGTATTCCATCTCTCTCGTAATTATTGTTCAGTTTGACATTTTATGTTTAATACAATCTGTGTTAGAAATAAAAAATTGAAACCGAACAATAATTTTACGATAGAAAATGTATCTTAATTGTTATTTGATATAATGACATCAACAAAAGCATCGAAATGTTAAAAAAAAAAAATAGTCAATGAATGTACTACAAAAGAACCTCATAAACCGGGAAAAAAAAGTTTAGAAATAGGAGTGTAGTTATGGAAAAGAGAAATATCATTAATTTATGAAAGTAGCTAGCTAGGGAGCAAAGAGCAAAGAATGGTCCACTATTTAATATGTGTAGGTTGCATAATTGAGCTTCAGTCAATTTCAATTCTTTTATTATTGTTATTATTATTATTAGTAATTTCAAAGGTGATTGATCTCTTCCATGTGTGTTCCAGGTAAAATATAATTATCAAAATACGATGTTTCAACAAATTTTATAGCTAAAGATAAGCTTATAATTTCAAAGGTAAATGGTTTACCAAAGGGAAAATTCCAGGATGAAAGAACAAGGACAACTCCAAGGGGTTCTGGCACCAACTCAGCCTTAGATGGGAATGCAGCAAGTGGCAATTTCGCCTGAAAATCAAAAGAACCCCAAACCAAAAAAAGAAAGAAAAAAAAAATATCGTTATGCGTTCAGTGCCAAGTTTTACTGGATAATTAATAACAAGATTAATTATAAGCAGGTTTCAAGACAAACTTCATTTTGTTTTTTTTTTTTAAAAAATTGTATATCCATTTCTGGCATTCGAAATTGTTCCATTTCGATTCTTCTTTTTTTTTTTTTTTTTTTGCTTCGACACAACATATATAGTATTTCAAAATTATTCCTTTCATCCCTGCAGTTTAAGAATTCCGACTCTGGGGTCTGAATATAATTTTTGTCATATGAACAATACACAACCACTATAATTTTTGTACCTGATATATATATATATATATATATATATATATATATATATATATATATGAAGAGAGGATGACGAACCTGTTTACTAGACATCCACTGCTTCAAGTTTTCGAGGATGTAATTAACGGATTTGATCAATGGTCCCACCTTCAAAGCCAAAACCAATTAGTTAGGTTTTCAATTCAAGTCCCCATGATAATAATAACTTATCGCAAATGGCCCTACCTTCAAACATACTTTCCCATCATTTAAATAACTTGACGGAGTTCTAGGTTAGGTAAAAAAAGGATGCATATGAAAGAAACTATGACATTTTCAAGTTTCGATCCTTAATCACATCATGCATGATGCTCTCATAATTTGAGTTAAATTATTCATTTCTATAATATAATACTTTAGAAAATGATAGGTATAATGACTATATACAGTAAAAATAAATATTAACTGAGTTGACCCCCTATTTTATAGTTAATTTTTCGTAGAAATAAAATCTTTCTCTTAAAAAATTATATTTCTACCCGTTACTTATCAAAGACACATCAGTCACTATACTTTTTCACTGACTGTATCATTGTTCTAATACTTTTCTAGTTCTAAAAATTAGAGTCTAGTTTGTTAAATTATGTTAAGACTTATAAACATGATTTTGTTAAAAGCAAGAACGGAAAGATTAGTAAATTATACGACGAATATATAAAATACTAGGTACTTCAGTTTACAGTCTGTCGTCTTGGGTTTAATTAGGACACTTTACTTTCTTACATGTGTTTGCTAGTTATTACAAACATGAATGTCTATTTACAAGTACATATCATGGTTTGCGTCATTATCATCGTCATAATTAAGTTCATGGCAACAAAACCATGCCCATCAACTGAAGGCAAATGAATTGAAGTGATGGGCACACACGATAATTACTGCCTACTGTTTATATGAAAGGGAACTTTCTCAACATTAAAGGGTGGAAAATTGGCTGAACGACACCTTAGCTTTTATGGATTTGTTACTCTAAAAACGTCGTAATACAACTCAATCCAAGGCCTACCAATGTACACATTTATTTATAAATTCATTAAAACCACCTAAAGATTTATTCAAAAAAAAAAAAAAATGAAAACCACCTAAAGATTTAAATGGGATAACATATATAATATCTCACATCATGACAAAAACAAAAATAAGAAAACATTATGCACATTAATGAAAAGATATTAACGCAAATGCAATATAATTCTTTCAATGAATCTATTATGATGTATGGGAGCGAATTAATTTTCTAAGATTTTTTTTTATGTCTATGCACAGCGTAAATGCCATATTTGTTATACTGAAACAATGCATCATTTCAAGATGGTGGAATAAGTGACTAGGTGCATGCAAATGGAAGTAATACTCCCTCCACAACTAAATTGTCAATTTTCGATAATGCATCAGTTTTTATAGGTTTGAAAATGCAATACTTACAAAAGACAAGCAATATAACACAGTGCCCCCTTTTTTTAAAAATTTATACTAATTCTTATTCTTTGAATCGTGAACATTGAATCTTCTGTAAATTAAAGCAATAAAGAATTTGGATGCATACTCTGGTTTTTATGTGATGAAAGAAATAAATTACAAATAAAGATAACAAACTGATTTGTTGAGTAATGCAGTAATTTTTTTTTTTATTTATTTTTTTAGCCAATAAGAGAGGTAAAAGGCCTATATTTTTACTCGTATAGAACGGAGATACAAGACTCCGATTAAATCACGAGTCTCATTTTGGGACGGAATGAGTCAGCATTATTCGACTCTTTAATCTAGAATATCAACAAGTACCAACTTCCCAACAAAAGAACTAGCAGAACATGTAAAACACACAGAGTTCTGTCAGAGCAACCAAATCAGACCTAGACTCGGACTCAGACCATTAATAAGTCTCCTGAGATCCAAACTATACTGAATTCTGACAACAAATCTTTCACTTCTGAAAAGAAAATGTTAAATTAGCAGAAATCAAGAAACCACATTAATTGTATTCGTATGTACTTGATCATCAGGGGAAAAAAAAAAGGGTTTAAATTGGTGTACCTCATCTCTGTAAGCCTCAACTTTGTGTTTGCCTAAATCCTTTTCAAGTGCTTCAAAAATGTCCTCTTCTTTCTCCTTGAGCAAATTGAGTAGCCCTTTCAATTGGGATCTTCTCCATGACTGTTCATTGGTTTTCCCACTGTTGAATGTTTCTCTCAACTCTCCCCATTCTTCCTCCAAACTCTTCTTCATATCCACTTGAATTTTTGTATGCTTTTTTTCCCCTTTTAAATGAACGAGAAGAGGACTAATGTCAAAACCACTCTGTTGTTTACTCCTTATGAATGAGTGATGTTTGTTTACTAGACTTGTATATATACTAGTAGTTGATTTCCTTCAATTTGTTTTTTGTATTTTATTTTATATTTTTGTTTGTACTTTGCAGTCTTAAAATCCTAGGCTAGTTAGTTGCCTTGGCCTTTTTCATTTTCTCTCCTTTTTCCCCAGCAATTATGTTTGCTCAATAAAATTGCTTTTTCACTCCATTTCTTTAATTAGTTATTTTTTCTGTCTCGAAATAATTATTATGTTTCTTCTAACTAAAAATACTAGAGGGAGTTGGGTCTTTCAACTTAAGAAATAGAACTCCATCTTACCTTATTTTTTATGAATGTAATTATTTGATGAATTTGTCAAATACATGAGTTTGAATATTAGCTATAGTATTCATATATTTACATCTAACATTTATTTAATGATTGTTGTCGTTCTAAAATATTATCCAGTTTGGCGTTTTATTTTTAGACAAATTGCATTGAATGTGAAAATTCAAATGGCGATTATTTTAGAACATAGTGTGTATTACATTTGTAATTGAATGCATAACTCAAATAAATTTTTCATTGTTTTCTCCAATTAGGACATAAATTGTAACTTAAGAACCGTTAGTCTTTTAAAGTTTGCTGACAGAGATCTAGATGCTCGTCGGATTCCAATAATCCATAACGGATTCATTATAGATTTGAACTTAAAAGATCTCGTAGACTCGTAATCGTACGATTTCTCGCTATACATATTCTCATGTAAATTTTTATCTATATTCCCATCTATACCCTTTATAAATTTAGCTTAATCTAGATGTAATGTCCTCACCAGATCATGCAGCATGGCTGGATAGGGTACAGTTATATTAAATACTATCATCATAATATACAAAATGGCCGCAATTTGTTAGCTCTAGCTTTAATCATGTACAAATCCTGGTAGGATGAATGTTCATGTACTCTGAATTGATAAACATAATTAGGTTGGTAGTAAATGAGTTTGGTTTTCTGTCATTTTCTATTTTGAAGGACAACTAATTTTCATATGAAAATTGATTTTTGACAATGAAAGTTGATGCAACCAATGAAAATACAATCGATTGATTCATTGGCCAAAAATTGGTTAGAAATGGAGTTATTAATATTCAATTTTTTGTCACTTTGGTATCCAATTCTGACACGATAAGGAAATACAAATTCCGAAAGAATAGAATATAGTAATAAATAAAACTTCAAGTACGTAATGACTCTTTATTTATTCATGGCGTTACTCGAACAGTACGCGACTAGTTTTACGTAATATACATGATTAGTACAAATTTATGTATTCTTCGATCATCAAACTTTTAGATACAGTCGTAGTATTTCTACGGTTTTGTTAAATTCACTTAGTTTGGATAAAAAGCAGGTTAGTTGAATGCTCGACGGAAGGGAAAGGGATTGAGAAGGGAATAAAATGCACTTAGCTACAAAATTCAAATATGATACGCCTACAAATAAAGTTTCGTCTTCTCTTTTCCATGATCTCATTTCACTATATATGAAGAACCTTAATGTAAAGTAAAGGTTCCGAGCATCTTGTATGAAAGAAGATATTTATAGTTATTGAGTAAGAATGCATAAAAGGATCAAATTATTACATGAATACTCTATTAATCAGACTCTTACAATAGTTGTATACGGGATCCATTTTAAAGTAAAAACATCCATAAAATCACTTACAATAGTTGTATACGGGATCCATTTTAAAGTAAAAACATCCATAAAATCACCGTAAAATTTTAGTGTTGATATATTTGGTATTAATACTCCCTCCGTCCTAAAAAAAGAGTTCATATTGAGTTTGAAAAATTATTTTTTTTAGGACGGAGATTGTATATCATAGTTAAAAGTTGTCAAGTAATTGAGTGCTACACATGGATATTTCTACCCAAAAAGAATTACCAAGCCTTTCTGACAAAATAAAACGATGTTTCAGACAAGAAATGTAACCACACTGAATGATTGATTCAAAAGTAACAAAATATGATTCTATAACTGTACAAATAATCAATGGGAGGAAAGGAGAATTTATTGACTACCTAGTTGCAGTTTGCCTGTTCACTTCTGGTTTTTCTAATTAAGTAGTTTCAACTTTCAACTTTCAAGTGGGGCTTATAAATGTCTCCTTTCAATTCCATTCAAGAACCATCTCACCTCATCACACTTCATCCCATGGATCTGGTTGGACCATTTCACGTTGATGATCAATTTTGGTACAAATACAAAGGGACCATTGCAATTTGCCAATGGGGGTTTAGCTCTTTCCCCACAATGCATGGTACCCGTGATCCCTACTGTTCCTCTCACACACCAATCGATTAAAGTTGTGAAAATATCACGTTTATAATGAAGTCATTATTATTATTTTTTTATTTTATGCATGTATATAACTCTAAAGTTATATTATGACAATATTGCAAAAATATGTAACTTCAATTACATTATGCTGTATCACCGCCATACTTGACCAGATCTTTAGAGAATAGAAGTAATGGGTTCCCAAATACAAGTACAACGTGGGGTATCCACAAGTCACACAGAGTACTTGTAGTATGAAGATCAAACCTGTAATTGTTTGATCAAAACAATTAATTAAAAAACCTTTCACCTTGGTGTTTCTTCAACATAATAGTTAATTTATTTTCTCCCTCGGTTCCCTACAAAAATAAAATTATTTTGGGATGAAAAAATTATATGATCGACAAGTATAAATTATTCTTAGAATTTTTTTTTTATTACCTACTCTATATTACCATATCCTAACTCCTGACCCGGTGGAATTTTAATCCGGGCCTAACTCCTGAAAATCTTTAGACTTGAACCATTCTCACTGGTTTAGCATTCAATTTTCTCAATTCGAATACAAAATAACCTGCAAATTTAGGTGATGATAACGTTCATGTAATGTCATAATTAATTGAATGCTAACTTGATAATTGAAGGACATGAGGGGCATGCATTGCTTCACATTGATAATAACAATAGTAAATCTGCCGACTTTCCAACTAGAGAAAGCATCTATGATACATGTTCCCCAGGCCCCATACTGGTGAGTATCAAATCACATCTCTTTTGTACCGAACAGAATGCTTATCATATGCCATTTATCCAAAATATCCAAAAAAAAAGAAAAAAAGAAGAAGTTTCCAATTCCATGCCAAATTTTTCCACTTTTAACACCTCTAAAAAGGACAACTTAAATAAATGAAGCTTGCTATATTTTTTTTTCCTCTCCTTTTCTCTTTTCTTGGAGAGTTATGGTAAATCAAATTACATTGTAACCAAGAAACTAATCTCTTGTGTTTTGTAAATAGTTGCACTATGTAGTCCAGATATTAAAAAAGGGAATGTAGGGCATTGTTGTATATATGATACAGAGATAAATGAACACATTTGCACAGTGTTACTCATTTCCTCTATTTATAAATTGACCAATGAGAGGAAAAATCCTCATTCAAAGCCTTTTGCAAACAAAGATAGTATACTTACATATTTTACTCATATATATGGTCAAGCCTACGAAGATATTTACACGAAAATTCTAACTCAAAAATACATAAAATTCCTGCTGAAAATCACAAAGAAATTGACAAGAAGGGAGCATGAACAGCATTGACAACATACACTTGAAAACATGCACTGGCCTTCTCATTAACATCGCTGATAACAAGATTTCAAGAAATTTCAGTGGATAAAAACTCCAGTTGTGCCATAGACGGGGTTTATCTGTATTTGCAACCCAAATCCACAGTTTTGTTCATAAATTTGGTTGAACTAAGCACCTACTTAACGATTTTGGAATTTTCCAGTGCTGAAGAAGCCAACTATGCAAAGTTGTCTTTGGACGTACAAGATATCTCCATCTTTGAAAGATTTGGTTTTGTGTGATGGTGTCCTTAGAATTACAACACTGGAGAAAACATAGAAACAGGAGATATGATATACAAGCCCTTGTTCTTCTGTTGCATTATCTCCTGAAGAAAAAATAAAAATTAAAAAAAATCAGAAAGCCTGCGTTCACCTTTGCATTAACAAAGACTCCCACCTTATTTTACACGGGATTCGTTCCTTACATTTCTTATCGATCCATTTAGAAATTAGAATTGTATCACTACATATTTTCGCTTGAACACCATAATGATTTATTGACTTTCTTGATCCAGATATTAATGCTGGAGTCATAGGAAATAAGGAAAAACCAGTGTTGTCATGCTCGGACCGAAGCTCGACTCGGCATGGCCAAGGGGTCGATCGAATCGGGGTCGACTCGGGGCGATTCGGGGGATCGACTCGGATGACGTTATAATGACGTACTCCCTCCGTCCCATAATTATTGTCCAGTTTTATTAAAATGAAAGATTTTATTTTTGGTCAAACAAACTATATTTTATCTTAAACAACCGGATATAACCTGACATAAGTAATTGTTTAACCACTAAGATTTTATGGATAATATTTTTTTACTAAGAACAAATGTGTAACTTGATCCATAAAAAGTCAAATTGGACAATAATTTTGGGACAAAATTTTTTGGGCAAAGTGGACAATAATTATGGGACGGAGGGAGTAATAAATACTAATTAATTAATAATAATATTTTAATTAGAATTTTATAAATTTTATAGATATTTTTCAATTGTTGGAATCAAATTAATACTTCATAATTTACAAATGGGTTGCTATATAATCAAATTGAACTCATGAGATCGCATATGATGATGTCATTATTACTAACTACATAGTATTTAGCTTTTTAATATATTTAAAATTAAAAAGATTTAAACTTTATATCTCTTCGATTATATTATTATTAGTTGATATTGATATTTTTTAGTACTTAATTGTTACTCAAGTGAAGTAAAGTAATATACTAATAAAGTAATTAAGATAAATACATTATCATTTAGAAAAAAAATATTAAATTTAAAGGACAACTAATATACACATTAAGAAAAAGTACTCGAAGATTATTTTTTTAGTGACATATTAGTGTAATAATATAAATTTGTCATAAAATGAGGGAAGTAAATTTCTGTAGCAAAATTAAAAAAGATTATTCAAAATATTATATTTTGAGACTTGAAATTGAATATGAGGACTAAATATTAAATTAAAACTTTAAAAAGTACAAAAAAATGAAAATTGGTAATTTTGAACAAAAGAGAAAAAGTTGGCCTGGAAGACATTGGAAATTGAAATCTATGAAAAAATGTGCAATTTTTGGGTTAAAAGGTCAAAAAAACAAAAACCTCGGTTCGACCCGATTTTAGTCGATTCGCAACTTAATTGAGATTTTGACCGGTTTTCTTTTTAGCAATTTTAAGATTTGCTCGGCTCGGGTTAAGAGCCGGCTCCCGGTTTAACCGGGTTGACCGACCGGTCTGAGCCGAGTATGACAACACTGGGAAACACAGAACAGGAGAGACCGAAAAAAAAAAAAAGAAATAAAATGAAAAGATAACGAAATTTTTTTTACTACCCAATGAGAAAGTGAACACTAGTAATTATGATGGATACTTTACCAGTCGTTTGGTCTTTCTTTTGTGGGAAATGCAACTGTGGTTTGGTCAAAACAACAAAGCTAAATAATTCAATTCCAAAACAACCGTAGAGTTTTTGGTCACAACAATCTATACAACAACAGCTCTGGAATTCCTTTTTTTCTTTTTTTTCTTTTTCCTCTCAAATTAAGAACTCTTGCTTCCTCAAAATTCAAACTGCAAATGTTTACCCTTACATAAGGAAACCATTCTCACAGAATGTCACATGTGAAATGTCTATCCGTTCAGCTTTCAACTAAAGCAGCGGATATCTCTGCACATGACTGCATGGGGTGCGAGTCGAGCCTCCAACCGCCATGGTAGAGCACAGGGATCTTACAGCTTCAGGGCTTTGCTTGTTCACTCAACCAAACATATACTGAAAAGGTGAGGTCAGCTAGCAGCAGCTAGGCTTCTATCAACCATGGAAAAATTTTCGCGAACAGACTTAGTTGTCGCAGACTTTCCTGAAATTCAGTAAAATTAGCAGCATAAATGCACAATTCACTTCAGATGCAAAAACAACAGAAAATGAGCGACTTTAGCATGTGACAATGTGTATGTGATGTTATTATAGATTAGATGATAACTTGATAATTCAAGTGCTTAAGTGCAACGCATCTCACTTTGACAATAACAACTCTGTTGATGTTTGAACTAGTAACCATCTACAATACACCTAGGCCCTATACGGGTGAATTTTCAAATTATGTCTCATTGTGTCCAAACAAATAAAGTAGTTGTCAAATATCTGAAATAAGTGTTCCAGTTTCATGCCAAATTATTCTTGTTTTAACCCTCGAAGGACAAAAAGAATAAATGAAACTCCCAAGATTATGAGACAAAAATTGGGTAATGTATGGGATAATCATATGAAGCGAGTAAAAATCACAGATAGTTATCTTCTTACTTTCATCTTTCCCCATTTTCCTTTTACTTCTCCATAAGAGTCGAATAGGAGTGCCTGCATATCCTGCACCTGCTCTTAGTTGCTTTTCCATGTAACGACGATAGGTCTCAGGAAATAGCTTTGCATCATTTACAAAGAAGACAAATGTAGGTGGTCTGATCGCTGCCTGTGGGGAAAAAGATCAGACATACATCAATGCATTTTGCTGACTCGCACAATATATTAGAATGAAACCAATGTACAAAGATCAAGCTAGTTCATTTTAGGAAAGGTTCTTACTGATTGAGCAGTTACCCTACATGGAACATATTATGATACTGGACTACGCTAAATCCTAAGAATCAATTGGATACATAAATTCAAGTAGAACCACTTCAAAATGTTGTGTAGTGGGTCTCAAGAGGCAGAGAAAGAAAAGCTACAGTTTGCAGATTAACCCTGTATTCCTTAACCGGGGCATTCTTACATTGTACATTACATATCATAACCCTTTTTTTCTTTTTCTTTTTTTTACTTTACGAAATAAAAATAAAGGTTCTGGAATGAACTTTTACTGACATGGAAAAAAAAAAAGCATGAACAATGCCAGGATTGTATGTGTGCACATACAAATGCAAAAGAAAAATGGATGAGATACCTGTGTGCAATAATAGAAACGTCCTCTTCTGCCACCACGAGTCCTGGGAGGTGGTTTAAAAGCAACTGCTTCCTGGACTAATTGATTTAATATAGCAGTAGTTAATCTTCTCGATCTCTCTTTCTGTACTGTTGCCGCAACATCAATTATCCTAAAAGAATCCAATAATTCAACTAGCTTTAAGGTTTGTCCAATGTTTAGTAAAGTTAGTCAGCTAGATTGTTTTTCCCCTTTAAAAGGTAGTTTCACTCAGCAACGCAACCAAGACATTTAAAGAGAGCTAATAGAAGTTGCTACCGGGAATTATAAGTATTTACAGCAGTTCCACACTAAGGTTTCACGTTGCACAGCTTTTTAATATGTGAAAGGATCAGACAGAAATTAAAGTCATTTGAAGATTGTTTAATGTTTATCACACTTTATATGGACAAGCATTTGCCCATGAACTGCTAAAGGCTACAGGAATACAGAGCAAAGGAAAATAATAAGCAAATTATAAACTTGGTCTAATCAGCAAGTACAAGCATTCTGTATTTATATAACAAAAATTTCAGATTTGCACATTACAATAGTGGTCAATTTTGATGATGATCAATAGGCTTTAATGCCAGAAAAATGATCGCAAAATTTAAAATAGATAGTTGACAAACCAAACAGAAGAAGTTTTAAGCAGAACCTATGTTATTGAGATTTGTAGAAGCACATCCTATACCCTATATGGTTGTGTCAAGTAAAGTTAAAATAGAAAGTAATTTGTTTCTTTTTTTGGGATTAACCAGCCAAAAGAAAGTTGACGGTATATGAATCAAAGTATCAGACTAGTAAGTACCAAAATAAGGATAATTAAAATGAAAATGCTGGGACGGATGATTAGAGCAAATTAGATGAGACATAGCCAGAGTAACCATATTACAAAATGTAGATAAGCCCCCAACAACAGAGAAGATAAGATAACCATCTAAGATTGAAAGAATATATGCAAGGCGACCTTTAGATGCTACAGTAAGTGCGTAGCAAACAGGGATCATTGACTCAGTTTAAAAGGGAAAGGAAAGAACCCAAGACAGTTACAAAAGAGCATCTAAAAAGGACCTTAATGAGAGTACGTGCATTCATATAGTTCAACCAAAATAGTGAGTTGAGGGATTTAATGCTCATTGAAATCTTTTTTTAACTTATTCATTTTTTAACCGGTACAAAGTTTAAAGACCTCATTCGCAATAGTTTACACAGAGGCACATAATTCAAGATACGCCATCAAAATAAACAGGTTACGATCCTTACTTGTCAACACTATGTCCAGCTATTGCGGAAGAGTACACAACAGGTGCCCAGCTAAGAAGACGGAGCTTCTCTCTGACATCTTGCTCATAATAAGTCGATGTTTGCTGATTCTTGTTTGGAATAGTGTCCCATTTATTAACGACGATAACACAACCTTTTCCTTCACTCTCTATTCTTTCAGCAATCTTGCAATCCTAATTAACCAAACAACATTTCTTAGCTTCAGAGAAGTATAGAACACAAATAATTTGTGAAGAACACCATGCAACTCATTTATATGTCAAATATCTATCAAAACGATGAAAAATAACACATATTTATGCCAATATTCTACTGAAACAGTGAAATCCTCTCTTCTTTTTTGTTTTTTTTTTCAGTAAGCAAAAATCCTTTTCAAAAATTAGTCAGAGGCAACACAGCATTAAGTGAAGAGCCATTCATCCTTGAAATTGAGAAATCAATTGCTCAAGTATCTCTCAAATCCATTGACATGACAAGTCAAGGAACCAAAGTTTTGAAAGTAAACAAAACTGGAAACGAATCTGCCAGAGCACGTTTTGTCTGTGGCTTTTGATCTTTTCAGCCACCGCGTGGAGAAACTTATGCATTCATAGCCTGGAAAAGATCTTTGAATACATTGGTTTCTCAAAATGTTCACATTTCAATGAGAATTCAATCTTAGAAATGCTGCTCACTTTTCTGCTCATGATTCTAACTAGAAAGGGGTCTTAATGGAAAGCAGCAACAACGATCAGACAAATACTAAAGTTGACAACTTAACTGTTACTCGATGGTTCCACGTACAAGTGTACTAGATAAAAACTTACGTGCCACTGAACGGCACCAGGCTTCCTCATTAAATAGTTTCAGCAGTTCCTTAGTTTTCTGCCTCATAACACTTCATATTCTGTTAGATATTCATTTCTCTCATGAAATAATAGTTCGGTGGGGACAAAAGGTGAAAAAGGGACACCGCATAAAGTGACAAGCAGATCAAGCAAAAAGGATCAACAATCCTCCTTTCCAATATCACATCAATGGGATTCCACTTTTGCTCGATCAAAGTGGAAAGGAAGCCCCCTTGTTGACCACCAAAACAACACGCATAATCCATCATCAATGCAACATCTTTCTCCTAACTATATTAGAACCCAAAACCCAACTTAAGAGACTCCTTCTCAACCTGACATGTGGCAATGACAAATCATATCCTACATGTCAAACTTTCACACATAGATCATAATTCACTGTTTTCCTTTTTATTAGGTGATTTGATTTATCCAGTTTCCAATTTTAACCCACCTAAACAATCCAGAATTTTTAGAATGGGGAATAATTCAAGAGTTAATTTTCGTGTTATCTTGTAACAGAAATTAATTAGCCAAATCACAAACACAAGCTTCCTGCAAATGTCAGCGGCACACTTTCAGCAACAAAAACTTTTGCTAACTACCCAAAAGCTGGTATACACAGCAGGACCTGGTCAAATGTAAAGGAACACATTCTAGTGCCATCAAATAGTACGATTTCAAACTACATAAGACACATTTCACTTTTGACACTAACACACTGTAATGATTGTTTTAAAAGCTTTTATTAATTTTGGAACCTATTAACAGAATTCTTCCTTGACAGGGAATTTCCGAAGAAGAACTTTCTTTCCTTCAGAACATTAAGTGATCACCTTTGCAATACTGGTGATAAGAGGAAAGATACTAAAATAGCAGAACATATTGGGCGATGTACAGCAACACATTTCAAGAAACTCATAGATCGACAAATACTTATCACCTATGTTACCCGGACTCGGCTGTTTAGGCTTCTGTACCCGTGTCGACACGAGTCAACACTGACACGGTGTGGAATCCGTGCGGGATCCGGTCAGCCGAATTTGGGTGCGTTGACTTTGCGGCAAGCACCATTGAAGTACTCCGGCTGGTAGTTCCGCCTTTTATTCTCAGTCATCATTAAGGCAGATTGAGGGAGAAGAGATCCAGCCATTAGGGGCTGAAGTGATTGGATTTTACTTTGGTCAGCGGCGAGATGCAGAGCGGCCGAATTTGAGGAAGAAGAAGACTCCCAGTTTATAAAAATTATATAAATTGCAGAGTTGGTCCATATTCTTAAAAGTAACCTTTAAAACTCCCCATTTTTCCTAAAGTGCTACTTATTGGTTTCTTGTTAGCAGTTTTGCTCCCTCACTTTTACAAAAACACAAACTTTTCCCCAATTTGAGGTTTTGTACACTTAGTCAATTTTAATAAGTTAAAATAATATTGTCAATTGTAATCTAGACTAGACTAGATTGGATACTGAATTACCGACACATGAATATAATGATATAAATGTTAAACTAAAAGATCTATTTAAACCACAATTATATTAAATTAGTTAGTTAAAGAAGTATCCCCGTACCCATACCCGTGTCCAAATCCATACCCACGTATCCTAATTTTATAAAATTTACGAGTCCGACACTTAGATCCCGTGTCGTACCCGACACTCATACCCGAGTCCGGGTAACATAGCTTATCACAAGTAGCATATGGAGTACATCTGTAAATGAACACTTAATTTGTGTATCAACTGCATAATGTGACAAATAAAGAAAAGAAAAAAAAATCATTAGACATTACAAATACTGACATTTGAGATGGACTACATTTTCATTGGCAGAATGAAGAAATGCCACAATTAGCAGTGACATGGCAATTACTACAGTGAAATGTAACCAAAACTATAAAACTTACTCACGGTGGCAGCATTTATGTAGGGAAGCACAAAGGCATCATCAAAGAGCAGTGCCCCAAAAATGGGGTAGAAATTCAGACTTTCTTAAGTAGACACGAACAGCAATTCTTTAACTAATGAATTCTAGAACGTTTTCATGGATTACCTGTTCAGTGATACAAGCCAGAGCTTCAATTACGAGAGCCACTACATCAGACCTGCGGACAGCACGGAACGCACGATTTACAGATAAAGCCTCCGTGTTACTCTTAGATGAAGCCACAGCCGCCCTCTTTCTGATACCAGCTGTATCAATCAGGCGAAATTTCTACAACGACAGAAGCAATAAACAGATTTCAAAGTAGAATCAAATTAATTAGATAAAATGGTATCAAGTTAATCAGGAAAAGAAGGCTTTGAAGCAGTTGCTGTACTTGACAAAGTTCATAAAAGATATTCACGGTTATATCCAAACCAATCAAATAAACAAGACACCAAATTTAAGAAATTTCGATATGCCTGAAAAATCCATGTCTGCACCCAGATTTCATGATCTACATCTCTCCTGGTTCGGAGGAACAATATTACTCTTCTATATATATTATAGAGAATGTTAATTGTGTGGAAGTGCAAATCAAGACCAAGTAATATCTATTACTACATAATGTAGCTAATAGAGAAAGCAAGTAAAAACAAAAAAAAAAAAACATTATAATTCCATATTGCAACAGAGGGCAGTGGATATCGTTAAGGAAAATGTTCAAAACACTCGATAACATGAAAAATGTGGCAATTAGTTTTTATTTGACCTGCCAAAGCTTGCACAAGCACCCAGCTTGGACTTTGCAATGGCATTGTCATATTGACATACAAGATGCAAACAAACACCAACCATATAAATACTTCATCTCATCAAACAACATGGGATTATTCACGTCCCAGAGATAGAATCACAATTTTTTTTTTTAATTAGAACCCATTATATTCGATGTGTGTTAATGCTAAATGTAGATCATCATCAGTTCAAGAAAAGGACACAAGTTAAGATGGCATGCATAGGCCCCATTATGGTGCTTTACCAAGCATAAGATGTAGATCATAAATGGCATACTCTCACTTTTGGAAGCATATTTAGTGTGTAAGGAGTACATCTTTCAGGTGCATGTTTATATGTTACATCACCCAAACTGAAACTAACCACACGAGATGCTGACTAACCTGTCCATCAGGTCCTGTAAACTCTGTATCTATAGCATCGCGAGTAGTTCCGCTTACTGGGCTAACAATGGTTCTGTCTTCTCCAACTAAGGCATTCAGGATGCTACTTTTACCAACATTTGGTCGACCAACTATTGCAATTGCAGGGACATAATCTTCTTCCTCTTCGATATTGCCAGGATCCTACATAATCGCATCCCGATCAATCAACATGTTAGACATTTCTTTTGTTTCTATAGTATATTCAACAGATGAATCAAGGAGATTTTACAAAACAAAGTTCTTAGCCATGGAGGTTTCCAACTAAACACTACAATAAAAACTCAGAAAAACTGTCCTCTAAGAAGAATCGAGCTGTAGCCTAGAGAGAATAAAGAAAGAGAAAGTTTGGTAATGGAGAATTTGGTTAGATTTTTTAATATTTTATTTTCTAAAACCATTGACATTGAACTTACAGTTTTATTTTGAAGAATCATTGGTAATTCTAATGTAGCCAAAACCAAAAGTATAGGTTTTATAATTATAAACCCTGTAGTTAACCCTACTTCAGTTGCTGGGCAACTCTTTTTTTTTTACATGAAAATTATTGAGGCATATGTGTTTTTCATTTTGCTGGTGTTTTCTGGGCTACCTGCTTCATTTGACAGTCCATTTAGATCACTTCAAATCCAAGTTTTGTTGTTTGGAAATGATGTGATGTAATGAGTTTTCTTGATGGAGTCAATGGTACTGCTTAAACCTTTGAGTTTATTTAGAGGTGCCAATAAATCCATTATGGAAACCCTGTCTAGAACAACATACTTCCCAAGCTAAAGACTCAAAATTTGTAATGTGCCTTAAAAATGACAGCAAATTAAGCAGGGAACCCAAAAAAAGACATTGTAGGATGGAAAAGCACAATTATCATGCGACAAATAAAGTCGCCCAAAAACTGAGGTGCTTCCAGATGAAAAAGGAGAAACCACATATCGAGCCCATCTTGACATGCATGGACTTAACACCAAACAAACTTAACGAGATAAACAGAACTTTTAGAATGCAGGACCACCGCAGAATGTAATTTTGAGATGAATAGGAATTCCCTATACATAAGTTGTGAGCTCAGATTACTTGCAACATGTTGAAACTAAAGATGGGAACATAATACAAGTCCAATGATTCAGAAAGACGTAGTAAAATGACCTGGCCTTGAACCAATGCAACCTTCAACTTGAAAAGCAAAACGCACCTCAACTTTCTTTAGTCCTGAGCAAACAAGATCAAGGAGCTCTCCTGTCCCAGTCCCCGATATAGCAGATATTGGAATTGGTGAGAACCTAGTAGATGAAACAAATACGGTTTAGCTCTCAATGTATAAGTACAGACAAAAAAGTGTAGAAATTTTATCCATTGTTCGCAAATTACAATCATCTCATGTTTAGCCTATTTAACTTGTTCTTCTTTTCAATGTTAAACCTTTTTACTTCTGGTATATGTCATGTTTTCACAATAATTTCCTGACTTCCACATTATTATTTGTGTAACAATTTCAAGTACTAAATACTGGTTATTTGATCATTTCTGTGGCCTTGGCAGAGTTACAGAAGGCTGAATGTAATTTAGAAAAACCTCAAGGTTTTATCTAAACGATAATATACAGAAAGTTCCTCAAGGTTCTTTGTGTGAATGTAATTAAGGTTTTATCACATATGGAGAGAAAGGAATTACAGACAATTCAGGAAACAGGAAACTCTATCAACAAAGATTGTCGAAATGATCAAACAGGAGGTGACATGGAAAACACAGTTTCATTGTAGAAAAGGGAGTAATGATGATATCCGGTATCTTGATAGGCTTGGAACTGTAATTAGGAAAACAGTTTTGTAATAGGTGTTGTACAGCCACTTTTGATAATCAATACAAGTTTACAGGTTTTTACCCAAAAAAAAATAAAATAAAAGAAAAGGCAGAACCTCAGGGAAGGTTCAGTTGAGAAAGTTGAGATCAAATAGTCATAACAAAAACCAAGAGTAAGTTCATCTCACTGGAGATTTAAGCAAATAAGAACTTGCATGCAAGATGTCACAGTTACTTAACCAATTGGTACTGGAATATTGAAGACAATTTAATAAACCTGATAATGGCTTTATGAATAGAGAAAACATTATCAGTAAATGATGCCAACCAAATCAAATAACAAAGTGACAACCCTGCTGTTTGGTGCTCAATGTAGAGTCCAAATGTAGAATCCAAGAAAAATCTTTAAGGTCGACGGGATGAATGAAGTGCAAAATATGAAGAGTCCTCAAACACAAAGGGGGGAAATTATAATAAAAAACATAGGAAATATGAACATTACTATCTGATTGTTCAAATATTACTACCAGTAAAAGATATAGAGCTAGTAGACAATATAAAGAAACGAATGATCATTATTTTTTCCCGCACAAAATCACATGGTTATTTGAGGACCCTATAGGAGTAACTCTGGAAAGAGGAGAATTTTAATATAATCTCATTGCTCGTGGAATTAATAAACCTATAGATGCAGTTATGCATATGCAGGTACAACCCGAAGGACTTCCATTACATTTTAGGAAGACATGGAACATCTAATCAAAGAAATCCCTAAATATGGAAAAGATGACCTCGGTGAAAACTTAAATGACCGAGTGGGGGATGGCAAATGAGGCGAGGATGTCAAATGAGGCAAACACAAACGTTCTCCGGCAATTTCAATCAACGATTATATTTAGAGATACATAAAAAATACCCAAAATGATGAAAAAAAAAAAAAAACAGATTTAACGCAAGTGTATAAGAGATTAAATAAGAATAATCAATCAATGAAACATCAATAGAGAAAATACTTCTACACCAGGTTAAATGAAATCACATAAGGGAAGAAATAATTCTACAAGAAGTTTAATGAAATAACATTCTTATTAAGATTATTATCCATAGTTACATAATCCTAGCTTTGGAGGTAGAAAAGCATGAAAATAATAGGAACGACAACGAGTTGATCCCAATATTATGCAAGGTTAGCCACGGAAATATATTGAAGAAGTTGAAAGAACAAAATAGAATAAGGTTTGAACATGTGCACCGGATTCCTTTCAACAATGCAAATAAAAAAATGAAAAATTATTCACTCATATTAAGGGAAGCAGAAGGACCCAAAAAGAAATATCACAAAAATAACATGTCTGTTTGTGCTAGTATGAACGAATAAAAAAATGAGTTTCATTAAGACAGTGGTGAAATTGGATATGACATGCATATTCAATTTCACTTATTGGTCGGATGACCTAGTAGTTATTGAAACAAGAAAGTGACTACTACTTTAACGAAAATCTTCCTTTGGATCTACTCAAGCTGTTCAGGAAATAATGAAATAGACAGACCTACTAAATCTGTAACATAATTACATCAATAAGCAGTATGACTAGTCAGCACTCAACATGCAAGGAAACAATGCAAGGGAACAAGTTCAACTCACCCTAAAGACCAAAAGTCTGATGCCTGCATGAGACCCTTGCGTGGAGATTCGCACTTGTTCACGGCAAGAATAATACTCTTATGCGAGAACTTCTTCCGTAACCAATCCCCTATTTCGACATCAGCAGCTGTGAGGCCTGCCTGTGAAAAGTTACTGGCATTATCACCCACATGAAAATGAAAACAATGTAAAACAATGCACAATCAGCAGCTGCAAGCGAGAGTTCGATTAGGCATAAACATCAAATCCAAGCATTTGCAACAACTCCTTCAGCAGAAAACAACAAAATGATGAACATTAATTTTCATTTTAACCAAACTATAGTCATACCTGGCCATCAACAAGAAAAATTATGACAGCTGATTCTTCCACAGCTAAAGAGGCCTGTCTTTCAATCATTGAGGGCATCTTTGCAACAGCTGCCTCCCTGGAGGCAAGTGGAATCCCCTCCATGCCAATAGTTGTTGAGATAGCCAATTCTTCCATAACATCATCTTGTGACTTCGAAATCGTAACAACTCCCCCAGTATCTACTACCAGAAACTCATAATCACCCCAAAATGATCTTCCATACAAGCGATCCCTAGTAACACCGGGTTCATTAACCACGATAGCCCTGTTCCCCTGCAAATAGTTGATTCTCTTCTAAGAACATGGAAAATGGGAAATGGAAAATAAACAGAATGTCTCTTAAACGAAGGAATAAAACTTGTTGAAATCGTACAAGAGCATTTGTAATCATTGAGGACACTTTTCTAAACCACGTTTCTAACCAGATAGTGGACAAAGGCAGAAGAACAACAAAGAAGCAGAAAAGGTAACTTTATGGTACATACCCCAACAAGGCGATTGAACAGAGCTGATTTACCAACATTCGGCCTTCCAACAATTGCCACCCTTGGAAGGAGATGATCAGGGATCTGCACATGGAATTCCCTACATTAGCTCCACCTATTTACAACATAAGTATCAAACAATCAGTTTCAGGAAGTAACCTCTGAAGTACGGACCTAATGCGACTAGATCTTAACGAAATTTATTCTCAACAACCGGCTTACTTAAGAAACTGGCATTTCAAGATGATTTTAAACTCGCACTGAGTAGTTAGAAACTTCAAAATTTCCAGTTAGTACATAATTACACCCCTACTGGTCTTCGCAATAATACATCTTTTTTCAACCTGCATTAGATTGCAATTTGCATCAAGCTTGAACATTTCTGTGGCAACTAAATAATTAAGGATGGGAGACGCTCTCCAAGGAGCTCGACAAAAAAATCTCAGGACTAGGAGAAGGAATACCTATTCAGAAAGGGAACAGGTCTCATATATTGGGTTTGATGCATGCCCGGTATCAGAAGGTTAAGGAAGCTATATGACTGATTGCAGTAAACTCATACACACACTAATATGTTCTATTGGTTGTATCACGATGAATCCATGCTCATCGAAACGGCTTTTCATCAATATTATCTATTCTTTTTTGCTCCTGGCAACAATGTCATTCAGAAACAAAACCTATGGTAGAAGTTCAAGGCAGGTGTGCGGAAACTAAGAATATAGGAAGGAAAAAAATTCAAAACAAGACTTATTTCAGAGAAATCCTTTAAGTCACGTTGTTCAATAATGTAATAGCATGTTCAAGAGAATCTGCTTAAAAAGTATCACAATATAAAACTAGTAACTTAATTCAATCCCGTTTTGTCCAAACATCAACCTGTTTAAAATGTTCAGTCCCATCAAAAAAAAAAAAAACAAAAACAAAAACAAAAAAAACAAAAATAAAAAACAAAACAGAATAAGAAACCAAACAAACTGATACTCTGGACTAATGTTGGGATGTTACTGACATTTTTCAAGGTACTTTTGCCCTTTTTCTGTTTCACACGAGCATCCTTCTCACCAGCGGTCTCATATTCTGAAATTAAAAAAGTGAAAAGAAATGAAGACCCCAACAAAGTAAGAACAGCATACAGAGCTGAAGTAGTAACAACAAGTTTAGGTAGAATACTCAGCAGTAGACAAGACCAGGAAGGAGTATAGTATGAATTTCACCACGAGACAATTCATAGTTTCAATTTGAAAAATCAACATGTCCACTTAGATTTCCATGTTCAGAATAGAATAATAAAAAATACTGTATCAGATTTGGCTAGATGACCCAGGATATCATAACTCTCAAGCCTGCAAATTCATTATTTCTCAAGCTCAATCCCCAAACCAATCATCCCACGAAGAGGACATTTCAGCTATAATATAGGTAAAAGTAGAGGAAGTGATATGAATACGTATGCAACTTTGTGTTTCTGCAAACAAGTAAACAAAAAGATGTAGGGACAATATTAATGTTGATTAGATGATTAAATACCGATAGAACCTGCAGTTTTAATTACCCTCTCTCCCTTGATCACAAAAGGTTGTACTAAATATTGCAAAATATCTGTAACAACCAAAATCATCCACACCGGCCATGAGGTTTGAGAAAGTCCGAATTTTTTTCTCTCTTTATAAGTATCAGTAAAATCAACTACAGAAGACTTTTACCACCACCAACATTTCTCTTCGTTCACTTTCAACTCCTTCAACTGTTTTCATTCTACATAGGTTTCATTGCTACCTTTTCTTATACGTTAAACTAGCTTTAGATACCTCATGAACACCGTTTCCACCAAACAACTCAGTTTCATCAATGTTATTCACACGAGCTAGAAGATGCTTAGGATTGTATCACAATGATCCAAAACAAATTTTTTACAAATTCTTCATCACACCTTCAAAAGGATTCTGTAACATCGTTAATCACAGTAAATAAGATTCATATCTTTAAGCCTCGTCATTTACCATCATTCACAAATTTTCCAGGAACAAAAAAAAAAAATCCACAGCTATCTATCCTAATTATGTACCTTTCAAATTTCAATCCCAAAAGCAAAAATAATAACATCACTGAACCAGCAAAGAACAACTCATACAACCTAAATTCTCAATTGCAAATTCATGAAAGCATTGATTATCAAGATTAATCAATTACCAGATAAAATGAGAATAAGTACGAGTAATACCAATGGCCAATTCTCTGGATAAAGCATCCGACAGTTCTTTAACAGCGAGTTTAGCTTCCTTCTCAAGAAAATCAACATCAACGCTCTCGTACTCATCAAACTCCCCTTCCAATTCAGAGTCCGAGACCTCCGCTTCCAGCAAGTCCTCCTCTTCTTGAAATTCTTCACTGTCACCGTCAGAGAAGCGCGAATTGCGGCAGATAAGGTTCCGGCGACAACGGCAGGCAGTGATACCGCGGCCGGCGATGGCTGAGGGAGTGTGGAATGAGAGATTGGCTCCGGGTGTGGAGACCTTCAACGGAAATGGTGGGAATGATGAGAAATGGTTGGTTTTAGAGAGAGGAAATGAAGTCCAGAGCTCGAGTAACGACATCGAATATAATGGTCGGATTGAAGAACGCAGGAGGAGAGCAGACTTGGCGGGAGGGGTTTATCTGGTGAGAAATATGGGTTTATGTTTATCTTTTCCTTTATCCTTTTCTTTTTCTTTTTCTTTTTTTCGTTTTCTTTTGGCATGACAAATTTGTTTTGTCTCAAAAAGAAATTCTCCCCTCCGGTCCATGTTATATGAGATTTTGATTTTGTTTTACGTTTAACATAAGATGTCTTTTTAATTAAAAAATGAATCTTAAAAATATTTTTTCATATTCGTTGTATTCTCCTAATTATTATGAAATATTTTTAAATTTTTTATTCAAATTAAAAAGACATCCTAAGTGAAATTTAGGACGAAATCAAAACACCTTAAAATAAGGACCGGAGGGAGTACTGCATTGAGTTTTAAAATATAGTACTATTTCTATGTTTTAGTACAAATCTCAAGTTTTAATGAGTATTTTTATTTTTTTTTTGAGACAGAGGAAGTACCATTTTGGATTTTTTTTTTTTTATTGTTACTAGCATTGTCTCATCATGCATTGCCTTATATTTACATTAATTTAAATTATTTTTTTTAATTAGAAAAAAATAATTTTAAAAGAAACAAAGTAGACATTAACCGACACACAGAGAGTGTAGGATTTTTCATTGTATTATTTTTTTATTTATTCATAGTGTTGGAGTATGGTTGTTAAGAGTATGCAATTCAAGAACATTCAGTCTTCATAGGCTTATTTCTTAGATTATGGTTTTTTTATTTTTCAATTACAATTTCTTTTATGTAGCACTATTCCTATTGAAATAGATAAGAATATATTATCATAAATACGTGTATATTCAATATCTTCTTAATTTCATGATATAGGAGTAACACTATGCATTTGTTCTAATAATAAAGTATGTCATAGAATTCATGTATAATTTGCTATCGTGTTCAATTTTTTTACATATTGAATAAGACTTGTTAGGTACAAATAAACATATAATAATTTATAGTTGAAACTCCTATCTACAATATGTAAATATAATATGGGTGGGAGGGTTGGATTGGGTGGTTGGGATGAGGGATGGTTGTTATTAGGAGGTTAAAATTTTTTATTCTCGCTGAGTCTATCTAATTTTTTTGGAAAAAAAAAATGTAAAGATAGTATTTTCTTAAAATGAAGTTTTATGAATTCCTTTTAATTTATTGTATAATGAATGACATATTAATGGAGTTTGAATATAATGATTATGGGATGTAATATGACTGCAGTTAGAAAATGGTTTCGAGTACATGAATACAGTAACATGTATTTTTTCAGAAAATACTTAAATTTAAAATAAGTCAGAATATTTATATCAATGATCTATGATTGAAAAAAAAATGAGAAATACTAAAAATTATTTTAACTGATTTTATTGCTAGACTGACTTCAAATGGACTCCTATTTAGTGCATGAATCATATAAATTTGTTAGCACAACTTGGGGATCTATTTCTTCTAGAACAATAAAAATCACCTTATCTAAAGGCTACACAATGTCTAATTGTCTTATAGTCTTTTATACTTTTGAAATAATCTTTTATACTTGTATAATATTGGAAAGTCTTATGGAGTTGTACTTGTATTCCATGTAGTTTTATAAATAAATTGCATACTAACATCGCGAGGTACCACTGTTGTCAACCCAAAAATAAAAATTATAAATTGTTTTATTTAAAGAAATAAGACCAGAATGTGTATTTATAAGGTCTATTGCTGAAAAGTATTCCCTCTGTCTTATAAAAATAGTCCAGTTTTCAAAGGTACAATTTTTTAATTTTAGTCAACTCAATCAAGGTACAACTTTTATTTATACCATGAACTTCCGTTTATACCCTTATCTTCTCTTACGGTCAGTTGTTCAAATTTTGCTACACTGAAATATTTCTCTTCCTCGCCGGAAAAATTCACTGCCGCCACTCAATCCAGCCGACGACGGGAGATACATAAACATTAAAAATACCCACCCTCATGTCAATACCTTTTACCTTCTCATCATTTTCTCTCTGACGAATTAGCCGTAAAAATAACAATTTTCCAACATATAAAATCAGAGTAAAAACAAACTATGTAGCACCATCCATCATCCACCTCCCGAAACAATAAAAACAATAGAAATAGTTTAAGAAAAAGAATAAGAAAAAAGAAGAAGATTTTAGCAATTGATGAATCATCTGCTCTATAATTGATATGGCAAATCGGTTGGTGCTTTGCTTTTTGGAGTTTTTTCTAATTGATGTTGGTGAAAAAACAGAGCAACGAATATTGGCTAACAGGTAAATAGAATGTCAATTCTACGGCGACAAAGAAGAATTGGAGGAGTTACTTGCGGCGGCGGCGGCGGCGGCGGGAGCGGCAGTGCACGAGGGAGCTTTGGCCGCATATGGAATTGGATACTCACTGGTCAGGTTTTAATTTGACCGTGGATTGTCATAAGGATAATCCAGTTATTTTAATTGAATTTAATTTTGACTTTATGGAATTGGACTATTTCTTGGGATAATTTTTTTTTTTTTAATCAAATTTGACTATTTTTTCGGGACAGAAGGAACAATAGGTTTACGATGAGATTATTAATACAAAAGAAATGATCGTACAAAAAAATTGAGGGTGTGTTCGGCTACTTGTTTTTGGAATTCAATTGGCATTAGAATATTTTGGGATTCAATTGACATTCAAGATATTCTAATTGAATGCCAAATCAATTGTTCGGCAAAATCATAGAATTAGCCACAAATTCAATTGGGATTCCAAATTCTCTGTTCGGATAGTCATGTAATTGGATTGGTTTTGGCTTTTGCTTATTTTTTACAAAAATAAAGAAAAAAGAAAAATTGATTTGTTTTGAAATTACTTAAAGCATGTTTAACTCCTTTGACTAATCCAAACGTATCTCATCAAGACATTTTCAGCTCACACATCAGTTACCTACGCACTGTTCTAGTGTTCTCAATAGCGCAACAAGAAAATTTGTCAAATTCCCCAGAAATGGGTTTAAGGAAAGGGGATCGAACGATGGACCGTCACAAATTTTTATCGCTAGTCGAAATTAGACATGACACTTTCATGTCCTATATCTGGGTTACATTTTAATTTTTTTTTTTTTTTTGCGAATTACTACTACACTACATAGACCTATAAACTCCACATTAACATGTAAATAAAATTACTGATATTCGATAAAATCTAACGTATAAACTTCCATGAGAAGAGAAAAAGATGGCAACAAAGAACTATCCAATGCCTACAAAAATCTTCAGTCATGGAAAAACACAAGCTGTACACCAGAAGAGCATCTCTCTTCATGAGGTTCCCTCCAGTTTTATACTCCAAAACTCAGAATATGAACCTGGAATCCATTTTAGAAACTCTACTCCTTACTGGGAAGTTCAAAATTCAAACTTTTTCGATGATTTCTCTGCTGCATTACGTGCACAACTTCAAACTCCTCCTCTGCTGCATCAGAAGCCACCAGAACCTGATTATAATGCAGACAGTTCCAATGTAACAACTAGAAAAGGTGAAAGAATATTACCTGAACAATCAATTTTCTTTATCAAGTTTGGCCATAAGCCATTTGTATTTCAACTCAACTAGCAATCCCATAAATGTATCAAACATTACTCGATTGAGCATCATCATATCCACAATCTTGATTTTCTGCATGTCATCCAAATCAATTTCCTTCAATTCTGACAAAATTTGTTGAGGGGTGATCTTTGTTTTTTGTGCTATCACAAGTTCAGTCTTTTTTCTTTCCCCCAACATGTAGTCACATCACGGTTGACATGTAGTCTTTTTTCATATTATAATTTGTGAAAAATGTATTGTTTTGCACCAGTATAATCGTCAATCTATAAACAGTGAGTACGAAGTATGATTCAATTTATCGTTTATAATTCCTTTACCGAGTTATGACTAAATAATATGAGGATAGGATATTTCCATTATGAAGATGTAAAATTATAATCAAAGAAGAAGAATTTAATCAACACAAACACTAAAAGCAAAAAAAAAAGAAGAAAAGAATATGGTAGATTCAATAATGTCCTTTTATTAAGTCAAGTCGAAAAATAAAAAAAAATTATATCTCTTATTCCTCAGTACATCCATCCTTGTAACAAATGCAATAACCTTCTTTCTTTTCTTTGTCTTTGATGCAAGCGCTCTTCTCAAAACCTTCTTTCTTGCATCCATCTTCACACTCTTTATCTTTAGGTTCTTTGCAACCCCCTTTGTATTCCTCCCATACTTTGTAGCATTTGTCCTTCTTATCATCATCCCCGGCTTCCACTTTCATTATCATCTTACCTGCCAATATATAACAGAATTTGTCAATTTCTCAAAATTCAAGAAAAATCCACAGATTTCAATGATGCAGCAAATTAAAATAATAGCAATGAATCCCCCAACCCATGTTTAATTTATCGATTTCAGATACACCTTCTGTCCCAAAATGGTCCTCGTATTTGTTAATTTCGAAAAATAAGATAAACAGGACATTTTGCTAGGGAGTGAGAAAGTATGTGTATTGAGAGAAAGACTCTTACTATAGGTGGTGATGACAAAGAATAGCAGCAAAATGGTGGCTGCGAACTTCCTATCCATTTTCCAACTCTAAGTGTTTCTTTTCTTCTTTCTTTGTATTTTTGTTTTGTGTTATGCTGTGGTTATGGTTTGGTGCAAAAGTTAGGTGTATTTATAATGCATTTTCAGATTTCAGTAATCTGTGTTTTAGATCATTGTTTGTAGTTCATGGTCGACAAGTGTTGTTTTTATCGTTTAACTAATTTGTTCGTATCATTTAATGCTTCCCAGATTCTGATAATCTCACAACTAAGCACATGAAATGAAAAAATCGTGACCTTCTCAACACATGTAACAATATTACAACCGTGATGTGAAACTGTTATTTTCTCAACCTGAATACTCCTATACTAAATTTATTAGGCATAAAAAGTCAGACTTTCAAAACTGTCCATGCACCAGATTTTTCTGAAATACAGTCTAAAACAAACGAATGATAATATTCAAATCCAATTTCTAAGAAAACTATGAATCCTTTTCAAAAACTGTAAAAACCATGGTAAACTATTTCATAGGTAGAAGGGATTCATAAAAAGAAATCCCACAAAAAGTTTCCTAGACTGGGAGAACTAAGCTCTGTAAAACAATCACTCATGCTGGACATTTTCTGAAATTTCTAAAATTAAGTCATCTATAAACAATCTTCCTTTTGAAACTACTGAACAACTAAAAGAAAGCACCATAACCCTTACTAAAAAAGGACTGAATTAAGTGGTAAAGTTATAAAACAAAAGCAAAAAGGACAGATTTGATCAAGTGGTGAAAGGCATTTAATCAAGGAAAATCAAAGTCCCAAAGTTAGCTTTTCCTTATGTGAGTTCTGACAGAAAATTAGGTAGCGAAGGGTCATATTCAAAGGACTTATTTGATCAAACAGCATATCAAATTTACGGGCCGTCAAAAACAATAAAAACTAGGTTGAACAAATAGGAGATCTAGCATATCATATTCAGAGGATTTTCATCCAAAGAGTTCAGAAAAGAAGGTTTAGAACTCAGAAGAACCAAGTCTTCAAAATAGAAGCTCAAACCAAAATTTTCTGGATAAAAAATCCAGATTTTTCAATGATAGACAAGTCCTGTTCGAATCAGATTTCTGAATCAGTAGTTCTAAACATATGTTGTTTGAACTTTCTAAAGTAAGACCAACAAACATATGTTGTTTGAACAAGTAGTTTGAAAGATCCACCAAGCCAATTGATAAACCATATAAACTGAAACAAGCCTTGATAACCTTGGAAGAGTTTGGTACAAAATATATGCACAAAAGAAACCTAAGAGATGATATTTGACCCCTTAACAGATTACGTACACAGCAAACCCATGGATCCTATCTATTTGAAAGAACACAAGAGTAAGAAAGCAGATGAATATTCTTTTTCTTAAGAAATTCACTAGTTCAAAAGAACTTATCAAAGGAACATGCAAACTGTCAGCAAGAAAAGAACTTAGATATGATGTCTTGCAAGAATGACAGATTACGTACAGAGCATTTAAGTAATCTGAAGAACCAAACAGTATAATTCCATTATCCTTGAAGGGAGGACGGGCAATGACCACCTTAGATTCACTCCCAAGATGATTATACCAAGGGAGGACAGCAAAATAAGTTGCAACACTTGCCAAAAAACAAAGCAAACCATGCTATCCCTACCACAAAAGTAGAAGCACTTAAAGACCTCACATTTCTAAACACATAACAGAAAAAGGGTCGCAAGAGAACTTCTAAATAACTGAATGAAACTCACAAACCAAATTGACAAGACCCCAATAACGTTTCCACTTGTATCCATTGAAAATGGAGTAAAACGCAAAGCAAGATTTTAAATCCACACTGAGGCTTCTCGTCTCTTATATGAGATAAATTCTTGTCATTATAGACGGTAAGCCGTAGTCTGAAACAATCGAAGTGTTTTTTAGTCAAACAAAAGTCAAAAGATCATTTTGCTGGCCGTCCTGGATATATTATGAGCATGAGTTTGTGTCATGCAGAGTCATGAAAATACTTACCTCATGTGTTGCACCAATACCTATCTAATACTAAGCACATTCCCAAACAATCCGTAATGAAAGATCAAGAAACGCAAATAAATGACATATCAATGCATAGCATTGCCAAATTTAAAAGCAAATTGATCCTAAAGAATAGAAAATGGTGGCCAAAGATCAGCGCTGAAAACAATGTAAGCACAAAAAAACAAACCAATGTCAACATTTATTCATAAAGATCTCCACATGCATATATAAACACATGTGAAAAAAGTATATCTTATGTTCCACTTATAATATCACAACAAGAACATACAGGATCACATGCAGAGAAATGAAAGTAATTAACAAGTTCACCAAAAAAAAAAAAAGTAATTAACAAGAACAAACACATTCAAGTTATCAGGTTTAATAGGGATAGAAATTTCCAATTCTCCTGTAATCTAGAATCCGTTTACTTGTGTGGAAGTAACAAGTCAATAATGCAGAGCAAATATAACTCATAGACCCACCACCTCCCAAAAACCAAATGATGAACACGGCCAAATCAAATGGCTTGAAGCACAGCCATTTGAAAATTAGATACTATCAGAAAACTCAGAAACATATCATCAAAAAATGAGGAACAAAAGCCCTAGAGTTATGCTTTCATTAATAAGGCTTATTAATTTGGCCCATGCCCCAGAACAAGGTAGGAAATCAGACAAGGCAACATAGAGGCGTGCAAAATAATTTACAGTCACACGATTACCACCAAGATGAAAGCAAATCTGAAGGTTACACCAGTAGGCACTACATACAATCAACACATTTACAATGAATTGCAAACCCAAGGATCCTAGCTATTTGAAAGAACAGAAGACAAGAAAGCAGTCAGAATACTCATTATATTAAGAAATTCAGTAGTTCAAAAGAACCTATCAAAGGAACATTCAAAATGTCAGCTAGAAAAGAACTTATATGTTGATGTCGGGCATAAATAACAGCTCAAGTACAGAGCATTTGAGTAATCTGAAGAAGCAAACAGTATAATCCCATTATCCTTGAAGGGCGGAAGAGAAATGGTCACCTATTATTCATGCCCAAGATTATTAACTGATGGAGGGGTATGAACCCCTAACCGTCCTCAAAAAGCATCATTACCCTAAATGGCTGATTCACTTAATGGATTCAACCCGTATGATATGCGAGGATCAAACATAAAACCCAGAAGCAAATAGCAAAAAGACAGGAGCCCAAAACCCAGGAAGGAGGGGCAACTGCCCCAATGGTGAGCTCCTTAACAAGACTTAATACTACTTAAGAATTGAGCTGCAACGATGACCCAGAGATTGATTCAATTTTTGAATTAAAGGGCTCAATTGAAGAATAATCTAGCTTAACAAAATCAAATTACAACACCACAAAGGAGGAAAGACACTATTATTTCGATTCAAAATAGCCAGAAAAAACCCATAATTAAACACGCGAGGAACTAGAGATAAAATCACAAGCGAAAGCCATAAAAGAGGGGTTTCCGGGTCTTAGATGGATCTCACCTGGGAAAAGTTTCTTCAAGTCGAGTCTGGAGTCTCAGCAAGAAGAGATCAGGGATGAATCGTGACGAAGATGATAATAGGAGAACTGTTATGCCGTGGGGAGCCGGAAAAAATGGTAGCGTTGCCGGTGGAGATGGAGAAGTCGTCCGTCAGAGTCTCATGACTCTCGTCGATTTGGATTGATTTGCTTCCCAGGTGGAGATGGAGATGGAGATGAAAATGTGCTATGAATAAGATTGATTAGGCCGTAAAAATTTTTAAAAGGTGGAGAGATCCGAATAACTTATAACCCGGTATTGACCCGATAATAACCCGCGCACTGTTCAACTCCATGAGAGTTTGGAATCCCAAATAATAGTTTTAAGCCTGAAATTGAAATCATGGCATTGGAAGTCTTTTGGCATTGGGCCAATACCAATGCCATCTTATTTTTGGACAGTCGAACACTGGATTTGGCATTGGGGGCCAAAATTCCAAATCAAACCCCCCAATGCCATGTAAACGAACAGAGCCTGATTGCAATTTATTTGATAGTAGAACCAAGATTGTTAAAGATTAGTCGGTAAAAGAGATTCATACATGGAAAGAATTTCGGACAAAAGAAAATATAGAAGATAGGCTACCAGCTAGCTGGTCAGTATCGTTAGTGGATTTAAAATTAAAATTGGTTTATTAATTATGTATAGGTGTTTCTTTGTCAACTGTCATGGAAAAATGCGCATTTGTGAGTTCAAACTTTCACATTGAGTTAATTAGGCTTTTTTTTCCTTTTAAAAATTAGTAAAGACCATTTAATCTTAGGACTTTAGAACAATTTGTTTGGAAACTATAGTGATTGTTAAGGATAGACATAATTCTAGATCCATCAAACCTTTTTACCTCTCTCGACAGATCCCATCTTTCTTCAAAGCTACAACACTACAAGAAAAATATCATTTGCCCATGAACGCATTTGTGTGTAATTTTACCTTGCAGTCCGTAGGTAACATAAATTCCCACGAATTTATCCAAGAACCCCATGACGTGGTTATATGCTTCGTTACTAATCGTTTTTCCAGGGAAAGAATAGCTCCGTGGATAATTTATCCACAGATTTAGTCGTGGATAAAACGTATGTAAATATTCGTGAGTTTTATATTAAAACACGAAAACTTAACCACAGAATAGTGGTGGATAATCCGTGTTTAATTTTCAACGAACGTTGCGTGGGCACTTCGTAGTTAATTTGTCCACAAACATTTCATGAAAAATTCGTAGGTAATTATATCCACAAATTAACCATAAATATACCGTGGATGATTGCACATAACCATTTTACATCCTTAACTTTAACCATAGAAAATTCTGTGGAAAATTACTAGCAACATCCGTGGTAAAATTGGTCCTTTCCATTTTTCTGTAATTTTTAGAAAAAATTTGAAATAAATATTAAAATATCACAAATCACTAAAAATATTAAAATAAATTAAATGAAATCTAATACAATTTATTATAAATACTCCACCAGTGCAATTATCCATTGATACCATAAAAAAATAAATTGAATAAACTATGTGAAATTCTCTCCTTCTGCAATAGACAACCATCATGGAGTTGCCAGAGATGATGCTGTTATGGCCACCTCTTCATCATCATCATCCCAACCGTCATCCCAGTTGTCCTCCCATCCATCATTGGAACTAGGTGAAGGAGCTATGATTTGTTGACTCCCGAAGAAACTGGAAGCTCCATCTCGAGTATCTGGTATTTAGAGTCATTTTTGGTTGCAGCATACTTCCTTCTGAAGCTGATGTCAATCCATGACCAATATTGCAGCCAATAGAATGAACCAGAATAGGAGGACGAATGTTTAACCATGTTGATGAAGGCGAGTTGGGTGATAAAGTCAGGAATTCTCTTAAAATAACTCTGTGCTATCATCCCCCTTAAAATCGAGCATGCAGTTGGTATTTCCAGCTTTAACGACAATTTTACTATCGTCGCTTTTCCCGTTTCCCACTGTAACCATGACCTAAGACGACCAAAGTTCATCAGATTTACCGGTACATAATTCCAATACTTTACAAACATATAGAGAAAACCTTTTTGAAAATGTTTTAATTTCATGTCAACTAATGCAATAATCTATAACAGTATCTTACAAATAATGATGATTGTGTACAACGATCATCAAATCCCAAGTAAGCATAAACTGAAATAACCAAACAATATCAAGAGGCTGAACACATGGGAAGAATGTTGTTTTCTTGTGACAAAACAATATCAAGAAATAATCAGCTTTCTCCAAATCCAAAGTTCAATATAGTGGTATATTCTGGACAAGAAATAATGTTTTCATTTTTAGCATCCTGATGAAGCCATTTTTACTAGGGAGTCTGCAACTGAATTTACTTCTTGGTACACATGTTCAATTGAGTGAATTTTCCTTCGAAGAATTTGAAAAATTTCTTTTATAGATGCTTGACTCTTCCAAGGAAGTTTCTTTCTTTCTTTAACATGTCGGTGTCAATTTTTATTGTCATACCTCTCTTGAACATTTTACAGTTGAAGAGTTTCGCATTCCCTCAATCCATAGAAGATGACTTCGATTTCCTTTACTTGATTGAGACATATGCCCATTGCTTTACGTTCCCCATAGATGAAATGATGCAATCCTGGATGGCCCGTTGAGTGTCATACCTAACTATGATGATCATTATATTGATTGTGATCACATAGGGGGTGTATGGTATCATATTGAGGTTGGGATCAAGGATAATGGACGATTGAAACCAAAATATGGTTCGTGTCAAGATAGAATCAAGTCGACAATGAAGTCAACAAGATCGCGTCGACACGATGGCCAAACAATTAAGATTGATGAGAAAGCTAATGATGTGGATATCCAAGGTAATCAAGCTCAAGGACAAGTCGATCTTCAACCGAGTAATCAAGTTCGAGCTCAAAGAATGATTTAAGATCCATTATCCAATATTGGAGGTCCTATGACGAGGTCTCGAAGGAAGAAAATGAATGAATCTCTCAACAATTTATTCATGGATGTTCAAGCTCTAAATGTGGATTCAATTCCATGGGTTTCATGCTTATCTTGGAGTGGAATTGAAGCTTTTATTGCATGTCGAGCTCTTAGCCGAGAAGAGGGAGTCAACAAAGAAGTCAACAAGGTATAGTATCTGTTCTTCAAAGTATTAAAAAAGTTTTCCCTGAAATACAATCTTTTCATCAATATCTTCACTTATGGAAGGAAGTTTGTTGTGGAACTTTCACAATGTTACATGCACTGAGAAACAGTCAGAAAAATCTTTCCATCCCAGAGGTGCACACGAATCATCCTTAAGCATTTCAAAAGAAATTTTAGAACGAGCTGTGATAGACACTAAGGGACAAAGGGCATCCAAGAAATGATGAATTCTAGTATTGACCACAACATTTAGATATTTTATTAAAACCTCCACAATATGAGTTAGATGATACACATCTAACTCATATTGTGGAGGTCTTAATAAAATATCCAATGTTCATTTATCTATTGTTCATTCCTCAATAAAGAACTTGCCAGGTTCCAAACATTTAGCCAAAAATTTGAATATAAAATTTTTGGTCCAATAATGGTTGCATTGAAATATTCCTTAGTCGTGTAAAGTTTTCTTAACTATTGTTTGAGAAATAGTAATGCAAGTTTACCACAACTAATTAATGCGCAGGCATCTTACAGTTTGAAGGGCAAAATTGACAATTTATTCTGAAGAGACAGTCCATACAATTTGGTGTACTGGTTTTCCAAATTTATAAGACACGCTCATATATGCGATTGGTTTTTACTAGCCTTTTTTTGAAATTTCAATTTCATAAAAGCTATAAAAAAAAATATTACAAGAATAAAATGCACAAGAGCATCCTTGGTGAATCATAATACCAGCTTCTAACCATAACTTCCTCTAGACTCGAACAAAATTTGAGTTAGGAGGTCAAATTCACTGTAGCCACAAATTCACCTACTGTAGAGTTCCATCCTTAGACTATCATATTAAGATCCCTTCTACCTCCACACCACCTGTCCTTTGATGCCAGTGTTATTCATTGCAACTACGAGGGTGCCTGGTTCAACCACGGGTATGATACCTTGGAATGGAATTCATTTGCTTTGAGTGAGATTCATAGAATAATAATTAATAGTTTCTATCAAAATTTTATTCTAGATTATTGATTTATATATACTTAGAAATTGGTGTTAAGATAAAGTTACAATATAACCTCACTCTAAGCTTATACTTTTGCATCAACAAATTGTAGCCCTAGCACCACCTCTGTTTTCCCTCACCCACCACAGCCACCACCTCTTTTTTTTCTTTCTCACCCACAATCCTCTCAGCGCAAAAGATGGAGAAATGACTCAAACTGAATCCAAACGCCAAAGCCCATCCAAATCTAGTAGGATCCCAGTTAAAACAAAAAATAAAATAAAATAAAATGGAACGAATGAATAACATCAAAGAATCTGCACCCGTAAATTCAAATTCTACTCAAGTACACAATGTCCCGTTTCAAGACAAAACGAGACTGAACAAACCAATTTCAATAATTCATCACCTATTTTCTTTATTAAAACTATGAACAACCTCAACAAGCATGTCTGGTGTGGTTACTGTCATTTATTACGCGTGCTACCATTGCTCGGTCACGGTTGACTAACCAAATTATATGAGATTTGCAAGAATGAAAACCGAAGATTTGCAAGAATGGAGACCTGATCGAAGCAGAGGGACAAGTTAGAACTCAAGAGAGTTGATGTAGTGAGAAAATGAGTTTTTGTAATTTGCATACCCACAAAACATGAAGGGCAAGGGACTTCTAAGATAAGGTTTTTTTTTTTGCATATCAATCAAAATAATGTGGAATGTGTTTGAGGGAGTCAATGCCAATTTTGTGGCCCCATTCGAATCCCAATTTTTGAACCAAGCATCTCCATTCAATTGAATTGAAAATCAAACCCTTTCTTTTGGTTTGAAACCCATGAAACAAGCACTTCCTAAACTTTGGTATTAACCAGACAACCGATTTGCAAAACTAATATACTGATTTTCACTTAATTATAGAATTTTACACGTCTTTTGCAATAGGATCATTCATGTTTTATCCTCCATTTAGGCCACTTAGGACTGAAAATAAGTTAGAGATATTTACTTTGTCTACTTGTTGATACCTTGGTTCCAAACCTCCTTCATTGCGGTGCATATGTAGATTTCTATCCAGACCAATTTGATCAATTTTTTAACCACTGTTATCTAATGAAGGACCATTTTTGCTATCTAGATGCCCAACTTGTTCGACATCATATTTCCCTTGCCCAACAAGGTGCCAATATTCTGATTCCTCTCGTTTTACTTATCGCAATTACCCTTCATCAATTTGCCATCTTCAAGATTACTTTTCACTGCTGGTACAATAACAAATTTCCTTACTACCTACTCGTTATATTATCTCATTTTTCTTTGTTCTACAAAACTATTTTGATTCGGTTTGGGAACAAACAAAGCAATCTGTCTCCCGGGTCTTGGAATTACACTTTTCCTATGTAGACAATGTTCAAACATATGACTCAATCTATTGTAATCACCACATTAGTGCGACTGCCATTCATACTCAGCCTGAATTGTACAAGCTTGTTAAATTGGCCACCCTCTAAAGGTAAGAACATAAAGAATTCTCCAAAAGAGGGGTAGTGACATCCATAACCACACACACTCTTGCTCTTGAATCATCACGTGCAAACGAATCTGGATACAAAGGTTTCCCAACTGCACTTGCAATGGCTCTAAAACCTTCAATAATCTATGAATCAATAGGAACATTCCTAAAATTTTTCCTAAACATGAACCTCTTTTTGAGCTTTATGCTCCAATGACACACCAGGCTCCCATCGTTGTAAAAATAGGGGTTGTCCAATATATCCAAGGCCCTCCTTCTAAAACATCTAGCATGTGTTGTTGAGAATTGAGTTTAAAGAAGAAGAAGCGGGTAGATATTCCCAAAACCTCAACAACTCATTCCCACATAGAAACAACATATTCTCTAATTCTTTGTAAATTTGGTTAATGGTCAATAAATTAGCCAACTAATGTATTAGCCCAATTTTTCATACCTTGAATTGCCACACTCCATGGCGTTTCACAAAAACCAAACTTTGTCAAATTTTGGGTGGAATAATGCGAAGTGATACTCTCTTGGAGAATAAATAATGATCTACATTTTCTCCCGACTCAGCATTACCAGAAGTGTGTTGCAATAGTTCTTCACCAATCCAGTATTGACTGTTTTCATTTCCAATATGCTTTCTTCTCATTAGAGGGATTGGATTTGTGATTACCCATAACAGAAATTTTAGGACTCTCATCAATTTTTTTTTCCATCTCCATTTGCATTAAGGCCTCCCAGAAAGTATTCTTTTTCCAGCATCGACGATAATGTTTCACTCTTATAATTAGCAACTTCTAAAATTGATGCATTATTCAATCCTTCCTTGCTAATAGGACAAATATTTTCTCCCACAACCCGAATTTTTTACCATAGCGGATCAGGACTCTCTATTAGGGGCATTACACCCATTCAACATGGACAATTTCTCAGTGTTATTTGAGCTATTAAAATAAGACATATGACTTAAATCCTTACTGATAATAGTATTAGAATTGAATAATGCTTACTGACAACACACCTCCCCTTAACCCCACTCTCCATGGTTACTGACAATTAAATGTTATTCAAATAAGGATTGAATAATGCTTACTGACGACACCCGTCCCCTTACCAAGCTATTTGCAAACTGCTCGCGAATTGCTTCGTTCCTTAAAAGCCCTAAGTTTATGGTGGGATGAGGGTGGAGGAGAAATTTTGGATTGTTGACGTTGGATTTGTTTGGTCGGAGGTATTATTACGGTTATGATAATATGAAATTTTTTTCCCTTTACTTTTATATGCATATATTATAATTAAGCGACCATCTATTAAACAATTAATCCGTTCCTATGATTGCTCCATATATTATATTTCCCTCTCCATGTCCCCAAAAATATGGTAAAGGAATTTCATTAACATAAAATATATGAAATATATGTTAAAATTCTCTGAAACTGTTTCGTGAAAAGTATGAAAACTAATTATATTCAATTCCGAATATACTCACATGGATTCTTGATCTTCCTCCATTGTTTCCAAGACATTAACGGTCAATAAATAAATACATCAGTTATCATAACCAAATGCTTCCATTTTTATATACAAAAATATCCAAATATTCATGAAAATCAACTAGTCCATGATTTATCAATTTCAGCACGCTAAATGTAAATTTTTCATTAATTCCTATGCCAAAACAATTAAAAATTTAGTTCAATGACTTTCATGAATTAATTTGTGATGTATTTAAAACATTAATTTGAAAATAAAAATCACCACAAACCCAAACCACATATTAATACCTTTTTGGTACAATATTGTTACAATTTTCATACTAATACAACACAATGTTTAAGACAAAAATTGAACTCGTGATTTTAGATTGATTTTCATACACAAAAGATACAGTTCTCATCATTTTTGTTGTGCTGTCAAACCCAATAATCAAACTAAAAGACACATATAATTGATAGAGGATTTTGGGAACACACACCATGAACACTCTTGTTACAGCATTGTGCGTAGCAGTATCAGCAAAAGAAATTTTTTTTTAATGTCGATCATTCATGAAAATGCATAAAACACAACAAAACAAAAATTTCTACTTACCGAAATCTAAGTCGAATCTGAATCCAAATAGTGTGATGGTTGAAACTGAATTCGCCGTTTAGATAAGTGAATAAAAGATGGTGAACTACCGCATTATAGACGACCTAAAACAGAGAAAATATGATTATTGTATGAAGTAGACTTGGTATAGGATCACAATTTGAATTTTAGTTGATGGTGATTATACAGTAAGTAATCAGAAAGTAAAGTTAGGCGACATATGATGTTTACTGTTATTAAGTTGCATGAAATTGGAGGTATAACACTAATTTAGGACAATCCTTTAATAGAGTATATAATTTAGATCTCTTTCAGCAGCCTTTTTTCCCTCTCCTAAACCCTAAGAGAAAAAAACGTAAAATCTTCCCCATCTTTTCACCATGAGAAGATGGGGAAATAGTTTTACATCTTTTGTTATTGTTAGTGTTTTTCAATAAGTCAGATTATCTTCAAGTTTAAATCCGCCAGTAGATCTATTCCATTAATTTTGTTGGAGGCTTTCAGTAAATCTTTGTCTACTGATTGTAAGAATTATTAATAAGCAATCCATACTTATTGGGGGTTTTTTTTAATCATGGTTCTTGTTCGAGAAAATGCAGCCACTATAGATCTGACTTTTAGATCAATGAAATGGAATTTTCAACAGCATATAAGTAATATGTTCAAGATCATAATTTGATACGTGACATGTCCGACAATTGAAATTTCAATTGAATATATTTAAATCTAAATCAGTTGAACGATAGTGAATGCAATAATTTTAAATTAAATATTATGTATACAAGCAGTTGTAATATTTTAATACTTGTATTCGTTTCTTGTTAATCGTTGCTCGACAAATTTCACTGAAGTTAATGTTGAATTTTATTTCAAAAAAAAGATACATAATTTAGATTTTCCTTTTTAGGTAATCTATTCCTATATATAAAACACGAAGGTGATATTGAACTGGAGAACTTTGTTCGTCCTCGTTGTCCGCACAAGTTTTTATTTTTTTTTGTTCAAACTAGACCAGTCTACTAATAACTGTGTAATAAATAATATAAATAAAAAGTTGGCCACTAATTTAAGTCCTAAACTCGTTCAACAAATTTCAGAAAACGGACAAAAAATTGCCAAGTGTCATCAATCACCCGATAATTTTGCACATAAATGGCTACACAATGAAAAGATTTAAAGGACCTTAATGAATAAATATGTATTCTACAATTTAAATAACATTATAATTGTTTATTTTTGTACTTTCATGTTACAAGATGATCACTTAATAAATTACTATCTCTATAATTTTTTCTTATATTTTAACCAAGAACATTATTATGTATGATAATAACAACACTAGGTAATCTAAATAAATAATAAAATGTAAAAGAGAAACATATCTATTTCTTTTCCTTCCTATGTAAGAAAGCATTACACAACCTAGGTATAATTCTTGAATCCATGTATGACCTTTACATCAAAAATAAAATAATAAAAGAAAACAAACCAGGTCAGAAAAAAAAATTATTAAGAAGAATAAACATACATGGACAAAATTTTCCCATTTGTCACTTTGTTTGTATCCTTTCAAAATACATTTATAAAATAATTTGTAGATGCCATTGAAAAAGAAAATCAAAACTAAATTAATCATGAAAACTACACTCTAAAACAACTAGACAACATTACCTTCTACCTTGATCCATGTAAATCAATTATTCCAATTATGAATGATTTCCCTGGCAAAACCCAAAAAAAGAAAAAAGATAAATGGTTTAATTAAAAAAAGGCTGCTGATAAATCTAGGGCCATTTTTTTCTTAGGTCCACGGCTAATTTTCAGAAGTCCCATTTTACCCTTACTAATATAGATATTTAACTTGTTAACTAACTTCTTAACTAACAGATATCACTAGATGAAACGTGCGCTGACTAAATGCTTTGTTAGCCACTTCTGTTTTTCGTTTTTTTAAGACCCATTTTTTTTTGTCAGTTCCATTTTTTTGTTGGTTTCTTTTTTTGTTTTCAAACTTGTATTAGATCTGTTAATAGAATTTTATTTCCTTTTTTTCGTTTCTTTATTTTTCTGTGAAACTCATAACATAATATTAATTAATAAAATAGAAATGCTTGCACAACATTTTTTTTTTTTTGGGAACACTTCAACCAATGTATTAAATGAACATTGAACTTAAGATATGTTTCAACCTAAAAAACATCCAGTGAAAATTATGTGATCAGACCAACATATGTGGCATACTTAACAATCCAAAAAAAAAAACAACAAAAAAATTACGAAGGACAAAAAAATAAGTAGCAGCAGCATCAAAGAAACACTTTTGTTCATTTATAGTCATCATTATCGGGTAAATTTGTGCTTCATCAGTGGTTCTTGTGCCTCTGCACAAAAGGAGAAGTCTTAGCATCATTCTCAATGAGACCGAGGGAGAACTTGGTGATGATGGTGCCACCGACGGAGAAACCGACGAGGAAAGACAGATTCCAACTCCATTTCCTGCAGAAAAACACCGGCCCATAAATCAATTTTTCTTATTTTCTAGCTTTGGTTTTCTGAAAAACCTAGTTCATGCTAACAAACTAACTAACAAATTCTTGCAAACCATGAATCATTTTCTTGCAAACCAAAATGATTAACAAATTCATAAAATTAGCTATATATCATACCAATGATTAGCAAATAACTTATGAAACTAGTAAATCTTCAATGCATGTTAAAATAGAACATCAGAGTGAAAGCAAACTGCATGATTTTTAAAGTACAAGCAATTCCACCAAAATTCAAGCAATTTGAGTTGTTCAAACTTTAAAACTATCACTACTGTAAACTAAAACTAAAAATAAATTGTAGACCATTAAAGCAGGCAAGCATAATTCCTCCATATTTGAGGTTAAAATTTTATCATTCCTAGTAGTATCTTTTGTCATGCTTTGAATCCAGAATGTTACCTTTCTCTTTATAGGATGACACTATTTCATTCCATGCTTGCATGTAAAGTTCTTCTGTTGCAGAATATAAAACCTGATTCCAGGCAGCCAAAAATTCTTCCCAAGCTTCTTGTGTATCAAAATAGGCCTTACATTTTGACAATATATTCTTCTCAACATGCCAAACACATAACACATTTGAAGTCCATGGAAAAAGTGCTAGGATAGCATTCATAAGAGTCAATTCTCGATCAGTTACTATAACAAATGGACATATGCCATCACCAAGTATTTTACTAAAAGTTCATAATGCCCATTCGTAATCTTCTTCAGCTTCTTTTCTCGAAAATGCAAAGCAAGAGAAAAATGAAGTGTTAAAGCTGGTGATCCCTATTATTTAAAGCAATGGCATTTTGTATCGATTAGTCTTTTAGGTACTATCCATAACAAAGACGGTTGAATAACTTCTACTCAGTGTAACAAAATCAGGATGAGCAAAGAAGACATGGGTTAAACAACCTTGATTGTCTCGTTCAAAGTCAAATAGGAATTTATCCTTACCAAGTTCTTCAAATAGAATTTGAATCATAGAGCGTTCCTTTAAACTTTCACGCATACTCTTACTCTTTGCATTATAGATATCCCTCGGGACCACTTGACTGTCCTCATTCTCTTGGTGAATGGATGAAAGAATTTGACGAGGTGGAATCCCAGCTCTACTCATGTTATCAATAGAGACGATCTCTTCCTTTGAGAAAATGCGCACACAAGGATGCCCAGACATGTCTTTAGAAGCTTCATGATTATGAGTGTTATCCTTAATTGATAATATCCAATAACCATCTCTATGCCTCTTTCCATATATTCTAAATAAGTAGTTTGTTCAACGAGTTGATGTCTTTCGTTTTTTTTCTTCAATCAGGATACTGCGCTTGTCCCGATATTCCCATCCTCGATCAGAACCAATACACACATAGCAGTCCTTTCTAGAAAATTTGATGGATAAAGCGTAACCTTGCTTAGCATAAAAATCCTTCACCCCCTTTATGAAATCGTCACAATTTTCAAACTTCTCATCAAGTAATTGTGACATGGTTACTTCTCCATTCGGTGATAGTTGTTGACTTCCACCATTATTCTTACTATTACCATCTGGGCACAAACACTGAAAAAAAAGGTGTTAGAATGATAAAAGAATGATTTAAGCATAGTTAATGAATCAATCAATATATACAACGGAATTAAACTCACTATAAAATCCGAACACTCGACATTGATTAAAAATTAATGAAACTCTTTCATTCAATCACAATCCCTTTGATTCAAACAATTTTACTTTTTGAGCTTTAACAAATATAATATTAGATTGGGCTACACGCATCAAAATATAAGATTATTGCCACATACATCAAAATACAATATTCTTAATGCTAGATTTTACATTGCTAAAATACAAGAAAGTTTTTGTTAACCATAAGAACAATAACAACAATGAAACTTCTATTAATAAAAGAGAATACAAATCTAATCACCCACACAAACATGAAAACAATAATTGAACAACTAATTGATGAAAAAGAAAAAAAAAAGGGAAAAACATAAAATAGATGATAACTTACGTTGTTTACAAGATAGCACTAACAAAAGCAGTCAAATTGTTGAATTGAATCATGGAAGTAAACAAAATAGGAGAAGATGAGAAAAATCCCTTCAACATAGGAGTAGGATTTGGCGCTTCAAATTCCATCGGGGAGTAGAGAAGAAAAATCCCTTCAACATACGGTAAGATTTGGCGCTGCAAAATCCCGCTCGATGGAAGGAGAAAAAGGGATAAATTTTAATTAAGGATAAAATAAGATTTCTAAAACTTAGCCCTGGATCTAAGGAAAAAATGGCCCTAGATTTATCAGCGGCCTTAGAAAAAACTTTTGTCTTTCGCCTATCTATTTCAATATGCTTTACATTATCTGGTTTTCATTTTAATTAAATGCTTTAAGACTTATAATTTTATGATTTTGTTAAAAAAAAAATCTTTGAGTTTTAAATTTTTGGCCTATTGTAATACTTAATATATTTCCTATAATGTCCTTGTTTAGGGTTTGTTATTGTTTGTATATTGTACATAACGATACAATGAATGAAATACAATTTCCCTATTCTAAGTCGGACACTGGTGCTACCGATCATGTCACGCCAGATTTGTTCTCTCTCAGTATCTCCAATGATTATAATGGTACGGATCATATTTTAGTTGGTAATGGAGATGCCTTACCTATTCAGTATGTTGGTCAATCTGTTTTGCCATCGTTTTCTCGTCCTCTTTATTTAAATCGTGTTTTGCATGCTCCTTCTCTTACTAAGCCTCTGTTATCTGTTCAAAAATTTACCCGTGATAATCACTGTTTCTTTGAATTTTATTCTGACTCTTGTTGTGTTAAGGATCTTTCAACCAAGGAACTCCTCCTCCGCGGTCGGGCTGATAATGGTCTCTATCGCTTAGATCTTCCTGTTCGTGGTTCCTTGTCTCCACCAGCTTATCTTGTCTCTCTAGGTCAATGGCATGCTCGTTTAGGGCACCCTAATAATGTCACTCTTCGTACTTTGTTTAGGAAGTTTCAACTCCCTCATTCCTCTGTGTCCATGTCCACTGATAAATGTGAGGCGTGTTGTTTAGGGAAGTTGCATAGGGTTAGTTTACCTTCTACCTTTCATCGTAGCTCTAAACATCTTGATTTAATTTACACTGATGTTTGGGGCCCTGCTCCTATTTTGTCATTCAATGGTTATCGCTATTTTGTGCTTTTTATTGATGATTTCTCTTTATTCACATGGATTTATCCCATTAAGTATAAAAGTAATGTTTTCCATGTTTTCAAGCAATTCAAAACTCTCGTAGAAAATCAATTTGGCACTACCATTAAAAGTGTTAATTCTGATTGGGGTGGTGAATTCCGTTCTCTCCATTCTTTCTTTAAGGATGTCGGTATTATTCATCGTTTAGCGTGCCCACACACTCATGAGCAGAATGGCACTGCTGAACGCAAAATTCGTCACATTGTCCACATTGGACTTGCTCTCCTTGGCCATTCTAGTACTCCTTTTCGATTTTGGGACTTTGCTTTTGAAACCGCTGTGTTTTTTATTAATCGCCACCCTAGTAAACATCTTCAAGGTCACCTACCCTTCACTACACTATATCACCAGCCACCTGATTATACCTTTCTTCGTGTTTTTGGTTGTGCTGTCTATCCTCTTCTTCGCCCTTATAATCGACATAAATTCTCCTTTCGTTCTACTCAATGTGTCTTTCTTGGTTATTCTCCATCTCATCTTGGTTATTGCTGTTTTGATGTGGTGAATAACCATCTTTATGTTGCTCGTCATGTTGAGTTTGATGAGAAACTCTTTCCCTTTAAACGTCCTATTTCTAGTTCTTCTTTGCTGCCGGAGTCTCCTGCTACCCCTTGGTTGCGTGTAACCAGTTCTCCTGGTATGCTTGCTTCGTCTTCTGCGCCCTCTTCGTCTCCTTCTAGTTTACCAGTTCCTTCGTCTCCTCCTATCCCTCCCGACTCATCATCTTTAGCTAGTTCTCCGGCATCCAGCTCTTCATCATCTGATTCCAGTCCTCCGCCGGCACCTCCTCCTCCTTCTTCCCCTCAGCATTCAATGACACTTCGTCCACACCCCAAGCCCAAGAAAATCTTTGATCCCTCGGCTCATCTTACCTCTGTTTCCCCCGCTTTGCCTACTGCTCCTACATCCTTCACCCAAGCCAAATCTTTTCCTCAGTGGCAGAATGCCATGAAGGATGAAATTTCCGCCCTCCTCAAAAATAACACATGGACTTTAGTTCCCCCTCCTTCCTCCGGCAATGTTGTCGGCAATCGATGGCTCTATAAGATTAAGACCCATGCTGATGGCTCCATTGAGCGTTATAAGGCTCGGTTGGTGCTAGAGGTTTTACTTAGTCTTTTGGGGTTGATTACACTGACACATTTAGTCCGGTTGTTAAGCCGGTCACTATTCGCTCGGTTTTGACAGTTGCCTTGGCTTGTGGATGGTCAATTTCTCAGCTTGATGTCAGTAATGCCTTTCTTAATGGTGTTCTGAGTGAGACTGTGTATATGGTTCAGCCACAGGGTTTTGTTGATCCGGTGCGCCCTCATTATGTGTGTAAACTGCATAAGTCCTTATATGGTCTTAAGCAAGCTCCTCGGGCCTGGTATTCTCGGCTGGTAGCGTTTCTGCTCACCTTGGGTTTTGTGGAGTCTCGTTGTGATCCTTCCCTCTTTGTCTATCGCCGTGGGTCTCAGTTGTGTTTTTTGCTGGTCTATGTGGATGACATTATTCTTACAGGCAGCACTTCTGGTGTGGTCCAGCATTTTATCTCTTGTCTTGCTAAGGAGTTTTCTCTTTGGGATTTAGGTCTGTTGAGTTACTTTCTTGGGGTCGAGGTTCGTCGTACTTCCAAGGGTTTGCTTCTCTCTCAGCGCAAGTATGTCACTGATTTGCTACGACTTGCAAATATGCATACTTGCAAACCTATTTCCACTTCTTTGCAGGCTAATGTTGTGTTGTCCCGTTTGAATGGTACTCTGTTGTCTCCTGATGATGCGACTACTTATCGTCGGCTGTGTGGCAGTCTGCAGTATACCACTCTCACTCGCCCAGATATCTCCTTTGCGGTTAATAAGTTTTGTCAGTTCATGCATCAGCCTCTTACTTCTCATTTTCAGGCTCTCAAATGGGTTCTTCGCTATCTTCGTGATACCGTTGATTTCTGTTTAGTTCTGCATCCTACAGATTTGGGCACTCTTACTGCCTTTAGTGATGCTGACTGGGCTGGTTGTCCGGATGATCGTCGTTCTACTACTAGTTTTCTTATTTATTTGGGACCTAATCTCATTGCCTAGGCATCTCGGAAGCAGTCCACTGTGGCTCGATCGTCTACTGAGGCTGAGTTTCGTGCGATTGCTAATGTCTGTGTTGAATTGCATTGGGTGTGTCATCTGTTGTCCGAGTTAGGCGTTTGGTGTGACAACAGTAGTGCAGTTTTCCTTGCTGTCAATCTTGTGTTCCATGCTCGTACCAGACATGTTGAGGTTGATTTTCATTTTGTTCGAGATCATATTCGTCGAAAGTTTGTTTCGGTCAACTCTATATCTGCTGCTGATCAGCTTGCTGATATTCTGACCAAACCCTTGTCCAAAGATTTATTCTTTCGATTCCGGGACAAACTTCGGCTTCTCTCTTCTCCGCCATCAGTTTGCGGGGGCGTATTGTAATACTTAATATATTTCTTATAATGTCCTTGATTAGGGTTTGTTATTGTCTATATATAGCCTGTATATTGTACATAACGATACAATAAATGAAATATAATTTCCCTATTCTAAGTCGACCGATAAAAATATTCTATTTTGAATCAAATTACATTAACTTTTTTGTCTTCATTTGGTAGGCACATGCAACGTTTTTTTTGTAAATTTAAAGTTACTACATAAAATAATACTTTCAGTTATTATTAGTTGCATCATTATTGCCGATAGTAAACCAAAAGTTTTTTTAGAAGGAAATGTTAAAAAAAAAGTATGAAAGTAGACCTTATAATTGAAAAAATATAGTATATTTTATTTTCGTATAAAAAGGTTATTCATTTATATTAATTCATAGCACCGAGTTTAGCACCGAGTTTATGCCAGTGATATACCTAAGAACAATGATAAGACATTAGGAGAAGAAATCCTTTACCTCATATTTGTAATATAATTTTTTACTCATATTCAATTTTTTTTTCAACATTTTTATTAATTTAACCATGTTAAGAAAATAAATGGATAAAAAATTTAACCAAACAATCATTGTGCACTCATATTAATTATTCATAATAAAACAAAATCTAATTCAAATTTTTTAAACTAGTCTTGCCCGCTCAGCGGGCGTAGAAGTACCTAGTAATGGTAATAGTGCATGAAGTCACTCCCCCACCCACAAAGCTAGGTGAACCTGTTATATTAACCATTGGCCAAAATGACCCCAGATGTACAAAAATTGCACGGTTTAAATAGTGCAAATGTAAACTCACAGTTCTTCATCCAACGAAATGCATATTCTAAGTAAATAGGAACATAAAGATAACCTTGTGATTGGGACTAACCAGCTAGGCAAATTATATCAATGGCACTCCATCAAACAAATTTCCATTTACTTCTCTGAAGTTTGCTTCTCATTTTACAGGGTGGCTTAGGTTCTCCTTCTCCTGAATCCCCAACCCTTTTCCTCATCAATCACAACCGAAAGTAATCAAGCATATATCACCAATATTCATCTACTTTTCCGTATTACTCAAACTGAGCATCCAAACTCACCAGTCAATCTGAACAGCATTGCAAGGTAAATACATCCGTTACTCTCCCTAGGAACTGAGTCATGACTTGCTGCCACTTCCTGATCAAGGAATTTAAGGAAAATTTGTGCTTAGAAGCTTCTGGTCACCCTTGATTGAAACACAAAGATCCCCGCCTACTAATCTAGATAAGCACACACCCTGTGTTGTGAAATATTCCCTATGTGTAACCAGTAATCACTTTTCTCATAGATCGGAGTCAATCTACCTGGAAAGCTTACCACTATTTATGCTAGTAAACCTATTTTATCATCGATGTTCCTTATTTTAACAGGCTTCCCAAGCTTTGACTTATCTTCCATTCTAGCTATTTCAATTGCCTTGGCACAAACAGGAAACCCTTGATCATCCCATGCCTCCAAGATTACACCAGAGCCAATGCAAGTACTTCCTTCATAGAAAGCAGCATACTGTCCAGCTGCCAGACCCTGATCGTCTTCCGATATTCTGACCACTGCTACTAGATTTCCTTGTTCATCATTTTCCAGAAGCAAGGTGCAATTGTGAAACTCAGGGCTATGTCGGACCTGAAAATTTTGGTAGACATCAGATTTCTTATGTTGTAAAACACAAAAACTGAAAAAAACTCTCCATGTTCCCTTAATGAAAACTTCTTTTGAAGTCACAAAAATAAATGCAAACATTGATTAACCCCGAATAAGGTTATATTGGAAGCATTGCAACCATGGAAGTTGGCTCCTTGGAAGCCGAAGATTCAAACTTGGTAAAAACAATCTGACCTCGAGGTAGCTTACTATCAAAGGTAATACAAACACCTAATATAGAAGTCATAAGATATGTGTGCAGCTTTTAGATATAAAAAGAGCAGATGCATGTATAAGTTACAACACCCACAAGAGCAAAAAATTTTAGAGCAGCCAAAGAAGATTCACAACATCCCTCAGGAAAGTTTCTAATATCCTTTATACCTTGCACTGGAGGGGCTTTCCCTGGTTAGGCGGTAAATTACTAAACCACTTCAAAGAGCCAACACGGAACAAGCGCCTCTTCTTATCAACAGCAAAATAGTTCCGTGAGACAAAGACTACGTTATGTTTAACATCTTTCTCAACAACATACCTACAAAGAAGAAAAAAACATGAGAACTCAGATGATCAGATTTATAAGTGAAATTAACAGAAAAATGCTAGTAATTCTAATCATTAGGAGCATAATATTATCCTGCATTATATAGTTACTCATTAACATTCCAATCATTAGGAGTATAACATAGTCTGCATCACGTAATTACTTATTAGCAAAACTATTCATCAAAATTCAAGCATTCTTACCAGGGTCCTCCAGGAAGACGTAGGCCCTGGCGCTGGCCAATTGTGTAAAACCAGAATCCACGATGCTTTCCGAGGAAATCACCTGTTTCAGCCTCTAAAATAACCCCTTCCTCTTCCCCGATTTGCTTAGCAATGAATTCACTGAATTTTATCTGTAACACATGCATGACTAACTTCAAATTAAAGTTAACAAGAAAACATTATACAAACATATCAGCACACTGATGTATCAAAATCAAAATTACACCAAGATGTAAAAGAACATTAAACTGAGAGAACAAAGCGATAGTATTATCTCCCCCAAAAAAAAAACATTTTCAGGCAAAAGAAGAATTATGCAGATAGTCAAGGTGGGAATGGGAGGGTCGAGTGGGATGGCTGGGGCTTAGATTGGGGAATTGTTATTCAACGAGGTCGAGGTTTTCAATTCTCGCTGGGGCAATCCACTTTAGGAAAGAATTAAGCAGAACATCAGGCTAAGAATGGTTAGTAACAGTATCTATAAGTCTATTCACAAGCTTCAGTTTTACAGGTAGTTCAAGTATCAACTGTATCAGCAAAAATTCACTAGCATTCAAGGTAGTTCTATTATCAACTGTCTATCGTGGAGATTTCATTTCATTATAGCTGTGGGCTGGACACATATAAGATCGCTAAAAACCAAATCCAACAACGAATCCTCAGCTGAACATACCTTGCCAAGAAAGCAAATTCCTTGAGAATCTTTTCTATCCTGATTGGGAAGATGAAAAAGCTTAGCAAGATGCCGGACTTCATTCTGCACATAATTTGTAAAGAAGAATAAGAATGAAATTCATGTTTCACACGCAATCTAATCCATATGGTGCAAGGTAAAATTCACAGGAAGTTAAGTAATGCTGGTTCTCGAAAACTCTAGTTGATTAATCATTAAAACTACACAAGCGAAACATAAATGCAGGACAAACAGATCCAGACCTTAGGAATACATCCAAGGGGGAACAATAATCGTCTAAGCTGAGACTGTGAGAGATGAGATAAGAAATAGGTTTGATCCTTCACCTGAAATATGAAAACATGCAGATTAAACAAAAGATATATTTAAGGTAAACTACCACATCAACAGTGTAACTCCAATACCATATCTTTTGACAGTTCCAACACAGAAGGTTCTTCTGTTTGATCAGCAGCTCTGTGGACAACTTTTGCATAATGTCCAGAAGCAACATAGTCAAAATTCATGCCACTAACAGCATCAAGGAAGGCACCTGATTCGAAATTCATTCCCAGTATTAGAATGCATCAAAACTCAAAACAGCAGAAAGAACAAAAGACACACTAAATCACAAACCAAATTTAATTCTGGTGTTGCAAAGAACATCTGGATTTGGAGTGCGGCCACATCGATACTCCTCAATGATATAAGATACCTAAACACAATGAAATTTTGAAAAATCCCCTCAAAAGAACACTGTAGCAAGAGCACCTTGCTTAAGAATTTCCATATTCCAATAAAATTTAGAAGGAAAGGAAAAAAGGGGAAAAAAAAAAAAATCTTCACACAAGTTATCAAATCCGTAAATAATGCATACCACATTATTCCAGTATTCATCTGTCAAATGCACAACTTCCAATGGTACGTCGACCTGTAAGTTAAACACAGGCAACCTCAGATTCAACTTAGTCGTGAAAACCATTTTAGCATTTATTCAGTTGCACGATAATCAATACCACTGATTGCAGACTTGGTTTTATTTTACCTATGGCGAATTCTCAAGCAGACTTCTGTTTGTTTCTGAAGTGTTTTACTGCATTTCCTTTCTAAGCCAAGTCTAGGATCCCAAAGATATAAGAGGCAAAGGAAATTACCTGAGCACAGACAGCCCTTGCATACTTTAAGTCCTCTTCCCAAGGACATTCAGACCAAAAGTTTTCAAAATCTTCCTAGATTGAAACATTATCAAATGAGGTCACAACTTAGATATATTGATAAAAGAAATTGTGAGAACAACAGAGTGAAGTCTGCATCGCAATGTCTCATTTCTCGGATATCAACATAATTTATACAAAGCTTTCTGAATTTAAAATGACACGATTCAAGTTCAATGGCAAAGACAATTTTGAAATGAAAGGGACGATATGACTGCAGTCTAAGACTTTTCTATACTAAAATAATCACGCATTTTCCCTGAGCATCCACAACAAGGGGGATTATATGATTCCACGGATTACTTGACAACCTAGATAGGGAATCTTATGCTACTTCATTGACCATTCTAGCTCCAGGGATGATGAAGAGATTTACAGTACAAAAGTAACCAAAACCCTCTTACGATGGACAGATGCACATCATTCTCACAATAGAGAAACTAGTATAAACAAAGCCGCTGGAACAGCAAACAAATTACAGGAAAAACTAGCTATCATAATAACCACAATGTCAAAAAAATATTTGATTGCCATGCTTGATGATCAAGTAACTCGTTGACATTCTGTGTACAACCAGACAAAGCAAAATTACAATTGGCACAGCCATCAGAAGACAGCTAATTTTCAAGTCAACTTAGAAAACGATTGCAGCAACAGGCTTTAGCATCCCACTGATGCCAAAGGCAGCACAATGTTATATATAAGACAACAGAAAGAAGTGAGAAAGACCCTTAAGGGCCTCATGCCAAGAACAATCATTGCCTCCAAAATTCAACAAAACCATTGAACATAACTTGCTAAGTTTGAATCTTATAAACATTTTTTGGAATCTTAACCGGTTTCAACAGTTCGAAAATTTACATTACGATGCTCAGTTTATGCTTCGTAACACCAACAACTGAGTGACAACAATCCCACAAGCAAGAGTATCAAAATTCAAACTCTTCCATTGGTGGATAAACCCATGAACCCAGAACTCATAAAATTTAACAAATTCGATAAACCAGTTAGAGAAGAAAGGTAAAAAGGGGGGCATACTTGAAACCAAATTTTGAGATAAAAAGCAGTGCAAGAGTGGCCAGCTAGATGAACGAGACGAAGTGCCACGCTACTATCAACCCCACCACTGATAAGAACAGCTATGTTCAGAGGCTTCTTGTCGGGCATAGAACAAGAGAGATAAGAAGGATCAATAGTTTTGGAAGTAAAATTTCCTAATTCGCTGCTGGTGTCCGACTTTACAACTGCAGTTGACAGACAATAGGGTCGTCGGAAGGTTAACGGAGTTCTTCTGAGTGGCCGGAAGTGTTGAAATGGGAAATTGGGTTTGTGAGGTAAGAAGGAGAATATGTGTTTCAGAGTTAACGCAGCGGCCATGGCTGCTGTTTTTTTTTCTTTTGAAGTTATGGATAGTTCGTATTTTCCTGCGGATTTTTTTTTATTTCATGTAGTTTGGAATTGGAAGTTTGGAACGAAGACGAAGAACCAAGAAGATGACTGTAAATTGTAAAAGAAACAAAAAAAAGAAAAAAGAAAAAGGGAATTAGGCGATTAGTATTTAAATTTGGGCTAAACTGAAAATTTGAATCTGGCCCAATTCTAAACATAACTCACTCTAGTCATAAACCAATTAGGCCCATCAATCTTGCATTATCCAGAACAAGTTCAAACCTGGAAATGATTTCTATTTCATGATGTATTACTGTATCTTTCTTAATGAGTCTCTAGCTGTTGAAATAGTATAGTGATCTAAGTGAATGAAATTAATTAAATTCTCGAATAAAATTTTATAGAAATATAAGTTGTCAATACCTTAACATTATCATTTTTCAAGCAATAATATACTGAATAGTTTTTTTTTTTCTTTTTTCCTTTGTTTTAACAAAAAAAATAACATTGATGGAGACCTAATTTTAGTCAAAAAGTACACTCCTTTATTATCTCACATTCCAAAGACATGATACAGAAGCACACAAGAACAAATCAAAGAGGAAAGAAAAACACACAAAATTCAACACATATTAGGATAAAACTACTACTACGTACTTAATTACCATAATTGTCCACTAGTTTCTTCACAAAATGTTCACAGTGAAAAAAAGACATTAGGGTTTAGGGTTCATTTCTACAGTGATTTAGCTGCAGAGGGATTGCGATTCATGAGCCATTGAACGAGACCTTGTGGAGGGGTAGGATAAGTGAGATTAACTTCCAATGGAAGCGTAGTCGCATATAAAGTCATGTAAACCGAAGGACAACTCGAATCCATGTTCTTATGTTCCAATCGAACATTCCAGAATCTTCGATTCATTTGCTCTCGAATCGTGTTGATCTGCTGCATATATGCATGGTTGGAGATGCTTTGATCCTTCACCAACTGAACAACGCTTTGGTTCGTTACCTCGACGATCACATTAGGTAACCCTAAGTTCCAAGCGAGCTGTAGTCCCTGATGAAGTCCCCATAGTTCAGCACCGATGATGTTTTTCGTGAGGAATCCAATATTCATCGCAAAACCTCCCAACCATTTCCCCGTCTGGTCGCGTACGACCCCGCCCGTCTGCGCTAGACCACCTGGCTGAAATTCAGCATTAGTATTCACTTTTACCCATGGAACAGGAGGTGGAGTATTAGTATTCAAACTCGGAGGATTATTTGTCATTGTCGCTCCTGTATTGTTGTTTGGAGGCTTATTTGCTGGATTGCTGGTGTTGTTGGTTTCGGGCTTTCTTCCTTCTTCGTTGTTGATTGGAACATTGACAATATTAGGACTATGCTGACCAGTTTTGTTGAGGAACTGTTTTAGCCAAACTGCTGATTGTTTTGGGTATCTTTTTGCACCATCTTTGTAATCCACATAGATAAGCCCGAATCGAGAATGGAAACCATTTTGCCACTCAAAATTGTCTAATAGTGACCATGCGAAATATCCCTTCACGTTGACTCCTTGACTGAGGGAAAGAACAAACGTGTTTCACAAAATGAGCCATGTTTCATAAAATTATAACAAATACATTTTTTTTTAAGACAGAGAGATAATAAAGTATTACCGGATTGCTTCTAAAAGGTATCTAAGGTGATCATGCATGTATTTTATCCTCTTCTGATCAGAAAGTGAGTCCCAAACCCTTGTGCAATCATCATCAAGATCATCGATGCCTACAAAGACAGATTATACATGCGATCATTATCCCCCATTCCCCCTCAAAAATTGTCATTACTTGTAGGTACGATAAATGTTTATAAAGAGATGATTTACCATTTTCAGTAATGTAAATGAGTGGATTATTATAATTTTCTTTGATATGAAGCAAAAGGTTCATCATCCCTTTGGGATATGAAATGTGCCACTCCGAAGCACCCTGCAACAAAAGGTTTTATAACATAATAAAATTGATATATTTAGGCTATTCTATTCCTTCGATATGTTCCAAAAAAAAAATCATGTTTGTTAGAGTATACTGTTTTCGTCTAACAACATGAATAATTTTTTGATACGAAAAGTGTATTCAATTTTTTTTTTTTCATTTCATGCATTTTTTAATTAGTAGCTTATACAATCAAATTTATTTATTGACAAATCAGCACAAGAAGTTGAAGTTGAGACTCACTCTATCTGTACCAATGGGAATCTCTTTTGTACCGTCCGATGATTTGCGCGTTTCTATAAGCAATAATCAATAATTTAGTAAAAAAAATACTGCAAAATCAACTACTTCAAAGACTTTTTAAACTAATCAATGAAATAAAATAGTGAATTATGTAACTTACCATAATACATTAAGTTTTGATCTGTGATGTAATTTCTAGTCGTTCCTTTCTTTGGTACTTCATGAGCCACATATCGCGCTGTATAGTAATTCATACCTATAAAGTCATAACTCCCTTGAATTTTTTTCCTGTCTTCAGCGCTCATTTGAGGAAGATGCTCCTTATGTGCATAATCTCTCATACTTTTTGGATAATCTCCCTTAACTAAAGGTGCCAGATACCTGAATACACATAGGGCAAAACTTTGTTGAGTGATGTTATTTATGTAATATTCTCTCTAGCAGGTCACCGATTCCATTTTATGAGGCTATAAATTACTCTTTGACATCTCTAAAATACATTTTATTTTTAAGCTAAACAAGTAGGACGAACTTGATTTTATTTTTAGGACGAAAGCAGTAATATTGACTCTAGAAAAGTACTATTTCTGTCTTAGAAAAATAGTCTACATTGAAATTTGATATTTATATTAAAACCAATACAAATTCTAAAACTTAATATGAACTACTCCCTCCCATTCTTATTATAAGGCATTTTGATTTCGTCCAAAGTTTCACATAAGATGTCTTTTTAATTGGAAAAAAAACCTTAAAAATATTTTTTCGTTTTCGTTGCGTTCTCCTAATTATGAAATATTTTTAAGATTTTTATTTCGATTAAAAAGACATCTTAGGTGAAACCTAAGACGAAATTAAAATATTTTATAATAAATACGGGAGGAAGTAACTTTTTGGAACAAAGGAGGAGTATCATATACCTACCATCCTAGGAAAAAATCAAGGGCTCGTTCTGCAGCTGCCTTGTCTTTTTCGCTTTTGGGATCGCGAGCTTCCAACCACATCGATACTAATGTGATTCCAATTTTTTTCTTCTTGTCATTACCCTAATAAAAAAATCCGCCTTGTGAGATAAACAAAAAAACTAGTATTAGTCATAAGACCATAAATCACCATAATTGTTTCATTGATCATTTATGAACCTGATACTTGTTTCTGAAGATTTCCACTGCTTTTGCATGAGCCAGAAGCTGGTTATGTGTGACCAGATATGGATACTGAAACTCATCTAACTTCTCCGCTTCCCAAGCCCAAGAAGTAACCGGTTTGAACACCATTATTTTCTCCCGCACTAGTTCCCTGGTGATCGGTGACCGGTGAGGGATTCCGATAGAACCTCCGTCTCGCAGGATTCCGATAGGCCCTCCGTCTCGGGTGACGTCAATGTCCTTGGTGGATTCTCCTGTGTTTGTTCCAGTGGCAAAAAGACGTTCACCCACTGTTCCTAAACTTGGAGGATGAACATTGTCAACATGGGACAAATACGAATATGAGAATGGCTCGTTCATTGTGATCCAGTGGTCAACGTAATCCCCAAACTCCTGGAAGCAAGTTTCCGCGTAGTCACCAAAATCGTCCCTAACAAAAAATGAAACGATTCAATATATTAAATAAATTTTAGGACAAATCAAAACGACTTATAATAAAGACTGGAGGGAGAAATAGTTTAATAAAGTGACATAACTTATACTACCTCTATCTCAAAATTATTGTCCAGTTTAGCTATTCGATTTTGATATAATTTGAACTAAAAATAAAGATCTAAAGTATAATAATTTCATAACGGAGGAAATATACATTATTCGAGTTATAAATTAAAGAGATTACGCTAAATTACTTACACGATTCTAGGATCTAAGAAACCATTGTATTCCTTCTGTAAAGACAGCGGTAGATCCCAGTGAAAGAGTGTTACAAACGGTGCTATCCCTGTATAACATTCACATATATTACTATTTCCGTCAAAAGGAAAAAAAAAGAATTATTTATGTTTGGAATACAGTATTAACGTTTTAATAGCGGTACTTTATTTCAACAATTTTAAAATGGAGAAGTCAATTTCATATTAAACGTTTACCATTTTCTCTAAGCTTTCTTAGAAGCTGCTTATAGAAATCAATCCCTTCTTGGTTTCGGGATTCCTTTTTCCCAGCTGAAAATGATACACCGAAGACAATAATAGTTGTCATTAGAGTAAGAAAATAAGAAGGGAACTATAAATGCTCACTTTTTTTTTATTTGGAGTGGGGGAAAAATGACATCTAAGCCAAATAGCCAGAGGCCTTTTTGACATAATATTCTTAAGGTAATTTTGTTAGGAAATGAAGCTATATATTTTCAATTGGGAGGGAATTAAAAATAGCTTAATTACTTGGGAAAATTCTGGTCCATGAAATCGAGAATCTGTAAGCATCAAAGCCAATGTCCTTCATCAGTTTCACATCCTCCTGAATTATTTAAACATAAGTTAGCTAGGAAATAAATTGTTTGAGGCATTACTAAGGTCTAAACATTAAAAAACAACAATAATAATAACAAAAGATGATGTTTTGAATATGTTTTTGGTACCTCATATTTTTCGTAATGATTGACAGCATCTTCACTATATTTCTTAAACAATTCTGCCAAAAAAAAAAAATCGAGAAAACAAATTAACCATAACCAAAATTAATCGATTCGAAGGTCACACGTGTGTGTTTGTGTGTGTGTGTGTGAGAGAGAGAGAGACCATTCTTTTGAGCAAAGGGATCCCATATGGATTCTCCTCTCCCACCCTTCTTTAAACCACCTTCAATCTGACAAACAAAAAACATCAGGGGGGCATTTATCAACAGTTAAATAGTAAAATACATAGGCGACATTAATAAAGATACGCCTATTTATTTTCGTCGGGTATTTATTTACTTATCATAGCTAAAGAAAATTGTGGCGTACATTAACAACAATTTGGTAAAATATGCATGGCCTCACTAATCAAGAATGAATCAGTCATTTTTATTTTTTTTTTGGCTTTAAATCCAATATACGATAATGAAGTTGTAAGAGGTTAAATGAAAACTAAAAAGCCAGCAAAATATAGAGTATAGTAAATATTCCTTTAAATCTAAACTAGACAATAATTTTAGGACGGAGGAAATACATGATTATGTACATACCTGGAAGGCAGCGGTAGCAGAACCAAAGATAAAATCTTTCTCAAAATCCGAGCGGTGGACGAAAGCGGCCTGAGCTCTGGACAGCAAGTCACCGGCGGCAGAACCCGCCATATGAGAACTACACCGAAATTTGATTAGTCTTTTGTTTTGTAAATTAATTAACTAATTAAACGTGTAAAAGGAGTACAGTATGCTATCTATAGGTAGTTTGGAGTCGGGCGACCTCCCTTATTTATAAGCCCTGCAAACATGACCAAAAAATGAGATGACTAATTTGACTATTTACGGTAATGCGAGAGGTCCTTCCTTTTTCTCAATGAAAATTTAGTGTTAAAAGGAGATTGCTCCTGATTTCTTATTACTCCTTTCATCCTAGAAAAAAAAAAAGTTCAAATCGAATTTTAAATTTATGTTAACAGTATTATAAATCCCAAATTTAATCTAGACTACTTTTTTAGAGCGCGAAAATATAATATTCAAAATACTACAGTCTTAAAAAGTCTTTCTCTACTTTTTAATGCGATAGTTTGGCTTTTTTCAGTTTATATATATTCTCTTATCCTAAAATAATTATATATTCTATTTATCCTAAAATGATTATTTAGTTAAAAATTTTATTTAATTACAAATTTTACCAATAATAGAATTTCAAAGTTGAACAATTGCTTTGGAACAAATGTAAAATTCAATTTGATTTGTTTAATAAATAAAAATCAAAATTTTTTAAACAAATGGGGATATGTTTGCAACTCTTCGTAGCTGACTTTATCTCAGTTGTGACACGTTACATGACTAACAACTATTTTATCTTTTTTTCAGGTTGATGGTTGGCCCAACCACTGACTTACACTATACAGACTGACAAAGAAAACTTCTAATATATTTTACCAAAAATTCTAGAACAACCGTCCATTACATGATGATAGACAAATTTAATGAATCACGTATATGATGATGTTCGCAGGTGAATTATTTTATTGTGTAAGATTAATGATTGAAACATTGAGTATACTAATCAACAGAATTAAATTAATTAATTGAAGAATCAATGACGATTCACTGTCCATTGAAATAAAAATTCATTCTTTGTTAGACTTGTAGGGATCAATTAACACGTAATGAAATGTTAATCGCCCCTTATATGATAATCTATTATTTTCTCCGTCCCACAAAAATAGTCCATATTGAATTTTGAATTTTGTATTGTATTTGGTATAAATTTGACAATTTAATGTGGACTATTTTTTTTGGACGGAGATAGTAACATGTATCATCCTCACGTGAGCGTTGACACCTATTCTTTCTACTTCAGTTTCTAAAGTTCAGGGTGTAAATTATTTACTTTCGAAATATCCATATTGTTATTATAACTTTGAAATACGTGTTTTTGTTTTTTGGGTCGTACGAATCACCCAGTGCCAAATTTAAGAAAATTGAAAAAACCGCTGGTTTCTTATTTTTTCTATTTTTTCAGTATTTTAATTAATAAATGTCCCATACATTATTTTTCATTTTCAATAGAACAAACATTTAAAGACCCACACTAAAAAAACAATCTAAACATAGCGTGTCTAAAATTTTCACATCTGAGGTATGTTTGAGCCTGAAAAATTATTGTGTACATCTCATGTATCCTTGTTCTTAGTGCAGCAAATACTAGTACCCCCTATTTTATTATTAAAACCCCCTTAGGAGTTATAACTTTTTCTCAAAAACTATTATTTTGCCCTATCTATTGTGTCTGGCTGTACAATCCCACGTGTTACAGCATCTGTATACAATATTAATTTTGTAATTTAAAAACCATTATTCTAATTTCTTTCTAAAACCCAATAAACACATGATTTCATGAGGTTAACAATTGTCTTATCAATAAGAAAGTTTTTTTATTTTCTGTCACTTTATTGTTTTAGGATTTTCTTTATTAGTTATCTGTTCTACCGCTACCATTTATAAATCACAATAGAAAATCGTAAGTTTCACATTGATGAGACTATGAAGTATTCTAGGTCTAATTTCTGACACTAACAAACACATAATATGATCGGTATCAAAACTCATTCACATTAGTCGACCAAAGTAGGCTATATATACAAGTACAAGGCAAACTAGCTAGGATTTGCCCTAGATGAAGTATAATGACAAATTTATCCTCATATATATATACTCTAATATCCCCTCAAGTTGGAGCATGTGGATTCCGAATGCCCAATTTGGACAAGAAATAAATCAAATTGATGCTGGCCCAAAGCTTTGGTAAAAATATCCGCCAATTGACACTGGGAAGACACATTACATGGAGAAATAACCCCTGGACAAGCGCATCATGAAAGAAATGACAATCCACCTCAATATGCTTAGTTCGTTCACGAAAGACTGGATTCGCCACAAAATGAACAGCCAATTGACTGTCAAAGTAATGGCGCATGGGTTTAGAATATCCAATGCCAAGACTCAACAACAGAGCCTTCAACCACTTCAATTCACAAATTGTAGAAGCAATAGCACGATATTCTGACTTAGCAGAGGCATGAGACACAATCTGCTGCTTCTTAGTATGCCAGGAATGGGAGAATGACCAAGCGTGATGAACCAACCAGTAAGAGAACGTCGAGATAACGGGCAACTAGCCCAATCAAAATTACATCAACCATACAACTTAAGAACACTAGCATCACGAGACAAAATCCCTTGACCAGGATTGTGCTTCAAGTATCGGACCACACGAAGAGCTGCATCCCAATGAGCCTGATCAGGGTTCTACATATGAACAGAATATGAAAGATCAAGACAAGTGACTGTCAATTAGATCAACCGACCAACCAACCGATGATACTAGAATCTAAAAAATGAGAACCTTCAGCCTGGAGAAGATGATGATTTTGGTCCATAAACAAACAGCAGGTTTGGCACCCAACAGTCCAACCTCAAAAAGAATATCCAAAGGATACTTCCTTTTACATAGGAATATCCAACATGCATTATGTGTCACCTCAAGATCTAAGAAATGTCTGAGAACCACAAAATCCTTCATATATTTAAAATCAGAAATGGCAACACTGTCATTACCACCAATCATAAGATCATCAACGTACACTAGAATACTAAGAAAAATAGTACCACGATGCAGGGTAAACAAAGAGTAGTCTACGTAAGACTATACAAAACCATACCGCTTTAAGGCATCAGCCAACTTAGCAAATCAACAACGAGGTGCATGTTTAAGACCATACGGGGACTAATGGAGATGACACCTGGCCATGAGAACTAGAACGAAATCCTGGTGGGAATTTCATATAAACTTCTTCATGTAAATCATTATGAAGAAAATCATTGTGGATGTCAATTTGATGTTCCTAACAGCAGCAATAGCCAAAAATGTATGAACTGTCACCATTTTGGACAGGCGCAAATGTCTCTTGGTAGTCAATTCCTTCAACCTAATTATTACCAAGAATTACCAAATAAGCTTTATATCACTCAACAAAACCATCTACATAATACTTGATTTTAAAAATCCACTTACAACCAATAGTCCATTTGCCAGGAGGAAGAGAGGTAATCTCTCAAGTTTTATTATCCTCCGGGCACAAATCTAATTATGCAGGGTAGAACACTATTTTTTATCTTGCATGGCCTCACGAAATGTACGAGGCTCAACACTGGAAGTAATTGCTGCCAAGAAAACTGGATGATGTGGTGAAAATAAATTACAGTTTACAAATTGTGTTATAGGATGTGGAGAACCAGAGAACATTGATAGAGTAGGGGAAACAATAGTGGGAGGGACATGACAGACAGTATGGTACATATATATGATCACTAAGACATGTAGATGGAACCTTAGTACGATGACCATGACTCAATAATTCAGTGGGTTCAGAAGAACTAGGAATCCCCTCTTCTCCCCCTCACCTGTCGGTGGAATGCTTAGGATTAGGATAAGAGCCAGAGATAGGAGGACTAGAGGGGTCAGTCAAAACTGGCGTACTATGAACCAAGGGAACAACATTCACGTCACCATCATCAATACTATCATCATCACGAACAATAGGTAATGCCATATCAAATACACCCGGAGAGGATGCCAAAAGACCAGAAGGAGCAATCATATATGGAAATTCATTTTCAATAAATTATCACATCGCAAGAAGCAAAATTTTTTCGTAACTCAAGATTATTAACCAATCATTCTTTCTTGCCAAATGGATATCCCAAAAAGATACATTTACAGCTACGAGAAGCAAATTCATCACCTCAGTAAGCCGAATTATGCACATAATAAAGGCAACCAAAAACATACAAATGTTGAAGAGAATGAGATTTTCTATACGAAATCTCAAAGGAGTTCTCCCATTTAAAACTAGAGTGGGAATCTGATTAATAAGATACCCGTAGTTAATGCACAGTTTCCCCAAAACTCAACAGGCATATTAGCTTGAAAAAGTAAGGCATGCACCACATTGAGAATATGTTGCGTGCAACACACTCATTTTGTTGGGAAGTGCCAACGCAAGAAGTTTCATGCTCAATCCCATGTTGACAAAAATAATCACCCATAGACAAAATCTCATAACCATTTTCAGTTCGCACAACCTTCACCAATTTGCCAAATTGTCTATGAACCATGACAAAAAATTCACACAACTGAGCTACCACATTTTTCTTATCTTCAAGCAGATAAATCCGAGTGGCATGAGAAAAATCATCTACGATGATAATAATATATATATATATATATGTATCTACCACCGCAGATTGCAGGAACACGATACGGTCCCCAAAGATCACAATAAATCAAACGAAAAAATATGTGCTTTGATGAGAGCTAAGGAAAACTGTCTCTAGATTGTTTTACACAGAGACAAATATCACAAGTTTTATTTAATGCAATACGACTACTGTTAGAGTTAATAAAATATAACTGCTGCAGAACCTTAGAAGATGGATGTCTAACCACTAATGCCATAAATGAGAAGAACTAGCTGTCTTAGCCCTGACTGCCCTCGCAACAACTGTCCCGCAAAACAAAATAGAGGCCTCCAACTATTCACCCGCTCCAATCAGCGTCCTCATAGGACGGGCTTGAATAATCCAAAATATCTTAGTAAACTGAGCTTTACAATAAGAATCCTTCAACAAGTGATATAGCAAGATCAAGCTACATTTTAACCTCGGGACAAATAAAACATTGTACAAAATCACAGTGTCACATAAATACACCATAGCTGCCTTTGATGCATAAGTCATACTGCCATCAAGTACCTGAACAAGGCGGAATGTCCCTCAAGTCCGTCAAATATTGCAAACAACATGTCATGTGATGAGTGGATTTAGAATCATACATCTAGGTAGTAGAAAAATGCTCACAAGAGTAAGTAGCACTAGACTTATTATTAACAATAGATGTTAAAGTCTGCCAATGATCATGATTATTTCCTGTCATGGCTAGTTTGTCATTGGGAATCACAACAGAACCAGTAAATTGTCCCCCACGCACCCAACAATATTCACGCTAACTCTAGACTATGCAACATCAAGAAAGATTCAAGTGTCTTGACATTTTCGGACTGTATAAAATGCCAGATTTTGATTCTAAACAGGTAGCAGATTTTGTGTATCCAACAGAATACATAACCTAGATGATAATCCTTTCAAATTCATGATTTTGGATTATGTCTTTCAACCCAATCATAACATTCTCCCTAATGTAATCAAGGATAAAATATTGCCACAAACCTTAATTAATTAACTGGAAGTAGCCGTGAAACAACTATAAAGAATTGATTAGTGAAGTATCAATACCATCCAGAACACAAAGAAGCAAAGAAGAAGCCAAAACAAGCCACGAACCAATGTATGTTGCTTCAAGTGTTTTAAACAGCCAAAGCAAGCCACAAACTGAGGCCAAGAAAAACCACAATTCGATTTGACCAAAAAACACAAACAACCACAGGAATTTTAATTTGATTGATCAAAGCTCACAAGACATAACATAGGAGCCAAAAAGTAAGTCTTCCAATTGAACCACCAAAGGCAAAATCACCAAAAAAACAAAAAAAAAAAGAACAAAAAAAAAGAAAAAGACAAAATTGGCCTAATCACAATGGCGGCTAATACCACGTCATGCGCATCAAGGGATCACAATCATCATGTAATTCATCATCAAGGCACTTCACTATATAGAGGCTTTACATGAAGAAAAATAAAATAATAATAATGATGATGATTTTGAAGGTCTTAGGTTTCTTGAGGTTTTAGAATTAAGAATGATACCATGACAAAAACACTTAATATGGTCAACATCAAAACTCACTCATATTAGTTGGCCAAAGTAGGCTATATATTCAAGTCAAGATAGGGTTGCCCTAGATGAACTATAGTGACAAACACACACACACACACATATATATATACACGTACTCTAACACACATTTGCAAAATGTAGGACAACAAAGGTAAAATGTGTTCAAAGAAAACAAGTACATTGGTTATATTTGTCTTAGTTTATCTATATACTAGTGAACATCAAATTAACTAGTAGTTTGATGTTAAAACTGTACAGAACCTAATTGCAGGTTTCGAAGAGTTCTCGAAAGTCATAGGCATGTTCCCTAACCCCCAGAAATCTCAAATTTTCTTTGGTGGGGTGACCACGGAGCAAAGGCGTATTTTATGTACTGTCACAGGATTCCAGGAAGGAGAGTTTCCTATGAGGTATCTAGGCACCTAAGGAGTGGTTGAAATCTGACTGTGAGAGTCTGATACAACATATGATGGCATGACTAAAATGTTGGAATTCGATAAACTTGTCATACGCAAGTAGAGTGCAACTTAACCAACTCTGTTTTACTTTCAATGCATGCTCACCGGGCCTTTACATTTATACTGCCCCAGTATGTGATTAAGCAAGTTATCATGATTTGTCATGAATTTATTTGGGCAAAGAAACAGTCTGCACAGTCTATACCTTTAGTTGCCTAGGATATTACGTGTAGAACTAAGATAGAAGGGGGACTGGGACTTAGAGATGTTAAAAAATTGGAATAGAGTTGCAATTATGAAGCAGGTTTGGCATCTAGCTAGTAAAAAAGATTCGCTATGGGTTAAATGGATGCACAAGGTTTATCTTAAGGGGCAAAGTATTTGGACTGTTGAAGCCAAAACTGATGCCAGTTGGCATTAGAAACGAATATTAAAGGTCAAAGATTTGGGGAAAATAGGGTTTTTAGATGACAAATGGAACGCTAGTCCAAATGGGCTGTATAGCATCTCTGCTGGATATAAATGGTTACAAGGTAATTGTCCTAAGGTGCAGGAAGCTAGTGTTATTTGGTCTAGGTTGAATGTGCCTAGACATGCCTTCATTGCATGGCTTGTTTGGCAGGAAAGATTGTGACCAAGGATAAGCTTAGCATGATGTCCATCTTAGTGGAAGATCCACTTTGTGTGTTATGCCAGGTTTATCCCGAAAGTCATCAATACTTGTTATTTAGTTGTGTGTTTTCTGCCGAATTACTGTCTAAAGTCACAGGCTGGTTGGGTGTAAAATATATGGCTACTAACTAGAATGGTTGGAGGAGAAAAGCGAGATTTGTTTGAAGATACTAAACTGAAGTGTAAGATTTGGTGTGTTGTTATAGTGGCTCTCATATATTAGATTTGGTAGGAGTGCAATTGTAGACTATTTAGAACTGAGAAGAGAAAGGTTGACTGCATTCTTCAGTAGATCAAGCAGGAGATTCAGTGGAGGTTGCTTGGAGGTATAAGGAGAAGACTTACATCAGCTGAAACTCAGATTGTTCAACAATGGTTTGGTTGAGTTTTGTATTTTCTTTGTTAAGTTAGAAGAAAAATTGTAAATTTGGGTGTAACTATGACCTGATTTGATTTATTCATATATGAAAGTGTTTACATTTCCCAAAAAAAAAAACTAGTAGTTTGATTGAGCTATCTAAATTACTAGAGAAATTCTTTATAATTTCATACTATGTCCCATGAGAGCATATTTACCACTTCCAAAATTCAGTTTTTGAAAAACTCATATATATGTTCCAAAATCACCAATTCTTGACAAAATTGAAAGTTTATTGAATTGATTAAAAGATAGTAATTCTTCAGCCATAATTCGGCTCAAATGCAAAAATTTATAAAATGACCACCAATTCACGAGAGATTTCTAGCACATTGAAAAATAACAACCAATTTGATTAAATTAGCTGAGGTGATTAATGATACTAAGTTTAGCATAATCTTCACCCTTATTTCATTATTAGCCAAATTGGATTTGATTGCTTTTGATTTTCAATATTTTCTTATTTTCAAATGATTGGAGATGTTTTTGGAAGTAACAAAACCTTATATTTAAAAAAAAGTGTAAAAGGGGGTCTAAGATAGATATTCACACGATCAACAATGTCTCACACGACCACATACCCATACCGTGCCAACTGAGAAACTTCAATGACTTTAGAACCAAAATCTACATTTATAATCTACATGATTATGTTGACAAGCCATTATTTTTTAGATAAAAAAGAGGTCATGATATATTTTTGAGTTCCGATCACCAAAGAAGGAGTTTCTTAGAACTCATACAAGAAAAGGGGCAATGTTGATCAAATTAAAAGAAATGAATTAAGAGATTCAACTCGAATATAAGAGAAGTTGAATTATACGCCTTGAAGATCTTCAAGGAGTTCTTTCTAATTTTTTTTTCTTTCCTTTCCATGTTAATTTCATGACATTCGTAGCCAATATTCCATGTAAACTAAATATGATGAACCCCTTGTTAAAAATGTCGGGGGTTTTTTTTTTCCTTGTAGATATTTGAAGTAAGAAAGTTATTGAAGATTTGATAAAAATTTTCAATTATAATTAGTATCTGATCAATGTTGATTTGAAATAATTCTTTGGATTGTGACATAAGCTAGGAGAGTATAAAGTAGACCATACACATTTGAAATATGGTTATGCTACGCACAGACATTGCTACAAACTTTTACATTATATTTGTTAAAGATATGTTATACGGTAACATGCTATCAACATGGCTACAAATTTTTATATTTTTGACATGTAATTGTAATTATAATTAAACATATTAGCAGCTAATTTGATCAAACATATATTGTTATATACATATATTTCAATTATTGATATTATACTATCACCAATGTTGTAACAAACTATATTACATATCAACAATATCAGCCTTTGTAGGTATCTAGTCAACCATGCTCCCCTTCCCATGTATCTTCCATCTCCTAAGCCCTAAAAGAAATTATGTTCTTCCCCATCTTCTTACCAAGGAAGAAATAATTTTATATAGTTTCATTGTTATTGTTTTTAAGGAATTAGCAATAAGTTGAAATGTCCCAAATTTTAGTTCGTCAATAGATTCGAGTCCATAGATTGTGTTGGAGTCTTTCATTTGACCTTAATCTATTCATTGTCGAAGTTGTTCGTAGTTTACTAGCGATCAATGTTCCTGGAGATGTTTGCCGTCCTTGTTCAAGAAAAAGCAGTTATTATAAATATGATTATTAGATGTATGAAATGGAATTTTAATCGGAAAAAAGTGAAATGTTCAAAATCATACTTTGGTACGTGACATGTCTGACAATTAACAAAATCAATCGAAAAGATTTAAATGTCAGAATTATAGTGAATTCAACTTTTTTGATTTTGAAGTAAATTTTAAGGATAGTTATATTATTCAGTTTTTCTCAATCATTGGTGGACGAATTCCAACAATATTAATATAAAGTATTATTTCAAAAAAATTATTTATAGCCAACAAAATAATATAACAATACAATATATGTTTATATACCAATACTCCCTCTATTTTTTATAATATGTAGTTTTAGGGTTTGGTGAATTTTTATAAATATATATCGTTTTTATAAATCAAGGCACAATATACACTTTTTGCCTCTACTACCCTTACATTGGAAATGAAACAGTGTTGATAATGAATTTTTATTATTTTGTAATGAGTTGTATGGACTATTAATAAATAAGAGCATTTTTGTATTTTAACTATATTAATTAATGTATTATTGGTATTCATGAATTTTCTGGAAAGACATATAAAAAAGAATGGAGAAAATATTATTTCAGGTGGAAGACAAGCCATAAAACTGTAAAATTCCTCCAATTATTCTCAATTGTATCCTTCACTTCATAGAGCCTCCAAATTGAATTCTTCCCAATTTAAAATTTCTTGATCAGTTCAGTTTTTTTTGGTTGATTACAATGAAGGAAACAATTGACTACAGCTTGACACTCCCTTCTCTTCTCTCTTTTAGATGAAGACCGGAAAAGTTATCAAACCATGTAGAAACCTCAAAGAAAAATATGCAAAATGTTATTACACTTAATTTTGGGGACTTAGAAATAAACAACAGTGTAATATTCTACATCAAAATTAGGGCAACATACATGCCGAACAACAATCAACGATGCTATGTGTAGATCTGAGATCATTAAGTATAAATGTAAAATAGTCAAAATCAATTTGGTTTAAACTCAATTTGGTTGGACCCATGTGCATTGATTGTAAATAGTTCTCCTTGCTTTCTTCCTTCCGATGGGGTGTCTCACTGTCTTGCCTCTTCTAACGATGACAATTAATGATTATCTTTTTCTTTTCTCTTTTTTTTTAGCCAAAAAATTCAAGTCAATTCCATAGCAAAACGCTTTAGTTTGAACGTATCAAGCAACCAAGATTATTTAGTCTTACAAAAGCACCCAAAAATAGAATTAAAAGTTGAAACAGAATCAGAACTTACTGAAGAAGCCATTCCATATGGTCTGGTCATAGGTGTAGACTCCATTCAAGACCATATGGTCTGGGGATGCGTTGGAAATTTCCACTTCGTAGCGACGCGGTGTTTCTCAGGCAAACAGTAACTTCGGAGATTCTTCTACCCAAACTAAGTGCTCCTTCTCAAGCCTCACGATCCCAAATCCAGAAATCTCCCTCCATTGATAATTCAAAAAATTCAAGTCGCTCACGCCAGGAAAATCCCACCAGATTCGCTCAACCATTCCTCCTTGGACCAGCGAGTTACACATCCATTTCAAACCATTCACAAAAAAGGGATTGTAAACTTGATGAGGTTTCGTCGATGGCTCAGAAACACTACTGACTGGGGAATAGTCCATCTTTTTGGGCAAAACCAACCTCAAGACCCCATACTTCATAAGGTATCCGAAATTCCCAGCAATTTTGATTTCCGAATTGTTGAAACTTCCAGACATGAATCAATTTTTCCCTTGTTGGATGAGTCCCAACAATCGATTGTAAATGAATAATCATATTTTCTGCCAGCATTCCCACCACCCAGAACAGAGGATTCCAATCCCGTGATAGCAAGAGACTTGGAATCAGGGAATTCCTGCCGAACCACCAACTCATGGTATGAACATTAATGCTCAACTCATACTCATATTTATATAAACATTAATGCTTTTTGGTAATATAATTTTCTAGTAAAAATAATATTTTTTTAGTCCTTTTTTTATCATCTAAAGAGTACACAAATTTAATTCAAACTACAATTCTACATAATTAAAACATTTAGTTTGGATATCAAATAATTTATTAATATACCTCAGTGTGTTATAATTTAATTCAAGCAAGTTAACTCAAGCGATTATCAATTGTATTAAAAATCTTGTAAAATCGGCAGTCCAAAAAAGATTGATAAAAAAAGAAAGAGAAAAATAGGGTAGACCAAGTTTCCCCAAAATTAAGTGTGTGTGTGTGTGTGTGTGTGTGTGTGTGTGTGTAAACACACATGTCTTATTTAGAATCTCATATGACATTTCCAATCATTAGAAATAGGGCTACATCACTCTCTCAAGTACTGCCACCTCTATCACACTGACTAAAACTAAAGCTCTGACAGATAAAAAAAAGGGCATTCAAGCAATTCTCCAAATGTCCTCATGAACTCAAAAACAAGAAAGGATTCCGACCTGATGGTGAAGAGATGGGGCCTTGCCCCCATTGTGGGCACCGGTTTTTTTTTTTTTTGCGATTTGATTTCCTCTTAAGAGTTTTTCCACTTTAAGATAATTTTATTTGATAACCCATTAAGGATGTTTTTGGACTTCTCTACTTTCTCGCTTCTTCATTGTTTCGTTACGTGGATGGGACGACAAAATTTTTTTATAAGAAAATTTTTTTTAACTTGCTACTCTTAGTGATCAAGCGCTTAAGGAACTCGGGTTCCTTATCTTGTGACAAAATACTAATCAAACTTGCCAAAAATAAGTATATCCTCATGGGTTGTAAGGTCAGGTATATTGTGCGGTTACCTCTAATTAACCTTCAAATCAAACCAAGATCGAATAAAATATCATATTCAAAACATACTTAGTTTCAAGAGTTTTAATAACAAGCTTTCTTTTCAGAAACTGAAACTGGCGGAGGAGGAAGATTTCAATTATTCCACTCATAAGCTACTAACGTTCCTATTTTACCTAATTAACTATGAATAAAATGCATGCACAAATCTTGACAATCTGCAAAGACAAAGATATATCCTCTAGAGGTTTCTGAACTTAACGTGGATGACCAAAACCTATTGCAAAAGTATCGAGTAATATTTTATTGGTTTGATTTTATTATTTTCCCAATTGGCACATTATCTTGTTGATAAAATTGTTGTAACAAAAAGTAGACATTTATAATGCCAAAAGGTACTAGAGGAACCATTTTAACCTTTTCAAAGGTATTGTGGCTTGTCCATTTCTTACGATCTAGTGTTTTTGAATAGTTGTGCTACAATTACGAGATTGAGCAAAAAGAACAATTTCACGAGTAAACTCCATCCCAATTGACATATAATGTGAACTACAGAATTTACAATTTGGTTAATAAAGAAACTAAAGACGAATACCCTTAATCTTCACGGTCGTAGGGGAAATCCACACTATTCTAATTTTCTCAAGTTCATTTGTTTTATCATGCGAAATTAGAAAAATGATTTCAGAAAAATAAAAAATTACGAGATTCTTATTCGAACAAAATCTTATTTATTCATATTTTTTGGGAATAAAATGACGACATTTACATTGGATTGGTTATGATGAAACAAAAAAAGATATGTCAGCATGTGATATGTTTTGGGTCTGTTTTAAATAGGCATAAGGATACACAAAAAAAAAAAAAAATGAAACACATTTGTTACAAACAACTTCAGAGTTGTCAAGGACAAAGATGTCACGAACTATACTAGACTTACGCATTATTATGACAGTGATGGAAAAGGAGAAATAGAAGGTACAGACTGGTGTATGTTGGAGTTACAGAGAAGGGAAAGAGTGGAGTTAATATTACTTGTCATTATTAATAATAGAGAATCGAGAGCCCCATCATTTATATCATATTTCATTTTACTCTCTGTTAATCAATAATTGACCTATATTTAAATCTCGAAGCCCTTATCAAACTTTCACCTCCACATTGAAATTAAAAAATTATTCCACCTAAATTGATGTTTTGGAAATGAAGATATCTTAACCCTAAAACAGATCGACCAAAAATCATATAATTTATCCATCCAATGAAAGTTTCAAAAGAGTAACTTTTATCTAATTTACATGTTTCATATAATTAGTAATGGGAACTGCCAGAAAAAAATGTTATTTTATTATGTGATATGTGTACAACATGAATGACAATTGAGAAGATATAGAATATTTCTTCTATTGTGGTTTTCTTGAGTGATTAGCTACGTGGTCTTCTTGAGTGATTAGTTACACTAGTAGGGATTTTGAAGTGGTAGTTGAAGGCACCTATGTAAGGACACCAGATGACAAATATGTCTCAGGTGTGCTCGGAAGAAGTTGGAGTAAAGGGTTAGGAATGAAATAAAAACTTTGAATAAGTATTCCATAAAATGAGAGGATCTTAGGATTCCAAGGTTGAAGTTAGAATAGAGGTTACATGTATTTATATATGGAGATGTATGATTGCAAGTTCGGTGATTCAATACAACCAATCACTGAAAAACAAAGTGAGTTTGAATATTTGGGACTTGTACTTCTCAAGAAGTTGTCCGCACATATTCCTTGTGGGTAAAAGATCGAAAAACTACTAGATGGATGTATATTTTTTGTTATTGATTTATGAATGATTTTTTTAATAGGTTGCAACACGTCCGCAACAGTGGCTGCATACATCCTGGGCTTAAGTCAGATAATGTATTCGTTGTTGATTCTTGTAACAAACTAGTTCCCGAATCTCTTCATTGCAAAAGTTTGATAAAAAGTTGGCATTCCCTTGAAATGTGAGGGCAAATCACTCACTGATGAGACTGATGTGTATACTTTGTCAGCAACAATATTTTATTGCATTTGTCTTGGTATAAGAGCAAAAATTTTCCCAAGACATTGACTTAGTAAATCAGATAAATCTGATACAACACAGATCTTAAATCATCCTCTCCTTTGAGATAGCAATCGGAACATGTAATTTATATCCTTCACTTTGTTGAATGCCTAGAAATCATTAAAGATTTTTTTATACATGTAGATGACATCTATAACTATTTGAAGATGAGTTTTCCATTTCTTCTCATTTTAGTACACAGGAAACCTCATAGAACATTATTAAAGAGGAATTTGATAAATATATCAACTACATCAAATACAACTATTTCTACAACTATGGAGGAGCTACTATTATTTGTACCTGGCACATGTCAAATCTTAGATGTTTTGTGCTATTTAAGTCAAAATAATCAAGTCTTAAACAAGTATTAGTTGTGGTAATATTTATCAGGTCTAAAGTAGTAGTAGTAAGAATGGTTTCATAAATTTGTTATTCTTTTCAAAAGGCCCCGGAAACATCTGTGGTGCTCCAAATTTTGTTTAACTATGCAAGAAATCAATAAAACTTAATTGTTGACCTCTCATGTGAGAGTTTTGCAAAGAAGGGGCTTACTTTTTAGCTTCAAGGATTGTGATTGCAATGAATTTTAGAACATGAGAAAAAAGAAATGTGGTCTTTCTTGTATTCTTACTTTTTTCATCACACCTTCATATTATTAGATTTTATTCTTTATTTTCAATTTATATTATTCTTGAAATAAGTGGCTTTGTTCAAAGGTTTGGATCATACAAATGAATCCATCACAAATTATTAGAAAACTGAATTTTCCTCCTAAAATTTTCAAATCTAACACATTTTTAGTCCCAACAACTACAAATTTGTGTAGTTAGAAAAATTATTCAAATTTCTTTGAATAATCTCTAATCGAATGACTCATTAGTGGACAATTCAATTGCTGAATCACAAAAAGATGGAGAACTAAAAAGTTGACTCCCTTTGCCCTGGATTAAAATAGTTCAGAATGGAGGAACTTTCGATTTTTTTAAAAAGAAACTTTGGAGCAAAAATTAATTAGTTTTGTTATAGTTTGTTATGGATTTATTGGTGTATCTCAAACCTGTAAAATAAAAACACATATTTTTCTTATGTTGATATGAGGACATAAGTATTTTTAGTGATTTTTCACTTTTGCTAATACAAGTCATGTATAATGTAAGGCATTTTTTCGATAAAATTATCCGAACGCTATTGCTTTTTCACTTGTTTCATTTTTGATACATTTTAAATACCATCGTATATTGTACTTTCTTTTAACCTAATTTCTTTTGGACAAAAATTAAACACTATCACTTATGTAAGTTTTTATCACTACATATTTTTAGCATTTCTTGATTTTTTGTAATTCTCCAGAGGAGGGGCAATGTTCGTTAATTCGGTACTATATGCACATCTGTTCTCTTGAAGTGACAACTTTGTTAGCTCTTATTTTCATGTGGACTCTTTCGGTAGCAAGCCAGTTTTACACATTATTAATCTATTGTCTTAAATTGTGTTGGAAGAAATGATTAATGCATAGTTTTTCCCAAAAAGAAACAGACCGATGGATCCCCTCATTTTATTCAAAAAAAAAAAAACAACTTTTTATTTGTTCATGTTATTAGAGGCAACATATTTACAAAAATAAAAACACAGTGGAACAAGAAAATGATAATTCCTAATTAAGATTCAAATCAAAACAAATTGCTACACTAGTAATTTAGCTTCATAACCATTATTGTGATTAACCAGCCAAGAAATGAGGTCATCGGGAGGAGTATTACAAACATGACAACCAAACAGATGTGAACTCGCAAATGTGGTCAAGTAAACAGCGGAACGATGTTCTTCGAACTCTTTGTATTCCAGTTTAACATTCCATTGTCGTTTCATTATTGCCCTAATCGCGTTCACGATTCCTGCATTTGTACTGTTAAAGATATTTTCATCTATCACTAACTGAATAACAGATTGGTTAGTGACTTCAACAATCACATTCGGAACTTCTAGATTTCAAGCTTGTTGTAATCCCTGATGGATCCCCCATAGCTCAGCTCCAATGATGCTATAAGTACCGTACTTGATGTTCCTGGTGAATCCAGTCAACCATTTCTCGGTATGGTCCCATATGAGGCCGGCCGTTTGGGCTAATCAGCTTGCATTGTTAAACGCGCCGTTCGAGTTCACTTTTACCCATGAGATTGGAGGTGGCGACCAATTTGTAGTTGTCACGGGATCTTCAGTCGCTTGTGTGTTGTTGTTTTCACTTATGGGCTTATTTCCTTGATTGTTGTTGTGGGTTTCGGGATTTTTCCCTTATTCATTCTTGATTGGAACTTTGATAATAGTAGCACTAGGAAAATCACTTTGGGTACTGTTGTTGAGGAAGTGTTTTAGTCATACGGTTGATTGCTTAGGGTACCTTTTTGCACCATCCTTGTAATATACATTGATAAGCCCGAATCGAGAATGGAAACCATTTTGCCACTCGAAATTGTCTAATAGTGACCATGCAAAATATCCCTTCGTGTTGACTCCTCGACTGTAAGAATAAACAATAGATTAATTGGTGAAAACTCTTATTTTAAGATGGAAATATAAGATAATGTCATCTTACCGGATTGCTTCCAAAGGTATTTAAGGTGATCATGCATGTATCTTATCCTCTTCTGATCAAAAAGTGAGTTCCAAAGCCTTGTGCAATCATCATCAAGATCATCGATGCCTATGAAACAACTTATCCGATTAACATTCTCCTCCCAAATTGACATTATTTGTGGGCAATATGTGTGTGATAAAAGTTCTGATGGTATAGTAAGATGATTTACCATTTTCAATAATGTAGATGAGTGGATTATCATAATCTTCTTTGATATGAAGCAAAAGATCCATCATCCCTTTTGGATATGAAATGTGCCACTCCGAATCACCCTGCAATTAATGAAAGGTTTTGTAAAATAATACTCCATCCGGTCCTTATTATAAGGCATCTTGACTTGTCCTAAGTTTCACATAAGATGTCGTTTTAATTGAAATAAAAACCTTAAAAATATTTTATAATAATTAGGAGAACACAACGTATGTGGAAATATAATTTTAAGTTTTTATTTCCAATTAAAAAGACATCCTAGGTGAAACATAAGGCAAAATCAAAATGCCTTATAATAAGGACCGGAGGGAGTAATAATGATATATAGTATAACATGTATAAATTAATACTGCTAGGACCCCAAAAAATTATTTATTTATAGATGTATTAATTTATCGATAAAATAATAATTATTAATTTATCGATGAACTTATAATTATTTAAAAAAATCTTTTGAGACATTGTAGCTATTGTCACTAAAACATTGACTTAGTATGAAAATGATGATAATTCATTATTTTCGAAACTAATTACACAAAATGAAACACTTAATGAGGCACTAACTTTTCAAAATTTTTGTAGCAATATGAAAATCTATACTATAACTTTTGAAAGCAATGAAAAAAATATCAAGAAAATAAATACATTACTAGATTTATACTTTATAGCTCTTAATTGTTTTTATATATATTTCAAGTCATTATTAATTTATGATATTGAAGGGGTCTATATTTACAAAGGAACTTTCTGAAAAATTATTATCTTATTATTTTATCGATTGTCTTTATATTTCGTACTTTATTAATTTATAGATGTTATTAATTTATCGATTATTAATTTATAAATGTTCTACTGTATTTAGGCTATTATTCTATTCCTTCAATGTATCCCATACGGGGAAAAAAAAACCATGTATGTAACAATACATATTGTTTTCATTTAACAAACGGGACTATTACTTTGATGCAAAAGTGTACTTAACAACGATTTGCTCCATCGAATGCATTTAGTTGAAAATAAAAACAAACACTATATTATACCATCTATCTATAGATGATTCGGAATTTGGATTATGACAGTTTTTCCATTTCTTGCATTTCTCATTAATTAACTTCTACTGTCAAATTAATTTTTTGACAAATCAACACACAAAATTCAAGTTGAGACTCACTCTATCTATACCAATGGGAATATTGTTTTTGCCGTCCGATGTTTTGCCCGTTTCTTACTATAAGAAAAGAAAAATCATTAAGTTATTTCAAAACTATAATAGTACCATTCAAATCAATAACTTCGAAGACTTTTGTGAATCACTTGATGAAACAAAATCATGAATTATAAAATAACTTACCGTGCACTCGTTAGTTTTGATCTGTGATGTAATTTCTGGTCGTTCCTTTTTTGGGTTCTTCATGAGCCACATATCTCGGAGTGTAATAGTTCATACCTATAAAGTCATAACTCCCTTGAATTTTCTTCTTGTCTTGAGCACTCATCTTAGGAAGATGCTCTTTTTGTGCATATTCCCTCATGTTTTTTGGATAATCACCCTTAACTAATGGTGCCAGATACCTGAAAACACAAAGCCACAAACTTTGTTAAGTGATGTCATTCAGACATTTTTTTTTAACTATACCTATATAACAAACATGATTTTATTTTTAAGACAGAGATAGTAATATAAACTTTAGTACACGGGTATACATACTTACTGAATGGACAGGAATAATGAATATTATTACTATAAGATCTGAAAAAACTCGGGTATACATATTTACCATCCTAGGAAAAAATCAAGGCCTTGTTTGGCAGCTGCCTTATCTTTTTTGCTCTTGGGATCACGAGGTTCCATCCACATTGAAACCAATGTAATTCCAATTTTTTTATTCTTGTAATTGCCCTATTTCAAAATCACCATTGTGAATTTTTACAAGTCCTAGCCAAAAAGCATTAATAACCACAAATGTCTAATTGGTCATTTATGAACCTGATATTCTTTTTGAAGATTTCCACTGCTTTTGCATGAGCAAGAAGCTGGTTATGTGTGACCAAATATGGATACTGAAACTCATCTAACTGCTCAGCTTCCCAAGCCCAAGAAGTAACCGGTTTGAACACCATTATTTTCTCCCGCGCTAATTCCCTGGTGACCAGTGACCGGTGAGGGACGTTGATAGTCCCTCCATCGCACGCATCATCGATGGCCTTAGTCGATTCTCTGGTGTTTGTACCGGTTGCGAAAAGGCCTTCATCAACAGTTCCTAAACTCAGAGGATGAACATTATCAACGTGGGACAAATAAGAATAAGTGTAAGGCTCATTCATTGTGATCCAGTAGTCAACATAGTCCCCAAACTCTTGGAAGCAAGTTTCCGTGTAGTCACCAACGTCATCCCTAACAAAGAATAAAATAACATAAATTGGAACAATATTACAAGGAATGCTATTTTTTGGGACGAACAGAATATTTTTATTAAGGTGAAGTGATTAACTCATATATATATATATATATATATATATATATATATATATATATATATATATATGCAGAAAAACAGAATGGGCTGATTTTCTTACACTATTCTGGGATCTAAGAAACCATTGTAGTCCTTCCGTGAAGCTAATGGTAGATCCCAGTGGAAGTGTGTCACAAAAGGTTTTTATCCCTGCAGTAGGACTTTGATTATTAATATTCCTTCCATCACAATATATATAGGCCATTTTTTCACAGCATACTGTTATTTCAACTATTTCAAAATGGCCTTAAAAAAAGAAACTATTTCAAAATGAAAAACCACTTTCAAAGTCAAACATTACCATTTTCTTTAAGTTTTCTCAGAAGTTTCTTATAAAAATCAATCCCTTCTTGGTTTCGCGATTCCTTCCTTCCAGCTAAAAATGATACACTCAATTGATGATGCTAGTCATTATTACAAAAGAAAATAAGAATGACAACATAACGTCCCAGAAAAATAATCTTTTTTTTTATACTCCTATCCGAAAACTACTATCTAGTGTAAATTTTCATTTCTAGTACAAATTGAATTAAGAGTACAACTTTTGTCTTAAAAAAGGTCTGATTTTGTAAAATTTAATTAAAGCACAAACTATACTCGTAATAAAATGAAGGTAGACCATCGTTTTGAATTAGAGACAAACTAAAATATGGATAATATTGAAAATGTACAGATAAAGTAAAAAGTTTATTATACTTCTCAACGTGTACTATATTCATAGGACTCACGAAATATATATATATATATATAAGGAAATTCTATGGTCCAGTTATAAGTTTTTGACTGAATCATCCAATTTAAGAGTATGCAATAGAAATTTGATAGCCCAAATTTAACCATGGGGTGTGCTACATCTTAACAAAACCATTGACTTGCTAATCGGGTCATTTACATTTAAGAATTACCAAGATGAACTTTAATTAACTTTAGTAAGGATAAAAGATTGATTAACTGATCCTGTTATTATTATTGTTGTTTTTAGAAGGAATTCATATCATGTTTTTTTTTTCCAGAAAACGAGTCCAACTCCGAAACAAAAAGCTTCCTTAGGAGAGTTACATACGTTGTGTTTGATTATGAAGTTGAAGGTGATCATAAAAAACTATCATCACCATCTTCTGAGAAAGAAAAAAGAAACCACAAATTAAAGCTCTGGGAACAAAACACCAAATCCCAGTGAAATGATTTCCAATATGAACTGATTTAACATTTGTTGTACTGTATATATACACAGATTTCCACTAGTTTGCTCCTTGAATCAAGTGGGAAGTTTCTATGATCACGTTGCCAAATCGAAGAGTTATTGAAAAGTCAACGTCATCAGCTGCAACTCGGCTGCCAATTCCCAGATGTTGCAATGAGAGTGAATTTCAAGTATCACAATTTATTGATCAAGGCGGTTTGTTTCAACTACAACGCCAATGTAATTCGCTCGCTAAAGTTTGTCTTGTGAATCACTGATTACAGAAATTCACAAAACTATTAACTTTGCTTCATCTATTTCTCCCTTTACTATCTTGTTAATTTGAGAATATTTAAATATGATAAAGAGTATCAAAATTATTTTGGTTTCAATCTTTTTTTTTTTTTTGAATCGGCAATCTTTGTATCTCACCTCCATGATGGGATTTAAGTGTACCAAAATTATCTTGTTAATACTAAAATCGGACTACACACCAGACATCCTGAGAATGTAAAATGACAAGTAAACATCTTTAACTGTAGTTGACATTTTTTTGGCAACTATACACGGGCAACTTCTTGGCAATCTTTCTTTCTGTTTTTAGCACCATCATGACCAGTTATCCATTCTCTTTTTCTTCTTCTATTCTTCTACCTGTCCTCTTCCTTTTGTATCCCGCTGACCTATGATTGTCGAACCCTTTGGAAACCTTCATTTGGAGATTATGAAAACTGTACTGGTCATGGGGCTAATTTTCTGCTTTGTAGTCATTTGCCATGGCTACTTTTGGAATCAGCTGGATCAAGAGTCATTGATGCCTTCTCGAAGAACACGTACTGCAACTCTATCATCGTTTCAGTTGACTTCTCTTGCAATCGATTCAATGGTTCAATCCCCTAAGATGTTCGAAGTTGCACCAAATTGATGTCTTCGCGAGCATGTTCCGTTTCAATCTAGGGACCTCTGCCTGAAAATATTTACAAGTTGTCAACGTTATAGGAATTATCTGTTCCTGGTAACAGACTCAATGGCTCAATTAGCAATGACATTATCAGTCTCAGTAACCTCGGGATTCTTTACCTATATGGTAATGAATTGACGTAAACGAACTCAATGATATTCTTGCACATTTTCTTATATTATTAATTTCTATCAACAACGCTTTTGTTTTTTTTTTGCAACAGGGACCATCATACATATTGCTAAACAGAAAGACCACAAGACATCAACCAAATCAAAATAATGAAAGAGGAGTCACGCGAATTCAATAGATACATAATGGTTAAGTGCAGAATTTTCGGCCTACTGCTTCAGTTAAGAACCAAATTCAATAATAATTGACAGACTGTTAAATTTATCTTCAAAACTCCATGTTAGTGAATAAACTTGTTTGGTCTAAAATTATATTGGGTCATCCAATTTAATTAGTTAGATCATTAGTCTTTTGTTTAAAATTGAGCCCAAATCCAATATGAAGAATAGACTAGAAAGAGATGATGAAAGTAGTGGAAACTTCTACTAAAATATCTAGATATTGTAGAATAATCAATAGAAATATCTAGAGGAAATATCTAGATATTAGTAAGGAAATTTCTAGATATTATGTGTAGGAGGAAAATTTCGAAAGTATGTAGAATCTTCCATGAACTCCTATAAATAAGAGTTAACCCCCTTATGTAAGGTGTGTAGAGAAATTGTATGAGTTATTAAGCTAAAAGCTTAATACAATCCTTTCCACTTTGTTCCTTTTACTACAAAGTAGTGAACCTCCCTTTCTCCTAAAATTTCCTTCTCTTTCATTTCCACTTCCTAAACCTATAACCTAAAAGGTCTCTTCCTCATAACCCAAAGGGTTCTTTTGCTAACAAACTGGTATCAGAGCTTGCTTCGATCATGGTAGACTGGATTCTTTACCAGATCGATGGCTGACTTGTTGTCAACATATATCTCTGTCGCTTCTCCTTGTGGCATACTTAACTCCTTCTACATGCTCCTAAGCCAGATAGCATGACATACACATGATACTGCTGCTACGTACTCGGCCTCGCATGATGACAATGTGACTATAGGTTGTTTCTTAGAAACCCATGTAAAGGCAGTGTTGCCAAGGAAGAATGCGAATCCAGTAGTACTTTTCCGTTCCCTCAAATCTCCAGACCAGTCACTATCACTGAATCCCACAAGCTTGAAGTCATCACATGAGGAATATAACAAGCCAAGATCAAAAGCACCTTTGATGTAGCGAAGTATCCTCTTGGCAGCCTTCAAGTGCGTCGTAGTAGGTGTTTCCATAAATCGACTGATAAGTCCTACAGCAAAGAGGATATCAGGCCTTGTGCATGTTAAATAACGTAGGCTTCCAACAAGGCTCTTGAAGTGAGTTGGATCTACAACATCTCCTTCATCATCTTTTGAGAGCTTTGCTCCATATTCAATGGGGGTGGCTATTGGCTTGCACTTCTCCATGCCAAATTTCTTAAGAACTTCCTTAGCGTATCTTTGTTGAGAGATGAAGATTCCATCATCCAATTGCTTGACCTCGATGCCAAGATAATAGGCCATAAGTCCTATATCAATCATCTCAAACTCTTTAGTCATTGCCTTCTTGAAGTCTTCGATCATGCTAGGTGAATTTCCTATGAAGATGAGATCATCCACGTACAAACAAACAAGCAACATATCTCCATTGCCTGAAAACTTCACATAGAGTATGTTCACTTGGACATTTCTTGAAACCATTTTCCTGAAAATAGTGATCAATTCTTTATTCCAGGCTCTTGGTGCTTGTTTCAAACCATATAGAGCCTTCCTTAGCCTGAGAACTTTATTCTCATGGCCTTTGACCACATATCCTTCTGGCTGCTCCACATATATTTCTTCTTCAGGAAAGCCATTTAAGAATGCAGACTTTACGTCCATTTGATGGATTCTCCATCTATTTTGGGCAGCGATAGAAATTACTAACCTGATAGTCTCCAAGCGAGCAACAGGAGCAAATACCTCTTCGTAGTCAATGCCACGCCTCTGCTTGTAGCCTTTGGCGACAAGTCTTGCTTTGTACTTCTCAACTTCTCCTTTAGCGTTCTTCTTTGCTTTGAACACCCACTTTACTCCAATTGCTTTGTGGCCTTTTGGAAGAGAGGCTAGCTCCCAAGTTTGATTCTTTTCTATGGATCTTATTTCCCCATCCATAGCGTGTCTCCACTTCTCGTTCCTTGCTGCCTCTTCGTAACCTAGAGGTTCACAGTCATCATAAAGGCAGAAGAATGTAAGAGCCTCTATGCCTTCTGTTTCCTCATAGATCTCTTGTAGGCTTCTCGTCCTTTGCATTTCTTCATTCAAAGGTAAACGTGGACTTTGAGGTCGCTGAGTATTTTCACCCGCATCACTAGTTTCATCATCGTATTCGTGGATGACAGGAAGGAAGTCGTAGCTTTCACCACCTTCAATATTCCAATCCCAGGTTCCTTCTTCATCAAACTCTACATCTCTACTCACAATAACTTTGTTCGTGACTGGATTGTAGAGCTTATAGCCTTTTGACTGTTTGTCGTAGCCAACAAAAACTTGCTTCTCGCTTCGATCATCAAGTTTAGACCGCTTTTGGCTTGGTACGTGGGCATATGCTATACTCCCAAATACTCGTAGGTGATTCACTGTGGGCTTTGCCCCATTCCATGCTTCTTGTGGAGTCTTGTCTTCTAGACTCTTTGTTATTTAGTAGGTATACTGCACAATCAACTGCTTCAGCCCAGAATTTCTTTGGCATCTTCTTGCTCTTTAGCATGCTACGAACCATATTGAGAATGGTTCTATTCTTCCGTTCCGCAACTCCATTTTGTTGTGGGGAGTAAGGAGCTATAAGAAAACGCCTAATCCCATGTTCTTCACAGAATTTTGTGAATTCACTTGATGTGAATTCTCCACCTCTATCAGACCTTAAGGCTTTGATTTTCAAGCCTTTCTCCTTCTCCACCACAGGCTTAAATGTCTTAAAAGTATCAAAGGCTTGTGATTTCTCCTTCAAGAAATACACCCAAGTCTTTCGAGAGAAATCATCAATAAAAAGGATGAAGTAGTTGTTCTTACCATGGGATAGCGGAGAGATGGGTCCACACAAATCTGTATGGATGAGTTCCAAAGGCTCCTGAGCTCTTGATGTTGCTTCTTTTGGAAAAGCACTCCTCGAATGCTTCCCAAGTAAGCATCCTTCACGTACTTGATTGGGCTGATTGATAGGAGGTATTCCTTTCACCATGCATTTGGCAGATAACATTTTCAAGTCACCAAAATTTAAATGACCATACCTCATGTGTCAAATCCACGAATCATCCTTCAAGCATGCTTTCATGCAGTTCTCATGTTGAATGTTCAACAAGAACATTCTATTACTTGTCATTGGCACAATGGTAATCAATTTTCCTTCTGGATCCTTAACTATGGCACTACGATCTTTCAAATGAATATCGTAATTTTTCTCCAGAAGTTGTCCCAAGCTCAAGATATTACTCTTAAGACTTGGAACATAATAAACTTCTGAGATGTATTGGTGACTTCCATCTTTAGCAAGGATTAGTATCTTACCTTTGCCTTCAACCCTTGCTCTAGAATCATCTCCAAACATCACGTACCCTTTGGCTGGTTCCATGTCTACGAACAACCTTTTTTCCCCAGTCATGTGGTTACTCGCAGCGGAGTCAAGATACCACGTCTTCTTCTCTCCTTCGTCCTCGTGTCTTGCCATTAAGAGAGTGAGTTGAACTTCATCTTTAACCTCCATAATATTGGCTTTCTCTTTTACTTGACTAGAGTTCCTATACTCACTTGCATAGTGACCATAATCTTGGCAATTAAAGCATTGGATTCGAGATTTACCTCCTTTCTGAAACTTCATACCTCTTCCACGACCTCTTCTAGATTGAGAACCTTTGTTATTGTCATCCTTGGTGGATTGAACGTAGCCACCTCGAGCCCTTCCTCGTCCACGTCCTTGAAATCCACCATTGCCTCGTCCAAGGCCTCTGCCACGTCCAAAGCCTCCATCTCTTTCTTTGAAAGAGAGTTTTGTGTAGAGAGCTTGCTCCAAAGATTCTTTGGGCCTTCTCTTCTTTAGTTTCTCTTCATGAGCTACTAAAGTAACCATGAGCTGATCAATGGTCATAGAGTTAAGATCTTTTGACTCCTCTATTGCTACCACAATATAATCAAAGCTTGGTGTCAAAGAGCGAAGAATTTTTTCTATCACTCTTGTGTCACTCAAGCTTTCTCCATTCCTCTTCATCTCATTTGACACTTTCAAGACACGAGAACAATAATCTGAAACATATTCGGACTCCTCTATTTGTAAAGCTTCAAATTCTCCTCTAAAAGTTTGAAGACGTACATTTTTCACCTTCTCAATGCCTCTATTAGTATTCTCTAGAATATCCCAAGCCTCCTTTGATGTAGAAGCATTTGCCACCTTCTCGAACATGGAATCATCTAGACATTGATGGATAAGTGAAAGAGCTTGTTGATCCTTTCTCCTTGCTTTGTTGAGTTCCCCCTTTTGGGCAGGAGTCAAAGAAGCCTCATCTATAGGTTTCTTATAACCTTTCTCAACAATCTCCCAAACCTCATGAGAGCCTAAGATCGCCTTCATTCGAATGGACCACTTACCATAGTTTTCTTTGGTAAGTTGAGGGAATTGGAAAGAGATCATTCCATTTGCCATCTTACTTCAAAGCTGGACCAACACCAGCTCTGATACCAGTTTGTTAGTAAGGAAAGAGGACCGTTGAGTTGAAGCATACAAGATCACGTGATCAAGTTGCAGATATTTTCGCCAAACCACTTAAAGGAGAAGACTTTACAAGATTGAGGATAATGCTTGGAGTCACCAGACCAAGTTTAAAGGGGGGTGTTAGTGAATAAACTTGTTTGGTCTAAAATTATATTGGGTCATCCAATTTAATTAGTTAGATCATTAGTCTTTTGTTTAAAATTGAGCCCAAATCCAATATGAAGAATAGACTAGAAAGAGATGATGAAAGTAGTAGAAACTTCTACTAAAATATCTAGATATTGTAGAATAATCAATAGAAATATCTAGAGGAAATATCTAGATATTAGTAAGGAAATTTCTTGATATTATGTGTAGGAGGAAAATCTCGAAAGTATGTAGAATCTTCCATGAACTCCTATAAATAGGAGTTAACCCCCTTATGTAAGGTGTGTAGAGAAGTTGTATGAGTTATTAAGCTAAAAGCTTAATACAATCCTTTCCACTTTGTTCCTTTTACTACAAAGTAGTGAACCTCCCTTTCTCCGAAATTTCCTTCTCTTTCATTTCCACTTCCTAAACATATAACCTAAAAGGTCTCTTCCTCATAACCTAAAGGGTTCTTTTGCTAACACTCCATTCATAAGATTCAACTTTTTTTTCCAATCAAGACATCATCGTAAACCAATTTCAGAAAGTAATTCAAACATTTTGCATCAAGAACAAACCACTAATACTAAGAAAACAAGACTAATATAGCGTCTCGTAATTTTTACCTTTTTATGGTCCAGTTTTCTTATCGGCTCGATCTTCTTTCTTCCTTTCGGCTTCTTCCTTATCTCTTCTTTCGTCTACTATGACTATTGAATGGAAAAAAAAAGAGAAATATTGCTGGTTGAAAATATAGCATTAAAATGGAGCAATTTAATTGATTAGTATGTATAGATTGGTTTTCCAGTGAGATTGGGATTAACATATAGGGTCAGGAGTAGATTAACGAGAAAAGATGAATGTGTTCTTTAGTTTGGGTTTAAGTTTAATGTTTATCACAGATTTTTTTATTCTTCACGGTAATGCAACGGATTTAGTAGGTTCTGGGTTGTATAAAATGATCAGGTACAATTAAGTGTATTTTAATTACCGAATACCTCTCTTTAATCTAATGGTTGATATTTATTTTAATGATCTAACGGTTATTAAAGTCGACTGAACCATCTAGTCAGCTGGACTGTAGTCGCTCCCATATATGTGTGTGTGTGTGTGTTTCTAAGTGGTGCAAAACGAAATCTACGCCAATTACCAGGCCAATTTCACACAATTTTATCAAGATTTAACCTTGTTGGGATCACGCATTTTTCAATTGAAAGGGGCGTCAATAATCCCTTTTACCCTATTAAAGCAGAAAACAGGATGCTGATGTGGCAATTTCTTATTAAAATATTTTGGCTCCAAATGCACCATATTGCATAAACCATTCTGCTACGTGTCACTCCCTTTTAAAAACAAAAAATATATTTACAATATTAATGACGAGAGATGACCATGTTCATTCAAATTTTGAATTTTATAATGAATGGAACTTTCCTTCTCCACTTATTTAGGACTTTCGAAAAAATTAAATTTCGATAAATCAATTATCTTCATCAAAAACTAAATTCATTCCTAATCAGTTTTGATTATTTACATATCAATTTATTAGGTGGGAGAACGCCCACGGGCATTTGCCCGGGGCAAGCATCTAGTAACTCAATTACTTGGAAAAATTCTAGACCATGAGATTGAGAATATGTAAGCATCAAAGCCAATGTTCTTCATTAGTGTCACATCCTCCTGAAATGTTTAAGCACAGGTAATTAGTAGCTAAGTTATGAATTGCTGAGGCACATATTCTAATTAACTAGTTTTTTTTTTAATGGCTAGTTAACTAGTTGAGTTTTCTTGTTTCTTAATTTGCAGTGTCCAAAAACAACTTTTTTTAAAAAAAAAAGGAAAGAAAAACAGAATAGCCATTTTAGATTAGTGTTACAAATTTTTTATTTTTTAGTTTTTTAAAAAGAACTCATGGCAGTTACAAAGCACAAAACATTAACACAAAAATTGAAAATAAAAGCTGTTTTGATTATATTTGTTACATACCTCATATTTTTCGTAATGATTGACAGCATCTTCACTATATTTCTTGAATAACTCTGCCATTTTTCAAGAAAAAAAATTGCAAGAAAGAAATCATAAACATTCAATCCCTTATTAATTTACTCAAAACCTGACGAAGCTTGGTTTTACACCGCCGGCTTGGTAGTGGAACTTCGGCTAGGGTTTCCAACAAAAGAAGGCCTCGGGGGTCTCCCGAGCATAGACACTCTGATACTTAAGTGAGAAAAAAATTTAAAGAATGTATGTGAGTAGTAGCTTGTGCTAGAGATAGCGTACTCGTATTGTGGTGTGATCCCTCCTATTTATAGGTATGGAGTTACCTTTAAGGAAGCCAAATCCTACTAGGTTTCATGTTCCGAAACTGCCTCTTGTTAGGTCGGTTGGACCACAGTAAACGGATGGGTCAGTCCAATAGCTCTCGGTGGATATGGACTCGTCAAGTGCCCTTGTCAAGTACTAGTTGGCGAGTGCCCTTGTCAAGTACTAGTTGTATGAAATAAACAAGGTTTGACAAAAGATAAATAATACATGGACCTGGCCCAAGTAGGATGGACAAGTCTCGGCCCACGTTGTGTCGAGCAAGCCCAATAAAGTATCTCATGGGTCAGGATCCGATTCGAGAAGTTGACCCGCTTCAGAATCCCGCCCAAATTAATAAATCCTGCTTCATTAGCGGGCACATTCCCCAAACGGCAGCCAACACCCCCATAACTGCCTCGATTACCGCTGTAACGGCAGAAACGTGGGGGCACTGGTCTTTTTGATATACCTCTTGGGAGAGATCCATTTTGATATTTCCGTTCTCTTCTAAACTTCACAATACCCAGAAAAAGGGAGCGACATTGCTGCTTTTGTGCCCGTGCCTGAGTTTCGGCCATCTCTGTTGTCGCTGCTATCACCGGACCGGACTTAAATGCTCCATTGTCGAGTTGACATCAACATCTTAGGAGGATATAACTCAAAAGGAGAGTGGTCTTATCCAATAGTAAGTCTTTCCAACCCACTTTTACTGTCTAATTCCTTTAGAATTCCAGTTTCAATTTAGATCTGAAATACTGTGATAGATACGGCTAGAAACCCAAATTTAAAAACTGTCGATGACTTTGCTTCCACCTTAGATTCCGATGAGAAGGTAAACGCTGTAAAAACGAGATATGACATGCCCCTAGATCTAGAAGCTAGAGCCCCATTAGGAACCGAGAGGGCTAATTCTCTTCCTGAGGGAAGAATCACTGTATACGACCGCTTTATGCATCTAGGGCTAAGATTCCCCTTCTTCCTTCTGTTCGAGGAGATTGTTCAACACTATAAAACCCCCCTTGCTCATTTGACACCGAATTTGATAATCTTCGTGCTTGGGTTCGCAAAAATATGTCAACGAGTAAAGGTAAAGCCCCAACTAATTCTGTAGAGATACCTCTTCGAAGTTGTCGTTCCCTCGACATCATTCCAAGATTAGTACATTGTTAAGAGACGCCTTAGACCCGGCGTCAAGAAGATGGTCGAGGCATATGGTGGCTCTCCTGAATGAAAACTCGAATACCTTTTTGTGAAAGCATTGGAAAAGTATTGTGTAGCGTGGAATCGGCGAGAAGTGGAAGGTCTGGGGGTGATAAAGGGCGAGTGGTCCGAGGAGGATGACGATAGCATCGAGGAGTTCGCCGATGATTTGAAAAAAGTCTTGAAGTACTCCAAGCTTGTTAAATGGAGTGATGTGCAGTATTACGTTCCTACTGTTCTTGTCGAGAAGGGGAAAGACACTAACACTCTGGTCGAGGAAGAAAAAGTAACTAATCTCTTAAATTGTTGTTTCTGTTTTTAGGTCATGTCATCAAGCAATGCTGGTTCTCAACTTTATGGTGATGAAGACCCTTTTCCTATTATAAATTCAGATGAGGAGGTCTCAGCCACTACTGGTGCTGGTCCAAAGAAAAGGAAGAAGAGGATTGTGAAAGGCCCAGAGAAGGAGAGAAGCAAAAAGGCGAAAGCTGACACGCATCCGACAGAGTCAATGGCACATCAAGAGAGATTTGTGCCCCAAACTGTCGAGGAGACCCGCATTCTACCCATGGAAACCGGGCCAAGCAGCGTGCCTCCTATTGCTGACAAAGGCAAGAATCCTCTCGAGGTATTGCCCTCAGAAATGTTCGAGGGAGGACCGACTGTAGCAGTACACATGTTTGGCGACCCTCCAACAATTGAATGCCCCATCCTGGAAGAGTTCGCAGCTCAACTGAATGAGACCGACTGCGTGAGGCTGGTAAGTATTTTCCTGTAGTTGGTGGATATTTTTATAAACTTGTAGTAGGTAAAATATTTCTCGATCTCCCAATTCCGTGTAGACGAGTGCGGCCTCGATGGCCTCCTTGATGCACCAAAGGAAATTGAGGGAAGAGTTGGTTCAAGCTCGAGCCGAGAGAGACCAAGCTTTAATCAAGAAGGTTACGCTTGAGGAGAAGTTGCAGCAGGTTTAAGCCAAGGAGATAGAGTTAGCCTCTCTGCAGGCTAAGTACGATGAGTTGAACGAGAAGTTGAAGGCTTTTGCAAATTTGCATATCTTGAGGGAGACCTCCACAAATGGTGTGCTGCTTTCTGGTTTAGAATGCTTTCCACCGATAGGATGGCGGCAGCTATCGAGGAGGTTAACATGGCTGCTACAAAGTATGGGGCTTACAAAGTAGCTGTTGCAGGCCTTAAGAGAATTAACCAGGACAGACCCATCAAAGCCAAGTGGTTCAAATAGTTCCTGATGGAGAGTCCAAAGAAGGTCATGCATGAGGCGCTGGTGAATGTTCTCACCAAACTCAGCGCCGAGCAGCTGCCCCTATGGGAGTCTTTGTGTGGAGCTCTCATCAAGATGGGTACTCCTGAGGAGATCGCCATGTTTCCTGGTAATACTCCTACAGTCTTATCCAAGGGCCCAACTGATGGGGAGCCAATTCCTGAAGTGCCAGATGAGTATATGGGCATTGAACTCGAAGATGCTGGCGAGGAGGCTTCAAAGGAAGATGTGGCTGACACGGGCCACTCAGGGGTACAGAAGAACACTGGAGAGACATCTCAGAATGACCCTGAGAATGCTTCTCTTGGCTGAGACGCTGTATGAACTCCTACTCTTGTAATAGTTATTAGGAATTTTGAACAATTACAAGAGTAGGATAGCTGCACTTTTGCTGTCTCCAAATTTGACGTGAGCATTTACACCCTTCCTTGGAACAGGATAGCTGGTCGGTTCACCGGATTCATTGTATGGTTTTATCTGAGGAACAATCGAGAGAATATCCTCTATACTCAATAATTAGCAACATCAGGAGAAGTCGTGCAGATATCTATAGTATTGAAACAGTGATGAACTTAGAAGTAGATCTCCTTGATGCTATGCGGGTGCACAATGTAAGAGTCAATCAACATTTGATTAGCAAGATCAAAGAGCTTCGGGAGGAGATGCGATGGCGAGACTTCCAGAAAAGTAAAGACTATAGTGATTCTCTAACTTTCGAGACTGACATTCATGATGAGTTGGTTGCCTTACAGAAGGAAAATACTCGGTTAAGAGAGAATCAGAAGATCATTGTGTCACCGTGGTTTCTCGAGAAACATCATGTGCTTACCCGAGCACAACACATGATCTCAACCAGGACTCGCCGGTTTATTTCAACAATGGACATGCTAAAGGAAAGAACTCGTGAGATTGAGCTCCGTATGGAATATATAAACGAGCTTCGAAATCTATTGTTGTACCACAACATTGACTTCCAAAGCTTTGAGAAGCCTGAGGAGATAGCCGATCCCCGGACCAGGAGTTCTCGTGAAGAATTTCTATTGAGATTACACGCTCAAGATGAGGAGATTTTAGACATCAAAGATAAACTCAACCAGTGTGTAAACCTCCTTAGTCAGCACGGGTATAAGTGGCATCATACATCCTTCTCCTGATAACCCGATAAGAGAAGTTCTTGTAATAGTGTAGAAAAACGTGTATGTTTTCTACAACCTCGCATAGTTATGTGAAGGTAGCAAATGTATAATTGCTTTATAAAACTCGAGTTTCTTTATTTGTATAGCGCTTTTCAGCCGGCTTTGTTGAGGAAACTAGGTACGAGTTCCTCGATTTGTTACTGCGATCTACGGTGGGTACGACGAGAATTCCTCAATTTGTGTCCGAGTGTTGAATACACGGCTCTGAATGAGGATGACCCTAAAGAGGGTATCCATCTCAAGGACTAGTCTCAATGTAATGTTGACGATATAAGAAAATATGTAATGACGTTTATTGAATAATTACCCAAGGACCCGGATTAGCATTACATACGAGAAAGTAAAAGCAGTAGAGCAAACAAGGCAAATGAAGCAAATAAGCTGAACTAGCAAGTATCAGACAAAGACTTAAACGTAAAACCTACGGAGGTTCTGAATGTTCCACCATCGAGGGAGGATGGTTCCACTGTCATCCATGGCTTGTAAGCGGTAATTGCCCGTCGGAGAAGCCTGAATGACCTTATAAGGTTCTTCCCAGTTTGCAGTGAGTTTTCCGAGAATCTCTACTTGACTTGCTTCGTTTTTCTTTAATACAAGATCCCCCACTGCGAAATCTATTGCCTTGACCCGCTTGTTGTAGTGTTTACAGAGGATCTCCTTGTATTTCGCCTCTCTGATCCTGACGGCATCTCGTCGCTCCTTGAGAAGGTCAAAATTTAGCCTGATATCGTCATCATTAGCGCTCTCGACGAAGTTGATTGTACGAGGACTTGCTAGGCCTATTTCGACTGGGAGAACCGCATCCATGCCATGGACCAAGCCGTAGGGGGTTTTATATGTCGAGGAGTGGGCGGTGGTGCGGTATGACCATAGGACATGAGAAAGTTCCTCAGCCAAGCTCCTTTAGCATCATATAGTCTGGTCTTAATCCCATGCAAGATTGATTCTGCTAATTGATTCTGCTTGGCCATTAACTAAAAAAGTATTGCGGTATGACCATTGGTTCTGTTAATTGATTATGCTTGGCCATTAGCTTGAGGGTGAGCTACACTTGAGAAACGGCGCTCGATTTGCATTTCTTCACACCATGATTTGAAGGACTTACTCTCGAATTGAGTCCCATTGTCAGAGACAATGATCCTCAAAACTACAAAACGACAGACAATGTTTTGCCAGAAAAAGTCCAACACCTTCCTTCTTGATATTAAGGCCAACGGTTTAGCTTCTACCCATTTAGTAAAGTAATCTACTACTATGATTACCCATCTTACTCCTCTTGCCCTTTTTGGATGTCAGTGCCCTATTGGTAGAATGTCCATGGGCTTTGAATGGTGACCATCTCGTGCTGTGGTTGCCGAGTAATGGGAGAGAAGCGCTGACATTTATCGTATTTTTGTACAAACTGGTATGCATCCTTAAAGACCGTGGGCCAAAAGTACCCTGAACGCAATACTTTTTTGGCGAGTACTCTCGCTCCCATATGGGCTCCACATGATCCCTCGTGTATCTCCTCGAGGACAAAAGCTGCATGTTTTGGTCCGATGCATCTCAGCATGGGAAGCAGGTACCCGTGCTTATATAAGACCCCATCTCTCAAAGTGTATTTAACTGCTTTCAACTAGAGTGCTCGAGCATCTGATTTGCCACTAGGCAATGTCCCACCTGTTAGGTACTGAATAAATGGAGTCATCCATGTGTCACCATCTTCGGTAATAGCCATTATGGGAGCCTTCTGAATACTAGGTATGGGGAGTATCTCGACCCAAACCTTGTGACTGAGATGTGCAAAGTTTGAGGAAGCCAATTTGCTCAATGCGTCTGCCCTTTTATTTCCCGATCGTATGACGTGAGAGATGATGCACTCCTAGAACTTATCTTTTAATTCGAGGATCTTCCCGAGGTATTGTCTAAGCTGCTCATCATTTGCCATATAATTACCCAGGATCTGATTTATTACTACCTGAGAGTCGCTAAAAACTTGGATTTTTTGAACCCCCAGCTTTAGAGCCATATTTAACCCTGCTATTAATGCTTCATATTCAGCCATGTTGTTAGTAACTGGGAATCCAAATCTCAATGCGTAAGTGTACTCCGCGTCATACCCTTTCATGTTCTCGATCTTTGGATCAGCTGATGGTTTTGCCAGTATGATACCGGCTCCCCCTCCCTCGTCACAACCGGAGCCGTCAACGTATAATGTCCAGGCTCGAGGGTTGACATTGACGGAGGCAGTAGGGTGACTCTTAGGCGTAGGGGCTTCCGGGACGTCAGTAGTTCGAGGCATTTCTACAAGGAAGTTTGCGAAAGCTTGACCCTTGATTGTCGTTCTTGGCTTATACTCGATATGGTGCTCCTCCAACTCGACCGCCCATTTAATCATTCTACCAGAAGCTTCTGGCTTGAGAAGAAATTGCTGAATGGGTTGTTCTGTTAACACCCGTATTGGATGTGCTTGGAAGTATGGACGCAGACGTCGAGCAGCCATAACCAAACTCAAGATAAGTCTCTCCATGAGCGTGTATCGTGTCTCTGCACCTTGTAACACTTTACTAACATAGTAAACAGGAATTTCCTTGCCATCCTTGTTTTGGACTAGGACGGTTGAAATGGCCTTTTCTTGAGCAACGCGGTATACATATAAGGTCTCCCCCGGTTCAGGCTTGGCCAATATAGGCAGCTGTTTAAGATGATCCTTTAGCTCTTGGAAAGCTTTTTGGCATTCCTTGTTCCACTCAAACTTTCTGCCTTTGCGGAGTGTATAAAAGAATGGGAGGCTTCTTTCTGCGGCTCGAGAGAGGAATATGTTTAAGGCCGCCAGGGATCCTGTAAGTTTCTGAACTTCCTTGACGTTCTTCGGGGCTTCCATGGCTAGGATCACCTTGATTTTTGCCGGATCAACACTGATTCTATCCTTAGAGACGTGGTACCCTAGGAACTTACCCGACCCTATGCAGAAGGCACATTTTTTTGGATTAAATTTCATATTAATCTTGTGGAGAATCAAGAAGATCTCGCGCATATCCTTGACTACTTGCTCATCTCTGTTGCTCTTGATCACCATGTCGTCCACATCTCGATGTTTCAGGCAATCTGGTCATGGAACGTTCGATTGACGAGGCGTTCATAGGTTGCCCCGGTGTTCTTCAAGCCAAAAGGCATCTTGTCATAACAGTACACTCTGATCTCGGTGATATAGGCTGTCTTTTTTGCATCTTCTCGCGCCATAAGGAACTGGTGGTATCCTTTATAGGCGTCAAGGAAACTGAGGGTCCTATACCCAGTGATACCTTCAACCATCTGATCTATGACGGGTAAGGGATGGCAGTCTTTGGGGCAATGTTTGTTGAGATCCGTGTAATCTTGGCACATGCGCCAAGAGTTATCAGGCTTTCATACCAGGACTAGGTTAGCCAACCAGGTAAGCCAAAGAACATCCCGGAGGATATTAGCACGAACCAGCTTCAACATTTCTTCATTGATGACGTCATTGCGGTCTCGAGCAAATATTCTCCTCTTATGTTGTACGGGTTTACCATTTGGATCAACATTCAACTTGTATTCAATAATATCTCGTGGTACTCCTGTCATATCTATAGGTGACCAGGCAAATATATCACGAAACTCGCGTAGCAAGGCGATTACCTCGACTAGCAACGCTCCTTGAGGTGTTATACCTATCTGGATGGTGTTGGAGGGATCCTTCTCATTAAGAACAAGCTCCTGTGTTTTGCTACTAAGTGGTGGCAGGTAGTTAGTGTCGCGATCCTCCGACCGTGATTGTACTATGGCTTGTGGGACCGAGTAGCATCCCAATATGGCAATGCTTGGGTTAGACTTTATGGCCCTCTTCCCAATCTTGACAGCTGCGAGCAAACATTCCCGAGAACTACACTAGCAGCCCTGCACTACTCCAACTCCGTATTCTATAGGAAATTTTATCACTAGGTGATAAGGAGACCAAATTGCTCGGGCTTGGCACATCCAGGGTCGTCCTAGGATCACATTGAATGCCGAGGGTGCATCTATTAAGGAGAAATCCATAGCTAATGTAACCATTATAGGATGTGACCCTACCGTGATGGGGAGACTTATGATTCCGGTTGGGATAATAGTGTGACCCGAGAAGCCCATCAATGGCATTGTTGCTGGGCGGATATTAGGGTTTTGAATGTTCATCTTTTTTAAGCAATCGCTGTAGATGATGTCAACTGCACTGCCGTTGTCCACATAAATCCGACTGAGTCGCACATTTCTGATTATCACCTCGATAACCATGGCCTCACTGTGTGGACAAATATCCGGGACTACGTCATTGTCAGTGAAAACTATGGACTCTGTCCCTTTGAACCTCTTGTGACTAGGTTCCTGACGGGGAGTTTTTGTGGCGGTTCGTACTGAGTTTTTCATGGCTGTGGTAGATAAAACTTCGAGAGGAGCTCCATAAATGGCACCAACCTGGTGAGTGATCTGCTTGGTAGGATCCGCCGGAGGGATATGCTGAAGCGGTTGTGGGGCTCCCTCGATAGTTTGTTGAGGAGGTTGTTGCGTATTGTTCCTTGGTTGCCAATTATTCTCACTGCTTTCTCCTCGAGGACCCCTGAAATTCCATTTAGGAAAGTTTTGGGATGTACTAGGCTTCCTGTTTCTTTATCCAGAGGGTCCTTGCACATATTGCTGGAATTTACCAGACTTAACTTCATTCTCGATTTCCATCTTAAGTTCTGGACAATCCTCAGTATCGTGGTCGTGGTCTTTGTGATATTCACAATATTGTTCCGTTGACCTGTTTGGATTGGGCGGTAAAGGTTTTGGGGTAGGTAACTCGTCCTTGTGGATCTGGAGGATTTCCCGGCGTAGCTTAGTCAAAGGCGTCAATTGCCTATCGAGTTTAGGCAATGTTGTCCTACTTTCTTTGTTAACCCTTGGTTTGTCTCTTGGCCCTACTGCCGTGAGAGATTCTTGTGATCTCTTGAGTGTGTGCTCTCGTTGAATATGGTTCTCGACAATAGCCCACATCTCTTGGGAGTTCCTAGGAGGTTTAGTCGAGTGTTTTACTCTTAGCATTGAGGATTTTCCAAATGGGTTGAGCCCTTGGATAAAACCATTCTGGACATCCCATCTATCTATGTTGTCAACTTGTAAAGTTTCGCAGATGAAACGCCGATGGAAGTCTGAGAGACTTTCATGTTGACCCTGCTTTATCAAGGAAATTCAACGATACATAAAATTATTGGACGCAGGCATAGAGCTTTAGCCATAAAATTCAACGATACATTCCTGATCCTCATGACCTGGACATACCCCTGCAGCCACTGGGAGACGTCCGTATCTCCCGAGTATTTGGTGAAGTCCTTGGGGAAGTCAAAGTCCCGGGGCTTTGGGTCATCTCGAATGTCTGGTATAAAGGGACTCTGGTCTACGACCATTCCAATGATCTTCCTCATCTCATCTCGGATCGAAGCATTCTGGCCTCTTACTTCCTGCTGACCTCGAGGAAGATAAGGTGGGATCTCTTCGTGGTTGTTATGTTGTTGCCGCCTGGGAGGTGAATACTGAAGATGATGGTGATGCCCCCGCTCATAATCCTCTTCGGTATCGCCGTCGTTTCGGTATTGTCTATGGAAAGGTACGTATTCCTCCCTTCGAGGACTCTTTCGATGCCAGTTGGGCCCAATCGGTTGTGAACATTGGTCCTTCTCGGAGGGTTCCATTCTCCCTCTTCCATAACCTCGATGCTTGGGGATTCTTGTTGGTAGTGGTCTCGAGGATCCTTGCGTCTGTACACCGCATCAAACTCTTCAATGGCCATATCAAAGGCTCGATATTTCTTCCTGAATGCGTTCCAGTAAACGGTGTCTCGAGTGGATCTGGAGGATTTCCCGGCGTACTATAGTCAAAGGCGTCAACTGCCTATAGAGTTTAGGCAACGTTGTCCTAATTTCCGTGTTAACCCTTGGTTTATCTCTTGCCCCTACTGCCGTGAAAGATTCTTGTGATCTCTTGAGTGTGTGCTCTCGTTGAATATGGTTCTCGACAATAGCCCATATCTCTTGGGAGGTCCTAGAAGGTTTAGTTGAGAGTTTTACTCTTAGCATTGAAGATTTTTCAAATGAGTTGAGCCCTTAGATAAAACCATTCTGGACATCCCATTCATCTATCTTGTGAACTTATAAAGTTTCATAGATGAAACGTCGATGGAAGTCTGAGAGACTTTCATGTTGACCCTGCTTGATCAAGGAAAGGTCAATGGACATTCTAGAGATTCGCTTACTCTGAAAGAACTGAGTTGCCAATTTGACTGACAAGTCCTCGGAACTGATTATACTTCCTTCTGATAACTGTCGAAACCACCATTGTGCTTGCCTAGTTAGGTAGGCGGGTAGAGATTTAGCCATAAAATTCAACGATGCATTCCTGATCCTCATGACCTGGACATACCCCTGCAGCCACTGGGAGACGTCCGTATTTCCCGAGTATTTGGTGAAGTCCTTGGGGAAGTCAAAGTCCTGGGGTTTCGGCTCATCTCGAATGTCTTATATAAAGGGACTCCGGTCTACGACCATTCCAATGATCTTCCTCATCTCGTCTCGGATCAAAGCGTTCTAGCCTCTTACTCCCTGCTGACCTCGAGGAAGATAAGGTGGGATCTCTTCGTGGTTATTATGTTGTTGCCGCCTGGGAGGTAAATACTGAAGATGACGGTGATGCCCCCGCCCATAATCCTCTCCGACATTGCCGTCGTTTCGGTATTTTCTATGGAAAGGTACGTATTCCACCCTTTGAGGACTCTTTTGATGCCAGTTGGGCCCCAATCGGTTGTGAACATTGGTCCTTCTCGGAGGGTTCCATTCTCCCTCTTCCATAACCTCGACGCTTGGGGATTCTTGTTGGTAGTGGTCTCGAGGATCCTTGCGTCTGTACACTGCATCAAACTCTTCAATGGCCATATCAAAGGCTCGATATTTCTTCCTGAAAGCGTTCTAGTAAATGGTGTCTCGAGTGGTAGTTGAATGGTTATTCAAGAAGCCTTCGCGATCTTAATACTCTTGATAGTCCCCCTCCTCCTGGACCTTTGGCTTGCCTTGTTTCTTCTCGAGAAGAGCTAAAGTGCGTCGGGCTTCCTTCTCGTCAATCAATTCAACTAACTCTTGTTCAGTTGGGTCAGGTTTTCCCAGGAGACAGCGACGCCTTGTTTCCTCGAGAACATATCTTTTCATCCTTTGATTTTGATCGTTGTCATCCCGCAGCTTTTTGAGTTCAGTTTCGATTTCGGCCAACTTTTGATCCTCCAAGAGTTCCTTGAATGCTATGGTATTTCGAGGAGGAGACAAATCCTTTTTCTCGGTCGCGGGATTTGCTTTGTCTGGTTTCTTTGGATTAGGTTGTGAAGTTCCAAGGACCAGACGTTCTTTCCCTGGTTCTTTCTCGGGTCCTCTTTCATGGCCCTTTCCCGTCTTCTTTCTTTCCTATCGTCATTGGAATTCTGCCAGGGTAGTGTTATCGGCTGTACTCTGTTGTCTACCGGAAGATGCCATGCTGCTCGCGTCCTCTTCAACCTTGGCCATAGTGTGCATGATTCCAGAAACCCTAAGTCGCACCGGAGAAAGTTAGGAAAACTGAAAAGGTTTTCGTGACACAAACCCTAGTTTTCGGGTCCCACCGGGCGTGCCACTTGACGAAGCTAGGTTTTACACCGGCGGCTTGGTAGTGGAACTTCGGCTAGGGTTTCCTGCAAAAGAAGGCCTCGAGGGTCTGCCGAGAGTAGACACTCTGATGCTTAAGTTAGAAAAGGGTTTAAACAATGTATGTGAGTAGTAATTTGTGATATAGATAGCGTACCCGTATTGTGGTGTGATCCCTCCTATTTATAGGCATGGAGTTACCTTTAAGGATGCCGAATCTTACTAGGTTTCATGTTCCGGAACCACCTCTTGTTAGGTCGGTTGGACCATAGTAAACGAATGGGCTGATCCAATAGCTCTCGGTGGATATAGACTCGTCGAAACGAATTGAAGGTGTGCGAATTTGAGGAAAAAGAGTGAGACCATTCTTTTGAGCGAAGGGATCCCATATGGATTCTCCTCTTCCACCCTTCTTTAGATCACCTTCAATCTGACCAGAAAAAAATAAAAATAATAAAAAAAATAAACTTGAAAGGAATTTTACTATCAATTGTGTCGTAAAATTATAACAGTGGCAACATGGGATCATATCATATACTATAACTAGAGATCGTCGTTCGATAATAGTATAAATTTATTACACATCCACAAAGAAAACTGTAATTAAATTCATTATAGTTGTAAGAAATGCATGGCTTTCGACGCTGAATGAACCTTCAGTCATATAGCTTAAAGGCCATTAACAAAAAAAACAAAAAACAAAAAAAAAAAAACCAATACGTGTGTGAGTGCGTGTGTACTTGGAAGGCTGCGGTTAAAAAACCAAAGATAAAAATCCTTCCCGAAATCTGAGCGGCGACGAAGGCTGCCTGAGCTCTGGACAGCAAGTCACCGGCGGAAGACCCCGCCATGAAAGCTCTACACAGAAATTTATTACTTTTTCTGTCTCAAAATTATTGTCCAGTTTGATATTTCACTTTTAGTACTGTCAACTAGAAATGAAAACCTAAACTGGACAATAATTATGGAACGGAGTCAGTAGTTTTTTGTTTTGTAAATTAATCAATTAACTAAAAGTGTGAAGAAAGCCTTAGGCTTGGGAGTATCGTTGGCCCCTATTTATAAATGGGAGGGAAGGTGAAGATCAATTTTGAGAGAAATCATGCACTGCATAACGATTTGAGTTGATGATCAGTGTATGAATGATTGAAGGTTTAATTTATTTATTTTTCTTTTTTTTTTGGGTGCATTTATTTATTTTTCTTTTCTAGCTAAGAAAATTTTGAGTTGAGTATGCCATCATTAATTACGTTTAAGTATCTATAGTTTTTCTTATTATTGATTTATACCATTAGTATGTTCAAACTATTAGAATGAAAAGTGTGTTTACAGAAAAAATTGGACACTATACTTTCTGAACTGGATGATGTGAATGGCTTTTTTGTTTAATTACACTTTTCAATTTAGTCTCATTTCTTCTTCCAGCAAACTGGCTTTTTGCAATTAATAAACGTTTGAGTCGCATTTCACCCAAAAGAAAATTACATTTGAATCGCAGCTCTACAGCTGACTTTTATCTCAGTCGTGACACGTTAATGACTCACTTTTTTATTTTTATTTTTTTTTTACCTTCAATCGCTGGCCCTATGGTTGATTTACATTCTAGCAACTGACGAAAAAATTCCTATATATTTAATTCAAGATTCTAGAACAAACAGTAAATAATCATATTTTACATGAAAAATAAAATAAAATAATGAATCACGTTTATGATGATGTGTGTAATCTGTAATGCATTATTTTGTTCTGTAAAGATTAATGATTGAAACCAAGAATGCATTAATTAATTCAGTGATTGAAAATCACTGCAGATTGGAGACTGAATAATGATGCATAGTCGTTTGAAAAATAAAAATGATTCTTTGTTGGCTTTATAGGATCCGATTGTACACGTAATGAAATGCTAATCAACCGCATATGCGATATATGATATATATTAATTAAAATATTACTTTTTACATCCCAAAAAATTAATTTGCTTTCATTGTGTCCAATAAAAAAAACTTATTCTATTAAATTAAAATAATATAATAAAATAGATTATTTTTTTCGAATAAAAGAGCACTAAACATTTCGTCAAACCTGCTTAACACCGATTTTAAAATAACAACTCAATGCACAGAACCGGAGCGACTCATACGGTCATACCAACCATTTGACTGTATTGCCAATGAGAACATAAATTTTTTTCCACATAAAATGAGGAGAGACTTTGTAGGATGCAGAAAAATTTCACACCACAGTAGTCTGGATCCCTGAAGTGAGCTATCAAAATTGCCATCCATATTAGAAGTCTAAATTTTTCAATCAATTAAATGAAAAACAACATAACCATATGAAACTAAGTATAGTAACAATATGACTAAACTTTACACACAAACCATGCTTTCTGATATAACAAAGTATCTGATCCACCGGAAAAAGCTGGGGGAATCTAGAAGGGGGAGTCGTGTAATGATGTTATCTAGAACTAGCTACAACTCATCATCTATTTGGTAAAAGACCGCAGATCAGGGGATTCTACTAGGTGCTCTGTGCAACCATAAGAGCAGGCAGTTTAACAAAGAGCTGCAGAGGCAGAGGCATGACCACTTTCAGAAACTTCAGTGCTTTTTTTATTCATTTCTGGCATTGATCAATCGCCAGAGACATAGGTCTTGTCCTCGTAATACCGTCGCTCACTTTCGTTTTTCTTCTCATTTCGTTTCTGGAAAGAGAAATCCAATAGAATGCATAAACGATACAATAATACAGTAATTGGGTAAATTACATACAACTTGTCCAATTTTCACATTTGTTTTGGAACACTAAATTAGTCTTTTTTGATAACATCACTTGAGGCTTAAAATCATTTGATTTAGTTTTTATTCATTTCAGTGCGTTTGATAACAAATAAGTTAACTTAATTAATTAAGAAGTGTCTACGTTCTAGTACAAAATATAAGTAATAAAAGTTAGCTAAATGCTTATTCTATAACTGATTAAACAATTCAGCATTTCTGTTGTAGTATTAAGCATTCAGAAAACTAATTTTCATCAAACGGGCCCTGATGAAGGACAAGTTAATGATTAGCAGTTAAACTAACTTGAATATCACTAAAAAAATTACGCCCAATGCACAAGAGAATGCCATGTAATAATTGCCAAAGATATTTTCTCCTAAAAAGAGTAACCCTCAAAATATAGGAGATGTTGAATGGATGAAAACCTGGTAGGCTTCATGGTTTGATACAATTCTCCTGATTATTGTGCTCGTAGTAATATCCAAAGGACTCTCCAGCAATTTGAAGATGCCCATGCTTATTGGGACAGCATATGGATTCTCCTGCAAAGCCACAAAGAGAGATTGACGCAGGGACAAAAAATAAACTTAAACATCTGGGTTTCGGTTACAAATGAACAGAAAAGTGAGCAGAGGTTTATCATACCTTCTGAAAATCATTATCCTCAGCTACTGTTCCGTGCACAACTAAAGAAATATTAAAAGTTGTAATCTGCGATTGTGAAAATGTTGAACTAAGTAAAAAACCTCACATTCTGAATCATAGCCATAATAAAGTATAAAAAATGACAGAAAAATCAAAATTTTAGATTTTTGTTCTCACCATATCTTTTGACACCTCCCAGGGAGCCCCAATAATCACCTCATCTACATAACGGCATGCCAACACACTCAGGCTCCTTTCATGTAGATTCATAATTGGACGGTGAGCCCCTCTATTGGCACTACAAATTCCATCAGAGCAACAAAGTGTTAAAGAAAATTTCGCACATAGACCAACCAACAATACCATCTTTACTTTTTTTCCATACAGAACAACAACAACTTTCCTTCTCTTCAAAAAAATAAAGACAATATTAACAATTCCTTCTCTGATCCTGGATAATTAGCCTCACAGAGAGGAACAGCGAGGTAAACAAAAACCAATACCTGACAGTTTGATCAGTGTGAATGCCAACAAGTAAAAAGTCCCCAAGCCCACGGGCAAGCCTCAATATCTGTAGACCAGCAAAACAAGTATTAATTGGACTCTCTATTCAACGAATTTTTTGTACAGTGGCAGACAAACACCACATGAGATTGAGGTGAAGTTACAGAAAAAAAAAAAAAAATTATTATGTCTCATTCCTTAAAGAAAATATAATGTCGGATTCATGCCAAAAATAACAAATGAGAACATACACCGTGAAGCAAAGATGAAAGGAAATCAGCAACACGAGTAGCCATAATGAAGAAAACTCATCTATGTAGCAATAAAGAAGAAGCCAATGTAATCAGATAAAAAATTTACATAAATGAAATTCCACATATATGCAACGTAAAATTTGTCTCATGTAATCCCCGGAACAAGCAAGAGGATATGTAGAAATTTTTCACATTTCATGTACCTCTACATGTCCAGCATGAAATAGATCAAACGCTCCATCAATATAGACTATGCGAGCATCCGGTCCAGGGCCCTATAGTCAAAAGGAAACATAGATTAGCCCAAGCGACTAGAATGTACAACAACTGATGGCATGATACACACCTTTCCATTGGAAAACTGGACAATTCTTCGAGAGGTAGGCAAAAAGTGAGATACACGTGTTCCACTCTTCGAACCACCATCTTCGGACTTGTGACTGTGACCACTACTAAATTGGCGCTGCAAAGATGAATGGTTATGGCTATCGCCAGTGGACCTCTCTCTCACACAGAGAAGCATGCGACCTATTTTTTTGATTCACCAAATAAGCAAACAAATTTTGTCAAATAATAATAGATATAGTGTCCCACACCAGAACCTTAAAGAAAAACACTTTTAAAACATTCACCATCCATGCCCAAAGTGTAAAACTAACTAATCGAAAAACAAAAGTAGTTCAAATCATAAATTAGGGATTCAGAAACGGTTAACAGCTGCACCAGATTCATACCAACAATGTCAGTGCTGGAGACTCCTTCAGTGCGTTTAATTTGCTTGTAGCGTCCAGCCTTCTTAGCTAGGGCATAAGCGTCGGTACCATCAGGAAGAATACAGGGATCGTCCCCGTGTATAATGTAATCTATATCATACTCATCAAAGAGTTTCTTCATGAAATCCTCAGTTATAGCATAAGGAGCATCCGGTATCACTTCATCCACCCACTTCACAGCACTGACCATAATCATCCTAACATTTTTACACCAAATACAAAATAAATTAAAATCCAGAAAGATCATCTCTACCACTTTTCATGAAATACATACATCCACCATCAATAACATGAAATTGCTCGCACTTCGACTTGTTTACATGCTCATGCATTGCTGGGTTTTAGTGAACATTTTTTCCTAAAAAGAAAAAAGATAATTGTCTACAAAGACAGGTAGCTTAATTTCAAGTCAAGTTACAAGAGTGTACAACGCGATAGAAATGTAAGCAGAAAAGAAGAGAAAGGAAGAGCATATTACCTCTCGTTGAGGGGAGTGACAGGAGGGCCTTTATTAGCTGTTATTTCGGCATCACTGACAACCCCAACAACCAATTGGTCACCGAGGGCACGAGCCTGGCGGAGGGCGTTGCAATGTCCATAATGCATCATGTCGAAGCAACCATCCATGTATACTCTTATCGGCCTCTTCTTCTTATTCTTTCTCATCCAGAAGATTCCTCCTCCCTGAGGCAAAGCAGCTAGCGAGATACCTAACACCACGGTCAACCCCAGCAACGCCCCTCCAATAACCCATTTCTCTGATAATCGCGAACCACCACCCAGCTCAGCCCAAGACATACCAAAGTAAACTGAGCAAACAGTGAACAAGAACAGTCAACCAAAGTAGAAAACATGGATAGATACAAAAACTAACACCATTTTCAAACTCATAAAATTTTCTTTTTGACCTTATGTTGATGGTTTTCCCAGAGGAGGTATTCCATAATCATGAAAATATGAAATCCTGTTGAAAGGTCTTATTTTTTATAATAATTTTGTTTTTTGTATCATTGGAAGTGCTTTAGTATTTGTTTTATGAAGTTTCTACTGTTGTCGCTAGCTTTTAAAAGCTTTATCACAAGACACTTGTATATAAGTTTTTGCTACAACATGGTTCCGAAAGTAAAATGAAGTTAGCTTTGACATAATTCACGGAATGCTTAAAAGATTGAAAGCACACCTGAAAGCATGTGTCAATTTACAGTGTGTTTTTTTAATGTCGGTTATTTTCTTGTGCACTTGTCTCTGTTTCTATATTTCTCATGCTTTTTTTGGTATAAATAACTAAGTGCCAGTACGAGGAGAAGCAGTGCTGACTGCTGAGAAAGTAGCTACCTGAGTTCTGAGTCAAAACCTTCCTCATGAGAGTTGCAAGTAAAATAAATAAACCCACAAATATTGATCATACTCGACATTGACCTTACAGTCACAATAACTCAGGTTTACAGGTTTAAGCTTCAATCATTTCACAGGATGCCATGTTCTAAGAGACCTAAAATCAAAAAGGTGGCATACCATCACTAGAACTTTAAACTAACGTGTACACATATGCACAGTGAACAAGACTTCAAACATCAACAAGTGATGAATATAAATATGAAAGAATGATGAATAAATTACCCAAAGCAACAAAATCCAAACAAAAGAAAAGGCGAGGGAGGAGGAGCACGAAGAAAATCACCTTGCTCCAAAGCTGAAGCAAAGAATGAAAACTCCACTTACTCCAACACTGAAAAAAGCAAACCAACCAACAAGATTAAGATTAAACACAGCTGTTTGATGGTCTTGAGCAGAAAGAAGGTAAGGGAAGAATACGACAACTTCTGGAGAAGAAAATCCAGTAAACTAACTTGCTCTGCCACTGAAGGAAAGAATCACACTGACTAGGGAGAGAATAATGCATGTATTGTATAAACAGAAACCAGACAGGCAGGAAGTCATTTAAGATTAGCGATGTTTTATAAATTGTTTTCCAGGCAATATCACTCAGAAAATCGCAGAATCATTACTTTATTTTTCCTCCCCACATCATCACAGCTTTATGTTATTCCCGGGAAAACAAAAAATCATTCTTGATGAACCAATCAGTAAGAGACGACTCGAATCAAAAGGCAAGCAAAACATGTTTTGTTTCTAACAGATTAGTTGAATCAAAACGTAAACCACTTGCTAGAGGATTTGGCTAAGTAACAGCTGGAGGTTTAACGTTTGATTATTTAATCTTCTTACAATCATAATTTCACCGACATCATGAAGGATTGCAATTGCCTCCTACTGAAAAAGCTATCAGCCAGAGCATAAAGTCAAGAATGTGCAAACAACAATTTTGCACAAGAATCCCTTGCTATATGTGCTAAGTGGGAAACAAAACTAAACATGATTACATATGGGAATTCGCGTCAAAAGCAGAAAGCATTAACAGTGTAATCTACAAAACAAGCAAAACCAAATTTTCTTTGAGACGAACCATCAAATACTTAGAATGCAACTAACGCAAATATAAGATCACTGAACAGCCAGCACCACCACCAGCATCCGCAGCAATGAAGGGATCCCAAAAAAAAAAAAAAAAATGGAAAGGCAAATCCTGACTAGAAATATTTCGCACCACAGCGTAACTGCAAATTACCATAAAAGTATGATTTGCTTAGCTATTCTTCCATTTATGTTGGAATAACAAAGAGGAAACTTTTAACCAAATTGATTATTATCATCTAAATGTCGCAAGACCTGGGGACTGCTCAAACGCTTCGCCAAACTAGCTCGCGGAATCAAGAAACCATGTAAAATGCAAGCTAGAAAACCACCTAAAAACTTCAAAAAATCACTGTAATTGCTGCTAAATAAGTCCGGCTCTTTGCTCACCTTAATGGGGTCTGATTTCGATTTTTCAGCGGTGAGGAAAATGAAGGCACAGTTCTCGAAAAAGACTTTCTCCCCAATTCGATCGATGATTGTTGTGATGAAGAAAGAGATAATGGAAGTTTGGGAAATAAATGCCCGAAAGAGAGATAATAACAGTTGGAGATGTCTGAGTTTGGTTAGTGAAGAGCCGAGAAAGAGGGAGATGGGTTGGTTATTTTGATGCAATGCAAGTTAATAACATAGAAATGGCGATAAGTGATAACGATCAAATTTGGAGATTCGCATTTTCTTATTATTATTCTACTAGTACTTTTTCTAAATTCTAATACTCCATTCCAAAAATTGATAATAATAATAATATAAAAATCATCCCAAATTTTGAGATTTGTTTGCATGTCAATTAGAGCTCATTCAATCTTTAGGTTACAAACACATTCTGCAGCCTAAGGTGATAATGGCCCAGTAATTTGGGAATTTTTTAGTTTACCTTCTTTCTGAAATAAAATTACCATAAACGATTTGTACTTGTTGCGCTTCATTTAAATTTTGATCAATTTATTTGATTAAACATTGGTACTGTATATTTCTTTTTAAAAAAATTGAAAAATGTAACATCTATAATCATTCTAAGAAAATGCTGCAGTGACAAAGCAGGATTTAATCTTGGTCAAATTAGTTAGGAATCTTTCAATTTCCGGTATTATGTATATCTCTCTCCATTCTCCTAAATTTCTTTCTTTGATCCAATTACATTCATTAGAGAATAACAATCCATATATTATACAAATATTGATACACCTAATAGGAGAAAGACCTTATCTATCAATTTCTTCATTGCATTGGTTTACGGAATTTTCAATTCAAGTGCCCATTCATGCACTAACAATCATTGATTGATTGTTTTCATATTTTCTGCAAATCCTTTTAGTAACCATTCAACTCTGCCTTTTGGATCAAACGAACTGGAGGCCTCATGCTTGAGCTCCATCAAGGTAACCACGTCCTACCAACTTAAATACAACATGAGCAATCACGCCTTCTCTCTGATCTCCTACCGTACCTTACTTTTTCCCATCGGTAATATGAATATTGCCTCTAATTGCTTCAATTGATCGCTGAAAATCAATCATCTACTTTCCACCTCTATCTCGCGCTCAAGGAGCATGGCCGATGAAACAATTAGAGTGATAAATTTTTGCACACATCAGTAAATCCAAGTATACATGTAGACATGTAAATCTAGAACTTCGGGTTTAGAAAAACTATCCCAAAATATTTGAGCAAGACAAAATTCTTCTCTACAATTACAATAGAATAAGTGGAATCATTGAGCTAATTTATGTAAGACTTAGATTCAAACACTAAGAATGCAACATGATAAAGAATCAAATGTATCAATTCCCACCTAAACCCAAGGCCAGCAACAACGTAGTAACCGAAAAAAAATGTATTGAAGATCATATGATTAATCATTAGAATGATGCAAAAATACAAATCTGAACTACTGGAGTCGCCATGGCAAGGCCTCTGGTCAGAATAACCCAGTCTCGGTTGTACTATTTTAAAGATCTTTTGTCCAACTGAATGAATTTGATAGCAATTCACTATTTTAATATATTTACGAAAATCAATCTAGGGTCGGGTGACTGAAAACACAGTATTTAACTAAAAGAAAACCAAACAATCAATTAAAAATTAAAAGGATTGAAACTCTGTGATTAAATCCGTTTAGTTCTTAATGAGCTGAGAAGTGAAAAACGCTGAGCTTATATGAACACAGAAGGAAAAAAAGACCATTGGGCTTACTGTTGCTCTATGTTCTCTATGGAAAATCAGCAAACACTTTACATACAGCTTCAATTTCGATAATGTAAAAAAAAAAAAAAAAAAGAACTGGGAAGCTACTGAACGCCTTAATTTTTTGATTTGAACGCTTTAAAAAAACTTAAAAAATTATTTTGCCTCGCATATTTATTTTTTTAAAAAAAAAAGGAGCGGGCGACGCATTTTTGTGCCAGTCTTTCACGATTGGCGCAGGAGAAACACGCCACCCTTTCACTGGGTGGCGTGCACTTTTCTCGCCACCTTTTTTGGAGTGGCGAGCAATTTTTGTGCCAATGAAAACCGCTCGCCAAACCAATTGGGTGGCGGTCCAACCGGCCGCTACCCTTTTTTAAATTATTTTTTAAAGTAATTTATTTATTTATTTAATTCTTTAATTTATCTTATTTATTTGTTTGGCAGTTAAATAAATAATTTTCACTTAAATAAATAATTTTTTAGCTTAAATATTTGGAGAATATTACTTAATTTTGCATAGTAAATTTATTATTTAATTATTTAGAATTTTTTAAACTTAAATAAAAAATTAACATTTAATAACAACTAAAACATATGAATTTACTATAAAAAAAATACTTATAAATAACTAATAAAAATACACTAATTATTTATATATTAATAAAAAATTATCATTTACTACCAACTAAAAAATTATCATTCTCTAAATATTTAAATTAAAAAAAATATTTATTTATCATCGGTGCATCTACCCGTCCTGAGAATTTTTTTTGAAAAAATTTAAAATAAAAAATATGAAATATAAAATACGTTGAAATTTCATATTTTTATATTTCATATTTATCATAAAATAAATATAAAATACATTGAAATTTCATATTTAACCAAAAATTTACCTATTTAATATAACAACTATAACTTATGAACATAATACGTAATTAAAAAATATTCTCTAAATATTTAAGTTAAACATTATTTATTTACCAATACCATAAACCCTAAATATTAAGATAAATTATCCATTTAACTACCAATTAACATATATTTTTTAAATAAATATTAAACTACCAAACAAATACTTAAATAAAATAAATTAATAAATTAAATTAAATACATGAATTAAATAAACTTATTAAACTAATAATTTAAATAAATAAATAAAAATAATTAAATATATTAAAAAATAATTAAATAATTAAATTAAAAATAAAATGGGTGGCGCACAAAACGGCGCCACCCATTGAATGGTTGGCGAGCAAAATACTCGCCAGCCCGGACAAAGGTGGCGCCCAAAACGGGCGCCACACCTTCGCCTCTGGCGAAGGTTTTCTCACCTCCCTGGAAAGGGAGGCGAGATTATTCCACGCCACCCCGCAAAAGGGTGGCGTGTTTCTCCTGCGCCAGCCTTTTACGGCTGGCGCCATTCTCCCTCGTCCCTCCCTCCCCTCTCCTTTTTTTAAAAAAAATAAAAATTAAGAGTAAAATTATTTTTTTACATCTTTTTAAGGCGCTTAAAGGAAAAAAAAATTAGGGCGCTCAGCAGCAACACCCAAAAAGAAAATACAAATTTTGAAAAGGAACAGAGATGCTATCCATATAGGAAAGAAATCAGCCAAAAAACAAAAATCTTGATTATAAGAGAGAAGGGGACAAACAAAGAAATAAAATCTAACTCGACTTTGAATGAGTAATTTTTAGTCACCCAAAACAATCAAACAAAAACTTACTTTATCCAAAAAGACAGCCGATCACCAAATTCAAAAGATCAACAAAGACCCAGATCAAATAGGAACTATTCTAGAAAAGAGTCACCCAAACCTTCTTCCATGTGTCTTTTCTGATGAGAAAAAGACTGCAAAGCGATAGCAAAAGAAGACAGAGAGATTGACAGGAAGGAGGAGTGGCATGCGCCAGAACAGCAGCACCTTCCAATCAAGATCCGACACATCTAGGGGGAGACCGGTCACCGTATCTAAACGAGAGCAGTCTCGATCTAACTCCCCCATTGATACATATAGATAAAAGAGAGGCATAATGCCTATTTATTATCTCAATATTATCATACTCATCACTCATGTAACTTAGAGCTCCATCTTGTTTTTTTTTTGTTTTTTGTCACAATTAAAAAGAAGCACAATGTCTAAAATCAAATTACATTAAAAATTTATAATCTACTAGTATTAGGACCACCAAAATTTGTTAATTTAAAAAATTATCAAATAATCGATTAATTAATACATATTAATTTAAAGAATTTCTAGGAAGAAACAATATCGTTACTAAATTTCTTAATTTGTAATTGTCTTTACATCCGAATCAGTCAAGTATTAAAATTCTTTTTTGAATATTAAAAATACATACATAGTTCATATCATTAGTGATTAAAAATAAATCATTAGTGATTAAAAATAAGTTTATATTTTATTTTTTAAATATTTATAGTTATTATTATAATTATTATGATTCTGTTTTTAGGGCATTTTTTAATTTATGGTATTGCTGCTACCTATAAATATATAAGAGATTTTCTGAAACATTTATCATTTTATGAAAATTTTCCACTTTTTATATTAATCTTAAATTTAGAAGAGAAAAAATTATTAATTACTAGAAGTTATTAAAATATGTTATTCCATAACACATTTTTAAAATATGTTATTCCATAACATTATATTTTAATAACGATTTCATACTCGATGAGGGTGCTTCGAGCATTAGACTCTTGCTGGGGCTCCATTAACTAATCTTTTGTGTCACACTTCAGTTCATCTTCGACTAAGTTTGGCAGCACCGAGCCAACCTTTGACAGCGTTAGCACATAATGATTCAGTCCAATACAACATCATTATCGAAGTTCTCTATAGGCGTGGCTTTGTTTGGAAGCTAACATCATTATACATAAGTCACTAACATTTTAAACATATTTTTAATACATCATTATACATAAGTCACCTCATTCAGCGTCTGATCTTCATTATTTACAGAAAGATTGCCACAATTGATCTAAACTCTCTCATTTAGCCGATCGTAGTCACAGTGTTCCTGATATAAATACATATACTCTTAAAAATTGCTTACAAATGGTGCCAAAGTAATGTTTTGTACAGAAACAGATTAACAAAATACAATATTATAATCTTTTACCCATACTCAATTATAGCAAAGATCACAAACCATCCGACAAGTCGACCCATGCATCACCCTCACGACAAAAGCTTTCCCTCAAATGTTCAGGCTATGTTTGGTTCATTTTTTGGTTCATTTTTTCATAATTTTTAATTAATATCTATCTCATCTCAGCATACCTTTTTACATTTCAAATACACCTTTTTACATTTCCAATATACCTTTTTACATTCTCAATCTAAAAGAATACACTCAAAAAACCATCCAAACATAGCTTCAGAGAGTCACTCGCTAATGCTTACATATCATAACACAAACAACCGTCTGACGGGAAGTTTAAAAGCAATTCAGAATTTCAGATTACATACCTGAACCAAGTCAATTTGCATTTGGCACAAAAGAGAGAAATTTTTAGCTGCCACAAGCAATACCTAAAACTAAAGAACATAACTCCACTAGACTAAACAGAGACTACTATTCGAAATGCGAATCCATCCCAAAAATAGTTAATCACGATTCATGATACGCATTATCCTTTTTCCTACGACTGGATTTGCTATAAGAGAAGTGCTGGACTGCTGTCTTACTCGGAGAGTGACGTCCTCAGTGGCAGTTTCAACCTCTGTCGTCCCACTGTTCCGATCAGCAACAACTTTTGACATGCTAAACATCTGAATCAAGCACAATGACCAAATTCAAGAAATCAACAAAGTGTGTGTTCACATAAGCCAAGACTTGAATAAATTATACTCCTTCGGTAGAGTGTGACTATTTTTCTGAGACGGACGGAATATAATACTCCCTCCGTCCTATAATTATTGTCCACTTTGCCCAAAAAATTTTGTCCCAAAATTATGGTCCAATTTGAGTTTTTATGGATCAAGTTACACATTTGTCCTTAGTAAAAAACATTATCCATAAAATCTTTGTGCTTAAACAATTACTTTTGTAGGGGTATATCCGGTTGTTTAAGGTAAAATATAATTAAATTTGACCAAAAATAAAATCTTTCATTTTAGTAAAACTGGATAATAATTATGGGACAGAGGGAGTACTATATTTGAAGGTGGAGGGGTGTTTAAAGATGAAACACACCTTTTTGATTGTCTTCTCAAAGCATGTTTTGTGCTCATCCATTGAAGCATGAATGAACTCGTCAATGTGATCCTTCACATCCTCTAAAAAGGTTGCACTTTCACTCTTCTTCTTCCGGCATGACGTCATCACCTCAGCTTGAGCCGTGGTTGATGATAGCCCCTTAGATTCATTACTCTCAGCGGCCATTATTATATTGTCAATACCTATATTTTGCAGGAAAATAATAGGCAATTAGACTACCAGAATTATGATCCTCCAGATTTTATCTAATAATAATCGGCAATTCTGTAGGAAAACCTGCAACAATGGCAACGGGATCTATAGTGGCTGAGAACGGAAGAGCTTCTACATTAAACACTGACCGGAAAGAAAACCCCTCATGTTTTCAGGCGGGCCGGAGGGTAATTCCGCCACCGGTTACAACGATAAAGACAACCATGGAACCCACAGCAATCCAAACCAATACTTGAACTACTTAATTAGATGAATGATTATGGAGAATGAACTATAAATTTGAATATCCTATTGAATGATGATACAAAATATAAATCAATTAAAGAGGAGATACAATCACCTGAAGATGAAAGAAGAAACGTTGATCACAGGAAGAAACCGGCCGGAAGAATAAAAAGGATTTTCTGACAAATTCTGTTCAATTAGCAGCCACGAAGGCAGTAAAATTTCGGAAGAGGAAGAGACCTTTTCTTTTTCTCTGTCTATACTAGTTACTTTTTTACCATATGGTAAAATCTTTTTCTATTTAACTACTCTTTTTACTTGAACTGGAGCCTTATTTATTCAATCACCTTTTTTTTTTGGTCCTCTCACTATCCCTCGTCTTCTCGCCGATCTATCGCCGCCTCAACCTGATTCCGGTACCTCTGTCCTTATCGCCGGTTTCATCTCTGCTCCACTCCGAAGAATCGTCAATGTTCATTGAATATGACTGAACTACTACACTGAAGGTCGCTGGATTGTTGTTTTCGAATCATTTTGAGAACTATAGAGATAGTGGTGGGAGAAATTGTACGAGTTTTCCATAGGTTTGCTTTATTTGCATCTTCGGCGTCTGCGATATGAAGGTTGCAAGGAAAGTAATCTTGCTATTTAAAGACGGCAGCAGTGGTGGTGGAGAAAGCTTTGCTGATGCTCTGCAACCAAACCCTAATTCTAAGATTCAAAGATTGTAAGTCTATTATTTCCTTGGAGTTCATCCATTTTCAATTCCTGTCGTTTTATTGTTGTTGTAAATTAGCTATGATACTAATAAATGGTTTTTGGTTGGTTCATAGAGAAGATTCATTTGAACTGTCTCTGGAGAAGTATGGAATCAAGGACCAGAAAGCCTCTGGGAATGTGTTTCAATTTGTCAATGCTGATGGAGTGGTTGAGGTACTTCTGCTTTTATAATTGTACGAGGTGGTTATGTTTTAGTTTTTCCTTGTGTGACTGATTTTTACTGGAAAGTTTGATACCTTTATATTCTTGTTTTCTCCGTAGTATTAAGGTTGAGGATATTGAGTGTGGTCTCCTGAAGGTGTCACATTGGGTGATGCATGTATTTTTTCCGACACAGTAGTGACATTGAGGTTAATCATCCTGCTTTGTCAGATTCAAAGACTAAATAATGTTGTCCGAGGGTGTTTGTGGATTTGCAGTCTGTTCATTTGTTCCTCAATTAGTCTGTTCCCGGGATGCTTTGGATTTCCGTTTTTTCTGTGAAAAATTTTGTTACTGACAAGGATAAGGAACTAATGAAATTTGTGATTGGGCATTGCAATCTGATGCTACTGTATGGCTAGATAATCAATTTGTATAATCTAATATTTTTAGGAAAATTGTATTCTAGAGCAAGAACCTACCGATAAAAGCTTGTAGTTCTTGCCTCGCATATTGCCTTCTGTTTTTGAGTGAATGCGTGTTTGGTCTAGCTACTTTCATGCCATTGAGTGAGTCTACTAAGTGTTGAAGAAAAATGAGTAATTTATTTTGCGATTATTTCTGCGAACATTTGTGTTTGACACCTGTTTTGAGTCCTTGAGAAATTAATCTGGGTCTTTTTGTATGGTTTTTGCTGACCCTTGTAAGCTGTTTTGTCTTGTGTCATGGTTGGATGTAATAGAATTTCCATGTGTTTTTGTCAGGTGTCTATTTTTCTCTTGGACAATTATGCAACCCCGCTGTTGGCTTGTGCTCTGAATGAAGTTTTTGCTGCAATATTGGGAGAGGACCCATCTAACATCCCAACTCTTGTAGTTCCTTTCCTTGTGGAGGCTTCTAAGCTTAAATTTGAGAATAAGAACTCCAAGATAACTGATACTTCTCTTTATGGCTGGAGATTTGGCCCGGTAAATGATTCAACACAGGCTATAGTCTCCAAGATTCAAACGCCACCAGAAATGCAGATTAATCATGAGCAGTTGGCCTGCATGCTGCATCTTGTCCGTTTGTTGGATGTCCCAACATTTGTTCTAGTTGGAAAGTTTTCTCTACGGAGTCCTTCAAATGAAAGTCTTCAGGTATATTTGCTCTAAGCTAGTCCAGCTGGTAGCAATGCACATTTCTTATGTGTTAAATTTGCTTTCCCCGTTGTTTTGATTTTTTTGTCTGTAGTGCATGGTCATTATTCTGGGCAATGTTGGCATGTACCGTAGCAACATTCTTTAGGAATAAATGAGCATATTGAGGTCCAAGAGTCTAGTTGCTTCACCGTCATTTTTACTCACGTATTGCATGGTCAGGTTTGAAAAACTGTCTGTCACAGTTGACGATAGCATCTCCTACATGTTGATCTTTAATGTTGCGTGTATAGTTCGCCTTTTCATAAGGACAATCTAATGCTTCTGTAAAATAGGCGCAATGCATTACCAGAATAATCTGCACGCGCTGCTTTTTTCAAATGTTGATGCACTTGTTGGTTTGCATGAGCGAAATGAGTGATCTCCTATTGGCCTCTGATCTACTGCGTTTGTTAGCTTAAGTAAACAAAGAGGAAGTCCATGAACCTTTTGGCAACTTGCAGAAAAAGTTTTACTGCAGGCTGCCATTGGTTTGCTTTCCTTTTATCTTATTTGTAGTTGCAGCTGGCCGAGCTGATTGGCTCAAGTATAGCCATTCAGTAAGTTTTATCAGCTCTGCAATAATGAAGTATATGGCACAAAACCAGCTCTTACTGCTAAAGATATGGCTGGCTAAGATAGATGAAGCCATAAATCATGTCTCATATCAGATATGGGTTACATTTGGCGAAATAGGTTTTATATGTTTCACTAATGGAAAGATTCTGTTGCCTGGCCGCTGAGTGGAATTTTGTGATCATTAGCTGCCTAGACTAATTTTGTATGGCATCGATTGTAATGTTGAGATCTTGATTTTGTCTCATTTTGCAGGTGATTAATGAAATTGGAGACTATGTAGCCAAATTCTCGTCTCTTAGCTTTATAAAAGAGAGGGTCAAATGGAGTCCACCAAAGTCTTCAAAAATCGACGAGGAGCCTTGGCGTGCTTTGTATGGATGAGTCTTAAGGGTTTTAATGCGAATGCAAGTCGGTGCAAGTAGAAAACATAACCTGCCCACTCGCTGTGGCGCATATTTCTCCATGATGAAAGAAAACAGTATCTGACCTCTTCCAGCTTCTTGAGTTTTTCTCGGAACTGCCATGTCGATTAGAGTGTATAGCCATCCTTTTTGTATTAGAAGCATATTCGCAGTTCAGATATGGTAAAAGGTCAGATGGTGTTGCCAAAAGTACTCCCACTCTTCCAGTAAAGTGAAAAAAGAATTATTCACTGAACCCTGAAGTTCTTTATTGAAAAGAATTTATATGAATTCGATCCAGTCCAAAATATAACTAAACAAAGTCGGAGATGTTTGAGACATAAACGATAAATCAATGCAATTAACCTCATCCTCATCTGACATTGTGGACAGTAAGTTAGGATTAATTTGTGAACTTTTTTGAATGTACCAACTAAAATTGGCAAATTATTTATTTTATTAAATTGTATAATAACAAATTAAAGTTTACTTAATAAGGTAAAATATTTAGATTATCTAAATAAGTAAATAACTATATACAATGTTGGTTTAATAAGAAAATCACCATTTCTCTGAGAAAATGTCATAAGTTCAATCTTCTATTTTAAAAATCTTAAAGTGAAAGTGACTTAGAGGGTTTGTTATGGAAAATCTACAAGTGAACTCCCGATCCGATTTTGTCACCGAACATGTAATCCAAACTTGCTTTGGATGGGAGGTAGAGATGACAAATTCATACATGAACCCCTGACCCGATTTTGCCTCCAAACTTGTCAATTCGGATTATGTTACACCTGATTTCACCTAAGTTGGTTTACCTCCTACTTTGCAGGCTATTGCAACTTACAATGGACATGAGTTTTTACCCATCTATGGTGAGGTCCAGCCGTTACCACAAAAAAAATTAAAAACTATATACATATATTAGAAATTATATACTTAATGAAGACAAACACATATATATATATATATTAATACAAATTTTCTTTTTTTACATATTACACGTAATTAAAAGTTGAGTCAAGATATATAATAACAAAATTAATTATTACCCCTCTGCATTAACAATTTTATAATTTCACTTAAAATTAAAGAAAATTCCAACTAAATAAATTTGTCAGAATTCTACAGAAAATAAAGTTAGTTATATAAGATTTTGTTTCATTTTAAAGGTTATTGTATTGTTTACAAATGTTGGGGCGGGTGTATGGTTTTATGGTGGTGGTGCAAATTGTTGGATGGATTTTCTAATTAACACAGAGAACCTTGTGTTTCTTTTTCTTTCTTTTTTTTTTTTAGATGCTTGGCGAATTATATGTGTATTTTTTTTTACTTTTTTTTTTTACAAATTCTTTGTTGTAGTTTATAACACAAAATGGTTTTAGTTTTGTTTAGTTACAATATTTTGTATAAGTTGAGAGTTCTAATTTAGACGATAACAATGTTATTTTGAAATTATTGTCTGAGGTGTAAACTTGGTTGGTTTAAATTTTATTTTTCAAAAAATAAATTTGAATAAAAACTAGATTTTGCATTTTTTTTTTACAAAATAAAAAGACTAGATTCTACATTTTTTTTTTCACAAAATCAAGGCAACGGATAAATAACTTTTTTTACTTTTTCCCGATTAGAATTTGTGTAATTTAAATTAAAAACCATTAATAATTTCATGAGGAGAAAAACAATATTTTGAATGCCGAAACCGATCTAACTTAATAAAAAAATTTAAACTCACAGTCACATAGTAATTAGCAGTGTAAAAAATAGGCAAAGCTATTTTTATTTTGTAATCTCTTCATATGGAAAAAATACTCCAATTCGGAAAATTTATTTTTATTATTTCCAAAATTAGACTATTGTTTAGGCCTATATCATTCAATCCTCTTCTATTTTAACAATCGGCTTGGTGATAATAAAATACAAAATACTTCAACTTTGAAGACCAAAAGTAATCTATTTTAAGGTGAAAAGATGCATCATGATGAATCCTGAAGTCAAACGTATGACGGTTCGTTAAAACGTAAGTGATAAGTTCCAATCAATTCGGCGGCGCGTCCATTTTTCGTGACTCAGACAAGGAGCATAAAAACATCAACATAATTTAAAGCTCACGAGCCATTTTTTCCAATTTCATATTCACTCAGTCGATATCACATTATCACATACAGATACAGCTGCATAAGTCTCTGAATTTGATAAATATATCATTTGGGTTCTGACCAGAAACCATAGAGTAAGATCAAACTCGAACTGGAAATATGGGTTCTTTAATGGAGGAACAAGGATTGGGAAGAATGGAAGAAAAGGATTCAAAAGAAGCGATCCTATACGTGAACGGTGTCCGCAGAGTTTTGCCAGATGGGTTGGCTCACTTGACCCTTCTTGAGTACCTCAGAGGTAATTTCTCAAATCTTTCTTTGATGATCAAAGACAGGGCTAATGAATTTTTCTTTTGTTTTGTTTGGGAGGTCAATTTTGTATTTGAATTTGATAATTTCTTTGCTTCTTTGATAATCTGTTTTCTAGTTTTTGTGGCGATCCTGGAACAAGTTTCCTATCTTTTGTGTTCCTTGGTGGTAATAGTTTGGGTTAAAATTGATGGTCTTGCTATAGTCATAAAGGAAGTGAAGCGCTTGAAGTGGAGGATGAAAGATGTGTGAATTTTGTTTCATTTTCTTGGAATATAATTTTAGCTTAGATGCTATTTTTGACTCATGGAAAAGTTATAAAGATGACTACGTGTGATCTTTGAGTATTGAAAATGGTGAGTTTACCTTAGTCTCAGTACTGTAGGATCCAACTGTAACTAATGCAAGTACTGTAGGACACACTGTAACTAATGCAAGTTCTTCCATGTACTCATGTCTCTTAGTTCTGTTTCATTCTGTCTCTAATGAGTTTGAGCACAACCCGAGAGTGTTTGTAGATTGTATCTTCTCTGGAATGGTAGGGAAGATTACTTTATTGCCATTTCCAGTTGTTGATGGTGTTGGTTGGAAGAGTCACCCATCTCTTTGATGGAATCATAATACTGATCCGTTGAAGAGTACAACTCTTTGAGTTAACATATGGTAATTGATGATCATAATGTCATGAGTATGGGGTGAGAAAGTCTTTTCTCCACTTATACTTGCATAAATATGGTTGCTAGATAAGTTAATTAGTGCTAGAATCATGAAGAGAGCAGGGAGATAATTTTAAAGTAGGTTATGGTTCGTGAGAATCATGAATTTTTGAATTTGAAAGTTGTCTTTAGCTCCACATTTTGCTTATAATCTCGATATTAATTTCGTGGTTCCCGCCTCTTCTAATATTTGGATTGTAACGTTTAGTGACATCTAGCTGGTAGTTTAGTCTCTCGGCTGAATTTTGTTAGCGACCAATAAGATTCATTTGATTATTCTCTGTTCTTGAAACACATAAGCTACTTCTGTTTGTTTGCTTTACTTTTCTTGTTATTTTGAAATTGATTCTATGTGTGCTTTTTTGGTTCTCATCCCCCATGTGTTGATATGTTAAACTTGAATTTTTCGGGCTGATTGATCTAAACTAAATTGGCTTGTGTTGCCCATGAATTTATGTGCAGGTATAGGTTTGACAGGTACTAAGCTAGGGTGTGGAGAAGGTGGCTGCGGGGCGTGTACTGTGATGATTTCCTTTTTGGATCATAACAAAAGGAAATGTGTGTGAGTCTCTCTTTCTGGCTATATTTCTTCCAACTTATTGACATTGATTCATGGTTCCCAGTTCTTTATAAAATTTTTATGGGCTTGTGCTAAGATTCTTTTGGAAATTTTAGAAACCTTCAGAACTTGGAAACTGCTTGCTATTGTTTGCATCCAGAATATTTCCCGAGGAAACAAAAAATAAAAATAAAAGTACAAGACTCATTTGATTGACCGACATAGATTATAGCTTAATTTAATTAGTCAGTGAGGACGAAATACTGGAGAATCATGGATGCAATTTTTTTGTTTGGAATTTGAAGTGTGTTGAAATGTTTATATGTTTCTAGTGTGTTGAAATGTTGAAGAAAGTTTCTGCCATTATTATTCATGGAGTACGACAAAAAGCGGATTGAGGCTAAAATTACGATTGAGTCAGGCCTTCAATGCTTTGTTGCTATTTTGCGTGGATGCCTGCAATTTTGAGCTATTAACAGTTATCAATCTAAAAACTCCATCAATCATATAAAATGAAAGCATATTAGATGAGGGACTTTTGTAGACAAACATTATTAGTTTGAAAGCCACGGGTGAAATTAACAACTTTGTCCTTTTTTTTTTTCTTTTTTTTTCTCCCCTTTCAAATTCTTATTTTTTGTTGTGGAGAGGAGGAGGAGGGGGGTTTATGGGACTTTGTTCTGTTTTTAGCATGTTCACTTTGTCACAAGCTTTTGTGCAGTTTATGTGGACCTTTCCACTTTTTTATATTCTTTCCTTACTGAAGATTGGACACTCAGGAAATCTGACTCCCCCACCTTCAACGTCTGATTTGCATTTTATGATAGACGAGTATCAAGGATGATTTACCGATCTTTACTTCATGAGAAGTACTGTAACTTGAGTAAAGCTGTAGCTAGCAAACAATGGGCTTCTTCTCCAAAGTGTATCTGATTAAGAATTTTCCATTATCTGTGAGATCACCTTGTTGTGGCTGTTTTTGTTATGTTTCTTCTCCGGGGGCTCTGTACCAAATTTGTTCCAAGGATTTTGCATTCTCTGTTTTCTTGCTACACATGAGCCTACATTCCTGTGCATTTTTTATCGCTCTTGAAAACAATTAACGAGATGCAGTGTAATACCTATGATTACATGGTCTGACAAATTGTTATTTTATTTCATTGGCCTTTATCTGCAGGCACCATGCAATTAATGCATGTTTGGCTCCTCTATATTCTGTTGAAGGGATGCATGTCATTACGGTGGAGGGTTTGGGAAACCGCAGGGAAGGATTGCATCCAATCCAGGTTATAACTTTATGCATGCTTGACTTTCTGATTAGGCAAAATAGTGCACTGCAAGTATATGGTTATTGATATGTAATACAAGCATGGCTTGACTCCTTGGCTTTGTTCTCAAATTGCCTTTTCTACTCTTCTTGTTACATATCATATCAGTATCATATTGAGAGTGATTAGTGCGTGAAACCAAATATTATTATCAACTAAAAGGATTAAGATGAAAGTGAAGAATACCGGATTCCAGAGGAAATTATTATGTGCTCAATTACTATCGAGATTCTCATGTTATGTGTTAAATGTACTGATGAAGGCAAGATGTTCTCAGTCAGCTAAAGCTTTGGCTCAGTAACCATCCTGACCCACCTAGTCTGGACTAATATCATTATGGTTCTGTCAAGTGTTTTGCTTTTAGTTCAACTATTTCAGTTCAACCTCCTAATTCCCTTGGTTCACCGTCCGTGCAAAAGGATACTAGCTCACAAAATGCTAGTCTGTGTGGTATGGTCCCTGTTAAGGCTACTCGTTATCACTCAGATGCCCAAGAATAAGATACCACCAATACAAGTGCAGTACTATGAATTCAAACTGAGGAATCCTCGAGGCCATTCAGTCCAACGAATGCTGAAATTTTCAACACTTCACTTCCTAATCACAAGAGCTAGCTTGAAATCACAATTTACCACATTAGCTTAAAATTGAGCTATGGAAATTTGATAAATGAGAGATAAGTGGGAGGAATGCTTGTACAAGTTCAGAATCTCCAAGCTTCAAGCTAAGCTCCTTTTAAAGCTGGGGTTTGCAATTCAAATGTTAAGACCGAAATCTAAGAACTCGAGAAGCAATAATTATAGATAACAAGATCCTTGAAATTTAAATGATTTCCTTGGGAGCTCTGTTCACCATCTTTCTCTTTCTTTTCCATCAGTTCTGTTAACAAACACAAGATAGTGGAACTTATAACTTATAAAAATGTTCACATTAAAACTGGCAAATCACTGTAAATGAGTCAATGCTATCTAGTTTAATGTGCGAAATGAATTAAAGAAACAGTGTGTCTTTAACATATATCACTTTTGAGTAGATTATGCATGTTGAACGTTACAGACATTTACATGCTGGAACTGTTTGTAAATGAGTTCTAGTTACATGTTTAGCTAAAATGCTGCATCAGTAAGCTTTATACTTTTGCTCAATGCACACTTGATGTCATCATTGCGGGTCCTGGCATAGTGGTAAGGCTCTGAGTGGATCTCTCAGGGGTCAAAGGATCTAATCCTGTCTGGGTTGGGGTGGGGGTTATTTATTACTGCAATTGAAATTCCACATACCTATATATATATATATATATATATATATATATATATATATATAACCACATGGGCGGATCACCTGGATTTTTTTTCTTGTATCAGGACTTAATTATGTCTTCCTTCGATAATATCTCATCCTTGTTTTGCAGGAATCTTTAGCACGTTCACATGGATCGCAATGTGGTTTTTGTACTCCTGGTTTCATAATGTCGATGTATGCTTTGCTGAGGTCCTCTCGAGAGCCACCCACGGAAGAGCAGATAGAAGAAAGTCTAGCTGGAAATTTGTGCCGGTGTACAGGGTATAGACCCATTATAGATGCATTTCGAGTTTTTGGTAAAACTGAGGACAGTTTGTACACTTATGGGTCATCAAAAGACCTCAGTGGTGAATTTGTTTGCCCGTCTAGTGGAAAACCATGTTCCTGTGGGTTGAAACCCAATACCCATGCTGAGAACTCAAAATTAAGTATCTGCTCTATAGGCGGTAATCAACCAGTGTCCTTTAGTGACATTGATGGAGCAGCATACACAAACAAGGAGCTTATTTTCCCTCCTGAGCTTTTGTTGAGAAAGCAGAGTTCCCTGTGTCTGACAGGGTCCAATGGGCTGAAGTGGTTTAGGCCTTTAGAGCTTCAGGGTGTTCTAGACCTCAAAGCCAGGCATCCAGATGCAAAATTAGTTGTAGGCAATACTGAGGTTGGTATTGAAATGAGGCTCAAAAAGATTCAGTACCCAGTTTTGATATCTGTTGCACATGTTCCAGAACTTAACCAGTTAAATGTGAAGGATGAAGGTTTAGAGATAGGCGCTGCAGTTAAGCTTTCAGAAATGATGAAAGTATTGCAACATGTTGTGCATGAGCGCGCTGCGCATGAAACATCGTCCTGCAAAGCTATCATTCAACAGCTTAAATGGTTCGCTGGGACGCAGATAAGGAATACTGCATCTATTGGTGGGAATATTTGTACTGCCAGTCCAATATCAGACTTGAATCCTCTCCTGATAGCAGCCGGAGCAAAGTTCCGCATCATTGATAGTAAAGGAAACATGCGAACATGCCTTGCTGAGAACTTTTTCCTAGGATATCGCAAGGTGGATATGACCAGTTCTGAAATTCTGCACTCGGTCTTTTTACCTTGGAATAAACCATTTGAGTTTGTGAAGGAATTTAAGCAAGCTCACCGGAGGGATGATGATATTGCCATTGTTAATGCTGGAATGAGGGTTTCCCTTGAAGAGAGGGATAAACTATGGGTAGTTTTAGATGCTTCAATTGTTTTTGGTGGTGTAGCTCCTGTTTCCCTATCTGCATGTAAAACAAAAACATTTCTGATTGGGAAAAATTGGAACAATGAGCTATTGCAGGGAGCTCTGAAATTTCTAGAGGAGGACATTTTGTTGTCAGAAAATGCTCCGGGTGGAATGGTGGAGTTTAGGAAGTCTTTAACATTGAGTTTCTTCTTCAAATTTTTCTTATGGGTTTGCCATCAGATAGATGGAGAAACATCCTCTTTAAGCATTCCATTATCCCATTTATCAGCCATACAACCATTTGTTCGACCAGCAAGTGTTGGAAGTCAAGACTTTGAAATTACAAAGTATGGGACTGCTGTTGGATCTCCTGAAGCTCATCTCTCGGCAAAACTTCAGGTAAGAACTTTATTTTCAAAAATATTTTGGAATTAGAGAAAATGAGATGAGAAAACCAGATTGGCATATATACACTTGCTATTTTGTTGAAGTTGATGTCCCACTGACCTTTGTATTTTGCTGCATGCATCAAGATATAATTAGAAACCAGAACCGCTATGTATTGATTTTGTATGATCTCATAAGGGGAGAAAGTTGCTTACTATGGATTGATTTAGTATAATCTCATAAGGGGAGAGTTGCATGGCATATACCTGTTTGGTGTTTCTAAATTCTATCATGATTGTTTTTTTGGTGTAGATGTGATCAATTGCTGGGTTGGGATCTCATTTTATGTTAGTTCTCCTTTGAACATGTTTTAGCTGTTTTAGTCGTGTAAAGATTTGGCGTATCTTCTCCTGGTGTGGTTGATTGTTTTCGTTAGTCTTCATGTCTTAGTGGTGTAAACTTTATAAAAAACAATATTTAATGTTGAAGTTTTTTTTTTATTTCGGTTGCATGTAAAATATATATATATATATATTTTTGGGGGGGCTGTCTGTTTCTGATCTTCCTCTTTTCATGTAAATTTTATTTATATTTTTTCCCTTCAATATCCAGCTTTTTGAGGGTAATCTTCTTAGGTTTATCTGCGTCTCTTACGAGTCGGACTTTTTAATATTTCAAGATAAGTATTACTAGGACTGTTTAATTGTTTGTTTGTTTGTTTGTTTTTTTTTTTTTTAATGGCATCAACATTGAATTCAGATTTCACTTTGTTGTCGTCAAGAACTTGTTTCCTTGGTTTTTTGTTTTCTGCAGTTCTGTGGGCTGGTTGAGTAGGTTCATGCTTGTATTTTTTAATAGATTTTTCATATGTATTGCTTTGTATTTTGTTGGAGCTTTAATGAATTGTTATAGGGTTTCTTTGGTTTGTTCCATCTGAAGCAGTTTTATCTAGAATAGAAAGAATACATGCAACAGATGGTTGCTTTTGGACTAGAATTTTGGGAGTCAACCGTGTTGCTTAGATTTACTGTTCAAAAACTTTATCTCAGCTTGAGCTTGATTTGTGACTTAAGTTGGAGTATTGTTATTTGTTTCGTTTCATTTACGACATTCGGTCAAGGCAGCCATTGGTTTGCTTGGCAAACATGGTCATAGAGGTGCTAGTTGTTAATCTCTAACTAATCGGCATTTATTGGTCAAATCTTGGGTATAATCTTAACTTTCTAGTATGCCTTTCTAAATCTGCTTTCCGACATTACAGTTTATATTTCAATTTCTTCCAGGTTTCAGGAGAGGCAGAATATACTGATGATACGCCTATGCCTCCTAATGGTTTATATGCTGCTTTGGTGCTTAGTAAAAAGCCTCATGCACGCATACTTTCAATTGATGATTCTAGTGCAAAGTCTTCTCCTGGGTTTGCTGGAGCTTTTTTCGCAAAAGATATTCCAGGTGATAATATGATTGGACCTATCATTGCAGATGAGGAGCTTTTTGCTTCAAAGCTCGTTACTTGTGTGGGCCAGGTAATTATTGTTCTTTTTCTTTCCCAAAAACATTCCATGTGTTTTTGAAAGAGAGCCGGCTCTCGGTACATGATAACAAGCCATCATGATAACATGCCATTATTTTAGGATCGTATCGGTTTTGTTATAACTTGCTCAGCGACCAGTTAATTGTTTTGTAGAGGGACATAGAGTTATTAAGCTTGTCTTGATACTTTAGATCAATCATAAGATTGTACCAGGTCGGCGTATGGTGGTACCCAATCTCTGAACAAATCAAAATAGTTTGGAGTTGGGAGGTGTTATTCAAGTTATGTGATTGTGCACTTCTTGCTTCAGGTAATTGGAGTGGTAGTTGCCGACACGCATGAAAATGCAAAACTTGCTGCAAGAAGAGTTCATATCGAGTATGAAGAACTGCCAGCTGTTTTGTCCATTCAAGATGCTCTTCAATGTAACAGTTTTCATCCTAATACAGAGAGATGTTTTGAAGTAGGGGATGTAGAACACTGTTTTGCATCTGGTCAGTGTGACAAAATCATAGAGGGAACTGTTCAGGTAGGGGGCCAGGAACATTTCTACTTGGAGCCTAACAGCAGTTTGATATGGACAGTGGACAACGGCAATGAGATTCATATGGTCTCATCCACCCAAGTATATATCTCTCATCCACTTATTTATAATTTGTTTGCCTTGGTCATATAATCAATTGCAATTTTCTAGTTTCCTTCTGAATGTAAGAGTGTCTATACCTCACAACAAACCACTAGACAAACACAAGCTAGTTACAGTCATATATTCTGTAACCTCTAGATACATGCAAGCTAGTTGAAGTTCATGGGGTTGGATTGTCTACTTAATATTGTCATGTATTTGATTTATGGATCTCTCCCCTGTTTGATGCTATGTTGAAAACTGATGGGAAACTTATGGTCTGGAAATGTAATGGCATATTTACTTTAAAATCAGTCATTGTGTCCATGAGCTCCTGAGGATGGGAGTTAAACATTAAATGCTTTAATTATGCTTTCAGATAGCAACCCCTGCATTTATATCCTTGGCTTTTGGATAGAGTAGAGAAAATTGTAATTGGAGTATTAGTTTACTTGACAAAGGCAATGTTTTTCAAGTTTCATGTAAAATGATATTACAGCAACTTGCATAGGTGACATCTTTGGTAGTATGGCTCTTTCTTCTTCAACGATAGAAATGATAATTTTTCTGTTCTTAGTTTGTAATTTTGTAGAAGACAATTCTGTCAAAAGTTAAGGAAAATCTCTCTTAATGAAAATATATAAACTTTAAATACCCAAATTTTTTTTCCTTCTTGTTTATTTTCCCTGTATGTAAGCTTAACCACGCAGTTCTATGTTTGTCACAATCTTGTAACTTTCAATTTTCTCTTTTAGTCCCCTTTGAAGCACCAGAAGTATGTCTCCCATGTTCTTGGTCTTCCTATGTCCAAGGTGGTTTGCAAGACAAAACGAATTGGTGGTGGATTTGGTGGGAAAGAGACCAGATCTGCTCTTGTTGCTGCTGCGGCCGCGGTACCATCATATCTTTTAAACCGTCCTGTAAAACTTACATTGGATCGAGATGTAGACATGATGATTACTGGTCAGCGGCATAGTTTTCTTGGAAAGTATACGGTACTTATAATCCTCCAAAAATCACTGTGTATTTCTTTTGTGAAACCCAAGTCCTACAGCCAGAGTTTGTGGCGTCTTATTTGGTTACTGTTGTTATTAGCAAGTCTGGGACAATCTATTTGGTTACTGTTGTTATTAGCAAGTCTGGGATAATCTGTTTTTTTTTCCCTTTTTCACACATCAATATCTGAATGTAAATTACTGGAGATTTTGTTTGGATAGGACTTCAGCAGAAATGGAAAGTGATCACCAATCTCTTCTTTGGTTATATGTGACGTAGTTATTACTCTATAAGGACGAAATTAGACAAACCTCTGAATTCAAGATTTTGTGTGGATAGTGATCATTTTGGTGCTAGTTGTTACATTGTTCTGTGAACTTTTCTTGTTCTAGTGAACCAGATGCATAGTTTTTCTAACTTCTTAAGCGTGCTTATGACATAGGTTGGCTTCTCAAATGAGGGGAAGGTTCTTGCGTTGAATCTTGAAATATTCAACAATGCTGGGAATTCACTTGATCTTTCACTTTCCATTCTTGAACGCGCTATGTTCCACTCGGACAATGTCTATGAATTACCTAACTTGAGAATTCGTGGGAGGGTTTGCTTCACTAATTTCCCAAGCAACACTGCTTTCAGAGGATTTGGTGGCCCTCAAGGTATGCTGATTGCTGAAAATTGGATTCAAAGAATGGCCGTGGAGTTGAAGAAAAGCCCTGAAGAAATAAGGGTAAGCCTTGTATTTCCTTGACTCTTGTTGGTGGGTAATTATTTCTTTTATTTTGAATGTCAAAGATTTCCCATTATGGGAAACTGAAGGGTGTAAGGAAAAAAAATGCTCCTCGGTGAATTATTATGTTTTTTGTGTGTTATCTTTTCAGGAAATAAATTTTCAGAGGGAAGGATCAATATTACATTATGGACAACAATTAGAGAACTTCACCTTGGGGCGTATCTGGAACGACTTGAAGGCCTCTTGTGATTTAATCAAGGCTCGGGAAGAAGTCGAACGCTTTAATTCTCTAAATAGATGGAAAAAACGTGGAATTGCAATGGTCCCTACTAAATTTGGAATTTCTTTTACTTCAAAGTTTCTGAACCAGGTAGGTTTCTGAAGTGTGTTTGTGTTTGTTTATTTTGGTGGAATTTGTTTCATTGATTTTTTTTTCCTTGTGTGTATGTGTGTGTTGGATTCTCAATGGTTGGTGATCTTGTTATATGCATGTAATTTTGCCTATCAGGGAGGTCAACCAGATGTATCCTTTTAAGTGGAATTTGAACAAGCTAAAGTTGGCATGTTCTAATATAAGCTTTTTGCTCTCGAAACATTTTTCTGTATATAAAATCAATAGCGCAAGTTGCTTCACACAATTACAGTTTCCACAACATTCAGGGTAATGAAATGTCATCCTCTATTTGAATACAGGCTGGTGCCCTTGTTCAAGTCTACACGGATGGAACAGTTTTGGTCACTCACGGGGGCGTCGAAATGGGGCAAGGGTTGCATACAAAGGTTGCTCAAATTGCTGCTTCATCGTTTAACATTCCTCTTAGTTCTGTGTTCATCTCAGAGACGAGCACTGATAAGGTATCTTCGGAGCAATTTACTTAAAAGTCTTGTTTACTTGCTCTTTATTTTTTGGGTCGCTATGGTTGGGTTGTGCTTGCATCATTATTTGTAGTTAAATTTGTATTGTAGTTCTAGTTGTGCTCTTCTTGCTTAAGTAGCATATTGAATTTGCTGTTTTCAGTTTTCATTCTGAATGTATAATGTTACCATGTTGCTCCAACAGGTTCCTAATGCATCTCCAACGGCAGCTTCTGCAAGTTCTGATATGTATGGTGCTGCTGTGCTAGATGCCTGTGAACAAATAAAAGCAAGGATGAAGCCGATTGAGTCAAAATGTAACCACAGCTCTTTTGCTGAGGTATTCCTTTCCTGCTAATTACTTGTTCTTGTTATTGTTTATCATTGTTGCTTGTACACCCTCGAGGAAACTGTCATAAGTTCAGGCACCTTGTATGTGTTGCTTACTGGTGAAGAGAAGAGAACATGGTATCTATTTTGATTTATATACGACGCATATCTGCCGATGAGAAAATGTCTAACATCGTGCATAATCTACTACTTGTCTGCCCCTTCTGCAGAATTACAATGATCTGTTGTCCTAAGTACCCCAGACACATTTTGGATCTGGTTTATTTGTCGGAAAATCTTTATGTTCACTCAACATTTATAACTTTGGGAAGATCTTTGCTTCTATGATTTATTCTTTGCAAAAGAATGTTTGGGTTAAGTGTGCAAAGCAGAGTCATTCAGTCTGAATGCTACATAAATAATCAGAATCTTGTATACTCTTCCTACTTTGTAAATAACATACGCATGAATGTTTTTTCTTGGCGCCTGCAACATTAACTTGAAATTATGCTGCATTACCCTGTCTCTATTTACCACACTTATGCAATGAGTAAATCCATATTCACCCTGAAGAATTTATACTGTGGTTGACCTCAGTTTCTTTGCATTACCTTTTAATTTTAGAGTTCAAATGCAATTCTACTTCAGTGAATGCCCATGCACTTCGAGTAGGAAAAAGGAATAAACAAATTAAACTGCATTTTTGATGTTATGTGCTATCAGTTTTCCATCCTTGATTCCTAATAGTCGAAATATTTCTCAGCTTGTAAATGCTTGCTACATGGAACGAATTGACCTTTCTGCCCATGGTTTCTTTGCTACACCTGATATTGGGTTTGACTGGAAAACTGGTAAAGGGCATCCATTTAGATATTTTACCTATGGAGCTGCATTTGCGGAAGTTGAAATTGATACGCTGACTGGAGATTTCCACACGAGAAGAGCAGATGTTTGCTTGGATCTTGGTTTTTCGCTCAATCCTGCTATTGATGTTGGCCAGGTTATCCTCTCATCAATCTCGCAACTAGATATTATTGTTTCCTTTGGATTTTCCTCGTTCATTCTTAACGAGTTACCATTATCTTGGGGTAATTCACTAGCTTTCGTAAATCTTGCTTGACTCCTTTTAATTTTTGTCTACCACCAATGTTAGCAAAAGATTATTATGATAGGAAGTTACCAAAACCAAAAAAAAAAAAAAGAAAAAGGAAAAGGAAAAGAAAAACTAATTTTGAAATTTATACTTTACCATTGTGGGATCACCTTATGACAGGATCTGTTCTGTAATCAAGATTTAGTGAGTGATAGATCGCGTTCTGAATATTTCGGTTTAAACCTTGAATTTAAATATCACGGATCTTTATTTCATGTCACCCTTTTGTGGTGGAGATAATGAGTTCAAGCCTGAATATCTTGGATTTGCCTCCTGTTCCTTGCTTTGGTTTAATGAGAATGAGATAGAACCCCATGCAGTTGATGTGAAGGGGCAGATGACTATTTTGGGGACTTTACTTCAGGTGAATGTAAAACCATGGATACAAGTACGCTGATTGTCTGGCAATTCCGATTGCTTTGGCTATGAGCAAGGCTGCTATGTGCAGGACATTAGCTCTGGAGATATTTGATTGTCCTCAAACGTGTGTGGAAAAGAGAGGATAAAAAATTAAATTAAAAAGGAAATGGAAAAGATCTTAGAGAAGTTGAGAAGAAAACTACTGTATCAGAAGGGTCTTTGGTTTATTGACATTTAATGAGAACATCTGTGTTCACCACATAGATACCACTTGGTGGGTTAAAGCTGGGTTGTTATTGATGGAGACATAATTTTCCCTTTTGGTGTATCTGTAAGAGATGTGAGGTTGGTTCGGAATCATTTTAGAGGGCGAACGAACAACGAGATTGTGCTTCTCTCTTCTCTCACACATACACATACACACACATCCACAGTCCTGGGTTTTTTTTTTTTTTTTTGAAGGTTAAAAGAAGAATACCTTTTAGTCCAGCTTTTTAGTGATGTCTATTTTATTTTAAATCTCGTTTCTCTCAATAATCTATGCCAATTGCTTTAACAAATGCAAGAGACCAGGTTTATTATTTTAATGTTTTTTTGCATAAGTTTTTATGTGATCTGGTAGGGTGTGAGATGCAGTCAAGGAAGGCCTCGACATTAAAATTTGCAATTTTCATCTGTGAAACTTCCTCTCTTTTTATGCTTGTATATCTCTGCTCCAAGGTTGTGTGATCTTACTGCTCACGGTTGTTCTTAGTTTTGGTTTCCTTGAATTTGACTTTTGAGCTGAAGTCTTCGTCTGTTCTTTTATATTCCCTTTCATTTGAGACATGATGCTTTAGCAGCCAATAGGTTGTGGTTTGCAACTAAAATGTAATTTGAAGTCAGTTGAATATTGACTAGTATATAATTGCGAGATTTACTCTTGATTAATGGATTACAGATTGAAGGAGCCTTTGTACAAGGTCTTGGATGGGTAGCTTTGGAAGAACTGAAGTGGGGAGATGCATCTCATAAGTGGATACCTGCAGGCTGCTTATACACGTGTGGCCCTGGAAATTACAAAATTCCATCAGTCAATGATATGCCGTCAAAATTCAATGTTTCTTTGTTGAAGGTACACATTTAGTTTCTCGTTTAGACTTGCTGTTTCAACATTTCTGTAGATTTGCAAGAATTTGAATTTATATCGTTGATAAGATTGACATGGTAGATTAAATTCGCTTATTTACTGTGTTTCTGATTTCTTTTCTTTTCTTTTCCTTTTTCTCACTTTCTCCTCATTGTGGACCATGACCATTTGAGTGGGGGTACTAAGTATGAATTTGTAAGATGACTCTTTTTTTGGACAAGAAAAGGGTTTTGGGACAGGAAGCATTGTTTATTATTCAACACTATCCTGACCCTTAGGTTTTTATATCAGTTAGTGACAGGTGTATGTGAATTATATGCTTACATTAGGCCACCATGATCATGTTTCCAGAAGATTTGATTAGGTTGAGATGTCACCTCATTGACTTATGCTGAGACTTTTTCCCCTGTATATCAGATCCTAATTTAAGGGTTGTGGAGGAATGGATATCACTAGTCTGTAATGATCTTACAGTACTTTCATCTAGGAATGTTTGGGTATAGTTTGCCACTTTGCAATGAGACAATGATGTGGAAAAATGGAACTTTGATCCCTTTTATTCGGACCAGTGGCATTTCTATTCTCTTTTGCTTGAAGGGAGATAAATGTTGTCCCTCCCTCAGTGTTGCTAGTCGCCGACCAAGATCCTTATCAATGGTTACTAATTCCCTTATATGACAGGAATATGTGCTGTAATCTTTTGTTTTTGTTTCCATTGTCTTCGACATGGATAACGTGTCATAATTTTCTATTCCCTTGCCTACATATTTTTTGCCATTACTTACCCGTTTCTCCTTGTCCAATTTTCTATTCCCTTTCTCACACATTTGATACGTTGGGACGCAACCAACAACTTATGCAGAAAAAAGTAAATGGTGTATCTTGTGTGCATTTGTGCTTGTACGTTTCATTTGGACAATCAATCTAGAGTACTTGACCCATTTAGTTCTTTGACTCGCAATTGCTCATGTCTTGTGATTTGATTGCTCACTGACATCTAGTGTGTTCAACATTTAGGGTGCTCCCAATAACAAGGCCATCCATTCATCCAAGGCTGTAGGGGAACCTCCATTCTTCTTAGCATCTTCGGTATTTTTTGCCATAAAAGATGCTATAATTTCTGCAAGAGCAGAAGTAGGGTGCAGCGGTTGGTTCTCGCTTGATAATCCTGCCACACCTGAGCGCATCCGGATGGCTTGTACAGACCAGTTCACCAAAGCCTTTGTAGAAGATTCTGATTTCCGTCCAAAGCTTAGTGTTTGATAAATGGCTGCTTTGTAATATCTTCCGTTGGCTGCTTTGTAATATCTTCCGTTTTTATCCTTTCATGTCATTTTAGCAAAAGCAATGTAATCCCAGATTTCATGAATTTTAAAACATTAGAATTAAACAGAATTTTAAATTTCTTAGTTTCAATTTAGAATGATCGGATTGTACTTTCTGTATCTTATATCCTTTGCAATATCGATTCTCAATTCCATGAAACATTGGCCTGGACCGCGGCCAAGTTAGACCAAATCGTGGAAAATTTGAAAAAAAGGAAATAGTGGTCTTGATTGAGTGAAAAGTAAAAAGCTTGTACGATTATCTTCTTGACGAAAAGTAAAGCCAAACTGCCAAATTGCAGGAGACTAGAACATTATTTATTGAAAGAAATGTCAAGAATTCATACTGAAGATATAAGTTGGCGGAGGACTACGGCAAGGAGCAAGAGGCTCGCCGCATAATCCCCTATTCCCAGAATATGAGCGCGCTGGAAAATCAATCAGCTTTTTACCGAAAGGAATTTTCCGTGAAAGAAGATTATTTGAGAGGTTTAACTCTCTGAGATGCTTCAGGTTCAAGAATGTTTGAGGAATTGTGCCCTTGAACTGGTTATTCTGAAGCATCAGCGTGTCTAAATACTCGATGTTGGCTAATGATTCCGGCAGAACAGAGTTGAAATTATTGTGACTCAAATCCAGCGCAGAAAGTCGCGTCAAATTCCTGACAGATGCCGGCACTGTACCCTGTGAGTTGATTGTGTGATACATTATCAGCTTGATGTCCTAATGGGAGAGGAACTTGCCAATCTCCTGAATATCACCCGAAAAGCGGTGTCAGAAAGATCAATGCTGTTTAGCTTATCAAGCGGGGGTTGGTCAGCGATTAGAATCACTGAGGCTACCAAACCTGATAATCTGTTGGAGTGAAGGTCCAAATCGCGCATGTTCTTCAGATTCTTAAACGTGGCGGGAATCTCAGAAGAGAGTGAATTATGTGACAGATTCAAAGAGTTAAGCTTGAAGTTTCCTAGCCATTCAGGTATTCTTCCGGTGAGATTATTAGCTGATAGGTCTAAGCTCTCCCATCTGTCTGCTGCAGTTTTGATGTACTCTGGAAAATCGCCTTGTATTCCGCATCCAGCCAAGTGAATGCTGATCAATGATGGCCAATCTATAAGCCAATTTGGGATGAATGAAAGATTCAAAGGGTTGAATGAAAGGTAGAGTTGTCGAAGTGTTCTGATGGAAGACATCTCCTCTGGCATTGGTCCTTCAATCATGTTATGCTGGATCCTTAGCATTGCAAGAGATTGTAGGCGGCCGATTCTACTTGGTACTCTACCGGACAACCTGTTCCAGCTTAGATCCAACAATCCTAATGACGTTAAATTCCCAATGCTGACAGGGATACCCCCTTCGATCTGATTATGACCGATTGACAATGTTTCAAGTGATGTCAAGTAGCCAATAGAAGAAGATATGGTTTCTCCGAGAAGATTATTCTCGAGTATGATTTTAGTTAAGAACTTTAAGTTTCCTATTGAAGGGGGAATTCTGCGTCGCAACAAATTGTCCGAAAGATCAAGATATTTGAGCTGTTTCATGTTACCAATATTTTCTGGAAGTTGTCCTGTTATGAAATTATTTCCAAGATACAAATACTGCAGATTGATCATGCCTTCAATGGACTCAGGAATACGACCTGAGATGTTGGTCAAACGAAGATCTAAGGACATTAGGCTTGTCAAATTTCATATGTATTGAGGAATAACACCAGAAATTTGGTTTGAACCAAGATCCAAGGACTCCAGGCTTGTGAGATTTCTAAAGCTTGAAGGAAGAGGACCAGAGAAATGGTTATCATTCAAGAACATTTCCTTAAGTTTCGATAGCTTACCAATGCTTTCTGGTATTGTACCACTAAAGTTGTTCTTTGTGGAGATCCCAAAATTGGAGGTCTTTCAAGTCTCCTATCAGTGGCGGAATCTGCCCACTGAGTTGAGATAAACCACCCAAATGGAGAACTCTAAGAGAGCTGAGAAGGTGTAAGGAAGGCGATAACTCGCCTTTCATTCTTAACTGCGCGCCATTTTTGGTCAGCGCGCCCGGTAGATTAATCTCTGTCACTCTACCCGTTATATCATCGCAAGAAATGCCTACCCATTTGCAGCAATTCACCCCAATCCATCTCTTTAGCCGCTGTGATTCGTCATAAGTGATCCCTGCTTTGAAATCGTTCAGAGCCTTCAGATCATCAGGGTGGCAGCCTTCACTACCAGCACTTCCAACTTCGCATACTGTCATTGTCATGAAAATCATCACAAGTAAAACAACCCCATAATAACATCCCCTTCTTTCTTGGCAAAAAAATGCTTTTCTCATCCTGAATTGGTCTTTTTGTAAGCTGGTGATGCAGAAGTATTGACTGGATGGATACAAAAGGAAGTCATACATGTTAAAGTATATTCATGGATGAGAGCCCAACAAAATTTCTCACTCCTTATTTCAATAGATGTTGGAATTCTACTTCAAGAATAGTGGACAACAATGGCTATACTAGATCGAAGAACAAGAAGAAGAATTTATGGTTAGGATAAAAGAAAGTTTTATCTCCAAATCACAAGTAAACTTGCTTTCCTTTAAGCTAAATTCGTCCACTATAAAGTGCAATTGTCTAGGCGAATTCCCTATGAGATAAAATGGAGATCATGTTGTTTCACCATGCACTTTTAGTGAACCAACAACCTGATACAAGGATAAAAAATGTCATTAGAAATATTCCAAATATTTGGTGATTTTATTGTACACTAAAAGCATCCAAATGATCTATATTTATAGAGTTAGAGAAAACTCTTGAGGGTTATAACATGTACTCAAAGTACTATTGCTATATCAAATGCCAATTTTGCATTTCCATTTCAAAGCATGATAAAAATATGACCAAATTCTCTATCAAACCTTTTATGACATACATTTTCTTAATTAATCATCACATTAATTAAGTATTTTATTTTGATAGAAACCACACATTTGGGCAATCAACAAATAATGCATAGTAAATTTCTTTTACATGCAAAAAACTCATGAATTCTGCAACCATGTTCCACTCAGGCATAGATCTCATCACTACGTTCATGTATTTATTAAATATATACATACCTTGAACTTGAAATGTCAGAATTCACAAGCAAAATATAATTCTTACTTTAATGACGAGATCCATTGTATCTTATCATTGCTCTTTCCATTAAATCCAATGATCTGCAACATTTCTACCATTTTCGTGTACAACGAAAATATCCTTGATTGATTCTTCAAGTACTAGCCATTGTTTAACAGGAAAATTTTAGCCAAAAGATTGTTGCAATTCTACTTCAAGAATAGTGGACAACAATGGCTGTACTAGATCAAAGAACAAGAGGAAGAATTTATGGTTAGGACAAAAGAAAGTTTTGTTTCCCAGTCACAAGTGAACTTGCTTTCCTTTAGGCTAAATTCGTCCATTATACAGTGCAATTGTTTAGGTGAATTCCCGATGAGATAAAATGGAGATCATGTTGTTTCACTATGCACTTTAGTGAACCAACAACCTGATACAAGGATAAGAAATGTCATTGGAAATATTCCAAGTATTTGGTGATTTTATTGTACATTAAAAGTATCCAAATGATCCATATTTATAGAGTTAGAGGAAACTCTTGAGGATTAGACGTAACCCTTGGTTATGGTCTTAGACCTAACTTTTCGTTAATGTCTTTTCATATGGAGTCCATAGGCACAACCTATTAATTGTGCCTCTACAATATATTGAAAACACCCAATTGGCACAACATATTAATTATATCCCTAATATATTAAAAATAACTCCAACAAGAGATTCATGCAATCCAGATTTACTAAGCCGTCAAATTAAACATGAATACTACATCCATTTGTAACATTTCTTAGCTTTGACATTTGTATCTTCATTTGTACTAACTTTTAGTTTATTGTATGTCCAAATTAAAAGCTTTATTTTATCCTATCGTGAATGCTTCGCTGTATGCATCAGCAAATCTTACATTTTTTGCGACTTATTTCAACCTATCGTTGTACATTTAATTATTTTTTCTTCAATAAGCCTAAATATATTTTTCGAGTACTTAATTCGGCACAATTTTGTGATAGTATTTATTTAACTTTAATATGTATTTGTTGGTATTTTATATTACTAGTATTATTCTCGTACGTTGTGCGGTGATATAATTTATTATATATTAGTTTAATAATCAAAATGTACTATTTTAGTTTGGCAAATAATTGAATGTAGTCTCTGGTTTATTTTATTTTTTTTTCTCTACATTTTTGATTGTCCTTTTATTTTTCTCTACATTTTTCATTATTCTACGTTACATCAATTAATTTACCCGTATTTCTATTTGTGGTTAATTTTGTAGCTTCTCAATGAAAACATGATTGAGATAATTTCTCTTGCACTGCATTTTTTCTTCTTCACCAGGAAATCTTTCTCAAAATAAATTTTCTTGTTTTCCTTTTGTATTAATTTATATGAAAATTTACAAAAGAATTTATGAGAAGTTTGATGATGACTGAATGTATGCAAGAACAATTAAAATGTGGGGAGAAACATGGATTGGAATCTAATTCATAATTTAACTAAAGAAGACAATAATATGTAACCACATTTTTCTAAGGGCCTGTTTGGTTGCAAGGGATTTTAGACTGGAAAGTAATATGATTCCTTGTCTTTAAATTCCAGTGTTTGTTTCACATAGAAAAGTAATCATTTTCTGAATTCTTAAATTCCTTTGTTTGTTTACTTTTGGGAAAAGAAAAAGAATCCTGAAATTAAGAAAAATAAGCATAACTTTCCTGGATTATGATTCCTGGAGGTGGTATTGTGATTCCCATCTTTTAGGATTTTAATATGTACTCGTTTTTTATTCTCCATAAAATTTTTTTAATCATCATTTTCATATCATTCATATTTTTTTTCTTAATCTAATTTATTTTTATATAATTGTTAAGTTTTTTTTTTTGCAATTTGATTAATTTTCTTTTTACATTATTAATTGACAAAATATTTGATTGGCCACCTAAAAACTAGACACTTTATCAAATTAATTTTTTTTAATAAATAAAAGATAGGACTTAAATTATGCTAGGAGTAAAAATGATAAAAATAACTTTTAAATATTTCTTTAAAGTATATCACAACGTTGTAGAAATAATTTTTCTAAAAATACTGTAATACTTATCACAACGTTGTAGAAATAATTTTTTCAAAATACTGTAATACTTATAAGATAGTTTTAACTTGTGATAATAACATAGTCATTGTAAATAAATTTAACACTTAAAAACTCATGTCTATCATATTAAATTAAATTTGAATTTAATTAATCTAACTCAAAATTGAATCATCTTTGATGAATTATAATTTCAAACATTCAGATACACATACACGTATATATAGAGTTAATATACTAGTAGATGATGTTACACTTTGAGCATATCTCCTCGAGACTTTGAATCGAATTTCATAAAGAATATTTTGGGGGCTTATAGACTAAAAAAATATTATTCTTACATTCAAGTGTATTTTCCGACATGTAACCAAACAGAAGAAAGTATTTATATTCTTCAGAATCATATTCTTAGGAATCACAAAGTAAAGTAAAGTATTAATTTTCCTCAGAATTAAAATTCCAAGAATACTAACTTTACTTTCCTCAACTTTTCAAACAACCAAACAGGCCCTAAGGGTATAACTACTAAAATATAATAGAATACTTTTACCACAGCTAACATGCTATTAATATTCATTATTTTAGGGATTTTATTTGTTATTTTGGCGGTGGAGTCTCAGAGCAATAACGCGACAATATTCAACAAAAAAGGAATGTTGTTGTTATTGTCAACCTGCTTGTCGATCATTGACTTTGCATCTGCCCATTATTGTCCACACTCCACATCTTCGTCCCATTACGAGCATCTTACTCTGTTTGATTGAGGGGATAGATAGTACACTTTTGGACCTATTTCAATAGTACTCATTTTCTCGATGAAACTGGTTTGGAAGACAAAGAATTTCATGATTATAGGCAGAAAATACATAAAACTACAATAAGGACATTTCATTGTCAAAAAAAAAAAAAAAAAAAAAAAAACAAGGGCATTTACTTTGCTGCCCAGAAAAACAGAGAAAAGAGAACATTCAATTTTTTTCCCGACTACGGATCCCATACTACCCAAAAAACTGCTCACAGAAAAAAGCAAATAAATATGATGCTCTTGTTTTGGCAAATGATGTGATTGCCTGCCTTATAATAAACGTGCACATACAAGAGACTACCTTATTGATCATCATATAGCTTATATATAACCAAATCTAAATCATTAGACAATACTGCAACTTAGAATAGAGGAATAGTATTTCATTCATATATCGTTATGTACAATATACAGACTATATATAGACGATAACAAACCCAAAACAAGGACATTATAGGAAATATATTAAGTATTACAATTACGCCCCCGCAAACTGACGGCGGAGAAGAGAGAAGCCGAAGTTTGTCCCGGAAGTGAAAGAATAACTCCTTGGACAAGGGTTTGGTGAATATCGCAAGGCGATCAGCGAGAGACGAGTTGACCGAAACAAACTTTCGCCGAACATGATCTCGAACAAAATGAAAATCAACCTCAACATGTCTGGTACGAGCATGAAACACAGGATTGGCAGCAAGGAAAACTGCACTACTGTTGTCACACCAAATAGAGGGAGGGCGATGTAAAGAAATGTCTAACTCGGACAACAGATGACACACCCAATGCAGTTCAACAAAGACATTAGCAACCGCACGAAACTCAGCCTCAGTAGACGAGCGAGTCACAGTGGTTTGCTTCCGAGATGCCCAGGCAATGAGATTAGGACCCAAATAAATGAGAAAACTAGTAGTAGAATGACAATCATCCGGACAGCCAGCCCAGTCAGCAGCACTAAAGGCAGTAAAAGTGCCCAAATCTGTAGGATGCAGAACTAAACAGAAATCAACGGTACCACGAAGATAGCGAAGAACCCCATGAGAGCCTGAAAGTGAGAAGTGCGAGGCTGATGCATGAACTGACAAATCTTATTAACCGCAAAGGAGATATCTGGACGAGTGAGAGTGGTATACTGCAGACTGCCACACAGCCGGCGATAAGTAGTCGCATCATCAAGAGACAACAGAGTACCATCCAAACGGGACAACACAACATTAGCCTGCAAAGGAGTGGAAATAGGTTTGCAAGTATGCATATTCGCAAGTCGTAGTAAATCAGTGACATACTTGCGCTGAGAGAGAAGAAAACCCTTAGAAGTACGACAATCTCGACCCCAAGAAAGTAACTCAATGGACCTAAATCCCGAAGAGAAAACTTCTTAGCAAGACAAGAGATAAAATGCTGGACCAAACCAGAAGTGCTTCCTGTAAGAATAATGTCATCCACATAGACCAGCAAAAAACACAACTGAGACCCACGGCGATAGACAAAGAGGGAAGGATCACAACGAGACTCCACAAAACTCAAGGTGATCAGAAACGCAGCCAACCGAGAATACCAGGCTCGGGGAATTTGCTTAAGACCATATAAGGTCTTATGCAGTTTACACACATAATGAGGATGCACCGGATCAACAAAACCCTGTGGCTGAACCATATATACAGTCTCACTCAGAACACCATTAAGAAAGACATTACTGACATCAAGCTGAGAAATCGACCATCCACGAGCCAAGGCAACTGTCAAAACCGAGCGAATAGTGACTGGCTTAACAACCGGACTAAAGGTGTCAGTGTAATCAACCCCAAAAGACTGAGTAAAACCTCGAGCCACCAACCGAGCCTTATAACGCTCAATGGATCCATCAGCATGGGTCTTAATCTTATAGAGCCATCGATTGCCGACAACATTGCCGGAGGAAGGAGGGGGAACTAAAGTCCATGTGTGATTTTTGAGGAGGGCGGAAATTTCATCCTTCATGGCATTCTGCCACTGAGGAGAAGATTTGGCTTGGGTGAAGGATGTAGGAGCAGTAGACAAAGCTGGGGAAACATAGGTAAGATGAGCCGAGGGATCAAAGATTTTCTTGGGCTTGGGGTGTGAACGAAGTGCCATTGAATGCTGATGGGAAGGAGGAGGAGGAGGTGGCAGAGGAGAACTGGACTCAGATGATGAAGAGTTGGATACAGGAGAACTAGCTAAAGATGATGAGTCGGGAGGGACGGGAGGAGATGAAGGAACTGGTGTACTAGAAGGAGACGAAGAGGGCGCAGAAGACGAAGCAAGCATACCAGGAGAACTGGTTACACGCAACCAAGGGGTAGCAGGAGACTCTGGCAGCGAAGGAGAACTAGAAATAGGACGTTTAAAGGGAAAGAGTTTCTCATAGAACTCAACAAGCAACATAAAGACGGTTATTCACCACATCAAAACAGCGATAACCAAGATGAGATGGAGAATACCCAAGAAAGACACACTGAGTAGAACAAAAGGAGAATTTATGTCAATAATAAGGGCAAAGAAGAGGATAGACAGCACAGTCAAAAACACGAAGAAAGGTATAATCAGGTGGCTGGTGATATAGTGTAGTGAAGGGTAGGTGACCGTGAAGAGGTTTACTAGGGTGGCGATTAATCAAAAACACAGCGGTTTCAAAAGCAAAGTCCCAAAACCGAAAAGGAGTACTAGAATGGCCCAGGAGAGCAAGGCAAATATCGACAATGTGACGAATTTTGCATTCAGCAGTGCCATTCTGCTCATGAGTGTGTGGGCACGCTAAACGATGAACAATACCGACATCCTTAAAGAAAAAATTGAGAGAACGAAATTCACCACCCCAATCAGAGTTAACACTTTTAATGGTAGTGCCAAATTGATTTTCTACGAGAGCTTTGAATTGCTTGAAAACATGGAAAACATCACTTTTATACTTAATGGGATAAATCCATGTGAACAAAGAGAAATCATCAATAAAAAACACAAAGTAGCGATAACCATTGAATGACAAAATAGGAGCAGGGCCCCAAATATCAGTGTGAATTAAATCAAAAGGTTTAGAGTTACGACGAAAAGTAGAAAGTAAACTAACCCTATGCAACTTCCCTAAACAACACGCCTCACATTGAAGAGTGACATTATTAGGGTGCTCTAAACGAGCATGCCATTGACCTAGAGAGACAAGATAAGCTACTGGAGACAAGGAACCATGAGCAGGAAGATCTAAGCGATAGAGACCATTATCAGCCCGACCGCGGAGGAGGAGTTCCTTGGTTGAAAGATCCTTAACACAACAAGAGTCAGAATAAAAATGAAAGAAATAGTGATTATCACAGGTAAATTTTTGAACAGATAACAGAGGCTTAGTAAGAGAAGGAGCATGCAAAACACGATTTAAATAAAGAGGACGAGAAAACGATGACAAAACAGATTGACCAACATGCTGAATAGGTAAAGCATCACCATTACCAACTAAAATATGATCCGTACCATTATAATCATTGGAGATACTGAGAGAGGACAAATCAAGCATGACATGATCGGTAGCACCAGTGTCCGGATGCCAGGGAGTGACAGGAGGGGCATACTGCGCCATATGGCCTTGAGGAGACATAGTCGACTCCGGGTAAGACGGAGGAGGCAACAAACCAGCCGAATGCTGTGTAGGAGAAACTGCCTGGACATAAGCAGCCAACCGAATGGCAGGGTCGAGGAACAAAAATAGCATCAAAGCGGCGTCGGCAAGTGGCAGCCGTGTGATTCAAGATACCGCAAAACTGACACGTCTCACCCAGCGCGGGAGGGGTGTACCCACGCCGACCACCACCACGACCAGAAAACTGATTGCGCCGGCTGTTGCGTTGTGAGTGACCGGCACGAGAGGATTGAGGCAGTGTAGGAGAAGGTGGCGACTACACAAACATGGCCGTCGGCTGAAGAACCGGCTGTTGGGCGTGAAGAAACACCTCATACGAAACTAACTGTCCAAGGAGATCTTGATAGGAGGGGGGTTCGGATCGCTACTGCAAAGCTCCGATGATACCATTGAATTCGGCACTAAGCCTGCAGAAGATTATGGCATTGAACTCCGCTGGAGATATGCGATGGCCGGCAAGCTGCAGTTTATCTGCGATACCCTTCGCTTTGGAGAGGAGAGCCGTGACCGATAACTCACCTTTTTGCAAGCTGTGGAGCTCCATAACAAGCTGGGTCTGTTGAGCATAAGAAAGAGTGCCGAAACCCTGCTGAAGAGCTGTCCATGCTGCCGCCGACGTTGTGCAGCCCTGGAGAACGGGAAAGATCTCTTCAGCAACGGAAGAAAGAATACAAGAGAGGACCAACTGATCCTTTTGCTGCCAGATATCAAACTCAGGATTGAGTTGGGGTGCAACACCACTGACGGAAGGAAGAAAACGTAGCGGTGCAGGTTTGGTGCCGTCGACAATACCGGCAACACAAAACATAGTCAATAAAGGAGTAAACTGAAGACGCCAAGACGAATAGTTGGCCCGAGATTGCAGCTTCACAGTAAAAGAATGATTGAGAGACTGTAGACTAGGTTGAAGAAGTGATACTGGTGTCTGTGAAGGAGGTGCCGCCGGCCGAAGATGGGTAGCCTGGTCGGTGGATGACAGGTCGGTGATAGTCGTCGTCGAAAGTAAGCAAGCAAGACTTAAGAAAGCTCAATTTGTTGTTTTTTTTTGGTTTTTTTTTTTTGAATAAACCACCAACACCGATGGGCGAGAACAAAAATCAGCAGGCGGTGGTGGCGAAGAAGCACGCCGAAGAAGCAGCACGCCGACGAAGCAGCACGCCGACGAAGAAGAAGCACGCCGGCAAAGAACCACGTCCGGCAAAGAAGCAGCACGCCGACGAAGAACGCCGACAAAATTGAAAGAAGAACGCCGAAGCAGTAGCAGGAAGGACGCTGAAATTGAAAGAAGAACACCGAAGCAGTAGCAGGAAGGACGCCGAAGCAGCACGCCGAAGCAGTAGCAGTAGCAGGAAGAACGCCGACGAAGAGCAGTAGTAGCACCAACCGACGAAACAGTGGCACCAACCGAAATTGAAAGAAGAACGCCGCCGAAGAAGAACGGCGGCAACAGCAACACGAAATTGAAAGAGGAGAAGAGGGAGCACACGCCGGCTAAAGGCCTAGGAGGTTGGTCGACGGGGGAGAAGAAGAAACCCACGGCCGAAAAAAAAAAAACACCCTAGCTCTGTACCAACTTAGAATAGAGGAATAGTATTTCATTCATATATCGTTATGTACAATATATAGACTATATATAGACAATAACAAACCCTAAACAAGGACATTATAGGAAATATATTAAGTATTACAATACTGCAAAATCACATCATCCTACAACCCCATTTACCTCCCTAACAATAATCAATCATGGTTTTGTAAACACCGAAGACCACTGGAATTGGAAAAAAACACATCAAATGCGCGAACAAAGAAAAGATGTTGGTAAGGAAAAATACTACAACGAAATTAAGAATGGGGCAAATAAGTGGCTTGCCAATTACTAAAATAATCAAAAGCAATAGCAATTACGCAGTAGAACATTGGTAACAACCATGATAACAACAGCAACCGAAGTGAAACAACCAGATAGAACTGACATCAAACAATCTAGAAGCAACAACAGATAGAGGCAAGACGGTGATGAATTTGGTGAAGACCATTGGAATGATTGGATTATGAGATTTCTATAGTGAACAATAGAGGATCATGATGATGGAACTATGGAATGCATTTTGATGAACTAACCTTTTGTTAATCAATTAGCGATAATGAAGTCGGCCCATTTGGAATGATTGGATTATGATTTCAAACACCGGTTGGTCCTGTGAAGAGGAATGTAGCAATGGGACGATCAGGATCACTTAAACCGACTCTTGATCTACGAATCCCCTGCGAGAAACTGCTTGGATCGCCTCATCTTGTCCGATTATTTGCTCGCCAAAGATGGTTTCCATGTTAAGAAGGTGAATGGATTCGTTCGCTCGACACTTTTTCAACTGTAATTCCAGTCCTGGAAGAAATGTCTTGTTTGATAACTTCAACACTGACAAGATGTGCGTTTCCATTGCCACCATTATATTGCTGATTAGAAGCTTCTCCATTAGTATTGTCGTTACCATATAAGACAACTCTTGCTCCTGCTTCATTGATAAATCCTCATCACAAAATTGGATAATCTGAACTATGATTAATCAAACAAAACTCACCTAATAAATTGTTTCGACAATTGTACTGTTGCAATCAAAGCCTTGTCCGGGTATACAACGTTATGATAAACCTCGAATTTCCTCTTAATCCCTTTCAGAATTTCAATTGTCTCATCAATGGAAGGTTCAGGCACTTGTACAGCGGGATCTTTCTCAATGTACTTCCTGTATTCTTCCAGCATTGTGGTTCCAATGCACTGATTTTACCACAACGAATATCAACAACAATCAGAATCAGTGAAATTTATGCCGAGGAAAAAACCCATTAAATCTGTGAATGAATTTCACAACCTTTAATTCCCCTCGAGCAAGAGGAGGTTCCAAAATGTTAGCAGCATCAAGGCATTGGTTTCCAACGCCAGCACCAACTAATATATGGACTTCATCAATGAATAGAATGATTTAACCATTGCTCTGTTTCACTTCATCTACAATCATTGTAAGCCTTTCCTCAAATTCTCCATGATTTGCTGCTCCAGCAATCAATAGCGGCTGGCTGTGTGCAATTAACCATAGGGCATATATAGTAGTAGAAAAAAAAAAAAAATCAAATCATAGGGTACTAGTTGTTCACCCGGATTAGCCGCCTGTGTATACATATTTTCGTCATAAGTTAAGGAAAATTATCTTCAATTTAAGCTGTTAATTTTAGAAAAGCTTATCCGAACTTGAATGAGGGAGATATAGGATCATATTGTAAACTAATACCTTATCTAATTCAATGAGTATATAACCTAATACGCGCCTACACCGGTACATCACCATGGTTAAATTAACCATATTACTTGAATAAAATACCAAGTAAAAAAAGTCCACGAATTAAAAGTTGACATGTGGACTACATAAAAGTCTTTAACGAATGACATGTCTAATTGGAAATTATAGATGACCTAATTGACTGATATGTATCTTGTGAAAAAAATTCCCTTAATATATAGTAAGATATAGTAAAAGGTCAAGACGAGCAGTTTTAACAAACATTTTTCAAATTTAGACAAATAACGCCTGATTCATTGCTATGTTCCCATTTTAATTAGTCATCAATTTTTGACGCCTGTACTATCCTATGTCCCAACAAATCTTTCACTTTAGTGTAATACTTTAATTCAACAAATTAGACCTTTTTTTTTTTTTTTCGCTCGGATATATTTTTCCATTTGGTCCAATAGATTCTTTGTCCATAATGAGTACATATCACCTTCACCTGCACTAATCTCTATAGGTCTTTACGATACTCCACTACCTAAATAAAACTAATCTGCTTTGTTATGATTTGTTCAATTTAAATATGTAGTTATTTTACTTAACGAGTTACCTCTGTTAAAGTAGGTCTCATTTTTCTTTAATTTGTTTATATTTTGTTGATATTTGCTTTCGCCTATATTGTCACATTAGCTTTATTAATTATGTTCTTCATTTAATCATTGAAGGTGAATCAGAAAGCTAAACTCCAGTTTGTATTATAAGCGTAAACTAGATGTTAAACTCGCATGATATGTGGGGTTTATTTATATATATTTTTAAAAAATCATAAAAAATATAAAAGATGTAGAATATATTTCAAGTTCATATTAATACATATTATAGAAAGATAAAATATTGCATACGATATGAAATGCAAGTATTGAGTTAATAGAAAGGCAAGCCTTTGTTCATCCTTGAAATCATCACCTCCAACTTGTTTGTTTTTCTATTTTTTCCACACATATGCATAATTGAATTAAAAGAAAAATGATCCAAGCACGTTAAGATGTAAATAATTATAAGAAAGAGTTATACATTTCTTCTTCATATGAACACACAGGCAGCCACGATTTTGAGTGGAATATCAATAACCGATCGAGCCTTATATAGGTAGTATAGGGGATATGAACGCTCAACTGTGTTTGATTTAGATAAGATTTCTTTTTAAAGTTAAGTTTGATAAGTAATAATATTCTAAATTCAGATTTGATAAAATAACGTAATTCATGGAACTGGATAGAGAGGGATCATAATTAAGTTATTTATGGTCGTTATATACAATCATCTTTATTATTTTTAAATGCGTAGTTGGGAAAATATAATAGTTTGAGGGATTGATTTCCATTTATAAATACAAGCCAAAAAATCACTTTGACATATTAATTAATTTTAAATTCCAAAATTTAAATTATGACCAGATATATGATAAGGAAATCATTTCCTTAATTTGTTAGGAATAATTTACGAATGACAATAAGTTTTTTAAATTTTAAATTAATGCGGAAATTTGGTTTACGGGCTTAGTTTTTTTATTTTTAATTACTTTATAATTTTGAGGACTCATTTCTAATTTTACTAAGTTTTTTTAGAAGAGCTTTTATGAAATGACACCTAGAATTCACAATTAAAGAATCACTTATGATTTTGTATTAATTATTTTTGAATTTTAAAAAATCATTAAGATCATTTAATGATCAATCAATCAATATTTAATGGCATTATTCAAGTCAATCGGAAATTTTTTTTAAATCAATCAGCTTTAATGCTGAATCAAATAAATGTTTACCTTTTTATATGACATTTAATGAAAACACCATTAATGTTGATTTTTTTAAAAAGTTTCCGTTTTCTTTTTCATTTCACCGAATATAAAATAGAAAGTTTACCACACAATTAATTGATATACTTTAATTGCGAATTGATAATAATTGTTTAACTGGAAATTCAAAGGACTGTTAGTGTAATTATTGTAAATATTTTCTATATCAATTTATAAGAAAATGATAAATAAGATTTTGTTTTATGTATCAACGTGAGAAAAGTTTGATTTTCTCTCTCTGATTCCTCTCTTCGTATGATATTATAGATAATGCAATTTTTCCTGTTTTGTCCACTTCATAGCTGTTATTTTTTAAGAAAAATTTTTGGTCAATGAAAAAGGCGGCACGCCTTGAATCACAAGTTGTTACAATATGGAGGATAGAAAATCTCGATCAAATAAAGATGGGCGTTTTTTTTTTTTTTCTTGTGTTACATTTACTAACATCATCATCTTTCCCAGAAGCGACCACGCACCACTCTCTCTAGATCATATGTTAATAAGTGAAACTGAACAGATCTGCAGAAGAACACATCTTTGGGTTTGTAGTTAATTAGTTGAAATTTGTCGGGTATGAGCAAGAAAAACTCTATATTACGATTTGGATGGGCAAGAAAGACTTCATATTTCATCATTCATGCCGATTCACTCTTACAAAATGAGCCAGAAACTCATAAAATTCAGGAAATTGTTTCCTCTTCCGACATAAACTTAGCACAAAGTTTTTATTCTGAAATTTTTTTCAATCGTTTCAAACCCTCAATGCATGTTTTATTCAGTGTAATAATTGGAAATAATCATGAAAAATGCTGAATAAACCAGGACAGGCCTGGATGGGATAACTAAAATTTACATAAATAGAGGGGCGTATCCACACTAGTCCCTTTTGGACGAAAATAAAAAACTGCATTTTATCGTCAGATTCTAACACATATATATTGGCATTGAGAACTGATCCAATTTGAATAGTCTCTTCATTAATCTTGTCCCTTCAGTGCAGTGTTTCCTTCGCAGGGCTTCCTCCCCATATTTCCCTTCATTGTACAAATAAGTCCTTCGTGGCACAACGCACACAAGTGATATACCACTGTGATGGACATATGAGCCAGTCTGGTCTCCTGTTAAGATTCTTCACACCACACTTCGCCATTGTAATAAACAAATGTTTGGATACATTCATTGAGGTGCTTTGTCCCACTGCAGTTTTCGACTTCACTCCGGATTCGAGTCACTCCCTAATTCTATAGTTTTAGCTCCGATAATAGACCATTGTAGCTAGCAATTCTTGTATCTCTCAATATTGTAGCGATTCAGGCTCGTAATTGGATGTCGTAGGATAGAGTTGAAAAAGATGATAAAGTCCTCAACATCGACGACGATCTCCCTTTGAAGACAACATCATTTTGGGTAAGGATAAGCCGGATTTCACTGTCCTCATCGTCGTTGCAGCTTCCTTTGATTCATTCATCCGAGTGATTGGCGCAGACTGAAGAGTCCAGATCCATTACCGAGATTGTACCGGTCCACCCACCGTAAGAAGAGTCCAACTGGAACTCTTGGGGCGGTGTAAATCCCTAAAACCTAGGAGGATTCAGAATTGTCCAGGTAATCTCATACCTATAAATATGTAGCTCACACCACAATTGAGGTATGCAATCTATAAGCCAAACATACTTCCTCCCTAAATTTTCTAGCAATCCTGTTTACTGACTTAAGTATCGGAGTGTTTACCCTCGAGAGACCCCGAGGCTCTGTTTCGCAGGAAACCCTAACCAGAGTTCCACTGTTAAACTGGCGGCGCGTATCCGTGCATCGTCACAGACATTGTTGACAACGACGGTGACGATCGAACCGTCCTCAACCTCTGAAACAAGCTCTTGTTGCGCTCCTCAACCTCGACTTCAGTTTTAGTTCTAGTCATCAAATCATGAAAGCTACCTCCTGAAGATCCCCCAAACATTCCCGAATCCACACCAATAATGTTTTTCTCGTCACAAAGTGAAGCCGAATCGTTCAAGATCCCGTTGAAGTTTCAGGAGGGACAGTGAAGACCCGGGTGATCATCTTTCCGAGAAGGTTATTGACAAGGCATCTGGCGGTCCCGACCTTGGAGTCCTTGAATATGTGCTGCCCAAAGGTGTAAATCTCCACGTTGAAAGCCGCGGTGTTGACGAAGTCGGGCGAAACCCTAAAGAGGAACTTGTCCAAGAAGGGTTTTCATCACCGAGACAGTCAGTTCGAGTTCTCAATTTGTTAGACGAATCATCATCAACCCAAACAATCACGTAGGTTTGAGTCTTGCCTTTGACGAGATCTTCAAACCTTGAGCTGACACAAAGTTGATTTCCAGAACCAATTCACAGCTTTTCTTCTTCTCCTCCATCAAAGCCAGCCAAAACTATGAAATCTCACGATCTTTTCCTTTTTCTTTCCTTTCTTTTTTTCGCCTGAGAGCTTTACGGGAAGACCTCTTTATAAGGTTGGATTGTGGTTAAGTTGTTTGGAAAGAAAGGTGATAAATTGAGAGCTGTTTTTTATATTGAGAGTTGAATTTTTCAAATACCTATATTGTTCCCACTTAAAATTTTAAGGGAATTGCCATATTTACTTCCACTTCATTTTCTTCTCTCCTTTATTAATCCCACGTTAACCTTTATTTTTGAAAATTTAATGTATCTAAGAAATTGGTTTCATAAAGTTTCATGTCGACTTACTTCATTCACAAATTAAAACTTCCAACAAGATAATATTTGTGTAAACTACTTTATCAATTAAAATTTTTAACAAACCATTGCATTTACTCGTAAAAGAAACTGAACCCAAATTATTCATTAGACTCATTAGCTAGTTTGTCCTTCTTCTCTTCCTTTTTGTAAGCTAGCAGCAACGTTGAGAGCAACATCAGAAACAATGGCTACGGGAGGGATAGCAATTCGCAACATGAAACTTACTAGTTACTAGAATCCTTGGCATGGTCCTTCGGAATTAACTAGACAATCATTGTTCATTAAACTATCACAGTTAATTGTTTCCGAATCTTCGAATCTAATAAATTTCTTTGTACCTTTCACACGTACTACATTTTAAAATATCATTGATTTTAAGATTTCTTATTTTTTGGCATGCGATAATGGAAAACTCAAAAAATAAATACAAGTTTCTTACACCAAAAATTGTATTCCTTTAACCTCTAAATTAATCATTAGACATGATAAATTTTCACCTTGGTCAAACAGCCCCAAAGTTAAACTTTTAATAAACATGCACAGTCCCAAACGGTCAATTACATAATTGATCCGATTTTTAGATGCTCATTCTTTTTAATAAAATCAGTGCATGAATCCAAGCCCGCAAGATACCATTAATAAACCTATTAAGTGAGATAATTCTCATAAAATTGACCTCACCACTGTGAAAGATAGGGTTTTGAGAAAAGTATCACCAAGTAATGATTATGCAAAAAGAAGTCTTAGTGGTGAAGAGGAATGACCAAAAAAAGAGGAGGAAATTAATTGGATTCTGATCTCCAAAAATTATAAATAAGGGCATAATAGGTAATTAATAAAATTTTGCTCTTAATATAACAAAATTGCTCTCAATTTATTAATTCTTATAGGCTTTTAGGGCCTTATGCACCGCCTAGCCAAATAGGAAGCATAGTATTTTGTTTTTTGTTTTGTTTTATTTTTGTTTTTTTTTGCCAATATGCAATATGGACAAAACACCCATATTAACAAAATTGCCACTAAAATATAAAACTTATCGGTTATCCAGATGAAAGTGTAAACATCAATAATTACATGAATTTTTCATGGGTACTAAAAGCCAAACAAAGAAGAAAGTAAACCTTTTTGGGCAGATTATTACATGATTTTATTGGATGTCCTAATAAGGTTCCTGTCAAGACAATCCTAATAAATCATTTTCTAAATTTGGAAAAATATGAATATTGGGGAAATGAAGGGAATTGGGAGAGAAATAGCATTGAATGACTTTCAAATTTGCGTAGATCGTTGATGAAATAAAACTACAACAACCTGATCTATTGACCGTGACTTAGGTAATGCATGCCACAAAAACTAATAGTCTAAAGGTGCCGAATGATTTGGGGCAAAATTAAACTCACAAAACTGATGTTTCAACTTTCTTTTTTTTTTTGGTGCAAAGATAAATATATTAACATAATCACGAAAGTGAATGTTCCGTACAACTGAACATGTGACCTATCTCAGATGCTACAAAACTGAAACCAACTACTGTGCAACTCTATCAGAACTTAGCTATCAACTATCTGCTAGTACATTCATTACATTATAAGTTCACTTAGGGAAAAAAAACATTTGCAACAGACTCTCTTCAGCTGCAGTGATTTGCTTCTTTTTCCATAGCATAAATCTGGACTTCAACTCAGCTTGAATTCTTCTTAGTTTATGGTCCTTGCTCCAGGTTTTCAAAAAATCCTCTGTTTCTCTTCTCCTAGATGTGATACATACATGCATTTAGAGCTTCTAAGAAGATACATTCTTCAACTTGGGCTCCTCTCCAAACAGTCAGTACCTGTTGCTTCCATTTGGTTCCCTAGTTTGACAACTTCCTGCACCCCAACCACCTCCTAACCAACTCTAACAGGGCCATATGCAACCTGGGGTGCTTGACTTTTGGGTAGGCCAAACCAAAAAATGTGGAACAAAAAATGTGTAGGGTTTTTTTGTGGACAAATATAATGTTTTCGCGCTTTGAAAACGCGAAACAAGAAAATTGGATTAACAATTCGCGTTTCTGAAACGCAAATCATTTTAATCACCTTTCAAAAAATTCGGTTAAGAGAAGAAATTGAATAAAAAAAGTACAATCATTTCTCGCGTTTTGGAAACGCAAAAAATTGTTTTAATCATTTTTCGCGTTTCTGAAACGCGAATTGTTTTGAAACATCTGTCCAAAAATTCCGTTGAGAGAAGAAATTGAATTAAAAAAGGGTGATCATTTTTCGCGTTTTGGAAACGCGAAAAATGTGTATAGCGTTTCAGAAACGCGAAAAATTATTTAAAATAAATTGCAGTTTATAAGAATTTAGCGTTTTCAAAACGCGAAAATTTTTTTCTAGCGTTTTGAAATCGCGAAATATCCAGAAAATCTCCTCAACCACTCATTCGGATCCACGTGTATTTTGATGATAAGTCTTTGAGTGTATTTGCGTTTTGTAAACGCGAAATTTAAGGTTTATATACTAAACCAAGCAAAATAACAGCATTTTTTTGTTCATTCTGTTCAGGTCCGATTTTAAGATTCTGTAAAAGCTCTCATTTCCTTCAATTTGAGAAATTGCTCCGAAGTTAAAGAATTTGAGTCCTGAATCCGTAAAAGCTCTCATTTCCTTCAACATTCAGGTAAGTTAATTTCGTTATAGAAAATATGTACTTTTTTATACCTTATTGTGAGCATAGGATGATTTACGCATTATTATTAGTTAATAAATAATTTGTTTTAGTCAATTAATGGTGATTTTTTAATTAGGCTGATAAAGTGAATTGAAAGAAAAGAATAAAATTTAGTGTTGGAAATTTTAATGTATAGGATAATTAGAAAAGAATAATAATATTAATCCGTATTTACTAAAATGTAGGGTTGGAATTTTTAATGTATAGGATAATTAGAAAAGAATAATAATATTAATCCGTATTTACTAAAATATAGGGTTGGAATTTTTAATGTATAAGATAATTAGAAAAGAATAATAATATTAATCCGTATTTACTAAAATGTAGGGTTGGAATTTTTAATGTATAGGATAATTAGAAAAGAATAATAATATTAATCCGTATTTACTAAAATGTAGGGTTGGAATTTTTAATGTATAGGATAATAAAAAAGAATAATAATATTAATCTGTACTTACTAAAATTATTTGTAAATTGTACTAGCCATGGACATTGGATCATCTTCTTCCTCCCAATCTACCTCAAAGAAGCTACGTCAGGGACCCAGAGACAGTAGCTTGTTGTTTCTCCAAAACGCCCATAGGTCACACAATATATTCCATGGTGCACGTATGATATAGGGATTTGGAGCCGGGCGCGTAGATAGCGCCGCGTGGAAATTAATAAAAGATGCACCGAGGTTGACAAAGGAATATATTGTGAAATTTGGTTTTGGACCGTTCTCTAGAGTTGGGTCCATAAGATGTGACCATGCCACCTTACGGCTCTTGTGGAGCGATGGCGCCCGAGACCCATACATTTCATTTACCTTTTGGGAGGCTACTATCACACTCCGGGACGTCGAGGTTCTTTTGGGTCTTCGGGTTGATGGACGTCGATTCTGAGGACATCACACCATGCACGATGGTGGTTGGGCGATCTATTTGGAGAGGATGTTTGGATTTAGGTTCCAGACAGAGGAGTCTAGTTTGACGAGCGTTTCCATCACTGAAATAAAGACTCACATAGAGAATAATCCTTTGACGGACTGTCCCCGACGATGCACACCTACGGCGAGCCCGTTGTTTTGTTGGATGGCTCGTTGGCGGATTCTTGTTCTCAAACACTACGAAACAGTTTTCCTCTCGATCTTGTGCATTTTCTTCATACTCCCGAGATTTGCTCGGAGTATAGTTGGGGTAGTGCGGCACTATGTTACTTGTACCGCAAAGACATGTCCAAGTCATCTCTAGCCGCACGCAAGGCTATTACCGGTGTGTGATTCTTCTTCGGGTATTTTATCTTTTCATTTCTCTCTAGTTTCATTTTATATTCTCCCATTATTATTGGTGATTTTAGCTAATGATTTCTTCATTCGAATTAGCTCGGGCACGGGAGCGGATTTTGACGGTTCAGCCCAAGATCTGGGTGGGGATCTCGATCTATCCGATTGTCCATTGGGCACGAGGTAATCTTATACATCAAACCTTCGTAAATTTTGACATTTTGATTTGTCTTGTCATGTCTCAATTTAATGTTACTTTCTCCGTGCGAGTGGTCCGCGAGAAAAAGTTCAAGGTATCACACGGTTCAATTTGGCCGCGTACCGGGATAAGCTTGCAGTTCTCGCAGAGTCTGATGTTAGTATTCTATTCAATTAGTATAACTTATGTTTTATTCATTTTTTTTAACGGTGTCGAACTTTTAATTACACGTCTCTTACTTAATTACCATTGCAGTTTGTATGGATGCCGTACACGACTCTTTTGGGTCGTATTGCCAGGGTTTGTCTTGTGGGACAGGGCATATGGCGATCTCAGACATGGCTCATCTGCGGTGATGTCGTTGCGCCACACAACCCCAGTAGGGTATTTCGCCAATTTGGTTATCACCAGCGGATACCGGCGACGCATTACTTCTCACTGTGGCGGAAATTACTAGCCTGCTCAAGAGGAAGCCGTTTGGAGGATCCGATAGGAGATGGTTACAACAACTAGGGATATATCTCCAGGTTTGGAATGATCGCCACGACCAAGTTGTGGAGACTGATGATGATTATGTTGGCGAGCCTTCCGCAGATCCGGAGTATCTCTTGTGGTACCATCAGGTTACTGTGAAGTATGTTACGGATCCGACGGATTCTGAAAATGCGAGGGGTTTTCACGGTTCTGCAGAGACCTTGCGCCTCATGGTGAGTATTTCGCCTACAGTCCATTTGGTTCTTTTTATTAACACTGTTGTCGATTTATGATTCTTTCTAATAAAAATTTCAGGCCACATTGATGGAGGACGTTCGTAGTCTGAGTATTATAGGCCAGCGTACTTTCGACGCGGACTCCTTTGGTTATGATCGCTTAGGCGAGATTGCCCGGAGTTGTTTGAGCGGGCGTTGTCCGTCAATGCAACAAATGTTGTACGTCACGATCTCGATAGGCATGTTGAGGTTCATGACATTTTGAGTCAAGAACTTGCACCTGTAGACCCGACCCAGCAACATCCACCACCCAGACCTCCGAGGCGTTCGCGCAGGTCTCAGCGTGGGCGTGGGGGGCAAGAGACAATCACATCATCTCAGCCACATCAGTCCTCCCAGCATGAGCAGTCTCATATTCCCTTCACTGGCGGTTCATCCCATCAGTCTCCACATCAGTCTCCACTCCATTCTCGACAGCATTCAGCCCATCAGTCTCCACATCATTCATCCCATCAGTCTCCACATCATTCTTCGCCGACCCAACAGGCGTTTTACCGTCCGATTATGTCTCCCCAGCACCAGCAGTCCAATTTTTCCTTCACTCAGTTTTCCTCCCCTCAGACTTCTCAGCGTCAGTTTGGAGATTCTTTTATTGACTTTTCGGGTTTCAGAGAGTTCGCTAGATGGCGGTCGATACATTACACGAGTAACTTTCTTTCGAGTATGTTCGAGGTGTTGCGGGTCGACATCGGTGATAACCCGGTGAGGTGAGCGTGAGAGTCAGGGTGAGGATGAGGCTGAGGATGAGGCTGAGGATGAGGATGAGGCTGAGGATGCAGACCAGGATGATCAGTTTGAGGGTCAGGGTTATCAGCGTGAGGAGCAGGGATCGAGTCAGACTCTAGGGACTCCACTGTTGGCTGTGAGTAAAGGCCAGAGAGTGACGAAGGAGCCCGATAGATTGACTTATAGCCTTTTTCGGGCTAAAAAGCCCAAGAAGAAGTAGGGTACTAGACTTCTTATGTAGTATTATTAGACTTGTATTTTTTTTTCCCTTTTGTTCATTTCTGTTTTTTTTCCTTTTGTTATGACTTGTTTTATTTTTTTTTACCTTTTGTTATGACTTGTAGTATTTTGTTATGACTTGTATTAATATTCTTAATAGTTTTATTTCACTGCATCGTAAATACAATAATTAATATTTATAAAACACATCTTCGCCGATCAAATCGAAACACATATTTAAACTTTCTTATATTTTTTTCATAATTAATAGTTGCTTCATCTTAAGTGTTGGTAAATTATAATAAATATTTAATAAAATTTATTCCTATTTTAAGCTTTTTTCTTATATTAAAACCATCATAATTAATAAAAATAATTTGTAAATTAAATTACATCTCATTAAATCCATAAAATTACGTCATTATCATTATTGAAAATTTTTCATATAAAATTATTTTTTAAAATAATGATTACATTTTTAATAAAATTTTTTAATATAATCATTATTAAATTTTTTTTTATATAATGTTCTAAAAAATTAATACATTATAATAACTATATCATACTTTTAATGATTTATATTTAGTATAGCTCTATTTAATTTAATGAGTATCAATTATAATATTATATTCTTATTCAAAATTTAATTTTCGTATTATTAAAATTATCAATATAATTTTCCTCTTTATAGCTCTATTCAAAATTTAATGATTAACAGTTAAAATTTTAAAATTTTCTGTTACCATTATTCAAATTTAATAATTTTTTAAAGTCAATTTCCCTATAACGTTTTAAACTAGTCAAATTAATCATATTTTTATGCCTATTTTCTTTATTATTATATAAAATATTTTTTTAATTGATTTCGCGTTTTCAAAACGCGAAATCTTATTGATTCAAGTTAATTAATTAGGATTATGTTAAATTAATTATGTCTCCTTCTTTTTCGCGTTTCTGAAACGCGAAAAACATATATTTGCATTTTCAAAACGCGAATTTGTGTTTTTAGCGTTTTCAAAACGCGGATTTTGATTTTTTCGCGTTTCTGAAGCGCGAGAAAGCTATTTTTGGCCACAATTTAAACCCCAAGCATATTTTGTTCTTCATTTTTTTTTTTTCAGTTACTAATAAGTAAATTTTCCATGCCTGACACTATTAAACAAGTGATCAATGGACTCCACTTCCTGCTTATACAGCAAACAAAAAGGATCCTGAATGTCAAGATGCATCATAGCTAGCCTGTCTTTTGTAAGAATCCTCCTTTTCCAGATCAACCACGAAATAAAACTGTGCTTGAGAATTGTCATTCTATCCCAAATACACTTAAACTCCGGTCGCATCCCTCCTCCTCCAGCCAGCCATCTATAACCAGAATTTATAGTATATTGTCCCTTTTTACCAGCCTTCCATTTAGAACCCTCAAAACCATCCCTTACCTGGTGTCATATCTTTGTCAGCTAGAGCCTGGCTTGAGTTGAACATCCCAGAAGGTGGTGTGTTTCATATATATGTCGTGGATCCACCTGACCTGCAAGGATTCCTTTCTCTGAGCAAGGTGCCAAATTTGCTTAATGATTGCTGCCTTATTTCACAGTTTGGCATCTCTGATGTCTAAGCCACCTTCAACCTTCTTTTTAAAAACTTCATCCTAACTAACCAACAGAACCGACATCCCAGAGCTTTTAAGGAAAATTTACTTATATATAACCTAAAAAAATTTTGAAGAACAAAATAGATCTAGAGTTTTAATTGTGGCCAAAACTAATTTTTTCGCGCTTTAAACACGCGAAAATAAGCAAAATCGCATTTTAAAAACGCTAAAAAAAGATTTTCGCGTTGTGAAAATGCTAAAAAACTATTTTCGCGTTTCAGAAACGCTAAAAATAAGATATCGTAATTAATTTAATTTAATCGTAACTAATTAATGGTAAAAAATTAATTCAATAAAGATTCGCGTTTTTAAAGCGCGAAAAAAATAAAAATGAATATTTTATTTAAATGAAAAAGGAAATAGTCATAAAAATTTGATTAATTTGCCTAGTTAAAAAATTTGTAGGGAAATTTACTTCAAAAAATTATTAAATTTTAATAATGAAATTAAAGGAAAATTTTAAAGTTATAATTGATAATCATTAAATTTTGAATAGAGCTATAAAGAGAAAAATTATATTGATAATTTTAATAATAGGAAAATTAAATTTTGAATAAGAATACAATATTATAATTGATACTCATTAAATTAAATAGAGCTATACTAAATATAAATTATTAAAATTATGAAATAATTATTATAATTTATTAAATTTTTAAAAAATTATATTAAAAATTTAATAATGATTATATTAAAAAATTATATTAAATTTTTAAAAAATTATATTAAAAAATTAATCATTATTTTATAAAATAATTTTATATGAAAATTTTTTAATAATGATAAATGACGTAATTTTATGGATTTATATTAATTAGATATAATTTAATTTACAAATTGTTTATATTAATTATAACGGTTTTATTATAAGAAAAAAGCTTAAAATATGAATAAATTTTAAGAAATATTATTATAATTTACCAACGGTTAAGATGAAGCAACTATTTTCTCTTCTTTGGAAACTTCACAGGGGAGACAGTAAAAATGTCGAAGCGAGGACGCGGAGGATCGGCGGGTAACAAGTTCAGGATGTCTCTGGGTCTTACAGTGGCTGCGACGGTGAATTGCACCGACAACACCGGGGTAAAGAACCTCTACATCATTTCAGTGAAGGGAATGAAGGGTAGGCTCAACCGTCTCCCTTCTGCTTGCATCGGTGACATAGTTATGGCCACCGTCAAGAAGGGTAAGCCCGATCTCAGGAAGAAGGTCATGCCCGCAGTCATTGTCTGCCAGCGCAAGTCATGGCGCCGAAAGGACGGTGTCTACATGTACTTTGAAGATAATGCAGGAGTGATTGTTAATCCCAAGGGAAAAATAAAAGGTTCTGCAATCAGTGGTCCCATTGGAAAGGAGTGTGATGATCTTTGGCCTAGGATTGCAAGTGCTGCCAATGCGATTATTTAATGCACCGCATCTTAATTTTGAAGAGAACTTTAGTTTACTGAATGTTTGTTTTAGGTATCTGGTACTATCCTTTTGTGGATGTGGTAATTTTAATAGACGGTTGGTATGTAAGAGCTAAGAATTACATCTTTTGTTTGGATAAACTAAATACTTTGCTATTTGTTTTAAAAAAAAAGATGAAGCAACTATTAATTATTAAAAAAATAAAATATAGTTTGAAATAAAATAAAATATTTGTTTTTAGATTTGATCGGCGAAGGTGTGTTTGATAAATATTAATAAAGTAACAACGATGCAGGTGAAATCATTGTCTAAGAATATTAATACAAGTCATAACAAAAGGAAAAAAAAAGTCATAGCAAAAGGGAAAAAAAAATACAAGTCTAATAATACTACATAAAAAGTCTAGTACCCTACTTCTTCTTGGACTTTTTAGCACGAAAATAGCTATAAGTCAATATATCAGGCTCCTTTGTCACTCTCTGGCCTTTACTCACAGCCAACGATGGAGTCCCTAGAGTCTGACTCGATCCCTGCTCCTCATGGCGCTGATAACCCTGACCCTCAAACTTATCCTGCTAGTCTGCATCCTCAGCCTCATCCTCATCCTCATCTTCACCCTTACTCTCACGCTTACCTCCAGCTGGGTCATCAGCCTGATGCTGACCCACAACACCCTCGAACATACTCGAAAGAAAGTTACTCGTGTAATGTATCGACTGCCCATCTAGAGGACTTTGCTGGAAACCAGAAAAGTCAATAAAAGAATCTCCAAACTGAGGCTGAGAAGTCTGAGGGGAGGAAAACTGAGTGAAGGCAAAATGAGACTGCTGGTGTTGGGGAGACATAATGGGACGGTAAAACACCTGTTGGGTCGGCGAAGAAAGATGGGGTGACTGATGGGATGAATGATGTGGAGAATGATGTGGAGACTGATGGGATGAATGCTGAGAAGAATGGTGTGGAGACATAAGTGGAGACTGATGGGATGAACCCTCAGTGAAGGGGATATGAGACTGTTGATGCCTATAGGACTGATGTGGCTGAGTGGGCGTGATTGTCTCTTGCCCCCCACGCCCACGCTGAGACCTGCGCGAACGCCTCGGAGGTCTGGGAGGTGGATATTGTTGGGTCGGGTCTACATGACCAATTTCTTGACTCAAAATGTCATTAACCTCAACCTGCCTCTCGACATCGTGACGTACAACATTTGTTGCATTGACGGACAACGCCCGCTCAGCAACCTGGGCAATCTCGCCTAAGCTATCATAACCAAAGGAATCCTTGTCGAATGTACGCTGGCCTATAATACTAAGACTACGAACGTCCTCCATCAAAGTGGCCTGAAATTTTTGTTAGAAAGAATCGTAAATCGATAACAATGAAAATAAATTACATAATGGACTGTAGGCGAAAGAAATTGTAGGAAAGACTCACCATGAGGCGCAAGGTCTCTACAAAGCCATGAAAACCCCTCGTGTTTTCAGAGTCAGTCGGATCCATAACATACTTTACAGTAACCTGATGATACCACAAGAGATACTCCGGATCTGCTGTAAGCTCGCCAACATAATCATCATCAGTCCCGACAAGTCTGTTGTGGCGATCATTCCAAACCTGGAGATATATGCTGGCACCAATATCCTGGCCAGATGTACTTGCATAAACATGGTCTATTCTCTCAACATTTTCAGGGTACAATTCCGACCATTTATCAGCACAAAGATAAAGGAACCGTACAGTATTATCATCATTAATGTGCACACGAGACCTTTTCCTTGATCTCTCCGTCCATACCAAAGAAAAATTAATATACAGCCCTTCTCTATCAACTTCCATCACACCACATACCTTATCAACAAGTTCCGAGAAATCTAACATACGATCAATGATAAGATAACTGTTCGGCGCATCCCGGTGTACCGTGAGTCCCATCAGGTTTAGTTGTTTAAGTAGTATTCCAGTATACTTTCAGATGAACTGTCTCCGTGAAAGATATTTACGGCCTGCAAAATCAATTCCTACGAAATCAGAACACTAGAATACATTTTGAATTTTAGTTTTGCCGAAACAGTAGTATTTATCCCGTTTAAAGATTTAATAATTTCAAAAGAACAACTATACGCCTGAATTTAAAAATTCATTTCTACGCTAAAAATATTTTAAAAACTCAATCTGGGTATTATAAATTTTTTCATAAACCAATATACAATAAATTTTAAGAATCATCTAATTTAACAATAGCAACAGAAATTTTACAATCAAAGAATTTAAATTAATATTAAATCTAAACCTTGTGCCCGAATTACATAATTTATTCTTATGCTAAAATATTAAAAAATTCAATATCATGTTTATAATTTTATTTTATTTTACAGAAATTGATGTACAATAATTTACAAAACTCATCTAATTTAACATTCTATTAACTAATATTTCTTTCAATTCACTTTATCAACCTAATTAAGAATCCAATGTTAATTGAGTAAATCACAATTATTTATGAACTAATAATAATGCGTAAATCATTCTATGCTCACAATAAAGCATAAAAAATTACATGTTTTCTGTAACGAAAAGTACAAACCTGAATGTTGAAACTTTGGGTTTTAAATAGACTTCAGGATTCAAATCATCTTCTTTAACTTCGGAGCAACTTCTTAATTTGAAGGAAATGAGAGCTTTCCCGGATTCAGCGAAGTCCTCTGGAGTGAAACTCAAATTCGGAGCTCAACATAACGAAATAAGGTGGGTTTGGGAAGAAATGTTGTTAATTTGGTATGTGTATTTTAAATTTCGCGCGTACAAAACGCGAATTCATTCAAATCTTATCAGCAAAATATACGTGGAGCCAAATGAGTGGTTGAGGAGATTTTCTGGATATTTTCGCGTTTTCAAAACGCTAAAAGCAATTTTCGCGTTTTCAAAACGCTAAAACCATTTTTTTCGCGTTTTCAAAATGCTAAAATAGCACAATATTCGGTTTATTTTCAAAATGCTAAATTGTATAAAATTAATTTAAAAATTAATTTTAAATATATAGCTTTTCGTGTTTTTAAAACGCTAAAGCTTTTTCGCGTTTTTGAAACACGAAAAAAAATATTCGCGTTTTCAAAACGCTATTTTTTGTTTCCCTTTTTTAATTCCTTTTTTTTTCTTTCTTTTTTCCCGGATCAATTTGTGCAAATAATAATTTAATTTTTTTAATTCCATTACCAGATTTCGCGTTTCACAAACGCGAATTTTTAATTTAATTTTTTGTTTTCGCGTTTTCAAAGTACAAAAAGTATATAAATGTCTAGTTTTAAAACCCTAGAATCATTTTCTCCTACAACTTTGAGTTTGAGACACCCTAAAGTCAAGCACCCACCACCCGAGCTTTTAATACCATAGAGAAAGTCCTGACAAATTCAATTCACCGTATCTATAACAGATTGTGGCAAAATGAAGACAGATCCCCAATAAGATTGCATGGACATCAACATAGAGTATACCAGCAGCAACCTCCCATCATACGACATATGCCAAGTACTCCAACATTTTACCCTAGCCACAATACACATGATAATTTCTTGACACTCTAGTTGTGACCATTTTTTTGGAGAAAGAGAGACTCGTAATTATTTCATAGGAAAGGATCCAATACTAAACTGTGTAATCTCAAAAGTTTCCTCTTGCATTTTCTGCCCAACCCACAAAATAAATAGAGGACTTTTGTGTCTTGGCAGCAAGACCAGTAGTGTTGGTAAATTCAGTAAAGGTCTTCATGATTCTCTTAACAGTGGTCCCATTTGCTTTGCAGAAGATCATAAGATGATCATCTGCAAAGCAGATATTAGTGAGTTTTATCTCTCTATACATTGGGTGAAACTTAAACTTTGAATCGGCTATTCCTTTCAAACTTCTAGTCAAATACTCCATTACTAGCACAAAGAATAGTGGTGAAACATATCCCCCTGCCTTAAACCTCTCCTACCATGGAAAAAACAAGCAATAATACCATTCAACAGCAAAGAAAAGGTTGGTGAACTCACACAGGTCATAATCCAACAACAAATCTGCTCCGAGAAACCATAACCTAATAGTGCCTTCTACAAATCCCTCTTCGACTGTATCATAGCCTTTTTTAAATATATTTTCATCAATAAGCTGCAACTTATTCCTTTTCTCTGATACAATCTAATAAGCTCCTGAGTGATTAATACATTGTATAAAATGAGCCTATCGTTTCCAGCATTTTGATTTTCATCAACTAACATAGGCAGAACTAAATTCAGTATACTATAGAGGATTTTAGAAATACATTTATATAAGACATTGCAGCATGCTATAGGGCGTAAATGCGTTGCATTTAAAGAAACATCAACTTTAGGTATTAAAGTTAAGAGAGTGCTGTTAAGCTATTTTAATACATGGCCTGTGTCTAAATCCATTAGGACCGGGGACTTTTGTTGACATTCATGTCCCAGATTGTAGCTTTAACTTGCTCCTTTTTCACCTGTTGAATTAGCCTGAGCTATTGTTCAACATTTAAGACTGGTGCCAGAGTAAAGATCTCCCTTTTTGCAGGTGTCCTGTCAGAATTTCTCCCCAACAATTGCTTGTAATATTGCACAAAGTGGTTTTCAATACCCTGCCAATCATGCACTACTTCCCCAAATTCCTCTGTTATGCTACGGTTTCGCATGGTTCTGGCTTTTAATAACGAGTGGAAATATGTATTTTCATCTCCTTCCATTAGCCACTGCTCTTTACCTTTCTGTTGTACAAAACTATATTGTTCATACTCAAAATCGCTTTAGGGCCAAGCACCATTTTCATGACTACCTAACTATCGACTGCTGCTAAACATTTTGCTCGCCAAAGATAGCTGTAAGTTTTGGAGCAAACCCCAAAACATTGTATTATTAGTACAATTATCTAATATTATTCATTATAAAGTCAAATCAACACCGTACAATGGTCACGCACCACTCATCCAATAGTAGCCCAACCCGTGTTACTATTAGAAGGTGAGGATTATGATCAAAACTATTTGATGTGGTGAGGAATTGTTTTAATGCTTTCTTTTTACTGTTTTTTTCCCATACATATTAGCATTAGACTCTTGCCTCAATGTTAAAATTATGCAGGAAAGCACATAAAGATTCGTGTTGATCCAATTGTTGCCTCATTGTTATTCTAACACGATCATTTTTTTTAATTCATGCGAAGATTTCTTATGATTTTATAACAGGTTTTTAATTTGTAAGAAAAAGTGCCAAAAACAAAATATGTTCCGATTATGTGGTAATAGTTGCGAACCCAGGTGCGAACGGGTTACATCCATGAAGTTAGATTTATGTTTGAGAACTATATATATATATATATATATATATATATATATATATATATATAATGCATGCTTTTGATCCTATCGAATTCTTACTATTTTCTTAAGTTTATTGCAATGGATTTTTGTGAAATTACATTGAATTTGATTGTAGGGTACATGGAGATGAGTTTCCATATGTCAAAGGTGGATTTTTGGAATACATAGAAAATAATTGCCAAAAGATTTATTCAAAAACTTTTGGTGATACTGGAAGAGGTAATTAACTAATCATGAAGTATCCAGATCATGCCAGAGGATTTGATTTAGTTGTTTTTCTCAATCCTAAAATGTTTAGGTCAATGAAAATGGTGAAGAGAAGCACATAATTATGAAATTTTTGTATGTAATTGTATTATTGTAGTGATTTCGCATTTAGCAAATTATAGTTACTAAATATCTAAAATGCACTATGTACGCTCATGGTGTAAACAGTAGATCATTCATTTTCCATATATTAAGTCGTGAAATTTTGTTTACATAAACTTTTAACAATTATTATTTCATCTGTAATTGTGAATCATATATATACAGGTGATATTATTTTTATTTTATAAACATCTTATTGAAATTGCAATAATTTACCCCGCACATCATCCGGGTGTAACATCTAGTGTATATATATAGGCATAGATAAAAATGAAGTGTTAGAATTACAAATGTGATCCAATGAAGTATTTCAACTGCTGAATGATGCAAGTCGAGCTGTGCTTTTAAGTTCTATTTGAGCCAACCTTTAAATCATTCGTAGCAAGGACACACAAAAACAAAATGACGAATCATACAAGTGACATTCTTATAATCCAGAACCAGCACCAAAAAAAAGAAAACTTTGTTAAGTTAATGAATGTTTTGACTCGGAGCATCAACTCTAGGCACTGAGGCTTAGTTTTTGTGTGTGTGTGTGTGTGTACTTTTTCTATTGCACACGTTAACATTGCAATAAGTATACATGTTTATCAAATTGGAAACTATTTCACGATGGAGATCAATCTAACATAACCCTCTTCTATTTGGCGCTGAAATTGACAAAAGTAATAATTGCCTTAAAGTTTAGATAATTCAAAAAGGTTTGATGATCTTAAATTTAATGAGACAACCACTTTATGGTCTTTATGAATCACTCATTTGAAAAGTGTAAAAAATTCGAAATAGTTGAAATGCAAATAGGTTTCCCCATTGCCATACTAGTTCCAAAAATAATATTGATTGCCCTAAAAATCATGCATGCTGATACAGAAGATTTTAAATCACTTTTCACATCGCAAACGAGTGTACATACTACTGGTTTCTCTTCATACCATTCTCAGAAAATTAATTCATGCAACAATATCAATTAGTTTCTTTCAAGTCTTACCATTTTGTTGGTTATTGCAGGTGACACTAGAGGTTTATTAATGTAACTTCGGTAATGATATTCATTCAATTTCGAACGACACATTTCGTTCATGGTATGATTAAAAAAAAGTAATTTCATTATCATTTGATTAGAACTACACACAATATATATAGAAGAAGATTTAGTTCCGATTGCTTATAATGACAACCACATGATTTGATGAAACCGATTTATCAATAATTCATATTCATAGGTAATTAAGCCAATTTACCTTTAATTTGTTAGCAGATAGCAAATGTGGCAGGTATGCATGTGACATTTTATCTCTATGGATTTCATGATCTTCCAAGAAAGCTTAGTGGCCTTATATTGTTTACTACAAACCTCGGTGGTTTATTTTCACAGGAATTTCTTAGGATTCTTTGCAGATTTTGCAAAAGAATATAATGTTAAAAGGGGGGAAAAGAGCAGCATTATCTTCACTTATGGTTGGCTAATTTCTCGGGGCAATTGGAAAAACACTAAACTAACCTAAAGAACGCTTTGGAGAATAAGGAGACATCCCCATAACTCAACCACAATTGGGCATTTTTAAATTTCTTTGTGTTGGTTTTTAATAAAAAGAAAAAAATGTTTTTGCTTCATATGTGTTACTTTTTCACACAAAGCAAATTACTTATTTCGAAATAGATTATGATTTTATAAATTGAATTACTTTATTTTGTTTCTTTCTATTGATTTAATTTCATAATGCTCTTAGGAACTAAGTGTCATCCGTGTTTTATCATTAAATAGAGTTAAACTCTATCAACAAGATTTGTAATTAATAATCTTTTTGGGAAATGATCAACTAGATTTTCGTACCTCTTTTTATTCCACCTCTCAACGTGCCAAACTTATTAAAAAGAATTTACCTACATAAGTGATGCATACATTCAGTATATGATAACTAATATGCCATACATTCAGTATATGATAACTAATATGCAAATAAAAAAAATAAGAAAAGATTCTTTAAGTTTTTTTGTTATTAACGTGTAGAGAATTCCATTTTGGATTTATAAAAAATGTCATTAATGTTCTGAAAATTCGAAGTGACAGCAAAATAAAAGGTAAACTTCTATAACAAAAATGTATGAAAAATCCAAGCATATAAATGGAATTAATGTACCTTTATACCATTCTTGATTGAACTTTTATTCTTATTAAACAACGTATACTGCTATGTTAAGAGAAAAAAATCTGTAAACATAGAGCATTAATGAATTGACAGGGCAGCATTCAAATAAATTTAGCTCCAACGATAACACGAAGATAGCGAAAAACCCGTTTGAGAGTCTGAAAGTGAGAAATGCGAGACTGATGCATGAACTGACAAACCTTATTAACCCTTTTATGCACCCATGTCGACCATTTTGTTTGGTTTTCTCATTTTTTTCTATCAGCATCCAAAAACAAAATTATAGATCTCAAATCGCACAGGGATGGAGGTTAATTTTCGGCCTTTTTCTTCAAGGCATGATGATCTTCATTCAAATTCAGATATCCATGAGTGAATTTTTTGGTCTGACTCAAGATACATTCATGATGCACAAAGTTGGAAAGTGATTTAAAACATGAGAAGTCTAAGCTTCCAGTAGATGGCAAAAAGAAAAAACCCAAAATGTACTACAGTATAGAAAAGACATGTACCACTCTTTCTCTAGCTAAATAAAAGTTCATTAGTCCGCTAAGAGATTGTCTAGCATTCATTGATAAGAGATGTCATATTTCTTCTTCAACCCCATCGGGATGTCGAATTACTGAATCACGACACATTTCCTTCCGTTCCTAGCATAGTATTTTCTCCCATCTTTCTTTTTCTGTTAAAGGTCGTGACTCGCCAAGTAACCATATCTCTGTTCCTAGATTCAGAATCTCTACATCACCATCCAGATATACCACCTGAATAAAAGATGAACGCCAATGAGAAAATGTGACATGTATCCTAGATAGATAAAATGGAACACAAGTGAATCAATATATACGTGAACATATAATTTTTTGTTTCTTATTTATCACCTTATGCTCTTTCTTTATTGGATCATATGTTTTAACTACACCCTCATAGAACCTGCAGAAAACAATCAACATATTATTAATTACATGTAAAATTTCTTAGGAAAAAAGTACGGCTAAAATGCATTTTAGTGGGGTGTTCATCTTTCCATCTATGGTGAATGCAGTTACTTTGATCAAACAAATACAGAAAGAGATCCGATTGTTATGATTTTGTCGATGAGAAACATAATACAAAACTTTCTAATTTCAATAAAACTACTACTAATAAGCATGTTGCACACCTGAAAAGAAAGAGAAAATGGTTTCAACAAAGGCTGAAAACTATTATGAAACCAACAAAACAAACTGGTTTTTGCAAGTAAGCATGCGTAATAATAATAATAGAAATAGACCACCAACTATTATCAGCAACTTAAGCGTACTTACTGTTGGTCTTCTGGCCACCAAACCATTACCCTCGAATCGATTATTTCTTCACGATATTTTTTGTTATATCTTGGCTTTTTAAAACCCTAATAAAGGGGAAAAAATGTAGTTAACAAAAACCATAAATATGAACTAAAACTAAAAATACAAAGAAATGGTGTTAACAATGCAATATCATATCAAGGAAAACTGCTAAAATTTGTAGTCTGAAAATTCTTCTATGATCTCCAAATAATATCAGTGAAGTAATTGCAAAAGTTTAATGTTTACCTCTGGAAGAACTTCTGCTTTGGACTCAGGTACAGTGGTTTTGCCCTTCCTCTTCTTCCTCTTCTCTGGTACCGTTTTCTGCTTCACATGATTCTTCCTCTTCAGCTGTTTTCCAGAAGAAGTATTCCAACCACTTGAGGAGTAATGTTTCTTTACCTCCTCTCGTATTTCCCTCCTTTCAGCTAGTATTTCTTCATATCCTTCCGTTCCTTCTTCTCCACTATCTGGGTCATATTGAACATATTCTTTCACAATATTGTTTTCCTTATCAATCCATTCCAGGACTCTTAATGACAGGAAATGGCTCCCCCGTGCACGTTTAACTACGCCCTCTGAAGCTGTTGCTGATCCTCGAATTTCTGAAACCTCAGGATGAACAACATCTATAGCATCATTAGTTTGGTCCTCCTGCTCAAGCGCGTCTACTTCTCCGCTTGATTTTGTTTCCATTGTTTCTTTAGATTGAAACTTTTCAGGCTGAACTTGTTCTCCTTCAACGATTTCTAGGGAATGAACATCATCATATTGGAGTGCATTAGAACTGTTCACATTTCCATCAGGAGCAACTGCTCCAAACGCTTCTGCTCCTGATCCATCTTCACTTTGTAATGCATCATTTGTTTGCAGCGTTTCAATCTTTTCATGGCTGATTGAATCCCATGAAGCATGATTCATTAGCATTAATGCCATTGAAGCCTTGACTAATGAACTTTTATAGCTGTCTCTGGGCGAAGATGTGTCAACCTCCTCCAGCATTGGCTTGTGACTAGAGGCATCATCATTTTCTCTCTCTATCAGAACCTGATTTCAGACCAATTTAGGTAAAGTTGATCATGATTCAACAAAAAATGAACAACTAAAATAATAACAAGAAAATCAACAAAAGGGTCGACTTTGGTTGAAACAGGAAATAGAATCACATTACATTTTCTCCAGTAGGTGATTGAGGCTCAATGGAAGCAAGTATATTGCAAAGAGCATCAAAGTTTTTCCTTGTCTGTTCCACTTGTTCAATGAGGTAAGGTTTCACCCTATCAGAGCAATTTTTCAACACTTGTAATGCTAATCGCCGTGATGGTGCTGAAATGCCCTAAGAAAAATAACACGTGTAAGTTCATCCAAATACAAGATGGGGAAAAATAAAAGTTAAGATACCAAGATCACGAAGTACCTGATTCTCAATATTCACTGCATCAAAAAGAGGCTTCACAAGATCCAGCGAGAAGTCATCGCCTTCCTGAATCAAGCAAGTCATGATTGCCTCCATGTTTGAGAAGACATCATCTGTATAGTTGTGCCTGTGAAATATAACAAAGAACTTTCATGTAAAAAAGAACAAAAAATGTATGTATGTGTAACCCTAATTTCCTTAAATTCATACTTTACTAAATAGGATCAAATTTTCCAAAGCTATAATTCCATAAACATAGTACAAACTTATGATTTAAGGATTTCAAAACAGGGAAACAATGCATTACTTGAAAAGATGGATGACTTACTCTATGGAGTCAAGGAAGATCTGAAACATCTGGACGATCAATGCATTACTCTCCAAATCCAACAAAACTAAACTACATTTCACCTTAGCAACTGTCTTGAGAATTCGCAACGCCTTCTCATAAGCGGTATCAGAAAGCAATGTGAGTTTCCCAAATACATTCTCTATGGTTTGCCGAAATATTATCTGTAAAAATGCATTCAAATCACCAAAATATTCAAAAAGCTTCAATACAAAATTTACCACAAACGGAGCACAAATACATATAGTATATGAATGGAGAGAATCATAATGTGGGCTGACCTTCATGTGATTATTGCAGTAAGCGGCATCAGGAGCTGTGATTCTAATGATCTCGTGAATGCAATACATTAACGAAACTTTGATATCCATATTTTCGTGTTTCAAAAGCCAGTCACCTGTTAGCCCATTCCTAGCACGATGAAGTGCATCACATATTGCCTGTGAAGGCTCTTGTCCCACGGTTTTCAAAAGGTCTTCAGCGCTCTAATAAACAGAAGAAAAATGAATTACATAAGCTACAGTACAACCAAACCAAGTGTTAATCTCGCCACGAATGAGAGTGTCAGAAGTAATCTGATAAGTTCAAGGCTTGTAATGAAGCATCATTATACTCTCAAAATCTGAATTCAGGCAAAAACATGAAATCAAGAATTGCTAGTCTCAAGAAATTGCATTAAAAAAGTTAATGGTCCATTTATAGAGTAAAATTTATGATCCAAAAGACAAGCATAAACACCAAAAAGGATCAACAGACTAACATTCAATCTCATATGTGTTTTTGAATTACACAAATCACTTCAAAATTTAACAGCAGCTACATTTCAATCAAGATAGCAAATGAAACACACACAAGTAAAATTAACCGGTCCACTACAATCAAATCAACAAAAACCCATCGAATCAATTAATTTGCGAGCCACCCAAATGAAAAGAAAAAAAATAATGTTTACGCATACAAATGATTTAGTTAAATTTAGAATTTTGTATACCTCAAGGATTTTTAAAACTACATCATCAGATGCGGGTAAAGAATGTAACTTCTTTCCAAGATCTAGCAACTGTAGACAAAGATATAATTCCTGGGTCTTCGATAAATCCTTTGTCTTCAATATCGCCATTTACCAAAACCCAAAAATAAAAATCAAAGAATTGCTTCTCCAAAATCGATCAATTCAGGCTGGCTTCTTTTCCAGGACTGAAATCAAGTTGCTGGTTGAAAACCTTAAAGTTACATTTGAGAACTGAAATGGATTTTGAGGGTAAAACATAAACAACATACAAAAGGGATGGACTGATAGGTGGCGATGATGCAAGGCACTATTCAAGGCACCTACTTTTTTTTTTTTTTTTTTCCATTTTTGCAGTAAAAAATATCTTTTCAACGAAATTCAGTAAATCTGGCTCTCTGGTTATTTAGTATGTGGATTAAGACAAAGATTTCTTTAAGGTTATTTTTATTTCGGTTGGCAAGTGGCAAGAAAGAAAGCTGCATGTCTAAAACTTGGCCTGTTGGAAGAGCTAATTGGTCTGAAACTCAACTGAAGTCAGTCAATGCAACCGATTTTACCTCTTTTTTTTTCTTTATCTTTTTCCAAACAAATAAGGAAGAACCAATGCGACTAAAACAAGAAAAACACATGTACTTCAACACTCTACGTTACATTGCTGACTCGATTTGAACGTGATGACAAGAGGCGTTACAAAATATGGCTAAGATCATAATGAAACGGTGTCACTATTTCGATTCATGTGTCATATAACAATATCTTAATATTTGTTTTTAAAGAAAGAAAAGATGGTGTAGGTAGATTTCGTATTATTTTACTTTGTCATAATAACTTCATTACCATGGGTATTGTGGAGTTGAGAAAAAAGGGAAAACAATTATTACTACTATATTGTTACTAAATTGTTGGACGTAGAATAAGAGAAAAGTAATTTTTTAAGCATTATTAACTTGTGACTAGATTCATCATTTAGATGATTTGTATCTAAATCTCAATGATACGTTACAGTAATTCTGCACTTATTTTTTGATGATAGGAGTTAAAATGAAAGAAACTTAAATTTTGACATATCAAAGAATCGAATAAGTGGAGTTGATGACATATTCGTTGTTGCTGGACCAAAGATTGTGACTTAGAGGCATTTAATTACATTTATAGATTATATATATTTCCATTAAATATGTAAGTAGTTCCTAACTATGTGATTATAAGATAGTTCCTAATAATGTGATTACATCATACATTGTTCTAATAATGTGATTACATCCTACATTGTTCCAACAAACAAAAATACAAATTTGATTAATTAGAAGTAAATATAATGAAATTTAATGTGTATTTACATTTTTGTGGCCAATTGTTTTCAAATTATTCTGCATTTTGTTTTCTAAACTTTAATCTATATGTTTTCATTTAGTCAAAAATACAAACATAAATAGCATAAAAGCTAAATTTGTTCAAAACTAAGCACTGAAACTTGTATTCAATTCCTTCTTCATATCATTGTTTTTTTAGAAATTTTGTTCTATGTTATTGAATTATTCTTGACATGAGTTTAATATTTTAAGTTTTTCGCCATCTAACTTTTTTCAGGAGATTTAGGTTACACACATTTTTTGGGTGCTTTAGCGTCAAAATAATTATTCTAAAATTCTTTTGACACTATATTAGCTTGCTCAACTATTTAATTTGAGTCATTAATATTTGGTCCATGTTGGGGTCAATTGCTTCAATTATTTATAGTTACAGTTAAACCTTCCTAAATTAATTCTCTATTAATTAATAACCTCTATTAAATGATATTTTTCTTCGGTCGCAAATCGGGACCAGTACAAAAAATGAAAAATCTCAATATAAAGATAATGATTTTTCAAGAATCTCCTATATAAATATGGGTCTCCACCATTTCATAAATTAATAAATAGCTACAATAATAAATTAGATTTGAAGATTAACTTATATTTTGAGTTAAGTATTTTATTTATGTTTGTAATTTTCGTATTTTTGTTCCATTAAAAAAATATAATGTTATGGCTAGGTTACAATAGACTTTTCTTGATGGTGAAAATATTAAATTTTTGTATTTTCTAATTTATAGGATTGAAAAAACTCTTTGAATTAAGAAAATATTAATTTATCGATAAATTAATAACTCTATAAATTAATAAATTTTTGGAGGCCCAAGTGTATTAATTTATAGAGATTTTACTGTATATTTAAGAAGGAGTGTTTGTACAATAAAGTCAAGAAGGGTATGCAAATATGGTTCTCAAAATACTCAAAATAAGCTACTATATGTAGGTTGAAACCTCATTTGTTAGAAAAGTACAATTGCAACATTTCTAATTCATTTAAATTAATGAATTAAACACATATTCAAGGTCCAGGACCATTTTGCATACTTAACTGAAATAAAATTCCATTTTATTCTCATAGCTCCTAGCATATATATATAGAAAACAACTTTTGGCATTCTCATTACATTTTGCCAAACTCTCCATTTCGGGTAATAAATATTCCATGCCTCCAGTGACAAAACGTTGGTTCATCATACAAAATACTTCAGACCCACACTCATGTGCATCACTGATGTCGACGTAAATTAAGAATTCAAAGCAATCATGCAGCTCTCAAATCCGTCTAGGATTGAGATTGATTTTCGGTCTTTTTTCTCAAAGCACGATGATCATCATTTGAAGTCAGATAGCATTGAGTGGATTTTTGGGTGTCACTCCAGATACATTCAAGACAAACAAGGTTGGAAAGTGAATTAAAACATGAGAAGTCTAAAAACACAGTAAAACATGGCGAAAAAGAAAAAACCAGAAATGTACTACAGTATAGAGAAGACATGTACCACTCTTTCTCTAGCTAAATAAGAAATTATTACTCTTCTGAGAGATTATGTAGCACTCATCTATAAAAGATGTAATATATTTTCTTCCATTCCATTGAGATGCTGAATCACTAAAGCCTAGCAAATTCCCTAGCATAATATTTTCTCCGATCTTTCTTTGAAAGTTAAGGGTCGTGACTCGCTAAGTAACCATGTCTCCGTTTCTAATTTTAGAATCTCTATATCACCATCACGATATACCACCTGAACCGAATATGAAGGCCAATGAGAAAATATGATATGTGTATGAGATAGATAAAATGGATCACAAGTGAATATATATATACGGGAATGTATAATTTTATGTTTCTTAATATCACCTTATGCTCTTTCTTTATTGGATCATATGTCTTAACTACCCCCTCATAGAACCTGCAGAAAAAAAAAATCAACCTATCATTGCCTTTTTTTAAGGAAAACGGTATGGCGAAAATGCATTTTAATGGTGAGTTTACTTGACCAGCTATAGTGAATGTAGTTACTTGATCAACCATACTAAAAGATATCTAAATGTTATGATTCTTGACGAAAAACATGATACCAAGCTTCCTAATTTTAATTACTACTAATAAGCATGCCGCGTGGGAAAAAAAAATGAGAAAATGGTTTCAACGAAGGCTGAAAACTCTTATGAAACCAACAAAACAATCAGGTTTCCAAAAGGAAGCATGCATAATAATACACCGCCAACCATCGCTTGCAACTTAACGGTACTTACTGTTGGTCTTCTGGCCACCAAACCAGTACCCTTGAATCGATTATTTCTTCACAATATTTTTTGTTCTGTCTTGGCTTTTTAAAACCCTGATAAAGGAAAAAATGTAGATAATGGAAGCCATAAATATGATGAACTAAAACTGTATATACATGTAAATCGTGTTAGCAGTGCAGTATCATATCAAGGAAGAGTGCTGAAATTTTTAGTTTGAAAATTCTTCTTTGAAATCAAAATACAAGTGGAAGATAATCGTATATACACCAAATATAATTGAAGTTAATGAAAAAGTTTGATGTTTACCTTTGGAACAAATTCAGCTTTGGACTCAGGAAAAGTGGCTTTGCCCTTCCTCTTCTTCCGCTTCTCTGCTACCATTTTCTGCTTCCCATAGTTCTTCCTCTTCAGCTGTTTTCCAGAAGAAGCATTCCCATCACTTAAAGAGGAATGTTTATTTACCTCCTCTCGTTTCGTCATCCTTTCAACAAGTATTTCTTCATGTCCTTCGGTTCCTTCTTCTCCATTAAATCCCTCAAATTCAACATACTCTTTCACATTATTTTTTTCCTTATTATGCCATTCTAGGACTCTTAATGATAGGAAATGGTTCTCCTGTGCACGCCTCACTACACCCTCATAAGCTGTTGTTGATCCTTGGAGTTTTGTAAACTCGGGGTGAATAACTTCTGTAGCATCATTATTTTGGTCCTCCTGCTCAAGCGCGACTACTTCTTTGCTTGATTTTGTTTCCAGCGTTTCATCATACTGAAAATTAGGATAAATTACTTATATGTATCTAATAAAATTACTGAAGAAGAAAATAGTTTTAGGGTTTCAATTCTCCCCAAAACTAATTCTTTCGCGCTTCAAAAACGCGAAAAATGGCAAAATCGCGTTTTCAAAACGCTAAAAGAAGATTTTCGCGTTTCAGAAACGCTAAACATAGGTTATATTAATTAATTTAACTTAATCGTAAGTAATTAATGGTAAAAAATTTAATTAAATAAAGTTTCGCGTTTTCAAAGTGCGAAAAAATTAAAAAGATTATTTTTCGCGTTTTCAAAGCGAAAACAATAAAAACAATATTTTATTTAAATAAAAAAGGAAATTGTAATAAAAATTCAAGTAATTTGCATAGTTTAAAAATTGTAAGCAAATTTACTTGAAAAATTATCAAATTTTAATAATGAAATTAAAGGAAAATTTTTAAATTATAATTCATAATCATTAAATTTTGAATAGAGCTATAAAGAAGAAAATTAATAATAGAAAAATTATATTGATAATTTTAATAATAAGAAAATTACATTTTGATATGAATATAATAATATAACTGATACTCATTAAATTAAATAGAGCTATACTAAATATAAATTAATAAAATTATGATATAATTATTATAATTTATAAAATTTTAAAAAATTATATTAAAAAATTAATAATTATTTTATAAAATAATTTGATATGAAAAATGTTCAGTAAAGATAAATGACGTAATTTTATGGATTTATATTAATTAGATATAATTTAATTTACAAATTGTTTATATTAATTATGACGGTTTCAATATAAGAGAAAAGCTTAAAATATGAATAAATTTTAAGAAATATTTATTATAATTTACCAACGCTTAAGATGAAGCAAGTATTTTCTGTTCTTCGGAAACCTCACAGGGGAGACAGCAAAAATGTCGAAGCGAGGACGCGGAGGATCGGCGGGTAACAAGTTCAGGATGTCTCTGGGTCTTCCAGTAGTTGCGACGGTGAATTGCGCTGACAACACTAGGGTAAAGAACCTCTACATCATTTCAGTGAAGGGAATGAAGGGTAGGCTCAACCGTCTCCCTACCGCTTCCGTCGGTGACATGGTTATGGCCACCGTCAAGAAGGGTAAGCCCGATCTCAGGAAGAAGGTCATGCATGTAGTCATTGTCCGCCAGCGCAAGCCATGGCGCCGAAAGGACGGTGTCTACATGTACTTTGAAGATAATGCTGGAGTGATTGTTAATCCCAAGGGAAAAATGAAAGGTTCTGCAATTAGTGGTCCCATTGGAAAGGAGTGTGATGATCTTTGGCCTAGGATTGCAAGTGCTACTAATGCGATTGTTTAATGCACGGCATCTTAATTCTGAAGAGAACTTTATTTTACGGAATGTTTGTTTTAGGTATCTGGTACTATTCTTGTGTAGATGTGGTAATTTTAATAGACGGTTGGTATGTAAGAGCTAAGAATTATATCTTTTATTTGGATAAACTAAATACTTTGGTGTTTGTTTTTTTTTTAAAAAAAGATGAAGCAACTATTAATTATTAAAAAAATATAAGAAAGTTTGAAGATGTATTTAGATTTGATCGGCGAAGATGTGTTTTATAAATATTAATTATTGTATTTACGATGCAGGTGAAATAGGCATAAAAAAATGATTAATTTGACTAGTTTAAAACGTTATAGGGAAATTGACTTCAAAAAATTATTAAATTTGAATAATGGTAACAGAAAATTTGAAAATTATAACTGTTAATCATTAAATTTTGAATAGAGCTATAAAGAGGAAAATTATATTGATAATTTTAATAATACGAAAATTAAATTTTGAATAAGAATATAAATTATAATTGATACTCATTAAATAAAATAGAGCTATACTAAATATAAATTATTAAAAGTATGATATAGTTATTATAATGTATTAATTTTTTAAAACATTATATAAAAAAAATTAATAATGATTATATTAAAAATTTGTATTAAAAATGTAATCATTATTTTAAAAAATAATTTTATATGAAAAATTTTCAATAATGATAATGACGTAATTTTATGGATTTAATGAGATGTAATTTAATTTACAAATTAATTTTATTAATTATGATGGTTTTAATATAAGAAAAAAGCTTAAAATAAGAATAAATTTTATTAAATATTTATTTTAATTTACCAACACTTAAGATGAAGCAACTATTAATTATGAAAAAAAATATAAGAAAGTTTAAATATGTGTTTCGATTTGATCGGCGAAGATGTGTTTTATAAATATTAATTATTGTATTTACGATGCAGGTGAAATCAAACTATTAAGAATATTAATACAAGTCATAACAAAATACTACAAGTCATAACAAAAGGTTAAAAAAAATAAAACAAGTCATAACAAAAGGAAAGAAAACAGAAATGAACAAAAGGGAAAAAAAAATACAAGTCTAATAATACTACATAAGAAGTCTAGTACCCTACTTCTTCTTGGGCTTTTTAGCCCGAAAAAGGCTATAAGTCAATCTATCGGGCTCCTTCGTCACTCTCTGGCCTTTACTCACAGCCAACGGTGGAGTCCCTAGAGTCTGACTCGATCCCTGCTCCTCATGGCGCTGATAACCCTGACCCTCAACTGATCATCCTGGTCTGCATCCTCAGCCTCATCCTCATCCTCATCCTCAGCCTCATCCTCGGCGTCATCCTCACCCCGACTCTCACGCTCACCTCGGTGGGTTATCACCGATGCGACCCGCAACACCCTCGAACATACTCGAAAGAAAGTTACTCGTGTAATGTATCGACGGCCATCTAGCGAACTCTGCTGAAACCCGGAAAAGTCAATAAAAGAATCTCCAAACGACGACGAGAAGTCCGAGGGAGGAAAACGAGTGAAGGAAAAATTGATTGCTTGGTCTTTGGGAGACATAATCGGACGGTAAAACGCACGATGGGTCGGCGAAGAATGATGTGGAGACTGATGGGATGAATGATGTGAGACCGATGGGCTGAATCTTGTCGAGAATGGAGTGGAGATCGATGTGGAGACCGATGGGATGAACCGCCGGTGAAGGGAATATGAGACCGCTCATCTTGGGAGGACTGATGTGGCTGAGATGTTGTGATTGTCTCTGCCCCCACGCCCACGCCGAGACCTGCGCGAACGCCTCGGAGGTGCAGGTGGTGGATGTTCTTGGGTCGGGTCTACAGTGCAAGTTCTTGACTCAAAATGTCATGAACCTCAACATGCCTATCGAGATCGTGCCGTACAACATTTGTTGCATTGACGGACAACGCCCGCTCAAGCAACTGGGCAATCTCGCCTAAGCGATCATAACCAAAGGAGTCCGCGTCGAAAGTACGCTGGCCTATAATACTCGGACTACGAACATCCTCCATCAATGTGGCCTGAAATTTTTATTAGAAAGAATCATAAATCGACAACAGTGTTAATAAAAAGAACCAAATGGATGTAGGCGAAATACTCACCATGAGGCGCAAGGTCTCTGCAGAACCGTGAAAACCCTCGCATTTTCGAGTCCGTCGGATCCGTAACATACTTCACGGTAACTGATGGTACCACAAGAGATACTCCGGATCTGCGGAAGGCTCGCCAACATAAAGATCATCGGTCCCCACAACTTGGCCGTGGCGATCATTCCAAACACGGAGATATATCCCTAGTTGTTGTAACCATCTCCTATCGGATCCTCCAAACGGCTTCCTCTTGAGCGGGCTAGTAATTTCCGCCGCGGTGAGAAGTAATGCGTCGCGGGTATCCGCTGGTGATAACCAAATTGGCGAAATACCCTACGGGGTTGTGTGGCGCAACGACATCACCGCAGATGAGCCATGTCTGAGATCGCCATATGCCCTGTCCCACAAGACAAACCCTGGCAATACGACCCAAAAGAGTCGTGTACGGCATCCAGACAAACTGCAATGGTAATTAAGTAAGAGACGTGTAATTAAAAGTTCGACACCGTTAAAAAAAACGAATAAAACATAAGTTATACTAATTGAATAGAATACTAACATCAGACTCTGCGAGAACTGCAAGCTGATCCCGATACGCGGCCAAATTGAACCGCGTGATACCTTGAACTTTTTTCTCGCGGGACCACCTGCACGGAGAAAGTAACATTAAATTGAGACATGACAGTACAAATTAAAATGTCAAAATTTACGAAGGTTTGATGTATAAGATTACCTCGTGCCCAATGGACAATCAGATAGATCGAGATCCCTACCCAGTATCTTGGGCTGAACCGTCAAAATCCGCTCCCAGGCCCAGAGCTAATTCGAATGAAGAAATCATTAGCTAAAATCACCAATAATAATGGGAGAATATAAATTGAAACTAGAGAGAAATGAAAAGATAAAATACCGAAGAAGAATCACACACCGGTAATAGCCTTGGCGAAGCGGCGAGAGATGACTGGACATCTTTGCGGTACAAGTAACATAGTGCCGCACTACCCCAACCGTACTCCGAGCAAATCTCGGGAGTATGAAGAAAATGCACAAGATCGAGAGGAAAAGCTGTTTCTCGTAGTGTTTGAGAACGATAATCCGCCAACGAGCCATCCAACAAAACAACGAGCTCATTGTAGGTGTGCATCGTCGGGGACAGTCCGTCAAAGGATTATTCTCTATGTGAGTCTTTATTTCAGTGATGGAAACACTCGTCAATCTAGACTCATCATCTGGAACCTAAATCCAAACATCCTCTCCAAATAGGCTGCCCAACCACCATCAGGCATGGTGTGATGTCCTGTAACTGGACGTCCATCAACCCGAAGGCCCAAAAGAACCTCGACGTCCTGGAGTGTGATAGTAGCCTCCCCAAAAGGTAAATGAAATGTATGGGTCTCTCGGGCGCCATCGCTCCACAAGAGGCGTAGCGGGGCATGGTCACATCGATGGACCCAACTCTAGAGAACGGTCCAAAACCAAATTTCTCAATATATTCCTTTGTCAACCTCGGTGCATCTTTTATTAATTTCCACGCGGCGCTATCTACGCGCCTGGGCTCCGAAATCCCTATATCATACTGTGCACCATGGAATATATTGTGTGACCTATGGGCGTTCTGGGTCCCTGCCGTAGCTTCTTTGAGGTAGATTGGGAGGAAGAAGATGATCCAATGTCCATGGCTAGTACAATTTACAAATAGTTTTAGTAAGTACGGATTAATATTATTATTCTTTTTTATTCTAATCTAATTATTCTTTTATTAAAGATTTTAACCCTACATTTTAGTAAATACGGATTAATATTATTATTCTAATCTAATTATTCTTTTATTAAAGATTTTAACCCTACATTTTAGTAAATACGGATTAATATTATTATTCTAATCTAATTATTCTTTTATTAAATATTTTAACCCTACATTTTAGTAAATACGGATTAATATTATTATTCTAATCTAATTATTCTTTTATTAAATATTTTAACCCTACATTTTAGTAAATACGGATTAATATTATTATTCTAATCTAATTATTCTTTTATTAAATATTTTAACCCTACATTTTAGTAAATACGGATTAATATTATTATTCTAATCTAATTATTCTTTTATTAAATATTTTAACCCTACATTTTAGTAAATACGGATTAATATTATTATTCTAATCTAATTATTCTTTTATTATATATTTTAACCCTACATTTTAGTAAATACGGATTAATATTATTATTCTAATCTAATTATTCTTTTATTATATATTTTAACCCTACATTTTAGTAAATACAAATTAATATTATTATTCTAATCTAATTATCCTATACATTCAAAATTCCAACCCTACATTTTATTATTCAAAACCCATATTTTAAACCCAACCCAATCCCCAACCCAAAACCCACATTCTAAACCCAACCCAAAATTCATATTTTAAACCCAACCCAATTCCCAACCCAAAAAACCTACATTCTAAACCCAACCCAATCCCCCAAACCCTAAACCCACATTCTAAACCCAACCCAATCCCCAAACCCTAAACCCCTAAGCCCAACACCCCACACCAAACCCTAAGCCCAACCATAAACCCTAAACCTACCTCCTCTCTACACCCCTGCATTCCCCCCCGCCCCCTCCCTTTCATTCGCCGCCGCCCCCTCCCTTTCATTCCGCCGCCGCCCCCCCACCCTCCCCTTCGTTCCGCCGCCGCCCCCCCCACCCTCCCCTTCGTTCCGCCGCGCCCCCCCCACCCTCCCCTTCGTTCCGCCGCCGCCCCCCCCACCCTCCCCTTCGTTCCGCCGCGCCCCCCCACCCTCCCCTTCATTCCGCCGCCGCCCCCCTCCCATTCATTCCCCCGGAATTTTTTTCACCCAACCCAAACCCGAATTTTTTAAAAAATTCCACAATTACAACACCTATAATACTAGATCTATTAACGATTCATTAAATCGGGAAATAAAATTACAAATAAAACGAACACAAAATTTATAGGAATCGAAAATTAAAACATGAATTAAAAAGAAACGATTAAATCACACCAAAAAACACAACTTACCTCGATATATAGCTTACAAAATGCAAAAATTTGATGCCGAAACAATTCCGGCAACTCTCCCGGAAAAATCACCGGTTTCAATGGATTACGCCGGATATATGCTTCTGTTTGAGAAACATCAACCCGAAACGCGAAAATTTAATTTATGCACCCATTTTCGCGTTTCTAAAACGCGAAAACAACCAAGCTTTAAGTAAAATCGCGTTTCAGAAACGCGAAAATTTTAACCCTCCCTGTTTTCGCGTTTCTGAAACGCGAGAAAAATACTCCCCCTTGTTTCGCGTTTCACAAACGCGAGAATAATACACCCAATTTAAAATTTTAGTCGTTTATTCTTTAAGCCGAATATATGGTTATATTAATTTCGGTGATGACAAATAACTAATTTTCTTACCTTTATTGTTTATCAAATAACTAGTGCTTTATTCGACATGTATATATCCTATAGTAATAATTAATAATATTACTAAAATGAACTGCGACGTTTCGGTTTTACAAAAACATTACTAATATAAATTACAGAAACATCCAAACCAACATAGTAAAACAAATACAAACGCAAACTGAATCATCCTCTGAGGTTTACTACATGAATGTTCAAAACAATATAAAAATACGAACACTAACAGAATAATCACTACGCTTCATCATCATCATCATCGAATTGATATTAGGCACACCATGAATTCCATATGGATCATACAGTTTATCAATACCGGTCTGTCGGCGGTGGATGAGAAAAGGGCATTCGACAACATCATGATCTAAACTTCCACATCGTGCGCAAACTCTCGCATATGGGCAAGCCACGGCATTATGGCCTTGTAGCTTACATAAAGCGCAAGTTTGGAGTCTTGCGCGCAGATTTGCTTGTATAATCCATCACACCTTTTTCCGATTCACACGCTTCCGACCTCGGCCAGCATGGTGGACAAGTTTAGTGTCATCTCGGCACGATCCGCCACGTTGCCTTTGGCCATGGTTCCATGATTGGGTTGAATTCTCCGAAAACTGTTGGTACCATTGATGCGTAGTGTAACATGGATCAAAAAGTGGGAAGGGATCGTCACCTAGCTCACGGGCAACTCGAAGTGCATGGGAACAAGGAAATCTGAAAGTCTGCCACCTTCCGCAAGTGCACTCTCGATTTGCATACAACACAACTTGCTTCTCGTCAGCCTTCCATGGTTGATTATCAGGTGCTATTGTAACCACTTCGTACTTCTGGTTTCTCTTGCTAAACCGGTTGACCTTTTGCCTCAACGATTTCTTCCGGGCCTCTTCATACAGTTTCATTGGAGTAGGAGGCGAACAGTCTGACATTTTTGGATCATATCAATGTTTGCCTGAAACAGATTGTTGCTTTTTTGAAAGGATGCTAGGATCAAAGCTGTGATCGGGAAGAATCTAGCACCTTTCAGCACATTATTGAAACTCTCTGAAATGTTAGTGGTCATTTCTCCCCAACGATACCCTCCATCGTGTAAACAGGTCCATTTCTCAACACCCAGCTTCTGAAGCCAACGAGCAGCAAGCTCATTTTTTTCTTCTAATTTTTGCCACTCTGCCAAGAACCTTGTCTTTTCCGTCGCTGAACCAATCATTTGACAGTTGCCTCGCAGTTTCTCCTTTCGAAAATGCCCAACCAAGTTTGCTTTAACATGCTCTAGACAATAACGGTGGACGCCCATCTCTGGGAATTTTTGCAACATGATGTCCATGGCAGTAAGGATACCCTGATTTCGATCAGAGATAATACAGGTCTTCCTATCTTGTAGAACAAACTTTTTCAAATACTTCAAAAACCATTTCCAGCTGTGTATAGTCTCTTCGTCCACAAGAGCAAATGCGATGGGAACAATCGTGCCATTTGCGCACTTTACGCATGCCACAATTAGTTTTCCTTTGTAGGATCCTCGCAGGTGAGTGGCATCGATGGTTATTACTGGCCAACAAGCATGAAATAACTGTATAGATGGCCCAAATGCCCAGAAAACATACCTACATACAAACCTTTGTGAGCTTCCTGAATTTTCCTTAAACTTGAATTGCACACAAGTGTCCGGGTTTGACATGAACAATGCATTGAGGAAGCTGGGCAATTGTTGAAAATTACTTTCCCATGTACCATACAGAGCCTCAAGTGCTTTTCTTCTACCATGCCATGCCTTCTTGTAGCTACATTCGACTTGGTACCTCTTCATCACTTCTATTTGAATTTGGGCAACTGCAAAATCTGGATGTTTTCGCACATTTTGGGCAACCAGTCTAGCAATCATAGAAGACGTGACATTTCGGGACTCGTTTCTCTTGTTTGCCCCAAGACAGTTGTGGGAATCGGACCATACCACCATTTTCCAAGTATCGGTGGCCTTCTCGCAGCGAAACTCGCGCCTTCCACGAGACAATCATAGCCGTGAAGGCGCTCTTTCGGATATTTAGGTCCACACGTCTCGCATTCGACATACCATGTTCGTTTAGAGCTCGTTTTCACCGGAAAGTCCGACCATGTACCAAGTTCCATTCTCCCATCGCCGCTTGTGCCTCGGGCTTGTTGGCGAAATGTATATCAAGGCCTAGCGTCAACGGATTGCCATCCCACATTTTAATTCCATCGTTTTCTACTTCCTCTAAAGTCTTGTCCCATCCACTTATGTCGTCGAAAACATATGGGACTGAAGAAGATGACTCAAAATCAGTGTCGTCATCTGAGTCCTCATCCGATGGGACGTACTCATCATCACTGCTTTCGACACCCCGACATCTTCATCTTCATCTGCATCTTCATCTTTATCTTCATCTTTATCTTCATCTCCATCTTCATCTCCATCTTCATTGTCTTCAACTGTTCTACCACCACTAGTGCTGGCACCAATATCCTGGCCAGATGTACTTGCATAAACATGGCCTGTTCTCTCAACTTTTCGTGGTACAATTCGGCCATTTATCGGCACAAAGATAAATGAACCGAACAGTATTATCATCATTAATGTGCACACGATACCTTTTTCCTGACCTCTCCGTCCATACCAAAGAAAAATCAATATAAAGCCCTTCTCTATCAACTCCGATCACACTTAATACCTTATCAACAAGTTCCGAGAAATCTAACATACGATCAATGATAAGATAACCGTCCGGCGCATCCCATTGCACCGTGATAGTCCCATCAGGTTCAGTTGTATAAGTAGTATTCCAGTATAATTTCAGACGAACTGTCTCCGTGAAAGACATTTGCGGGCTGCAAAATCAATTCCTACGAAATCAGTTTGCGGCCATAGTATTTACCCCGTTTACAGATTTAATAATTTTAAAATAACAACTATACGCCTGAATTTACAAATTCATTTGTATGCTCAAAATTAATATTAAATCTAAACCTTATGCCCGAATTACATAATTTATTCTTATGCTGTAAATATTCAAAAATTCAATATCATTATTATAATTTTATTTTATTTTACGAAATCGATGTACAATAATTTACAATGCTCATCTAATTTAATATTCTATTAACTAATATTTCTTTCAATTTACTTTATCAGCCTCAATAAAAAACCACCGTTAATTGACTAAATCACAATTATATATTAACTAATAATAATGCGTAAATCATCCTATGCTCATAATAAAACATAAAAAAGTACATGTTTTTAATAACGAAATAAACTTACCTCAATGTTAAAACTTAGAGTTTTAAATAGGCTTCAGGACTCAAATCAATCTTCTTTAACCTCGGAGCAACTTCTCAATTTGAAGAAAATAAGAGTTTTCACGAATTCAGCAAGTCCTCCGGAGTAAAACTTAAAATCGGAGTTCAACAGAATGAAAGAAATTTGGGAAGAAAATTCGGAGCTGAACAATGAAAGAAATTTGCGGAGAAATGCTGTTAAAGCTTGTTTTATATATGAATCTTAAATTTCGCGTTTAACAAACGCGAATACATTCCAGACTTATCATAAAAAATACACGTGGAGACGGGTGAGTGGAGGAGGAGATTTTCTGGATATTTTCGCGTTTTAAAAACGCTAAATCTATTTTTCGCGCTTTAAAAACGCTATAAATTTTGTTTCGCGTTTTCAAAACGCTAAATTTTTATTTGCAAAATTTACACTTTTAAACTTACAGATTTTCGCATTTTTTAAACGCGAAAGTTGTTTCTCGCGTTTTGAAAACGCGAAAAGAAAGTTTCGCGTTTTACAAAGGCGAAAACAGAGTTTCGCGCTTTGCAAACGCGTCTTACGTTTTTCGCGTTTGTAAAACGCGAAAAACCTATTTTTCTTTTTTTTTTTTTGCTTTCGACCCGTTTGAATCTGGGTGCATGGAATTAACATTATTCGCGTTTGTGAAACGCGAAATGTTAATGTAATTTGATTGTTTCGCGTTTTTAAAACGCGAGAAGATTACATTTGTCTACAAAATAAACCCTACACATTTTTTGTTCCACACTTTTGGGTTTGGCTCACCCAAAAGTCAAGCACCCCTGAAAATTATCAGGCTGAACTTGTTCTTCTCCAACAATTTCCAAGGAATCATCATCCTCATATTGGAGTGCATTTGAGCTGTTCTCATTTCCACCAGCAACAACCGCTCCAAACGCTTCTGCGCTTGATCCATCTTCACTTCTTAATGCATCATTCGTTTGCAGCATTTCAATATCTTCATGGTTGATTAAAGGCCGTGAAGCATGCTTTATTAGCATTAACTTCATTGAAGCCTTGATTGATGGACTTTTACAGATGTCTCTCGGCGTGGATTTGTAAACGGTCTCCAGCACTGTCTCATGACAAGGGGCATCATCATTTTCTCCCTCTATCATAACCTAATTTAAGGCCAATTTAGGTAATTTTGATGAGGATTCTAAAATAATATATCAACCAATGAAGAATAAATAACAAAAAATAATAACAAGAGAACCAACAAACGGGTCAACTTTTGCTGAAACAAGAGTTAGAATCACATTACATTTTCCTCAGCAGGTGATTCAGGCTGAATGGAAGCAAGTATATTGTTAAAAGCATCGTATGTTTTCCTTGCTTGTTCCACTTGTTCAATGAGGTACGGTTTCACCTTGTCAGAGCAATTTTTCAGCACTTGTATTGCTAATCGCCGGGTTGCGACTGGGATACCCTGAGGGAAATAACACATGTAAGTTCATCCGAATACAAGAAGGGGAAAGTAAAAGCTAAAATACATGTTTCTTGAAGTACCTGGTTCTCGTTATTTACTGCATTGAAAAGAGGCTTCACAAGATCTAGTGGGAAGTTATCACCTTCTTGAATCAAGCAAGTCATGATTGCCTCCATGTTTGAAAACACATCATCTGTATGGTTGTGTCTATGAAATATAACGAAGAACTATCAGTAAAAAAGAGAAAATGTCTTATAAGGAACCCTAACTTCCACAAATTCATGCTTTACCAAACTCGATCAAATTTTCCAAAGACTTAGTTCCATAAACGTACTATAAACCTATGATTTAAGGATTCTGAAAAAGAAAACAATGCATTTCTGGAAAAGATATATGACTTACTCAATGGAATCAAGGAAGACATGGAACATCTGCACAATCAATGCGTTACTCTCAATATCAAACAAAATCAAACTAGATTTCACCTTGGCAACTGTCCGGAGAATTTGCAATGCCTTCTCATAAGTGCTATGAGAAAACAAAGAAAGTTTTTCAAATACATTCTCTATGGTTTGCTGAAATATTATCTGTAATAAATCATACAAAGGACAAAAATATTCAAAAAGTTTGAACCTAAAAATTTACCACAAAAAGAGCACAAATAAATATAGAATATGAATGGAAAGAATCATAATGAGGAGCTTAGGAGCACAAATACATATACATATTACCTTCATGCAATGATCACAGTAATCGGCATTAGGAGCTTTAATTCTAATCACCTCGTGAAGGCAATACATTAACGAAACTTTGATATCCATATTTTTGTGTTTCAAAAGCCGGTCAGTTGTTAACCCTTTCTCAGCAAGACGAAGTGCATCGCATATTGCCTGTGAAGGCTCTTGTTCCAGCGTTTTTAAAAAGTCTTCCGCACTCTAATAAATCAAAGAAAACGAATTACATAAGCTGAAGTACAATCAAACTAAAGAGGCAATCTCACCACAAATGATAGAGAGTGTCAGAAGTAATCTGAGAGGTAATCAAGGCTTATAATTAAGCGTCATTATACTTTCAAAATATGAACTCAGGCAAAAACATGAGAACAAGAATTGCTAGTCTCAAACAATAGCATAATAAGAAATTAATGTGCCATTTATACAATAATATTTATGACCCAAAAGAAAAGTACCATTACCAAAAAGGATAAATGGACACACATTCAATCTCAAATGTGATTTTGAATTACACCAATTAATTCAAAATTTAATAGCAACTATATTTTAATCAAGATAGCAAACGTAACACTCACAGCTGTAATTAATCGGTCCAGTACAATCAAATCAATAAACAAAAATCATCGAATCAACAAATTTGATAGCCACCCAAATGAAAAAAAATAAAAGAAAAATTTAATGTTCACATGCATGAAAAATGATTTAGTTAAATTTATAAATTCTCATACCTTAAGGATTTTCAAAACTCCATTTTCAGATGTGGGTAGAGAATGTAACTTCTTCCCAAGATCTAGCAACTGTAAACAAAGCTGTGATTCATGGGTCTCCGCTGAATCCTTTGCCCCCGATATCGCCATTAGCCAAAACCCAGAAATCGAAAACAAAAATGCTTCTCCAAAATCGATCAATTAAGTTGGCCTTTTTCCCTGTCTGAAATCAAGTTGGTGGTGGAAAATCGTAAAGATGGATTTGAGAACTGAAATGGATTTTATAAAATCAAGGGTAAAACATAAAGAACATACAAAAGGGATGGACTGATAGGTGGCTATGATTCAAGGAAAAATTAAGAGCACCTACTTTTTTTCCATTTTTGCCCGGAAAATAATATCTTTTCAACAAAATTTAGTAAATCTGGCGCTCTGTAATTTAGTCGGTACATTAAGACAAAGATCTTTGACGTTATTTTTTTTTTCTGGTTGGCAAGTGGAAAGAAGAAAGTTGCATGTCTGAAACTTTGGGTGTTGGAGCTGACTGGTCTGAAACTCAACTAAGGTCAGTCAAAGTAACCGACTTTACCCTTTTTATCTTTATCTTTTTACTGACCAAAAAGGAAGAGCCAATTTGACTAAAACAAGAAAAACATGTACTTCAACCCTCAAGTCATGTTGTTGATTGGATTTGAACGTGATGATAAGAGGCGTTACAAAATTTGGCTAAGTTAAAAATAAAATGGTGTTACCATATCCTACCATATGTAATGTGACAATAGTCCTAATATCTAAAAAAAGAAAAGAAAACAAAAGTATATTTTGCATGATTTTACTTTGTAATAATAATCAATATTTCCATGGTTATTTTGGAGTTAAAAAAAAAGGAAATACAATTATTACTATTATATTGTTACTAAATTGCGATTTCCTTAGAATTGTTGGACATAGAATAGGAGAAAAGTAATTTTTTAATCATGATTAACTTTTGACTAGATTCATCATTTTGATGATTTGTATCTAAATCTCAATGATATATTACAATAATTCTACACTGCTTTTTAAAGTAGGAGTTAAAATGAAAGAAGCTTAGGCTTTTGACATACCAAAGAATTTGATAAATGGAATTGATGACATTTTTGTTGTTGCTAGACATGAGATTGTGACTTAGAGACAATGAATTACATTTATTGATTATATTTCAATTAAATATGCAAGCCAAAGACTCGTCTAAAAGAATCAAAGATGCACGAGCTTATCTTGATCCTACAAATAGTTCCTAATAATGTGATTAAATCCTAAACTATTCCAACAAACAAAAATATAACTTCGATTTTTTTTAATGAAAAAAAAAATACAATGGACAATGTTTAAATATTACCCAAATAGAAAGAGATACTGTCTTAGAAAATTTTTTCTAAAAACTCCGTGATGGTTCTAATGTAATTATCTCTAAGAAACTGTCTTAGAAAGATCCCTTAAACAAATGATAGTTCATTTTAGGAAACTTAAAAAAAAAATTTTAAAATTTTAATCAGTTAGTCTAAGAGTTTGTCTCACAAAAGAACCCCGGTAATTCTTCATGACAGTTCTTTTTAGTATAGATCCCTACTTATTGATTATCTTATATGCATATACGAACTGACCTTCGTTTCAGGTTTAAGATACCTCGAGTTTTTTTTTTTTGGCAATTGGCTTCTCTGTTCAAAAGTAGTTGCGATTCCCGCCGAAACCATTTTTACTAAAACTTCTGCCACCGACTTGACTTCTTTGTAGACTTGTATAATTGTATATCCAGTCTGTGTCAAAATTCCCACTTTCTGTTTGAGAGAGTTCTTGTTCCTCCAAGGGAAATTGGTCTTCCACTTGAGCATATCCACTAGATCTTTATTGTCAGATAGAACTTGTATGGTTGTAAGTTGTAGCTCAATACATTTCTTTTATCTAGTAAGCATTGCTTCAGCTTCCATATCAAAATTGCAATTTTGACCTTTATGTTGGCCTGATGCTGAAAGTAGGATACTCCAATGATCATAAATTATATAACCAATTCCGCTTCTCCGGGTGAACCAAGAGCAGAACCATTTGACAAGCCGTTATCACACTAGTCAAATATTAATTACCTACTTAATACAATTACTAGTAGTAAAGCAGAAAGCAAGGTCCATCCCACAGAGAAGGATATCAAGTACCGGTTAAAATTATTTCTTATTATTATTTAGATTAACAATTTATCAATTTAAACTAATCTAAACCTAAAACTATCAATTACAATTAATTTAAGATTTTACACAAATAAAAGAAAACCTAGGGCAAAGGGTTCACCTACCGATTACGCAGTTTAACTCAACTTATAGATATGTGACTTTGGACTTTCATTAATCTCACAACGATTCAGCTATTTAAGAACTAGTCACTGTCGTGATATAATTCTCTTACTCAAACTAACCCTATGACTACTCTCGTGACTATAGGGATTAATAAAAGCACATTAAGAACTTTAGAATCTCTAGCTGCAAAGGCGGTGTTCTTACTGTCGTGCTCACTACCGAAGCTTAATATTCCCATGAACTAATGTTAACCTTCAGTCGTCGTGAATTAAATACTCACGTGGAATAAAAACAAGAATATTAAATTTCAACTAATGAAAAAGTCACAATCATGAATTAAATTAAATTAAATAGTACGACGGCTACATCCAAAATCCTAGATTAAATAATTTAGTTACACAATGAAACAATGAAACTCGGGAGAGAGAAGCTGCAAGTTGAGTCGAGGTTGATGCATTGCTGCTTGCTTCCTCCGATGATGCGTGAGGATGATGATGGTGCTGGTGCGTGGGTCTGGAAAGAGGTGTGTGGCGTGGAGTTGATTTGATGCATGGAGGTGTGGGGGGCTGATTTGGTGGTGATGGGATGATGATTAAGGTGATGGTGGTGGAGGTTGGCGTGAATGGAAGCAAGGAGGAGAAGGATGGTGGTGATGAATGTGGCTGCGTGGAGTTGTGGTTGGTGTTTAGAGGTGAGGTGGTTCGTAGAAGGGTTTCACATCGGGGTTAGGGGCTCAGTGATGCGGTCAAGAGGGTGGTGATGAGGTGATGGGTTTAGTGGTTAAGGTGGTGCTGATACGTGGATGATGATGGAAGTGGAGGAGAAAGAGGAGGCTTTGATGGAAGCAAGGTAGAGTTGATGGAGGTCCGGTGATGTGTAGGAATGGAGGAGAGCAAGGTGGTGACCGGCGGAGGACGTAGCAGCAAGGAGGTGGATCGTCGGAGGACGTAGGGTTTTTTTCGGTCAACTTCGGTTGTAAAAATAAAATCCTAAACCTCCTTTTATAGGCTTCCGTCAAACCCTACTTCTTGGAGAGGAAGAAAACTTGTTCTCCAAATAATATTGGGATTAAAATTCTTACCCATTCCAACTCCAATCAGCCGCAAGTCCTTGTTTCGACCAAACCCTAAATAAAAATAAAAATTGTAATTTAGTCCTCTAAATCTTCAAGTCTTCTAATTTCTTCCTTGTCAATTTATCAAATCTTCAATTCTCTCCTTTGAGTTGCTTTTTCTTTATTTTAGCCCAAAATTTCGACAATTCCTCCATTTGAGTACAAAACCTACAAATAAAGATAAACTCATGTAAATAGCATATTTGTACTCAAAATATATTGCAAAAATCACAAATTAGGGATATAATAAATAGGTAAAATATAAGCATATTAAATACCCCCAAACTTGAATTATTGCTTGTCCTCAAGCATTTTCAAGATTAAAACAAACAAAAACATTTAATTATTTAATTTTGGCGGCCTCAGAGTTTTAATATCATATTACACAAAGACCTCGACTACCTCTAATATGCACTACGTAACAAAATGCAAACCATATGCACTTTTAGCCCCCACGCTTGTGTGTGTGTGCATCCGTTTCTCAGGGACATTACTTTACATTTAACATAGAAAACAAAAACTCTCCTGCAAATATGCCATATATTAACACTTTAACACAGATTCACATTTCATACTATATTTCAATGCAATGGACCACCAGACATGCTATGAAGTAGAAGGACTTATCTCATAGACAACCTATTTCCCCTCATAACCCATTCTTCGGTCCATGCGGCTTTTCTTCAGGACACTTTCCAACTCAGGCCACTACCCAGAGCATTTTTCCACTCCTCTACATAGTGGCTCAGCAACTTAGGGCAGTCTACATATCTATTTTTTCTCACCGCGCCTGAGGACTCTCTGCTCAAGGTTGCCAATTCCTCACCTCTCAAGGGGCTAGCACTAACATTGAATGCTCTTCCTTTTCTCCCTCATTAAATTAACCTAACCTTAGATGCATCCGCCAACAACCCTCTCCCAAACTTACTTAACACAAAGTGTCAAAGCAATAAGGTTTTTTAAGGCTGATATTGGGTTAATGCCTTGCTTTTCCTTCACAACATGATGGGTTCCACATACAAATCATATAAGTATGAGTGAATCAAACAACTTTTATGGCATATCTACATCAAACTTATGCAACTATGTCTTACTTTAGGCTTATTCCACAGTCACGACTAAGTGCATAAAAAGTAGGGTATTCAAAGCAACATATAGAAATACATAAGCTAAGCAGTACAATTCAAAATAGCCTAATTCTTACATGTTATAGATAATCAAACCAACTTCATCATAACCTTCTTTTTGGATTTTTCAATTTTTCAATTTTTATGGGTTTTTGTTTTAATGAAAAAAAAAAAACACAAAACACACCAAACACAAAACACAAATTTCTCTCCCCCACACTTAAAGTATACATTGCCCTCAATATATAAAACACAAAAGACAAGCAACCAAGTGAAAAGAAAAGAAAAGACAAATTAAAAAAATTAAAAGAAAGGACACAACCTTTGGAATGTGAAGCGGAAAATGGAAATTGTTGAAGTTGAAGAATAAAGATATCTGTTGCATAACCATCCAAGCATTTTCCGTCACCATTTATTCTAAAGAGTAGTTCCCACACATAAACAAAAACAAAGGTAAATTTTATCAGGTAGATGATTAAGAAAAATCACAAAAATTTAGAAATCAACGATTTCCAAATAATCAGGAACAAAAAATTCAACCATCACTTATTCATGAAAAATAAAATAAAATAAAGAAAAATAAAATGTTGGGTGGCCTCCCAATAAGCGCTATTTTAAAGTCTTTAGCCGGACTCCAGGACTGATCTGTCAGAGTACTCACTCTATACTAGAAGAAACCATGTTCAGCAGTTACAATGAATCTCTTGTAGCGGCTCTCCTTGCAATGAGAAAATATAAACGTATACTCTAACACTACAACATCCTCTTTCTCAAATTCAATCTTGTACCATTGATCCTCTCCTTGGTTTTCCATTGAATCATTTTTCGCATCATCCTCAAAATCTCTTATACTAGGGACAACCCCACCACATGTGTCTACTTCAAACCCTTCTTTTGAAACTATAGGAATGTTATTCTCATCAAAATCAACTTGATCCACATTTTTGTCACCAACTCTCAGAATGAGCGAATCATGCTTAACTACTATGTATATACAAGAAGTATCATGAGAACTTGGAATATCTGGACTGTTAATCTCTTTGGTCTCTTCTAATTCTTCACATTTAGGGTCAGTTTGAGATGGTGGCTGGGGAGACAGGACCAATGAATTATCTTCAGCAATCTTCTCATTCTTATTCAATTTAAGCAAATTTCCTATAGGATCATATTTCGGCAATCCCACACTCATCCTATATTGGTTGACTTCTTCAATAAGTTGTTGACCTTTTTCACTTTGAAAATCTGGAAGAGCTGCCTCTCTAACAGTAAGATGAGGTTTAGCTGGTGGCTGCTGATACGAAGATCCTAACTGTCTCAAAGTGGGTTGACAAGGTGATGATTGTAAGGCTGCTAGCTCTCTCAGAGTAGGTTGACGAGCCGCTAACTCTCTTAGAGTAGGTTGACGAGCTGCTAACTCTCTTAGATTGGGTTGACGAGCTGCTAACTCTCTTAGAGTGGTTTGAGGAGGTGGTGGTTGATATACCGATGCATTTGAGTGGTAACAATCCTCTTGAGAGAAATATGAAGCATTTTTCTTTTCGATGTCATCCATCAATTTATCAATTCTGTCCAAACATGACAACATTTTAGGACTCATATACGCACTCTCAGAACCAGAATTGTACCCAGTATCAAATGAATACCCTTGATAATCACAACCATAGTAAGGATCAGAAGACGAATTGTTCCAAGAGTACGGATCTTCTTGATATTTAGGATAGTCTCCATATTCAGAATTATAACTATAATACGGAGCATCTCCATATCCATAGTTATAATTCTCCATCATAACTCCAAAATCTTACAAAAATGTTGACACAAGAAAGAAAAGAGAATAAAAATAAAAATAAAAATAAAAATAATAAATTAATAAAACAAAGAAAACTATATACAAATCTAAATTAATAAAAAAAATAATCTAGTTTTGATATTGGTTATGCCTTCCCCGGCAACGGCGCCAAATTTAACAAGCCGTCCTCACACTAGTCAAATATTAATTACCTACTTAATACAATTACTAGTAGTAAAGCAGAAAGCAGGGTCGATCCCACAGAGAAGGATATCAAGTACCGGTTAAAATTATTTCTTATTATTATTTAGATTAACAATTTATCAATTTATACTAATCTAGACCTAAAACTATCAAATTAATTTAAGATTTTACACAAATAAAAGAAAACTTAGGGCAAATGGTTCACCTACCGACTACTCAGTTTAACTCAACTTATACATATGTGACTTTGAACTTTCATTAATCTCACAACGATTCAACTATTTAAGAACTATTCACCGTCGTGATATGATTCTCTTACTCAAACTAACCCTATGACTATTGCGTGACTATAGGGATTAATAAAAGCACATTAAGAACTTTAGAATCTCTAGCTGCAAAGGCGGTGTTCCTACTGTCGTGGCTCACTACCTAAGTTTAATATTCCCATGAACTAATGTTAACCTTCAACCGTCGTTTCTTCAGTTAAACACCTTTAAAACATGCAAGTGGTGATCAAATACTCACATGGAATAAAAACAAGAACATTAAATATCAACTAATGAAAAAGTCACAATCATCAATTAAATTAAATTTAATAGTACGGCGGCTATATCCAAAACCCTAGATTAAATAATTTAGCTACACATCATCTCAAAAATAAATAAAACAATAAAACCCGAGAGAGAGAAGCCGCAAGTTGAGTCGAGGTTGATGCGTTGCTGCTTGCTTCCTCCGATGATGCATGAGGATGATGATGGTGCTGGTGCGTGGGTTTGATATAGGAGGGCTGAAAAGAGGTGTGTGGCGTGGAGTTGATTTGATGCGTGGAGGTGTGGGGGGCTGATTTGGTGGTGATGGGATGATGATTAAGGTGATGGCGGTGGAGGTTGGTGTGAATTGAAGCATGGACGAGAAGGATGGTGGTGATGAATGTTGCTGCCTGGAGTTGTTGTTGGTGTTTAGAGGTGAGGTGGTTCGTAGAAGGGTTTTACGTTGGGGTTAGGGGCTCGGTGATGCGGTCAAGAGGGTGGTGATGAGGTGATGGGTTTAGTGGTTAAGGTGGTGTTGATGCATGGATGATGATGGAAGTGGAGGAGAAAGAGGAGGCTTTGATGGAACAAGGTGGAGTTGATGGAGGTCCGGTGATGTGAAGGAATGGAGGAGAGCAAGGTGGTGACCGGCGGACGACGTAGCAGCAAGGAGGTGGATTGGCGGAGGATGTAGGGTGTTTTTCGGTCAAGTTCGGTTGTAAAAATAAAACCCTAAACCTCCTTTTATAGGCTTCCGTCAAACCCTACTTCTTGGAGAGGTAGAAAACTTGTTTCCCAAATAATTGGAATTAAAATTCTTACCCAATTCCAACTCCCATTAGCCACAAGTCCTTGTTTCGGCCAAACCCTAAATAAAAATGAAAATTGCAATTCAGTCCTCTAAATCTTCAAGTCTTCTAATTTCTTCCTTGTCAATTTATCAAATCTTCAATTCTCCCCTTTGAGTTTCTTTTTCTTTATTTTAGTCGAAAATTTCAACAATTCCTCTATTTGAGTATAAAACCTACAAATAAAGATAAAACCATATAAATAGCATATTTGTACTCAAAATATATTGTAAAAATCACAAATTACAGATATAATAAATAGGTAAAATATAAGCATATCACCATTTAAGTTTAAGGCAAAAGTATTCCGCGATGGATGCTTCAAATATAAAACTCATACCATTTTCCTCACCGGTGGTTCTACTTTAACTTGAAACATTTGATGTAGAAAATTGTGTTCTGCTTTTACTTTTGCGTGGAGCTTACAATCATGCTCATTAATGAAATCTAAAAATGACCTTAAGTCAATCTTTATTCCCACATGTGTGACCCTATTTCGAAATTTCAAGATTTTCCACATTATAAATGATGGTAATTCAAAAATAATAGATTGTAATGTTGACGAAAAAGAACGTTGTTGATACCATGCATGAAAATATTTTTTTAGACCCGCTACTAATGAGATCGACAAACCAAGTATAGAAGCAAAGTAATAACAGATTTGACGAGACATGCCGCAATGATCAAAAACATGTTAAACATCTTACTTTCCTGGCAACAAAAGGGGCATCGGGAAGCATAGGAATTAAAGCCTAATTTGCTGCAATGATCTGCAAAAGGCAACAAGGTGTTCAGAAGCTTCCAAGTGAAAAGAATTATTCAATGGAATTATTTTATGCCATATATATTTAGAAAATGGAGGGTTTTCGAGTCTCCATTATGAGTTAATATGCCATTTATATGAAAATATGCCTAGTCGATGTTAGCTTCCACATGTATGTATCACTTCCTTAGAAAAAATTAAGTCAATCGCCTCAATCAACAAAATTCTGGCTGCAACTTCCCCTAAAACTCATCCATGTATCTCTCCTTTTCATTAAAAAATCACATATTGTCAAGTGTTTACATTGTTTAACAACAATAGCATCCCCTTCGTTGAAGACATCAATGTCCAGCCAGTTCTGGTTCCAAAACGAGCTGGAACCATTACATCTCGATGAATGATCTGTGGGCTGCAATTTTACCAATCTTTAGAAGTCTATTCCAGCTCTAATCCAGTGATGTTTTCGATGAGGAGTTGACAAATTTGGCCCAAATTCCTTGCTTCGTTTTGACCTTCAGCATATTTTGATTTAAAATGGGCATATCACATCCTGAAATCCAATATCATTTTCATGTGTTGGAAACAAAAGATGATTCTAGGTCCAATGCCGATTCGGCTTTCCATCTGTCTCGCCCCAAAGGAAATTCTGACACTTAACTTCAAGAGTTTCCAAAGTTGATTTCGGAGGAGGTATCGAAGCAAACGAATGAATAGGAATGGCAGCAAGTATATGCTTAATCAACAATTTGTTTTTTTCTTTTTGTGTTAATGATTACAATTTTTTTCCCATTGCCAGCTCATTCAAATCTGCCATCCTCTTTTTTTGTTTTTTGTTTTTTTTTTTTTTGCGCTTCATTCCCTTTTGATTAAATTTCTTGTAGATTTGTAATTGATAGTATCTTTAGCAGTGCCTAAGGGTAATTTAATAGAAGACCAAGTCCAAAACATGTATTTTAAAGTTACCTTTCTTTATTTAATTAATTTTTTTTTGTCAAACAACTCAACCTAAAAAAAACAAATTGAGGGTTACAAATCATATTTGCCATTTTTGCTGCCGAGTAAAAGTACTTCGATGAGGATATGAACTATGAATACTCGAATTGGTACACCAATAATATACGATTCACGTAAATCTTCGATGAGGGTTACAAATCATATTTGCCATGAATGTTGGAACTATGAAATACTCGTTCGATATATTGTACCGTAGTAATTTTTGTATGTGTGGGTGTTTCTTTTTTTTTTTTTTCCCTTTAGCGGTTCACAATACATAGGACAATTATATTCCTTCTATTTAAAACCGTTGTTTTAACCTTATATAAAAATTTTGCATTGGGAGGTAAAACTTATGAATTTAGTCAAAGTATTAATGCTAGAACAAATTACTTTTTCTCTTTTAAATTCGAGCTCTTACCCCTGCTAACACATTTTTTTTTATGTTAAATTTATGTCATAAAATATTATAATTTTTTTTTAAATTCACCTTAGTGGACCCCACTTAAATGTGGATAAACTTCCATCCCCTTACATATCCCTTGGTGGGAATTGAACCCATGTCAAATACCAGAAAGAATGCTTTTCATGAATGCAAGGCTGTCTCCCTTGTTCTTTATAAGGAGCTTGAGACCTCATTTGTAAGCATGAGAGGAAGAGTGCCTTTCATGGATGAGGGTTAGTATCCTTGTAAGAGTGCTAGATAGAGTTCTAGTACTTGGAGAGTAGCTCTTGTACTTTAGAGAGTAGAATAGCTAGAGTGCTCTTGGTGAGCTTGAATGTAGATCAAGTGTTGTCCCTTGTATTCTTGCATTGAGTTGCTTGATATGAGATACGGTGTGTTGCCAAGTGCTTGGAGCCCGTTCCACATTTATCGTGTTGTTGTGTGTTGTTTCTATTCTCTCAATCTTACGAGTTTTTATGTGCTTCGATTTGGCTAAGTGCTTAAAGTTGTTTCTAATCGGGCTATAGAGTTAGCCATTTTGTTAGTCTTCCACTATGTGGCTCTTAACTGGGTTTGTGATTTTCCGCGTAGATCTGGTTTCTTATCCCAGTAACCCGTTGGTCAGGTCGTGCTGTGTGCTTCCCCTGGGGTAGGTAGCAAGCGCACCGGATTTTCTTGGTAAGGGGGAAGGCCGGTGACAGTTTGATATCTCCCTCCCTCATAAAATTATTGTCAAATTTAGATTTTCATTTATAATTCAATTTGTACTAAAATTGAAAATTCAAATTAGATTCTCCCTCTGTCCAAAATTATGGTCCAGTTTGAATTTTTCATTTAGTTTAATTTGTACTGAAAATAAAAATATAATAGACAATAATTTCATGATGGAGGAAATAATAATTTCAGATGGAGGGAGCATTTACATTCCCAGCCATAATCATACAACCCCGGCCAGAAGAAAAACTCCAGAAGAAAGGAAAAAAATTTATCGAAGAGAGATTATTGCATTGGGAGACCCAAGGATGCTACTATATAAAGAGTTCATCGATGGAAAAACTTAACAAATATATAAAGTACAAGTATACCTAGATATTTTCATTAGTTTAATTATATTTTCATAAGGGATTATGGGGATGTGTAATTCGTCTGGAGGCAAATGGAAAAATCCAATAACGTACTTACACAAATGGAAAAGAAATGCAATAGATTAAATTTCATCTTGTAACCAAATTTGGGCAGACAAGTAATATAGTATATGTGAGTGATTCTGCCAAAATGTAGTATGCATCAGCATCACTTGCCATGTTGTAGGTATTTTAACCTTTTTTTGGCTACTTCCTCACTGAGAATAAAATAAATTCATTAATTATTAAAAAGCAGTTTTATTCTACTTCCATTCTACAAAAAATAATCACGAATAATAAAGATTAAACGAATGAAAACAATGTCCAAATTAATCTATTCTGATGTTCAAATCTTGATACAAATAATAATAAAACTAGGTTTACGTCACTAATTAACGGTAAAATTTAACAAAATGAATTGATTGGATTTCTAGCGTAGTATGACAGTCTATTTTGGAAATAAATTTGATTGACGACATGTGATGAAATGACTAGTTTTGTAGTTCATTTTCAATAAACATAAACGGATTCACAGATCTAGAGCCACTGGCGTTCGCGCTTTTTGTTATTCTACTACACGCCATATTCCTTTTCGGTCGCAATTTTTTTCTTTTTGTAAAAATATTTTATGGTTTTATAAATGGACCGTGTCTATCAGTTTTGAGCTTTCCTGCTTCAAGTACAATTATCTCTTCCCCTCATAACTTTTTTCCTCTGTGCAGTCAAATATACGTGGTGATAGTTAAAGATATCATAATTGTCATCACAAGTTAGTCCAATTTTTCTCTTAAATATTGAATTAAGTAAATTGCTGTAAAACAGTTAAAGAGAATTTATTTTTATTTTTATTTTTGTTTTTATTAGGCATACGATTCACGGTATTGAAACACGAAAATAAATTGTTTAATGATTAGCCATACACAAATCTGGGAAAAAAATCAAGGCCAGTAAAATAGTTTTTACTGAAACCAAGCAGTTGGCTTCATTTGTAAAAAAAAAAAAATTGTCTTAGTTATTGGTAACGTTTTTCAAATTTAACTTCATTAGAGAAAATGTAACTCCATTCAACAAATACTTCTACACTTAATATTTTTCTTTAACAAGCCTAAAAGACAGGACCTTGTGACAATATTAATTTAGCGTTCAAATTTGTTATTTTATACAATTAAAGGTCAAAGGAATTTTTAACTAGCAGTTTTGATTCGAAGTTTAGAATGTAGCGGTATCCACAAAAGCGGTATTTATAATTTTTCACGATCGATTCTCCAATTGAACCCAACAAAGATGTGTTGGTGTTCATATTGCACATAATATATGTTTCTTCTCTTGATGCCATGAACTGCGAGGCTTATTGTTTGGTAACTTAAGATGTTGTGGAACTTAATAATGATTCATGTAATTAAGAAAGTATCCAATTCACCGAATTCAGAAGATGAGAGCAGCATAAAATAAATAAGGAAAGCAACCTTTAGTCACTACATTGCATTGAATTTTTCCCCCAAAATAAAATAGAACAAACATAACAAAGGATTTTTGAGATGAGGAATAACAAGAATAATGTGATCTTTCTCATATGGAATTCACACATTCTTTTTAGCTTCGTGATCTTCACATTCTCTGGAAATCGGAATTTCGACATCCACCATGTTTTCCAGCATTTTGTATTCTTCGCCGGTGATGCTCCTAACTTTTGGAGGTGTTCGGTTCATAGGTGGTGGTGGAGGAGGTAGATCGGAAAGATCAAAGGAACAACCGGGTTGTATGACTATTTTGCGATGAAATATACGCTGGCAACCACAATCACTGCATATAATCGAATCCGGATCACTTGATGAACCGATAGTACTAGGCTTGAATTCAACACAACCATTAGTGAGGTGATTACGGACACATTCTCTGTAAATGACGGTAGAATGAAGCTTTGTATTTTCAATCCCGGCCATAAAAATATAATCTCAGACGGAAAAACTCAAGGAGAAGAAAAAAATTTTCTTAGAGAGATTATTGCATTGGGAGGTCCAAGGCTGCGACTATTTAAAGAGCATAACCAACATGTTATGTGGTCATTAATGGAAATGTTAAGATGTACATGTATAAAATATAAAATGACATAGATATTTTCATGAATTTAATTTAATTGATTTTCATAATGGGGTTGTAAGGACGTAATTCATCTGGAGACAATGAAAAAAGTTATCAACGTATTTACACAAATGGAAAAGAAATGAAATAGTAATTTAGAGATTGCAACCCAAGTTGGACACTAGTGTACATGAAGAGAAGGCAACAGATTCAGAGTACTTGTGAGTAGGATCCAACGTATACAACATTTTTCAAAATGTATTAGCGGGATTTTTACCTTTTTTGGCTACTTCTTCTTTTAGTAAATAATAAATTCATTAATTGCTTAAAGTTGATTGATTCTACCTCCGTCCTACAAAAATAATGATAAAGGATGTGGGTTAAATATACAGATTAATCAAAACCTTATGATTCTTTAAAAGACAACTTAAAGTTGTGTGATGTTCAAGTCTTGATGATGATGATGATAATAATAATAATAATAATAATAATAATAATAATAATAATAATGATAATAATAATAATAATCATTACATTAACAACAATAACAATAGTAATAATAAATACAAACATGAATGGAATTAGAGATCTAGAGCCATATGTGTTCGTGCTCTAAATTATCTACACGCCATGGTGGTAGATTTTCTTCTTATTAGTATTGTTAGAAAAATATTTTATTCGAAGAGGAAGGCATATGTATCGGTTAGGAGCTTTGTTCCTTCAACTATAATTTTCTCTTCCCCTCATAACTTTTATCCTTTGTTCAGTCTGGTGACAATTAAGATCACAATAGTCATCACAAGTTTGGCTAATTTGTTTTAATAGAGAGGGAGTAAATACACAAACAAGATTTATCATGAATAAGAAGCACCGATAATATCATATTTTATTCATTACTTGATTCACAGCGGTAAATTTTTTAGCCACTGCAAATTAGCAGTGGTCCATATTCCTTGTGTGCGCAATTTAATCTCATTTGATAGTATGTGAGTGAATACTAGTTAACAGTTAATTATGGAAACTCCAAACAGTACTTCTTCATTTTCTTTTCTTTTTACTGTTTTTTTTTTTTGAAAAAAGAGAAATGGAGACCCCTCTTACATGTAAATGAATAGCTAGTAACACAATTTTGGGTATATATAATATAGAAGTGAAAAACACTTAACGACTTTTTCACGTACATTAAGAATATGAAAGTGAATGTAAGATATTATTATAACATTTTGAACGATTGTTCTACATACAAACAAATTAAATTTCAAGACTAATTATATGAATTTATTTTATTGCACAATTAAAATACTGCTTCTAATTACTTAACAAGGGATCCCCTTTTTCAACTTACGTTGTTTAGTATGTTGCACCCAACTCCTAAACACCTTCACGCATATGCCCATTTCTTCACAAAATTTCATCACCTCGTTTTGTTTATCTCTAGGGATTTTCCAATCGTACCTACTCATAAATTCTATACCCTTTTGTCTCTGAATATCATTAAAATATGTCTTTTTCTTCCGTTTCTTCACAGCCCCATTGGTTTGTCCAATGGCCATAGGGTCGCCATTTGAATCGCCCAAGCCAACCACTTTTTCGGTGAAATGATCTTCATTTGGAATTTCCACTTCTTTTTTAACCCCATCAGTGACGGAACCAACCCTCGATTTCCATAGAGGTTCCATTGAAACTTCTTTTTGGGGATTACATTTAAATTGCTCAGCTTTAACAAAAGTCTGTTCCTGAGCTGCATGATCTACAATAGGAGAGTTTTGATAACTAGAATAAGTAGGACTAATCTTAGGTAATTTACTTACCTCTTTCTCCTCCTTACTTTTAAATTGACCTTTATGTTGAGCATTTTCAGCTTCTTTCCTAGAGGAAGCGCGATGAAATTCATTTGAAGTCGGCCTTTTTGCTACATTAATCTTGATCATTCTTTTGTATTCCGCACCAGTTATACTTCGAATTTGTGGCGGGCTTCTATTCCTTGGTGGTTGAGGTGGTGGAGGGACAACATTACGATGAAATTCTTGAGGGCGTCCGCAAGCTAGGCATACAATGAAGTTGGAATTGCTTGATGAACCTACGAAAGGTTTAATTTCATCGCAGGCATATTGATGAACAGAAGTAGAAGAATTCTTTGTGAATTTATTGCGGTTGATTAAGACACATTCCTTGAATGTGGCAGAAGATTCTGGTTTTAGATTTTCAGAAACATCCATGGTTGAACAACCCAAACAAAATGAAGGTAAAGAGGAAGAAGAAATCTAGCTACCGATTTTCTAGTACTGCAAGATTCAATTAATAGAAGGAACTTGTGATGAATTGGTAATGCTTGGTGAATTATAAAAGCTATCAAGCTGCAACTATTTATAGGGGTTTCAGAATAGGATTACATGGTAAGTAATGTGGTTATAATTATTTGGGTAGTTAAAACTAATCATTTACATTTTAATTCAGTCATTGATTAAGAATCAGGGGGAGTAATGCGTATGATTAGCACAATGATTAACTGTTAAAAAAAAACTGAAATAAGGTGCAGGAAGTATAGATATAATTTCATGAATCATCATCAGTATTTAAACTTTCTTAAAAAAAATGGTGAAATAAAATTAGCTCCTGTGGTTTGGCCAAACAACGACATGGACCTTACCGTTAGGCATATAACAATGGCCCCCTTTTTGTCTATCTGAATTTGTAAGTCAATCGGCAAAGGGCAAGGAAAGACCAAAAAACCTAGACTATGTTTTTCAATTTATGATGAAATAAAGTATGTAATGGATAAAGAATAGTTATTTTCTCTTTCTTCTTCTTCTCTGCCTTTGCCATCTTCTCTCTTCGGCGGTTCCTACATTCCATCTCATCACGTCTTTGCTGCGGGCTGACTAATCATGTATTTCGTCTGAAAAAGAATAAAACTTTTAACGAAAGAAAGAAAACATATCACTCGGCCGTTCTAATGGAAATTGAACCCTTGTTTCGGTTCTAAAAATCATCGCAGCCATGGTATTGTTTTTTGTAAATAATTGTACCTAATTGTAAATGATTGTAAATAGTTTGTCATCGTTTTGGGGTTAATGTGTACATATACTAAACTTACAGGCTCTTAGTTCTACAGTTAGTGAGTATAGTTCGTTAGTCTTCATTTACGCGCTTTCTGACGTCATCTTATGTACAGCCTATTTAAAGAGGCAATCTCGGTCTTTAAATGATTAGAACAATTAATACAATTCACAATTCAAACTCAATTTTACGGCTTACAGAACTGAAAACCTAGCTCTTCATTTCCAATCGATTTTCTTCAAATTAACCATCAAAATTTGAAGATGGTATCAGAGCGGGATTAGATCCTACTCTATACCGGATTCGCAGACCTTTGATCAGAGAATTTTAGCTCCAATGCCTCTCAATCGAAAACCACAGGCGTTGCAATTTGTTCGAACGAAGGTCAAGAAACAACAATGGCAGCTCGACGTATGGAAGATGACAGAAACGGAGGTCACTGAAATGAAGGAGAACTGATTCTCAATACCAGCGGTTACACTCATCCACTGGTACTTCATCCTTCTGACAATTCCTCCATGATTATCGTGAATACGAAATTGAATGATTTGGACTATGTTTCATGGAGTCATAGTGTAAGAAGATTTCTCGGTACTAAGATCAAATTAGGCTTTATAACTTGAAGTGTTAAGGAAGCACAGAATGATGATCCTCTTTACGAGCAGTGGCATAGAGTTAATGATACAATAGTATCCTGGTTGTTGAATGCTTTGTCACCTGAGATAATTGATAACTTTGATTTAGCAAGTAATGCAAAGGATCTATGGGATGAATTGAAAGCTAGTTATGGCACGAGTAATGGTCCACAAATTTATCATCTGCGTAGAGAAGTGGCTACTATAGCACAGGGTAAGATGTCATTAGCAGCATATTACTCCAAGCTTAAGAGACTCTGGGATGAGCTAAGTTGTGTTGATCCACTGGAAGACTGTGGATGTGGAACTGTGAAGAATGGAGGATGAGAGAACATGCACAGGCTCATGGAATTTCTCAGTGGTCTGAATGAGTGATATAGCTCTGTTAGAAGTCAAATTTTGATTATGGAGCCATTTCCAGAAGCTAAGAAAGCATACTCAATTGTGCTAAACGTTGAGAAACAGAGAATGGTGGACATGATTTATTCAGAACCGGCACGAGCTAATTGTACCTAATTGTAAATAATTGTAAATAGTTTGTCATCGTTTTTTCAACTAGAATTACATATTTCTGAAAAAAACCAGTAATTACATAAAATTGGAGATTTTTGACTTCTAGTTATTTGTGTGTTTCTTAAAAAAATATTGAAATTTACTATAAACTTTAATTTACGTGAATGAGTTTTATCTCTTGTCAGTAGAGTCCTCCGGTAGTACGTGGATTAGTCAAGTTAGTAGATAAATGTGAATGAAACTTTTAGAAATTTGGTATACGACAGCTTTATTTCTCAATCCACGATGGACGCTCTAAGCAACTTAAGAAAATTAATTGCTTTTTGAAGGAACGGCAAGGTGATAAATAAATAAATCAAAATAAATTAAAAGTGAATGCAAAATTCGAAGTTAGGCTGCAATCAAAACAATATGAAGCAATGACATAACTTGGAATCAAACGAGAATCCGAAATTCCAAGGGCTCCAAGTGTTTGCATATAACTCATCAATTCCAGCACTTTGGTGAGAACAACCAATTCGTTTTCATAATATTCATTATATCATACTTCTTTTATCCCAAAATTATTGTCAACTTTTAATCTTCACTATTAGTTTAATTGTAGACGAAGGTTGCAGACGAAGTCCTAACTGTTAGACATCAAATATGTATGCCAGTTGCCTATGACCATTAGAAGATTTCTAGTAAGCGATGCGTGGATTTTTTTTTTATTATTCTTGTTGTTTTTGTTTGGGAAACTGTAAAACCTTTTCATTATGAACAACAAAGCTCATATTTACATCCAAAATGTCAAAAATTTATGCTACTCAACTAAGTAACTTTGATCCGGAATGTACTTCTGAATCAAACTAGACTCTACTGGGGAGAGTTTCTTGACTTGGTACATTTTAACTCTAAGATATAACACCTCCTTAATCAGGAAGACAATTTCATCTATACTTCTTCTTTTGGCCCTGAAAATGACACTATTCCTTTCTTCCTAGCAATGATATATGACAGCTGCAACTGCTGTATTCCATAGTAGGAATTTCAGCCTTGTGCCTCTCCAAATTCTTCTGACATCCTTCCTCCATATTTCCCAGTCTGTGGACAATTTTCTAACTCCCAGCCAAGCAGTAATCTGATGCAAAATGCCAGAAGTAATAGTACACCCAAAGAAGAGATGTTGATGACTTTCAGATGAGAATGACACAATGCACACAAAGGGTCTACTTCTGTGATGGACATTGTGAGCATCATATTAGTCAACAATCTACTCTACCACATGAGCCAAGCAATAAAAGTATGCTTAGGAACATTTAGTTTTGACCAAATCAAGGTTGATTCAGGGACTTCAGGAAAATTCCCCTGCAACCACATGTATCCAGCAGCAATACTATAATTACCTGATACATTCCCTTTCAATAATCCATCTCTCCCTAAGTCTCTGACTTTCAGAATTTGCTTCTAGTGCTAGCTAGAATCTTGCCTCTTCTCCACTTCCCATATAGACTGCCCCTTCAAGTAGACTTCATGGGTCCATTTTACCCATAAGGTGTCACTTTTTCTAGCCAAGTTCCAAACCAGTTTTAAGATGGCAGCTTGATTCCGGAGTTTCACATCTCTGATCCCCCGGCCACCTTCAGTTTTCTTCTTACATAGGATATCCAAAGCTACCAAAGGCAAGGATCTGCCAATTTGTTTAGGCCCCCAGACACACTCTCTGCAAATTCTGGTCACCTGTTTAATAACACTACTAGGCAGAATAAAGGAACAGGCCCAAAATACATGTAATGACATAAGTACAGAGTTTGTCAACTGGACTCTAGCAGCATAAGATAAATTTCTAGTTTCCCAACACTTAATTCTAGCCATCATTTTCTGAATTAATTGAGCACAATCACTCTGAGACCATTTCTTGGGAGAGATAGGAACACCAAGATACCTCATTGGGAATTCACCTTCTGCAAAACCTGTCAGATCACAGAATCTTCTTCTACTCACCTCCCAAAGAAGCTATGAGATTTCTGGATGTTAAGGAACAGTCCAGTAGTAGCATAGAATGCTCCAAGACCTGCAATCAATCTTTGAATAGAACTTTCATCTGCTTTGCAAAACAACATGAAGTCATCTGCAAAACAAATGTTAGTCGGTTTCAAATTTGTGCACAATGGATGAAATTTAAAATTAGGTATCTCTGATACTAAGCGAAGATTCCTGGTAAGATACTCCATAACAAGAACAGATAGATAAGAAGATGTGGGATCTACCTGTCTAAGTCCTCTTCTTCCTGCAAAATTGCCAACTATAGCACCATTCATAACTAATGAGAATGTTGGTGTGGTAACACATGCCATGATCCAGCTGATAAGCTGCCCAGGAAATCCATAACCCTGCAGCATTTCTTCAATGAATTCCCATTCAATTGTATCAAAAGCTTATCGATTTTCGTTAGCACTCAGCCTGAGACATTTCTCCTCCTGTATAACCTGACCAACTCTTGCACTATGAGAACATTGTGCATTAGAAGCATACCTTTTATAAAGGCACTCTGATTCTCGTTCACAAGATCTGACAGTATATCCTTCATCCTTTCACACCAAACCTTGGAGATGCATTTATAGACCACATTGCAGCAAGCAATGGGCCTATATTCTCCTGCATTTCTTGGAGAGTCATTCTTGGGGATGAGAGTCAACAAGGTCGAATTCAGCTGCTTTAGCATACAACTAGATTTGAAGAAGAATTCCTGAACTGCTGCTATAACATCAATTCCAATGATTTTCCAGGTTTTCTTGAAAAAGTCACTAGAAAAGCCATCTGGGCCCGGGCTCTTATTTCCATCTATGCTCCACAATGCTTTCTTAATTTCACTCTCTGAAATAGGCTTTATAAGATCAAGTTGCTGATGTACTGATCCTACTGGAAAACACTGACATCAGATTTGGTTCTTTGTATCTTTTGACCAAGCTACAACTGATAAAATACTAAGAAGTGATTTTCCATATCCTTCCAGTCAGTTCTCAAGACTCTATTGTCATCTAAGTAGGACCAGATCCTGTTCTTCACATTTCTCTGTTTAACCTTGGCATGAAACAATACCGTATTGTTGTCCCCCTACTGAATCCAGTTTTCCTTGGCTTTTTGAGACCAGTAAGACTCTAAAGCTTTGGCTAACTAGAAGTATTCATGGTCGCTTTCCCTTTCTTCTAACACATCATCAGGACTTCAATGAATTCGATTTTGATCTTCCACTAACCTCTGGTAAGCCTTCTGTGTTCTTGTTTGGAATTCAGGAAATATCTGCTTGTCCAGCTTTCGGAGAACAGGCTGCAACCTTTTCGACTTTTGAACTAGCTGAAACATCCAACTGTTACTAACCAGGCTAAAGAGACTACTATCCAAACACCACATATTATAATACCTAAACATTCTAGGTGGACTTCTTACTTTAGCATCAGTCTGAATTATGAAGGGAGTATGGTCAGAGACTCCCTCTGCTAAAACAGTAGCAATGGAACTCTCATATTGCAGATTCCAGTCTAGATTAAGTAATGCTCGATCTATTCTGGATGTACTTCGTGCATCTTCAAGCTGCTTATTACTCCAAGTAAACAGGTGGCCCTGCTGCTTCAAGTCTTGCAACTCACAAATATCCACACATCTTTGGAAGCCTTGCATTTCTACTAGGGACACATGATTTCCACCAAGCCTCTCTTCTGGCCTTAAGACATTATTAAAGTCCTCAGTAATCAACCAAGCACCATCTATATTATTCGACATGGCAATTAAATCCTCCCATAATTGAGCTCTTTCAGACAGACTATTGCTAGCATAAACAGCAGTAAGATAAAACCAGCTATTTCTACTAGCACAGACCTTACAGTTCACAAATTGATTAGAAGCACTTAATACAGCAATAGTATTCTCCTTCTTCCATAGCAAACAAACTCTTCCTCTAGGGCTATGATCACAGTTAACATAATATTCATAACTTGGCCATCTACTTTTTATGTATTCTATTCCTTTACTTTGCACCAACTTCATTTCATACAGACAAAGAATCTCTATTTTACATAATGCAGCTGAATTAGATACTTCTCTTTGCTTACAGAGGCTGTTTAGACCTCTGATATTCCAACATAATAGAGTTGTCATATTATACCTGGATTAGGCTCCTTTGGTAATCCGCTTTGCTCCTCCTGCTAATCAACTGCTCCTTCATGACTTGGTCCTGTTGTATCAACTGCAGCTAATACAGAGAACATAGATTGCTGAGGCTTCCAGAGTTGAGTTGCTTCTTCACTGATAAGAGCTGTAGTAGGAATAATCACCTCCACAAGCATCTCCTGGTCATTCTTTTCATTCTCTATCACCACTTCTTTTCCTTTCTGAACTTGACGCCACTCTTTTTCAACAGTACTGTTAATTTTAGGAGCACCCGTGCTTGATTTTTCCCCCATAGTTGCAATGATCTTCTTCCTACAGACCTCCCCACCATGACCATAGCCATTACAGTGCGAACATCTCGTAGGCCTCCACTCGTAGAACACAACTTGAGTTTGAACAGATCCATGCTCATCTTCATAATACGTTTCCACTGGTGGAAAATCCTGTATCTCCACACCGACAAGTACTCTAGCAAATTGAACTTTGGATTTCTCAGTGGTTTCAGTATCAGCCATAATAGGCCTCCCCAAATTATTGTCCAGCCTACTAAGGCATGCAGGGTTCCAATATTTAAGCTCCAAACCAGGGAATTGAATCCAAATATGGACGTGCAAGACTTCCTTCAAATTAATTCCCTGTTCTAGGCTCCATGGTTTTACTAAACAAGATTATTCTCCATATGATAAATATTAACACTAAGTGCTTCATCTTTAGCTGCTTCAGACTTAAAACGCACTAAGAATAACCGAGATGGCAGTAAAGAACTTTATCAATGTTGCCTTTCCACAAATTGGGATAATATCGATCCATCCCTGAAAGGGAGGATTAGCTCCCAGGACAAAGCTCAGAATGGATTGTTCCCAGTATTCCACCTCCATTTGCACATCTGGCTTACCCATCTGACAGATTTTCCTTCCATCATGCTCCTTTGGTTTAATAAAATCCAGCTTCGCTCCCGACTTCTTCAGTTTTTTCAGGTCAAATTGCTCCCAGAGATGGTGCACCTTCTGCAGATCCGGAGAGTTATGAGAAGACCAGTCAATTCGCCTCGCAGTAGGAACACCTAGAATATCACTTAGCTTTTTAGATGCATCACCATTAACAGTGTCAGCAATTCCTTTTGAAATTTAATCTCTAGGGTTTGACAAATGAATCCCCTTTGCAATACTCCTTTCCCTAGCTGAATTAATCGAAACTGCCTCTTAATTCTTCTTTCCCATGTTGCTAGAAGCCACAATAGAAGTGAGATTCGACGTTTTTGCTTTCCGTTTCCCCTTCTGTTTGACCTTTACCATGGCAAAATCTCACTCATTCGAAATCGCCTAGAGAGAGAAAGAAAAGAGGAGAGAGAACACTTTTATTATTATTATTATTATTATTATTATTATTATTATTATTATTATTATTCTTGCGATAAATAGTTTTTGCTTCAAATCGTCCAGTTGCGATTGACTGACAGCCACTAAAATATGTGACCAATTGATACATTCAGAATATATTGTGTTACTGCCAATGTTATATCAATCTATTAGGTCACACTCAATGGTTAACAATTTGGGTTGTAGTTTCAAAAAAAAGAAGTTAATTAAGGATATAACGATAATTATGTCTTTAGGACTTCACTATTCTAAATAAATAGCGATAGCCTGCCACTAGAGTGTAAATGGTCCCATATCTTTCTCTCCACTACTAGCATAGCGTAGTTATTGCAATAAGGCCTAACGGTCTCGTTCATCCGAGTGGATATTGAAAGAGGCAAGCCATTTGAGTTGCTAGTGATTCCAATATGTCTATTTATCGGTGAAAAATATATTCGATACACTTTGTGTTAGTAATTCACATGGATCTTGGTTTAGGATTCTTGAATTATTTCACTGTGTTTATGTGATCTGAACGCAACAATTCTTGGCTAAAGACACTAACTCATGTGCTATATAGTTTCTACACCGTCGAACCCAAAAAATTCCCTAGGGATAAGATTGGCTAAGCAAGTTACGAATTGTTTCACTAGTTCAGAGTCGTCAGAATCTGAGACTACTACTTGAGCTGTAAGAATAGGATTCAAAGTCCACCAAAATAGAAAATATTTTTCCCAGTCCACATTCAACGGCAAACAACAAAGCCTCCCTTAAGCCAGAGCTTCTGCATTTTCGGGGTCCGTTATTTCCCTAACCTTCCTCGACCTGCACTTGACAAAATTTCCCTCCGAATCTTCGTACCACAAATCCTAGACCCGCACATCGATGAAATCGAGTAATTCCTCCGTCAAACAAAACTTCGGCCTGGCATCGGTATAGAGCCATCTGCTATCAGCAAGGGACCTGTTTTATGGCTGTAAGAGCGAACAATCCCGGAATGTAGTAGTGGACATGCACGCCGAATATTATCCCGCGAATATGGTAGCTCGACAATTCTGGTTTGCCCAAAGCGTGCCGCACTTTGATGTATCTTGCTGGAATACAGGGAGACTTGGTACAGAAAAGCTCACAATGGCTCAATATACCACGCATCGGGAGTTGATGGATCTGAGAGGTAGGTCAGCAACAACAATTCCATTCAATTTCTGTTTCAATGCAACACTTGGATTTGCAGACTGGTGGTATGAACTATCAATTGGTATGTACTGTTCTGGGTACCAGGAAATCAAAATCTCCTTTGGCATTGGCAAGTTTGCCAAAAACAAGCCAGTTGGTGGTGTTGTAGAAAGAGAGAAGAAAGGTAAAAACAACTATTGCCCCAAATTGATGTTGTAAATAAATCTCTGTGTCACTCTTGTGCTTGAATATTATATTTGCAGGGAAAAGAAAAAGTGTTGCCACAGCAAAGACTGGTGGTCAATCAAGCAAGAAGAGCACTGCAACCGCCGTTGTAAGGGCAAAAACAAGTACTGGGAAGGATGCTCCAACCTCCACCCGTCGATCCAAGAGGTTGATTGGTAGGAAGCGGTCTACTAGTGAAGTCAGCAATAAGGTAACATTAATATTACTAGCATGATGACACCTTGTCAAACGGAATAATGACAATTATTCTCCGTCTTTTGCCATGTATGACAAGAGAATCCCGTATCTGTGTCTGAGAGTGAAGAGGAAGAAGCAGAGAGCCCAGGCAGCGAGAATGGTTCTGTTGTAGTAGCTGAAGATAAAACTGTGCAGAAAATAGTTCTTGAGACTGGCGGTTCTAGAAGCAAAAGAATAATGAAAACGCGCAGTTCGAGCGCTCCAACCACTTCTGGGAAGAAAGCTCCTCCATCCTTTCACTCAAAGCTAGATTGGAACCAACAAAAGTGGCATCTTATGTGAAAACAGAAGAAATGTCTAGTGTCCCTGAAATGCCTCTAGGAGTTGCTTTGCAACAAATCACAGAGATATTTCAATTGTCTGCCAAAGAAGTATATACCGAAAGGTACGATTGATATGTTTATATTTTACCTATTTATTATATCCCTAATTTGTGATTTTTACAATACATTTTGAGTACAAATATGCTATTTATATGATTTTATCTTTATTTGTAGATCTGTACTCAAAAGGAGGAATTGTTGAAATTGTGGGCTAAAATGAAGATAAAAGCAACTCAAAGGGGAGAATTGAAGATTTGATTAATTAACAAGGAAGATATTAGAACACTTGAAGATTTAGAGGACTGAATTGCAATTTTCAATTTTTTTAGGGTTTGGCCGAAACAATGTGGTGCGGCTGTTTTTGGGTAAGAATTTTAATCCTAATATTATTTGGGGAAACAAGTTTTCTTCTTCTCCAAGTAGTAGGGTTTGACGAAAACCTTTAAAAGGTGGATTAGGGTTTTATTTTTACAACCGAACTTGACCGGAAAAAAACCCTACGTCCTCCGCCGATCCACCTTCCTGCCCACCCATCTCCACCCATCATCATCATCATCATCCCATCACCAGCCTGCTTCCTTCTTGCTGCTGCAACTTCCCCCATCTCAACACACCACCTCAATCATCATCAACTCCATCACCGCCCTACACCTTCTACGTAACACACCATCAGCCCCCCACACCTCCACGCACAAGTCCAATGACCTCACCATTATAATCCACGCACCAAATCAGCCCTTCACACACCACACCAGAATCTCCATATTAAACCTGCACATCATCAGAGGGGGAAGCAAGCAGCTGTTCATCAACTTCAATCTCAACTATTGGCTATCTTCGCCCAGGTTTCATTGTTTTATTTATTTTTGAGATGATGTGTAGCTAAATTATTTAATATAGGATTTTGGATGTAGCCGCTGTACTATTTAATTTAATTTAAATTATGATTATGACTTTTTCATTAATTAGTATTTATTATTCTTGTTTTTCATCCATATGAATACATGATCAATATTTGCATGCTTTAAGGTGCTAGCTGAAGTAGCGAGAGTGGAAGGCTAGTATTAGTTTGTAGGAATAATAGACTTAGGTAGTGAGCCATGAGAGTAGGAACACCGCCTTTGCGACTAGTAATTTCAAAGTTCTTAATATACTTTTATTAATCCCTATAGTCACGAGAGTAGTCATAGGGTTAGTTTAAGTAAGAGGGTTATGACACGAGAGTGTATAATTCTTAAATTGGTGAATTGTCGTGAGATTAATGAGTCGAGAGTCACATATCTATAGATTAAATTAAACTGAATAGTTGGTTGGTGAACCCTTTGCCCTAGGCTTTTCGTTTACTTATTTATATCTTTAAATAATTGCAATTGATAGTTTTAGGTTTAGATTAGTTTAAATTGATAAATTAATAATCTAAATAATAATAAGAAATAATTTTAATCGGTACTTGGTAACCTTCTCTGTGGGATCGACCCTGCTTTCTGCTTTACTGCTAGGAATTGTATTAAGTAGGTAATTAATTATTTGACTAGTGTGATGACGGCTCGTCAAATTTGGCACCGTTGCCCGGGGAAGGCATAACCAATATCAAAACTAGATTATTTCTTTTATTATTTTAGATTTGTATATAGTTTCCTTTTCTTTTATTAATTTATTACTTTTATTTTTATTTTTATTTTTATTCTCTTTTCTTTCTTGTGTCAATCTTTTTGTAGGATATTTGAGCTATTATGGAGAATTTTAACTATGGATATGGAGAGACTCCGTATTATGGTTGTGATTCTGAATATGGAGACTATCCTACATATCAAGAAGATCCGTACTCTTGGAACAATTCATTTTCTGAGCCTTACTATGGTTGTGATTATCAAAGGTATTCATTTGATACTGGGTTCAATTTTTGTTTTGAGAGCGCGTATATGAGTCCTAAGATGTTGTCATGTTTGGAGAAAATTGATAAATTGCTGGATGACATCGAGAAGAAAAATACTTCATATTTCTCTCAAGAGGATTGTTATCACTCAAATGGATCATTATATTAACCACCACCTCCTCAACCCACTCTAAGAGAGTTAGCAACTCCTCAACCCACTCTAAGAGAGTTAGCAGGTCGTCAACCTACTCTGAGAGAGCTAGCAGCCTTACAGTCATCACCTTTTAGACCCACTTTGAGACAGTTAGGATCTTCCTATCAGCAGCCACCTGCTAAACCTCAACTTAGTGTTAGAGAGGGAGCTCTTCGAGAATTACAAAGTGAAAAAGGCCAACAACTTATCGAAGAAGTCAATCAATATAGGTTGATTGTGGGGTTGCCGAAATATGATCCTATAGGAAATTTGCTTAAATTGAATAAGAATGAGAAAATTTCTGAAGATAATTCATTGGTCCTGTCTCCCCATCCACCATCTCAAACTGAGCTTGAATGTGAAGAATTAGAAGAGACCGAAGAGATTACAAGTCTAGATATTACAAGTTCTCTTGATTCTTCTGGTATATACATAGTAGTTAAGCATGATTCGCTCATTCTGAGAGTTGGTGACAAGGATGTAGATCAAGTTGATTTCACTGAGCAGAACATTCCTATAGTTTCAAAAGAAGGGTTTCAAGTAGATAAATGTGGCGAGGTTGTCCATAGTATAAGAGATAGTGTGGATGATGTGAAAGTTGGTTCAATGAAAGACCAAGAAGAGGATCAATGGTACAAGATTGAATTTGAGAAAGAGGATGTTGTAGTGTTGGAGTATAAGTTTATATTTTCTCATGGAAAGGAGAACCACTATAAGAGATTCATTATTGCTGCTGAACATGGTTTCTTCTGGTATCGAGATAGGTACTCTAAATGATTGGCCATGGAGTCCAGCTAAAGACTATAAAACAGCGCTTATTGGGAGGCAACCCAAATTTTAATTTCCTTTATTTTATTTTCTTAAATTTGCAAATAAGTTGGTGGTTAATTTTCTTTTCCTGATTATCTGGAGATCTTTGATTTCTGAATTTTCGTAATTTTTCTTAATCATCTGTTTTTTTTGTTTGTTATTCTAATTTACTTTAGTTTGCGATTAGGTTTGTTGGAAGGGCGCAACTCTGATGTCCAATGGTGCTGAAAATGAAACATCCAAAATTCTGAAGAAGTTGGTCGTGTGCTTGGATAGCAGTTGCAACAATTTATTCAACAATTCCGGTCCTCTGTTTTGCATTCCCAAGGTTGTGTTGTTTCTTTTCATTCTTTTTGTTTATGTCTTTTCTTTTCTTTTCACTTGGTTGTCTTGTCTTTTGTGTTTTATGCATTGAGGGCAATGTATGCTTTAAGTGTGGGGGAGAGGAATATTTGTGTTTTGTATTGTGTTTTGTGTTTTACAAACAAAAAAAAAAAAACCCCATAAAAAATTGGAAAAAAAATTAAAAAATCCAAAAAGAGCTATGATGAAGATGGTTTAACTATCTATAACATGTAAGAATTAGACTATTTTGAATTGTATTGCTTAACTTGTGTAATTCAATATGTTGCTTTGAATACCCTGTTATTTATGCACTTAGTCGTAACTGTGGGATAAGCCAAAAATGATCTGGGTATTGACTTGAGTTGGAAAGAGTCCTGAAGAAAAGCTGCATGGACCGAAGAATGGGTTACGAGGGGGAATAGGTTGTCTGTGAGATAAGCCCTTCTACTTCATAGTATGTCTGGTGGTCCATTGCATTGAAATATGGGATGAAATGTGAGTCTGTTGTTAAAGTAAAATGGCATATTTGCAGTAGAGCTTTTGTTCTCTATATTAAATGTAAAGTGATGTCCCTAAGAAATGGATCACACACACACACACAAGCGTGGGGGCTAAAAGTACATATGGTTTGCATTTGGTTAGGTAGTGCATATTAGAGGTAGTCGAGATCTGTGTGTTATATGATGATTGGATAAAAACACTTGAAGATTTAGAGGACTGAATTATAATTTTTGTTTTTTTAGGGTTTGGCCGAAACAAGGTGGTGCGGCTGTTTTTGGAGTTGAATTGGGTAAGAATTTTAATCCCCATATTATTTGCGGAAACAAAGTTTTCTTCTTCTCCAAGTAGTAGGGTTTGACGGAAGCCTATAAAAGGTGGATTAACGTTTTATTTTTACAACCGAACTTGACCGAAAAGAAAACCCTACGTCCTCCGCCGATCCACCTTCCTGCCCACCCATCTCCACGCATCATCATCATCGTCATCCCATCACCAGCCTGCTTCCTTCTTGCCGCTGCAGCTTCCCCCATCTCTACACACCACCTTAATCATCATTAACTCCATTACCGCCTTACACCTTCTATGTAACACACCATCAGCCCCCCACACCTACACGCACAAGTCCAATTACCTCACCATTATAATCCACGCACCAAATCAGCCCTTCACGCACCACACCATAATCTCCATATAAAACCTGCACATCATCGGAGGAGGAAGCAAGCAGTTGTTCATCAACTTCAATCTCAACTATTGGCTATCTTCTTCTCGAATTTCATTGTTTTATTTATTTTTGAGATGATGTGTGATAGGTCTTGAAGTTTCATGTTATTTATGGGTATTTGTATAGCATTTTGGATTAGATTGTACATTTATATTGTGTATTTTGATGTTTTTGGTTCTTAGGAGTGATTGGAGCTGAGATGGAGAAAAATATTCCATACACACACATTTTTGGAGCATTTTGATAAGGAAGCACAAAAAGGGAGCAATGACATCACGTTCTCGTGTGGGCACACGAATCTCAGTCCAAAATTGAGCTTTAGAGAAGAAATTCCAGCATTGAGGCTGCATTCCCGTTTGGCCAAACCGAAACAGGGACTAAAATAAAAAATTTAAAAAGTTTTGGGGTTAAAATGTAATTTTGCCAAACTTGAGGGACCAATCTGTAAATCTCGAAAAAGTTAATTTGCTGCTGCGGATTTCTAAAGGGCTGCTGCAGCTGACCTATTTTCTGATTATAAATAGAAGTTTCTTTTCATTTTGAAAAGGTGGGAGGTAGTAGACTAACAATAGACGTAGTTTTCCACTTTTAAGGAGCTTTCAAAGGCACTTTCTTCATTTTTGGGAGTCTTCCGAGTTTATAGACATCAATCGGTAACATTGTTCAATGAATTTTTCTTGTGATTCAGTTTTCATGATGAGTAGCTAAATTCATTCATCTGGTTGAAGGGTATTGAAGCGTTGGTTTGAATAGTTGTGAGATCTAAATGTTGTTTATCTCTCAATTTCTTGTGAGTATTTACTTGGTCTATTGCATGATTGATATGATTATTGTGAATTCATGAATAGCTGGTAGCATTCGATGCTTCTTAATAATCTAAAACCAATAAGACAACAAGGTTTGTTGTTTAAATAGGGTATAATATAATTTAATTACTTGGTAAGTAATTATTTATGTTATAAGAACAAGTAATTCGGTTTAATATAAAACAAGGTTTGTTTTATAGGAATTGGGATTGGGTCTATGTGTTTAATGTAATAGTTTTCTAAATCTTAGGAGGTTCTAAGATTAGTTTTCGACTAATATATGATTAATGAAGGTTTCTTAATCACTGAATTAAATGAGAGATTGAATTGTTTGGAGATTCCAACAATGAAAACTAATCTACTCATAAGTTAATGATAATATCATTGCATCTATGATCAACTGTTTAAATCAAGGTTGATATACAAACCCTTCGGCCAGATATTTTCTCATTATTTGTTTGCATCATTTTAGCTATTGTTTGCAATTTATTTCAACAACTTCAAAACCACCCCACCATTTGTTACTTGATTTAAAAGAGAGAAATTCACCATTCCCTAAGGAGACAACCTTACTTTCCTGTACTACATTAGTTTGGAAATAGGTTAACTTGTTTGTTGGCTTTACACCCCATCAATGTGTAGCTAAATTATTTAATCTAGGGTTTTGGATGTAGCCGCCGTACTATTTAATTTAATTTATGATTATGACCTTTTTATTAATTAATATTTATTATTCTTGTTTTTCATCCATATGAATACCTGATCAATATTTGCATGCTTTAAGGTGCTAGCTGAAGTAGCGAGAGTGGAAGGCTAGTATTAGTTTGTAGGAATAATAGACTTAGGTAGTGAGCCACGAGAGTAGGAACACCGCCTTTGCGAATAAAAATTCCAAAGTTCTTAATGTGCTTTTATTAATCCCTATAGTCACGAGAGTCATAGGGTTAGTTTAAGTAAGAGGGTTATTATACGAGAGTGTATAATTCTTAAATTGGTGAATTGTCGTGAGATTAATGAATCGAGAGTCACATATTTGTAGATTAAATTAAACTGAATAGTTGGTTGGTGAACCCTTTGCCCTAGGTTTCTCTTTTACTTATTTATATCTGTAAATAATTGCAATTGATAGTTTTATGTTTAGATTAGTTTAAATTGATAAATTAATAATCTAAATAATAATAAGAAATAATTTTAACCGGTACTTGGTAACCTTCTCTGTGGGATCGACCATTCTTTCTGCTTTACTACTAGTAATTGTATTAAGTAGGTAATTAATTATTTGACTAGTGTAATAATGGCTTGTCAACGATCCGTTGAGCCAATTGCTGGCCATTATCCAGAGTCCATCACCGAAGGGCATATGGCTGCAGCAATACGTTTAGTGTCTTTAGAAGTGGTCCGAAAGTAGATTGAATGTCGAGTTTGCGTTCCCCATATTGTGGAATATCATACTGCTTATGGCCTGCAGGAGAAGAACAAATTGCTCTCTGAACAACTGATTGAACAGGCAGGGCAACTGGAGACCAACATCAAAGAGGCTATTGTTGCCAAATCAAAGGCAAAGGAAGAACTGGAGAAGGCACAAGCCAAACGGAAACAACTGGAGGCGGAGCTAAGTGGTGTTGTTGCAAACACTGATGTGGCACTTGATGGATATGGGCGGATGACCACCATTGTGAACCAGCTGCATCCCAAGTTCCAGGATGCTGGAAAAGTTGTAGAAGGTGCGCAATCCAGCTGGAACTTTCTGAAGAATACCATCACCAAGCTAACACAGGAAGTAGGAACAACTCCCAACTCTCTAATGCCCATGACTCAGACCCCTCCAAGTCATCCTGAAGTCGGTGCAACAGTAGAAGAAAGGCAAACAACTTTAGGAATGCGACAAGATGTGACACCACCTGAAGAAGAGGCCCTTGATGTGGCACTGTTAGCTAGCAGGCCTGCAACCCCTCCAGCAGAGATATGATATCGCTTGGGAATGGATACCATGTTGAACCCTACTTTATATCTTGTTTTTTTTTTTTTGATTTAGGCTCCTGATGTTGCAGTGATCTGTGACCTGCACAAAACAATTTATTTGAACTTTTTTTTTTAGTAGTAAACAATGTCCTTGCTACTCACTTATTGATATCTTTTGGCTGCAATATCTCTTGCTAACTGTTGTTCTTTAGTATTGAGTTGATGCCAAGGGGTAGCAACGTACTTGCGCAAATATGATGTATTGATGGATCTATCTGCGATTGTTCCATCCAGATCTTTCAAAACATAGACACCCCAGCCTGAATGTTGACGAATTATATAAGGGCCCTCCCAGGTGGGGCTCCATTTTCCATAAACGCGATCTTTGTGCCCTAAAGGTAAGATTGCTCTCCACACCATTTCACCGATATTGAAACGCTTATATCTGACAAAATTGTTGTAAGCCCGGATGATCCCCATTTTCTGGTGAATTATATTTGCTGCTGCTATGTTGCGGCAATGGGCCAACTTGTCATGATCAATTAGCATGGTTGTTGCATAGTCGGCGGAATCCAAAGGAGACTACTGCTCAATTCGAAAGGAAGGGACTAGAATTTCAACAGGCAACATGGCATCATGCCCATAGACCAACTCATATGGGGTTGCCTTTGTACTATTTCTTTGTGTTACTCGATAAGCCCATAAAGCTTGACGCAGCACTTCATGCCATTGTCGTGGGTTATCAGAAATCTTTTTTTTGTATGATTCCTTTCAAGATTTTGTTTGTTGATTCAGCCCGACCATTACCTTGAGCAAAATAAGGAGAAGAATGAGTTAGGGTGAAACCCATATCTTTTGCAAACTGCGTCATATCTTGACCGGTAAAGTACTGTGCTTGATCTGTGATGATTGTTTCCGGCGAACCAAACCTGTAGATGATATATTCTTTGATAAAACTAATAACAGCCTTCTGATCTACATCCTTTAAAGGAATTGCTTCCACCCACTTAGTAAAATAGTCTGTTGCAACTAGAACATATCTGTGCCCAGCAGAAGAAGGTGGATGAATCATGCCAATAGCATCAAGGGCCCACCGAAATGGCCATGGTTTGACTATAAACTGCATTGGTTCCGGGTGTGTATGTGGAGCATCAGCATGTTTTTGACAATCTACACACTCTCTAGTGAAATTTATACAATCCGGAATCATAGTGGGCCAAAAATATCCGTGGCGGCGAAGTAGCCTTGCCATCTTCCTGCCTTCTTGGTTGGCACCACAAAAACCTTCTTGAGTTTCTAACACCAAGGCCATGGACTCTGGTTTTCCCAAACATCAAAGGAATACTTCATCAGATGTTTTACGATACAACTGTCCTTGCAACAACATGTAGTTGGGCGCCTATCTCCTGATAGATAACGGTGTATTGTGTGTCGGTTCTTGCAAAAACTTGATTATTGGCGTTTGCCAATCTTCTGCTGCAGTAATTGTTGCAACAGAAAATTCTGCTCTCAATGGATATCTGACATAGGCAAGAGTATCGAAATCAACCGTGCCGTAAGCAATGTCTGGTCCCAATGGCATTTTAAGGTACCCGGATGCTGTCTGTGCCATATCGTTTGCTTCTGCATTGAATTCTCTTTCAACGTTATGATACTCAATATGCTGGAATCGGGCGGCTAACCTATCTCCAACTGCTGCATATTTAGCCATAACTTTATCACTTCGCTCCATTTATTTCATCATTTGGCCAACGACTAAGGCAGAATCTCCGATGACCTTTGCATGAGTTGCACCATTATATAGAAGCGTCTCAAGTGCATGAATTAATCCTTCATACTCAGCTTGATTATGTGTAGCTTTGAAACTAGTCAAACTTGACATCGCAGTTTTGGTCCAAACGGTGGTGTAAGCACTATTCCTGCGCCACTGCATTGAAAAGTTCTTGAGCCATCGAAATGAACTATCCACATAGGGGTTTCTAGCTGGTGTACTTGAAAAGTATTAAGGAACTCGTTGTCCCAATCATCGTCAAGTGAAGGGTGTGAAGCCAGGAAATCTGCTAATGCTTATCCTTTCACCGCTGATTGTGATAGGTGTTGAAACTGATATTCCATCAAAGCCAGGACCCATTTTCCAATCCGGCCACTCATCATTGGTCGATGCAGCATATAGCGGACAAGATTAATTTTATGAATAACACAGACTAGTCTCGGAAGCATGTAATGCCGCAACTTAGTCGCAGCGAAATATAATGCTAAACAAAGTTTTTCAATTGGTGGATACCTGCGTTCAGTGTCTGTAAGCATTCTGCTGAGGTAGTATATAGCTTTTTTGAATCTGTCATGACCATCTTGTGCTAACAAACAACCCAATCTTCTGTTGCTGACAAATATGGCTTTAAAGGTTTATCCGATATTGGTGGAACCATTATTGGAGGAGTTGATAAAGCTTGTTTAATATCCTAAAAAGCATGTTGTTGCTCGTCACCCCACACAAAATCTGTTGCAGATTGCACTTTCAAAAGTGGAGAGAAAGGTTTCAGCTTCTTTGACAGATTTGAAATGAATCGGTGAAGGAATAACTTTGCCGATTAAGCTCTGTAACTCTTTCTTTGTCTTTGGGGGTCTAGTTTCAATGATTGCTTTAGCCTTTTGTACATCAATTTCAATACCCTTGGAGTGTAATAAGAACCCCAAGAACACTCCTGAGGAAACATCGAATGCGCACTTCAATGGGTTCAACATCAGTTTATACTTCCTCATACGCTCAAAACACTGACGTAGATGTTGTAACTGATCCCGGAAGGAATGTGATTCCATCACCACATCATCTATGTATACATCCAGAACCTTTCTGATGAGATCATGAAAGATGCAGTTCATTGCTCTTTGATACGCTGCTCCAGCATTCTTTAATTCAAATGGTATAACCTTCCACTGAAAAATGCCTAAAGATCCAGGCGCACGGAAAGCAGTCTTATGAATATCTGTAGGAGCTATGAAAATTTGGTTGTATCCAGCGTTGCCGTCAACAAAACTCATGACTTGAAAACCCATCAACCTATCAATCAATGTTTCCGCATTCGGCATTTGATGCTCATCCTTGGGAGATGCTAGATTAAGGTTACGGAAATCCGTGCAGACCCTGGTTTTGCCATTTTTCTTGATAACTGGGACCACATTAGAGAACTATTCAACATATACTCCAACTTCCATAAAGTCAACCACCAATAGACGTTCAATCTCTTCCTTCACCTTGTTGACCACATCATCTGAAAACTTCCTTGGCGGTTGTTTGAATGGCTTGAAACCCTTTTTTAAAGGGATACTGTGTTCTACCAAACTTTGATCTAAACCTGGCATTTTCGTATAGTCCCAAGCGAAACAATCACGATACTGCTTCAAACGATCACTTAGTGACTTCTTGTCATCGGCGGATAAGGAAGAACTGATATAAGTGGGTTTCTCCTCCCCAGCTGATTCTAAATTTATTGCTTTGACTGGTTCCTTGGTAACAACTACCTCATCACTTAGCTTTGGGGTTGCAGTAGCCAATTCATTCAAATCAATGACGTCACTATTTGAAACTGGATCGGCATCATAGATAACTTCATCCCAACATACCATTGGAATTTTAGTTTGATGCTGACTCTCATTCTCAAAATACTGCGACACACGCTTGATGGCAGCGTGCTTTTCCTTTGCCTACAATAATTCTTGATCTAACTCCATCGTCTCCAAAACACTTAACTGTTCAATTGTCTTCATTAAGTACTTCTTTAATAGACGGAGCAGCTGGCCGTAACATGTTGTAATTGTATGGCCGGTTGACTTCTTGTAAAAGCATAGTGGCCTGTTGCGGCCGACCATACTTATCCATTCCCAACAAGATGATATGAACCTACTTTACTGTCGTAATAATAAGCTTCTACAGCATTAGCCTAAGCTGTAAATGGACTTGCATCGGAAGCTATGATTTCTAGTCCATCTGTTTCGCATATAATAATCGCTTGATGTAATGAAGAAAGAATACATCTTGCTGAATGGATCCAGTCACGCCCTAAATGAGCATTGTAAGACGCTTTAGTGTCAACCACAAAGAATGCCGGCATCACCACTTGTGATCCTACCTCCACTTGCAATGGTAGAATTCCTTTAGCGGTTGTAACGTCTCCTGTAAATCCGTTGACAAAAACTTTAGTTGGCACTAAATATTTGAGTTGCTTGCCTAATCTCTGTAAAGCTATTGTAGGTAAGATATTAATTGCTGCACCATTTTCCTCCAACACTCATCTCAATGGTACTCCATCCGTGATGACACAAATGTATAATGGCCGAATGTGAGTCCCAGAGCTCTCAGCTGGCTGGGAGAGCATTATGACTGAGCCTTTACCTTCTTGATATAGCAGCTGAATACCACCAACCATAGCGTCATGTGGTTCTGTTACGAATGAAGCTGCTTCAGGAACAACCAGCGTGTTTGCAAAAGCTTTGGGGATGATAGTTGTTGCAGTTGCAGGTTCTTTCAAACGAAAAGTTTTTGGTAACATATAAACCATGTTTACTGGTGGGAAGAATGTATCCACTTTCCCCCACAACTGTGATCGTCTATCTTCCTGCCCTGAAAACTTATTCATTAACGTGTGCTGGGACAACAGGGATTGTTCCTCTTGTACCGTTCCTAACTTTCCTATTGCCCCCCTATTTTGTTTATTCATAACCCTCTGCCATCGTCGCTTCTGCGTCCTGGTCATCTTTTCTTTCCTTAATGGCGGAGTAGGGAACTGGGGATGAACAGCGCGATGCCATTCTCTATCATTCACGGGTGCTGCTCTGACTGACCTGGGCTCGGTATCGTCCCTTCGGCTGGGACACTGAATCCGTGGCCAAACTGACGGTCTTGTATTATGAACTTGATATGGTGAGTTAGCCCTAGGGTTAACAATTATATTCCCCAGTCTTGTATGGACGGGCACTCGTTGCTACGTCGGAAGAACTTCTGCATGTAAACCTTGATGTTGTAAACTCTATTGTTGATTTTGGTTCAAAGCACTCAAGATTGCATCTGACACAGCTCTTAGTTTCTCTTGCTTTGGGTCTAAACGTGTTTCCTTTTGTACCCATGTCAACGTCTGTCCATTTATCACTATATTCACTTTTGTTGCAGATGGACGTGTATTCTGTCAATGTAAATGGCCTCCAAATTTAGACTCTAGCTCTTGTAGCTGTTGCTTGACCTTATTATATACTTTGTCACAATCTTCACAACCAGTGACTAAACATGTGTCAGAGGAATGACTTCCGAATCCTACATTCACCATTCGGACGTGGTGTTGTGGCGGGAAAGGATTGACATTAATTTCAACTGGATGCTCTACTACAACATTGCCATCATCAATCATCTTTTGAAGTTTATTCCGAAACACCACGCAATCGTTTATGGTGCGAGTCCATGACATGTGGTATTTACAATATGTCTTTCCAACTAGATCTGCTGGCTTTGGTTGTCTATATCCCCTTCTGCACTGAATATGGCTTTTCTGGAACATGTCATAAAAAGAGGCTTCTTGTTGCGATATGTCAAAATAATATACTCTACCAACATTAGCTCCGTCAGCCTGCCCTGAGGTGCCTGCCGGTGCACCTACCGGTGGGGGAGTATTATAAGAATGTGGAACTATAGGGCGACGTAATGCGTCACACGTGTATTTACGGACATTGACAATTTCAGCAGCATTAACCTCGTATTCGTCGTCGTCCTCATCCTGAACCCATTGACTCTGATTCACTTATGCTACTGGAGCTTTGTTGAACCATTGCTTCGTCCTTCCCGGGTTCTTCTCCCTTTTATCTTTAATGACTTTCTCACATCTTCTTACAATATCTGCCAAATGATTCGAGAATCGAACAAAATGTGGTGTGACGGCCAACTGGACTTTGTAATCCTGAATTTCAGAAATTGCCATCTTGACAATAGTTGGCTCATCATACTTGTTTGGGATCTTAGCATACATTTGTCAAAAACGTATCAAGTAAGCTTCCGCAGCTTCTCCAAACTTCTGTCCAATTTCTGAAAGATCAACGATTGACAATCGTGTAGTATCCCTACGAAAGTAGGACAAGAATTCTCGTTGTTGCTTTTCCATGACGGGATAGAACCTGGTGCTAATGATCGATACAAGTCAAAAGCGGTCCCTTTTAGAGAATAAAGGAACAAACGCAACTTGATTAGAGGATTGTTGCTTACTGACCCGCACTGCAATTCAAACAAACTTATATGGTCCTCGGGTCTCTTCTCACCACTCCTGAAAATTGCTGAAAATCGAGAATCTTAAAGTTCTTTGGCAATGGCTCCCATTCAACATAGCCGGGATATGGCTTTCCTGGAATCTCTGGAATTTCTGTGCCCAGCTCCTTACGGATCTTGTCTTCTATCATTCTTGAAAATGCATCCTCAGCGTTTAAAATCTGATCAACACCTGTCTCAAAATTCTATTGCTGATTATCGTTTGCTGCTACGTCCGGTTCTTGTCTAACTTCGTTACCAAGATCAACCTGATGACGACCACCTCCTTGGCTCCATAAACGCTGGTGACGAGGGTTGTGTCTATTCCCCAAATTCTGGTTTCCGATACGGCTTCTAATAGCTTACACCCTATTTCCTTTCAGAATCTGGTTTGCTTCGTATTCCATCCACTGTTGTTCCTCTCTATTCTCTTCCAATGTTTGATGAGGTGGAACAATTTGTGGATCAGCAACCACAATACCAGAGCCTTGAGGTATGTGTGAATCATCCAAATTTGCAGCTGTTGTATTATTTCCTGGTACTCGGTTCTGATATAATATAAAGCGGCGGTCATTGGTCGCTTGTACGTGTTGACCAGCCTGCCTTGCATTTTCACTAACAGCACCTTGATTGTTTTCCGTACCAACAGGGCCCTAATTGATTGTTACACCCGCAGTTTCTTGGACACATACATCTGCTGTTCCCTGTGGTATGTACGTTAGCCTAGGCACACCTTCTGGTCCACTCAGTTGTGATAGGACCACCGCTGATCCTTGTCGATGTTGCATTGGTAAAACTTGCTGTGGAAATGCAGCATTTTGCAACTGAAATTGATTCGCCTCTTGCGCATTTCTTGCAACAGTATTATTTGTTGCATTTCCCACCTGCTGCATTCCTGGAGTCACCGGCCATGGCGCCTGGAATCCTTGATAGGGTAATTGTTGCCCTCATGACGTTCCAAGCATCATCGTTGATGTGCCATATTGAGGAGACAATGGAGGTAACTGCCGCCCATCAAAAGTAAAATTCCCTGGTGGTGACACAAAAGCTGGCTGACTTGGAACAACTGGGTAATACCAACTTTGTTTTCCTTGTAATGCTGCGTTGTGAGGTCCATTGCTTCTTGGTCCTGCTCCGAGATTCTACATCAAAGTATCTGTTGCAGATGTCTGGATTATGGCATGATATAAAGGATTATTAATCATACTGACTGGTGGCACCTATGAACTCGCTGCTCCTGTAGCCGCAATAACTACTGATGTCATAGATCTACTAAGTGCAGCACTCCCTGTGTTCGCATTATAGTTAATTAGCCTCTGAAAAGCATCCTCAAAATGCTCCACTTGTGTAGCCATAGCATGCTCTATTTCTGAAAATCATTGATGCAACATCTCAGGGGTTATCCCTAGAACCTGACTCGTTTGACCCCGGATACTGAACCAGGAACCTGAAACAACAGGCTCTGAAAGGCTGGAGTTTGTAACCCTTGACTTCTATAAGACCCGAGATAACTCGATCTTTCTCCAAACAGACCTGATCCCACATTGGACTGTTGCTGGCTAGATTGCTGCTGTATCCCGGTGGGCTGATCCGTTGTTACTGTTGAATAGGAATCAACTGCCGAAATGTTCGGAAGCATATTCATCGGCAAGAAACTCCCACCTGATGCAAAAGTCTGAATCGGTATAGAGCTCTGTCCTGCCGAATGTGTTGTTGCTGATGATTGAGGTAATGACATTGTTTTTCTGCTTAAACAGTGTCTGGACACGCAAATCGGTCCCACCGGGCGTGCCATATTTTATATTTGAGTCAAAATTGTATTTTATAGTAGAAACCGATTTGGCTCAAACTAATTTCAAGCGACCGCGTGATATTCTCAAAGTGCGTAAACCAAACGCTGGAATTGTCTTAAACAAGATGATGCCTTTGAATTGGCACTCAACCGGATAATGGAAATTCTAAAAAATGGATAAACGGCTTGCCAGAGCCTGTTTTATTGATTGAATGAATACGAATCGGCTTTGAATAGCCTGAATCGTGGAAATGATTATAACGTTTAAAGCTGAAACATAAACGAATACTAACAGAGTCCATAAATTATGCTTTAATTTTTATTATTTTATGAGTTTATGGACTTGGATGGTTTTAATTCATTAAGTTTTATTAATGTTTTGTGTTAGGAACTGGAAATCGGAGTTTACAATTTTTTTGAGCTAATTGATACAAAAAAGAGACTGCAAAAAAGGAACTGGAGGCTTGAACTGCAGAAACTCGAAGAAAGCATCTACGTTGGATTCCAACCTCTCACCCTTAGACAGCACAAGTTGAAGAGACTCAGCAATAGAAGAACCAGAATCGGTAGCCTTAGTAGGGGAAAACTCCGAATCAGAAGGAAAAGAAGACTGCTGCAACTTTGAGCGAACTCTAGAAGGAAGACCAGGGGAATTGAAAGAGTAAACCTCATTCTTCAAATTGACTAGTGGTGGGTTGTCGAAGCCCCCCAAAATAATTTACCAACTTAAATTGTAGATAGGATAAGTCAGGTCGATCCCACAGGGACGGGTTAAACTTCAAATAACTGGAACACGGAATTGGACAAACGAGAAAGAAAGTTGCAGAGTGTCACTCACTTGCACGAGTGGGTAAAGTCACTCAAGCAAGTGACTCTGCAGAACTGAAGACAAAGAAAGACAAATGGAACCTCACTCACGGGAGTGAGAATTCCGACTCAAGGGACTGACTCAACAAACTGGATATTCATTCCCTTTTCCCTATGTAATCAAGTTGTGATATTGCACTCTTTTGGTATGAATTCATGCTCATTCAGGCACTTATATATCTCTAAGTCACTTCCGATTTTTCCTAGAGGTATCTTTATGAACTCAATTAAACTATTTTCCAATGATTAATCAAGTCATAAAGTCATTAAGTTTTCAAGCCTTATATGAATGCTTATGCTAACCAAGTATATTCCTATCTCAATTAGAACCTTGGACTGTTACCTCCAAGTCATAAGTTGAAGCTAAATGATTCTGAACCTTGTTTACCCTTCCGGGATTCACTTAGTTCTGTGCACAATCAATCAAATGGCCAATTTAATCAAGAGGTAGATGAAAGCTTTAACTTCAAAACACAAAATCATCCGAATGCATTCACAAACTTAAACTACATAGGATCCAGAGAATGAAATCTAATTAACTACACATACAAACTACAGAAAATACAAGAAAAGAAGTAAAGCATTGAGAAGAAGCAAATCTGGATGGCTGAGCAACAGGTCACTCAGGCGAGTGAGGTCTGTTACTCCTCTTTTTCTGCTACTGGACTTCTTCTTCCTTTGGAGTTTTCTCCTCTCTCCACTCTCTTCTTCTCTCTCTGTGGTGTTTTGTGTGTTGTATGTCCACTCAGATCTATGTTCATGCTGGGAGTGCAGCTCCTTTTATAGAGCTTTGAAGCCGGTTCTTCTTCCAAGATAGCCTCCCCATGCTTGTAGTTGTTTAATCCTCCCAATGTCTTGAGCCTGCAATCCAACTTGGCTGTTCTTCTTTTCTTCTTCTAGCAGTGGCAGCATTGCTCTCATTGATCAGCAGAGGTGGCTGAGATTGCAGCTGGGAGACAAACATGCCTCTTTGAGGAGACATAGTCATTAATGACAAGATGCTTCTTGTCTAAGGGGCTGCTTCTTCGTCCAGCTCAGCAACATTACCTCAGCAGCCCATAAATTATTCTCTTGGCCTCCAATTTTCAGCAATTATTCAATTCAGCACTTACTAACAAAAACACAAAGACGAGTTAAGTAAAATGCACTAATGCTAGGAAATACCCCTCAATTTCCTACTAAATACAGAGTTAATTGTGATGCTTTTATGTAACAATTTGACCGTTATCAACTAGCCCAAACTGGAAGAATTGTTTGTCCTCAAGCAAAACAATCTAACCCCTTAAAAACTACTCATAGAAACAAGAAAACAATAGCAGCGGCGATGGATTGATGGGGGTGGTTGATGGAAAGAGAGCAGCAGCTTGTCAGTGGTGGTAGCAGAAGGATGATGACGGTTGCAGCAAGCATGGTGGACGGCGATGATGATGGTGTGACCTACTGATGGTGGCAGCTGTGGACTGGGGGTGGTCGCCGGCTTCAAATCGGGGAATAGCAGCAGCAGCGGCAGCAGACAACAGCAGTCGAACGGCGACTGAATGATGATAGTGAATTGGAGCGGGGGTCACGTCGACAACGGTGATGACGGCAGTCTGCTGAACTCCGGCGACGGTGAATTCCTCTGCTGATTTGGACGACAGCCACAAACGTGGTGGAACGGTGATGATGATGATGATGATGATGTTGTGGGGTTACTTGTAAAAGAAAAGAAAGAAGGTGAAAAATGTCAACTTGTATTTTTAGTTGGTTTTCATTTTTTATATCTTTCGCTACATTGTGGACAATGTTTGTTCTAAGTGTTGGGGGAGGGGGGGGGGATTTTAGGTGTTCTTGTCTGTTTGTGTTTAGTTTTTTTTTCATTTATTATTTTAGTGTTTGCTTGTGTTAAAAAAAAGAAAAAAAAGAAAACAAAATTAAAAAAAAAACAGAAAAATAAAAACAAATACCAAAAATAACCGATGATGAACTTAACTTGAGACTCTAAGAAATCTAATTACATTGGGACAAAAATTTCTTTTAAATCTGTGCATTATGTGTTATACCATGAATACTTTACTTGCGCACTTTAATCATAACTCTGGGATATAAACTTAACATGTATGTGTAATTGCCTAAATTCATGCGATATGCCAAAGTTTGATTTGATTCATTCAGTATTTGTACTATTTGCATGTGGGACCTTGCTATATTATGGAACCCAAAATAAGGCATTAACCCTATCATTACTTCAAACTAGAATAATTGGGGAGTGGTGGTTTAAAAATAGTCTTTTTACCTTCTTGCTTAAAGCACTTTCTGCTAAGTAAGTGTGGGGGAGGGGTTGTTGGCGGATGCTTTTCTGAGGTTAGATACAATTTAAAGAGGGAGAAAAAGAAGAGCATTCAATGTTGATGCCAGCCCATTGATAGGTGAGAAGTTTGGCAAACAACTAGCAGAGTGTCCTCAGGCCCGTCGGTGAGAAAATATGAGTAAGTACACTGCCCTAAGTTGCTGAGCTGCTATGTAAATCACTACATAAATCAAGTGAAAAAATACTCTGGGTAGGGGCCTGAGTGGGAAAGATCTTGAAGAAAAGCCATATAGATACTGAAGAATGGGCACGAGGGAAGTGCGTTAAATTTTATATTGTGAGGTGTAATTGTAAGCCTCCGGTTTCATAATATGTGTAGGAGTAACATTGCATTGAAGTACGGTCTGAATTAGGGATCCTAAGTTCACTCTTCAGTGGCATATTTGTATTTGAATTTTTGTATTTTATGCTATGTGTGACAGTGATGTCCCTAGGGAGTGGTTTACACACACACACAAAGGGGCTAAAGGGTAAAATCACGTAATGTATTTGATTCGGTTGTGAATTTTTGTTTCATTGTTACCATGATTTCTTTTGAGTGTTAGAGTTCCTGAGGCGCATCATAAAAAATAATTTGTTGAAAGTTTAGAATTCCTAGTTCGTTAATGCTTGAGGGCAAGCATGCTTTAAGTGTGGGGGAATTTGATAGAATCCATAAATTATGCTTTAATTGTTATTATTTTATGAGTTTCTGGACTTGGATGGTTTTAATTCATTAAGTTTTATTAATGTTTTGTGTTAGGAACTGGAAATCGGAGTTTACAATTTTTTTGAGCTAATTGATACAAAAAAGAGACTGCAAAAAAATCATCCAACTTGAGCAAAGGAAGAAGTTTACTCCGATTATGGACTCAATTGCAAAACATAGAAATTTCTGGAGGTAAAAGTTGATAATAAAGAAAATCTTGGACTGAAATCCACTATTGAAGAAAGTTTGGGCCCAATTGGAAGAAACTTGGAAGTGGAAGGACCAATGCTGCAATTTGTTGTTTAAATTTTGCTAGCATACGGCTGACCTAATTACTAGTTATAAAGGCCGTATGTTTTCTTGTTTTGGCCATCGTTTTTTACTTTATTCGAATGCACAGCCGTCGTTCTTTCTTCAAAGATATTCTTTCGGCTTCGGAGGTCAGCGGCTGTCTCCGTAGCTCCGAGTTTTCAATTCTTCTAGACTTGGTACTATTTTTCTATAAATAAATTAGCTATCATGTTCATGATTATGAATAGCTAAACCTTTTGTTTCTGATTCAAGTGATTTAATTCAATTATTTTACATGTGAGGTTTTGGTTTTAATTTAATCTTGTTTATGGTTTGAGTTATTTGCTTATTCTTGTTTTAAATTTATGAAAGTAAATACCAATTAAATTGACAACTTGGTTGTGTATTTTCTTTTTACTGCTATCCTTTGGTTGTATGTTACGTATTTGACATGAACCATTGGAATTTAGTAGCAACTAGGTGGATCATTGGTATTTGTGAGACTTGGATGCTTTTGTATGCCTAGGAGTAAGATTGACAAATTATAATTTAAGTTATTGCAGCTATCTCAATAATTTTGAATTGTGTTTCAAGCAGTACATGCAATAGTTTTTTCTGTTTTTTTTTGATAAAAATACATATGATAGTTTTTTTTTGTTTTTTTTTTTTAAAGATACATATGATAGTTACATGGCAAGCAATGTGCATTAATTATTTTTTGGGTATACCCCTGGAGTATTTTTTGAGTTTGTTGGAACCTGAACATCTTTCTATCCTTTCTTTTTGTTAAAAAAAAAGTGGATTAACTATTTTGTATTTAAAATAAATCATTTACATATGCTTTTATTTATTTGCAATCCGAGCTAGGAACAGTTTAAGATTGTGAGAGGTTGAACTTAATTGAACAGAGTCTAACCAAATTTTTGCAGTTGACTACCTGACTTTATAGTCCCACTAGACCAGTTACTTTTTGAGAGATTAAAAACTTCCTCGTATTACAGCCAAATCATGATTACCATTTGTACTTACATAATTTTATTTCTAGTAGACATGCATCTCCTTCGATGATTACCCAACTGAAATAGTATGATGATTACCCAACTGAAATGTGGGAGGAAAAAAATAGGGCCAGCAAAATAGATATGATTTCGTGATCAGTATTTTAATTGTCACTAGAATAAGGACACACTAGTTGTAAACGAAACCTTACCGCTAGTTCAATTGTAGCAGTAGTTGTATGGTTTTTAAACTTTAACGCCATTAATTAAGAAGAAAATGTAATGAATTATCTCCATTCAGAACGTCCTTTTACACTTAATAATTTTTTCTTTAACAAAAATTAAAGAAGAGATCTTGCGACACTATTAATTTAGCATTCAAATTTGACATTTTGAACTCTTAAACGTCATAGAAATTTTGAAGCAGCAGTATACAAGTTTTGGAAAGTGGCGCCCGTAATAAAGAAGTGGTGAACCAAGTTCTTAAAAAGCCAGTTTTAGTTATCAAAGCGATTGCGATGGCAAATAGTAATAATACGGCGGCACTCAGAAATTGGTTATTTCAGTTCTTCCGCCCTCATCGCCGCCATTGTCTTTGATCGGAAGCCACGTGTCCAACACAATTGCAAGTCGATCGACTCACCAACTGAACCCAATAGAGAGAATATTGCTCACAACCCCAAGAAAGCTCAAGAAGATAAAATAAAATAAAAAAATTATAGAAGGGAGATGATTGATTTGGGAGAGGTCCAAGGCTACGAAAATGTAAAGAACATGTGGTCATTAATGGAAAACTTAACATATACATATGTATACAGTACAAATTAGCTATATTTTCTCATGAATTTAAATATAATTTTCATATTGAGATTATGGGGATCTAATTCATCTCGAGACAATTAAAAAATTCACCAACGTAGGTACATACACAATTGAAAAAAAAATTAAATTAATAGATAAAATTATATATTGCAACAAAATTTAGTCATAGGAAGACAAGGCAACAGATTCATAATATTTATGAGTAAATTCCAGTGCACTAATGTTTTCAAAATATAATATGTATCACCGGCCATTAGTGGGACTTAGAGAATGGAATGGATTCAATTGAGAAATTGACTAATGACTATTACATATGCTTATTTAGTAGAACCTATCACTGGGAGAATAGCACATTAGATAATACTAAATACAAGATAATCCTAACTACACAATATCACAACTAAGTAGATAATTATTACATGAGATAATTATCACATTGACACGCCATCTCAAATTGATGACGGAGAAGGTAGGAGTCTTAGTTTGCCTGTGAACCACGATGCAACAGCAGCAGCAAGTGAACTGGAGAACAACATAAGAAGGGGACTGACGGCGGCGCAAGAAAGAGTAGCGGCACGACCGGAGGGAGGCTGACGACGGCGCAAGAATGTAGCACTGACCGAAAGATATTGATGGCGGCGCAAGAATGCAGCACGACCGGAGGAAGACTGGCGGCGCAAGAATGCAGCACTGACCGATGACTGATGGCGGCGCAATAATGCAGCACGACCGAAAGATGAGTTATAGAGGAGAGATTTTGCTGTGGACGGGGGTTGTGTTGTGATTTTGGTGTTTTATATGGGTTCAATTGGCAAATGCAGAAATTATAGGACCTTCTGGGACAAAAGATCACCTAGAGGGCTGATTTAGAAATTTTACAAAATAGAGGGACTAAAAATGAAAAATTGAGAGATAATTAACACAGTGACAGTGGGAAATTATGGTGTTTAAAGGTGGTTTTTACCTTTTTGACTACTTTGAGAATAAAATAAATTCGTTAACTACTAAAAAGCCGTTTAATTCTATCTCAGTTCTAGAAAAAAATAATGGTAAATAATGAAGATTAAGCGAATGACAACAATGCGTAAACCGAAGATTAACACCTCATGGCTTGTTAAAAGGCAAAAATGTTTGGTGATGTTCAAGGGTTGAACATATAAAATGAATTATGAACGTCTATAAAAGCATTTCACAGGTCTAGAGCCACAGGTGGCCGCGCTCTTAACAATCTACATGCCATATTCCTATTCGGTTGCAGATTTTGTACAATTGTTGTAAGAATATTTTATGGTTTTAGAAGAGAAACTTGTGTATCCGTTGCGAGCTTTCTCGCTTCCAAGTAAAATTTTCTACTTCCCTCATAACTTTTTCCTTTGTACAGTCCAATATAGTTGGTGATAAAAAAAGTAACAATCGCCACCACAAGTTAGGCTAGTTTGTCTCAGTTCTTTCACAAGAGAGGTTGAGTTCAAACTCTTGAAGATGATCGCATTCAGTAAACTGTGCATGAATTAGTGAAAGTGAGCTTTTATTTGGTTGGATTACAAAAAAGAAGTCAATGACTAGATATATTAAAACAAAATCTAACATGAATAAGGGACACCAATAATATTAACCTAGCTAATTCCCAGCGGTGTGACGGTGCTTCGATATGCGCCGCCGGTTTAACGGTGGAACTCCGATTAGCGTTTCCTGCAAAAAAAAGGCCTCGGGGTCTCCCGAGGGTAGACACTCCGATGCTTAAGTCAGTAAAAGGGTTGCTAGAAAGTTTAGGAAGGTAATTTGTTTGGCTATAGATTGCGTACCTGTATTATGGTATAAGCTACCCTATTTATAGGTATGAGATTACCTGGAATATTTTCGAATCCCACTAGGTTTCAGGAGTTTGCACTGCCCCAAGAGTCCCGGTTGGACTCTTCCTACCCTTGGCGGGCCGGTCCAGTCTCGGTGATGGATATGGACTAATCAAGTGCCCCTGCCAAGTGTTAGGTGACATAAATACAAACAACACTTGGCACAAAATAAGTATTACCTGAGACATACCCGAGAGTGGATAATTACCCTCGTTCGGTTAATTATCAAGCCACATGCCACACATCCTCGATGCAAACACACAACTCTCGATCTCGGAGGATCGAGAGGAGCTGGCGGGTCAGGCCTTGGCCCGGGAAGACGACCCGTTTCCCAATCCCGCCCAAATTTTCAATTGTGCGTTATTAGCGGGCACGTTCCCCAAACGGCGGCCTCAACATCATTACTCCCTTGAAACCCGCAATAACTGTCATGTCGTGGTCCATAATTAGAGGAACGTGGGGGAATCAATTTTGTTTTTAAGGAAAGAAAACTCTTCCGTCATTTCAACACTTAATCCTTTTCCTTTTTTTGCAAAACCACAAAATTCTTTCCTTTGCAAAAGCATTTCAGCCCCCCCTGCTCTTCTTTGCCAGAGCATCCGAATTCTCTTCCCGGTCGGAATTTTCCAGATTTTGCCTGACATACTGCTGCGGCGACGCCGTTTCCAGGGGAGTAGCGATTTGAAGCTTCTGAACGACACTGGGGAGTTATAATTCGAAAGGCGAGTGGTCACGTCCCCCTTCCATAATAAGTTTCTAGATCTAAATCTCCGATTTATTCCAAGTTTTTGTACCTTTCTGTTGTAGCCAGAGTAGATCCTTTGCCGGAATTATGGTCAGGGATTCCGAAGGAAAAACTGTTTTGGACTTTGTATCCACCATAGATTCGGTGGATAAGGTGGAGAACCTTAGATCAAAGTATGACTTCCCCCCAGCTCTAGAAGCGAGGGCTCCTTTAGGAAATGAGAGGGCTAATTCTCCTCCAAGGGGGAGAATTACCATGTACGATAGATTTATGCATCTAGGGCTTAGATTTCCTCTCTACCCCCTGTTTGAGGAGATTGTTTAACACTACAGGACTCCTCTCACTCGTTTTACCCCAAATTTAATTACTTTTGTACTGGGGTTTGCGAGAGTGTGCCAGTATGTGAAAGTAATACCTCAATTGATATTGTGGAGGTATTTCTTCCAAGTAGTTGTGGCTTCGACTTCTTTCCAAGAGTGGTATATCGTGAAACAACGCCTTAGAACTGGCGTGAAGAAGATGGTCGACGCGTATGACGATTCTCCGGAATGGAAACCGGACTTTGTGTTTGTAAAGGCGCCTGCGAGTTATTGTTTGCCATGGAATCTCCGAGAGACAGAGTGTCTCAGGGCCATACACGATGAATGGACCCAAGTGGATGAAGAATGCATCGAGGAGTTCCAGGCCGATGTGGAGAAAATCTTGAAATATTCGAAGGTCGTTAAATGGAACGACGTACAATATTGTGTGCCCCCTGTATATGGGAAGGAAAGAGACACGGTCAACATCGAGGGAGCAACCAGAATTCCCCTCGAACTCTCTGTTGAAGAAGATCAAGGTACTAATCATTTTCTTTTTCCTCTTCTTTGTTGTTAAGTCATGTCGTCGAGCAATGCTGGGTCTCGATTGTTTTATGATGAAGATCCTTTTATAATTGTGAATTCAGATGAGGATGTCCCTGTTACTGCTGCCCCCCAGAAGAAAAAGAAGAAAAGGATCGTGAAAGTGGGCGATAGGGCAAAATCCAAGAGGTCCAAGACGGACGCGCCCTCCAAGAAAACCACACAGCCGGACATCGAGACGGTGCCCCTTGCCACCGAGTCTGTTCAGAAACCTGTGCCGGAAGTAGGGCCAAGCATAGTTCCACCTGCGGCCGAGAAAGGCAAGGGCCCTCTCGAGGGTAAAGCGATAATCTTGCCCCCTCAGCTGTTTGAGGGTGGTTCGTCCATGGCGGTCCATACGTTTAGCAACCCACAGTCGATCGAATGTCCTGTTCTCGAGGAGTTCGCTGCTCAGCTGAACGAGGCTGACAGTTTGAGACTGGTAAGTCATTTTCCAGATTAGGTCGTAAATGCATATGTATATCAATGTGTTCTTGATATTATATGTTGGTACAGATAAGTGCGCCCTCGATGGCCTATCTAGTGCAGCTAAGGAAACTTTGAGAAGATCTGGCTACAGCTCAGGCAGAGAGGGATGAGGCGTTGTTCGAGGTGGTTACTCTCGAGGAGAAAGCACGCCAGGTACAAGTTAAGGAGGCCGAGATCGTCGAGGTGCAGGCTAAATACGATGAGCTCGAGGAGAAGATGAGGTCGTTCGCCAGCCTGCACATCTCCAAGGAGGAACTACATCAGTGGTGCACTGCCTTTATGAGCAAAATGATGTGTACAGGAGGGATGGCGGTAGCCCTCGAGGAGATGAACTTGGTTGCCACCAAGTGTGGTGCGCACCGAGTCGGCGTGGCAGGGTTGAAGAGGCTCGACCAGGATAGGCCAATCAAGGCCAAATGGTTCAAGCAGCTCCTGATGAAGGACCCAAAGAAAACCATGCACGAAGCCATGGTAAAGGTCTTGACAAGGTTGAGCCTCGAGCAGCTTCCTCTTTGGGGAGCTTTGACTGGCGCCATGGCGAAAATGAGTTCTCCCTCGGAGATTGCCTCATTTCCAGGCGACGTTCCTGCTGTCCTGGCCAGAGGTCCAAGTGAGGAGGATCCCATACCCGAGGTACCCGACGAATACATGGGTATCGAGCTTGAGGATGCCGATAAGGAAACCGAGGAGGACGTTACTGATACCGGCATTCCGGAGTTCAGAGAACCATTGAGGATGCCTCCCAGGCCCCTTCCAAGGATCCTTCCAATGACCCCTCCCAGGCAGTGATGCTGTATGAATCCTGCCCTCTGTAATAGTTGCTAGGCCGTTCAAACCATTTTTTTTCGTTGTAACGAACTAATATTCTTCTTTTTTTTTTTACGGATTTATGTAAAGATCTCTTTCCCTTCCATTTTTTTGTCCTCTGCGTTCTTTCAATTTGGTGTGATATGAGTGCCTTATATGTCTCTGGTGAAACAAGAGAGTTGGAGCGTTCACCGCGTTGACCACATGGTGTTATCAGAGGAGCAATTAAGAGAGTTCCCACTATATTCTATGATTAGCGGGATTCTGAGAAGTCGTGCTGATGTGCACAGCCTCAAGACGGTGGCACATTTGGAGAATGACCTACTCGACCCCATGAGGACGCACAATGTAAAGGTTAACCAGCGTCTGATAAATGAGATTAAAGGACTCCACGAGGAGATGCAGCGTCGAGAGGTTCAAAGCATGAAAGACCATAGTGACTCTCTGACTTTCGAGGCCGAGATCCATGATGAGCTGGTGACCTTGGAGAAGGAAAATGCTCGGCTTAGGGCCAGACAACAGATTACTATGTCTCCTTGGTTCCTCGAGAAGCACCATGTGTTAGCCCGACTCCAGCACAGGATTATGGTCAGGACTCGTGAGAAATCGCAGCCATGGATATATTGAAAGAGAAATCTCGTGAGATCGAGCTTCTTACATATTATAAGGCCCAACTGCAAAATCTTCTACTGGATAACAACATCGATTTTGAGGCCTTCGAGCGTCCGGAGGAAACTGTGGATCCTCGGACTCGGAGTTCTCGAGAGGAGCTGTTGATGAGGGTGCACGCTCAGGACACAGAGATCGTGGACCTTAAGGACAAATTGAATCAGTGTGTGAATCTCCTTAGCCTGCATGGGTATAAGGGGATTATTCATCCCTCCCCCGACAATCCTGTTAGGGAGGTGCTTGTAATAGTGTAGGATGCATGTACTTTTTTGTGAGTTCGCACGGTAGTGTGGAACGAATGTTTGTTTTACTCGAGTATTGATTTATAAAGTGCTTTTTAGGCCGAATGTAGAGTACATGGCTCCATCATAGGAATTGGGTATGAATTCCATGACTTGACACTGCGTTTTGCAATGTGTGTGAGGAAAGTTCCTCGAGCTTGTGTCCGGATGTTGAGTACACGGCTCTTGAGCGAGGATGGCCCTAAAGAGGGAGTCCATCTCGATGACTAGTCATGAATGCATTGGTACTAATGAAAGGAATATGTAATGTCTTTTATTGAATAATTTCCCGAGGACCCGGCTTAGCATTACATATGAAAGTATAAAACTGACTGGGTAAATAGAGCAAATAAAACACGTAATGGGCAAAGAGCAGACAAAGACTCAAACATAGAACCTGCGAAGATTCTGAATGTTCCACCATCGAAGAAGAATGGTTCCGCTATCATCCATGGCCTGTAGGCGGTAGCAGCCTGCTGGGGAAGTCTGGATAACCTTGTAAGGCCTTTCCCAATTTGCAGTGAGTTTTCTAGGGGTTTCTGCTCGACTGGCCTCGTTTTTCCTCAGTACGAGATCACCCACAGCGAGATCCGCGGCTTTTACCTTCTTGTTGTAATGTCTGCGAAGAATCTCTTTGTACTTGGCTTCTCGGATTCTGACGGCCTCTCGACGTTCCTCGAGCAGGTCAAGGCTTAACCGGATGTCATCATTATTGGTACTTTCGACGTAGTTTATGGTTTGAGGACTCGACAGACCTATCTCGACTGGGAGGACGGCGTCCATACCATAGACTAAGCTATACGGTGTCTCGCCGGTCGAGGAGTGGGCGGTTGTTCGGTATGACCACAGGACGTGAGGAAGCTCGTCGGCCCATGCCCCCTTCGCGTCATACAGCCTGGTCTTGATTCTATGCAGTATTGTTCTGTTGGTGGATTCGGCCTGCCCATTGGCTTGGGGATGAGCTACGCTTGAGAAGCGGCGTTCGATCTGCATTTCATTGCAACATGACTTGAAAGTGTTGCTCTCGAACTGGGTCCCATTGTCGGAGGCGATAACCTTCGGGATCCCAAAATGGCACACTATGTTCTGCCAGAAAAAATCCAAGACTTTCCTCCCTGTGATCGAGGCCAAGAGTTTGGCTTCCACCCATTAAGTGAAGTAATCTACTGCTACAATGACCCATCTTACTCCTCCTACTCCTTCCGGATGAAAGGGGCCAATGATATCAGTGCTCCATTGGTAGAATGGCCAAGGGCTTTGGATGGTGACCATCTCGTGCTGTGGCTGTCGGGTGATGGGAGAGAAGCGTTGACACTTCTCACATTTCTGTACCCATTGGTAGGCATCTTTGAAAATTGTTGGCCAGAAGTATCCTTCTCGCAAAACCTTCTTGGCGAGTGGTCTTGCTCCCATATGAGCTCCACATGATCCTTCGTGTATTTCTTCGAGTACGTAGGCTGCTTGCTTTGGACCGATACACCTTAGCATGGGTAGTAGATATCCATGCTTGTATAGGACGCCGTCTCGTAATGTGCATTTGACTGCCTTTAATCGGAGGGTTCTGGCTTCTGCTTTTCCGCTTGGCAACGTCCCATCTGTAAGGTATTGGATAAACGAGGTCATCCAAATGTCGACGTCTTCAACGATGGTTGCTACGGGGGCGTCTTAGATGCTAGGATTGGGAAGAATCTCGACCCACACTTTGCGGCTAAGGTGTGCAAAGTTCGAGGAGGCTAGCTTGCTGAGGGCGTCGGCTCTTTTATTTTTTGAGCGGACTATGTGGCACACGGTGCATTCCTTGAACTTGTCCTTGATGTCGAGGACCTTCTCGAGGTAGCGCTTGAGTTGCTCGTCGTTTGCTGTGTATTCTCCCAATATTTGTTTCACCACTACTTGAGAATCACTGAAAACTTGGATTTTGCGGATTCCGAGTTTTAGTGCCATGTTCAGTCCTACTATCAGCGCCTCATATTCTGCTACATTGTTGGTGACCGAGAAACCGAACCTCAGTGCATATTTATATTCTACGTCATACTCCTTCAAACTCTCGATGTCGGGATCAGCCGGAGGTTTGGATAATATGATGCCGGCTCCTCCCCCTTCATCGCAACGATATTCGTCGACGTACAGTGACCAGGCTCGAGGGCTGATGTGGACGCGAGTAGTGGGATCATCTTTAGGCTCCGCCATTTCCTTGACTTCCATGGCCAAGATAGCATCGATTTTAGCCGGGTCAACACTTATTCCGTCCTTGGAGACTTGATATCCTAGGAATTTCCCTGAACCTACAAAAAAGGTGCATTTTTTAGGATTCAGCTTCATGTTAATCTTGCGTAATATTGTGAAAATCTCCCGCATATCTGCGACCACTTGGTCATCCTTATTGGTCTTTATCACCATGTCGTCTACATAAATCTCGATGTTCCGGCCGATTTGGTCATGAAAGGTTCTGTTTACAAGACACTGGTATGTGGCTCCAATATTTTTTTAGCCCAAAGGGCATCTTGTCGTAGCAGTATACCCCCATCTCGGTGATGTAAACTGTCTTTTCCACATCTTCACGTGCCATGAGGATTTGATGATATCCCTTGTATGCGTTGAGGAAGCTGAGGACTCTGTATCCGGCAATGCCTTCTGCCATTTGATCTATGACTGGTAGAGGATAGCAATCCTTGGGGCAGTGTTTGTTGAGGTTAGTGTAGTCTTGGCACATGCGCCAAGAGTTGTCGGGTTTTCGTACCAAGACCAGGTTGGCTAACCAAGTAGGCCATAGGACTTCTCGGAGTATGTTGGCATGGACTAGCTTCATTGTTTCCTCGTTGATGACGTCGTTACGTTCTCGAGCAAATACTCTTTTCTTCTGTTGCACTGGTTTGACGTTTGGTTCAACATTTAGCTTATGTTACATGACTTCTCGAGGTACTCCAGTCATATCCGCTGGGGACCAGGCGAATATGTCATGGAATTCGCGCAGCAAGGCGCTGATCTCGGCCAGCAAGGAGTCTTGGAGAGAAACCCCAATCTGAACGGTCTTGGTGGGATCAGTTTCACTTAGGATTAATTCCCGCGTCTTGCTGCTGAACGGGGGAAGACTGGAGATCTCGGGATTTTTTGCCTCCGATGGGTTGACCGCTGGCATCATCACTAATGAACAGCTTTTGCCCTTTCATTAGTGATCATAAATTTGATTTTTTACTCCGTGGTTTTATGGTCGATTATGATATGAGGAACATCTATTGGTTTGAATATCAAAGAAACCTTGAAATGAGCAAATAGACGGGATTATGCTCAATTTGAAATTGAAAGCAAGTTGTTAACTTTAGTTCCACCTTTAGCGTAGATCAGGCCTGAAAAAAATAAAAATAATCTTTGATCTGATATTCCAAAGTTTTCAAATTTCCCATATCCGAATAGGCTGTGAAAAAAATTCTTACCTCTGGTATGCCAAATTATACCCAACTGGTCCATGCTTTAGGTTCCATTCCTTGTGGAGTTTTCACTACTAAGGACAACTAATTCTAGATCAGTGTTTAATAGTTGATTACATACATACTAATGAAACTGGATACATAGCCAAAAATTCATTAGTAAATGCAAGAGAATTTCAACCTAACCGCAACCATTTGACAAAGAAAATGAATTTAAGATCACAAAAGGCCCCATTTTGCATTAGCTTTCATTCTGATATGACTTTGCAAAGATTCAATTCTTAGCAAAGAAAATAATAAGAAAAACAATATTAGATCTCCATCAAACCTTCATTTTTGTTGATTATAATTTAAAAGTACCTTTATAAGTTCATAATGCTTAGGTGGTACTAAACTTGGTTTCACAGTATGGCCCATAACCTGTAAAAGAAAAATCATTCAAATGTTAATTTTTCGTGAAGTTTATCTCAAACCGCAAATATATATTTCATTACACATACTAACGAAAAAGGATATGGAACAATAAATTCATTGATAAATGCAAGATAATTTCAGTTGGAACCCAACCGCAGCAATTTGACGAAGAAGATATTGGCGATTTCATCCAACCGCAAAAATTGGATGAAGAAGATGAAAACAAAAGGCACCACTAAGTATTAGATATTGGGTCTAATATTCAGTCGGATTTGTTCCACTCGTTTTGCAAAGATTCAAAAAATCTAGAAAAAAAATAACGAAAATTAATCCCCATCAAGCTTTCAGTTTTTTATTTTGTTTTTTTTTTTTATTCTTTCGAATGACCTCCTTGATAGCTATCCGATCGACTCTCCCAACTCCGCCACATTTGTTCCAGACTGCTTTCAGAGAATTGATATTCCCAGCACAACAATATCAAAATAGTAATCGATGATAACTTTTGCAAGAGCATGAATACCAGGCATAACAATTGTTCGAATCTTTGGATATACACGCATAAAGCCGATGTGAATTGAAAGTTAATTTTGGAAGATAAAACCGGCGGTATGTAAGATTTGCAAATTTAGGGGACGTGGTTGCGGGACGGAGGATGCAGTTTGATTGATGGAGGGACAGTTTTTAATCACGTTTTAACATGTGAAGAGGAGTGTTTATTTTTTTTTCTTTCCCATGAAATTAAGGGATTCGGAGACGGACGTTATGACGAAGAACGAATATGCAATGGACTCTTCTTTGGATAAAAACGCAGTAGTTTTGTTGGACTCTTGTTTGGGAAGGAAATCAATTAATCTCATCGCGATACATCAACAAATTTTGTCTCATTAGTTTTTGCAATAATGTTATACTAGATGCTTGCCCGGCAGATGCCTGGGCGCCCTTCTACTTTAATTTTGTGTTAATAGATAAATAAATTCTTGATTTAGAAAAAATAAAATAACTACACATTTAGTTTTTTTTTCTTTTTTTAGCCAAAAATAAAAATAAAAATAAAAAAATCATCTCCTAAAGGAGAAAAAATATTAAAAAGAATGTGGAATAATAAAGGGGATAAGTTTATGGGCAAATTTAAATGCTATTTTAATTTGATTGATAAATGAAAAATGTTAGGAGTTAAAATTGTGTAGCTATTTTTGTAAAATAGCTTTTATTTTTCCAGATAAGAATTTTTTTTTTTTAAAAAAGGATGACACGTGGCAGAATAGTTAATGCAATATGGTGCATTTGGAGCCAAAAATTTTTAATGAGAAGTTGCCACATCAACATCCTGTATTCTGCTTTAGTAGGGTAAAAGGGATATATATATATATATATATAGATTACGGGGATCTAATTCATCTAGAGAAAATGAAAAATTCTCTAACCTACGTACCCAAGTGAAAAAAGAAATCCAATTAATAGATAAAATTGTAAATTGCAATTAATTTTAGTCAATTGTGTATAGGAAGACAAGGCAACGGAATCATAGTATTTGTGAGTAAATTCCGGTGCACTAATGTTTTCAAAATGTAATATGCATCATTGGCCATTAGTGGGAAATTATGGTGTTTATAAGTGATTTTTACCTTTTTGACTACTTTGAGAATAAAATAAATTCGTTAATTACCAAAAAGCCCTTTAATTCAACCCCAGTTCTTGATAAAATAATCATATATACTAATCAGCACCTTATGAAGATTAAGCGAATGAAAACAATGTATAAGCTAATCAGCACCTCATGCCTTGTTAAGAGGCAAAAATATTTGGCGATGTTCAGTGGCGGCTCTATAAAGCAGAAGAAGCAACCGCTTTAGGCCCCTGAAATAAAAGGCTGCAAATTTTCAATTATTGATCACATTGTACGGTACCATAAAAAAAATATAAATTTCTTAATTCTACAATATTAATTATTCATGAAGTCATCTTGTTCATCACCTGGTGTTTTTTATTAGTAATTAAAAATTAAAATTATTTGTCGACAAAATATTCAGAAAAGGGGTCTTGGTTGTTAAGATCTCTTAGAAAAAAATGTCTTGGTTTAGATATTGAATGATTAGATACTTTTTTAAAAAGTATTCTCAAAGAGACTTCAAATTTGACGAGGGCCTCAATTTTATAATTGTTTTAGGCTCCTTTAAACCTTAAGCCGCCTCTGGTGATGTTTAAGTGTTGATGCGAATAATAATAAAAAATTATAAACATAAATGGATTTAGAGGTCTAAAGCCATTGGGGTTCGCACCCTTACCAATCTACACGCCATATTTTTCCTATCCGGTGGCAGATTTTGTTCAATTTTTGTAAGAATTTTTTATAGTTTTAGAAGAGGAATTTTGTATCGGTTACAAGCTTTCTTGCTTCAAGTGAAATTTTCTGCTTTAATGAAAAATATCAATCGCCATCACAAGTTAGGCTAATTTGTCTTAATTCTCCCACTTGAGAGGCTGCGTTCAAACTCTTCAAGATCGCATTGAGTAAATCGCAGGTGGAACAATGAAAGAGAACTTTTATTTTGTTTAATTATAATAATGGAGGCAATAGTCTGGATATTTTACAACAAAATTTAACATAATAAGAGACACCAATCATATTGTATTTTATCCGTGTCTTAATTCTCAAAGGTGCATCTTATAACCGCTGCCCATGGCGGATTCAGGGTGGGGGTCCTCGGCCCGCCCTGTACCATGTATAGAGTATTAAGTTTTTAAAATTTTACCTTTTTTTAACTTACAGTGAAGTTTACTATCGCCTTTGAATTTTGTGCTATTAATTAGATTTTCCTAGACACACAGAACTTTTCTAAGCGAAGCATAAATTTTTTTTGAGTATTCAGGTTTTGCATTTTTTTTGGTAAATCTTTATACTTTTTTTCCCTTCTTTCTAATATAACATAGACCACTAAAAATAATCAAACTTTATCCAAATATGTAGACTCATCACGAGTAGATTCAATTTTTTAAACTTTATCCAAATATGTAGACTCATCACGAGTAGATTCAATTTTTTAAAATAATTTTAAAACAATACTTGTGAACATCGAGTTTTATTTTTGTTTCTTCTTGGAAATGGCATTGAACTTAAGTGTAGTCATAAATAACCAGTACCTTCTATAGAACTTGATGGATTTGGAGGAGCATTCTATAGAAGTTGCAGGGAAATCATTGTTAATGATCTTTGGAGTGGTTGCAAAAGAGTTTATGCTTGGTGAGCCATTACCACGCTCTATAACTAGTACCTTGATAACTCTCATTCCGAAGATAGCTTCAGTCACTACATTTTCTGATTATAGACGGATAAGTTTGTGCAATTTTTTGAACAAAGTCTTTACGAAGATTCTGACGGAAAGGTTAAAGTTTGTGCTGCCCAAGATAATCTCGGATGAACAATAGCATTTTTAAAGGGGCGAGACATTATTGATAATGTGATGTTATTGATAATGCCAATACATTCCAGTTCTTGTTGGATAGCATGGATGCTAAAATTTGGTTGGAAAAATAAGTTACTGAGTCTTGGAGGTCGTCTTATTTTATTAAGACATGTATTGGCATCACTACCAGTTCATGTTTTCTCAGCTATTCCACCACCAAAATCTGTTCTAAAGGCAATGGAAAGGAAATGCCAAAGCTTCTTGTGGAGTGGCCTGGACGGAACAACTAGAAGGCATTGGAGATCTTGGGAAAGGATTACTTATCCTGTTTCAGAGAATGATCTAGGGTTGCACGATTCCCAAGGTGTTGTTGATGCTCTGACTATGAAGTTGTGGTGGAAGCTCAAGCAAAAGATGACTTCATGGAGTAAGTTCATTGCCTCGCTTTCAAATGCAGCAAAGAAGAAAACTTCTTGGAATTGCATCTCGAAGGTTGAAACAAGGGCTATAAGCAATACTAAGTTAATATAAGACGGGAAATAGCCTGTTTTGGTTTGATAATTGATGGCAGCATGGTGTCATTTGGGATGTGGATCATGCTCAGCATGGTGACACAATCGATTTACTTCTTATAAATTATATAATTTGTGTTAATAGATATACAGTAATCACATATCTTCTATGTAGATAATTTCATATTATTATTTTATTTTTATACCAATGATTTATTTTTTTAATGAAATTTGACTATTTTTATTTGAATTTTTTACTATAAAAATTAAAATAATAAGCTCTAACTCAAAAAAAGTGAATCCTTAGTACTAAAATGTATAAGTTCAAAAAGGATTGTGAAGAATATATGTATTAAGATAGATTATATATATGATTTATAAGAATTAATTGAATTTGTGTCACAAGAAAGTATCACAGAAGATCTTGTGCCACGTCACACACATACATATCCCCATTTCTTCCCAGAATTTCACGTTTTCTTGTTTATATCTAGGGATTTTTAATCCATACCTCTCCATTAATTCTACACCATTTTGTCTCTGAATATCACTTAGCTAAGTTGTGTCTTTTTCCTTCCGTTTCTTCAACCCAACTATCGCCATTTGAAGCGCCTAAGCCAACCACTTCTATGGTGACACGATTTTTATTTGGATATTCCACGTCTTTTCTAATCCTATCTGTGACGGAACTATCCCTTGATTTCCATAGACATTCCACTAAAACTTATATTTGGAGACCAATTTTCGATTGCTTAGCTTCAACAAAAGTTTGTTCTTAAGCTGCATGATACAATAGGAGAGTTTAGATAACTATAAAAAAAGGCCTATGCCTAGTAATAGGATTGGAAAAGTATATATTGCATAATTGATAGGGTTACTAGGGTATTATATGTAGTACAATTGAATCAAAATAATTAGAACAAAAGGACATAATTTATATCTAATAATACTCCCCTGCAAGCTAAGGGCAGGAAGCAACAACTAGCTTGGAGCGCAAAAAGATGAACTGTGGTGTTGATAGCAATTTTGTAAGAATGTCAGCCATCATGTGTGGAGATGAAACAAGCCAAAAGCCAAAAGATCTCGACGGGCAACCTTTCAATGGATAAAGTGAAAGTCAATCTCCACATGCTTAGTTAGAGCATGAAAAACTGGATTGGTGAAAAGATATGTAGCACCCAAATTATCACACCAGAGCACATGAGCAGAGCATAGTTAGAAGCCAAGCTCAACAAAAAGAGATTGAAGCCAAGTAAGTTTTGCAGCAGCATCAGCAAGGTATTTGTATTCAAACTCAGTGGATGAGCGAGAGATAGTACTCTGTTTACACGAGGACCGAGAGATAAGATCGGAGTCAAAGAAGACAAAAAATCCACCTGTGGAACGGCGGTCACCTTGACAACCAGCCCAATCAGTATGACCAAAAGTTGACTAGGTAAATGGCGACAGGCGACGAAGGAGTAAGCCAGATGTATCGGTACCTCGTAAATAACACAGAAAGCGCTTAACTGCTATCCAATGATCATATGGAAGAAAATGCATGAATTGATAGACTTTATTAATTACAAAAGAGATATCTGGGCGTGTAAGTGTGAGATACTCCAAAGCACCTACAATTTGTCGATACCTGGTCGAATATGAAAACAACCGTCCAGAGGAGCGAGTGAGTGAAGTAGATGGAGACATGGGGGTAGTCACAGGCTTGGAATCAGAAAGACCTACTTGTTGACGAAGATCAAGGATATACCGATGTTGGGAAAGGAGACCCATGTTGTGCGGTGTGACTTCTATACCAAGGAAAAAGTGAAGATGGCCCATATCTTCATGGGAAAACTCAATAGATAGGGCAAAGATCACCTTGGAAATGTGAGAAGAGGAGTTGCCCATAATAATAATATCATCAACATACACAAGAATAAACAATCGCCTGCCACAATGATTATAAATTAATAGAGAAGAGTCTATCCGAGAGCCAGGAAAACAATTAGGAAGAAGTGGTTTTGTTAGACGATGAAACCAGGCATAGGGGCAGGGGGAGGGGGGTGTTTGAGTCAAAAGAAGTTGGCTAGTAATGGAAAAAATTAACGTTTTTTTAGTAATATAAAATATCTAGATTTTTCATTAAATAGTTATTAATAAAAGGATTACAAAAATGGAAAAATATTTTTTTTCTCACCGAATGAAACTTCAACTTACAGAAAGAGGAAAGAAATATAATAGTTGAAATTGATTTTCAAAGTTGGATAATAGTGTGTATGTAGACAAGGCAATGGATTCCTAATTTATGAGATTAGATTCCTAAGTACTATTTGCAAAATGTGATCACGTTCCCCAGTTGAATGATGGTGGGAATAATGTTTCAATTAGAAGTGAAGATTTTTATCCCGGTTAATAATAACATAAATTAGAAAGTTGAACCTAGAAAATTCAATACCATTAATAATCAATGAGTTGTATTCTTTGGAAAGAAAAACTTAATAGACTGTGTTTCTCGCAACTTTTCATCGTTCAGTTTTAATGCATGTGAGGTATATTTTATCTCCCTTTGTGCACATATGTGAGTAATGATGAACAGTTAAATTGAATGAGGGTAACCCGGGCTAAGCATTCAAATTACGAGGTTGAAATTAGCACCTCATTGGAAAAGAATAAAATGAATAAATGGAGTGTAATAATATAAGTGGTTTAAGAGATCTGGAGCTTTTGTTGTTCTCTACATGACAACAAGTTCATGCTCTAATTACGTGAATTCGACATTGGTTGATGGCTATCAAATCATCTTTAAATTTCGGAGTTGTCACTTCCTTTGTGGCTGCATAATCCGCATGTTGGAGTTCATGCTCTAATTAATTAGTTTCCTTTGTGCGTGTGTCTGCTCGAGTGAGCACGGCCACCTTCATTTGAAGTTGGGATTTTGTATTCACAGTCACAATCCTTTGTATTCTTTGCTGCTAGCATTCCAAATTTCAAATGGTTTCCCATTAATTGGTGGTGGTGAAAAGGTTAGTGGGATCGTTAAACAGAGATATAGCAAATATATGATGAAATTCTCCAGAAGAACCACACGAAAGTCATAATGAATTTGGAGTGCTTGATTACCTTCATTTGGTTAAATTCATCACAACCATGATGACAAAAATGTTATGCTTGAAGTTAATTATATTGTATAGCTTCAACACACATTATTTGTATATGCCAGAAATTCGAGTATTTGCCATAAAGTCTTTGTCTAAATAATGGATGATGAATTTGTTCATTACGTATTATAAGCCACTTGATAAATCATCATTTATATATATTTAATTGTAATAAAGTTGTAATAATAAAGAGTAAAAGCAACTTCGAGAGTTTTTTTTTTTTTGGGATAACGAAGATTTAGTTTTTTTTTAATTTGTACATCCATGTACATTCAAAGTTGTAAATTCATATGAAGCTGTAACACAACATGGTATCGAACTAGGATCAATGGTTCTCAAACAAAAACTATAAACAAACTCAAAGCACCTATATATAATTCAGTTCTCTTTTAGCTGTGACACAACTAATTAATGGTTAATATCATTTTATCGGAATTGTAACTATAATTTGTATGAATTGATGAAAGATTTAGCCATTGAATCTTTCATCAACAAAATATACATGGTATGTACGAACCTGGCCATAATCCAAGAAAAAAAAAGATCAAAAAAGAAAGAAATATTTATTTTTGTTTAAAGAAGAAAATAGGTGAAAGAGAATCACCATTACTTCTCTCACTAAATGAAATTCATATAATTGGAGGAACTAATTGTCTCAAATTGTTTTCAATTCCACTTCTACATTTAGCATAATGAGTCTGGTTTGCACAACAACATTCAAAGAAATGTCTAATCCAAAAACTACTAAAAGGAACAAACTTACTCATGAAGCTCACTGGTATCCATTAGCAGCTCTAAGTTCACCCAAATTGGACAATAACATTCACTTTATTGAAGTGTTGAATCACTATAAGTACGACAAAAATTCCATGATACCCTTCCATTTTTAGCTCAACATTTTCTCCCACATTTCTTGTAAATCTAAGAATTCCGCTCGCGCCTTGTGCAGTAACCATAGCTCATTTTCTAGTTTCAAAAACTCTATATCATTATCAAGGTAACTTACCTGAAACAAAGACGAGAATCCATATGAAAATGTGGTAGCTCCGAAAAAGTCATTGAAAGAGTATACAAATATTTCCGATGGTTAATGGGCTAAACCAATTATCAAAAAGTATAATATTATCATTACCATATGTTCTTGCTTAGTTGGATCATATGCCTCAACTTTTCCAAGATAGAACCTGCAAAAAATCCACATCTTTTAGTGCATGTTCTAATTTAAAAGTAAAAGTTACAGCTAAAATAAGGGTAATGCAACGTAATAATTAACTAGCCAAAATAGGTAGCCATTCTGCTCTTGTTCTTGAGATTTTATGTGTGTGATTGACTTTAAAAAACCTTTTGCACATAATACAAATAAAGAAACAATGATTTTAAAATGCATGAAAGTAACAAATTACACCAATAGTTGATCAACCATAAGCCGTAAACCCTTGACAGGATTTTATTGACGAAAACCATAAAACAACTCAAACGTGTTGCCTATGGCCGTGGAGGATGATACGACCATATTGCACTGAATCGAATGAAAAGCACATAACTTTGGATTCTTACACACACGTCAAAAATCAAGAATTGATGTTTATAAGATATAAAATTGTAATTAATATGATAAAAATAACTAGTCCAGAGTTACTGTTGATCAATAGAGGCACCCAAGTGTCATAGGTAGCTCAAGGGACTTACCGTTGGTCCTTTGGACACCAAACTCTTACGACTGTAGAGATTAATTCTTCGCGGTATTCTTTGTCATCTCTAGGTCTTATAAAACCCTATGAAGAGAAAAGAAAGTAACACAAAAGTAACTAATGAAAGCCCAAACTATGATAAACAGAAAAAAAAAATACAACCTAATGGTATTATTCACTTGAAAGAAAAAAACAAGACAATATCATCTCATGTAAGACTGCTGAAAACCCTTGATTGCAGTCTCCACAAAAGTTTTATGATATATCAACATATCCGCAGAAGATCTTAATGCACAAAATATCAATGAAATGCAATGAAACTGTACGTACCACCGGGAAAACTTTAGCATTACTTTTCGGAATAGATGTATTGCGTCTCTTTCGCGAATCAGAGGGAGTACCACTTCTCTTCTTTGAAGGTGCATTCATCGTGTTCTTTTTTATCTTTTTCTTTGGTAAGCTCTTCTTATTCCTGCTGTTCTTCATCTTCCATCCTTTCTCCGAAGAGGCCTTGCCACCGTGAGAAAGTACACTAGCTCCGTGTATCTCTTTTCCTGATCCTTCAATTTTTGAAGCATTAGATTGAACAATTTTTACATCAACGATTTTTAGGCTGCTTTTGGTGTTCCTCCTTGCAACTTTTACCACTTCTCTGCTTGCTTTTGTTTCCAATGTTTCTTTGGATTGTATAGGGTTGGGTTGAATACATTCTCCATCAAGAATTTTCATCGGCTTAAAATGTTCAGAGACTCCTAATGCCTCCGAGTTTTTTTCATTTCCATCAGCAACATATTGATGTTTTTCTGACGATGAGCTGTTATACTTTTCACTCTCCACAAATTTTCCATTCTCCAACATTAGAACAACATTAGAGGTGGAAATTTCTACCTCTTTCCTAACCTAATTTCATCAAGACGACAAAAGAAAATATAAAATACTGATACTTATATTAAACACGTGAGAACTCCAGAGATAAAGTCAGAGGTCGAATATATGCCCAAATGAATACCATGAGTTATCAGATAATTTTCAAGGTATGTAATGATTTATTCGACATATATAAGAATAGAGATTATCTTTAAATAATTTCATTTCAGGCAAATTGATGACAAAATTATCAATGACTAGATTCAAACAAATTAATGCCTTAAAAAAAGATTAAGAAGCATTGATACGGAAGAAGCCATGATACACAAAATGCCATGGTGTACACAAACACCAAAATAAGATAATCAGATTAATACTCTATCTCTTACTTTTAAAAACAACACCAAATTAACATCTGAATTTTAAACATAATTAATCTCAAAAGAAACAAACACAAAACGGAAACCCTTGCAATCTCAACTAGTAGATTGAAAACTACCCAAATCTAAAACAAAGGTGTTCAAAAGGAAAAAAAAAAAAGATAAAGAAAAAGAACAAGAAACCTGTAATAAGCTGTTATAAGAACTACTATAAAATTATTTAGTTACATATTTACCTTCAGAACTGGTAGACCCACGGCATAATAGGCCATCTTCTAAACCCAAAAAGAAAGATGCTGAAAGCAAAAGGTGTTTCTTTAGTCGAATCTAAAAATGAGTCTATGGAATGAAATCGATTCAAGCTGACTTTTTTTTTGTCACCAACCCAAATCAATAAAATTTAAAACGTAAAAAGAAGTTGAAATCTTAATGGAAATTTTTTTAGTACATGAAATTAAAGCTAATGAATGAATGGCTGTCATATACTCTACCATTCAAGGCACCTACTTTTTTTCCATATAAGTCCGAAAAAAGATCTCCTGAGCAAATATAACTTTTTTTTGGCCAGATTCAGTTAATCGGATAGTACTCTGATAATTTAGTACATGGAGGAAGACAAATGTGTTCATCTTACGTCACATTATAGTGAAGCAATGCCTGAAACGTATAGGGAAAATAGGTTTTTGCAACTAAATTGAAGTTAGTCCAAGTCACCTTGGCATTTGTAATTGTTCTACAATCAAAGCGATTAATATAAAAATGAAACATTGTAATTGTATAAAAAAAACATGATATAGTAATTTTTAATAAAGTTTTATTCTTTTATTACTTAAATAGATTCGATAGTAGTTCTCATATGGTTCTTAATGTTAGTACCAAACAACAATTGTTCCACTCAGTTGTTGTAATGTTAAGAAGAAAGGACAAAATTACTAGTTTTTTATACTATGATTAATTTGTTACTGATTGAAACACCACTACCAAATTGCATTATATTGTTACCAATTGAAGTACCATTACCATTATTTCATTATAACCATCTGTCAAGTAAAGCACTTAGGAGTTGGAAAGGGTGAAATATATAGTCTTAGTGTGTTGTGACAAATTTCTTCATCTTCACATGTTTAAAAGTTGAGAAGCAACACTATATATTTTTAAAAAATACTACCTGTCAAAAAAAAAAAAAAGAATTAAAAAGACATGTTTAGCAAACAATTTAATACTTTAGACAAGATTTCAGATTAGATTCGCCTTTACTAGAAAATGTGAAATGGATAATTAATTAAAAATATTATACATGAAATTTAATTAAAAATGGTATATGTAAAAAAGTTGAATGGACTAGCAAGAAAGAATATTGTAACCATGAATTTCTAAAATTGAATACTATGAGTATCTAGTTAACGATTGTCAATGATGTAGTTGTTTAGAGTTAAAATGTGAGTTCCATTGGTGGGTTTAAGAAAAGTTAATTTGGATGGTACGTTTAATTGTGGAGATGGCAAAGTACGCAGGGGTGGTTCGAGATAATTTCGGAAAATGACTTGAGGGTTTTCTGACGTTGCGTGTCGTGAATGTATCTTGAGTCACACCAAAAAACTCACTCAATGATATCTGAATTCAAATGAAAATCATCGTGCCTAAAGAAAAAGGTCAAAAATGAATCTCAGTCCCTGTGGGATTTGAGAGCTATAGTTTTATTCACGGATGCTAACGTAAAAGAAATGAGAAGGCCAAAAAAAATGGTTGGCAAGGGTGTGTCAAATGTAGGTGTTACCACTAGGATTTGTAGAAAATGTGGGAGAAAAACTCACCTTACGATGATATTTAGAGATCAAAGGCGCGGATAAATAACGAATAAACGAAACTGCTTAGAAATATGAGAGTGGAGGTAAAGTACTATCTATCATGTAAGAATTAATTTTATATATTAGAACCAAATTAATATATAGTATAACCATTATGACAATAATTTCACAATGGATGGAATTAATTAATTTTGAATGTAAAGATACTTTCATGACAATCCATGTAAATTTTTTTGATTTCATTTTTTCCCTACATGTTGAATCTCATATTCTTGATGTAGAAAGCAAAATTTTCCACTATTGATTTATTTTGATACATGGAACAAACAACTCCGTCCCTTATAGTAGTTTGTACATATGCTATCATGTCATGCTAATTGGTTATCATTTCTGTGATGATTATCTAAATGACTAAGTCCAGTTTATATAATACTACATGTAATTTTTTTTAAAAAAAAGAAATCATGGACAGAACCTGGCAGCTATCCTCCTGGTTTTATTGATCTAAAATAAAGAGCACAAGGGGCCGTGCTTAATGTTTACTCAAAAGAAAGAACCGCCGTACAAAAATTTTCTAAGAAATCCCATGATGGCTGTATTCCAACTAAATACTAACAACTGTCTTACAATGATTTCTGTGATAATCCTTTGAAAATTCTTTTTCTTATAAATATATATATAAAGCTATGCTAAGAGGCTGTTTTACAAAAAATTTAAAAGAATTCTATAAAAACTCGTATTTGCTAAAATTATTTTCTTAATTAATCCCATGTCTATGTAATTAAAATATATCCTTACCTATCTAATATGCATGTATGGAAAACTACGTTGATCTAAACTTAGCAAACCTTGTAAATTAAACTGAAGATCACTGTAGCTGTCATAATCTATTGCACTACCACTTAATGTTTGTTTTGAAAGTGCATCTGCTAGAGCATTTATTTTTCGAAATATGTGCTCAATTTTAAAACTATTACGATAAACATATATTCGTATTTCTTCATGTAAAGCACAATATCTCCAAGGAAAACACTTACCAGATTGTAGAAGTTAGAGCAAATTTGCATTATTTGTTTGAACAGCGACTCCACTAATGTTTTTGTTTTCATACTATTTTATTCCATTTAATGCCCCTTCTATATCTACTGCGAAACTAACTTCATTCCCGATATAGCTACTTTCAGCACTGATTAAAGTTCCATGTGCATCTCTAGCAATGTATATCCATCATGCAGCTCTCAGCGAGCCTAAAGTTGAATCATCAGTATTTAGGGAAGTATTGACGATGATCCAGTGTCCGCCAACTTACGGCCTCAATCTTCTTTTCCTTTGGTCCGAGGATTTTAACACTGAAATTTCATCCACGTCTTTCACTTCAGCCTTTGACTTAGCTCATAATTTATGCACGCTTAAGATAATGGAAACGTAAGCTTTGATTGCATGAATTTAAAAATTAGTGAAAAAAATCATAAGTTCGTGGATAGTTTTGTTTCCCAATTTTCACATATCTCCCATAAAATAAGAGTTCGAATAATCATGATAACCACCTTTTTAGCCAATGAAAAACTCCTTGCCGAATACCATGCTTGGATGTACGTCCATAAACCTGCATGAAATGGTAAAAACCATCCAAGTATACCGAAAAATAATCCATACGTGGTTTACATTTTTGACTATCTAAGAAAACATAATAAACGCTATCCTCCACTTTCATGTATAGGGGGCAACATGATGGCTGTGAGTGGAACCCATCCTTTGCAAAATTTAGAGAAAAGGATTTAATTTTTGAATAGTTTCCACATGAACAAATATATTTTCTTCGACACAAGCTTGTTCCAAACACATTTCATGATTGGCACTACTTCCTTGATTTCTCTAATTGCTAAAATGGTCGGATGTAATGTCAAAATAGTTGGATGTAATGTTAAAATGGTCGGATGTAACTGCTTCCTTGATTTCTCTAATTGCTAAAACAGTTGGATGTAATGTCAAAATACTCGGAAGTAATGTTAACACTACAGACATGTTCAAATGGTCAAACAAAAAATTTGTCTCTCTAATTAAGCAGATGCTTCATTTGATCCTTCCAATCACAATGTAGAAGCTCCCTTAAAGGATGACACATTTGTGCAATTCCGTCCTCATCGTCAATCATTAGAACGATGATTTGGTCATCCACCTCTGCATCCGGCTTTTTTGTTTTCTACAATTTTTATTTATCTTTTTTCTCAATAATTACAATTTACAAATTTAGCCCAATAGGACTTGATGTAGTTAACATTTCCCTATCTTTACACCAATCACTTGTGATTTTGGTTTGGACTTATAGTACTTGTCAATGTAATTAATATGGTGATTACTGGACAAATTTCGCATCAAGGGCTTACTTTGATTTTTTTAAAAAAATGATTTTGTTTCTATTTAGCCTTCAAAAATATGATTCTCGAACGTTCTTAATGATGTAAGCAAAATGTCATACATTCTACCTATTCAATTCTTTGAATACAAATAAGGGTATGAATCCAAAATACTATACTTACGTACTTGTATCATGTAAACATCGTTCGAGAAGTTGATAACGGAACTCATATTCTTTTCATTTTACATTGATAATTATTCAGTTGTAAAAGATTCAAGGATGCAATAATTTCTTAAATATATTTATGATAATAATTTCTATAAAAAAATTAGTAGTGTGCTTAAAATGATGCACATACTCAAAACAACAACAATAACAATAGTACCAATAACAATAATCAATCAATTTTAAGTACCAATACAAGGAGATGTAACAGCGCCCTATAGGGGTTGATTATATGATGAAGCCTATTCTGCAAGTCACTTGACTAATTATTCAATTGAGCTATGAAGTTTAACATTGATGACTTAAGGAAACCACAGTTTTGTGCATCCATTTCATTAATATGTTTTCCAAACAAGTCCTTATCATCGTACGGGATATTCATCTCATCTAGTTGCTTGGATCTAGCTTTCTGAATCTCTTCATCAACATCAAGCTGGTCAAGCTTCAAGTTCATTGCCATATCTCTCTCTTGAAACATTTCATCAGCGGCTCGATCCACATTGCTTACGACCGACTCGTTTCCATTGAGAAAACGATCGACAACCTTCTCCATATTGGGATGGAAAAAAGAATGGGGCTTATTTTTTGGGGAAAAGATAATCACCCCAACATTTGCTTTGCAAGAGGTAATAAGCTCAGTGACACTCTTGAAAATCCCATGTTTTCTCTTGGAGAAAGTTGCATATCTGTCTCCTTCATCCTCTATTTTCTTCAGTTCGATCTTTTGACGACCCTTTGATGGTCTTTTTGGTAATCTAGGCATTGAAATCTTGAGAAAAAAGGGGGAAAAAAGGAAGAATGAAGAGGAATAGAATGAGCTATCACTCTCGCAATTTACAAATTTATAGGGAATTGGCCTTAATCATATCCATTAATGACCATTATAAATTTGTTAAAAGATATTATCACAAATCTTATAATTAATTCTATTCATTGCATATCCCAATATTAAGAGTATTAGTGCTAGTGAGACTAACTTTCTCACCTAACCTTATCTACACACGCGCACATATCTAGCATTAAATTTTAGTATTTAATAGTGAATGAACAATAATTTTAGTACTTATCAATAAATTTTAATTATTGAATGCAATAATACTATACTTACATCTCGCATAAAACAATTTATAAGGAGCAACATGTTCACCTAGAACGGTGCACTTGTTTCTATCTTTAATTAGACATTACCGTTAATTATTAACATAATTTAACATAAATTAAGTTTTAAATATGGTTATAGTCCCCTATTTTATAAAATTAATGTTTTAGTTTTTTTTTGTGAGAATTTGTGATATCTTTTATAATAGAACTTATATTTGCCATGAAATTTATCACATTTCATAATAGAAATTATTGCCATGAAATTTATAATTTTAAGTATGAACATTGATAATATTTAACATGAAAATTAATAATTTCGGTCATGAAATTTTGAGTTATATAACATGAAAATTCATTTAAAACAAAATCACATATATCTTTTTTGTTTTATTGTAAAAAATAAATTTCTATTCGAAAAGTATAAATTATCATACATAAAACTAAAAAAAAATCATAAAAAAAGACGTATTAGTTTTCATGAGAAGAAAAACACAAATTTTCATATTTTGGGATATCTATTTCATTACTAAGCTTGTTGATTTTCAAGGGAAAAAAAAGCTGGCTTCAGTACTCTACATTACAAATTTCACGACAAATGGTATAAATATTCGTAAGGATATGTATGAAATATCATAATTTTAATATTATAGTATACAACAAAAATTAACAATTTTCATGACAAAAATTTATAAATTTTAGAATGAATGAATTGGAAATCTCCATTCAATGATATGAATATTGACACTATAAGTATGAACATTTGCAATGACTGTGCAAAATTAAACAATAAATTTATGAATATGGTGATTTAGAAATATAATTATGGTATTAAATGTATTCTTCAATAAGGCTAACTATAATATATCTTAATTTATCCACCTAACATGGTGACCTGGTACACTGCATAATGATTGCTCTCATACACTTTCTAATTAATTATGTTTGGCTAATTTCCCATTGTCCAACAAAACACAACGTGCCAAAACTAAATAGTTAGCCTGGTTTCAAAAAAAAATGTGATTCAAGAAGTTAACGTTCATGATGGCAATATTGAGTTTCTCATAAATTTTAGTTGAAGATGGTAAGTACTCAATGAGTCTTAACATATGGTCACTTCCTAATCAGTTAGTGATTCGAATATTGTACAAATTGGAAGTTTTCTTATTGCACATTATTCATTGTTTTATTTAGTGTAATTTAATTTTATTTCTTTGACAAGGGAGCACATTACTCATTCAAGCATTGCGTATCCCTCCGTGTTCTTGCAAGTGTGGCAACGTGATTTCTTGGTAGCCTTCATCATCTCTATTTCCATATAAGTTTTCAAAAATAGCTATCTCCTTGATTAATTAAGAAAATCTAACAAAACGCAATGATCTATGTATATAATGGTGGCTTTCCTCACTATTATGTATTTATTTCCTCTCTCTAATTAGTTACCTAAGTTTCAATTTTTGTGACAAATTCCTGGTGATTAACCATTAGATAGGAAAAAAATTGGTAATGCAAATTATCTCTTCTCCTTTATGTGCAAAATTATTGTAGAAGAAAACAAGAATAAAGAACATTAATAAAGTGGTTCGATTAATCAATTTCAGCAACATGAAACGACATTTGAATAACATTCGCCTTGTATTCTAAAGACATTATTGGCCATTTAAAAGAGTAAGAAACATTTACCTTATTGAAAGAAAAATAATTTCAATTTTCTTTTAATAATCTAAATTTGGGGCGAGGTCTACAATTTTACCAAAGCCATTTTCAAGCTAAATTGAGCACGAAAGCAGCTTCATTTTTTTGCACAAAGAAACTATAAGGTTTAACTATATGAGTTGAAGATCAAAACAAGACTGATACATAATGTTCATTCGGTGATTCTAATATCGAAAAAACTTTTGAGTAAATATATTTGAAAAATATTCAAATGATTTAAAGGGTTAATTTGCACTTGAAAAACGGACTCAATTGGAGGGTAAAACGTACGTATATGGGTGAAATGGTCAATAGTGTAAATAAGGCGCTCAAGATATTCTTGAGTATTTCAGTTTGATTTTCTAATCATTGTGCAAGCCTCTTAGTTGATGTCCACTAAAATTATTTTTTTTTAATCATTACATTCGAAATGAATTTGAGGATCATTCTTCTTCATTTCCTTGCTTAGAGTTTATATTGTTTTAGTTAAGTTTAGCTTGTAATTAGTGAAAGGTGACATAAAGAGAGAAAGAGTGTGGAGTTAACTAGTCCATTTGGGATAAACTTTCACCATTGGAGATGGAAAAAAGGCAAAGCAGATAGGAAGAAGTGAAGTAACATTGGGTGACCGAAGTGGAATCTTTCCTTTCAAGTCTTGAAGCCCTTATTTTAGTTAATCATACTACACAAAAGCTTAATTCAAAAACTAAAACTAGGCACACTTAAATCATCCGAATATGAATCTAAAGTATTTTCACACAGAAAGAGAGATTCAACCCCAGCAATTGACTTAACTACTCATAATAAGTATTTTAAATACAAGGTCCACCAAGAACTGAGATTAAAACATGACTACAAGGCTAACGGAAACAAACAGAGAGTGAAAGATAAAAGTTTTGGAAGAACAACATATCACTCAGGTGAGTTGGAATGACGTTCACCTGCTCTGTCTCTGTTAAACTGCCTAAGACACATTGTTGCAGAGCTTTTGCCTAACTCTTTACTCATCTAAACCCTAAAATTCATATACGAAGGTACAGATCCTTCTCCTCTATTTGGCAAATGGCAATCGCTTCTCCTGTTACAGGCAGCAGAAGCATGGGGATCATGGACGTCATTTTTTTGCTTGGACCTTCAGGTGAGATTTTAGCTCCTGCATCTTGTCATTTTGCTGATTCTCAGGACCACATCACCCACCTAGGATGGCTCTTCCTTTCTCTCTAGGGTTTGCTCCAAAGGGATACAAATTGATCCAAGTAAATGGTCCCGAAGTTGCCTCTCTGCCTCAGCCTTCTTATGGGTGTCGAGACAACCAAAATAAACTTGCTTAAAACTTGTAATAAGTGATAAGAAGGGTCGATCCCACAGAGACGAGAAATACTTAATGAAAATTGGAATCTAGAACAAGACTACAAAGCAGAAGTAAAAACATAAAATTGGCAAGTGAGTTTGTGACTTAACAAAGTGATAGCATCCTAGGGTCGTCCTTCAATCTACTCTATATGCATATGTGATGATTCTTTTGGCTCTCTATGTGGTATGAAACTGTATTCAATCAGGCAAAAGAACACTGTAAGGTCACTCTCGTTATTCCAAACAATAGTCCTAGCAGCAACAAGCCCACTAACTCTCGTTGTTAACACCAGAATACTACTAAGCCATTAAGAACTTTGGCCCTTATGATTGCCTCGTGCCAAACAACTAATTCTCGTTGTTGTTTGAAACCTTGGGCTGTTACCCTCTCATCACCGATTAATCTTAGACATTCTAAGTTCAGTTTACCCTCTTGGGATTCCCCTAACATGCGAGTACCATTAGTTTGAATGGCCTGTTCAATCTAAAAGGATAATTAAAACTCTAAGACTAAGCATTCAAATATCATCCGAGAGCTTGAATCAAAATATACTTATATAGAGTTGAGGGATTAGACCCTATAAAATGAGTTTAGCTACTAATGGAGGGAAGCTCAAACACTACAAATTTCAAGTGTTGAGACTTCTTCATGGTTACAACAGTAGTACAGAAAACAAGGGAAGAGCAAAGTCAGGGAGTGTGGTAAAGTGCAGCTGATTTTGCAGAGTCAACTTCTCACTTCCCCAAGAGACACCCCTGAGTCTACCTTATAGAGTTATACTCTGTATTTACACTACTGAACTAAAATACACTATCTATTCTACTTCTTTGATTCTGATGTTGTTCTTCGATGCCTTCATCTTCTGGTGCTGCTGCTTTATATAGAGGTTGGGAGAGTAATCCTAGTTTAGCCAAGTTGGTTTCCTCTTTACCTGATGAGTTTAAGCAAAAGAGAGGAGACCCATACTTATTGTACTTTCCCCGTTACCTCTAATCATCTTTTGAAGGATTTGGTTATTCTAATCAGCTTTAAAACACATCAATCCCTCAATAGTGTCAGCAGCATCACTTCTCCACCTTCCCTTTTCCTTGGCTTCAAAGACTTCATCCAATTTGCCTCTTCTTCTCGTCGGATTTCAGCCGATTGAGGCCCTTGGACTTTAGTCCCTGCAACATCTTCCAATTTGGCTTGAAACTTTGCCTTTTTGTCACTTTCTAACCACCTTTCGTTCCTTTTGCAATTCGACCCCTGGATTACCACAACTCACCAGTTTAGCCTATAAACATAAAATAATAACTAATTGACCTAAGATTAAAGCGTAAAGAGGCAAAATATGTGCCTAAAAACATAGTACGAAATGCACTCATCACCTTCCTCTATAATGGTCCCGCAGAAAGTTCCCTTAGATTTGCAATTTCAGTCCAATCGTCAAACTTTTGCCTTGTTGCTATTTTTACTCTCGATTTGTACAATTTTTCAACTGGGTCCCTGATTAGAGGAAATTTGGAAATTAATTATTATTAAACAATTCCTATCTAATTTCTACTATATTACAATGGATAAGTGACTAAAAGTGATGGTCACAATCATGCAAGTCCGACACTCAACTGTCCTAAACATAGAAAGTTGCTTGTCCCTAAATAAAAACTAATAGTCCTCCCGCAAACTGACTCGAAGTACATAAACTAAGTAAGAGAAGTGTCAAATTTGTGCCTCAGAATCAACAACAAGGATATACACTAGTTCAATCATGACTCAGGCAAGCGAGAAGTTCTAGATGCACTTGAAAGCATAGGTCAGAAATTTTTGTTGCAACGTTCAAGTGAACAAGTCAAGAGACACTGGCGCCCATGTGGGAGACTAACTTATCCGACCTATGAAAAAAAAAATTGGATTGCAGAAGGTACAGGACATCAAAAATGCTTTCTCTGTTAAAATTTGATTGAAGTGAAGAATAGAAAGTGGATGTCGGCTACGTTTATGTCATCTTTGTCAGAATCGGCAAGGACAAAAGGCATCGTGGAAAAGAATCAATAGGATTGATTTTGTGGTTGCTTTGCATTCAAAAGTGCTGATTTATAGTGGAGATCGGGGCTTTTATGATAAGTGGTCAAGTTTGGGGGTTATCTAGGACATCGTGAGAAGCCATCTTAAGAGACCCTGAGTATTAGAGAGTTTTATGAGCAAAAGGAATTTTACCTTGTTGAATTTAACTCTAAACTACCACCTAATTTATTGTAAACTTTGATGACCCTTTAGCATAAATTTTTGAATGAAGCTGATGTAATCAAATGGCTTCCCTCGGCCTCAGTTGAATTGACAGTTAAAACAGTGCATGAAGCTCTTTCATCATGACAAATGAAGGATGCCACCCTTAAAAATACATGGAACAAGATCATTCCACTTCAAATAGCTATTGATGTGCAAGTTGCATAATAAATTGTTGTCATTTCCTCAAATTTTATAAAATCTCTTAGAGTGCTTTAATAGATAAAATCATTACAATTCTTGTGACATTGATCTTCACTTGCATGACACAATCACGGGCTTACACTTGAGCTTTGAGTATGTGTGAACAAAGGTAAATTTTTTTTTGTTTGTGCGTGTATAATTTCCTATATGTTAAAATACTCACATAACGAAGGGTCATTTCACCATTGCGATCCATAAAAAATAGCAGGTTCTGCACTCCCAGAGACTCAATTTCATCGTAATTGAATTTTTCCTACCTTTTTCCTCTACCACTTTATTCCTTAACCAAGTCTGGTATATAATATTCATTACTTTTAATTTCATCTCATATATATAACTAAGAAGACAAATGTTAGTTTGTCCTAATAGACAAACTGCGACAATAATATTCCAGAAGAAACTAGAGTGTCTCTCCTCTTTGTTAAAAACAATACTACCTACTTTTCCAGAGATAGATAGAAAATAGTAACAACTATATAGAGAGTAGGGTTCTTATCAATTGATCGACATAGATACTTGATTGGTGGAAACAAGGTTGGATCTCTCATAGGTTCAAAGTATCGAGAAGGGCAAGTCTTTGGTAATTTCCGCATCGGTGTAAGGTCAGTAATTTCCTTCATTAGTATCAGAGCATGGCTTGTGTTCTCCCAATATTTGAACGTGAATATCAATTTTTGGTTTGTTAATTGTTTGCGGATATGTGGCTATATTAATTTGATTGCCGATGCCATGTATATTGAGCATTGGAGATCTCAATGCCTATAATTTGTACTTTTGATTAAGAGACATGAACTGTGGTATCAATTGAGTATATGTATGACCAAATTTGGGACTATCATTGATTGGTATATATATATATATATATATATATATATATATTGTTGATTCATATACATATGTCTACTCTTGTAAGATTTAAATTGCGGTTGATTGGATTTTTTTTGAGTGACGGAAATTGTTTTTTTTGTCCTCGATCTTGCTTACATGATCTTTTTTTTTCGAAAAAAAAATATTGGAGACATATGCATGCTCTCAGTATGACCGAATCATTCGGTTGATTGGATTTAAATCTGAAGTTAATTGCTTTCAACAAATTCTTTCCAAAATGCATAATTATTTTTTGGATTGATTTAAGACAATGGGAGATAATGCTGCCGACTTTTTCGAGTGTGGCCGAAATTTATTATTTTTCAGAACATGATTAGGATAGCATGATAATTTTTTTTTTGAAATCTGGACGCTATATTTTTGCACTTAAACCTGGAATCATTTGTTTTTTGCTGTGTTGCCAGCAAGTTTTCTTTGAATTGTGCTTCTGTTTGGTGAATTAGTAGTATTGCTGCCACATATTTTTTTAATATAAAAAACAGTGGGAGTATAAAGTAAGGTTTCTGAATGAAATGTATTGTGAGTCACCATGTGTGTAATGTTCGATTGTGGTTTTTTTTTTTTTTGTAACAAAATTGTATGAAATTCTAAGTTCCAGAACAAATTTTTTATGCAATGTGATTATGAGCACAACAAAGTTTTTTTTCTATATTATTTGGTCTCCTTATAATTGGTTTATATAATTGTTGATGCAATATTATATATGTGCATCGAAATGTTTTTTTGTGTATTGTGTTGTTGTTGGATAGATGGCTTCCACCAAACAAATCATTGCTGATTTGAACAACGGTGAAATATTAAATGGTGATAATTTTGATATTTGCACCATAATATCCGGTATGTCCTGGAGGAGTAAGAGGTCATTGAGATTTTGACCACTTGGCTTGGGGTCCCCGAGGAGGGTACCAGTGCTCAACAACGACGTGGTCAACAAGCACGTGTATTGACCAAAGGGCATCTTGGTCCAAATCAAAAATTCACTTCAATCTTAAAATTCACATGTCATGTGCTAAGAAAGACAAAAGTCAATTTTTAATTTGAACACAAAATGCCCATCGGTCAATTCGTGTGAACGTAAGGTGAATTAAGGTTGACCATTAGTTTTTTGATGAAATTCTCCTAGAAAAAGGAATAGTAACACTTTGTAAGTGTATAGTACCATATAGTAACGACTGAAACTTATAGTTTCAAACAAAAGCGTGCAATTTGATGGTATTTTTAGAAAAATTTATTGTATAATTTGCCCAAAGAAAAATTGAACAACGTTTTAAAAATAGGTATGATAATTTACTGGTGAAAATCTATCCCAAACATAAGTATCCTATCTATTGATGCATATTGTGGATTTTGTTTTCTTTTATCCAAAAATAATATATAATATATTAGAGAAGTTTAAAGTTGAACTCTAAATCAAGCAAAAAGAAATAAACACATCTCCAGAAGAAAGCAAATGATGAACAGGGCCCAGAGGGGTCCAGAAGCAAAGCTTATCAATACCCAAAGTTACCCATTGGTTGTCAAACAAAGTTTCAAATATAGTGAAAAGTAACAGCTGGGAATTGACTTGAAATCACGGTCCTTGCAATGACCAAACCATATGGAAGGCCTTCCATAATCAAATAACACGTAGGTTGGGGCCCCATCCTGAGAATCACGTCATATCGTTTAAGGACGTCCAATCCATGAGAATTTAGCAGTAAATGGATCAAATCAGGTATACCTTTGGTGGAAATGGTAGAAAGATCCGAGGGGCTAAAATTAACTTTCATCTGTCTTTTCTGCCCCTGGTCTACTTCTACGGATTTCTGCACCTCAGATTTTTTCTCCACATCAGATATCTTCACTTGCGCGGATCCTTTAAGTAGTGTTCCATTCTTGAAGACAAACTTCTCGAAGACAGAGTTCAATAACATCTTGTAAACATGCATATACTTCTTATGCTCGCACCATGCCTTATACGCATCAAGCAAGAGTTGCCCATTTCGGCTTCCACTGGCCAGATCCTGAGCTGGAGTCTTGGGAAGAATTGAAACATCTGAAAGAAAGTTAGGATCTATCCAAAATCCATCAGGTAAAGGAGAGAACGACATCCCAAAATCAAAATGAAAGTCACCAAATAAGCTGCTCATTCCTGTCCTCTCTGATGATGATTTGACCTCTTCAACAGTTTCCAACTCTCTGAGGGGCTTTTTAACATCTTTACATGTATGTTTACATGTTTTTCCATCAAGGTCTTCATTGATGTACTTGAACCCTGATTTCCTTACAAAATTAGAAGATTCACCAACAATGTGGGCCGTTTTAGAGGCTGCGTACGTGATTGCTACGTTCTTTGCATCCTTCTCCTCTTGTTTACTAATAAAAAGTAAGAAGCAATGGAAAAACTATTCGCAAGAATGTCGAGATCTTATGACTCTCGAAGTTACAAAGACCTTAGATTCTTTTGGGATAGTGGGAAACGGGGCTGATTCTGTTTGAACCTCAACCGTCTTTCTCGACTGAGAGTCCGATACCGATTGCATTGGGATAGGGATTGCCGTTGGACACTGCTTTCTTTTTTACCGCATCTCGATATCTTGGCCCGACAAACAATTTATTTCTAAATTAGGATATATTCATAATATAAGAGGCAACAATTGATGAAGAGATATCAAACAAAATAAGTCATTTTGCTCCTAAGCCATTAAAATGTTCGGAGGATAGGAGACACTAATAATGTCATACTCCAACCACGGTCTTATTCCATATAGTAGAAAGCCTAGTTAGTGCAAACCTAAAGACTCAAACACAGCTCAGGATGCAAAAAAGTCCGTCGCAAAATTTAATTCATGAAAAATATGTCTTATTTCCACATGTCAATCTCGTCCAATCATCTCATAAATACCTCGAACTAACACTCCATATATACCAACCTCTTTCTTCATCACCATTTGGACAATGCGTAAATTATCAACCTCACATAACTTGGTGGATTCTAATATCCCAAACTAATTGCAACACCTTAAACAGAGCTCATACATCAGAACTCGTAATTATATAAACAACAATATTCATCACAAACCCTCATATCCATTGTTCAATATGATCCCAAAATGAGACCGCCTTCAAATGCTCTACCAGATGGCTAATAAACGAACCATCCAACACGACATTCATCCATCCATCAACCAATGAAAAAACCTACACCATCATTACACTTTCACACCCATAGCTAGTACCATCTATTATTTAATACCACTACTTGTTTACCTTGACCCGTTTGTTAAGTTACATAAGATGTTCGTTACAAATAACCATTTAAACTTTTTTTCGCCATTGCCATGTGTGGAAAATCATATTAATGTATCAGTGTACATAACACCCTTTCTGTTGAAAAAATAGTCAACATTGCAGTTCGCAAATTATAATCACTGCCATGTATGAAAATAACATTAATACTTGAACTTACATAATACTCTTTCGTCAAAAAAAAATTCCACATAAATGCATCAACTTACATAATACTCTTTCCGTCAAGAAAAATAATTTACATTGTAGTTTGCGAGTTGTTCTCATTGCCATGTACGGAAAATCACATTAATACTTCAACTTACATAATACTCTTATGAGAAAAGGAGCTCTAATATCTTCAACACACTTCACCCAAACTATTAGTGTGCTTTATAGCTAGGTAGTGATTTGTGTACTTTGGTTATCTGATTGAGTATATAGTGGACGGTATGAGTTGATCCGTCCCCAAAATCTTTTGTTAGTATTATGACTTAGAATGTTCCATGGTAAAGTTAGTCTCTAAGCTCAATGAAGATTGAGGAATATCAATCGCATTTAGAACTTTAAGAAACATTGTGAAGATGTGGTAAGTTTATAGTTTCAATTCATGATTACTACAAAATTTATCATTTTAATTGATTTTTACTACCATCCTTAATGAACCTTTGCAGAAGGGTTCAGGTAGAATTTTGCAAATTGTGATGCATTTTGTATAATTGTCGATTTCTCTTTGGCAGGAATGTTCATTTATTTATTTATTTATTGAAGTAAAGGTAATTTTCACTTTCTCGACATGGCTTTATATATGCAAGCTATTGCTGATTAATTCTTCATTCATTACAATAACTTTTAACCTAGTGTATGTTTTGAAGTTTTTTACTTTGCATTGATTACTTTGCTGTGATTTGGAGTTACAAATTAGGCTTCTGGTGAGTTTGTATGCTTATTGATATTTTTTTTCTGGGCACCTGTATGACAAAACAAAAGGTCATGGAAATGTATTTGAACTATTGCATTAAGTTGTTCTTGACTTTAAATCTCTTGAATCTAAGAGTTGTTTTTCCATTTCTTAGGAAAATACGGACCTTGGATATGCCAATAGTAAAAATGGCCATTTTGGTATCAGCTTCCAGCAAAACTTGAATTAGGTAAAATGCATGTTTACGTTGGTGTTAAGACAAAGATAGTATAATATGTCGGGTCATTATTCACTTTATAGCCGCCTTGATCTTGTGTTAAGTTAAACTATGTTATATTATTCTATGTGTTGTAGTGTACATGTATATGTAGATTGACTAGTGGTAAGACCAAAATGTATTGTGTTTGTAATTTTGATCAATTTTATTAAGAGTTTCTTTGTATAAAGAACGGATGCTTTTATCTTGTTCGGATTTGTGGCGGTTAATCAGCTCCTAAAGTAGTTTTGTCTGGAGTTCTTTTTTCGTAATTTTCTTTAAAAAAAAGAAAAAAAATAACCTTTTGTATTAACATAAAAAGAAATGCAGTGCAACAGTAGAGGCAGCTCTTCTAGCAAGAGTATGTGTCTCAAAAACTTTAAATCTACTAACACACCCAAAAGTATTGCACCCAATCTATAACATACATATTCTAATATCGGTGTCATTAGAAAGAATTTCAATTGCAATAATCCCAACACCACCAAGGATCTTAGTCAAGACCCAATATCTTACAATCCAACTGGGAGAAATTATCACAACCACAGCCTTGTACAAAGTCGAGGGCTAAGGATCAACTGCGCGCCTCTACATGTAATAGATTGAAACTATCTTAATAACTTTTTTTCTTTAACTGCAATGACATGGAATTAAGCATCAATATAATAATTAGAGTGATTGGATTACTAATCACTACTTTTTACTTTTGGAATTTTATGTGATAGAATCATTAGCCTTCAAGGAAAATTGGATAATTATTAAAGGACAAAACTCCCTTTTGGTCGCTAAAGTTTGGCGGGTAGCGAGACCCATTCAACAAAATTTGCCTCGACAAAATTGGTCCCCTAAAAGTTTTATCTCATCAATTTTAATCTTTTTAACAGAACTTTCAAGAAATTAACGGCTCAAGTCATCTCTCCGTCAACAGTTTAATATTTTATGATTTTCTTACTAATTGTGGACCCACTGATCTTTGACCAATTTTTTTAAACAGAAATGGGGAAAATTCTGGTTTTTATCATAATAAAACAAATTTTAAAAAATACCAAAATATTTAACTCCTAAAGTAAAAATTATAAAATCTTTCCTCTTCCACTGCCACCACCATCTACCATCGACTGCCCACCCTGCTACCCCTGGGTCTATTTGACTCTACTCTTCAATTTTTTAAAATTTTACTAATTTGCCAAGCAAAAAAAAAAGGAAAAAAGAAAAAGAAATGAAAAACATGACTCAAATTGAATATGGAGAAAAGCCCCAACCAGAAACCCGACTGTTTTAAATCTGAGAGAAGAGGATGTGGAGCCGAGGAGGGAAAAAAGGTGTTAGTGTGTGTGCATGAGAGAGAAAGATAGTGAAAAGATAGAGTTTAATGTGTATGTGATTGTTGTTGGTAGAGGGTGGTGATGACGATGGACCAAGAGAAGGAGAGAGAGAGATAGAATTGGAGAGTGCAATCTTCACTAGCTATTTTTTGTTAGGGTTGGATCTGGTGATCATTGGATTCGGAGCTAACTGTTTGTTGTTTATTTTGTAGAGGAGAACTAATTATGGTTGGCAGAGAAAATGGTTGTGTGGTGTGGATCTCAATGAAGGAGTGGTGGTGGGGCGCCCCTGTTCATGTGAAGAGGAGTAGACGTTGGGGAAGAAGGGAAAGAAGGGTTTTCTTTTAATTTTTTCATTATTATAATCATCCTCAGAGGATATCACTAGCAGGGATAATGAGTTTGTGCCAATCGGTACTAGCGACAGTGTAACAATCCGGCTTATCGGTCCCTTTTTTTATTATTATTTTAATTTTATTTTTTATTTTTGCTTACGAACATAATTCTAGATCGATGAGTTGGGGTGTTACCACTTCGGCTAACCGCTAAAGCTATCAAGGTAAAAGGCTCGTAACATAAAGTACAGAGATATTTGATTAGATGTTGGCAACTGCCAATGGGTACAATAGTACAGGTCCCTTATTTGCGGAAACAAGGTAGGTAACACAACCATAACCCTAACGTTATTACAACTTGTAAACTAAAGACTAGCGTAACAATTCTATAGCAAGCATTCCTAGATACGATAATTCATCTGGCTCTATTCTCCTCGTGACTCTGCTCCTGGGAGGGATATTTATATAAAATAAAGGGGTGAGCGCCGAGCTCAGTGAGTTCCACACTATTAGAGGTATGTACTTTGAAATAGAAATATTCAAACATTTCAAAATATAGTTATGGGAACACATAATAGAGAAGAGCATATTATTCCATACAAGCAATCGATAAAAGCAAATTCCAAGGCAAAAGGAAGAGTTTATCCAAAAGTCGATATGGCAAGAATGGTTAAACCCTAACCCTAGCCGATTCCGTTAATTCCATTCAGGCCATAAAAACCTGATAAGCTGTCAGAAGGAGCGACCTTTCTGACTAGGTATCAATTCAACTCAATTTCTACCCAACACGCCATGTCGCGACCGGATATCTCAAAAGAATCCTGAACAGCCACTGTTGGCAATGGACATGGCCAAGCCCTACGCCGGCTCATGACACATTTGCTCAACTAGTCGCCTCGGGCCCTTAAGCATGCACATATAAATTCAAATATGGCTTATAGCCACACATAGTTCCACGTTTATCAAGCAATTAAGACAGACAACGTGTCACTCAGCAAATACACCCTAAGGCATATAAGATTACCTTTAGAGCTTAGTAATATTATTCAAAAATACTTTTATTTTTAAAATGTGTTCGTGTATAGTGTCTTTTCAAATATATCCATACTCCCAGTTTTGAAATGATTTTAGAAAAAAGTGAGGATTACTCACAAGTTCTATTTATCCGGTGTTGTTGCCTCCGTGAAAGTGCTGCCTGCAACACATATTGAATAACACTAAATAAATACTTAAATATTGTTGATAATTCAAATCATTTTTTTAGTAATCATATTAGTATATATATATATATATCCAAATAGTTTTACTTTTATAGTTTGACATATACATTTAATCGACAAGTCATAATTTCTATTGATTTAAAGTCTTTTAGCTAATATTAAGTCTTATAAAGTTTAAAATTATTCTATAATACCTAAATAATTTGCTAAGACTGAAATAATGTCATGTTAACAATCTAATAAACGTTTTCATCATTTAAAACTTAAAACGCTAGCTTTCATACTAAGGTTAAGAGCGAATGGAATTTCTGAACGTTTTTGATGACTTTGTTTCATCCCTAAAGAACGATTGAGAGTACATATTATATACCATTGGAAATCTCTGGGAGTATAGATTCTAACGCAACAAACGGTAGCTAAATCCGCGTTTTCTAGAAAGAGTTACGTTAATTTTAGCAGATACGTGTGATTCAAAAGTTTCTACTCGAATTTTACTCAAATAAATCTAACTTAAGCTTAATAACCATACTAAAATGAATCTATTACAGAAAATGCATTAATACTATGATAAATATCATTATCTAATAAATTGATGGCTAAACTAGAGCAAGGTTTTCTTAGTTACCTCTATTTCGGCAAGAAACTTTCTCTTATATGGTTGTTGTTTCTAGCTTCTTCTCCTCCAATTTCCTTTCTCCAGCACCGTACCTCACAACCCACGTACTTTATTGCCCTATTAGTCTATATATGAAGTAGTGTTTTGCTTTTGATGTGAGTTAATCACTACTTCTTCAGCCTCTATTTATAGGGTTGAAGAGTCCTACTACTCTAGCTTGTAGGCTTGCTGCGTAAGGGTTTTAGAGCAGCCACATGTTGCAATTTTCTTTTGCTTAGTCACTCCAAATATGACTTAGTAAGCTGCTTGTTTAATCCCTTTTACTGCCATCTTTCCACATGTCCTTCCTAGGGGGCTTACTCAACACTAGACATAGGGAGTAGGAAGGCTTAGTGAGCTGCATGGTTTGTACCATTTCTGATTACTAACTCCATTGATTTCCACGTTGGCCACTTGAGCTGAATATGCAGTATCCTTCTTCACTTTTCTTCTTTTTCTTTTTTTTTTTTATTATAATGATGGTGACTACTATTATTATTGCTATATATTTCAATTGAAGAAAAATGTATTAGTTGTTATCCTAAAACCAAGCTTTGGTTTCTTTACTTACTTAAAAATAATGCCCCTTTATTTATGCTCTAAAGCTAAGTACCTTATTTTAATACACTATAAGTTATTTAACCCCAATCATTCTTAGTTCACTTTAAAAATATCTTAAAAATCCTATATTATGAATATATCTATATTTACCTTCGCACAACCAAATTAAATAAAATAATAAGGTTAAAATTTTAGGGGTGTTATAGACAGTGCCTAATTTTCTTATGCAATCGACAAGCTTACCAATTCGAACTTGTGAGGAGATTGATAAGATGAGGAGGAATTTTTTATGGGGAGTTACAGAGGAGGAATCCAATATGAGCCTGGTCAATTGGGACACTATGTCAGACAAAACATAGAGGTGGCCTGGGCTTTCAAAAATTGAGGGAAGCAAATAAAGCACTGATGCTCAAACTGGCCTGGGGTATAGTTGTGGACGATGCAAGTTTGTGGAGTAAAGTTTTGTGAACCAAATATAATATTATTGGGTCAAAGATGCCAAGGAGTATTGAAAGGAAAAATCCCTCACACTTATGGAGACACTAAAGTATGGAAAGAAGCTTGAAGGAATGTGAGATGGTCAGTTGGTGATGGCAGGAGAATTCGTTTCTGGCTGGATACCTGGACAGCTTTGGACTGCCCTCTAATTCAACAGGCGGTATGTCCTATTCCGGACTTAGAGAAAACAAAGAAGTTGGAAGAGTTTTTGGATGATCGTGAGAACTAGCGGCAGCAACTTTTTGTTAATTTTCTATCAGATGAAACCATCAAATTTATAAGTGCTATCCCACCTCCGGAGTCTACTTTAGGTCCAGATACAATGGGTTGGAGAGTGACTAGTTCTGGAAAATGTACAACAACTTCTGCATATCAAACTTTGTACTCGAATTAGTAGAGCATTACGGAAAATAAGTAGGACCCAGTCTGGAAATGGCAAGGGCCCAAAAAGATCAAAACCTTCTTATGGCTTCTTATGCTGAAGACGTTGCTGGTGAATGTAGAGAGATGGCGTCGTCACATGGATGAGGATGGGAATTGCCACAATTGTGGTGGTTTGGAAACAATTATTCACCTATTCCGCGATTGTCCAAGGAGTAAAAGAATCTGGAATGCTATCAATCCTAGCTCAGGCACAGGTTTTTGGGAAGAGCAAGAGGTTCAGTCATGGTTAGTTTCTAACTTAACTTTCTCTTTGTTGCAAGTTAACATTCCTTGGCCAACATGGTTTGCGACTGTCTGTTGGAAGCTATGGGGTACACGAAATGAAGAGGTGTTCAAGCCAACCAATGTCAAAGGCATGGAGTTTTTAATGGTGATACGTTCATCAGTAAAGGAAATCAATTAGAAAAATGAATGATTCAGGAAAAGGATAGTAGGGGTTCCTCAAAATCTATTTTTTTTGTATCATGGAAACCTCCACCTTTTGGTACTGTCAAGCTAAATTCAGATGATGCTGTTGACCGCATCCAACAAAGTGCAACATCATAGATGTACTAAGGGATAGCAGTGGGAATTGGATTTCTGGCTTCTCGGCTAACATTGGTTTTTGCTCAGTCACAGAAGCCGAGCTGTGAGGAGTTTACTATGGTTTAAAGGTTGCTACCTCTGCTGTTTTCTCTAGTATAATTGTAGAAGTAGATCATTTGAGGTAGTAACTATGTTATTAGACACGCATGTTGTTGGACTACAACCCGACTTGTTGCATAGGATTAGAATCCTACTCCGTAGTATTCGTGACATAGAATTTAAGCATATTTTTAGATAATGCAATAGAGTAGCAGACCTTCTAGCGTAAAAAGGTCTTAAACAGTCATGTGGGTTTTCATATTTTGGCACAACCCACGAGGTACTACAAACTAGTCTTTTGTTAGGTACAGCAACAACTCCTTTTCTAAGGAGTTGACGGATGTAATCATGTTTTTTAACCTCCACATTATATATATAATTATTATAATAATAAAAAATAAATTTACTAGTATCGTGAGTACTATTTTATAATTAGATTGCGAGCGAAAACACCTCAACTGTGTGTTCTTCAAAACGATTTTGCTGATGCTGATAGCGTCTGCCAATGGCGAAGAAATCCTAGAAGCAAGCTGAGGGAGGAGGATTGGAAGCTCCTGAGCAACCAGAGGAAGAACTGAGCAATCCACGGGGAGAATTTGTTCCAAATTAGAAGGAAAAATGGTGAGGTAAGTAACCAAATTTTGCAATAAATGCTGCTCCAAATTCATGCCTGAAAAGCCCTAGATCTACAATTAATGCTAGTTCCAGTTCGAATAATATGTTTGAAAAGCTTGATAATCAGAAAATTGTAGCTGAAGGGGGTAACTCCATTTTGAATCTGGGAGAATTAGATGAGCAGAGTAAACTCAATAAGGCAGAGGAAAATGTCTGGAATCGATTGATCCTAAGATCCTTAAAGAAGCTGAGAAATCTCTGAGATATATAGAGCCTGTTGTAGTGAACAATCGAGTAATTGGTAGAATCACTACAGATGAGATTCAGACAAAAATTTGATATTGGATGTCATCAGTTCTTTGCTATATCTTGGGAGGAAATCCTTTTTTTACTGTAATGAATGGTTTCATAAGAAGAACTTGGGGAACATATAGAGTGGATAAAGTTTTATTATTGGAAAATGGAGTGGATGTGGTTAGATTCAAATCAAATGCAACTAAGGAAGATTTTCTAAAGTAGCATATCTATCATTTTGATGGTAGACCATCAATAGTGAAGAACTGGTCACTTGGAGAGGATATTAAAATGGATGAAAAATAGAAGCTTCCAATCTGGATCCAATTGCCAAAGTTGAAACTCAGATATTGGAATGCAACTACACTCAGTGGGCAGACTAAGACACTTGGAACTCCAAAAATGGATGAAGTGACCAGTCAGAAACTGAGAACTTCTTATGCAAGAGATTTCATGGAGGTTGATATTAAAGAAAAGCTTTAGGAGGTAATTTGGTTTGAGGATGAACATGGAGAACTGTAGGAACAGGCTGTCAAATATGAATGGAAGCCGGTTAAATGCAAAAAGTGTCAAGGTTTTGGGCATGAAACAAATGACTGCAGGAGACCGATACAGAAGACATGGCAAAAGAGAAATGAAGTGGTGCATCAGAAAGAGGCTGAGAAAGGGTCAGATGAGAACACTCCCATGCCAGAAAAAACCAGCAAAGGGAAAGAAGTAGCGAGCACTCAAGGAAAATCTGTTTTGAAACATACACAGACTCCAAGTAGCCTCAGAAAGAATGCAGCGGGTAGTCCACAAAGGAATGAGAAAAATGATATAAACTCTTGTGGTAGTATCAGAATACTCAATCAAAATAGAGTCAAGGTCAATGAAGCTATCTCTCTGTAAAATAATGTTGGTGTTGAAGGCATGATAGAAACTAAGCTAAATGTGGAAAAGGTGAAAGAACTAATGGAAAGGAAGTGGTGCCTCTATGACTATAAAAGTAATCATGAAGGAAACGAGAAGGGAAGGATGTTGTTGATACGGGAAAAAGGAGAATACAGTTCAGTCATTACAGGTGACTAAGCAATATATACATTGCTATGTAACGAAAATGGGGACTAGAAAGCAATAATATCTCACCGTGGTGTATGATGATTATACAGTTCAAGTTAGACAGGCGCTTTGGGGAGAATTAGTTCACAATCTATCCTGGCTCCTTGGATCATGATTGGTGATTTCAATTGCACATTATAACCAGAAGAAAGGCTTGGAGGAATGATTGAATTCAGTCTGGATACAGGGAAGTTTAAAGAAATGATAGAACTAGCAGAAATAATGGGTATGCAAACTCAAGCGAAAAATGACACAAATATGCTCCCAAATTGGTAGTGTAAGCAGGACTATGGCTAGGTTTTTGGAGCTAGAAAGAAATATGTTTCTCGCATTTGGCAAATGCGAAAAAACCAAATTCCGCGTTCAGCAAATGCGAAAATGTAGTAGATTAATTACAATGCATTAAAGACGTTGGATTAAAACTGGATAATTAAAATTAATTTAATCCTTCGCATTTGAGGTATGCGAAAATTAACTTTTCGCATATGCCATATGCGAATGTATTAAATCTGTATTTAAAAATTGTTTCCTAACTTTAAATTGGTATAAAATGAAATGTTGTAAATTAAATATTTTGGTTGATAAAATCTTGTAATATTTCAACAAAAAAATACTATTTTAATTGAAAATTAAATTTTTTAAATTTAAAGTATTCATTTTATTTAAGTAAATTTATGTTAGTTCTAAATAGAATTGCAATCCTAAAAAATATATTTGGTGAACAGAAATCGTATAATGCATTTATAATAAAATTTGAATAAGAAGTAAATTAAAATTTCGGTGAAAAATTAGAATATAATCTTGCGTTCTGTAACCAAGTTTGCTTTTAAAAAAATTGACTTTTATTTGATTTCAATTTAAAAACTTACCATCATTAAAAATATAATGTCAAAAAATCAAGTTTATTAATTTTAGGATAATAATATTTTTTACATAATAAAACTTAGAATCAATTCATTTAAAGTAAGGAAAAAAACTAAAACTTTTAGAATCTGACATAATCAGTCCTGCTAAACTTGATAAAACCACACTTCCTTCTAACAATGATCTTTTGGCGACTAGGAAACTTGAATTTGGCACGACGAAAAAGATAGTATTGTATAAAAGTAAGAGTTAAAAAAATTGTACATAATATTGTCTTTTTGAGATATTTTCTTCTTTAATGTTTGGCTTTTAATTTTTTTTTTTATCTTAAAGATTAAATAAAACCGAAATAAATTGTTAATGAAAAGAAATGAAAGGTATTGCTTAAAACTAATAACAAAAGTCATAAAATAGCATAAAATAAAAGTACAATTCAATCTAATTTTTCTACATCTTGCGCTTTTTCTCCTGAGAATCTGTCATGCAGCACTTTTTCTTCTTTTTTATGTTCCACTGTCCCTTACCCAAAGCAATCGGTGTAAAAGGCATGGTACCATCACTGGGGCCCTGTCCCTGATCAGTGCCCTCATAATGATCATGAGAGGAATGCTCAGCATCATCAGCATCATCATCATGCTCCTGATCCCCAATATCCTCATGATCTTGATCATCTTCCTGATCATGATGGATATCGTCACCACCTAGATGTCGACTATGATGACCACCCTCGTAACTAGTCTCAAAGAAACCCCAAAGCATTAGGATCTAGATTAATAAAATCTGAATCAAAATGCATTTGCTCAAAAGGAGGAGAGGGATGGTGGTGTGGCGATCTTTGGACGGTAAGAAGACACATGGGGGTAGAAGATTGCCCGCCGGTATTCAGGTGGCCACAGTTTTCTCATTCTTCCACTCCCTAACCGGAAGCCGCCTCGGTCGATCTGGGAGGCCTAGGTGGGATATACTCCTGGGTTGGGTCAGCTGGAACAAAATCTTGGCTTGGGTTCTCACTATCAGCCCAAACAGATGTCTTGCTGACAGTCATTGCCTGCTGTGTCAAATCGTGCAGCTGTAGGAAGGCATTGTGATTCCAAGAATCAGCTGGATTACGTTGTAGCCCATCTACAGTAATATGCCACATGTTTTGCACTAAATTGGCCTGAAAATTATGAAAGGAAATAAATATATATGGTAAATTAAAAATATATAATAAATATATTTTATAAATGAACATATATATGGTAAATTAAAAATAGGAAATAACATTTTAGAAAGTTATATGTATAAAAATCATATTAATATGGGTGTGATTAAAGAAATAGTAGAACTGTAACTTACCATTATATGTAGTGACTCAGCAGATCCCTGAAAACCCTGGGGCTGACGATAGTCTGATGGATTGGTGACCAAAGTGACAGTGTGATTTTGATACCACACTAGATATTCCGGTGCTGCCTGGGGTTCAAGAGTCATATCCGTCTGAAGACCTGCAAGGGTGTTGTGTCGATTCTCCCACCTCTGTAAGACGTCATCTCGACATTTCTTACCACGCGTCTCCTTATGCAACTTTTCTATTTCTTTTTTCTCCATGATGAAAGTGTTGTCAGGCACCCGCTGCAAGAAGCCGAACTGGTGCAACACCCTGCCTGGGATGTGTGGCTCTCGGATACCAAAATAAAGCAGCCAAGTCTGGGACATCCATATGGCGGAGCCAGCAGAGCAAGATGGATCAATGTCTGCTAGAATAGCAGGAGAATACGGCATCCAAACAAACTGTAGAGGGACAGATAATACAAAAAATTTATGTGAATATATAAGAAAAAAAAATAAATTGATTTATACGTTATGATGGTTCAAATAAAAAATACTTACATTATGTTCTTGCAAAACCGCAAGCTGGTCTCGATAGGCGGTTAGATTAAATCGTGTGATGTCTCCCACTTTTCTAGGACGGTTCCACCTACAAAAAATATAGTTTTGATTGAAAAAACGGAAAAAAATTATTAAAAAATATAACTAATTAAGATAATTATTGAACAGTTGACAATTAATTACCTCCTGCCCAAGGGACACCCCTGAAGATCTGGTACGGGCCCACGTAACTCCGGACGGAAAGTCAATATCCGCTCCCAAGCCCATAACTATTTTGCAGTAAAATAATACGTGAAATTAAATCTACAAATACAATAATTAAAAAACTAAAAATAAAATACAATTATAAATATTAGGATTCTAACAAAAAATTACAAATAAGGAAAATAAAAATAAATCGAAAAAAATTACAATACAATGAATAAAAAACTAACAATCAAATACAAATACATGGGCGGTTTGAAATTACCTGTAAGAGTAGTAAGCAGCCACAAATACCCTGTCCAGACAATGTGATCACTGAGGAAGTGCATAGATTTTGGTACAACCACGCCAGTGTAGCACTACCCCAACTAAACTCCCGAAATGTATTTGGGTCCTCCAAATACCCCACCAGGCCTAGGGGAAAACTGTTTCTGCTGCTATCAGGAAACAATAACCCTCCTAAAATCCATCCGACAAAACAACATGCCCGCTGAAGGTACATATCCTCTGTAGCATCTCCGGGTAGCAGATTAGTCATAATGTGTCTCTTTATATCTGTGATGTTTACTACCTTATCCTTCGTAGCCTTAGGACACTGTCGGAATCCAAACAGACTCTCTAAATAATCGGCCCACTCCACATCCTGCAGAGGTACTGTCCCCTGAACCACTACATGGCCATCAACCCGCAGACCTAGAAGGACCTCGACATCCTGTAGAGTAATCGTCGCCTCTCCGACAGGCAAGTGAAATGAATGGGTCTCAGGCCGCCATCGCTCAACTAAGGCTGTAATGAGGGCCCAATCTAACTTAATAGAACCAATTCGAAAAAGAGGCCCTAGACCAAACATTGCTATTTGGGCATGTATCTGTGGGGCAGCCTTGTCTAGTCAGGCCATAGGTCAGTATCCACTCGGTATGCGGAAAGTTCTTTCAAATAAGCCTTATTACCCCTAAATGTATGGAATGACCTATGATCATCATGAAGGACCAATAAACTCTTATCTATAGGACCCTGCTGGAGGTCATATTGTCTAGACTGCAAAGACGATGATGATCCCGTCTCCATACCCTAAATAAAAATAATACAAACAAATACAAATACACTAAATAAATATAATACAAACAAATAAAAATACACTAAATAAATATAATACAAACAAATACAAATACACTAAATAAATATAATACAAAATAATACAAACAAATACAAATACACTAGATAAATGTAATACAAACAAATACAAATACACTAAATAAAAATAATACAAAATAATACAAACAAATACAAATACACTAAATAAATATAATACAAACAAATACAAATACACTAAATAAATATAATACAAAATAATACAAACTAATACAAATACACTAAATAAATATAATACAAACAAATACAAATACACTAAATAAATATAATACAAAATAATACAAACTAATACAAATACCCTAAATAAATATAATACAAACTAAAACAAATACCCATAATACAAAATAATACAAACTAATACAAATACACTAAATGAATATAATACAAACAAATACAAATACACTAAATAAATATAATACAAAATAATAAAAACTAATACAAATTTAACCGTCGTCACACTAGTCAAAAAATAATTACCTACTTAATACAATTACTAGTGGTAAAGTAGCAAACAGGGTCGATCCCACAGAGAAGGAATACTAATTACCAGGTATAAATTACTCTTATTATTATCTAGATAAATGATGATCTCAGATTTATAAAATTTAAAACTAAAATAAATAAATAAAATAAAGGCAAATAATATTAATTCAAATAATCAGACAAAGAAAACCTAGGACATTGGGTTCACCTACCGAATATTGGGGTTAGTTCAATTCACAAATATCTGACTTTTAACTTACATTAATCTCACAACGATTCACCTAATTAAGAACTATTCACTCTCGTGTTATAATTCTCTTACTTAGATTAACCCTATGACTACTCTCGTGACTATAGGGATTAACAAAAGCACATTAAGACCATTAAGAATCAAATATTGCAAAGGTTATAATCTTACTCTCATAGTTTACAACCTAAGTTTATTATTCCTACGAACTAATACTAATCTTCCACTCTCGCTACTTCGATTAGTATCTTCGGACATGCAAATAGTGGCCAATTACTTACACGAATTAAAACAAGAATAATAAATATTAATTAATAGAAAATCAAATAATAATGAACCAAATAAACCAAATAAATCTGGTGGCTACACCCAAGCCCTAGATTAAAAGAATTTAGCCACTAAACATTATTAAAAATAATTCAATAATGTTCATAGAAAACAGCTGCTACTATTTATGGTGCGTGCAAGAGATCAGCGGGGAGGACTTGAGTTGCTTCGTGTGCTGCGTGGAGGCGTGGAAGAGATGGAGCTGGTTTTGGAGTTGGGGGATTTGATGCTGCTGCGTGGTGTTAAGGTGGAGGAGAAAGAGTGGCTGCCGGTGATGATGGGAGTGGAGAAGAGGAAGAAGGAGGAGCTGCGAAGGGTGTTTTGCAGCGGCAAGGTGAAGCTGTGTGGATGAATGAGTGGTGGAGCGGCGGTGGAATATTTTTGCAGCCGTGAGGGTTTCGGTCAAGTTCGGTCCAGTCCTGTTGTAAAAATAAATCTCTAATCCTCTTTTTATAGGCTTCTATCAAAACCCTACTTCTTGGAGAGCAAGAAAACATGTTTCCCGAATAATATCGGGATTAAAATTCTTACCCAATTCCAATCCCAAATCAACCATATAACCATAAGCTTCTCGGCCAATTTTCCAGAAACAAGAATTCTAAAATTGCTTGTTTAATCCTCCAATTTTTTAATACTTCAATTTCTTTCTTGTCAATTTATCTAATCTTCAATTCTCCCTTTGAGTTGTTTTTATCTTCATTTTGGCCCACAATTTCAACAATTCCTCCTTTTGAGTACAATTCCTACAAATAAAGATAAAATCATATAAATAGTGTATTTGTACTCAAAATATTGGCAAAATTTCACATAAAGGGATATAATAAATAGGTAAATTATGAGCACATCAAAGCTGCAATACAGCAATGGAAATGGAATGGAACTGCTAGCACAGGATATACTCCAAGCGGTGGCTATCTATGGCTAAAAGGAAACTGAAGAAAGACAGCAGAAGCAAAGATCATATGGACAATATATAGTAAGCCTAAACATTGTTTAATCAGTTGGTAGGCATGGAGGAAATTTTTACTCACTGCAGAAAGGCTGATGCATATGAATATTCAAATAACTGATCAAGAATGTATTCTATGCAAAGATCAGGATGAAACATGGGAGCATCTTTTCTTCATATGCCAATATGCAAATGAAGTAATCTGTGTAGTGAAGAGATGGCGAGGGCTAAAAATTGACGTACAATTTTTGAAAAAAAGGCAACTGCTGAAAATCTGGAGATTCAAAAGTCTTAAACAGAACCTCCTGCATGCTTGTATATCATGTGTGGATGGAAAGGAATACAAGAAAATTTTGAACTAGTAATGTTGCTGCTATTGACCGATTGAGATGATAAAAAAGGATCTAACTTGGAGGGTGGGAACTCATTGTAGAAAGGCAAGTATAGCTGATATGAAGTTTTTACAGCAGCTAGGAATCAATTTATTACCATGTAAATAGTGTGCATGATGATGTAAAATGTTTGTTGTTTTGATTGGTGGTGATGAATACAAATTACATTTTAACAAAAAAAATAATAATAAATAAATTTTTTCAGAAAAAGAAATGAAAAAGAAAAAAAGAAATTTGTTGGGTAAAATTAGTGGGTCTCAGTTAAGTAAAAAATTATTAAAAATCTAAAAACTTAGCGGAAAAAATGTTGACCCGTTAGTTGACTAAAAAATCTGTTGAATTGGTTAAAATTGGTGAAAATAACATTTTAGAGAACTAATTTTGTTGAAGAAAAATTTTTGGTGACTGGGTCTCGTTATCCCTAAACTTTTAGGAGCAAAAGTGAGTTTTGTCCATTATTAAAATTAATAGTAGTTGTGCCCCTAATCTACTGAAAAAAAAAAAAAGAAGAAAAAAACTGAACATAATCCATTACAGAAGTTGAAGTACTGAACTTTAAGGAAAATCTCTTACAAAGAAGAAAGAAATTATTCTCGATTTCGCCCATAATTCAACTGTAAATTGAGCCACCACTACCAACAGTAGTGAACATCTTATGATGAACGAAAAAAATAAAAAGTAAAATAAAATCGGTTGCGCACAATATCCTTAGTCATTGTCGTCATCTAGAACTATGTTAATATATGGATTCAGAATGACCATATGAAATTCTATATTGTGAACTAATATTGCTCGAACTTTAAACCTAGTATTTGCATGGGTATAATACTAGTTTACATAACACTCTTCTATCTCTGAAAAAAGTCCACATTACCGTTGTAAACTGTACTACTATTAAGTACAATGCACAAACTATAACATGGAGTATAGACTAGATTATTCGGTATGACATAAGGAATTATTTATTTATATTTCAATTGCAATTGTTTAAAGCAAGAAGAGTAAAAAAATGAGAAATAGTCCGCATTTTAATGTTTTTCTGCCTTTCAAGGTTGAAAAGTTTTGGGCCATTTTATTTCATGTTATTGAATCACTTAATTAACGGAGCTAATTAGGCACGACTTTGAGATATAAAATGTAGCAAAAAGACTCATTGAATAACGATGTAAGTTAAAGGAAGAGAATTACAATAAAGGTGTGGATCAAGCTTTGGAAAAGCGTATCTAGGATACATGACAGAATAACCATAACCACAATAATAGCAAATCACAAATTAATTGAAGCTCGAGAAGTGCATAAATTCTAACTTCATTTATTCTCTATTGAATTGGACATCTTCAATCTACATTAATGGAATGTGTCCGCAAATACTTCAGCTTTAACCTTCCAATGCATTATATATGTATAATGAAGTAAATTGACGGAATGCTTAGGTGTATTGTGGTGGTGGAGACTTATAATGGTGGTAATAGGGTGGTGGAGGAGATGGCGATGGAGGCGGGCGAGACTTGTAGAGATACGGTGGAGGCGGGGACGGAGATGGTGGTGGAGGGGATTTGTACCCGTGAAGGCGGAGTAGAAGCCGGAGGAGTTTCCGGTGGAGGTGATTTGCAATGATGATGAGGAGTGATAGGAGATGGTGCCGAAGTTGGTGGCGGATACGCGGAAACCGGTGGAGGAAGTGGTGAAGCAGATGGAGATGGTTGAGGAGTTTTGTTGTAGGAATATGGAGATGGTGGTAATGAGGGAGATGTTGATGTGGGTGGCGGTGATTTGTCTCCGTAAGAAGACGGAGATGGTGCCGGAGCATGTTTCGCCGGTGGTGGTGGTGGAGATTTGTACACATGAGGTGGAGGTGATGATTTGTAAGCATGAGGTGGAGATTTGTGCTTGTAATGTGGAGGCGGCGGTGAAGGTGATGGCGAAGGAGGTGGTGGATACTTGTGGACATATAGTGGCGGAGGCGAAGATTCGTGGGGAGGTGGTGGTGGAGGAGATGATGGCAGCGGCGGCGGCGGCGATTTAGGTGGAGGCTTGGAGTAACCGGAGTTCAGCGGCGGATGTGGGGATGTATAAGCATGAGGATCTTAATTGGCTGCCACATTTGCAGCCATCAGACATAATGCCCATGCAACTACAAGAAGAAAATTTGGCCTTAAAATGGCCATCTTGTGTGTTCGTGTAAATAAATGATTGTGTAGTGCGATTTGTAATGAAATGCTTCAGCCCCTATATAGTGATCACCCAAGTCTTAAGGGCAATTTTTTTAACTTATCTTCAAAACCTTAATGGGGATTGGCGGTCATTGAATCGCAGTCAAAGTTTACATCTATGATATTATTGTAAGAGATTGTGAATTAAATTTAACGAAATCGTTTGTTATCAATGACTCTGAATGATTTAATGTTTAATACTCCCTCATTCCAATAAAAATAATCCTGTTTAATAAAAAATTTTGTCTCAAAAAAATAGTCCAATTTCATAAAAGTCAAAATTAATTGAATTGAAATGACTTAAATATCCAAAAGAGTACTGATAAGGTAAACAAGGTCCATTTCCTTTGATTTTCATTTTTTTAGTTTACTCTCATTTTTTCAAATAATAATATCATTTAATAAATGAATAATTAAAAAATGTATTATATATCAAATTAATCTACGTAACGAGATCTTTCTATCAAAATCCATTGTCAATATTTTTCGAGATAAAAATTTTGATCAAATTTAAGTTGTAAAATAAATGCATATATATGTAATTAACTTTTATAGAAATAATTAGAAGGGGCATTAGTAGAAGTTAGTGGCATAAAATGAGTTGTAAATTTGGTGTGTTGACCAAATCAAAAAAGTTGTACATTTTCATACTGGACTATTTTTCTGGGACGGAGGGAGTAATAAGGTTCTGGAACGAGTTTTTGGAATTCGAGATATCGAATATCATTTAGAATGGAATGAATTTTATAAGTGTAGTATTCTTATTCTTTGTATTATGGGAAATGGCTAAGGATCTCCTACCCACTTTCTTACTCCACTCCCTACAACAGTTCACCAATGAGTGACAAGTCTCATTTTAATTAATGCTTCTTTTGTTACCTATTAATAAATTAGTTAACATTGCTTAGTTTCATTTTAATCCTTAGTAACGCAGGTTAACAAGTTTTACAATGTATCTGACGAGTCATAAAATAAACCCTAACCCTAATGGGTTTGGGTCGGCTACCTTGGAGGCTAAGTCACCACCTAAACCTATTAAGACTAGGTTTCAGAAAACAGGTAACACCACCTCTATATAAAGAGGTGGTGTCTCTCCCATTATTCATATCTTCGACCTATCTTATACACCTCCTACACACGATACACACAACTCTCCCTATTCTTTATTCCCTTATTGACTTAAGAATTGGAGAGTCTATCCTCGGGAGACACCCGGGGCTTTGCCTTGTAGGTTTTAGGCCGTCCGTCGCCGCCTAGATCATCATTGCCGCCCATCCTAAGGCACCATGTAAATCCATGCTTCGTCAAGTGGCACGCCCAGTGAGACCGATTTGTTTGGTCTTCACAACCAAATAAATTTCTTGAAACGATTTTATCTTTTTATTTTATCTCTCGCATCTCTCTAAAAATCTGAACCCTAGTTTTTTTTTTTTTTCTCCGAACATGGTGGCGGCTCCAAAGCCGCCGGATAATGGCCGGCCAAAACAACATTCATTTGCGCAAATCCTCAATGTCTCTAAGCCAAATCCAAGGAGCATCATTCAGCCGATTGAGATATCAATTCCTGAATCATTTGTCAAATCTAATCCGTCAATGGTGAAGGGAGAACCAGTCTTTTTGCTATCGAAAGAAGAAGACGAAAAGCTTGCAGCACCGTTTAAATTCAGTCTAGTTGGAAAATTTTCAAGGGGAAGACCGAAGACGGAGTATTTGTGGAATAGGTTCAATGCGATAGGTTTCAAAGGCAGATTCTCATTGGGAATGATAGATCATAGGCACATTCTCATCTATTTTGATGTAGAAGAGGATTTCCAGAGATGTTGGTTGAAGGGACTCTAGTCATTTGATCATCACATCATGAGGGTACTGAAATGGACCCGAGATTTAACACTGAGCAGGAATCATCAATTACCCCGGTGTGGGTGTCATTTGAAGGTTTACCGGTACACCGATTCAACGAAGAATATCTTCGAAAGGTTTCAAGTATCATTGGTCAGCCGCTCAAGATTGACGTACCTACGTTAAATATGTCTCGTCCTTCAATTGCTAGGGTTTGTGTGGAGGTGGATCTCCTTCATGAATTGCCAAAGCGGATTTCTTCTAGGTACTGAGGAGTATTCGTATTATCAATATGTAACGTATGAAAATCTCCTGGAATATTGCATGGAATGTTGCAAAATTGGGCACTCTTCTCAGAACTGTAGACATGGGAAACCTAAGGATGAGTCGGCGAAAGAAAAGGAACGGAAGGTGATGATGCCTTTGAAACCTATGACTAGGGTTATCCTAGTGTCTCAACCTGAGACTAAGGCAAACTCAGTGTCTCAACCGACTATGGGGAAAGCTAAGTTTCAGCCTGTGACTAAACAATCTAAGCAAGCAGAAGGAAACAAGGAGGTGACTGAAACATCAAACCCGAATCACACAAAGGAATCAGTTATACAACAGGAAATAAAGCAGAATAAGGAAGAGTCTTCATCAGGGCTCTCTGAATTGGAAAAAACGAATATCCCTACAGATATCAGGGATTCAAGTCCAATTGAATCAGGAGATAAACGACAGCTTACTAAGGAAAAGCTAAGTGCAATTCTGGAAAAAAGTTTGGAGGAAGAAAATCTACAAGATACATGGGAAGAAGTTGATGTGGTTTCTACTCATGGGAATGAGAACCGGCAACTTACTGTATACAAAAAGCCTCCATTTTCAGTTTATCCTCTTAACTTGTCGTCTCGTTTTGATTTATTAACAGATATGCCAGAAGACCAGCAAGAAGATATCACTGTTGATCAAGAGAAAGTGCGAATTCATTTAGATGGTGAAATATCTAGTGAATCTAAAACTGAAATGTATGATTCTGATGAAAGAGTTAATATTTCAAGCCATCTTGTTATAACAAGAGATGATCAAGAGGTTGGTAAACAAGATTCTAACATGGAGGTAGCGCGCCTTGTGGTTTCGGATGGAGAAGAACAAAAGAAAAAACGTGGAAGGCCGCGAGGGTCGACAAAAATGGTTCGCACTTATGGAAAAGAAACTCGTCGATCGACCAGATTGCAAGGTGACACTCCAACCAAAGTATCTCAATGAGCAACATCCTAAATTGGAATGTTAGGGGTATTGGGAATAAGGCGTCAATCAGAATATTAAAATCTCTGATTAAAACGCATGCTGTTTCTTTAGTTATGTTGCAAGAACCAATGCAACCGGATTTGAAACTAGATGAGTTAGAAAAAAAATGCATTTTCACTCAGCTGTATCATCGGTTACAGGGAAGATATGGGTCCTTGCATCCAAAGATTGGGTAATATCAGTAAAAGGGGGCACAGATCAAGTTCTACACTTGCAGGTTGAGCAATTGAAGTCTTCGCATTCTTTTTTATTATCAACAGTGTACGCCAAATTGACCAAGCAGGAAAGAAGAGAATTATGGGCTGAGTTAATTAATTTTAGATAGAATAATATTGTAGAGCCTTGGGCTATTGGGGGAGACTATAATATAATCCGGAATCTAGATGAATACGAAGGGTCTTCACAACAAGATTTGGGGGTGATAGAAGAGTTGAATGATTTCATTATCAATTGTAATCTGCTGGAACTCCCTTCACTTGGAAACCTATATACGTGGAAGGGCATGCGACAGACGGGACGAGTTCTGAAGCTATTGGACAGGCTACTTTTTTCTCAAGAGTGGTTGGCATCATTTCCGGTTGCATCGGTACATCATTTAAATAGATCCACATCTGATCATGCTCCATTGTTGCTACAATACAGGGAGGATATGGATGCAAGACCAAGGATTTTTCGTTTTCAAAAAATGTGGTTTAGAAGGAATAATTTTATTGAGGTTGTTAAGGAAAATTGGGAAAAACCGGTTAAACAACATGGTATGTTGGGTTTTTCTTTGAAGTTGAGGCGGTTGAAAGCATATCTTAAGGAATGGAAAAAAGCTGAATTCAGCAATGTTTATCAGGACTTAAAAGAAGCGGAGGAGAAGATCCGTATCATTGAGGAGCAATATGATCAATCCAATGCTGAAACTAATCGCACTGATTTGCATCGGGCGCAAGCGCATCTCTTGAATAAGCTGAAAGAGCAAGAAGATTTTCAATCTCAAAAAGCTCGAATAAAGTGGCTAGTAGAAGGTGATTTGAACACCTCCTTTTTCCATGCCTCATTGAAAGAGAAACAGGCGCGCCTTGGAATACATAAAATTCGGAAGTCTGATGGAACATGGGCAACGGAACGACATTGAACAAGAAGCAATTTCATTCTTTCAAAATCTGCTTACAAAGGTAGAGTTACCGTATCATGAGGAGGCCTGTCATAGAATTATTCAAAATATTCCGGAGTTAGTCACGCATGAGGAGAATAAAGATTTGTTGCGAATGGTTACTATAGAGGAAGTTAAGAATGCGGTATTCAGCCTCGATCCTTCCAGCTCTCCAGGTGTAGATGGATTTGGAGGAGAGTTCTATCAAAGGTGTTGGGATATTATTTGCCATGATCTTAAAGCAGCTTGTGAAGACTTTCTTGCAGGGTCTCCTATGCCACGTGCCATTGGAAGCACTATCATAACCTTGATTCCGAAGAAAGCTACAGCTTCCTCCTTTGCGGATTTTAGACCGATAAGCATGTGTAATTTTCTTAACAAAGTGTTTACAAAGTTGCTTACGCAACGGTTGAGAGCTCTTCTTCCTGGGCTCATATCGGAGGAACAATCAGCGTTTGTTGAGGGTCGTGACATTGTTGATAATATTCTAACTACTCAAGACATGTTGCAATTTCTGGATCATCCTTCTCGAGGTAGTAATCTTCTAATTAAAGTCGACATGTTGAAACCTTTCGATAGAGTCTCATGGAGCTTTATACGATGAATCTTAAGTAAATTTGGTTTTCATGAAAGATTTATTTCCCTAGTGATGTCAAATCTTGAAAGGAGTTGGTTTTCTATACTTCTTAATCGGAGTCCTATTGGTTTCTTCCCCTTATTTGTTCATCCTAGTATTGGAGGCATTATCAAAAAATCTCAAAACCTTAATGGAGGAGGGGAAAATTGCACATTATGAAACACTTGCGGGTTCCCAGATTGTATCTCATCTATGCTTTGCCGATGATATAGTGATCTTCACAAAGGGGCTGAAAAATTCAATGGAAAATTTAAATGAATTTCTCAGGAATTATGAGGCAGCAACAGGACAAAAAATGAACAAGCAAAAAAGTATGTTTGTTGTCTCGGAATCCATCAGCAAAAGGCAACTGGAAATTATCTCATCCACGCTGCAAATGCCGCAAGGGCAGCTCTCCTTGTACTTTATTCAAAGGAAGAAAGAAGGCAGAATATTTCCAACATTTACTTGATGCAATGGATGCTAAATTGGGAAATTGGAAGAATCGGTTTTTGTCAACAGGAGGAAGGTTGGTACTTATTAAGCATGTACTCCTTGCATTACCAGTGCATACAATTGCTGCTTTGGTTCCACCGAAATCCATAATTCTGGAATTGGAAAAGAAATGTCAAAAGTTTCTTTGGGGAGAGAATGATTTTGGTTCCGGAAAACATTGAAGGAGATGGAGGAAATTAGTCTTTCCGGTTGATGACAATGGTTTAGGGTTCCGGAATTTAGAGGAGTTTATTAAGGACTTTTCTATGAAATTATGGTGGAAAATTCAGACTCAGAAAGGAATATGGGCTGCCTTCATTTCATCTTTATCAACAACTGCGAAGGGGAAGACGAGCTGGAAGCGGGTTGAAGAAGTTGATCATATGGCCAGACCTCTTTGCAGGACAATGATTGAGAATGGATCCTCATCTTTCTGGTTTTCGACATGGCTGGGAATAACCCCTATATGGAGTTTACACAGCCCCCCGCCAATGGTTCATTTGACTATACATGAATTTTTTGCTTCTAGCTTGTTTTATTTTCTTGTATTTGATGATGTCTTAAGTCAAGATGTCAAGGATCAACTTGCAAGAGTGGAGATACATTTTAGTGATAAAGATGATCAACTAGAATGGATGCCAGAATCCTCAGGGAGTTTCTCTATCTCTTCGGCTTATTTTGAAATTAGAGAAAAAATGGAAAAAAAAATCAATGATTTCTAAGTTTTGGCATAAATGCATTCCTTTTAAAATGTCTTTTTTTGCATGGAAACTTTACAATGGAATGCTTCCATTCCCTGAAGTTTTACAAAAACTTGGTTTTTATTCACAGCCTCCTAGGTGTTTCTTTTGTAAGAAAGAGGAGGAGAGCATAGATCATGTTTTCTATCAATGTAGTAAAGTTCAAAGGATTTGGAATTATTACTCTTCTAATTTAGGAATTGTTGCTTCGTCTTTTGCAGGATGGAAAGATTTGGTGCGAGTTTGGCAAACAATTGGAAATAATTCCTCAGCAAAAAGAACAATAATCATGGTTCTTCTGGTGTGATTTGGTGCGAGTTTGGCAAACGATTGGAAATAATTCCTCAGCAAAAAGAACAATAATCATGGTTCTTCCGGTGTTTGTTTTGTGGGAGATATGGAAAAGTCGCAACAAAATTCTCCATGATGGTATGGCTTTTTCATTTGAGCTCATTTTAAAAACTATTAACTCCCATATTTTCAGCATGATAAATGTCCACAAGCTCAAAGCTCGTGATTCAAGAGAACGTAAAGACATAGAAGAAATCTTTCATGCCCAAGTGGAGATTCCTCGAGTAAAAACAATGCTATCTTTGAGATGGCAGCCACCAGATCCGGGAGAAACAGTTCTTAACACGGATGGCTCCAGCACTAGGACAACCAGGCTCAGCGGGATTGGGATATGTACTCAAGGGTGAAAAGGAAAGATTTATTTGGGCGGAGAGCAAGTATATAGGAATTGCAACAAGTATGGAGGCTGAGATTCAAGGAATTCTCAATGGACTTCACCATTGCCAGGAAGTAGGTATCACTCGTGTGGTTGTTCAAACGGATAATATATCTATTGTCACCGTTATCCAAGAGAATAGTGCCTTTCCATGGAAACATGGATTGCAGCTAAAGAGCATTAAAGAAATGTTGCTAACCTTAAATTCAAGGATTATCCATGTGTATAGAGAAGTGAATAGCATGGCGGATGAGCTAGCGAAGAAGGCATCTAAAGGAACGTCAATACAATATGCAAATACAAATCAACTCACCACCTCATTGTATGGGAAATGGTATTTGGATAAATGCTATTTTCCATATTTGAGGATTAGGTAGGAAATAGATTTAGGAAGCCTAGATGGAGTAGTCGTAGGATTAATGTAAAATCTTTGTAAGGCTACTCCTAGGATCTTTAGATAGGAATGTGAACTCTTAGGGGATAGTAGTCTATCTTTGTAAAACAGTTCCTAATTTAATTGTACAAGATTCGACATGGGTTTTACTAGAAAACTTTGTAACACGAATCTTTCTCTATTTGGGTAAGTCTTAAACACTGCCTGTGTAATTTTTTCTTTTAATTAATAAAATCGGGGGAATGCCAGCAAGGTACCGCCCTGGATTCTCTTAAAAAAAAAATTTCTTGAAACGAAGCTGACATCTATTGGTGCTTTAAAAAGATCATCGGGTCGATTTGATGTGCAAATCCATATAAGCTCTCAAGTCATTTGAAGCAAAGGGCAATTCCGAGGATTGAAGTTTCAAGAGATACATCTCCTCGAAGGGGCAAGCATCCCTCGAGCAATACACTACTATTCGAAGTGTTCAAGAAGACGTATCTCGATTTTCATAATATCTTCTCTGAATCGATGTAACATCTTCTCGAGTAATTAATTTATTACGAGATCGATGTACTTCTAATACTTTTTCATACTTTAATATCTCATATCATTATCATATTATTATCATATCACGATATCTTTTTGAGCACGATCAAAGGAGTTCTTCAAGTTACCAACCCTCTCGCGGTAAAACCCTATCACCCTTCAACGAGGAAAACGTACTCGGGGGCACAAACAGGGACATACCCTTGGGGCAAGGAATTCGAGGGATCATCCTAATATCCTCTGCTTGAATTAATAATCTTTACGAGCATCTTATTACTATATGTTATTCCTTTATCATTGTTGCAATATCTTTGTCGAGTTTAATGGTAGGATCCACAAGTTTGAACTACTCAAGCTCAATCTTCTAGAAGTCCTTATGCACCTTGTTCCTCGAGAAGACCACCACCTATCGACCATTGTCCTTCTGAGGACCTTCTGCTGTCGATCATTGTCTTCCCGAGAACCCTTCTCTAGCGACTACTCATCCATTTGAGGACCATCCTCTCATGGACCATTGTCTCTTATCGAGACCGTCTTTTCATAGACCTTTGTCCTCCTGAAGATCGTCATCCATTCGAGGACCGTCCTCTCACGGACCATTGTCTCTCATCGAGACCGTCTTTCATAGACCTTTGTTCTCCTGAAGATCGTCCTTTGGAAAGACCTTCCTTTGTCAACCATTGTCCTTCCGAGGACCACCCCTTGTCGACCTTTGTCTTTCCAAGGACCCCGTCATCTTCGACCCTTGTCCCCTCGAGGACCTTCTTCTGTCGACCATCACCCTTTTGTTTATCTTGCAGGAACATCATGTTCGAGAACTGGGGCAAGATTACAGAAGTCGATAAGCCATCAACACTCCAGCCTCGTACTTTTAGCAACTCATATTCTTCTCATCAAGTATCGAAAATATGGCTTGCTAGGGGCACTTGACGAGTCATAAAATAAACCCTAACCCTATAGGTTTGGGCCGGCTACCTTGGAGGCTAAGTCACCACCTAAACCTATTACGACTAGGTTTCAGGAAACAGGTAACACCACCTCTATATAAAGAGGTGGTGCCTCTCCCATAATTCATATCTTCGACCTATTTTCTACACCTCCTACACACGATACACACAACTCTCCCTATTCTTTATTTCCTTATTGACTTAAGCATCGGAGAGTCTACCCTCGGGAGACACCCGAGGCTCTGTCTTGCAGGTTTTAGGCCGTTCGCCGCTGCCTAGGTCATCATCGTCGCCTGTCCTAAGCACCGTGTAAATCCATGCTTCGTCAGTATCCACCAAATAATAATTAAAAATTCTCCATGTAAAATTCTCCACAACCCCTTCCATCCTTTCATCTCCACCGTGTCTCCTCCTCTGCCCAGAAACCTTATCCCCATTTTTTTTTCCCAGAATTGTGTCTTCTCTTTACTATCAAAATACATGGAAATGATAGACCTTAATACTCCAGGTAAACGTATCATTTCGTTGGTTTCCTAATGAATGAAGAATTGTGAGCTGTGACTAAACAAGTAATACGATTAGTGAAGCATCTTCAATTCGTTGGTTTCCTACTTTTGTTTAAAAAAAGAAAATACCCTTTACGGGATTGTAAAGTTTTTATCATTGTTGATTGATTACTTTCTGTTGACTGAGTACTTTTTTTCCTTATAATTTTGTTGATCGATTACTTTCGTGTTTTGCCCAGTTTAAGGAAAAAAATTTCCGATTCCAAGTTTGATTGTAAATGTGTCTACTGTTCTTCATCACAACTTTTAATACGTGACCATGTTATTCATTTATGCAGGGATCGGTGAGGACTTGCAACAAGTAAGTAAACCTATCCGCAGTAGACTATTCCGAATCGGAGGCCACAAATGGGGTTGATCCTTTGCATCAGAATTTTTTTTTTTGTTTTTTTTTTTTGAGAAGTTTTTCTTAAAGAGATTCGTTGGATGTAGGGTGTATTAATTACGTAGTCAAACTTGTTAACCTAGGTTACTAAGGATTAAAATGAAACTAACCAATGTTAACTAATTTATTAATATATAAGAAAAGAAGCATTAATTAAAATGACACTTGTCTTTCATTGGTGAATTGTTATAGGGTGTGGAATAGGAAAGTGGGTTAGGAGATCCTTAGCCGTGGGAACCATACTTCATTAATAAAACTGTCTTTTTTTAACACTGATCTGTAGAGTTTATTAGTGTTAACTTCATGGAGAAGAGTTGATACCGCACTAAATTAAAAAGAGGGAGGATTTGGATTCTCACCGTTAAACCCCTCCTAGTTATTACACTAATTTATTAATAGGACATGTTTCATATGCAATCATAGTAATGTATGGGTACTGCTTTCTCTTTCCAAAATAACTGAATTTTCATATTTTGCACAATTTAAATTTAAATATTAACATTGAGACTTAACAATTACTTTAGAACAGAAATAGTATGATAGTGCCCGAAGAGGTTGTTGTTGTTTATGATTGATATACGTAATGAATACTTGAAAACTATGAAAATCCGGAAAAGAGATTCTCTGTCCAAGATGGTGTTTTAAGGTCAAAGAATTTTAGGTCCAAACGGAAAAGTTAGTGTAGAATTATGGGGGTTTACCAAAATAAATAAGCGTATCGCTAATTAAAAATGTGAACTAACAAAGAATCAGGCGCAATTTTCCTAAACTACAAATCAGTGATAGTTGGTGGAGTTTGGTAAAATTCAATTGTTGGCATTGCAGGCAAAAAGGCTTTGACAAATGTTAACAGTAAAAATAGCTGTTACAGGTGCGTTGTTACTCCCATCTTTTAGGCGTGAAGAAAAACGTAAATAAGATTTTACGATGCAATCCGTTCTCATTTATGTTGTAATCCCTTTGTCTCAAACGTAAATAAGATTTGGGTTTTCACCAATGATGAAAGCTTTATGACGTATTTGAGCTCTTCACAATCCTAATTGTTGTGAACAAAAAATAAAAAGGCTCCATTTTGCAATTCCCTACCCTATTCCTTGTTGCTTGTTACCAAGGATGATGATCTCCTCTGAAACTGTACCAGTTCCAATGATACATAGTTCAAATTTTTGTGAAAAGGGCATTTAGGTTTTAGGTAGCTATATACTATGAAGTACCCTTACTTTGTCCATCAAATCCGATGTTATTTGGACAGGGAACAACGACAGTGAGTGCAATAAATCCTGGAAAGGGAAATTAATGAGGTGCTGATGTTCGACATGGTCATTAGTCAAATCTGGATAAGGAACAACAATAAGAACAAAAACGATATTTTTAACTTCTCGTTTATGGTTTTCAGAGATATAAACAATGTATGCAAACTCTTCTTCTGAAATACTCGTCAATTAAACTTTGCATTGTGGTTGAAAGCTAATCTGTCATAACTTTTAGTAGCATTACTGTCATTACATAGGGAAATCAAAGCACCTTATTCTTCTAAACTTATGTGGTTTTAGAACTGCTCTGAACTGTTCTCTTCCCGGTAGCTAATGTTGTTTTCTGAACTAGTTACACGAGATAAGTTCTGACTATTGCCTTGAAAGTTTAAACCTTGGCTTCTACCTCCATAAATTTAGTGGAGTTCCATTCATTTAGTGGAGATCATTGTCAATATGTTCAAATCTCGCTAGAACAGTCAATTCTTTAAAAATGGGTAAAAAGATAAAGTAAAAGACATATTGATATTTTTCACTAGATAGTTAATGTCTCAACTGGACATTGGGAAGTATAGTTGACATTATAGGATCGGCAAAGCATCTAGAACAATATTAGAAAATATGATAGGATAGTCAAACTTTCCTTATAGCTGTTTGATGATATTTCATCTTCAATATTAGAAAAAGGAGAGGGAGAGACAGAGAAAAAGGCATAAACGTTGTAGGCAAATATCCATCCGCCAAACTACTCATCGATTAGTCTTTGCAAAATGGTTTTACGCCAATCTGACGCGGCTTTTTAGCAGCATCACTGCCATACATATCAATCATCTTCTTAGCAACTAATTCCTAATTCCTAATTTCTTACTCTAACTGATTTCAGATTTCCTACAATGAAATGGTTAATAATGATTAATTTGGACTATTCTATAGGTTACGTCTCTCTCTCTCTTTCTGTCTCTTCTTTCGCCCTTGTTTCCATTAATCCTACCGAATCCTCAACCTTGTGGTTAAAGTCCCAAACACTTACCATCCTCCTCGTATCCAACCCTGCGAAATTTCATGCAAGTCTTCCATTCCTGAACTCATAATCCACAGATGATAGTTTTTGTTACCAAATCCAGTTAGTGCTTTGGATAAAAAAGAAAATAAACATGATTTCACATGATGGCAGAACTCTGATGAACTGTTCACAAGAACCACACATAGGTCAAGATGGGTTGTAACAGAAAGAATATTGACTGAAGCCTCGAAAAAAGAAATATAATTTTGCTCGATTTCTACTCTAGGCATAAGTGAGCTGGAGTTACTCATACAAGGATGTATCTAGCAAGGATATTAAAACACGCAAGAATGTACTCCCTTGCTTCCAATGGGAACACAGGATATCTGCTCAAAACATTAGTAAACAAAAAATTGTCTTTCATAATTTGGTCAATACTGTTACCATTTCCCGACACATGTTCCATACCACATTGTAGTTTCTATCTTTTTAACACACAAAACAAAAACAAAAAAAAAGAGAGATACTTGGTTAAAAGTTAGGCATACTTCCATTTCCGAATTTTTAACAGAGAAAGAAAAAACAGAAAGCATAATAATACAGGTTCCAAAAGATAAATTTCCAGATTAATAAAGCAAGGAAAGAACAGTTAGAGCCATTACAAGAACAATTAATTATCAGTGAGAACGAACAACAATAAATAACACGGAACAAAAAAAGAAAGATACCAATCCAGTAATAAACAAAAACCAAGAAAGAGATTTATTCATGAACGGTTTGAAAACAAATGAATTTTGTTAGGTGAAAATTTGGGCGTTCCACAGCCTTAAGCTAGGAATAAGACAACAAACCACCGGGCAGATTATCACAATTCATTTTGAAGTGGCAGCACCAGTGAAACATACTGAATAATCAATGAAATTAATAATGAAGCAAGAATAACAAAATATGAAACACGAAACTGAAGAGGACTTTACCGGAAAAACACCATTATTGTTCGATCTTTGATATTTCAGCTTTACTGAGATAAGTGTCGCACATGTCAGGGAAACTATCTTTGTAAGGAAGAATATAAAACTTCAAAAACTCCGGTTCAGTCATGGACAAAACAGAATACAGAACTGCTTTCCTCTGGTTCAAATTATTCTCATTAAGAAATTTCAAAAGTTCAGTCCGTGGCTTCACTCTCTTCTCAAAACTATATGTAAGAAAAGCCGGCTTGGAAGCCAAGACGTCCGGACTATATCCAAGTTCATTCATGAAAAAATCAACAACTTTTCGTATTCCAGAAGTAGACCTGGTAAAAATACGAGGTTGTGTTCTTAGCATTTTCAGTGTCACCGATTCCGGCCAGCCGAAACTTCAAAACACTCCGATTTTCTCATCGACCATTGACCTATCAATTGAAGATAGGACCTCAACACCACTGGCGGAGCCAGGAAATCCAGATAGGGGTGCGAAATTCGAAAAAACTTACTAATGAGCTAGGAAATTAATGTAAGGGTACAAAAATTATAAAATATATAAGTTTATATTAAAAATTTAAGACATCACTATTAATTACAAAAAATTGAGCAGATACGACCGCACCCTTCCGTCCCACAGCTCCGCCACTGAGTCAACGCCATGTCGGAACATACGCCATGTCGGAACATAGCTGAATCACGGGGAATGCCCACACATTTTCTACCCTATCTAAAATATCCTTCATGAGCTCAGGCTTTATGGTGAAAAACCTCCGCGGTTCTAGCGATCCATTTCAAAATATTATCATGGGTCATGTCATAGTTTCTCAACAGCTTAACGTTGCTGTCCACCGTTTCAGTGTCCAAATAACCAATCAACCAAGGATATTCTTTAACACTGCAACCACATTATCATCAGTACCCAACAACTGTCTTAAGTACAGAACTCGGGGTTTGATAATCGTATCCAAACGACGACCAGAGCAATTTTCGATAAGTTTGCCTAGGACCGACCCGGACAGTCCAAGTTCTCTAATGAAATTCAATTTGGGGACTAGGGTTTTATCCACGTTGCGGCACAATAAACCAGGGTCTACAGAAACCAAAAATCCGATATGGGTTTTAGTTATTTTGAAAATAACAGACAACTGGATCCGCTATTTCGGGAGAAGGGCGGAAGCGAGGTACCTTACTCGAAGTGGCTATGGCTGCATCTCTGGAGAATCCGAGCGAGTCAATTAGGTAATTCACCATATCAGCATTCTGGGTTGACGCCTTATTGGTGGCGGTGGAGAAATTGAGGATTGATTTGAGGGAGAAGGAGCCGCAGCCGCCATTGATGGCTCGAATTTGAAGCCAACATTTCCGATAAAGCATTGCTGTAGTGAGAGTAGTTTTTGAGACGACGCGACGAAAGTGAAATGTTGCGCATCGTTTTATACTCGTCAACTCTGTTATATTTGCTAATTAGCTCCTCAACTTTCCAAATAAAACAACTTGTATGTATATGTTATCACATTTCGTTGTTGTGCACTTGTGCTTAAATTACAAATACCTATATTCGGAGAAAACGGTCAATTTGACCCAAAACTTCCACCATTTTTTTTTTTAGGAAAAAACACTTTAGCACTGAGTGATAACCAATTTGGAGAAGACGACCAATAGGTATCCCTCACAGTACAAGTCTTCGCATAATGAACGATATCATGAGCAATTACATTTTCGGAACGACTTATACATAATATATTAACACCCGGAAGAGCTTGCATGAGGCGGTTGATATCATCTATAATTGGTAGAGCTGAAGCGTGTCCATCCAGTTCCCCCCCTAGCTACTAAAATGGCGTTGATCGAATCTCCCACAATTTGAAAACTTGAGAGATTCAGGTTTGGCGCCAGGCTGAGGGCTTCGTGCAAAGCCATGAGTTTTGCCATTTCCGGATTCCAGACATTGAGCTTATGTGAGGCAAAAGCGTGAAAAAACTGACCAGATGCCGAGGCTACGTAAACTCCAAGTCCCGCATGATTATTCCAATTTGAAAAGCTAGCATCAAAGGAGACTGTGATGACATTTGGTGAAGGTCGGAAGACCGAGTCTATCTCAAATTTTGACATCTCCACATTCTGAGTTTGTGACGTTTTCCATGCCTTCAAAACTGACAGAGACGATATTACCACATTCCAGGAGGTGGTAATCTACTGTGAAAAAATTCTGTCGTTCCTAGCCTGCCAAAAAATATTGCAAATGATCCGGAATAACTGAGCTTTATCACTATCAAGCGCCAGAAACAGCCCGGCAAACCAATTTTGGAAATTGTAGTCTTGGAAACTCAGGATCAGTTCCTTGAATCCAACGGAAGACCAAATTTGCTGCGTAAATGACCAGAGAAAAAACAAATGGATTGTGCTGTGATCAGTCGCGTTGCAAAAACAGCAATCCGAATCAAAGTGAAGATGCCGCCGAGCTAAGTTCTCAGATGTTGGCAGTGAATGCGTCAAACAGCGCCACAAGAAGATGAGAATGCGTGCTCGGCAGGGACAACTTCCACAGCTTTTTTCCATAGTCGAGGAGACCGGGAAGAATTTCCCGCTGCTGGTTGGTACAAATTGAGCGCATGATAGTAGGCAGACATTACGGAATGTTTTCCGGATTTATTTGGCATCCATATGTAAACATCATCCAAGTGAAAGTTCCCCAATTAGATGGACAAAATCTGATTAGCTTCACTTGGAGAGAAAACTTGACGGATGAACTCATGTTTCCACCAACCTGTGTCTGCATCAATAAGGCAGGAAACCAAACTGTCAACAGGGAGTTGAATCGGCGGTGTGGTAATCCAAAACAGTGACTCCGGCAACCACTTATCCCCCCAAATCCTAGTCGATCTGCCATTCAAAATCCTTTTTTTGATCCCAGCTTCAATTAAGGTTTTTCCTTCCATGGTGCTTTTCCAAAGCCATGAAGATTGAGGGGTTGAAGTGGCATGTAGAAAGGAAGAGTTTGGATGATATGTAGCCCCCGCAAAACTCTAGCAAGCAGCGAAGATGGATTCGTGAGGAGTCTCCAGGTCTGTTTGCTAAGCATAGCTTGAATGTAGCAACGCAAGTCACAAAATCCCAAACTTCCATCCCCTTTGCTTCTTGTCATCGAACTCCATGAGCTCCATCTAACTCTCCTAGAATTTCCGTTGTCTCCCCACCCGAATGAACTCATCATTTGCTGAATCTCCTGAAGCACACAATCTGGAATTTTAAAACAACTCATAGTATATGCCTGAATGGCTTTGATGACTCACTTCAACAAGACCTCTTTGCCTCCTCTAGATAAGTTGCATTCCTTCCAGCCTGATAGTTTTTCAAAATCTTGTCTTTGAGCCCGGAGAAGATGGCACTTTTGTTTCGACCAATCACCGAAGGAAGCCCCATGTATTTGCCATGATCCGAGACACTTGGAATGCCTAAGATAGCACTGATTGATGTTCTCACATCAGGCAAGGTATTCGGAGAAAACATGATGCCTGATTTATCTAGATTGATCCGCTGACCCGAAACCTTCTCGTAGAGATTGATAGCAAACCTATGTGAGACTTCCTCATTCGTTGCCTGGCCAAAGAGAAGAGTGTCGTCTGCAAAAAATAGATGAGAAATGGTAGGAGCTGATCTTGCCACCGTAATTCATTGAATACGACCACATGACTATTGAAGAATGCAAGAGAATACTTCAGAGCATAAAATAAAGAGGTAGGGGGATAAAGGGTCCCCTTGGCGGATGCCTCTTTGTAGCATAAGCATGAAAAAATCTTGTATTCTTATCGCTTTCCTTATACCAATGTTGCTTGCTCCTTTGCTTCCATTATAGATCCTGTTGGTCTAGTAATGCTTCCAGCTGCGAGTATAGGCTGGTAAGTTCCACCCTTATATCATCGTAATCACCCCAGCCTCTTCAGCTTTTCAATTTGCTCCGGAATACTTTTGGAAACGCCTTTCCCCCATTGTAGAGCCCTACTGCACAAGAATCCAATTTCGAGACAAGGCTAACAGAAGGTTAGGACCAATACTCCTCCATGATTTTTTCACATTCTGAAGTTTTAATCCATAATGCCTCAAATCAAAACGGCTTCTTCGGGGAACCAGAACGGATATGATTATTAGGAGCAAACTGAATGTGGAGCAGGTCGTCATCAGAGGTGAACGCATGACAATGTGCAACCCTAGACCACCTGAAAACATTTTTCCACAACACGTTGCATGTGGAGAGATCCATCCTTGCCCTTTGTGTTCCCGGAGCAGCAAGTAACCTGGACCAAGTAAATTTATGGCCTATGTATCCCATATCCTGTAAGTTACATGACTCAAGGAAGCTTCTAAAGGAGTTAATCTGCCAGTCTGGCCTTTTTCCCGCGCCCTGAAATTCGGATTGAAACAAAACTTCATTGAAATCTCCACAGCAAATCCACGGAACTTCAGGCAGCTCATGGATCGCTTGTACAGAATTCCAAGCCATTGGACGTTTGGAAACATCCGGCTCCCCATAAATTCCAGTAAAACGAAAACTGTTTCCAAAAAGTTCAATGTTGCAATCAATAAATCTTTCTGAGAAGCCACGAAGTGAAACAACCACATCCTTCTAAACCTCCAGAATTACTCCGCGACTCCACCGCAACTCCAAACATACAGAAATTTGATTTAATAGTGTCAATAAGATTTGAATCGCATGTGGTCTCAGAGAGGAAAACCAAATGGGGAGTCTATACATGAATAAAATTACGCATTTCTTAAATTGTTTGAAGGTTCCCAAGCCCCCGACAATTCCAGCATAGGATACTCATGGATCTAGGCGGGGCTGGACCTCATGCCAGCCGCCGCCTCTGATTCATTGACATTTTCAGATTCCAAAACGTCTCCAACGACCAAAGTTTTCTCAATCCAAGTATCCATAGTCGAGCTTATGCACTTACTTGAGTCACGTGCAACTTCAGTCTCTCTTCCTCTCTGAAAAGATAAATGAGGAGAATAATTTTGATATTATGTTTCTGATACAAAAGAGGCCATATATAGGCCAAATACAACAAACTGATAAAGAAGGAAAATATGATCCCTATCTCTTCATATAAGGAAAAGATAATTAGCAATGTGTCTAACATAATTTCAATACTTCCCCTCAAGTTGGAGCATGAAGGTTGATGATGCCCAACTTGGACAGAAAGGAATGAAAATGATCGCGACCCAAAGCCTTGGTGAGAAAATCCACAAGCTGAGATTGCGAAGAGATTGCCCGAGGAACCAAGAGCTTAGACTGCAAAAATTGCCGGATGAAATGACAATCAATTTCTATGTGCTTCGTACGTTCATGGAAAACTGGGTTCGAAGCAATATGGATGGCTGCACGATTGTCACAAAAAAGAGGAATGAGACCCGGTTGAGAGACACGCAACTCGAGCAGAAGACGGTTGAGCCAAACCAACTCACTAGCGGTAGAAGCCATAACTCGATATTAAGCTTCAGCAGTCGAACGAGAAACAACAGATTGCTTCTTGGACCGCCATGATATGGGAGAAGATTCCAAAAAATAATATTGCCCATGGTGGAGCGACGAGTAGTACTGCAGCCGGCCCAGTCAGCATCACAATAAGCCCGAAGAGACAAGTCTGTACTAGAGGGAAGCAAAATGCCCTGACCAGGAGCATTCTTTAAATAACGTAAAACCCGAAGAGCAGGTCATAATGTGGAACTCGTGGCTGATGCATAAACTGGCTGAGAATGTGAACAGCATAACTGATATCAGGGCGGGTTATCGTGAGATAGAGAAGACGACCCACTATGCAACGATAACGACCAGGATCTGAGAAAAGATCTCCAGAGTCAAGAGCAAGTCAATGAGTTTGCTCCATTGGAGTAGTACAAGGCCGACAACCGAGAAGTCCACACTCAGTGAGAATGTCTGGAGTGTATTTGCGCTGAGTAAGAGCAATCCCATTAGGGGATCGAGCAACTTCAATGCCAAGGAAGTATTTAAGAGGGCCAAGATCTTTGATGTGAAATTGGCGATGAAGATGTTGCTTGAGCTGAGCGATCTGAGGAGCATCATTTCCGGCAACAATGATGTCATCAACATAAATAAGGACAGCAACAAAAGAAGACCCACGATGCCATAGAAACAGTGAGGAATCTGAAGTAGATTCCTTAAATAGAGAAATAGTAAGAGAATGAGTGAATTTATGATACCAGTTACGAGAAGCCTGTCGAAGACCATATAGAGATTTGTGCAAGCGACAAACGCGCTGCTCCCCCTGTTTGGCAAAACCTTGAGGAATCTTCATCTAAACTCCCTCTTCTAGATTACCATGTAAGAAGGCATTGGTGACATCCAGTTGATGCAGTTCCCAGTGACGAACAGAGGCAACAGCGAGAAGACAACGAACAATGACTAGCTTAGAACCTGGAGCAAAGCTTTCATGAAAATCAACACCTTCAATCTGAGTAAATTCCTTGGCAACGAGACGGGCTTTGTAGCATTTAATACTGCCATCAGGGTTGAATTTGACTTTGTAAACCCATTTCGAGTCAATGGAATGCTTCCTAGGGGGTAATGGGACAAGGGACAAGTGTTATTGGCTTCTAGAACTGAAATTTCTGTAGTCATGGTATCCCTCCAATGCTGAGACTTCATTGCTTGAGAAAAAGAAGTCGGCTCATCTACTGAAGAGATGGCCGCTAAAAGAGCAGTATGATTAGAACTGAAGCGGGAATAACAGAAGGTATGAGAGAAAGGATGTAACATTGAGGAATCTGAAGAAGGAGGGGAGGACGGTGATGGATTGTTAGGAAGCGAAGACGGCAGAAGAGTGACATCATAATCAACAAGACGCCGAGAAAGTTGTCGGTTGCAACGAGCAGGTGGAGAAGGCGGTGATGGTGTTGATGATGAAGCAGGAGAAGAAGAATCAGGCGGAGAAGCCATTCCAGGTGAACTAGAAGCAAGATCAGATGATGAATCAACTTCAAGGGGCACAATAGGTGGTATGGGATCCGAAGCAGCCAGGCGAATATGATCAGGATCAACCGAGGAAGGTATACCAACAGAAGGTGAAGAGTCACGATAGGGATAGTTGTTTTCAAAAAATCGAACATCACATGAAGTATATATCACCTGTCGATCCAAATCAAAAATGCGGTATCCCTTTTGACCAGAAGGGTACCGACAAAAATTCCAGGTTGTCCTCGAGCACCAAACTTATCAAAAGTTTTTCTATGAACATGAGCATAACAAAGGAAACCAAAACTGTGCAAGTGAGAATACTCAGGGGGTGTGCCAAATAGAACCTCATAGGGAGTTTTGTCTTTCAAAATAGAAAGTGGCATGCGATTGATCAGATAAGCAACGGTTAAAATACACTCTCCCCAAAAGGTGAGCAGTAAATGAGCCTGAAATCGCAATGCACGAGCTACTTCCAAAATGTGCCTATGTTTGCATTCAACAACTCCATTCTACTGCAGAGTATAAACACAGCTAGTTTGCTTATCCATACCGTAATCAAAAAAATGAGCCAACAAGTCAACATGAGAAAATTCTAAGCCATTATCTGAACGGAACACCTTGATAATTGTATTAAACTGAGTAGACACCCAATTGAAAAAGAGTAATAGATAACGTTTAGCCTCAGGTTTATGCTTCATGAGAAATACCCAAGTTGCACGACTGTAATCATCAACAATAGTGAGAAAGAAACGTGCTCCAGAATGAGAGGGTGTATGATAAGGCCCCCAAATATCACAAGGAACCAAACCAAAAGTATGCATAGTATTATTCTGACGTAAAGGAAATAGCAGACGTGTTTGTTTAGCTCGACAACAAGCATCACAAGGAGAAACTGAATGATCTCTAGAAAAAGAAAGACTTGGTATTAAAGAAATACGACTGATCGGTAGGTGTCCCAAACGATGATGCCAAAGAGAAGATGAATGATCCTTCCGTCTCAACAAGGCTTGCCGCCCTCCGCCAGTATCCAGGTGCTTCAAATAATACAATCCATCACGTACTCTACCCGCTCCAATCAACTTCCTCGAGCGTAAGTCCTGAATAAAACAAAAATCACGGCCAAAGATGAAAAAGCAATTCAAATCTCGTGTCAGTTTACTGTATGAAAGAAGATTAAATCTAAATTGCGGAACACCCAAAACATCCTGAAGATCAAATTTTTATCAATGATAAATTGGCCAATGGTTTTGACTGGAACCCGATCACCATTGGGAATTTGAATAAAAATGTCATTGTATGGCCGAAATGAATCCTGCAAAAAATCAATCAAATATGTTGAATGATTAGTCGCGCCAGAATCAGCAGCCCAATCATCCTTACCACCATTCGAAGCTGGAGCAGAAGAGGAAGCCACAGCCGGCACTGTTGAAGGACTTAACATGGTGAGAATCTACTGGAGTTGGGCCTGCGTGAGAGAAGCAGCGGTGAAGAAGGCTGATCAATAACAGAAGCAAAAGCAGTGGAGTTGGACCAAGGTTTCGAACGATTCGATTGTCTCCAACTGGGAGGATAACCCATGATCTCATAGCAATGGTCCACTGTATGATTGGTCCGGCCACAATGAGAACAAAGAAGCTTGTTCGGACCGCTGCCGGTACGGCTATCACGTCTGCCATCCCGACAGGTATCACCGCGGCCATCAGTAGGGATCTTGGCAAGTAAAGCAGGAGCTTCATGACAGGAAGACACGAATCAGCAATGGAGCGCTGCTTCTCATCACCAACGACGATGGAATAAGCACGGCCAATCGTCGGAAGCGGTTCAAGGCTGAGGATCTGAGAACGAATGGTCTTGTAAGTGTCGTCCAAGCCCATAAGGAAGTCGAAGACCTTCTCTTCTGAACGGATGGTCTGCAATTGACGGGCTACTCCACAAGTACAGTGGGTACAACTACAAACAGATGGGTCAAAGATTGTGCAACTCATTCCACACAGTCTTGAGTTTGCCATAATATGTAGCCGTCGGTGTTTTTTCTTGTTGAAGCAGAGCAATATTGCATTTTAATTCATAAACGCGGGGTGCAATACCTTGAGTAAATCGTTCCTGGAAGTCTTGCCAAATTTCCAAGGCTGTCGGAACATGAGTGGCGCCGGATTGAAGTTCTTTGCAGACGGTGTTGGTGATCCAAGATTTGAGACGAGCATTGCATTGAACCCAGGCTTGATAATCTGGACTGTTGATGGCTGGTTTGGTAATCGATCCGTCAAAAAAACCGGCTTTGTTATTGGATTCAAAAGCCGTAAGAAGACCATTGCGCCAGGAGAAATAATTGTCACCGGTTTCAAGGAGAGGATCGGTGACAAAGATCATGCCAGGAAGATCGGATGGATGAATGTAGTAAGGGGATTTGATGTCAACAGAGTTAGAGGTGGGAGGGATCCCCGGCGTTTGATCAAAAGTAGCAACAACATCTCCAGAAGTGGGATTAGTCATGATCAACGAAGAAGGAGGATGGCCGGGAAAAAAAAAATTGGTTGATGGCGGCTATATTAGGGTTCTGCTCTAAACCATGAAAAGATAAATGAGGAGAATAATTTTCATATTATGTTTCTGATACAAAAGAGGCCATATATAGGCCAAATACAACAAACTAATAAAGAAGGAAAATATGATCCCTATCTCTTCATATAAGGAAAAGATAATTAGCATTGTGTCTAACATAATTTCAATATTTTCTTTCCTGACACTTCAAATTCCACTGTTACAACCTTAATTTTGAGAAATATGTAGCTTTCTACGTGTACCTCTGCCTTGACCTAGACCTCTTAATTCCGTCATACCGTTTTTCCTTGCATGATATTTTTTCAGGCTTTGAGCCGCTTTGCGCACTGGAGAATCAAATTCAATCAGAATTGCATGTAAAAATGGACTCAAAGGAGGATTTCAATTTGTATTAGGGGTTGGGAGAGGGTTTGTAGCTCGGCTTAGTTCATCAGAAGTCTGTTATGGAGGAGAATAAGGTAGAGTGACATGTGGGATGACCTGTTGTGGTGGGCTGGCTGTGATGGTGAGGCTGGTTGCTGGAAGGGTTCTATTTGTGTTTGCAAGTCAGCTTGGGAAGGTAGTGTTGGTTGTGGGACCGGTGAAAGAGTGATTTGCTGTGGTGGTATGTAAAGGAACTAGTGGAAGAGGAAGGGAGGGGAGGTATGTGACTTGGTGGTTGGGGAAAGGTACGGGCAAGATTTTCTGGTGTAGCAAGCTGTGGAAAGTCTCTCTGAACAAAATTCCTCCAGACATAAGTTTTGTGGGAAATCGGGGCTTGAATTATTGTATGGCTTCTTTCGGGAATATGATCAGGAATTGGTTTGGGAGATTTCGGTGTAGGGAAGGTTGTGGAGTGAGTTTGAACATCAGTTGCAACAGGTTCAGGGGATTTAGACTACCTACTGGAAAGATCACCACGTCGAGGAGGAGGACGATACACCGTAATATTGTCGTTCTTGACTGATTTCGACGATCCCGGCCCCGAATCCGACTTCCTCTAACTATCTCATGAAGAGTTTGATGAAGATGACCTGCCAATATACGTTTGAGCCCTAAGTTCATCGCTGAAATTGATGATCCTCTCATGTGTGGAATTATTGAGTATCCTTTGAGCAATTATAATAATAAGCTCCTAGGTACACCTAACAGTAAACACCACGCTCCCGTAAAGAGGAGAATTACACTTATTTATATCATATGCCATTCACTGGAGTTACACGCGCTAATTAAATCCCCTGATATGCACCATCTTCTCCTATTTTCCGGCCATTACCCAGAACCAACTTCTTATTCGTTTCAATCCATTCCGTCTCAATCCAAAAAATCCCAAAAACACAAAAAAATCACAACCAGCGATACATCCACAGAAGCTACCGTCGGTGGAACTTCCGAAGACTAAATCAGAACGTCCATCAAAACCGGTAATCTTCATTTCAAGTTTTTATACTGAAGATGAGGATTAAGGTAAATTCTGGTCAAATATATCGGTTTTTCTGTGTTAATCCAATGTATAAAGTTTCATGAATGTTTTTTTTTTTATTTAAAGCCTATGACTGATGATTCGGAACTGAGTATTAGCAAATTGGATGATGAAGGGGAAGCGAGGTAATACAACTATTCTCTACAACAATTAGTGTGTTTTGTTTTTTTTGTGTGTGTGGGTTATGTAGATCTGAGTTATGTTCACTCGATTAACGATGTTTGTTTATCAAATATAGGGATTTGTTCGTCGATTAGATGTTATTTTCTTTTGGTAAATTAGTAGATCTGGATATTATTCATCAGTCTGGTATGGTTATTCATTGTTGACATTGTCAGATTCATCGTTGACCATAAATATGTATTATCCATACGTTAATTTTCTTCATCAGTTTGGTATTTGGAATTCATCAAATTGTGTTTTTTTTTTTTTTTGGGATATTGATCTGCAAATGGATGTTATTCATTGGGTCACCAAGGAACAAAACATAAAACTAGATATGTACTATGCATTAAATATGTATAATTATTCATTAGTTTTGTATAATTATTCATAATTAAAATTGTCAGATTTATCATTTACTGTAACTATGTATTATGCATCCATTAATTTTCTTCATCAGATTGGTATTTGGTATTCATTATATTGTGTTGTTGTGCTATTCATCCTTGAAGGGATGATATTCATTAGATCAGCAATGATTGTTAATTTTCCAATCTCATAATCCAAAAAAAGTAAATGGTATCTTGTCATTGTCAAAATGTGTATTCATTATCTATGTGCAGTGATTCATTAATTCACATAAAAGTTGTTCATTAATTTTGTGATAATCTGATACGTTGATATTAATAAACACAATTAAAAATCGTCCAATAATGATTATTCATCTTCAATAGTATTGTTACTGATGATTAACAGAGTTTTGATTGAATGTGAAATCTCCCTTATTATAATGTTCTTTTTGTTTAATTACAATTATTCATCTTGTAAAACTACAACTATTCTTCATTGTAATATTGTTATTCATTCAGGATGAGATCATTATTCATCAGGTGTACATCGTTATTCATCTATGTGATATCGTTATCCATTACAAAATTTAAATTTATTCATCCATAACGTTATCACTATAAGAACTTCATTATTCATCACGTCCATAACCTTGATATTATAAGCAGCAAAAGCCTCTTCCTCAGAGTTGAAACATCGTCCAATAAGCACATCATCTGTTATTCATCAACAACAACTTGTTATTCATTACTTAAAATAAGATACTCATCGTAAAATCTTAACAAGATGATACACCATCTGCCAAAAAACAACAATGAAATTTATGTTCATCAGTAACCATATATTACGAATTACCTTACGCATGTGTATTCACCAATAAAATGAATACATTCTACATCATTCATCTTTCAATAATTGCATAACATTATTCATTGTGTAAATGTTGGTTATTCATTACTGAGAAAATACACATTGATTCTCCATATTCATAAGTCTCAATGATTAACCATAGTCAATTTTACCAAAATAAAATCTATCGTTATAAAAAAATTATCTCATGAAATAAATAATATAAAAGCTGACTTGATAAACAAAAAATCAACACCATCATTAACATCTTCTTCACTGACCTCCATGAGAACAAACAGAAGGCGTCCAATGGTCCAAGGTGAGCCCTGTTGCACACGTTTTAGATCCAAAGGATAATTGAATATGAAAAACACTGTATTCCTCCCTGCATCCATATGACTCATCTCATGTCGTCAAAATCCAGTAAGTCCTGAAGTGGTTGGCGATGTCATTATGGCTGAGGACGCGATCTCTTGGGGCTATAACTTTCCCAACCAAGCAGTTTCCCCAACCCAGATCCCACCCAACTGAAGCAGAAAGAGGCACATTTTTTGGTTCATTCAAACTCATCTTGGCACAAACTTCCTCCAACGATTGATCCATAAGATGCAGATCTGAGTGAAGAAAGAGCAGCCCATTGTTGATCCTAAGATGCCAATGAGATCTGTGAAAACAGAAAAACAAATAACACTAAAACATAAAACACAAGAGTGGATGAGTTGAAAATTGTAAGTAAAGAAAAAATTCTTAGGGTTTTGACGAAAAGAAAGAGAAGTTTTTTAAAACTGAGGATCTTTATTATTTGAAAATCCCTAGATCAGACACAAATTTGGGTTGATGATGAAGAGAAATTGACGAGAACGAGGTTGATTTTGAAAGAATTTGATCACTATTCGACATATCTAAATTTAAAAGATGAAGCGACCACCAGTAGGAACTAGGACACTAAGGGTGACTTGCCAGAGAGAAGAAACCCTAGGACTTGAGGACTATTGATGTAAATGATATTACAGCAATTTTATAAATTCTAAATACTCAATTCTTCCACCGCTTGGTCAATCTAATTAAAAACAATTTTAATAAGCCAATTTCATTTGGATGCTAATTTCGTCCAATTACGTTAATTTTAACTTTATTTACAAAAGTGTATCACAAAAGTGTTTATATTCTTTTTATTTTTTGTATCCTTTTGTCCCCCTCTTTTACTCTTCTTTATTAGAGCTAAACTATTAAAGTATGCACTCCCTCTGTCCAAAAAATAGTTTACTAATCTAAAAACTCAATGTGCACTTTTTTTTGGGACAAAGGGAGTATTATATGATTGTCAATGGCATGTGTATTTTGGGCTACACTTTGTAAATAAGTCCATTTACATTTGTAAAGTTACAAAAATAAGTCCTAAAATTTGTAAAACAAAACAATAATCTTTATTTCATTTATATCTATTTTTCAATAAAACAACATATGATCTCCTATGGCTCATTAGAGTCGTATATAACCAAATAATTTATTATATTAGAATTTTATTTTTGAATCTATATACTATACTAAGCAAAAAACAGAGACATAAATCTAAATGCACGGAGCACATGCCACATAGGATTAATTGTTAATTTTATACATTTTCTTAGGTATAAATGCCCGGCAAAAATAATATTCTCAGGAATAAAATCCGGTTCTGTTTGATGAAGGATGATCAAATTAGAATTTTAATTCCATTAGAGTTCTTATCCAAAAGTCATCTAGAGATACACTTCTTCATGGAGGATATCAAATCTCAACAAATTTTGTAATCTTATTTGAACATCAACATATCTTCGGCTGTGTATCAATGAGTGATATGATCTCAACAAATCTTACCAGAAGATCTCAACAAACCTTATCAAAAGACATGTAGCGATTCGAATTGAAAAGTTGGAAATCATTGTTGAATAAGATTACAGGCTCATGCGATTGATCAATAGTTAATATCTCGCAGATCCTATAAATACATACAATTGGATTCAAGTTTGATATGCACAATCCATTCAAAAATATATTCTTCCTTTATCTACCCTACCGCACTAAATCTGTCCAAACAGCCGCTGACCATAGTTCAATTTGGTTGAAGATCTCACCTTGACTAGGAAGTCCGATTGGAAAGTGAATGTGCGTGTACTCTACTCTTGGAAACCAACATACCGAAAATCACAAGATGTTGTTTCTCTTGAGGCTCTACTCATTGATGCCAAAGGTAAAGATTTTTATCTTTAATCAAAATTTTAAGAGTTTTAAAGAGGTTTTAAACTTGATCATTATGTGGTATTGTCTCTTCGAACTGATTCTGATTATCTTTCGGCAAGCTAATCACATCTTCCTCACTTGCTTCTTTCCGGTTCATTCATATGGTAAAGTTCTTCATATTTCCTCCCAAATCCAATTTCCAAAATCAGGTTCAGAGATGCCCAAAAAAAATATGCTTGAATTAGTCTTTCATTTTGTAGAATGATATGCTTTTGTTATTAGTTTTCTTTAAGTAATGGTTTTAAGTTTGTACAATACTAATGCACGAAATCGAGTGTTTTGGTTTAATTTTTCAGACTAGTCTCATTAGCAAAATCTATTTGAAAAATGAAACTCCGATCACATGTGATTTTTCTTTTTCTTCCTTTTTTTTTTATATTTTCAAAGGAGTTGTTGTAGCCTGTAGGCTCCAATGCTAATAAACTCCTTTGTATTTTATATGTGTATATCTTTTGATCAGGTATATCCAAAATCTAAACTTTGGTTTGGACAAGCAAGTGAAATCTATACGAGAAGAAATTGCAACAAGTAATGTAGAAATCGAAGAAATAAAGGTCTTCCTATGGTAACTCATGCGTGGAGCTCTATTACAAGATGAATACAAATGACAACGCCAGTTAATTGGATCCTTGGAAACTACACTCCTTCAAGGATAGTTATGGAAGCAAGGAGATTTAGATGGCCGTCAAGGTGGACTTGGTCTCGACTAAGAACATTTCCTGTAGCTTTTTGCAGTGAGTTTTGGTTTGAAACTAACCTTTAAAAATGGATAGTTCACAAAGAACATGTTCCTGTAATTGTTTGCAGGAAGGTGTCGCATTGGCAACTTTCGATTTGCTACAACCTGCTGAAATTGGAAATCCCTCGTAGCCTGATAAATGTAACTTGGACGACGCTTCCAGTCCGTTGGGTTAAAACAGCAAGATTCATCAACAGCCGGAAACGCTTCCAATCCATTGGGTTAAAACAAAGGGTTCATCAACAGTAGGAATGATATGAAATCAGGAAAGAAGATAGAACATTTAAAATTAATGTAATTTATTAGCTTTTGTTCAGTGTTGAAAGCTGAATTTTGAAGGGCGTATCATGATTTAAAATGCAGCTCGAATAGGACATTCTTGAGGTGACTACGATGATCAATATAGCCGCGGACGAGTAGGATAGCCAGCATTCAAGGCGGATTTTTTAATTTCACATGTTTTTTCTTGTGAATATGGAGTACATTTTATTAGGAAGTCCTCCAGTAAGAAATGTCTTGTGACTTAGGCATAATATTATACATAGTATAATACTCATGCAATGTACTTGTTTAACATCCTAAACTTTAGGCCTCTTTTCAAATCAAAAAAAAAAAAAAAAGTAATTTCATGTACAGACGATCTTTAGATAAAGCCATGGTTTTCTAATCAGTTTCTTAATTGCTTTGACTTGTATTGGTTTACAACTTCATATCTTCCCCCAATTTGTTTTGGTGTGTGTGTGTTTGTGTCTGTGTTTTTTTTCCCCCCTTAATCTGCCTCTTCCCTTCGAAACTTGAATACAATATACTCCAATAGTCCAATTCCACTTCTTTCTTTCTTTATCATCCTTTTAACCACCGCCATAGACGTCACCATTCTGACCCCTCGGTGTCCCAAAATTTAACTATTTGCAATTCTTTATTATTTTTATCGTTAAAATGTAAGTTGTTGAATTTTTTTATTTGGGTTTGTTTTTTCAGGTGACGTAATGAAACATTAGGTTCTAAACAGGGTACAAATGATTTCGTTTTATTTAATCGTGATATTTGGACTGTCATGTTGACAACATTTTTTGTATTTAATTTACGCCTTATGATCTACTGAAATAATAAAATAATAATTTTTGTTACATGCTAACTGCTACTTTAACTTAGGTTCAAGCTTCCTCTATTTTTTTTTCAAAGAACAGCTCGAGCTGAAAGACTAAAAGAATTCATGGATCAAGAATCTACAAACGCAAAGGATTAATAAACCTAATTTGTAAAGCAATTTATTTCCATTATTTGTTTAATTTGGGTAAAATCTAAAAGGAAATGATATTTCCAAACTGAAATACTTAATTGAGGCAAAAACCACGCTAAGAATTTTAAAATTTTGTCTACTTTTCCAAAACTTTTATTTAACAAACAACTGATTTTATTCAATTATAAATTTTAATTTTTTAAGCCATAAATACCAAATAATGAAGGGTAAATTGGAGCAGTGAGTCATACTTCCAATCATTTGAATGACAAACCAAACTATAGAATGATTCCAATTTCTTCGTGGTTGAGTTTATTGTAAAAGTTGGTGTTTAAAGACCATGTAAGGAAAGTGATTTAGAGTAAACTTATTAGCCATCAGTTGGTACAATCATTATGATCTTAATTTTTTTTTTCTAATCATTTTTTTAATAAGGTGAGTGTTACAACATTAAAATATTTGGTAAATATATTTTGTTAAAAGAAATTTTGATAAGAAATTTCAATGTCTGTTTCTATTTTTGTTAGAAAAACATAAATGCATTTGATCAAAAAAATACATGTAGTATTAAGAGACTAAAAGAAAAAAAAAGAAAAAAAAAATAAGGTGAGAATCAATCGTATATTAAAAAGAAAAGAATGAAATAAAAGCACTAAAAATAGTAGTTACTTCGAGACAAGCAATAAAGGTCCAGAAATACGATGAAAATGGTGATGCCAATTCCAAGACTACGAGTGTAGTCTAAAAAGAAATATTGCAGGATTAATCATTCAATTCAAAGTTCATTCTTTTCGTTTTTTAATATTCTCTACTCTGGATTTCTTAACAATACTCTTTGCATTAAATAAATTATCACTGTATTTATTTGATAAAGTGTAGGTGATATTTGTGTTTTATATTTTCCAATGAAGTTATTATACATTTTATAAGAATGGATAATTTATAAAAAAAATATTAATATTTTTTGCTTCGCTTGTGTTGTAATGTCTTTATGTGTATGTCCTCCCCGTCCATCGGATGGGTCTAACACCTAGTAATAATAATTAAAAAAACAATTCCCCATAAATAGTTTCACTTTCTGGCCAATTTTATCCAATTCTGCCAATATTAACTTTATTTACTAGTAAAATAATAAAATTTAATCACTAAAACTCCCATATAGCTTTAAAAGTACAGAATGACCCCTAATATAAATAAAATACAAAATTGTACACATCTAAGAGTTTTAAATATTTAGCATCAATTATAGAGGAAAATGGTAGTATCGACATAGATGGAACACATAGAATTCAATCTGGGTGGAATAAATAGCGTAATGCCTCATCAATACTTTGTAATCGTAAGGTACCATTGTGTTTAAAAGGTAAGTTCTATAGAACAGCCATTCGGCCCGCAATGCTTTATGGATCCAAGTGTTGGACTACTAAATATGATAATTAGCAAAAAAATACGAGTAGTGGAGATGAGAATGTTAAGATGGATGTGTGGGCATACTAGATTAGATAGGATAAGAAATAATTATACTAGAGAGAAAGTACGGGTAGCTCTAATAGACAAGAAAATGAGAGAAAATTGCTTGAGATAGTTTAGGCATATACGTCGAAGACCGGTAGAGGCTCCTGTTAGGAGGTTAGAAACTATAGAATCAAGAATTCAAATTAAAAGGGGTAAGGGTAGACCTAAGAAAACATGGAAAGAAACAGTCAAAAATGATTTGAAATATTTAAATTTGTTCGATAATTTATGCATCGACCGAACACGATGGCGATATGTGATCCACATAGCCGACCCCACCTAGTGGGAAAAAGGCCTGTTATTTTTATTGTTGTTGCTCTTTTGTTTTTTAGAGCTATAAGGTATTATAGTATACACTCTCTCTGTCCCAAAAATAGTCCACAAATCTAGAAACACAACATGGACATTTTTTGAGATAGTGTATTATATGATCTTCAATCACATATGTATTTTAGACTATACTCTGTAAATAAGTCTATTTACATTTGCAAAGTTACCAAACTAATTCCTAAAATTTGTAAAAACAAAATAAAAAGTTGTTATTCCATTTATCACATTTTTTCAATAAAACAATGTATGTATAACTCATTAGAACTGTATATAACTAAATAATTTATTATATTACATTTGATTTTGTGAATAATAATAATTAAAAAAAAAAATTGCCCATAGCCATCTAACTATTATTGCTAGTACTACTATTGTTCATTTAACTAAGCTATATTCACCTTACTATTACAACACGAATGATGGTGCTACAATTGTTCTTCCAAAGTATCAACTAAATGTTCATCTCTTATACACGAGCATCAATATTATAACCACTGTCGTATCTTCTTAAAACATCAAATTACGTTTAAACAACTTTCATAATTTTCAAGGACTCAGATTTCATGAGAATTCCAAAAGGATTGTTGAGGCCAACATGTTGTCGGACTCATGTCGAGACTCACATGAAAAGAAACAAATGGTGAAGGGTTTATTGATTAAATACAAGAGCACGAAAATATTTAACAAATACAACTCTTGTGCTATGACTCAAAGGTTTGAAATCTCTATAAATTAAAAAAAAAAAAAGGAAAAGAAAGTATCTAACAAGCAAACAAAGATTTGGAATCTCTATAAATAATTTATTTGAAAAAATTACGTAAGTTGGAGAACACTCACTCTCTAACCTTTCTTTTTTTATCGTTCACTCTCTAACTTTTTTTAAAAATAAATAGAAAGGTTGGAAAGAAGTTCGGGTTCTAACTGACTTAAAAACACTCAAGGAGTCTACCCAAGAAATGAATTTTTAAGGCTGTTACAGCCAAAGTATATGATGCACCCAAGGGGTATACCCAATGGATGGACATACATATCATTCAGTTCCTTAGCTTCCTCCCTCCCTTACTTTATTAAATATCAACCAGAAACTTGGCAGTGCATAAGACTTACCAGTATACAAAAAGCTATTTGTATCGCGACCGGATATATGAAAGGAAACCTGATCTAGGTGTACAAATCCCCTAACATGTCTAGGTAAACTATTCATAGTATTGTATCTGGTTGATATTCCAAGAGAAGCTTCACCTGCTAATCCATCTGTCGCTGAATTTGCCTCTCTAAAAATATGCTGAACAATATAGGCCCGCATCTCCATAATGTGACAAATTTCCATGATTGAAAAGAATGCTTCCGTGGAACATTCTTCATAGACAGTAAAAGGCTAGCCAAACCTTTATTGTCTGTTTGAATTTCCACCTCTAAGCCAAGCTGACAACACTTCCTTACTTCAAACAGGACTCCATAAACCTCCGAATCAAAACTATCACCTCCTCCTAAGTAACCACTTTTACCATATACAAAGCTACCATTCCTTTTCCTGATGCAAAAGCCATATCCAGAATCCGAATTAATAAGTGAGCCATCATTGTTAAGAACATAATCACTACCCTCTGAAGCATTCCAACTAACAGCCATACAAGTTCTCATCCGCACCTTTTGAAGCTGAAAGCCAAAATTATTTTCAATCCAATTCCGCTCTTCTACATTCCGCGCCTTCAAATCATGAGTCAGTAAAACATTCCTTATGTCTACCTTAGTTGCCAAAATAACGTTCTCCCTATTGAATTTCTGCCCATCAAAAAGCATTTTATTCCTGATTTTCCAAATCTCCCAAAGAATAATGATGGAATAATCTTGATAAGAGCTTTCAAACCTGAAGAGAAACTACCACGATTGCACCACTCATATAAAACCACAAGTAAAACCATAAATTTATCAGAATCGCCAACTCGCCTTTGAAGATTCTGTATCATCATGATCTCAAATAAAAAACCACAAATTTTCCCAAGACCCTGGTTAATTTGGCCTATGATTAGACAAGATTTTTTGGAAACCACAATAACTACCTATGTTCTATTCATTAAAGTCTTTCTTGCAACAGTATAATTAATCAATACAATGCCAACTTTAATATTACTTAACAAAATGCTACATTCAAATTTATGTGACAAGGAGCTAGACTACTAAACCTTGCTAGTGATAGGGTGTTTATGCTATATATCCCTTTTTGAGATATCAATGCAGTATCTACTTTAAAAGAAAACTTTTCCTTGTGTTACTTTACTATGTTGTATTAATTGATTTTGATTTTTAATGCATTTTTTTATATCTTCGAGTATGATTATTAGCCATATGTTATAGTTGTGATTTTTTATTATAAGATCTATTTGGAAAAAATGGAGAAACTGGAAAATCAACTGAAAGCCAACTATTGATGTTAAGCTTCACTAGAAGTGTTGGTTGACGAGAAGAGCAGTAGAGTTACTACTATTAAATAGATAAAGATGTGTATTTATTGGACAATCGTGTTTTAAAGGTTTGTTGTGATTTTCAAATAGATACTCATCTATGTTCATGTGTTGATTTTGATGCTATGAACATAGTTTGTGAAAGTAAGTCAGAAAATGAAAAATATTAGATCCAATAGGATGAATGATCAAAAAGCCGTAAAAACTTCATTTGGCCAAGTTGACAAAAAATAGTACTTTATTTCATTTTTTTTTCGATTTTTTTTCCTCTCATGTATTGTTGTGTAATCAACTATTTCAAGACAAAGGACAATGGGTGCATCCAAAATTGTGTTGAGTCGATGTGCATGCTTCTAAGATTCTAATGGAAATTCCAATCACAAGTATAGACATGTCGTCATTAATAGTTGATCTTATGTAATAGACACCAAATGATATTATTAAAAGTTTATGGCAAATATGCAAGCCTACAATCAACTATAAGAAGATTTTGATGATCCAATTGATGAAGAGGAGGATCCAATTGATGAAGATGGTGATGTATCTTCTCAAGCAATAGATGCATCATCAAAGGCGCAACATTCTCTTTGGATTTTATGTGTCCATGAATGACGTGCTCGATCCAAGCTGGAGGTGAAATAAAAAGAAAATTGTTTCGAGTATATTCGGAGTCATAATTTTTGGCCAAAAAAAGAAAATTGTTAGGTCTCTATATTGCTAGCCACTAGGTCCAGGAGAAGTAGTATTAAATTCTGACGGATCAGCCATAGGAGCTCTAGAAGAAGTTGGATGTGGTTATTTTGTTCTTTGGGAGCATCATCAAAGCAGAATGCAGACTTATTTGAGAAAACTATAGTTTTACAGTAGAGATTGAAGGAATCCTTCAAGAGCTAAGATGGTGCAAGGATCAAGGTTTCAACAACTTCCAAGAACAATCAGATAATAACACTGTTGTTCAATCAATATATCATGATAAAGTTTTCCCTTGGCAACACTATTTATCATTATGTGAAATCAAAAGTATTTTAGAACAAAATCATTTTAAGATTCAACATATATCTATAGGGAAATAAATACCCTAGCAGATGGTCTATCCAAGCATGCATCTCATAATGATATTCTAGGTCTATCCAAGCATGGTATTCTGTATTTTGATCAAAGATCCTTTCTATATTTTCGCCTTAGATAGATAGAATAGAATAGAAATAGTTCAAATATAAAAAAACTGTCATGGGATTTTTAGAGAATCTTTGTGAGACAATCTTTTTAGATTTTATTAACAGAGTTTTCATTGGATTTTAGACTAATCTTTGTAAGGTTGTCTCTTGGATAGATGAGTATAGAGCTCTCATGCAATTTTTGGAAAATTTTTGTACGACAGACTCTTTTCTTTTTGGCAAGTCTTAAGCACACTGTCTATGTAATTTTGTTTCATTATTAATTAAATTTGAGGGATATTCGCCAAGTACCGTACTGTATTTAACTTTAAAAAAAATCTACTCAAACAATAAGGATAGAACAATTTGATAACATACGAATAACTACTAAAGAGATTAGTAAATCAATTTATTGAGTGACAACTTAGGATACATCTAAATATCTTTGGATAGAGAAACACGGTGATGATAGAAAACAAACACCTGCAAGTTAATCTTTTCTCAAACTTAAATACAAGAACTCCAAATCTTTCAATGACTATTCTTAAACATTATATTATATTTTCATTTTTAATTGGTTAGATCTCATATTGTCTTGTGCATTGACATGTTGTTGTTCTATGTTTTGACATTTCAATTAGGTTGAATCAAATGTTTCACCAAAAGAAAGTGTAATTGATTCCAAAGATTTTAGGATAATCTTTGCGAGTTCAGTTCTTAGTTGTATCATGTTCCTGAATTGTCCTGGGATTTTAATAATTTTTGTAAGACGGTTGTTTTCTTCTGGGTAAAAATGACTCCTTGTTGTAAATTTTTTCTTATAATAAAAAAAATATAGACTTAAGTGAAGAGGTTGGAGGACACATTTTAGGTTCACACTATTTTGAATTATTAGTACATTGTGAATAAGTCATTATATACAATTATTTAGAAGTTTTGGTATCAATCTATATATCAAATTAGCTGTGAGACTCACTAGTGCTTACAATAGTACTGTTGCTACTTCTAGAGCTTTTCAGAGGTTTCAAAACGTGTGGCAGCATGGTTCAAAAGATCACGTAGTGACTTCCCAGCTAGTGGACCGGATGGCAGAGTTGAGGCCTAAAGTTGTCCCAAACTCTACAGTTGAGGAAGGCACATTTCAGTTTGTGTTGGACAAATATTTGTTCAAAAGTTTTAAGGACAGCCAGTCTTTCCACTTAAAAATGTGCGATAACATGGAGAAAGAACTTCAGAGATCTCTTGCGGAGCAAATCTTTGAGAAAACTCTAAAGTTGGTGTTATATTTTTCTTTCTCAAGTCAACTTAATCTAATTCATTGTATTCATATTGGAGGAAAGCTACATTTATTTCTTTGATGATCATATTGTAATTGACATTACTTCAACCTTACTGGTTCATATTGGTTACATTTATCTTAATTATTTTCATTTGTCAAAAAATACAATATCAGAGTTGCCTCCTGTTCATGACTTTTTACACTATATTATATATTGGAGTTATAACTGTTAAAGATAAAAAAATCAGATCTTTATGACGAATTTGTTGGTTCAATGGTGAATGTTTTGAGGAACTTTGACAATTTATGACTTTGATCGGGGAAGAAAAGGAGAAGTAATGCAACAAATGATTGATTAATGCTTTCTCGTAAGTTTTTTTATCCTTCCAAATCATATTTGTAATTTTTATTTGTTTTATTCTTTAAGTTGGGAAGTAATGTCAATGCAAATCAAAACCTTAACTCCAGCGGCAGCATCTTCACTACCATAACAGTAGTGCCCAGACCTAATCTGAAGGGCATTCTGAGCTTTGGAGTTTCCGATATCGAGAAATTTAGAAGTCAGTACACAAGTGAATATGTTGGGGTTACTTTAGGATTGGAGTTCGCTGCTGACCCCACATTTGAATTCTCTGGGTTGTTGGGAATACAAATTTTCGGTTAGAGCTGAGGCAGCTTTTGGTTTCCATACACGATCGCTTGGGACATTGAACTATGGATTTAGCTTTTCCGAAGGTGAAATTTTTGTTTTGGTTAACTACTAAGCATCTTTTAATTTTTTATATAAGCCTTAAGGCTTTGAATCTTCCCACTTTTGAGACAGTTCCTACCAGAGAATAAAAAAAAATGGTCAATGACATCAAATAGATAACAGGGGCCTCTCTAGTCCTATCATAGCCCACAATAATTGATTCAAATAGGGGGAGTTCATTATCAATAGAAAGAGATAAACAATACCTCAAAAGATTCACTATGTTATCTTGAACAAGTCGCACAGCACCACCAAAGGTCAGATTATGGTTGGTCTGAAACTCATCTCTAAGAAGTCTAGCCAGATCATCGCGAACATCTGAATTGCCAGATGCCACAAAAGCTATCCTATTCCCAAAGACCAATAACTTCTCAATGTGATCCGAATCAACAAGTCTGCTAGTGGTATACAAACATCGGGAATCAACCGAAATAACAACAATAGCATTCGAGTCACCAATCAGAGAAGACTTGTTATAGTCATATATTTTGATAGCCATTGCACAAGTGCTTCACTCAGTCTTACTCTTAGCCGACTCTGACACCTCCATGGTTAGAGATATTCGACTGCATGGTGTCAGAATGGTATCATAAGTGTCACTGGAAACTCTAAACCAATTTTTTTTCAAACACCCCCTGTTAGCCAGAGGACTCCGATGGCAAAATCAGAAGGACAAAAATGAGATATTTGAGAACAAAAAGAGATAGGGTTCTGAGACAAAGAGAGAATTAGGAACGATGTGGAACAAACTGATTCTTCAATTCAATACATAAATTTCTTATTACTCTCATTACAACCCAAGTATACTATTTATATCCCACAAGTATACAAAAGTACAATTAAGACCTTATACTCTAGATTTAGACAATTAAGTACTCAATTCATGACAAAGCACCCCTCTTCAGAAAGTCTTCCCACAAGACTTCTTATTCAAACTACTTACTACAAACAGTAACAGAAATGAGTGAACGTCAACACTACAATTTATTGAAACAAAAACTTTAATCAACAAGGAAGGAACCAAAATTAGAAGAATGTCTTGTGATCACAGTAGCTACCAATTTTAAGATTTCTTTATCGACACCCTCTGAATTTCTACCATAAACTCAAAGCAAGAAAGATGATTCCTACAAAGACCTAAGTCATCATGAGTTGAGCATCTATTTCAAACTAGTATGGGTAGCATATTCATACAACTGAAGAAAACAACTATGTCCGCAATGCTCAAAGTAATCTTAACGTTCACAAATTCGAAAAGTTGTCTTTGGTTAGTTAAACCAATTGCACTGGTAAACCTATACAGGAAATGATTTTTAATTCATGGGTGCAACATAAGTTTCTTAAATATAGCCATTAGATCACCTCAAACAAAAAAACTCCTAATGATTAGATATTTGATGAAAATGCTAAGCGACTACCACTAAGAACCTTAGAACTGGAATACCATTTCTCTTCCAACATATAACTTCCGAAAAGAGAAACCGATTGCGGCATATCAGATAAATTGGGATGATTTGATCGGTTTTAGTCCATAAACTCCACCATTGGGTCACAATATTTGCCAGAACTATTCCTAGAATCAGGCCTGTCTGCTTTGCTAACATAACCAACGGAGGATTTTATGTCAAAACTGAATTCCGAGTGAGGAACCTTCCAGCATAACCCATAACCTCACCCATCTTTTGCCTTTTTGCAGAATGATGGTCAAACGGAAGTAAATTCTATTCCAGTCGCCTCTTATCAAGTTGATTATGCTCTGGCTGTTGGACATCATGATAAAAAACATTGTCAGAGTCACCGATACGAATAGATGAACCGAGATACATAATGTGGTTTGATGGGAGCAACTTGAAACGAGACGGGTGCAAGTCTTGTAAAACAACTCCTTGTGAGTATGATTAATCCACCAGTTTTATGATTTCTCTAAATATGCGCAAATTCACCATTTTGTTCATCTTATTCCACCCACCTTTTAGCCAGTCCCTCAGAATGACCCCATCATGATGAGGATTAGATGATATTCAAGGCTTATCTGCAACAACACTCGTAATAGGCATAACAACGTTGTTTCTGGGGCACAATTGCGCATTAGATACGAAATTTTCAGCATCAGCAGACTTCAAGCTAGTCTTATCCCCTAACAAATCACCTAATCTTATGTTTACTGAACCTTTGTATATTGCTCCTTTCCCTTCAGAGAATTCTTTATATAATATTTAGAAAAGCCAAACTTCGATAGCATTTTTGTTAGGGTAACTCAAGAAGAAAATACATTGCTTGGCAATTTTTGTTGTCATTTGCCTGCATATCATCCTTCATTCCATCACCATTTTGACAGGAGTGTTTCTGATTCTGATCCCGAAAACCAGGAAAGAATAAATCTTCAACATTCTCTGCAACACTTGATTCGTAACTTCCCCATGTAGAGTCGAAATCCCGAATCCTCTAGAGGTTTGGTAGATATTGTGCACCCAACTCTACTTATTTTGCAGCCTTTCTCTATTGTTGGACGTGCCCACTATAGCAAGATTTTCCCCAGTATAATTTCTCAGCGTCAACTCTTCAACCATGACACCAGAATTATCAATACACCGCGGACTCACACTAGCTTGCTCGGAAGAAACTATTCCATCTAAATTCTTTCCATCCAAAATATCTTAAAGGAAATAAGTCGAGTCCTCATTATGATTACTCTCATTACAAGTTACAAAATGACATGAATCTCCAACATCCAAGTTACTGGCTTTGAATAATAACTCAAGCCCTTTATTAATAATGTGCGTGGTCTCAACAAGACCGGCTGCCCTCATGTCATCATCCACAGCTTCGTCCATGTGTCCAAAGTAGAGTTCTTTTACTCGCACATCTGTCAAGAAATTGATTGATGTTCAAATGGTCTTCCAAGAATCATCCAATTGAGTGGGAAATTGAAGAATCACATCCATCAGAGGAAGAATAGTGGGGCTATACCCTGGACCAAAGTTGATAAAAAGGAATGATTTCTTTGAACCATTAAAACCACAAAAGGTGGAAACATTAGAGTCCTAAATACCCTTTGTAATTCTACCATCCTTGAACTTTTCTATGTGAATCATTTCCTTCTTTAGAAAAAAATAAAAAAGACTTCTTCATAATACCGTGCAAAAGGAGATTGGAGCTTCAGTAGAATATGGATCAAGGTTTTGGAAGAACTAAAAAAAATACAATTTAGACATAGTTTTAAATAATAAAAATAACTGTAGTATTTTATGGAGTTTGATTATATTGAGCGCACTAGACATCTTTATATTTTAGTCGAATGATTTCATGAGAATCTGTATGTTTCCACTGTTATCTTTTTTTTCATTTATCATGTTAATAAGTTTTGATTTAAATTTACATAGATATTGATTTCATAAGAATATTTTCTTGTTAGTTGAAAATCAACCTTTTTATGATACTAAAATTTTTTATGGGCCATTTTTATTTAAATGGCTCGTTATCAAGAATCCCTTCATTGCAATTATATAGCAAAAACTAAGTTCTACTTCAAACCTCCAAGGTAAAAAGAATCAATATGTCAAAAAGCACCATCTTGTCAAAGAGTTATTGCATTGTATCTTTAGAGGAAAAATGGTCAATTTGACGCAAAGCTTGACCTCCTTAGCCAATTTAACCCGAATAAATTCACGACGCACAAACTTTGTTGCAACTCCTGTATTGTGCACTACTGTCAATAAAATATATCTCCTGAGTCTAAACATACATTAGACAACAGTTCAAATCATAGTGAAATATTGATATCTTAATCGGTTGAAGAAGAAATTGAGCAATTTTTGAAAAATAGGTATGATATTTTACAAGGAAAATTCTATCAAAAACCAAAACCATTGTAACTATCGATGCATCTTGTGGATTTTCTTTGCTAGCATATTCTTCGATAATAGCCAGGTGGTATTTTTAAATAAAGTTTAGAGCATATTACCTTGTGAAATCTCTAATCCGCCAGACTTGTATTAGCAAAAATTGAAACAATGATATAAAGAAGAGAAAAGAAAATTTTTATTCAAAATTAGAAAGGTGTATGAGAAAGTACCTCCTCCCTATGGAGGGCAACAATTCGGCCCCTCACATCTAATGTAACCAAAGGTATACAATGTTGAAATCTAGGTGAACAACTTTGTTAGAATCATCATAGTCTAGAAAGTAAAAGACAAGTAAATTAATTAAAAGATTTTGCCTCTATCCCAAAACATAGCCAACATTGAGGTTTAGATTTTTACTAAAACAGTATAACATTAAGTGTTTACTTACGACAATAAGGCTTAGAAATAATACATATTCCAATGTTCTCATTTTATATTACCATATGACTCCAAACCGAACAAAAAATTGAGTGTTTTCTAAGAAAGAAACCAAAACTATTGCCTTGGTGTTGGTAAAGAGCAGGTCACAACTCATAAAACAACAACTATAAGATCTTCAGTATATCAGCTATTTTTCTCGTTTAAGGTTGAAACTTAGCTACACATATCGTGCCAGTTAGAGGAAAAGTAAAAAAAGAAGTCTTTACTCTCCTAGATGTATCTCATACTATCTTATACTGAAATGGTCAACTTAATAGATCTCTATACATAATAAAAGGTCAAACTGAATAAATTTATAAATAACTATTTCCAAAAGATATATTTTACATATGCAATCTGATCTAACAATCCTCTCACTCGCAGAAAGAACTCTACCATATGCAACAATAGCTACACAAGCATTTATGTCATTCAAAATTGATCTTTCATTCACGTTCCAAAATTCGAATGCCAATACAGAGGTTTTGCTTCTAGGTGCTCTGATATTTCAAAATAGTTACGTTCTAGATTAGGATAAATTCATAGTATAAGAGGCAAAATTGATGAAAAGAGCTCAATCTATAACTTGTTTCTCGACCATTAAAATGTTTCAAGGATTGGAGACTCCAACAATGTCGTGCAATCATGTGCTTATTCCAGGCGGTAGATTGTTTAATCAGTACAAACCCAATGGATAAAACGCAACTGAGAAGCAAAAAAGTTGACTGTAAAATCTAATTCACGAAAGACATGAGTTATTTCCACACATCAATCTCCCTTGATCATCTCAAATATAATTGTAGCAATAATAATATTCATCACAAACTCTCATATCGTTGTCTAGTATGAACCCGAACTAGACTGTCTGTATATGATCCGCCAAGATCCATCCAACCAGTGAAAAAACTCACGTGATCATTTTACCTTCACACCAAACCAGCTCCAACTATTTTTTAATACCATTTGTGGTTTACCTGACCTGTAAGTTCTATTTCAAATTTTAATTTTTTGCTATTGCCTTGTATTGAAAATAGCATTAATATATCAACTAGATAAATACTCTTTCCATCCATAAAAACTAGTCACATTGTATCCAGTGGATTGCATTCGTTGCTCTGTACGGAAAATCACATTAATGCATCAACTTACATAATTCTCTTTTCATCCCGAAAAAAAGGGTCCAGAGTACAATATGAATTGTCACTACAAGAAAGTATCCCTTTAATGACATACATATTAAGTCATTTTGAAGAAAATGTCTTACTAAACCAGAGATATTAAGGCAATCAATACTAAATGCCTTGATATATAGTAAAATAAGGCATTTTGAGTTTTCTAAAATTGGGTTTGGCCTTTAGTGGCACAGTTATAATGACATTATTAAAAAAACTAAAACGAACCAATCAATGCTCCTAGATAAACATAACTTTTGTTGTAAAAAAAGGAAAAAATAAAATTTAAAAATCAATAATAAAGAGTAAATAAGTTTTTGAAAAAGGAAATTCCAATGCCACTAAACCTCTTAGTACACGTACTAGTTAAAGCCAACAAGACTAGGAAAAAGCCATTCGTGCTAAAAAAAAAACAAAAAGTTTGATGCTTTTAGGTTCCAGAGCATCGTTTCTCTCCATCTATATTTTGTAAAGGGTTCGTAGAATTGAATTGGGTTTTGTACTTGTATATTTTGAATTTTTGGAGAGTGAGGGAGAAGGATTTGGTTGAGAGACTACATGGACAAGATCAGTTCTCTCTCATTCTTGTCATGAGTGATATCGTTTTGAAGTTTAAGGGTTTTCTTCGCAGGCAGTAGCTGTCTGAGTGAATAATGGTTCCAATGATGACCTGGATGTAGTCTGACAAGGAGGAAATCAGCGAGTTTTTCCGGAGTGCTTGGGCTTGGTGGCAACTTAAATTCTTGGAGGTAATTCTACCCGTGATCTAATCAAATTTAATTAATCGGCAAAAATATCATGTACTTGTTTATCTTTTTCTTTGTTTATCCTTTTTAAAGGTCAGACACTTTAGTTATAGGTTGGTTTGGTGGTGCTTTTGTGTTTTTATTTTGGTGTTTTATGTTCTTAACAATATTCAATTGGGGTAATTGGGGTTTCTGAAGAGTAGGAATCCAATACATCATCAGGTTAAATTCTATGATTTGGATTTGTTCTTTTGTCTGAAATTTTATGATTTTTCTTTCCATGAAAGATACTTAAAAGTTTTTCAATAAGCTTGTGATATTCATGTCTCTATTTCTCCTTAGATGCAGTGTCGATAAGCTTTTGGCTTCTTCCAATGCTGATGATAACGTTTTATTTCGTCTATTTCTGGAAGAGGAATGAGTACCCAATCTTCGACTATAACTGGTTTTATTCGAATGAAATTAACTTCAGTTGCTACAACCAAACTAATCTGTTAATCACCGAATAATATTTGAGAATCTCTGCATTAGGGGAAACTGCTTAATAGTTTGCTTCAAGATTTGAGTCGGAGAAATCTGTTGAGGATGAGTTGGAAGTTCCCGATTTTGTGAAGACGGGCATTGTTGATGACGATAACTTTGCTAGACTTTACACCATTAGGAACAGAGAAGAGGACTTATGATTGAAATTAGGGTCACAAAGTAGATTTTGGCGATTTCACTTTTAAAATTATGTGCGCTTGTCCTTTAAAGGATACCGATTTTATTGCAATTAGTCTTGATCATGCTAATCAGGCTACATTTTCTCAACTCTGCATAGCGTCTTTAGTTTGGGGAAGAGTTGTGTCCATGGTATGTTCTCCACTCAATTTACATGAAAGGTTCTGTTGTGTCTTAATTCCTGGGTTTTCTTATAGCCATTCAAATGAAATGATTATATATTGCTGTTTATGATTATTTCATGTTCCCAATTTACGGACCTAATTTAGACTTTGCAGAGGAGCTCTCACATGTGGATAGTTTATTAATTTGTAAAGTTCTTGGTGGGACTAACAACAATTGCTATTCTAATGTTCAAGAGGTTTGTTTCTATAGTTTCATTACTCAGGTATTAAATGCGTTCCTAAGTCTGTTCCCAGCACACTTGAATTGTCTTCAATTTATTATTTGAGATGACTTAACTGTTAGTTTTGTTAGAGCAACATATATCCAAATAATTTGAAAATGATGATAATGTGATTTCTTCTATTGTGTTTTTTGAACATTGGGGTGTTATTAAAAGGAATGAGGGACTAGTATTAATGTATAGAATGGCATTGGATCATTTCAATTTCTTCTATGATAAAAGGTTTTGTTCCAAAATATCTGAATTTTGCTTCAAGTTCCTAGATTGTGCATATACAGATGTTGTTTGGCCTGTATATTGTCATGTACCAGAAATCCAGAACTACTCGATGCTAACTGCAAAAGGAATCATATTTCTTGCACCACATGCTAGTTGCTATATCTATGGCTGCATTGGGAGATAAACTTTTTTCACTCTTGATGCACCTACCCTTCCAATGAGTTGTTAACATGTAAGGTGTTTTGTGTTTAGATTTATGAATTTACCAGACATTTTCTGGTTGTAACAAAGTGCATTTTCAGGTGAAAGTACCTCCCAAAACCTGCTCTGACTCTATCTCTGAGGATATATACAACGAAACATGAGTTTATACTACTAAGGAAACAAAACTGATTGTTGCTGGTAATCTTGTTTGGACAAACATTGGAAGGAAGTTACATATTCGAGTTTCAAAAACATAGGTTGGAAGGGAGTCCTAGGTTGAAGTTCCACAGCCAAAGATTAGATGCTCTCTAGTTTCAAATAGATTAGGATTCAGCATATTAAGTCTTTAGTTTTAGATTCTTTTTTACAATCGAAGAGCTAATTCGCATGATTTTTTATAGTGGAGATTCGTACTTCTTCCTGATATATATGTTTTGTAAAGATTTTTGGATTCAAAGAATGGTTTATATGAAAGTGTGTTGTTATCTATTTTCTTTTGCACCTCGTTAAATTAAAAAATGTGAAATTTCAGTTTATTACCAATAATAAATAAAATTAAAAATGGAGAACAGTTACTAGCAATAGCAAGTGTCAGTGTAGATGAGCTAAGTAAAAACTTATAGTAAAACCTTGATTCTATAAAGGCACATATAAGTGTCACACCAACATACTTAACCTATCATGATATGAGTATGTACTACACAATTAAACAATGCCATTATAAGTCTAATACCTCAATAACATATATATGAGGCATTTTTTTATGTAATAAGAGGCCTTTTTTCTTGTGGTGTGTATAACTTTTTAGTAAAACTAGTAGTTGCCTCACGCGTTACGCGAGTGCTATAAAAAAGGAGGAGCAAAAACATTTAAAGTACGGAATTGATGATATGTAATTGAACAAAATTGATAGCAAATGAATTAAGTTACGAAATATTTTTGTCGATTACACTGATTATTATGATAAGAAATGATATCTTTTGTTTTTAATTTTCAGTTTTCATGATAAATTAAGGAATTGAATGAAATAAGGGAATATTTATCTCGTATAAAATATGTCCCACTACTTCCGTGAAGATTAAGGAAATTACATGATTTTCAATTTTTTTATTTTAAAAGGGGTAAGATATGTTTAACATAGTTTAAATAATAAAGATAATTAATTGAATTAATTTAATTACATTAAAAAATGGACTACACTTAACTACATGACATGTATTTGGTTTTTTTAATCTACACTTAATAATGTGACATTTCTCCCGATTCATTTCTCTTTTAATATATAAGATTTGCAAACTACAACGTATACTATTTTTTTTGTAGGACAAGGGAAGTACTTTATCGATATTTCAATTGTATTTATTTAAAGCACAAAAAGTAAAAAGAACAATATGTATGCAGGAAAAAAAAATTATAAGGAAATATGATAAAAATGATCACATCCATTCATTTTTAAATTTTTCATATGGAATTTATGCATTTAAGGTTAGAGTATAATTTAGATGATTGATACATCATTCCTTATAGTTTTTCTTCTAACTTGCATCTATAAAAATGAGAAATAGTATGCATCAGAATATACTGCTCCCTTTCAAGGTTGAAAAGTATTCGGCCAATTTATTTCGTGGTATTAAATTACTTAATGGAGCTAATTAGGCACGACTTTGAGATTTACTATGTAGCATAAGAACTGAGTGAATAACGATGTGAATTCAAGAAACGGAAATTACAAGCTATGGATCAAGCTTTGAAACAAGCTTATCCAGGATACATGACAGAATAATCATAACCACGATACATAATAAAAAAAATCACAAATTAAAGAACACACTCTTCTGAACCTGGAGAAGTGCATAATTTCTAACTTCATTTATTCTTCATTGAATTGGACATCTTCAATCTTCATTCATGGAATGTGCCCATAAGTACTTCAGCTTTACCTTGAAACTGAATCCTTCTTTGTCCAATCTCCTATTATACTTCGGCAATTAACCTAAATTTTGGCAAGATTATCTAAGTCACACGTGGGCGAAGAATTTGGTTCTCAATTGGTGAAGGGAATCTAATTTTTTCTTTTTTTTTTTTTTTTTTGTTTGAGGGTGCTACGCAGAGGTGAAAAGGGGAAAGAAAAGTGGATGAAACTTGGAAGCTTCGGTTGAAATTTATTTTACTTTATAGTACAAAGAAAAAAAAAAAACATAAATAGATTTTATTTTTTAGTAAAAATAAAAAATTATATGAGAGAAATGATGTGGAATACCAACTAGATAGACATGTAGGTAGAGTTATATTTGTAGAGAAGAATATCATACTCTAAAATATATATATATATATATATGTATATGTGTTTCGAAAGAAAATATGCTCTATTACAATAAATAATTTACCAACTACTGGAAACTTGTTGTTCCGATTACTAGTGGGAAAAAATGTGTACTTTATTTGTAAACATCAAAGTTTTCCTAATTAAAACGTAATTTCTGCTTACCCAACAAATTCCGGGAAAAATAAAACCAAAACAACATTCTTCCTTCCTATATCTTTCTCTATCTTTATACTTAAAAGGAACAGGGTATGTGGTACGTGCTTAGATTCAACATTTGTTTGGCTTCTCTTTTCTTTTTGAAGTTGTGGGAAAGTATACATGGAACGGTAAATAACAAAAGGAATAAACAAATTAATTTGTTCAATCTGACAATTCATTGAAATGGCGTTACACATTGAAGTACGTATAGAGAACAGAGGAATTGGTGTTATAAGCAAATAAATAGATAAATAAATAAAAATTGTGTAATTAATAGAGGGGAAAGGCTCAACGATGGAAGCCTAATTCTCCAATAAAATATGGAATAAGTTGATTAAATAAATTAAAAAAAAACAGAAAAGAAGAAGGATAAGACGAAGACCGGGAGGAATCAATTTTCTTAAGGAAAAGAAAATAGAAATATGAATTCTCTCTTTAAATTTCCATCTTGCGTATTTTCGTTTCATTGAAAAAAAAAAAAAAAAAACGAAACCATCCTCTACAACATGTTTAGCTACTGCTAAGGATGTGTTAACATACTTTTTACTATATTATTAATTTTGACATGTCAAATTTCAATTGGTTTGATTTTGACCGTAGAATTTTCCATGCGGATATTGCAATATTTATTATCTCTACTATAAGGAGCTGACTCTTTGGAATCCATGGTTTTTTGTTCCTTTTTTTTTTTTTTTGATGATTGCTTATTTTAAATTGTACACACTAACGAGTAAATCTTCTAGTCAGTTGTGTATCGTATGATAATTGATCATGTTGATGTGATCTCAAACGATATAAAAATATGCAACAATATAGAAGAAAGAAAAACAAAAACCAAAAGGACTATGAAATCTATATATAAAACGAATAAAAATAGAAAATACTTCCAAACCTGTTCAGCACCACAAATATAATTGGATCTCTCTATATAAAGATCCAAAACCCAATTAGGAATCGGCAAAATTTTTCTTCTATATATATTTGCCTCAAAATTCTTCTTCTACATAAAGCCACAAGATCACCTTACTTCCCCATCCTACATACTCAAAATTCCGTATTCCCAAATTTATGGAAAAAAAACCCTAAGCCGACTCTTTTGTCCTCCTCCCATCTCATCCATCAGTTGGAAAAACATGGGGAAAAGAAGAGACCGAGATAATCCATGCGACGTCTGTGGGCATTACCACAAGTACGAAGAAGGAGAAGTCTGCGGCGTTTGCGGCCACCATATGCCGGTGGCGGCGGCCGGCGGCGGAAACTCATCGTCAAGTGTTTTTCCCTCCGAGATCCTGCCGGAGTTTCTCTATCTGGGCAGCTACGACAACGCCGCCCGCGCCGAATTCCTAAAGATGCAAGGGATTTCTCATCTTCTCAATACGGTTCCATCTTGTCAAAATTTGTATTTATCCACTTTCACGTATCATGGTCTTCAAGATCCCGAGGACCAAAAGTTGCCCTTTGAAGATGCGATTCAGTTCTTAGAACAATGCGAGGCGGAAAGAGCCCGCGTTCTCGTGCACTGTATGTCCGGGAAGAACCGGTCTCCGGCCGTCGTGATTGCTTACTTGATGAAAAGCAAAGGATGGGGATTTGATCAGAGCTACCAGTTTGTGAAGGAGAAGAGACCTTCGGTTGAACTAACCGAAGCTGTCCGCCAGCAACTGAAGGAGTTTGAGATGAAGGTTTTCGGAACTTTAATCTTATATAGTTGATGTTTTGTAAGAATTGCAACTCTTAGTTAAGCATAATGAGTTTGTTATTTGTTTAGTTCGAATTCATCAAGAAAAGCGGCCACCATCTGTTTTATTGCCATCCTTACTGAATCTGTCTAGACTTTGCATAATGGTTTGTGGTGTTCGACGATATTTAGGTATAACCACGAACTGATATGCGTATCCATAATTAATCTCTAGTTTAATCTGCATCTCTACATATGCCAGATTTGAATTTGAAACATAATTGCGATAGCAAAATCTAGTAACTAATGAGTGAATGACATGACCTTAGAGATGTGCTTATTGTGCTCCTTCTGTTCTTAATTACAAGACACAAGTTTGAACTAACTTTAGTAATATTAATTTGTGCTTTAAAATTAGGACACGCCAGAAGTCTTATTTTGTGCGTGCTTTATGAATATAGGAGATTCTGATTGTGCATTATGCACAACTGTAGTAATAATAACAAGCATCTATATATCGGCAAAGTACATTTATTAAACCATAACTTCTTACTAGAAGGTAGTATGTCAGATAAGAGCATATGTCCTAACCCAGGGAAGGCACATCATATAATAAAGGTGTTCCAGCGACCAAATAACGTGTCATTCCTCCTTTGATATATTCTTGTACAAGATCAATTTGAGCATTCAGAAATTGATCGGTTAAATTTGTAATTGAAATTGTTTCACCGTCTAAATTGAACTTGTAATGCAAACGGATTAGTGACGCGAAGAAGTTGTTGGACAACCACATTTAGAGCTGGCACCCAAAAAGTTCCATTTTCTAGGGCGCGTTTTATCATTTCGGGAAAAACTGGTAAAATTGACACAACTTCCCTGGTTCCTGCTTTTGGCCCAACCAGATAAAACTTGATCTGTTGAGTTGATCTGTTGAGTTGGTCAAATCCAAACGTTGTAGGCTTCAACTAACGTCACTAAGTCAATTAGCATTACCCCGTTTCTCTTGGTTCCTTCTTCACCCATATGTGAAATTTTGTCAATGTGTGGGAAACCATGACCCTAAAAAAAGAGGGCCCAATACATTTTATTCTAGGAGTTTTGACTAGCTTAATTTACTGTAAATTTTCCCTAGTTTAAATAATTCTCAAAATAGCAAATATCCCCTTAATTTCCTCACCGAAGAGCCTTCTCCGCCCTTATCTTATGGCCGATGTTTTAGCTCCCGCTATTCCTACTGAAAAAGTTTCGAATAGCTCTCTTTCCTCTTCATTTCACTGGATGCCCTATTCGCTTAGTCCTTACCAAATGTCTCTTGACATCTGAACAAAAAATTATCAGTTTTTGTGAAGGGAAAATTCATGCAATAGTACTGTTTCGACACATATCATTTAATGAAATAGTACTGTTTTCATCAGAAATTTAATCATACTGTTAATATATTAGTTTTTTTACATGATTTACCATTGGCAACATGCATTGTGTAATTACATGAGTTGTGCAATTAATAAAAGTACTTAATTTCGACGAGTTATTGAATTCTTGTAGGTGTCCAATTAGTAATAAATGATTTATTTTAATGGGATGGAATGCTTCCTGTTTGAAGCATCGGTACCCTGGAATTCAACTTCAGTTGCTTCAGTTACTCTTTAGGGGGAAAAAGACAAAAAAGTGTAGAACTCTCGTCTTAGTGTATTTTATTCTACCACACGGAGGAAAGGCTAGAAAACTACATCTATTACAGTAGAACTTCAATAAATTAATAGTATTTAGACTATCAAATTTTATTAATTTAGCCAATTATTAAATAATCGATAAATTAATAAATTTATTAATTTAAAGAATTTTGTCAACCCTACTATACTACCTAATTTTTCATTGTTTCTTTACAATCTTAAACAAGGAATGTAACTCTTATTAACAATAAACTCAAACCTAATAAGATGAGTGTCAATCAGTTGGTGGATTATCCAGGTAAAAATGATGAATCTACAGAGGTCAAATCATTTGAGGATATTGTGGCTAGTGACCTTGAAGACAATTCAATTGAGGATGAAGATGATGATGATTCAGTGCCTTTGGCATCAGTCACACGAAAAGCAGCACTCAAATCAGCAATAACTCTTCAAAATTTCTCGTTGCAATTTGAGAATACAACATCAGAGCTCTCAAGGGTAATGAGACGAATCAAGGATGAAACTTCATTGGATTTAAATTTCAAGAAAAAACAAGTATCAATAAGCTCATATTTTACTAAATCTTCCTAGATATTAGTTTTTTTTTTTTTGACATTTAAGGTATTTTAATTTACAATATTGCTGGGACCTATAGGGGATTTTCTAAAATATTATTATCTTCTCATTTTATCGATTTTGTCACTTTTTGTACTGGTCCCAAGTTGGGACCGGAGAAAATTATTAATTGCTAGAAGTTATTAAGTTATCGAACGTTCTACTGTAGTTTCTAAGGCTTTTTCCTCAGCTTTAGACTATTAAACTTGGTTAGAAACTGTTTAGCTGGTCATATTTATGTCATCTACAAATGTACATTTAAAAAGAAAAAAAAAAATCGAAACTGCCTCTATTCGAAACTTGGTGCAAACTCTCAAATTGTTTCAATGTACGAAAACATCTTGATAAAACAAAAAAAAAATTTTAAAAAAAAAAAACAAATCCCTTCATGCCAAAATAAGTAATACAGAGCGCACCAAATTTTGTCCTAAACTCCTAATTTAGAAATAGACCATTTAAATGAAGTAAGCTATTAAGTACATCCATCATCCAATAATTTATCCTCAAAAAATAATAGGATTAAGTACGATACCCATGAATAGAACCACGCCACTCACTTCTTCTTTGATGAAGAAAATGAATGGATGATCGGCAACAAAGTTTACTATCTTCTTTGGCCTAGGTGGAGGACCATCGTCTTCATAATCATCCACAGCAACAGTTGCACCAGCAGCTTCTGTTCCTTCTTCATTCACTTCAATAAAGGATTTGTGGAAAAATCTGGGCTCGGGAGGAGGGAAAACCAAGCCCGTATCCTTTAAAATCTCTGAAGCCTCAAATCCAAATGAGATGTTGAACTTTGGAATAAGCAAACAGTCAACCCGAACCGGTGAACGGGCCTTGTGACGCTCTGGGAATTCAGGATCGGAGCTAATTTTGTTCACCAAACCTGACAACCCATCTACGGCATTGGGGAGATATTTGTTCATGGAGAAGAATCTATCCCAATCATTTCCGTTTCTGTATTCAAGGCGCAACACCTTGAAACCGTCATATTCACTTATACGTTGATCATCCTTGCTGGTCATGAACTCGGCTTTGATTGTCTCGCCATTTAAAAGGTAAAAGTCGCGCTCTGTTGTCAACGAGGCATTGAACTTGTTTTCCCATACCCCGTTGAAATAGAGAGCGTTTGCGAGAATCAACCTTGTGTATTTATTAACAACGCCATGCGGAAGAATGTTATTTACAAGTCCTTCTGTTTCTTTTCCAACCCATTCGTTCACTTCTCGAGTCACCTCGTCGGCCTGGAAATATACATGTCATTATAATATGTATTTTGTTAGTTGCCAAAATCCGTAGTAGTGTACAAATACAAATCATTTAATTAAACTGACCTTGTTGACGAAATCGGCTAGATGAAATTGAGCTTTGTAAACACTTTCCAAAAGGTTAGGGTAATTGGGATGCGGAGGCAAATCGCTCCAAATTCCGTTAGCAGTTGACAAGATAGGGCCACCCGTGAGGCTTTCGTCGAGCAGTATAAAATTGACAAGCAAAGAACAAACCTAATTGAGTTCATCAATGGAGTTAGACTTGAGGTAAGGTAGGATTATGTCGGTTCGTATCAGACTCAGCTGCCATCATGCCCAGTACAACGAGGAATGTCAACGGCGAAAATATAGAGTTGACATTGTTCTCCACCTTTTGTTTCTCTAGGATGATCGGCTTTGCCAATTTCAGTAAAAGTTGGTTTTTGTTTGGTATTTGCGGAGGTAGTGTGAGTACTCATAATGCTTCTTGTTGAAAGACGAATACATCATGAACTGATTCCGTAGGAAGTAATCAATTAAATTAAACCTGGAAACAATGAGCAAAATAAAACTAGGTTATTTGGAGGCGTTTCTACAATAATAAAAAAACAATAACTCTTATTGATCAACTCAACAGATTCAAAAAGCAATTGTTTGATTATCAAAAAATCAAAACGAATTGAAAACCAAAACGTTTTCAGTAATGCCACAAGATTTAAATCCTGTTATTAGTGTCGCATAATGGCAAAACAAATACTCCATCCATCCCCAGTAAAATAGTCTGGAAAAAAAAAATTCTCACCTTCACTTTCTGACTGAAGCTTTACGTAGTCTTGCAGTGGACACAGCTCTTAGGCCCTTTTATCTTCTTGTTTTTTCTTTTTGTTTTCCGTGTGATAAATTATGTATTGAAGTTACCATCCTATTTATAGAGACTTGATCCACGACATACTAAATGATTTTCCAATTCTGCACAGTCACAACCGACTACAAGATTTTCCGGTTTCACCAGCCAATATAATTTTACAAGTGGAAAAAATAAAATAAACTTCGTTAATCACTAAAAGTTTTGAGTTTATTGCGCAAAGAGGCCATCCACTTTCATTTCCCTACAATAGAGACTCCTATTTCATTTTTAACGCGTGAGGTCCTGCAGTAGCCCTTTTTCTTTTTGGAAAATTTTGAAAAAGCGCATAGGAAAGATCAAAATTATTCTTGAGGGTATCACTATATTTCATTCTTCTAATAAATCTCTTAATTACAATTGATGTTTTACGATGATGTAAAAGACTATCTTGTCCTTTTATGACCCCCAAGGATACTCTCTATCACCTACCGTTCACCTGCCATGACTTCCTCCTCATTCTCTTCCTTCATCGCCACCTTTCTCCTCCTCCTAATTACTCCCACTGCACCCAATGAAAGCCCTAATTTTCATAAAGCAAGGATTGGAAATCGCCGGAAATTCAACGAATTTCCGTTGAAAATTAAGTCGTCAAATCAAGGTAAAGTTTTTTGGTTAATTTTTCATATGTGATGTTTCTTTCTTACGGGTTCAACTCTTGTGGTAAAATACCTCGATTCGTCTTCTCCTCAATATTATAAATGGTTAAGTTAGTTTCGAATAGATTTCTTTTGTTTGGTTCTTTGAGTATGGAGTTATTGTTAGGAAACTAGAAGAGAAACAACAAGATTTTTTTGACAGTGAAATCGTTGATGAAATTAGTTCGATTCAATGTTTCTTCTAACTCAAGATTATCAATATGTAAATTACTGTATATGAAAGAAGCATAATTATTGGAGGGTTTGTTTAGAGATGAGAGAGGGAGTCAGATTAAATTACATAGAAAAAGAAACACTTCTTCCAGTTAAATGCTCAAGTACATATTGGTTTTCGGCATGGAGATTAACGATCAAATATCGGAAGGTACTAAAGCGGATTCTTACTGTGAAGAAGTTTTTGAAGAACAATTGCATAAATCAGGGTTTCTAAGAAATAATTTTTAGTTGGGTTAATCTCAACAAATTGGGAAAATTAAATTTCCAATTGTCACTTTTTTAGACGGTGGGAAATTCAGTAGGACTTTTTTGTAAATCAGTCCAGATTTTGGATAATCGTTTTTGGTGTTCACTGGGAATAATCAATGTTCTTTGAATTTTATTCTGGCTCCTGTTGTGTTAAGGATGTATCAACCAAGGAACTGCTCTTCGGAGGTCGGGCTGATAATGACCTCTATCGGTTGAATCTCCTTGCTCGTGGTTCCTTTTCTCCGGCAGCTTACTTCATTTGTTTAGGTTAATGGTTTCCTCATAAAGAGCACCCTAATAATGTCATTCTTCTTTCTTTGGTTTAGTAGTTTCAACTCCCTCATTCCTCTATGTCCACGTCTACTGATAAATGTGAGATGTGTTGTCTAAGAAAGTTGCCTAGGATTAGTTCTCCTTCTACGTTTCGTCATAGTTCTCTTGATTTAATTTCCACACAGATGCTTGGGATCCTGCTCCTATTTTGTCCTTTAATAGCTATCTCTACTTTGTGCTTTCTATTGATGATTTTTTTTTATTCACATGGATTTATCCCATTAAGCATAAAAGTGATGTTTTTCATGTTTTTAAGCAGTTCAAAGCTGACGTAGAAAACCAATTTGGCACCACTATTAAAAGTGTCAACCTTGATTGGAGTGGTGAATTTTTTCCCTAAATTCGTTTTTTAAGATGTAGGTATTGCTCATCGTCTATTATGCCCTCACACTCATGAGCATAATGGCACTGCTGAGCGCAAAATTCTTAACATTGTTGACATTGGCCTTGCTCTCCTTGGTCATTCTTGTAATCCTTTTTGGTTTTGAGTCTTTGCCTTTGAAACTGTTGTGTTCTTGATTAATCGCAACCTCTAGTAAACCTCTTCATGGTCAAATATCCTTTACTACACTATATCACCAGCCACCTGATTATACTTTTCGTCGCATTTTTGGTTGTGCTATCTATGCTCTTCTTCACCCATATGATAGGCATAAATTCTCTTTTCGCTCTTCTCAGTGTCTTTTTCTTCGGTATTCTCCGTCTCATCTCGGTTATCGCTTCTTTGATGTGGTGAATAATCGTCTTAATGTTGCTCGTCATGTCGAGTTTGGCGAGCAACTCTTTCCGTTTAAACATCCCATCTCTAATTCTCCATCTTCACTACTGGAGTCCTCTGCAAGCCCTTGGTTGTGTATAACCATTTCACCTGATGTGCATGCATCAAATCCTGCACCCGTTGCTTCTCCTCCTATTTCTCCCATTTCCATGGCCTCTTTACCTAGTTCTCCTAGTCCTTCCGTTTCGCCGGCATCTTTACCTAGTTCTCCTGCATCCAACTCTACATCATCTGAGTCCAGTTCCCCTCTGCCACCTCCTCCTTTTTCTTCTTGCCCTCATTCAATGGCACTCGTCCTAACCCTAAGCCCAAGAAAATCTTTGATCCCTCGGCTCATCTTGCCTCTGTTTCACCACTTCTGATTGTTGCTCCTACATGTTTCACTCAAGCCAAGTCTATTCTTTAGTGGCAAAATTCCATGAAGGATGAAATCTCTGCCCTCCTCAAACACAACACCTGGACCTTAGTTCCCCCTCCTTCCGGCAATGTTGTCAGAAATCGATGGCTTTATAAGATTAAGAACCATGTTGATGGTTCCATTGAGCCATATAAGGCTCGTGTGGTGGCTCAAGGCTTTACTCAGTCTTTTGGGGTTGATTACACAGACACTTTTAGTCCGGTTGTTAAGCAGGTCATTATTTGCTCGGTTTTGACAGTCGTCTTGGCTCGTGGGTGGTTGATTTCTCAGTTTGATATCAGTAATGCCTTTCTTAATGGTGTTCTGAGTGAAACTATCTATATGGTTCAGCCTTAGGGTTTTGTTTATCCAGTGCGCCCTCATTATGTGTGTAAGCTGCATAAGTCCTTATATCGGCTTAAGCAAACTCCTCGGGCCTGGTGTTCCCGGTTGGTTGCATTTCTGGTCAGCTTGGGATTTGTGGAGTCTTGTTGTGATCTTTCCCTCTTCGTATATCACTGTGGTTCTCAGTTGTGTTTTCTGGTAGTATATGTGGATCACATTATTATTACGGGCAGCACTTCTAGTTTGGTTCAGAATTTTATTTCTTGTCTTGCTAAGGAGTTTTATCTTCAGGATTTGGGTCTTTTGAGTTACTTTCTCAGTGTCAAGGTTCGTCTCACATCCCAGGGTTTGCTCCTCTCTTAGCGCAAGTATATTACTGATTTACTGTGGCATGCCAATATGCATACTTGCAAGCCTATTTATAATCCTATGCAGGCTGGTGTTGTGTTGTCCCGTTGGATGGTACTCTGTTGTCTCCTGATGATGTGACTACCTATCGCCGGCTTTGTGATAGTCTGCAGTATACCACTCTCACCCGACCAGATATCTATTGTGGGTAATAAGCTTTGTCAGTTCATGCATCTACACTTCTTATTTTCATGCTCTCAAACGGGTCCTTTGCTTTCTTCGTGGCACTATTAATTCCTGTTTGGTTCTGCATCGCACTTATTTGGGTAGTCTTACTGCCTTTAGTGATGCTTACTAGGCTAGTTGTTTAGATGAACGTCTTTCTACTACTAATTTTCTCCTCTATTTGGGACCTAATCTCATTGCCTAGGCATCTCGAAAATACCCCACTGTGGCTCACTTGTTTGCTTAGGCTAAGTTTTGTGTGAGTGCTAATGAATGTGTTGAGCTGCATTGGGTATGTCATCTGTTGTCTGAGTTAGGTGTTTCATTGTGTCGTTCTCCCTCTGTGTGGTGTGACAACGGTAGCGCAGTTTTTCTTGCTGCTAATCCCGTATTCCATCTCCATACCATACATGTTGAGGTAGATTTTCACTATGTTCGAGATCATGTTCGGCGGAAGTTTGTTTCGGTACACTCAATATCTGTTGCTAATGAGATTGCTGACATTCTGACCAAGCCCTTATCATAGGATTTATTCCTTCGCTTCCAGGACAAACTTCGGCTTCTCTCTTATCTACCGTCAGTTTGTGGGGGCATTTCTTAATATATATATTTCCTATAATATGCTTGTGTATTGGGTTTTGTTATTGTCTATATATAGTGTATATTGTACATTAGAATACAGTGAAATACAATCCCTATTATTCTAAGCGGAACTATTTAGCTCTTACCCTGAATTTGAGGCTTTACTCACATAATTTTTTTCAACTGGTTTTAAATTTGAAAAACTGTTACAATGTTGATAATTAATGAATGAATGCCACAAGCATATACAGATAGTTTTGCTTAGAAAGCATGTCAAATTTTATGTTTTGTTTGCTTATTTGCCTTGGTTACGAATAGTCTGAGTTGATTGGTATTGTTTGTAGTTTAGTAGTGATTTGTTCGTTGCATGTGTTGACAGTTATATGGGTAATTGTTCAAGTATATTTAAAGGTTTACCTTGTGACTTGATTGTTCAATTCGAGTAATTATTGGGATTTTGTGTGTATGGCTTGAGACATGTTTTTTATACTTTCTTGTTGATGGTTTCATCAAAAAATTTGATTTGTCTACGGGATTGTTATCAGTTTTTGTTATCAGAGCTAGATTTTGGTAGATAACAAAGTCATAACTGATACTTACATATCAGTTAGCAGAGATATAATTGGTATTTAAGTTTCAGTCTCATAGCAAAGGTTACCATTGATATCTGATTCTCTAAAAAATATGGTTTGGAACCCTAACAAAGTACTATCAACTGTAGGACTATCTTGTATTTGGACCAAGGTTTCTTTGTTTTCAAAAGAGTTTTGTGAAAAGTAAATCAAATTATGAGTAAAAATGACAATTTCTTTGTTTTTTTATTGAATATTTGGTGCAAAAACCTGTTATATCTTTAGAAGGAATTGTTTGTGTTAATTGGTTTCAAGATCTAAGGTGTCTTCATGAAGTTGCGCAAGCAAAATTGAAGTAGGGCTTCTGTCAAGATTTTCTATGAATTTGTTGGTGGAGATTTCTGTCTTCATGAGCAAGTAAGTAGGAACTTGTATATTATACATTTTATACGAAGAATTTAATGCTAAAAGTGAAAGCCTGTAGCCTTAACTCTTCAAAGAAATGTGTTTACATGAGCACTTGGGTGTGAGAGTGTATAGGCCTTTGGTTCTTGTGAATTTTAAATTTTTGTGGGTGAATTTTCATGAAAGTATGCTTTGTAGCATATGGACATGTTGATCTTTCCTTCTTGACTTTGGTTCATTCGAATTAAGGAAGAGTAGAGCTAGGGTTTGTTTCTTTTCAATCAATGGAGAACTCATTAACAGTATTAGTTGTTTTGTGTCAGGTCTCGCCGACTTCCTTGTTGAGTTGCTCGTCGACTTTTGCAAGTCTCCTCGACTTCTCTATCGAGTTGCTCATTGACTTTTGTTGGTTTGATTTGAAGTTTTCTTAAAGCTTCGAATGAATATATTTGCGATGATAACTTAACAAGATCAAATTGTTCTTTGAATCTTTGGGTTAAAACGAGATGTTTGAAATCTTTTTCGAGAATAGATTTCACTATGTGTCTCTCGGGGATTAGATTTCAATTAGTTTGAAATTTTGATTCTTAGGGTTTATCTCTATATGATGTAGCGCAGGCTATCAATTGACAATGATTCACTACTCTCCTCCAACAAATGGTGATAGCAATCTCGTAGATGAAGCAAATTTCATTAATGCAACCATCAAACAAAAAAGTACGAAGATAATTTGTCTATCCCGTGAAACTCAAAAGAGTGCAAAAAATTCACAGTAAGACGATCGTTTATCTAAGGATTTCTATCTCTTAACTCAAACCAAGCAAAGAACACATTATCCATGAAAGATTCGAATTAAACAACAACCCACACTAAGAATAGTAAGGACACCATTCAATATACTCGATCAGTCATCATTCAAGAGACTCAAGAAAGGTAGAATCAAACAATGCTCAACTATGAACGAATACTATTGATTAGTAATCTCCATAACCAACAAAGATATACAACACATACACTATCTCAAAATGCTTATGCCAAAGCACAACTCATCCAACAAAAGTAGGACAAACCCCACAATGGAACTCATAAACACACTCATCATGAACTCGAAACCAAGCCAAAAGAATGACTCATCAATCGAACTATTAGAAGTAGTATGAAATAAGAAGTTTAGTTTTAAAACAATTCTATCAAGAAGCATACTTGAAAAAGAACGGTTTCTACAAGATCAAAAGATCCAAGACAAGATGAAAACCCTCTTGGTTAAATCATACTTGACACAAAAAATTGACACACCATTTAACAAAAATTCCTCACAGGAAAAACTCTCAAAAGAGACAACAAAAATGACCACTCAAGGGTGCTTTTGATTTTCGGCCATCCTCCCTATTATAGGCTAATATTTTTGGCCAGCACCAAGAAAAGAAGACCAACTAGGACTCTCTAATCTTATCTTACGCAGGAGTAGAAGTAGAAGAGTATTTGATCTCTTTGACTCTATCTAAAATCTAGGAAACCTTATCTAAATGACTTATCCTCAAATAGGATAATACTTATAAGGAATCTAAGACTCCTAATCAAAACACTCTAGTTTAATTCAGTCCACATGACTTATTTTACTAGATAAAATTTGAAAATTAAACTCTTAGACTTAGACAAACTCTAAATCCGAAAATCAACTCCAAATATTGAAGTAAAATGTCTTGAACGCCCTTCCAAAAGTGGAACATTGGTCTTACGCCCCTCAAGTTGTAGAAAACTCCAATTTATTCCAAAACTTGTAGAATTCTCTTTATTGACTCCAAAAGATTGGAAAAACACTTGAAACAATTGAGATAGTTTGCAACCTATCCAATTGTGTAGCAATGGACTCAATCTTGAACACTTTGATCAAATAGGTCGTCCATTCATGAACCTAAATGATTCTTCTCTCTAGCTTGATCAATGATCTTCATGGAGCACCTAGAGTCAAACTCCTTTGATACTCTTGAGCACTTATTTCTATGAGTGAATCATCTCCTTTGGTTTGAACCCCAAAGTTAATGACATTCTCATCACCTTGATCATAGCTCTCTTGAACCAACTCCCTATCACATAGGTAGTCAAGATCCATCTTTTCTTCATTGATTGACCTACAAAGTAAACTTGGCATTCCAAAACTAGAATGAATGGCTAGATCATTCCCCTCACTAGGAGAATCACCATGGAAGACTATATGATTCTCATCATCCCTTCCTTCTTTAAGAGGATTCGTCATCGAATCATCAACCTCTAAACCTCCACAAGGAACAAACGAGATATAAGGGTTAGTAAAATCCTCACCCTCACCACACTCTGATTTTCTCTCATTGCGTGCATTTTTTTTTCTGTTTCCACGCTATTTTCATGGTTTTCTTTCGCCTCAAGTCTTACCTCAGCGTGACCCTTTGTACTTTCTTGCGTCACTCTCTCGACTTTTTCTCTCCCTTGTGTATAGGTTATCTTACGTCTTTTCTCTCGCACAGATTCAGCTTCTTCATAAGCCAAAGGCTTAAGAATATACTTTCTGTCCTCTTTAGTAAAGACAAAGATATTCTTCGAGCAATGGTGCACAGCATCTATATCTGATTGCCAAGGTCTAGCTAGTAAAATATCACAAAGAGACATAGGAATTACATCAAATTAAATTTCATCCCTATACTCACCAACTTGAAAAGATACCATGGCCTTCTTAGTGACATCCACAACCATCTCTTCACTCAACCATTAAAGCTTCTATGGTCTAGTATGCGGATCCATCTTAATTCCGTTTGCTATGCAAAATTCCTCACTTATACAATCAGTACTCGACCCACCATCGATTACCAAATCAACTTCATTGGACCACCCAACCGAACACTTAGTACGGAAGATACATGTCCATTGATCACCATCTTCAGCGCCAAACACCAACCCTTGATCCTCAATTGGACCATTCCAATCACAAGAAGTATCATGCTCTCTCTCCACTTTTAAGGCAGCGTAGTATGCCTCATAGAGCCTTGATTGCCTCCTTATCTTTGGGCGTTGTTTGAACCCCTTGTCCAAGCCATAGTGGAAACGATCTGTCAACATGTAGTCATTCTCATCCACCCCCGAACTCAGAAACAAGCCTTCTAACTCCTCAAAGTAAGATTGAATGGATCTACCATTCTGCTTACAATTGAGCAACTTCACTTTTGCTTCATCAAAGGTGTTAGTACCAGCATATCTTTCTCGCAAAGCATTCCTCAAATCCTGCCAATCATCCAAATTACGATACCAATGATGCGAATAGATATTTGAAACTAGCTTCCACCAATTTAAAGCACTAGAACAAAAACAACCTACAGCTAAGGCTATTTTCTCACTCTCTTTCTCTATGTTAAGCAACACAAACAAATTCTCTATGCTCTTCTCCCAAGTATCATAGTCTCTATGGCAACCATAAAACAAAGACAATGACAGTTGCAACATTCCAGCATACGAGGGTACTTGTTTTACTTCAAAACGATCACATAAGACTGTTAAATTTTCAGCAATTTTCTCAAAACTTACCTTAGCTTTATCTTGCTGATTTGAAAGCAATTGAGACAAGTCTCGGTTTGCCTCCTTCACCTCGGCCAAAGCATCATGCAGGAAATCAATTTGACTCTTCATGAGCTGTACTTTAGCCTCCATGCAACCCTCTACACTCTTTGAAGCAACTTGAGTACAACTAGCAACTCCGGATGACATCTTTGCTCAACAACTTTAAGAAACCACCAACAAAAGAAGTAATGTGCCTTTGTGACTACTCAAAACTCCTTGAACCCTAGAACCAATGATTGGTTCGGCCGAAACCCCCCCCCCCCCCCCCCCAAGAACCAAAGGAAGGTTCAAATAATGCTCTCCCCAAAAACAAAAACTCTCTTGTGCTTTTAAGAACACTAACTCTCAAAAATTCAGAATAAAGAGAAGAGTGCTTCTCATATTTTTCCCTTGTGATCTCAGCAGCAAGAAGAAGAAGAAGAATGGAGTAGAGTGGTGTGATAATTTTCGAAAAACAGCACCCCTATTTATAGGCAATGTAAGTCTTTTTGTGCAAGAAAACTCCTACAAGGTAGGACCTAAATTTTCTCAAAAATATTTCCCCCTTTAATGGATAAAATTCAGTCGAAAATATGGAATAAAAAGAAGAAAAATCGGCCACATATATATAGAAAAGGATAGAGTCCTAAAACATAGGTAATCTTAATCCTTTTTGGACACAAATTATGAATATTCATCCCTACTAAATAGAGATAAAAATCCGACCCCCCCCTACTGTAAATGGGACCCAAAAACACGGCCACATACATGCACAATTGTATTAGAAGACTCAAAAATTTTCAGATTAGGATAAGACTTCCTTATCTTAATAGTTTTTGAAAATAGACTCACTTTAAAACTCTAATTATAATCTCACTGAAATTATAATTTAACTCATGCAAAAATTAGTATTTAAATCCAAGTAGGACTCAAATAAAACACACAATAAAATTGTATTATAATTAGAAAATAATGGCTGCAAATTTTCGGCCAATGTGAATTCAAAAATCCAAAACCGAATAGGACTCAAATCATAACACAATTTGGACTCAATGACCTTAATTTTAGGGATAAAATTTTTGGCCATGTGAACACACTAATACTAGACCGAATAGGTCTCCCTGTGTAACACAAATAGACAACCAAAATTCAAGTTCAACTAGGACTAGGAAACCCTAATTTTTAGCTTCAAAATTTCGGCTATACTATGACTCTAAAATTCAAAACCAACTAGGCTTAGAACTCCACATAAATCACACGCACACACATGCAATAAAGCAGCAAAAATTCGGCCTTTAACCTTTTACCACAAAGTTAAAATTTGAAAATTACTTTTGACTCACTTTAAAAGGAAACTTGAAAATTACCACTTTCCAAAAATGTCCAACAACTTTTAGAATACTTTCTAAAAACCACTTTCCAAATTGTATATGAAATTAACAAAAATCACTTTTTACCAAAACAATCTATGGCAAATAAAGTAACAAGAACACCATAAGTGTAATGGAGTTGGAATTTAAAGTTCCTCATTCAACTATGACGTTTGCTTCATAATACTCAATTTACCACAAACCGTTCATAAGACTCAATGACTCAACAAAGCCATCTTCATAAGTGACTATTTGAAAATCATATTTTCCAAAGACCAAATATGTAAACTTCAAGAACATATCTCAAAGCCTATAAGATTTCTTGTCATAAATAAGAGAATCTTTAGTAAAACTTCACTCAATTCTCGATTCAACTCTCGAAAATTAAGGTTTTAAACACAAGTCAAAGACTTCAACCTTAAAGTTGGCACAATTCAACTTCAAAGACCTTAAAACACTTTGATACCAAAAATTGATATCACTAAAATTCATTCCTCATCAAATGATAAAGAAAGTTTTGAAACTCAAGTTAAGAATCAAGGAAAGTCCAATGATAGGAAGATCCACTAATTCAACTCATTCTCAAAGTATGAACTCGAGAGAAAAACAAAAACCACATTTGTTACTTTTGAAAATCTTTTGACACTAAGATTTAAACAAAAACAAAATGATCAAAAAGAATCGGAACTCTATGAAATTCTCATTGTTTGAAAATCCATAAATTCCATTTTACTCATTAGATTCAAATGAGAACCAACAAGAAGGAAGGCTTTTTCATTTATACTTTATGTAGAAAATACAAAATCACTAAGCTTCACCTTTCAAAGAATAGATCCAAGATATTTACCACAAGATAAACTCTTAAACCCTCCTTTGTAAAGACATCTCTTTAGAAAGAAAAGGCTATCTCGAGCAAGAAACTCTTCTTTGGCATCAATTCTCTAATCTAACTCTAAATTTATGCCTCCATCATTCTCCCGGGGTGAGAAAAACTCGTCCTCGAGTTTAATGATAGTGAAAGAATAGCTTTTCCTCGATCAAATGGAAACCTAGTAAAAAACTTCAATGGCCAGTTGCGAGATCGCGTCTCTAAACGGCTAAAAGAAAGCTTAAAACGTCCCAAATGGCCATCACAGTATGCAACTTCACATCAAAAACAAAAGAATAATTTCGTGTACAAAATAGTCCAGGGACATCTGACAATATTTGGAACTCGAGCAATACACAAGCTGGAGTCTTTCGTAGGTCCACATTATGCTCAAAAATCCCAATTGTGAGTGGCCCGCTGAATCCGTGTAAATCTTGCTGGTCTGTAATTAACAAATGAAGAGAAAAGGACAAGCAACATAAGAAGAATATACGATTCTCAAATTCAAAATATCCATGAGCTCCTTGCACACCAACTGGAGAGGGCGCGAGCTTATTCACTGGCTGCTCAAAAGTTTGCAAACTGTGATGTCGCAAGGAATGTTGAATGCACAATCGTTCAACCTCATGATTTTGACAATAACCAAAACAATCAACTGTATGGTTGCCCACAACATCATCCGGATAAACATCAAACTGTGGTGGTAACTCCAATCAGGGTCAACATTTTCCCACGGATCATAACTTAATTCAAGGGAAAAAATCTCTTCATGGTATTCCATGACCTCAGGTTGACATTGTTGAGTAGGCATCATCAATCATGAAGCAAAGCCGTGAGTAATTAAATCAAGGCCAAATTAAAGAACAGTGACTACTCCACAAATAAAATCAATTAACACTACAGCTCCGAAACAAGTTGATCTAAGTGGTCAATATCACCAGGTTTTCCTAATCACAAGGAAAAAAGAAAACCTTGGAAATTTATTTCTAAAACCCTTTCTACACCAAACTTAGGAGCAAGGGAGATCCAAATTAGAATAATGGATCACTCTTCAAATCAAATGGACACCAATTACCATGTCCAGAACCACTTAAGTGGTCTTTCCAAATTTCACCCACGACCAGACAGAATCACTCTTAAAAAAACCTTAAGTTTCCAGCCAACCAAACAGCAAGAAAATTTCACAAAGATTAATACCACTTTTGTCCACCGAAATAAATCAAAAATCAAACTGTAACCCGTACACTCGGCCATAATAATAAATCCCAAAACATAATCCCAATAATTGTGGACAAATTATTAAAACCCAATCAAGTTGGTAACCAGAAAAGTAATAAACTGAATAGAAACCAAAACAAGGGTATCCATGAACGAAGGTGTCTCTGATGCCAACTGATGCAGCACAGCCTATCAATTGACAATGATTCACTACTCTCCTCCAACAAATGGTCTAGAGAGATCGAGACTTCACCAATTCTCCTCCAACAAGTGGTACAGAGAATCGATGGCTTCCAAGTCAACGGCTTTTATCCAATAAATGGAGCACCGGAACTCGGAACTCTGAACTATCGGCCTATATCCAACAAATGGAGCACCGAAGTTTGGAACTTTTAATTTTTCTTCCAAAAAAATAGTACGAAAAAACTAGTATGAGAAGAATCTCAAATTTTGATTGATTAAAACTAAAAACTATTTTACAATGAGGCGGCTACGGCCTTCAAATAAGAAAAGGATGAATAGAAAATAAACCCTAGTCTCAACTAATGAAAATAACTAAAATACCCTTCAAAAAACCCTAATCTATCCCTAATTTTATGCCTCCATCACTATATGTGTCTTATGTGCCTATATGTGTTAAACGAAAATGATATGAAGTTTTAAGTTTTCTAGCTTGAGTCTGTACCTATAAAAATTTCCATGATGGACTTTGGGAATTGTTTTTGTTCCAAGTATCTAATTTGTATTTGTTTTACTTTTTGTGTGTTAGATCAAAACGTTTTTTAGAAAAAAAAAATTAGGTTTTTCCCTAGGAGTTTTGAATTTGAAATTTTATTAATATATGAGAGTCATGTAGTTTTTCGAATTTTGTATTTGATCCAATTTATTTTGGAGATGGTAGTACAAAATCAGAATGCTATTTTATGTGGTTTTTGGAAGTCTTAGTTCTTTGAGCTTTGATGGACAAAATATGTGTGCTTGTATGCATGATTTAAATTTTTGAAAATTCAATTACGAAATTGAAAGAAGTTTTTAGTAGTTGCTAAAGGTTCTGGACTTTGTTTCTTTTTGAATAAATAAAAAATTGTGATTATGCGATGTTCAATATTTTCTTTTCCCAGCAATATGTCATATAATTTCTACTTTTAAAGAAGGGAGAGATTTTGTGCATGTGATCGATATATGTGTGTGGATTTTAAATTCGGGGTTTATTAAAAAAGAATGAAGAAATTTATTTGTATTCACACTTTGCTTAATAAAATATTTGTGTGTGTGTGTCTCCTAAATAATAAAAGGAAATTAGTGTTTTCTAATATTATTTAGAAAGTATTTTGTGTCTTTTTGGCCAAGTTAAAATATATATGTGTTTTTCAAAAATTTAGTTTTCAGAAAGAGGCAATTTATTTACCAAAAAAAAAAAAAAGAGGCAATTTTCCTCAAAAGTTTTTTCTTGTTTTTGAAGTTTAGCTATAAAATTGAATTTTTTATTTTCAAAATTACTTGGATGGAGAAATTTAATGTCCTATGTGTCTCTCTATGCAAAAATAAATAGGGTTTTATGTGAAAAGAATTACCTAGTTTGGTTATAATAGCAAAGTTAGTTAAAAGTGAATTTCTTTTCTAATTCATATTTGGAAATTTCTTAGAGGAAAAGCCACTGTGTGCCTATATAACGGGGTGCTTTGGTCGAAATTTTTCCTACACTTCAACTTTAAAATCTTTGAGTTCTTTGAGATTAAATCTTTAAGATTTAAAGACAGATTCGAGATTTCTCATCTATTCGGTTATTCTTCATTGAATCTTTGAGAGTTATACCTCTTAAAAAGTGTTGGGAAATTTTTTTTTTCCTTTTGTTTGGGGTGTCATTATCAAATCTTACCTTGATTTGAAAGGGTGTCTTGTTGATTTTGTGTTGATTTGCTCAAACAATGAGTGGAGAAATATTCGAAAGGGTGTTAATTTGCTCCGCAACTTTTCTTGGAGTTTTGTGTTGATTTGCTCAAACAATGAGCGAAGAAACATTTGTAAGGATGTCTTGTTGTAATTTTTGTGAAAGTGCTCTAGAGTTACGTGATATAGAGCAAGAGGTGAGTACAATAGGGGAAGAACATATGCATAGGTACGTCAACTACGAGAACGTGATGGAACAATTTCTTGACGACTGTAAGGAGATGACGAAGGCGGTCTAAGGGTTAGCTAAAAATTTGAGTGACTACACCTACCGAGTAAGTGAAAACTTTGAGTAATTTGCGTGAGTTAATGAAGTTAGCTTGAAAATTCCTTGTTTCTAGGAGATATTGGTCGTAGTGCTGAATCTTGGATTAGGGATTTGGAAAATTAATTTACTGTGCTTTTGATAAAAAATTGTTGACAAATTCTTTGGCAATTCGAGGTCTTCGTAGCTATGCTAAGAGTTGGTATTCATTCATATTTAGTAGCTGTACTTGTTTATGGAAGAATAGTATCTATACTTGAGATGAGTTTAGGCGTGAAGTGATTGCTAGATTCGGTGACTATGAGATTTTTTCTAAAAGTAATTTAGAGTTATATAATCTTAAGCAAGGTGAACTTGATGTTGGAGAGTATATCAAAAAAGTTGAAGAGTTATGTATAGCGAGTTGGACGTTGGATTCGAAAGAGGCGTTAACTTCTAGATTTGTGCAAGATCTGAGTCACTGGTACAAAAGGGAGCCTTCTCTTTTGAAGGATACTTTGTACCCTGCTTATTAGATTGTCGTGGGTTTAGGGTGGCAACGGTCACAACTGCTATGCTCGCAACCACGAGCATAGGAATCGGACTGCCAGGTTGGATAGGGATCTCATTGAGGGCATTCACATGATGCTGCCATCTGGGCCTCCCAAGCCCAAGATTGTTTTTCCATAAACCTACCGTTTCACATCCATTCTTCTTCAGGACGCTGCAATGAACTACGGCAAGTTTTTGGACAGTAGAAGGGTGCTCCAAGAGCACGCCGTCATCCCGGTGTTCTAAGTGGCAAAGGTTAGAACTCTGGGAGCTCAAGGCGGTCAACAAAACTGCTGCTCAGCGCCACAAGGAGCCACTCTGGGTGTTCTCCGTCATCGTGCCAAACAACGACCTTGCAAAGGCTGCACGTCTTGCCTCTCTACCATGGTCGAGAGGGCCGATAATCCCTATTACCACTATTAGGGAGCTGCGGGGGTGTTGGAAATATGCCGCAGGGCTTTTAATGTGATAAGGGGATATTGGTGATGTGTTTTTATCAATGTGATTAGTGTTTTTGTTTAGGGATCGTGGTTAGCTAATTTAGGTAGCTTGGATGGTGTCCTTTTGTTTAGTTTTGCCTTTTGTTTGTTTGAGAAATTAATGGAACAAAAATTAATGGAACAGATTTATGAGTTTGAAAAAGAAAAAGATTGTCTTTGGTTTAGAAAGGCAGTGACATGAGCCTTTAGCAAAAAGGAGAAATGATTCTACCAGGGATCAAAGAGATGCAATTAAGTATGATAGTCACAATGGTGAATCAATTTTTAGTCATATCTTTTGGATGACTTGTTTAATTGGATGGGTGAGTGATTTGATTCTGGCCAAACACATGACTAAAAACAATGGTTTGTCTTTTGGAAACCCTAGACATGGTGGTACAAATTTGTGTTTGGAATAGAAATGGTATGTTGGTTGGTGAGAAAGAAATGGGAAACAACATCCTCGGAAACCGGATTAGTACTGTTACTTTACTTTTATTTTAGTAGCTGAAAGACCTTCTTTCCTTAGTCTTATATATACTGTTTTTGAATGATTATTATATAAACCGTATAATCTACATTGCTCAGAATTAATTACTTTTTTCAACATAAAAAAAAAACTACAAATCACAGATATAATCAGAGAAGTGTATGTTGTGATGTCTGAAATAGGTATCTTTGATTGAGCCTAAACTTTGTAACATTTAAACTCTTAACATCTCTAGCCTAAATTATCATAAGAAGGAAAAACATTAAAACCCAAATTTAATATATAGATGACAATAAAGTGAAATCCATTCTACATATTCTTGAGACAACATCATGAACGCATATCAAACCAAAGCAACATATGTTTTACTTACTTTAAAAAATTATAATGGCAAATATTGCACAACTTCTCTGAAGTGACACCACAACGCTTGCATTGAAGTTTAGGGACAGGGACAATTACATGAGAGAACTAATTCTTTTTGCTTCTGATAGGAGAGTTGTAGATGGCTCTCTTAGTTCTGATGATGAGGGTAATGTAGGAGATGGAGGAATAGATCACAAGAATTTTCGTAAGTTTGCTGTTTACAGCAACAGACTTATCATTGGGTTTACTGGTATTATTGATCACTGGAGAGTGATAAGAGATGAAATGCTATCGAAGGGTCTAACTAATTACCATGATGTCGAATCTTTTCTGCGGACAAGGTTTGCTAATAATTGTCAAAATAAGACGCATAACTAATTACTCATAGGAGGTTTTAGTGAGGGGTAAAGCCCACATCTTCTTTGTGAATGAGCGCTGACAATTTTCTTATAGGGAGAATATTTGGACAGTGGGGAGTGGTTCAAGAGATGCTATGCGTGTTCTTTTGGCAAACAGAACCCCGACATTGGGTAGCACTCTTGCAGTTAATGCTGTGGTGGAAGCCGTATGTGAAGCAGCAAGGATGGACCGCAACACTGGCGGTTATTGCAAGGTTGGAGTTATTGGAGACGCTACTCGTCTTGTCTTGCATGCACCATTCAAGATCAAAAATCACTTGATGGATCGAAACTTCAGAGTCTTGCTTTATCCGGATGACTCAGCATTTGAAGACGAGGTTGATTGAGATTTGGTCTGAGTTTTGTGTAGCAACCTGACAGCTCACAGTATTTGTATTTTGTTGGTTCATTTTTAACCTTTCCTAATGAATATGATAGAGCGTACGCAAGAGTTAGATTTATGTGTGCACAAACATTTAGTGGTAAATCTATAATGAGCTGAAAATGATTCAAAAGCGTTGTGTCAATGTTTGCTCAAACTACTTAGCGTTTTGTCAAGTGCTCTTACTGGATGTTATTCACGATATAGTGTCCAATTTTATTTACTTCCCTTCTTTAGATTTTAATGTTCTTAAAGAAAATAAAAAAAAAATGGCAAATATTGCGCATAAGGATTAGAAGAACAGAGCAAAGAACACTTACAATATACATCCAAAGAAACATCGAAGTTTGAACCTTGCAAAACCCAAGATATGAAATATCATATAATAACCCATAAAGAAAAACCGTCAAAACCCTTTCAATGATGATTTCTTACGAAATGTAACGAAATAGAAAAAGAAAACCTATCAAAACCAGGAACTAAACAGTGTCTAAAATAGACTATTGTAGGTCGAATCATTCATTAGTCTACTAGCTTGCCAAGTGACAAACAAACTATTATAACCAGAAAAAAAAAAAAGGAAAAGAAACAGTTTTTGGACTAAAAATCTTGAATACCTAAAAAAAAAAGTTTTATTATCTTTTTATCTCAGAATCACAACATTGATATTTCACAAAACGAAAGAGTATTTGACAATCACAACATTCATACTTCAGAAAACAGAGAACTCACATCTTCGAGGACAACTTCATTGTCGCTTTCACTGAAAATCCATGGCTCCAGCTGACCAAATCAACATTTGTCGAGGTTTACCGTGAGTCCCTTGATGCCATGTCGAAGACTGCCCCACTTGATGAAGGGACTGGAGGCAACGTCCATTGTATGTCCATATATATTATCTTTTTCTATTTATTTGGTATATTTTTGTTTGAGTTCGTGTCTGAATTAGTTTGTTTGTTTATTTGACCTCAACAATGTTTAACTTTTCTACTGCCTTTTGGATGTATAAATATGTTTGAATTGCATCAGTTTATCTCTAAGATATATAAAGTGATCTTATATGTCTTTTTGAAATTTAGTTAGGTCTAATCCTAGATGGGTCAGAACTGAAGAATGAGGAACAGGAAGCACGCTCTATAAACATCCCACGGTATTTGAGAGAACTTAATCTAGGGACTCAAGCTTTACGGGGTGTTGAAGAGGAAGATGGTTTACCAAAAGTGATTTCTATGTTTTCTCCATCATCCTCAGAGCCAGAGCCATGGAGTTTCAGTGAAAGTGATGATGAATCTGTTGTGGAAGATGTGTGTTTTCTATTTAATACCTAAAATAAAAAGTAATATACACTAAAAACCCACCAAAGTAGAAATGACAAATGGGATTATATGTTAAAATAAACTTTTACACCCATTTACATGCCAAACAAAATTACTGAGAGATATCAAATCTTTCATTAGTCCACTAGCTTTTTACCTAGTGAAAAACAAAGTATTGTACCAAAAAAAAAAAAGATATCAGAAAAAAAAGGGATAGGGAAACAAAACATTTTTTGAACTAAAAAACTGAAATAAATTGTAGACAAAGTAACATATACTAAAAATAGCAAAGAAAGTAGAATTGACAAATGAGATTTTATGTTAAAAGAAAACTTTCAAGCCCATTTACATGCCAAACAAAATTACTGAGAAAGATCGAATCTTTCATTAGTCTACAGGCTTTCTATCAACTGACAAAAAAACAGATTGTTAAAAAAAATAGGAAACAAAAGGGAGGCAGAAAAGAAACATTTTTTTGGACTGAAAAATTTAAATACCTTGAATAAAAAGTAACCTATACTGGAAAAAATGTCAAGAAAGTAGAAATGACAAATCAGATTTCATGCTAAAATAAATAAACCATCAATATCATTGTAGAAAATATCATTACACATACAAAGGCTACAAAAAGTTGGTTGAGCCTGTTTAGGTACATTAACCGGTCAACATTATTACACGTGTCATCAAAGCTATCCACCCAACATAACATCAACAGAGTTCACTGTTTGAGGCCTTCCAGCTCCCAACATTCAATTCCTCTCCTCAATCATTGTCATCCTAAGTCAAACTACTTCACATAATTTTATTTTGAAGAACAGTTCTCAAAACATGATTGTTGATCGTCACTTCTTTTCGTCGTTCCTTAGCGATTCAGCTTCTTTTGTTGTGGCCGACCACTCTTCCTCCTGATTCCACTTCTTTCCGGTCATCGCCGGATGTAGGCCACATGGTACTTCTGTTTACACGGTGGAATCCGTGAACTGTATGGAGAGTGAACAACGGCATGGAAGAAACAAAATCTAATGTAAGTCACTAATGGATCATATCATAATTGTCATAATTGAGTTTATTCGCTAATTTGCATTTTCAAGGATGAATTGCCTCTCTATTGTTCACTGCTATTTATATAGCAATATCTAGGTGTTTATTTATATGAATTTAGATTTGCATTTTGTGTAGTTTTAATGGTTATTTTGGTTGAATTATTAGGTCATGTGGTTTGGTAGACCGATGATCCTGTTTGAATTATTAGGTCCAATGGCATGTGCACAGACTTCGTAGATGCTTGGAATCTGTTGGATGATATACCAGCTTAAGAAGAATTATGCTATATTTTCCCCTTCTTTCAACACATATTCTTCTAATGATACTACGAAATAAAAATATTGTATTAAGGAATTAAGAAAGAGTAGACAAGGCAAATGGGGGAGGGGGGAGTTGGTGACTGAAACTAGATAGATCCATGAAGAGGAGAAAGAGAGCACATGGGGGCAATTTACGTTCTTAAATTACAAAAGTGAGGTTTTATTTAATTGAAATTTCACAATTGAGAATGTTTTGTTGTTGTGGCTATGGTGGTAGTTGGGAGTTATTCCAATTATTTTGTTAGTTGCACGTCTATTATTTGAATGTTGTGATAAAGAAGCTAGCTCAATTATCCACTGAAGCAATTCAAGAGTATTCAGTTGTTCTTGGATTCTGTTTTGAAAAAAATGAATAGAAATTTAAGTCTTTAATTGAACAGAATGAAGGCAGATTTAGATCCATGATTCGGATTCTTTTTAGGATTAGATTTTAGGTTTGCCTTTGGGTGGAACCTATTTGTTGCCAAGTGTGTTTTTTAAAAAGGTTAAGATGGCGTCGATAAACAACTGGTTTTAGATAATCTCAAAACAATGTGAATTGGAGAAATGGATACTGTACAGTATATCTTCATAGAAGATTTGAAGCATTTTGGTATGTACTATAGAGTCATTATCGTGATTAAAGTTGAGTGTATGTTACATGTAGGTGGTATTGATCTCTAAAAAGTACAACAAACAGTACTTATGTCTGAATCTTGGAACTCTTGGTCATTTACAAGATAATTCACTGATGAGGTTGATCATGTAAGTAATAAAAAGCTTTAGTTTGTTGGATTGTTGTTTGTGTGAATGTGGTCATTTGCCTTGAAAGTTTGTTTTTTCAGTTGCATATTTTTAGCTCTTGTAGTCAACTCTCATTTTCAACTCCTCATGACTTCTACCACCAACTTGCATGTTAGAACTCATGATGTCAGAGGAAGTATAAGCGCTGAAAAGAAGGTAAGAATGAGCAAGGTTCAATATTATTAAATGAGAATTAAACAGGCCGGTGAACAAGTTAATGGGAGGATGTTTTATAGCCCTAGGGGAAACGGAACAATGATGTTCATCTATTTGAAGACCACTTTGGCCGAACTGCCAACCGTTCTTAACATAGCAAAGTTTTCTTCCATTTCTTTGTTGAATGAAATGTTAACTTCTTAATAATGTCATGCGCTTGAAATTCTATTAGAAAAGTTTTTTTTAATGAGAGTTTTAAAATCGCCTCGAAAAAATGTTTTAATAACACCGTCCAACCTCTCAAAACACCATTTTATTTAATCGCCTCTCAAAAAAAAATCCCAATGTAATATAAAGGGAAAATTTTCATTAAGAGCATTAGAAAAACAAAAATTATTATTAAGGGTGTTGATTTTTCCACTAGCATTAAAAGTATTTTTAATGTGAATTTAATATAAAAAGACTACTTCATCCTCCATATGTAATTGAATTTTAGAGGGCTTCTTTTGCAGAAGGCAACTTTCTGCCAGATTTTTCTTAACTTCTCTATCGCAGCTTAGTAATAATCTCTATATAGCTGCACCAATAATCCTGATTTTTTTTTTTTTTTGGGCTTGAATGCATAAGCAGCAGCACTCTCATATTCATTAAAACCCTCTTCTTCAACACCCTCCATGATCTCATAATCACAGCACCAACTAAATGCAATGTGACCTAACAAAAGAAAGAAAGAAAAATAGACCCACTCCGCTTTGGAATCAACTCATCTAGAAAAGAGAAGAGAGCCTTTATTAACCAAACAAAACAAATTTCTTGTGAGTTTATGGAAACGTGGCTACTGGAGTGGCAGCGGCGGAAAGGGAAGACAACTCGGGGAGGGGAGGCGAACGAGCAGCGGAGAACTTCGATAAGGAATTTTTTTTAGTGAGGAGGGTAGAGTCGTTATTTTAGTAATTAAAATAGCAATACAAATATTTTTCCACTCTAGTAATAAAGGACATGCCAAAATAATGAGAGACAAAGCCTTTTTTTTCCTTCTTTTTCATTTTACTTTATCTTTTTTTCTCTTTGGTCAAAATTTGTAGGGCCCACACTCAGAAAAAAATATAAAAAATCAGGAATTAACGGAGACTTGACTTCTGCCATTAAGTTTGTAAAATTTTTGTTAAATCGACCAAAATTCTTGTGAAAAATATTTTAGGGGACTATTTTTACCAATTGAAAATTCATGGTGACTCGAGCTCGCTACCCCCCAAAGTTAAGGGACCAAAAGTGCGTTTTGCCCTTTTAATAATTTAAGCTTTTCTATCGCCCTTATAATAATTCTCCCTAATATGAATACTATCTATACAACTTTTCAATTTACATTTTAAAATTTATCTTAAATGTTATTTTTACACAATTTTCATGCACCACCACCGAACCACCTCCATCACCACCGGACTGTCACTGGCCCTCGCCGGCCGGCCAGATTCTGGCCAACTTTGCTAGAATTTGGCCAGAATCCAACTGGTCAGCAACCGGCGGTGGTCTGACGACGGCCGACAGTGATGGGAGGCAGTCCGGCGATGATGGAGATAATCTGGTAATGAAGCATAATAATATTATTTTATTTTAAAAATGATCCAAAGAATTTTATAAAATTTCACTCAAAATATAACTTAAATATCAATTTAAATCCAAACCAAAAACAAAAACAAAATATTGTCTATATAAGATTTTAAATTTTTTCGGTCCAAGTAATTTTGAAAACTTTTTTAATTGAACTTCAAAAAAAAAACAAATAACTTTTAAGAAAAATTACCCCTTTGTGAAAACTAAATTTTTGAAAGAAAAACACATATATTTTAACTTGGCTAAAAAGACACAGAACACTTTCCAAATAATATTAGAAAATCCTAATTTCCTTTTATTATGTAGGCGGCACACACACACAAATATTTTATTTATTAATCCGTGTGAGTAGGATTAACACACAAATAAAATTCTTCATTCTTTTAGTAAACCCTAATGAATTTCGAATCCACACATATAAATCACATGCACAAAATTTCTTTTCCTGGTTGAATTAGGAATGAATTTCATACACATAATCTCAAATTTCTGAAATACCCAATTTTAATTGAATAATTTAGAATTTCAATCATGTATACATTGCACACATATTATGTCCATCAAAGCTCAACAAACTTAGACTTCCAAAAGCCTCATAGAAATAGCATTCTCACTTTTTACTACCGTCTCCAAAATAAATTGTATTGAAACAAAATTTGAAAACTACATGACTCTCACGTAGTTATAAAATTTCAAATACAAAATTCCTAGGTAAAACCTAATTTTCGAAGAAACATCACACATAAAGCAAAGAAATACAATTAGATACTTGGAACACAAGCAATTTCCAAAGTCCATCATGGAAACTCTTTTACGTGCACCTCAAGGTATTCCTTAAAACTTTATATCTTTTTCGTATGACACAAATACATACAAGGCACATAGAGATAAACCCTAAAATTCAAAATTTTAAACTAATTGGACTATAATCTCTTCCAAGAAATGTCCATTACTCTCGAAAAAGACTTCTTACAATCTCATATTAACCCAAAATTTCAAAAAACAATTTGATCTTATCATGCTACCGTAGCAAATATATTAATTCAAAGCTTTAAGAAAGCTTTAGACCAAACCACATAAAAGTGGATGAGATACTCAATGGAGAAGTCCACAAGACTCAAACAAAACTACTAAAGTGTTCATGAGTTCTTCATTGATTGAAAAATCACAAACCCTAGTTTTACTCTTCCTTAATTCGAATGAACCAAAGTCAAGAAGGAAAGATCAACATGTCCATATGCTAGTAAGGATACTTTCATAAAAATTCACCCACAGATATATAAAATTTACAGGAACTAAATACCTATGCACACGTACACAAGTGCTACATTAAACCTATTTCAAAGAGATTTGTTCTATCAAAGGTTAGAATACACGTAAAAGAAAGATATAGAAAAGAAGAAGAAGAAGAAAGGTTTGGGGTTAACAACCCTACCGACCACCTCTCAACTAACCCTATTCTCACGATTATGACTAGAACGAGTGAACAAAGGCTCCAATAAAATGGTTAACTAATAGCTCCACCCATGAACAAACCTATAAGTTCAAAGGCACCCCAACACAAAGCTCCAACTAGAAAATTTGTGCAATGCACATTCTCGAAAGAATAAGAAAAACAAGGAGAGATCTCATAAGTTTATGATTAAAGATCTTTATCCTTGAAGTCATATTATTCTCTGCCTCAAAATTCATGACCAAGACCTCTATTTATAGGCCAAGGGACGTCAGCCTAGGTCGGCTGGGAGGAAGAGAAATCTGATTACAACTCTTATTCGGATTTCTTAGACTAGAAGTTTTCTAAACATTAAAATTACCTTAATAATTAAATAATTGAAAACGAAACAATTATTTAAAAATTAAAAACATACTAAACATAAGGAGAAAACGTGTGAGGGTTGAAATAATTAAGGAAAATTCAAAACCCAACACAAATAGGAAACAAAAACATAGTCGGAAAAAAAACATAATAAAATATAAATTTTCTTGAACAAAAAAATTCCAATTTTAGTCCACCACCCTTTAAATCCTTGTTGTAGTATGATTTGATAAGTCGAAGGCCGAAATTCTAGTAAAAACTTCAAGAAAATTGTTAAACTCATTATTTTGGAAATTACAGTTTTGTCGTCGGCATTAGAGTCGGTCGACATCATTCTAGAAACTTTACTGTAAACTCCTTCATTGATTTCTCCCCATCGGCTACAAAGTCAACGTGTATCAGTCAACTTCGTTGTCGACTTGATTTTTTTTCTTGATACGAACCGCATTTTTTGTTGCAATCTTCCATCATCCTTGATACCTACATAAATATGATTCCAACCAATTAGTATATGATCAAAATCAATATAATAATTATCATAGTTTGGTATGACTCTTAATGTTCCATCCATTATCACATCAAATAATTCATTGAAACTTGCTTTTGCCTTGCACGATACTATAATTACAGCTCAATAAAAATAATATGCATCCGAAAAGTCAATATAAATTTTTTTAGGATAAATGGAGTTGTAAATATATATCTTGGCAAAATATATTTTTTTACATTTGTCAACCTACTCTTCTTACTAAAAAGAAAGTAAGCTAAGAGGCTGTGCACATTATTTATTCATACAAGAGAATTAATCCCTCTATTAATTCTAAAAAAATTAGTCCATATTCAGTTTTTAATATTTTTGCATTCAATGGGGACTAATTTTTTTTAGAACATACATGGATTATAGCATACTAGCCCACAGTGTATAAGCAAACCATATAGTATCAAGGTTAGTGCCAGATCAAATAATATCTTTATTCTAGGACACCACAAATTGGGCGGTTAAAGTCCTAATGACAACACAAATTGACAAGGGTTAAACAAGTGGAATCAGAAGACTTCGAAAGGACTTGTGAGATATAGCTTGACACCAAAGTTGGTGATGAATGATAAGATCTACACCTGTAATTGGAAAAGGTGGAAGTAATTCGGCAAAATAGGATTACACTTGTCTATGAGTTGCAGTAGCTGTATAAGAAGACAAAATACTTGTGGACTACTTACTCTTTTGGTGTAGTAATAGTATGTTGACGATTTGTTCTACGGAAAAGTCAAGTTAAAATGTAATCTTGTTGTATTAATTTTAGGCACTTGTGCCTCCTCAGTATATAGAAAGAAAAAAGTCCTAATGACAAGAAAAATTCAACTGGAGGAAGGCAATGGTTTCAACGGCGAAAATATCATATGGAATTTTTTTTATTTTTTATTGTGTTACAGTCTCCGATTGGATTTTAAATAGTTATGGATTAGGTCATCTAAAATAGTTCTCAATATTTTACCTTTTATTTTTCATCGTTTTTTTTTCATATCTCTTAACCATTCTTTCACAGATGTAGCATAGCTTAGATGATTTCTTCTCATTTTTTCCATAAAAATAAATAACTGTTTATGGATTCTATTTCAGTGAACTTGATTTTACGTGATAGATATTCTAGTACTTATATTTGTAGACTATTTTCTGCACGTTTACTTTTTTCTCCTAACCCTTATAATGTGTATCATTGACAAGACCGTAGTCGGCAGTACATATTTCTTCTATTTTATGAATTGAACGTCATAATTTTGGCTTGTTTCACTTATCTTTTTTCTTTCATTTTCTTTTTGTTTCGACACCAAATTAACACTAGGCCTCGATTATATATTATGTTTGGGTGTTTCTGTCCATTTTTTCACAATTCTAAATTTTACACTTTTTACTCGAACAATTATTTCCTGGAACCTATTTGTTTGGACAGGGTATATGACCTAATTTTGTTTTTAATATGAGTGTTTGGCTTCCAATTTTTTGCCATCCCCAATCATTTACCTAATCAGCTATAAATAAGGGAGAAAAACGTGTCCCCCTTGTTTACTTTTGCCCTACCTTTATTTAGAGAGCATTGTGAAAATTCGCGTAAACCGAGCAAAAGTCAGGGCGCCTAACCTGAACAAAAGTTAGGAAAAAGTTCATCCCCATTTTCTTATTTTTCCTGTGAACGAAAAAAGAAAACACATCGCTAGAGCTAGTTAGACTAGGATTTAAATAAAAAAAATTTAATAGAATAATTCAAAAATTAGTAAAAAAAAAAACCATAATCTTGACAACAATCTTTCGTAAAGAACAAAGTCTTATTATAATTTAAATCTTTAATTTATATACGAGTTATTATAAAGTAATTGATTAGAGCTTGATGATAATTCCATGAATCGACATATATGTATATCTTCACCGCGATGATCAACTCTTCATATTTATTTGCTTTTGGCTTGAACCAATAAACGAATGTTGAGTTGCCCATTCATAAATCAATGATGGTGTTCTTCCAATTAGTGGGGATGGTATTTCAAAAAAACATTTGAGAAAAACTATATGCATATATAAGACAGCATTGGCCGCTGCCTATAAATAATGCCGAGTGCCGAGTTTTCTTTAGTATGTATCATCTCTTTTTGTAACTAAATTTGCGTACTACAATGTTACTTATTTTTGGCCTTCTTATTTTTCTTCCTCGCTAATTTGCTTTGCAAGTTCCTGACCTAAACACAAAAGTTCCAAAAAATTCAATGTTCCTCGTGGAGTTTTTGGCCCTGATCTAGCTGCCCATGATCAACTTGATCAAGGTCCATATGTAGGTGTTAGTGATGGCAGAATTCTCAAATACAATGGCACCGATTTCGTAGATTTTGCTTTCACGGACCCAAACAGGTTGAGTCAAATTAGTTTTATCGATTCTATCTCATCATCTGACCATGCCATTTCTCTTATATATAATGTTTTCTTTCATCTCATTAACTCCCAAAAACATAGTCCGCTCTCATCTTGAGTTGAAGACGGAGACGAGTTTTTAAATTTATCTAAAAATAGTACAAATATCAAAACTCAATATGAACTATTTTTTGGCACAGGGAAAGTACAATAAATATGATTCTTATATCACTTTTTTGTTTCCCGCAGATCGAAGCAATGATGTGAAGGAAGGATAGATCAAATTCTTGGTCCATTACATTGTGAGTTCTGCTGATGGTGGAGGAATTTATATTGTCGGACCACAACGTGGACAAGCAACATTACTTGCTAGCAACACAACTACCAAAGCACAGTTTAATAGCCTGGCTATACTTGGTAGACTTCAAACTAATGAAAGGGTGGCTCTATTTGATCAGTCTATTAACGCATCTTGTGGTTTTTGTAGTATGCAAAGTGAATCCAGAGACCATCTATTTTTGAGTTCTTATTCTCAGGTCATTTCTTTAACCATGCTGTGAATCTAGTCCATGTTTCTGCTCCTTTGATCCCTTAGAATGATTTGGTATCTTGGATGATGTCTCATTATGGCTCTAGCTCAGTTGCTGATAGCCTTGATGAGTAATAAATTAACCCTAGGCCTATTGGGCCTAGGATTAGGTTACTTAGGGATTAAGCCACTGTCTAAACCTATTCCGTTAGGGTTTCAGGAAACATGTAACACCACCTCTATATAAAAAGGTGGTGCCTCTCCCATAATTTATATCTTCTACCTATCTTCTACACCTTCTACACACGATACATATCCTTTTCTCTCTACTCTCTTTATTCTCTTATTGACTTAAGCATCGGAGAGTCTACCCTCGAGAGATACCCGAGCTTCTGTCTTGCAGGTTTTAGGCCGTCCGCCGCCGCCTAGATCATCATTGTCGCCCGTCCTAAGGCACCGTGCAGATCCATGCTTCGTCAAATGGCACGCCCAGTGGGACCGATTTGTTTGGTATTCACAACAAAATAAATTTCTTGAAACGAAGCTGAAATTTATTGGTGCTTTACAATGATCATCGGGTTGATTTGATGTGCAAATCCATATAAGCTCTCAAGTCATTCGAAGCAAGAGGCAATTTCGAGGATTGAAGTTTCGAGAGATACATCTCCTCGAAGGGGCAAGCATCCCTCGAGCAATACACTACTATTCAAAGTGTTCGAGAAGACGTATCTCGACTTTCATAATATCTTCTCTGAATCGAGGTAACACCTTCTCGAGTAATTAATTTATTACGAGATGGAGGTACTTCTAAAACCTTTTCATGCTTTAATATCTGATATCATTATCATATTATTATCATATCACGATATCTTTTTGAGTACGATCAAAGGAGTTCTTCAAGTTACCAATCCTCTCACGGTAAAACCCTATCACCCTTCAACGAGGAAAACGTACTCGGGGGCACAAACAAGGACATACCCTTGGGGCAAGGAATTTGAGGGATCATCCTAATATCCTCTGCCTGAATTGATATTCTTTATGAGCATCTTATTATTATATGTAATTCCTTTATCATTATTGCAATATCTTTGTCGAGTTTTATGGTAGGATCCACAAGTTTGAACTACTCAAGCTCAATCTTCTAGAAGTCCTTATGCACCTTGTTCCTCGAGAAGACCACCACCTATCGACCATTGTCCTTCCGAGGACCTCTTTCTGCCGATCATTGTCTTCTCGAGAACCCTTCTCCAGCGACTACTCATCCATTCGAGGACCGTCCTCTCACGGACTATTGTCCCTCATCGAGACCGTCTTTTCATAGACCTTTGTCCTCCTGATGATCGCCATCCATTTGAGAACCATCTTCTCACGGACCTTTGTCCTCCTGAAGATCGTCCTTTGGAAAGACCTTCCATTGTCAACCATTGTCCTTCCGAGGACCACCCCTTGTCGACCTTTGTCTTTCCAAGGACCCCGTCATCATCGACCCTTGTCCCCTCGAGGACCTTCTTCTGTCGACCATCACCCTTTTGTTCATCTTGCAAGAACATCATGTTCGAGAACTGGGGCAACATTACAGAGGTCGAGAAGCCGTCAACACTCCAGCCTCGTACTCATAGCAACCCATATTCTTCTCATCAACTCTCAAGAATATAGCTTGCTAGGGGTACTTGACGAGTCATAAATTAACCCTAGGCCTATTGGGCCTAGGATTAGGTTACTTGGGGATTAAGGCACCGCCTAACCTATTCCGCTAGGGTTTCAAAAAACATGTAACACCACCTCTATATAAAGACCTCTCTCATAATTCATATCTTCTACCTATCTTCTACACCTTTTACACACGATACACATCTTTTTCTCTCTACTCTCTTTATTTTCTTATTGACTTAAGCATCAGAGTCTACCCTCGGGAGACACCTGAGGCTCTGTCTTGCAGGTTTTATGCCGTCCGCCGTCGCCTAGATTATCATTGCTGCACGTCCTAAGGCACCATACAGATCCATGCTTCATCAAGCATTATTAGAAGCACTTTTGTATCAACTGTCTATTTCATTTGGGAAGCCAGAAATAGACTTATATTTAGAAGTGAACCTCCTAGAGGGGTTGAGATTGAGCAGAATATTAAGTTCGCTTTGAGTCTGAATTTGACAAAGATCAAAAAGATAAAGAGTACTCAGAAGAACAAAGTTTGGGCTGCAAAGATGTGCATTAGTCCAGTTTTTTCTTGATAGATTATATTGTATCTTTGACAAGATTGTGTCTTGGCTTGATTTAAGTGGTTCTAGCTCTTGTTTTGTCCAGACACTTGTGTTTTGTCTGTATGGAGCATGTACTTTCTTTTCTACATAATGGAATGAATACATTTTTTATTCCAAAAAAAAAAAAAAACTTTGATCAATTACGTGTATATGTCTATTTGAGTTACATTATGAAGTGAAATACTCCTAACCTCCCACAAAAATAGTCCACATTGAATTTTGAGTTTTGTGTTGTTTTTAGTATAAAATTTAAAACTTAATATAGACTATTTTTTTTTTGGACGGAGGTAGTATGACCAAATTGAGATTAACTAAGTTTATTGTCTCATATAAACTCTCATTAAATAATGATGCGAGGCAACTAACAATGATCAACGGTGGCACACTAGCTTTGAAATAAGCTTGTCCAGAAGACTTGACACAATAACCGTAACTCTTAACCGGAAAATCATAATAATAATAATAATAATAATAATAATAATACCGACAACAGTAATAATAATAAGTGTACATAAAATGCAAAATAAAATATGATCAAACCAATTATGAAGCATGAGAAACATATGATTCTAGCTTCATTTATTCTTCAACAAATCTGACTGACTCATTCTTTGTATCTTCGCACGTTCTTCTTTAGCATCAGCTCTCCCAACGAAAATATGAAATATAATCCTTGTATATGATAAAATGAGGTAAAATGACGTAAAACGCCATGCATACGCGTCACAGAAAATGGATGAAAGTTTAGTTGTCTTCCGGTGGAGGAAACTTAACGATGGTAATAAGGTGGTGGAGGAGATGGAGATGGAGGCGGCGGAGACTTGTAGAGATACGGCGGAGGCAGGGATGTAGACGGAGGTGGAGGTGATTTGTACTCGTGAAGAGGTGGAGGAGTAGATGGCGGAGGAGTTTCTTGTGGAGGTGTTTTGTACGGAGGTGGAGGGAGAGGAGATGGTGCCGGAGTTGGTGGCGGATACGCGGAAACTGGTGGAGGAAGAGGTGAAATGGATGGTGACGGAGTTGGAGACGATGGTTGAGGATTGTAGTATGACGATGGTGTTGAGGGAGATGTTGATGTGGGTGGTGGTGATTTGTCTACGTCGCTAGCCGGTGATGGAGCCGGTGCATACGTCACCAGTGGTGGCGGCGGTGTAGATTTGTAAACATGAGAAGGTGGTGGTGGTGACTTGTGTTTGTATTGGGTAGGAGGAAATGGAAGTGGAAATGGAAAAGGCTTGTTTATGAATGGTGGCGGTGGAGGAGATTTGTGCATGTAATATGGTGTTGGCGGAGATGGTGGCGGTGGCGGCGGTGGTGGATACTTGTGGACGTATGGTGTTGGAGGCGGTGGGGGTGAATTTTTTGTGTGAGGAGGAAACCATACTAGAGGAGGAGGTGAAGATTTGTGAACATATGGAGTAGGTGGTGATGGATTGAAATAATGCGGCGGTGGCGGAGAGGGTGGCGGCGGTGGTGGTGAGCTGTATGATTTAGGTGGAGGTGGAGACTTGGGGTAACCGGAGTTCAATGGTGGAGGTGGAGATACATAAGGATGAGGCTCATAATTAGCTGCCACATTTGCAGCCATCAAACATATTGCCCATGCAACTACTACAAGAAGCAATTTTGGCCTTGAAATGGCCATTTTTTGGGCTACTCAAATTGGTCTTCCTTGTATGCTTAACTGAAATAACAGGACAGAAGTAACCGATGTAGCTGTTGTGAGGATTGTAGTGAAGGGATTCCGCGTTTATATAGTGTTCCTTCTAATCCTTCTCGCATTTTTTAATGTTTAATATTTCAAATTTTCAACCTTAATTGTCAGCAACAATCATTATCAACATTAATTCTTTTCTCTTTTTTTTCAAACAGTACAACAAATACAATAATCATTTCGAATAGTGTGACTGTTTGAGTACGAGAGATAGAGCTTGCCTGGCTGTGGTATTAAGAAAAAGAAAGTCAGGGTTCAATATAAAAAGATAATATAAATAATGATTTTATTAATAAAATATTATTTTGATATTACACAATCGCGAATCAAAGAGTTTCCTGTAACAGTTATCGGCTAATGTTGATACAGATGCAAAGAATCATCGGTCCAGGTCATGGATGTTGGAACAAAATTATGGGGTTTTACCAGAACTGAGGTGCAGTTAAAATGGGAACGTAACAAAGAATTAGGCGCCATATTCCTAAATTCCAAAAAAGTGTGCGTTAGTGGAGTTCGGTCATTATCAATTTATAGCATTCATGTACAATGGGTTTGGCCTCAAATATTAACAGTAAATACTTCCACAATCCACGGGTGGGTTACTTATCTGTATAAAAAGAAAAGATCGAAAAAAAAGGACAATTAAAAACACGAGGCTGTATCCAGTATACCCGGGAGCACCGTGCCCCCTCCTATTTTTTGCATTTTTAGTCCTTATTGTACTTTTTTCTCAATCTTTCTATATTTCTGAGTTTAGTCACCCGTGACTTTTTTCTCTCTCCTTTAAAAAATATCTCCAATCTTTCAATGACCATATCTCATAATCCGTAAAGAATTAGAGAACGTGTTATGCATGAAAATTATAGTACTCGTCGAGATCTATTCAACAAGATCCATTTCGAATATTTTTTTGAGTTTAAAAATGATCAAATTTCTTCGGGCAGAATAAGTTGGATATCCAGTAAGTTGGATAACCAATATGAACACAGTGGATAGCCAGTTCAAACAATTTGGATAACCATGTAAATCCATTGGATAACCAGCATTAGCGCATTGGATAATCCAATACAAACCAGTATACCCGGGGGCACCGTGCCCCCCCTCCTATTTTTTGCACGAGTAGTCCTTATTGTATTTCTCATCAATCTTTCTATATTTTACAAGTATAGTCCCTGTCATTGTTTCTCTCTCTTCTAAAAAAAAACATCTCTAATCTTTCAATGACCATATCTCATAATCCGTAAAGAATTAGAGAACGTGTTATGCATGAAAATTATAGTACTCGTCGAGATCTATTCAACAAGATCTATTTCAAATATTTTTTTTTGAGTTTAAAAATGATCAAATTTCTTTGGGCAGAATAAGTTGGATATCCAGTAAGTTGGATAACCAGTGTGCACGAGTTGGATAACCAGTATGAACACAGTGGATAACCAGTTCAAACAATTTGGATAACCATGTAAATTCATTGGATAACCAGCATTAGCGCATTGGATAATCCAATACAAACCAATGATTGGATAACCAATACAAACGAGTTGGATAACCAACTTAGTTTATTATTTTTTAAAAAAATAAAAAAAAAAACAGGTTGGATAAATAATACTAATTAGTTGGATAAACAGTATTAACATAAATAATCAAGATGGATAACCAACTTATTTTACATTCATATTGTTGTGTTCCTTGTATCGTTTGATTCGTAAAGAATTATAACACGAATTATATATGAAATTTATAGTGCTCGACGAGATCTATCCGATAAGATCCATGTTGAATATTTTTTTTTGAACTTTAAATGCATTTAAATTTTACGGGCAAAAATGAAGAAATGCGTTTTTCGTTTTTCTTTGAAAAATGGTTATCCAATCGGTTTGGACTGATTATCCATTATGTTCGTACTTGTTATCCAATCATATGTTTGACATTCACTCTTCAAAAAAAAAAAAAGATGATGGATAACCACCTCTATTCTATTCTGCCCGTCAGAAATTAAGTCATTTTTAAGCCCGAAAAAATGTTCACTGTGGATTTCGTTGGATAGATCTCGACGAGTACTATCAATTTCATATATAATTGGTTCACAAATTCTTCACGGATTGGGAGATATGCTCGTTGAAAGATTAGAGTTGGATATGCATACAAACCAAATGGATGGATATCCAGTACAAACAAGTTGGATAACCAGTATGAACATATTGGATATCCAGTTTAAAAAGATGGATAACCAACTTATTTTACATTCATATTATTCTTTTCCTTGTATCTAATGATTCGTAAAGAATTATAACACGAATTATATATAAAATTTATAGTACTCGACGAGATCTATCCGATAAGATCCATGTTGAATATTTTTTTTGAACTTTAAATGCATTTAAATTTTACGGGCAGAAAATGAAGAAATGCGTTTTTCGTTTTTCTTTGAAAAATGGTTATCCGTTGTGTTCATGCTGATTATCCAACCGGTTTGGAGTGATTATCCATTCGGTTCGTACTTGTTATCCAATCATATGTTTGACATTCACTCTTCAACAAAAAAAGAAAGAAGATGGATAACCACCTCTATTCTGCCCGTCAGAATTAAGTCATTTTTAAGCTGAAAAAATGTTCACTGTGGATTTCATTGGATAGATCTCGACGAGTACTATAAATTTCATATATAATTCGTTCACAAATTCTTCACGGATTGGGAGATATGCTCGTTGAAATATTAGAGTTGGATATGCATGAACACAGTGGATATCCAGTACAAACAAGTTGGATAATCAACATGAACACAGTGGATAACCATTACAAATAATTTGGATAAGCATGTAAGTCCATTGGATAACCAGTATTAGTGCATTGGATATCCAGTTTAAGAAGATGGATAACCAACTTATTTTGAATTAAGAAGTTGGATAACCAAATGGATAAGCAGTAGAAACAAAATGGATAACCAGTTCAAACCGATTGAATAATCAGCATGAACACGATGGATAACCAATTTAGAACAAGTTGGTTATCCATCTTGTAAAACTGGATATCCACCCCTATTCTGTCCATCAGAATTAAGTGATTTTTAAGCCCGAAAAAATATTCACTATGGATTTTGTTGGATAGATCTCGACGAGTACTATAAATTTCATATATAATTTGTTCACAAATTCTTCACGGATTGGGAGATATGCTCGTTTAAAGATTAGGGATGTTTTTTTTGGAAGAGAGAGAAAAAAACTCACAGGGACTAAACGTGTAAAATATAAAAAGATTGAGAAAAAAGTACAATAAGGACTACTCGTGCAAAAAAATAGGAGGGGGGCACGGTGCCCTCGGGTATACTGGATAATTTGCCTATATATATTAAAGGAGAGTTTTTAATCGACAGGTGTCATTCAGGGGGTAAGTTTAGGATTATGGTGCCACGTGACGTTACCAAAACTATCATTCACTAAACAGTTAAAAGTTAATTAGTAAATATGTAAAATTATTAAATTAAAATTTAAGTAATTAATGAAAGAACAATGAAATTGTATTGAAGGTTGATATATTTTCCAAAAATAAAAAAGTGATTAGTTACCAAAATAAAAATAGATTACTTACAAAAAAATTATTCTATTTGATATATTTTCCAAAAATAAAAAAAATGATTAGTTACCAAAATAAAAATTGATTACTTACCAAAAAATTATATTACAAATCCAATTTGAAATCAAGTTTGGATACATTAAACATGGCTTAATATTATTTTTCAGATCATTCTATTGATATATTTTCCAATAATAAAAAGAGATTAGTTACCAAAACAGAAAACTAAATCAGTAACCAAATAATTATATTACGAATACAATTCAAAACTATATTTAGATACATTAAACTTAGGTTGATTTTATATTTCATATGATTCCATTTGATATATTTTCTAATAATTAAAAAGAAAGATCATTTACCAAATAATTATAGCGATAAGAACAAAGCCCCCGAGTTATTTCTTAAAAACTGATCTCCCCTTCACATCTTTTAAAAGAACAAAAAGTCTCCCGAACTATGTCCAAATAGACAATTTCACCCTTATGCTAGTGAACTTTGACTATTTAAGTGGATATTATAAGTTAAATGACAAAATTACTCTATAAATTTTGAAAATTACTATTTTACAATCATCTTCCACACTTCCTACTCTCTTTAAAACAATCCAATTTTCATCCAATGTATTAGTTATTAAAGGTCACACATACTTCTAAGCGTGATAAACCCTTGTGTACCCCTTTTTTTTTTTTGAAGTTTGATAATTTGTACTGATTCTAACCATTTACAAACGTGCAAATTCTAGAGCAATTTTTACTATTTTTTTTATTTTTTATATTTTTAAAAGTTTCATATATTGTATTAGATAGTTCATTGTGATTTTTTTTCCTTATTCTTCAAAAATTATAAGAAGGTTCAGGAGTATAACAAATTTAATTTCTGAATTTTTTATTTAAAATATTACTATAATTACCTTATTTTTTAGTCATGTTATATCCATGGACCATTGACCACAAGTTTATGGCAATCAAGAATGGTTTTTGTCCTTACGAAGAAATTTGAGGGAATTAGTCTTTGAGACATAATTCGGGAAAAAACGGGGGGAGGGGTTTTGTCTATTCCAAAATTATATTATGAATATAATTCAAAATCAAGTTTGGATAATTAAATGTATGTTAATATTATTTTTCAGATTTCTTAAAATAAAAAAAGATGAGTTCCCAAAAAAAAATAATAATAAAAAGATAAGTTCTCATTCCCTCATCTCCTTTCCTTCTCCTCGCATCCTCCATCTCTTTCCCTTCCCTCCTTCCCTTCCATCTCAATTTTCTTTTCCTTTGAAATGTACACACTACCTTTTCTCTGTATTAAGTTGTATTTTTCGAGGTATATTTTTCGTTTTTTAGTTGAAAACGGAGTTAGATGAGTTTCGATTGATATTGTAAATTGTACTTTTAATATGATTCACTCTTGTTTAAATTGATTTTTATAATTATGCTTATGCTGACAAAATGTTCATTGGCTGATTCTGGTGTGGATGCTTGTGGACAACCTTCAATCTGATTTGTAATTAACAGTGAAAACAGTGCCCAAAAGGTTCATCAATTGAAAATCTACACGAATTTTCACTTTATTTTGAATTGTCAACTCATCATTTTATCTTATAGTTTATGGTGCAGAATTATAAGAAAAAATTTACTACTACTGAACATATCTTTTATTTTTTGGAGGGGAGATATTATTTTTGAACATACATTATATTTTTTATTTTAAGGACTATTTCTATATATAGTCTGTCATTGGCAATATTTATTAGTGTAAATGGTCAATTTTTATTTTTAAATGATCATGGGGGCCTCATTTTAGTATGTTTTTGCACCGATGATTTTATAAAATTTTCATGGATTGAGTGAAAAAATAGTAAGTATCAATCTCGCTCTAAATGAGCCAAATATACTACAAATTAAGGTTATATCCTTTTTGTTACCCCTAAGTCCTAACATTTGACCATTAAAAAGTTTCATTTCTGATTACCTCAGAGCCGCCAGTATCCCAAACCCGAGTCACCTTTGTTCATGAGTCTCTACTTGCTTTGAATCATTTTTTGGATTTAGCTTGAGATGACATTAGCGACGAATTTACGAATTCATTACAAAATCCAGATGTAGAGATTAATTTTGATCCAATTAAGCATGTTTTCAAATTGCTTCTCATCAAGTTTCATTTCTCCATTATCATCAGTTTCATCATCAATGACAACTTTCCTAGATTTTGAAGGGGCAAGTTCAAAGTAGCAACTATAATTTTATCAACATGATGGGAATTAGTTTGGCTAAAAAAAATAATGTAATATTGTTTGGAGAAAATTTGATATGATGGAATCTATTTTTATTTTCCAAGGAATTTTGATATAACATGACTCAGAAAGTATAGTCAAAAGAACTAAAATCGATAAGCACACGGAGGTAAAGATGTATTGAAAGCTATGGATATTCCTAATGATGATGAAATCATGTGCAATTTCATTAATGATTCATGGACAAAGGGCTGCAATTCTGCACTTAAGGTTACCGTTTGTGAAGAAGATAGTGTTCAAGGAATCATGGAAAAAATTAGCACAATGAAAGAAAGATGATGCGGCCGTCAGTGGTTTTGTTCAAGAAAAAGGATAAAATAGTCATTAGGAAGATTAAAATTATTAAAATTCATTACATATATATATAATAATGACTAATAAGTAAATGCCATGCCCTTTTTCAAAAAAATTTTTAAATAAAATTGCTCATACTCTAGAGTTTGAAGGTAAATATATACTTTGTTTGAGACATTAATTAACTAAATATATTTACTTTAAGTTTATGAGTATCTATGTACTTTGTTTTACGAGAGAAGTGTGGCATCATAATGACAAATGACTGAAATACTCAAGAATCACTCATAACTAAGGAAAAAAAGTTTGATGTAAAGATATGGATATGTATTTTATAATGATTTATTAGTTTTTTTAAAATTATATATATTTTTTCTATTGTTGTGTTTTATTTACATTTGTTGGAGTTTGTTTTCGATTTGCTTCATGCCTAAACATATCTATAAACTAATAAATACCAATCAACCTCTTAAAGGATTCAATATTTGATTTTTATGATATTTATTTTTTGTCAAATCTCATTTGAGTTCCATATATAGTCTGGTCTTTTACAAACTTTTGAGATTTTTCCATCAAAATATTATATACTTACGGGTCATAATATTGGAATTTATAAAGTACCTAATGTAGTTAAAAAAATGCCAAAATTGTTTTTTTTGTAGTGTCCCCATGCTTTTACGATAACGATATTCTCAAGGTTAAAATATTTTTTTAGTTGTAATTATGCTAGAAATTAAGTATTTTTTTTCTTGGAAAGATCGAATTGTTTCTTAAATTTTTGACTTTGAGGTAAAAATGGTGATTAAATTGATTGTTTTGACTGATTTACTGAAAACAACAGAATCAAGATCTATAATATTTCCTTCAATTCCAACAATAAAGAATATATGCAATTCAATTATTGTATTTTTAATACATTATTTGATTTTCATTGTTGAAAATAATTTTGATATACTAATATCCCTAAACAAACAGCAGATTAGACAGTTGATCAAATGAATTTGTATTTAGAAAAAAAAACTTTGATATACTAATATTGCTAAAAAATAGCAGATTAGACTGTTGTTCATAGTAATTTGTATTTAGGAATTCATATTACCAAAAAGCAGTTGGTCAAAGTGATAAAGGCATTGGACCAACTTAACTATGATTTCAGATTAAACCTGAGCATGGGTATGTAGTAGTGATTATTGGTAGAGATTTATTTTCCTAAAGGGACCTACTCGATTTGAATCTAAATTAGTCGGAGCAATGATTTCGAACACCGGGTACATAATACACACACACACACACACACAAACCTATGACACTCTTGATTTCGGACACCTAGTGCATAATATACAAAAAAAAAAAGGACAGCAAAAAATCATATGACATTTTTCACAGGAAAGTAATAGTACTTGAACATCACTCTAAAATATTTTAAAATCTGCACAATGTGCGGGCATAATACTAGTTAACTACATATAATAATACGGCTTTCAACCTTAGTGTAGTTTCAGATACATGTATCTAAAATTATAAAGGGAATATTGTGCATGAGGTTTTGTGATGGATCGGGAGGATGTTGAATGAAGACATGGAATTCGAGATTTGTTACATCGAGATTAAGAATTTGAGGTGAACTATGAGTTTTTAGAGATGAATTTTGTAGCTGATTATCTAGTATCACTAGCAGTTCATTGTCCAAGTGATCTACTTCAACTACAGGTTCCTCCGGACTCCCCCAAACATCACTTTTAATTAGAACATGATATCATAGGAGTAATTTATCGGAGTAATATAGTTGTTTAGTTATTAGACTTTTGCCTCAACTTTTGTATCGAAAAAATTATACTGTACAGGGAAAACAAAATGTAATGCCGATATGGGAGCCGAAATGCAAGTTATAAAATATTGCGCCGTCTTTGCTAGATTATTTGAATGTTGCTTATTGCCGTAGTAACTAAGTTGAGCAACAAGATACATTCTTGTCTTCGGTTAATTATTGACATAGTGGATTTTGCCCACCAAAAAAAGTCCACACAGACCAGAAAGGGGAAGACAATTAACACGCTGGGTTCTTCGTTTGGCCAAAATTAAGGAATTACTTACCTCGTTAAATTAGAGGACTCTCGAGTCTCGACTTTATCCCGAAAATGATTTTCTTTGCATCAATTCTAATACGCCATCCGGTCCTCCATATAAAGCTCCCTAAATTTGACTTAATATGTAATTTTTTTAATTATAATATTTTCTAATAATTAAAAGAATCGTAACAAAGGTAAAAATATACTTTTAAGGTTTTTTTTTTTAATAAAAAGCGCATAATTAATGAAATTTAGAACAATTAAAATATCTTATTTTACAGACTAGAGAGATTAACAATTAGATTTTCTCTCTCTACCTATTGTCGTTTCTTCTTTCCTTTTTTTTTCGATTTGTAGCCTCTCAATTTACTTCCTTTTTTCAAATAATAATCAAGTAACTACCACTCTTCGAAGTTTCGCCTTCTCTCTGTTGTCGATTAAGCAGCAGAATACAAGGACAGTGTTGATTTTTAGCAAATCTGGATTGAATTTGGATTGTGGGGAAAAAAAAAAAAAATTGGAGGAACAAGTCTAAAATTAAACATACCAAGCCAACAATTACATTAGAATTTCACCCGATATATGGGCTTTATCATCACTCCTTTGCATATTGAAATGGATTCTATCCCAAAGCATCGGTCCAAAGTATCATACAGAGGCTCAGAAACTGTTATCCAATAGGTGGCTGTGAAGAGAGAAATGTTAACAAAAAGGTTCATAGTTGATTCATCCATGGTTTAAAATTTTCATGGACACTGCCGAATCAATTAACAGCTACCAAGACTAAGTTGTACTAAAATTGAGATGAAAAAGTACAATAACAGTTTTTTCTTTTTTTAAATGAGTTCACTGATAATGACAAATTAATCAGAAAAGGAGAAAGTTCAAGCTCATAAGGGTTTCCTTAATGGTGTGGTTCGTGGATCGTGGGTCGAGACAAGAATCTACTGAACCATCTTGCTGAGAGCTTTGGGTATCTCTTGTTTCCATTTCTGTAGTCCACATAATTCAGCCCAAATCGAACAGTATATCCACTGTTCCATTCAAAGTTGTCCAACGCTGCCCAACCAAAGTATCCTTTCACTTTAACTCCCTCCCTGCAAGGATTTAATTTCAAATAATAACCCGTCCATCCAAGAAAAATTATTCACTTTGATTTTCTGTTTTAATTCATTTTTCTTGAAACAGAGGAAATGGTACAATTTCGCATATAATAGATTGGATCCCACGAAGTTTGTGCTACTTATTTCAACGTGATTGTCCCGTTTATTATACTATTTTAGTACAACAAATAGAACAATTATTTTGAGACAAAAGATATTATAATCTAAAGACTAGCATAAAACATGGCACCGCTATGCGCTATCACATTATTTACTTCAATTCCAAAAATTTGACACCATTTTGTTCCGACCTAGGGTAATAAGCCAGGGGCTTGGTCTTAATACTGTGTCAGGAAGGGAAAGAAAACTTAACTGTTAATATAACGAATTTTTAATTCAAATTAAAATTTATTACTACTTTATTTCGCTTCATTTCCTCTGTCATAATCTAGTGAGATTGGAAATGTTTATCCTTACCGAATGGCAATGTGAAGATACTTGAGATGCCAATAGTAGTACTTTATTCTGGAGTAGTCCCTGAGGGCTGTTTCCAGTGGAACACTCGGGTCATCTTTTTCATCAACACCTGAAATAAATATCATTGTTAGCATAAAAACTGTTAAGTTAATTACTCCCTATATCCCGAAATGATTGTTCTAATATAATTATTCTGTAATTTTTGAATTATACTTTCCAAATGATAATATAAAAGTGGATTAATTATTTGATTACCATTCTCTGTTATGTAAATTACAGGATTGTTAAATTTATGCTTGACATATAATAACATATCTCGTAGTCCTCTAGGGTAGAAATGGAGCCAACTTGAACCAGCCTGCAAAATATGTAAAATACTTTGATAAGCAATTGCAATTTAACACCTTAAATTCCTTTTATTTTAGACAATGAGTAGCTGGTCTCCGAACCTCTGGTCCTATGAGCTTTCCCTGGCGCTCAACTGTGCCACAAAGCAAAGACATTAAAAAATTAGGATCAATCACCTCAATTGTCCTCCACTTTAATACCCCAGCTAAGGATTTAGTTCTAATTATGAGACAATCAGAATGATCGCGAATGATTCACGTTAAAGACTAGGATATTCCGCGTCTTTCTTCTTCTTATTCCTTCCTCTCTTTTTCTAATCATTCGGTTTACTAATGATATCTGAGAAGTCCATCACATGTGATCATCAAAATTGTCCTATATTCAGAACAGAATTATCCGGCAGACCAACCAAATGTAAATTATCAACATGAAGAACAAAATTGAACCCTTCTGTACTTAAAGGGATGAATTCAAAACTTGGAGTTTAAACATTAATTTTAGTAAATGAATTAGCGAAGTACCTAAGGAATCAGCACGAGCATCTGTGGAAAAGCTAGCATTTGTGTTGGAGTTGTGATTGGTGCTACCCTTGACATAATTAGCAGTGTAGTAATTTAGGCCAACAAAGTCGAATGACCCTTTCACTATATCTGATTCTTCCTTCGTGAATTTCGGAAGGCGTTTTCCAACTAGCATTTGCATTGAGTTTGGATATTCACCATAAACCAATGGCCACAAGTTCCTGCAGGCAATTACAATTTGTACTGGGCATGTCACACACCCTCATGCATCCAAATCTTTTAAAGGTCCAATTGATTGTTCTGTTTTAGATCAATAAAGGGGACAGAAAAAGCACATATTTGACAAGCAGCAAATTAATCCTGTTATAGAGACCACAAATGAACAAATGGAAAAGAAATTTATGACACACTTACCATCCAATCTGGAAATCTAGGGCACGATAAGTAGCATTTCTATCTGCAAGTGAGTTAGAGAAGGGCACCGCCCAACCAGAAACAATGGACATCCCTACTTTTCCTTTTTGATGAGCCTTAATCCCAGAAAAAAAAAAAAGGAAAAATTAAATTAAATGAAAAAAAAAAGATCACTGTCTTTCCATCAGCATAATAACTAATAATCACCATCACCAGTTTCTTTTCAGTTACGGTTCAAATTTCGTCCAAGTAATTCACAAAATAAAAGTGAGAAAATAAATTAATAGTTTACCTGATATTTTGTTTTGTAAACCTTTACAGCGTTAGCATGAGCAAGAATCATATTGTGCATCACTCTATAAGGTTCAGTTCCAGAATCTCCTCCTTTACAGTTCTGATTTTTCCAAACAGAACAATGATTTGGAGGTGAATATCCCGAATCATAACCGCCCACAGCATAACTGAATGGTTCGTTGAGAGTAATCCAGTCTTTAACACGGTCCCCATATCTTTGAAAGCAAAGATTTGCATATTCACGAAAATCATCTCTGCATAGTGGTTTTGAAGCTTAATCGATAATTAGTCTACACTCTACATGACTCCGAATAGCTTGTGCTAATTAATCACTAACATTTGATTATAGCAACTTCTTTAGACATTAGAAGTATCTATTTTAAAAAAATTTTTGGTAATTAACTTACATAATCTTCTGTCCCAAAAAACCACCATATTCATCTTCCAATGATTGAGGAGTATCCCAGTGGAAAAGAGTGACGACGGGCTTTAACCCTGCATTTGAAACCCAAACAATTTTCTTGAGGAAAAGAACAAAAAAAGGATAACTTAATTAAACAATATGTTCGGATGAGTTGAAAGGACTTGCCATTTGCAATAAGATGATCAATAAGTTTGTTGTAGTACTCAATCCCTCTTTCATTAATGCCTCCAGAGATCCTTCCACCTGTAATTGTTATATTGTAACTACAATATATATTTTTTTGGCAACTATAATTTCAAAAAGAATGAAAATAGAAGCCTTACGTGGTAATAATCTTGTCCAAGAAATAGAGAAGCGATATGCATCCATGTTCATTTTCTTCAATAGGGCAACATCTTCCTGTTTTTACAGAGAACATTTAAGTTAATCGGCTTTGAAAATGGGAAAAAGAAAAAGGTTACTGCACTATTTCCTGAGAATTTGATTGCAAAAAGATAAATTCGAACTATTCCTTCTTTATGTGCTTCTAAATTTTTAAGAAATCATTGATAGTAAATTATCTGTGAAATGATCCAGTAACACGTGTGACATGAATCAAATGAAAATAAGCCAATATGCACATGGTGTATTTCTATTTGATAAAGCACATTGTGTATTTCACATCTCCGTGAACAAGGTTTTTGGTTGACTATTTTGTAAGCCCTTTGTTATCTCATTTTAAAAGTCGATTTGTTATACTTTTTGTAGTAAAGTATATTATTAAAATAAGATGAAGGAGTGTTTCTTTTTACCATATTTTTTAGTGAGACTGCTTTAATCAATCACAAGACATTGAATAACTTTTACTGATCATGCATTGTGACAAGTATACCTTGTACAGATGGTAGGAATCTGCAGCTACATCACCAGATTTGCGATCTTGTATCATATCTATCATTTTCCAAAGTAAAATGACAGGATTATTCTTTACAACATAGACGGTATTTAAAAAATAATCATAACTATATTAACCTGGTTTGGTGTGTGTAAATACATCCCAATTGCTGGGGCCTTTTCCATCTGAGTTCCATGCACCTTCAACCTACACTCAAGTCCCAAACATCTTAAATGCAAAAACAAATGTCCTGTCTCACTAGGTAGGATTTATTATAAAATGGATCATAATATCGCCATTTTAGATTTCCTATAAAGTGGCTTTAAACTCCATTTTCTTTTCCCTTTAACTTAGAGTAAGTGATTGCAGTATCTTAAGCACATATTAGATTTCCTGTAAAGTAGCTGTTTTAAGGTTTTCTTATAGTACCATCTTCTTTTCCCTTTAACTTGAGTAAATGATTGTAGTTTCTTAAGCACACATCCGGACAAAATTTCTAGTGTACCTCTTGTAATTTTTTGCATATATATATATATATATATATATATATTTTCTTTTTTCCCTTTCTAGTGTACCTCTTGTAATTTTTTGCATATATATATATATATATATTTTCTTTTTTCCCTGATTCGTTCTTTACTAATCTTATCTCATCTATGTTATGTAAAGTTGTGGCAAAATCAAAACATTGCATTTGGTATATTCACTGGGCCCAACATGTTCAATTTACATATAAACTCAACAATTGATGTAATAGCATCACCAACCATATCATTTTAAATTCAAAAGCTAGAGATTTTCAAAGAACAACTCAAATCTATAGGAATAAAAATTCACACACACCTGATAAGCAGAAGATGCTGAACCAAACACGAAACCTGGAGGAAAACTGCCCCGGTTGAACTCCTTTATTTGATACTTATCACCAAATAATTGATCATCATCTTCTTCCGCTGAAGAAGCTAACTGGAAAGTAGTTGATTCATAAAGCAATCCTACCCCAATAACACACAAACTTAACAGATGAAGTCTGGCCATCACCTATCTCTTCTTCTTCTTCTTCTTCTTCTTCTTCTTCTTTATTAATTACCCAAAATATCAATAAACAATTAGCAATCCATGAGTATTATTTAACAACACAGAAGCAAAAATGAACCTAGAAAAAAATAATGAAATCTACTGATGATTAAGAGGGCACAAGAGACAAAGTATAAACAGTATACAACCTTACTAGAAACAAAGAGGCTTATCTATTAGCGAATTCCTGAAACAGTACAAACCTTTAGGCAAAGAAAATGGTTGATAATCTGCAAAGTGATAATGCTGCAGAGGGAAAACCCCAAAAAATAAGCACCTATCTAGCTAGTTTCAAGTTTCCATTGTTCATAATTCATACCACTACTATCATCACTTATAAACGTCTGTTTGTATAGTTGTTTATTTGTTTGAGTTTTCCTTGGAAGAATAAAAGTAATTAAAAAATTCTTTAGTACTAGTAGTATGTATGTCTTGAATCTTCATCGAGAAAAATACACGTCCTCCGTCTTTCCATGTGTTATCTGCAGTGCACCGTATTCTAGGAGGAGAACGTGCCCACCTTTGGTGTGTTTTTTTAAAAAACAAAAAAAAAAAAAACTTTTTCAATAAAACTGACAATTTTTTTTGGCCCTAATTTACTAATTTGTTTCTAATCATTAAAGAAGTCGAAAAATAATATATTAAAAAAAGAGTAAGGATAAATTTGATAAATGAGAAAATGAAAAGAAAAAAAAAATCGCGTAAGGTGATTTCGACATGTTAGAGACCGGTGGAAATTCTGAGTAGGAAGATAGAAATTATAGAATTAAGAATTCAAATTAAGAAAGAGTGAAAGTAGACTGAAAAAACCTAAATACGGAATGGAAGTTCCGATTAGGAAGATAAAAATTATAGAATTAAGAAGGAGTGAAAGTAGACCAAAAACACGATGTGTAGCATTTTAATTTGTCATCAATAACATTTGGATATGCTAAAAGTGAAATAAAATGAATTGAAACTAGTATGAACACAGGTTGTATTATAATCTGTATAAATTTAAAAAAAAAGACACATTTTTAAAAATAAACCAAGTGGAAAAATTAAGAATTCAGATAAATCAATTCTTTTATTAAAATGAAAGAAAAAGTGAGAAAAAGAAAAACAAAAATATTCACTTCCCTTGTTCTCGACAATTTAACTGCATGATGTTTTCTGCATAAAAAAAAAAGTATACAGTATAACATCGGTAAATTAATAATCTATAAATTAATAATTTCTAACAATTAATAATTTTTTCTAGTCCTAACTTGGGACTAGTAAAAAAAATTAAAAAAAAATCAATAAAATGATAAGATAATAATCTCTTATATTTTTATAGGTACCAACAATACTATAAATTAACAAATACCATAAATTTAAGAAAATAATTATAATAACTATAAATATTCAGTAATTATGAACTATTAATACTTGTTTTTTAGTCCCTAAGGATGATTTGAACTACGTGTGGATGTTTTGTATTCCGAAAAGTTTTAATGCTTGATTGATTTGTACTTTACAATTGCAAACTATGTAATCTAGTGACGGTTCTTTTTTCTCATAGAAATTCTTTGATTAATAATTTCTTAATTTATAGATTATTTAATAATTATCTAAATTAATAAAATTTGATAGTCCCAACACTATTAATTTATAGACTAGTTCTTTTTTCTCATAGAAATTCTTTGATTAATATTTTATTAATTTATAGATTATTTAATAATTATCTAAATTAATAAAATTTTGATAGTCCCAACACTATTAATCCATACTATCAAAATTTTATTAATTTAGATAATTATTAAATAATCGATAAATTAATAAATTATTAATCAAAGACTATCAAAATTTTATTAATTTAGATATTAAATAATGGATAAATTAATAAATTAATCAAAGAATTTCTATGAGAAAAAAGAACCCTCACTAAATTATTTAATTTGCAATTGTCTTTACATTCGAGTTAGTCAATTGTTAAATCTTTTCGTAATACTAAATATCCATACTTAGTTCATACCACCTCTAGAGATTAAAAGAAAAGTATCAAGAGTTCATATTATACTAAATTTATAGTTATGATTGTTATTTTTTTTTGCTCTTAGGGTATTCATTAATTTATACTATAATTGAGACCTATAGTTATATAGGAGATTTTTGGAAACATTATTATCTTATCATTTTATCGATTTTCTTCACTTTTTGTACTGATCCCAGAAGAAATTATTAATTATTAGTAATTATTAATTTATAGATTATTAATTTAACGACGTTTTACTGTATATTATTTCAAGTTAGATTTATAAGTCAAAGGTATTGAAAGAATAACTCTTGAATTTTTTTTTTCCAAACATCGATGCTAATGGAATTTGGTTAATATTGGTGGAAAACTGACAGTAAAGGGATTTCCTTTGTACCACTGTTGCCGAGTTCTTTTTTCTTTCTCCACATGAAGATAATTTTTGTAACCAATCATTTTTTTTTCTTTTGATGGGTTTGCTAAATCATAGAAAAGACATATTTTGCAGAATCTTTGTTCGTTGACATCAGCATGAGAGATCATTGTTAGAGTTTCAAAACAAAAATGATTTGACCAGTTTCTAAAATAAATTTATGGAGAAAAGCATGTTCTTGAGGTCGGTAAAATAATTGTTATTTATCAAAATAAAACATTTTTTTCCTTGATAAACGGTTTACTGTTAGCGAATCTATAGATATTAACCTATGTGACTGAATGTATCTTCTTCTGAAACACCTTATTGAAAATCTAATTATTGTTATTGCTCATGATCATCTAACGGTAATTAATGTACGACTGAATTATCCAGTCGATGAACTTTAGTCACTTCCTTTAATCATATCTTGTGACTGAGTGTCCTAATTTTTTCCTTTAAACGTTTTAGAAAAAATGTAAAAAGATAATTTTACTCTTAATTTTTATTTTTTTATTTTTAAAAAAAGGAAGACGAAAGACTAATGCAGGAAAAACACGCCACCCCTTTACGAAGTGGCGTGGAATAATCTCGCCTCGCTGTACCTTCGCCAGAGGCGAAGGTGTGGCGTCCGTTTTGGGCGCCACCTTTGTTCGGGTTGGCGAGCAAATGTTCGATGCCTGGCGCTGTTTTGTGCGCCACCCATTTTATTTTTAATTTAATTTTTTAATTATTTTTTTAATGTATTTAATTAAATTTATTTATTTAATTCATGTATTTATTGAATTTATTTAATTCATGTACTTAATTTAATTAATTTATTTAGTTATTTTATTTGAGTATTTGTTTGGTAGTTTAATATTTGTTTAAAAAACATATGTTAATTGGTAGTTAAATAGATAATTTATCTTAATATTTAGGGTTTATGGTATTGGTAAATAAATAATGTTTCACCTAAATATTTAGAGAATGTTTTCTAACTACGTATTATGTTTATAAGTTATGATTGTTATATTAAATAGGTAAATTTTTGATTAATTATGTATTTAGTTTGTTATATGTTTAAAATTATGTTAATTACGTAATATATTCGTATGAAATAATTTTTTTGGTTAAATATGTGTTTAATTTGTTGTTAGTTTAGAAAGAATTGGTTAATTAGGTAGTATGTTCATAAGTTATAGTTGTTATATTAAAATGGTAAGTTTTTGTTAATAATGTATTTAGTTTTTTATTAGTATATATTATGTTAATTAATTATCTTTAAAGTATAACATCATTATATTAGATTATATATTATCTTTTTGTTTATAATGAATTATTTGTGGTTTAATATTATTATAATAAATTTAAGTTATGTTATAATTCGTTTTTAATGTGTGCATGATAGGTTTGATCAGGGGGATGTCACCATTTACAGTTCGGCTTTTGCTACAAACGAGACTTTTGCTGAAAGGCCTGACGCTATTGCATATGCGAAGGGTATTGCAAATATATACAACATGAAGTTAAGTATATTCTCGCATAAGGATAGTCATACTATACTCCTTTTTCATAAAGGAGGCCGGTACCAAGATCAACAGGTGGACGAAACCATGCGAGCCCGACCCAATACAAAGACACAGATGACTGGATGTCAATTTTGTATTACTGTCTACAAAATATGTGATAAGTGGACGATTCATGTATATCCCGGTCCATGGGGAATGCACAACCATTCTTTGACAGATCCGCCTCGGGTTAGGAGCGGACTGAGCGCAGAAGTAAGAGAGCCCATTGAGGAGTATTCTAAAGTTGGGACTAAGGCAGTTCACATTTTACATTTTACGAGCGATATAGACACAATTTCCTGATGAAAATGTTATCTCCAAACAAGTCTACAATTACATAAATAAATAGCATAAGGAGGGGTTTCAAATTCTGGATGACATGGCTTCCACCGTGCTTTTTCCAGTAAAGGTTTTAACGAGCCATTATCCTAAGAAATTTCAACGTATTTTATATTTATTTTATTATAAATATGAAATATAAAAATATGAAATTTCAACGTATTTTATATTTCATATTTTTTAGCTTAAATTTTTTCAAAACAAATTCTCCGGACGTCTAGACGCACCGATGATAAATAAATATTATTTAAATTTAAATATTTAGAGAATGATAATTTTTTAGTTGGTAGTAAATGATAATTTTTCATTAATATATAAATAATTAGTGTATTTTTATTAGTTATTTATAAGTAATTTTTTTAGAAGTAAATTCATAAGTTTTAGTTGTTATTAAATGTTAATTTTTTTAATTTAAATTTAAAAAATTCTAAATAATTAAATAATAAATTTACTATGTAAAATTAAGCAACATTCTCCAAATATTTAAGTTAAAAAATTATTTATTTAACCGCCAAATAAATAAATAAATATACTTAAATAAATAAATAAATAAAATAAAGAATTAAATAAATAAATAAATTTTAAAAAATAAATTAAAAAAGGGTGGCGGCCGGTTGGACCACCACCCAATCTGTTTGGCGAGCGGTTTGCTCGCCAAACCGGGAGGGGGGGATGGCGCCACCCCTTTTCAGGGACACAAAAATTGCTCGCCTCCCCAAGAAGGGTGGCGAGAAAAGTACACGCCACTCGTGAAAGAGTGACGTGTTTCTCCTACGCCAGCTGTGAAAGGCTGGCGCAAAAATGCATCGCCCCTTCTCCTTTTTAAAAAATAAAAACAAATATGCGAGGGTAAAATAGTCTTTTTAAAGTTTTTTAAGGCGATCAAATGAAAAAATTAAGGCGTTCAGTAGCCTCCCAATATGTATCAATAGGGGAGCTGGACCGGGACTGCTCCCATTTAGGTTCGGTAGCCGGTCACTCCCCCCAGATGTGTCAGTCTCTTGATTGGAGACTTCGGTTACGGATTGCGGCTTCCACTGTCTCTTTAGTTTGGCTACCTTCTCCAATCTCCATCTTTGTTTCTCTGCAGTGACTCACCTCAATACCCTATTCATGAAGCTGGCCTATTAATTTCCTCCCATTCCATGCACATGGAATGGCTAAATTCATGAGCCAAATTTCTCCCACCTGTTGTATTCAGTTAACCCACATCCTAGAAAGAGGAAGTTGAGCGGGATTTTTCGAGGAAAATAAAAAGAAAAAAGAAAATGATGAGCAAGGTCATGTATGGTTTCAATTAATATCTGAAACATTTTGGCACGGGATTTGGAGTGATTAGTTGAAAGACTGAAACTTAGGTCAACTTAATTCTTCAAAAAAGGTGATTTGTAAGCTACGAATTTGGTTCCTCAAATTGACTAACATTTTATTCATTCGATTCTAATGTCCTGCTTTGGTTTTGGGCTACTATAGATTTACACATATATCAGTTGAATGAGAACATGTCATTATCCGTGTTCATTATCATAATATTGGATAGATCTTCGAATATGCATGTGTTTGAATATGTACGTCGTTATTTGTATTATAGGTGTTTGAATTTAGGTCTGAATGAGTCATTATGTCTAGATTGTTGAATATTGATGTAGAAAGGTTCTATTGCTTGGTCTGCTGATTGCGGGGTAAAGGTGTACGTGGTGCATTTCAGTAGTTGCTGGTGTTGAATTAACTACATAAAGTTGTTTGCTCGTGGTTAATTTTGTGTTTTGGGGTCATTAGCTTAAAATTGGAAATCGGGGGTAACTTAATTCTTGAGGAAGCTGGGGGCGAATTAGCCAAAATAATGATTATCAAAGAATCTGTTTATCAATTGTAGTGATACTGAGAGGCTAAGAGGAACACTTTGATGATGAAAAAAGTAATCATTATTACGTGCTATTCGTGATGAGAGAGGATACTGTTTAAGTAAATTGAGAATGCATACTTGTGGAGTTGCTTTCATTAAACCTTGAGTCTATTATAACAAGGAATTGCAAAATTGATAGTTGATTTTATTGTATTACATATATGCTTTTATGCTTAATTGAGTTGTCATGATGGGTTTTTTGCATAATTTTATTAAAAATAGGTTAACTAATAATTTTAAATGTTGAAGTACTCTTGAGTTTGGAAATAATGCCACCAAAGTGTTCTTTGTTTCACAAAAGAAAATATAGTTCTATTGTTGCATCGTCGAGAGAACTACAGAGTAGATTAAGGTGTTAATTAGACCAAAAACATGTTTATTACGGGTCACTGACCAGACTAAAAATGTGTCTACCATATACTAGCAGCATATGCTAATTAAGCTCTATGTGTACCACCTGCTTAAGCTATCTGTACCAACAAAGTTCAAGCAAAAAGGAAAAACTACGTTTCCTCTTCTCTGTTGTACTCAGTAAGCATTTGGAGGATATTTTAGAGCTGAAAATTTCTTCAAGATGTAATGTACTCTTTTATCTGCCACCATTCTAATTTCACAAGAAGCTTAGTTATCAGCAAAATTTTCAGCAGTTTTTGTTTTCTAATGTGATAATTTAATATAAATTGTATGGTCATGTGACTCTTTGCTCTTTTAATATCATGACTGTTAGATTTTGTGCCGTTTTTACCGGAAAAACCAAGGCGGAGGAAGAAGGAGAGGCTGCTTTAATGGTGCTGGTTTTCTGTGGGTAAAGCGTGTGGTCTTTCCAAGATTTGTACCCCTAAGCCATTGAGTGATTTGATAATTGAAGCTTGTTATGGCAGACCTTTTTCTACAACTCCAATTCCATTATAAAATACTCTTCACTGTCACTTAAAATACACTTTCGTGTGGAAGGGCACATCTTTTCATCAGTCCTAATTGGGAAAGATTATGTTGCTGCAAAAGCAGCTCTCTCGTTACAAAGAAGTTGAGCTGTAAGGAATAACTTGTGTTGGTACATATTTTTACTTATTAGAAAGGGTATCAAGAAGTTACTTATTAGAAAGCTTTTCCTCATATTTTTACAAAGAATTTAGGTTTAAGTTTGATTCATGTTGATGCAAACATGTGTGCTAATACAAGTTCCTGCCTATTTTCTTCCCTCCATTGTTTGGAGGCCTGAACTTCTGAATTACTTATTTAAATTCCTATTTGATTAAAAGATAATACTCATCAATATTTGAGATTTATACAAGATCCGATGATTCTTATTTCAATATAACTGTAGACTTGTACCCTACCGGGCTACTACTCACCTTAGGCTGCACATTGTGCAGTACCACCCCCTAGTATCTAATTAATAGTGAAGTTCAAACGATGACTCTCTTTACTATCACCTTTGCTATCACTGCGTTTTATTACCGTAAAACATTATACTCTGTTGTTCTTTATCATATGGCTTCTTATCATCTTTGCTTTGCTCCTCTCGGTTATAGCCCAAAAGTCACTACATTGATAGCATTTTTACGTTAACTTTTTTTTCCCTTGATCATATATCTTTTATGGCTATTGTATTTTTTTTACGAGCGAACCTCAAAACGGGTCATTGAACTATTAAGTAATTTCATACATGTTATCAATCAAATTTATTTGTATAACAGGTTACCATACTAAGCGAAAAATTCATCTGAGATCATTCTGTTAATTTTGGCCATTAAATAGTGATGAAAATTCATTTTCTACATGCTTTTGGGTTCAGGGATATTTTTATCATTTTATTATTTTTTAATTTTTAATCTTTCAAAAAAAATTTATTTTTTTTACAATTCTTCTTCTAATACTTCCTAACTTGTATATACTAGTAGTATAGTTTTTAAATTTCAAAAATTAATTTAACTTTTGTATTTTAAGTTCTAGATTATAAAATTTTTTTAAAAAATTAAGAAGTGAAGAAGAAAAATTCAAGTTAAAGTAAACATGAAAATTAATAGTTTACCATTTTAAGCTAAAAGAAAAATTAAAAGAATTTGCTAAGAAAAGTTGTTTCTTCTAAGTTATTTAATTTTCTTCAACTCAATTGAATTATTTAATTATTAATTTTCACGTTAACTTTAATTTGAATTATATATATATTTTTTCTTATTCATTTTTTTATAATCTAGAAGTTAAGATACAAATGACAAATTAATTTTTGAAATTTAATAATAATACTAGTACTAACATATACAAGTTAGGAAGTAAAGAAGAAGAATTGTAAAAGAAATTAATTAAAATATTAATATTTTTTTAAAAAAAATATAAATTGATAAAATTGCCTGTGCACCCAAAAGCAGGTGTAAAATAACTTTCTGTCACGATTTAACACCCGAAATAACCTTGGAGAAACAACTTCTCTTAGCTGAAGGCTATTTTGAATGTTGAATCGTGATGGAAGTTGTTTTCAAAATAGCTTTCAAATTGAAGTTAACGCGAAAATTAATAATTAAATAATTCAATCGAGTTGAAAAAATTAAATAACCTAGAAGAAACAACTCGTCTTAGCTAATTTTTTTAGTTTAAAATGGTAAATTATTAATTTTCATGTTTACTTTAACTCGAATTTTACTTCTTCGTTTCTTAAATTTTTTAATAACTTTATAATCTAGAAGTTAAAATACAAAAGTTAAATTAATTTTTAAAATTTAGAAATTATACTACTAGTATATACAAGTTAGGAAGTATTAGAAAAAGAATTGTAAAAAACAAAATTATTTTTTAAAAAAAATATTAAAAATTTAAAAATAATAAAATGACAAAAATACCTTTAAATCCAAAAGCATGTGAAAAATAGATTTCCGTCAGTATTTAATGGCCAAAAAGTAACATAATGATCTCGGATGAATTTTTTGCTTAGTATGGTAACCTGTTATACAAATAAATTTGATTGATAACATGTATTATAATTATCTAATAATTCAATGACCCGTTTTGTGGTTCACTTTTTTTTACAACAAATTAAAAAAAAAACTTGATTTCACACAATTAAGTTCGCAACTAATTATAAAATTTGGACGATGAAAACTCTCTTTCGACCCATGAAATTTGGACGACGAAACCTCTGTACTTACTTCGCTAACTTCATTCACACAACTCTCTTACAACACTATTATCACAACTTGAAGGACCAGTAGATTTGGCAACTAACATGAATGCATCATTCTTTTTAGTCACAGTTCATCTTTTGAAGAATAAAAACGAAAGATGACGATGCTTCGAATGGCTATGTATTTTTCTTTGGGCAAATTTTTAAAAAGGGTAGAGGAAATATCAAAATTATTCTTAAGGGCGAGTTAGCACATTTTATTCTTTAGTATTAACATTAAATTAGTTTCTATCTCTAATAATGTTATAAATCTCTAGTTTACCCTTTTCCCCAACTAGTTATAACTATTACTCCCCCCGTCCCATAATTATTGTCCACTTTGCCCAAAAAATTTTGTCCAAAATTATTGTCCAATTTGACTTTTTATGGATCAAGTTACACATTTGTCCTTAGTAAAAAACATTATCCATAAAATCTTAGTGGTTAAACAATTACTTGTGTAGGGGTATATCCGGTTGTTTAAGGTAAAATATAATTAAGTTTGACCAAAAATAAATTTTTCATTTTAGTAAAACTGGACAATAATTATGGGACGGAGGGAGTACTATTTTGCTTCTTTTTTCTCACATAAAACTTATCTCCTCAATCAATCGGCTAATTGTCTGCTCTATTCGTGACCCATTTCTAGAGTATGATTCTAACCATGGTTCTTCATTTCCTGAAATTTGACAAGCATTGTTTGATTTATGAGATGATATTAATCGAAAGAAGCATTTGTTCATAGTTTTTTCATTCCCTTTTCATGCGTTCGATATGAAGAATAAAATCAATATTGACGGCTTCGGATTGCGTAAAGAAGCTCAGGATTCATCTCGGTTGCCAATTCTTGGTGAAAACTGGGGCTTCATAATCGAAGTCAAGAACCAAAATTATGAAAACTAAATTAAATGGAGATAACAAGAAAAGACAATTCGGATTGAAGACGATGACTCTACTTTGAAACTTTGGTTTGAAAGGAGAAGAAAAACATGGCCATTGTCTGGCCGTCACCGATCATTTTTTTCTCTTTCTTCTTCTTATTCCTTTTTTTTTTTTTTAATATTGAGAGAGACGTCCATTATTGTCCGGGGGAGATTGGCTGATTGGGAGAGGAGTAAAAGGAAGGATGAAGTAGTCTTTTAAAGTGTTAAAAAATATTACTCCCTCCGTCCCATAATTATTGTCCTGTTTAGCTAAGATGAAAAAATTTATTTTTGGTCAAACTTAACTATATTTTAATCAAAATTTCCGGATATACCCCTGCCGGATATACCCAAATCCAAGTCTATTTTTTCATCCTCTTCAAATAATTAGCCGGCAAATGCTGATGTTCTTTATCAATCAAGAGGTCCATACTCCTCACCATTTGAACAGAGGGGATATATGATAACAAAAAGTTCAACGCTTCCAAGCAGATTTCGGGAAAGTGGGAAAACCGTCACCAGACCACCCCAGGCGAAATCCACCGTCGAATGTCCCAAGTGCCTCCAGTCGGCTAAATCCACTGATCTTAGCTCCGGCCGTATCCCTTTGTTGTAATTCAGGACCCTTCGACGAACTCTTCATCCGGGTCATCGTCGAGGTAATTAACAGAGTTCAACGGGAAATCAACTTCAGTCCGGATGACTAGCAGCTTTTTACCTGCTTCACAGTGGAGCTCCAGACGGTTATCGTCGGAGGATGATGATCGGCGTCGGAGATTTCCGGCGAAGTAGTAGTACCGTACAAGGGCGGCGGAAAGGGCATAAGTGATGACTTGGAATGGGGTGGAACTGGGTTTGTTTCCGGTCACTAGACTAAAGGGCAAATTAAAGGGCAAATGTGTAAAATATTCCATAAAAAGTCAAATTGGACAATAATTTTGGGACAAAATTTTTTAGCCAAAGTGGACAATAATTATGGGACGGAGGGAGTATCTATATTTAACCAATTTATTAAAAGAATGAAAAATAATAATGCCCTTAATAATAATTTTGATCTTTCTAGTGCCCTTTTCAAAAATTTCCCCTTTTTCTTCCTTAAATGGTTTGTCATGGTTTTGGTATGTAACTACACTAAGATTCCAAAGTCAAAGGAAGTAATCAGGAATGAGGTCCAAAATCAGTTGAATGATGTGCGAACAATTCCTTCGCCTTCACTCCTCCGGATTTTTTTGCCTTTGTATGCGGATGTCAGCGCGAGAAGTATTACATGATTTGATCATTAATTACTAAGTTTGCGTGGTAATTTGTACTAACTTCATTAACTTCATTAATGTTACTGTCAATTTCTTTGGTGAAATTAGATGGATCTTCTTAGATTGAGGTATCAGGTATGTAATTTTCCGGTGAGACCATTTTGAAAGATACTAACCTGGAACTTATCCTGATTTTTGCTCTGAATTAATCCAATATTTATCTTGATAAAGAACTGAAAATAGGTCAAAAATTAATGTTCGAAACATCTCACCCTATAATCTTATTTGGATTGTCAAGATTTGATTGGTATTTTTAACTCAACAGTGCAGTAAAAAAAAAAAAAAACTAGCTAGACCATATAAGTTTTCTTAATTTAATTTGTGATATATTAATTTCTTTACCGCTCAAAAAATATCCAAATTAAGTTTTCAAATTGTACGGTACAAATTTTAAAATTTAATAATCTATTTTTTGAGACAAAAGGACAATATATCACTTCATTGATAAGATGCAATTGGAATGAGAAACATTTCTTTCTTCCAAGTTTTATGCCCCCTTTCATAGTCCCATTCACTTCTTCTTTTTTTTTTAAAAAAAAAAATTTTTTACAATTGTCCTAGGATCAGCAAAATGGTTCGATCACTGCCACTACCCAATTCCATCAGTTTTACTTAATTTGATTCCGCAATAGAAAACAATTCTAAATGAGTCCCAAATTTTCAAATCCGAATCATGATTTTGATAACAATCCATCAAAGTACTCAAATGCGACATGAAGGTAAATTCAACAATAGGACGAAAAACGTTTTGTAGAAAGAGGATACAATTATTATAAATTTAGGCATTTTAATTTTTCTTTTTGATACATGTCACCAAACATATTTACTATATTAATGTCTCCTATATACTGAAACACCATTGCAAGGTTGGAAGTCGATCGATTGTCAAATGTTATTTCCTAATCTCTGAACAAGTTAAATTTGTAAATCTGTGCAACTGCACAAACTAGTCACATAAATGAGAAGTTGTCATTGTTATCATGCTTTCATCTCCACTCTAACATCGAACCTAAAAATCCCATAACAACAATGGCTGGAGTCTATTTTCTCTTCTTTTTCAACCCACATTGTTCTCTCCATCATACTTCAACCCCCGACCATTCTTTCTCGCTAAATGGTTAATTATTCTACCAAAGATACCTCTATGATCCCGTGCCTTCAATATATATGTATGAACATATATATATATATATAGAGAGAGAGAGCGACTACAGTCCAGTCCACTGAACGGTTCAGTCATAGATTAATCACCGTGGATAAACTGGAATAGTTAATGAACGTAGGATTAAAAAAAAAGGTGTATTGTGAAGGAATAGATGCAAATACACCTGATTATAACGACTAAATCACCAACCTGCTAATTAATTACCCAAATTAATTATATGTATAAAAAAATTATTTGATAAAGGCAAAAAACTACACCACCAGTGTTGTGAAGAACATGACACACATCTTTGTGAGTTCATGAGAAATAATTCTACTCGTTCAATTTATTTATAATTCTTGTCTCCATTTAATCCATTCAATCAAAGAAGCAATCAAAATTGAGAAACATAGGGTTATTTTATAAGGGTTTATGCGGATTTATGTTCTATAGTTGATTTACCATTATTGAAAATTTGAGTATCTTTCAACTTTTCTCGAAGGAGAAAATCAAATTAATTGATCCAATAACTTAAGATGTAGTTTACTGAACTAATATTTGTTATTTTTTCTTTTATTTTACGTTTCTTTTTTTTTTCTCTTTATCCCCTATTCATGTCTTCAATTGCAAATTGAGATTTTTATAATTTGCCGTTTTTGTCTCATAATTTTATGAGTCATGTTGATGTACATTGTATTCATCTTCTAAAAGATTCAATCCTCTTACATTCAGGCTTCAGAGGATGCCAAGAAAGATCTTTTGCATGTGTAGAAATTGACAGTGCAAGGGCCGTTGAAGTGAGAATTAGAAAGGCCCTCGAGGAACAAGAAAAAATTGCAAAACTTATGGGAAACATGTAGCTAAAATCTGATCGTGTCATTATTGATTACACTTTTTTTTTTCCTTTGTTCAAATGCAGCTCGGTTGTTGTTGATAGTTTCTTGATCGTGGTCTCGTTACTCCGTAGTTGACGATTTAAAGTAGTTGTATAAAACCTACTTTTCCCACAAGTCTCAACCATACAAGAACTATATTATTGTCTACTGTCAGGAAAAAGAGACTCTGATGGAAGAGGTCTAATAAGCTAGAAGAATTAAACTATTACATTAGCCTTGCAAGGTTTGTTATCTTGTACGGATGTGTGGATATTGAATCTGTTATATTTATTGTGTCCTAATGTATGGTATGTCATGACTCAGAAATATAGGTTTTCTGTTCTTCTTTAGTTTTTTTTCTCGATAATGATATTAGAAAGTGCTTTGAAGCACATTCTGTTCTTTTCATAATATTGAAACTTAGTATCATATATATGCTAACTTCTAATTTCAAGATGAACTACTGTCATTTAATCATCCAAAAAGCATTATTGGAGGCCGACGGATCAAAGCGTAGAACTTTAAATCCTTGTACGAATCAAAGTGTAGAGCTTTAAATAGTGTCTGATTACATGAATAGAGTCATTTGTTAATAAAGTTGATTTAACATCAACTGACAGTTCAAGAAACATTGGTTTTGAATCTTTTGCACAGAATATTAGGTCTTTCGAGATTCATGTAATGCCTGATTACTTTTGAAAAAGATGTTGCATTCCTGCATTACAGATATCTTTTCAATTCAATACATAATGCTACAGGAGTGAGGAAAGAAGTTGCAAAACTATGCAATGAACTGAGACCGAATGCTGCCATGCACTTTCCTTAGTCAGCTGCTTTGGCATTCCTAATGCGCTCTTGAGTCCTATTGCTTTCAACTGGATTGAGGCCAACTCTTGGTCCTCTAGCCGAAGCTAACTTCTTGGTCGTCATGCTTTGCTGCACTGCAAAAAGGGCCTTTGTTTTTTTATTTTTTTTTTGTATGTGCTTTCAATAAGGAAATGCATAGTACATTGTTGTCAAAAGCTACCTTTAAATTAAAAATACTCAAAAGTGAGGAACTCTGTATTTCTTTACTGTCCCATAATTTCTTCTCTTCATAATGTTAATAATTTGCGTTTTTCCTTACAACCTTTCATTTTGTTTTGTACACTTTTTCTGCTGCTTAGATAGATGATAATGGCTGAATCTGCTAAGATGGATGGTCTTTCGCAGTTGAAAAATATTAAGTTAAATATGTAAACACCTCAGAGAAGTGCCCACTAATCAACAATTAGTATTTCATTAATGAATTCAATATCCAACACAAGGAATTAATGAATTTAAAAGGGTTCCACAATATTGCCATTAATTAACCAATTTGAGCTACTTTAAGGGCAAAGGCTCTTCTTCGCAACTTTGCTAAAGAATATCCGGAATCATCGGCCACTTTAAGGAAGCGATGGAGGAAGAAGTCATCACCGGCAAATTGGAATTAAAGAAATTTTGCCCCGACTATAACAAGCATACCATCATGCCGAGATTAGGAAATAGAGCAAAAATCCCGCGGAGTACTCTTTGTCGATTCGAAACACGAAACTGTGCTGCTTCACTATGACTTAAGAAAAAGGTTGAAATTTTGATTTAAAAAAACTCCTGATTAGTAGGTGATATGTATATATATTTTTTAATTTTTTTAATAAAAATTATTTTGGAATATATTACCATGTTTCTCACCCCATGAACACATTTATGCCCCTTAATTCTGATTGGTTAAATTTTAATTGGACGGTTCAGTCAAAAAATGACAACTGGACTCCAGAATTTTCCATATATATATCATGGGACCGACTACAGTCCAGTCGACTAAATGGTCCAGTTAACATTGGTAGCCGTCAGATGATTATGATTAATAACAACCATTAGATTAAAATGAGATGTTTTAAAATTTAAAAAGTCCACACCACACCTGATAATTACAATGTTTCTAGTAAATTATCAGTTCGGTTGAGCTACTCACGCTATAAAATTGTTTCATAATTTTTACCCATGCCCTCATCGAGGGTTTTCTTTTCTTTTGTGCAAAGAAAAATCATTATTATTTCTTCTCCAATAGAGGTTCCATTGAAACAAAATTCGAACATCCAAACAGAAATAAATGAAAATTTTTTTTTTTGCTATAACAAAAATTACAGTTTGGGCAAAATGAACAAGAAAGACAGCACTGCCAGCTAATTTGATTTTCTTCTCTGCATTTTTGGAAATATGATTAGGCTCAATAGCGACCGGCTGGCTTATGCTACTTGTCGAAGAGGATCATATGGTGGTGCATGCGGCTCCACCGTTACGGTGACCTCCGAGATGGTTCCAGTGCTTTCCGATACACCCATGTTCGCCGCTGATGTGAAGCATCTTTTTTTTGTTCTTATTAAATCTGGTATTCATTGTGTAACTCTCCAAAAGTATGGCTGTGTCAGGGTTTTTTTTGGGAACAAACAGTAGGGATAAACAACCATCTTTGAGTTAATCTACTCCTGAGTGAATTAGAATTTAGAGGCTATTGTTGGCTGGATTTTGCATTACCCCCTAATTCCTTTGTTGTACATGATTTAACGGGACAAGGAAAGAATATGTAAGTTCCGGAGGATGGATTTATTTGAGTAGTAATTTGTATATTTTTTCTGAGAAAATGGCCGCAAAAAGACTAATAAAAAAAAGCAAAACCAGAAGAAAAAAATGTCCAATTATTTGAAGAACAACAAGAGTAATAATCATTTTTTTTAAAAAAAAAGTAATAATAAGGGTGAAAAGCAACAAATGGTCAAAGGGCTTGAGGCTTTCAATAACCTGTAGCAATTTTTCATCAAGTTGGAGGAGGATGGGGACTGTCTTCTTGATGACGATGAGGAGGATGAGATATGGTTTCTAATAAGGGAGAAAGCCCATCAGATGAATGCGCTTAGTCAACCGTAAATTGCTGCTATCAAGCCAACAACAAGATGAAGGTGAAGAATGTGAAAATAAATAATAATGGTGGAAATGGAAGTGTAGGTAAGAAAGAAAATCAACATTCTCCTAATTAGAATATTGGAATGAAGATTAATCGAGCGGGGAGATTAATTAGTAAACAAAGCAAGCCTTGAAAATTTAGTTGGATTTCTTTTTATCTTAGTAATTTTATTAAAAAAAATTCAGTAACTTATCTAAATAGCTAATAAAAAATTAATGAAGTTTCGTTATGGTGTTGCAGACCCCGTAGTCACATATTGTGTATCCTATTTTTATTGGATAGATTTTAACTGAATGGTTCAGTCAAAAACTTATTACTGGACCATAGAATTTCCCATATATAATATATATTGTTATTTAGTAAAAGAATGCGAAAATTATATTACGATAAATTCTTTTGTACTGTACATATTCATGTGATACGTATTCTTTGCATCTTTTTCAATCAAACTACATTGCTCCATTTATCAAAATATCAAACTGTGGTAATATATAATGTTAGAAATTAAAATTTTCAACAATACTCTTTGCATTTTGAGTAGTGATACACACACAGAAAAAAAATTACAAGGAAAATAACAATGAATAATGTGTCTGAGATCTAAACTATCATTCTAATCATACTTAAATCTTAAATAGAAAGTACAAAATTCAGTGAATCTGATTTAATTCACATAATTCCTTCGCACTTTTTCTTGTAATTTGTTCCTTGCACATATCATTATTCTTACATTCTAAACATCGTTTCAAACTAAAATGGCAATAAATTACGCATTAGTTGTGTTGAAATTTACATACTAAATCCAATCCAAACTTTGGTCGAGACTTTGATTTTTGCTGGAGCCATCCAATTTTTTTTTTTTAAAAAAAAAACTCTGACAACTAACATTTTTAAGAACATTTTAGGGTGAAATCATACAGTGGTATAGAGTTGGAGGATGGCTCGCATAATTCATTGAGGTGCTCCTGAAAGTGGCCGGGTAATCGGGTGTTTAAAGAACCCGGATTCTTAAAACCCCAATCTATATATTTCAGCAATGGCGGGGGAACGAATCTTCACGAGCACCTGACCTGAAGAAGAAAATCCTTACATCAAACAGAGAGAAACAAAAGAAAAATGGATTCAAATGCTATTGTAATAGCATCTTCATCATCATCAGAACCCATGGATTTTGAAACTTTTCGAAGGTAATTGTAGTTCTTTATTCACTCAAATTTCACTATTCTTTTTTGCAAATCTTTACATAATTCAGTATTTCAATGTTTCGTTGTTTATGTACTGGAATTACGGGAGCAGTCGAGTTGCGGAGCTCAGAGATGTTCATAGAAGTTGTACGGAAGATTCCCAAATCGACCCTTCAGAACTGGAAAAGCTCTGTAATGACTACTCTCATGAACTGGGGGTAAGTTTGGTGGAGAGGCAGAATTAGGTTTAACAAAAGAAATTCTTTTCACATTTTTCTATGTATTTCAAGTTTCAAATTCTAGATGCCGATTTTCATTTTCTTCGGGGTTTTTGGAATGTATTGCACAGAGCAAGATGGATAAAATGATGTCTGATACTTTGGATATTAACTCATTATCCATGGAAGATTTGGGTAAGTACCTGCTATTGCTGCTCTTTTTCTTTTTCTTTTTTCTTTTTCTTTTAGGTCGTTACTTTTTATGCTTGTTGTTGAAGATTTCTGTTTGTGTTGATTTGATTGATTGTATGTATTAATTTTAGAGGAATTCTCGGAGCATTTGAAGAAAGAGCTGAATGCAGCACAGAATGAAAATGCTAAAATTGAGAATGAAATTGAGGAGCTTTCAAGGAGATATGAGGAAGGTTGTAGACTCTGAAGTTTGAATTTTCATTTTCATGTGTGGTTGTTGCCTTTGGTTTTTTTTCCTCTGTTTCTGTTTCTGCTTATTTATTTATTTATTCATCATGCTGCAGACTCTGGAAAATTTGAGTGTGAGCTTGAAGGTTTGAATGGTTCCTTGGATTTTATCGAGCAGCAGGTAATGAGCTCAGGCTTGATTTCTGCTCTACGCATGATTAATGAATGTGTTGGATGTTCTTTGTTTATTGTAAGCGTTATGCTGTATGGTAATTCAATAGGTGATTAATCCAAGGTTCATGCCCCTCCATTTTAATTTATTATCATTTAATTACCTTTTGTTTTAGGGAACTAGCTACATCTTGTTAGCAGAACCTTAAAAGTAATCTAATAGATTTGTCACTAAGGGTGTCTTGTTCTTCTTAGCATAGCAACAACAAGGAAATGTTGTAGTGATTTTTCTGTGTGTTGGAGGATTGGTTCCGCTGACTTTTGAACCTCTTTCAATAATCATTTGTACGGACTAACTGCAACAAATTGACTAGGCATTAGAAATGAGTTTGAGGGCAAGATGTTTATTCCTTTCTGCAGATGGCCATCCCCAAGTCCCTATCCTCTGTCCTTGCTCCCCAAGTGTCGTATTAAATTTACATAAGCTCGATGGAAAATTTCTTGCTTCATGAATTTTAGCCAGATGACTTATTTCATACGTCAAGATTGCTATCATTTCTGAAGAGATTCCCACTTTCATATTCTGTTTCCAGTATCTGGTTTGGTTCTTTGATTTTTGCTGAAGCCAATTGAGTCATGTAGGTACTCATCCTTCTTAAGCCATCATAAAGATATGATTAGTCGGTTTGGTATGTAATTGCCTAACGCATGGGATTGTTGTTCTGACTTGGAAGCTCATCTTCTTGACATGTCTTTAGGGCTTACAAACAAGAGATGTTGGTTCTCAGGTGGATTACTCTACACACGGCAAGGATGAGGATAATATGTTCAAGACATGTGAAGGTTCTAACTTTAAGGTTTATGACCTCTATAACCTCTCCAACTACTTCTGCTTTTGGCTCTTTTGGGTCATTTAATTGGTTAAAGAAGTTAATTAATTTACAGTTAGCACTTGGTTGTTTCGTACTGTTTAAGATGAAAATGCAGGCATCATTCCCTTTTATTTATATCATCCTCGTTTTTCACTTATAGACTAGCTGCCATCTGAATTAAAACGTGTTTCTTCGGAAAAGAAATATAATTCAAAGTGATATGCTTCTTTGCTGCTTTTTGCTCAGTTTGGTCTCATTTAACATGCTGAATGCCATTTCTAAAATATCCTTTGGATGTGAAGGTTCTAGAACTCAGTCATCAGATTGAGAAGAATAAAGTTACTCTGAAGACCTTGCAAGATCTTGATCACAAAATCAAAAGGTGAGACTCAAATTGTTAAAATTTTTAAACTTTCTCTTTCCGAATATGGTTCTAAGTGTTCAATATTCTTTTTTTTCAAGATTCGAAGCCGTAGAAAAGATTGAGGATGCGTTTTCAGGTCTCAAAGTTGTAGAATTTGAAGGGAACTTGTTGAGATTGTCCTTAAAAACATATATCCCTGCGGCAGAAAGCATTTTGTGCCTGAAAAAGGTAGAAGATCTCATAGAACCATCAGAAAAGTATCACGAATTGCTTATAGAACTTCTTGATGGGACCATGGAGCTTTCAAGTGCGGAGGCAGGTTCCTGTCCATTCTTTATGAATATAAACCATGTCAAATATCTGTTTACTGTCACCTTCATTTGAGTTTTGTCCTTGGTGCTGCTACCTTCTCCCTGTTAATGAAAGAGATGTAATTCAAGAATGTGCAGTCATGGATCCCTTCTCAAAATGCAGTACTACTATATGCTTTAGGAACTTAGACAATCTATATTGGCAGACACAATACCTTGAGACTATATTTCGGTTTGGTAATATGTCTGTTGTCCTCATTGATGACAACAATTATCTTTTGAATTTCTTCCTTTCTTTGTGTTTCACTAACTGAGATTCTGAAACTATTTATTTTTTTGGCTCTACTTATATCTTATTCTAACAGAAGCCAAAGCATCGATATATGAGCATAAAGCTTTAGGATTGCTGGTGGATATGTATAGCCTGTAGGTTGATAAGCAACATGCAATAGCATCATTAACTTCTTGAGAACCGCGTTGTGGGGGGACTGTGTAGTAGAAATAGAAATTGTATTGATCTTATGCCTGAATGCAGCCGTTTTATGATATTCCTGAGAAATGTGGATATAAATAACTAAGTTCACGATGATAAGTGAATATTTCGTTTTGCTTTCAGTTTACTTTTAGGATTTCGACATATAGGTTTGTGGCGAGTTCATATGATAACTAATTGATCTTTTTCTGATGTTATTCTGTCTTCCCATTCATTTCATCAGATTTTAGAGCTTATGCATAGGTTTTTTTTTTATTTTTTTTTTATTTTTTATTATGCATAGGTAGTAAGTGCATAATTTCTGTTTTTTACTTGCTCACGATGTCCTCATTATGATATTTTCATGACTTCATCAGATTTTCCCCAATGATGTATATATTGGTGAAATTGTGGATGTGGCAAAGTCTTTCAGGTATGCTTATATTCCATTTTTTTTACTATTATTCAGGTTTCACTTATTTTGTTTTATTTCGAATAACTAATTCAAGAAGTTGTTTGCATATGGTAATTTCTTGCTCTGTACTTTATGTTGTTGCCACTCTCTTCAACTAGTGACTGGCAAAGTTTTGTGCCGCCCTGCTTTCACAGGATTTACCTGGATTCCTTTTTATATTGTTTACATTGCTCAAATCGTGTATGATTCTTACTGATTCCTAATGTTGTTTTTGTTTATTTGCTTTTATATGTTCCATTAACTAATCACTTAACTGTATACACCATGATTAAGGCCTGCATCTCTTAGCCATAGAAAAACATAGCAAAGAATATTTCTCTTTCACTTCATCATGAGATAAAAAAGCAGTTTCCTTTTATAGTTTTAGGAGTTCTCTGTTACTCTCTTATCATTCAGAAAACACCAATTATCCCCTTATGTTGTGGTAGGTTCTGTTAAACTGATGGAAAACATTAACAATTGACTGAAGCTTCCAGGAATTTGTTGAGCAAGTTTTGCCCTAATACTAATGATGTAAGTCATTTTATTGACAAAAATATCTGCCCGTTCCATGTAGATGCCATTTTCACTTCCTTCGTAGCATGGAAAGATATTTAAACAAAATAACCAGGGCACTTTTATCAGAGAAGTGGTTTACATCAACAGTATTTGGACATAAATGACTTGTTTGGCATATTACATATACACTTCAGCCAAAGGTTCTACCTTTTGTCCATATTAGAGTAAAGTCGAAAGCATAAGGGTGGTAATTGTGGATTTCTGAACCATGAGGTAGTATGCTGAGAATTTCAGAAATTACAACAAAAAAAAATGATAGCATACTTTATTTACTCACAAATAAGATAATGTGTTTCTTTCATCCTTGTACATAACTTCTGAGTACCAGAAGTATTCATGTGAACTGCGGATATTTCTTTTTCTCCTAGTAGTGGGAGAGGGGTTGGTTCGTTGTTGCGTGTTTTACTCCACCTCTGTTTTTAAAGAACAGAGGTGTAGTGAAAGTTTTTTTCCAAATCAACCAATATTATGCTTCTGTTTATGTCTGTTGTATGCTTTTCCATCATTGGAAATTGTTTTCATTGTTTTGATGGCAGACAGCTTTATCCTACTTTGCTAGCATTGGACAGCAGATCTTCGTTAGAGTGGTTTGTCAGAAGAGTTCAAGATCGAATCATCATTAGCACGTTAAGGTGCTTTGCTGTAAAATGCGCAAATAAGTCAAGGTCAGCCGCAAGGATTTTCCTCATGCATGCTTTGCATAAGTTTTTATGAATGGGAAGTATAAACTACAATTTCATATAATACAACGCTATATTTCTTTGTTTTCCTATTTAACTTATTGTAATTCCTCTCAACAAGATGGCTCTCTAAAACTATCACGTGCCTCCAACATCAAAATCTTTACAATCCCTTTCTTTTTCTCCAATACCACTCTTGAAAAGAACTTTCAATTTCTCCTTCGTGTTTATTTTGCATATTAACTTCTGTTATTCACAAACCAATACTACTGTAAGATATCTTTCTTGGGCTCTCTTAAATATACAATTCTATGATGAGCATGAGGGGATCCTTTTTCTTTTGGTTGATAATAACTAGATTGGTTACACAGTTCATGAAGGGAAAAAGTAGAAGAAAGGAATTTGGCAGTCCCTGAGTTCATTTGTTGTTCCATGTTAAGTGGAACCTTTTCTAGATGAGAAAGTCATGAACTAAATTACAAATATTTTCTTAAGAGAATGTTAATTTTAATTTCTGCGTAAGGTTACTGCTGAGAAGGAAAATATAAGTTCAAAGACTCTTAGTAAGAAGAGACAAAGGTGCTGGTTTATCGAATTTTCTAGCATTAATGACAAGAAAGACTACAAAGATCCATGACTTTTTATTGCACATGTGCTGTTGTGATTTTGATACGATTTTGCAAAATGGTGTGACGGAAGTATTTAATATTGCTTTTTTGTTGCAATGGACTAATGATTACTTCAAGTGTTTGCATCCATGAGCTAAAACAGGCCTTTGATGCTAATCAACTGCAGTGAAAGTTAAAGATGGCTAACAAACATATCGAAGCGTTAGTAAATTAGAGATATTATCTTGAATGAAAATTGCTTTCATTTTTGTTAGTGCAAATTTTCATGTATGCTCCAAATAAACATTTACAGTATGGATTTTCTGCATTTTACAATATGGTTTTTTTATAGTATCTGTATGAGCATTACAGTTCTTTTTAACTATTTCAAAGCAGACGGCGCTTTCTGCGTGCCACTTTCTCTGCATGCCACTACAGCTTTAGGTTTCTTTGAGTGGTTCCTTATGTATGATAATTTGTTAGCAATGCAGGCACTCATTTGAATACTTGGACAGAGATGAGATTATAGTGGCTCATATGGTTGGTGGAATTGATGCTTTTATTAAAATTGCTCAAGGTTGGCCTATATCCAGTGTGGCTTTGAGTCTGCTGACCCTCAAGAGTTCAAGCAACTACTCCAAGGAAATTTCTCTCAGTTTCCTTTGCAAAGTTGTGGTAAGTCGTGTTTCAGTTATATCTTTTTGAATGTGTTAAACTTTTGCAAATTCCGTCCTGGAAACTGTTTTGTTTGGTTTCTGCTCATATGTTCCAAGCATCTCTTGGAATCTTGACTGTTTTTGTTAGCTTAAGTTTTCGTCCATAGTTTTATAATCAAATCTAGTCATGTTTAGCAGTTTGAGTTCTCAGTTGGTACCAGCTAATTTACATTACAGTTTACATCTCTTCATTAGTAGATACCAATTGCAGGAAAACAATAGGGATTCCTGCAGATATTTTACGTATTCCAAAATTGTGAATGTCTTTTGGCCATTTCTAGATTAGTCTACCTACTAAAATGGTTAGTGTATTACCGCTCCTTCCCATGAACAAATGTAATGATCCTCGTGATTACTACCCCCATTGGCCATTGGTATTTTTGTGCTTGTATATCACTATGGCAAGATTTTTTCTTTACAGCAATGGGCTAAAGGGAAAAATCTTGTCAACATTTGCAGCCAAACAATGTTACTCTAGTACATGTTTCATCATTTCTTCATAATAAACTGTTGATCAGACTCCCTGTTGCTTTAATAAGGATATGGCAAATTCCATAGATGAACACCAAAGGCAGGACATCTTGAGTTTCGCTGATGGTATTGAAGGAATCCTCTTGCAACAAACGCGCTCAGAAGTTCAACCCGATAGTACCAATTAGAGTTCATTTTTACACCGCGTGGTCTTGTTGTCTTGGTTTGGTGGTAATGTTATGAACTTTTACTTCACTGTTTTGCGAGGTATCAATGTTGTACGAATTGTAAGTTATACTATCATCCTTCTAAGAGCTAATTTGAATTAATTTTACCCAATTGTAAGTCACCTTTTCCCGAGACTAGTTTCTCTGTTTTATTTCGTGTTCCATTTGCGAAAAAATGTGATTAATTTTTAACTGCTCTCGCCCATCTAACCTGAAAATGTGTCTGATGCCTTCAATTTTCATTTGATTTGCATTTAAAGATTAAAACTACATAATATGCTGAACATTCAAATTTATTTTGAACCAAATTAACCAAAGTTACAAGGGGAAAAAAAACTAAAGGACTGGCGTCCCAGGATTCTACTACCAGAACAGAACTAGTAAAATGGCAAAAGCCATTTTTATAAATATCTTCTCTAAGCCATGCTAAATGGGAGAAAACTTTAAATACGTCAACAAAGAAGTGTTGATAAATGTATTCTCCCCACAAAAAAACTATACTCAACACTACTAAGGTAACGTCGCCTTGGGGTTTTTGTAACATCATTTTGATTGAGGGGTTGAAATTGCAAAATGTAGAAAAATCAATTAAAACTTAACAACAATTTCTTAGAAGATATTTACTATTGTTGATCTTACATTATCCTAAAAAAATAATCTATATTGTGTTTTTATATTTGTACTATCTTTAGTATAAATTTCCAAATTCAATTTGAACTATTTTTTTTGGTACAATAAAATAGAATTTCTTCCTTAAATATATTTCCTTAAATATACCTGGAAAAAAATAAACTTTCCAAAAATTTTGTGAACAAACTTATATATCACGGATTTCAGAAATCCGAATCAGGGGTAAACTCGGATTTGTAAAATCCGAACTCCACTAAACTCGGATGAGGGAAATCCGAATTTGTGTTATGTAAATCCGATATTAAGTTAATGACAGAAATTAGTGTAATTAATTTAAATCTAAATTTTTTAAATCCGTATTTACGAATAAAATATTAATTTTCGGATAGAAAAAAATATAAGTATTGGAAAATTAAATTTGGGTAAACCCGGATCACGGTAATCTAAATGTATGTAGATTCAGATTCCCGTAATCCAAATCTCCTCTGTTTTCTGCAAACTGGGAACTCCCAGTTGGCTACCTATTCGGATTTGCGAAATCCGAATCCTTTACAAAAAGTCTAGGTTCGGATTTTCTAAATCCGACTCTATGTCAGAACTGAAAAAAAAATGGACTGGTTTTAACTAGTCCAAAACCTACTTACACCACTGACAACAATGAAACATTGGAAAACAGAAATTTAATTGAAACAATAAACGCATTCGATTAACAACGAAACAAATCATGTTTCAAACAAAAATCAATATAAAAACTACTTTAAATGTGCAAAATACATCAAATGTCTCATTTTTTTCTCTTTTTCTTTATTATGCGCATTCGGAGTGTATTTATTTGGGCCCTGCCGGTTCCTGTCTCCCCTCTTAAGATACGTGAGTGTTGAACCCTGTTATTGACGCGGTTGGGGTTGGGATTGGGACTCCTCCATGGTGAGAAATAGGACTCCCGGTTGTAGTTGCGACTGTCCACCAAACGGAGTCTCAGGTCCACCAAGGTCAAACTGAGTCTCGGGTCCACCAATGTCTTCAAATTGAGTCTCGACCTGGATGTGCGAGCCTCAAGAAGAATGTGCTTGATCCTCATTTTGTTGACCCTCAGTTTGTTGTTGCGATGTCTAAGGGGGGATTGGGACCTTTCTCTTTCTTCCTCCTCCAATCTTATCTCTCGACCACGGTTTCGTTTTTTTACCCAGCGGATGTTGCGAGGGCAAAGATGTTTCTTCATCAACCAGGATTTGGGTATCCTCCATGTCCATCTCATCATTTGCACCCAGGGTTAAAGCAGCATGTGTTTGATTGATGATATCGTTCAAATGCTTGTCGAGTTCTTCGTCTAGGAGATTCTCATCTTCTCATTTTTCTCTAAACTTCTCGGAACTCATGCGAATGTTGTTCAATACTTCACCTTGAAAAGAAATTGGGTCGTTAATTAAGAGAGTAAAATTCTGAAAAAAAAGAAAAAAAAAGAAAAGGAAAACATAAGAAATAAAAAAATATATAGAATGAACTCACATATAATTTCACTCGGCTCGAAGAAGTCTCGTATCCTTCAGGTTCATAATTTTTGGGATTGGATATCAGCCTGACAGTGTTCACCATGAATCATTCATAGTACCCCTTATATACGGAGCCAGGGTCTCCTTCCTCCAAATCTCGTAGCACGTACTCTTCTCTCCTATTCTAATGACGACGTACTGCGGAATGGTGATCCACCTAAATTGTTGCTAGGATACCCAGACATACTGTGGGCGTGATCGAGAAGAAATGCTGCGTTATCTTTAATCATAGGGCGCTTGGGAACATCATGTATGTATCCAAATTGTCTCACAACTATGCCCGACTCGTGGGGTTCCCTAGTTGCCCAACAGAACATCCAACACCTGGTCGTCCAAATGGCTTGGCCTTGTTTACAGAAATCAGGGAGTCTATGAAGGACCTTTGCATATGGTTGCCACCAAAACTGTACGAAAAGAATTTATTTAGATAGTATAATCGGAACGAAAAGAAATTCAAAATAAATATAAATACCAAATTAAGTACTTACATCTTCAACACACAGGCTTGTTAATTGATCTCTAAAAGGTGGGGTGCTGCTCCTTGGGGCGTCTCTGTAGGTGTACCTATATTCCCACCTTAATGAACAAACACGAATGGGTACATTTGAATTACTAAAAAGATGGATAAGAAACAAATAGAAATAAACATTGAGTTATTTTGAAATGAAAATACATACCGCTGAGCTAATGGAGCGGTCTCATCAATCAAATAATCTACTCCTTTTTTTTGTGGCGTGATTCTCTCGATTCGCTCATACGCCCATACCTAGTAAATTTCAATAATAATGTTAAAACTTCAAATTACAACGTCGAAAGCAAAAAACAATTATAACACCAATTGAAAACTAATACGTACCTGTAGCAAATATAGACAGCCAGTGGCGTCGTGCATGGTGTACTGGGATGCCTCGCACAGTCCAGAGTACAAACCAGCCAGCAGTGTCGATCCTCAACTGTATCGACTACACTGATCCAAATCCTCAACCTGGGCCAAGAACTGCAGATTGACAGTGTTTTGTGTCTTGTTAGGAAACATGAAACTGCTAATGAAATGTAATATAAGTGTCCGGGCCCTTTGCTCGAATCGCTGGACTGTGGAATCCTCAGGGATTGCACGACCCATCTCATCCTCGAAAATACCAACATTGACACATTGGCCATTTACTTGGGCTGGTCGGAATCCCAAATAAGTCTCACATCGATCCTGCCATTCATCTGCACTCCGGCTAACTGTCGTCCCGTACACCGGGTCACCATCCACCCGAATACCAAAGAGGACCTCGACATCCTGTAGTGTCACAGTCGCCTCTCCGAAATTGAAGTGGAAAGTGTGGGTTTCTGGCCTCCACCGTTCCACCAACGTTGTAATGAGACTGAGATCCAATTTTTTGTACCCTACTTTCATTATCCCCTCAAAACCGGCTCTCTTAATGACTTCCTTAGCCTCCGGTGCCGTATTTTTGTATATCCCCCAAAAATTGTCATCGTATCTACGGCCCTTGAGGGGGAATGTTTTAATGTTGTGAATCTTGTTCTCATAGACAGCTTGGAACCTATGCGTTGTTTGATGATATATCATTTTATCTTGTATCGGCCCCGGGTGAAGATGTTTAGGTTGATATTCATATTGCGAGCCCGATGCCTCCTCCGCCATTTCAATCCTACACAAGGCAACCAAAGAAAACATCAATGCCCTAACTCATTCGGCCAAAAAAAAAAAACCTACACATTCGACCAAAAAAAAAAAACTACATTCGGCCAAAATAACTACACTCAAACCGAATCAAAAAACAACCAAACTAATACACCACAATTCACAATACACATTCGGCCAAAAAAAAAAAAATTCGGCCAAACCAAACTAATACACATTCGGCCAAACCAAACTAATACACATTCACTAACTTTAAAATGTAAAGAAAATGCTTATACATCATTTAGTAATAGATTCGACATTTATAATTCGGATTACAGAAATCCTAATCCCGGGAAAAAAAATTGGAAAAAAAAAGAAACAAAATTACTTATCAGTGAGTCACTGACCGACGGGAGTTCAATTTGGAGGTGAGTCGCCGCAAAATCGGTCGCCGGCAGAGGAGTTGGATGTCCTAGTCACCGGTAGTGATGTGGAGGAGTCGTCGGCAATGGAGGTGGTGGACTGCAGTTGCTGACGGACTGGGAGGAGTCGCCGGATGGAGGAGAGCTCCAATTGGGTGGTGGAAGGAGTTGTCGGACGGTGGGGAGTGGTTGAATGGCGAATTTCTGTTGCCGGTCGGGGGTGGGGGGTTCTTTTAGGGTTTTCGCCGGACGGGTAATTGGGGAAAATGAATTGGGGAAGAGTTGACCGGCTATTCATAGTCCCTGTCAATCTCGGATTTGCGTAATCCAAGTTCATTAATCTGGAACTCGAAAATCCGAATCTCCCCTGTTTCTCCTCAAATTGTACACTCCCGGATGATTTTCTCAATTCGGATTACCGAAATCCGAATGTAGTACAAATTGTAAAGACTCGGATTTCAAAAATCTGGGTACTTTGCTGCAGGCAATATGCCCTGTTTCGGATTTCTGAAATCCGAACGTAATACAATACGCCTACTGTCGGATTTCGGCAATTTGAATCCTATACAAAACCTTAAAATGAGCATTTTTATTTTTTGCACAATCCCAAAACCTGTTATCAACAACTAGTATCTATTTCATCACAATCACGGCACCAACACCAACAATTTAATGTTAACATTACAATCCGAACAATTCAATGTTAACATTATAATCTGAATTTATCAATACAAATATTTATAGAACATCTAATTAAACAATTGTCATTCCAAATAACTTGCAAGAAAATTAAATGACTCTCAATTCTAGCTGTCATTCACAGGTCTTCTATCTATTCCTGGGTGCGAGTTAGGACAAGAATTGGCATCATGACCTTGTTGTCCACATCTCCAACATTCCCCCCGGCTCCGGCGTCCCCTGTAATCCATTTGCATTCTATGTCTCCTTTTTTGTCTTCGTCCCAGTCCCGCATGTAACACAAGACGCTCATAATTCGGAATGATATTCCAATTGGCCGTCGGCCATTGTTCCTTATCGGGAATCGGAACAAAGCTCGTGTAATCAAATTGCCTGCGCCATGTGGGAAGGCGCCACACACTATGGTATAGATCAATATGTTGATCCCCTTTTCTCCGGCAAACTTGGAGTGCATGCGTACAAGGCATCCGGTACTCTTGTTACTTCCTGCACGAACACCTATGTTCATCGTAGACCGTATGCAAAGACCCACCCCTACCTCTTAGCCGTGTTGGAGTAACAACCCGCCACCTAGCATGATCACCATCAAAAGGGGTAGCTTCAAAACTGGCTGCTTTGTCGTTCATTTTCTCGTATTTTTTTCATAACTTAGGAGGGATCAGTGTCATGCAATTTCTCACAAACAATTGTTCTTCTCTGTAGAATTTTACAGTTTTGCGAAAGGTTGCATCGATCAAGGCTCTAATTGGTAAAAACCGGATCTCTTTTAACGCATTGTTGTAACTCTCAGAAATGTTAGTTGTCGCTATGCCCCAACGGCGAAGACCGGCTTTCAATCGAGCCCAGTTACTCTCTCCAATCCCTCGAAGACACTCTCATGCAGCAGGTTTGAATTCAATAAGCTCTGCCCTCATACAGTTGTATTTCACTCTTGAAAGCGTCGTGCCCATCTTCCAACATAACCACTTCACCTTTTTGCTATTATATCGCGATATAAGATTGTTGCGAACGTGGCGGAGGCAAAGAAAGTGGCCATCATCACCTAAATCACGCCATTCATCCATCTGTGACATTGTGCTCAACAACCCTGCATTCCGGTCGGATATCACACTTACGATTCTATCATGCACAACCCATAACCTCAAATTCCTCATAAAAAAATGTCCAACTCTCTACTGTCTCCTCATTCACAATCGCAAATGCAACCGGTAAAATGTGCTTGTTTGCGGTATAGACCACCGCAACAAGCAATTTACTTGTATCCACCACGCAAGAAGGTTCCATTGATACAAATGACCGGTGGACATTCAAGAAACGTCGCAGCCACTGGTGCAAATGACCAGAAGACGTATTTAAATGTCCTATTTCCCCTGTTCCAACCTTCTTGTCCCTCTTTCCATTCCCATTCTACTACAGTCTCAGGATTAGTAAACTTAAGCGCAGCGATATACCTATACAACAAACAAGTCATAGTTAAAATATTTCAATACATGTAACAAAAAAAAAACACTACAAATATTTTGATACACGGATAAAAGTTGATATTTACCGTGGATGTTCTTCGAAGTTCGAGGTCCAATCACCATAGACCGCTTCTATGGCTTTCCTCCTCCCGTACCACGTCTTTTTGTATAGCACATCTACTTTCAATAAGGTCTTCACATCTTTCCGTGCCGAGGCTACCGTATAATTTACGTTGTCCTCAACCTTTCTCCTGATGAGTCTAGCAATCAAAGACGCGTCCACACACCAATTGTCATTATCATTCACGGGAGTCATGCAATTATGTGCATCATGCCATCTCACAATTTCATGAAGGCCGTGAGCTTTCAAAGACACACGCTTCTTCCACTCACATGGTGGTTCACCATCCTCACTTTCTACATTTAATGTTCTGCATCGCACAGCCCACGCCGTTGGACTACTCGCGGCGACCGTATATTCCCTTTTATTATGGATGTTCCATAATTTCACAGCATGCTTTGCTTCTGATTGGGATTTGAAACAAACACCAATGTCCATTCCTTCGGGCGTCTCATCCCACATCTTAAGAGCAAACTCATCCTTGTCCACACATGAGGCATTCCATATTCCCATCTTACTATATACATCACGTCGGGGCAATGAATTACGATCCCTTTCCTCATTTTCCAACCTTTTATCATCACTTTCTTCAAAATCACTCTCTCCAGAGACATCACAGTCTTCTTCGCTTTCGCTTGGAGCTATGTAGTCGGGATCCGACTCTTCCCGGTAGTCATCTTGTGCAAATAAAGGTGTCTCCTCTTCATCACGGTTTCGAGAAGTACTAGCATGTTCCCCCCTTGGAAAACCAACAAATGACACGTTGTTTTTCAAACTCGCTTCTCTTTCTTCGTGAGTGATATCTTCCAAATCTATGTATAAATCCAAACATGACATTGGATCTACACGGTTCATGAACTCTACATGCAAATTATTCTTGATCTTCACTACACGCCTACCACCGGGACTATCGAAAATCAAAGCAAGGTGGAGTTTCATGTGTGCTGGATCCCAACCAAGTGTCATACAAATCTTACTAATCAATCCCTCATAGGACAACCTTTCCTCAACAAACAAAACATCATCTGGCATATTCGAAAAAGTGTTGATGCTACCATTCTCTATCATATACTTGCTTGTATGAAACAAATTAAGCATGTATGATACATTACGTGCCATTGATAACTGTTTAAAAAAAACATCAATATCTAATCATTTCTTAATAACAAAATCAACAAATACACCATACATACTCCATTCATAATTCAAAAAACCTATAAAATACTAAAATACTTATAAGTCAACTTCCATATCTCATGAATAACTATGATTTCTCATCTCTAACCTCAAAATCAACACCTATAACATCCAAAGAACCAACCAACATAAACCCTAATCTATCATACATCATTCTAACAATCAAAATAACACAAAACTAAACTAAATAACATGGTTTTGCAATATAACCTCTTTCAAATAACGATTCCCATGTATCTAGAGGCAAGAATGCATCAAAAGTTCCAATTCGCCCTTGTTTGAGCTGCAGAAACAGAAAATCCAACTCAGTTCTCGAATGAGAACTGTCTGAATTTTTTTTTCTTTTATAGCACGATAAACTTGGATTTCCAAAATCCGAGTCCTTAAGTAACTCGGATTTCCTATATCTGAATTACGGTGGACTCAGATTTCCGAAATCCGAATTTGGTCAATTCCAAATTTTTTTATTCATTTTTTGGTCCTCTAATTTATTGCACATGCCTACTTCCACCAACCAAAATTAAAAGCAGTCGGATTTCTAAATTCCGAATACAGAAAATCAGATTATGGACTTTCGGTTTTTGGATTCAAAAATTTCGCGCCTCGATTTTCTTTTTTTCTTTTTTCTTTTTGAGAACTCGCATTTTGTAAATCCGAGTACTACTGTTTATTTAAGGAGTCCAGGTCCTGGACTCCTTATTTGAGTTCAAATATTTCGCGCTTCAATTTATTATTTTTTAATTACATTCGGATTCCGCAAATCCGAACGGCACTGTTCATTTAAGAATTTTTAAAAACTATTATTCAACAAAATTTATATAATTATTATTTTATTATTAAATGGAGATTCGGATTTCCGAAATCCGAATCGTTAATTTTAATCAGAACTCGGATTTTAGAAATCCATAGGATATATTCCTGTCCACAGATATTCTGAAAATTTTAAATTTGTCTACGTTTATTTTAATTAATTTTTTTAGGGAAAAGACCCCAAATAAAATTAAAATGAGGTAAGAGCCTGCAAACTTAAGTTTCGCAGATAGGAGACTTCGACTAAGTCGTGCTCCAACCAGTTGTACTCAATTTGAACTATTTTTTGTTGGGACAGGAAGTGATATAGTATGTGAGAAAATTAGACCTAGGACAGATATCATTCTCAACATTCTCGTCACTAAAACTTACGAGCATAATTGATAAAGATTAAAAAAAAAAAAACCCTCTAATACTGGTTAATTGTAATTTGGAAAATACCACTAGTACACTTATGGAATTTACAACAAACTTTTATCTTCTATGAGCGGGAACCCAGATTCTTGGCTCCGATTCCTGGCGATTAGACCTGCTGAGTTTTGGTCCTTTTACAGCCAATTCGTTCTTCCTCCTCGCCTTCCCATTGCCAGTCTCTTTACTTCTCTTCGCCTGTTTCTTGCGCCGTTTCCAGGAGGGCTATTCAGTGTCGATTTTCCAATTCTTTGCCCTCCCCGCCTCTTTTGTTTCTTTAATTTCACAGCTTTTTTCTGCATCGTTCGATTTCGAAATCTACCCTTGGCCTGAGGAAAAGGGAGCAAGGAAGTGAAGATTCTGAGGTCCAGGTTGAAGGTACAAAACATTTTGTAGCTTTTAATTTTCATGGTTACTTAAAGTTATTTACTTGAGCCTGAATTGAGGTCAGAAGTTGAAAATTACGAGTTGGTTTGGCTCATGTCTTTGAAATGATTGAATGGCAAAGGTTGGAAAAATGAAGTAAAGGCTAAAGGGTAATTGCTGGGTGCAATTAATTGGTAGAGTGTCCCTGTTTTGTTTGTGTTTTAGGTGTATGCTTTTATGCCTTAATGAGTTCTCCCCAAGGTTTCTACTTCAGGGTGCTGGTTTTGAACTGGTTATGCTTTTGGTACTCCAAAATTTTAAGTACTAGACAATTGAAGCTTCCTATGGCAGACGTTTTTTGTGCAGCTCCAATTCCATTATAAAATATTCTTAGCTATCGCTTAAAGTACATCTCGGTACATCTTCTCATTCTGTCCTAATTTGGAAAAATTATGTTTGCGCAAAAGCAGCTCTCTGGTTACTTCAGTAAATGAAGCTTAAGGAAGAACATGGCCTGCTACTTATTTTTCCTGCGTTTCAAAAGCTGCTTGGGCATATGCATCATGTGAAACGGTATCGGCGATTGGAATATTTTCCTGATATTTTGACTGATTAAGGTTTGATGCAACAATGTGTGCTAATACAAGTTTCTGCTTCTTTCTATACATCTTCCTTAGAATATTAATAACATTAACTTGTTAGAGAAAGAATGAGTTGGTTCTTGTTTGGATCTGGGAAAATTATACCTTGTTTTGCTGCATCTTGTGCGGTTTCGCACGCACTAGTAATTCTCGAAGCAGCAAAGACTGATGCCCGCAGTCGCTTTTTCTCCTCCTCCACCTGACCTCCGATCTCCACCATCTCATTCTTCTCTTTTTCTTTCCTTCTCTTTGTTTTGTTGTGATAAAACATGATTATGGTTCGTAATGTTAACATTTATCATTTTGTATTGGATTAGGGACCTGAAGCTTGAAGACTGGGCTTTTGTTTCCTTGGCATTTTTGGGAATAGATTCAGAGAATAAGAGCGGGGTTGAGAAAATCCAATGGCGTCCTATCATTGATCGAATGAGATAGACCAATTTTCCTCATTCAAGTTTTGATCACCAGTAGCAGAGACATAGGGAGACAATGGCGGCTGCTTCATTGAGATGGGTGCTTCAGTTACACAGAGATGTCCCAAAAGCAGCAAAGCTCTACTCGGAAGGATTGGGTTTCAAAATCAATGTTTGTACTCTTCGATGGGCTGAACTTGAGCTTCAACCTGGCCCTCTCAAGCTTGCACTTTTGCAGTCTTCCCAATCCTCTCTGACACCGAGGTATCTTCTTCTGTTTAACTTGCTCTCAGTTTTCTTTGTTTCCTTATTTTGCCTGTTAATAGATCTTACTTATGTGGATGTTCATTTATCCTAGTTTAAGCTTACCTTTTTTAAGAATTTAGTGAATTTGGATCAGGAAATGAAAATCTTCCATGAATTTCATATGTTATGTCAAAGTACGGATAATCATTTTCCCCCAATTCCATAAAGTTCGTGATAGTTATAATTTAATCCAAGGAAAAGAACAGCAATGTACTTATGGTTTATCTCTGGAAATTTCCATGTTTAATGGCTGTTGTTTAACGTTTATTATGTATGCTTCTAGAACAGAATTGTGTTTGGTGAAGCAAGAGAAAAATCATGTTGCCCTTTTGGTGTAGCGTGAAATTCGATAAGTACATAATAGATTATTTCTAGTTTGTCAGTCTTTGACTCACAGGCCCTGTAGTTTAGTCAATTTTTGGTGTACCTTATTGTATCTGACTATCGGGGTTCAATCAATCATGTTCCTGATAAACAAGAGCTAACAATGGATTAGGTTTCTGATTTATAATTTGTACCAACAAGGTTATTGTTATGGGCACAACATTTTGATGATTTAATGAGTTTTGCCTATGTAAAACTCCTTTTTAGATTGGTTTTTACCCAAGGGATTCATTGCAATAACGTCTGTAGTTCTGTACATAGAAATATGAGATAACTTCTGAAAGTTTGTATTTTCTGGAGTGTGTCTTCTGTATTTATCACTAGGAGGACAAGCAATTATGTATATCTGCCCTTTAGTCTACTTCAGGAACAGAAACTCATTCTGTTTGTCAATACATAGTTTATCTAAGAGTTTGATGATGAGTTATCAATTTGTAGCTGACTAGTTTTACAGTGACCATGCTGTGCAGAAAGGTTACTCGTCACTGCTATCCTTCACAGTATCTGATATAAACAGTGCTGTCGCTAAACTCATGGCTCATGGCGCAGAGTTGGATGGTCCAATCAAATACGAGATTCATGGAAAGGTAAAATCTCCTCTGTATCTACCTGTTCGGATGAGAACATGGAAGTAGTTTTGACTTTTGAGACATTAGTATTTTTGTGACTATAGTTATTGTTCAAGCTTCTGTTGAAGATTTTGAACATGCATTCCTTTGAGGGTTGTATTTCACATGGCTCATTTTGCACTTGCGGAACTAACTCATTCGCTGGTTTATTGGGCAGGTTGCCGCATTGAGGTGTTTAGACGGCCATATGTTAGGTCTTTATGAACCAGCCTGACGGTATTGACAACTATCAATAGTCATCCCATTGTTCTGTTTTTTTTTTTTTTTTTTTTTTTCCCCTTATTGCAAAGTTGCTTCAAACTGGAATTTTGTATAGTGCACTTGGTTTTTCCAGTCGCTATGAATGATCTTTTTGGGAAAAAAGGTCCCAAAATATGACCTCTTTTCAGGTTACGCAATTTTTCACAGTTATCACTTATCAACATCAAATTCAGGCGCAAAACGAATGGTTTTGCCAATGTTGACGACTCAACCCTATAGCCTAAAATTGCTGATCCAATCCAGTGATGTGCCATTTGTTGGATCTAAGGAAATGGAAACTTGGGTCAATGCACGAGACAGTTCACTGTGCCTATATCATGTTGAATATCAAGGGTTTGTAACATTGGTCAACCAGTGAATATGTTGGGTTCATGACAAACCGGATCGTGAAATCGTTAATTCTAGCTCTCACAATTGGAGATGAGTTGCGAGCCATATACTTAGGCTCCATTTGAACAAGAGTTTTAAAAAGACTTTTTAAGGATAAAAAGTATGTTTAGAGTTTAAAATGCATTTGGATAAAATAATTAAAGTCTTTTCTAAACATCAATTTGAAAAAAAAAAATTTGAAATGAACTTTTTAGAAAATAGGTAGGGAGTATTTTTCAATTTTTTGAAACAATCTTTTCGTCTCCGTTCGCGAGTCTAAATCTGGAAAGCAAATTATAAAAAAACGGGTCATGAATATTATTAACAAGACCAAAAAAAATGGTGCGTTACACGCGCGGCTCCCATTCCCCCACCTTTTCCATCTCTTCCTCACTCTGTTCTCGACCCCACTTTTCTTTTTAATTTTTCTTTATTTTTAATTTTCTCCTAATTTTTTAAATGATTATATCTTTTAATATATAAATTATTAGACAACGTGCTATATATCAAATTAATCTACGCGATGAGATTTTTCTATTAAGTTCCATTGTTAATATTTTTGAAATTAAAAATTTCATTCAAATTTATATATCAAAGTCAATGCATATTGTGTTTAACTATTATGTATATGAAAAGGCGAATTATTTTTTTTACTAAAGAAAAGGTAATTTTTATTTCTTTCTTATATTTTTATTCTTCACCAATTACATTTTAAATTTTTTTTTGCAATTTTTCATTATTTGTTTCTTTTTAATATATTATTTTTCACAAATTATTTGTCTTTGAGTGTATAAGAATTTAATTTTTGTTTTTTAGTAAAATAATACTTTTGTATCACATTTATTTTCTTTTTAATGATGTCATAAATATAATGAATTTACTGCTAGCACGAATACAACTGTTGTAATGATAGTAATTAGAAATTAATTAAAAATTATCTGTTAGTATTTATTTATCATAACTTATTATGTATTTAACAAGTTAGAATTGTATAAATATTATGCATTTAATTTAGTTAGAATGTTTTTAAATCTACACTCTAGTTTTGATTTATGTTTGAAAGGTAAAGTGTGTTAAAGAAAATTTAGAACAAGATAATTGTGAATAATCAAAAAAATTAAAAAAGAAAAGTGAAAAAATGAAAATAAAAATTTGTGAAAGAATAATTTTATTTTTTTCAAAAAAAGTTAATTAATTATTTTTTTTAACAAAAAGTACTTTTGAAGAAGACCTAATCCAAATGGCTTTTTCATATTTTTAACTTGTAAAAGGGTTTTCAAAAATTTTGTCCAAATGCATTATTTTCTAAAAATTACTTTTCAACTTTTGTTTCCAACAGACTTTTCTGAATAAATTTTCAAAACTCTTGTCCTAATAGAGCCTTACTTTTTCTATTTCTCATTAGAGAGTAGATTTAGAAATTAACAGGTCTTTTTCCACAAAACCTGCTGAAAAGTGGGTCAGCCAGCCTCCTTTGTCTTTTTTTTTTTAAAAGAAAATGAAAAATAAAAAGCAGGTTAACTCTTACTTTTTTTTTTTTTTTTTTCAAGTTGAATCTTCAAATAAACTTCTAGGAGATCTTCATTTTAGCACACCAAACTCATTTTTTAAAGTTCCCTTGATTTCTTTAATAGTAGAAAGCTTCATATTTAGGTGATAAACAATATTACTCATGATTACATGTTCTACTAACCTACTCAGACTAAAAATCGATCGATTTCTAACTTTTCAAATGTGATATACAACAGATGCTACTATTCTAGTGATGTCGTTTCTCATTGAACTTGAACCATAATTCAACAATACCATCACCTTAAAATCTGATCAAAGAAAGCATGAAGCAACACAACCAATAAGAACTATGACTCAAGTAATGATTTGGAGTGAGAAAAGCTAACATTCAAAAAAGAGATGATTAACAGTTTCATCAATCATCAAACACAGCGGGCACCTTCTATCCATATTTGAATCTATTTTGCAATTCTCTTCCTTGTATTAAGATGTTCTAAGCAAGCTAACCAAGCAATGAGACCAAATTCCGAAGTTATAAATTTACCCCAAGAGAGAAAATTTACCCCAAGGGATTCTTACATGTGGTTGAATTAGAGATTGTAAATGCCGACTGTAGAAAAAGCCAATCCTTTACCAATTCAATTAAACCAAACTTTGACATGAGACATTAACACAAAGAAGTGCTAAATGTCTTAAGTTGAGCCTTAGTTTAAAAAAGCGCGCCTGAGGCACGCCTAGGTGAGAAGCGAGGCGAGGCGACCATGGCATCGCATCACAAGGGGTGATGCGAGGCGTTTACCTGAAGCGAGTGTAATGCGCAAAAAGCGCTCGCTTTTGATGCAAGCGTGATGCGTTAGAGGCGAGCGCTACATGTATTTGTCACTTTAGTCATATATTTTTTTTTAATGAAAAAGAAAAGGGAAAGATAAGTTTTACCCTATCCATATTTTTATTCAGCCGTATCTCTTTCTCTCCTCCTCCTTCTTCGCGCGACTTTGCATCTGCTACAAGCCGACCACCAATCTCTGTCGCTGCAACTTCAAGTTTCAAATCAGGCATGTCCTCCTCCTTCTTCTCTTCTCTCTTCCTTCTTGCTTTCACCTTCTTCTCTCCTCCTCCTCCTTCTTCCTCTTCTCTCCTTCTTGCGTTCACGGTTCACCTTCTTCTTCTTCTTTCCTCCTTCTTCTTCTCTCGGTCTCATTCACCTTCTTCTTCTTCTCAGTGGAAAAAAAAATCCAACTGATTTTGTCTTTTAGCAAAACATATGATTGAATTAATTCACTATTTTTTGTTCACCTCCTTGTACTCTATGTGTTTGTTATTATGCCCCTGAATCCTCTCTATTTTTTTTTTTTGAATTTCATTGAATTACATGGAGTCTCAATCTACTTCCCCCTATTTTTTGTTGAATGACATGGATTATATTATCTATAATTGCCATCTATAATTGAAATTACATATATAGTTCACTATATTATATTACATATATATAAATTATAATATTTTGTGGAAGAGGTCGCCTCACATAAGTGATGCGTTCGCTTTCGCCTCTCGCCTCTCGCCTCGGCTCTCGAGCCCCTTGTCGCCTCGGTACGCCTCTCGCATTTTAAAACTAAGAGTTGAGCAACTTCTTCATTATCCATGGGGTGTTTTGTTTCATTGTGTAAGTATAGCAATACTAAAGCAGATAAAAACTAAAAAGTAACAAGAATGGAGTAAATGTATATCATGAATTGGCAAGTGACGAGACCACCTCTTTAACCATTTTATGTAATATCTTTACCGATTATGGAACATGAAAATACATAATTATGAAAAGTGGCTGGCTAAGTGAGAAAAATTGATTGATTTTATTCGATCTTGTTTCCTCTTTTTTTTTTTTTTTTGAGTAGGAGTACTTGACAAATATGTACGAATTGCTGCTTATTTAGTTGGACTCTTGTAGTATCTCATTTGCAATCATACAATTTTTGGTTATTGGTTATCTCTACTTGCAATTAAAACTGGAATTTGATTATTTAATTTTTGTTTTTTTTTTTTTAAATTTAATTTGCAGATCCCAATTTCGTTTATTAAGAATCCAACTGTTTCTGTTCTGGAAGGTTTTTTCTTTGTATATTTTACAAGTTAACTCTCTACAGAATTTAACAGCAACTTCACTCATTGTTTGGATTCTGCCAGTGGACATATAACTTGGCCGTAATGGACTTTAGCAATAGCTACGCGAAATATGAACTCAAATGGATTAATGGACATCCGACTTAGGCATGGTTTACTTAGTGTTTAGTTGTATGGTTCTAGATAATTAATTAGCTGTTTGCAACTAGCATTGTAGCCATTGCTACATGTTAAAATTAGCTTCGTTTTGTTTTGTATGCTGTATAAAATTATTTTTGTCAATGAGGATATATCCTACTATATTAGAAACAAAAACCTCCCTTTCAAACACCTCATATGATTGCCACGTGGCATGTAGAAAATACTAAATTGTCCTTTTGTCTAACCATAACTAAATTACTAAATCTCCCTTTGCACTTTACGTGACACTTTTTTTTTAAATTTTTTCTTTATGTTTCATTCAACTAGAGTGGTTTTTTAAATTGAATTGATCAATTAGGTTTTTTTGTTACAAAGTGTCAATTTTGTTTTAAGCGTATACCCTTCGGATGAAGCTTATTACAAAGCTATTAAAAATCTCCAAAACTAAGTATTGATTTGGCACGACCAATGGAGAACATCAATAAATCATCTTACTAATATTTAAATTTATTAGGATGCTTTTATATTTTATCTAACATTTACTTCAACACATATATTCGATTAAGCTATTTATATTTAATAAGTAACACTTATAAAACATTTTTAAAACATACATGGCGAAATACAATTTTTTTTTTTTTTTTGCGAAATACAAATATTTCTATGATCACACTTATAAAACATTTCTAAATCCTTCAAAAATTTCTTAAATATATCGCTCCAAATACAAAATTTTATTTTTTTCAAATATAAATATTTCTAAGATCTACAGATAAACTGGGCCAGGATCGCGCATTGCGCGACTAGATATCACTAGTAGTTCAAGAAGTGGTCGCGACTCACGAGTCTTTCTAAAAGAGAGTTGGTAATTAAATAACGCAATGATGTTCTACATGCATCCTTTTCAACATTGAAATAATTTTTTTAAAAAAAGAAGAGTTTACACGTCCATTAGATATCACTATTCTTTCTGAGTTCGTATCCAGTGCACTTGGGTATACCATATACCCTCTCCCCCCACCAAACACATGCACAACACGCGCTCAACTGTTTTTATCTTTACATTAAATGCACACACAAAATTGTTTTCATCCATTTCATCCTCACGCACAAACACACACAAATACACAGTTGATGGAAACTCTCCATTTTAGGGCAAATACAAAATTGACCACCACCACAAAATTACAGAAAGTCGACGGAAAACCTCCGCTGGAAGACGATTTTGATAACTTCATCTTCTCTCTGCGTTTTTTCCTTTTGTCAGTCTGTTCTTTCATAAACACACACACACACACACACACACACACACAGACGACGGCGAGAAACCCTACCTCCGGCCATCTCAAGCTCTCCTTCATCTATACATGCTTCACTGGTAAGTATATTACTCCGGGATCCTATTTTTTTGATTATCCAGTAATATTTTGTGTTTATTCACTAGATCTGAACTGCTTATCCATGTTTTCCTGCGTATGCTATGTGATGGTTGTTCATGCCATAATTGCTGGTTATCCACAAGTTGTAAACTGGTTATCCACAAGTTGTAAACTGATTATCCACAAGTTGTAAACTGGTTATCCACAAGTTGTAATCTGGTTATCCATACTTTTTTTACATTTGATTCTATGTGGCATGGACAAACTGAACTGGTTATTCATGTTTTTGTGTTTTTTTGTTACTGATTATTGACTATATATCTGTACTGGTTATCCAAGTTTTCCTGCGTGTGTGCTATGGGGTGCTTGTCCAAACTTTATTTGTGGTTATCCACCCATTTTATACTGGTTATCCGCATGGTGTAAACTGGTTATCCATTGTTTTTTTAGATGTGCTTTTATGTGGCTACATGTCCATACATTATTTGCTGGTTATCCACCCATTTCATACTGGTTATCCACAAGTTGTAAGCTGGTTATCCACATAGCATACTGGTTATCCACCCATTTCATACTGGTTATCCACAAGTTGTTAACTGGTTATCCACAAATTGTAAACTGATTATCCACAAGTTGTAAACTGGTTATCCACAAGTTTAAAATGGTTATCCATGCTTTTTTTACATTTGATTCTATGTGGCATGGACAGACTGAACTGGTTATCCACTATATATCTGAACTGGTTATCCAAGTTTTCTTGTGTGTGTGCTATGGGGTGCTTGTCCAAACTTTGTTTGTGGTTATCCACCCATTTTATACTGGTTATCCGCAGGATGTAAACTGGTTATCCATTGTTTTTTTAGATGTGCTTTTATGTAGCTACATGTCCATACATTATTTGCTGGTTATCCACCTATTTCATACTGGTTACTCCTTTTTTGATTACTGCTCCTTTTCATATCCTGCTATTTTGTCCCCTGACTTCTTAGTGATTGTCCAATGCCAACAGTGCCCTAAAGGAGCTTAGAACAAAACATAGCCACGGACGGATCAGCGCAAGCCACGACCTTAACCGCAACCCAAACAGATCACCGGATCCTGAACCAGAGGTAATAGAGCTCCCTGAAGGAACACTGACAATATTTAAAAAACAAAAATCAATACAAGAAGAACAGTCCCCTGGTCAAAGTCCAAGGCCCCACAACTTGTGGAGGAAACCAAAGAGAAAGAAGAGCACGCTGACAGGAAATCCAAAGCAACTTGTGGTCGCTGATGATCATGACTCCGCTGATGATAAGAAACCCAAAAAGAAAAGAACGAAACCTGAGAACAAACTGATGATTGGTCAAGATCCACAACCAATCAGTTCTGAAGATTGTGTCAAGAAATTGGAGACCAGGATGACACCAAACCATCTCTTCCAACTCATCATTGAAATCAATAAACCAACAGATCTTACAGAAGAGCCAAATGTGGTAGATTATTGCCAACTACAAAGGTAGGCTATCAGAGATATGGGATTTGGCGCCTTGCTGGATCTCAAAATCAAAAATATTCCAACAGCATTATCTATCTTTCTGGCAAACAACTTCCAGACCGGTGTGAGACAAGTCCCATTGAATGGCAACAATGTACTGGATATCAAACAGGAAGATGTTGTTGCTGTACTTGATCTTCCTCGAGGACCCAAACCAGTGGAAGAATTCAAACAGAACGATCTCGCTATAACGGACCACGCAGAGATGGTGGATGCATTCAAGAAAAGAATGGGATACAGTAACAAATTCCTGCTAACGAGATCCACGGCGGCACAATTAATTGCTAGTCGAAAAGATTATGGTGATGACTTCAAATGAGATTTCCTGGTCTTTATTGTGAACACATTCCTACATGGAAACACCACCTCCAGAATCACTATGAACATCCTGAAATCCCTTGTGAACATGAATGAGGTGACAGAATACAATTGGTGTCAATATGTGATTGATGCACTGGTCAAAGGATGCAAAATCACCACGATGGGAAACCATTCACCGGACCGATCACTTTTTTTCTGGTACTTACCATATCCGTACAAATTTTACTATTTATCCATATTGCTTACAATGTTTATCCAATTTGCTTGTACTGATATCATTAACACCAACTTTTTTTTATTTTTTTTTTGTTAGTTGTGCTACCTTGACATGTGTGAGTATGAGAGAGCACATCCGAGGTCATTCTCTGTGATCAAATGTTGGGATCAAAAGATGCTGGACGACAGATTAAGACTTCAGGGAAGCAATTTCACAGATGTCCAGACACTTGGACGTCTCAAGAAACTGTCCTCAGCAGCATGCTGAGAATAACACCCAGAGTGGGAATCACAGAAGGAGGATACACAGGCCAACTGTTAGCCCCTCGTTTTTATAAGGTGCTAGCTGACCGAGGAAAGCTAGCTGGTGCACGGGAATGTGCGGGACTTGGTGCAACGGTCCGGGAAACTTGCTGGATAACTCAAGCGGGCACGGGTTAGTGCCGGTTGCACGAAGGAGGGATGAAGCCTAGTGGTTTCAGTACATGGACTTGGTGGATTTCCAAGGTACGAGTCCCTTTGGTTCCTTGTTGGATTATAGTTGTGCTTTTATGCATGTGGGCACGGTTGTGCCGGTTCTTGCGGGAACGGTGTGTAAGGAATGCACACGAAGCAGGCAGGTCTTGCGAGAAATGCTGGGTGACCGGTGGACGCTTGTGCATGGGCGTCGGCATTCGGGTGATGCGGGTGAAGCAGACAGCTGACCGAGAAAATGCTGCCGGGTCTTGCTGGGACGCAGGAAACACGCTGCTAATCGGGGTGATCGAGAAAATACGGGAACCTGAGGAACGGGACACAGCCGGGCGCGAGAAAGCTCGGGTCAGGCAGACGGCTGTGCGGGAAACAGCGGGATGCGGGAAAAATGGGTACCGTTTTGCTCTAGCATGCGGAGTGAAGGACCGGGGCGGGCCAAGAACTCTGGGGAGAGCTGGAAGCTTCTAGAGATGGCTGGAATTGGAGCATGTGGGACCCTTGGAGGCAAAGTTGGCCAATGCATGAAGAGCCAAGGAGGTGCAAGATGGTTGGCCAAGCTTGAAGGCTTAGTTTAGGGTTGCCAATACATGTAGTCCACTTTGTATGCCTAGGAGAGAGGGGCTTGTCTCCCTTGGCCTATATAAGGAGCTTGAGAGCTCACTTGTAGGCAACAACAACAACAACAAGAAGACACAAAGAGTGTGAGTGCTAGATAGAGAAAGTCTCGTGGAGAGTATCTCTTGTATTCTAGGGAGAGAATAGCTTGGGTGCTCTTGTTGAGCTTGAGAGGGTTCAAGTGTTGTCTCTTGTAATATTGCTAAGGTACTTGGTTTAATATAAGGGACGGGGTCTAGTTTGGCCCGGGGCTTTGGTAGTCCGTTTCACATTCCTTGTGTTGTGCTTGTTCGTTCTCTCAAACTCGTTTCTTGTGGACTTGGATTTTGGCTAAGTGTTAGAGCCGTTTTCTAAGCGGGATAGTGTAAGGCTCTTAACTGGGTTTGTGATTTCCCAGGTAGAGCTGGTTGCTTGTCTCGGTGAACCCAGGGTCGGGTCGTGCTGTGAGCTTGCCCCGGGACGGGCAGTGTGAGGATCGTCGGGCGTTCCGGTGTTGGGGGACGGCCCGGTGACAGTCTGGCATCAGAGCCTCAGGTTCGGGGACGTGTCGTTTGGCCACTTGGTGTGGCCGGTGCTTGCGGAAGGCACGGAGTTTTGCTGGTATTGAAGGCCGGGGACTCAAGAAGATATAGCTGAAGCTGCAAGGGTAGCGCAACTTGAAGCGACGGTAGAGCAGCTGGAACGTCTTTTGGAGACGGATGCTGCGGAGCCTCCTAGTGTGTATGCTATGGTGGCTGGTTTGGCCCGGAGGGTCGAAGAGTTGGAAAGACGGGTAGACGCGATTACTGCCCAGTCGGTTGAAGGGTTGCGGGCGGACTTGAACGTCGTGCAACATGGCCTTGACGAGAGGGCGACAAGGCTGGAGTTTGAGGAAAACTTGGGTGCTATTGAAGCGCTGCAAGCGGATCTTGCTGAAACGGGCGATATCGGGTGCCCTGGACACGGGTCGGGAAGTGAAGGTACCAGAGCCGGTTAATTTTACGGGCGGGAGAAGTGCCAAAGAGTTGGAAAACTTCTTGTGGGATATTGAGCAGTATTTTGACGCTACAAAAATCCCGGCTACCAGGCAGGTAACGGTAGCGGCTATGTACTTGACGAGAGACGCTAAGCAGTGGTGGCAAACGAGATGTGCTGACGAGCATGCCGCCTGGGTTGCGACGTGGGAAGAGATGAGACGGGAGCTGAGGGAGCAGTTTCTACCCACAAATGCGTCTTGGCAAGCACGGGAAAAGCTGAAAAAGCTCGTGCAAACGGGAACCGTCCATGAGTACATCAAGGTTTTCACGTCCTTACTGCTGGATGTGAAGGATATGTCGGAGGAGGATAAGGTTTTCAACTTCATGGCCGGGTTGAAACCTTGGGCGCAAGCGGAGTTGCGTCGTCGTGGGATCAAGGACTTGGCCGAGGCATTGCGGGTGGCTGACGGGTTGATAGACCTTCGGCTTGATGAGCATGCGGGCAGCAACCGGGCAAGGAAGGAACGGGTCGCTGCAGAGAAAGGCAAGTCAGTTGCTGGTTATAGGGACAAGCCGGCAACGGGTAGTACGGGTGGTGCTGCCGGGAACGCCAAGAATGGTAGCTGCTTTGGATGCAGCAAAGCGGGACACCGGGTAAGGGATTGTCCCTTGAAAACTAAGGCTAAGATTAACGCCCATCAAGTTGTACGGGATGAAGAAGAGCCGGCTGTGGAAGCAGCTCTGATACGACTTAATCCCCTCAAGCTTGTGTAGAGCATGGGCGGAGGCTCGGGAGCCATGAGCATAAAACGGTCCCGTTGCTTCTGGAGGATGGAGGCAGCAAAATGGTTGAGGGATTGGGGGCTGGGTTATAGTCCCGTTACTTGCAGAGGCGGGTGACGAATGCGGCAGAGGCTGCGACGGCTTTGGACAATGCATGTTGGTCAAGACAGGAAAATGCCGGGTGTGCAACTGATTGCCAGGTTCAAGGTAATCGGTGCTTGGGCAAGGGAATGCTCAAGTGGTGGGTTGGCTAAGTCCCATAGGTGCTGCTTTGTCCGGGTAGCGGGCTGCATAGAATTGTAGCTGGTTGCGTGAAATGCAATGGATGCCGAGTGGCGTCGGGTCCCTTGGTATGTACGGGTTTGGTTGAACGGTGGGCTGGAGTTCCCACGGGGCTGCATGGCTGATGTAGCCGGATTGCTGGTTTTGGGCAACAGGTGCTTGGAAGCATCGGGTGCGTTGGAGCATCGGCTTGGCATTTCACGAGGGCGTCAAACGTTCAAGTGGGAGAGGTCTGTTAGCCCCTCGTTTTCATAAGGTACTAGCTGATCGAGGAAAGCTAGCTGGTGCACGGGAATGTGCGGGACTTGGTGCAACGGTTCGAGAAACTTGCTGGACAACTCAAGCGGGCACGGGTTAGTGCCGGTTGCACGAAGGAGGGATGAAGCCTAGTGGTTTCAGTACATGGACTTGATGGATTTCCAAGGTACGAGTGGTTCCTTGTTGGATTATAGTTGTGCTTTTATGCATGTGGGCACGGTTGTACCGGTTCTTGCGGGAACGGTGTGCGAGGAATGCACACGAAGGAGGCAGGTCTTGCGAGAAATGCCGGGTGAGCGGTGGATGCTTGTGCATGGGCATCGGCATCCGGGTGATGCGGGTGAAGCAGGCAGCTAACCGAGAAAATGCTGCCGGGTCTTGCCGGGACGCGGGAAACATGCTGCTAATCGGGGGTGACCGAGAAAATACTGGAACCTGAGGAACGGGACGCAGCCGGGCGCGAGAAAGCTTGGGTCAGGCAGACGGCTGTGCGGGAAACAGCGGGATGCGGGAAAAATGGGTGCCGGTTTGCTCTAGCATGCGGAGTGAAGGACCGGGACGGGCCGAGAACTCTAGGGAGAGCTGGAAGCTTCTAGAGATGGCTGGAATTGGAGCATGTGGGACCCTTGGAGGCAAAACTGGCCAATGCATGAAGAGCCAAGGAGGTGCAAGATGGTTGGCCAAGCTTGAAGGCTTAGTTTAGGGTTGCCCAATACATGTAGTCCACTTTGTATGCCTAGGAGGGAGGGGCTTGTCTCCCTTGGCCTATATAAGGAGCTTGGGAGCTCACTTGTAGGCAACAACAACAGCAAGAAGAAGACACAAAGAGTGTAAGTGCTAGATAGAGAAAGTCTAGTGGAGAGTAACTCTTGTATTCTAGGGAAAGAATAGCTAGGGTGCTCTTGTTGAGCTTGAGAGGGTTCAAGTGTTGTCTCTTGTAATATTCCTAAGGTACTTGGTTTAATATAAGGGACGGGGTCTAGTTTGGCCCGGGGCTTTGGTAGCCTGTTTCACATTCCTTGTGTTGTGCTTGTTCGTTCTCTCAAACTCGTTTCTTGTGGGCTTGGATTTTGGCTAAGTGTTGGAGCCATTTTCTAAGTGGGCTAGTGTATAGCCGTTTTGTGTTCCGCTACGTAGGCTCTTAACCGGGTTTTTGATTTCCCGGGTAGAGCTGGTTGCTCGTCTCGGTGAACCCAGGGTCGGGTCGTGCTGTGAGCTTGCCCCGGGACGTGCAGTGTGTGGATCGTCGGGCGTTCCGGTGTTGGGGACGGCCCGGTGACACCAACCCCAACACACAGCAAGTCTATGTAGTGTTCTACCATTTTTTTTCAGATTACACCTACGTATCCAACCTAGCATCTCCATATTCCACTAACTACATTCACTTTTGCAGGACCTTGTTGCTCTTTATGAAAAGTTCTACCAATTGATTATCACGATGAGCAAAACTATTTTAGACATAGGTGAAAAGGAAATGGAGTTAAAATTGAACCAGATGAACAAGTAAAGCAAACAATCAAGATCCTAACAGATGCAATGGTGTCGATAAGTAGAAAGCTGCCTCGGCCTCCGGGGACAACACAACACCAACAAGAGTAGCAGCAAGACCCACAGCATCCAGAGGGCCGACAGCATCAACAGGAGCAAGAGCAACGCCGAGAAGTAGACCTCTAGGATGCTCATCTTTGTGAATTGTGCAAGATGGCATGGAAGGCTGCTGAAAGCAGGTTTGCAACAATAATAGAACAGCTACAACGACAAGTAGCTGACCAACAACAACACCAACAAACTTGTGACAACACTGAGGAAGATATCACAGGAAGTGTTGATTCGCATAAAGATGTCGATGAGACTATAGAAGCAGAAGAATATCCAGTACCATCTGCACTCGACGAAACAAAGAATCTCACTCCTTCCATCGATGAAATCATAAGAAGGGCCAGTGCACCAGCTTCAAAATCATTAAGTGATACCAAAAAACTAGAGATGATTGCCGCTGTTGTAGAAGAAGTTGAGAAGAACTCAAAGGTAGTTGAAGTAGTCCCTATAAACATAATTCCACCCGATTGGAATATTGCTTCTACCACGGGTGGTCTACTGATGCTGGAGAAAAATGAGTGTACCACGCCACCAACTGCAATCTCAAAGGAAGCTGATGAGCTTGATGGAGAGTTAACAAAGATAGTGGAAAAGTAAGTTTGATCCACTGTGACTTCTCACTACAAAATAGAAAGATGAATTTACATACTAACTCTCTTTTGTTTTGTCCCAGGATCCTCAATGAAAAACCTAAGAGGAGAAATCCAGCAAGAGTCCGCCAGTTGCCCGAACGGTTCAGGTCACCATTCATGCTCCAGAAGAAGAACAAGAAAAAATACATACAGTGGACAGAGGAGAAGAAGAAAATGACCCAAGAAGAAGCCATGTTGATAGACTTCGCTCTCTTACAAAGAGAAGAAGAAATAGTTAAATCAGGGTAAAAGTCACCATCCTTACCCGTGGGATAAAAAACTTACCAATTTTCTAACTATTTGTCTATTTGACTACTTTTTCTATGCCGGAAACTCTTGTTTGAATTTGGAAAAATAGTTTGGGCAGACATGACAGCATTCTATTCCATGAGGGAAGGGACATGGATAGAAAACAGCATCATAGATGCTTGGGCTGCCATCCTAAACAAAGAAGAAGCTAAGAGTGACTCCCCAAGACGGATATTCTTTGGTGTTTCGTTATTTGTAAGTCAACTAAACCCTAATTGTTTATCCCGCCCTGGTAAAATACTTGTCACATGTCTGCAAGTTGTTTATCCATGTGTTTGTACTTATTATCCAATTTGTTACTAATGCTTGTCCACCAGAATTGAACTGGTTATCCAAGCCTTCTTGTTATGCATTTTGCTGTGGGATTGTTTTCGTCTCCCTTTTATGTGGTGGCTTGTCCATGATTCATTTGCTGGTTATCCATCTGTTCTGTACTACTTATTCACAAGATCTGAACTAGTTAACCATTCCTTCTTGTGTGTCATCTAGGGTACATTTGGTTGACTTTGTATGTGCTTGATTTCGATCATTGTTTTCTACTGCATTTTCCAACCATTATACTGATAATTTTATCATTTTCCAACCATCTCAAACAATAACGCAGGATACAATCAGTCGCTACTATCAACAGGGCAGTAACAAAGACGAAATCGAGTTCACATTCTATGAGAGGGTTGGGTCTTGAACTAGAAGAACAAGGCCTTACTGTAGCATCCATGTTAGCGGCAAAAGCTGTAAGCAACATCTTTCACCTCCTTCACTCTTCTAAAACTGGCTGTTAAAAATTTTTCATATGATTTCCCCTTTCAATGTGAAATATCAAATCTACTTCCCAGTACCCTACCAAGACCATTACTTCTTGTATGTGTTGCTGGTTAAAGAAAAGAAAGTGCTTGTCCTCAACAATATTCATTCAAAAGATCTGGACTACTATAACCCAACGAATGATCTACTTGTGAGTGAAAAAATAATACAAAATGATTGTCATACTTTAAGAATTATTCATTGCATTTTGCTGATCCCTGGATTTCATGGCATCACAGTTTCAGTTCTTCAAAAGCTACGTTGCATGCGTGTTTCCACGCATAGAACTGGTCAGTACTTAATACACCTTCACAGAGGTTACGCTACCATCGCATAAGGACAAAACGCTGAATGCGGAAGATTGTGGAATATACACAATGCATCACATGAAGCGGTATGATGGTGGTGAATAAGAGGATTGCACTACTTTGGATTTTAACACGGGAAACATCAAAGAGTACCGGTGGAAATACATGATAAAAATCCTAATGCACCCAGTCAACAAAAATAAGGACAAAATCCTCGAAGGAATGCACCAGTTCTATACAAATACTGCTGAAGAAGGACAAAACCAAATTCCAGATCATGTTGATTTGAGCAGCAAATCTTACTACAATGACAGAAAAATTGAGGGATGGGTTAAATGAACTGTCATTATGTTCTCTTGTATAATTGATTGACTATTGATCATAAAGTGTTTGATATCCAACACCTGTGTACTGGCCATCCTAGTATATTATCCAACAGTTTGTAATGGTTATCCAGGATCTTTGTACTAGTTATCCAACTTGTTACACCTGATTATCCGAATATTTTATAGTGATTATCCAATCAAAAAAATGCAAGTACAGTCTTTAACCTGATTATCCATGAGTTTATACTTGTTATCCAAAATCTCAATATTGCTTATCCATATGTAACCAATGTCTATCCACCATGTGGACATAACAAAACAAGGATTCAGACAGGGCTTCCAAAAAGACATAACAAAAGAAAATATCCATAAGAAAATATCCAGACAATGTATTTTGGTTGTCCAAATATTTCTGTAAATTCCCAAACAACAAAAACTGAGTGTCCCAATTTCTTGGTCTTTCTACTTCTTTATTAAACTGCCTATCCTATGATGTTATACTGATTATCCAATATTTCTTTGCTGATTATCCAATTCTCTGTATTGATTATCTAGGACTTTTGTACTGGTTATCTAGCCAATGTGCAGAATAAATTATGCATCAAATTAACTCAGGTTCCATAAATTAACATAGATTAAAATTAACATAAACTAAAACAGCAATAATCCGTCAAACTACCTCTGAGACTACAAAAGAGGCTGTCCAACCTGAGCATGTTAATTAAAGAAGCAAACGGCATGTTAATTGGTGGGCTTTGCCCCCCATGATAAACTAAACGACTCCTGCGGCTACCGGAATCGCAGGTCACCAACCTGCCTGCCCCGGCTGCGCCGCCCCGCCGAACACGCCAATGTAGCTAAGGTAATTCTTTTTTCGTGTGTGTGTAAGGAGAGTGTGTTACTGCGTTAAGAGGGGACACAAATTACTTGTATAAATCCCCCCGTGATAAACTACACGACCCGGCTGCGCCGGTGCCCGCGGCTGTGCCGCCCCCATGCCGAACATGGCAAATTTCATAAATAGTATTTAATTGAATGATGGGCAGTTTGCCAAATGATGGAGAACAAAAAATGAATGAGGGGCAGCTGGATAACCAGTGTAAAAAATACGGACAAAGATATCCAAGAAAAATATAAAAGGAAAAAAATGATAGTCCACGTTGTCAACACTGATTATCCAATAGATTAATAATGGTTATCCAGTCATTTTCTAATGACTTTCAAACTGGTTTGCACTGGTTATCTAAAATGGTTATCAGTACTTGCCCAATGTGTTAGTACTGATTATCCAAACGGTTTGTAATGCTTATTGAATTTTTACTTTGTTTTTATTCTTTATGAAAAATGTTTGTCCCAAGTGTCAACACTGGTTATCCAGCTGTGTTTAACTGGTTATCCATAGTGTGCACACTAGTTATCCACAGTGTCAATACTGGTTATCCACAGTGCGGAGCATGTTACTGTGTATAACTGAAAAGCCACAAGTTTTGTAATTAAATAGAATTTAAAAAATTGAGGGAGTAAAAATAAAAAAAGAAAACTGAAAAGACTGATGTTTGTGCAGAGTACATCATGCTCTAATAGGTAGTTACAGAGCCACACGTTTTTACATGGAATGAATTGAATAAGGATCAGTTACATAACTGTCATTAAATGAGTTTCTTGATTATCAGAATGACAGTTAATTAATAGAGAGTGAGAAGACACTGATTTGTGCAAAAAGATAGGACTGCATGGGTAGTTAATCCGCCAAACTACCTCTGTCAATATCATAAAAAAAAAAAAACTACCTGCAAAGTCTCCATAAAACTCCTTGACATCTCCACATACAACATTTCTATAAAACTCCCTCATCTGCACATACACCAGAACGCCTGGTTTGAGCATCCAAAACATCCAACAGCCAGAAAAAAATGAAAAACGAAAAAATTTCCTCAAATTCCATAACCAAACAAATGTCCCCCAGGCAAGCAAAGCAAGAAAAGAACAACTACCCTGAATATATCCATTACGATATGCTTGATAATATGTTCATGAATCTGACCTTGGAAAAAATTGGTGAATTCCGTCGTGTCAGCAAAGCTTGGGAGCAAATGACGAAAAGACAAGAATTTGTTCTTCAAAAACGTGAGATGAGCTACCCTGCAACTGAAAACAACATCCTTGTTTTCACTCAAACAAGCCAAGAAGGTTACCTGTTGCAAGACAAACTAATCGCCACCAACATAAAAGTGCAAATGGATAACCCATGCAACCACATACGATTGCAAGAAGAGATGTCGATGGGTCACGACGACATCCATAAAATCATGCCTATCACCACAGATTTGGTCTGTTTACAAACCAGGTCTCAAATCAAATTGTTGAACCCAAAGACAACACAACTTGCATCAATTGAATGGCCATATGATGTCCCTCTCAGCAATTGTGAAACATCATTTGGGTACGTATCATCCTCAAAAACTTACATTTTCATGGCCCTTATTGCCGATGGAAAAAACATGCAAGGCTGCATTTTTTCTTTTCAAAGTTGTTCAAGTATTCGTAGAGGGGAATGGAAAACACTTTGCAATGTATGTCCTTGCCTTGTATCTGATGGAACCTGGTTTGATAGATTCGTGTACTGGCGTGTAGACAAACTATCCTCTAAAATAGCAACACCTCAAGAGTTGCTGGTCGTGTTTGACTATCACACTCAACAATTCCAAACCATAAACTGCCCTCCATCTCCAATCTTCTTTAACCCCATTGATCCTTATCATATGAATCTCCAAGTGAAAATATTGGACTTCCAGGGGACTTTGTGTGTAATAGATGAGTACCACATTACTCAGAATCATCACTGTCAGATGTGGGCATGGGATCCAGATACTTCCATATGGGATTGCATGTTCGAGACCCATGAATTCCCAAATGTGAACACACACGTTCCACTCGGATTACAGTTCCGCCATGATTGGCTTTATCCAGTGTTTCTAAGTCACAAATCATCTCCAGCGGGACAGTTCATTGTCAAAGGATATGATAATCGACATTTGCTGTTGTATAGTGTTCCTACCAGGAAAATCACACACTCAAGTACATCGCCGGATCTAGAAACCAGTTTCATCATTTCAGCGTGTTACTTCTGGGAGATATTAACACACTTTTAGGTTTTTTTTTTCCTTAAAAAAATTTATCTTTCCCTTGTTAACTTATTACTGAAAATAATTATCCACATTATCTATGATATTATTTGTGAAGAAAGCGTGTTCAACGTGTTTATGTCTTTTTTGTAATATCTATATGCATTTAAAGTTGCATATCCGGTACAGGCGAGTTGAATATCCAGTATAGACGAGTTGGATATCCAGTACAAACGAAATGGATATCCAGTACAAACAAGTGGGATCCCCAGTACAAACAAGTTCAATAGGCATACAAACCAAATGGGTGGATATCCAGTACAAACAAGTTGGATAACCAGTTCAAACTGGTTGGATAATGAGCATGAACACAACGGATAACTAATTTAAAATAATCACTTGGATATCCAGTACAAACAAAATCGATAACCAGTTCAAACTGGTTGGATAATACTGCAATTTAAAATAAATACTACTTTTTAAATAAAAATCTTTACACCATCAATACTGTTCATTTCAACATCAAGTAAAATACTAATAAAACATCTTGTTGAAGAGACGTTGCGCTCCAGCCTCCCTGGCAGCTTCCCTTCGGTTAGGAAATGAGAACCCACCAAAGTTTTGATTCATGAATGTCATGTTTTGATGAGAAGCATGCACAGCAGCGGAAGTGCTTGCGCCTTGAAACTCCTGGCCAGCTCCCTTGGGAATTGGAAATGAGAATCCACCGGAATTTTTGTTGATGAATGGCATGCTTTGATGAGAAGCATTCACAGAAGTGGAAGCCCCTGCCCCTGAAAAATCCTGGGCAGCTACACTTGGATTAGTAAATGAGAATCCACCAGAATTTACATTCAAAGATGGCATACTTTGATGGGAAGTATTCACAGCAGCAAAACTTCCTGAGCCTGAAAAATCTTGAGCAGCTCCTTTTGGATAAGGAAATGGCATGCTTTGATAATGCAGGTCTGATGCAACTGAAGTTCTTGTTCGGTCAGCAGCAATTCTTGCATTTGTTCTCCTGCCTCTAACTTTGTTACATGCCTTCTCAACAAAGCTATTAGGACGTTCGTTCCTGGGACCAAACTTCTTCCTCTTTACAGCCGGATTCTTTATAACACCATCATTGTCTACAGACTCATCATTATTATTCGAACCAATGAAACTGCAGAGTTCTTCTTTAATCATTACAGAGCATGCATTTTCAATTTTGGAAACTTTGAGAATTGAAGAGTTAGTACTTTTTGATTTTTTGACGTAATATTCTCAAAATTATGTTTAAAAAACATGCACATACATTAGTTAATTTAGAACTTATCCTTGTAATTAATATAATTACCAGGTTACCATTCAATTTAAGATTTGTTTGTATGCTTCTCACCCATGATAATATCTGTGTTGCTAATTTCTGATTGGTTAGTCTTTAATTAAATAATTCAGTCAATAATGAACAACTGGACCATAGAATTTCATATATATATATATATATATATGTTTTAAATCTGTGAATATTGTGACAAAAAGTGACAAAAAGTTTCTTTCTTTATGCCAATTTCTCCCCAACCCTGCTGAAAATGAGAGCAAGGGATCTTTGCTTGCACTGGGAGATGGCTCCGCTTGCCAATTGAGAGCTTCATTCCAGAGGTGTTTGTAACATTGCACTTTTTGCAGGAATTTGAGACTTTACAAGCCGCTTCTGAGATTCCCTTATGTTTTCTGTCGGGTAAAAATTTGGTAAGTGATTAGTAATTTCTCTATGTTAAGTGATTAGCAATTTCTCACTTGCTATTTTGCTTCTGAAAATTTGGATTGAAAAGACTGCATCGAATAGTTTAATCTACTTTTTGTTACTTTTCAAATAACATGTGGAGTTTAGCTTGGCTGTTGTTCCTAGCAGATCACCACAAGGTTCGTTATATGAAAAACCCATGTTGTCTATATCGTTTCTAATTAAAATCAAACTTTTGATACATTAAAACGACTAGAAATACCTGCTACAAATTCAGAGTAATCACAAGTATTTAGAATGTGTTACCTGCAACTTTTTGTGTCCTTAAGTTTGTTATGTACTTAGGAGTTTTCATCCTTGCAGAAAAAGTAGTGCGAACATTGAAGATCTGCCGCAATCTGACAATGGTTTTGGATTCATGTGCTATTATGTGCTAACAGAGGCCTCAAAGTTTGGTATAGTGCAAGTAAATGTTTTTGTGCATTGTGAATTTACATTGGATTTCAACATCCTCCGGTGGACACACAGGAGCTTCTCCTTGCTTTATCACAGTTGATTAGTAATTTTCATATTACATTAGCACTTGACCTTAACAATCTAGAAATTTATAATGTACCATATCCTAGGTTTCAAATTGTTCGGGTAAGACCGCACCTTGTGCGGTCCCCAACCTAATACATATATATATCTTACTATATTAGAAACAAAAACCACACTTAAGAGAAAGCACCACCATTTGCCATGTGGCATTTCCACATCATATTTTTAAAATAATTTTTTATTTACACATCAATTTCCTAGACTTAAAAGGCAAATGCAGTCCAAATCCACCACCACCTCCTATTTTCGCCGAAACAAAAAAAAAAACACGGCTTCATAAAAAACACAAATCCTCATCTCCATCTCCACGACAATCGACTCCCTAATCAATCCCTTCTCCACAATAAAAAAAAAAAAAAACAAATTCCTCATCAATCATCAATTGAGAATATGTGGTGAAATATACTTCTTTCTTATTAGCATGTTCAATCTTTTCATTAGTGATGATCAACTACATCCTAATCAGATAAAATTTCGACTTCAAAAAATATTCTCTTTACCTCTCTATATAAACACAAATGGAAAAAAAATTCTCATTAATGTTGCTTTCGGCCGTTGTGGTGGTGCCATTACAGATATTAAAATTTAAATAATTTTATATCCACAGATCATTTGTACGGATTTTATTATTTTTTATTTTTCCCGTTCAAGAATAGTGTTATTACTATTATTTTTATGCGTCTACCCGTTACAGCTACCGTAGCCGTTGCCAGGTAATATGATGTGATTTCTTATATGGTTAGTCAGTTTAGAATGTTTGTATGATTTTAGTTCTGTTTGAATTGAATTGATCAATTGGGTTTTTGTCACAAAGTGTGGTTTTCGTAATTTCTTTTTTATGTTTTATTCATTTAAAGTGGTTTTCATTTTTTTAATTATGGAGTCTCAGTTTTTTTTTCGTATATGGTCAGTTATGAATTGTGTTTTTTCTTTGTTTAATTGCTTTTGATTTTGTTTCATACTCTCATTTGACCAATTTTCTTTTTTATTATTATTATCATTATTATTATTATTGCAAATGAAGCGCGTTTTTTTTTTATATTCGGACTTTCAAGAATATACTTTTTTGGATTTGGTTTTTGGACTTTTTTAAAGTACTCATCATATAAATGGTTCAGGTCGCTTCTTCTAACTAATTTATGGGGAAGCCTTTTATAAATTTGAGGTGGAGAGGGAAGGAATGATGTTTCTACGTTTATTTGTGTTTTATACATCATTTTTACCTACAGGAAAAAAAAATTTCTCAATTTTTAATGGACTCTTTTACTTATTTTTTTTATTTGCCATGGTGAGGTGAGTTCTTTTTTGCTATAAGTTGAAACCTATGCAAATTTACATTAATTTTCATTCTCATATTTCTGATCAACCAGTTTCAACAATGAATCAGTTTCAAAATCATATTTTTGATATTTTACTAGCTATAAGCCTTTGGAAAAAACAGTTCCAACAATTAAATGTATACCCTTCGGAGGAATCTTACTACGAAACTATTATAAATCTCCAAAACCAAGTATTAATTTGGCACGACAAATGGAGAACATCAATAAATCATCTTACTAATATTTAAACTTATTAGGATGCTTTTATATCTTACTTCAAGAGATATGCTTGATCAAGTTTATTTATATTTAATAAGTAACACTTATAAAATATTTCTAAAAATATTCAAACATTTCTAAAACGTACCGGGCCAAATACACTTTCTTTTTTTTGCCAAATACAAACATTTCTATGATCACACTTCTAAAACATTTCTAAATTTTTCAAACATTTCTAAAATATATCGGGTCAAGTGCAAAATATATTTTTTTCAAATACAAACATTTCTAAGATCTACAGATATACTGGGCCAGGGTCGCGCATTGCGCGACCAGACATCACTAGTGTATATATATATATATATATATATATATATATATATATATATATATATATTCTCGTTGTGGTCCGATTTATAAGAGATAATTTAAACGGGATAGAGTGATATGAAACCTAAATATTAAACAGTCAAATGTCGATCATATTGCACGTAGGATAAGTTTAATTAAGGCATTTAACTTACTATTTCAACTATGATGTTGTCGCGACAGTGTGTTAATTAGATCATATCCCTTTGAAAACTTGATTGTTGCAACTTGCAAATAAGTTGTAATGTCCTCTCCCTTGATCAAAAATTCAAGTTACTGCTCCCTTAAAAAAAAAAGGGAAAAGAAATCATTAATCAAAATTTACATCTTTAACTACGTAAAGAAATAATATATCGATACATAATCGGAAGAAATTTATTCCAAAATATATCGCTAAATGTTAAGATGGGCCCTGTAAAAATGTAGCTCAACAATATTACATACCTTTACAGAAACAATATTGATCATCCATTAATACGAATAACTTACATTTCCATTCAACCCGAAAATGTCGCGAAGCCCTATCTATCACACTTACGAACACCGTTTAAGAACACCAAGCTAAAATTTTGACGAGTAATGAACTAATGATACGTACAGAACAATTTATTACAGGAAAAAGTGAGAAATGATTTGGATTACATCATATTCATTTATTTTTACACTTCCTATTTAGAGGTTATCTGCTTATGTATTTATGTAAGGAATTAGTTTAGATTAAAATAGCATCATTTCTTGTACACATTTTCTTTGTAAACTTTATATGTACTCCCTACGGTTCTTATTATAAAGTATTTTGATTTGTTTTAAGTTTCATTTAATATGTTATTGTAATTGAAAAAAAACCTTAAAACTATTTTAAAATAAATGGAAGAATACCAAATGTGAAAGTACATTTTTTATTTTTTATTTTTAAATTGAAAGCACATACTAAATGAAACTTATTATAAATAAAAATGTCTTATAATACGGAATGGAGGGAGTATGTATCATTACTCAATCAAGGTCTCGCAAAGGGGAAAAAAAAAGAAGGGAAACTCAATTGTATTAACCTGAGCCAAAATTAATCTCCCTTTAAATATACAACGCCACATTGATAAATTCATGCATCCTTATCAAAATCCGTAGTCATTTTCGAAGGAGCAGGTTAGCTAAACCCTGCTTAAGATAATCATATATGTCAAGTAGAAGAAGTTAAACCACGCAATAACCCGAAGACTTTGATGTGGTAAACTTGCAGTTGACCACTAGCTTATTCACCAACTGAAGAGGCAAATCTAACTGAATAGCTTATGCACTAATTTTTCCCCTTATATTGATATTTTCAAGTAGTGTAATAAACTTTTGAATCATATGAATCATGAAGGAGACTGGAAGCTTCAAAAAACAAACGATTAATATTTGTAATTTTGTATGCCCTTTGAAATCTTACCCCGTTCACACAGTGACGAAGTATTATAGCACCTCTTTTGATTATCATAATTACGTCGTGTAGATATGTTAATTTCTAGTAAAAGATTATATAGTTTACTTGTTCCTACTTTTAAACTATTCTGATGTGAGTCCTTGTTTTTGTTAATCTCCACCTCTTTTGTGTGAAATGAGTTACTGATTTTAACCCAAAAATAAAAAATAAAAATAAATAACTGGACCCTTTTCGGAAAACTCTATTTACATATAAATATGTAGGACACCGTTATCTGTAAGTTTAATGCGCATTTATCAAATGTAAAATTTATTTTACATCAACATAATGATATCGAATATAAAGTGTGGTTTAACCCTAATAGAGCAAATGTTTTACAATATGTTGTACTGCTGTCCAAGAAATTTTTTTTTATCCGACAGAGACAAATATTACTAATAACTGGTGACCAAAATATGAACATACGAGGGACAAAAAGAACATCATCCCTCACTCCTAATAGTCTATTTTACTTAGCAAGTCGGGAACGATCTTTGGTCAATGTATGTGGAGCTGTGTTCACGCGGTGAGAAAGGCTTATTCGATCATTTGATCCACAATGAGTAGAAAATACATAATACACATATTTATTACGTAAAAATCTTACTACAGTTAAATTTTGTTTTAATCCACTCACCTTTTTTTTTTCCCCCTACCGATATACTTCATCAATAAATATCCGTTGCAAACTTGCAATTAGATAGAAATGCTTTTGTTGGGGTGTGTTAAGCACGATCTTATGTAACTTTTGTTATTCCCCATCCTTAAAAAAGTAGTTCAATTTTTTAAATTATTTTAATTCAATAAATGTACTAATTACTTAAGGCGGAGAGAGTATTTAACAAAAAATAAAAAATAAAAATCCCGGCGATAACCTAGAAGGGCCGGATATGCAAACAAAATAAAAAATAAAAAAATAAAAATAAATAAATAAATAAGAAAAATAAGAAAATAAATAGACAAATTAGAAAGTAGAATAATAATAATCTAATGTCTTAAAAAATAATATGGACCTCCAAATGATCAATTTTATACTCTAGCTGACCAAGTATTGCAGCCTCGTGAATCCTTTTAAAGTATGTATGCAATGCAATTCCTTTAATTTATTTTCTTAGTAGTACATTACGGATATGATGTTTAAAATCTTTAACCCGCATACTAGGGATCGGTTTTTCTTGGAGGAAAAACCACTCTCTTAATATGAATTGATTTTGTTCATCGAACACAACAGAATTGTTGCATGATTTGCTGCAAACAACAAGACTAAAGATGAAAAGAAATCCCTTCCTATGATTTTATTTATTCGTTTTCCTACGTGTAAAGATATTTGGCCAATCTACAGATAACAAAATCCAATTTTCTACATGAATAATTCAGTTTCTTGATATTACTTCATGTAAAAAGAGTTTGCAGACTATTTCCATATGATTTATATTATTGTGAAAACAACACACGAATCGAAAGCGCTCGAAACATAGAAATTCAAGTTCAAGATCATACAAAAAACTTGTTACAGTACAAACTTCTTGTACTTGAGGAATAAACACGACCTTTTTCTTTATAAGTGAAGAAACATCTAATTCATTTGCACCGTACTCGCCTTTTAAGCTAATTAAAGTACCGGATATAATAATTTTAACCTAAAATTCAATCAATATTACACTCTGAAGTCTTCATCATCGATCATTGTGTAAATTCACGAATTTTTTTTTTTTTTGAGAATTAAAATTCTATGAACTTTAAAAATAAAGAGATGTTACATGTCTGACCAAGTCTTCTCGTTGAAAATTTGCTTACGACAAAAACCGAACTGTTCTTCATTTGCTTCAGAGCATATCCAAATGAGAATCTAATATTTTCCACAACATGGAGGATGACTAATTAAATTGAATTCATCCACTTAAACATTAAACTCCAACTTGTAGCCAACTTGTTAGATTAAAAAAATTATTTACCCATCTTCAGGAAAAGGGTTCATGAGAACTATATAAAGGGCACATTTGCACCCAAACAATACCACAACAAAACAACTTGGGAGTTAACCAAAAATGGAAACTCTCAAGAACCAAATGCAATGGCATCTTCTGTTATTTTGTGCCCTCTTATTTTGCTCTTTTGCAATATTTGCCAATGGTGATGGTCACAATCCATACTACAAGCCACCACACCACAAGCACCCATATCCAACTCCGACCAAGTATAAACCACATCCGGTACATCACTACAAGTATCCGCCTCCAAAGCGGGTGTATCCGCCGTACCATCACTACAAACCGCCACCAAAGCACGTTTATCCTCCGGTACATCACTATAAACCACCACCAAAGCACGTTTATCCTCCGGTACATCACTATACACCACCACCAAAGCACGTAACTCCACCCTATCATTACAAGTCACCTCCACCACCAAAACATTACTAGGGTTTTTCCAACCCCTCCACGCACTCGCCTCCGCCCCCTACTCGATGAAACTGATTCTACTCCTCCACCACTGTATTGTTGAAGAATGGAGTGTGCGAAATGTTCACCTCTACATTTGTGTGTTTGAAGAAATAACTGATCACTCTTTGTGATGAAATTTATGTGTGCTTGAATTGTCGTCGTGACGTCCTCATTGTTTTTCGGTCATTAATAAATAGGATCCTACAAGTGAGGTCCTCGTACTTTTCTTTGTTGTAAGATTGAAGATTGTTATTAATTAAAGTGTTGTAATGTGAAAGTTTGTTTATCATTTTCATTTGCTTATAACGTGAACTTGCTTTGTTCTGGTAATGAACTCGTCTACAAAGATAACAAAATGCATATTATTTCTTTCAAGCAATGCGCAATCTTTTGTGCAAAAATCTGTAAATTAGATCAACATTAATGAAAATACATCGTACAAATATATATATATAAAAAAGACTAAAATGTCCAAATGGTCCCTTACATTTGGGCCTACTTGCATTTACGTCCCTTACATTAACATTTCAATATCGTAGTCCTAAACATTATGTTTTCACACTTTTTTGGTCCCATTTCGCTATTTCCGGCCGTTGACATACCGGAATCAGGGTATTTTCATCTTTTAATTTAATTTAAATTTTAATAAAAATTTAAATCATTAAAAATATTTAAAATTCAGATTTTATTATTTAATTGTTAAAATATTATTTATTAATTAAAAATATTATTATAAAATTTTAAAATTTACATTATTTTCAAAATTAATTTTTTCGTTTATCATTTATCTTAGGTCAAAGTAAATAGTAATTATGTTGCACTTTTAACCTTAGACCCACTGTAACTTAAAAAATTTACCGAGTTACAGTAAATAATTCAAAATTCAATTTCTTTAAAAAAAAAAGAAAAATCCTAACCATTTGTTTTTACTCTAACCGCTATAGTAAACCCTAAATGGTAATTATGTTGCACTTAACTTTGGACCCACTATAACTTAAAAAATTTATCGAGTTACAGTAAATAATTTAAATTTTTTTTTAAAAAAAAAAAAAGAATACGCAAAACCAAGATTTTTTTTTTACTTTGACTGCTACAGTTGAATTTTGAATTATTTACTGTAACTCGGCGAATTTTTTAAGTTACATTGGGTCCAAGGTTAAAAGTGCAACATAAGGGTTTACTGTAGCGGTCAATTACTTTGTTTTGCTTTTTCCTTTTTTTCAAAAAAAAAAATTTGAATTATTTACTATAACTCGATCAATTTTTTAAGTTATTGTAGGTCCAACGTTAAAAAAACAACGTCGCGGTCAGAGTAAAAAAATTTTTGGTTTTTCCTTTTTTTTGGAAAAAAAAATGAATTTTGAATTATTTACTGTAATTCGGTAAATTTTTTAAGTTACAGTGGGTCCAAGGTTAAAAGTGCAACATAATTACCATTTAGGGTTTACTATAGCGGTCAGAGTAAAAAACTCGTGGTTTTTCATTTTATTTTCTTTTTAAAAATTGAATTTTGAATTATTTACTGTAACTCGATAAATTAATTCGGTATATTTTTTAAGTTGCAGTGGGTACAAGGTTAAAAGTGTAACATAATTACCATTTAGGGTTTACTGTAGCGGTCAGAGTAAAAAAAATCTTAGTTTTGCTTTTTATTTTTCTTTTTTTAAAAAAAATAATTGAATTTTGAATTATTTACTGTAACTTTGTTGATTTTTTTAATTTATAGTGGGCCTAAAGTTAAAAAGTGTAACATAATTACTATTTACTGTGTACTTAAAGTAAATAGTAAATAAAAAAAGTAATTTTGAAAATAATGATAAATTTTTAAAATTGTACAATAATATTTTTAATTAATAAATAATATTTTAACAATTAAATAATGAAATTTGAATTTTAAAATATTTTTAATGATTTAAATTTTAATAAAAATTTAAATTAAATTAAACGACAAAAATATCCCTGATTCCGGCATGTCAACGGCCGGAAATAGTGAAATAGGACCAAAAAAGTGTGATAACAAATATTTGAAACTACGATATTGAAATGTTAATGTAAGGGATGTAAATTCAAGTATGCCCAAATGTAAGTGACTATTTGGACATTTTAGTCTATAAAAAGAAAAAGAAATTCACTTTTTGATTCTAAAACAATTGATAATTAAAGAAAATTTCATATGTAAATTGACGACCCTCTTCTTCTTTGCAAGGCTCGCTCCTTTTAGCTTCAATTACAAAACCGGAAAAACATAATTTCTTTCTCGCAAAAGGATCTGAAAATTCTTAAGAAAGATGAAGGACAATGTCACTTTTTTTTTTACCCCTTTCAAACAAATTTCAACTTTACTGACACCCTTCCGGAGAACACGCATTAAACATATTCTTAATCTAGCTCTGCCATGATAACCTAATACTCTACTGGTTAACATGAAGTTTTCCTACGATTAAGGTACGGGATTTTTTTTAAAAAAAAAAAAAAGAAAGAAAAAAGGTACAGGATTTAGGGCAACTCTAGAACAGCATAATTTGACAGCATATTGGTAAAGTATGGATCGATAATCAGGAAATTAGGGTTCCGTGCCTGGAGAGAATTTAGGGGCTATGAATTCTGTGTATCCTTGTGGATCTCAACCATCTGACACTAAATGTCTGTATTAATACTAACTATCCTCTAATTGACTCTAACAATTACATATTTATAAAACGAGCCCCTGTAATTACAGTCAACTTCCTTGAAGCCAGTCAACATACTTCCTAATTACAATCAAGTCCCTCATCCATATCTTTAACTTCTACAGAAATTCCTTCACGCGCGAGCTTCTTGTTAATCACCATTTTGTTCTCTGTAGGAGCAATCAGCCAAGATTGTTGGCAGACGATTCGAGTCCATGTGGCGCTATATATGTATAAATTGTATTTTGCTACTCACATTTATAGATTGTATTATTTTTAGTACAATTACAAATTAGAATGTGGCATATTTTTTCAGGATGACCGGATTACAATGCTATCAAAGTGTCTAAACTCAATTTACCATGCATTTTTCTTACTAACTTATTCCTTACTCATAATTTAAAGCATACACTGCTTCCTGTGTTGGAAAAGCTTATTGCTTAGAAACCTGATTTAGCACTTGGAAACTTACGGTTCACAAGCAACGAAGACTGCTGCGCGAAAAAGTCTTTCTTAAATCAAGGAGAATCGGAGCATAGTTGTGGTTAATGGGGCTATTTTTTGTGCTGATGAACAAGATGGGAGATCATTTACTCATCATGAATATCAATCACCTTCTCAATTGCTCAGAAAAAAAAAAAAAAAAACCACCTTCACAAAGCTGCTATACATTTATAATCTGTATCGTTGCACGATGCTATTCCTATACAAATTTCAAAGCTGTATACATAAAAATACAGAACGATGAACATGGACATTTGCCTTAAAGACTGCTTCCTTAACAAAGAAATACAAACAACTGCAGGTGTAGTTATCTTAGGACAGAACATCGAAGGCCTGTGCTCCACGAGCAACCTTAATGAAGACATCTTCTAAGGTTGTATCCGCAAGACCCCATGCATGAACTGTGAATCTACTCTTAGCTTCTTCAACTGCATGGAAAACATCAGCAATCTTCACCTCATTCTTTGACAACTCGAACTTTTGAGTCCCGGATATTTGGTATGTCCTAATTGCACTTCGGGAGAATTCTCGCACTAAATTCTCCACTTCTACCTCATGAGTTGCTGATGTTGTCATAGTAAAGATATAAGATCCTCCATATGTAGCCCTCAACTGCTCATTCAACAATAAAAAGAAAATTTTAGGAGATAATGCTCCTGGCTTTGATATCAGATTCATATTCTATGATGAAGGAAATCATGATGTTTAGATATTGATAAATTTGACTAGAAAATTAAAAAAAAAAAAAGTAGCTGGTCAAAGCAAATGCATAAAACAAGTAGCTGTTCAATCCATATGGTAGAAATCAGCCAGTTAGTTGGTTAGAAATCACAACACTAAATATAGCAACTTCATCAAACGGTTGAAGAAAGTTTTGAAGTAAATTTACCTCTTTTGGGTTACCTATACATTGCAAGTCTCCATCGGCAAATATTCCCAACCTGTCACATAAATGCTCTGCCTCTTCCATTGAATGAGCTGAAAATAAAAGATGGGACCATCACTATAATCGTGTCGAAACAAATTACTTTTTTAAGAGAATAAGCAGAGAAGTAAATGTGTAAAATAAACATTTGGGAAAATGCTATCAAGTTGTAACAGTTGTAAAGGAAGACTAAGAATTCTGGTGCAAGTTATCATCTCCTTAAACAGCTAGGATTGCAGCAATCCAGGACGATCATGAGAGGAAACTATAGCACATCCTCAATTCAGAGATGTCCATACCTTTGGTGTTTACAATTTGATGTAGAAGGGAAGGGTCTGAGCTTGTGGCAACTATAAATCTATTGGCAGTACTAGAGTTTATGTTGAGTCCTGTGTGTTGAGACATTCACATCTAGTAGAGATGAGGAAAGCCCATTTTTTAGTGACAGGAGAATCGTTTCCCCATAAATATTTGGGGTTTTAAAGCACAGCTTTCGTTAGAAGCAAAGAATGTAAAGATTAACAAAATTAGACTGAATTTCAGGTGAAGTGAACAGTTGGATTTGGATTAGCTCTGTTACTTGTACTACAAAGAGAGAGTAATAAGTGAATTGGTGGTGGAGCAAATGTGAAAATAAATCCGTATCTCCGGACAGACAAAAAGGAAGGTTGAAGTTACTTGTAAGAATGATGGCCCTGTCTTGCTTTGCCTGCTTCACAACCTTCCACAAGTTACTTCTTGAAGCTGGATCTAATCCTGTACTTGGTTCGTCCATGTAAACAACCTAACCGAAAAAACATAAGAAGCTTTAGTAAATCATGATCTACATTCAAGAACATGCATGCATGTATGCTGATGATGATAAAGCACAACTTTTGGATCTCCAATCAGCGAGATTGCAACACTAAGCCTTCGCTTCATTCCTCCACTGTATTTCCCAGCTTGCTTGTCTGCAATGCTTCCATAAAATAGGTTTACACTCTTCAGAGATTCTTCCACTGCCTGCAAATGCTCAGGAATGTAAAAGTAATTAGATTCAACATCTGCAAAGTCTTTTTGTCAATTATCACGTATCAGAAACATTAAACAAGAATATTTGAAGAGTTCCAAATGCACTTGCTGAAACTTTCCTCTTTGATGCAATAAAATCTGCATCTTGAAGTACAGTTTGTTGTTCCAAGGAAAGTTTTCTTACTTGGGTCAATACAACACCTTTGAGGTTCTTGAGTCTTCCATAAAAGGGTGGGTGCTCCCTTCCTGTCAAAGTTTCCCAGAGCAGGCTGGAATGATGCAGAAATCAACCAAACCCCAAATGGGACAAACTATTAAGGAAAGAACGCAAAACATTTGGAAAAAGGATATTAAGATAAGATTAGGCTTACTCATGCTGCGGACATACCCATACTGGTGTATATGCTATTCATTTGAGTTCGAATGTCAAGTCCTTCAATGTATGCTGTACCAGAGCTTGGTTTTGTGAGTCCAATCATCTGTTTACAAGATTATGACAAGTGAAAAGAGGAAAGAACAAAACGGATCATATATTCTCATCATGCTTTGTCAAAGACAATTTCATTAAAGTGCAACATTTTTCTTTGATAAATAATATAGAGAAAATCTGAGAGCCCTGAACTCACCATGTTTTTTAAAAGAAGTTTTGCCAGCGCCATTAGGACCAAGCATACCAAAGCATTCCCCACGAGGTAAAGCAAGTGACAACCCTTTCACTGCAATTTTCTCTGGGTTTCCATCCCTCCCAGGGTAAACCTTCAAGTAATAATTGTTTAACATTCTCCTTCTGAGGGAGAAAGACAACAACTAGTAGTGCCAATCTTTGAAGCACAAATGAGGCAGTGCTATGCAGCCATGTGAAATGGAGTTGTTAATCATATAGTATACATCAAAAGAAGAGACATGGATCACACAAATGTCAAAGTCAGCAAACATACTTTTCATATGTCACTCAAAAACAGATCCTAAATACTAACATACTAGTCAGCTTTAGTTCTAATGAGAAGTCATACAATATCAGAGAACAACTTTTGATAAACAGCCCGGATGAAATTCATAAGAGAATGATACAGTTTACCGTGATAAGTACTCAAAAATCCTATTTGTAATTTAAATACTTTTGTCTTTCTAAAACCTAAATAAGAGAACAACCACTGATCAACCAAAAGGCGGACCAATTTACCTCTTGGTGCACATCAGGTTTGTCCATCTGAGCAATATCTACAGAACCTTGTCCTTCAAAACTAGACTTTCTGAATGATGAGAGAGGCTTTTTCCGTATGTTTTGCATGAAAAAGGTGGGACTTCTTCTGGATGAGACAACCTGGTCTAGATAAAAAGCCAGTAAAAGAACCACCGGCCATTCCACAACTATGACAATGAGAACCTCTTTCAGTTCATTATTTCTTTCACTCAGATTTTTCCATTGCATTCCTACAGTCCCCAAGTAATAACCAGTGAAAGAATATTGAGCTAAGTCGTATAAGCCACGATAAAGAGAAAAACCAGGAAATAACTCCATTGCAGTGATCCAGCCTCCTGCACAAGAGTGAGAAACAAAGTTGATGATCTGTAGACTAACCTCTCCAAGAGGATCCACCACCTCCGATGAAAGACCAAAAAATGAACTTGGAATAACCATCACTTTGTGTAGATTTTCATGCTTTCTTCAAGATAAGATCTTTGTAGAGATATTTATGATTGGTTTACATGTATTGTTAATACAGTACCCGTTTGACATTCTTGATTTCCTTTGGCTACGAAATTAAAACTAATGCTTCCCAAAAATTGTAACTCTTCTAGAGTTCTCCTAGCAGTTGCAATGTACAAGTGAACATTGATTATGCTTAGTAAGGCCCTCTACTACTAGAATTGGAATCCTAATGATAGGTTTAGACCACATTGCTACATTAGGGATTCCTTTTCTGAATATTTTCTTACAAATGTAAAAGATTTTGATGAGAGTTTCTTGTTAGAAATTTGATTTTGAGGAAAACACAAGATGTGTTCTACAGAATGCCTTTCAAAATAAAGTCAGAAGAAAACTCAAGGGAAGTTAAATCTGAATCAAAATTAAATTAATTTCTTCTGTTGTTATACAAAAGAAAATATACTTCATATCATCCCTATATTTTGACTAAACATGGTAAGATAAAGCTTATTCGTCGTTGTTATAGAGAAACACTTCACATTTTCTGACAAGAAATACAGACAAAAGACCTTAATACTAGTTGATACATAGCACATGCATGGGAACATTAACTACTGTTTAAATCTACTCGAGTGAATCATTAAATTATGCAGCTTAGGATATATGACCGATAAACACTCTAAAGGATAATAGAACAATACACTTCTTAGTCCCCTTTCTGTTGCTGTACCGGAATAATAACAATAAGAGAGTGCAACACCAGATAAATTTGCCTCAAGCTGGCATTGGAGGAACCTCATGACATGATAGGATATGTGAAAGGAAGGTTTTACAAATGGGAGAAGGAAGAGAACTAGTAAAGAAAGTATCCAGTCAGTCTGGTTACAAATAATTATGTGGACATGGTTTGAAAACGAGAGACACAATGATAATTTGGAGACACGATGATATTCCTAAACGTACAGTTTCATATCATAGTGGAGTGAAAAGAGAGACTTCTGACAAAGAAATAATGAAAAGACTAAACATTCCTGTCAAGAACACTACTTGTGTACATAGTGGTGAAGGTGAGGAAAACTTCTCAGCATTTAGTTTCTAACTGTAAGTTTTCTGCGGAAGTAATATGGGACTAATTGCTGGATTGGCATTCCAAGACATGTAGGGCATGCAGTCAATTTGAAAAGATGGATTTATCACAAATGGAAATATTCGAGGGCAAACCAAAAGTTATGTTCTCAGCTACCACATCTGGTACAATCAAGTATTTGATGAAAAACATAGGTCAGTTGAGGTGGTCATGGAAGCAATAAAACAGCAATTAGAGTGGAGAATGGGTTCAGTTTGCAAGAAGCTGAGTGTAGAAAGAGAAAATTTAGTCAGTTAAGATTTATTAAATAGAATCAAGATTCTTGACCGAAATTTTGTGCAAGGGTTTTTGTTTTTTCCCTGAAGATACGTTCACCGCTTCACCTTATGGAAAAAGCAGAGTCAGTGGGAAATAATTGTCATGAACCAGAAGATGTGTTTTACTTACTTGGGAAAGATGAATCTTGGAGAAAGGGCTGGAAAAGAAAGGTACCCAAGAGACCAGTTCCAAGGACTATTATATAGCCCACAACTGCAAAAATTGAAAACACAAGATCTCATATTACCATCATGATTTTTGTAATCTGATAGAAAATGATACTGACAAGCTAGAAGCAAACCTGAAGCAGTCTTTACATTTGAGAACAGTACAGACACAAGAAAAGCCAGCAAAATTTGCAAGTTTATGTGGAAGAAGTATAATACAAGTTGTAGACTGTAGTCATTCAGAGTGAAGAATCTCAATCCTGCAAACATATTATATAGTATTTCAATATGATTGAATAGGAAACGTCCAGCAAAGCAAACATTAACTGGTAATATTTACCGATCAATGACCCAAATATGACAAAAACTATCATGTACAGAGATGACAATAAAAGAAAATAAGAATAGGAGATCATCCAATAGGGCCCGTCTCCAAGTCCATGCATTTTCATCATAATCCTAAGCCTTTGTTCCCTCCCGTAAACCAGAGAGGTGAGCATTACCTGCAGAAAGAGTAAAAATGACCAAGAAGTGAAAAGATTATATACACCATCTGGTTGAATTTTACACTTTTATGCAACCTGCATTTATAAGATTGATTCAACTGATGTTGATAAAATTTGAAAAATACATCTTTAAGAAGACCTGACTCATGACATTCATGCATTCATCTTCCAGCAAAACTGCAGGACATTAATACTTTGACACTGCAGGTGTGAAGCATAACTGTTAACTAACCTTGTTTTTCCCCTCCCCAAGAATTGGAAATAACTACAAGTTTTACACCCACTTCATCACAAGTTTTATACTCATCGTATATGTAGACTAGATTAATGTCCAACGATCTTTTGTCAAACCAGGAGAAAGAAAGTCGCTATGTAGAAAGTTAAGACAACTTGATATATCTACAGTAGACTTTTTAAAATTGTGTTTATGAATAATGACAAAATCAGTTATCCTTTCATTGAAAAGAAATACAGAACTGTTTATGTTAACTACTCTATCCTTATTTGTATGTTTCTGTGTTACAGTAAGTAAATGTTTTCTGTAATTCAACGAATCATATGCGATAAGAGTACTCACAGGGAATAGTTGTAAAACAACCCATGTAAAGAACATAGGTCCAAGCAAAGAAGAGAGATCCAGTCTGAGCCTTGATTCCGGCCTTGGCATATCTTTCACAAATTCGAACAATATTTTAGGTCCAGGCCCGAACAAAAGCTGGAGGTAAGCATTTGATGCCTGAAATGTAGTTGCCAAATATTAACTGCAGGAGCTTTCATCTTTGGGATTAAGATCACAAGCTGCTGATTTACATAAGTATTAGCAACCACACTGAAGTATTAACTACTGAATACTTCTGTTAGAAGTAAGAAGTTTCCTTTTCAACATCTTTCATCGCTTATACCACTAACTGGCTCTCCGTGAAGAAGTAATTGCTGACGTCGAAATGAGAGTTTTCAAAGTCCTGGAAGCTGGCGCTAACAGGATATTTATGCAGCTTAGATGGAAACAATGTCCCTAACATGTCTACTACCTCTTTGTTGCAAAAATGTCCAAACATTACATATCTACAGCTATCTCTACTATGGCTTCCGTTGTGGCAAACCAATTCAGAAATATTCTCTGGACAATCAAAAGTCAGCGCATGTCTGAAGTAATTCTAACTATGTGGTTGAATACAAACAGGTAACAATCGCGAAGCATGTTTAGCTTATGCTTAAACAGGAAAAAGTTTGAGTGGTAAACTGATGTTACAGTCTTGCAAAGCAAAGGTTGACAATTTTGCTCTTTTTACATTCCCTTCACAAAGCAATAGGTTCTCTACTTTTTTCCTAATTGTTTTGGCACATTTTGAGCATTCAAGTGACCAATATATCAGTTATGAAAAAGACATTTAGTATACAAAATAAATCTTTTAGTAAATCATTCTTTACAAAGGAAGTTATGTTCCACAATGTTTTGCTTTCCAATGAAACATATTTCTTTAAGCTTATGCACTTTGTATGAGTGCATTGAATTTGAATTTGAAGGATGCATCTCTGTTTATATCTTTATTATCAGTTCATATCTAAAATATGTAACTTTTCAGCAACTCAATCAAATCATTACTATTAAGAGCGGCCAGGTTTTTACCAAGTTAACTGAACGAGGCACCCGTGTTGCCGAAATAGGATTGTTGCCCGAGTCATTTCTATAGGTAGAGTTATACCATATGCTCACGTTAAATATTGTTGCATCTGTATTTAAGAAATCATAGGCTGTGGCAAAGCAGCAAGACAAAATTTAAAAGAATAAGGAAGAAGATAATAGAATCATAAGTGTTGCAGATGAAAATTATGTTAAGCATAGCAAACCTGCTATAATCTCATTGACCTTTTGCTTTGCATTTGCCTTTCTATATCCCTTATACAGCTCATCATTTATCTCAGTTGAACTGTTTCGCCACAAATTTAAACCTCGAATACAATGGATTTCTGAATTTAAAATAGGTGATCTCAGTATTCTTAAAATCTTTAGAATGGACAACCAACTTATTTATGAACAACAGTTAAAAAGTTCACATCAGAATCCTGCAGACAGCAAAGTGACAGTTGAGAACAGCCACCGAAATCTCCTTGGAAAGCTTCCACCCCGGACAGTCATGGAAGAGATGATAAAGGACTCTTGGTAGTTCCTTAACTTTGAGAGCCAAAAGACGACTAAAATATTTTACACCATATAACACTTCGAGGGCATACATACATAACAGAAGCTTTCAGAAATACTGAGAATGGCAACAGATATAGCATATAGACATGAAGAAAACATTGTTACCTTGATTGAATGTGGCAGAACCAAATCTCAAGGGAACAAAAGATGACGAGTTTAGGGCACAATATTTGTGGAGAAAATACACGGACTGATCAGAAACAAAGGCTGGTTCAATAAGATTTGTAGGAAACGGCTTCGATGCTGATCCCTTAAAAATGCCAACATTTGAAAAGGTAACAAAGTAAGCAAGACCTTTTCAAAAGCAAAGCAGCATAGAGGAAGAATTGTTACAGGCTATAAGATAATCGATATGAGTAGAAGAAAGTTGAGCAATATCAAAAACACTTACCAGAACACTAGTGGCAGAGTAAAAAATATCAGAGATGTTTAAAGGCGGTGAACTTGGGATCATGTTTTCACCAAGACCTAGACATCACATCACCCCATCATTCGCAGCTAGCAAAATTAATTAATTTACGAAGAGTATATAGTATCAGACAAGGAACACATACTCTGTCCAAAAGTAACATTCTGTCCAGCCAAGAGTATTGTTGCAGGACAAGAACCAGTCTTCCTGCAGGATTCAACTGGCAAATCCGTAAATGGAGTAAATTCTGACTGTACTGCACGATACTCCGGCTCCAGTATTTGCAACAATAGATGCCACAGCGTCGGGCTAGCAACAGGACACCACCATGCTTGATACACCTTTGAATATTCCAGACCACACTTTTTCTCACATTTTCCATCTCCCCATTGGTGTCAACACAAACACAGCCGCATCTGAAGGAGGGTTGATCCAATTCTCTATTGACTGCTGTTTGGACCAGGATAAGCAACATAAAAAGCAAAAATGGGAATGTAACAAGTCGCACATTTGATTTGATATTGCGTTTCTGTTCGGAAGAAGAAAACAGAAAAAGGTAAGATCAAAGAAGGAAACTACATTGAAACAAATTTACTGCCAAACATCAAATACGCTAAAGAGAGATTCTTTTCTGTCAGTTTAGATTGAGTAAGTAATCAAGGTTTGTTTTTGAGGAAAAAAAAAAAAAACCAACTAAATATGGCTGTGGTTGAGTAAAGTGGTTTGTTTCTTCTTAGGCTAGAAATCATATAACTCCATCTTTTAGCTAAGATGACAAACAAAGTTCACAAAGTTTCTTCTAAAGAGGCGATCCAAGCTGAATTACAAAGTCCATTTTCAGAACATCTGAAAACACCATGCAGTACAAGCAAATGATAGAGAGGTCTTTGACCTGGTATTAGTCAGAATTTTGTGCCTAACTTGTGCTACTCCAGACCCTTTGATAACAAGAAAAACCTTATAGCTCTCCCTCTTACTAGCTTACCCCAAAAAAAAACCACACACAAAAAAGCAAAAGAATGATCACTTGAGAAGTTCAGAAAATCTAAATCAATAAACCTCTCTTGGCTGAAAATTCACTTACCTAATTATAACATATGAATAAATCAAGCCTATCCCAATTCGTTACATCCATTTTGATTTAATAATTCTTCCATCCAAAAGGTTTGTCCGGTTTGTTGAACTATTTTATAAGTATAACAGTATAACAAACACGACAATCATTTAGGGACGATGAATACTGCTCAATTTAATCGATAAGTGAATAAATTACTCATGCAATTTCAAAGAACATTAATTCCTTCACCAAACATTACACGAACCTCCTAACTTCATCAAGTCAAAGTAATTAAACCAAACAGATGAATAATACAGCTTAAATACATCTCCTATCCAAACTAAGAGATGCAGACGTTTGATTAAGGTAATCATAATCGCCATTGTTTCAAATGTCAAAAATAAATTCTTTCAATAAACAAACAAAAGAAAATAAATAAATAAAAAGAATTGATAAAGAGAACTAAACTAAAAAAGTCTCGAGAACCCTCTATCAAACATACAAGGATAGTGTCTGAAAAAAGCTCAAATTTTCAGGGAAAGGAGAAATAAAACAGAGATCATACTGAATTTCGAGAAGCATTTTACCAATTTTACCTGAAAGGCCAGGTTCTTCCTGTGCAGAGCATCGGCCTGAGTCCAGAAACTTGCAGAGCCACGTGAAGAATCCGCCATGGGTGCCTTCAATAGTGTGTTTTAAGGTGTTGTGCGCGTGAAATTCGAGGGAAAAATGTTAGGAATTATACCATCATTTTGCTCCCAGCAAAAGCTTGTCTTTCGTAGCATTTCTGATTTCTCTCTTCGCTCTTTACTCTTTGAAAATGTTAAAATAAAGGAACTTGGGACTTGAGCGCCGTTTTCTGTTTCTATGTGAATTGACGAAAATACCCTACACGAAAAACCTCAGAAGGTGAAACACAAAATTATTATTCCCTCCCTTCTGTTTTATATTTTGTTCTAGAGAATTCATCAAAAGAAACAATAACTAATATAGTTAAAATACAAAAAATATTCTTATTTATTGTACGTATAACTCATTACAAAGTAATAAAAATTTAATATAAACACTGTCTAATGCATGAACAATGTTGGTAAAAAATGATCAAATGTGACTAAATTTATGAAAATGACATATAGAGTACATATATATTTTTTAAAAAAGTCCACTAAACTCTGTCACGAAATATAAAAAAAAAAATGGAGGGAGTATAAATTTGTTCTTTTAAAAAAATGTAATCCTTCCATTTCAATTAATGTGTCACTCTTGGATTTGCAAAATGCATTAAGAAATTAATCTTTGTGGTTTAATTTCGCACGTTACTACCTTTCTACCCTTTTATTAAATCTAATTGGAATTGGAAAAAGCAAATGGGAGCAATTTGACCGTTATTAACATAACATATTGAGAGATGAGAGCTGAAGGGGTAAAACATAGTAAAAAGAAAAGATTAATCTTAGGAAGTGAAGAGTGACACGTAAACTAAAAGTCGACGTCTATCCCACCTGAGGTGAAAAACAATTTGGTATTAGAAGTACTACCTTCTGTCTAAGAGTATCGAAGACCCGGATGGTAAAGAGTTTTGGTATTCACAAATTTTTGGTACCCAAATGACAAACTCTGGCTACATTTTACAATTCTTTCAGTGCAATAGAAGGCCCATATTTGTTGATGTCCTCGCTAAATTTAAGAATATTTTAGTCCCCGAAATATCTGGGCTATCGGCCCGTTTAATCCTGTAGTTGATGAGAGGAGAAATAACGTCCTCTTCACTGTTCATTGTCTTAATTGGCTTGATAAACAAGCTCCAAACTCTGTTTTATTCGGGCCATTCGGTTACAACATTTCATTTTCAGGGATGAGCAGCTCAAGGAGAAATTAAGGAGTGCCTGATTTGTGGGTTTGATATCTTTTTTATGGGTTTCACCCTCTTTCATTCCAAATAAGTGTGTTTGGTTCAGTTTTACGGGCCCATTTCTTTCATTTCTTGGGCCAACTTTCATTCCACATTAAATAGATGGGTTTGGCTTGGCTTTGGCATAAGACTAAACTGTATAAATGGTCCCCTGCATTTATCCGAATTTAAATTTTGATCCCCTACATCAACATGTGTATGGATTGAGCCTTTACATTTCATTTTGAAACTTTTTTGGTCTCTTTTCACTGTTCCGTCACCATTTCCGTCTTGATGACCGTTGACTCTTAAGTCGGGGTATTTTCGAATGACACATATAAGATCAAAATAACAAATGTTTAAATGGTCCCCTACATTTGTTCGAATTTAAATTTTGGTCCCCTACATCAACATGTATATGGATTGAGCCTTTACATTTCATTTTGAAACTTTTTTGGTCTCTTTTCACACTGTTCCGTCACCATTTCCGTCTTGATGACCGTTGACCCTACCAAGTCAGGGGTATCTTCGGAATGACACATATAAGATCAAAATAACAAATGTTTTTATAATAAAATAGAATAAAATATTAAAAATTATTATTTTATAATAAAAAATTAAATAATTTAAAAATAAAAAAATTAAAATGATTTCAAATTTTTTTTCACTTCCCACCTTTGTGGGTCCCACATGCCAATCAATTCCCCCCCCTTTTTTTGCTACAGTAAAAAAAATTAAAATTAAAAAACAAACTTACCTTCACCCGTCAAAATTAAAAAGTAAAAAAAAGACGGGTGAAGATAAGTTTACTTTTTAATTTTGTTTTTTTACTGTAACAAAAAAGGGGGGAAATTGACTAGCATGTGGGACCCACAAAGGTGGGAAGTGAAAAAAAATTTGAAATTTGAAATCATTTTAATTTTTTATTTTTTATTTTAAATTATTTAATTTTTTATTATAAAATAATAATTTTTAATATTTTATTCTATTTTATTGTAAAAACATTTGTTATTTTGATCTTATATGTGTCATTCCGGTAGAGTCACGGTCATCAAGACAGAAATGGTGACGGAACAGTGTAAAGAGACCAAAAAAGTTTCAAAATGAAATGTAAAGTCTCAATTTATATACATGTTGATGTAGGGGACCAAAATTTAAATTCGGACAAATGTAGGGGACCATTTAAACATTTGTTATATTGATCTTATATGTGTCATTCCGAAAATACCCCTAACTTGGTAGAGTCAACGGTCATCATGACGAAAATGGTGACGGAACAGTGAAAAGAGACTATAAAAGTTTCAAAATGAAATGTAAAGGCTCAAACCATATACATGTTGATGTAGGGGACCAAAATTTAAATTCGGACAAATGTAGGAGACTATTTATACAGTTTAGTCTTGGCATAATTGAACAACAATATTTTATTTTTTATTTTCTTGCCTTCATCTACCTCTCTTTACTCTCTCCTATCCACACACAGCAGACTCCAGAGGCATTTCTTTTCCAATGAAACTCTTCCCTTCTTTTCGTTTTTCTCTAAGAATGAAATTTCATTTTCCGCTATGGCCACCATCAACATCACAAATTCCAGTTATGCTTCTCTCTCTCTTTTTTTTTAAAAAAATTTATTTCTCAACAAAATAACTTCTAAAATCAATTGAAATCAATTCAAAAATATAATTGTTTGGTAACTTCGCTTCTTATTAGTTGACATAATTAAGCTCATTCTATTCCATTGCCAATCTGGTCATATATATATCGGAGCCTCTCTATTTCTGATTGAATTACTAGATATTTGTTCTAGATCTTTTTTTTTTTTTTACTAAAGAATCGATTTGAAATATCATGAGCATTTGTTGTGAGGGTAGACTTCCGAGTCTTGAAAATTTGGTCCCTCAAAAATTTGTTCCTACTAAAGGAAGGATGGTGGTGTAAGCAAAAGTGGTGGTTTCTGCTAAAAAGAGGGTTAGGGAGAGCGGTGTTGTAAACAGTGGTGGTGACTAGGTGGTGATCTTTGTTTGAGATTAGGGATAAAGATGTAAGTTTGAGTCAATTCCAAATTCAGAAGACATGTGAACCAAGCAGTTGAATGAAGTTTTGATACCCAATCCCAAACTCTTGGTCTATGATTCCCTCCTGACTATCATATCCATTTAGTGACCAGGCACCTCCTAAATGGTCCATTTGGAGATGGAAAACTTGCATTGCTCATATTTTTAGGCAGCCATACGATTTTTTTTTTTACTTCAGATTAATTTCTCCTCTTGTTTATAGTAAGTAGTATCAAGAAGGTAAGAATTCCAACTCTTTATGTGGTAAAGAAGGTCATTGATCGATCGCTATCTGTGATAAAAGAGGGATCAGTAGACAACAACGTTTGCAAATGTATGTAAAATTGTAAAATTCAATTACAAGATGATCCAGAAAGGTTTCACTAATATTGATCAGTAGACAACAAAATTAGTGATGCAGCAAGCGATTCACTAATATTGATTGATTAAATTTTGTCATGTCTAATTATAATTAGGTCCATGAAGGTTTCAACCGATAGAAAAAGACATCAAATATTTACTGGTAATGATTTTCAGAATATGATTACCGCCAATAGTTTTGAGTACCTTCGTCTTCATCAGAGAATAACACTTCTTCGCATTTTGTACTCAATGCAGATTGCATCCCTGAACAATAGAATAGAGTTTTGAGTGGGTTGCCATTGAATCGAGCAAACCTTTAGTCCTAATCTTTTTTTATTGTGTGCATTGGCGAGAAGGGAATCAATTTTCATACGTGATCCATTGTACTTAATTAAAGCAGTAAACAAAAAGGACACATGTCAGTTCCACAATCAAAATTTTCCCTCCAAAAGCCTTTTTCAGTACAAAATGAAAACTGACATGTGGCATTATAAGAATGCAGATAAATAGCATATACTTATTTCATTTTAAAAAAAAAAAGTTATACGGTTGCCCTTATCTCCTTCATTCATGAAATCTTCAAAGTTCAAATCCACATTGATTATCCCAAAAATCACTCCAATTAATAAATTTTCCAAATTATCTTCTCAGACCTAATTCACTCTGCTTAATTGAATTCAATTTTCAAAAGAAGAAAGAATCCACTAGACCCTCTGTTCTCGATTTAATTGAATTCAAATTTCAAAAGAAGAAAGAATTCACTATCCCTAATATTCTCGATATCTCCTCTTAAATGTACGACGTCGTCGTTCTCCGCCTAATCAGAACCGCCACTGTCGAACAATCTCTGGATCGACGACCTAATCTTTGAAGTGACCGATTCAGATTTAATGGTGAAGCACGAGCCAATCGATATAAAGAAGCTATGCCTTTATGTATTATATGAAAATCGACGATATCAAAGCCGCCAAAGAAAAGATTGAAGGCACAAATCTCCATGGGAACGCAATCAAGGTACGAATAGTAATCATCGGGGGTTTTTATAGATTAGGGTTTCGGATTTTTTTAAAAGGTAAAGATTTGAAGGGAATTGAGTTGGTACCATTTTGTTTGTTTGGGAAATAAGATTAGAGAAGGTTTCACGGGGAGTGCCAAAGAGTTGATTTTGATGATCAATCAATTAAATTTACTTGTGGTTTTTTATTTGTACTGTTTGACTGATTGAATTTTTGTTTATTGTGATTGATCAACCCACTTGGTTATTGATTCTTTATTGTGGAAATGAAAAGCCACGATCAACCACAACAACTAAGCATACATGTTTTAATTTGATTATTCTCAGGCCGAATAAAAGAAGCCTAAATGCTGGATCAATCTCCTGGGAGGTAATTCTTCATATGTAGAATTTTACGTTGTATTTTTTGGTAATCAAAAGTTTTATTTTTTTTTTACTATTGTTTCTGGAATCTCATGTAGGTATAAAATATAGGACATGCATTTTAGCAGTTCGGACAGCTCAATCTATCCTCTTAAGATTAAGCGCTCAATCACGACGTTTACAAGCATTGGTCACAAAATAGAATGCCAGATTTTAACAGCTCAATTGGCGATGTCTACGATTGGAACATCCAGTTTGCGAGGAAAAAGTAGTCATTGACGATGGTGGTTCTTTTTTTTCATATGGTTTGTATATGTAATTAAAACATTATTTAGGATTCGTCTTCCATTTGAGATACTATATGGCTCTTTAATTCAATTTTTGTTTTCAAATTCATTGTAGGAACTTGCATTGGATAAAGGTTGAGAGTTGAGACTGCTAATAAGCAGCTCTTTAGAGACACTAGATCAGGTATGGTTTTAGGTCATTTTTCTCTCCGTCATCTGGATTCTTGGACATTCAGATGGAGCAATACTTGCTTGCGCTACATTGATATTAAACTTCACTCATAAAATTCCCGGTAAGCTGACTTTCAGCTTTGAAATAGCTGAATTGCCCTTTCGAGGCTGCTGGGTTGATACATTTGCCGTGAAAATGCGCTTCAATCAGTATTACTACTTGATAGCTTCTTTCTACATTAGTATAGGGCCAGACTTTTGGTCATTGTTTAAGCAACATTTGCTATTATTATATGCAGTCAACTCTTGCATTTATGCCATCCATCTCTTTGAGAAATTTATTATTCAATAGGAAGTATTCTCATTTATCATTAATCATTGATTACAGGTGTTGGTATGATTGCCCCAGTGAAGAACTTGGAGAACTTGGAAAACTTGGGAGAAATGTCAAGCATGACAAAGGAGGAAATGTCTATAACTTGGGGAAAATGGGACAAGAAGAAAATGGATGCACAATTTAGGTTGAAAATCCCATAAGCTTCTTAATTACTTCTACAGCCGAAAGTATCCATCTGCAAAGCATGGTCAGATTGATAACTTGCTACATTGATCACTTGGAGAGAAGGTAAGATTAGATTCTCCGTGTGCTTAAGATTTTAAAAGGGATTTGTAATGTCCGCATTTTCTTTTCCAGTTGATTTCAATTGTAATATATGTACTACTTCATTTCATATCTGTCATGAATCCAATGTAGAACAAACGTTAGCTGGTCAATTTTGGGATAAAGTATGATTGTATCCAACCAGTTTAAGTTTTGGTGTGTCCTCTTTCAGTCATTTATGTCATTTTATGAGCGTCTTTTGGCCTGGTTTTCAGCCAAAAGCTTAGCAGAGTAATAGCCATTTCAATAGCCCTTTCCAAAGTATGGACTGATATTCCAAAAATTTGGATAACTTTCACCATTAACGTAATGAGTTGCTGCAATTCCTTTCATGCCTTAACTTTTCAATTCTTCTAAATATTATTACAGTGTTATTGCTATGTAAGGAATCCTGTTGTTGGGAAAATAATGTTGATCAGGATATGGAAACTAAAGTGAAGACCTTAGTTTGATGCTGGAAAACATCAGAGCTGGTTGGGGTTCACTGTGTCTGTGTGAAACAGTATCTTCCACACATAGTTGGGCTGCAATTTGGATTTGACCAATATATTCCTGCATTTGTCAAGAGAATGAATGGTAAGATTACTGAATTCGCTTGGAACCAATACAACAGGCCAGTTAGAAATACTAAGCTGTACATACTAGCCATATTGTTAATCATGTGTACCGAAAGGTACATGCAATGGAGGACTGACACCAGTTGAAGTTGTTAAATGAAAATGATGCTGAAAATGATCTCCTGCCTCCCTCTTCAAATGCAGCGCAACCTGGGGATGATAATGTATGCTTCCCTCTTCAAATTGATGATTGTCTAAACAATCAAAATCTGTCAATGGATGAAACTCTATCATCCTCTTTGACAAATAATGATCAAAATCATGTTGATGAGACATTGTTCCTTCTTCCAAAGGATGATCTAATAGCCGAAATACGATCACACCTTGATAGGATATTATTCCCTCTTCTTTATTTATTCATGATAAAATATATGAGGTTTTTTATTTTGTTATTTTGTTATAGTGTAGCATATTTTTTTAGTTTTCTATTAATTTTCTAAAGGGGGTCCCCTGGGCATTCTCTTAGAGGGATAATTTTTTTTAGTTTTCTATTAATTTTTTAAAGGGGGTCCCCTGGGCATTCTCTTAGAGGGATATGATTTATCCCTCTAATTAAAAAATATGACTTATCATTATTATTTGCATATTTTTTTAGTTTTATTTTCTTTGAATTCACATATTTTTAGAGGGATTCTGTTTGTTTTTTTTTTAATTTTTTAAATAGAAATTCAAACCTTTTATTTAATTAGGCTTTATGATTCAGGAGTCATCATATTTGTTGTTTTGGTAAAATTTTGTGTTTGGAAGCGAAGGTGCCAGCAGAGGGCCAAAATACGTAGGAGCAATGGTGAGAATACATGAAACAATTCATATCTACATTTTGTAGGAATGATTAAAGTTATGAATACTATTTAAATCAGATTCTTGCATCTGTTGAACTGTTTCGATCCTAAAAACTGTCCGATTTTTTAATTGCTTGAAACTTTTTGCAGCGGCTACTCTAAAGAATTCATTTTACAGGAATTCTCCATTTGATCATATAGTTTAGCAGATTCTTTGTTGTTAGATAGTTGAATCCTGTATCTTGATCTTTTAAGAGTGTTGCAGTTTAACAATTTGTTTGGCATGTCATGTGTGGGCATGTCAGTAATAGGCTGGGGTTACAAGCTCCCTTCATTGCTTCAGGGGCAGCCATTTCATGTATACAACTCATTTTTATCAACAGATGGCTCAAGATAGTGGTCTGCCGTTGATTGACTTTCTAATAGGAAAGATATGAGGGCTCTATTACAGGAAAAGATTCACAAGCAATTGCAATGCAGATCAATGTTTCTTTTTTAAACTTTTTCTTTGGGCGTTCTCAAATCTGATGTTGATTTATGCTTCGTATTATTTATATTCAAAAAAGATATATCACATTGTATCAAAAAAGTTATGTCACATTGCACAAACTGTTATTAATACATTCTTCTCTTTTTCCAGGATGAGTATTCATGAATCAAGCGAACATCAAAGTATTAGTATATCAAAGGCTGGATTGTTACATATGTTCTGGCCCATGTTTTGTTAGTTTTTGTTCGGTTGAATGTAGTTCTCCATTTCTATGCTTCTGTATTTATCAATTTTAAAACGAAGTTTTTGAGTGCCACCTTGGTATTTCCGAATGCATTTTATAGCATAGAAAGACTTAGCAGCCTTGGAATAACTTATGAGATCCAAATAGATTTTTGAGGCTCATGGTGTTGAACGAGATCTTCGAGAATTCTACTTGAGCGAAGGCGTCTTCTCTTCATCGGAAATTTATCTTCGCATGTTCTCTTTTTTTTTTTTTTTATTTATGCGAAAAAAAAAAAGACGGAATAGGGATTGTTTTGTTGAATTTTCATTTACTAAATGTGAAGTACAATTATATACACTTTGTCGTTCACGTTTGAAATAATCTTATTTTATCTCACATATATACATATTTCTATCAATACATGAAAATTATAAATATAAATTTTAAGAGATCGCCCGGGCATCCGTCCGGGCCAAGCATCTAGTTATATTATTATAGGCTTATAGCTATTCAACAAGCTGCATAAGCTTCCTCACAGCAGAATCAAAGTCTTTCTCACCTTTCTCTGCTATTTTCCCACTCAATTCATTGGCTTTATTTCGCGAATCTTTTCCTCTTTCGCCCCCAACAACTTCCTTGATCACATTTGCTATTTCTTCCTTCCCAAATTTCCCATTTTCCGTTCGAACAACCTCCATTGCGACGCCGATTTCTTCGAGAAACATCGAATTATAAGGTTGATCCACGCTCATAGGCATAGCTACGATCGGAACACCAAATGCTAAACTCTCTAATATCGAATTCCAACCACAATGACTAACAAATCCCGCGACACTTTGATGCCTAAGAATTTTTGTCTGCGGTGCCCAAGTCTTAATCAACAATCCTCTTTCACCAACTCTATTTTGATACCCTTCAGGTAAAACTTCATCCAAATCACTATAATTCTTAATCACCCAAATGAAGTTTACCTGGCTGAGTTCCAACCCGAGAGCGATCTCTTCGATTTCTTCTCTTGAGAGAGAGCATTCAGTTCCAAACGACGCGAAAACAGTAGAGTTAGGTTCTTTTGTCTCCAGCCAATGATAAATCGCTGACGATGAAGCATGGCCAGCGGATTCATCATTCTCGGGATTTCGAATAAAATGCCCTAGTGAAACCGCCTCCTTTTTCAGTAACACGGAGATGTATTCTCTGTATTTCTGTTCCAATTCATCATCCAAACATCTAATCAGGACGAATCGAGACGATTTTCCAGCAGCTCGTCGTGTACGTTCCTTATTGGTGATCCCATTTATTTCAGCATTAACGAACATCAGGGCATTCTGGTGATGGATTTCCGGAAGATGCTTTAGTTGCGAGATTGGGTGCTGATCAACAGAAGGATTCTTGATGCTATAATGATACAAGAACGAATAAGACGCCGCCCCGCCCGTGATGAACAACACGGCCGGGATTCCCAGCTCTTCCGCAACTTCCGGCGCCCAGGGTTGGAGATAATCATAGATGACGATGTGGGGTTTGATTTCCCGAACTATCTCCCGGAAATGATCTTTCGCCCCATCGAACGCCGCGAAGAGAGCCGGAGCGAGATCAGGAGGGAGATTTCGGGTGGTTTGATTCTCCAGGGAAAGTTTCGGGTTCTTCTTCATCTCAGGAAGGTGAATTTCCCTGAAATGGAGATTTTCGTCGTCTTCTGCTTCTTTTCTGAAGGGATTTAAACTTGCAGCAGTGGAGCAGAGAAATACTTCGAAATTTCTCTTTGTGAGTTTCTTCCCGAGCTCTAAGAATGGTAACACGTGACCATCAGCCAGCAACGGAAGCATCAGAATTCGCCATTGCTGATTTTCTTTATCCATGAAATTAAGCTGATGATAAGGGAAACAGTCAATTTTGTTAAACTAAAACAATACAATTCCGCAAAGGGCTTTTGTTTTTTTTTCCTTATGTGAAGAAGATTATTGAAATGTAATATAAATCATTCTGAATTCGACAATTGAGCACTTATAGGTTGCAAGATTTTGAAGGTCCATATAAGTTACCATGTGGTTCCACCTCAAAATTAATTGGCGATGAGGGGAGTAATACATAGGGTATATATGTTGATTAAGTAGGCTTCTCAACTCTAATATGGGACAAGGGTCTTTCACTTATTTTCGAAGTTCAAAGGGGTTTTAACACAAGACAGTAATAAAAGGCCTTATTTCAACAAAAACAAAGCACGAAACGTATCACTTTCAAATGGTATACTCAATAAATAGTCACATCACAACGTGAAAATCATGAAAACCACAAAAAATTGTTGCCCAAACAAAAAGTTTCTACAACATGCAATAATGCATGCATTACTGTAAGTATCAACAAGACGAGATAGAGACTCAAACCAGATTTTGCGAGATCGATTTGCTTCCAAAGACATCTAATTTATCATATCACCATTAATGCCACCACCGGCTACCATGAATTGACATCGTCGACTGGCCTAAATTTGGCCGGAATCTAGCGGTCCCGTGGTGGCACCGCCATATATAGGTAATGATTTCAGGGGTGCATAGTCAAGGAATAAATATTGGGGAGGAATCAAAATATAAGATTACAAAATAACACATCCTATTAAAAGCATTTTCGAACCCACAAAAAGAAATTGGAAAAAAAAAAGAAGACCTTCAAAACAACACCAAGAATTTCTATGAACAGAACATCATTTTGAACATTTCTTGACCAAACAGCAAACTCACATCAAATTTAAGATACATATAAACCCGAAAAAAGAAAAAGGGAATCCCATCAAATACTTCATGGAAAGCATAACAAATTAGTAAAGTCCCACTTACATGAGAGTATTTTGGAGTTGAAGTCAACGCGAGGTTTGCAGTGCAGCAATGGCGGAGCAATTTTACCTTATTCTGATTTTTTTTTTTTTTCTGTCAAATAAAAGGAGGCATAAGCCTATAGACTTAAATTAAAACATTTTACGGATAGTTGACCCCGACCAAGTCGTGCTCCAACTGTATTACTCCAGACTAAATTGTTGAGCCACTGCAAGCCCCCTGGACAAGGGATGGCTAGAAAAAAAAAAACAAACAAACAAAAAACAAAGAAGAAAGAAAAAATTGAGGCTTTAAACTTTCAAGATTTGTGAGAATAGGACCCCTTTGGTATAAACTATTTCCTTCTTTCCTAATTATAAATTACAAATTAAAATTAATTTTAGTGTTAATTATATCTTATAACTAGAACGGAAAGGAGTATTGGCCTGAGAGGCCCTCACCACTGCTGGATCACAGTTCTCTGCTTGGACGAATGCCACCAGGAGATAGGGTTTGGTTTGACGCGTCAATATCTAAGATCCACCGCCGCGCTGGCTTAGGCGTTTGGTGTGCAACGGAGAACGGAGTCTTTGTGCAGCTCAAGCTCGGTGTAAGTATGGAATTCAGGATGCTCTTGTAGCTGAGATTCTAGCATTGAGAGAAGCTCTTGATCTGGCCATTGAAGTAAAGCTCGAAAGGTTTACCATTCAGGGGGAATCGGTGAATGCAATCCTTGCTCTATATGAGGATTTCCCTTGCCCTGATGTCTGTGTACACGTGGTAGATATAATCTTTGGAACAGCCCCTATAATTTTGCTCCAGAATTGTAATAACTGTTTATCCAGTGTGTGTCCTCACTCCTCACTTCATTTTCAGCGCTTCCCAAAACGTGCATAACGGGGACGGAAAAACACAAATAATCTGATTAAATCCAATTTGTCAAAGTCTTTGGAAAAAAAGAAAAGAAATGACAGAATTATGGCCCACGTAATTGAAAGTAAAATTTAAAATTTTAACACAAGTTGCGACTAATAATGTCTCTTTCGGACATCCTGTATTTAATTTGCAAATCCTATTTGATTGGCTTATTTAAGTATCTGTTTTAGGTGTGTAAATTGTTTCTTGTTTGAATCATAATCATCTATACAGGTAGACACATTCAGAGTCAAATGTCACATTCGACATAAGTGTGTCCTATTGAAAACGCTCAAGCAGAACTTCATCTCTCCCAAAGGATCAATGAAAGGTCAAGAATTTTATTCTCACGAACTACAAATTTTGCAGCACTCCGCCCCCTTGTGCCTAAAAATAAAAGAAAAGAAAAGAAATTCTTTTCTGATAATTTTCTTATACCATTAACCAATGGCATAAAAGCTAAATAACTAATAACACGAGATACTATCTTTTTGTTTAGATCATTTTTGTTAGTATATGTTTTTTAAATGGGGGTGGGAGAGTTAGGTGAGGTGGTTAAGGGATTAGAATGGGAATGGTTATTACAAGGAGGTCGAGGGTTCAATTCTCGCTGGGGCATCTAATTTTTGTTTTTTAAAAAAAAGTGTATGTTTTTAAATTTTTTTATTGGGAATATAAAAATATGTATTAAAAATGTAAAAAGATATATTACGGTGAGATATTTATTAATAAAAAATTGTGAAAAGAAAAAACAACCAAACAGAGCAAGTCGTATGAGAAAACATAAAATGAATATTCCCTCTCCCATTGAATTTTAATATTTTCAGTTCATTGAATTTAAATGATATAATGAAATAGACTATTATATGGGGCGAAAGGAGCAAATCTTATGTATTATTAAATACTTTTGCAAGTCATGCATGCCCGAAGAAATTATATGAGAACTAAATACTTACATAAAGTAAATGGTTGACACGCTTGAAATTACCAATACGAACATCACATTTGTTTCATCAAGTGAAATCTTGGGAGTTTGACTACTTTCTTTATCCGATGGTGTATGGTGTAACTGAGACTGAAACGGGAATTGCTGGATATATTTCCTAGGAATAGATGAGTGAAGAGTCTATTAAGGGCAGATAAGCGGGAGATGATGGTGTCCTCGGTTTTTCAGTTTAAGGGAGACATGTTGAATTATTAGTGAAAAATTATACATTTAGTCACTTTCTGGCACTTGTTTCCAAAAATATTGTAATGTATCTAAAATATTATACTAAGAGAGAAACTAGAGAGAGAGAATCAAATTTTTTCCCACGTTGATACATAGGACAAAATCCTATGTGTCAGTTTTCAATTGGTTGCAACAAAAACTATTTTCAACAATTATACCAAATATCCTTTAAATTTTCAGTTATTCATTTGTTACCATTTTGAAATTAATTGAATATATGAACCATTAATTAACAAACCATAATCAACAAAAACTTTCTATTTCGTAATTGTGAGATGAAATAAAAACGGAAAATCTTCAAATCTTCCATTATTTGTTACCCAAAAAAGGTAATAATTAATTTTATTCATTATACAATCTAATTTGATTTGAAATTCAAAAACAAACATATCCAATCCATATATATATATATTCTATAGTATATTATACTAAGAGAGAAACCAGAGAGAGAAAACAAAAAAGATTTTTAAAGGTGCCACATAGGATAAAATCCTAGGTGTCTTTTTTCTAAAGCTTGACAGAAAAAAATATTTACAATAATTACAATAATAGTCCTTAAAATTTCTAGTAAATAAAGTTTTATCAAACTGCAATTAAATTCTATCAATTAATTTGGTGGTAAACTTTCTTTTTTTTTTGTATTCGGTCAAAAAAAAACCATAACATTTAAAAAATCAATATTATTAATGGTTTCTTTCCATTTAAAAAATGTAAACATTGATTTAATTCATTTAAAGCTTATATTTAAATTTAAACATTTTTTATTAGCACCATTAAGGTGAATGAGCGACAAAAACAAAAAAAAAACCAAAGTTCAGTTATTCAATGAAAAATTTACAAATTAAATGCATAATCTCTTTGATTACGGCCATATCAAAATTTGGTCCGCAAAATGCCGATATGCGAAAAAAAAAAATAGCAAGAAAACCTCATTGAATTAATACTGATTTTTTTTTCCTTCGGCCAAATTAAAACTATATATATATATATATATTTGTATATATATATAATTTTTCTGTGTTTCCTTTCGACAAGGCTCTGAATTTCCTTTGCCAAATTTCGTTTCGGCCGATTATTTTGATTTGATGCTGATTTGACCTAATTTTGATAGGTTAAAATTTAGGATAGACACTAATTTTGATCATGCTAATTTTTGCCTAATTTAGCCTCATCAAATCAATAGACCTGTTTTTTATTTGGCCGAAATATTTACCATACTATAAATACTAATTATTAACAATACTATTTCAAATTTTAAAATAATTAAATGTGCCGCATAATTAGAAAAAGATGAACGGAGCCATGGTTAATTTTGGATTTCATTCAATCAAACATAATAAATACATACCAATCTTTTTTCTTGAAATATATATACATACACATATTTGTCTTTCTACTCCATCCCAAAACTCTCAAACAACCCCAATCTGTATTTATTTTTTATTCGCTAAGCCTGATTTCATTGCATATATTGAGGTTTGACAAATATTTGATTGAATCTTTTGCAGTTTTTTTTTGGTGATTGTGAATGAGAGTCAAAAGAAAATATATTCATATTACGAACCAAAAAGAAGAACCTCAGAAAGAAAGCTTAACGTTATCAAATGCCTTGAAGGGTGGTTGGTTTCTCCTAAGAGACAATTTAAATAGGTCAATGGTTTCACGGAGAGGGGCAACCACCTTCAAGAAAATTTCATATCTCTCTATGAAGCCTTGCTTTTTTGTGAAGTTTTGAGTACACCTTTTACAAGTTATATTGCCAAATCAAGTAACTAGCGCCAATTATTAGCATTGGTATGAAACAGGTTTGTTTGTTTATTTTAATGAATTCTCTCTATGATGAATGCATTTTTTTTTCTCATTGAAAAAATTAGTTTATTACTATTTAATATTTTGTTGATTAAAATCTTGATTTGATGGGTATGTATAATTTACATTCATCATGAAATTAAAATGCTATTTTTTTAAGTGATGATACAATAACAAATGTTGTAATGATTATTTTCTTTATAACGTATTGATAAATTAAATTTTCTGGTGATTTAATGCAGACAGGAGCCACCAGTTTATAGTATTTTATTCTTTCAATCTAAAAAAATAGTTTATGTTGAGTTTTATAAATCTCAAAATATGGCCAAGGTATGCTTCTATCTCTTCTTCTTGGTTATTTTTTTTTTCTATAAAACATTTACATTAATGACTTTTGGAAGTAGTACGTACAATGCTTAAGCTTAATCCATAGCATGAATCTCTCTTCTTCTCAACGTAGCAAGCAGTATCGCATCTCTCAATTTATAAGTATCTATTTCAGAGTCTTTCAATTTATGAATATAATTCCACATAAACAACCCTATCTTGCACGACCCATCTACAGTGACGTTGGCCATCAAAGTCTTGAAAGATCCCGAAGAGACTGTTTGAAGACCAAAACATGAAACACTTCGGGAATATTTCAATCGATAATTATATGATGTAGTTGAGGTTATTCATGATGAATCACATATGTATTTACACCACATGAATACACCACTCGATGATAAAGCGTAAATTTTTATATCCCGCACATCGTGCGGGTAACTTCTAATTCATAATTAAGTTTGAAGATCTTACACCATCGCTCCATGTGATGAACGTTGATAATTACTTGTCGTTATAAACAACGACAACAATGCTAACAATTACATCTGGGGAGTTTTGTGGATGAGCTTGCATTTGCTCAAATTTACTGGGATCTCGTTTTTAGTGGCTTTGAGTTTTTATTTTTTATAATAAAATGAAATGCATTATTGGTATTGTTTTCGTTGTGTGCTATTTTTTGCTTTTTATCCATTTGATAAGTTACAATATATTTTCTTCTGCGCTTGATACATGCTAGACAGAATCATGGAAGTTATTACACATACTGTTCTCAAGATTCAGATGTAATTAAGTTATCATGTCTTCAAGGGAAAGAAGATGGACACTTTTGTATTGTTCATCCAGAGGCTCTACAAAACCTTGATATTCCAGATCCAAGTTCCTTTGTGGAACTGATCTTGGAGAGTTTCCCATCGGCTAGATCCTCAACTGTATGCTCCCGGTTATCTTGGACTTGGAATTCTATTGAATTCTCTGTTGCACTCCAAGAGGAGAAATTCACCATAGACTGCGGAGAACAAAAGAACAAACTTATGTACCATGGGTCCATGGCTAAAAAAGTCCCTCTTTAAGTAATAAGTATTGATGATTTTTGTGATTATCAGAAGTTTTGGTTTCGCCACCCAGCAGGGTTAAAAACCAAAACCAAACCACATTGATTTGAGCATCTTGAGAATTGAAAACTCTATGCAAGTATCATAAGAATCTAGCTGACACATGAGTTCACATCAATAACTAGCTACTAAACGATTTTGTCATCGTCGGTTTCATACAAACGAGCCTGCTGAGCCACGGGCGCAACGAACAAACAGTTTCCCCTCTAAGAAATCAAGTAAAATTGAGACCATCAAACCTAAATCCTTCTGAAGAGTTTATCAAGGTAAAATGATTACCTGATTCTATTCGTCATTCCACTAGAATCATAATACCAAATCAAGTTACAACCTGACAACAGGTAGAAGTCAAGCGCTCCAATCATTGCAAAGCAACCCCTAAATAGAACTTGTACAAACACCAACCTTGCTCATGTATTAACGATGTTCTATCATTTATACTAAAGCGACAAAATCCTATGTAAGAACCTTGTAAGGAGAACGAGGTCAATGCTGTAACCTTAAAAGAACACATGAAAGAGAATGGTAATTGATCAAATCCTTGATCCATAGACAGAAACCTCCTTGTAACAAATTGGACATGCCTGCAAAAAAAAATGTCAGTCCATCATCACTTCTTTTCAGCAAAAGGTCATATAACATTTGGAGTTTTAGGGCGGTCCAGAAGCTTACTTTATTAATACTAAGCCATCTGCTGCCACAGCCAACGTGATAGTTGTGCTTGCATGGAAGAGTCATTAGACGATCACGTCTTTTGTATTCCATCTGGCAGATAACACACCTTCCGACAAAAGGAGCTAAAATAAGCGCTTGGAATTAAAAAGGAAAACCAGATTAAGAGGAAAGGAGAGTATATCCCGTGGTGATGGAAACATCGGTGCACACCAAATTACAGGAGAGAAAAAAAAAAAAAAAACACCTTTTTTGCTGACCTTCGACACACATCTTGCCCATGGAAAGATCTTAAGTATATTGATAACAATAATAAATGAGATAACTCATCTTCTAAACCAAAAGAAACACTCAAATTTAAGTTGAAATCTGAATATGGAGGAAACTATGCCAATATGATGTCAGAGTTGTATGACATATAGAGTTGCAATCATATTTTCTCTATTGTATAGGCACAGATTCATGATAATTTGCCCATTACAAAATATTCTAGACAATCCAACATAAAATGTTTTTGTCAGCAAAGAAAACCCACATGTATAACTCTCTTCTCAAATTAAGTCTCAATCTGGATTCACCAAATCATACCACCAACCAGAATACAAAAGAAACCCAAAACTAAAATTGAACAGAATAGCAAAACTGAAGAATTGGAACTTGAAAGCAGTGAAAACTTTCAAATGTATGAAGACAATGGATTAGGTAAGTTCTGTCTTTGAATTCTATGTGAAACGAAAAAGGAAAGACACTTGAATTCTATGTGAAACAAAAAAGAAAATAACACTGATGCCACAACTTCAAGGCAAATTTGTCAGCTAGAGCATAAAGGTTCTCGTTACCTTTCATTTCTTGATTTCTTTCTAGAGAACAAGCCACATTTAAATTTGGAAATCGGAAGTGAGGAAATAACTTCCGGGGAAAGACCTCGATTTTGAGTACCAACAGCTTCACCCAACTCAAGTAATTCCTGCAAGCAAAAAGAAGGGAACATTTTACAATGAAACATTAAACACCTCTATGCATATAATGGTTCAAATTACAAAATTACAGGACCCATAGTTTCATTTAGAGTACATTGTTTTCCAGTCTCGTGGTGACCTTTCATAACCACATTTTCATAAGGATAAGGACCTCACTGATGGTAATACCACCTAATGCTCTCTATTCTGTGACAAAAATCTGTAATTATAAACCCTGACCGGGGCTAACATCACCCAATAATCCCGTACCAAAGATAGACACTGCAGGATGATTATGAAAATATATGCTAAATGGGCATGTTTCCAAAATGTGTGCAAATTTAGGGTTCGGCATGGACACTAAGAAAAGCCAATAATAACAGCAAAGTCAGAAAGAAAAGAGAAATTGCTGAAGAGAGAAACCTAGCAGACTGATGGATAAGACGGAAACCCAAGGTAAACATGATATATTATCATTCTTAATCCATTTTTCAACTAAACTGTACAATGGAAAGGGAAAATACATTCCCAACAACGAATTTATATTACACCGCTAATAAGCAAGTATGCAGGATTATGTTTCAAAAGGCTGTGCATACAAGCTACTGCACACACCATTAATCATACCCACAGCCTCAAAGGTGTCTAATAATATAATTACTACCATCAAGTCAATGGGTTTCGTTTCATCAAAATGGCATGGACATAAATGATAAACTGGAAGTCTCCCCTATTAACCATAGACAATGGCTGTCGAAACTTGCTCATAGAAAACGAATTTCCAATCAGTGCTAGTCACATCACTTCACAACTCATAATTGTCGAGTACAAACCATATGCAACATTATCTGAACCACCAGGTTCTGACCGTCATCCAAATTAAGTAGATAACAGATCGGATGGAGAGGACTAAATCCTCTTTCATATTGGAAGAACAATCCATACATTAATGCATGAAAGCAAAGCAACCATTCCCCAAGAAAGAAACGAAAGAGAACCACTAAGCTTAGGAAGTATTTGGTTCATTGTCGGAAACAAATATCATATGTTTATTATGATAAGCTTAGGAAGAACAATCCATACATCAATGCATGGAAGCAAAGCAACCCATTCCCCAAGAAAGAAACGAAAGAGAACTAATAAGCTTAGGAAGTATTTGGTTCATTGTCAGAAACAAATATCATATGTGTATTATAGTAGTAGAGAATGGCAACAAATATAGCAGGTACCAAGCATCAACACCGATGTGTAATGTGTTGAATCAACACAAGTGAAATGAACCAAAACTCCTTCTTACATTCACATTAATTAAATTTATACTATCTTAAGTAGATGAATGTAAAAGAGATAAAGTGAGAATGTTTCTAATAAAAAGGGCCAAATCGTCTGAAGGAATGGTTTGAAAGATTTGCTTGTTTGGACAATGTTTTGTTTTAGCTTTTGATTTGGATTTGAGAGGAGATTTAAAAGGTAGTTTAGTTTTTTATTTAGAAAGTATTATAGTATAGTCACCATTTATGAAATTAAAATAGTTCAGCGACCAAAATGAAGATTTTACAATAGTATAACAACCGAACACAAGACTTTATAATAGTTCAGTGACCAAACACAACACTTTACAATAGTTTAGTAACCAAACGCAATGAAGACTTTACAATAGTTCAGTGACCAAAACGAAGACTTTACAAATAGTGTAATAACCAAACACAACATTTTAAAAGGTAAATTAAAAAGTTGTTTGGATGATGTTTTTTTTTTTCATTGGGTTTTGTGTTTAAGAGGTAAAATGAGTGAAAATGGAAAATGAGTTATTGGACAAACAAACACTTATATTCCCATTTATCATCCGAACTGCATCAATCAGGATTTATTGTCATATCAATATAAGACAAAGTGTCATTTCTGTAGGCATTGTTCAGTTCTCTTGCATCTTATCTTAGCATATAAATGAGGACAACATAGAGCTTTAGTGACTTGTATTCTTCATCCATGACCCATTTGAAAAATCAAGTATTAACGTAAAAGTAAACTGCACCAAAATAGAGCTACGAATAAGTGAAGGTGCCATGCAGGAAACTAAAATTATATCGAACCTCGTAAGTCATGTTGTCTGGATCGATGTTATCTTGCCAAACGACCTGCAACAATATTCCACAGTTGAGAGAGACAGAGGAAAGATCCTTATCACATCATAATGATTTTCATGCTTCCGGTTATTATGTTTAACAAGCAGCAGCAGAAATACTACTTCATGCATTTTGATTTATTCATGACCATATATCATCACACAAAAAGACAAGGAGAGTGATAATAGCCTAGCACACAATAGAGGACAAACCTCAAAATCACGAGTATTTTGATGACGCCGAGGATCTGCATATCAGCAAAATATCTCTTTCAATATATCTTGGTATCCAAACACAGTGAGCTTTATACCATTTATATTGAGAACAATAAAGAAGAAAACACAGACACACACAACACACTATACAGGAAAAGTAGACTTCGACAGACCAACAACTGTCTTGCATGTCAACCCCGAAACCCATTTTCTTCAAATTTCAATTGCGCCAAGGTTTCACTTCAATCACAAATTTTTCCTTGTACATCACAAGTTTAAATGAAAAGATTCGGCTCACTGATTTAAAGATAATAAGGAAATTTTTTCCTGAAGTTCCATGTGCCAAACTCTAGTCGATCCAACATCATCTGACAAATATCCAAACCAGGCCTCAGCCATAACCTAAAGCTGAAAGCTAAGATTCTTGGCCGGTTGGCCCAACCAATCATCAAGTCAACTACAGGAAATAGTGAAGACTCAAATCTTTGGTTTGATTACTGTCTGCCAATAAATTCCTAACATCCGATTTCTCTGGAAGATCGTTGTGTTACTTTAGATATGCTTCAAAGTCCACTGGTGTTCGGATAAATCATTGCCATCAATGGGAAAGGCTAGGAAATCATCAATCAGAAGGTACATCAGCCCAAGTTAGCATTTCCCTCCGCTGTGTTCCAAACCATATTCAGCTAATCCAGTTCACTATCTAATACACCTTGTGACTTCCACATAAGCTCTACTAAAGAATGAGATAAGGCAAAGCTCCTGTTATTCAATGTCATATAGTATCAACGCCTCGGCTCGTACACTGGGTCTTAATATTTTAAGTTCTTTTTCGTTCTTTTTTAAATTACCAAATCATTTCAGCAATCAATTAGCTATCTAAGCAGGACCTTGTTGACTTTCCCTGATTTTTTAATTTTTTTTTTTTTTAAGGGATCAATAGTGGTTCCAGAATATGGAAGAGTGGATGACTACTTATGGCTCCAGAATATCTATCATTCGTCAGTTTCCACAACTTGAGTTTGTTTCTGAAATCTACATGACTTTGATTGGCAGAATCCTGAGTGCTCAACAACCAAGAACAACTCATTTCAGTATTCCTCTCACTAAAATTTCGCCAGCTAGGGAAGGGACTTTCTGTTCTGGCATGGCATTCCTATATCTCCGACCCAGAATGTATTGTTCATTACAGAATCTTCAATCAAATACTCAGTATGAGATCATTGGTTCAGGAGACTATCCTATTGTTCTAAACTAAAGCAAGCTATAACTTTAATCTTTCAATTAATAAAAAAGCTATTACATGACTTCTAAAAAAATAAAAAAGGTTAGAGAGAAATAGAAACTGAAAGTTTTCAATTACAGAAAGCAATACAAAAACGGGAGGGAAGTAGATTGATTGACAAATAAAGATGATTATTTTTTATTAAGAAGATCAGAGCTTTGCATGATGACCTTTTACAACTAAGCAGTAACCAATCTTCCCAAGAATCAATTATGGCTATATGATATCCAAAATCTATTCTCCACATAATGACGTTTCATAGTCCTGATATGCTATAGTTCAGGTGGTCAAGATCTAAGGAAAGTACTTAGCCCCTCAAGCACTAGCCACAGCCAAAAACGAAGAAAACAGGCAACTGATCAATTTGCACAGGAAGGGTAAAAGAACAGTAATTTGGTTATGCAATATAAGCAGTTTATAAACACACGAAACAGAAGGAACTGCCTAACAAGATAAAACTTACACTCCACAGAATTAGCACGTGAAGGGGAGCTCGAATTCCTTTCTGTTTGTGATTGCTCATTGGGGGTTTGGTCTTCAACCATATTTGAAGGATTCTCTAAATTCCTACAGTATGCATTGCTTTCTGATAGATTCATGTGATCATTCACCACATAGCCTTGCCCATAGTTGTAGTAGAAACTACCAGGTTCAGAATATCCGAATTTATAAAAATTGGTATTTGTTGAAGGGTACATACCCTCCTGCATAAATTAGAGCAATCAATGAGATTCTTCGACCAATGAAATCATAAGAGAACAATAACTTAGTCAAACTAAACTCAAACCAACAAGACAGTACCCACAAAGTACAAAAAGGTCAACAGAGAACTTCCAATATGCTATATGCAATGTGTTTTCACAGAAGTGAAAGAAACATGATCTGCACAAAGGAAAATTGTACTGAGATTCGACAATTTGCTTGTGCATCAAGACTTTTAGAGTTAGAGATGTCACATCTGCTTACACAGCGGATAAACTTGACTAAATCTTTGCAGCATTTTGTAACAAAAAAACCAAGAATAGCACATACATTTACAGGACTATTACATGCAAGAAATTGTTTGCAGTTACAGTGGACGAAGGAATATTTGACATTCTCAGTTTCCAATCCATTAATTGAGAATTATTATGGAGAAAATTTTGGTCAAAGTGCATATAACCACACCTGTGCATAAGGATGGGTGTCAGCAAAAATGAAATTGACATGATCATAGGTAAGGCCTCCAAACAAATCCACAAAACTTCCAATTAAAGTATAAGGCATTCCATGTCCAGAGTTTCCATAATGGAACTCCATAGGCGATGGCCAACTCATCCTTCAAAAATTTGTAATTACTCTGCACCACAAAATTTCCATTCCCAAACAAATTATCAGAACACAGAATCAAAACAAAATCCAAAAGAAAACAAGGACCAACGCATCATAAAAAGCAAGTTTAAGGCATAACCTTTGACGGACAAATTCTCTTCAAAATGAACGTAGAAGCTTTCTCATCGACTGTACAATCCCGCAATCTGCAATTTATTCACAAATGAGGTGAAACCTTGATCAACGACATAAAATGCGGAGGAAAAAAAAAAAGAAAAAACTACCGAAGCAATCCATAGCTAAGATTATACAGCACCTCACAATTTGACAGTGAATTCCAAACAGAGCATCACCAAATTTTGCAAAATTATTCAACTAATTTGCGGATCGCAGAGAAAATTACCGCAAATTACATCAAATGAGGAGGAGGAGGAATAAGAGGAGTAGCCTCTACTCTACTACCGTAGTAAAATTCTTTGACATCTTTAAGAAGAAAAGAAAAAGCTCAATAAGGAGGAATCAAATCTCAAAGAAAGTGCCGAACGAATAAAGAATTGATTAATCGGAACCAAAAAAAAAAAAACAAAAACACAGAGACATTGTTTTTACAAGAAGGTATAAAGAAAAAGATTGATTCCGGGTGTGGGGATAAAAACAACAAACAAATTAAAGAAAGAGAGAAAGATTAAAGCAGAGAGAAAAGGTAACCGACATTGATTTGCTTTTTTTTTTTGTTGTTGTTGATGATGAAGAAGAGAGAAGGAACGGCACCACCACCACCACTCCGCCACCGCCACCACCGCGGCGGAATCAACAGATTCGTTAACACTACACAAGTCTGTCTTCTTTTTTCCCTTTTCTGTATTTTTCACTGCGTGACTGTGTGTGTTTTTAGTGAAGGGTGGGAAGAAGGCATGAACAATGCGTGAGAGAGAATTCCACTCTATAATAATAACTATACGAGAGACTCCATTAAAGAAAAAGGTTCAAGTCTTTGGATCGTGTCGTTTAATTGAAGTGACACCCACAAGAAATGAATGTTTAGTGTCGTAGTATAGTCTAGCACTCTAGTGTTGTGTAGCCGTTAAGACGCCATAGAGCGAAAAACCCAAGTAATTTTTTGTTACTATGGTGAAAAAGAGAATAACAACGACATAAAACGTTTAATTACATTAAGGCTCCGTTTGGTTGCATTGAATTGAGACCAAGAATTGGAATTGGAGCTCTTTAATTCCAATTCTTGTGTTTGGTTAACAAAAATTGAAGTGGAAGAATTGGAATTGTAATACTATTTTGGGTTCAATTCTTTGATTTTAATTCTTTTGTGGGGGTAAATAATTGGAATTCAAATTCAAGGGATTAAAAAAAAATTCGCGGGTCTAAACCGGGTCATTTCCGGGTTATAACATAAACGGGTCATCTCTTCCTTTTTTCCCTTAAGTCCTTTTCTTTTCTTTTTTTTTTGGCTTTCAGCCCTTGCCCTTTTTCTTTTCGTTTTGTTTTTCTTTTTTTCAGCTTTTTGTCTTCTTCTTCTTCTTCTTATTATTATTATTATTATTATTATTATTATCATCATCATCATCATCAACGAAATCAATCTAAAATTAACATTATATTTTTTTGAGAAAAAATCAAAAGTATAATTGTCCCAAAAAAATTAATAGATAAATATTTTAATTTTGGGTTAGAATTTTTATTATATATCGACACAATAAACACCATAAAATTTTCAAAAATATTTTATAATTGTTCCATATGTACACCTATATTAATATATATATATATATTAAATAATACATGGCATTTTTTCATCAAAAATTCTGTAAGTTGAATTTTAAGTATATGTTTTTTCATATATAACTATATACTAAAACTAAAAAATTTTAAGCAAATTCCAAAAAATAATGTCAACATATATAATAGAAATTAATATTCATAAAATGAATTTATATTATATACAATATTTTTTACTAATATAGGGGAAAAAATCAATAAACCAAAAATTAAAAAATTTTGAAAAGTAATAAAAGAGAGGGACTCAAGGATGTTTACATATCATAGTAATAATTCTTACGCAATAATGTTTCTTTTGTTTCCTACAAAAAAGTGTGTACATAATAAATCACAAAATAATATAGCAATTAAATAAAAAATTATTTTTTCAAAAAGGATTAGTTTAAAGGACAACAAAGTAATCTAATATACATGTACACAATGATTTTTTTTTTGTTTTATACATATCCGTGATAGATTATTTTGACATAGGAAATTAAGTTTTTTTTTAAAAAAAAAATTTGACATGAAGTATAAATTGTATTAATTATCTAGTAACAAATTAATTTCAATTCTAAAGTATCCAAATTTTGAAGCATCCAAACGCAAGAATTGGTATTAGAACCTTAATTCTAGTCAATTATTAAGATCTCCCAAACAAATAAATTGAGATTGAATTGCAATCCCAATATTTTAATTTCAATTTTTTTGGATTGTAATTCTAATTCATTCCAACCAAACGGAGCCTAAAAAAAAATGGTCACTGTTTGTTTCATTTTTGAGCATGTGTCTTTTGATTTTTTTCAATTGAAAATGTAAAAAAATACGCTGAGATGCGACAACTATTAATATTTAATATTTAAAAAACGTAGTAGAAATTGAAACAAATAGTAAGATTTTTCTGTTTACCAATTATTGGATCACCTCAACAGTTTCTTCTTTTTTTTTATGGTGGCTTGCCAAGGCCTTTCTTAAAATATTTGGTAATCGATTCTTTGTTTTTCCTTTCATAGTCATTCGGAGTTTTGGTTTAATTGCAAATATCGGTCTTTAGTAGAAAAATGGTATTTTAAGAATACGAAGTGAGTTTAGAGATTGGACAAAGAATTAATTTCATAAAAAATGACAAGTTTGTATAAAATGTGACGAAATAAGTGTTTTAGACTCGATAAGTTCTCTTACAAAAACGGAAATGCAATAAATTTAATTTGAAAAACGTAATTCTTTGTTGTAAATAAAACAGAGTACTATTTTTTCCGGAATTTTTATTATGGAGAAAAAAAAGAGTAAATAAGGACCAAAAATGTTCTTCTTCACTAATTATACATGGACAAACATGCTCGTGCGGGGTGGATATTATCAAATGTCTCGCGGTACAACAACATCGTAAGTGCCACTTCCTAATTAAATGACCGGCGGTGACATAAAGTAAGCTCACTGACCAATCATTAACGTCGAAGAGGGCCCCAACACTGTCAGACTTATATGTCTCCTGTTATCCGTCGTCATAGGTGGGTAATATATATGTAGAAGTGACCTGACTGTCAGCGAAGCATATTACTTTTCTTATCGGTTTTACTGATTATAGTTAAATAGTGGACCCTACCTTGAATTAGTTTAACAAAAAAAAAAGGAAATATAGGAAGTTCTTCACTTTACTTGTTCGATGAGTTCAAGGCAAAAAGGGGAGCAGCAGATTCAAGTCATAACTATATTTATCTGCCACTTGTTTTTAGTTTTTTTTTTTTTTTTTTTTTGCTTGCTTTTAGTTGAGGTTTGGTTTACTAGGAATTGATTCTGATTCTTTTGGCTCAACATTTTTTATTTTTTATGATAATAAATTACTATATTTTCATATCAGTACGTTCAACAGAGACGGTATATTAGTTTTGCATTTTAGACATATGAAATGTGTTTTTCTTTTCTTGTTAGAAATCAAGTTGTTTTAATCAATCACTTTAAATAGGGGTAGCTTAATAATAACCTATCTTTTCCGAAATAAGATAGTGAATGGAAAGACAAAAATCAATATCACATTAGAGACTAGACCACAAATATCCTAGGTTTGGAGTGAGTTGTTGGCTAACCATATGGCGAATCATTGGGAGTTTCGCGAACCAAAGGAAGAAAATTGGTGGCTGAAGAAGTCGGATATCAGTTAGGATTTGTTGAGAAATCAGCCCCACTGATTACCAAGCGAAAGAGAAATATGATTGGCAATCCCGTCTTATTAAAATAATAACCTATTTTGTTAAATTAAAATTATACAATAAATAAAAGATTATTCTGAGACAGAAAGGGTACTTATTATCGTCACAAGTCAGCACAATTTGATGAAATAATAATTAACAAGTTTGTTTCTAGCATTCGTTGAATTTGTTAATGATAAACAACTTGTTCAATTCTCTTTCGCATAACAAAATAAATTGTTTTGTTGAATAAAATGAATATCTAATGATTCCATACTTCTTAATAGATTTATTAACTACTTTTGTTATTTCAAATTCCAACAGGTGTTCGGTAATAAGTTAGAAGAAGATACATATCAAACTACCAAAAGTGTTGTTCAATGTTCCACAAAAAATGCTACAATGAACTTATAGAAGTTGAAACATACCAAAACTATATATATATATATATATATTTGAAACAATCCCAAAACTAGCTGTTAGTGAAAGTTAGTATTTCCCAATATGTCAAAAGACACGTATGGAAAACTATGAAGAGTGTTAAACATTACATGAAAACTGGTACAAATGATCTCATGAGTTTTTGACCTAAACAATTTTCTTTAAAAAAAGGTAGACCAAATTAATTTTTTTGAAATTTTTGTGGACAAATCTATATCCTTCGGATTTCAAAAATCCGAATCCGAGGTAAACTCGGATTTCGGAAATCCGAATTTAATAGAAAACGGATTTTGAAAATCCGAATTCATTTTAATTAAAACTAAAACTAATTATCCGAATCTGAGTAAACTCGGATTTGAAATCCAGTTCTCAATTTTAAATATAACTCGGATTTCGGAAATCCGTGGGATATATTCATGTCCACAAATATTCTGAAAAATTTAAATTTGTCCACCTTTGTTTTAATTAAATTTTTTAGGGAAAAGACCCATGATCTCATGACCCTTTCAATTTTCAGGCCCAAAAAAACTAAAAAAAAAAGCTGTAGAGAAAATGATTCACAAATAGTACCAAATGCAGTAGAGAACAAAAACCTGGCGTGCAATCTAAGATTAATGAACCATCTTACTCTTCCATCTTTTTGGTCGGCTACTCACATGTCAAAGTGGAGTTGAACCAATTTGTAACCCAAAGCATGCCATAATTTTATTTATTCTTTTTTTTTCACCCAACATTGGTTCATCAACCCTAGTGGAGCTTAGTTGCATTATATTTGTCTTCATTTCCCCCTTTTTTCTAATCCAAAACAAAAGGAAGATTGAAATACTAACAGTTATCCATATGTTAAAATGTTAACGAATTCGTCTTCTCGTGAATACGTTGAGTTCAAGTGCGTGTATGAAATAAAAGTTGTTGAAAGATCTATAGGCTCTGATCAAGTAAAATTAGATTGAATATTATGCATTACTGTGCACTTAAACTTTTTAATAGTCTCAAAAAAAATTATCCTGTTCAGATTTTAATTTTTAGCATAATTTATATAAACAAAAATAAAATTTCAAATTAGATCATCTTTTCAAGACATGAGAATAATAACAAAAAAAGTATTGAAACTGTGATGCCTTTTTATAGGAGTAAAAAAGTTAGTATAATTTGGCTTGTCGACAAAGATTGCGTATAAGGTTAGCAAACAAAAACCATGTGTTTTAAGGGTGATGTGATGATTAGATGAGTTGTGTGCGGAGGTGTCTAGTACTTAATTAGTTTCGAAACTTTTGTCATTAATTAGTTTGATCATTGAACAATAATAGTACGACTAACTTGATAGTGTCACAATATTGGACAGCATATGGGAGAAAGACAATTCCTAGGCGGCAACTGGTTCATTTTTCATTGCAAAATTTTGTACTGTTCCTATTTCTAGCTTTCCTTTGTATCATTTAGCATCATGTCTTCTGTATTGTAGCACTTTTGTACTACCATAATTTACAGCAAATATAGTAAGCTAAAATGATTTGACGTTATTTTTTCGCAAAAAAAAAAAAAAACACTTTAAGGTGCTGTTTGGTTTCATAGAAGTGGAGCTTGGAGTTGGAATCGGAGGAACTCATTCCCGACTCCTCTATCCATGGGTAAAAAGTGGAAGACATAGATTTAGAATTTCAATATTAAATATGGATCAATTTCACATTTTAAATTTTTGTTGGGAGCTAAGAAATACAATTCGAAAAATTCATAGATCACATTTTATGTAATTGAAATTTCATTGTAGTCTAATGCATCTAATAGTTTAAACAATTACATAAAATTTTAAAATTTAAATTGATTAAACAATTTTAAAAGTTAATAAAGATATTTAGTTTGATGAATCAAACATTATTCAATGTTTAGAAATTGTACCCATTTTGTATTTGGTGTTCTGTGGAACTTTTTACTCCTATTTTCTATTTTATATTTTTTAAATTGTTCACTTGGTTTTATACTACACGTTAGTTTTTGCTGAAGCTTAATGTAATTAATTCCAAAAAAATCAGATTAACTCAATTTAAACACTAAATATTACTAAATGAATATGAAAAAAACTGAGAAATAAATTCCTTCAAGTAAATAGTAGGCCTAACACCCACCACAAGGAACAATTAGCATAAGATCCTACCACTTGTCAGTGGCTATACATATTCTTTCAAAAAGTAAAGGGCAAAAAAGGAAAAAAATGAAACAGGAAAACTGAAAGGAATAAAAAAACAGGTAAAACAATGACGCCATATATCTATCTACCATATCTATCTATCTATCTATATCTATAATAATAATAATAATAATAATAATAATAACTCCCATTATAACAAAAATCACTCTTTTACCAAAATTACAAGTGTCCTTATTTCCTCAAAAATCTCCTCACCCAAATCAAAACAAAATAAAATAAAATAAAATAAAATATAAAAAAAGGAAAAAAATGCGGAAGTTACTCCTTTTCTAATACCATGGGTGATTTTTCTCATGCAACAAATCCTTTCCACGCTGCACAGAAAAAAAAAATTTTTACAAGCTAAACTAAATATTACACATTCAACTTCCAATTTAAAATGTTCAATTCCTAAAAAAAAAAATTATACATTGGACTAAGAAAAATTTCATGGGGTTTATTGAGGAAACCAAGAAATTCCTAAAAAAAAAAATCGAAGATAAATGTGTTCATGAGAAATTCCCTGGTTTTGATGCCAGCCAAGGGAGTAAAGTGAAACAGAAGGACAAACTTTGCCAAGAAGGAAACTGTCAACCTAAAAATTATTTGGAGTTTTTATCTAGTAATAATTTGAATTTATGATCCTTGGATTGTAGGATTTGATTTCAAAGCTAGTATATGCGGTAATTTTTAGAAGATTCACCCCAAAGAAACTAGCTACTTTTTGCAGTTTATGATGCCATTTTATCACATTTTTTCTCTGAATCTGGCAAAGAACGGCTATTCTTTTAAGGCCAAATTTATTGATCTTGGTTTTGTCGAAAAAAATAATTAATGAAGATAAATGAATAATAAGAGAAAGGAACATAAAACAAAGAATAGTAAGTGAGGAGAAATGGTTACTCATCTAAAAATGATGGGTATATATGTTTATTAATTTCCCGCTTTGGGGAAAAGATATATGTGGCTTGGCTAAACAGACTTTTCTTTACGTAACATTTGTTGAGGCTTCCAAATTAACTTTCAGTAGTACATTATAAATATGATTAGATGAGTTTTTGTGATCAAATAACATTGTAACACAATAATATAGCCAGAATATTACACTTACAAGGGTTATAGATAAAAATATAAATATAAACAAAATTCGATAATAATTTCAAACCCGTGCGAATGCACAGGTTCAAAACCTAGTATCCTATTATGGAAAAAATCAATACAATCCAAAAAACTTACGTGGCATTCTCTCCTTAATCCAATTCCCTCCGAAAACACATCAGTAAGTGATATGAAACATTGCTGATCCAACAGAGCGCGACTCTAAACTGCAAAAACTTGTTTCAAATTACGACACTAAGACTTGTTCTTGTTCCACCTATAACTCGCCAAGACAACCAACGACTCCGGGGATATTTCGATTCAAGGATGAACTAAATAGAAAATATAAAATATGGAAGACAAGAAGATGGGAGAAGTGTTTTCGAAATGAACCCTAGTAGAACTCGTCAATTAAATCTCCACCTTGCGATGGAAACGCGTCGATTTGCTCCAAAAGGACCACGAACTCAGCATCCAAGTTGAAAAACACCAAATCTCGAACAAGCGTAGCCGCGCAGTTTGCAAGAAACCAAATTCAAGTTTATGCACATAAAAGTTAATCACCCAGATTAACACAAAAGAACTTCACTCGTTCCTATCAAATATCAATCAAAATTCATCATCATCTTATTAAAAAAATTCGGCCAACCCACCCTATTTATAGGGATAAACGGGCCTTTACAAAGCAAAGCCCAAATTCAAGGAAACCTTAATTGAATTTGGAAAAATATTAAATAACTAAAATTCAAATCTTACTAAGAAAGTAATTAAAAAGGCTACTTCTATTACAAGTAAAACTCTTGTATTTGGAAATTACCAATAACAATTAAAAACCTTACAATAAAAGTTACCACAAAAGTGATTAGGGTTTTAAGGAGGTCTTAAACCCGTTAAATCCACATCAGTAAGTCATGGTAAGTGGTAACTAATTTTATACCTTTAACAATTAGCAATATTTATTATCAAATATCAATTACGTGCCGCCTCTAAAGGAACTTGGAAGTTGGAATCGACTCCCTCCACCCCCATTTCCTTGACTTTGGCTATCTTGTCCAAATCTGGCATGGAGTTGAGAATTAACAAATAATTGATGATAAAGTAGTGGATGTTAATCTAACAGTCTCCTCGGCACAAAGAAATCCGGCCACGGTAAACTTCTTCTCTCAGATCCACCATCAGCTAAATAAATATAAACAATAAGAAATTGAGGTTTGTTATGCTCTGTTCGTATCTTGAAAGTTGTTTTTTTCTTCTAAACTGCAATGGGTCTACTCTATTCTTTCAGTTGGTGACAACTTTGAAGCAAACCTTGATGACCCTTCATCATATTTCCGACGACCCTCAAAATCCATACTTCTGTTCATCGTTGTTACTTATAGATGCTAAGCAATGGTAGCTTTTTGTTTCTGAAAATATTTATCGAGTGATAGATCATCTCAAGTCAAATTGCAGATGACAAATCGAGAGTATTTCATTTTGTTTTGGCAATGAAGTTGTAAAGGTGCGTGTTTCCAATTTTGGCTTCTTTTTTTTTTCCCTTTTGACTCATGCCAAATTATTATACTGTGAATTGTCATCATATGACAATTATGATTTAAGTTGGTCATGGTCTTTTCCTATTTTGTTAGTGTTGATTCTGTGAGTTTCATTGAATGATTTTTTAGCCCTTCATATTTAAATGATTTTTTTAGTGTTGATCAAATGGCCTAATGTATTGAACTTCTTCAAAATTTTGACTTGCCGAAGCGATGATGCTAATTTTTCATTTGATCCAAAGCCATTAGGTACTAATGCGGATCACAACTTTCTGAAATTTCGACCGTCAGTCCTTAATCCCAGCACAATGTGTCTTTATTGAAGAGGCTGCAATAGAGAAGACTCAAAATCGACAGCAAAGACAAACCCGACAATACTCATGAAAAAAACCATGAGAACATTGTGATTAAGAATAACAAAAGACAACACACAAAAATTCACAAGAGGGGGGAAGTTTGCAGCATCATGAAAACGTAAGTAACCGAACGAATGTGTAATTCCTGTTTTTAAGATGTGTTCTAGACTACATTTTCTAAATCCATGAAATGAATATGGAGTAAATCTCTTGGATTTTTTTTCCTCACATCGATACATCATAGAACTCCGTATATGCATCGCTCCGGGTTGACTAATGTAGGAGTTGTATGATTATGCGAAATATTGTACTTGGATGTAGTCTAACAACTTTTGTTGTTACAATTAGTTTTAGTTTCATAATTCGGAAATTAGTTTCATTAGTTGATCATGTTTTTTTCCTTTTTTTTTTGGAAATTGAATCGATCATTTTAACTTGTACAAAGGATGCATTTTCATTTCCTATATCTAGACTATTCATTTGGTGTGGTTGTCTGCACTTCTCGAGATCTGGTGAATGAGTCGTTGACACTCCCAAAAGAAATAAATATGTACTTTAAACTATTAGCTAGTGGTAAGCAGGGTCATTCCACAGAGACGACAGTTAACTGCTTAAAATCTGATTATTGTGCAAAACAAGGGAAAAGAGCAGAAGGGCTAACCACCTTCCTATCTATATGATCCAGTTTTGATTCATTGTAGTTCTTGTTGCATATGATTTATTGTTTGATTAGGCACTTGTATCCTTTACAATTCCTCTCAGACAGAATAAAGAGTCTTAGATTAGTTAAATTACCTATCTCTCAGTCATTGTAATTCACTAACCTAAGCCATTGAGTTCTTAAGCCCATTTGATCACTTATGCCAATGCACCTAACTCTCGTTGATGATTGAAACCAAATAGTAGATTTCCTCCTTTGTCATAGACTAGATTAAACAGTTCTAAAGTTATGCTTCCCTTCTCAGATCTTCATAACTATACATGCACAATCAATTAAGTTGACAGGTTAATTAAAAGGCTAGTTTAAACACTTAACTAGACACAACGCCTCATATAAGAAACTGAATCAAAACCTTCACGTATAGATAGTAGGGATTAGACCCTTAACTGAGTTCAGCTACTCATGTATTGAGTTAAACATGAGAGCAACAAAGTTAAAAGATTAGTGATGATTAAGATCAAAAGGTTGGAGGATAGAAGGGAAGAGTGGTAGCAGGTCAGATTCTGTCTGCTCACTTTGGCAAGTGGCCTCCGCCACTTGATAGAGTGACAGTCTGCACTCTTAGCTCTTGCTACTACCCTGTTTCTACCCAACTGACTTAACTAACTAAACTGTCTTTGGACTGATTCTAACTACCCAATCTGTTGTTTTCCTAACTGCTATTGGCTGACTATTTATAGAGAATTGGAGAGGCTTGGATTGGTTGAGATCTGGCCTTCTTCTATGAAGCAGAGAGGTGAGGCATCAACTTGCAGCTGTTGAGACTTGTTTATTCAACAACTTGCCAAGTTGCTGTCTTCTTCTTTCGCTGCTCTTTCTCTTCAGTCGTAATTAGCCACCTTCCTCTTATCATTGTCTCCTTTTCTTAGTCTTCTTCTTCGGCTCAGCTTCTCCAATTTCCAGTCACAAATCTCTATTTCTTCATTCTTTAATCTTTAACAGCACAACTAGCAGCAGCATCAAGCAACAACATCAGAAACATGCTTCCTTTTATCATTGTCTGTCAGCCCCCAATTCAGCCTCAATCTCCTGCCCTTTTTCTTCCTTGTTTCCTGGGATCACTTGCAGCACCATATCTCACCTATCTGCAGTAGCCAATCCATCAGTTCAGCAGCGGCAGTCATAGCAGGTAAGTAGCAGAGTTGCAGCTACTGTTTTTTTCACATATTCTCCCATTTTCTCTTCTTCAACTTGCAGCAGCAACAACTTACAGTGATGGTAAAGCAACTCCTTCCTTGGGCAGCAAGATTTCAGCTAGGGACTCCTCCTGATTGACAGCAGCAACAACTTCTGTAGTAGCAACTTGGCAGCAGAGAAGTTGCCAATTTCTTCTCCTCAATTGAGTTTGCTGCTGCAGAGTTCTTCCAATTGGGACTATCTGCCATTAATCCTCATCCTTCAGCCAAGATCCCTTCAGCCCTTGATTTCCAGCAGCTTCCAGTATGGTACTTTTTTATGCCATTTTGTGCAATTTGGCCCCGATTTGTGCTGATATTCTACGTTGGCCCTCTGATCACCCTGAAATGTAAAATCAACCCCAGAGTAAACTAATTCTATCTAAGTTGACACCTAATTCTAAGTAAAATTGAGTAGAAAATGCCTGCTAAAAGGGTATATATTTTAGTGTTATCAAGAGCTTGCCAGGCAGACATATGAAGTTGTGGAGCAGTTTCTTGCTCCCATGAGAGAGTATGGGTTTCCGGAGATTAGGTCGTTGCTTTGTATCGGTGGGGTGGACATGAAATCTCAGCTAGACATTGTGAAGAAAGGAGTTCATATAGTGGTTGCTACACCTGAGAGGCTCAAAGATATGCTTGCAAAGAAGAAGATGAATCATGATAGTTGCAGGTACTTGACATCAGATGAGGCAGATCGATTGGTAGATCTTGGATTTGAAGACGACATTAGGGAAGTATTTGATCACTTTAAAGCTCAACGTCAAACTCTCCTATTTTTTGCCACGATGCCCACTAAAATCCAGGTGTTTGCCAGAAGTGCACTGGTTAAGCCAATTACTGTGAATGTTGGAAGGGCTGAAGCTGCAAATCTGGATGTGATACAAGAGGTGTAGTATGTAAAACAAGAGGCTAAAATAGTCTACCTTCTTGAATGCTTGCAGAAGACCCCACCGCCTGTTCTAATCTTCTGTGAGAACAAAGCTGATGTTGATGACATTTATGAGTATTTTCTTTTAAAGGGAGTTGAAGCAGTGGCAATTCACATGGGAAAGGATCAAGGAGAGAGATTATGCCATTAAGTCCTTTAAAGAAGGGAAGAAAGATGTGTTGGTCGCAAGTGATGTTGCTTCAAAAGGTTTACACTTTTTGGATATTCAGCATGTCATCAACTATGATATGCGAGCAGAAATCGAGAATTAGGCCAAACAGCAAGATGTGGGATGACAGACACCATTTCTGCCTTATGCTATGTAAATGCCGCAACCATTTGTTATCCGCACAACCATATTTGACACACAATCTACAACAGAAAAAAAGATTCAAACTCAGTTTAAAAAAAAAAAAAAAACAACAAATAATCCTGCAGGATTACTATAATTCTGCAGGAATAATAGTTCACCCAAAAATTAAAAATGCTCATCTCAAGAAAGTACAATGCTCATTCCAGTAACCACAATGTTCATCACAAATATTTCAGTAAAAAAAAAGACATTTCCGCTTGATATCAAAGATACTTACTCATTCCAGTAATAGTCAAACTCAGCCTGCGTATTTGTGTGTCTCAAGACCATATAAAACAAATCCAGAAACTTGTCTTTTGCCCTCAAATAACCAATGTGATTTTTTGAATTCTCACTTATCTGCCATGTACACAACAGATGCGTGCTTCCTTAAAAACATCCGGAATGGTGCATGCCAATGATGAGCTTTGATCAGTCATGAAGGTAGATAGCTCTTTCCCTCCCATTGATTCCAAAAACTTCCTGAAATGACACCTAAATGAATCAACTTTTTCATCTAGTATAAATCCAATACCGAACATGACGTTATGAGAATGATGATTCATTCTTGTGAAAGGCGCACACACCAACTTGTATCGTGTTGTACTATATGTTGTGTCGTGCACTACCAAATCCCCAAACACTCGTAGTCTGCCCTCATCTTAGCATCTCTCCAAAAAATAGCACAAAGCCTAAGAGAATCATCATGATAATAATCAAAAAAAAAATCGGTCTCATTTTTTTCCCTCAAACTCAGTATCTGCAACAACTTATTTGCATCACCACCCTCCCACTTTGCACGTTCAAGTGTAGCAACTTTATTCCTGCATCAGTGATAGTGTAATTAAGATTCGGAGAGCCGTGACCCTGATTGCTCAACATCCTATACCCATTCGTAACTCTCTTTCATCTTTGCCAAAAGATGTACATCATTGTCTGGCATATTTATGTGGGAACGATCCAAATGAGCCTTAATTTCAGGAATCGTATCGTGGTTGTGCTCTACTTTGTGCACAACCACCCTCCAAATCCCTTCCTCATTCACTTTAATCTGAATCATAACTTCTTCCCTCTAATTTTTTTTCTTTCCTTGTTTATTACAAGTAAACTATTTCACATGCAATTCACCAACCCCTCTGTATCTGTTTCTAAATTTCTTAATACCAAAACCATACTTCCTCGCATATGATTCATAACATATATATGCATCGTCAATTGAATTGAATTCATGGCCAAAAGATCTACATCTACAAAAAACAGAAATGAAAAAAAAATCAGATATACATTGCAGTGAGCATAATTCATCAAAAAATGAACTCTGCAGGATATCACATTAATATTGTACTTGTGCAGAACTACAATGCTCATTTAAAAACATGAAATGCTCATTTCATAAAACTACAATGCTCATTGCAGTAAACATAACTGTAGTTCATCTAAAACTCAAAATGTTCATCTCACAGAACTACAAATGCTCATTTCAGTAAACAATGAACTAATAGTTCATCTAAAACTCAAAATGTTCGTCCCACGAAACTATAATATTCACGGCCGAAAATATACAGGAAACGCAGTAAATGGCCATCAAAATTCAACAAAAACATACAAAATATTGAAATTCTTCCAATTGATATTCAGGTTCACCTCCAACATAAACGACGCTTTCATCAAATCCTTCAGCATTAATGATTCTTTCATCCTCTGATTCTTCGTCTGAAAAAGGAACAATAGCAGTAGACATTGCTTCCGAACAGCTCATCTACCAGACCAACACAAATACAAAAACTGCAATAAATCACATAGTTCTGAAAAAAAATTTATACGATGTTGAGGGTGAAGTTCCAATTCATACGACAAAGCCGATGAGATTCAAAATAACTCAAATTGAAATAGGAAAATAAATCAATCGAAGGATTACCTTAGAATCACCGTCAGGAAACTAAATCCAATTGAATTGAAGCCGGAATTGAAGTCGGAAGATCACCGTCAAAGAATCACCAGATGAAGTTCTAAGTTCTAATAACTTCAATTAGGTCATAAAAGCGGAAGAGAAAAGGGGAGAAAAAAAAGCCTGATGATGCACGTAAGTTGCATCCAATTTTTAAAAAATTGAGGACACGTTTTTTTAAACGTGTATTACACACGCCCGTAGTGCTTGGTATTATTTGCGAATGTGTGGTTTCTTTTTAAGATTCCAAATGATCATTATTCGTGATACTCTAAAAGATCAAAAAATCCGACACAAATTGAAGAAGAAAATCATAATTTTGTCAGGAGAGGAAATTAGCGTTTATAATCTCGAAAAATCAATTCAATTAATTGGATCATTAATTCTATACAATACAGACCTAGATTGTATGTATTTATTGTGTCGATTAGCCAACTTAACTAACAAAAATTATGCAATGACCCCCAAGGTGCTAGTCAATAACCGTATGGCAGTCAAGATGGAGAACCTCTCTGATAGTGGTGGCGTACAAGATGGTGGTGGCATACAAGATGGCAGTCAACATCCAAATGCTTGGTCTTTTCATGGAAGACTGGATTCTCTGCTATGTATATAGCAGATTGGTTGTCACACCACAAGGTTATAGGAAGATGAACAAGCACTAGCAGGTCTTGCAGCATGTATGAGATCTAGAGTAGCTCTCTTGTAGTGAACCTCATGCTGCGGTATTCTACTTCTGCTAAGGAGTATGAAACTGTGGTTTGTTGCTTTGTTTTCCAAGAGATTAAAGATGAACCAAGGAAAACATGAAATCATGTCACTGATCTTCTATGCAAAGGATTGGAAGCATCGTCAGCATCACTAAGCTTCTAATTTCAGATCATTGGTAGAACTGTAGAAAATGCCATGAAAAGGAGAACCCTTGAGATACTTAAAGACATGAATTAAAACATCCCAATGAGCCTTACATGGCTGATAGACATATTTGTTGAATTGCTGCACTGGGAAAACTATGTATGTTCTGGTGGAACCAAGATACATCAACTGCACAACCAACTTCCTATATGGAGAGTGATTGGAGATAGGATCACCTGGATTATCATCAAAATAATGGCCCTTTAGTAAAGGTGTGGATGTAGGCTTACTTCCAAGGAGTCCAGTGTCTTGTAAAATGTCAAGGATGTATATTCTCTCGCTCAAATACATTCTTTCTGATTGACGATGTGGTAATCTCTATACCAAGGAAATACTTGGCATAACAAAGGTCCTTGATAGCAAACTGGTCATGTAAGTAGTGCTTGACCTGAGTGATTGCTTCCTCATCTGATCCTGAGGATATCATCCACATAGACTATGAGGCAAGAAAAGATCCTGATCTTATTTGATGAATAAACAAGGATCATTGGAAGATTTTTTAAACCCATATTGTTGACTCTTGGTTGTAAATTCTGTATTTCACTGTTTTTTAGAGGTCTTTTTAGGCCATATAGGGATCTGTTCAGTTTGCAAACCTAAGGATATGAACCTTTGGTGTATCCTTGAGGCAGTTCCATGTAAACTTCTTAATCCAAATATTCTTGAAGAAAAATATTATTGATGTCCAACTGGTGCAAAGACCAATTTGAAGCAGCAGCTATAGCTATCAATAGTCTCACAGTAACTACTTTAGCCACTTGAGAGTAACTATCCAAGAAATCAACTCCCTCCACCTGATCTAACCCTTTGCCACCAATCTTGCTTTAAACTTCTCTATAATGTCATCAGAATTGTACTTTTATCTTGTATAACCAATTATTCCCTATTGCGTTCTTTTCTGGTGGCAAATCTATCACTTCCCAAGTGTGATTGGTCTCAATTGCATTCACTTCAGACTGCATAGCTTGCACCCATTCAGGTTGAGTCCTTGCTTCCAGATAAGAAGTTGGTTCTTATGCATTTGAATACTGGCTAAAAATGTTATGTGTGCAGGACTGAAAACAGGTGTATGATAGTATGGAAAAGATAAAAGAGTATAAGGGAGAGGTTTACCTAATAACAGTGAGGTTTCACTCATAACCTACTTAACATACTAAGAATCATAGTCATTCATCCACATTGGTGGTTTGGAAGTCCAAGTACTCCTCCTTAAGGTAGTGATGTCAGGATCATGTGAAGAAGAAGGTGAATGAGAGGTTTCAGTAATGGAAGAGTCTGTATGAGGAGATTCATTTGATATATTTGGAAGAGAAACTGGTATAATATCTAGTGTATCTGTAATGGATAGTAAAGGAGAAGTAGTATGAGTGTTGGTTTCTTTATATTCATACAAGACAACATTTGTGGAAATTATAACTTTTCAGGTATTAGGATATTACAGCTTATAAGCATTTTGACCATGAGGACCTATAAAAATTTCCTTAAGGGCTCTAAGATCAAACTTGTCCTTATGTGGTTTGCATAAGTAAGACAACCAAATACTCTAAGGTTTGTAAGATCAGGGCTTTTGTGATAAAAGATTTCATAAGGACACTTGTGTTGCAATACTGATGAAGGTAAACGATTAATCAGGTATGTAGCAGTACGAATTGAATCCCCCTAGAAATACTTAGGCAAGTTTGATTGGAATAATAAGGATCTAACTACTTGAAGCAAATATCTATGCTTCCTTTCTACTACTCCATTTTGCTGTGGAGTGTAGACACATGTTTTCTGATGAATTATGCCCTTATGGCTAAAGAAGGTTTGATAGTTTGTGCTAAGGAACTCACTTCCATTATCAGGTCTAACTTGTTTAATAACCTTATCAAACTGTGTTTTAATAAGACTGTAGAAATTCTGCAATATGGAAAGGGTTTGAGATTTGTGTTGCATCAAAAAGGTCCAAGTAGATCTGCTTAAATCATCTACTATAGTTAAAAGTAGTGTGCTCCTGAAAGAGCTTCTATTGATAAGGCCCTCATATGTCAACTGAATTAGCTCAAAAACACAAGTAGTTTGAATACAACTCAGGGGAAATTTGATTTTGTGTTGTTTTGATAGTGGAGAAACTTCACAATGACAGTCTGAATCATTACAAACAGTAGAAGGTAAATCTAAACATTGTAAAACTTCATCAGAGAGATGACCTAGTCTCTTATGCCATAGAAATGATGTTTTCTTAGTGGCTAGACAAGTGTACTGAAATGGTGTATGATTTGGTGCTACTAGAAAAGGGTGGTTAGATGTGTAGAAATAAAATGTTGAATGTGTTCTTATGAGATTAACTTCTGATCCAGTATGTAAAGCTTGTTGATGACTGATCCGTCTGCTATCGGCTTCTAGCCACTTGGTCCTGCAATAAGCAAAAGATTATAGAGAAAAAACAATATATATGTGAAGAGGTGGCAAGTTTATGTACTCGAAATCAAGTTGTAGTTGAAAGAAGGTGTATGTAAACAATCTTGCAAAGTCAAGGTGTTTGATAGGCTAATCTCTCCTACATGTTCAATTGTTTTGATACTTCCATCTCGTAAACAGACGAGTGTAAGATTGGATACGGGTTGATGATTTAAAAACATGCACAACTTTGAACTCATGTGGCTGGTGGCACCACTATCCAGAATCCAAAGTACCAAAGCAAGCACATCAACTTTGTTCAACTTTCCAAAACTAGTCAAACCTACAAAGTTACTGAAATCTAAAAAGTTGATGTGTTCAAAATTGCTCATCTTTCCAGGAAAACAGTTTGATCATTATAAGATCCAGTTCAAAACAGTTTGTCCACTTGTATTTCCATATGGTGTGGTTCTTCCAGCATTATTGTAATATTTTAATTTAGTGTCAAATAATGATTTTTACTCAATTTAGTGCGTAGGATGTGGGATGGATGGCTAAATTAAATATTTAGACTTATAAATTTGAACTTAAGGGTTTAATCTCACAAATATACAAGTTATGGGTCATTTAAAATATAGAAGATCTAACTAGGGACTAAAAAGAAAAAATCAGAATTGAATACACCTCAAAAGTAGTGCAAAAAGTTTAAAAAATTTTGAAAACCAGCTCAAAAGCGCAAAACCCTGTTCGATCCAGTTTTGACGAATTCCTGGTTTAACCAGGATTTTGACCGGTTTTGACCGAATCTTAAACATGCGAGTTTACTACCTGCTTAGATCAGTTTGGGTCCGATTCCTAGTTAACCCGGTTTGATCGGCCGGTCGGAGCCAAGCTTAACAACACTACAAAAATCTGACAGAAACTGAAGCAGAAATCAAACAAGGTTTTCTCATTGCATCAAATAGATTGTCTTAAAATGTTCCCATTAGGAAACACACTCTTAATATCCATCTAATGAAACCTAAAAAACAAAATTTATGATATATGCCATTATAGTCTGAAAAGTTTCTTTCAATAATACCAATGGAATTTTCTATATAATAAATGTCATCTTTATGATTAACTTTTTAAATGATAAGATGAATCATCGTATATCACCAATTTTATTTCTTGAATTTATGACATTAATCCACTTGTGAGAGGCAGAACTTTCAATGGCCAAATTAAATAACCAACTACCAATCCATTGTATTTCTCCTATTTCTAGTGAGTTTCCATAATAAATTTTATTCAATGAATGTTTTTTTTTGTTTTTTGTTGGTCAAGCAAAAAATGAATATATTTTGCTATTAGATATTTCATTTGTCATTATCTTTTTGCGAAATGATATTTACATTTAGGCCTAACCGATCTTTTTGAATCTCTTATGAAATCTTAGCCCTTGAAAAGTATGAAAGTTACTTGAACTTATTTTGATATTTAAAAGAGATACGCAATGGTTATAATTTTCAGTGCTCATATGACTGAGATGAATCTGAGATATTCTTTGGGGGTGTAGGCATCAGGGAGCAGGAGTTATTTTGTAATATCACGGGGTTTAGCAAGGTTTCATTTCCTATAAAGTATTTGCGGGTGACTTTGTCTCTAAAAAAATTGAATCAGGTAGAGTGTCAATGTATAGTCAATAAGATAGTTGCTAGGATCAGATGTTGGAGTTCTAGACATCTTTCGTATGCACGGAGAGTTGTCCTAGTGAACTCTGTGCTTATGACTATGCATTGCTATTGGGGGAGTATGTTTTTATTACCCCAGAAGGTGACTGAAATCGTGAATAAGGTATGTCAAGAATTCTTGTGGGAGGCAAAACTGAGGGTAGATATATGTCATTGGTTAGCTGGAGTGAAGTATGTAAAAGTAAACTAGCGGGTGGCCCTTGGTATTAAGGATGCTAGGCTGTGGAACAAGGCCTTAGTATTCAAGCAAGTGTGGCAGCTGATGATGAACAAAGAGTCCCTGTGGGTAAAGTGTATCCATGGAGTGTATATCAAGCGATCCACCTTCTGTGATGTCTCCCTAAAAGCTGACTCTAGCTGGCAATGGAAACAACTTCTGAAGTTGAGAGATCACTTTAAAGAGGGATTTGAAGGGGTTAGGTGGACGAATCAGAAGAATGGAGTGTATTCGGTTTCATCTGGTTACCAGTGGCTTCTTGGAGGATATGTGAGAGATGAGTTGGGAAGCTGTTTATGGTAAGAAGGAAATGTACCAAAACATGCTTTCATAGCATGGTTAGTATATAAACAGAGGATACTAACTAAGGACAGAGTTGCTAGACTGAATTTCAGTGTGATTGAGCCTTCATGCTGGTTGTGCAAAGCAGAGGCAGAGACTTGTGACCATCTCTTTTTTCAATGCAGCTACTCCAGATGCTTGTTGGAATTGTTGAGAGGGTGGCTGAAATGTAGGAAGATTGCAGATCAGAGGCAGAGATGGCAAGCTCAAATGTTGGAATTGTGGAAAAAACAGAAACTGAAAAGCATAATATTCAGAGTTGCTGTTATTGGCTGCATATACCACCTGTGGATAGAAACAAATAGGAGACAATTTAAAGGTGTGGAAAGACCTCCTAAGGCTCTGTTGCACTGTTTGCAGGGGGGATTGAAGAGCAGGATTGGCAAGCTGAAAGGAGGCAGATGGAGTGCACTAGAAAGACAAGTTTTGAATCAGTTTTTTGAGCTATTCTAGTGTAAAATCTGATTAGATGGAAAATGCTCTAGATTGTTTGCAGAGAGGTGCTTAATGACCTCAATAGTTTTGTAATAGTTAGGAATTAAACGATGTAATTAGCTTTCACTGTTTTGGTGATCTTGTATAAAATTTACCTTTTCACCAACAAAAAAATATTTAAAATAAATATTTTTAAAATAAATTTAAAATTTAAATGTTAAAATAAATTTTATTATAATCAATGCTAAACTATGTATAACAAATAGATACGAATATGTTTATATAAGTAAAAGCAAGGGTTAGAAATGTGATCGAAGTTATTTTGTGATCATATGAAATTGTAAATTAAACATTTAAAGTGTATACATGTGTAAAATAAATTACTCCTATAATGAACTCATTAGGTTTCACTTCATCCTCCATCTCTACACTTAGCTTCTTCTTTTCCCATCAGTGATTGGGTCACTAATGTGTCCAATAATGTTAATAGCATGATCAAATGCGGAGATTTGGTGAACACAACCTTCTTGGAATTGATTGATAAAGGTTTTTGGGGTGGCGGCCTAAATTTTTTCACCCTACATTCCACAAATAAGTTATTATAGAAGACATTAAATGGTTTATATACATTTCATAATAGTTTAAGAATTAAAAGTGACATCAATTAATATAAGTTTCAGCTCTGATTTTTCATATACATTTTCCAGATTGACTCCAACAAAGTGTGGTGGGCTTTTGGTGATTTTTGCGTTGATGATGGTGGCTCACTGGTGGTTTTCCTTGCTGAATATGCATAATATCAAATTTTAATTCAGTGCTTTGATAAAAATATGAATTCTGATTCTGATGATTTTTAAAATAAATGTTGATTCATACCTTACAATTTGAATATAACTGATGGTTGAAAATATTATTTTTGTTATATCCTAGGAGATAACCAAGAACTAGAGAGAGTATAGAAGAGAGTATGTAATGCCAAATATTATTTTTATAAAGAAAAAAGAAAAAAAGGGGATGTGAAAAAAGGAAGAGAAAATGATAAAGAATGAACGAATGAAATAGTTGAGTTTAATTCTATTTTTGTTTTTTAAATGAAAGGAAAGCCAAATTGTATAGTGGAAAACAACATACATTTTTGTGTTTTAGTTTGCACAAGTATTGATGTGGAGAAAACTCACGGTGCGTGTGGTGAGAGTGCATATGTGATTGCGTGATTGTTTCCAGTAGAAACTTTCCGGAGTTTATTTAGTACCTTCACTCAAATTTGTGGAATTGAGTGATGAAGTTGGGAGATTAGTCTAACTTGTTACGAAGAACAAATTAAGATGTGGACAAAGAAGGACAAACTAAATTCTCTCTGGGTTCCAAGTTTCTTGGTTGGTACTTGGGTGGGCTCACAACCATTTATTTTCAAGTCAATAAAGGGAGTTTATTTAACAGAATTTCATCTTTGCTTGTTTACAAATCTGCCTTTACTCCATATATTTAGATTAGTCCTTGTTAGTTGCTACGAAGAACTAAATAAGATGTGAACAAACTGAACTTTCTCTTGGTTCGAGGTTTTTTGGTTGGTACTTGGTTGGGCTATCACAACCATATATTTTCAATGAAGGGAGTTTATTTAGAATTTCATCTTTGCTAAATCTGCCTTTACTCCAGAATTTGATTAGTGGCCTTTACTCCAGAATTTGAATTTGATTAGTGGAATTAAGTGATGAAGAAGTTTGGTAGATTAGTCCCTATCCTTATTAGTTGTTGTTACGGAGAACTAATAAGATGTGGACAAACTAAACTCTGTCTTGGTTCCACGTTTCTGGTTGGTACTTGGATAGAGAATAAGAGAAGGAAGGATGAATAAAAATTGAAGAAAAAGACTATATTAGTTTGGCTACATACATTAGTTGACTACATAACCCCACCCAAACTCCCATTAATAATGTTAGTCCTTTCTTAGGATTACCAATTACATTAGTTTGGCTACATACATTAGTTGACTACATAACCCCACCCAAACTCCCATTAATAATGTTAGTCCTTTCTTAGGATTACCAATTACATTACATTTCCACACTAATACGCACACTTGACTTACTTGAGTAATCTAATTCTACTTCTAACTCTAACTCTTGACTCTAAACAAAAACCAAGCTACTTAGTAACCTTAACTTAAGCTTAACTTAACAAAGAAGCCCAACCATTAATAAATAAAATACCTTACAAGAGTACCACACAAAATACACAAATAACTACTTCCTTCCTCCCCTCCCACCAAAGACCAAACCAACAAAATTCCGACCAAAGCAAACTTATTTCCAGTCATTGAATTTGTTTGTTAAATATGAATATATTTATATAAGTAAAAGCAAGGGTTAGAAATGTGCTCGAAGTTATTTTGTGATCATTTGAAATTGTAAATTAAATATGTATACATGTGTAAAACAAATCATTTATATAATAAACTAATTAGGTTTTCATCTCCACATTTTCTTCTCGTCCCATCAATTTTTTTCAATGGGTCAATAATGTTTCCAATAATGTTCACAGCATGAGATTTCAACCCTTCTTGATATCGATTGATAAAACCCTTCTTGGTATTCACTGATAAAAGTGTCCATAATTTTTGGATGGTGGCCTGGATTTTTCCACCTTACATTCCACAAATAAGTTATTATAGAAGACTTCATAACCGTTTAAGAATTAAAAGTGGCTTTCTGATTTGATTTCGAGCAATTTGATTTCTTTTTGATTTTTTCATATACATTTTCCCAGATTGACGCCAACAAAATGTGGGCTTTTGGTGGTTTTTGCGTTGATGATGTTGGCTCATTTTTCCTTGCTCCTATATGCATAATATCAAATTTTAATTTAATGGTTTGATTCCTTACACTTTGAATATAACTAATGATCGAAAATGCATCTGTATTTGAATCAGCAATCGTGCTACCAAATTTGCACTCTCCACGTATTTTTCAGATTTTTAATGGTCTCAGTTATTATTGTAAAATTTTACTCTATATTCTCTGATAGATGCTGAATAGTTTTTTTTTTTTTTAATACAAAAGGTGCTGCAACTACATGTTTTCTGTTCTAATAGGTTTTTGCTGCAACTCTCACTCTGTTCTATCTTGGTTTTCAAATTCAGAGTAACATTGAAACCGTGTATGTCTCAGCTTCCAATGCGTGATAGTGTTAGCGCAACTGTAACATTAAAAGGAATGTAAATCCTTAAAATGGATTTAAATGTAATTATCTTTCTTTTCTTTTCTTTTTTCTTGAAGGGGATTTTTTTTTTTCATAAAATTTCCTGCATAAGTAGTAGAGAGCCATGTGTTAGTGTTTGTCGATTTTGCAGAATACATATTATTTTTTGTTTTGGCACATCCTTGCCAAAAGTGTCAATTGGTTTTTGCTTTCATGAAGAAGTGTAAAAGAGATAGTAATAATAATAATAATAAGATAGATAATATTTCAACTTTCATCCTATATCATTATTATCAACTATTGAAACAGAGGAGTACTACAACTCTTGTTAAAGGATAACTTCTTAGAGTACGTAATTAATTTTTGATAATATTGTTGTTGCAAGTCTAATATGATTTTCGTTCTAAATATCATATGAATCCCAAACACAACAATTCCAAGTGTACATGATCACTGAAAAATCGTTGGTCATAGTATCATTATCCAAGAAATAATACTAGTATCACTTACTCTAAAAAAAAAAAAATACTTGGTCGTAGTATCATTATCCAAGAAATGATACTAGTATCATTTTGACTTACTCTAACTCTCTAGTAACCATGAGTGGATGTAATTTGGCCCAGGTGTTAACGCTGTTACAGTCTTCCTCCATTCCTTTTTTCTTTTCCTTTTCTTTTCCTTTTTCTTTGCTTGATTACAAATATCTGCCTTCACTCTAAAATTTGGTGATTAGTGGAATTAAAGAATGTAGAAGTTGGCATAGTCCTTGTTAGTTGTTAAGAGGAGAACTAAATAAGATGTGGACTGCACTCTCTCTCTTGGTTCCTGGTAGTTGGTGGGCTGTCACAACTATATTATATATATATATATATATATATATAATAATGATGAAGGGATTGAGACGCTTCACCTGTTAACCAATAGATCTCGAGTTCGAGTCACGCAGGAGGTAAGTGGGGAACTACTACTAATCCCTTTATAATAATAATAATAATAATAATAATAATAATAATAATAATAATAATAATAATAATAATAATAATAATAATGAAGGGATTGAGAGAATGGGAGAGAATGTAGATTGAATAAAAATTGAAGAAAAGACTACATTAGTGTGTATATGTTTACCAACACTAACCCACCCAAACCCCAATAATGTAGTCCTTTCTTACATTAGGATTACCAATCATATTACATTATTCCCACACTAACAAACAGACTTAACTTAATAATCTAATTCTACATCTAACTCTAAACAAAAACAAGCTACTTAACATCCTTTCTGCATAAAATACACAAAATATAAAGAACAACGGTGACGTCAGAAGAATACGTCATCAGCAAAAGCCTTCCTTCCTCCACTCCTCCCCCATAAAAGACTACTTCTTTCGTCTCTCCCAAACAAAACTATCAAAATTCCGACCAAAGCAAGCTTCCTTAGGTTCATTGAATTTGTTTGTAACAAATTCAAAGAGAGAATCTAATCTATATTGTCATCTGGCATTAGAAATTATATCCATTAGAAATTCATTAGTTTAGTTGGTTTAATAGATTGAAAAAAACCAAGAAAGAAAACTCTCACCATATATGATTTTTTTCATTTTATCCATTCCTTTCTCCATGCCTTTGGTTTTAAGGACTGTGATTGAAGGTCTCCAATTGACATCAACAAGAGTAGCTACCACATCAGAAACCTTGTAGAAACCAACATCTACATTATCAAGGAAATTCTTTGAGGCTTCGTAAAAACCCTAGCAATCTCCACCTCCTGCGCAACAAAACCAAACCAAAAAAAAAAAAAAGAGGATAAATTTAATTAGAAACAAAACAAAAAGACCATAAATATATTAATTTGTTCCCATCAAAATATATTATCTTAAAATATCCTAGAATGATCAATTTGTGGATGTAGCAGGCCGTTTCTATTCCTCTTCCTTGTTGAGAAGGAGTATTTTTTGTAACCACTCCTCTTCATTATTCTTTTCGCCTCCTCTTCTTGTTGCCTTTCTTTTTCTCTTTCACGTTGTGTTATTTTCTCTTCTTTCATATGCTTTTTCCTCCACAACTCCATTGTACTACTATATTTCTTAGGAGAATTGTTGAAGATTAATTTCACAACACTATTGTGAAATCTTACCTGCCCTATTCTCACATTCTCAGCACCTTCATCCATTCCTTTCCATTTTTTCATTTCCTTCAAGAACTTAATTGCATTTTTAAACACAGTATATTCTAGGGGAAACACTGTGTTAGAAGGAGAGGAAGGGGGATAAATACATTCATTCAACAAATTCACTCTTTCCTTTTTCCCATCATCATATAACCTTGGATTCATTTAAATCTTGTATTAAGTCTAATACAAGATCTATGACACTTTCTTTCATCCCTTCCCAATCCTTATAAGATTTAGCCTCCTTCTTTACCTCGTCCCAAAAATAGGAGGTCACATATTCTTTGTGACTTTTGTCTTGTGTAATGGTGAGGAGGCGAGGAGAGCGAGGGAAGAAGTAAGTAGGGAAAGGGTTTTTGACTGTTGTTGTTGTGGGTGAGATGGTGAGTCGAGGAGGAGGAGAGGAAGGAGGGAAAGGACGAGAACTAGCACAACTAGCACCACCAGCCGGAAAAACCCAAGAACCACCCAATCTGCTCAAAGTGAAGACCATTTTTTTCTTTTTCTTTTTTTTGCTAAGGCTACTAAGGTATGAGATCTTGGACAAATGAGCCAAGTGAGATGAGAGCCAGTAAATAAAGATAGGAATCATTTTTTCTTCTTCTACTCTCTTGCACCAAAATAGAATTTTGAAGATAATGATGCAAAGACAGAAAACACAAACAATATGGTGGTGGAAATAATTTTATGTCACAATGTCATAATAAGATTCGTTCATGATGTGGTGCAATGTAGGGGAAATTTTCTCGGGATACTGGGAAAAGGGAAGAAATTAGGGATAAGTGAAAATGAAACCAAGGAAAGAGAAAGAGTTGTGAATAAAATTAGTGCTTTCAAAAAAATAATAAAAATAAAAATAAAATTAGTGGAGAAGAGCCTTAAACAATAGTTTCGAACATGTAGTTTTTTTTAGTTATAGTGAAGATATTATTATTATCTGATTTTTTCAAATATGAACTAAAAATAATTTGTATCCCAGATTTTTTTAGGATTTGATTTGTTGTGTGATCAGTGGTGTATAAAAAAAAATTACTCTAATTTAATTTACTTCAAAAATAGAAAAATAAATTATCAATAATTATTTACTGAGTATATCTACATTTATTTGTTTCGTACGAGAGCTATTTCGGATCTCATCACATGCATGGAAATATCTTTATCACTTTTCTCTTATTATTTCAACATATTTTATTTGATAAGGAGTATGAAGATGATGGTGAGTAAAAATCTTACGATTATGGTGAGTAGACTTACTATTTTTCACCTTATCAATAGTATTACCATTTATTTTAATCCTATTTATTAAAAAAATTCAGATTTATAGTTTGTTAGGATATTTTGTTAGTATAGATAATTAATAAGTGTTTAATCATAACTCCCTTTACCTGTGAGAAAAAATGTTGAATATGTCTAAAAATTCAAATTTAACCATGATTTTTTTAAAAAATTTTTAGTGATAATCTCTAACTTATAGGATTTTCAATTTTTAAAAAATCAAATATATTCAATACCATGTCGTTCCTGCATGATTTTTTTTTTTCTAGATCCTCCTTATCCTATTAGTAATCCCTTTTACCCTATTAAAGCAGAAAACATGATGCTTATGTGGTAATTTCTTATTAAAAGGTTTTGGCTCCAAATGTACCATATTGCATAAACCATTCTGCCACGTATCACCTCCTTTTAAAAACAAAAAATATATTTACAATATTAACGAAGAGATCAGATGACCATGTTCATTCAAATTTTGAATTTGACAGTGAATGGAACTTTCCTTCTCCACTTATTTAGGACTTTCTAAAAAATTAATTTTCGATAAATTAATTATCTTCATAAAAAATTAAATTCATTCCTAATCAGTTTTGATTATTTACATATTAATTTATTAGGTGGGAGGACGCCCTGGGCATTTGTCCGGGACAAGCATCTAGTACTCATTATATATTCAACATGCATAACCACAACTCACTCCTTCTGTAGGTAAATTTTTTTTTTTTGGTTAATTTTTTGTTTCTTTTATTTTTAAATTGAGATAGCTGACCCAAAAATAATGCTTTTATTTTAGGGTATACGATGCAAGATTGAATATTGAGTATGTTTGCGTTGGTGCCTATGTTTCCGTGATGGCTTCCGTTTAATTTTTTTTTCATTTGATTGTATTTTTAACGGTATTTTTTGGTTTAGGATATTTACAAGAAGGCAATTTTGCCAAGACAATTATTATCAAAGTTTTGCCTATTTTCCAAAATTGCCCTTTATGAAGTCATATCCTCTCTCCCCTGCTATTGGGTCAAAATCATTAATTTCATCATATATCAATTGTCCCTCGCTACTTCCTTGCGGCTTTCGCTGGTGGTGGCTTCTTGTTACCATGATTCTTATATCAAATACTCCCTCCGTTCTAAAATAAGTGTCATTCTAGAGTTTTCACATAGTTTAAGAAAACATTAAATATGGTAGCTAAATTACTAGAATATCCTCAACCAACCCCTTTAAAATAAATGCTCACCAATAATATTATTTCTTTTGAGGGTATGTTTGGAAATTTTTGAAAAAAAATGCATTGGAATCTGAAAACAACACTTATTTTGAAACTTCTCCATTTTGCTAAAACGACACTTATTTTAGAATGGAGAGAGTACATAGCAACTGATTTGATTGTATTTTTAACGATATTTTTTGGTTTAGGATTTTTAAAGAAAATGCTTAGCTCTAATTTCGAGGAAAGTCAAAAGGGAGCCTTCGACATCCAAAAAAAATTGCTTCTGGTAATCCTATACTAGATGCTTGATGCCGAGCGACTTTAATGTTATTTTGTTTTACTTTAAAAGATGGGCGAATATTATTTTATATCAATTAACATTGATAATGTGAAAAAAAATTATTAACCAATGGAACCTAATTATTTAATTAGGCATAAGGCATGGATAAGTTCTAGTGATTTGGTTTCTTTATTTCTGATTTTTTCATTTTCCAGACTGACTCCAACAAAGTGTGGGGCTAGGCTTTTGGTGGTTTTTCCTTGCTCCTAGTCATATATGCATAATATCAAATTTTAATTTAATAGTTTGATAAAAATATGAATAATTTTTAAAATAAATGCTGATTGATTCATAAATACTAATTTAGAGCAAATTTTTCTACACCCACACAACAAATCAAATCCCAAAAAAATCTGGGATACAAATTATTTTTAGTTCACATTTCAAAAAAAAAAAATAGATAATAACAATATCTTCACTATAACCAGTTTTAAGGGTCGATGAACAAAAAAACTACGTGTCCGAAATTATTTTTAAGGCTCCTTCTCTACTAATTTTATTCTTTCAGAACTCTCTCTCTCCTTGGTTCTATTTTCACTTATCCCTAATTTCTTCCCTTTTCCACGTATCCCGAGAAAATATTCCCTACACTACTCCTGAAGCTCCATTCTTAGATTAAACAAATGCCCGGACCGACGACAGGCTTCAAAAACTTTTGTTTATATGTAAATTTCCCCAGATCTACTCCTTCTATGTAATTGATGATGATAGATGTTGTTGGAAATGAATCATCTTGAACTGCTAGAAACCATCTTTGCGATTTGAGGGTGAATGTATTATTAATAGCATTCGATTTTCAAAACACCGTAATTTTGGTGTTTTAACAACTAATTCTTCCACCAGAGTGAAGGCAGATTTTGTAATCAAGGAAAGATTAAATTCTAAATAAACTCCTTTCATATACCTAATACTTTCCTCTCCTCTCCTTGCTCTTCCTCTTCCTCTTCTACTTTGGCCAATTAGTGTCTAGAGTCAATTGTATGGTATTCTTTTTCTTTTTCTTTTGTAATGCATTCTTCTACTCTACTTCCTCTTCTATGTTACCAATAAGCCAAGCCAATTGGGTCTTGTGCTATTCCTTTTTCTTTTCTCCTTTTTTTCTTTCATCCAATAATGTTAATGATTAATTTTTCTCTCACCTTTAATATCAAATTTAACATTTATGTCCACCAAATTGCAAATACAAGTAAAAGAAAATCAAAGAAAAAGGAAAAGAAAAGGAAAAGGAAAAAAGAATGGAGGAAGACTATAACACGTTAACACATCGCTAAATTACATCCACTCGTGGATACTAGAGAGTTAGAGTAAGTCAAAGTGATACTAGTATCATTTCTTGGATAATGATACTATGATCAAGGAATTTTTTTCTTTTCTTAGAGTAAGTGATACTAGTATAATTTCTTGGATATTGATACTGTGACCAATGATTTTTTTTTATTGATCATGTACACTTGGAATTGTTGCCTGTGGGATTCATAAGATATTTAGAACGGTTAAATCTATTAGACTTGTAACAACAATATTATCAAAAATTAATTATGTACTCTAGAAAGTTATCCTTGATCAAGAGTTGTACTACTCCTCCGTCAGTCCCGGTGAATGTGATTGGGGGAGTAAATTTTATTGATGGTCGGAACAACAATCGTTAAAAATTAATAAATATACTCTACTCACTACTCTACTCCTCTGTCCCAATAGTCTAGTCAATCGGGTTGGATATTAATTTCTATTGATGGTTCGACTGGGATTTAATGATAACAATAATGATATAGGACGAAAGTTGAAGTATTCATCTATCTTATTATTAATATTATTATTGCTATCCCCTTTACACTTCTTCATGAAAGCAAAAAGCAATTGACACTAGGTTTACAACGACGTGCCAAAACGAAAAATATATGAATTCTGCAGAACTGACACACACACTGACACGTGGCTCTCTGCTACTTAGGTAGGAAATTTCATTGAAAAAAAAACAATCCCCTTCAAAAAAAGAAAGAAAGAAAGAAAGATAACTACATTTAAATCCATTTTAAGGATTTACATTCCTCTCAACTGAACACTGATGAATTTCGCATTGGAAGCTTATTCAAATACCTGTGCTGATTCAAATACATATGCATTTTCGACCATCAGTTATATTCAAAGTGTAAGGAATCAATCAACATTTATTTTAAAAATCATCAAAATCAGCATTCATATTTTTATGAAACCATTAAATTAAATTTGATATTATGCATATAGGAGTAGGGAAAAAACACTAGTGAGCCACCATCATCAAATCACAGAAAAACCACCAAAAACACACATTTTGTTGGAGTCAATCTGGAAAATGTATACGAAAAAATCAGAAAAAAATCAAATCGCTGGAACTCATATTCATTGATGTCACTTTTAATTGTTAAACTCTTATGGAATGTATATAAACCATTTAGTGTCTTTTATAGTAACTTATTTATGGAATGTAAGGTGGAAAAATTCAGAACGCCATCCAAAAATCTTTTACGGACACTTTTATTAATCAACACCAAGAAGGTTGTGTTCGTCAAATCTCATGTTGTGAACATTATTGGACACATTAGTGACCCAATGAAAAACATTGATGGAACAAGAAGAAAATGTGAAGATGGAAACCTAATTAGTTTATTATATAAGTAATTTGTTTTACACATGTAGACATGTTTAATTTACAATTTCAAATGATCATAAAATAATTTCGAGCAAATTTCTAATCTTTGCTTTTACTTATATAAACATATTCATATTTAACAAACAAATTTAATGAATGGAAGTAAGCTTGTTTTGGTCGGAATTTTGTTGGTTTGGTGTTTGTTGGGAGGAGTCTTTGGTGGGAGGTGGGAGGAGAGGAAGGAAGTAGGAGGAGAGGAGCAAGCAAGTCTTTAGCTCATAATCGTATTTATTTGTGTATTTTGTTTGGTACTCTCGGAAGGTATTTTGTTTGTTAATGGTTGGGCTTCTTTGTTATGTTAAGCTTAAGTTAAGGTTACTAAAGAGCTTGGTTTTTGTTTAGAGTCAAGAGTTAGAGTTAGAGTTAGAGTTAGAGGTAGAATTAGATTACTCAAGTACTATAGTCAAGGTTCCTAGAAATGCCATAGAAGAGGTGCATAAGCTAGCTTATCACCTAACTCATGTAATTGTAGCGTCGTGAAATTAATGAAGAGCTTCTCTTTGTTTCAAAAACAAAAAAACATTACTCAAGTAAGTCAAGTGTGTGAAAATGTGTTTAGTGTGAGAATGTAATGTAATTGGTAATCCTAAGAAAGGACTACATCATTATTGGGAGTTTGGGTGGGGTTAGTGTTTGTAAACATGTAGTCAAACTAATGTAGTCTTTTTCTTCAATTTTTATTCAACCTACCTTCTCTCATTCTCTATCCAAGTACCAACATAAGAAACGTTGAACCAAGAGAGAGTTTTAGTTTGTCCACATCTTATTTAGAGTAAAGGCCACTCTTCTGGAGTAAAGGCAGATTTGTAATCAAGCAAAGATGAAATTCTAAATAAACTCCCGTTATTATTGAAAATATATGGTTGTGACACCCCAACCAAGTACCAACCAAGAAACGACCAAGAAATCTCAAACTAAGAGAGAGTTTAGTTTGCCCACATTTTATTTAGTTCTTTGTAACAACTAACAAGGACTAATCTGCCAAAAATATATGGAGTAAAGGCAGATTTGTAATCAAGCAAAGATGAAATTCTACTAAATAAACTCCCTTCATTGACTTGAAAATATATGGTTGTGAGCTTACCCAAGGACCAACCAAGAAACCCAGAACCAAGAGAGAGTTTAGTTTGTCCTTCTTTGTCCACATCTTAATTAGTTCTTTGTAATAAGTTAGACTAATCTCCCAACTTCATCACTGAATTCCATAAATTCGAGTGAAGGTGCTAAATAAACTTCGGAAAGTTTCTACAGGAAACAATCACGCAATCACATATGCACTCTCACCACACCCATCCCGAATTTTCTCCACATCAACACTTGAGCAAACTAAAACACAGAATTGTATGTTGTTCTTTTTTTTTTTTTTTTGAGAAGGAACTGAAAAAGTTTCATTTCAATTCCTGATCGAGTACACCAGTTGTACACTAGAAATGTATGTTGTTCTTCCACTATACAGTTTGGCTTTCCTTTCATTTAAAAACAAGAACAGAATTAAACTCAACTATTTAATTCATTCATTGATTCATTCACAATCCAAATTATTTGAATTTCACGGTTCATCGTTTTCTCTTGCTTTTTTCACATCCCCTCTTTTTTCTTTTTCTAAAAAAATAATAGTTGGCATTACATACTCTCTCCTATACTCTCTCTATAATAATTCTAGGTTATCTCCTAGGATATAACTAAATTATTCTTGATCTAACAAAACAAACTCTGATGTTATGCTTATAAGCAATTAATAACAATATAATATGCATTTTCTTTATTATTAATAAAATAAATTCTTTCTTCTAATACAAACAAATCAAATAAATCAATGACTATTTTGATGAAACTTCCTCTAATCCAAACAAAATAAATAATTTTGTAAGGAATCATATTAAAATTAATATTAATAATTTCTTAAATTTTTTTATTCTTCTTCATTTGATTCTTATTATCCTTCTTGAACTAATCCCTCTCTCTATTTTGAATGTTACAGTTGAGCTCAAACACAGCTGAATAATGCATTGGAAACTTATTCGCGTGCTGATTCAAATATAGATGCATTTTCGACCATCATTTATATTCAAAGTGTAAGGAATCAATCAACATGTATTTTAAAAATCACCAGAATCAGAATTCATATTTTTATCAAACCATTAAATTAAAATTTGATATTATGCATATAGAAGCAAGGAAAAACCACCAGTGAGCCACCATCATCAAATCACGCAAAAACCACCAAAAGCCCACACTTTGTTGGAGTCAATCTAGAAAGATATATATGAAAAAATCAGAAAGAAATCAAATCGGTGAAACTCATATTCATTGATGCCTTATGCCTAATTAAATAATAATGTTCCTGCTGGACTGATTTTGACAAACCTGGTCCACACGACTTGGGCCGATCACAGCAACAAGTTTATGGGCGAAAAGACCAACAAGCCCGCATAGAAATAATGCATCCAAAGAAGAGGCGGTGATCGACAGCTTCAATTGGAGAAGGTGTCATCGACATCATAATCCCAGTCGGAGAAGGATTCCAGCTGCAACAAGAATTCTTATCCAATTCAACTTTGGTTTCACTACAACTAGGTTTGGCGGAAAAGGGGTATCTGCAAGAGAAGACACGATACACACACAATTCATCATACAAAAAATCAGATATCTAGTTTTTTTTATAGCTTTTCCGCCATTTATTTTCTTTAAGCTTTCTTGCATTTCTTTACATTTGGTATCAATTAGCATTAGTTTACATACGTTTCAGGCTTGCTATAGCCAATACGTTTTCTTTTAGATCAAATAAAACAGGCTCTTGCAGCCGTTTTGTTCAGATTTTCAGAGTTCTCTTATTGCGATATTGAAGAAGTTATTTTTTCTTTCATTCGTTCGGTCTTGAAAGCCTTGACATTTTGCGGCAAATATAGCGTTTGAACTCCACTATCTGAGAATATAACACAATTGCTTGAAATTAGTTTGAGCCGAATCGAGTCTCACTTTCAAACACAATTTTGACTCAAACATAAAATTTTGCACGCCCCATGGGACCGATTTGTGTGTTCCAGATGTTATACAAGAAAAAGAATGATTTCAATGGCTCAATCATCAACAACTACATATTCGGTGGGACAGATGTCAACACCGATTCAAACTTCTGCGTTAAGTGGAGGATCTGGATACTTCTATTCGTGTTTCGGCAATCAAGTCAAGGTCAACAGTGATACATGATCAAGCAATTGGCTTAGAGCGATTGTCCAATCAGCAAAGATCTAACATGTACAACAACGGAGTAGGCCTTTTCGGTGAAAGGTTTAGTTTTCTTGGATCTTTTAGGAATCTAGGGTTCCAGAATCCAAGATTTCATAGTCCCTTGTTTCAAACTCCAGTGTTTCATAGTCAAGGATAGTCAAACCAAACACCACCACTAACACCAGAAATGACGCAGCAAAGGTTCAAAGCATTGGAACATCAGTTGGCATCATATGCTACTATGACAGCACGTTTGGAGCAAGCATTACATGCTGCAAGTCAGCAAAATGCAGGTTTGGATGCAGATAATTCTGGTTGCAATGGATTAACGCTTACGGGTAATGGTACAGTCATGGATACGAAACATTTGGAAGTTCCTCATTAACATGGTTAATAATCCATTGTATAATGCCATATTTCAACATCTATTCCTATGCATCTATTCCTATGCAACACAGCGGAAGTGGACTGAACAATAATACACCACAGATTGCAGGGAATACCATGGGACATGGACTGCAAAGTTGGTATTATTCTGTAATCCCGATTCAACCAGCATTTACTCCACCTCCTAGAAATTTCACATTCGACGGGGTGTCAGTTACCTTCGCTATCTGCTTAATTCAGTGGACAATCAATGGTTTATGGAACACCAGTGAGGTAAAACATACCACAGCCAAACTATCATGTGTCTTGGCCGGTTGGTCCAGAAGCGCAACATATGGTGACTGCAACAGGAAATGATGTCATAAGGAATATGCACCTACTAAATCAGTTTCAGCAACAAAATACTGTATCCCAAGTCCCTACATTTCATACGCAATTCCAGGAAGGACCAGCTATGATACCACCGATCATTGGGCAAAAGAATGTTCCCCGAATTGAACAGGGTGCACAAGGAAATCAAGGGATTTTCCCACAAGGTCCTACTGGTTCAGGGACAAATTAAGGTCTTTTTATTGAAACGGTGGAGCGAATAGGACAGAATGTTCAGGGTAATAATTATCGCCGTTTCATTTTGTATCAAAATCGTGCTACGCGGCCAACGTCAGGAGGTAATATGGCTGGTAGCGATGTCATTGATCCACATATACCTTAGGGGTTAGGCGTGGTGGTTACTAATCTGAAAGTCGTTCCACCACATCCAACATTGGAGAAAAATCGGGAGGAGCAACAGTGGGTGGAATACGAAGCAAATCAGATTTTGAACCGAAACAGAGCACAGGCTAATGGTCGTCCCTATGGAAACCCACCCCCCCGGTTGCAAATCTCAACCGACAACATGGACAGCAACCAAGGCCTCTTGGTCAAAGGGGTGGAGTTATCGGGTAGATCTTGGAAATGAGTTTCGTCAAGAACAGGATGCAACAATATATGCCAATCAGAATGAAGCCAGAGATCACCGTTTGTTTGTATGGCAACACATTGGTCCACCTGCTTCGCAAAGGACTGCTACATCAAGAGTGGTGAAGACGCCGACGGTCAATGATGAAAGTTGGCACCATGTCGTACATCCGAAATTCCCTAGTCAAACACCAACAGGGCCAAAGATGACTAGAACTCAGAAACGTCGTTGGCAACGAGTACTGAATAAGAGAAGTAGAGAAAACAGTGAAAAGGAAGATAAATCTGTTGCACCGATGGGGAATACTAAGGAAGATATGTCATTAGTTGTTTTTGCAGGTCAAGATAATTGATGCTCGGTGTTATGGGAAAGGTATGACACATATTTCTCATCAGTAAACATGGTTTATATGTTGCCAAAGTCTTTTTACCCGCAGGTGCCATCATCTTTGAGAGTTATGGTTCCAGAAAAGCTCAAAGGTCATCTTACTATGCAAGAAGCGGCTTCATTTATAACGGAACCATATGATACTACAGTCGATGGAATCCAAGTATTGCCACAGGAAGGGAAGAGTTCTGTTATTATGCTTTCACAACCTACAGAAGATACTATGTCCCATATTCGGCCTTTGCATATCTGTGCAGTCATGGATGGAGTTCCGTTAACAAGAGTATTGATAGACAATGGAGCAACCATTAATATTTTGCCGTCAAAAGCATTGCACAAATTAGGCAAGCAGTTAAGTGATTTGGTACCAACTGAGATTTTCGCGAGTGGTTTCACAGGAGACGTTACTAGTGCCAAGGGGCTTCTTCCATTACAAGTTGAAGTAGGATCTCAGTCAGTCGTATTAGCGTTCTTTGTTGTTGATACCAAAGCATCTTACAATGCGCTACTTGGGCGAGATTGGATACATTCAGCAAGATGCGTTCCTTCTTCCTTGCCTCAAGCGATTATTTTATGGGGAGCCGGAGGTCCAGAGATTATTGCAGCTGACACAAGTCCTTTAAGTGCAGAAGCAAATGTTGTAGAAGTATATTACTACGACAAAGAAGTGGGTCCTTACCGACTGATCTGGTTGGACAAGTATGGTCGACCCACACAGGCCACGATGCGTAGGGACATGAATCTTCCTAAATGGAAGTTGATTTGGCAAGAAGTCAATAGGCCACATAATTACAACGTGTTAAGGTCGTTGCCAACTGCTCCATCTATCGAAGAAGTTTCCAACGATGACCACTGAACTGTTTGAAAGATTGAGTGTTGACGATCTGGTTTCCGAGTTAGTAAAGGCACAAAGGAACAAGAGATGATTCGGCTACTATTGCAACATTTGGAGAACGAGCGCCACTAGAGAAACTCCTACTGTTTGTTGGGATGATATAATATATGATGTTGATCCAAAATCTGACTGTGGAGTTATTGACCTGAATGAATTAGCAACTACAACACCTAAATTGAGTGACGATGTAGTGGTTACCAAAGAACCGGTGGAAGCAGTCAATTTAGGATCATCAGGCGAAGATAAACCGATTTATATTATTATCTCTCTATCTTTTCATAATGGAAAGATGGGGAAAAATATTGAGATTTTTTTCCGAGTTGTAAGGGTTGAGAGGAAGGGGTTGAAACTTGAGAGACAGCCGCGGAGGGAGTTATCAAAAGACTTAAAATTATTGGTTTAAGATACTATGATGTCCAACATGTGTCGATTGTTTAATAACATCCCTTATTGGTTAAAATTATTCACTGAAAAGATGTTTCATATAATGTTTGATAACTATAAGCGAATTTCTGAATGGATTAAATGGTATTAAAAATGTAATATAAAAATATAAGTAATATAATTCTTTTTTCAACTTTTAGAATTAAGCATAAGTTTTATCAAATTGTTCCTAAAATGTGGTACTATACTTTTGGTTAAGCACTGTTGAAACTGAAATAAAAAATTTAATCCAAAAAATCTAGTTTAATGCTTAATACATATCATTCTCTTCAAGCTTTATTTCATGATTTATTATTGATTTTTAAAATCACATATGATAATGTTATTGTTCAATATACTAATTAATTATGTAGCAATTATTTTCCAAACAAATCAAATGGTTCATTTCTCTAAATTTTTTAATTTTATTTCGTAGATGTACGTTGTAATTGACTTAATTTTCTTTATTGGCAAAGATCCGATAATGTTCCAGTTGATTTGCAACTTTTCCAAGATAAAGTGATTTCGTAGTTTATATTTTTTTAATGAATAATTTATAATTTATGATTTGAAGAAAATATTCGTAATGTAATTATTGGTAAACTGTATGAAATATCAAATTGGTACAATCAAATGAAGTCAACGTTCAGATGAGCATATTTATCAAACAATAATGAAGATTTTATTATTTTTTGAGTCCACCGTCAGTACAATCAAATGAAGTCAACATTCAAATGAGCATATTTACCAAACAACAATGGAGATTTTCATTTTTTTTTTGAATCAATCATCTCCGTCGACAATAGTGATTAATCCTTATCACTTATGTAGGCACCCATCGATTTAACATTTCTATTTTACCATTCAACTTTTAGAATTAATCACTAATTTTTATCAGGCAGACCTTCAGGACTTTTAATGTAGCTTAATACTAAAAAAATTATTAATTTAAAAGATTTTTCTATTAAGTATATTTTATTGTAAAATATCCAATCACTTATTTAATTAAGCTCTAAATAATAGTATAACTTTAAGCTAAAAAATCTCGCTTAATGCTTGTTTTTCAATGACCTAAAGACATAAAAAAGAATGAGAAAACACGGGAGTAAAAAGATATGGATTTTTTTTATATTCATATCAGGTCATTTATTGTTTCACATAGATTTGTCCAATTTTTAGAACTTTAGGACATAATTAATAACTATTTTAAAAAGTTTAGGACAAACTTAAAAATGAGTGGTGTAAAGTGTAAACATTGAGATGTCTATGCCAATATCCGCCTTTTCATTTTCAATGATTTTTAAAATTTCTTTTTTTCCCCTTTTTTCATTTTTTTTTTAAATTTTACTGAAGAAGCATTTTCAGACTTCTGTGATTACTTAAAAAGAACGATTTTTGAACTTTTGATTCGCTCCCAAATTTCCCTCTTCTTCCCGGTTCTTCTTATTCCCCCTATTCTTCCTCTTCAGATTGAATTAATTATCCAAAGCCCCATCGGCATGACACATTAGTCTTGAGGGATTTGGTCCATATGCCCTAAAAATATCCTACCCTTCCGCTGCAATTATTTATTCTCTCTTCAAGTTTCCTCTCAGCTGCGAGTAAAATCAAGAAGAATCCATGGAAGCTATCCTGACTGATTGTGTGCAGAACAGCCTCCGGCAGTTCATGCATCACAACGCCATTTTCATGTGCGAACGCCTCTGCGCGGAGTTCCCCTCTGAGGTATTTCGCAATTTCCACATTCCAAATCAGTTGAGTCTGGTTTTTCTTTTTTTTTTTTTGGTATTTTTATGAACGCTATACTTTGATGTTTTTGCTTGAGCAAGAAAAATGCTAAGGTCCAACGAATTTCGCTGTGTTTGCCTTTTTCGACAGGCGGTCTGTAGGTCTTCTAGTTATTGCATTTTGTAATCATTTCGTGTGTTGAATTTTTGATTATATAGAGCCACATTAAAACCAGTTTCGATCATGTTGGAGTATGGTGTTGGTAATGGATGTGGACAAATGAGTGTCAAAATTCTTGGAAGCTAGATAGATGAGAAGGATGTGGGGAAGTTAGATAAGTGAGATTGATAGCGACCATATTCACAGGCATTGGATAGTGACAGGAGTGGCTAGTTATAGTGACTTTGAGCGCTGTTATGGTGTTTAGAATAATTGGTTAAAGGTGGAACTTGTTCAGAGTATGAGAGTTTATATAGTCATAGAAGGAGTCAGTCTTGAGATTCCCAAAGTACTCGATTATGATTGAAAATTGCATCGCCCAAGTGCTACAAAAGAGTGTTTTGATTGTAAAGGGCTTTTTGTTGACCAAAAATATCTGAGTTGTAAAGAAAATTTGAAGAAATCTTGGTCCTATCCATATTGGTCTTTTACAGAATACTAAATACAAAAAATGTCTATCTTGCAGATTGTTTGAAAATCACAGAAAATTTTGATATTTTGCAAATTTAAAAAACTAGCTATTGCTTGAGTAGTAACTGAAATGCCCATGAATGTTGTTGGAGTCATCAGTCAAGCACTCAAGCTTCTTTTCACTGCCTTTTTACGTATGGTGATTGTTTCCAAGAATCCTTAATGTGGCAGAATTCGATCCTTGGCATTGATTCTTTTTGACTTTTGATCTTCATCTTCGTGTATGATGTTCTCATTTAAATCTTCTTTTTTTTTTCTCTTACGCAGATCAATTTGCAGTTATTAGCTGTCTGTTACTTGCAAAGTAATCAGGCTTATTCTGCTTATCATGTCTTAAAAGGTATAAGTAACAGATTCTTCTGTTCTCATGATGAAGATGGTAATTCTATCATGTACATTTGATAAGTGGTATTTCCATATAATTATGTTGCCCTTACTGTTTGTACTTAATAACTTCTGAAGGACAAAACATGGCTCAGTCTCGGTACTTGTTTGCACTATCGTGTTTTAAGATGGATCTTCTCTATGAAGCAGAAAAGGCACTGTACCCACCAAATGAGCCGACTGCAGAGGTAACTGCTTGTTGGGAGTTAGGTACATCATTCTAGCTATGCTTGGTGAATGTCCATATGCATGTATGAGTATGTGAATACTTCTTTGTTGGTTTGCTTTATATTGAAGTGTGATGGACAAGTTCAGATCCCCTTGGAAAATTTAGCATAACATATTTGTGCATAAACATGAGTCTATGTATACCTAGATAACAATAAAAAACTATCTTGCACAAGTGAGGGGTTTAGTGTACGTCACTGCTGGATATTTCACCAAAGAAAAAGCTCCTAGGATTCTGATGTTTATAAATTACAAATGTCTACTTGGGGCTGTATGACTGGCTCTGAACTATAAAAGTACCATGAATTTCAGAGATTTGATCAGTTGGTTGCTAGATTGTAGAAGAGAACTTCTAAATGTATGCTTGAAAAAATTGGTCGCGTCTACGGATGTTTTGGTGAATGTTTTGTCTGCAAATTAGGAGGAAGGAATTTCCAGAATTTGTAGGACAGTATTTTGAGGTTTTTCTCGCTTAACTGAACCCATCTGCTGTTGTCAAATTATAATTAGTCAGTATTCATGTTACTTTGAAAAATGCCAATGTAAGATGCATGGAGGTTTTGTATTTAATTTTCGGTAAAAGTCATTTGAAAATCTAGTTTGGTCCAAATCTTGCAAAAAGTATGCATAGAAACAAGAATGAAATTACCTGAAAGTAGGCATACAGTTGAAGTGTCGGTAGAGTTTTTCTTACAGATCTTTGATTTTAAGGGAACTGGTCCGTAGTAAATATTAACCTTATCACTTTTGTTACACATTGTTTTATAGAGCTGAAGGTGTTATTCCATTTGTTCCGCAGGTTCCAAATGGTGCTGCTGGTCATTACCTTCTGGGACTTATTTATAGGTACATACTAATTCATTTGGGTTTTTTATTTTTTATTTTTTTATTTTTTTTGGGATGCGTGGCTGTTGTAAGAGCTAAATACCACCAGTATATGATGGGTTTAATCATTGATTTTGGGGTTCTTGTTTGCAGCATTTGTTTACTGAAAATTAATAAGTTATTTCTTTGGAAGTTTCCTCATAGAATTTACTACCTTATTTGTAAAACTATTGGCAAGGACTACAAAGGAAATCCTGTTACACATTTGTCCTGCAATAAAAGATATGCCACAATACAATCTACCAATTTCTCTGATTAAGTGGTAGCAGCATGATGTTGTTCCACTTAATGGAAGACTTTTGGCATATAGGATAACGAAAATGTAGATCCGTTGCATTGCCCTTTGCATGATAACTCACCCCTAACTTGATTTGAAATATTCAATACATCCTGACAAATGAAATTAGTAATAGTACATTTTTTTTATTTCTTATGTTTTGTTTATGTTATTTGGTGGTTATTATCTATAAAACTGAAGATGAAAAAACTGTCCCTAGAACTTAATAAAAGAAAACAGACATTCATGATAATCTTTTAGGAAAAAAGTTGGTTGACAAGAATAGCAGCTCAAGCTAGGACTAAAAATAAAGAGTAAAAGCTTGTCGGGAAACATAATTTTCTTTAGAGAATACGGGACATCAAAGGAAAAAAAAAAGGTATAAGTTATTAGATAACTTAACAAAAATGCGAAAAAAAGACATGTGGAGACAGTTAATAGAATGGAACCGAATTTGTTAGCAATTGGGTTTAGAGATAAGTTGTTATCACTCATTTTAAGCAACGGTCATTCTTGCTTTTGTAATTAACTTGATTTGTTAAGATATTCAATGTTAGTTTTTCTCATGCACCTAATTGATTAAGTCATTATTCACTAAACCACTGATCTATACTTACAAACTAGCTAACAAGTTAGTTGATGAAGTACTTGATCTCTTAAGTGCTTAGTTAATCTACCAAACAAAGATCAAGGTTGTCTCTCGTCGGTAGAATTACAGTGTTTGGGAAGATTATTTGTATTTTGCTTTTTTTAGTTGATGGAGAATTCTGGTACAGTTATGAAGCATTCAAACAGTGTCTTTCAGTTTCTAGGTCTGGTGCTATATGCTGCAATTCATGGGTTTCCTAAAAATGCCTCACTGGAAATGTGGGTCAATTAACATATTGTAGGCTGGCCAAAACTTGAAACATGCCCAGTCGCAACCTCAAAACTTAAGAATCTATTGTATTCTTAAAGTCAAGTGAGATCCTGTTATAGAATGTCATGTGTCATGGGGGTTTACATGTAAATCAATGTTATCAACATAGATCTCATGTATCTAACTTATTCCTTACTATTAGAAACCAGCAAATTGTTTTATTCAACTTTTTAATGACAGCAACTTTTTTTTTTCTTTTTTTTTTGAAAGGGGGTGTTCCGTCTCTTTTGCTTGATTTTCTATCTTTTTCCTTTTGAGCTAGCTAAGTTGCATGATTCCAACATTAGTTCTTATTTCTGCCTGAAAAGCCTACTTAAGTACAAATTTTGTCACTCAAGGTTCACTTCATATTCTTAATTTCAGGTATACGGACAGAAGAGAACGCGCTAGTCAACATTTCACTCAGGCTTTATCATTGGATCCTCTGCTGTGGGCTGCTTATGAGGAACTCTGCATATTAGGTTCGTAGTGGGAAATTGGTTGGCTTTGGTTTGGTTTTTTTCTCTTCACTAAAGCACAATATTTACTCTAGTTATTTAGATAAGTGTGTCAATGTGTTGGCTATCCCTCATTTGATGCCAAACATATAGAATGACTTCTCTGAAAGGTGAGTGATGCTGGAAGATGCACAAGAAGGTTTACAACGTTGATCAACAGTTAAAGACTAGAGTTTTCAATAAATACCCATTTTCAAACTAACAATTTGCTTAATCATCTAAAACAAGAAATTGCTATGTTCTCTTCTCAAACACATCTACTGAAGACCACAAATTATTGGTTTTACACTTTCTAGTGAATTCTACAATGCAAACAACCAAAACATTGTAGACTTCAAAATTTTGGAAACAAACTAACCTTTATTAATTCAGAATTCCATGAAAGCTTTTTTTTTTTTTTTTCTTGTTAGTCATTTGGCTCGTGAGACAATACCTGAAAATCCTCCTGAAGATGAAACCCAATGAGGACTTGATTATAAGCTGGAAAGTTTTGAAGTTACTCTACTGATATTTGAGGGCTTTTATTCTTTTTCTTGGTCACCATGAAGCTTCAATTGAGTTACCGATTGCATTCACTCTTTTACGTGTGACATGCTTCAATGATATGATGCTCTTGGCCTTCAGGTGTCATCTAGCCATCTAGGACAGGTGGATAAAAAGACATAACTGATACATTGGTTATGATATCCTTTGTGTAGACTGTAGATCTTCTCATTTTCAAAAGTTCAACCTTAACTTTTACGACATATAATCTTTTAAATAGCACAAATTGAAATGATGAAAGTTAATTGATTACTAAAGTTCGCAAAAAGTGTGGTAAAGGGGTCTTGAGAGTCCAAACCACTGATGAATTCTGAAAATTGATTATTAGTGTGTGTTTGTAATCTTGTCCCTAGACGCAGGAATTCAATCTATTGTGATTTCTATCTTCTGAGGACTCTAAGATCAATAATGTCTATTGGAATCTTTCTCTGTACTTTTTCTTTTAAAGTTGATGCGGGTGATTTTTGGGACTGAGTTTAGTTATGATATTCATACGTTAGGAAATCGCATGTCGAATCATAATCAAATTTGTTAATGTTTTGCAGTCTAAATAGTTTAATTTGGATAGGTAATCCAATTTCAGAGTTCTAAGTTAAATTAAATAATTCTGTAAAAGTAGTTTTCAACTATAGTTTAAGCAACTTTGAATTGGTTGTGATGCCTTAAAGGTCATTTGTTGTGGTACCTTTCTATTCAAGAGTGATTTTTTGATTTCTCAGTTCCATTTTTGATGCCTAAAAGGTCGGTCATTTGGGGTGGCACCTTAATGTTCTAAGAGTGATTCTTCCATTTCTCAGTTCTAGTTTTAGTACTTCACTTTTCTATCTTCCTAACCCAAGGATTCTAAGATCTGTTTAGTGTGAAGTTTGAACATCTTCTGTCTCTTTGGTTTGATCTCCATGTTGCATTGCTTCTCAATTTTAATTGTAATTGTTATTGTACAATTTGTATGACAAATTTTCTGTAAGCTACTATACATGATATTGTGGCTGAAATAACTGCACTCATTCTGTTGAATCTCTTCGTCTTCTTTATTAAAACTGCTTTTGGCTACACCATCATGTGTATTATTCAAAGTTATGTTTAAACATTATGTGGCAGGTGACGCAGAAGATGCTACTAGAGTTTTCGGCGATGCTGCTTCTGTTTGCGTCCAGAAACAGCACATGACCCACGAATCAGCATTGCAAAGTTTGCGATCATCCACCAATTATCAGTTTGTAAATGCGAGTAAGAACTTTGGTTCAGAAGATGTGAGTCCAAGGCCTATGAAACACATGCACAGCAATAATCAACGAGTCATCTCTGCTAACCATCATGGTCTATCTCAAACTGGAGGAACTGGCAGTCAATCTCTAAATGGTCCTAATGCCGTGTGTCTCTACAATACACCCTCTCCGATGACCACAATAACACAGGTATATGCACCCTATTCATAGTTAACAGCCTCTTTTTCCACCACAGTCAAGTGATAAAACTGTGTTTAGATTTATCGTATCTGCCCCATAGAAGTCTGATTTCTCCATGGTCTTCTAGTCCCTTTCGAGCCATTCATACCTCAACTTAAATGGAGTACTTCTCATGCTTAGTAGCAAGTCATCTACCTTGATTAAATCAACTTTCAGCTCTATCCCTGATTAAACAACCTTTTCCTATGCCACCTAATATCAGACTTTGCCATCACATTCCATCTGCACGGATCTTAGTTCGGCATTAAAACCTAAACAAAGTATAAAAAAAGAATGTGATAAAATTGCTATCTCCATGACTCCTGCTAGAGAAACGTTTGATCTCGATTTATGCTGGGTGGAAGAGCTAGCATTGACTTGGAGTTTGGTTCCCATTGATTTGATTGCATTGTGAAGTTTTTTCTTTTCAAGTTTTGCCATTTTTTAACATGAACTCCGTGAAAGGGGGAAGGAATTATGACTGGAATGCAGTTGGTGTTGCGGGGGAGAAAGGAACAATTGGGGATGAAACAATGAAGATTGTTAGGGTTTACTGGCTACTGCTAAAAAGTGATAATAGACTGGGAATTTTCATGGGTTTAAGAAGAGGACCGATGATGAAGATGATTGGGTTTATAAAAATGTGAGCCATATAAGTCGTTAAAGCTTCCAACACCATTACTCTGTTTTAATTTTTGTTACCGGAGGTCGCGTGGTTTTTTTGACATTTCTCAACTCCCCGGCATTGACATTATCCTTAGCCCTGTGAAGGGGGTTAAAGTTAGTCTTACCAGAACTGGAGGTTTGATTTTCTTTTTGGGCCAAAACACGAAGGTTTAGATCGTCCATTAAACTTTAATGGCACGTTCACTTAATTTAGTAAGTTTGTTTGTGGATTCCCACTTCCTCTTGTATCTGATGCAATACAAGCTAACTAGATCTCAGAAACTCTAGTATGGGATGAACTCAAAAAACTAGAATCTAAAGATTTAGATGGCTGAAATTTGTGATGAAAAATTGCAGATGAGATTGAAGGGTTATTTAGAAATCACTCCAAGAACATCACACTTATTGATCGTCAGGCATCACACACAAAGACAAAGTTATATCACAGAAACCTTTGAGCACATTATGATTCACCCTCTAAATCTAATGGAGATTTGGATTCTGCTTTTGCTTTCCTAACCAGTCTCAATTCCCGAAAGTTGATACTCTCCTTGTTTGACCTTAGAAACAGTAAAAAAAAAAAAAAACAAATAAGAACAAAGATTCCGGAGAATCCAGTCATGGTGGAAATCAGGTGGGTAAAATAAGGGGAATATTATATATCGGCTGTCTCTGTGCCTTTTGTGTTATGTGTTCTTTCACTTTCTCCAGTAACTTGCATTTCTTACCAAGCTTCTTAATATATTGCAGTTGTCAGGTGTTGCTCCGCCACCTCTATGTAGAGGTTTGCATATAAATGGTCCCAACCACCGTGCACTTGGTGCCGATAGTTCGCCGCGATCAACTTTAAATGCAACAATACCAGCACCAAGAAGAAAATTTGTTGATGAAGGAAAACTAAGAAAGGTAAGGAAGATCTTCTCTTCAAATGTTTCTTTGGGGACACAATTTTGTTCTCTTTACACAAAAGTTTCAATCAGGTGTGGATATGAGATATTCTATCATCATCTTGTGCTTTTCTCATCCTATTTTGGGTCAGTAGTGGATACTCTTTTTGTTAAAATCCTCTTGATGTTGAATTCTTATGCTTGTCATAGGTATCGGAGAGGTTATTTACTGATTCTGGTTCTCGACGGAGCACAAGACTTGCCTCTAGGGAAGACGTGGCCTACTTGAATTCAAGTGTGTCAACAATATCAGGGAATGGAACAAATCACTCATCAAAGTTTCTTGGAAGCTCTAAGTTGACCTCTGCATCCTCGCGGAAAGTCACAGGCCATAATGGACAATCTTGGGCGGATGAAAATTTTGATGAAGGTGATTATGTTTGTCCAAAAAGCTCCTGTTATTTAGCGTTTTCTGTAGGTGCAGATATTGAAATGAAACATATAAATGAAATTACATATCTGCCATGCATTCACTCCTAAGGAACTAGGATTTTACATCTCTATGAACATCCTTGCCTATTTTGGGTGGTTTGGCTGGTGGTAACTTGAAGATGTCAGGTGGAATTGCATAAATGTTGACTTTTGATTTCCATCTTAAAAAATCTAGTGAATAGTAGGGACTTTCATTCTTTCGATGTCATTAGCTTGCAATTTCATATTACAATTCATGCGCAACTGCAGTTTGAGATTAATTTTAAACTTCCCACAATATCTGATTAAGAAAATCCTCTCATGCAACATGTGAGCATACATTTTGTTTTCTAATTTGATTTTACCTTTTTTCTTGTTTTTGTTTTTTTACCTTTTTGTTTGGTTTAATTTTGTTTCTTCTTCAGTTAACAACTGTTTCCACTTTCTCGCCGATTGGTATTCCTCCCAGTAGTAGTTTTGTTTGTATCACAGTTTAGTTTGGTGATATGTCATCAGAACTGTTCATTAGGCATGATTGGTTAGTTTGAAAGGATGGAAGTTGGCTGGTTAAGTTTAGAAAACTCTTAAATTGAGGTGAACTTGTTTCTCAATTTGTTTTCAAGCTGCAACACTTAACGGATGATGTGAGAATGAGATGATTTATTCATTGACTGTTATTTATACTCGGCCTTCTCAGTAACTAATAAGTAGCTAAGCATAGTAGTAATTGGTATTTTCAGGGACTAAGCATGATGTCTACGATGATACTCATATCAGTAGTATTACCTCTTCATCCACCTCTAGTGAACCTCGATCTGTGGAACAGGAAGGGCCAACGGCGTCTGTAGGTGGGGTTTGTATAAATGCTTCAAGGATTTCAGCGGGTGCTTCAGAGTTGTTGGCACTCTTGCAGATTCTTGGAGAAGGTTATAGACTCTTCTGTGTTTATAGATGTCAGGTATGGAATCATCAGCTCGTTGAAATAAAACTCATGCAAGAGTTAATGGTCACAAGTAGATTTATGAGTGCTGTTGCTTGGACAGGATGCATTGGATGTCTATATGAAGCTTCCTCAAAAACAATATAATACAGGCTGGGTACTCTCACAGGTAACTTATATGGTTTTGGTTTCTTTTCTTTTCATTTTTTAACTTGTCAACGCTTAACTTTGCACAAACCAGTTAACTTGTCAACGCTTAACTTATTCTGTTGTTCCAATGTATTTATGCAGGTTGGAAAAGCGTACTTTGAATTGCTTGATTATGTTGAAGCAGACCATGCTTTTAGTCTTGCTCGCCTCGCCTCCCCTCATAGTTTAGAGGGAATGGACATCTACTCTACAGTTCTTTATGTAAGTGTTCTACTGTATTCAAGATCTCATAGTCAGATGATGTGGTGATATAAATCAATTTTGTCGCTGGATCTTTTTATTTGGCATGGATAGCCGCTAACTTGATAGCTTCCTAAACAGTTGTCTTTTTGCTGTTACCACTCACATATTTCTTTAAGTATGTTTTCCATTTTTTTCACAACAGCTCTTGTACCTTTAGATTCGAAGTTTTGATTGCTTAAAAGAGCATTGTTTCATTTGTTAATTTCAAATGCTTGTTATCTTTGTTTGAAACTAAATTACTTTTGGTTTTAATCTGAAAAAACAAGTTATTGTTCCCCATTTCTCTGAGAGTACTGAAATTTGTGGTGGATTAAGTTGCTGAAAAAGTGGGTGCTTAACTGTATCCTGGTTCCCATGTGTTACTGTTGACTGCTCTCATTTTTGAACTCGCTCTGATTGCTGTTTCCTTCCAACTTTATTTCAGCATCTGAAGGAGGATATGAAGTTGAGTTATCTCGCTCAAGAGCTAATATCAACCGACCGCTTGGCTCCGCAATCTTGGTATGTTGTCTAGTTAAATTATATGGCTTCTATACAATGTTCATGACTGATGTAGTGAAGAAAATTTAAATGATGCATTATCCGGTAGAATGCCGAACTAATTTCTCACCAAACAGAAAGTAAAAGATGCATTGTTCTTATGCATTATCCTGTACAGTTTATCGTGGTATGTCTTTGAATTTTGAGTTTAAACTGCTCAAAATAATTCAGTTCGCTGACTTTGTTTTGAAATCTCTGTTTATTAAACACGACCCTAGGCAATTTATTAGGTGCCCATAATCTCTTTCAAATGATATATTTTATAACTTTTCGTGCATACAGGTGTGCTCTGGGAAATTGCTATAGCTTACAAAAATGCCATGAGACAGCTCTGAAGAATTTCCAGCGAGCAGTGAAGCTAGATTCAAGATTTGCCTATGCTCATACTCTTTGCGGTCATGAGTATAGCTCATTTTCTTGTCTTTTAATATAAAAACTCGTTTGTGATCTGAGTTCCTGTCTTATTAACTATCCACAAGAGTAAGAAATATGCTCGCTTTCCTTCTGGCTCCATTGAGTTTCTTCTTTTTATGGACAGGTACGTGGCTATGGAGGATTTCGAGAATGGTATCAATAGTTACCAGTGTGCTCTTCGGCTTGATGCCAGACATTATAATGCCCGATATGGTCTTGGAATGATATACCTTCGCCAAGAGAATTTTTTTTTTGCTGCACATTACTTCAGAATGGCACTTGAAGTCAATCCTCGGTCTTCTGTCATAATGTCATACCTGGGAACAGCTTTACATGCCTTGGGGGTAAGAGCAACTATAAGTATGGTTTTCATTCATGTGATCATTCAACTTTTTCCACTGATGTCTTGCAGCAAAATGAGAAAGCTTTATATATTATGGAGGAAGCTATATGTGCTGATGGGAAAAATCCTCTCCCATTGTATCAAAAGGCAAAAATCCATTTGAGCATGGAGAAATACGAAGGAGCCCTCGAAGCACTGGAGAAGCTCAAGGATGATGTACCTCAGGAGAGCAGTGTCTATGCGTTAATGGGTAGGATATATAGAAGGCTCCATATGTGTGACAAGGCTATGCTTCATTATGGAATTGCATTGGACATGAAACCACCTGCAACAGATGTTGCTACAATTAAGGTGATAATGCTTACCTTACCTAAATTACCTTCCATGTGAAGGATGGCTTACATTTTGTCGGCCATGGAATTGACAGCTACCATGACAATTATACGAGTCGATTAAACTTGAGAGTTAATCCCTTGCTAACCTGTCCTTAAATTGTTTTTCGCAGGCGGCCATTGAGAGGTTGCGCGTTGCAGATGAGTTATCAGATGATTGACCATTTGCTAGTTTTAGCCTGTAATTCATTCCTTCTCAAATCATGACCTATTTACGGTCTAGCCTCCTAATACAAACTTAGATGGGTAGATCAACTTCAACTCCAACGTCCAAGACAAAACTCTCTAATGTACAGGGAAAATTGAGTTTTTCATAATATATTAGTTTCACAAATTCAATCGATCACAACGAAAATTGAAAGTTTCTAAATCATTTGGTCGGTTAAATTTTGTTAAGATGGCCAGAATTGAATTGACGCACTAATAAACACCTAACATCAAATTATTATCAAGACTTTACATGCACAAAATGTTGTTTGTTTTGTTTCACCTAAGCATGATTTGCGAAAAAAACCAAGCAATGACATTTGTAGTTTGGCGCCTTTGATGGTTCAGAACTCAGAAGTTCAAAAATCAAGTAGGAAAATACCCTCAAAAAAAAAAAAAATTAAAAGGTAGGAAAAGAACTTTAGGGATTAAAAGGTTTAATAGACCAATATACAAGGACTAAGACAGAATTTATTCAGAATACATACACTCTGAACTCGAAGTTTCAAGCTGCAGTAATGGCGGATTGAATTCCCTCCAAATTCACAAAATCCATCATTTTGTAAGACAACCCGACTGCCTTCGCCCTCCTGCTCAGCACTTCCACCGGCCGCTCCGCCGACCTCCACCACATTCTCTCGGACTCCTCGTAGGAACAAGTATTCATCAATCCCTTCATCTTTATATTCTCTCTCTCCTTTCTAAGAGAATTTTGAATTTTGTTGTCTAGGACTTTGTGTTTTTCCCTTTCGCCTTCTCCATCTCTGGATGCTTCTGTGTGTTCGTGCGTCTTTATGCTTTTTTTTTCTCCCCTGTTTGTTTCTGATTGTGTTAGAAGTCGATGTGCTGTTTAGGTGCTTGTTAAATTGTCCATTTTTCTCTGATAATTAGCCTGCGCGCATGGATTTGAGGAAATATGCTGTTGCTGTTTCATTTTTCCGGTAGTAATAAATGTTTATAAGGGTGTTAGTTGTGGATATGTGTCCATTTTTCAGTGAGCAAATTAATGTCTTAAATTGCTATTCCTTAAACTGTGCAAGATTATTCAGTGAGTTTCACCTGAATGTATCTCCCTTGAGAAATCTCAAAGCATCATGACATCATGTTAAGGATTTCTGTTATCCATACCAAGCATTGCTTGGATTGTGATGACAATGTCAATTAGGCTTTGGAGTCAACCTGTTGGTTTGCTTTATCTCTGCTTCTAGCTTTCAGTTTACTGCTTGGGTCTCGGCCACTCTAGACTTGTTTTATCAATTACACTTGCTTTAAATGTTGCCATATTTAATTATACTGATTATAATTGAATTAAATGCTAAAGATTTATCTCTGGCTTAGTAATTCGCATGGATAAAGTTAGTATTTTCTGGAAACTTTATGTACTTCTTCTGTGTACATGTTACAGCCGTGAGCAAATTACCTGGCTGTTTATCTCCTTCTAAATTGCCTGGAATCCTATTTATGGGTCATGGTTTGTGGGGTGTATTAGTTCTTTGGGCTGTGTATTAAAGGTGCTGCATCAATTACGTTTAATTTAACTCAATTCTACCTTGTGGAAAGGTGCTGCATAAGAATCTTGTCTTTCCGATCTCCCTAGTGCTCTTATTGTCAGTACAGATAAGGAGAAGAATTATATATTCTGAATTTGTTTACTTTGATCTTAAGGACCTCACTAAGACTTATAGGTGATTAGTTTGGAGTTCAATATTAATGTGTGCCCTGTTGAGATTGGCAAAGTTTTGGAGGTTGAGGACAATGCAAAAGAGCCGCAGGACAATTTAGTTTGAGTTACCATTTTACTTACGTAGTCTTCATTGCCTTCAGCTTTTAGCAGAGTTTGCCTTCTGAGACCATCGGTGCCACTGTGGGCTCATTTATTAGGCAAAGCCTTTGATTATTGATGCTTTTCGCTCAAAACTTTTTTTTTTTTTTACCAGATAAACTTTTTTAACTCTGAACACAATTTAAATGTAAACAGAGTTTGTCAGGAGAGTTTTATCTTACAAAAGATTGTGTACTTGCTTCGGATAATGTTAGTTTGGGTGTAGTATGTACCTGGTCAAGATTAAACACAACAAAAATTAGAAGTTAAGGGGGAAAAAATTATTAAAGGAAATTAAAATAAAAATTTTAGAAACAAAAAGAGCGTGTCTGGTTCTTGCGCTTAACTATCTTCTTTGTCCTCCTTCTATTATCGATATTTTATCTTCCTTTTGACTTAGAGTTCTGAGTTTGATTTCTCTAAATCACTCACTCCCTCACTCCACATGATACTTCTTCTTTGCTGTAAGCTCTTCCTGCACTGCAGGTTCTTAATTTGGATTTATCAAATTTCATATCTTTGGACATGATTTGGATTCAGTGTATTGTTTTGAGTGGTTAACTGAATCGAGATTTTATTGTGTTATAATTAGGTGATGGTTTGTTGCTTTTCTGTTTTGCTTTGACTCACTGTGCAAATGGTGAAGTTTAGAAATTCAATTTTCTATGGAGTTTGCAAATTTTCTTTTCAAGGATATCTATATTGTAGATTTTGAGCTCCGAGATATGAGATATTCAGGTTGTAAATGTTTGAAATTCATTCAAGCGATAAAACTTATGGGTGACTTGAGTTGGAGATGAGCTCGATGACTTTAGTTTTGGTGCCGGAAAAGGTTTTATTTTGTAGTTTGTACCACTGCTTTAATTCAAGCTGCAGAGCCCTCCTTGTTCATGAGGTGGGATTGATACTGAATTGAGGTTTTGTTGCTTGCGGTACTTCTTGGTCCAAATTTGTGTCCCTGTTAGAATGGTTTAAGATTGTGGTGAAACAATTTTGTGTGGGGTGGTCTTAAATGTATGCATTTAATACTACATTTGCTTGCTTTTATGCTTCTGCTGCTTATTTTACTTGCTTTCTTTCTGGTAATCTGCATCTGAAAATTGAATTTGCTGGTTTTTTTACCCTTATAGCCGTGAAAAAAAGTTTGGAGTCTTTGGGGTTCACTTGTAGCCTTGTTTACATTTTTGTTGTAGGTTTGAAAGCTTTCTATGATTGACAGATAGGATTTTTGAGTTCCTGTGTTATGCATGTGAATTGGTTTATTGGCTGTTATTGTGGCAGAGCGGTTCACATTCGTATGGATTTATAATGTTTCTTTTATATGAAGCTTGTTTCCTTGATTTAAAGGATACTAAATTGATTATCAAGTAGCCTCTGTGTTGTTAAGTTCATAAATTTCCCTTTCTGCTTCGTTCCCTCATGGTTATTCACATTGCTTTCTAAGGCTGGTTGATCTTTGTGTTTATTTTTGCACTGGATATAGTACTGATATGCAAATATTGTTGACACAGTGAACTTGGCGAAGCTGGTCAAGGTTATGAACCCTGTGGTACATTGTTACAGCGTGTGGTAGGATTGGGCCCTAAAGCCAAATCATACGAATCATTCAATAGGCTGATGTGATGTTGAGCTCGTAGATCTAAGATGTCCATTTTGTTTCTATAAGCCCAACCAAGGATTAACTATTAAGAACAGAAGGCAGGGTCTTTTGAATGGAACTGAATTCACGCTTTCTAGGACAAAGAAATGAAGTATCATTGAATACACATATTGAGTCATTGACTGATTGACACTGCAACGCCTCCTCTGGCTGGAACTGCAAACTGTTAGCGGCAACTCACTGAAACTGAGCAGCTATGGCATCCACTGCTATTTCCAACCATTTCACCTCTACTCGTCCAGCAAGGGAGGGCGAATTCCTTTCTCCGGGGTCGTCCTTTTCTCATTCTTGCCATTCCCTCCGATTTTCTGGTGCTTCTCCAGTTAGTTTACAGTCAATTCATCGACAAATCTCCTGCCAAACCAACTCATCCGCTGTTTCTTCCTGTTCATCCTCCGTCAATGGGAAAGGTCAATGTCCCCATTTTGATTCTCATCAGTATCTGAACTTAAGGTTATTTTTCATATTCTCAGTCTATTTTGAAATAGATTTTGTCAGTAATCGTGAATGAGGATAAAGTGATTTGATTTTTTAATTTTACTTTTATTTTTATTTTTTTCCCGTTCCCAGTTTGTACTCTCCAATCAATACAGGTTGTATGTGCCGATTTTGTGTATAAGATTATTTGTTTTTTTCCTGGACTGTTTTCAGCTTGCTTCATATTTAGTCATCTCCGATATGAGAATGTTGATATCCATGGATCCTAACGTCAATTAGGTTTATGCTTTGGGGAAGTCGGTTTCTGTTCAATTAAAACCCAATTGATGTCCCATGTGTGTTTTTTTTCGTTGAATTCCTTTCACTAACAATGTAAACTATTTGAAATTTCCAGCTAATGCAGGATTCAAGGATTTCCTACACATAAATGATTTTGATAAGGGCACAATTATGAGTATTTTGGATAGGGCTCAGGAGGTCAAGGCTCTGATAAAATCAGGGGAAAAAGTCTATCTCCCATTCAAAGGTAAAACAATGGTAATGATCTTTGCCAAGCCATCTATGAGGACAAGGGTTTCCTTTGAGATGGGTTTTAACTTGCTTGGTGGTCATGCTATAGACCTGGGACCTAATGATATCCAGATGGGTAAGCGAGAGGAGACCCGCGATGTTGCTCGCGTTTTGTCTCGATACAAGACATAATCATGGCTTGCGTGTTTGCTCATCAGGTATGCTGGTGAGACACTTCTCTGACTAGTTAAGCTTATTTATTCATCATTCTGGACTTTTTGATGTTTGAGAGTCAAAAATGTTTCTCTTCTTAGGCTAAATAAGTTCCCAATGACTATTCATCAAACTTCACTTACGTTTCTTATGCATGGTTAATTGGTCATCCTCTCTCTACTGAATGGTTGTTATAGATTATAGTACTAGTTTGAATTGATTTAGAAGGTGTCCTCAAGCATCAAAGAAGATTATGTTTTGTCCTTTCCTGCTCTCTTTTCTCCTGGCCTTTGAGGATTTTGTTACCTTGTAATAAATAGCAACTAACTTACCAAATCCTGATTAAAAAGAGGAGAATTGAAATCCATCAGTCGGAACTGATGGATTTTGTTTCACAAATTTTTTAACTTTTTAACTCCTTGAATCAGTTGTAATAGAAAATCATGAATTCTAAATCATTACATTGGAGATTGAGATGAGGTGTATTTTGCAGTCAATTTTTCATGCCCATACCTTCTAATCAAGTTTGTTGCATATGTTGTGCTCCACTTTGATTTTAGGGTATCCTTGATCTGGCTAAATATGCGAGTGTTCCATTATCAACGGCCTGACAGACTATAATCCCTGTCAAATTATGGCTGATGCCCTTACAATGATTGAACATATTGGTCGACTGGAAGGAACTAAGTAAGCTTCTTGAGAAGCTCTAGAAATGGTTCAGTTTGGCTGTAATTTATATTTTGTGAGAATAACCCTGGATGATTTGAAACTGTCAGGTTGTTTATGTTGGAGATGGAAACAACATTGTCCACTCTTGGCTGCTGTTGGCAGCAATCATCCCTTTTCATTTTGTCTGTGCCTGTCCAAAAGGTTTTGAGCCGGATGCTGAGACAGTTCGGAAAGCGCAACAAACTGGGCTGAGCAAGATCGAGATAACACATGATCCCAAAGAAGCTGTTAAAGGAGCTCACGTTGTGTATTCTGATGTTTGGGCTAGTATGGGTCAAAAGGAAGAAGCTGCTTATCTTCGCCAGGTGTTTCAAGGATTCCAGGTATGCAAACACCAATTAACTATTTTCATCTTTGGTTGCCTAAATTTCAACCAAATTATGATGCTGAAATGTACACATGCACTTACTATTATCATCATCTTGATGTGCAGTATAACATGATTGATTTTGGGGAAGAAAGGTTTGTGTCTCTGTTTAGGGTTTATGAGTGTGGGTGTGGGTGTTTGCAACTAGTAAAAGATTAAGACATGATAGCACAGGTTGTACACTGACTCATTAATTTGTTTACGTAAATGTAATTGCAGGTGGACGAAGCTCTTATGGAACTAACCGGACCACAAGCCTATTTCATGCATTGCTTACCCGCAGAAAGAGGTGTAGAGGTCACAGATGGTGTTATTGAAGCTGCAAACTCCATCGTTTTCCCGCAGGCTGAGAACCGGATGCATGCACAGAATGCAATTATGCCTCATGCGCTTGGTTTATGATTTCTCTTCCATTTCATTCCTAGTGACTTTATCAATCCTTCCTTTCTAAGGGAGAATTAGCCAAGTGACTTTTGGCTTTTGTATTTAGCATTTAGATTGAGGTGAACACAGTGAGAGTTTCTGGTTTGGTTCTTGGACGTTTCTCTATGTAGTCACAAACAGAATTTTTTTTAATTTTTTTTTTTGAGAAAGAGTCACAAACAGATGAAAATAGGTATTTTCTGTTTTAAAAAAAAAGTAAATAAATTTCCACCTTTGGGTATTTTGAAAGATAATTCTCTCAAACAATTGAATCCCTGTAACAGTTTTATTTTCATACTAATAGAGGTAAAGATATTTTATTCACTTATCAAATTGAAGGAATTGATTTTTATTTTATCTTTAATTAATGGACTAAATGTAACGTGGTTTTGTCCGTTGTGTAAAGATACGCGCAAATTATATGAGGCACCCGGTGCTCCCAAGTTAGAAAGCTCCTGGACGGGTGTGTCTAGCCTACAATTAAAACACGCATCCCCAAATTTTAAACAAACGGTTCCAATTCGACGCACATAACCCTTTTCCCCCATTTTTTTCTTCTCTCTTTTACAACCTAATTTTTGCAATTGAATGTGATTCGGCGATCCTCCGTCTTCAATTGAACATCATTCGGGGATTCTCTGTCTTCAATTTTTACGCACTTTTTGACGGCAATCTTTCTTTCTCCAGTTTGATTTAGTTTGAGTGACGGTGATTCTAAGGTAGTTCTTCATTTGCTGGATGTCTTTGATTTAGTTTGAATTGGAACTTCGCGAGCCATAGCATATAAATTGTTTCACAACTATGAGATTCATTGCGTTTCTTGTGTTTTTTTTTCGTGTGGTAGATGAGTTGTTCGGAAGGAATGTCTGATGTTCCTAATTCTGGTGTCATAGTCCCTTACTCAAGTGAAGAATCAGACGACGAATGCATCGTTGTTGTAGAAGAATCAGACGATGAACGCATCGTTGTTGCGGAAGAATTAAATGAAGTCGTTTCTATTGAAGGTGAACCACATTTTCTTTTATAACTAGATGAATTTCAATATTTAGAATATTTTTTATGTTTTTTTTTTTGTCTTCTATGAGCATTGTAGTTTCGTGAGATGAACATTTTGAGTTTTAGATGAACTGTAGTTCATGCAGAACTACTTTTGATGAATTATGTTTACTGCAATGAGCATTGTAGTTCTGTGAGATGATTATTATAATTACTGCAATGAGCATTGTAGTTTCACCAAATGAGCATCCCATATTTTTACATGAACTATATTAGACTTTCATTTTTCATGGATTAGTTGTGGACGATTTTTCCTTTTTTGTCTTTGTAGATGTAGATCTTCTTGGCCATGAGTTCAAATTGGTTGACGAGGCGTATATGTGTTATGAATCGTATGCTAGACAACTTGGTTTCAATATTAAGCACTTTAAGAATACGTACAGGGCAGGTGGCGACTTGAACGTGAAACAGTTTGCTTGCAATAAACAAGAGGGTACGAATAGTAGAGGAAAAGGGCTTCGCAACACGGTTACTACTCGTACAGGATGTGGTGCAATGCTGCAGATTAAGGTTGATGCGGAAGGCGTTTGGAAGGTTGTTGTGCACAAAGTTGATCATAACCACAAAATGATACCTAAGAATCAACGTCACTTTGATCGGTCGCATAGGCAGATGATCGATAATGATGTAGTGCTTCTAGCTGGGATGAAGGAGCACGGAATTGGCCTTACACACGAGTATAAGATGCTGCATAAGCAAGGGGATGGTTCTCCCAACCTTAATTACACCATCACGGATGCGAGAAACAAGGTGGCTGCACTTGAACGTGCGAGGTGGGAGGATGGTGATGCGAATAAGTTGCTCGATATTCTAAGAAAGAGGAAAGCAACTGAGCCTGACTTTTTCTTCGATTTCTTGCATGATGACTCTTGTAGGTTAAGTGTCATTTTCTGGAGAGATGCTAAGATGAAACATGATTATGAGGTGTTTGGGGATTTGGTGGTGCACGACACAACCTATAGGACAACGAGGTACAAACTTGTGTGCGCCTTTTACGGGAATGAACCATCACTACCAAAACATCATGTTTGGGATTGGTTTTTTGCTAAATGAAAAGTCCAAGTCATTTGAGTGGCTTTTCTCTAAGTTTTTGGAGTCAATGGGAGGTAAAGAGCCAGCCACTTTGATGACTGATCAGAGTACATCAATGGCGAGCGCCATTCCAGAAGTTTTTAAGGAAGCACGTCATCGCTTGGGCACATGGCACATAGGCGAAAATTCAAAGAATCACATTGGCTATTTGAGGGCAAATGAAGGGCTATTTGAGGGCACATTGGCAAAAACTCAAAGAATCACATTGGCTATTTGAGGGCAAATGAAGGGTTGATGGATTTGTTCTGTATGGTGTTGAGATGCACGGATACACAGGCTGAGTTTGATTACTACTGGAAGAAGTAAGTATCCTTTTTTGTGACTGTTTGGACAGAACATTGTTTTTTCTGAAATGAACATTGCAGTTTCGTAGAATCAGCATTGCAGTTTTATGCATCAGATACACTGTGACTGTTTTGACAGAAGTGCAAAAGTAGAGTTTCTGGCATGAACATTGTAGTTTCTTAGTATGATGATCATTCTGTTTGTTCTGTTTTTCTGATTGTGTGATGATTATGAATGTGATGATAATAAATGGTTGCGGAAGTTACATTCCAATAGGCTTAAATGGTGTCCAGTCCTGAACAAAGACCGGCTTTCTGGTGGTGCACTTTCTTCACAGAGGAGTGAGTCGACTAACAAGGCGATTTGTCAGGAACTCCCAAAATGTACGCGCTTGTGTACTTTCTATGATCACTTCGAGGAGGTGGTGAAGCGCTGGAGGAAGAAAGAGACCCATGAAAATTTCAGGTGTGATAACGGACGTGTAGAGATGAAGTTCAAAGATGTGACTTTTTACTTACGCTTGCACGTGAGTTCTACACGATTGAAGCCTACTTGTTATTTCAACAGCAATATAAATTTAGTCTTTCTTGTGAACATTCGATGATTCAACAAGTGAATGATGAGGTAGCATTATATTATGTCAAGCGTAATACTATAGATGTTTTCCAGCATCATGTTCATTATAATGTTCGGACACATGAGATTTGTTGTACTTGCAACATGTTTTCTGATACTGAATTTTTATGCGCTCATTGTTTACATGTTTACAATGTAAACAATGTAAATGCTGTTCCAGAATGTTATATTTTGGGTCGGTGGAGAAGGAACGCTAACAAGCAATCTAGTGCCGTTGCTTTAGTTAGTAATGGAGGGTCTGGGGTTGTAGGTTCTACAATTTGGAGGTCAAATGTTATCGGCAAGTTTATTAGGCTTGTTTCGGCAAGTGAGCCATCTCCAGCAGCTAAACAGCTTATCGAGGAAGGTCTGAGTGTGATGGCAAGAGTGGTTGAGGCTGAAGTTGGTGCTATACAGTCTAGAGGGGTAGAGGAAAAAGAAGAGGCTTCAGCATCAAATATGGTTGTTAAAGATTCTGAGCAACTGAGGCCAATTGGTGAGCTTAATGTAAGGTGGGTAAGTACTGTGGAGAAGAAAAGCAATCAAGCTTGGGGAATGAGGAAGAGAGCAGCGACCATGAGGACAAAGAAAGCCATTTACAGCAGGATGGCGTCTAGTGAACCCGAAGTTGTTGGCCGTTATGTGCATCCGGTCTGTCCTGATCAACCCTTGCAAGTTTCAATTTCAAGCTGCACCCAAAGCGAGGCGGGTACATTTCTGGAGTTCCTGTGAACAAACATTGCAGTTTTGCAGGATGAACCATGGTGGTTTCGAAATGAACAACATGCGTCTGGAAATGAATATTTTGTTTTTTATTTCAGTTTCTCAGGATGAACAATGTTAGGCTGGAAATGAACAATGACGGTTTCTAACATTTTTTTTTGAAAATACAGTTTTGTTTAATTGTAACTGTCCCTTAAACTTCTCCTAGAAGTTATTAAATGAAAAGACACATATACAATGAACATGGATCAATCTGAATTTCAAGTATTTATGTGCCTTTTAAATATTTCCCCTGAATTTCAAGTATTAAATGAGAAGACATATTTCAGAATTCCCTAATGTACATTCATTATCCACAGAAGAGGAATAGTCAGGGGCTGGGAGAAAATCAACAGCTTCATTCTCAGAATTTATCTATAAAAAACGACATCATCCTACCATTTCTACCACACTTGCAATTCCTATCTATTCTACCTTTCTGTTATTCAGCAAAAAAATGTCTTCTTCCATTGGATATCAAAGAATGCTTGAAAGGAACAATGGTATGACTTTTGCTTCTTTGTATTCTATCTTTTTTCAACTTAAACGTGATTGATTTCTAATGTTTGTGTTTTCGTGTAGCACGACTGCAAGCAAGGGTGGATCTGTTAAGGCTGATGATGGAAAGAACGTAGCAATTTTTGAGGGATTCCAGCAACATAAGGACGAGGAGGGCACGACTGAATGAGGATTTCCCCAACAGGTAGTACAATTTGTGCTTTTTCTATATTACTTTACTCCATGTGTTTATATTCAAGTACAAACGAAGGAGTTTTGAACTACTTATATTCAAGTTGTTGATCTTTGTATAATCAAGGTGATCTGGTAAGCCGGGCTTATTTACGTCAATTGCGTAGGGATGAAAGGAGGTTCCTGGTACGCGACCTCGATTTCTTAGCGATTGATATTGCTAACTAAGGAAATTCGTACCAAGAATTGGTTCGTATGCATGCTGCCCAAGACTGCTGGTCTCGCGCAAGATGCTTCTGCACCCTTACCTCCCCAGAACCCGCCCCCCTAGAACCCTTGAATTTTTTTTTCATGTTATAAGACAGATTCATGAACATTTTTAAAAATTTTTGGTCTGTAAACAATATTTTATTATTGATGTTATTTTTTTTTCCTTATTGAACAATTTATTTTATGAATATTTGTCATTGGTTTGTAAACAATAGTTATTCTGTGATTATACGTTGTATTTTCCTTTTTGCTATGACTAACAGAAATTGCAGGCCAAGATGAACATCATAGTATTACAGGATGAGCATCAGGTAGTACAGGAAGCACATCAAGTTTCCACAGTTGAACTTACCGTTTTGCAGTGAACTTCAGGCATAGAATGAACTTTACAGCTTTGCAGGATGAGCAATCCCTTCATAGAAGTGAACATTGCAGTTAGAGAGAAGAGATATTAGATTTTTTCCAATGATAGACGTTTGAATTTAGGATGAACATTACAGTTTTATAGGATGTGTATCGTATAATTTTCAGTGCACTACAGAAGATTTTTATTGAATTTTTATTTTGATACCAAATTGTGCAAAAATTTTGTTGTGTTTTATAATTGTTATACAATAGGTGCATATCAATTAACTTGCAAAATTAAACCAAAATAAAAAAATTTTCAACCAAAAAATTCCAACTAAAAAAAAAATTAAAAAAATTCAACACCGTGTCGATTTAGAGTTGAAGGCCCAAAACTTTCTGAAGGGCCAAATTTTGATTTAGGCATTACTCAAAATTTTCTGCCACAACCTGTCAATGTTCCCGAAGAAAATGACTCTAGTGTTGAGAGTCTTCATCATAATAACTCATTCACTAGCCTAGAACATGCAGCTGTTCAAGTTGCCATTCATTTCCATGGTAACGAACATCCTACGACTCCACCATTCCAGAGTGATGAACATCCAACAACTCCACCAATCGCTAGGCTGCCAACTCCTCAAACTCTTGAGACAAAACAAGATTCTGTAGGGAAGTACATTCTTAAGTATGCATTTAAAAATTTAAAATTCAACTCATAAACTCTAATGCTCATCTAGTTAAAGCATGATATTTAACTGGCTTTCTCTAACTATAGTAAATCTGACCATGTGAAATTTCCTTTGTTTCCAAGTGTTTTCACTGGTGCAGAGACCCAGAGCAAAGACCAGGATGAGGAACCTGTTGAGTACAAGGTAGCCGTTGTTAAAGAAGGAACTAAAGAAATTAACAGAGATTACAACTATCTAGAAAATCCTTACCGATTTCGTTTTCTCAGGACCAGATGGTGAAGGCCTTGAATTCAACAAGTAAGCAGGATAGGACAATCTGCATCCTGTTAAACTACAATGTATGTCCTGATAAAGTATAATGTTCATCCTATTAAACTACACTCTAGCAGGGAAACGCTTTATATGACCTACGAAGCCAAACAGATGGGAAAACAACCTGTGATGTACCTTTATATGGACAGACACAGTTTGAAGTCGTTCCATTTTAATGAGCAGGTGTTCAACAGTGTTATTGATGTTTGTTCTCTGCATCTAAACAAGTTGCACAAGTCGAAGAACTCCAAGCCGAGGAAGTATTTTTTCACCGCATCGGTGTTTGTAAGACTCTTTTACTCATCACTTATTTTTAGTTTAATATACATATCATTTGTTAAGAATTTAACGTCATTAAAATTTTGTTACAGCTCTTATATGACACTGACAAAAAGACGGGTCAACCTTTGGAAACAGCCATCCAAAAAGAATATGATAGAATTGCAAGTGACCTTGCAAACCAGAATGTATCGGCTAGGAGCCTTATGTCAAAAAATCTGGTAAGTTTCTCAATGCCCTTCTTCGTCCTTCTTTGTCATAAGAAAAAAAAAATCATGTGTAAGTTTAATCCTATATAAATTCTTCTGAGATTCAGATGTTCATTTCACTGGTCTGGTAGCGTGATGATAATTCTTGACACTCAGTTGTGATTGTTCATGTAAAGGTTGTTGTATTGTTTGTGTGGTTGTTCATCTTGTATGCTTTGATGCTCATCCTGTATGATTTGGTGCTAATCTTGACATAGAATGTTAGTTTGTTCATCCTGTATGGTTTCATGCTTATCCTGTTAAAGCACTATGCTCACTGTGTGAAAAATGCTGTATTTGCAGTTGTTCTTTCCAGTCCACAATCAATTTCACTTCTATGTGGTTTGTTTCAACATGGACAACCAAACGATGTATATCCTAGACAACAAGCCAAATGTGCCCAAAGGTCACATACCATTTGAAAACAAGTATGGTGGAGTTGTAACGTTCATCAAAGCTGCTTTCTCAAGGTACCTCGCAATGCAAGGCATGAAACTGGCGCATGATATTACAACATTCAAACACAATGTTCCTATACTTCCATGGGCTGATCAGACCAACGACAAGGACTGTGTAATATATACCATGCGCCACATGGAAACCTTCAAAGGCACAACAAAAGATTACAACTGTGGCATTCCGGCATATGGCACAATATCGGTAATCTATATCATTTTAATTCTTTCGTATTGTTTTCACCGTTTACCTAATCTCACATGATGTTTGTTTTCTTTTCTTTTCGATGCTTTTAAACAAAGGACAAAAGTAAACCTCCAAAAAAGCCTTAACACATTCCGGCTGAGATATCTAGTTGAGATCCTGCAGTCAAGTACCAACAGCTTGTACAAGGCAGAGCTTCAGAAAATGGTCGATAGATTTTATCTAGAAAAATTGTAGGGCAAAAAGCCTTGTGTATATTCAACTAGTGTGCACTGTTAGTAGACTTCAATTTTTGACTTATCATCCCAAAAGTTTGTAGCTACAATGTGAATCATGCTGAGATCTCTGAGATGTCTTTTGAAGGTATAAAATTCATTAGCCTTTTCTGTTGTTCACTGCACCAATCAAAATGTGCATCCTATTATACTGAAATGTTCATCTTAGAGTCATGGTCCTTATTTTTCAAATGTCCTGATCATCTGGCTAAACTAAAATGTTCACCCTGTTAAACACAATGATCATCTTTAACAATCATCTGCACCCATAAGTTAATCGTTTATTTCCATTATAAAAAAATTTAAAAGGTTAATCGTTTCCCGGCGCAAACTAAAAAAGGTTCAAGGTGCATGATATCACATTAATACTGTACTTGTTTTATGAAATGCTCATTTCATAAAACTATAATGCTCATTTCATAATTGTAGTTCATCTAAAAACTCAAAATGTTCATAGTAAACGGCGTAAATTTCAAAGGTTGAAATTTAATCATTTCGCGACACAAACTAGACCGTAACCTATAATCGATATGCTTAACCCCCCCTCCTAAACCCTAAACCCTAAACCCTAAACCGACACGGTGTTGGATTATTTTAATATATATATATATATATTGGTTGAAATTTTTTTAAACTGATTAGGCTAGGGTATCGTTAGCCTAATTGGTTTAAAAATAGCCTATTGGTTTAAAAAAATTTATAAGGTTAATCGTTTCCTGGCACAAACTAGATCCTAACTTATAATTGAAATACTTAAATCCCCCTTAAACCCTAAACCCTAAACCCTAATCGAAATGCTTAAACCCCCCCTAAACCCTAAACCCCAAACAGACACGGTTTTGAATTTTTTTAATATATATATATATATATTTGTTTTGGTTGAAATTTTTTAAACCGATTAGGAGACCCTAGCCTAATTGGTTTAAAAAAATTTAAAAGGTTAATCGCTTCCCGATACAAACTAGACCCTAACCTATAATTGAAATACTTAAACCCCCCATAAACCCTAAACTGTAAACCCTAAACCCTAAACCGATACGGTGTTGAACTTTTTTAATAAATTTTGTTGTTGAAATTTTTTGGTTGAAATTTTTTTTATTTTGCTTTAATTTTGTAAGTTAATTGATTTGCACCTACTGTCATCTTAATAAAAATTATAAAACACAACAAATTTTTAGCACAATTTGGTATCAAAATAAAAATTCAATAAATATCTTTTGTTGTGCACTGAAAATTGTTCAATACACATCCTATAAAACTGTAATGTTAATCCTAAATTCAAACTTCTATCATTGGGAAAAATCTAATATCTCTTCTTTCTAACTGCAATGTTCACTTCCATGATGGGAATGATCATCCTGCAAATCTGTAAAGTTCATCCTATGCCTGAAGTTCACGGCAAAATGGTAAGTGCAACTGTGGAAACTTGATGTGCTTCATGTACTACCTAATGCTCATCCTGTAAAACTATAATGTTCATCTTGGCCTGCAATTTCTGTTAGTCACAGCAAAAAAGAAAAAACAACGTATAGTAATAGAATAACTATTGTTTACAAACCAATGACAAATGTTCATAAAATAAATTGTTCAATAACAAAAAAATAATAAATAACATCAATAGTAAAATATTATTTACAAACCAAAAATTTTAAAAATGTTCATGAATTTGTCTTATAATATGAAAAAAAAAACATTCAAGGGTTTTGGGGAGCCGGGTTCTTGGGGGGGGGGGAGGGGGGGAGGGCGGGTTCTGGGGAGGCAAGGTGCAGCAGCATCTTGCGCGGGACCAGTAGCGTCTTAGGCAGCATGCATATTCTTGGTACGCATTTCCTTGGTTAGCAATATCAATCGCCAGGAAATTGAGGTCGCGTACCAGGAACCTCTTTTCATCCCTACGCAATTGACGTAGATAAGCTCGGCTTGCCAGATCACTCTGATTATATAAAGATCAGCAACATAAATATAAGTAGTTCAAAACTCCTTCGCTTGTACTTGAATATAAACACATGGAGTAAAGTAATATAGAAAAAGCACAAACTGTATTAACCCTGTTGAGGAAATCCTCATTCAGTCGTGCCCTCCTCGTCCTTATGTTGCTGGAATCCCTCAGAAACTGCTACGTTCTTTCCATCATCATCCTCAACAGATCAACCCTTACTTGCAGTTGTGCTACATGAAAACACAAACATTAGAAATCAATCACGTTTAAGTTGAAAAAGGATAGAATACAAGGAAGCAAAAGGGCATACCATTATTCCTTTCAAGCATTCTTTGATATCTGGTGGAAGAAGACATGTTTTTTTGCTGAATAACAGAAAGGTAGAAAAGATAGGAATTGCAAGTGTGGTAGAAATGGTAGGATGATCTCGTTTTTTATCGATGAATTCTGAGAATGAAGCTGTTGATTTTCTCCCTGCCCCTGACTATTCCTCTTCTGTGGATAATGAATGTACATTAGGGAATTCTGAAATATGTCTTCTCATTTAATACTTGGAATTCAAAAGAAGTATTTAAAAGGCATATAAATACTTGAAATTCAGATTGGTCCATGTTCATTGTAAATGTGTCTTTTCATTTAATAACTTCCAGGAGAAGTTTAAGGGGCAGTTACAATTAAACAAAACTGTATTTTCAAAAAAAAAGAAAAAAAACTGTCAGAAACCGTCATTGTTCATTTCCAGCCTAACATTGTTCGTCCTGAGAAACTAAAATAAAAAAACAAAATGTTCATTTCCAGACGCATATTCTTCATTTCCAAGCCACTATTGTTCATCCTGCAAAACTTCATGTTTGTTCACAGGAACACCAGAAATGTACCCGCCTTGCTTTTGGTGCAGCTTGAAATTGAAACTTGCAAGGGTTGATCAGGACAGACCGGATGCACATAACAGCCAACAACTTCGGGTTCACTAGATGCCATCCTGTTGTAAATAGCTTTCTTTGTCCTCACGGTCAGTGCTCTCTTCCTCTTTCCCCGGGCTTGATTGCTTTTCTTCTCCACAGTACTTACCCATCTTACATTAAGCTCACCAATTGGCCTCAGTTGCTCAGGATCTTTAACAACCACATTTGATGTTGAAGCCTCTTCTTTTTCCTCTTCCTCTCTAGACTGTATAGCCCCAACTTCAGCCTCGACCACTCTTGCCATCACACTCAGACCTTCCTCGATAAGCTGTTTAGCTGCTGGAGATGGCTCACTTGCCGAAACAAGCCTAATAAACTTGCCGATAACATCTGACCTCCAAATTGTAGAACCTACAACCCTAGACCCTCCATTACTAACTGAAGCAACAACACTACATTGCTTCTCAGAAAACATGTTGCAAGTACAACAAATCTCACGTGTCCAAATATTATAATGAACCTGATGTTGGAAAACATCTATAGTGTTACGCTTAACATAATATAATGCTATCTTATCATTCACTTGCTGAATCATTGATTGTTCACAAGAAAGACTAAATTCATATTGCTGTTGAAATAACAAGTAGGCTTCAATTGTGTGGAACTCACGTGCATGCGTAAGTAAATTCACATTTTTGAACTTCGTCTTCACACGTCCGTTACTACACCTGAAATTTTCATGTGTCTCTTTCTTCCTCCAGTACTTCACCACCTCCTCAAAGTGATCATAGAAGGTACACGAGCCAGTACATTTTGGGAGTTCCCGACAAATTGTCTTGTTGTCGACTCACTCCTCTATGAAGAAAGTGCACCACCAGAAAACCGGTCTTTGTTCAGGGCTGGACACCATTTATGCCTATTGGAATGTAATTTCCACAACCATTTATTATCAGTACATTCATAATCATCACACAATCTGAAAAACAGAACAAACAGAATGATCATCATGCTAAGAAACTACAATGTTCATGCAAGAAACTCTACTTATGCACTTCTGTCAAAATAGTCATAGTGTATCTGATGCATAAAAGTGCAATGCTCATCCTACGAAACTGCAATGTTCATTTTAGAAAAAATAATGTTCTATCCAAACAGTCATAGAAAATGATACTTACTTCTTCCAGTAGTAATCAAACTCAGCCTGTATATCTGTGCATCTCAACACCATAGAACAAATCCATAAACCCTTCCTTTGCCCTCAAATAGCCAATGTGATTCTTTGAGTTTTTGCCTATGTGCCATGTGCACAAGTGGTGACGTGCTTCCTTAAAAACTTCCGGAATGGTGCTCGCCATTGATGTAATCTGATTAGTCATCAAAGTGGTTGGCTCTTTACCTCCCATTGACTCAAAAAACTTAGAGAAAAGCCACTCAAACGACTTGGACTTTTAAGTTAGTAAAAAACCAATCCCAAACATGATGTTTTAGTAGTGATGGTTCATTCCCGTAAAAGGCGCACACACAAGTTTGTACCTCGTTGTCCTATAGGTTGTGTCGTGCACCACTAAATCCCCAAACACCTCATAGTCATGTTTCATCTTAGCATCTCTCCAGAAAATAGCACTTAACCTACAAGAGTCATCATGCAAGAAATCGAAGACAAAGTCAGGCTTAGTTGCTTTTCTCTTCCTTAGAATATCGAACAACTTATTCACATCACCACCCTCCCACCTCGCACGTTCAAGTGCAGCCACCTTGTTTCTCGCATCCGTGATGGTGTAATTAAGGTTGGGAGAACCATCCCCTTGCTTATGCAGCATCTTATACCCGTGTGTAAGGCTAATTCAGTGCTCTTTCATCCCAGCTAGAAGCGCTACATTATTATCAGGCATCTGCCTATGCGACCGATCCAAGTGACACTGATTCTAAGGTATCATTTCGTGGTTATGATCAACTTTGTGCACAACAATCTTCCAAATGCCTTATGCATCAACCTTAATCTGCAGCATTGCACCACATCCCGTACGAGTAATAATCCTGTTGCGAAGCGCTTTCCCTCTAGTCTTTGTACCCCCTTGTTTATTGCAAGCAAACTGTTTCACATTCAAGTCGCCACATGTCCTGTATCTATTCTTAAAGCGCTTAATATCAAAACCAAGTCTTCTAGCATACGACTCATAACACATATATGCCTCGTCAACTAATTTGAACTCACGGCCAAGAAGATCTATATCTACAAAGACAAATAAGGAAAAATCGTCCACAACTACTTCATAAAAAATGAAAGTCTGATATAGTTTATGTAAAAATATGGAATGCTCATTTGGTGAAACTACGATGCTCATTGCAGTAACTATAATGATCATCTCACAGAACTACAATGCTCATTGCAGTAAACATAATTTATCAAAAGTAGTTCTGCACGAACTACAGTTTATCTAAAACTTAAATTCATCTCACGAAACAACAATGCTCATGGAAGACAAAAAAAACATCAAAAACATTCTGAATATTGAAATTCATCCAGTTATAAAAGAAAATGTGGTTCGCCTTCAACAGAAACGACTTCATCAAATTCTTCCTCAATGCGCTCATCGTCTGATTCTTCCGCATCAACGATGCGTTCATTGTCTGATTCTTCACTTGAGTAAGGGACTATGGCACCAGAATTAGGAACAGCAGACATTCCTTCCGAACAACTCATCTACCAGACGAAAAAAAACACAAAAAAACGCAATGAATCTCATAGTTGTGAAATAATTTATACGCTATTGCTCGTGAAGTTCCAATTCAAATTAAATTAAAGACATCCAGCAAATGAAAAACTACCTTAGAATCACCGTCACTCAAACTAAATCAAACTGGAGAAAGAAAGATCGCCGTCAAAAAGTGTATAAAATTTGAAGACGGAGAAACGTCGGATGATGTTCAATTGAAGACGGAGGATCGCCGAATCACATTCAATTGCAAAAATTAGGTTGTAAAAGGGATAAGAAAAAAATGGAGAAAAAGGTTTATGCACGTCGAATTGGAACCGTTTGTTTTAAATTTAGGGACGCGTTTTTTTAATTGTAGGCTACACGCACCCGTCCGGAACTCCCTAACTTGGGAGCACCGGGTGCCTCATATAATATGCGAGGCTTCAATGGATCACGCCATTAACTAACGTCCTTAACCCAGAGAGAACTGGGACTTGATTTTTCATGTGAATCGCTGAGGTGTAACTTTTCACTTCTGAATGGAATGAATGACCTTTGTTTTTTAAACTAATGAACGAGATTGAGATGTAAACTGTCGAAATTCAGATGGAATTGTGAAGTCATGATGCTATGAGAATCAATTCGCATTATTCTTCCAGGATCATTGCAAACCACAACTATATGGCGTACACAGTTCTTGATCTTTTGTCTTTCCTTGTGATACAAGTATGGACTTAATAAGCTTAAAGTTTCAGAACTTCGCCTTTCGCCGTTGAATGGTTTTCAATAGATTGTTAAAGGCACAGTGCTAACTTTTAATTCGAAATGTTTTGATATTCATTTACCAAAAAAAAAAAAAAAATGTTTTGATATTCAGGGATGTCAAGTCTTTTCGACGTATGGTCTCTCACAAACGCCGTGTTCAGATGACTGCTGATCGTGCTACTGAAATTGCAGATGAAACTTCTGAAAGGAAGAAGTTTCCAGCAGAAAGGAAAAAGTTTCTTCTCGCAGGCAACGCATCAAGTCTTGTCAGTAAATGTATTATGGTACACAATTTGATTTGTTTGCAGAGACGAATTTCAACTCTAGTGGTAGAGGGTTTCCAGAAAAGTAAACTAGCGTCAACTTATGTAATGAAGTACTTCAGAACCATCACGCTCAAAAACCTCAATGAACATACACCGAATTTCCTAAGTAGTCATACATAGAATCATCTGCAATCATGCAGCAGGCAACAGATAATCCATGTTATCAACAGCGAATCAAGATACCATAACGAACAGTTTACAAAAATATGGCACCTCTTTTGGACTTCTAGTTCTACTGGCAATGTTTTGTCACAATAAAGGATACAAGAAGTTACATGACACATGTGGTGTTACAACAAATTGGAGAAGGGCCTGCAAATAAGATTAGTCAGGGTCTCAGGGATCTAACTCACTTGATTGGATTTTCTCAATCAGGTTCAAAATTGCTGACTCTGTTCTGCAAACCAAGGCAGTCCCTGTTGAAGACACTGTTGGCTCCCAGACATGGGGACAATTGGTCCAAGGAAAATGCGCCACAAGTCGAGTAAAATGGTGACAAGCATTGCAGCCCCCAAAGCATCAATTGCCACCCTGGGCAAATCCCATGGATCACCAGGCTTCTCGTCAACCCTGCATATTATTAACTCCCATTAGAACAAGGACAAACTAATAACAGCACAACCAATAGCAAGAACTTCACGACTTTTTGATTATAAGTGATTGAAGTAGCGCTTAATCTTTTACATATTTCTTTTCTCAAGTTTTGCAGAAGCAATTTCATGTAAAATAAATTGCTACTTACCGGAGAAACATTGGGAAGCTGACAATGAAATAAATTGCATAAAACAAGGAGCCCACTTTGTACATTAATTCTCGGTCAATGAATGTATAGTACGGAAACTGCAATGTCAAAAACACAAGGTTCAGTTTTTCATGAAACTATGAAAGGCCATAACTGTTTGGAGAACATTAGCTTCAAGAACAAGATCAAATTGAATAGGAATATTCATAAATCACCAACATACATTAGCAATAGCTACTGTCTCTAGGTATGCGATGAAATAAGCAAGAGCCAAGATCCAGCCAGCCTTAAATACCCACTGAATCCTCTCAGGTAAATCAGCAATGGAATGCTGTAATCTACGAAGAGTAATGTTGGATATAACATGGTAAAACAAAAAGCAGACATGAGCAAGAAGAAAAGTTGTATGAGGCACCTGTGAAAAGGAAAACAATCCATCAATCATTGTGGCATAAAGCAACACCTGAAACAAATGAAAACTACTCAAAGAATGCTTACATCATTCATCCTCCATGACGGAAAGGTATATGAAGCACCCAATACTTTGAAGAAGTAATGAGTCCAAAAGTAGTTTCCAACATAACTAAAAATTCCTATCCAGAGATTAGCCTGCATAGAAAACATTCAAAGTTACAGCTTCTGTCATAGATGAATAATCCAGTAGAAACTGGTAAACACAATGTGCAATTGTGCATCTCAACAATTAAGTAAAATCTAGAGTTTCAAGTAACATTGCCCTCATTTCAAAACTAGCTAAGACAAGCAACTAGGTTGAATAGCATTATGAACTTCAAGCAACAGCAAAAGATAAAAATTCTTTTAATTAACATGGCATTTCAGGGGCAGAAACACTAATAACCTCTTCATATTAACCTGTTATATTGAAATAAGAACTACACTTTTGACCAAAAAAGAAAAGAAAAGAGAACTACACTAGTAACTTCAAATATCAAAGTAAGCGTTTGGAGCTGAAGGGGCTATCATCGGGGACTAACAGAAAAAACACTAATAGCATAACTTTGCATCACAAACGTAGTACTAACAGTTTTTTCCGATTCTCCCTCAGCTTTCCTAGATTTTTAGCTTGACAAATCTTTTGATTCAAACAAGGCCATCTAGTGCACATCAAAATTGACTTCAAAAGTATCAAGGTAGAATTTTGCTTCAGGGGTATTGGTAAGAGGTAATAAATTTTATGTATGATCTAAGGCATGAGAGCACTAATCAGAGATTTGCCAGCATAATCCCGTCTAAATTTGTATGCAAAGCTAACAGGTTTTGCCCGCATCAAAATAATATTTCTCTTTACCAGCCTATAGATAACCATTTCACATTTCATTCATAAATGATCCTTACCTTTACCCAATATCGACTGCTCCAAGAAACATTCCTATCAGCCTGCAAAATTAACATACAAACCAAAGTTAGTGTGCTTGGGTCAACGTAAACTAATCGAATACCGTAACAAAGAATGGAAATAATTTCAATCCACATGATTCTGGTCGTATACATTCAGTGCTGGAATTTAGCTATACGGTTCAGCAACAAATTTTCTATGACACTGTTGGTTTGGCTGCATCCTATCCCGGTCTCACATTTTCAGAATATATACATTTTCTTGAGTTTAAGGGTATCATATCCTTCTGTCTGTATGTCTCATAATCTTTTAGCTCTCCCCATTTGCATCTTATAATATGTATTTCTAAATATCATTCTTGTCAATTTAAAGATATTATGCTGATACATACCAGCCCACTTTCTTTCTGGAACATAGTTATTTACTTTGTAGTGTGACCATAAATCAGGGTCAACATCCTCATCTTTGACTCTCTTTTTGTCAATGCACAGAATCAGTCTCCCAACACTGATCCTTCGTGAGTCCATCGACTCAACTGTGCCCATCAATTGATTTACAATATAAAAAATACTCAATAATTACATATAATCAGCAAAAATTGGAAAGACGGAATATGGAATTGGGACGTGATTTAATGTTATGTACTGTTGGGATGAAAAGGAGTGAACCATGCACACACTTGTAATGCAAGCAATTTTCATGAGAGTAGACAAGGACATTGACATAGTCCATAAAATTGCCAGTCCTGAATCTCATTATGACAACTACTGCAACTGAAATCAACAAATTAACCAGAATTTATGCAGAGATTACCTTAGCTACAAATATAACTGGTAGAAGAATAGCAGGTACTGCTGAAATAAGCCCAAGAACCAGGTACTCGAATTCTGTAAATGTCTGCCAAAAAAAAAAAGGCGCAACTAAGCTTGCAATACTTCTGTAAGTCGAAAAAGAGATACAAGTGGTACAGTTAAAAGCATGCAACCAAACTATCTTCAGCTTGCATAACTAGCCAATCATGGTTACCAAAAAAACACAAAAAAATTGCCAACAATGAAACTTTTCTGAAATCGAACAGCCAGATTAGCATTAGGGTGGGTGGTACTTCTTAACGTCTCAAAGTCGTCAAACAGATAAATGACGTATCCTCTTGATGTACTAAATCAAACATATTCAATGTCCACTCCTGATTATAACCGCCTGAAGAAGATGATACCTTTCCAGAAAGAGAAAATGCACCAGAAAGTCTATAACTATATTCTATGAATAGTCCTTAAGATTATAGGGAAACAGGTAATTAAGCTACAGCATTACACCTAATAAGTTCACAACAGCAAAAAATCATCAATCTTTAGTTGATACCGCTAACTTATACTCCGAATTAGAAGTGAAGGTACCACTGGGGACAAAAGTAACAAATCTTACTGCAGTTTCGGCTAGTGACAAAGTAAGTACCACAGTTCCTGGTAACAAAAGATCTTCGAGCAAATCTTGTTCCTTGATAAAGTTAAAGTGCACTTTTTTATCCTTCAGCTACTCAAACATAATGGAATCACGTAATTCGGTAAAACGAGTTTGTCACTAGTCAGGTATCCTTCTCTTTTTCCAAACAATCAAGAAACTAGATGACAGAGCCAAAATTGGCAAACATCAAACCACAAAACAGTACACGAGACAGAGGTCCAGCATACGTGGCTAAGGACAACTTCATATTTATTTTGTCATTGAACATGACAAGCTTGGACAGTAGCACCATGATCTCGTTGATCCTAAAGCATAAAATTTTATCACATACTTCCAAAATATTAACCTACACATGGATCACAAACTTCAACCAGAAGCATCCCCGCAGAAAATTATCCAGTAATGAACCTTAAAGAAGGACACATATTAGCTTATGTCAATAAGTTCCTCCTTTCTCAAATGAGTTGAAAAGGTAAACATAGCATTAGAACTTCCTCAACAGGCAGTGTCTACACTGCTTTAATGTATCACGTGCATGTTCAACTGCATTAAGAAGTTTACGTAAAAACATAAGACAACTTGTTTCAGCACCGGGAAGTCATAAGAGAAACTGGCGGACCTTTCCACTTTCATTCTGCACATACAAAAGTACTGCAAAAAAGGCCCAACAAAGATTTCTCATTTCTACCATAGTCTTACTCTCTTTCAACCATACACAATACCTAATCAACAACTGATATAAACCAGTTGAAGCACAAGCGGACACGTGTTTTCTTCACATCAATTGTAACTTTTGTTGGTGACTACTTTCACCCTCAATCAAAATAACTTCTATTGATTTTACTTTGTGCCTTAGAAAGACTGTTTAAAGCAGCAGGGAAACAAATCTGCAGCTCTATTAAACTCATTAACCAAGCATAAAAGTCAACTCTCTAAGTCCATTACAAAATACGATAAATTTCTAAGTGCATCCAAAATGCCACAATTACTCGGAAATGTTACCTCATATAACTTATATGGAACAACAATGCCGAGGCAAAGGGTCAGCCAGAATGGTGTGTACAACAGAAAGAACAATTCGCCCCATCTCTTGCTGGGATTTTGAGCTAACCACATTGTGCAAATTTAAGCTAGTTTCACCCTTACTGGTGGATTCGATGTCGCTGTCAGAATCACCTAAAAATACATAAAACCTGTTCAAAACTCACAGTTCCTATGAAACTTATAATCACACAATATTAACAGCAACCCAAACCTAAATTAACACTGGGATAGGTCAAATTAATCAACACAAAAATCCCATATCCTAAAAGCGAAAAACTGGATACGTTAATGCCAAATGAATCAAAATCAATAACAAAAAAAAAAAAGAGAGAGACCATTTGTACACATTGATTCGACGGCCCTGTACGAAAAAAAAGATTTCAAAAGCCAATAACAATAGAGAGAAAATCATTTGAATGAAGACATGATCAAAATCATTCCCAGAAATGCAGAGGGAAATACAGAGGAAGTGAACTGAGAAGGATGAGTGAAGGCACCTGGAAGAGTGATACAGATCCGCTGAGATGAGGAAGAGAGTAGAACAGAGTGAGAGTGGTGAGTGCAGGAGTCAAAATCTCTGTACTTGCGGATACTACTTATTGATTCCTCTCAGAGCTCAGAAGAGGACAACACGTTCCAGTTTGCCACCGAAACAGAAATAAATATTTCAGAAAAATTACTAAAAAAAAAAAATTAAAAACAGAAAGAAAGAGAATTAGGATTTTAATAAATCAATTAGAAAGAGAACTAATTAGGCGATCTTATCCGGTTTTTTTTATATGTTTTATTACTTGCTTTAAATTTTAAATGAAATCTATTTATAGTATATATTATTATACTAAGAGAGAAACCAGAAAGAGAAAATAAAAAAAAATTCTAAAGGTGCCACATAATATAAAATACTATTTGTCATTTTTCTAATGGTTGAGTCAAAAAATATTTACAATAATTATACTAATAGTCTTTCAAATTTTATGTAAATAAAGTTTTATCAAATGGCATTTAAAACTATAGTTTAAAATAGGAAAATAAAAATTAATTAAATTTAATGGACGAGATTAATGAACATTAATGCACCAGAATTATTCCCTCCCCAAAAGAATCCCCAAAGTTACTACTAGACTCATTTAATTAATCTCTCTAAAAAAAAAATCTCCCTCCCAATCATGTAAATCAATAAACTACAATTCAAAAAAAAATATCAATCATTCAACATTAATGTTATCTTTAAAATCTTCTCCAAAAAACATGACCCTGTATTTTTCGCCAATAAAAAAGAAAAAGGGGTACAAAACTTGCCTTCAATTATTACTAAAAGGACGGGATTTAACTATAATTAAATGTTATCTTTTGAATTTCAAACCAATGCATTTATTTGTGTAATATCATATCTACCCAAATAAATATAATCTTTTCTTAATAATATCTCAAAAATTATTATAAACTTTATCTTTATCACTGAAATTTTAGATAATCAATTATCATCCCCAATTTATCTCTATTTATACATGACACACAAACCATGAGTATGTTCCAGTGCTGCAAAAATTTCCCCCTCCCCAAAACCACCCGAAATCCAAAGATGAAAGGGCAAAAACTCTAGCCTTACAATTGATTTGTTGTTCTGAAAACGATGAACTAATAGTGGGTCGATCGTGTGCCATTGGAGGTAATGGTTAATTAAGGTTATATATGCTTTTTTTTTCCGTATGTTCTTCTGCAAAATGATGTTTTAGGGTTCTTTTTTAGACGTTACTAAACTTATGTTTTTTTTTTACCCATAATTTCATAATTTCATTAATTATTATTTTCTATTGTCATAGAAAAAGGGGATTAAATGGCAAAAATTTTAACTCTACAGTTGGTTTGTTCCTCTAAAATACTAAGTATTGGGCCAAACAGTACCATAAAATCTTTAATTACAACAAAATAACAATAAAAATTTTAAACTTCATACTTCAGTCACACATAATCTACCATCTACTATTGATAATTACTTTATTATGTATTTTACACGTACAATCATTTTATCTTTTCATTCAATATGTAACATTAATACAATTTTATTTATTTTACTCTGCTTATGAGTATTATTGTCCAACTCTTCTCTTTCAATAAAAATCAAGTGAACACTTGCATTTCAAATGATATGTATTATTTTATCTTTACAATTACGCCTTTATTTAATTTTAGTTGTGTAATGTATCTTAATATGGACTCCAAATATATCTTAGACTTTTTATATTTTTTTATTAATTTATTATAATGTATATAAATAAACCCGCATATCGCGCGGGTTTAACATCTAGTATTGAGTAATACCCTTAAGTCATTTAGATTTAAAATGTTATTAATTCATTAAATTGGACAGTCCTTATTATTCGTCATTATAATTATTTAATTTTTAGAGACGATTTGATACAACTTAAAAATAGCCAAACGTGAAAAATAAAAAGTGAAGCACTAAATTATTACTTCATGAATCGTAATTCAATACACAATTAAATTAGAATACCTTGTTCGTGAGCCAACTATTCAGTACTATGAATGGAACAATGTTGGATACTGACTTGGTCATCCTTCAATTCTTATTAGGCCTTGTCTGAGAAACACCTAAAATTTTTGTTATTCGTAGGATTAGAATTTTTTTTTCTTATTTTAAAGATGTTAAATTCAAATTAAAAATGTAAAAGTCTCTAAATTACATTGTAAATATGAAAATACTATTAGTCTTCAATAGACACGCGTCTTTAGTTGAAAAAAGCAAGAGTTAATAGCATTCATCATCCACGTTTTACTGTTGGTAAAGGTGAAAAAACAATTAGGCCCGTGTATATATAAAAACACAGGTTTTGTTTTAAAATATTTTAAAAATACAATAAATATTAACACCCAAAAGCCAAAAACAAAAACCAAAAATTAGAAGGCGGTGAGAGAACAGAGTTTTTTTTCCAGAGTTCACTTCAGAGTTCAGAGTGTTCAACTGACTGATCAGTGATTATCAATGGCTAGATTGAATTTATTGTTCGTCATTTTCCGACGCCGGCGATGAAACATTTGACGTTCGTTTTCATCTTTCCACCGTATACAGGTGCGTCTTTCCGTTTCCCTTCTTGCAGTTTATATGTTTGTGTGAATTCCTCTTATGCATCAGTCATGTTCGGCTCTTATTGAACTCATCAGCTCCTTTTCCTGAGCTAAGCTGTATCCTTTTTTAAAATTGATTTTATTTATTTATTTATTTAATTTTGGTGAAAATTTTAGTATTTCATAATTTTGGTACGGTCACCGAAGTTGATTAGAACATGAGGTTTTTTTTTTTTTTTGTCCAAGATGAATTTTCGAATTCAATTTCTATCTTTTTTTTTTTTGCAGGTATGGTGTTGTTAAGGATATGGCGAGTGATTCGTTTGTACCTTCAAAAATTCGAGTTGAGTGTACTCCCATCCATTTGAATCTTGGGGTAATACTGAAATGCCTGCGCTTGCCTTTCTAACTTAAGAAGATAAGACGCGTTTAATGGGAATTTTTTACATGCATTTAGCGTTTTCAGTGATAATTAGTATCTGTAAACTTTAGCAGTATATTGATTGATGTAAAATGCCTTTAGCTTGTCTTTGGTTTATATCTTTTTGAAATCATCTCGGGATTAGTAATGGTTTAGGTGATTCAAATGATGTATAGGGACTACTCTTAAATAGTAGTAAGCAGGTGGAACAGGATTAAGAGTACTTGTGGGAGATTAATAGCACTAACAGGAAGATTTTCTTGGACAGGCGAGGCATGGTACTCGTGCTCCAACCAAGAAAAAGATTCGGGAGTTTGATGGCCTGGCTGCTCGTTTGGAAATCCTGTTGCAAGAAGCAAAAAGGCAAAGCAAGTCTTTAGACAAGATCCCTGCCTGGTTGTGGGAATGGAAATCTCCATGGCAAGGAAAGCAGACCGGTGGAGAGTTGATTCCTCAAGGTGAAGATGACCTCTACCATCTTGGTATTAGAATGAGAGAAAAATTCCTAGAATTATTTGATCAAGAATACAACCCTGACATATACCCGATAAAAGCTACGCAGGTTATCATCTACCTAATTTCTGTTCAGGTGCTTGGAGAATTCTGTTTGATTCTGTTAATTGTGGTAGAAGTGGAGAATTGAGTATTTACTCTGAAATGCCTGAAGAATCAGTCTCAAGAATTTTAAAGTTTTCTTCTTTCATTTTGGTTTAGCTTGGGTGCCTCATGATGCATGTATGTTCATTTTTAGAATCTAGCCTTCTGGACTAAGAAGTCACTCTAGTTAAATGAGTTTATCTCTATAAATGCATACGTGTATATATCACTCATGGAAACCTCTACACCTGGTTTAGTTTAGAAGTGTGGACAGAATATGTTGAAACATGAACTATTATCAATAAATTACTCACCTCATGATAGATAATTGGGGGAATTATGCCAGAAATGGTTTGCTTTAAACTGAATTAAAGATTCTGAACTTTAGTAGCTCTGTATCATCTTTCTCTGTCTCTGCTTTTTAGAATTTCTCTGTTGTCCCCTGCCCTTTGTCACCCTAGAAGTATTTCCTTTCATGAGAATATATTCATTGACAAATACCATAGAGCATTCTCCACTTCTTTCAGCAAATTTTGTGTTGTTACTAAGACGATGAATTAGAGGAATGTAATATCTTAAGCATATCGACTGTCTTATATCTTTTTTTTCTTTCTTTTTTTCTTTTTTTTTTTTTTTGGTTTGGTGTGTGAATAGGTTCCTCGGGCCTCAGCTAGTGCCGTGGCATTTGGCATGGGTCTCTTCAGTGGAAAGGGAAATCTAGGCCCAGGACTCCAACGTGCCTTTGCTGTGATTAGTGAAAGCCATGCTAGTGATACAACGCTTAGGTTTCATGACTGTTGTCAGAATTACAAGGTTTCTGAACTTTTCTTGTTTGCTTTTTTGTCTGATGTTCTCGTACTGAATTCTGACATCATTAGTTTGGTTGAACAAACATTTAAGAGAACTATCCTTTCATTTGTGGATGAAGGGCTACAGGAAAAGTCAGGAACCTGCTGTTGATAAATTAAAGGAACCTGTCTTAGATGAGATTGCTCGTGGATTAGTTGGACGTTATGGGCTTAATCTCACAAGTAAGGATGCATCTTCGTTGTGGTCTCTGTGCAAACAGGTTTTCCGATTTGATTATCCTTATGGTCCTCATTCATTTATCTTCATCTAATGTTGTTGAACATTCATCTTACTAACTTATTTATAAAGGAAGCATCTTTACTGGGAGTAACCAACCAAGCTTGTGGTTTATTCACTCCTGCTGAGGTTAGTCCAACAGTTCTGGACTTCTGGAATTGGTTTATCTTGATAGATACTAAACTCCTACCTTGTATGTAATATTCTTTTAAAGAATATTGATTCTTGTAATATGTACTTTATCCTCATACTTTACTCTGACTAGCTTCTTAAATATCATTTAGGTCTCCTTGCTGGAGTGGACAGATGATCTTGAGATATTTATATTGAAGGGCTATGGTAATTCACTGAACTACCAAATGGGAGTGCCACTACTGTAAGATGTTATTCAGTCCATGGAGCGAGCAATTGAATCCAAGGAAGGTGACATGAACCTATCCAGTAAACTTGTTTCCTGTTTCGTGTTTCCCTTCTTTTCCATTAAACAGAAGCCCTCCCTGGTGCCCCATGCATGATGAAGTATGGGGATTGAGTCACAGACCCAAAAATGCACTTGACGGAACTAATTTGAAAACTAAAAAGTCATCTTCTGGTGTAGTTGGCGTTGCTCTCACAGTTGTAGTCTTCAATATTGTTAATTGTAGGGCTGTTCATTTACATAAAACCGACCCAAACCGAACCGAATCTGAACCGAACCGTTAGTTTGGATCGGTTCGGAAATGGGGCAACTTTCTTTTGGATCACTATGGTTCGGTTCGGGTTAAATTTTGCATCTGAACCGAATTGACCAGAAAAGAACCATTTTGTATCCAATGATGTCATCTTGCCGGCGTCGGTCACCGGTTGTCGGAAAATCGATTTTCTGGCAATATTGCCGGAATTTTTGGCCGGAAAAATCAATTTGCCATCGACGTCGCCGGAATTTTTTGGCCGGAAGTTGTTGCCGGCGGCGGTCGGTGGCGGTCAATGTCGGAAACTATTGAAATTTATTATTATTATTATTGGTTTAAATTAATTCGGTTCAATTTTGATATTTACTTAACCCGAACCGATCCGAACCATTCCACTCTTTTAAATTGATCTGAACCGAAACTAAATTTTCGGATCGGTTTCGGGTCAGTTCGGATCGGATCATCTGTTCGACCCGTGGGTCAAAATGACCAGCCCTAGTTAATTGTATTGCTGTGGTGGATAATGGAGGATGACCGATACTCTGAGCATTCAAGAGTATATGAGGAAACCAAAATAATAGATTTGGATATGGGACCAAGGAGATAAAAGTTGTTTTAGGAAGTTGAAATATTTGAAAAGAAATTAGCACGATAATGTTTGTCAAGGGGATAACATTTATTATGCAAATGATAGAATCTAGAAGTAGTTGGAGAAATAGCATCTTGGTTGAAAAAGCCATGGGACTTTTGGTCTTGCATTCATCCTATTGTTTGATGACTGTTCCTTGAAACAGAGCTCAAACTAAGACCTTTAAGGAATTTGTTCTTTACTTTTGAGTTCACTTGCCTTGAGCAAGTATTTGACCTTGGTGGTTAACCTTTCTCTGCTTAGCTTCACCCCATACTAGTATCCAAACAACAGCTGCTTTTCTTTTGCTTGCTTAAATGGTCTAGGTTTCAATTTTTTCTGCCATCATATAATTTCCTTAAAAATAGAATGTTGCCTCTCTTAATCGCAATTGTATCCTGTTGAAGCTATTTAGGGCAGAACAAACTTGTGTAAATGGAATTCACCTTACAGTGCCTAGTGTGACATTTGAAACTAATTCTGTTTATGTTAATCTTATCCTTGCCCTTTGGTGTTTGTTTTTCTAGAAGGGTTTGTCCCCGGGAGTTATGAAAAGGCACAAATGCGTTTTGCTCATGCAGAAACTCTGGTTCCATTTTCGTGTTTGCTGGGGCTCTTCCTGGAAGGATCTGGTCAGTATGCTTATTGTCAGAAACTCTTTAGTTAAAAATCTAAATGTGTTCCTTCTTGATAGACATGCGCTGCTGTTTCTTTCAGAATTTGAGTTAATACGAAGATCCTTGCAGCTCCCTCCTAAGCCATCACAAAAGAGAAACTGGCGGGGAAGCATTTTGGCACCATTTGCTGGAAATAACATATTAGTCCTCTACAACTGCCCTGCTGTCAAGTCAAGCAAATATTTTGTACATATACTGCATAATGAACATCCCGTTCCATTACCGGTAAGTTTAATCTAGGAAATGCTTATATTTAGCTGAATGTCATCTGTAAATGTGTTAGCTTGAAAATTATGGGTCCATCCACCGATTCAATTATTAGGAAACCATCAATTTTACATGCACTTGACAGCTTTTGTTCATTTCTTTGAGCATTTCACAAACCTAGCTAGCAATTCTTCACAATGATCCTAGAGTAATATAAGTGATGAATATATTTGTTAACCTCACTATATCGATCAGGCGGCCCAACCATAACCTTGTAGATGCTGGGCTTCCCTTTTTTACATCTATCAAGTTCTGTTAGGTTTTTCACTTGGCACTTTTGGCTTATGTTGGTTATTTTCCTCTCCTTAATCAAATTTTTTTCATGTTACTGCGGGGTTGTAATAACTCTGATTTCTGTCCTTTTGAAGTGTTTAAGGTAGGTTTTCTTTGAACTCATTTTGTAGGACTTGAAACTCACCTATATCAAATTGTCTCAGAAACTATACCGTTGTCAACATTCTTCTCATTGTCAACATTCTTTCTTTGGCGTGTTTTCAGCAAGAAACTGCAGCACCTCATCTAAAGCATAATTATGAGACATTGTGCAACATACAGCAGAAACAACCGGAGAAAAAGCATGTCCAAAATTGGGGTCCGTGAGATTAATATACCCCGAACTTTAGTTGGTAGAAAAAGTTGTTCTTAGGGTTGGAGAGGTAGAAATTTTTATGTTTCTCGCATTTGTGGTATGCGAACAAGTTGGTTTTTGCATTTCCTATATGCGAAGACGTTTACGTAAGTAATTAGTTCAACTTAAACAAACAATATTAACAAAAGAGATAAGAAAAATATTTTATTCGATCAAGTTTTCAAATTCAATAAATGCGAATAAATTAATATAACAATTATTAAAGCAGACACGGAAGAAAAGAGAAAAAGTGTGGGCATCACACAAATTTCGCATTCGACAAATGCGAATGAATTAATATATGAATTATTAAAGCAGACACGGAAGGAAAGAGAAAAGTGTGGGCCATCACACAAATTTCCCATTCGACAAATGCGAATGAATTAATATATAAATTATTAAAGCAGACACGAAAGGAAGAGAAAAGGTGTGAGCCGCCATAAGCTTTTCGCATTCTACAAATGCGAACAACAAATTTTAGCGTATAAAAAATACGAAATTATTTTTTTTATCCTATTAAAATCTGATTGGTCGATATCTTATCGACACGTGGCAATTGCTGAAAATTTAGATAGATGTTCGCATTTAGCGAATGCGAATGTGATGTCTAGAGTCATAATTTAAAACTCATCACCACTCCAGATACGGCAGAACTAAAAATCATCAATTTTTTTCTTCTTGCATTCAGTTGAAATTTTCATTCGGGTGGAAGAGGCGAAGCAGGAAAGAGGCATTCTTCAGATTGAAGGTTGGATGGTTGGACTGAACGAGAGCAGGACAGAGGCAATCCATTTAGGTAAATTTTTTTCTCTATTAAATTTGTAAAATTTATACATTCTATTGTTATTTGGGGCTATTAATGGTGTTTTGGTGTACGAAATTACTAAATTTAATAATTTAGGTAGTTATTGAGAATTTGTTTTAGAAAATTTGCTTAAATATATATATATATATTTGATGTAGAATGAAGAATAAAAATTATTTTTGTGATGTGAAATATTGAATTTTGTTGAATATTATGAGTTATTTTATTAATTTAGAGAATAACCCAGTTGATCTCGAATTTTGGTCTATATCCCTCAATTTTGCGAATTTTATATTCTGACCCAATTATTTGTAATGTTATTGATTTGACCTTATTTTATATTTTTTTTATTCTGTTAATTTTATATTTTATCATTAATGTTGAGTGCTAAATTCATGTATTGTTGAATAAATTAGTTTTAATTGATCAAATACATTGTGTAAATCTAAATTTATCTGTTTGATCAAAATTTGTTCTTATTTTAATTGAAAACTTTGTTATATAGATGTCGAATTATAGTTTTTGAATTATTAAATTATGTTAGAGATTTTTCACTAAAGATAGGACTTATTGTACTGTTATTTGGAGTAAATTACTGCTAGTGAGGTAGAATATTGTTATAACTAACATAAATTGATGTATTTGTATGTTTAATTGAATAAAAATTAAATATGCAGGCCCTTAATATGTCTTTTTCGGGTCCCTTCGATCTGAATATATTCTGGTCTAGTGATAGATCTTGTTGGGGAGATGGGGGTAAGTTATTTTTGCCCGATGCAACAGTTCGTATCGATCGAGTGTGGAGTTTCTCTGAACTTGATAATTATGTACACAGGCTGTTGGAATCTGAGAATCCAAAAATACTTCCTCTGCAATATGTTTTAGTCTGCACAGATGGGTACGGTAGAAGGGGGCAAGCGCCCATAAGAGACGACGAATCAATGTCATAGATTTACCGAGGTGCCCATTTGCGTCCAACATTGTACGTAGAGGTTGCAGATGAACCTGTTCAAGATGTTGGGGAAGGAACTAGTGGTGGTTAGTATGATGGTGCAGGGACTAGTGGTGTTGGTGGTACAGATGAAGATGACGATGACACATAAGATGACGTACAGGGAAGCAGTGATGAGGAGTATGTACCGTCCAATGAGTCTGATGATGATTACAGTGACCATGACGCATTTTCAGTAGTACCTTCTATTTCGACGACATCAATGACATGGACAAGTCTGAACTGCATGAGGATTCTGATGGGATCACAATGTGGGACGGTAATTGGCAGACGGTTAGACATGGTGTACATTTTGCTAACAAGAAAGAGGTACGAACAGGTTTGGGGGAATGGTCATTACGACAGGGTCGGGCATGTTGGGTAAAATATAGGCGTCCCTATACGTGGGCCGCTGAATACAAGACTAAAGGGCCGAAGTACCCAGAAGAACTTCTCCACGGCACTACTTGCTTGTAGAAATGTCGAGCTACCCTGCAAAAAGACACAAATACTTGGAGAATGGTGGTGTGGATCGAGAGGCACAACTGTCTTGGTGCAACCACAAGAAACGAAGCTCGAAACTTGACGTCCACAATGATTGCTCGATTGATCACAACCAATGTCCGAAAAGATCCAGGTTATTCAGTCGCGTAGATCCAAGTCGAAGTAAATTAGAGATACAGGATTACCCCCAATTACAAAAAGGCATGGCATGGTCGAAGAAAAGCACTCGAGAGTCTGTATGGCACATGGGAAAGCAACTTTCAACAACTACCCAGTTTTCGGGAAGCATTGCTCAGAGCGAACCCAGATACCCATATGCAGTTTAAGTTCACTAAAGATACCAAGAATCGGAAGAAGAAGGTATGTAGGTACATTTTTTGGGCATTTGGGCCAGCTATACATTTATTTAGAGCTGCTTGGCCGGTCATAACCGTCGATGCCACCCACCTCCGAGGTTCATACAAAGCAAAATTGATCGTGGCATGTGTGACGTGCTCGAATAACACAATTGTTCCCATCGCGTTTGCCCTCATGGATGAAGGGACATTGCATAGCTGGAAATGGTTCCTCAAATACCTGAAAAAATTTGTTCTACTTGACAAGGAGACCTGCATTATCTCTGATCGTCATATGGGTATTCTTGCTGCTATGGATGTTATTCTTGATAAATTTCTAGGGATGGGAGTGCACCGTTATTGTCTGCAGCACATCAAAGCAAATTTAGCTGGCAATTTTCCTGGGCAGAAACTCAAAAGACCTTGTCAAAGGGCTTGTTCAATGTTGCAAAAAGGCAAGTTTGAAAAAGAATGGATGACTTTTGAAAGTAAAAATAGAGATGCAGCCATATATCTTCAGCAAATCGGTCTTGAGAAGTGTACCCGTTATTGGGACGGGGGTTATCGTTGGGGAGAAATGACTTCGAACATATCCGAGAGTTTTAATAATGTCTTAAAAGATTGCCGGATGCTCCCTATCGTTGCTTTGATTCTTGCCACATGGTATAAGACTAACAAGTTATTTCAGGAAAACATAGATGAAATTGACAAATGCCATTCACCCTCGCGACGAATCCCATGAAACGGTATGACGAATACCGTATACATCAGATGGCTCACGAGGTTACCAGATTCAGCAAGAGGAATCAGAAGTACCAAGTGGTCACGTACTCACCACCTGATCGGCCATGGAAGGGTGGAAATATCCATGAGGTAAGCTACGCCGCCAGGATGTGCACATGTAATAAGTGGCAGACATACAGGTTTCCTTGCTCCCATGCGCTTGCTGTTGCCAGGTTTCTACGTCATGATCCTTTACCCCTTTTTGATTCATTTTATAGTAAGGAACAATGGGCTATTCAGTTTTCTGGAGAATTCAACCCAGTCCTTCAACCATGGCCACAGGCGACGTGACAGCTGAGGCCTGATGATACATTACTCGTCCACCATGCTGGCCCAGGTCGGAAGCGTGTGAATCGAAAGAAAGGACTTATGGATTATACGAAAAAATTTGGTAACAAGAGAGTTCAAGTTTGCGGTCGATGTCATCAAGAAGGCCATAATGCCAGTGCATGCGTGGTTGAGAACGTTTGCGCGCGATGTGGAGGATTTGATCATGATACGTTCAACTGCGCATTCTCACATCCATCTTCAGACAGGACTCCTTTGAATCATGCTTACGATCGATATGGAATGCATGGTGTACCCCGTATGCAGACTGATGATTCTGATGATCAATCTTCAGAATTCTGAGTAGGAATTCAAAGTTTGTGTTTGCGTAATAATCTGAATAATCTTCAAGTAGTGGTTCTGGTAGTATTTGTGTTTGTGTAATGATTTGATTAATTCTGAGTTTGTATTTGTGTAATAATTCTAAGAATTCTGAATTTGTATTTGGGTTTTGGTTTGTGTAATAATTCGAACAATATTCAAGTCTATGTTTGTATTTGTGTAATACTTTAAAAAATATTAAATTTGTATTGTCCAGGACTACAAGACTATCCTCAAAGAATATTAGTAAAATTTGTATGGAGTCCAGGAACTGCACTCTCGTATAGTTAAAATATGTTCGCATGTATGAAATGCGAACCAAGTCCTGCCTCCTATTCGTCGCGCCACGTGGCGTCATCTGGGTTTTCCTAAAGTTCGCATATGGCGAATGCGAACAACTTCAGATCTAAAACTTCCAAATCCTCCCTCCCCTTTGGTTTCTCCCCGGTTTTCGCCATTGAAGCCGACGCCTCCTCTCTCCCCGGCTTTCTCCCCGTTTTTCAGCCATTGTTCCCGGCGCCTCCTCCTCCAGAAAAGGTAGGTAAGTGTTTTGTAGTTCATAATGATTTGTTTGTTTTATTTTTTATATCGTTTTATTTCGATTTTATCTAATTTATTTATTTCATTAATTTCTTCGCATTTCCGGCCGGCGAATTTAGATCTAGGTATTTGTATGTTGTTCTTCTGGTGTTCGATCTGTTTTTTTTTTTTGGTTTTAACCGGCGGCCTGTGTTCTTTGGTTGTCGCCGGCGAAGAAGCATTATTTTTGCTGTTGTTGTTATTGCTGTTGAGTTGTTGTTGCTTGGTCCTCGTTCAATTTTTGCTGTTGTTGTTGTTGTCACCGGCGTATGGCTCGAACTGTTGTTGTTGTTGTCACCGGCCGGTCCTATGGTCGCCGGCGGACACATATCTCGGCCGGAGCTTTATTTGTTTTTTTTTTATTATTGTATTTGGATGTTTATTTATTGTACGGTTGGCGGACACTTTTTTTTTATTTAGATGTTTTATTTTTTGTATTTGTATTTTTTGTTTTATTTTTATTTATTGTATTTGTATTTTTTTGTTTAATTTTTATTTATTGTATTTGTATTTTATTGTTAGATGTTTTATTTATTGTATTTGTATTTTTTTGTTTAATTTTTATTTATTGTATTTGTATTTTTTTTTAATTTTTATTTATTGTATTTGTATTTTATTGTTAGATGTTTTTTTTTTGTATTTGTGTAATAGTTTAATTTTTATTTGTTGTATTTATAATTTTTTGTTTAATTTTTATTTATTGTATTTGTATTTTTTTGTTAGATGTTTTATTTATTGTATTTGTATTTTTTTGTTTAATTTTTATTTTTTGTATTTGTATTTTTTTGTTTAATTTTTATTTATTGTATTTGTATTTTTTTGTTAGATGTTTTATTTATTGTATTTGTATTTTTTTTTTGTTTAATTTTTATTTTTTGTATTTTTATTTTTTTGTTTAATTTTTATTTATTGTATTTGTATTTTTTTGTTAGATGTTTTATTTATTGTATTTGACTAGTAAATCCATAATATTTTTCAATTAGGGGTATGGAGACGGGATCATCATCATCTTCGCAGTCTAGACAATATGACCTCGAGCAGGGTCCTATAGACAAGAGTTTATTGGTCCTTCATGATGATCATAGGTCATTCCATATGTTTAGGTGTAATAAGGCTTATTTGAAAGAACTTTCTGCCTTTCGAGTGGATACTGACCTATAGCCTGAACCGGACAAGGCTGCCCCACAGACACATGCCCAAATAGCGAAGTTTGGTCTAGGGTCACTTTTTTGAATTGGTTCTATTAAGTTAGATTGGGCCCTCATTACAGCCTTAGTTGAGCGATGGCGGCCTGAGACCCATTCATTTCACTTGCCTGTTGGAGAGGCGACGATTACTCTATAGGATGTCGAGGTTCTTCTGGGTCTGCGGATGGATGGCCATGCAGTGGTTCAGAGGACTGTACCTCCTCAGGATGTGCAGTGGGCCGATTATTTAGAGAGTCTGTTTGGTTTCCGACAGCGTGCTAAGGCCACGAAGGATAAGGTAGTAAACATCACAGATATAAAGAGACACATTATGACCAATCTGCTACCCCGGGATGTTATAGAGGACATGCACCTTCAGCGGGCACGTTGTTTTGTCGGATGGATTTTAGGAGGGTTATTGTTTCCTGACAGCACCAGAAACAGTTTTCCCCTGGGCCTGGTGGGGTATTTGGAGGACCCAAATACCTTTCGGGAGTTTAGTTGGGGTAGTGCTACACTGGCATGGTTGTACCGAAATCTATGCATTTTCTCAGTGATCACATTGTCCGGACAGGGTATTTGCGGCTGTTTACTACTCTTACAGGTAATTTCAAACCGCCCTTGTATTTGTAATTTTTTTGTTAGATTCCTATTTATGGTATTTGTATTTTATTGTTAGATTTTTATTTATTGTATTTGTATTTTTTTGTTTTATTTTTATTTTTCCTTATTTGTAATTTTTTTTAGATTCCTATTTATGGTATTTGTATTTTTTTGTTTTATTTTTATTTATTGTATTTGTTTTTTTTTGTTTTAATTTTATTTTTCCTTATTTGTATTTTTTTTGTTAGATTCCTATTTATGATATTTGTATTTTTTTGTTTTATTTTTATTTTATTGTATTTGTAATTTTTTGTTAGATTCCTATTTATGGTATTTGTAATTTATTGTTAGTTTTTTATTTATTGTATTCGTATTTTTAATTTCACGTATTATTTTATTGCAAATTAGTTATGGGCTTGGGAGTGGATTTTGACTTTCCGTCCAGAGTTACGTGGGCCCGTACCAGATCTTCAGGGGTGTCCCTTGGGCAGGAGGTAATTTTTTTTCAGCTATTCAATAATTATCTTAATTGGTTATATTTTTTGATAATTTTTTTCCGTGTTTTCAATCAAAACTGTAATTTTTTTGTAGGTGGAACGGTCCTAGAAAAGTGGGAGACATCACACGATTTAATTTAACTGCCTACCGAGACCAGCTTGCGCTTTTGCAAGAACATAATGCCGTATTCTCCCGCTACCCTAGCAAACATTGATCCATCTTGCTCTGCTGGCTCCGCCATATGGATGTCCCAAACTTGGCTGCTTTATTTTGGTATCCGAGAGCCACACATCCCAGGCAGGGTGTTGCGCCAGTTCGGCTTCTTGCAGCGGGTGCCTGACAACAATTTCATCATGGAGAAAAAAGAAATAGAAAAGTTGCATAAGGAGACGCGTGGTAAGAAATGTCGAGAACGTCTTACAGAGGTGGGAGACTCGACACAACACCCTTGCAGGTCTTCAGGCCGATATGACTCTTGAACCCCAGGCAGCACCGGAATACCTAGTGTGGTAACCAAATCGCACTGTCACTTTGGTCACCAATCCATCAGACTATCGTCAGCCCCAGGGTTTTCAGGGATCTGCTGAGTCACTACATATAATTGTAAGTTACATTTTTACTATTTCTTTAATCACACCCATATTAATATGATTTTTATCCATATAACTTTCTAAAATGTTATTATATATTTTTAATTTACCATATATATGTTAATTTATAAAATATATATGTTAATTTATAAAATATATTTATTATATATTTTTAAATTACCATATATTTATTTCCTCTCATAATTTCCAGGCCAATTTGGTGCAAAACATGCGACAGATTACTCTAGATGGGCTACAATGTAATCCAGCTAATTCTTGGAATCACAATGTCTTCCTACAGCTACACGATTTGACACAGCAGGCAATAACTGTCAGCAAGACATCTGTTTAGGCTGATAGTGAGAACCCAAGCCAAGATATTGTTCCGGCTGACCCAACCCAGGAGTATATCCCACCTAGGCCTCCCAGGACTGACCGAGGCGGGTTCCAGTTAGGGAATGGGAGGATGAGAAAACCTGTGGCCACCCAGGATACTGGCGGGCCATCTTCTACCCCGCATGTATCTCCTTACCGTCCAGCATCGCCACACCACCATCCCTCTCCTCCTTTTGAGCAAATGCATTTTGATTCAGATTTTATTAATCTAGATCCTAATGTGGGGGGTTTCTTTGAGACTAGTTACGAGGGTGGTCATCACAATCAGCATATAAGCGGTGACCATATCCATAATGATCAAGAGGATGATCAAGATCAGGAGGATAATCGGGATCAGGAGCATGATGATGAGAGCACCAATGATTCTGATGATGCTGAGCATTCCTCTCATGATCATGATGAGGAGGCTGATCAAGGTAAGGGCTCGAGCCAGTGCCTGAGACAGGGCCCCAGTGATGGTACCATGCCTTTTACACCGCTTGCTTTGGGTAAGGGACAGCGGAACATAAAGAAGAAGAAAAAGTTCTGCATGACAGATTCTCGGGAGAAAAAGCGCAAGAAATATAAAAATTAGATTGAATTGTACTTTTATTTTATGCTATTTTATGACTTTTGTTATTAGTTTTAAACAATGCCTTTCATTTCTTTTCATTAACAATTTATTTTGGTTTTATTTAATCTTTAGTAAACTCGAGCTTTTGAATTTTTAAAATGATACAATAGTTTTAAGTTTAACAAAAATAAAAAAGAAACATTAAAGAAGAAAATTTATCAAAAAGACAATATTATGTACAATTTTTTTAACTCTTACTTTTATACAATACTATCTTTTGCGTCGTACCAAATTCAAGTTCCCATGTCGCCAAAAGATCATTGTTAGAAGAAAGTGTGGTTTTATCAAGTTTAGTAGGACTGATTATGTTAGATGGAAGCTAGAAAACATGATTGTTCCTGATGGTGTCAATGCCAAGTTTCTTGGCTGCCATGCATCATTGGCTAACCGTCAATCTGGAAGAGCCTTCTTGGAAGCAACCTCTTAAGAGCGTTTTATTGAAGCACTTTCTTGTTCAATGTTCATTGTAGTACTGTGCGAATGTGATCTGAGGCCATTGACCACATTATAATTTTGCCATTGTCCTTTATATTATGTCAGATTCTAAAAATTTTAGTTTTTTTTTCCTCACTTTAAATGAATTGATTCTAAGTTTTATTATGTAAAAAAAATTATTATCCAAAATTTACTAAACTTGATTTTTTGACATTTTATTTTTAATGATGGTAAGTTTTTAAGTTGAAACCAAATAAAAGTCAATTTTTTTTTAAAGCAAACTTGGTTACAAAAGGCAAGATTATATTCTAATTTTTTACCGAAATTTTAATTTACTTATTATTCAAATTTTATTATAAATGCATTATATGATTTCTGTTCACCAAATATAATTCATAGCATTGCAATTCTATTTAGAACTGACATAAATTTACTTAAATCAAATGAAAACTTTAAATTTAAAAAATTTAATTTTCAATTAAAATAGCATTTTTTTCTGAAATATTACAACATTTTATCAACCAAAATATTTAATTTACAACATTTCATTTTATACCAATTTAAAGTTAGGAAATATTTTTTAAATAAAAAATTAAAACATTTGCATATGGCATATGCGAAAAGTTAACTTTCGCATATGACATATGCGAACACTTATAATAATTATAATTATCCAGTTTTAGTCCAACGTCTTTAATGCATTGTAATTAATTCAATAAATTTTTGCATTCGTCGAATGCGAAAGTTTGTTTTTTCGCATTTGCCAATTGCGAGAAACATTTTTCTTTCTTCCTCCGAAAACCTAGCCATAGTTTTGCCTACACCACCACCTTGGGAGCATATTTTGGTCATTTTTCGTCCGAAATTGGTTTTCAAGGATATTTACTTGGCTTCGGAGTCAGAAGAGTGCTGATGCAGAAGCCCAAAAACTTGAGCTGTAGCATGTTCCTGGTAAAGGTGCAAGCATAATTTTCTGTTCTTAGTAACAACTGTTGCTCTCACGGGAGTTCTTGTAGTTACCATCGATTCTGTGTTTTCAACTTTATGATTACTTCTTCTTGATCAACAATATTTTAGTAGTAGTTGTATATGTATGAAGATCCCCTTCCTTCATGGCTGTCTTTTCTCCGAAAATGGGGGTGATTGTGTCAGCAATGCTCTAGTAGTTGTTGTATATGTCTTTTGTCAGAATCAACCTTGAAGGCTCATGTGTCACGATTTAGAGATGAGGTGGAAAATTTGGGTGATTGTAACCTAATGTAAGTTCTAAAGACTTGTAGTATAGAACGGTTTGAGGATTTGTTACTTAACCAGTGAATGCCTCCAAATGCCACCTAATTATTATGTTACACCAGACTAAAAGGAAAGCATAAAAATAGACCAAAAAATGTATTTCATATCTAGGACAAACGGAACCAGACACCAGGTTTGGTGTATGAAACTATGCATCTCAAAGGAGCCTTAATTTAGCTTTCAAAGATTTCAGGTAGGATTTCTCAGATTGAAACTGCTCTTTTTTTTCTTTTTGTTTTTTTTCCCCCGAAAACACACATCATATTGTTATAGCAGAAAAGAGATCGATTACAATGCTGTGGCCAAGGTTAGGTTGTTTTTACCATCTTAGGTATATTTTTTACTTTTCCATCTGCCCCGAAATTATTGTCCAAATTGAATTTTTATCTTTAATACAATTTAAACTAAAAATAAAAATTCAAACTGGACAATATTTTCGGTACGTAGAGAGTATATCTCTATGAACTTCTAAAATATTTGTACCTGATATTAAAGACAACAACAAAATTATATCCTATTTTATATTGTCTAATTTCATAGAAAAAATCACGCGATGATTGACAGCATCTGTTGCAACAACATTATTATCTGTTGAGAAACTGAAAGGGTAAGCCACTCCGAAACCCGGTTGACTCAAAAGCTTGATTTACATGAACTCGCTCGACGGCCCGCATATTTTGTCATAAATATGCAAAATATTTTCTCTGTCTAACAAAAATAGTTTATTTAATGTTGGAAATTAATGACGGGCTAGTTTATGGCATCTGTGAACTCTTGCAGTGAGATTGGACCGTGGAGCTTAACTCTATTTATCGAGAAGTCAATTTTACTGTAGATTGTTTAGCATCATTAGCCGTTCAAGAACCTGGAGTTTGCAACGATTTGTTAATCCACCATGAAAAGTTATTCCGTGATTGGAACATGATGTAATAGGGATAGCATACCTTAGAACTATTTGAACATAGGCTTTTGCCTCCATCTTTTGTAAAAAAAAAAAAAAATAAAAAAAAATAAAAATAGTCTATTTAATTTGTAAGTTACGTGTCCAGTTTTTAAAACGGAGTGATTAAAACATTCGGTTTACCTAATATTAACATTTTTTTTTCGGTCTGAAGTAACGGATATATTAGGTAAATTCCATCCAACAGCAAAACTTCTTGATGCTTGAAACCACTGTCATGATTAATAAAATTTGTGCAAGTAAAGTCATTTGGGAGGGATAAAAGTCTCCTAAAGTACGTAGGTATGAATTAAGCATGCATGAAAGATTTAGGTAACAGTAAACGTAAAAGAAGATTAAAATAAAAAAGGGATAGAACTTTCATTTATTGAATATAATTGATACGGAACTGGTTCACAAGGAGAGATATGATGGGACATACAATTGCAATTGCAACATAACATACAATTGAAAAAAGGAAGTTCAAACGACATAATATATCATTTTGGAACAGAGGAAGTAGACTAAAATGCAGAAGAAATGTTAGATTCCAAGCTCCATGGTGACGAGCTTGATCCTTCTCCGCACACTAACAATCTATCTCCCTCAAACACACAGTAAACAAAAAAGAGGGGAAAAAAAAAAAACAAATTGAGGACGTTTTAGAAAGAAAAAAAACAACAGAACATTTTGATGGACTAATTAAACATCAGGAGGACAATTAAGTTGATGGGTTGGAGCGGTGATGTTACACGCTTTAAGGAAGGAACTCATGTCAAGAGTATGTGATGTGTCAACGCCGTTGGCCTTGTTGGCTTTGCAAACGCAAAGTGCCAGATCATAGTTCTGAAGTCCGTCAAAAAGACGGCAGCATTCTTCATCTGAAGAAGAAGAAGTTGTGTTGCTCGTCTGAGTTGGATTAAGCAAATTTGCACATTTTTTAAATTCTGTGACATTCGTTGGACAAGATGGCACGAAAATTGACAAAAATGTGCCTCAAAAAAGTTGAAGTGGGCAAAACTATGCCTTAGTTTTTGGAGGAAGAAGGAAATGTGTTTTACGCATTTAGGATATGCGAAAAAAATGACTTTCGCGTTTTCCATATGCGAGGGATTAAAGAATTAATTATATTGCATTAAAGAAGAAGGTTTAAAACAAGATAACCATGATTATTAAACGTGTTCGCATTTGTGATATGCGAAAGTTTACTTTTCACACATGGCATATGCGAATGATCTCAATTTTTATTTAAAAATATTTCCTAACTTTAAATTGGCATAAAATAAAATGTTGTAACAAATTTTGAATAATAAGTAAATTAAAAATTTTGGATGATAAAATGTTGTAATATTACAATTAAAAAAATGACATTTCAAATTGAAATGTCATTTTTTTAAATTTAAAAATATCATTGGATTCAAGTCAATTTATGTTATTTTTAAATATAATTACAATGTGATGAATTATATTTGGTGAACGCAAATTTTTTAATAATAATTAAATTAAAATTTCAGGGAAAAATTAGAATATAATCTTGCCTTTCGTAACAAAGTTTCTTTTAAAAAAATTGACTTTTATTTTGGTTTCAACTTAAAACATTACCATCATTCAAAATCTAATCTCAAAAAATCAAGTTTACTAAATTTTGGATAAAAGATTAAAATTAAATTTCGATCAAAAATTAGTATTATATAAAAATAAGAGTTAAGAAAACCGCATATAATATTGTCTTTGTGATAAATTTTCTTTTTTTTCTTTTAATGTTTGGCTTTTATTTTTGTTAAACTCGAAACTATTATATCATTTTAAAAATTGAAAAGATCGAGTTTACTAATGTTTAAGGAATAAAAATCGAAATAAATTGTTAAGAAAAAATGCAAAACATTTTTAAAACTAATAACAAAAGTCATAATATAGCATAAAATAAAAGTACAATTCAATTTAATTTTTCTACATGTGCTTTTTCTCACAAGAATCTATCATACAACACTTTTTCGTCTTCTTTTTTTTGTTCGCTCTCCCTTACGCCAAGCTGGAGATGTAAAAAGCATGGTACCATGAATGGGGCCCTATCCCGGGCACCGGCTCGAGCCCTCACCCTGATCATCAGCCTCATCATCATCCTGAGCAGTGCTCTAATCATCATCAAAATCATTGGTGCCCTCTTGAAATCCATCCGACACAACAATGTACCCGCTGAAGGTGCATGTCCTCTGTAGCATCCTTGGGTAGCGGATTGGTCATAATGTGAGTCGTTATATCTGTGATGTTTACTACATTTTTCATTGTGGACTCATCACGCTGTCGAAAACTAAACAGACTCTCAAGATAATTGCCCCACCCACCCTGAGGCTGTGCTGCCCCGCAACCACTGCCCGTCCATCCATCCGAAGACCCAGAAGGACCTCAACATCCTGTAGAGTAATCATCGCCTCTCTAATAGGCAAGTGAAAGGAATGGGTCTCAGGCCGCCATCGCTCAACTAAGGCTATAATCAGGGCCCAATCTAACTTAATAGAACCAATATGAAAAAGCGCCCCCAGACCAAACTTCTCTATTTGGTCAAGTGTCTGTGGGGTAGCCTTTTTCACTTCGGGCCACAGATAACTATCCACACGCCTAGCGGAAAATTCTTTCCAATAAGTCTTATTACCCCTAAAAGTATGAAATGACCTATGATCATCATGAAGAACCAATAAACTCGTGTTTATAGGACCCTGTTGGAGAACAGTGCGTTTAGACTGCGAAGATGATGATAATCCCGTCTCCATACCCCTAATTAAAAAATATTCTGGGTTTATTATTTAAATTAACTCTACAATATTATTTTTTTAAAATCTGTGTTTAAAAAAATTACGTACGAAAAATCAAACAAAGGCAAACAAATATCATAATATTTTGTAAGTAGATACAATTAATCTAAATAGAAAAACAGAACAATAGCCGGCAAAATAGGAAATCAAAACATAAAAAAAAACCAGCAAATCCAAAAATCTAACCATCCCAAAAAAATAAAATACACAAAAAATACAAAAACTAAAAAAAGGCCCATCTTTTCAAAAAAAAAGGCCGATTTTTTTTACAAATAAAATTAGAACGGCGGAATTAAAAAAAAAAGAAAAGGAAAAAGCTGAGTGCGAATTGTTTAAATGGTCAACTACACGCGTGTGGCTTGCAGAAATATTTAAATATGTATGTTTCGCATTTTTGTTATGCGAAAGTTCATAAATATTTATTTTTTATTTCTTTCGTTAATATTAGTTTACTTTAGTTAATTAAAAACTGAATTGAAATCGTTCGCATTTGGGAGATGCGAATGTCCTTTTTTCGCATACGGGAAATGCGAGAAACACATAAAATTCCACGTTTTGAACCCTAGGCACTATTTTTGCTACACATTTAGGTTTGAGGTACCTAAATCTCACGGACCCCAAGATGGCATAGAGCTAGGAGGCGGCGGAGGAGTTGGAGACGGTGATGGGGGAGTTTGAGGTGGAGGCGGCGTGGAAGTTTCAGGTTGTGGAGGTGGCGACGGGATACTTTCAGGGGTTGGAGGTGAGGGAGTTTCCGGCTGTGGTGGCGGTGCTGGTGGGAGACTTTCAGGGGTAGGTGGCGGCGGAGGAATTTCGGGCGGTGGAGGTGGTGGTGGGAGACTTACAGGAGTCGGTGGAGGCGGAGGAATTTCGAGCTGTGGAGGTGGTGGTGGGAGAATTTCAAGGCTTGATGGTGGCGGCGGGGGAGTTTCCGGTTGTGGAGGTGGCGGTGAGAGACTTTCAGGGGTAGGACGTGGCGGAGTTTGGGCCTTTGGAGGTGGCGGGGGGAAGCTTTCAGGGGTTGGTAGTGGCGGAGGAGTTTCAGGTTGTGGAGATGGTGGTGGGGGAGTTTCAGGGCTTGGCGGGGGAGTTTTTGGTTGAGGAGGTGGCGGCGGGGAAGTTTTCGGTTGTGGAGGTGGTGGTGGAGAACTTCCAGGGGTAGTAGGAGGCGGCGGGGGAGTTTTGGGTTGTGTAGGTGGCGGATTCAGGCCACTCATTTATGATCTTAATTAACAAAGAAGTAGAAACTTGCGTGCCAAGACCAGCACCGAGTTCAACATTGTTGGCCTGGTCGTTCCCCTCAATTCGGTCAGCAACAACGAGGAAAAATAAAATCAAGCCTAACTAGGCTTTGGTTTTGGGGTGTTTGACCGAGAAAAGAAAACCCAATTCTATTGGATTTTGGGCTTTATTTTTATGCCTATAAAAGCAAGACTTTGTGCATAATTTGTGCATATTTTTCAGCCAAGAGAGAAGGAAAATTAGGGCAGCCGCGCAAGGGTTTTGTGCGAGAGAAAAAGAAAGAAAGTTAGGGTTTAGTTTTCCGTTTAACTCTCTTTTAGTTAGATCCTTCCGGTCCTACTTTGTGATAGGTGTGTGTGTGGAAGAGTATTGTTGTAATCCACCTTTGGATGAAGTCCTGTGTATCCACCGGTTGGTGAAGATTGTTTCCCATTAATATGATAGTGGAGATTTGACTATTGTTACAGTCCCGTGATTTTTTTCAATTTGGATTTTCCACGTAAATTCGTGTGCCTCTTTTATTTTATCAGTTTGAATTATTTTTCTTATTTGGTTGTCCTATTTTACTCGTAGTAGGAAATGAGATTTTCTTGGGGTTCGCTTCCGTAGTGTATTGTGTTTATATCCTTTCTACCACAACAGTGGTATCAGAGCTATGGTTCGGTAGTTAAGGTGTTACACTAATAAAATGGAAGAGTTATCGGGTAACTGTACGATGATTAAATTGACTTCATCCAATTATCATATGTGAAAGCCTAGAATGAAAGATTTGTTGTATTGCAAAGATTTGTTTGATCCTGTTCTTGGGGATGAAGGTAGGCCAAGTGATATGATTGATAAAAAGTCAGCTGATATGCACAGGAAAACCGTTGGTAATATTCGACAGTGGATTGATCAAAGTGTGTTTCATCACTTTTCGGGAGAAACAAAAGCTGATGAACTTTGGAAGAAAATCCAGAATATGTACTGGAAGAAGTCCGGCATCAATAAGTCATCTGCGCTTAAACAGATTACCAGGTTGAGGTGTAAAGATGGTGCTAGCATGAATGAGCACTTGAGTTTGTTTCAGGGTTTGTTGCACCATGCAGTGAATATAGGTTTAAAGTTGGATGATGAGGTGCAGGCTTTGCTATTGTTTAGTTCTCTTCCAGACAGTTGGGACACTTTGGTAGTGTCAATCAGTAATTCAACCCAGGATGGTGTCTTGACCTTGGATCAGGTCAAAGAGGCTTTGATGAATGAAGAAGTCAGAAGAAAAGAGCAGAGTATTGAGTCTGAGTCGCAGGCTTTGGTGACAGAAAAGTCAGATGGAAGAGGGAGAAGTAAAAGCAGAGGGCCACGTGATCGGAATGACAAGTCCAGAGGACGGTCTAAATCCAAGAAAGATGTCGTGTGACCATTGTCAAGGGAATGGACACTTTAAGAGGGAGTGCATGGTTCTCAAGAGAGAATTAGCAGCGAGAAATGGTAAAGGCAAGAAGGATGAATCAAGTGATGATGACACTATTGCAGTAGTAACTACCAATGATGTATTTGTGTACTGTGATGATGATACAATTAATGTTTCAAGTCACGACAGTGATTGGCTCGGTGATTCAAGTGTGTCTTATCATGTGACGCCTCACAGACACTTCTTTACCTCTTACACACCTGGAGATTTTGGTCTTGTAAGAATGGGCAATCAAGCCTCATTCGATGTTGTCGACATGGGAGAGGTATCATTGGTAACGAATACAGGTTGTACTCTTGTCTTGAAGAAAGTCAGACATGTTCCGGATATGCGTCTGAACCTTATTTCCGTTGGAAAACTTGATGATCAGAGTTATCATTGCACTGAAGGTGGTGGCCGTTGGACAATTACCAGAGGGAATCTTGTTATTGCTAGAGGAAAGAAGTTGAACTCTTTGTATGTGTTGAATGCAAAGTTCAAGAATGGAGAGGTGAATAGCTCACAATGCCTCCATTGATCTCTGGCACAGAAGGCTTGGACACATTAGTATCAAGGGGCTCCAAATTGTTCGTAAGAAGTAATTTCTCCCTGAGGTGAAAGGTACTGCTGTAGAACCTTGTGTTGACTGTATCTATGGTAAACAACATAGGGTTTCCTTTCAAAATTCTTCCCCCATCTAGAAAATCCGGTCCTTTAGAGTTAGTTCATACAGATGTATGTTACATGAAAGATGGGTCGCTGGGTGGTGCATTGTACTTTGTTACTTTCATTGATGACTATGCTCGAAAGGTTTGGTGTTTTTCCTTGAAATCTAAAGATCAGGTATTAGATGTGTTCAAAGACTTTCACCTTAGAGTTGAACGAGAGACTGGCAAGAAGTTGAAGTATGTTCGAGCAGATAATGCTGGTGAGTACAGGGGTCCATTTGAGAAGTATTGTCGAGACTATGGCATTAAACTTCAGAAGAGTGTTCCGAAAACTCCGCAACATAATGGTGTGGCAGAAAGAATGAACAGAACTATTACCGAAAAGGTTAGGTGTATGTTCTCGAATACAAAGCTGCCAAATCATTTTGGGGTCAAACCATGCAGACAACAGTTGATTTGAGCATCCTATCTCCCTCAGTTTCATTGGATGGTGATCTACCAGAGCGAGTTTGGACAGGAAAAGATGTCTCATTTCGACATTTGCAAGTTTTTGGTTGTCGTGCCTTTGTTTATATTCCCAAAGATGAAAGGTCAAAGCTTGATGGCAAATCCAAGCAGTGTGTATTCTTGGTGTATGGAAATGATGATTTTGGATACAGACTTTGGGATCTTGTAGAGAAGAAAGTTTTCAGAAGCAGAGATGTGATCTTCTTTGAAGACCAGACCATTGATGATATGGGAAAGGGCGAGATGCCAGAATCTTCACCTAAGATTCCTGTTGATCTAGATCTAGTTCCTCCACAATCAGATGATTCTCCTAAGGGAGAGCTGAGACAGAGCAGAATGGCGAGTTTGATGATGATCCTACTTCTGAAACAGAGACACCACCGGTTTCATAACCTCCTGTCCAGCCAAGGAGGTCCACCAGAGACAAGAAACCTTCCACCAGGTACAGTGCTCATGAGTATTTGTTGCTTACTGATGAGGGAGAACAAGAGTCGTGAAGAGGTTCTTAGTCATGAGCAGAAAGATCGGTAGTTAGCCGCCATGGAAGATGAGATCAAATCCTTGCATGAGAATAACACATATAACCTAGTGAAGCTGCCTAAGGGCAAGAGAGCACTCAAGAATAAATGGGTGTTCAGACTGAAGACAAGTGAGAACAGCTCACAATCGAGGTACAAAGCTAGATTAGTTGTGAGGGGATTCAATCAGAGAAAGGGCGTAGACTTTGATGAGATATTCTCTCCTGTTGTAAAGATGTCTTCGATCCGAGTTGTGCTTGGGATAGCGGCCAGTTTGAATCTTGAGATTGAACAGCTTGATGTGAAGACAGCCTTCTTGCATGGTGATTTGGAAGAAGAGATTTACATGGAGCAACCAGATGGGTTTCAAGAGAAGGGGAAAGAAAAGCTTGTATGTCGTCTCAATAAAAGCTTGTATGGGTTGAAGCAAGCTCCGAGGCAGTGGTACAAGAAGTTTGATGCTTTCATGATAGGGAAGGGATACTAAAGGACTACAGCCGATCACTGTGTGCTTGTGAAGAAATTCTCTGATGGTGATTTTATAATTCTTTTGCTTTATGTCGATGACATGTTGATTGTTGGTCATGATACTGCAAAGATTGCCAGGTTGAAAAAGGAGTTGAATAAGTCCTTTGCAATAAAAGATTTGGGTCCGGGAAGACGGATCTTTAGGATGAAGTTTTCGCGTGATAGACAGAATGGGAAGCTTTGGGTATCTCAAGAGAAGTATATCGAGAAGGTTCTTAATAGGTTTAACATGAGCGATGCTAAGGAAGCCTCGACTCCACTTGCGGGGCATTTTAAGCTAAGTAAAACGCAGTGTCCTAAAAGTGAGAAAGATAAGGAAGAGATGAAAAAAAGGTTCCTTATGCTTCGGCAGTTGGCAACCTGATGTATGCGATGGTTTGCACAAGGCCAGACATAGCTCATATAGTTGGTGTTGTTAGTCGGTTTCTCTCCAATCCTAGTAAGGAGCATTGGAATACTGTGAAATGGATTCTCAAGTATCTTAGGAGTACTTCCAGATGGAGTCTTTGCTTTGGCAATGGGAAGACCATGTTGGATGGATATACAGATGCTGACATGGCGGGTGACCTTGATGGTCGAAAGTCTACTTCTGGATACTTGATGACTTATGGAGGGGGAGCAGTTTCGTGGCAGAGCCGGTTGCAGAAATGTGTTGCTTTGTCTACTACAGGAGCAGAGTTTATCGCAGCTACTGAATCTTGTAAGGAAGCACTTTGGTTGCAGAAGTTTCTACAAGAGCTTGGCATGAATCAAGAGAGGTATGTGGTGTATTGTGATAGCCAGAGCGCTATTCACTTGGTGAAAAATTACACATTCCATTCGTGGTCTAAACATATTGATGTGAGATATCATTGGAATAGGGATGTGTTGGAGTCCAAGGCGTTGTTTCGATCATGATACGCAGGTCGAATTGAGATTTTTTTTCAAATAAAATCTACATTTATCTTTTAAAACTCGTTTGACTATAAATTTTAACGTTTTGCCCGAAGTTTAACTGGGTCGACCCGTGGATCAAACTGGGTCGACCCAGTAATCGGATCACGATACGCAGGTTGAATTGGGATTTTTTTTCAAATAAAATCAACATTTATCTTTTAAAACTCCTTTGACTATAAATTTTGACGTTTCGAGCCCAGTTTAACTAGGTCAACTCGTGGATTGAACTGGGTCGACCCATTAACCGGATCACGATACGCTGGTCGAATTGGGATTTTTTTTTTTCAAATAAAATTTACATTTATCTTTTAAAACTATATTGACTATAAATTTTGACGTTTCGAGCCAAGTTTAACTGGGTCGACCCGTGAGTTGAACTAGGTCGACCCAGTAACTGGATCACGGTATGCAGATCGAATTGGGATTTTTTTTTTCAAATAAAATCTACATTTCTTTTAAAACTCGTTTGACTATAAATTTTGACATTTCGGCCGAAGTTTAACTGGATCAACCCGTGGGTCGAACTGGGTTGACCCAGTCATCGGATCACGATACACGGGTCGAATTGAGATTTTTTTTGAAATAAAATCTACATTTTTTTCACCTTCTGCATCAAGTTTAACTAGGTGGATCCATGGATCAGGTTGGGTCGACCCAAGAAGTTCACAATGTGCAATTTAAATTTGATTTTTCTATGAAATTAAGCATGCACTTTTTCTTCAAATAAAGTGTAAATACAAATTTTGGTCTACAAACTATTTCAACTTTTCCTAACCACAAAGTTCACTGAATTTATTCTTTTTAACCCAAAATAAAATAATGCTGAAGTCAAATACTAATTGTTATCTTAAAAAAAAAAAGAAAAAGCAAAAACACACGTACACACACTCTTTTCTCCTGGCCATCCCTTTCCCTCCTTCAAAACCAACCACCACCACCACCACCACCCCACCCACCCACCCGACCCCAAGCCACTTTCCAGTTTCCACTATCCCCAAACAAACTACCAATCCCCCGGTTCATCTTTGCCCCTTCAGTTACTTGCTTCAAGTTGGCCTCTTTTCCTCTTCTTCTTTTGATAATTTACTTTTGGGTTTTGGTTAGATTTAAATTTGAAAAAATATTATTTTATTTATGAGCCCAGGATGTAATTTAGTAAAAGAAAAATGAAATCTTCTTCTTGTTTTGGTAGCGGATCTGGAGACGTGAGGTGACAACAGCTGCGGTAAATGGCGGATGAAAGAAATTGTAAGCTTTGATGAGTTATGAATCTCAGTTGCTTTGTATTTTCTCTCATGATCCGTCTTGACCCGTGGATCATGACAATCCAGCCCAACCCAATCCATCCTTCACAAACCCATTTTAACCCACGACCCATTCAACCCAACCGTGCAGGTCAAAACAACACAGGGGTTGGGTTGACCCGTGGGTCGCGGGTCAAATTTTTCAGGCATACCAACAACAATTGCATTTCTCTTTTCTACATCTCGCAGAATCTTTATGTACAACCCCAGAAAAAAAAAAAAGAAAAACCAGCTCTAATGATGATATTTTTTCACCCTAAATTTTCATGACAAAAACAGAATGTAATACCAAAACTATATTCAAAGTTTTGGCAAAAACAGATTGAGTATCTTCCCTGGCAAGGCAAGCGAAGGGAAAGAAAGTGACGGTGAAGTTACCGGTGAAGGGAGCAAAGGTTTCTATGAGCGGATTTGGGGAACCATCGGGTAGTAAGCCAGAAGCCATGGCGGGTCTTTAAACTCCGGTGACTGGTAAGCTTCTTGTTTCTGAATCTGTAAGTTCTAGGGCTAATCTTGTGCTGGAACATCTGTGTAATCATTGAATTGTTGCATCTGAGAGTAGTGTGGGTGAAACAAAAGGGGATTTGGGTTTGCCGAAAGCAAATCCCAATTGGTCTAGGTTTGATCTTGATAAACTTAGGCCTATTCCTGTGCAATTGGAATATGTTGAGCCTAAGTTGATAGATGATAAGAAGATTGCAAAAATGGTTAAGGCTAATATAGAGGAAGAGATAGAACATTGGAAAACGTCTGTGATCTATGATGTTCTGGGTGGTTTTCCTCCATACAGGGTTATGTCTGGTTATCTTAGGCTTATATGGGGAAGATATGGGGTGGATAAGATCTTACTACTTGATAATGGCATATTTGTTGTCCGCTTTACCACTATGGAAGGGAAGTTAGCTCTGCTGGGAAATCACTATCATATGGAAAGCAAGCCCTTAATAGTGAAGGATTGGTCAGCTGAAAAAGGATTCAAAAGAGAGGAAATCTTGCGAGTCCCAATTTGGATTCAACTACCAGGGCTGCTCCTAAAGTACTGGGGAGCTAAATCGTTGAGTCGGTTGGCTAGTAGTGTTGGCATTCCACTGCAAATGGATGAGCTGACATCTAGTAGACAGAGGATAGGCTATGCAAGGCTGCTAGTTGAAATGGAGATAAAGCATAAACTACCTGAGAAGCTTTGGTATGAAGATGAGTACGGTGTGGTACAAGAGCAATCTATTGTGTATGAGTGGAAGCCTATACGATGTGAAGATTGCAAGGGCTATGGGCATGAAGCAACTGTATGTAGCCAGAAGGTTAAACAGGTTTGGCAACCTAAGAAGACTGTTGTGATTGATAAATTAAATGGAGATGGGGTACCAAAGAAGACAGATGATGGCATAGAACCAAGAAGAAAGGAGATGGTAGTAGGGGATCTTAAGTTTGATGGGAATCCAGTGAGGGACTATAGACTTTGGGTTGAAAAAGAGGGACTAGAAGGGGGGACTAAGGGGAGAACTCCCCATGAATAATATCATTATATGGAATACAAGGGGTTTGCATAGTCCCCTGAAACAAAGAAAACTAAAAAACTTAGTCTCAGTAAACTATGCTAGTATCATGGGATTGGTTGAAGTCAAAATGAAAAGTGAGAAGTTAGATGAGTATATGAAAAAGGATTGGCCAGATTATGAATATAAGAGGAATAGTACATATGGTGGAAGAACTAGAATATTAGTAATATGGAAGAAGGAGGAAATTGATGTAAAAATTTTTAGAAATGAAAATCAGTTTATGCACTGTGAAGTGGTTGATCATGTGGCCAAAAGATAGTACATCATGACAATAATATATGGAGCTAATAGCAGAAATGAAAGAACTTCCTTGTGGAACAAATTGATGCAGATAGGGCAAACAATAACTAAAGCTTGGATGGTTGCAGGTGACTTCAACAATGTGTCGGAGCCAAATGAGAAATTTGGAGGACTGCCAGTGACATCCATGGAAACCGGGGAATTTAACATGATGATAGATGAATGTCAGTTGGTTCATTTAACTTTGCATGGAGGATATTTTACCTGGAATAATAAGCAATCTGGGGATTAGAGAATATATGCAAGGTTAGACAGAGTATTGGTCAACAAGGAGTGGATGTTAAAATTTGAAGAGAGTTTGGTAAAGGTGCTACCAGAAGGACTGTTTGATCACTGTCCCATGGTGATCAGATGGAACTACAATGTTTGTAACTCGAAGAAATGGTTCAGGTTTTTCAACATGTGGGCTACTGATACAAAATATATGAGTATAGTTAAGAAGATATGGGATGTTGAGACGAAAGGATGCAAGCAGTTTCAGTTAGTTCAAAAACAGAAGCTTCTAAAGCCTCTTCTCAAAGACCTGAATCGTAGAAAATTTGCTAATATTGATCAGAAAGTTTTCTTACAGAGAGAGTTGTTGGAAACTTTGCAGAAGGAACTACAAAATAATCCTCAGAATATGGAACTCCAAGAACAGGAAAAGGAAGCAGAAAATAAATATGTGGAATTTAGTATGCATGCGTACACTTACTGGCAGCAGAAGGTAAAGGAAAAATGGGTGCAGCAAGGAGACCTTAATACAGCATATTTCCATGCTGCCATAAAACAGAAACAAAAGAGAAAACGAATTCTGTCCTTTAAAGCAGAAAACGGAATGGTGGTTGAGGAATGGAAAGATGTTGAAGAGCATTTTCTTGGTTTCTTTCAGGAGTTGTTGGGGGAAAGAAGTGAGTACAGTTCCTGTTAGACAGGAGGTATGTGATATGGGGCCTCTTTCTGACAGTAGAGGATCATATGCAACTAATCAAGGAAGTTACTGAGGCAAAAATTAAGATGGCCATGTTCTCAATTGATGATTTGAAAAGTCCGGGTCCTGATGGGTTCAACCGTGGATTTTATAAGAAAACGTGGGAGGTGGTTGGGAAGAGTACCTGTGAAGCGATAGTGGAATTCTTTTGTACTGGGGAGCTTCTAAAGCAGGTGAATTCAACGGTGATATCATTGATTCCTAAAGTGGAATCCCCGCAATAAGCAGCAGAATACAGGCCGATTTCTTGTTGTAATACACTGTACAAGTGTATTACCAAGATTTTGAGTAATAGGCTGTCCAAAATATTGCCGAGTCTGGTGGATCAAAGTCAGGGAGCTTTTATAAAGGACAGACTTATTATTCACAATATTTTGTTGACACAGGAAATGTTGCAGCTGTATAACAGGAAAAACGTGTCCCCCAGATGCCTTATGAAGGTGGATTTACAGAAGGCATATGATTCCATTGCCTGGCTGTTCGTAGAGGAGGTGCTTGCAGGGTATAAGTTCCCTGGTAAGTTTATCAGTTGAATAAAAGAATGCATGTCTACTTGCAGTTTCTCTCTGTGTATGAATGGTGGTCTAACAGGTTATTTTAAGGGTAAACGGGGACTTAGACAAGGGGATCCTGTTTCCCCTTTAGTGTTTGTGCTTTGTATGGAATATTTGAGTAGGATGATTAAGTTTGAAGTTGCACTAGGAGGTTTCTATTATCATCCCAAGTGTAAGAGGTTGCAGATTACGAACCTTTGTTTTGCTGATGACTTAATCATCTTGTGCAAAGGTCACCTAGGGACTGTTAAAAGAATAAAGAAGGTTTTGGATGAGTTTTATGCCACATCAGGTTTAAAGGCCAATTTAAAGAAGTTGAATGTTTACTGTGGGGGAGTTAACAAGGAATTGAGAGATGAAATTCAGAAGACTACAGGATTTAGTAATGGGACCTTTCCGATGAAATATTTAGGGGTCCCCGTATCCCCAAATAAATGGAAAGACGTTGATTGCCAAGTATTGGTGATAAAGTGACTGCAGGGTTAAAATGTTGGACAACACGCCACTTATCCTATGCAGGAAGAGTGGTGCTAGTTAATTATGTATTGCTTGCTATGCACACATATTGGACTTCTGTTTTTATGCTGCCTAAAAGTATTATCCCTCAGGTAGTAAGGGTGTATAGGGATTTCTGATGGGGCAAAAAAGGAAGTGGTCGGGCATTTGCTTTGGTTGCCTGGGATGACTTATGTAGACCAAAGAAATGTGGGGGATTGATTTTTAAAGAACCTGAGGTCTAGAATCAGACAGTGCTAGGGAAGCAAGTATGGGATCTAGCTACCAAAAAAGATAATCTTTGGGTCGAATTATGTCACGAATACTATCTGAAGGGAAAGAGTATCTGGGACTATGAACCAAGGCAGGGGACCTGTTGGTGTTGGAGAAAACTGATGACTATTAAGGACAAAATGAAGGATGGGGTTGTAGGAGGACAGTGGAAAGCAGCCAGCAATGGCAAATATTCTGCAAAAACTGGATATGAGTGGTTTAGAAGCCCAAGGAAGAAAATGCGGGAAGTTGTGTTGATATGGAACAAGTATTATGTTCCTAAGCATAGTTTTATCATGTGGCTTACCATGAGAGGAAGGCTGTTAACTTCAGTGAGGATGCTGAAAATGGGAATTATTAGTGAACCTTTGCAGTGTGTCCTTTGTGCAGTTGAACAGGAGATCTTAGATCACTTATTCTTTAAGTGCCAATTCTCTCAAAAGGTATTGCAGTCTTTGAAGAATTGGTTGGAATGCAGGACTGTACCTGATGGCATCTCAAGATGGAAGACAAGGTTCTTGAATACTTGGAAGCAATGCAAGAGTAAGCAAATGGTTTTGTTTGGTGTTCTGGTTGCCGCAGTGTATCACTTGTGGAAGTTGCATAATATAGTTTGCCATGGGGGACAGTGTTTGGCTGTAAATGTAATAGTTGATCAGATTAAACAAGAAATGATTTGGAGGGGTAAAGTGTGTTGTAAAAAGTATAGGAAACTGGAGGAGAGGTATTTGCACAGGATAGATATTTTGAGCTGAGTGACTGTATAGAAACAGGACTGATGTAAACGTTGATCTGTGATGAGAAATTAATATAATTTTAACCTTTCACAAAAAAAAAAAGTTTCAGCTCAAGTGTTCTTCCCTTTCTTCATCACGACACTTCTTTGCTTTTCTCACCTCAATTTATTACGCAAAAACTTCCCAGAAATCACTTCACTTGGATCACTTAGTCGATTCGTTAAAACCAAACATTAATAATCAAAACTAAAAAAAAAAGAATCATACGAAGGATAAACTAAATGGTCCATAAAGAAAAGTGACATGATTGATGTTCTCATATACATGTTCATACCTAGTTCTATACTACAAGTTTGTTTTGTCTCACCAACATAATGCAATAAAAATTTTAAGCAAACATTATGCATTGTTAATATTTTTTTTGTTTAATGTATTTTTTATTTTTTCTCATATATTTTTAGCCAGAAAAATAAAAAAGGGTTATTTAGTGTTACCCTCCTGAATAGTTTTGAAGATCAACAGGACAAAATCACATTTTCATAATTCTTGGAAAAAAAATTATCCAAAAGCTCCGTGATTCAAACCTTCTGGAGCAATACTTTTAAACAAATACAATAATTAAAAAAAATGCAATCTACTGTTTTAATTGTGATTTAATATGTGATTTTTGGCATGCTAAATACGTACTAACCTTGTGTCACAATACATTTTAGGAGTTTATTTAATTTCTTTTTTTGCAGTAATTTAAAACATGTGATAAAAAAACAAAATATACCAAAAATAATTACTACTCGTTGCCGACTTGCCGCGGCGTTCGACAAAATTCCACTTGAAATTAGAATCGTAATTTGGTAAGAAGGAAATTAACCCAAGTTGGAATTGGAAAAGCGACAACCGTAAATAGAGAGAGTAAAATTAAAACAGAGATACTCTGTCTCTTTATACAACAACGTTGGAGACTGATTTTCATCTTCTATCTGATTCTCAGACGACGATCGACAGTTGGGAGAAAATTGAGAAATTGGATCAAGGTTCTTTCGGTTTGGTTTTCTTGGCCTCCAGTAACTCTTCTTCTTCTTCTTCTTCTTCCAAGAGGTTTGTGCTGGGTAAATGCTGCGTTGTGGACAAAGTTAGGGAGAAGAATTCGCCAGGAAATATGTTGTTCCTTTAACACAATGTTTATGTATTTTTTACTTCTTTATCTGCATAATACATGACTGTTATCCTGGTAATGCTAAGTTGTGGGAATTGCAACTGCGTATTTCTGAACTGAACAGGTTATGTCTAACAGTTGATGTTCGATGTGGTTTAACTATTAGCATTAATGTAATTAACTTGGAAAATGAACAAGTTGAGTAGCGTTTGTCTCGTTCTTTCTTGCAACTTTGTCCTATCTAAGAGGTTAGAATTTTTATGTGACGAAAGCTTAGGGATGATTGCTTAGACGAAATGAAGCATTGCTTTTAATTCGTAGAAAAAAGGTCAGAGGTGAAATGAAACAGAGCCTACTAGACGGGGTTTTTTTTTCCCCCGGCCTGGATAAAGTGAAACTTAGCTTCTGGTTAAATTGAACGGTGGCTCATATATAGTATGAAGTAAACTTGCAGTCTTTTTAAGACTGGCTTATTAGCACATGACATCCTCTAATTGATTTTCTCTTCCTCATTAGAAAAATACTCCGTCCTATTCTAATACAGTAATAATCTGATTTTGGTATGTAGTGTTTCAACTTAACAAACTATATTATTAAAATGGGACGGAAAGAATATTAAAAAAATATGAATTATGAGGAACACATTTTTTTTTTTATATTTGCAGGGTGTTCACCGTCGACAACAGTGAACAAAAATTGATGGTTAGACAACAATTTAACTCTCCAACCTTGGTTTGATGTTTGTACTTTTCATAGACAAGACAACTATACGGCGGTTCTCATGGATTTTGACATAAGAGTTACCGAGGTTTCAATTCGGTAGGTTATTGCCCGAAATGTTGGGGCAACAATAAGACCGGATTTATATACTACTCCAGCGGAGATCGCAATACACATAAAATAAAACCCAAACCTGAACTCTGCCAAAAATAAGCACTACCTAATCCACGTTTGACCAACAGACACAAAAATGTCAGAAGTTCGAAGAAATTAAAAAAGTAATTTGCCAGTGCTACCTCTGGACGACTTATATTAACGATTAATCGCACCTTAAGTTAGATCAAATCGATCAGTTCACTACTTTCAAAATCTGCAAAAACACATCGCAAATCATAAAAAAACCCACAGTTTGGGGGGATATATGGATCAGAAATTGCACATATTCTTCTTCCCCTTCTTCGCCCATGGCCATATGCTGCCCACCTTAGACATGGCCAAAGTTTTCAGTTGTCGTGGGGTGAAATCCACCATGATCACAACTCACCAACACGTCCCCATGTTTGAGAAATCTATCCAGAAGAAAGGCAAACAATTGTTTACTGATGTATCCATCCGGGCAATACATTTCCCGGCCGTGGAAGCCGGCTTGCCGGAGGGAACGGAAAGCGTTGACCAACTAAAATCAGAAAATCTGATCCCTGCTTTCATAAGGGCCACCGCCATGCTCCAAGATCAGCTTGAACAGCTATTACTAGAATGCCGCCCGCATTGCCTGATCGCTGACAAGTTCTTCCCCTGGGCCACTGAAGCCGCTGCCAAATTCCGCATCCCAAGATTGGTTTTTGATGGAATGAGTTCCTTCTCAAATACCGTGGCTGAAATCCTGAGAGTTCATAGGCCTTTTGATAATGTTTCCTCTGATTCCGAACCTTTTCTGGTTCCAGATCTTCCTCACGAAATTAAGTTGACTAGATCGAAAATACCCTCTTATGAAAGGGACAAAGAAGCGGCCGGAACAGAGCTTGGAAGGTTCCATCAACGAGTTAGAGATTCGGATTCGAAAAGTTATGGAAGAGTTGTCAACAGTTTCTACGAGCTGGAGCCAGAGTATGTTGAGTATTACACCAAGATATTGGGGAGAAAAGCGTGGCACGTGGGACCCTTCTTGCTTTGCAACGAGGGAGTTGAAGATAAAATTCGAAGAGGGAAGAAATCCGACATCGATGAACACGAGTGTCTGAAATGGTTAGATTCCAAGAAGCCCAATTCGGTGGTGTACTTGTGTTTTGGAAGCCGGGCGAATTTTACTCTGGCACAATTACAGGAAATCGCAAAGGGACTTGAGTCTTCTGGCCAAGATTTCATTTTTGTTGTTAGGAACTGCGTGGATGAAGAAGACATTGAAAAATGGTTTCCAAAAGGATTTGAAGAACAAATCCAAGGAAAGGGACTGATTATAAAAGGATGGGCACCCCAACTTGTGATTCTTGAACACGAAGCCACGGGAGCATTTGTAACTCATTGCGGATGGAATTCGACGCTGGAAGGAGTGTGTTCTGGGGTGCCATTGGTGACTTGGCCTATGTTTGCGGAGCAATTTGTGAATGAAAAGCTGTTGGTTGATGTTCTGAAAGTCGGAGTGGCTGTTGGTTCGAAAGAGTGGAGCAGAGTTGCCAAAGACGTGAAAGGAGAAGCTTTGGCTAAGGCTGTGGAACTTGTTATGGTGGGTGAAGAAGCTGACAAAATCAGAGGGAGGTCAAAGGCATTGAAAGATATGGCAAGGAAGGCTGTTGAAGAAGGTGGATCATCCTATACTGATTTTGATGCCCTCATAAATGAACTGAAATCATATCATTCAGAAAGATATCAGGAGTAATTTTAAATCGATGTAGCAGTCCTGTTTCATTTGCATTTATAAATCTGTCATTCTGTGCGCGCTACTGCAGTTTCTATGATTTTTGAATTTTATTGTGTGAATATATCATCAGGACAGGATTCCACTGATGAAATTGGTTTTCGCACTCTCTGCAATGGGCTAATGGCTTTACTGTTTTCAGTCAAGCTCTGTATGAATTTTTGAAGAATAATTAAAACAGAGTAGAGGACTTTTTGATGAGCAAGATAAATTTTCATGAACTTGAATTGTAAAACCAGAGGTCATTTGGCACCAATTTAAGGTCCATTGTTTGTTCAAGTAAGAAACATTGAGAAAAATGGTAGTACGAGATGATCCTGATGAAAGCTAAGTGATGAATTCTATGAGTAGGCCCAATGTGAGGGTGCGCCAAGGATTGTGAATCAAATGACCATATCGGTAGGAAGGATACATATAATTAGTCCACACCCTGCTATAAGTTTAAAGCTAAAAGCCTAAAATGTAAAACTAGACGTAGGATAAAGATTACTACAATAACACACTCACAATAAAATGTACACTACTATGAATCCAATGATTGGGATTCGCTACAGGTAATTTGACAATGGGCTTCTTCGAAGCACCATATCCATCATTAGGCGGTGGATTCGTTGTTGGGGGCAACTGTTGGAAATCTATTTCAAAAATAGTGGACAACAATGGCTGCACTAGATCAAAGAACAAGAGGAAGAATTTATAGTTAGGACAAAACAAAGTTTTGTCTCCAAGTCACAAGTAAACTTGCTTTCCTTTAGGCTAAATTCGCCCACTATACAGTGCAATTGTCTAGGCGAATTTCTTATGAGATAAAATGGAGATCATGTTATTTCACTCTGCATTTTAGTGAACCAACAACCTGATACAAGGATAAGAAATGTCATTGAAAATATTCTAAATATTTAGTGATTTCATTGTACACTAAAAGCATCCAAATGATCCATATTTATAGAGTTAGAGGAAACTCTTGAGAATTACACGTAACCCTTGGTTATAGTCCAAGATATAACTTTTCGTTAATGTCTTTTCATATGGAATTCATAGGCACAACCTATTAGTTGTGTCTCCACAATATATTGAAAACACCCAATAGGCACAACATATTAATTATGTCCCTACAATATATTGAAAATAACTCCAACAATCCCCCGCCATTTTCCATATATTGTGACGATGCCTGGAATTGTGCCTCCGGCCTGGTGGTGGAACTCCGGTTAGGGTTTCCTATAAAACAGAGCCTCGGGGCCTCTCAAGGGTAGACACTCCGAAGCTTAAGTAAGAAAATAGGGTTGCAAAATAGTCTGTGTACGTAAATTGGTGCCAGAGACAGCGTACCTCAATTGTGGAGTAATCATCCCTATTTATAGGCCTTAAAAGTATCCAAATATTACTAGGTTTAGTAATATTAAACCACCGACTTCATAGTCGGTTGGACCTTGGACGGGGTGATTGGGCCGACCCATATCCAGGGGTGGATTTGGACTCGTCAAGTGCCCCTGTCAAGCATTGGTTATAAGAAATAAACAAAATTTAACACAAAATAATTCTAACCTGGACTCGGCCCAAGTTAATCGAACAAGCTCTAGCCCATGACCCATCTAACAGGCCTGATAGTTTAGTTCGCGGGTCAGGATTCAACCTAGAAGATGATCCGATCCGGAATCCCGCTCAAACATTTGACCGCACGTAGTAAGTGGGCACGTTTCCCCAAACGACGGCTCCGTCATCATTACCCCTCCCTGAACTCCGTCTCAACTGTCGAGACGTGGGAGAGAGAATTTTTTAATTTTGTTCTTATACTAGGAAAAGTCCAAAGACTCTTACCATTCATTTCTTTTCAAATTCCAGTTCTGAAAGTACAAAGCCTTCTGCCCCTGCGTATCATCCACTGCTGCTTTAGACGAAACCCTTCATGACCGCCGGAGATTCCTGTAACTACTGTTACCAGAAGAGATTCGCCGAAATTCGCCGCATTGGGTAAACAGAATCCAGAAGGACACCCCCAAATTCTGATAGAAGTCCTCCTACTCTCTTGTACTTTTAGAACCTGCCTTTCTTTTGCCTGAATTTTGTTATATCTGCATATATTGTGGTAGATATGGCTGCCCGAACAGTTTCCAACTTCGCATCCACCATAAACTCTACCGATAAAGCCTAGGCAACAGTTGAAAAATACGATTTCCCAGTAGATCTAGAATATCGAGCACCTTTAGGCACAGAAAGGGCTACTACTCCTCCAGAGGGGACAATAACTGTATATGATAGGTTTATGTTCTTAGGGCTAAGATTCCCCCTTTACCTTCTGTTTGGAAATATAGTTCAATACTACCAGATTCCCCTTGCTCGATTTACACCGAACTTGATATCGGCAGTCCTCGGATTTGTGAGGCTCTGCGAGTTGAAGAAGGTTGAACCTCGATTACTCGTGTGGAGGTATTTCTTCAAAGTCTGTGTCCCCTCGACGAAATACAAGGACTGGTATAACGTCAAGATAAATCCCAAGTCGGGTGCGAAGTAGATAATAGAACTCTTCGATGGTTCTCAAGTGTGGAAACCAAATTATTTGTTTGTACAGGCTCCAGAGGATTTTCGCATGACCTGGGATCAGCGTGAATCCCAGGAGATGGGCGTTATAGCTGATCTCTGGTCTAAATCTGACAAGGCCAAGAGATGGGCAATATGGGGATGACATTACTGCTATGGAATCTTTCAAAAATTATCTCAATTGGGCAAAAGTGCAGCAGTACATTCCCCCAATTCCCGTAAAGAATAAAAAAGGTACTAACTTCTCTTGTGTATGTCATCGAGCAAGAACACCGTTGGCTTGTTTGGTGACTCCAAGATTTTCGACATTAAAAATTCAGATGATGAAGGATCTTCAAACAAAGTCAGCAAGAAGAGGAAGCTGAGGAGGCTAGCGAAAGTGTCACAAGCAAGCGCCAAGTCAAACAAGAAGAAGCAGACTCCTGCAGTCGAGATGGAAGGACCAGCCGAGGAAATTAACCCAATCGAGGAAGATAAGCCCGTCGAGGAAAACAAGCCCATCGAGGAGGGTGCTCCTATCGAGGGGGATAAGACTATCGGGGGCAACGTCCCCCAGAAAAGGTGGGAATCCGAAAACAGAGCGAGACCTAAGTTGGTTCACAATGGTTGCGCCTTCGCTATCTCGAAGGAAGGACACTGCTGAGAATCCGGACGCCTCTCCTGGGTCGTCATCATATACTGCAGCCGCTGCCATATTTCACTTTGGCGATGATAGAATTGAATGCCCCATAATAGAAGAAGTGGCTGAAACAATGACTGATGAGGAAGCCTTAAAGATGGTAAATGTTGCAAACACACATGCTTTTCACATTCATTGCTTGTAACTGGTATTCGATTTATGCTGACCTCTTGCTTGCAATCTTGATAGCTAACCACCTCCTTGGCGAGTATCCTCATGCGCAAAAAGAAGCTAAGGGAGGAGATCTCCAGTTTGGAGCTTGAGAAGGGGTTCCTCGAGCTTGAGAAAGTTATTTACGAGGAAGCAAGGAAGAAGGAGCAGTTAATTCGGGCAGCCAAGGAGGAAGAGCTAGCCACTGCCTAGGCAATGTATAAGGATCTCGAGGCTAAGCTGAAAGAATATAGGGAAACCCATATACCCAAAGCAGAATTGCAGGAATAGATGACTGTCTTTTGGTCCAGAATGATGCCTACCAGAGGAATGGCTAACATCATGATGGGCATCAGTGAGGTAGCTATTGCATTGGGTGGCCATGGCATGGCTGTTGCTGCTCTCGAAAGAATGGAATCGGGAAAGCCTGTCAATGCTGGCTGACTGCAACACTTTGTCTTTCACGTTTGAAATAATCTTATTTTATCTCACATATATACATACTTCTATCAATATATGAAAATTATAAATATAAATTTTAAGAGATCGCCCGGGCATCCGGTCGGGCCAAGCATCTAGTTTGTGATTAAATACGCGATTTTTGGCATGCTAAAAACAAACCTTGCGCGACAATACATTTTAGAAATTAATTTAATTTCTTTTTGGGAAATAATAATAATTTAAAACATGTGATAAAAAAACGGAATATACCAAATATAATTACTACTCGTAGATGACTTGCCGCGGCGACGCGGCGTTCAACGAGATTTCACTTGAAATTAGAATCGTAATTTGGTAATAAGGAAATTAACCCGAGTAGGAATTGGAAAAGCGACAACCTTAAAAATAAATAGAGAGAGCAGAACTAAAACAGAGATACTCTCTCTCCTTTATACAACAACGTTGGAGACTGATTTTCTATCTGATTCTCAGACGACAATGGAGAGTTGGCAGAAAATTAAGAAATTGGGTCAAGGTTCTTTCGGGTTGGTTTTCTTGGCCACCAATAAGTCGTCTTCTTCTTCTTCCAAGAGGTTTGTAGCCGTGAAATCGATTGATTGCTCTGCTCAATTCGCCGTTGCTTCATTGAGGGAAGAAGCTCGAATCTTAGGTCAATTAATCGGAACCCCTAACGTCGTTCAATGCTACGGTGAAGACTTTAGCATCGAAAACGGTCGTAAGATTTACAATCTTCTTCTCGATTATGCTCCGGGAGGGAGTCTTCATGACCTGATTTGCAATACCTATTCTGGCGGCAAAACCTTGCCGGAACCCCTCGTTGCTCTGTACTCAAGTATGCTGTTAAAAGCCCTCGCCGGAATTCACTCCAAAGGAATTGTTCACTGCGACCTAAAACCGGAAAACGTTCTGATTTTTCCGACGTTGTGCGGCGGGAGACACATCAACATGCTAAAACTAGCCGACTTTGGATCTGCGAGAAGGTTATCAGAGGAGGAACAACTCGTGGAGACAGATTCCGGCGGCACAAAGACTTATACCAAGACTACTCTGCCTTATGCATCACCGGAATCGGTGTCTTCTGGAGTGCACGGGACTGGCACGGACATCTGGTCCTTTGGATGCATAGTAATTGAGATGATCACTGGACAACGCGCCTATAATTACAGGGACAATGATGATTTGGTTCATCAGATATTACATGGATGTATTTTTGTGCCAGGAAGACTTTCCAATATGGATGGGGTGGATTTCTTGATGAGGTGTTTTGATCGAGATCCGAAGTATAGATGGTCTGCCCTGAAGTTATTGAATCATCCTTTCATTGTTAATAACTTGAAGATGATGTCCCAAATTCATGGTGTTGATTATAGCAAGATTGAGGACACGAATTATTCTCAGAAAAATCCTTTTGGAAGGCTTGATTGGGTTACTAAGCAGCACCTTTTCTCCAAAGGACAGCAGCAGCAGCAACCACTAGTACACCACCACCACCACCAGGAGGAGGCTCGACGCCAGAAGCGGCTTCAGTTTCATCAACCATATGTTCGATTGCCGGTGCAAAACAGTCATCAGCTTCCTGGCCCAACAGCACTTAATCACTGCCTTCGAGTTTGAATGAGATAACAATCAGACATTGGCATCTGCGTTATGATGTTTTAAGGCTGGTGAAAATTAATGTGCTTGCACTTTAAACTCTGTAGTTCAGTTTCTGTCAAAACCACATATGTATATTGCTTAGAGTTTATGTATATAGTTGGATTGGATAGATTGTTTAATGACAGGCCATGAGTCATGATTTATCATTCTTTTGTTTGTTTCTTTCTGTAATCCGAAACAAAAAGGTCAATTGCATGTTTGGCTTTGTTACGGATTTAATTCAACAAGATATGGTGAGCTCTTGTTACTGCGGTTCAATCAAGATATGGTAAGCTCTTTTACTGCAGTTCAACCAATGAGAAACGCTAAAAACATATTTCTATCTAACAGGATCTGCATTGGCTAACTTAAGCTTTGCTTGGAATATTGGCCACTTACTATAGTAGTATATCACAGAGATGGTGTTGATTCCGTAGTTTTAAGATTCAAAGTACTTTATCAACTGCGGAGTAAATAAACCTACAAAGTCAGGTGGTAGTGAAATGAACTCTTTCGTGTTCATTTTGAGGTAAAAGCTAGAGAGCCTTCAATATGAGCAGGTAAGATCCATCAGTTCTTTTTTTGGTCCATGTAAGGAACTAGTAGAGAGTTTTCCCCTGCAATGTGGCACTTACAGTAAGAAATACCCATTGCATATTATCAAAATACTCTCGATATAACTTCATCCCTTAAATTTTGTAATGGATGGCGATATTTTCAGAGCAATAATTAGCTTCCAGAGCAGAACAATGATACTTTTCCGAAATTGTCCTAACCAGTCAAATGTTAATTTTACACCCCTCTCATCTCTCCATTTCGCCTCCCTGACTATTTGCTTTAGTCAATTTCTTTTTATTCATGACACGATCGACAACTCGAAACTGAATACCTAATTCCATTTGTCGAGCATGGATTTGATAAATATTGTTAGTCTTTTCATCTTAGTCTATGAAGATGGCGGAAAAAATTGGTTAAATTACATGAAAGATGAAAGATGATCTCTTTTGTAATAATCTCTAAGAAAAGAGTACTTCTTGACAGTTGGAAAATACTACAAACTATGGCACAATTTTAAAAATTGGGGGCAAAAATCCATATAATTGTTGTATTGTTGCAAATATAAGTGATGCCTCTAACTATGTACCTTAAAAATCAAAGTACACCTTGAAATATTGGGATTGCCCAGAGCCATAAACGAATGGAGACAACATATTGAGTAAGGAGGTGGAAGGGTGGTGCCGGAAAAGATATTCAAATAACCTTGGACCTAATAGGAGAAATTTAGAAACTTTTTTTTTTTTTGCTGCTCTGGAAGCTACTAATTAGTCCGGCAATATCACCAATTTTTTCTTTTTTTTTTTTCAGTTTGTTTTCATTTTACATATATATGTATATGTAAGTCATTATTGGAGAGATGGTTAGAAAACGTGAAGCACAATTACTTAAGTTAATTTTTTCTAAACTGTGTATACACTGAAATAAGCCTATATATGTAAATGTGATACGAAGAACACTGAAATAAGTTTTTGTAATTTAACAAATGAACTTTTGTTCTTGATTGGAGGGTATATTTTGTTTTATCCCTACAAATTAGCCATATTTCACCATGAGAGACTTTGGAGTCCATGAGAATTTCTCGTTAATTCATACATAACTCTCTAAGAAATGGCTCAGTCACCATTGTACGGACAAAAAATCGTTTCCAGCAGCCTGAAATGGCATCTGATGAAATCAAGCAATTCTAAACTATTAAAAACTAGCTTGGATTTGAGAAAGATGTAACATTATTTAGTTTAATTGTTATTTAGAAATGCTGATAACTTTTTATTCTGAGAAGTATTTGTTATCGTGTCAAACCCTCAATTCCTGATTATGCAGAATAGTAATTTGAATTAATAGTGACTACGTCATTATACACTAAATTAATATCATCCAAAACTACTATGATATATAACAATCTCGATCACTTTTCGGTTATGATAATGTTGAAGTGGGGTTTTATGTATTATTATTATTATTTATTTCCAAGGGAAGTAGGGAAGCAGTTCGATCTGATGTAGTTTCTTTTATTTTAAATTTTCTAAATAATAAAGTTTTCGATAATGCAATAAATCACACATACATAGTCCTTATTCCCAAAATCAAAAAGTCTGATGTAATCACTCAATTTCGCCCGATTAGCCTCTTTAATGTGGTTTACAAACTCGCTTCAAAAGTTTTAGCTAATCAGATTAAGACCATCCTGCCTAGCGTCATTTCACCTTCTCAATCCGCTCTCATTCCTAGTCGATTGATTAATGATAATGTGCTACTTGCTTATGAAACTCATCATCATTTGAAATTGAGATCTTCCGGTGGAACAGGGCTTATGTCAATAAAGTTAGATATGAGTAAGATATTTGATAGAGTTAAGTGGTCTTTTGTTTGCAATGTCATGAAAGCACTAGGTTTTTGTGATAGTCTAGTTGATTGGGTTCGTATTTGCATTTCCACTGTCCGTTTTTCATTTTTGTTTAATGGAAAACAATTTGGCTCTTTGACCCCGCAAAGAAGTGTCCGTCAAGGAGATCCATTATCTCCTTATTTATTCATCTTGTGCTCCGAAGTTTTCTCATGTATCCTCCAAGATCTACAGGCATGTGGCAAAATACATGGAATCTCAGTGGCAAGAGCTGCACCATCAATTTCACATCTATTTTTTGCAGACGATACTCTACTCTTTGGCCACGCTACTGAAGATGAAGCTTCATACATTAGGTTTGCTATTACCTTGTATGAAAAGGTTTCTGGACAGGCGATCAATCTTGATAAATCAGGCATAATGTTCTCCCCGAACACAAGGTCGGGTTTAAGAGCATCAATTTCTTCCATACTTGGCGTTCCATGTGTTGAGGATCATGGTAAGTACCTTGGCCTCCCTTCTACCATCGAACGTAACAAGAACATTGTTTTTGCTGGTTTGAAGGACAGGATATGGAAGAAACTTTTGGGATGGAAGGAGACCAATCTATCCCAGGGAGGAAAGGAGATACTTCAGAAATCTGTGGTGCAAGCAATCCCGACATATACCATGAGCTGCTTCAAAATCCTGATCGTACCCAGAATGACATTCAACAAATGATAAGCTCATTTTGGTGTGGGGGGGGGGTGGTGGTGGGAGGGGATAAAAGCGATTCAAGAAAGATAAGGTGGAACTCTTGTAAGTCGATGACCAGAAGCAAAGATGTAGGAGGGCTAGGGTTTTGGGATCTTCAATGTTACAATCAAGCTATGCTCAGTAAGCAAGCATGGAGATTACTCACTAATCCATCCTCCCTTTTGCCGACTGTACTTAAAGCCAAATACTTTCCTGAATGCGCTCTTTCCTGCAATCTACTTCAAATCAGCAATCGTCATGGTTATGGAGGAGTATACTGTATGGCAAGTCACTCATTGAAATCGGCACCATGAAAAGAATAATTAATGGAAGTTCCACTAGAATATAGATGGATAAATGGCTGCCTGAGGTGCCTTACTGGATCACCTCTCCACCTTTCTTAGAAAAGGGAAATAGGGTTTTTGATTTGGGGAAAAAACTGTATTTCATCGAATCGAACCCGTATGTGTTCTGTACAAATTTTGATATATATACAACCTAAGTTTGACAAGTCAAACTTTCCATAACTAGTATTAACAGAAAAAGTCCCTAGACTAATAAAACTGTACAAAACAGTCTATATAAAAGTTATGCAAAACTAGATTGCAATTGATTTATCTATCCGAAAATCCAAAACTTTGGATGCTTGATTAACATCTTGGATTTGCTCCTGTGAAGTATCTTGATTATTCAACAACCTTCAATACTGCCTGACGGACAGTTTTGTCAGCTCCCTGATCGATGAAGATACCGGTTGGTGGAAGCATGAACTCATACATCAGATCTTCTCTCCCACATAAGCAAATATGATCCTGTCCATAAAATTGGGTGATTTATCCAGGGAAGATGTTTATATTTGGTCCCCTAACCGTTCTGGTAAGCATTCGCTTAGACGGCTTATCACCTTTCACTGAATTCGCTAAATCCGAGCCCTGGAAACTCTTCATATGAGAGCCAAATTTGGAAAAATCTGAGGAAGTTTTCCCTCCCTCCACGAATACTTCAATTTTTATGGCGGCGCATGAACAATTCCCTCCCCACAACAGAAAACCTGGCTCGAAGACACCTTCAAACCAGTCAGATGTGTTGTTTCTGTGGCATAAACAACTGCAACACAATCCATATGTTCTTCCTTTGTCCTTTCACGCAACAAGTGTGGACCCAAGCAGGCATGAAGGGGATGATTCTTCACTTCCAGCAGACTGACTTTCAGCCTTGGTTCAGGGAGCTTTTCATGGCTTTGGATCAGGAAGCAACTCTTTGGAGTTATCTGCAACACTCTTTGGAAGTCCCGAAATGAAAAGATCTTCCAAAAGAAGGAATGCTCGTCATGGGCTATTGTACTCTCAGCCACATCAACGTTGCAGTCCTGGAAAGCATAAAAAACTGAAAACGTGGAGATGTCACAATTCGACATGGACTCAGTATTCAGGCCAAAAAAGGACATTGCCACAGTCTCATTGATGCCGGCATTAATCACTCCAATGGAGTAGTTGGGCTGGGAGTTTATATTACTTTTCCTGATGGTACTTTTCTACAAGCATTTGCCAACACATGTGAAGCATGTGACTGGTCTAGAATTAGCTGAACTTATGGCCTTGCGGGAAGCTTTGCGAGCATCACATCCTGAATTTAGCGAATTTTCAAGTGGTGGGAGATTCGATCAATACAATTCTAGTGGCGAGAGGAGATATAGAGGGTAATTCTGCAGACCAATCATCCAGGATATTAATTCGTTTTTACATCAATTACCTAATGTCACACTACATTGGGTAAGCCGTTTGGATAATTGGGTAGCTCCTATGTTACCCGGACTCGGGTATGAGTGTCGGATACGACACGGGATCTAAGTGTCGGACTCGTAAATTTTATAAAATTTGGATACGTGGGTACGGATTTGGACACCGGTACGGGTACGGGGATACTTCTTTAACTAACTAATTTAATATAATTGTGGTTTAAATAGATCTTTTAGTTTGACATTTATAACATTATATTCATGTGTCGGTAATTCAGTATCCAATCTAGTCTAGTCTAGATTAAAATTGACAATATTATTTTAACTTGTTAAAATTGGCTATGTGTACAAAACCTCAAATTGGGGAAAAGTTTGTATTTTTGTAAAAGTGAGGGAGCAAAACTGCTAACAAGAAACCAATAAGTAGCACTTTAGGAAAAATGGGGAGTTTTGAAGGTTATTTTTAAGAATATGGACCAACTCTGCAATTTATTTAATTTTTATAAAATGGGAGTCTTCTTCTTCCTCAAATTCGGCCGCTCTGCATTTCGACGCCGACCAAAGTAAAATCCAATCACTTCAGCCCCTAATGGCCGGTTCTCTTCTCCCTCAATCTGCCTTAATGATGACTGAGAATAAAAGGCAGAACTACCAGCCGGAGTACTTCAATGGTTCCCAAATTCGGCTGACCGGATCTCGCACGAATTGCACACCCGTGTCGGTGTCGACTCGTGTCGACACGGGTACAGAGGCCTAAACAGCCGAGTCTGGGTAACATAGGGTAGCTCACAACATTGCAATTGATGCAAAGTTTTGTAACACAGTGGAAAACTTTTTGTCTTCTCCACTAGACTGATTATTTTTCAGAGTTAGCGGATTCCAGTATATCTATGAATTGAAAGTTTCTTTAAAAAAAAAAAAAGGGAAGTAGGGAAGTGACACGTGAAGCTAATTAGTTGAATTAATCCTCAAATCAGATGGTGAGAAGGCTGCTGACAATATCTTATATTTGGAAAAACATTGGAGTAAAACTAGAGAAATCCAGATTGGATTCAATAATGGATTAATAGGCTTAATAACAAAAAGGTAAACATGAACTTGCACCGCACATTAAACCGCTGATCATTATTACTTATATCGCATGCAGTGTTTGCTTCTTTTTTCTAGAATAAACCATGACAAGGTCTGGAGGGGATAACCCGTTGACATTGATTCAAAAGTTAAATTTACATAGGGGGAGGGGTGTATATTATAATATAAACCCTAGCCACCTTGAACGAAAACAAACTACATTTGAAATCTCAGATTTTTCTTTTTTCTTTTTCTCTTTTTCTTGGGTACGCTTTATGGAAAGAGCTACCCTGTGTATCCGCTTATTTATATGGTTGGAATCGTGTATAGTTTAGGCACCGATTAAGATAAAGTGAGGCACATTAGTAGCGCAGCATTATAATCTTGATTTCCCCCTTGTAAGTTGTTGCTGTCATGTTGCAGCAACGCATTTCAGTTGTACTGTGAGATAGGTATCGAGACTTGTAAATTACAAAATTTAAGGGGTGAAATTATGGATATCAAGAGTATTTTGTCAACATGCGATGGGTATTTCTTATTGTTTGTGTCACATTGCAGGAACAGAATCCCTTAGTTTCTTACATGGATCAAAACTGAACTGAGGGATTTTAGCTACTCATACTGAAGGCTCTCTAGCCTTCACCTCAAAATGGAACACTAAAGAGGAGTTCATTTCACTACCAACGTTGCTGGTTATTTACTCAGATATTGATATAAATACTCTGAATCTTAAAACTAGTGAAATTAACACCATTAATGTAATATACTAACATAGAAAGTGGCCATTGCAAGTAAAGCTTAAGTTAGCCAATGCCAATCCTGTTAGACAGAAATATGTTTTTAGCATTTGCCATCAATGAACTGCAGTAAAAGAGCTTAACATATCTCGTTGACTTAAAAACCATCACCAAGACAAACATGCAAGTGACCTTTTTGTTTGAGTGTACAGAAAGAAACTAACAAAGGAATGATGAATCATGGCCTGTAATTAATGAAAACAACCAATATCCAATCCATCTATTTATAGTAAATAAATTCTAAGCAATATACATACGTTGTTTTGACAGAAACTGAACCACAGAGTTCAAAGTATAGGACATTAATTTACACATGCCAATGTCTGATTGTTATTTCATTCAACCTCAAAGGCAATGAGTAAGTGCTGCTGGGCCAGGAACCTGATGACCATTTCGCACTGGGAATCGAAGATTTGGTTGAAACTGAAGCAGCTGCCGACGTTGAGCCTCCTCCTCCTCCTGCTGGTGGTGGTGGTGGTATACTCGTTGTTGTCCTCTGGAGAAAAGGTGCTGCTTAGTAACCCAATTAAACCTTCCAAAAGGATTTTTCTGAGAACAATTTCTGTCCTCAATCTTGTTAAAATCAACACCATGAATTTGGGATATCATCTTCAAGTTATTAACGATGAAAGGATGATTCAATAACTCCAAGGCTGACCATCTATACTTTGGATCTCGATGAAAACACCTCATCAAGAAATCCACCCCATCCATATTGGAAAGTCTTCCTGGCACAAAAATACATCCATGTAACATCTGATGAACCAAAACATCATTGTGCCTGTAATTATAGGCGCGTTGTCCTGTGATCATCTCAATCACTATGCATCCAAAGGACCAGATGTCCGTGCCAGTCCCTTGCACTCCAGAGGATACCGATTCCGGCGATGCATACGGCAAAGTAGTCTTGGTATAAGTCTTTGTTCCACTGGAATCTGTCTCCACGAGTTTTTCCTCCTCAGATAAACTTCTCGCAGATCCAAAGTCGGCTAGCTTAAGCTGTTAGCAAAAGAACCCTTTGGGTTATAAAGAAGAGATCTTTTAGGTGATAGGTTTAAGAATTGAAAATGGAAGAGAAGGAAATTTTGAGAGAAATGGAGATTTACTACTTTGTAGTAAAGGAAAACAAGGTGGAGTGTGTTAAGCTTTTAGCTTAAGGTTTCTCACAACTCTCTACACACCTTACATAAGGGGATTAACTTCTATTGATAGGAGTTCATGGAAGATTCTACATACTTTCAAGATTTTCCTCCTACACATAATATCTAGAAATTTCCTTACTAATATCTAGATATTTCCTCTAGATATTTTTATTGATTATTCTACAATATCTAGATATTTTAGTAGAAGTTTCTACTACTTTCATCATCTCTTTCTAGTCTATTCTTCATATTGGATTTGGGCTCAATTTTAAACAAAAGACTAATGATCTAACTAATTAAATTGGATGACCCAATATAATTTTGGACCAAACAAGTTTATTCACTAACACCCCCCCTTTGAACTTGGTTTGGTGACTCCAAGCATTATCCTAAATCTTGTAAAGTCTTCTCCTTTGAGTGGTTTGGTGAAAATATCTGCAACTTGATCACGTGATCTTGTATGCTTCAACTCAACGATCCTCTTGGCCACACATTCCCTTATGAAGTAGTACCTTGTAACAATATGCTTGCTTCGATCATGGTAGACTGGATTCTTTGCCAGATCGATGGCTGACTTGTTGTCAACATATATCTCTGTCGCTTCTCCTTGTGGCATACTTAACTCCTTCAACATGCTCCTGCGCCAGATAGCATGACATACACATGATACTGCTGCTATGTACTCGGCCTCGCATGATGACAAGGAGACTATAGGTTGTTTCTTAGAAACCCATGTAAAGGCAGTGTTGCCAAGGAAGAATGCGAATCCAGTAGTACTTTTCCGTTCACTCAAATCTCCAGACCAGTCACTGTCACTGAATCCCACAAGCTTGAAGTCATCACATGAGAAATATAACAAGCCAAGATTGATAGTACCTTTGATGTAGCAAAGTATCCTCTTGGCAGCCTTCAAGTGTGTCGAGGTGCTTCCATAAATCGACTGATAAGTCCCATAGCAAAGAGGATATCAGGCCTTGTATATGTTAAATAACGTAGGCTTCCAACAAGGCTCTTGACGTGAGTTGGATCTACAACATCTCCTTCATAATATTTTGAGAGCTTTGCTCCATATTCAATGGGGGTGGCTATTGGCTTGCACTTCTCCATGCCAAATTTCTTAAGAACTTCCTTAGCGTATCTTTGTTGAGAGATGAAGATTCCATCATCCAATTGCTTGACCTCGATGCCAAGATAATAGGACATAAGTCCTATATCAGTCATCGCAAACTCTTTAGTCATTGCCTTCTTGAAATCTTCGATCATGCTAGGTGAATTTCCTGTGAAGATGAGATCATCCACGTACAAACAAACAAGCAACATATCTCCATTGCCTGAAAACTTCACATAGAGTGCATGTTCACTTGGACATTTCTTGAAACCATTTTCCTGAAAATAGTGATCCAGGCTCTTGGTGTTTGTTTCAAATCATATAGAGCCTTCCTCAGCCTGAGAACTTTATTCTCATGGCCTTTGACCACATATCCTTCTGGCTGCTCCACATATATTTCTTCTTCAAGGAAGCCATTTAAGAATGCAGACTTTACATCCATTTGATGGATTTTCCATCTATTTTGAGCAGCAATAGAGATTACTAACCTGATAGTCTCCAATCGTGCAACAGGTGCAAATACCTCTTCATAGTCAATGCCACGCCTCTACTTGTAGCCTTTGGCGACAAGTCTTGCTTTGTACTTCTCAACTTCTCCTTTAGCGTTCTTCTTTGCTTTGAACACCCACTTTACTCCAATTGCTTTGTGGCCTTTTGGAAGAGAGGCTAGCTCCCAAGTTTGATTCTTTTCTATGGATCTTATTTCCTCATCCATAGCGTGTCTCCACTTCTCGTTCCTTGCTGCCTCTTCATAACCTAGAGGTTCACAGTCAGCATAAAGGCAGAAAAGTGTGTTTCCTCATAGATCTCTTGTAGGCTTCTTGTCCTTTGCATTTCTTCATTCAAAGGTGAACGTGGACTTTGAGGTCGCTAAGTATTTTCACCCGCATCACTAGTTTCATCATCGTATTCGTGGATGATAGGAAGGAAGTCGTAGCTTTCACCACCTTCAATATTCCAATCCCAGGTTCCTTCTTCATCAAACTCTACATCTCTACTCACAATAATTTTGTTCGTGACTGGATTGTAGAGCTTATAGCCTTTTGACTGTTTGTCGTAGCCAACAAAGACATGCTTCTCGCTTCGGTCATCAAGTTTGGACCGTTTTTGGCTTGGTACGTTGGCATATACTATACTCCCAAACACTCGTAGGTGATTTACTGTGGGCTTTATCCCATTCCATGCTTCTTGTGGAGTCTTGTCTTCTAGACTCTTCGTTGGACATCGATTTAGTAGGTATACTACACAATCAACTGCTTCAGCCCATAACTCCTTTGGCATCTTCTTGCTCTTTAGCATGCTACGAACCATATTGAGAATGGTTCTATTCTTCCTTTCCGCAACTCCGTTTGTTGCGGAGAGTAAGGAGCGGTAAGGAATCGTCTAATCCCATGTTTTTCACAGAATTTGGTGAATTCACTTGATGTGAATTCTCCACCTCTATCAGACTTTAAGGCTTTGACTTTCAAGCCTTTCTCCTTCTCCACCACAACCTTAAATGTCTTAAAGGCATCAAAGGCTTGTGATTTCTCCTTCAAAAAATACACCCAAGTCTTTTGAGAGAAATCATCAATAAACAGAATGAAGTAGGTGTTCTTACCATGGGATGGCGGAGAGATAGGACCACACAAGTCTGTATGGATGAGTTATAAAGGCTCCTTAGCTCTTGATGTTGCTTCTTTTGGGAAAGCACTGCTCGAATGCTTCCCAAGTAAGCATCCTTCACATACTTGATTGGGCTGATTGATAGCAGGTATTCCTTTCACCATGCATTTGGCAGATAACTTTTTCAAGTCACCAAAATTTAAATGACCATACCTCATGTGCCAAATCCACGAATAATCCTTCAAGCATGCTTTCATGCAGTTCTCATGTTGAATGTTCAACAAGAACATTCTATTGCTTGTCATTGGCACAATGGTAATCAATTTTCCTTCTAGATCCTTAACTATAGCACTACGATCTTTCAAATGAATATCGTAATTTTTCTCCAGAAGTTGTCCCAAGCTCAAGATATTACTCTTAAGACTTGGAACATAATAAACTTCTGAGATGTATTGGTGACTTCCATCTTTAACAAGGATTAGTATCTTACCTTTGCCTTCAACCCTTGCTCTAGAATCATCTCCAAACATCACGTACACTTTGGCTGGTTCCATGTCTACGAACAACCTTTTTTCCCCAGTCATGTGGTTACTCGCAGCGGAGTCAAGATACCACGTCTTCTTCTCTCCTTTGTCCTCGTGTCTCGCCATTAAGAGAGTGAGTTGAACTTCATCTTTAACCTCCATAAGATTGGCTTTTTCTTTTACTTGACTAGAATTTCTACACTCACTTGCATAATGACCATATTCTTGACAATTAAAGCATTGGATTCGAGATTTACCCCCTCTCTGAAACTTCATACCTCTTCCACGACCTCTTGTAGATTGAGAACCTTGGTTGTTGTCCTCTTTGGTGGATTGAACATAGCCTCCTCGAGCTCTTCCTCGTCCACGTCTTTGAAATCCACCGTTGCCTCGTCCAAGGCCTCTGCCACGTCCAAAGCCTCCATCTCTTTCTTTGAAAGAGAGTTTTGTGTAGAGGGCTTGCTCCAAAGATTCTTTGGGCCTCCTTTTCTTTAGTTTCTCTTCATGGGCTACTAAAGTACCCATGAGTTGATCAATGGTCATAGAGTCAAGATCTTTTGACTCCTCTATCGCTACCACAATATAATCAAAGCTTGGTGTCAAAGAGCGAAGAATTTTTTCTATCACTCTTGTGTCACTCAAGCTTTCTCCATTCCTCTTCATCTCATTTGACACTTTCAAGACACAAGAACAATAATCTGAGACAGATTCGGACTCCTCCATTTGTAAAGTTTCAAATTCTCCTCTAAGAGTTTGAAGATGTACCTTTTTCACCTTCTCAATATCTCTATTAGCATTTTCTAGAATATCCCAAGCCTCCTTTGATGTAGAAGCAATTGCCACCTTCTCGAACATGGAATCATCTAGACGTTGATGGATAAGTGAAAGAGCTTGTTGATCCTTTCTCCTTGCTTTGTTGAGTTCCCCCTTTTGGGCAGGAGTCAAAGAAGCCCCATCTCGAGGTTTCTCATAACCTTTCTCAACAATCTCCCAAACCTCATGAGAGCCTAAGATTGTTTTCATTCGAATGGACCACTTACCATATTTTCTTTGGTAAGTTGAGGGAATTGGAAAGAGATCATTCCATTTGCCATCTCACTTCAAATCTGGACCAACACCAGCTCTGATACCAGTTTGTTAGCAAAAGAATCCTTTGGGTTATAAGGAAGAGATGTTTTAGGTGATAGGTTTAGGAAGTGAAAATGGAAGAGAAGGAAATTTTGGGAGAAATGGAGCTTTACTACTTTGTAGTAAAGGAAAACAAGTTAGAGTGTGTTAAGCTTTTAGCTTAAGGTTTCTCACAACTCTTTACACACCTTATATAAGGGGGTTAACTCCTATTTATAGGAGTTCATGGAAGATTCTACATACTTTCAAGATTTTCCTCCTACAATAATATCTAGAAATTTCCTTACTAATATCTAGATATTTCCTCTAGATATTTCTATTGATTATTCTACAATATCTAGATATTTTAGTAGAAGTTTCTACTACTTTCATCATCTCTTTCTAGTCTATTCTTCATATTGGATTTGGGCTCAATTTTAAACAAAAGACTAATGATCTAACTAATTAAATTGGATGACCCAATATAATTTTGGACCAAACAAGTTTATTCACTAACATAAGGATGTTGATGTATCTCCCGCCGCAAACCGCCGGAAAAATCAGAACGTTTCCCGGTTTTAGATCGCAGTGAACAATCCCTTTGGAGTGAATTCCAGCGAGGGCTTTTAACAGCATACTTGAGTACAGAGCAACTTGGGGTTCCGCCAAGGTTTTGCCACCTCGGTAGTTATTGTAAATCAGGTCATGAAGACTCCCTCCTGGAGCATAATCGAGAAGAAGATTGTAGATCTTACGACCCTTTTCGATGCTGACATCTTCACCGTAGCATTGAACGACATTAGGGGTTCCGTTTAGTTGACCTAAGATTCGAGCTTCTTCCCTCAATGAAGCGACGGCAAATTGAGCAGAGCAATCAACCGATTTCACGGCTACAAACCTCTTCGAAGAAGAAGAAGAAGACTTACTGGTGGCCAAGAAAACCAACCGGAAAGAACCTTGACCCAATTTCTCAATTTTTTCCCAACTCTCCATCGTCGTCTGAGAATCAGATTGAAAATCACTCTCCTACGTTGTTGTATAAAGAAGATCAGAATATCTCTGTTTTAGTTTTACTCTCTCTATTTATTTTTAAGGTTGTCGACTTGTCGCTTTTCCAATTCCGACTCGGGTTAATTTCCTTATTAACAAATTACAATTCTAATTTCAAGTGGAATTTCGTTGATCGCCGCGGCATGTCGGCGACGAGTAATAATTATATTTGGCATATTTGTTTTTTTTATCACATGTTTTAAATTACTACTAAAAAATAAATTAAATAAATTTCTAAGATATTTTGTCGCACAAGGTTTGTATTTAGCATGCCAAAAATCACATATTGCTTGTGTTTTGCATTTTTGCATTTTATTATTGTAATTTTTAATTATTATCGTAATTGTTTAAAAGTATTGCTGGAGAAGTATTGAATCACTGACCTTTTGATAATAACAATTTCTCCTAGACATTTCATTTTATTCCAGGAATTAATAAACAATATTTGATTTTGTTGCACATATATTGGTTTTCCTGTTAATCTCTAAAAGTATTCAGGAGCGTGACACCAAATAACCCTTTTTATTTTTAATCTTCTGGTGAAAATATATGGGAAAAATTAAATCAAAAGAAATATTAATTCACAATGTATAATGTTTGCTAAAATACAAGCAAACATTTTACGCTTAAATGTATTATTACATTATGTTGGAGGGAAAAGGCAAACTTGTGTATACAGAACTAGATTTGAAGATATATATGAGAATACCAATCACGTCACTTTTCTTTATGGACCAATTAGTTTACCCTTTATATGGATTTGCTTTTAGTTTGATTATTAATGTTTGCTTTTAACGAATCGACTAGCTAGGTGGTACGTCAAAGTGAAGTGTTTTCTGGGAACTTTTGGGAGTAATAAAATGAGGTAAGAAAGGTAAAATAGTGTCATGATCAAGAAGGGGAAGAATTTTAATTGACACTTGAGCTGAACCTTTGAATATGCGGTTTTAGTATTGCAATCTGTTTCATTCATGAAAAAGTATCATCAATTGAGCAGGGTGTTTTTTTATATAATTTTTTTTTTTTAAAAAAAAAAAAACCTTTTGGGGTTGCACTCACAAAATTTCTCTGAGATGTTAAGAAATGCAGTTGTTGTTGGAACATAAGGCAGGTAACCTCATACATTTATTCTTTTTAGACTGGGTTGATTCTCTTTATAAAATTAATCTAGAGTCTAGACAAAGCCCAAATGAGAATGAAGAGGGCCTCCTTGGTCGTCCATGGCTCATAGAAAGAAAGATCGCGGTCTTGGATTTCGTAACCTAAAAGCTTTCAACATGGCTATGTTGCAGTGTTGTCAGAATCGGACCAGACCGGACGGTCAAACCGGGTTAACCGGGAACCGCAATGCTAAACGGTCCAGTCACATACAGAAACCGTGTCACTAGCCACCCGGTCAAAGATCGCGGTTGAACCAGGAACCGTATCGAACCGGTTGACCCCGGTTTTCAGCTTTTTTCTTTATTTCTTCAATTTTTTTCCCAAAAAAAGTGAAAAACCAACGTAAGTTTTCTTTTTTCCCTCTATTTTTTCTCCCGCCCCTGTACCTCTTATTTTGCCGTTGAAACTAAAAGTCTGAAGTCCTGAACATATTAAACTCTGCAAATCAAAACTTTTTTTTTTCTTCACTGTAACCGTTTCAACTTCGTTCCGCTGCCAAACTACAGATTACAGTGAAATCTGATCTAACGATGTTAAGATCTTCTCCCACAAAAATACAGTCATACACGATTTTTCTCTGTACTTTTTTAATTCTGATGTGGGTTAATTAGGCTTGCTGGAGGCTGAGAGTTAACAATCTCCTCAATCCTGACTGGATTCTTTCTAGATTGAGAGTTAAAAAGCTGATTGGCTTCTACCCAAATTGAGGGCAATTTATCCAGTATACCCCGAGGCACGGTGTACTCCCTCCTATTTTTTGCATTTCTAGTCCTCATTGTAGTTTTTTTTATCAATCTTTCTATATTTTACAAGTTTAGTCCCTGTTATTTTTTCTCTCTCTTCCAAAAAAAACATCTCTAATCTTTCAACGAGCATATCTCCCAATCCGTGAAGAATTTATGAACGAATTATATATGAAATTTATAGTACTCGTCGAGATCTATCCAACAACATCCATAGTGAATATTTTTTCGGGCTTAAAAATGACTTAATTCTAATGGACAGAATAGAGGTAGATATCCAGTTTTACAAGATGGATAACCAACTTGTTCTAAATTGGTTATCCATTGTGTTCATTCTGATTATCCAATCAGTTTGAACTAGTTATCCATTTTGTTTGTACTGGCTATCCATTTGGTTTGTATGTCTATCCAACTTGTTTGTAATGGATATCCCACTTGTTTGAAATGGATATCTAACTCGCTTGTACTGGATATCCATCCATTTGGTTTATATGTTTATCCAACTTGTTTTGTAGTTGTAATCAACGGGTTTGTATACATATCCGACTTGTTTCTGCTGGATATCCAACTCGCTTGTACTGGATATCCATCCACTTCATATTGATTATCCAACTTCTTAATTCAAAATAAGTTGGTTATCCATCTTCTTAAACTGGATATCCAATGTGTTCATATTGATTATCCAATACGCTAATACTGGTTATCCAATGGATTTACATGTTTATCCAAATTGTTTGTATTGGTTATCCACTGTGCTCATTCTGATTATCCAACTTGTTTGTATTGGATATTCAACTTGTTTGTACTGGATATCCATCCATTTGGTTTGTATGCATATCCAACTCGTGCGTACTGGTTATCCAATGGATTTACATGCTTATCCAAATTGTTTGAACTGGTTATCCACTGTGTTCATTCTGATTATCCAACTACTGGTTATTCATTGTGTTCATGCTGATTATCCAATCAGTTTGAACTGGTTATCCATTTTGTTTGTACTGCTAATCCATTCTTGGTTTGTGTGTTCATCCAACTTGTATGTACTGGTTATCCAACAGAATTATATGGCTATCCAAACTGTTTGTATTGGTTATCCAATCATTTATTTTTGTTTAGAAAAAACTCATTGTCCTATGTGCTAATACTGGTTATCCAATGGATTTACATGCTTATCCAAATTGTTTGTACTGGTTATCCACTGTTTTCATTCTGATTATCCAACTTGTTTGTACTGGATATCCATCCATTTGGTTTGTATGCATATCCAACTCGTGCGTACTGGTTATCCAACGGATTTACATGCTTATCCAAATTGTTTGAACTGGTTATCCACTGTATTCATTCTGATTATCCAACTTGTTTGTACTGGATATCCAACTTGTTTGTACAGGATATCCAACTCGTGCGTACTGGTTATCCAACGGAATTACATGCTTATCCAAATTGTTTGAACTAGTTATCCACTGTGTTCATTCTGATTATCCAACTTGTTTGTATTGGATATCCAACTTGTTTGTACTGGCTATCCATCCATTTGATTTGTATGCCCATCCAACTTATTCATTGTCTTATGCGCTAATACTGGTTATCCAACGGATTTACATGCTTATCCAAATTGTTTGAACTGGTTATCCACTGTATTCATTCTGATTATCCAACTTGTTTGTACTGGATATCCAACTTGTTTATACTGGATATCCATTCATTTGGTTTGTATGCATATCCAACTCGTGCGTACTAGTTATCCAACGGATTTACATGCTTATCCAAATTGTTTGAATTGGTTATCCACTGTGTTCATTCTGATTATCCAACTTCTTTGTACTCGATATCCAACTTGTTTGTACTGGATATCCATCCATTTGGTTTGTATGCCCATTCAACTTATTCATTGTCCTATGCGCTAATACTGGTTATCCAACGGATTTACATGCTTATCCAAATTGTTTGAACTGGTTATCAGTTATATTCATTCTGATTATCCAACTTGTTTGTACTGGATATCCATCCATTTGGTTTGTATGTCTATCCAACTCGTGCGTACTGGTTATCCAACGGATTTACATGCTTATCCAAATTGTTTGAACTGGTTATCCACTGTGTTCATTCTGATTATCCAACTTGTTTGTACTGGATATCCAACTTAATGCTGCCCTAAGAAATTTGATCATTTTTAAGTTAGAAAAAAATATTGGATATGGATCTTGTTGAATAGATCTCAACGAGTACTGTAATTTTCATGCATAACACGTTCTCTAATTCTTTACGGATTATGAGATATGGTCATTTAAAGATTAGAGATATTTTTTAAAGGAGAGAGAAAAAAAATCACAGGGACTAAACTTGCAAATCATAAAAAGATTGATGAAAAATACAATAAGAACTGCTCGTGCAAAAAATAGGAGGGGGCATACTGGATACAGACTCAAATTGAGAGTTAAAAAATCTTTTTCTGATCATAGCAACAAACCGATCGACGAAGTGAATTTGGCTGCCAATCCTGATCATTGAAACTCGAAGGCTGCCTCCAATATTATTTTTTCTTTAACGATGAGTTACTTTTTTCTTTCTTTTATTCATTCTTTCTTTGGCGTGTTTTCAGCAAGAAACTGCAGCACCTCATCTAAAGCATATTTATGAGACACTTTGCAACATACAGCAGAAACAACCAGAGAAAAAGCATGTCCACAATTGGTTTTCAAGGAAATTTACTTGGCTTCGGAGTCGGAAGAGTGCTGATGCACAGGCCCAAAAACTTGAGCTGTAGCATGTTTCCTGGTAAAGGTGCAAACATAATCTCTGTTGTTCTTTTAGTTACAACTATTGCTCTCGGGGGAGTTCTGAATGTTACCCTCGTTCCCACGTTTGCAACTTTATGATTATTCCCTCTTGATCGACAATGCTCTAGTAGTAGTTGTTGTTGTTGTTGTTTTTTTTTTTTTTTGAAATGGCTCTAGTAGTTGTTGTATATGTATGAAGATCCCCTTCCTTCACGGCTGTCTTTTCTCCGATGTTTTGACCTTCGAGGGAAAATAGTGTTGTAAGAGATTCTGATTCGGAAACAACCTGCGCGGCTCATGTGCCATGATTTAGAAATGAGGTGGAAAATGGGGGTGATTGTAACCTAAATATAAGTTCTAAAGTCTTGTAGTATAGAACGGTTTGAGGGTTTGTTACTCTTTTTTTTTTTTTTTTGGGTATGAGGAATTGTTACTTAACCAGTGAATGCCTCCAAATGCCACCTAATTATTATGTTACACCAGACTAAAAGGGAAGCATAAAAATAGAACAAAAAATGTGTTTCATCATCTAGGACAAACGGAATGAGACACCAGCTTCCGTGTATGAAACTATGCATCCCAAATGAGCCTTAATTTAGCTTTCAAAGATTTCAGGTAGGATTTCTGAGATTAAAACTGTTTTTTTTTTTTTTTGGGAAACGCACATCAGGAGAGATTACAATGCTGTGGCCAATGTTAGCTTGTTTTTACCATCTTAGGCACTTTTTTTTCGGTTAAAAATCTTAGGCACATATTATATCTCTATGAACTTTTAAAATATTAATACAAACTAATATTAAAGACAATAAGCAATTGTATATCCTGCCTTATTGTTCTAATTTCATAGGGAAAATCACGCGATGAAGAAACAATATTTGTTGGATTTTTTCAGATGAAGAAAAAGAAAGAAAAAAGGAACTCATCATTAAACAAGAGAAAAGATAGAAGTCTAATAAAAATTAGTTACTTTTTTATTGATGAATAAAATACTAACTGTCTTTAAATAAGCTTTACATAATAACCATGAAGAGAAAAAATAGGAATCAAATCCCTCTTTAAATAGGCTTTACATAATAACCATGAAGAGAAAAAATAGGAATCAAATCCCACCTTAACTTAAACTAAAAAACAAGAAAATCAGGAATAATCTAAACAACTAAATAATTGACCAAATCTACTTTGAATCAATCTCCAACACTCTCTCATGATTCAAAGTAGCAAAAAAAATTTTTGATGCGAATGAAAAATACGAATTTTGACGCACTTTTTCGTCAAATTTGTTGATGCACTATCTCACCAACCAAACAATTTTGGAGTACTTCAATTCTCCTATTTGTTGATGCCCCTTCTCACCAACCTTCTTCAAAAAAGTGTTTCTTCTTCTTTCATGCTTAAAAATTCAAAATCTCTTTTAAGATTCAAGACCTTCATTTTCTTCGTCTTCTCATCACCTTGATATTGTTGCTGCAAAATATCCCAAGCCTCTTTTGCTTTCTCAGAAGTCATGATTCTTGTAAAAACTGACTCTGAAACGGCTGAAAAAATTATTGATAAAGCTCTTGGAGCTTTCGTTTCTTCTTCTTCGTGAGCCTTGATCTGAGAAAGTGTCGGATTGTTACCTAGAGGTGGTAATTCCACCTCATTAGCAACCCACTGCCAATTACCAAGACCCTTTAAATGAGCCTTCATTTTGACAGCTCAAGCTTGATAGTTTTCACCTTTGAAAATTGGTGTTGAGGAAATGAAGAATTGTTGGAAGCAATGGTTTTTTTTTTTTTTCTTTCACAGGCTCTCAGGATCAAAAAGCTCTGATACCATGTTGGATTTTTTCAGATGAAGAAAAAGAAAGAAAAAAAGGAACTCATCGTTAAAGAAGAGAAAAGATAAAAGTCTGATAAAAATTAGTTACTTTCTTATTGATGAATAAAATACCAACTGCCTTTAAATAGGCTTTACATAATAACGATGAAGAGAAAAAATAGGAACCAAATCCCACCTTAACTGAAACTAAAAAACAAGAAAATCAAGAATAATCTAAACAACTAAATAATTGATCAAATCTACTTTGAATCAATCTCCAACAATATTATCTGTTGAAACTGAAAGCGTAAGCCACTGTGAAACCCGGTTGTCGCTCAACGGCCCGCATAAGCCAATTTCTTGATTTACGCGAACTCGCTCAACGGCCCGCATATTCTTCTATCATAAAAGGCAGAACCGGATAAAAAAAAATAATCTACTTATTTAATTTGTAAGTGAAGCGTTCAGTTCATTATTTTTTAAGATGGAGGGAATATAATATTCAGTTCACTAAATTAATTATAACTTCTTTTTTTTTTTTGTATGAAGTAACGGATTTGTTAGGTAAATTCCTCCCAACAGCAGAACTACCTCGTTCGGTGCTCGAAATCACTGTCATGATTAATAAAACTTGTTCAAGTAAAAGTCATTTCGGAGAGATAAAACTCTCCTAAAGTACGTAGGTATGAATTAAGCATGCATGCATGATAAATATAGTAAACGTTAAAGAAGAGACAAAAAAAAAATGATAGAACTTTCATTTATTGAATATAATTGATACCGAACTGGTACACAAGGAGATATATGATGAGGCATACAATCACAATGGAGATGAAATAGACTAAAATGCAGAAGAGATGTTATATTCTAAGCTCCATGGTAATGAGCTTGATCCTTCTCCGCACATTAACAGTCTATCTCCCTCAAACACACAGAAAAAACAAATTGAGGACGTTTTAGAAAGAAAAAAAAAAAAAAACATTTTGATGGACTAATTAAACATCAGGAGGACAATTAAGTTGATGGGTTGGAGCGGTGATGTTACACGCTTTAAGGAAGGAACTCATGTCAAGAGTATGTGATGTGTCAACGCCGTTGGCCTTGTTGGCTTTGCAAACGCAAAGTGCCAGATCATAGTTCTGAAGTCCGTCAAAAAGACGGCAGCATTCTTCATCTGAAGAAGGAGAAGTTGTGTTGCTCGTCTGAGTTGGATTAAGCAAATTTGCACATTTTTTAAATTCTGTGACATTCGTTGGACAAGATGGCATAGAGCTAGGAGGCGGCGGAGGAGTTGGAGACGGTGGTGGGGGAGTTTGAGGTGGAGGGGGCGTGGAAGTTTCAGGTTGTGGAGGTGGCGGCGGGATACTTTCAGGGGTTGGAGGTGGCGGATTTTCCGGCTGTGGTGGCGGTGCTGGTGGGAGACTTTCAGGGGTAGGTGGCGGTGGAGGAATTTCGGGCGGTGGAGGTGGTGGTGGGAGACTTTCAGGAGTTGGTGGAGGCGGAGGAATTTCGGGCTGTGGAGGTGGTGGTGGGAGATTTTCAGGGCTTGACGGTGGCGGCGGGGGAGTTTCCGGTTGTGGAGGTGGCGGTGAGAGACTTTCAGGGGTAGGAGGTGGCGGAGTTTGGGCCTTTGGAGGTGGTGGTGGGGGAGTTTCAGGGCTTGGTGGTGGCGGCGGGGGAGTTTTGGGTTGAGGAGGTGGCGGCGGGGAAGTTTCCGGTTGTGGAGGTGGTAGTGGAGGACTTCCAGGGGTAGGAGGAGGCGGCGGGGGAGTTTTGGGTTGTGTAGGTGGCGGATTCAGGCCACAATCATTTATGATCTTAATCAACAAAGAAATAGAAACTTGAGGGCCAAGACAAGCAGTGAGTTCAACATAAGTAAGGCCACTAAGAACAGAACAACATTGTTGAGAAATTGGTTGTTGAATGTTGGTTAGGACTAGAACACCAAGCGGATTAACACATGCTGTCAATTGTAGTTTACTTCTCGGACAAGATGTCGGTGGATTTTGAAGAACAGTTGTAAGTGAACAGTTGACTAGGGTGAAAAAGACGAAGTTCAATAGAAGAGAGGAGGGGAGGAATTTGATGCTCTTGTTAGAGCTCATTTTAGCCGTTAAGTGAAGTACCGAGAGACAGAAGCAGAAAATTTTTTGATACTTCTATTTTGTTGGATGAAAGAATTTGTGATAAGATGAGGGTTTTTATAGGGGATAAGGAGAATGAATAAGGTTAATTCGTACGATGACACTATGTTTTCATTTCTTATTTTCTTCTTTTTTTTCTTTTTTTTTTTTAAGTTGGAATTTGATTATTATTTCACACAAGCACTAGCTCGAGGGAATCTATATAACATTGACTATAAGAAAGGGAAAAAAAATTCATTGCCTGCAAGGATGATTGTTACTTGATATTTTATTTTATTTTTTTTGTCCTGACTTGAACTCTTAACTTATCCGTTAGGAAGACTATCTTAAATTATCAGCAATATCTCCAACATTCATCTCTTGCAAAAGAATAAAAATAAAAGTAAAAATTCAATTTGATTCAGGTTCAGGATAATTGCATGCATGTTTGAGTTTCGAATACGTTCGTAAATTTTGTTTTCTTGAGCTAGAAGTATAATTCAATTGATGCATATATGACACCATGAAATCAACTTCTTCCTATGGCAAGTTTCCGTTGGGGCTGTAATATTTCCGAAGAAACCCTTTTAGATATACGGAAAATGCTTACACCAACAATTCCTTCAGAGTGTGAGCAAATTATGTCAAATTTTTACATCTTGCATATGCGATTGAGTTTGCTTGGTGATGCATATGTTGCAAAGTTATCACGAATTCACGATCACAAAATTACTGAGTATAGTTTCATCGAGCATTTCCTATCGTGTTGGTGATCAGTTAATTTATTACACGAATAGCAATCATCAAAATCATGGAATAAGTAAACAGATACGTTAAACTCGAAGTACCAGACACTTATTTATCTAAGTTGATGTTGTTATTTTCGGCCTGTAGGATGCTAAATAAAAGCGATGCCTCCTTGTTAAATGATCGTTCAGTTTGAATTTCGATTGTTAGTATAAATTGAACCAAAAGTAACAAATTCAAATAAGACAATAATTTTAGAATAAAGGAAAAACAAAATTTTTTCCCAGCAAAAGACAAAATTTGAAAACAAATAAAGAAAAAATAGCTGAAAAAAATTGTAGAGAGTTTTCTGTTCCGAAAGGATATGATTCAACTTCAATATAAATTTGTTAGGATAATATTTACCGATACTAAGTGCATTTGTTTTGGTATATTATGCATCCGTTTTTTGAATCATTGCTCTAACTTATGGGATTCAATCTGGGTAAGTTCTTTTCAGGAGGTAAAACTCTTCCAATAAATATTTTAATTAATATTACATGTCTATGTCTGGATTTGATTATAGGTAACAATGAAACTAGCCGAATACTTTTACCACTTGGACAAAATGTTTGTTGGTTACCGATATTAGATATTTATCAACTATGAGGTAAAGTAAGTGAAATTAGATAATCACATATATATATATATATATATATGCACTCTAGTAAAAACATTACTCCGGTATCCAATAATTCACGGGTTCGAGTCATGTAGAGAGTGAGTGAAAAATCATTATCGATCCCGTTAAAAAGAAAAGAGAAAAAAAAACCATTTTATTGATATTTATTATAATTTGAAGATTTTTATTTAACTCGTCATAATTATTTTTATAATGTTGACTTTTGGCAATAATATATGACTACAACTGCACAAAAATGTAAAAGAAGTACAATTTTTTTAATCCAGAGCAATATGAGGGGAATGCTTTCCCTGGTTTGAACAAAAGAAAAGAATTATATTACTTTCGTCTTGAAATTATTATCTAGTTTAGATTTTTATGTTTATTTAAACTATATTAGAAGTGGACATTTAAATTAAATAATTATTTTGGGACAAAAAAAACATGTTATTAAAGAAACTAGGTGTTAGACCCGTCCGATGGACGGGGAAGGCGTACACATTTAGACATTTTTATATAAATTTTGTATTTTTATAAAATATGTAATGATTTCAGTTTTAAACATGATTACCTCTGGCTTTACAAGAATTTATTTTTTTTGAATGACATTTTAAATTCACTGGTGATAAGGTTTATACAGATCTCTCTAAAATTTGTTAGGATTTGGTACTCTCTCCAATCAATCTCTGTGTTAGGATTTGGTTCACAAAAGTAAGGGTTCGATTTTTATTATTTTATTTTTTAAAAAATTATTTTAGTTGCTTTTTTTTATTTTATTATTTTTTTGTGCATTTTTAAGTCTAAGAAATTAAGAAAATGCCACATAGGATTAAATCTTATATCGCATGTGCTCCATGCCTTTAATTTTCTCTCTCTGATTTTTGCCTTAGTATAGTATATAGAATAGATAGATACGTACTAATTAAAGGTTGTTCACAAATCATATTTGTGATTTATATAAATATGAATAGTCATACCTATGTTATTTTTAATTTTAAGCGAGAAATGTCAAGTTGGTGTAATAAAATTGGCGTTAGCCGTTTGCAGATTCATATGGGACAAACGATCAATCCACATCTTTATAGAAGTTACAAGTGAAAACAAGTAATTAGTCAAATGTGTCCAATCCTATTACGTCGTTTATTGTTGCTATAAAGATTATAGTAGTGATACTTGACTATATAATAAAGTTATTACTATTTTGGAAAAAATATTACTTAAATGATTCTGTTCAAACAGGAACCGGTTACCAGATGCTTAATTTTATTGAAAGAACTTATAACTAATAGAATAATAATGAACTGTTCAAAAGGGAAAAAAAAAAAGGAGAGAAGTATATTATTGCTATGTTGCTTGTGACTAACTTAACTTAAACTCCCACCTCCCAAAGATACTGTGCAATATTCCAAAATGGAGATCTGTTTACGAACACGTCCTCTTGAGAATTATATTATTGTCTTTTCGAGCACGTCCTCTTGAAGGACTGTCATTAGCGATCAAATTGCGTGTTTTGTGGTATGAAGTCCAAGCTCGCTAAAAGACAATTTGATCTTTATATCGTTCATTTAGTTTATGAATTTGAGCAATTTTAGAGAGACTTTTGTTTTTCAAATGGTTCACTTCGTAGTTAATGATTTACCGCATGCTGATTAATCGACGATTTATGAGGTTTGATATGAGAGGTAGTTTTACACACTATTTTGCATCTATCTCTCCCAAAGTAAATAATTCAAATATATCAAAACTCCATCTGACTATTATTTTAGACAGAAAACGCATATTATTGTATACTCTGGTAGAAAACGTATACTTATACGGAACTACAAGTTTCGAGTTGTAATTATAGTTGACAACAAATTGCTTAGATACTCTGGCAAAATCGAATTTAGATATGAGTTTTGAGGGGTAATTTTATTGTATTCTCGAAATCACCGTTTTGTTACCCAAGAAGGAAAAGGAAAAAAAAAAAAAAAGAAAGAAAATAAAAAGGGACGAAAACCGCAGGCCGACTTAATTGATTAATAAAGGGACTTTTTTTTTTCCCTTTTCTCTCTTTTTTTTTTAATTATTGTTATTATTATTATTATTATTATTATTATTATTATTTTTTATTCGAGTCAGAAAGACCAATACTCCCTTCTAATTGTACGCAACAAAGGATTAAAGATACTAGCTAGTGACCTTCCGCTTTGTAAAATTTTAATGGAAACAATATTTATGAATTCTCAGTTTCGACTTTATTTAAGTCGCGTGGTGAAATCGACTTAGACTATCATATTAAAATCAAAACAGGACGGGATCTGTTGAATCTGTTTGTTTCTTTTGTCACTAAGTTTTTTTAGAATTTTTTATTAATAATTGTCTCATCCCAATATACCTTTTTACATTTCCAATATATCTTTTTATATTCCCAATAAAAAAAACACATTAAAAAAAAAACAAACATACTAATTTTTTAGACATCGAGATATTTATTCAAGTGTTAGATGAAAAAAAAATGTAATTGTGTTGCGTGCTAGCAATATGATCATTAATGATCAGTATCTGATGTGAACTAAACAACTGTTTAGGGTTTGGATGGAATATTCGTGGTAGCTTCGTAATTAGTTTGACTTAGAAAAGGAAACACAAAATGAAACACAAAAAGATTTGTACCTAATAACAAAGAAAAACAAAAAGGATAAGACATATGATACTCTCACTAGCTTTTACATAAGGCATTTTGATTTGTCATAAGGTTTACCTATTATACATTATTAATCGGAAAAAAAATCTTAAAAATATATTTTCACATTCGTGATATTCTATTGAATATTAGAAAATATTATTAAGTTTTTTGTGTCAATTAAAAATGTGTACTGGTAAAAACCTATGACAAATCAAAATGTCTTTACATAAAGTAGCGGGGGAGTAAACCTGATATGTAAACGTCTATCCTTAATCAAATATACGAGAAAATGTAATTAACGTCGGCCTTCAATTGTCAACGTAACAGCAAAAAAACATCGAATCCAAATAAAATCAAACCCAAGATTATACTCCTTCTAGCCCTTAATAGCTTATATATCTCTGCCGTTTCATTATAAATTTGCTACTAGTGATCATGAGGAAGCGTAGAAGGTTTTGCTTATTGAGCCCAGAGCAAATGGATGGCATATATGAATTCGGATTTACGGGACTCCTCCAAGCATTTTGTTTTATGGTTGACTTTAATTACTTGCATGAAATGCCCACGGTCAGACCAAGACCAAGTCAATCGACTCTTGATCATTCCAGTATTCCCGTATATTATAGATTATTCCTTCCGGTCTTAAATATAAGACATAAATAACTATTCTCTTTGTCAAAAAATAATCTATATTAAATCTAGTATAAATTTCAAAATTTAATATAAATTGTTTTTTAGAAAATGAATATTTTATAAAATTCATGAAAGTCTTTGTTATTTTTAGCGAATAACATAAATAATACACGTTAAAAATGTCCCTACATTCTTATCTAAAAATATAAAAACCAATTAAATTAGAGTTTAGTCGATACACAATAAATGAAACCTAAAAAATAAAAAATATCAAATGACTTATAAATAGGACAAAATGAAAATTTTTAAAAGTTTTCTTATGAAAGACGGGAAGGAGTATGTCAATATAGAATTTACGCTCGAATAAACACCATTAAAGGTACCACAAAGGAAACTAAAACATTCAAATGTAAATTTTTGGAATGAATAAGTTAGATAAGACGGCCACACTCAATGTAGCGTCATTCTGATGGAATATATTCAACTTCTGACAATTTTTTGTTAGAATCTTCGGAGTGTAAAAATTAATTTACACTCCGGAATTACTAATTGATCACACGAAGAAATGCATGCCAGTGTATGGTCCGAGAGTGTATGTTACCATTTCGAGGTAATTGTTTTAAGTGTTGAACGCCGTCGATTGAGTTTTGTGATGATTGCCCGAAATTGTTTACTCAAAATTGGTCACATGATCACCAACTTCAGGGAGGTAACCATATATGTACTACTTCTGTCCTATAATTATTATTCAGTTTGATATTTTATTTTTAGTACAATTTGAACTAGAAATGGAAACTCAAACTGGACAATAATTATGGGCGGAAAGAGTATATATATTGGTCATTAATTTTTGTATGATTCACTTAAATTGTTTGACTGATCAAGATTATTATGGTAGTGGTTTTCACTGGTTGTCTTCAATTGGAAAAAATATATCAGCCGCCAAGGAATTATTTTTCTAGTTAGTGGAAATTGAGGGAGCTCCTTCTTCTTCTCCTGAATGGCTGAATCTGAAATATTCTCTACATTCTTTTAATAGAAACAAATAATTATCTTTTCAAAATGATTGAAATTAGTTAAGTTAATTATTTGTGAATAAACTATTTATATTATCTCCATTAACAAAGATTTTCACATTTCCTACACAAAAACATAGGTTACCAATCAAATTAAAATTTAGTCAGTTTACCTTGAAAGTGCATTACAATTGGAAACCCAAAAACTCTCATAAGTAGACTAAAAGACTTCTTAAAAAAATCTTATAATAAAAACTAGAGGAAATAATTAATAATAAGCTAGGGTTTTCATGTTTGATCTCTACATTTTAGTGAGAGTTATAGTGGTCTAGAATCGATCATGATAGCATATTTGAAATTGAGCACAAAGACTAAATTAATCCTCCCTTCCAAAATAAATTTTGTCAAGTTGAAATTTTCATTTTCAGTAAAATTTGTAATGGAAATGAAAAATCAAATAGGATATTCATATCCGCATGGAAAAGTGTTATTTCCAGTAGAATATTTATCAGTTGGGATTATGGTAAAAAATTTCATTCATGTATGTTAGAAATCATCCAGATTGACTAAATACTATAGAATATTTTATCAGATGGGATAAATAGACACATCCTCCATTCTCATTTGGCCCTTGTCTGGATCCATGAAGAGAATCAACCCAATCTAAGAACTAATTGCATGAGATTACCTTAGTGCCTTACGTTCCCACAACAAGTGCATTTCTCTACATCTCGCAGAATCTTTTATGAGTGCAACCCCAGAAAAAAAAAAGAAAAAAGAAAAAAAAAAGAAGAACAAAACTCCAGCTCGATTGAGAGATATCTTTTCACCCTAAATTTTCATGACAAACAGAATGTAATACCAAACCATACATATTCGAAGTTTCAGCTCAAGTGTCAACTAAAATTCTTTATACCCTTCTTGATCTTGACACTATTTACTTTTCTCACCTCATTTTATTACTCAAAAACTTCCCAGAAATAACTTGGACCACTAAGTCCATTCGTTAAAACCAAACATTAATAATCAAAACTATTAAAAAAAAAATCCATATAAAGGATTAACTGAATGGCCCATATAGAAAAGTGACGATTGATGTTCTCATATACAGCTTCATATCTACTTCTATAGATACAAGTTTGTTTTGTTTTTTTTTTTTACTATTATTATTTTTTTTAGGGAAATCCAGGGCAGTACCTGGCGGGAGGATTCCAATTTTATTAATATAAGGTAAAAATTACTTAAGACTGTGCTTAAGACTTACCCAAAAGAAAAGGACACTATCTTACAAAAATTTTTCTAAAAACTCCTAATGGTTCCTATGCAATTACAACTATGAATTGTCTTACATGGATAGTGCAATATCCCCGATAATTCTCTATAGTTTATGTTCTGATTCCTAGGAGAATGTCTTACAAAGATCTCACATAAATCCCCTGACATTTCCATCTAATCTAACGAAGTTTTTTTTTTTTTAAAAAAAAGAAAAATCCTATCTAACTCTGATATAAGGGAAGGAACATTTATCAAGATACCATTTGCCTGTCAAAGAGGTTGGTAATTGTTCTCGACTATCATACTGAATGGTTGATCCGTTTGATGTCATTTTTGCAAGCTCATCTGTCATGTTGTTAACCTCTCTGAAGATATGTATGATTTTGGAATTGGAGAGACGAATCATGCATTGAATTTCCTTGAGAATATAGTGGTGCTTCCATGGGAAACACTTATTCTGATGAAGCAAATTGACTATCGCCTGATTGTCAGGTCGAATGATCACTCGAGTTATTCCTTTTCCGATGCAATATTGAAGACCATTGAAGATTGCTGCTATTTCTTCTGCAAAGTTTGTTTCCATTTCCATATATTTGCATTCCGCTCTAATGAATATACCTTTACTGCCCCTGAAAACGTATCCCCGTCCCGCTGCTCCAGGTTGGCCTAGCGTCAAATCGTCCGAATTAAGTGTTGTTTCTCCCAGTTCAAGTGGCTTCCATCTTAGTATTATCATTGTTTTTTGCTTGAATTTCTCCACTTTAAAATGAAATGCCTGCTCAATTTCTTGCTGCTCCTTCATGTCTCGAGCCTTTAACTTATGTATACTGAACATGTTGAAAATGTGAGACCGAATACCTTTAAGAATAAAATCAAAAGAAAAACCAATACCTTCATAGGGTATTTTATTACTATATTTCCAAATTTCCCATAATATAAAAGCAGGTAAGGCCAGAATTATGGGTTTTTTTTTTTGGTGGGGGAAAAGCATCCTATGGATTGCCAAGCTTGAACGATGTTCCTCCAACTTGAATTATTATCAAAATTAATTCTTAAATTAGCTGAAAGATTATGCCAAACAGGTTTTACCTTAACACAATGAAAGAAAATATGTTCAATATCCTCCTCTTCTTTCATACAAAAAGAACAACGCGATGGTCTTAAATTTAGACCTTTTTTTTTTTTGGCAAAATCTCAGGGAGAGGCAACATTTTGTTAAAAAGCTTCCACATGAAAAAAGATATTTTTAAAGGCAAGCATTTATGCCAAAATTTCTCTAGCATTGGATTTTTTGGTTTTTTTCTCAAAATTCAGAATATACTGAGGAAACAAAAAAACTCCCTGAATCACAAGGCATCCAGATTATGCGATCTTGATTCTCCGTAAATTGAAACATCATAGATGAGAGCTGATTCTTCACTTCTTGGCTTAAAACGTTTCCGAATTCCTGCAAGATAATAGATTTTGAAGCAAAAAACTCTTTCAATTTTAGGTTTTGAAATGGCGAGGTTGTAGAATCCTTCCCTAGAGAGCTAGCATCCAGCCATGAATCAAACCAAAAAACAGGATGAGCCGTCCTCTAAGAGGAATTTGCATTCCGACCTAACCAGCGGATCAATTGTTGTAACTCGGCCCCGACTTATTCTTTCTTCAGCAGAATCCGACAATGAAGATACAAAGGCAGCCCACACTCCCTTTTTATTTTGAATTTTCCACCATAAGTTCATGGAGAAGGTGTTGGTGGTGTCTTCTAAAGCTTGAAAACCAAGTCCATTTTCTTCCACCGAAAACCCTAATTTCTTCCAAGCGCGTAAATACCGACTAGGACCATATTCATTTTCACCCCAAAGGAAATCTTGATATCTCTTTTCAATGGTTGTAATTATTGATTTTGGAGGGACTAATTCTGCGATAGTATGAATCGGTATAGCACTTAAAACATGCTTAATCAGGATCAATCTCCCCCCCAGTTGAAAGCAACTTATTTTTCCAATTCTGTAGCTTTATATCCATAGCCTCCAAAAGGTGCTGAAAATATTCCACCTTCTTTCTGTCCTTGAAGAGCACGCAACCTAGGTATTTGAAAGGTAATAATCCTTGCGGCATTTGAAGAGTTTGCAAGATGGTAGCCACTTGTCTTACTCTTTCCCGATGCGATGAACATGTTTTTTTGCTTATTCATTTTCTGGCCAGTCGCATCTTCATAATCCATAAAGAAATCATTTAGCCCTTTCATTGAATTCTTCAAACCTTTGGTAAAAATGATGTGGTCGTCCACGAAGCATAGATGTGAGACTATGATCGATCTTACAAGAACCCCATAAAGTGAGATTTTTGCAGCTTCCGTTAGGGCTTTCAAATTCCGGGATAAGACCTCCGACACTAATATGAATAAGTAAGGTGAAAGAGGGTGTCCTTGCTTTATCCCTCGTATGGCCTTGAAGAAACCATTCGAACTACCATTCAGAAGTATCGAAAACCAGCTTCGTTCAAGATTATACATGACTAGGTCAATGAATTTATCACGAAAACCAAACTTACGTAGAAGCCGTTGTAAAATGCTCTATGAAACCCTATCAAAAGCCTTCATCATGTCAACTTTTATAAGTAAATGACCCCCTCTTGATGGATGATCCAAGAATTGGAGCGAGTCTTGCGTCATTAGCACATTATCAACAATGTCTCGTCCCTGAATAAAGGCTGATTGCTCTTCAAAAATTAGTCCAGGAAGTAAAGGTTTGAGCCTTTCTGTTAACAATTTTGTGAAGACCTTATTTATGAAGTTGCACACACTTATAAGCTGGAAGTTCGCAAATGATGTCGCCATTGCCTTTTTTGGAATCAAAGTTATTATTGTGCTTCGAATCGCTCACGGCAAAGGAGTTCTAGTAAAGAAGTCTTCACAAGCTGATTTGAGATCTTGGTTTATGATAAGCCAGCATTGTTGATAATGCAATAAAAATCTTAAGCGTATGTATAATGTTTGCTTGTGTTTTAGCAAACATTAATTATGTGAATATTTTTCCGTTTGATGTATTTTCTCCCATATATTTTCAGCCAGAAAAATAAAAAAGGGTTATTTTGTGTCATCCTCCTGAATACTTTTGGAGATCAACCAGAGAACAAATATACGCGCAACAAAATCACTTATCTTTTCTTATAAAAAAAAATATTATCAAAAAGGTCAGTGATTCAAGCCTTCTGCTGCAATACTTTTAAACAAATACAATGATAATAAAAACAAATACAGAAATTAAAAAAAAAAAAGCTAAAATGCAATCCGCAAATTTATTTATGATTAAATATGTGATTTTTGGCGTGCATGCTAAATACTTGTGCGACAATACATGTTTTAATTTCTGTTTTGGTAGTAATTTAAAAAATGTGACAAAGAAAAAACAAAATAGACCAAATATAATTACTACTCGTTGCCGACTTGCCGCGGTCCACTTGGAATTAGAATCAAATTAACCCGAGTAGGAATTGGAAAACCGACAACCTTAAATCGAGAGAGTGAAACTAAAACAGAGATACTCTGTCTCCTTTATACAACAACGTTGGAGAGTGATCTTCAATCTGATTCTAAGACACGATGGAGAGTTGGGAGAAAATTGAGAAATTGGGTCAAGGTTCTTTCGGGTTGGTTTTCTTGGCCACCAATAAGTCTTCTTCTTCTTCTTCGAAGAGGTTTATAGCCGTGAAATCGGTTGATTGCTCTGCTCAATTCGCCGTTGCTTCATTGAGGGAAGAAGCTCGAATCTTAGGTCAATTAATCGGAACCCCTAACGTCGTTCAATGCTACGGTGAAGACCTCAGCATCGAAAAGGGTCGTAAGATCTACAATCTCCTTCTCGATTATGCTCCGGGAGGGAGTCTTCATGACCTGATTTACAATTTATTGCGGCGGTAAAACCTTGCCGGAACCCGTCGTTGCTCTGTACTCAAGTATGTTGTTAAAAGCCCTCGCCGGAATTCACTCAAAAGGAATTGTTCACTGCGATCTAAAACCGGGAAACGTTCTGATTTTTCCGGCGGTTTGCGGCGGGAGACACATCAACATGCTTAAACTAGCCGACTTTGGATCTGCGAGAAGGTTATCAGAGGAGGAACAACTCATGGAGACAGATTCCGGCGGAACAAAGACTTATACCAAGACTACTCTGCCTTATGCATCGCCGGAATCCGTGTCCTCTGGAGTGCACGGGACTGGCACCGACATCTGGTCCTTTGGATGCATAGTAATTGAGATGATCACTGGACAACGTGCCTATAATTACAGGGACAATGACGATTTGGTTCATCAGATATTACATGAATGTATTTTTGTGCCAGGAAGACTTTCCAATATGGATGGGGTGGATTTCTTGATGAGATGTTTTGATCGAGATCCAAAGTACAGATGGTCTGCCTTGAAGTTATTGAATCATCCTTTCATCGTTAACAACTTGAAGATTATGTCCCAAATTCATGGTGTTGATTTTAACAAGATTGAGGACACAAATCATTCTCAGAAAAATCCTTTTGGGAGGTTTGATTGGGTTACTAAGCAGCATCTTTTCTCCAAAGGACAGCAGCAGCAGCAACTACTAGTACACCACCACCTCCACCACCACCAGGAGGAGGCTCGACGCCAGCCGCCGCTTCAGTTTCAACCAAATGTTCGGTTCCCGGTGCGAAACGGTCATCAGCTTCCTGGCCCAACAGCACTTAATCATTGACTTCGAGTTTGAATGAAACAACAATCAGACATTGGCATGTGTAGTATGATGTTTTAAGGCTGGTGAAAATTAATGTGCTTGCACTTTGAACTCTGTAGTTCAGTTTCTGTCAAAACTCTATATGTATATTGCTTAAAATTTATGTATATAGTTGGATTGGATAATGATTTTTTTGATTAATGACATGCCATGATTCATGATTCTTTTGTTAGTTTCTTTCTGTCAATTGCATGATTCATCATTCTTTTGTTAATCGATGCGTATAATACATTTCCTACAGTAATTGACTCACTAAAAATAGTTTCAGAACTTAAGAAATTAAGAAAACTGGGATGTATGATATCAATAATGCACATCTCGTGAGCAATGTGCAACTAGCATTGTTTATTAGGGGCATAGGCTTTATAGAGGCTGTAGTGGCGTATTGGTGATGGGAAGATCAAAGTTGAGTTCTGCAGCTCTTCCAAGTTAAGTACCGATGTAGCCATATTGAATTTGATCGCAAAACTCTATGGTTCAATTTTTTGGACCACACCTGAGAAATGAATTACTTTTTATATATATGTGTTTGATACCCACAATACATGAACTGCAAGATGGAACTGCAGTTAAGGTGTTACTAGCTAGCTAACCAAGATGAGGCGTTAGTATCAACTTTCCTGCACTAAAAAGGCTTTGATGCTTTACTGTTGGATATACTGGACAGATTCGGTATGAAGAACAGGGAAATAGGACAGAAAATCGACTTGTTCAGGGTCATTTAGGAGGATTCTTCCAGCTCCTTAGCGCGAGGAAAAATGGTGGGTGCCACTTCCATGTGTTCCTTCTAATGGTCTGTCTCTGAAGCGTCTAGGAAGCACTTGAGAAAGTGCTCCACATTCAATTTTCATGTAATCATATTTGTACTGAAAATAGTACAAATCTCAAAATTATGTGGACTAGTTTATTTTAGAACAGAGGGAGTAACACTTAAGTTTGATCTTATTAAATGTATATACAAAAGCCCCAACATTCACGAAGAGGTGAAAGACATGGAAGAGCAGGAAAGCTGGATATTGGGCAAATGATCGAAATAACATTATGAGTTTGCAGCAACCGCTAACTACTCATCACTTTCCTTCCTATTTGGTACTTATAATTGAGTTGACTCATTCCACCTTCAACCTACGTGGTGTGCATCTTGGCTCTCCATACTATATCCGTTCACTTAAGTGTATTCATCAAGGTTCTTTAGGGTTTTTTTTTTTTTTTTGCATGCATTTTTTTTTTTTTGGGTGCATTTCAAGTTTCTGTAGTTGAAGAAACTTTATTTCTTAAAAAGGCAGTAACCATTCTACAAATGACATTTCCTTTTTAGATACATGAATGGGGCAGTAACATACCACATTTCTAGTTTTATATCATAATTTAGAGTAAATAACAAAAATTTGAACGTTTTCAAGGGGAAAAAAAAAAACAAAATTTGAAAATTAGATGTTGATTTTTCTTATATATGTGGTTGAAAATGCAATATTTTTGTTCTTTAAAAAAATCAATTGATGATAATAAAGAAGTTAAATAAATTGCAACTTTGATTAGATTTATACTTGTTTTTAGATTTTAACAAGTGGAATTTGTGGTGAAAAATGACAATATTAATTGTGGGTACTTTTTTTTCAGCAAAGAAGGTGCAAAGAAGGCACTAGGATACGTGTATAGGAATGTTCCCTGGAATCTCAGCTAGGATACTGGCGAAATGTATCAGCTTCATCATGATGATGAAGGACAGAGTGGATGGAGCAAGAGCTTATGAATATCCCTGGCTTGAGGTTCTCATTAGTCACTGTTTGAATTAACACAACTTTCGGCTCAACAATTTTGTCTATGGTTTATTGAGAAAATAAAAATAGTCTTATTCTTCACCTTCCATCTTTCATGTTCATCTTGGAAAAATAGTTGGGATTAGTAATTGTGCTTTATCCTTTTCACATGGTTGAGTTTACTTTATTTGGTAATAGAGATTTTGTTAATATTTGATGTTTGTAGTAACACTGACGGATATATATATTTTTTTTGTATATTGCCTAAAAAAAATACTTCCTATTTTATCCTAGTCGGTGCCTAAACTATACGCGATTCCAACCATATAAATAAGCACATACACTGTAGCTCTTCCCATAAAGCGTACCCCAAAAAAAGGAGAAAAAGAAAAAAGAAAAATCTGAGATTTCGTCGTCTTAATTTCGGGGATCCAGCTAGTTTTAATTGATGGCAAAGCTAGCCCTGATGATGGAGGAGAAGCAGAAGAAGAGAAGCAGTGAACTAGTTCTGGAAATAAACTTAGTGTCTGCTCAAGGTCTGAAGGTTTCTTCCAAGAGCAAAAGCAAGACTCAAACCTACGCTGTGGTCTAGGTTGATGATGATTTGTCTAACACATTGAGGACAAGAATGGACTGTCTTGGAGATGAAAACCCTACTTGGAACGACAAGTTCCTCTTTAGACTTTCGTCCGAGTTCGTCAACAGCGCCACTGCAGCTTTCAACGTCGAGATTTACACCGTCAGGCGTCACTTTTTGAAGGATTCCTTGGTCGGCACCGCCAGATGCCTTCTCAGTAACCTTTTGGGAAAGATGATCACCCCGGTTTACATTCACGGTCCTTCCGGAAACTTCCACGGAATCTTGAACGTTTCAGCTTCACACTTTATGATGAGGAAATCATTGTTGGTGTGGATTCGGGTATGTTTCGGGGATCTTCCGGAGTTAGTTTCCATGATTTGACTATAACTCAAAACGCTGAAGCTAAAGAGGAAGGCAACAAGAGTACTTTGTTTAGGAAGTTGAAGCTGGTTAGATCGTCGCCGTCATTGTCAACCTTGTTGTCAGCGCAAACAACTCCGTTGAATGAATCAAAGGAAGAAGTTGCAAAGATGAGGAAAGTAAAATCAGATTCGTCGATGCTATCTTTAAAGAGTGATCATTGGCCCACGATGTTGAGGACTTTGTCATCCTTTTCCACTCTGCCGGACGACGAGCTCTGAATAGCATCAATTAATGTAAACGGTTCTTAACAAGAGACTGACTGGTTCAATGTCCATCACAGCGGTAGATCCACTGTGTGCATTGTGCCCGGAAGTTTCATAGAGCCACACAACATAGGAAGCAAGGACAGAAATCAACGAGTTTTTTGGGGAAGGGAGAAAGAACGCCCAATTGGCACATGATGAAACATCAACAGCTCTACACTGAAGGGACGAGATCGAAGAGACTCGGAGAGAGTACTGCTCAGATTGGATGAGTTCCCAATGCCATATACTAGAAGCTCATGACGATTTTTTTCAAATGTACTTTTGTTTTCGTTCAAAGTAGCTAGGGTTTAGATTATAATATACACCCCTCCCCTCCACCTATGTAAATTTAGCTTTTTTTGAATCAATGTAAAAGGGTTATCCCCTCAGACCTCGCCCTGGTTTATTCAACAAAAAAGAAGGAAACACTGCACACGCATGAGCATGTGATATATAAGTAATAAGGATCAGCGGTTTAATGCATGGGGTACCAAGTTCATGTTTACCTTTTGTAATTAAGCCTATTAATTCATTATTGAATCCAATCTCGATTTCTCTAGTTTTCCTCCAATGTTGTTTCAAATATAAAATATTTTGAGCAGCCTCCTCACCATCTGATTTGAGAATTAATTCAACTATTCAAGTGTCACTTCCCTTGGAAATGAATAATAGTACTACTATTGTAGTAATACATAAAACCTCACTTCAGCATTATCATGACAGAAAAATGATCGAAACGGTTATAAATCACAATAGTTTTTGTTTTGAATGTTATTAATTTAGTTTAAATCAGGCTGGTCCTTACTCCAGATGATATTATCTTCAAAGGAGATCATTGGCCGTCGATGTCGAGGAATTTATCATCCTTTTCAATCTGCCGGTTATGATCCTGAAGGCGAACAAAATATATAGATTCAAGAATGGCAAGCCCAGGCGAATTGGACTATGTAGATGCAAGAATGAGAAATCTTGATTTCTCTAGTTTTACTCCAATGTTGTTTCAATTTTATCCATGGAATTTGCGAGTGACTCGAATCCGGGCCGAAGTACAGAAATCCATGGATCCAGGTAGGAGCTTTTCGGGAGAGAGTGGAACGCGCAATTGTCACATGATAACCCATAAATATGATAAATTCATAAATAATTCACATTGAATGGGACATGATTGATAAAGAGACTGCTCAAATTGGATCAGTGCTCAACGCCATATATTTGCTTGTCAAAAAAAAAGTTAGCCGAGAACGATTGCGTCTAGTTCATAATAAGGCAACAGAATGTAATAGGAACTATGTTTCTTCTTCTTCTTCTTCTTAATAATAACATCATTTCATTTGTTTGTCAAAAAAAAAAAAAAAGGATACTGATGGCGATTGTTTGAATGCGCTTTTTTTTTTCAATTTTTGTTGAAAGAGGCTCGTGCATAAATACACCATCTCTTGTTATGTTATGTAATTTAACGTTTTAATCAATATAAACAAAGGGTTATGCCCTCCAGGCTTGCCCTGGTTTATTCAAAAAAAAAAAAAAAAAGCAAAGAAGGTAATCTCTTGCATTAAAAGAATTTTTATACCTTAAATTTTTCAATTTGTGTATTTTGTTACTGGAAAGACATGCTCTGCGCATAGATACTTTAATCATTTCAAGTGTATAAACCATGATTTTCATCTTGAAGACAAGCTATTAATGAAATCGGGATTGTAGTTCAGCCGGGGGACTTTACTCTGTCAGTGCTAATTAGTACTCTCTTTGTCCTAAAATTATTGTCCAATTTGGATTATTACTTTTAGTACAAGTTGAATTAAAACTAAAAATTTAAACTCGACAATAATTTTGGGACAGATTGAGTATATGCCGAAAAGGAAAACTATTTGGTTCGTCCCGGAATTATATCATTGACTTGTAGCTGGACGATTTTTAGCTCATTTAATATTACAATATCACTATATATCATTCTAGGGTTTCGTAAATATGTAATAAACTAGATCTATTTACCTTAGTTACAGTGATCCTATATCATCACTTATGTACATGTATATAATAAATCCTAATGTCAATGAAAAGAGCAAAAAAGATGTTCCTCATCATCAGCTAGCCAAACTCTTCTGTGATAGTCAGGCTGTTTTGCACATATATATCAGCTAATCCCGTGTTTCATGAGCTTACTAAACACATTGAGATTGACTGTCATTTTGTGTTTGACGAGGTGTTGAAGTGCACTATTCTTCCGATTATGTTTCTATATGCATGATCAACTTGTTGATATTTTCCCTAATTAAGGCATTGGATAAGTCTCGGTTTGATTTATTCCTCAGCAAGTTGGGCATCAGAATCTTCATGCTCCAATTTGAGGGGGTATTACAGTATTACCATATATCATTTTTGGGTTCCGAAAATATGTAATGTAAATAGATGTATATACCTTAGTTATGGTGATCCTATCATCACTAATACGTGTATATAATAAACCCTAATGTCAAAGAAAAAAGGCAAGAAAGTTTGTCGTTCTTCAATCTTTCTTCCGCCTCTTTTTTCTTTACTATTTAACATAAAGAAAGAATAGAAAATTCCAGTTGTAAGAGTGAAATGGCATGAATCCTTCCTCAACACAAAAATGATAGATGAAGACCTTGCTCTTGTTCATATCGGACCAGTTTCCAACTTATTAAGTGCAAACATGAAGACTTGTTCTAGTTCAAATTCGAGGAAGTTATGTTTTTTTTTTTTGGAAATAATCCCTCGTCCAAAAGAGAGGAATTAATTTCTTCTTCTTTTAAGAAACTGAATGCAGAATAAAATTTCCTACAAACCTAATTCCTTTCAAAATGATGAACTGAGCTGCAACAAGATGTGGTTGTTGGCATGACATTAATAGGAGAAGATAAGCTAGCATGGTTCATGTGACCATTTGGCAACGTATATGGTAATTAAGGACAAAGTTCTTCTTGGCTTAAATATGTCACCAATTAAACCAAAATCTCTCTCTAATCCTTTTCTTTTTGGTAAATCATAATTTCCATTACTTCATGAACACTTACAAGTAATATGTACAATTTGTCAAAATTTGATCCCTCACTTGGCTAGGAAGCGAACATCATCTCTATTATCATTCCTATATACATGTTGTATTCTCCATTCAGCTCATTCTGGATCAACATCCATCTATTTATTATATTCTCCTACTTACTGCCAAATTTTCTACAATTCCTTTCAATCCATAAATGATATATGAATGCGTTCAAATTTGCCAGAAAGTCACTTCTCTTCGAACTTTTATAACTCCAAACCCTCTGAATTTTGATTCTGTTCAATCTCTCTATCCTTTCTTGTACTCCAAGCCATTCCTTCGATCATCTCTTGTAAGACATCTGTTGCATAAGAATACTGGAAATAGGTGTTGAATAGATTCACTTCCTTGATCACACAGCAGACATTGCTCATCTTGTATTTCAACTTTCAACTTCTTCAATCTATCAGCTGTGAGGAGTCTACCTTTCTAGACTATCCAGCTAATCAGACTGTGCCTTGGTATAGTCATTCTGTTCCATATCAATGTAGCTTCCTTGCATTTTTCTTTTTGTCCCCTAAGCCATCTGTAACCAAAACTAGTAGAATACTGCTTCCCTTGTTCCCAATCCATCTTCCATTTCTCTGATCCTTATTGTAAATCATTTTGGTTTCTCTTTATATATATATATATATATATATATATATATATATATCCAACAAAAAAGAGCTGTCTTACAAGGATTATCTACTAATCCATTGGCATTTCTGTTGCAAATTATTCTAAGAATTGTCTCACATGAATTTTCTAAAAATCCCTGACAGTTGCAAATTATTCTAAGAATTGTCTCACATGAATTTTCTAAAAATCCCTGACAGTTTTGTGGTAAAAAAAAAAATTGAGAATAGTTACCTATCTATTACAATAGGTTCCTAAAGAAAACTATATAGTGTATAACTTGTTTATTCCACACGGAGATATGGGAAAGATTGTTGATCCAAGTAAAACATACCTCTTAGCTCTGTCAGTAAGTCTCTTAAGAAAAAATATTGCATTAATACTTCATCAGAAGCTTGCTTTGATTATCCATCAGCCAAAGTATTATATGTGCATGATTTTTTTTATCTTGTGCTTTGCAAGAGCTCATTAATCTCACTTAAAGCATCATTGTACCTCCACGGAGAGACTTTGGTTTTTCTTAGAAAGTTCACAATTTTCAAGCTATCAGATTGGACTATGATTCGACTTAGTCCTGTTTCTCAACAACACCTTACGCCCTGTAGTATCGCTTTGATTTCTCACTACAAGAAAGTGCACAATTGGGAAAACTTTCTAATTTTGCCCTAAGACTCAGTACCATTATATCTCCTCAAATCAAGCATTTTTCAGCATAACAATTCAATATACACACCATCTCCACTGAATAATAGACAAAGAAAATTAATTATCAATGTAAGCTATAGATAAATGATAAGATTCCTGACCTCGATTTGGTGACATTAGAGGCGAGGAAAGCACGATGAAGAAAATTAAGTGGATCTCTTACCGGATACTAAAGACAGAGGATCCATAGTGAGGAATTGCGGATCTTGCAAGGATAAGGATGCCTGATCTCAAATGCCGGCAGAAAATGTAGTTTCCCCTTTACGGTGAACTGCCAAATTGTATTTTTTGGGGAAGCCGCATATTCCTATGTGCTACCATTTTTTATTACTAATAATTATATTTTATTATTAAAACTTAATTACTCCACTTTTAAAGATAAGGAGGTTGGTTAGTTTAAAAAATATGTGACGTAAACTGTGTCACCAAATGTATAGCCAACCTTAAAGAAAGAAAAATGTCTTGTTAGTATATCTTTCAAGACATTTAATGTTAGTGTCTTTATATCTACCCTTTATTAGGACATTTAATTAGAAAATGTCATGATGGTTATGTCATGAAAGCCTCCTTTTCTTGTAGTGTCTGCTGCCAAGCTCCAGTTTTCACCATTCTGCTTGGATAAAAAAACTTCCACGTTCTCCTCGAATTTATATCCTCGTCTGGCCTCTCCCTGAGATCCTAAAGCAGACTTGTCTGTATTCAAGATATATTCTCCTAGATGTGGTGGTACCCAACGGATGGATATGATCTTCAATCTTGCTGGAACTAAAATATTCACTTGGAACATGCTCTCTTATTCTTTCTTCTTATCTTCAATGTTTGATCAACTTGTGCACACTTAACATTTTGGAATTTGACATTTTATTTTGTCAATTACAATTCAAGAGAAAAAGGTTTACCTTCATAAAATGGCAATTTCTAACTTTTCACAATTCCCAAATGACAAAAGCAGGGAGCACTTTTTTTATTTTTTTGGCCGAGGTATAGCTTCCCATTGTGTTTCAGCTTTGAATAAAACTCCATAAATTTGTAGATAGAGTTAGTAGAATACCAAAAAAAGATGAAAAAGATTGCCAAACATATCTTGCGTTTGGGCATTCAAGAAACATATGTACAATTTTTCTTCCTCTGAATAACAGAAAGGACATCTCAAAGGGTTTGATCGAAATCCCAGCTTTTGCAGTGGCTCCGGAAATGGGACCAGCCTGTTTAAAAGCTTCCAAAGAAAAAAAAAAAGAAATTTGGAATTAATCTGTTCCAAAAATTAGCAAGAATCACAACTTCTCCCCTTTCTTTCCTGAATTTGATGGTAATTTGTTGACAAAGAGAAGATGCTCGTTATCGTTGGTTTCCAAATGTACTTTCATCGCGTTCTGAGAATTCCATCCTCATTGATTCCAATTGTGCTAAGACTGAGCTTGGAAGTAGCTAATTAAAAGACTGAAGATAGAGTTGCTATTGCTCAAAAAACTCTCACTTCAGCAATCCTTGTAGCTCATTGAAATTCTTCAAAGGTTCATCTTGCATCCAAATGTCACACCAGGAACTTACAGCTCTTTGTCTATGATGATTTTTGTGTTGGTAGCTGCTTTTTTTGATTAACTTTGACTACTATATTCTAGCTCGTTTTATCTTTATCAGACTCGAATAAGGAGAGCACAGATTTAGACCAAATTCCTTCTTTACATTTTAATTTCCACCACAATTTCATTTAGAAAGCATCAATCATATCTTGAAAATTTTGGATGCCCAAACCATTTTCTTCAATCGGAAAAGAAAGTTTCCAAGATTTCCAATGCCTATTTTCATTATTTTCCGAACTATCCCATAGAAACTTTTGACACATTCTGTCCATCAAAGCAACCACAAATTTTGGAGGGCAACTTGCAGAAAAAGTATGAAGGGGAATGACTGATATGAATATTTCAATTCAGCAGAGCGCGACTCTAAACTGCGGAAGCTTATTTCCAATTACGGCACCAAAACTTGCTCTTGTTGCACCTAGAACTCGTCAACACAACCGATTCCAAGAATATTTGATTCAATAATGAACCAAATGCAAAATGTAAAATATAGTAGACAAAAAGATAGGAGAAATGTTTTCGGGACAAACCCTAGTAGAACTTATCAATTAAATCTCCCCTTTGCAAAACGCGTCGATTTGCTCCAAAAGGACACGAACTCAACATCCAAGTTGAGAAACACCAAATCTCAAACAAGAATAGCCACACAGTTTGCAAGAAACTCAATTCAAACTTATGTACCACATTAATCTTGCAAGACTAACCAAAAAAACTTCACACGTTCTTCATAAATTTATAATCAAATTTCATCAAATCACCACCTAAATTCGTGGCCTAGAACCCCTATTCATAGGGAATAGGTTTGGCCAATAATTAGTCCAGACTCAATTACAAGTCTTATTTTGTTTTGAGTCCTAATTATTTCCTAAAATAAATAAAAACTTTTATAACTAAATAATTGTACATGTCAGAATTATTTAATATTTATTAAAATACTATCCTAATTTGACCATAATGTAACATGGACGAAAATTACAATAATACATATAGAATTACCAAATAATTAAATTGGACTCAAAATGGAAGAAATTGTAAAATAATCAATCTATCGTCGACTGTGTCATCAGTCTTATATGGTCGACGTAAAAGCTGATGAATCTTCTTCTTGCTCCAATTCCTCCAATTTTGGTTTCAACCTTCTATTATCTTTAATGCCAACATAACAAAGATTAAAACCAACCATTACATGATCAAAATAAATATAGTGGTCATCATGGTTTCACATAATTCTCAACAGTTTCGTTTACAATCATATCAATTACACTTAGAACATGCTTAATTTTATGAACAACAGTCTATCTCCTGGAGACAATAGTTTATTCTTCCAATACAACAAATGACTCTCAAAGGAATCCAGCAAATGTCGAAAGAATACCTCATTTTTCCTTCTTTTAAAAAGGTTTTTATTAGGTTTCATTTATCGCTTTCTTCCAAGTGAAAATAAAACCTTTAAAAAAAACTTTTCACATTTATTTAGTGTTTACAATTATTATAAAATATGTTTAAAGTTTTATTTTTAATTAAGAGAATACGATAAATGAAATCAAAATACCTTAAGGGAGTATGCAATTAGCTAGATGAGCTCTTGAGCTCAAAGGAAGGTGTGAGCATGTTACAATATAATGTTAAAGATAGTTCAGAAAATTTACCTAACCGTTTTTTTAAATATATATATATATATACATATACAACATATAAATTGAATTTTTATTTTGATTTCTATCATATCCAATGAATTTGTTATCTTCCATTTCATTCGTAAACTTAGTATCATGTTAGTATAAACCGTAAATCAAAAAAAAAAAAAATGCTCAAGCGTAAAAATAATAAAATTTGTTTTGTGAGGTATTGAATTAATTTCTTAGATTGTCTTGGGAAATATCGAATTTGTCTTACACAAAATATAAATAATTAAAGTTTTTTTTTGTATATTACGCATCCAGTGTCCAAAGTCATTACGAATCAAAATTTGTGAACATTTGTTCTAATAATGTTGGAAAATCTCAGCAAATATATATATATATATATATATATATATATTAATAAAACAAATTGTTACAAGAAAAGAAGGGTCTGTAGAAAATAAAAGTAGATGAGTGAAAACAACATAACTTTTCAATCACAAATACTAATAGAAACACCTGAATTTATTTTATCAAATTTTACTGCGTGTAGATTAAGGCATAAAATTTAGGTTACATCAAATTTACTATTTTTCTCCTATAGGCAATAAGAGATAAAGTTCTTCCATATTCTGACTGAATAATCACTCTCATGAACTATCTTTGTTACCGGCATACGGGATGCATAATCTTATATCGAGATATTTTAGATTCTCACATAGAATCTCCATGTTGGCTTGTTTTAAATGGAAGCATAGAGATCATCTAACACAATAGTGGACACATTATTTATTGTTTTTTAGGTAGTGGATTTCTCCCAGCACTATAATTGCTTCTCTTTTTGTTTTCTGTTTTTTTTTTTATTTTTTCCATTTGCCATGTGGCCAAGAAAATAAATAAATAAGGGAATAAGAAACAAAAAGAAAAAAAAAAGAAGAAAATAATTATGATATGTATTAATCTCTAAAAAATTATATTACGCTTGCATATCACTTGTTCAAAATTTTAAAGATTGGTTATTTTCACGACACAAATAACCAATAAATAAATGGCAAGTGAGTGTGTGCAAACACCCGATTTCATATATTTGAAAATGGTTTTTCCAAGTGGTAAATGACCAAAGCAACCCGATGATGGTGGGAGACTGCTCTTTATTACAGAATGTCGCCAAAAATCCTTTCAAGTATTGGATGGACGAGTCTCTAATAGTAGAAGGCCCCCTTTCCTACAAACCCCTATGAACTTAATTGTTTAATTAGGTGTTTATAATGTATATTAAAAAATAATTCATAAAATTTGATTTGGTAACCTGATTTAGGTTTGTGTGTGTGTTTTTTTTTTCTTTTTTGTCTCTTTTTGTAAGGTGTGTAAGTTTGTTGTGTTCTACGAAAAGAGACCAAAAATAGGGAAAAGGAATTGAAAAAAAGAAAGAAAGAAAGAAGATTAGCCTTAGCTGCCACAGTTTGGATCATTATAATTTGCTTGCAACCTGGAAATCTCTGAGCAACGATCAAGCAATTAACGCGCAGAAATAAAACGTAGCTAATTCATGATGTTTTAATATTTGGGGTCGCATTTTAATTGGGTCGTTTTCCTAAAAAAAATTAATTAAAATAAAGGTGGAAAAATTTAAATTTTTCAGAATATTTGTGGGCAGGAATATATCCCACGGATTTCCGAAATCCGAGTTATAATTAAAATTAAACATTCGGATTTCGAAAATCTGAATCTACATTTAATAATAAAATAATAATTAAATAAATTTTGTTGAATAATAATTTTTAAAAAATCTTACATGAACAGTGCCATTCGGATTTGCATAATCCGAGTCCCATTAAAAGATAATAAATTGAGGCGCGAAATATTTGAACTCAAATAAGGAGGAATCTAGGACCTGGACTCGTTAAATAAACAGTAGTACGCGGATTTCGAAATCCGATTTCTCAAAAAGAAAAAAAAATAAAATAAAATCAAGGCGCAAAATTTTTGAAATCAAAGAACTGGAATACCGTAATCCGGTTACATGTACCAGTGTTATGTACTATTTGTACGTACTAGTATTATGTAGTACATTAATACTAATACCCATTATACATTATTGGTACTATTGTTATCTATACTGTTAAATTTGTTTGTCATTATATATTATTACAAAAACAATGTAATTTATCTGTACTAGTGTTATGTACTATTTGTACGTACTAGTATTATATAGTACATTAAAACTAATACCCATTATACATTATTGGTACTAGTGTTACTTATTACTGTTAAATCTATTAGTTATTAGATATTATCATAAATTTAGTATAATTCATCTGTATTAGTGTTATGTACTATTTGTGGTACTAGTGTTATTTATTACTGTTACATCTATTAGTTATTAGATATTATCATTAATTTAGTATAATTTATCTGCATTAGTGTTATGTACTATTTGTACGTAATAGTATTATGTAATACATTAATACTATTATCCATTATATATTACTGGTACTAGTGTTACTTATTATTGTTAAATCTATTAGTTATTAGATATTATCATAAATTCAGTAAAATTATTTGTATTAGTGTTATGTACTATTTGTACATACTAGTATTATGTAGTACATTAATACTATTACCCATTATACATTACTGGTACTAGTGTTACTTATTATTGTTATATCTATTAGTTATTAGATATTATCATTAATTCAGTATAATTTATCTGTATTAGTGTTATGTACTATTTGTACGTACTAATATTATTTTATGTAATACATTAATATTAATACTAATTATATATTACTAGTACTAGTGTTACTTATTAATGCTAATTCTGTTAGTTATTAGATATTATCATTAATTCAATATAATTCATCTGTATTAGTGTTATGTACTATTTGTACGTACTAGTATTATGTAGTATATTAATACTAATACTCATTATACATTAGTGGTGTTACTGTTATTTATTATTGTTAAATCTGTTAGTTATTAAATATTATCATTAATTAAGTAAAATCTATCTGTACTACTGTTATGTACCTTTTAAGCAAATAATCGCATTTTCAGAATCTGAGTCAAGCAAAAAATTAGATTTTTAAAATAAGGTCATGGGGTTTACGGTTTAGGGCTTAACTTCGGATTTCCCAAATCCGAGTGTTACTTATACTCGGATTACCAAACTCCAAGTGTAACCTATACTCGGATTACCAAAATCCGAGTGTAACATATACTCGGATTTAGGGTTTATGGTTTAGGTTCGGATTTCTAGAATCCGAGTTTATCAGGGAAACATGAAAGATTCGGATTTCGGAAATCCGATTCGTGTCCAAAAAATTACCAACACTTGTACAAAAAAATTTTTCCCTAAAAATTAATATTTTAATCATAAAGTCGGATTTCAGAAATCCGAATTCTGATTAATTATGCCAGATTAAAAATTTACTTAGTTTTAGTTTTAATTAAAATGAATTCGGATTTTCAAAATCCGTTTGCTATTGAATTCGGATTACCGAAATTCGAATTTATCCCGGATTCGGATTTTGGAAATCCAGAGGATATAGGTTTGTCCACACAAATTTCAAAAAAATTAATTTGGTCTCCCTTTTTTTTAAGAAAATTTTTTACGTCAAAAACTCCATTTTAATTGTGTTGAATAATTGACAATTTATAAGAAAGCAAACATATGACAATCTCATCCATGGTAAAATTAAACTATAACAAGCATAAGAATTAAATAGTGTGATTTAAGTAATTAATTCTTTCCACTGTATCCAATTTCCTTTGTCAAGTTCGGCTTTTTGTTGGGTGCGTATTCTGACTGGCCATGTAGAAACTGAACAACTACATGATCAGCAGAAATCTCCACTTCATTTGGATCAATTTCTACACCAAACATCTTCAACGATGCATGGAAGTGTTTGGAATTTATTACAAGCTCAGGGCAGTGTACTATCAAACAAAAGAAATAAAAGAGAGCTTTTTACTACTGTGATGTATTCAAATGACAATCAAATTTGCAGATGTCACAGTATATTTTAAAAGGAATGAGCTTTGTATCAGAGGAGATTTGCATGCATTTATGGGCAACAAACGTGTGATTAATGAACTGAAATTCCCTGTCAAACCATTCAAATATTTATGTAATCTGCAATGTACACATATCCTAATAATTGATAGTAATATGCAATAACAAAGAAAGCGTTTATAAATATTTTTTAATAATTAACAAAATTTGTGTGAATTAACATTTGCAAGAAGGAAGAGAATTTGTGCAGACGGAACTATCTCCATTCCTAAATAAAGTCTTGTATAATATGTTAAATTAAAACTATATATCAAACAAGTGTCTTATTTTGATATGTAAGGAGGTCTTGATAATTTTTCTCTCTCTCCTTTTTAGGGAAGTTTAGTTTAACATGGTTAATTACTAAATACTCCTTTTGTCGAAAAAAAGTACATATTACGAATTAACATTATAATATTTTTAATACAATGCACAATATTCACTATTGATGACTATTTTTGTTAGACAAAAAGTAACACTTAAAAGATGGTTCCGATCTGCTAGCATGTCAACTGACCGGGAATTGAATGACAGCCTAGTAGTTAGGTTGCTATCTTTCCTAATAATAGTCCAGGGTTTGATTCCCACAAAGGGTTGTAAGGGGGGTTCTACCCATATTTAAGTGAGGTCCACTAGGTGGATTTTTATTAAAAAAAATCCTAAACCATTGAGGAAGCAACTAAAAAATCCTAAAAATCCTAATTGTAGACTTAATCCTAATTGCCACAGGAAGTCCATTTTCGGCCGACCTTTTGAAAACTTCCCCACCAATGGAAGTTTGAAGGGCGCTGCTAGGGCATCACCTTCATCCTTCGACAGGAGGAAAGCAAGCTCACCTTTGAAAATTGAAGGCACTGCTGGCTGAGATTTCCCGGTAGGATTGATGATAAGTCGTAGATTGGTCTTCGATCCACTCAATAGTTGTGAAAAAGAGGGGAGCTTTGGGGATTGTCATCCGGCAGCCGGTTGGCTGCCATGAGGAGATTAGGGTTTCGGATAAAGATCCTAGAGAGAAGTGAGAGAAGTCAAATTCTCGATAGAGAAGTAGATATAGTCAAATTCTACACTAGTACTTACAAAATATTCTCCAATATGCTTTGCATCACATTTGCACTTAAGCTTTCAGTTTATACACAATTTAGAAAAAGATAACTTGTATATGTAATCATGCTTCACTTTTATTGGCTTATTTTAGTTTATACACAGTGTAGAAGAAATTAAATTAAGTAATCATGCTTCACTTTCCTAACCATCACATATTAAATGAAAACAAATTGAATAACACATTAACTTTTTTTGAAGTAACAAAATTTGAATGGACCAAAGAAGAATCCTAAAGGCTAAATAAGTCTAAGAATTGGGATGGTTGGGATCAAATTTCCACTCCGAAAGGTGTCGTATTTAAAGTAATGAAACGAGTTAGCTCCAATTTTGAAACTCCTACTTTTGTGCATGAGTTTTGTTTGGCTGCTATTACGGGATCAGGGGATATTTTTGCAACCCCGTTCTTGCTGATATAGTTTTTGGATTAACTGGGATTGTAATAATTTAATTAATTGCAGGACTTTACTCATTTAAATTGTGCTAAGTTAGTATCAAATGAGTTAATAGCTTCTTTCAATTTGTGAATACTCTGACACGAACTTTATTTTGGTTCTTTCTCCCAACTGGCTATACAAATAGCGCACTCACTCGGAATTCAATTGGAGTTACTGATTGTCTAGATAGTTTAGAAATATTTAATTATTCTTCATCGTTCCTATAAACTTTTAGTGAACGGTGCTATCAAAGAGTGGTTATAGCATTTTCATCATCTTGAAGTTGAGAATTTGATTATTTTACGTTTATTTCTTTATTTATTTATTTAACTCAAATGATGAAGGCTATTATAATGCACATGTTGAGCTACGCTTGGATTGTAGAAATGCAAATAATGGTGGCAAGGACAGTATGCCAAATCACAAAATTCTAGTACTTGTTTTCAAGATGATTTGTCTGAAATGAAGAGTGCTTCCTCAATGGCTTGAAATATCACGGGATAGTTTAAATCATTTTTTTTAATTTGCTGTTCTCTCAATGGTTTAGGATTTTTAGGATTTTTTAGTTGCTTCCTCAATGGTTTAAGATTCTTTTAGTGGCTTTCTCAATGGCATGAAATATCAACAGATTCGCTCGGAGACTAGCAGGTACAATGAGAAAACAAATCGCATTTTTTTGTTATCATCTTGAAGGCGCTTAGGAATCCATAGTGACATAACCAGTCTTGAACATTCACATGATCAATTACAATTAGAATATTTATTCACTGACTATAGGATCGATCGATCTCCTTTGCACTCCATAGTCTGTTCTTATAAATGGTATATGGTTCCATCTCAAGACCAATTGACAATTAGAAAAAGAGCATACGAGACTTATATGTTGGTTAATATGGTTTTAGACAACTGTTTTCACTCATTTTCAAATCCAAGAAACTTTAAAGCCCTCCTCTCAAGCTCCAATTAAAGGGTTGGAGGACAAACCTCTTTGAATCATTCAGATTCCAGAATTGTGGTAACGGCACAAACCTCGTAACATTGCTGAATAGAAATGAAACCAACGCTATATATGTTTCATATGTTTCGAGTGTGTAGATTTCTTTTCATTGCCATCAGAATTGCTTGTATAGTTTATAGTTACAAGTTTTTAACAACGTACATTTTCCCATTTTATGTAGTTATTATGATACACAGGGATATTATTATTATTATTATTATTATTATTATTATTATTATTATTATTATTATTATTATTATTATTATTATTATTATTATTATTATTCGTAGTAGTAGTAGTAGTAGTAGTAGTAGTAGTAGTAGTAGTAGTAGTAGTAGTAGTAGTAGTAGTAGTAGTAGTAGTAGTAGTAGTAGTATTGCTATTTTGTAATAATGAAAAAGGCGATTGCTCATCTCATCATAAACGGAACAACATAGTTCGAGGATAGATGCTTGGCAGGATGGTTACTAAGACAACTAAGTGAGCCAATCCTATTTCCAAGTACAAGGTGTTTTCTTTCTTTGAAAAAAAAAATCCCCAAGAATCTTTTTTTAAGACACATGAGATGACTCTCATCTAGTAGAAGTTTCCAAAGATTGATTGAAGTAAGTTATAAAGAATCTGCTAGCTAGTTGATGCAGAAATAAAGCCCCACTTTTAAATCACCTTGTTTGGTAAGCTTCTCTTATTCAAATTTTTTTATTACAAATTTTACTAGTTAGATTAGACAGCAAGTGGAGTAATATGAAACTAAATAAAACTTCCAAATAATCATTCACCAAATTAGCAAATGGAATAAACATATTTTGGGCAAACTAAAAATTTGTATATTCATTATGCAGTATATGCTACCTGGAAAGTAAGAGTTAGGTTTCTTAAACTAAAATATATGATACATATAGTTCAGTAACAGGATGGCTCGAGGGCTATGAATGCATAAAAATGGAGTCACCTTTGATCTGCGCCAATCTATCAAAAGTATTATTGCTTATTTCACCTATTGTCTAACTAAATCAATCCTAATGGGTGCCGATTATTAGAAGTTCATGATCAATTGGGTTTTGTAGAAGATATCACCTCCATCAAGATAAGTTTGATTAGAAAGTGAACGTATGGTACTCCACACTTGGAAACCAACTTATGCTCCGCTCATTGATGCCAAGGTAAAAAGATCGACATCTTTAATCTCTCTTCATTTCTTGAATACGTATAAATCATTATCCTGGTACAATAATAGAGACAAATCGGTCAAGTTTATGCAGGGGAGAAAGATACTAGGCTCAAGTGGCCAAATGATATATCAAGAAATTCTACAGTTAAAAAAGATTTAGTTTTGGCTATCTTTATTAATTCAGTACAGTTATTTACTTAGTGTGTTAATTGTTGCTCTCTGTCATTAAAAAGAAATATATGATACATATAAGACATGATTTTTTGGGGGACAAAGAGTATCTAATTAAGTTCTTCTTTTTTTTTGTTACAATAAAGGAAGATATCTGTCTAAATATTTGAATTATCACAAACCATTATCAGAAAAACTAACAATATGGTCCTCCGTTCATGAATTAAAAATAGGCAATGGTATCTAATTAAGTTAGATGACATATACATGTAAGCAATTTGTTAGGTCAGATGTATATGGAAGTCTAATTTCCTTGTTCAGTACATTACAAATCCAACCATTTCTTACTTTTTTATTATTATTTGTTTTATGTTTAGGTAATACCCGGAAGGCCATGAATGAAAACACTTAATGGACTAATGAGATGATACACACTAAAAAAAAAAGAAGCAAACACTTGAAAATGAACTCAAGATTTTCGTTCTTAAAGCCATGCATGGAACCCTTAAAAATATGAATCTGAAATTCAATTAGAACCACTCCAAAACACATACACAAGCTAAAAAGTGCAAATATGTGGAGGGACAAACTTGACATAAGCATAAACCATATGCCAAACAAATAGTTGGAATTCTAACCCAACGAATGTCCAAAATTGTTGGCAATGCAGTGCGACAACTCGTAACTTACTACTACGCCAAACACTGAAAACCTAATCAAATAATTCGATAAATTTTTATTAGCTAAAGGACTCATTTATTGCGAGGGACTCAGGCACTTAACAGTTGCAACTGTAAGAGCACCCTTATTGGGCGGGTCATTAGGATCATAAAATTATGATCTGGTAGATGAAAGAGTGGTTTTCGCATAATCCTACACGCACACACAAATGTCAAGCAGAATATAAAAACTAATACTAAAAGTGCAGTTCTTAATTCTTCATTTCTTTTGGTAATTAAACCAATACTTCTCTTACCTTGAGGACCAGGTAAGCTTGGCCCTATCAAAAATGAGATTCGGCCCACAAAGGAGCTAATCTAATGCAATCATTCGCATCCTCCAAGGCCTCTATGCCCTTTATCTAACCGGAACCAACAAGGACTCCTATTTGAATAGGCTCAATAACCAGTTTCATTAACATCAATAGCCTGCAAGAAAAGAAAACCCAAATTTGGCACCAAAAATTAACAAAAAGCGGGGGCGGGGGGTACAAACAATAAAAGCCAGGGGGAAAAAAAAGAAAAAGAAAACAACGACAACAACAACAACAAAGACTACCTCATTGTACCAAAAGGTGGCACTATAAAACATCTAGGCATGAAACAAGTCATTGCCTTTGTTTCGAAAGATGAAAGACTTCTCTCGCATTTGTGCACTAAATTTTCGGACTCTTCAGTAGTCAACATGTGAGCTATGATTGAATAAGCCCTCCATTCGGGGATGATCGCTTCACAGCCAAGTGAAGTAATAGACAAAGTCCAACTTCATCGGGAAATTGATGGATCGACCCCATGGGTCACCAACTCTCTCAACATACGATAACGACCGCAGTGCACAACGGCATCGAGGGGTGTGAGGCTGAAACAAGGAAGATTCAGGTCACACCTAGCCTAGGAAAAGTGTAAGGAAAATTAGGTGGGAAGAAAAAAAAATTACGTAAGGTTATAAATTATTACATAGAAAGGAATCTATAATCAATAATCAAACTACCTGAATGAGAGAATCAAAACAATCCTTGAAGCCTTCGAGGATGGTGTAGATGATGGCGGAGGGACAATATTAACCCAAAACTTTTCAAAAAACTTAAGTAAAACATCTCAACTAGGAATTCCATAAATAAGACATTGAGATTAAAATAAATCTAAAACTCACATTGGCCTAATTAGCGAGAAGAATTTTGGAAAGTTGTTTTGTCCAAAGTTTGTTGCACCTTGCAAAGGTGTACCATACATTAGGTGTACTTGATTCACTTTTGCACCTTTCTCGATCAAGAGGTTCAAAATTTCGAACTTGCCTTTCATTGCAGCAATTAAGAGAGGGGCGGCCCCATAACGGTTAATTAGCTCTAATTAGGTCACCGCCTCCGGCTTTGATGAGTTTCAAAACTGCAGGGTTGTGACGAGGAACCAAAAGAGTCCTGATAATAGGGTTATCTACACAAAAAATAAATAATTTTTTTTTAAAAAAAAAAAACAAAGGGATGAGAGAGGGAAGTGAAAAGGGGTTGGAGGCGGTAGTGTAGAGAAATGTCAGGAAAATAATGAATAATAAAATAGAGAAAAAAATTCCACTTTCATTTTCTAATCCGACAAACATTTTCAATGGGGGGAGAGAGAGAGAGAGAGAGAGAAAGTGTGTTGAGATTGTAGTTGGATATTTTTAAAACAGAGGAGACTGGTGAAGTATGTATATTAGTAAATTGAGTGGAAGAAAAGAAAGCTAACGTGAAGTGGGGAATTGAATGACAGCCTAGTGGTTAGGTAGTTGTCCTTCCTGGTAATAAAACAGGGTTCGATTCCCACCAGGGGTTGTAAGCGGGGGGGGGGGTTTACCCACATTTAAGTAGGGTCTAATGGGGTGGATTTTTTTTAAAAAAAAAAAAAACAAAGCTAATGTGAAGTATATATATAGTAGTAGGTTCAGTGGAAGAACATAGAGGTGGGGATTTTTGAGACATCGGAGAAGTGAACTATATATCTAGCATCAGTTTGCTAATTTATGCACCTTTTGTTGTATCTTTTAATCTAAATATAATTGTAGATTATTATTTCTAAATGGAAATTTTTTTTTCCAAAATATAAAAAGAATGAAAAGAAAATGTGCAGCTAAATTTTATATAATATTAATCTTATAATAACAAAATCGAAAAATTAATACAATAGAACCTTTTGCTTAAAACTTTACATTCGAGATTATTAGTGTTTGAACAAATATAATAAGATGATCGGGGAATACCGTAGCCCATTGTTCTCAATGTCGTCAGTCAATTATTCATTGAAATTGCCAAGTTTGCAAAATCCTTGTTCAGGAAGGCGTTTAACGTCCCGACGACTCTGTCCTCTACATCCACGATCGAGTGTAAGTGTGCTAGTGTGTGATGAGTGCCTTAGCTAGACAATGTACGCTAATTGCACAAAGTTGACAAATATCACCAGTTTATTGATATATGTGTGTGTGTGTGTGTGTGTGTGTGTATTCATTTCTTTAACCAACTAATTATTATCATTATTATTTTTTCTATCTTTTTTTCTTTTTTGCCTCTTCTTTTACGGACTGGATGGAGGATATCATATTGTAATAGTTATAACTCAAAAAAAATAATTTCTACTTTTTTTAAAAGCGAATCTTTTTTTTTGTTTATAATAAAAGTCAAACATTGGAGAACTACTAGCAACAAAAGGACTCGGAATAAATCTGTTTAAACCCGTCTAAACCATACATACAAGAAAGATCATCGAATTCTAAGACTTGGAAAGCCCATACAATCTAAAGCAATAAGGCCTCTCACTGTATAAGGAAGATTCCTTAGATCAAGAAAACGCTGATATGTACCATAGGAGGCCATAACAGCAAGTTTGTCAGCAACAAAGTTGGCTTCACGATAGACATGGCTGACAGAGAAATTCAGACTATGGACTAGGAACTAGATTTCCTGGATATAAGATCAGTACCGCCAAGGAGGTTCCTCGTAGGATTGTATTAGTAAAGCAAGGGATAAATTATCCGTTTGTACCTCAACATTTTTAAGATCCAGCAACCAACATCTTCTTAGGCCAAAGAGTAGGGCGTTTACTTCAGCTAATGCGCTATCTCCTCGACCAACAAAGCTTGCCTCACCAAAGATTAAAGAGCCAAGATGATCCCGAATTACAAAGCCATAACCCGATGCATTTTCATCTAGAATAGAGGAACCATCCGTATTTAGTACAAAGGAATTTTGTTGCAGCCTTTTCCACTGTACCACTTTGATAACTCTATCCTTATGAGCAAAAGAAACGGAGGGAAAGATTGATAACATGCGATTCTTTTCCAATGTAGATCGTGCTGGGGGAGAGCGGCCCATTAGAAGATTTCGTAAATCATCCATTACTAACTGTTTAATTTGAGATAAAGAGAAGTTTTTTCCATCCAGAATGAGGCCGTTGCGAGCCTTCCAGAGTTTCCAAAAAATGAAGATCGGAGTAGCCATGATCGCCACTCTTCTTGCTGAAGTGAAGCTTTCAAGTGAAAAACAAGAGTGAAACATGTGCCATACTGTTGGAGCCGGTGGCAAATTCACTTGGAATAATGCCGAGAAATGCACCCAAATCAACTTGGCAAATGTGCAATCAATGAAGGTATGTTGGATAGAGTCCTCGTTATTCCTGAAAAAAATACAAATAGAGGGATTAACATTGATTCCGAACGAAATTACAATGTCTGAAAAAGGAAGCAGCCTGTTAATGAGCTTCCAACAGAAAAAAGAAATGCAGAGTGGAATGAAATGATGCCATAAGCTTTTGAGAACTCCCTGTTTAGGCTGCTTGGAACGGAGGCCATCATAAGCCAACTTGATGGGGAAATTTCCACTTGAAGTTGGTTGCCAAATTAAATGGTCTTCCTCCTCACAGAAGATCTGAACGGAGCTCTGCAAATGCGCCAATGTTGTCAGAGTTAGTACATTCTGGAAAGAGGACAGATACATTTCTTTTTTATCATAGAAATCCTTAATTGAAAGATCAGGCTGAGGTGGAGGAGCAGTCGAAATGTCCCATAAGACCCCCAATGACAACCAATTAGCATGCCAAAAACTAGATTTTCCCTTCTGAATAAGTGTTTTAGAATGGCGCGAAACATTGTGTTCAATCTTTTCAACACAACTCCAAGAAGTCTTGTGACGAGCAGTTGCGGACAAGGAAATGATGAACTTAGCCCATAAACCATGTTTATTCCTGAATTCCCACCACATTTTTGCAGAGAAAGCCTTCACCACATCTCTGAATTTCCACAAGCTTATGCCGTTTTCATCCACCGGGAAAGTTAATCGGTCCCATGATCGCCAATGCCTTTTCCCTTCTTCTGACTCTTGCTAGAGGAATTGTTGGCAGCGTCTTTCAAGATGGTTCAGAACAGAGATTGGTGGAGAGATTGCTGCAAAAACATGGATTGGGATTGCCAAAAGAACGTGCTTGATTAGAAGGAGCCGACCACCCGGACTCAACAACTTGTTTTTCCAGTTCTTTAGTTTAGCGTCAAGGGCATCTTATAAATGTTGGAATTGATCAGCATGTTTCCGTCCTTGTGTAATTTTGCATCCGAGGTAATGAAGGGGCATAGAGCCTTGCTGCATCCCTAAAATGCGACGAATTAGAGCGAGGCATTGCTGCGGGCAAGAATCATCGACGTATAAGCTGCTTTTCTGACGAATAATTTTCTGTCCAGAAGCTTTTTTGTAGTCGACGAAAAAACAATTTAAGGCTTGAAGTGATGCTTTAGATCCTTTGGTAAAAACTAGGAGATGGTCGGCGAAGCATAGGTGCGAGATGAGTTTTGATCCAGCATGAGTACCGAAGCCATCAATCACTTGTTGTTGTATTAGAAAGTTGAGCCGGCGAGACATTGCTTCTGAAATTAGAATAACGAGGTATGGAGACAATGGATCGCCTTGTTTTAAGCCCCTAGAAGCTTGAAAGAAACCTGCCGGTGATCCATTTATAAGAATAGAAAATCAACTATTAGATAGGTTAGAAAAAATCAAAGAAATAAAACGAGTGGGAAAACCAAACCAAATGAGTGTTATTTTGAGGATTCCCAAGAAACTCTATCGAATGCCTTCATTATGTCGACCTTGAGGATGAGATTATTGCCAACCGCTTTGTGACCCAAAAATTGGCATAGATCTTGAGCTAACAAAATATTATCGTTTATGTCCCTCCCGGCCAAGAAAGTTGATTGCTCTTCTGATATTAATTTGGGTAAAATCGGCTTCAACCTTTCAGTTAGTAACTTCGTAAATATTTTATTTATGAAGTTACATAAACTAATAGGTCGTAGATCAGAGAATGTTGAGATTGAGGTCTTCTTAGGGATTAGGGTCACCAAAGTGCTTCCAGTGGAGGGAGGAATCGGAATACCATGAAGGAACTCTTCACATACCTTAAGGAGATCAATGGCAATTATATCCCAACATTGCGTATAAAAAAAAACCCTCCAAAGCCATCCGGACCGGAGCACTATCTTGATCAAGACCAAAGACGTTTGACTTGATCTCCTCCATTGTGACTTCCTTCAGTAGAGCCTCAGGATCATCTTCATTGAGCAAGTGAGGAATTTTTTGCAAAAAAGAATCAATTCCTTGGTTAGCCTCCTCAGCCGAGAGAAGGTTTTTGAAAAAAGTAACTGCTTGTTCCTCAATAGCATCCCTGGATGTTATCCAATTGCCTTCATCAGATTGTATTTTATGTATCCCCAAGCGAGCTTTCCCTTCAGTTAATGAGGCGTGGAAAAACATTTTGTTGGCGTCGCCTTCTTTTAACCACTTTAATTTCATTTCTAATTCCAAAAATCCTCATGTTCCTTGAGCTTTTGTAGGAGGCGCGCTTTAGATTGATGAAGTTGCAACCGATCGCCTTCTGATTTACTGAAATCATACTGAACCCAAGGCACTGATTGAAGAGGATGAGGTTAATTCACCACCTATTGATGTAGAAATCGAGCAACGTCTCCTTAGATAGTACGAAAAAGTGGTATAGTTGTGGTTAATTCACCACCTATTGATGTAGAAATAAATGTTGTACCAGATTATGGTAGAAATGTTTTATTTACATAAGTTTTGTAATATTAAATATTTTTTGGTTCCCCTATGTATCTTCCCACAGACTCCACTTTATCCCCCAACCAAAACACGTACACAAATAATTGAGAAAACATGATTATTTGCTCAGGAAAAAAAAAAGAAAAATTTGGTTATTTATTGTAAATATAATATGTTCAATTCGTTTTTTATTATCATTTGCGTGATAGTTCTAGCAAGTTAAGCTAGTAGTTTGTTGTCTTGGTCATGAGAACTCTTAAAATTACATACATAATAATTGGTTGTACACATAAGTTATGGGATACAATGAAATATATTCCCATATGTTATATTTATACTTGTTTCGTCCCGAAATTATTATCCAATTTGAATTTTATTTTTAGTTCAAATTGTACTATAAGTGATATATCAAACTGGACAATAGTTTTGGGATGGTGGGAGTATCTAATTAAACAACCCTTCTAGAAAAGTTTTCTCAAAGAACAAGTATCATATCTCCCATCCTAAAGAAAAAGGTTACAAATAAAATAAAATATATATTCAATCTTTTTCTCCTTTTCGGCGCGACTACAAATACAATGATGATGATTACTCCGATGGAGAAAAGATACCTTGTTTGACTCCAGACTCTAAATACAAAGAGATGTAAACTACATGGTATGCGGAATAGTGATTGATGCAATAGCTACGAGACAGATAGATGCAATATAAATGCTCTCTCCTTCTTTATGGAATCATTTGTACTCTAATCTCTGAAACTTCAACTAGTATACTCACACTCACACTATGATCATCAGCATTTTTAAAAATAAATAAACCAAAATAATAATGAAAAGGCTTAAAAGGAATCACGCGCATTTTTCCAGCAATAAGTGAAACAGAATCATATGTCCTCTAACCTTTTTCTTTTAACCTCTTATACAATTAATAATACAGCGTGAACGGCTAACACATGTCATGAAAAAAGAAGTCCTCTATATTTTCTTGGCCACAAATACAATGATGATAATTACTCCAATGCAATCACACTTTCAAGTTTTAACTACCAAATTAATGCTAATTTATTTTTCATCCATTTATGGCTTATATGATCATAAACAACCACCATCTTTTATACTACGCAGGCATTAACGGTGTATAATACTAACCACTACTACTCTCTGCACTACTATGCATACTTCACTTCTCCTTTGATTTTTTTTTCTACTCAAACTACTAACATATATACTTCACTTTTCTGTTTCAAAAATCCCCACTTCTGTGTTCTTCCACTCAACCTACTACTATATATACTTCACGTTACCTCTCTTCTCTTCCACTAAAACTACTATTATGTATACTTCACAAGTCTTCTCTGTTTAAAAATATCCAAAGTACAATCTCCCTCTCTCTCTCTCTCTCCCCACTAAAAATGTTTGTCATAGTAGAAAATGAAGGTGAAATTGTTTTCTCTATCTTCTAATTCATTATTTTCCTAACATTTCTCTATACTCTCACCTCCAACCCCTTTTCACTCGTTTCTCGCATCCCTTTGTTTGTTTTTTTTTTTTAATTTGTGAAGATAACTCTACTATTCGAGCTCTTTTATTTCCTAGTCACACTCCTGCAGCTTTGAAACTCATCAAAGTCAGAGGCGACGACCTGTTTAGAGCTAACCGTTATGGGGCCACCCCTCTCTTAATTGCTGCAATGAAAGACATTTCCAAAGTTTTGAACCTCTTGATCAAGAAAGGCGCAGAAATGAATCAAATATCCCCAATGTATGGGACACTTTTGCAAGGTGCAGCAAACTTTGGATAGAACAACTGTTTGCAGATTCTTCTCGCTAAACTGGCCGATATTTGTTTTAAATTTATTTTAATCTCAATGTCTTATTTATGTAATACTAGTTGAGATATTTTACTCAAGTTTTTTGAAAATTTTTCGCAATCAAATTTGGAGGTCGATTATTGCCCCTCCGGCATCATCTACACCATCCTCGAAGGCTTCTGGATTTTTTTTAATTCCGTTATTCGTGTTGTTTGATTATTAAATACAGATTACTTTCTAAAGAGTTAAATAAAGAAAGAAAGAAATAAACATCAAAATAATCAAATTCTCAACTTCAGGATGGTGAAAATGCCATAATCACTCTCTGACAGCGTCGTATAGCCAGTTAGGAGAAAGAACCAAAATAAAATTTGCGTCAGAGTATTCACAAATTAAAAGAAGCTACTAATTCATTTGATACTAATTTAGCACAATTTAAATGAGTAAACTCCTGCAATTAATTAAATTATTACAATTCCAGTTAATCCAAAAACTATATCAGCAAGAACAAGGTTGCAACAATGTCCCCTGATCCCCTAATAGCAGCCAACAAAAACTCAAGCACAAAAGTAAGAGTTTCAAAATCGGAGCTAATTCGTTGTATTGATTTAACTACTACTTCTTTTGTAGTGGGAGTCTCATCCAAACTATCCCAATTCTTAGACGTAATTAGCCTTTTGGGATCCTTCATCGGCGCATTCAAATTTTGTTACTTCAAAAAAAGTTAATATTTTATTTTTGTTTTCATTTAACATATGCATATGTAAGTCATTATTGGAGAGACGGTTAGGAAAAGTGAAGCACGATTACTTAATTAATTAGTTAATTTCTTCTAAACTATGTGTACATTGAAATAAACCTATAAAAGTGGAGCATGATTACATAATTAAGTTAATTTTTTCTAAACTACTTATAAACTGAAACTAAGCATGTGCATAAACATGTTGCTGATAGTAATGGTCCCCTACCGATGTATCTTTACATCCCACAGATTCGGCAGATCACTTAGCCCCTACACATCCTAAAATTTAAATGGTTTATAGAATGAACGGTACTACACTCTTTTGGAGATGTAGCACAACCTTTACCATAAAAGAAAAACAGACGGATGAAAATAGCTATCTGAGGATTAGAAATTGAAGAAAAGAAGGAAAATATGTTTATTTTCTTGTAAAAAAGGTCATTATGTTGCTTTTGCAAGGGGCTTGCAGTATCTCCATGAAGCGGTTGCAAAACCAAACTTGTAGAAACTGTAGTTATGGGTTAGTTGCTCATCTTAGAGATCATTTGGTGTATCAGAGAAGATGCAATTTTTCAACCAATAAATTGAGCATGAACAAATAGTTTGAAAAGGGTTAATTTACATTGAAGATAAAGCACTTGGTGTAGCAATCTTTGAATGAAGCAGCTAAACAACATTACCATGACTAAATATTTACAATCACATATATGATTATTGCCCTCAATGATCTTTAACGATGTATCATTTAAAGCTTACGAAAATGTCACTCCTTAAACGTATAGTAAGAATTACAAATTTAATTTTGGAACTATTTTTTCCTTTATCAAACTGTATATATGTATACATATATATGTGTATGTATATATAAGGAGTTTTTCCCTTCTCATGTGTCTTCTTTTTTGTAGTACTTGAATACTCTAATTATAAAAAGGACATCGATCAATACATCTGATTCTGCTGGTTTCAGTTTTGTATCTATCCTCCCAATCGATCGAACTTCAATCCAACAACAATTATCCTCCTCCATAATCGATCCTCCCCGATCAATTTACAGTTTCTGCAAATAGACCTTTTGTATCCCTCCTCCCTAATCAATCCTCCAAATTAATCCAGATAATCAATTCTCAGTTTCAATTGATGCTATCATGCTATTTCAAAAAGAAACACCCTTGTTTCCACCCACAATTGCCTACTCCACCATTGAAAACACTTTTTAGCAGATTTATAAGTATCTCCCTTCAAGGATTGGGACAATTGAGACGTTTGAGATTGTTTCCGATCAAATTCACTGTCCGAAGATACTTCTACCATCAAAAGAAAAATCTAAGGAACCAATCGATTATTGTGGATAAGTATGATTGTTTTTTCTTCAACCCATCTCCCTTTTTTTCTTTTTAAAAAATCTGATATATATATATATATATATATATATATATCGGTGTAGAGGCTATTTTGGGTGGTGAAAAAAGTTTGGGTATTAATCTTTAAATTTTTGAAAAATCTTAATGTTTCATTGATGCTCTCCACTGCAATGGCAAATCACCGATATAATTCAAATACAAAGTTAATGTTCATGGGTATAATATTATGATTAAATTATGATACATGATCATGGGAGGAATTCCGAGGCATAGCATGCTAACTATTCTTAGCATGTTTTTGTGGACATTCTTTTTTTATACTTGATCTAAAATATAATACTCTTTTGTGTCGCATGTGTAGTTAGTGTTATTTTTTTTTTTTCTTTTGGGCATAGAAGTTTTTAGTTTTGTAAAAAAAAAAGTATTGGTTTTGAATAAGACATGTTTCCACTATTTTGAATTAGGCTGGTTTTGAAGATTGGTGATTTTAAACATGTGCTTGTTTTACAAAATAGAGATCGTGTTAAAAGCAAAGAGCCAATTTTGTAGAGACATATAATTGAAATGGTTTTTGAAGATTGCCTTCAGATTTAGATTTAGTTGAAGCTCGTAGTCCCATCTGTTAGCTTTCAAGCCTCTACTGTGAACAACGTCGTTGCAAATTCTACTTTTACCAGTTCCAGCAACCGCTACTCTTCTTGATATTGTTAAAAATAGACAACTCTGCAAGGAACATAAAAAAATGCCGTTAGATCTAGATTACCGAGGGCATAATGTTAATGTGTCTATGTTACTCTTCTTGATTGATATCATTGTTTTATGTCTTGTGCTTGGTTTTGCATTATATACATGCTGCCAGTTCTTCATGCTTGTGTTTCTTTCTTTTCCCATTTTTTATTAGCGGTGAAGCTTTTTTCACTCACTACTCTTCTTGATATTATTGTAAGAATAAAATACATCATAAGTATTAAAATATTAATGCTTTTGGATTGCACATTAGTAAGGAACCAAATTGAATAATGTAAAGTTTTGTTTTACCTATTGTTGTTCGATTTTTGTTTGACTTAACAATAATTTTGTTTGGAGGTTACGAAGTCTCTTTGATTTATCAAAAAAACATGATATATATGTGTTTTGGAGGTTTCTGGTGTATGGTTATATTGTTTGCCTGGAGTAATTACTTTTTAATGTTGCGCGTTGGTGTCTGGGTGGAAGGAAGAACTAAAGTTTCTGCCTTTCTCCTCTGGAAATAATAATTTCTGCTATTTTTGTTAGTTTTGCCCCCTTTTTTTTGCAGAGAGCTTTTGGCCTCCAAACTGTATCGGAATTTGCATACCTACAATTGGATCATGTCTATCGGCTTCCGAAGAGGTAATTCCATGTTCTACTTTTACTTGTTTGAGGAACCCCGACTTTGTTTCATATTGTAAAGAAATATGTATCAAGTTAAAGAAGAGTCTCTCTGATAATTTTGTTTCAACCCCTAATAAAATCATTGATCGAGTCAAATTTCATGTGATTTCATTCGATTATCTAACACCTCAGAAGAAATCTCATCCATTTTAGAGAATTTAGCAAGATTAGTTATGGGTGGAGAATTGGCAAACAGTACTTCAATTCCATTTTACTTGGCTTGCGTTGTCATTTTTATATGTTTGCGGTCTAATTCTTGTGATTCGTTTCAATATCAATCTATCTGATTGTTGTCCCAAGTGTAAATGAGATAATCACTGAAAAGGGCATCAATTTGGTAATATTTTCAGCATTCATGACGGATTTCTACATTCGATAATTGCATATTTCAACCCACCACTGAAAGCATGATGGTATTCAACAAAAACTCAAGGCTTCTCCTAATATGATCGTACTGACCGGCTTATTTGCCAATTGTGAAACAAAAGCATGATTTAAAACAACATAATACATATGCAACTGTTCAAATGTATAAGGATTATTAAATTATTTAATAATGAGTTTATTACATGTTTTATGTAATTTTCATTCCATTGACAATTAGAAACGGAATAATTCTTTTATACTTTAGATTGGGCATGCGTGAAGTGTGTCAGATCCAGCTAGTTCTATATGGTTGCACTAATGTATTTGCAACCCATGATCAGGGTCATGCTTTATGTTCTTTGTATCTTTGCCGAAACATGCAGCCGGCCCGTGCCTGAAGTTATCAAGTTTAAATAGTCCTCAACCTTTTTTATCCTTTTTTTTCTCATATGTCCTCAATCCATAAATATTGTTGCTATTTGACTTGAAACATTGTTATCACACTCGAGGTGTTCGTGGTTTCAGTGATTTTCTCTTTACATAAAAACGAAGTTCTTTGCTCACTTTGTGCGTCTTTTCCTTTTCTTTTTTTTTTTTTTTGTGTGCAGGTTCATTGCATTATTCTTACATTAAAATAACCTACTATTAAGTTTTCAAAATTTTGAGTTTAGAATAAATGAACAAACTTTAGTACAGAATAAGATTTTTTGGAAAAAAAAATGAAATTAAAATAGCCTGCAATGATGCAGATAATTCTAATTGTGTTGAGACAAAAAAAAAAAAAAAGAATTTAATAACCCCTTAAAAAACCCTTAAACTAAATAGGCAAAATTTAATAAACTCTTTAGATAATATTTGAAATTCTCACTTGATTGAAATGTCATGTTTATGCTGCCTTTATATTTACTTTCTTATCACAAAAAATTCAAAACATTTACTGTGCGTACTTACGTATTTTATGGGTGTTAAATTATATTTTTTTTGATAAATTATTTCTAATATATAACACACGATGTATTATCTATACTCGAATTTGTTACATATATAGTGAATGTAGTGTGCAACTGTACTTCAACTTTTTAAGATAAAATTATAAAAATAGCATAATTAAAAAAATTATTTTTATGTTTCCTCATATGTTATAAGGTGTCAAGATAATATTAAAGGGAAAATTGATGGAAACAAATTTTCTTAAAGAAGAATTGGTAACATTATTTAAATAAGAACTAGTCACGTGTTGCAACGTTTGCCTTTTGGCTGTTTATAATTCTTTTTGATGCTACAACAGAACGAGCAGCACATTGTCTACAAAGAATCATTCAACCTCGGAAATAAACGCACACGGTGTATGTTAGAGATGCCAATTGTGTCCATTTCTTCTATCTTACACGTCATATTATTTTTACGATTGAATTGATATTTCATCAAATCAATTAATAATCGTGAATATGTTTCCTTATATACGTGTTAAATTTTGCTTCTTTTTAACAAATTTTTTCAAATAATCTTACATGATGTATCCTCCGTTCCCTTCCCTTGTATAATTAGAAAAATGCTCAATCACATTCGATTCCTGAACATAATATATATATATATATATATATATATATATATTTCTACACATCAAGTATTAGGCGTAAAGATAAATATTTTAATTAATATTAATCACAACCGGCTAATTCATACAAAGATGAATAAAAAAATTTTTAAAGAATTTGTGGCGCAACACGCGACACGGATAGCACCAGTATTTAGAAATGCCGATAACTTTCTATTCTAAATATTTGTTACGTGTCAAACCTCAATTCCTGTTTAAGGGGAGTACTAATATAATAAATTAACAGTGACTAATGTATTATTCACTAAATTAAAATTATCCATAACTATTGTGATTTATAATCGATTCGATATTTTTGTGTTATGATAATGCTGGAGTGTGGTTTTATGTATTATTATTTATTTCCAAGGGAAGTAGGGAAGTGACACTTGAAGTAGTTAATTAATCCTCAAATCAGATGGTGAGAAGGTTAAAATTATCCATAACTATTGTGATTTATAATCGATTCGATCATTTTTCTGTTATGATAATGCTGAAGTGTGGTTTTATGTATTACAATTTATTTCCAAGGGAAGTAGGGAAGTGACACTTGAAGTAGTTAATTAATCCTCAAATCAGATGGTGAGTAGGCTACTCACAATATATATCTTATATCTGAAAAAAAAAAAAAAAAACATTGGAGTAAAACGAGAGAAATCAAGACTGGATTCAATAGTGAATCAATAGGCTTAATTACAAAAAGGTAAACATGAACTTATACACCATGCTGATCATTATTAAACTGGTATACAGAACTTATACGATCACATGCTCATGCGTAATGCATTGTTTCCTTCTTTGTTTTTTGAATAAACCAGGACAAGCCCTGGAGGGGATAACCCTTTACATTGATTCAAACGTTAAATTTACAAGCTAAGGAGTAAGGAGGGAGGGGATGACCTTTTAGATTTAGTAAAAAGAAATAGAAAGGGTCATGAGCTTCTAGTAGATGGCATTGAGAACTGTTCCAATTTGAGCAGTACTCTCTCTCCAAGTCTCTTCAATCTTGTCCCTTCAGTGTAGCGCTGTTGATATTTTATCATGTGTCAGTTGGGCGTTCTTACTCCCTCCCTCCTTTGATTTCTGTCCTTCTCATCAGCCCAAATTCCATGTTCATCTTCGATAAGTATATATCTTCAAGTTGTGTGGCTCTCTGAAACTTTCTGGCACAATGCACACAGTGGATCTACCACTGCATGCGATGGACACTGAGCCAGTCAGTCACTTGTTAAGAGCCGTTTACACCGCTTGAGCCATGCAATAAACGAATGCTTAGGTTCATGCAATTTAGAGCTCGTCGTGCGGCAGAGTGGAAAAGGATGACGAAGTCCTCAACATGGACGGCCAATGATCTCCCTTTAAAGATAGCATCGACGAATCTGATTTTACTTTCCTTATCGTTGCAACTTCTTCCCTTGATTCATTCAACGGAGTTGTTGGCGCTGACCACATGGTTATTGACAACGACGTCGACGATTTAACCAGCCCCAACTTCCTCCTAAACAAAGCACTCGTGTTGCCCTCCTGTTCATCTTCACATTTTTTAGTTATAGTCAAATCGTGAGAACTAACTCCTGAAGATCCCCGAAACATACCCAAATCCAATACTCCGATGTGTTTTTTCATCACAAAGTGAAGCCGAAACGTTCAAGATCCCGTGGAAGTTTCCCGATGGACGGTGAACGTGGACCGGGGTGATCATCTTTCCCAAAAGGTTACTGAGAAGGCATCTGGCGGTGCCGACCAGGGAATCCTTCAAAAAGTGGCGATGTCCGACGGTGTAAATCTCGACGTTGAAAGCCGCGGTGGCGCTGTTGACGAAGTCGGACGAAACCCGAAAGAGAAACTTGTCGTTCCAAGTAGGGTTTTTATCACCGAGACAGTCCGTCCGTTCCAGTCCTCAATTTGTTAGACGAAACATCATCAACCCAAACAACAGCGTAGGTTCGAGTCTTGCTTTTGCTCTTGGAACGAACCTTCAATCCTTGCGCTGACACCAAGTTTATTTCCAGAATCAATTCACTGCTTTTCTTCTTCTTCTTTTCCTCCATCATCAGGGCTAATTTTGCCATCAATTAACTAGGTGGGCACCGACTGACTAGGATAAAATAGGAAGTATCTTTTGGGCAATATACAAGAATATACGTCAGTGTTACTACAATACACCAAACATTAACAAAATCTCTATTACCAAATAAAGAAAACTCAACCATGTGAAAAGGATAAAACAATCACTAATCCCAACTATGTTTCCAAGATGAACATGAAAAGATGGAAGGTGAAGAATAAAGACTACTTTTATTTTCTCAATAAACCATAAACAAAATTGTTGAGCCGAAAGTTGTGTTAATTCAAACAGTGACTAATTATTAGAACTTCAAGCCAGGGATATTCATAAACTCTTGCTCCATCCACTCTGCCCTTTCATCATCATGATGGGGGTGAAGCTGATACATTTCGCTCTCTTTTATGTACACCAGTAAGGCTTGATTTCGAGTGAGCATAGCTAAGAATCCAGGGCCAACATTCATATATACACATCCTAATATATGCATCCTCTTTGCTGAAAAAAAAAAAAAAAAACCCACAATTAACATTGCCAGATTTCATCACATCTTTCCAATTATTAAAATCTAACAACTATATATCCAATCAAAGTTGCAATTATTCTATTATCATCAGTTGATTTTTTGAAGAACAAAAAAAAAAATTGCATTCGACCATATATATAAATTTTCAAATTTTTGTTTTTCTTTTTTTTTTTTTTGAAAACGTTCACATTTTGGTTATTTACTCTAATTTTAGACATAAAACTAGAAATGTGGTATGTTACTGCCCCATGCAACTAAAAAGGAACTTCCATTTGTAGAATGGTTCCTGCCTTTTTAAGAAATAAAGTTTCTTCAACTAAAGAAACTTGAAGAATATATTAAAAATGAACGAATACACTATCCGTTTAGAATTATCGCATGATTTCTGCAGGGGAAAAAGAAATACACACATATATACCTGCGCTTAGAACTAAAGTCAGAATCTGAATCGCATTATCTTTGAGATCTTGGATTTTGGGTTGATTAGTAAACACAATGTAATCTCTTGTTTAATCGGAGTCATCAATGTAGTCTTTGTTATTTTTGAAGCTAAAACTAAAAAAAATGTCATGAACAACAATATCCAAAGTACGAGTGGCTGCTGCAACAAATCACTTCTACAAAAAAAAATAACGATGATTTTGTTTGGAGGATTTCATGTTTTGGTTATTCAGTTCTTTTTTTCTTTTTTTTTTTCTTTTTCTTTTTTTTTTTGTTGAGTAAGCAGCTGAGCATATTGCACAAAATGGTGTAGAAGATTAAGGGTGTTTTGTACATACACAGGTGGATGCACCTTTTCTATGCAAAATCCAAGTAGTAGTATAATCTCATAATGTGTTAGATTTGAACATACATTTTGCTATACTTTTAATTTAACAACTTGGACGGTAAAACTGCCTAAATTAATTAGACAAAAAAATGACATGTTAGTCGGAAATAAAGTAGGATTGAATTATAACACACCTCCTCCCTTACAATAAAAAGACACTGAGGGTGTGGAGAGAACAATTTCTTTTGAGGGAATAGGGCTGCTGGGATGGGGATAAGAAAAAGACCTTGTAATTACATCGAAATGATGAATTTTTTTGTAGAAAAAAAAATCCCGATCGAATTAGAGACTACTAGTGTACCATTGCTAGGTTCCCCCTTTATTTTCAATGTATTTGTTGATTATTATAGATTCCTAGAGTTGGTTAGTAAATTAGCTAAAATTATGCGCAAATTTTTAACAAACCAAAAAATTTGGAACTCACTCATCTGGTCAAAAAAAAAAAATTAAAAAAAAAGAAGAAAAGACCACTTTTTGAGACGTCCTAACTGTCTCATTTCGTTATTTTGTTGTCCCAAATCGGTTTTAGGATGCCTTTGAGATAGTAAACCGTCTGTTCCATTGCAATCATCCCAAAAAGTATGTTAGGATGATTTGGCGTTCGAACGATTTTTCATAACTTTTTTAAGACGAGTTTAGAACTATTTGTTATTTATCTCAAACTATTTAAGACAAATACTATTTGCATCTCAATTGTTTGCCTTATTGAAAAAAAATAAATTAGAAAAAAGACAGCGATGAACTGTCTCAATCATGATCATATTGGACATAAGACACAAATTAATACTAAAATTAATTCAAATTTATAACTAATAATTAGAACCGGAGGTAGTATCTCAAATAAATCAATTCGAGACATAAATACGATCAACTTAGGGGAAAATACATTTAACTGTTGAGGGATTCAAAAAAATTAATGGAAAAAGACTAATTTTTATCACTTGTCCAAGTGTTGAGGAAAAATCCTAACGTGCATTAGTTGGACTAAACTCTATGATTTCCTCAAATATTTAAATTAATACTACATGGGTTATTTTAACACAAATTAAATCTCCAAATACTGGTGAAAAGAACTAAGTCTCAAACACTTCTGCGAGAACTCAAGATGCACACAATTGTAGGTTGAATGTGGGATTAGCCAACTCAATAACAAGTATAGCAAATAGAAAGGAAAGTGAAGAGTACGTAGTTAGCGGTTCCAGAAAACTTATAATGTTATTTCTATCATTTGCCCAGTGTCCAGCTTTCCTGCTCGTCCATGTCCTTCATCTCTTCGTGAATTAATGTTGGGGCTATAGTAGTTTTGTTGTATATAGCCCTAATAAGATCAAACTTACGTCTTACTCTTTTAAAATAAACTAGTCCACATAATTTTGATAGTTGTACTATTTTTAATACAAATATAAAAATTTAATTTGGAGTCGTTTTTAGCATAAAGTAGATTACAATTTTCCCTAATTTTCATCTCTTTGGAAGACTAGCTGCCAGTTTTTTTTTGTTTCCCTGAGTATAATTTCATTCAGAAATTTCAGAAATATTTAAAGGGAAAGAGTTATGGCCAGTTAGTGACTACTTTGAGAGTAAAGAACGCCCCTTTTCAAAAAAAAAAAAAAAAAAAAGGAAAATATTTTAACATTATCTTTCATTTTCTCCCATGATTTCGGTGTTTGTTGATTCAAAGTTAAAATAAAAATGATGTATATAAATGTTCCTGCAGAATTAAGCAAAATCATACGAATTACTAACAAAAACTCAAATTAAAGTTCGTATGTATACTAATGTGTTTTTTCTTATATATCATTGTGTCATCACTCCTTTTCATGACGACTTTTTGGCCTCCATTAATGTTCATCAGATCTATGGATAACTCATCAACTGATTCTTGATAATTAGGTCTGCATGTGCAAATGTGCTAGTTTGCTTGTTGACTACATTGTTGAAAATTAAATTTTTCACTTTTGTAACATATTATTATCTCTTAATTGAAATCGACTTTTTTTTAGGAAAAAAAAGATAAAATAAAATAAAATCCAGCAAGTCTTTGTGTGCGGTCGACTTTGCACGGAAATATGGCATATTTGTGTACTTCCAATTAATTTTGCACCAGAGTACTCAATTTATACTTGGGTTCTTTGCTGCCAGTCTTGAAGGTTTTCGTTGGCTACATATAACCGTTACAAGTTAAACTGTAATTCCAAAAAAAAAAAAGATTAATTATTCAAATGATAAGCAGTTTATTTGGAAGTTACTGACCTGAGATATAATATCAAATCTACTCAAGAGTGCCACGTACACATTCCAATAATTTATAGGTAAAACTAGGTGTTACACCCGTCCGATGGACGGGGAAGGCATACACATTTAGATATTTTTACATATATTTTATATTTTTATAAACTATGTAATGACTTCAGTTTTAAACATGATTACCTCTGGATTTACAGGAATTTATTTTTTTAAATGACATTTTAAATTCACTGGTGATAAGGTTTATGCAGATCTCTTTAAAATTTGTTACGATTTGGTAATCTCCAATCAATCTCTGTGCTAGGATTTGGTTCATGAAAATAAGGATTTGGTTTTTATTATTTTTCTTTTTTAAAAAAATTATTTTAGTTGCTTTTTTTTTGTTTTATTATTTTGTTTTGTGCATTTTTAAGTCTAAGAAATTAAGAAAATACCACATAAGATTAAATCCTATGTGGCATGTGCTCCATGCCTTTAGTTTTCTCTCTCTGGTTTTTGTCTTAATATAGTATATATATTTGAATTTCACTCAGGCTCTGTTTGGTTGGATTGAATTGGATCCAATTCCAATTCTTGTATTTGACTGCTAAAATTAAAATTTTCGGAATTAGAATTATAATTCAAAACGGGGCTCAATTCTTTATTTTCAATTCTTTTGTAGGAGCAAATAATTACAATTCAAATTCGATGGGTTTAAGGAAAACTCGCAGGTCATTATAGGGTCAAATGCGGGTTATAAGAAAAACGGGTCAAAATGATTAAAAACTAAATAAGTTTGGAGAGCGCGTGTTACACGCACAAAAAAAAAAAAGTGGAGTCCTCCAAGTTTCAAGTACTCCCACTTCCGGCTCCACACAATTTTTTTTTTGTCTTCTTCTTTTTTTTAAAAACACTGTTTGCCTTTAATTAATTTTCTTCATTCATCATTTTAATTGCAAGTAATCAAATAACTGTTTCTATTAAGGTGTGGCTTTTTTTTTATGTAAAAAAGGTTTAACTAATATGTACTCCCTCCGTCCCAATTATTGTCCAGTTTGGGTTTTTACTTTTAGTACAATTTGAACTAAAAATAAAAACTCAAACAGGACAATAATTATGGGACGGAGGGAGTATCTTCTATACCCAAAAATTACCAAACTTTTTAAAAAATACTGTATATAAATAAAATGACACCATAAATTAAGTAAAGTTGGCATTAGTAAACATGCAATTATATGTAACTGCTAAATTGTATTTTTTTTTTCAAACATCCGAACAAAGAATTTGGTATTACAATCTCATTTTCAATTAATTATTTTGATGTTCTAAAAATAATAATTTAAGATTGGATTGTAACTTTAATTTTTCATTTGTAATGTTTTATGATCTTAATACTTTGCTACCAAAGATAAAGTAATAGTTGTTACAAAATCAAATTTATTTTTTCATCTTTTATATACACATAATAAGATGTTGTATATATATATATATATATATATATATTAAATTAAAGATTATATATAACAAGTTAGGTGAATTGTTTTTTTTTCTTTTTTGAAGAAAAATCTATACTATATTACTTAAATAATGAGAAACACGTTCTAACTATTTGTTGTATCTTGAGTGAGAATATCAATTATCATATTAATAAGAAACTAAAGTTATTTTTCTATTTTTTGAAATGAATTAGATTGTATTAACTAAATAATAAGAAACTAATCCAATTTTAAAATATCTAAATTTTTATGCATTCAAACGCAAGAATTGGTATTAAAAACTTAATTCTAGCCAATTATCAAGATCTTCCAAATAAAGAAATTATGATTGAATTACAATCTAAATATCTCATTTTCAATTAAATAGTATTGTAATTCGAATTAAATTACAATTCAATCTAACCAAACGCAGCCTCAAAATTGATAGAACTTCAAACTAGTTGGTTCGATGACTATACCTTTCTGCCAACCAAATGACCAGTATACATATACTCCAATTTTTATTCTTTCTTTTTCGTTTTAAGTTTAAAATTGGAGTTTGCACTCAAGGTCAAGGTGTTGCTCATGATAACAGGGAAAAAAAAAAGGAATAAAAGGTTATGAACAACATTTGTGTATTAATTCAAAATTCATTGTGTAGAAATACTTTTAAAAGGATGAATTTTTTCGCCCGTCAATTTATTTAATACTCATTCCGTCCTAATTTAATAAACTATATTTATTTTTTTGGGATGTCTCAATAGGTTGGTTTTCCTATTTAAAATTAATCTTTTAGTTAGATATTAAATGTACCATTACCTTAACTAACCACCTAAACATGGTTGAAAGTGTTGAAATCAATAAATTGAGATTAGATTTTTTTAAATTTATTAATAATAATCATTAGTTGGATGACAGTTTTTCATAGGCGTGTCCCCATTGGGTTTAACAATTTTCTAAATATTAATTAAAATCGTGGTTGAAGAATTTATTAATGTTTTCATTAAGATATTTTCATAAAAATAAATTAGAGATATTAGTTAATTTAAATTTATTCATTATCCTCTTTGGGCCGGCCCAAAAAGAAACCCCAAGCCCACCTCTCGACAGGGAATCATCGGTATAAGTTGTAGCCCTGGCCCAGTGTGAGGGTATCATGTCCATATACATTAGAGTAAACTACCAAGTAGCCACTTCTAATTTGGACAACCAACCGTGTTAACACTCCTTAATTTATACCGTTAATTGGCCATGACTTCGGGCGATGTGGGACCTATTACTTATCTGTCCAAGCATCCATTCTCATATTGAACGGCATCCGACTATGTTTCTTCTTTGAACCTTACAACAGAACTCTTATCTCTATGCCCCCAATGACAGTAAAGACGCTTCAGGACCTTTAGGTTAAACGAAGACAAGAAAAGCATAACTTCAAATTGAACTCAGAGATGGAAATAACTAAATCCATCTGTCAGCAGCCGTAATTACAGGCACATAATATACAATGGTCAATGATCAAACAATCGGAATTAGTAGCAACGTTCAAGACACATCCGGGGTTCTAAATTCCAAATAACTGTTGGTTTCACCAAACGACGAATACCATAGCAAACAACCGATGACAAGTGGGGTAACAAAGCACTGAAATTTCTCACTAATAGCTGTGATGCAGTTACCTTTTCACAATGTAAAGACTTCTTCAATTATTCTGAATGTGCACTAATAATCTTCTAGCAAATGCAACACCATCATTCAGTGAGAAAACTAAACGCTACACCTTCTACGACCATCATACTATTCCAATACGGAAAACACAGTGATCCAACATGCTCAAGACATGTATTTGCATAGAACGCATCAATTATTTAAAGAAACATAAAGTCTCTATAGAGGGAATTAATCTGCCATACGTGTAAAATCTATGAATGAGTTGAAGTTTTAAAAGAATGTATAAATGGAAGATTGAAGAAATTTCACATATCTTACGTCAGTGAGCAACCAAAATTTATAGGGCACAGTGCCATCCTCCAACGCCAACCTGCTGATCTGCTCCAATCTCTCTGACAGCGCCGTACACTAAAAGCTTCTAGGAAAGAAGAAGAATAATTAAATGCTTCTAAACTCTCTAGACAATCAGCAGCATCAACTGAATTCCGAGTGAGTGCCCTATTTGTATAGCCAGTTAGGAGAAAAAACCAAAATAAAGTTCGTGTCGGAGTATTCACAAAGCTTTAACTTGTCAACATTGGTAATTCATCATCATCACTAGTTTTCGTCCAAGTGCATCACCATAAGCTCCATCACTAGCCTACCAGCAGTTTTCTGGAGGCCGTACTCACTGGAATATCGAGTACAAGAGTCATCTTTCCAAAAGTACCAGCTGCTAGAGAAGCCCTTACCCATAAAGGAATTCCAGTATGAAGACAAGGAAAGATGCTCCCTGACCCCAATTTAGGGACCACATCTATTTGGTCCATAAAAACTACTGTTTCTCAACTTTATGCACGTTATGAATCCTTCCAGCAAGTCATATCAATGAAGTCCATTTTTAAACTTTCACTAAGTGCGCATCAGCCAGAGAAGAATTCAGGTCCTCCCTGGATTGGGATCTTCTGCTCTGTAACCGCATCTGGCCTCCATGTGGAGACCAGAAGGTACTCATTGTACTGCTACTGTCATATTGCATCTGCCCCAAGGTACCTGAGGAATAACTGTGCAATACACTGCTGGAAGAGGGGTACATTGAAGATTCTGTAAGCTGGACTCCATTGCCACTGAAACCATGCCCTATGTCAAATGGTGTCTGTGAACCGCTTCCAATTGTTGGACTCAGCGGCATCTTACCTCTTCCATCACCTGCAAGCAGGTAAGATAAACAAAATTTTTATACGTACTCTTAAGAAATAAAATGGGTGGACCTCACAGGAAGATATATTTGGCACAAAGATAAGTCGAGCATGGAAATTGAAAATATGACAAATGTTCAGATAACAAAACTTTTAGTTGAAAGAATCAAATTTGTCAGGAAGATATATACCGGGAAATGAGCCAAACAAAAAAAAAAGTAAAAAAAAAAAACACACACACACACACATGAGGATAGAATAAAATGAACAAATTACACGAGCAATGACAACACTGCCAGTGATTCAGAAAATGAATTGAGCAGTAACAATAACCAAAAACTTCTGCAGAGTGCCAAATGCTTAGTGTGTGCAGAGATGAATAGGATAGGTTCAAAAGGCAGGTGCACAAAAGCGCAGGTTAAATGAGGGATTGGATCATTCAAACTGTGCTGCTAGGCACTTTTCCACATCAAACAGTAACCATAGGCGCATATGGTATACTAGGCCGCATACCATACGCCTCCAAAGCCAGAATAAATGTTGCTGAATTGATAACCCTAGAGTTTTTCTTCCCCCATAGCAGCCATGCCAAAGAATGTTAACCTCTTTCCCACCCCAAAGGGGGGAAAGAAGGAAATCTAAAGAGGAAACAATTGAGGTTGAAAGACAAAGGAAGATTCCAACCAAAATTAACAAAGACATCGAGTTAAAAGTTACCAAAGATCAGACCTGAACGGATAGGACTCCAACGCTGAAACCTCAGAACTGAAGAGGCCGAAGCACTATTGTGCCTGAAAAGTGGGAGATATTGCCTTCGGAAAACCTTGGGTGTCCAATTACTAACACATGATAATGCAAAAAGTAGAACAACCAAGGAAATAGCCAATACGGTAAAAAGAGCAATTGGGTTTATCTTCAACTGAAAAATCTCATAACTGCGTAATTCCAACCCTTTTGAAACAGATTTCCCAGCTTCTAAGAGAGCAGCACCTAGTGTCCAAGTGATACTTCCAGACCCAACAACGACTTGACTGTCAGTAATGTGTAAGCCCTGTCTCAACAAAGACACCACATACGGTGCTCTGAAGCAATATTGTTCTATAAAAGGCTGAGGTGCAACACTGATCTTCGCAACATCCCAGGTTTTCTCGCAAAATTCCCGGCCCTTCTCTAAAACATCATCCAGTGCAGCATCAGCTGTCAGGTTAAAAAACCGATACACCACAAAGAAGCCAGACATAGCATAAAACTTGCCATAAGGTTGTGGTAGATTGCTAGCTAGAGAACAAGGCTGCAATTCACAATCAATTCCAGAACTTTGATCAGACCATTCAGACAAATTCACAGCAACTTTAGCCAGTGTACTGCATTCTTCCCATTTTGGATCACCGACAAGCTGAATAGGTACTTTCGGTTTTCCTCCATTCTCAATCTTTTTTTGCCCAGTAGGCGGAGTCCCGCCTTCTGCATAAAGAGAAGCACAATGAGAACAGAAATACTGCTCCTCATAACCAGATTGCAAGCAAGGATGCTTAACTTTAATGTTTTCACCAAGAAGATTCACATCACCCGCTAGAGTAAGCTTCTTCAGCAGATGAGATACAGATTTGTCAAAAGCATCATTTAATCCATATCCCGACAAAGAATAGGCATTAAGGTGGTGATTAACAGAGCCAATGCTTAGCTTTAAACTGGTTTCATCTTGAATCCCATCCTTACTCTCAAAAGTAACCTGCAACGAAGAGCCTCCTAAATCAAGTGCACCAAAGGTTTGTTTTCTAGGCATGGCTCCCAAAACACCAGTATGATAATTTAAAGCAACCCATCCAAAGTATGCTTCCTCCATGCCAGAGATAACCTTAACCCACTCTCTCTTACACAAGAAAGAGGAGCCTTTTAAAATGGACCAAGCATTGTCCAGAAGCCATTCTGAGTCTGAACTTGGCAACCTGCGAACCCCAGCTGTCGCGTACATGAAGAGAGAGGTAGACTTATGCGCGTGAGCTGGAATCTGTTTCTCTGCCCAGTGGATAAGAGGTTTGATTGCGCCCCTCAACCCAGATTTGTTATGTACCAACTTATCAAATCCAGGCTCAGTCTCCATTCGATTGTAAGCACGCCCACTCTGAGAACCAGATTTTCTTTGAAACCCTTCAGGCAGTGATCTCAATGAAATTGGGAGGCTACCATCATTTTTCCCATTCATGTAAGCTTGGTAGACATAGACACGGGTGCCAGTGCTACCACAATCAAGCACAACATAATACTTGGCTGTCCCTTGAGACCAACTAAAATACAAATATTGTGCCACATAAACAAGACATGCAAACAAAAATAAGCACAGGAGAACCAAGCTGACTCTAATCCATTTTTTTCGTGTAGAACCAATCCCTGGGGCAGCTTTCTCCTTGGAAAAACTTGACCCACCACTTTCTTTCTGCAGAAGATTAACCTGTTTTGATACAGTAGAGTTATTCTGGAAATCAATAGCACTATCACCATCTTCTAAATCAAGTTGCCGATAAGCAGAAAAATCTTGAAGGGATGATGACAGTCGCAGATTGTTCTTTTGGCCAATGCTGGTATAACCAACCCCACGATGAGATCCTGGCAAAGGGGGCAATCCGGGTGAAAGATGTCCAACATTAGAAGATTTAGGTGCTGAAAGACGGCTTGCTGCAGAAGAAAAAATTTCTGCAAATTTTCCAAACACCATAGTCTTGGAGATTACAAAAGCTGGGAAAACCAATGTTTCCTCATAAACTCCTGCCTATATTTTACAAGATGCAACTGACTGTAAGTATCCACTATCAAGAGGTAATCTTTTAAGCATGGTATGCAGAGGAAAAGGCTGCTGATTGTTTGCGTCAGAGCAATCTACAAAACAACAATGCCAGGATTAGCCAGAGCATAGAGAATGCAGATGAAAATATATCTAGAGAAATATTGGCAAGATGTGATCCATCTGGCCGGTCATATAAATTGGGATAAGCCATGTAACTATTAACAGTAGAGACAAAAGGCAGAAATTTTATGTTAGTTTCAGCACAAGGTGCTTAAATAAAGCAACTTTTTAGATCATTTCCGTGTTTTAACCAACAAATCAAGGCAACCAAACACCTGTACGAGGCTTTTATTTGGCAGCTGCAATTATAATCAAGAAAGGCCATTGATTGTAAAAAGAAGGCATTCATGTAAACATCTATGGTTCCAATAACTGCAATATCCTTGCAACTCCGTACAAAAATATGCTGAAATTAATACTAACAAGACCAGTGCTTTCTAAAGTACAAAAGCCCAAGCATCAGTATACATCTATGTAAAAATATTAACATGCACAAATCATAAGACCCAATCATAACATTGAAACAAAATGCCAATAATAACATCGAAACAAAATGCCGGATCATGTTCTTCGGTACAGCTCAAATATCCATCATCAACATCTCAATTGACTATCAAACTGATAAATAGAAAACATACAGTCGCCATTTATAGCATATGAAAACTCAAATAACTGAATTTTTTTGCACTGTAGAAAAACCCACATAAGAGAAAGGCTATTAACCACAATTTATCACTCGACAACACATATTACAGAAGAATTTTGTCTTCCACGGAATTATAGACACCAATATCATTTTTGGTTGGAAATTATAAAAAATAAAATAAAATAAAACATAAAACCCATTTCAACTACCCTCCCACCGAAAATAATCCTAAATGGGGACACATTGACAGAGCAGATCTCCACGATTAATGCACTTTTTTCAAGTGAACACGTTGAACATCACACACAAAATAATTAAAGTGTGAAGACTTTTACACAATACTCACGGAGATCACAGGGGGGGAGCTTATCAGGGGAGAGTGGACGAACTATTAAGCATTGAAGCTGGCCCTTTTTGAAGAAGATCGTGAGAGTTATTATAGAACCAAAAGACAGAGCAGATCCACCGGAAATTTGTTCTTCCACCGCCGGAATCGTAAGTCTGTCACACCGTGTCAAAGTCCACCACCACCATGAAAGCTGAAGGAGTCTTCTCGCAGTAACGTTTTTAAAAACCTCCTTTTTATTTTGGTTTTAATTTTTTAATTTTTAGGTATTTAATTTTGATTAATTAGAAAGGACCGGACTACAAGGAAAGTTAGTTTGCTGTTTTTGCTGTATGTCCAACGGCGCCGTTTTTCTGCGCATTCCCGTTTTTCTAACAAAGTGGGCTTTTTTGAGTTTTTTCCAATGCACTTTTATGGAGCTTTTTATTTTGTAGAATAGTTCTATGGTTTATTATTTCTTTCTTGCACATACATATACATGAATTGTTTGATAGAAACTATTACTTAATTCTGAATGTTTAATACTGAATTACAATTATTAAATTCATTAAACAGTTACAGAATCAGCAATAAGCTAACTTTTATTACTTATATTTTGTATTTTTGTTTTTGCACCACTTAATTCATTAAGAGCTTCAGTTTTTATTATCAAACTTGCTAAAATTAAAATATATTTAATGAAATAATTTTAAACAATAAGTAGTATTATTAAACAAGCTCTATAACTTAATACTCAATTTACCTTTATCTCAGGTTTTGAAGTCGATAAATTACCTCAAAAGAAAAAAAAAACAAGAAAAAAGAACCTAAGGGCTTATTTGGTTGTTAGAAAAGTAAGGGAAAGTAAAATTAACATTTATTGTATTTAAATTTAAGGAAATTTTTTTGGACGCCCTCCTCTTGTGGAGGACAATTCTAAGTAAAGAAAATTGGATTACTTTCTTTTGTTTGGAAATATAATAATTAAGAATGTTGTTGTCGGAATTTTGATTATTTTTTATTTTTTATTAAGAGAAATGAAATCTAATTACTTGATCACAAAAAGTAATCTTAACATGTTTTTAAACAAATTATTAATGAATTCTACTTCAAATTATAGATTTTTCACAAAGTTGCAACAATTAAAAATTTGTTAGAGATGAAACCATTCAATTCAATCTAAAACAAAATATTGTCTTATAATTTTGTTTTTCATTAATCTCATTGTAATTTCAATCTCTTAAAATTGAAAATTACAGTAAAATATAATAGACCATTATAGAAAATTCACTTATTTGAATAAGTATATCTCCTACATGAGAAAAGTCATTTTAAATTTAGTAGTGAAGAAAATAAATAGTGAAAAAAAGTTTGATCAATTAAAAAATACGATGACATGGAGGAAAAATTGGTTATAGAAAAAATTAAATACAATAAATTTATTTAATGATTAAAATCTATTAATAAGGAAAAAAGAATACCAACCTTGAGATGGATAGTAAGAATCTTGGGAAGTTGTTTTATTTTCCTTGATTTTAAGATTTTTGTACTACATAAATTTCTTAAAATTGAACAATTTCAAAAAGGTGGCAATATTATCAAAGCTAGAATTAAGCGCCAGAACAAATTATCTCGACCTTATTCCCTAAACTACCTCTCCTTTAGTCTTTTTTTTTTTGTTTGTTTTTTGGAAATGGAATCTGTATTGATTAAGGAGTACCTAAACTATTACATTGCATTCTAGCATACACTAAATTATGTAAATCACGAACTTCTAGTCTGCTGACTTTAATCAAACAACAGTATTAAAAACAAGACATTAAGTTCCGGAGGGTACCCTCCTTTAGTTAAACACACTATCTTCTATTTTTCTTCCTCTTCTCTATCTCTCGGTTCTCTCTCTAAACACATAAATCAATCTTCATTTGCTTCTTTGAGTTTATCTCTCCGACAAGATTAACAATATTCATTTCCCACCAAACTCTAACTGTAGGTTTTTAAATTACGTGACATTATAATAATCACTAATCCATACCTTCAATAATTTTTCATCTTCAAATAATAATTTTGCACTGTTACAATTTGATCTTGCAAAGAGAAAAATATGCTCACATAAATAAAAATAATCAATATAAAACCCATATTTATATGATCCCAAAGTCTTTGTATGAGGTCAATTTTCAACTTGCTTTTGAATTTCAAATGTTCAGGTAATAGATTTTAGATGAAAAACACAACCAAATATTTGAAAGAAATGATAAGGTAAACAATTTATCTATAAGGTTTCCAAAGTTTAATTAACAAAAACAAAATCCATCGGATCCTTGGATGGGAAGGACACAAAGTACAAATCCATAAACAAGAAAACGAACAACATAAACAAAATCAACGAATTCTTGTATGGTGGCCTTTTGGTCTATCTGGTTGTTTCATAAATTATTAGTATGGACTTTTAACGAAATCTACATCTATTATGCGGGTATGTGTCACTGATACAATTTGACATTAAAAAATTTGAGTAATTTACTTTCACCATCTAATCGAACTTTACATTTGTAATTTACTACCAATAATTATGTGGTGTGTCTACAAGGAAGATATGACAGCGGCATAAAAAAAGCCAGAATATTTATAGAGCAGCTGCTGCTTTGTGGTATAATCTGAACGCCATGACATAGTATCTCAAATAAAATTTTAAATAATTAACTTAAGGTTGTTGGCGATTAGATTAGTTATTTAACTAATAAATATTGAGGGAGAAGTGGGTGTTGAAGGGGAGAGAAGAAAATAAAAGTGTTTGATCGAATGAGGGGTGGTTTAGGAAATAAGTGGTTAATTTGCTCTTACGGCCTATTTTAGCCCTAGCAATGTCACCGGCCTTTTAAAAATAAGAAGACATGATACAGTAATTTCTTTGGGCACTTTTCATGGCAACCAAATAGGCCCAAAGTAATTTCCATAAATCAATGAAAAATATAATTAGAGTTAATAAAAAAAAACATAACAAAAGAAAAGTGTATTAATTAATCTACAACATAAAATTCCGATTGTATATAAAAGATTCAACACAATTTTCTTTTTAAAATCAAAATATTCTAATTTGTTAAATTAATGCTAGACTACTTATATGAAACTAAGCATAAGAACAAAGAGGAGAGACAAGAGAGTAGAGAGAGATAAGAGACTTGTATTCAGATGTGTTTCTGAAGCATGAATGAGCTCCCTATTTATACAAGAGGTTGGGGACCAAACTATGTGAACCAAATAACTCTATCATTAATGCTAAATATTACAGAACCATATCTTCTTAATTGTGAATGGAATAATACATGTTAATTATGGACATTCAATCAAATCAAATCAAATATTTCATAACACTCCCCCTTTGAATGCCCATCTTTGTGAAATAATGCCTCGTTAAAACCTTACTAGGAAAAATCCTTTGAGATAAAACCCTAGTGAAGGAAAAAGAGTACACTTACGAATGTGACGCTGCCTCGTTAAAAACCTTGTTAGGAAAACCCATTGGGACAAAACCTCGATCGAGGGAAAAAGAGTACAGCGTGGGTTACTCTCCTGTTAAGTACGCCACTTGTAATCTTCTCGTTGCATGCTAAATTATTGACCAGGTTTATGATTGTTTAAATCAATAATAGACAGATTACGTCGACTTCTCATGTAGACGGTTGTCTTCATATACCTATATAATCTTGAGTGTTTTATAATAATAGAGATGCATGACCATCATACCTTGAAGATATCAATATACAACATCCAAATCTTGACTAATTGATTAGATAAACCAAAACTTTATATGGTACTTCAGGACGAAATCGATCTACATCATTAATAGAAAGTCAAGAAGAATGATCTATATGCGTATCAAGATTTTAATCAAGTGCGCTCAGCAGGTGTTGAATATACAAAGGTCAAACTATTTAGACCGAGATTCTACTCAAGACCTTTCATTATCCTTGCTTCAGGCTAATAGAAACCTTATGAACTTCCTTAGAAGTGTTCATAACTATGATATAACTCTTCAGGAGTTTTATTTATATTCAGATTATTCGAACTTCGTGATAAGTTTCGATAATATTCAGGCTTTTGAAACTCTACAAGAGTTCGATGCTAACAAAATTGTAAATGCATATATGACTTCACTCTAATATTAGTATTATCCTATCATTCCAATATGATCATAAAAACAGATAAAAAATCATGTTACAAACAAACATAACATATCTACATAAAAACAAACATAGCATATTATATTCAGAAAAATATGAACCTAAATATTTAGACACATGAAAATATTATAACTTGCACAAGTCCTTTAAATTAATTTCTCGAGAATTGGGATCATGTCCCTTTATTTTTAATCCTTCGGAAATTTCATATAAACGTCATTATTAAGTATCACGTATTAAGTGATCACTATAATCAAGATACGCATTTCTTATCTTTATTTGCTACCAGATTAGCAAATAATAATTAAAAAAAAATTTCACCCACCACAAGATAAACCAGACTTTAAGAAAATCTTGTGCAACAAAGAAGTTGCTCGATAATTTTTTGCACAATCACCCGCCAAAATCTAGCCCGTATATCACTTGCCAAACTTCTAGTTCTCAAGCAATTTCAATTTTAAGTACACATCGTCAAGTGTGTATTGCGTCTTTTCATTTGTTATGGCCAATAAGTTTAATGTCTGCATCTTACAACAGACTTACATTTCATGATCCTCATTTTCATTTATTTTACTGCTGCAGCATAAGCAATTTTCATGTCGACATTTTATTGCTGATCGATTCCATGTTCTTCGGTAATGAGATCTCACAATCATTAAGTTTCCCAAGCATTTATATACTTCTTCTGGAAGTTAATTCACTGTAATAGAAAACTATTCCAGTTCAAAATTTTTATGAATTATAATCACTCGTATTTGCCATCTCTATAGATTTAAACCTTGTCATTTACGAGAATTTTTATCATTTGGAATCGATGGTTCTACCACTCATCAAATGGATATTCAACTAACAAATAGTGGTAGATAGTCCTTCAGGGACACGTTATCAAATTTTAAGTTTTAACAGCCTTTTATATAAGATATATTTACACATTCGGTCAGGTAAACATCTGCTCTTAAAAATTATCTCTTGAACTTCATGTTCATATCATTGAGGATCATAATGAGATAATTACATTGTCCATCTGAATTTATAAATAAGCTGTTTTAACTTCTCCCCTCTACCTTGATGTTAGGATAACTAACTCGCTAAAATGACGATTAACCAATCGAGTAGTTAATAGATTTCCTTTTCAGAGTAACTAACTCGTCAAACTAATATGATCAATCCATCGAGTAGTTAATCCAACATCAATAATCTCAAACATTAGAGATTCAATATTCAACATATATTTCTGACCTCTTCTGGAGGTTCCATCATTGTGTGCATTGTGGTGGAATAATTATAATATAGATTGCACATGTAATCTTTGAAGATGGATATGTATGTTTTCTGACCGAAAACCACTGTTGCGGAGAATATCTGCAATGACCTGTTTGATCTTATGCATATAATTGGTGCCTTTCGTGTTTCAACACTTCCTCAACTATGCATGAGGTGATTACTTTAATTGTACACATGCAATAAATGATCTTACTAGACCGCTTCATTATTGCTTTTATAGGTACTCAATGTTCAACTTCTATCATTTTAGTATTGAGTCATACACTCACCACAATTATCAAATCAAAATTCTCGTAAGAGCAGAACATGAAAATCTGCAAGTTACGAATTTAACTTCATAATAAAATTTTTGCAAATTTCAGGTTGTATATTAACGAGAATCATACATGTGGCTATCTCATCGACATATCGATTGATATTCTAATTTATTGGAAGAAATTCTTGGTTCTCCAAATTTAATGTATACAAACTTTCTTGTTTCGTCTTGAAACCGGAATCGCTTAATTAGTTATTCCAAATTTTGGAATTTCTTTTTTGGAGAAAACAGTGAATTAATTATTCAGCTATATCAGAACAATTTTGCTCTACATGAGCGTTTACTCTAACAATATATTCTTTATTCAATTATTTTCATTCTACCATAGTGTTCTTGCTCTTTTAAAAAACAAAGTGTATCGCTACTCTGCTGGAGACACAATAAATTTTCAAATTCAAAATAGTTGTGTTAGTAGAGCAATTTACATCCTTCTTTGATACCTTGAAGAATATAATGTATTTCAATACACTTTCTCCTTCTAACATTCTCTTGCTCTTTTAGGAGCAAAGTTTGTTTACTATTGTTCTTCAAGAGGCAATGATGAATTCATTTTATTTGCTCATTAGGAGCATTTATTTGTTTTCACTCTCCGGAGTAATTATACTATAGGAAGTTTTCATCTATTTTTGCTGAATAATTCAATGCATATGCACTACTGAAGCTTTTAATTAATGTCATCAAATATTTTGCGATAATACTACTACTGGAGCAATTTAATATGGTAAATATGCTATCGGAACATTGCTACTTCAGGAGCAACTTTGATGCATTTTCATATTGCTACTGTCAATATATTTTATTTACATTAGTAAATATCAGTAATACTATGAGTAAAGTAAAATATAAAAGTACAAAATAAAATATGAGAAGGAGATTTCTTTCTATTAATACATTTTTACTAATATTAATAAACGTATGATAATAAAATAAAGTATTTTTTCTTGCAATCTAAATATCAAAGAAATTAATTCTTTACAGAAAATATTTTTTTCCTTTGCACACATGGATACTATCACAATTACATGCAACTTATATAAATTTTATACTTTCACATAATCAACAATCATATACATAGCTTAAGAGTTATATCGTGATTGTATGATATGAGTAAATAGAATTTATAAAAAGAAATATTTTTCCTTCATATCCAAACCAAATATGCATGATTTATGATTTACCTTTTTCTCCCATAATCATCATTTTGTGTCATTAAATTGAACTCCATGATGAACGTCTCAGTGTGGCTAGAGACTCGTGCACCGGAATATTTTTGAGGTCACGTCGCTTTATATCACGAAAACCTTTTAAAATATTCATTGAGGCTTCAAACTTTCAAAATTAATACACACCAACTTCAGGCAGTGGTAGCTCTTTGGTAGAAGCTCAAAGAAATTAATTCTTTACAGAAAATATTTTTTTTCCTTTGCACACATGGATACTATCGCAATTACATGCAACTTATATAAATTTTATACTTTCACATGATCAACAATCATATACATAGCTTAAGAGTTGCATCGTGATTGTATGATATGAGTAAATAGAATTTATAAAAAGAAATATTTTTTCTTCATATCCAAACCAAATATGCATGATTTATGATTTACCTTTTTCTCCCATCATCATCATTTTGAGTCATTAAATTGAACTCCATGATGAACCGTCTCAGTGTGACTAGAGACTCGTGCACCGAAATATTTTTGAGGTCACGTCGCTTTATATCACGAAAACCTTTTAAAATATTCATTGAGGCTTCAAGCTTTCAAAATTAATACACACCAACTTCAGGCGGTGGTAGAAGCTCTTTGACTAGAGTCTCGTACTGATAACGTGTTATAAAATTAATGCTAGACTACTAATATGAAATTAAGCATAAGAACAAAGAGGAGAGACAAGAGAGTAGAGAGAGATAAGAGGATTGTATTCTTTTTGAAGCATGAATGAGCTCCCTATTTATACAAGAGGTTGGGGACCAAACTATGTGAACCAAGTAACTCTATCATTAATGTTAAATATTACAGAATCATATCTCCTTGATCGTGAGTAGAATAATACATTTTAATTATGGACATTCAATCAAATCAAATCAAATTTTTCATCACATAATTATATTTTTAAAATTAGGTTGAGTAATATACTTGTAATAATACTTCATCTATAATATAATAAAAGTTTTGAATTTCCGTTAGGCTTAGATTAATGAACATAAATTATTTGGCCCAAATTGTTTAGATGGGCCGGAAACCATCAAAACTAGCCCAGGGTTTTACTCTCTTCCCCTTTCACAGTCGCTCCATCATCCTTACCGGGTTACTTCCGATTTTTGCATCGAAGAAATATCAATTTCCAGATAGAATTTTGCTGTTGATAGTTGAATTGAAAAGGTTCTTGAAACTGATTAGGTCTTGAACGAAGGAGAAACTTGTAGGATCAAAAAATGGCTCCGAAGGCCAAACCCAAGGCTGCTCCGGCCACGGCGACGGGGTCGGGGAGTCCGGCGGTTTCGATTGAAGATCTATTCACGACTCTTAATCGCCATATCCAGGAATATAAGTACAGTCAGGCTGTGAAAGTTGCAGATCAAGGTATTTCTTTCGCAAATTTGTTTATTTTTTAAGTTTAGATTTCAATTGAGTTCGTTTTTCTTTAGTCAAATTCGTTGACATTATGTTTCTTCCTTGTATTCACATTTACAGTGCTATCGATTGCACCTAGCGATGAGGATGCCGCACGTTGTAAAGTTGTAGCATTGGTCAAAGACGAAAAGTTCGATGAAGCTTTACGGACAATTCAGGAAGTGTCCAAGAAGATTGCTGTTGATTTTAGCTTTTTAAAGGTATTTCTACCCTAGTTTTTTCCTCATTGAATAGCTTTTCACTTATATCTTTGTATCCAGTTTCTGTTCTGCCGATTTGATGTTTCTGGTATTACTTCTTAAGAAGAGCGAAAGTGATGTATTGTAATAGTTGGCTTTTGGAAATGAGTTGATAAGGCGGAAATAAGAACTAAGCAATCTGTTATTACGTGAATTGTCGCTGGGTATCAATAATTGTTGGAAGTTCCTAGGGGTTTGTGCTGGACATTGGTGTCTTGAGTAGGGCTTTATGTGAAGCTGTCAAAACTGTCAATAATTGCTAGCAATGATGAGAATTCATAATGCTGGTTTAGTGCAGATCTCTTTTTTGCAACTTTGCTCGTCTTTCTTTAAATTAAAAAGAGCAACATTGTCAGTTTGTTTTTGTTTATCGGTTCTAAATGGTACCAGAATTTTCTTTTGAGCAAAAGCCCGTTTCTTGATTTTTTTTTTCCTGATACATTTGTGTTCTTTCTACATGTTTTTAGAAAGCTATGAACACATGAAGGATTAACTAACTTGCTAAAAGGACTCTATATGATGCTTGAGGTTTTTTTCATTTTTCTTTTTCTGTGATTGACGAATTGAATAATGATCTATAGTGAGATCACTGCAGCTTTCCTCCTATAATCTGACAGACAGATTACTTGTTTTGGGGTTTTGTTAGGATTCGATAAAGCTCAAGTTCGATGAATCTTTTCTCTGAGTTAGTGCATGGTCATCTTTCTAATGCCTTTTGCTTTCTTACACATGTTATTGATATGCTTATTTTCTTTGCATTGGCATTCTCTATGCACAGGCTTACTGCTTATACAAGCAAAATAAGTTGGATGAAGCATTGGATTTGTTGAAAGGACAAGAGGAGACTCCTGAAACTTTAGTTTTAGAAGCTCAGATCTTGTACCGTCTCGGAAAAGTCGATGCTTGTGTGGATAATTATCAAAAGCTCCTTAAATCCAAGATTGAGTCTTTGGAAATTAACGTTGTTGCTGCTTTGGTTTCTGCTGGAAAATCTTCTGAAGTCCAAGGAGTATTAGACTCTATGAGAGTTAAAGCAACAAGCAGTCATGATTTGGCATATAATGTAGCCTGCTCCATGATTGAAAGGGGCCAGTATAAAGATGCAGAGCAACTCCTTCTATCAGCTCAAAGGTCAATTTCTATTCAATAGCTGATCGCTCTGACTTTTTGACTAGGGTAGTAAGTAGTTATTGTGGTAGTAGTAACACTGTAGAGTTAGTAATGTACCTTGTACTTGTTCCTTCTTATTGTGTTAATACTTAATGCCTCAAAGTTCTTCCCTGTAAATGAATTTCACATATGTTCATCAAAGATGTCATGATTATGTCGTGCACCGTTACTCCTTCAACAGCAATATGGGATTGGTTTTCTTTCAAGAATTATTTGCCTGCTTCTTGCCCACCTTCTATAATTTTTTATCAATCCGAATCTTGTTTAATTGAAATGTTATTTTTCCTGCATTAAAAACTTAAGGAATGGAGATTAAACTGAACGTAATTGTGTTAAGCTATAGGTTGAAGACAATTTGTAAATATCTTTTTTGTGTGAAGTAGGTGGTGATGGTTAATGATGCAGTTTTTTTTGTTGCCAGTTTGATTTCGTTCCTGCTTCATGCAATCTTTTACTTTTACGAATCCGTATTGTTCTATGAGCCTTATCCTCATACTGGAAAGTATTTTTGGGTTTAAGAGATGTTCCGAGTTAAGAAATCATATTCTTGCATAATGAGCCTATTGTTGTGCATGAATGTTTCTTATTGTTAGAATTCACTTCAATCGTAATTTGTAATCTTTTTCATCAATACGTAAATTGCATGGTAAGGTTTTAATTTAGTACTATCTTTGACTATCTACAATATGGTCCGACGACCCTGCCTGTATGTGGTTACTTTTTATGGTTAGAAAAGTATGTTATTTCATGTGCCTTCTACTTTAGGGGTAAGAATGATAACGTACCAAAATTTCCTGAGAACTCTTACAGCATGAATTCTGGTGCTACTTACTGTAACACTTTCTATTTGAAGTATGTTTTCTGGTCTCAAGTGGTCAACTTTAAGTTTGTAAATGCTATATAGAGATTTTTCCAACTTCGTGATGGATTAGCGCAAATTCTTTCTGCATATGGATGCTATAGGATACAATTTTACCTCATCTGTGTCCTATATCCAGTTCCAGTCACCCATTATTTTCTTTTGTGGGTTGGGTGTTCTGACTGTTGATTAATGATATCCCTATAGTGCAAGTTTTCAAATGTAATAGTTACTTTGCATATGTTGTGGAAATTTGTTTAGCAGAAAGGATACCAGAGCTGTATTTTCAATGCTTTATATTTTTATAATGTTATTATAAAAAAATCACACTATGTTATTTTGAGGTTCTTTTGTTCCCTTTGTGTTTATTTGAGATCTTATTCATGAATTCTTTGAAGCTTTTATATTGCAATCTCAAATTTCATTATATGTTGCGAAATATAGGTCATTTGATTAGTGTAATTTAGAACCTATATTGATTAGTGGCTGTGTAAAATGCTTATCTCATTAAGCATTTTCTGTTAAACTTTTCCATTTTGGAGTAAATATTGCAGTCTTTATGTGAATAGTTGCTGTGTATAAGTTAGACAGGATCAGGACTATTTTTTGTCTGTGTTTGTAACTAAATCTGCTGTAAAATTTGATTAAAGTGTTACTTGCAAGTCTTCAGCATTTAGTCAATTATCATTTACTTGTCTCCAATGTTCTTTGCTTTTCTCGTCTCCTATGTCCTAGCATTAATAGTTTTGTACTGTCGTGCTTTGAAACAAGTTTTTACCTATCCACTTAAGGCAACCATTGCTCTTACAGAATTGCTCAAGAAGCTTTGGTGGAAGATAATTATGAAGCTGATGAGATAGAAATTGAGTTGGCACCTATAAATGTTCAAGTAGCATATGTTCAGCAGGTAAGAGAACGACTCAGATATTCTTGGATAGTTGTACATGTTCTGTTCGTCTTACAAAATCTGCCAATGCCCATGCAGATCCTTGGAAACACGGAAGAAGCTCTTGCATCCTATGCCAATATTTTAAAGAGAAATCTCGGAGATGATGAGTTGACTCCTGCTGTGGCGATAAACAATCTTATTGCATTGAAGGGTCCTAAAGATGTCTCGGATGGTCTTAGGAAACTTGATAGGTTAAGTGAAAAGGTTGATGGACAACAAAGTTTCAAGATCAACCACACTCTTGATCTAAGGCTTTCCACAAAGCAGAGAGAAGCAGTGTACACCAACCGCGTCTTGTTACTACTTCATTCGCATAAACTGGATCAGGTAAAATGCTATATGTCAGTGTGTTTATGGTTTTAGTGAATGTTTGCATTTCCTCGTTTTACAGTTATTTGGATGCAATATTGTAGCTTCTGTTGTGTATTTGATACTATATCCTATATATTGATCCATATGTTGCAGGCCCGAGAACTAGTTGATACACTATCTGGCATGTTTCCATCTAGTGTAACACCTGTACTTCTTCAAGCTGCCGTGCATGTGAGAGAAAACAAGGCTGGAAAAGCCGAGGAGATACTAGGACAATTTGCGAAAAAGTTCCCGGAAAAATCAAGAGTTGTGTTGCTTGCAAGGGCACAGATTGCGGCAGCTGCAGGCCACCCTCAAATTGCTGCTGAGTCTTTGGCAAAAATAGATGACATCCAGCACATGCCCGCCACAGTTGCCACTATTGTGTCTCTCAAAGAACGAGCTGGGGATATTGATGGTGCTGAGGCGGTGTTTGATGCTGCAATTAAATGGTGGTCGAATTCCATGACCGAAGATCACAAGCTTGATAGTATAACCCAAGAGGCTGCTGCTTTCAAGCTCAAGCACGGGCGGAGGGACGAGGCAGCACGTCTTTATGAGAATTTGTTTAAAAGCTGTGGAAGTAGGGGAGCTTTGGTCGGGTTAATTCAAACCGCTGCATATACAGATGTTGAAAAAGCAGAACTATATGAGAAAAAGCTGAAAGCAGTGCCTAATTTAAAGGCAATCGATATAGATGCTTTGGAGAAAACTACAGGAGCGAAGCCTGAAGGGAGTGGTCTCAATCTGGGAAGTAATGAACCAAGTGAACCTAAAAGCAAGGAAAAAGCAAAGAAGAAGAGAAAGAGAAAGCCAAGATACCCAAAAGGTTTTGATCCTGCAAACCCTGGTCCTCCACCAGATCCTGAGAGGTGGCTGCCTAGGAAGGAAAGATCAAGTTACAGACCAAAAAGAAAGGACAAGAGAGCTGCCCAAGTTAGAGGTTCTCAAGGTGCAGTGGTTAAAGAGGCTGGCTCTAACGTGTCGAAATCTAACCAGACATCTAGTTCCAAAGGCTCTTCACACAACACAGAGCAACCAAAGGCGTCTTCTAAGTCTTCAAGGAAGAAATCAAGGAATTAGATTGTGGCATATACTTCAGTGACTGAGATTTTGTCTGTGTTTTGTCCTTTTGAGACTGAAATTGGATTTTATATTTAATCTTTATTGGCCTAGCTGAGATCTGGCTGCTTTGACAGTTTATAATTATCGGCGTGTAGATCAGCATTAGAGACCATGAGGGTCGTCCATTTTACCTTCCTGAATGTGCTCTAAGAGGTTTAAAAGTGTACTTTGAGGGAATTCTCCATGAAAGACTGTTATTTATCCTTCATTTTCGTAGGGGTTGAATTTTTTTTTTTAGTACCTTTAATCACATGGGTTGTTCTTCAATTGTTGTGGTTAATTTTATGGGGCTCAACTATACTTCCCTATATATTTATGATCCTTCTCAATAACCTATTTTTCTTGAAGAGATGTTACATCTTTGTTATATCTTTCTATAGTGGTGGTGCTAAAGTGGTGCAAGAGGGGTGGTGCGAGGAGGACAAGTTGATTCATTATTTGGGGAAAAAGTTACTCCCATTTTTTTTTTAAAGAACTGTCAATTCATTATTTGTCAAAAAGTATCCACCCCAACAGAGACAAGGAGCTCCAAACTTTCAGTCAATAAGGTTAAAAAAAAACCTTTACAAATAGGTTTTCAATCAAATTAATTGTTAGTGTGCATATTATAATACATTACATTGTTTATGTAAATTCGGTATCTACTAATTATTTCAACAATCGCTCGTGTAAAAAGTAGTCCGCCACATAGAAACCATTTCAAATTATTTGGTTGTAACTGTCCATCATAATTTTGGTGTAAGATAAAAGCATATGGTATTGTAGACGAAAACTTTGATCGTTCAAATGTAAAATTAAGCAGAGTAAAGGGTGTCCACCGTCGGTAACAGTGACTAATCCCCTTTATTGAATTGTAGGCATTTTAATGGATGAGACAGCTGACCAAAAAATGTGACTTTTTAATTATACTCTTTCTAACTGGGAGTCTTTGCTCTTTATGATTACAGCAGAAAAATGTTAATCACTGGGAAACGGTCCTCAGAATTGTGAGGAGGACTATTCCTTCAATTCAATTCTTGTGTGCATTTGCATAATTGAATGTATTGAACAGGCTCTAGTATAAACTTGCATGCGTTATTCTAGAATTGTGCCTTATTTCTTGAAAGTTATCGATCAACAAAGATCTAGGATCATTTCACTTAAACTGTAGCGATTTTATTTTCTATTATTGTTCTTAGTTATATACCACCTCCATCCCCAAAAAATAGTCCACATTGAGTTTTCAAAAAATAGTACAAAACTTAAAACTCAATGTGGACTATTTTTATGGGATGGAAGGAGTATAAGTTTTCCCCATTCACCCTTGAGTTTTGGCCTTTTCATTACTTATTACTAGGTGTTAGACCCGTCCGATGGACGGGGAGCACACATACATAAACATTACTACATAAACAAATAAAAAATGTTAATATTTGTATTAATTTTTGTATTTTTATAAAATATATAATGAATTCATTAAAAAATATAAAACACAAGCATCGACTACACTTTATCAAACGAATACACTGGTAATTTATTTAACGCAAAAAAGATTCTTAAGAAATTAAAAAAAAAAAAGAACTTTGAATTAAATAATTATATATCTTGCAATATTTCTTGGTAGACTACATTGGTAGTCTGGGGTGGAAAGGTCGGTTAGGGTGGTTAAGAAATTATGATAAGGAATTTTAGTTTTATTTTTTTTGAAAAAGTTTATGATAAGGAATAGTTACTACAGAAACAAGAAGCCTAACTTGTTGTAGAGGCCATCCAATTTTTTAATAAGAAAAAATAAAAAAATAAAAAAAGTTAGATATCAGGACCTTTATTCCTTGTTTCGGAGTGACTTTTGATTTCTTAGCCCGCTACATCAACCCATAACTCAATTCCATATTTGAAGCTAAATTATAGAAGTTTCAGGTTGGCCTAACTTCTTTAATTATTTTAATAAATTATTAATATAAAATTCTTTTTCAGTTGCATTTTTTTTTAGGAGGAAGAGATCCGTCCATCGGATTTGCAGGGATTTGGTCGAATCAATATAGGGTTTCGACTTTTTCAGTTGCGTTTTTTTTTTTTTGATTTTTATTGTTTTGTTTTGTGCATTTTTATATCTAAAAAATCAAGAAAATGCCACATAAGATAAAATCCTATGTGGCATGTACTCCTTAACTTTAGATTTCTCTCTCTGGTTTTTGCCTTAATATAGTATATAGATAGATAGATTTGACCCTATAAGGAAAAAATATCGTTCATACCCAAAGTTTTGTCCTCGTCGTCAATCATACCCAATAGATTTTCGGTTAGCCAACTTTACCCTCATGTTTGAAATTTTCGCTAATTTCGTCCAATCGGCCCATTTTTCGTCCAAATTAACGGATCTCCGTTAGTTTTTTAATAAAATAATAAATTTAAATACAAAAACACCCCAATAGTTTGTAAAAATTTTAAAAATAACCCCTAAAATATATAAAAAACAATAAAATAGTCCCTTTTCACTTTTTTATTTCATTTTTCTCTATTTTGTTCCATTTCTCTCAACTACTTTTAATGACCATAAAAATCTATTATATGATTTTCTTAAAAAGTATTTATTTATTTTCAAACTCTACCGTAAAAGTTAATCTTTGTATAATTGTAACACATGATTGTATTTATATAAGCATGTAAAACTTTTTAATAATGTAGTTTAGCAACAAAGACACTATTTTTTTGATTTATTTTATTCTTCCTAACATAAAGATTAAAAATATTTAAATGAAAAAAATATTCCACATAAAAATAAAATATTAGCTCAAATAAAAAATAATATATTAGTATAGTTTAGTGTATTACAATTTAACTAGAGAGACTACATGGCATAATATAATTTATAAAAAAATATGTTTATACTTATCGATGCGAGGATTTAACATTTTGTAATAATTATTTGAGATGTTAATATATTTAACTAAGAGGAAGTCTTACTCGCTTATTTTATATGATTTTAGTTTAAAATAAATGAATGGAGGTAACAATATGGTACTAAATTGTTATTATAGAAAATAGGTTTTAGATTAAAGAAGGAAAACTTATGCTTGGAGGATTTTTTTTAAGATTTTAATTATTTTATATTTTAGTTATTTTATTATGAATTATATTAATGCAAGTTATAGTCTCTTGAGTTAAATTGTAATACACTAAAATATATTAATATTTTTTTTATTTGAGCTAATATTTTATTTTTATGTGGAATATTAGTTTCATTTAAATATTTTTAATCTTTATGTTAGGAAAAATAAAATAAATCAGAAAAATAGTGTCTTAATTATTTTATATTTTATTTATTTTTTTATGAATTATATTAATGCAAGTTATAGTCTCTTGAGTTAAATTGTAATACGCTAAAATATATTAATATTTTTTTATTTGAGCTAATATTTTATTTTTATGTGAAATATTAGTTTCATTTAAATATTTTTAATCTTTAAGTTAGGAAAAATAAAATAAATCAGAAAAATAGTGTCTTTATTGCTAAACTATATTATTAGAAAAATCAACATGCTTATATAAATACAATCATGGGTTACAACTATGCAAAGATTAATTTTTACGGTAGAGTTTGAAAATAAATAATTTTTTTTTAAAAAAACTCATATAATAGATTTTTATGATCATTAAAAATAGTTGAGAGAAATGGAACAAAATAGAGAAAAATAAAATTAAAAAGTGAAAAAAGACTGTTTTGTTATTTTTATATATTTTAGGGGTTATTTTTAAAAATTTTAAAAATTACTGGGTGTTTTTATAATTAAATTTATTATTTTATTAAAAAACTAACGCAGATCTGTTAATTTGGACGGAAAATGGGCCGATTGGACGAAATTGGCGACAATTTCAAACATTTGGGTAAAGTTGGCTAACTGAAAATCTATTGGGTATGATTGACAACGAGGACAAAATTATGGGTAGGAACGACATTTTTTCCGACCCTACAATGTTAATGTTATGGTTTCGCACAGTAAAAAGGACGTTGAGATTTTATAATCAAGACTAGTGAAAAACCTGTTTGATTGAAATGATGGTTTAATTCCTAGTCTAGAATGATTGTTCACTTTGATTTTAAATTTTCACTATCATTTAATAGTTTGAGAATATTGCTTAAATGGAACTTTAGAATCAAAACATGTTTAGCTGTTGAGAATAAAGTGGGACATTTTGACATTAGTATAAAAAGAAATATTTAGAGATTATCATGCAAAAACTAAATGCTCTATTTGACAATGAGATGTAATCTAGTAGTAAAATGGCTCCCTTATTTCTAATTGGTTGCTGTGCGAGTTACGTCATGGATAAATAGAGAATCACAATCAATTTTTTTATTTAAAAAAAATCCTCCGTTTTAAAAATAAAACCTTTATTTCTTTTTTTTTTTAATTAAAATTAGATTTTCCTCAACGTGATTTGAATTCTGAGCCTTATAATAATGACAATCGACCGGCGTGAACCCACTCAACCCTTCAACCTTATTAAAGAGGCATTTAACATATAAGTAACAAAAAATCAAGTAATAACAGTTAGTTTTGATAGTTTTATTTGATAATAATTTCTTTTTTCTTTTAATTTTGTTAACAGTTTTTTGCATTGACAATGTATAGAGTAAGATCATACTTCCATTGTATTATTTTCATAAATTCATCTTTACTAAATATTTAAAAGTGAAATGATACTTTACGATCATATTGCTAAAAGTGTAAAGATTTAGATAATTAGTAGTGAAGACATATTTGAAAGCTTAAAAAACAGTTTAACATAAATCTTTGGAGAAATATAGTTTGGGACATTTACAACATATATCTTTACGATCATAGAATGTTTATGGTATTATTGAATTTTATTTTATTTTTTTTTAAAAAAATTGGGCCCTAATAATTTGGGGGCTAGAGAACTAGGGCTTTTTTAGGAGCTTCCCTTGAGCAGGCACTGTTAAACTGGACAAACTGGGGTTGTAGTACTAGTGGAATACATTAAATGTTGAATATATCTACGATTCTAGTCAATTGGTTGTCATTTCTTACTTGTATTCCACCTAAATAGAATTAGACTGTTTTGAACGGTTACAAAAGGTAAAAAAGTCTAGAATTTGGGGACTTGGCACAAGAGAAGCCCGAGAAGTGCATGGCAACCACAACTGAAAACTTTTCTAAACTCAATTATGAAGAACTCAAGAGTCACAACAATTAAGGATGTCGTAATAATAAAAGTTCAAGGGGATCTAAATGATGTAGGATTTAGTAAATGAAGAAGTATTTAGAAATGATGATGAAGTTTATATTGACCTTCATTATACATCAACTAGTACACAGTGGTTTTATCAAACAAATAACTACTTCTATAAATGTCCCTAATTAAAAATATGATTGAAATTATGTGTCCATTTCCACTTATCTTCTCACATTTCAAGTCATTAATTTGCATGCGATTATCACGTGTTTGTAATGATGGCCAAATTCAAAACATCTAAACAAAATTGATAACAAGTATAATAAGCAACTCACGTGCAAACATTTTAGGATTTTAATCGCGCACGTACTTAATATTATAACACATGTAAAAACCATGTGCAAGTTAAAAATAAACCGTGTGTAAAATAAGTGCAAGTAAACGTAATATTAAAGGGATGAGTTAACTAATAAGAGATTGATGATAAAAACATATGACAAAAAGTGAGAGAAATAATTTCATCGTTTTGTAAAGAAGAAAAAAAATAGTCGCTTACTCTACGTGGTGAATGATTTTATTGATTTGTTTAGATGATATTTATAGGCATATTTTATCCTTAAAAATTAGCATGAGCATGAAAGAAAAGAAAGAACGACATATTAGCCAATTATTGTAAAATGACTAAACAATAATGTCCATGTTGATGTAAACACGCCATCAGAGGTTTAAACTATGAAAAATACCTTAGGAGGTCCAAAGGCATTACAGGCAGCAAATATTGTCTGTCTTAGGATTCCGTACCGTCTCTAGTTTATTGGTTTGGTTTGCATCTATATAACAAATAAATAGTTGTTGGTATTTAACATACTGTATAATCCAAAACGTTCTCCTATCAGTTGCTGTGTATTTTTAAAATATATGATTCATTTCCGTTTCTCCAAGTTGGAGGAAAATGAACCAAAATTTAGTGAAAAATAGTGGTCTACGGTTCAAGATGGTACGTAAAAGAGATTTCTATGATGTTTTTGTGTCAATTACTCGGCCCAATTTTACAGCTGCTATTATTCCATGCGAAAAATCGGACACTAATCCGAGTAAATTGTGTTATTTCTGCTCTTCATGTCAGGGCATTATTATGTCAAGAGTATTCTAGGGTTTGTTGTACGGAAGCCATTGATCAAGAAAACAGAATGAACCTGTATATTGATTAAAATGATGACTTGAAGGTTAAGCTAATTAACTTGTTATTTATATAGGGAAAAACTAAACTAATCGACTTACATTTAATACTAACTGCCTCTATACAAAAGCACCCCCATTATTTACAAAACTACAAAACAACCCCTGCATCTATATAAAACATATATTCATCTATATGAAATGATATCATCCTGGATCATCAGGGTGTAGTTCCTCGAAGCTTGCAACCTTCATTTTCTTCTTCAACTCTGATACACCCCCTCAAGCTTAGAAGTAGGATAATGATCTCCAAGGCTAAGCTTGGATAGTAAAAACTAAAAATGTGGTGATCAAGTGAAGTGGCTTGATAAACAAATCAACTAGTTGCAAGTGTGAAGGAATGTGTAGAGGATTGAGGAAGCCATACTTGTATAAGTTTATAACAATCTGACAATCTATATCCAAATGTTTTGTTCTCTCATGAAAAACAAGATTGAGAGTGATATGCAAGGTTGATTTATTGTCACAAGCAAAAAGAATAGGAGGAGGAACCAATAACCTGAGATCTTTGAGGATATAATGAATCCATTGCGGTTCACATGATGTGCATGCCATACTCCTGTATTCTGCCTCACAGGAAGATCTAGAAACTATTGTTTGTTTTTTGGTTTTCCATGTGATCAAGGAATTACCAAGAAAAATACAAAAACCTGTGAGAGAGAACCTTGTTGTAGTACATTTTCCCCAATCTGCATTAAAGAGTGCTGATAAATTGTAATCATTCCTGCTGGAGTAGAAAAAGCCAAGTGAAGTTGTTCCTTTAAGGTATCTGAGAACATGAGTTGCAGCAATCCAGTGAATTTCTTTTGGAGATTGTAAGAACTGACTTAATTGTTGTGTTGCATGAGCTAAATCAGGTCTGGTGACGCCTAAATATAGCAATCTTCCCACCAATCTCCTGTATTGACTGGGATCTAAATAAGGACTATTATCATCCTGTAAACTGAGATCCTTTGGGAATGAAGTAGAAATAGGCTTGCAGACAAGCATTCCGGTAGTTTGTAGAATATCCAAAACATATTCCCTGTGATTAAGCATGATTCCTTCAGATGATCTTGTAACTTCCACGTCTAAAAAGTACTTTGCAGGCCCTAAATCTTTGATAGTGAAAGCTGCATCTAATTCCTGTTTAGTCTGTAAGATCAATGTTTCTGAACTACCAGTAATTAACACATCATCCACATAGACCACTAAGAAGAGACAGAAATCTGGTCCAAACTTCATGAATAAGCAGTGATCATAGGGTGATTGAGTAAAACCATTATGTTCTAGGTGTTTGGTGAACTCATGATTCCATTGCCTAGATGCTTGTTTGAGACCATACAAAGACTTCCTTAGCTTACATACTTGATTAGGTAAAAGAACTTTATAACCAGGTGGTGCCCTCATATAGACTTCCTCCTCAAGACATCCATGTAGAAAGGCATTATTAATGTCTAATTGATGCAAAGAGCGAGCTTTAGCAGCAGCATTAGCAAATAGTATCCTCACAGTAACTAACTTAGCAACAGGAGAAAAAGATTCAAAAAAATCTTCTCCTTCTACTTGAGTATATCCTTTAGTAACTAGCCTGGACTTATACTTCTCAACTGTGCCATCTGGATTGTATTTCACCTTGTAAACCCATCTACAACCAATAGGTTTCTTTCTAGGTGGTAGATCAGTGATGTCCCAAGTATGATTATCCTCCAAAGCTGATAATTCTTTGTTCTTGGCTTCTATCCACTCTGGAACATATGGAGCCTGTGCATAAGAGTTAGGTTCTGATATGTTTAACACATTTGCTAGGAAGATGAGATAGGCAGGATTAATAGAAGGATGTATTTGGAAAGGATATGTTGAAGGTGGCTGGAATTTAGGTTTGATGAGAGTTGCATGATTGGTGACATAATAATCATCCAACCATACAGAAGGTTTTGCCACTTTAGTAGATCTTCTAAGAGGTAAAGGAGACTGTGAATGAGACCTATTTGTATCATGTGAGATATTTTCTAGATTGGAGGTATGAGAAGAAGAAGGATCATCATGGTGAGTAGAAAAATGAAGAATCTGCAATATTATGTGCAGACATGTGAGAAGGAGCAGAAGAAGGTGTATGAACTAAATCTGTATTATGCATTGGAATAAAAACAGGAGAAGAGGAATATTGACTAAAAGGATAAATGTGTTCATGAAAAACATCTCTTGATGTATACACTTTGTGATCTGTAAGAGAGTATACCCTATAAGCTTTTTGACTTGTAGGAGACCCAAGGAAAACACATTTGAAAGCTCTAGGATCAAACTTATCCTTGTGAGGTTGAGTGTTGGTGATGAAACAAAGACAAGCAAATACTCTTAAATGTGAGAGATCAGGTGGTTTATTATTGAGTACTTCATATGGTAATTTCCAATTTGAAATAGCAGAAGGCATACGGTTGATGAGATAAGTTGCAATAAGAATTGTATCTCCTCAGAATTTCTTCGGTAAAGAGCTTTTGAAAAGCAATGATATGGCTACTTGAAGCAAGTGTTTATGCGTTCTCTCCACAACACCATTTTGTTGAAGAGTATAAACACAAGATTTTTTATGTAAGATGCCTAGTTTAGAGAATAAGGAAGTGCAGTCTTGATTTACAAACTCACTTTCATTATCAGACCTCAAGATTTTAATTTGTTTCTAAAACTGAGTTTGAACCATGGCAAAGAAGGTTTCTAAAATCTGAAAAGTAGATTTTTATGCCTAATAAGAAAAGTCCATTTACACATACTGTAGTCATCTAGAATAGTAACAAAATAGGAAGTCTGAGTAGGATTATTTTGTGAATAAGGCCCTCACAAAAATCCACATGTACTATTACAAAAAGATATGATATATGTGTTCCACTTACAGGATATGGTAATCTAAGTCGTTTAGCCAAAGGGCAAACTTCACATATAAAACTAGGTTCAAAATTTACATTGACTGAAGTACTAAAAACATGAGTACTAGGATGACCTAGTCTACAATGCCACTGAGTAGTAGTGATATTATTACAATTAGCTGAAAAATAATGATGAGATAAGGCATAACTGTCTTCAGAAGGCTTGATGGAGTGGAGCAAAAGTCTGGGAAAATAATGATGGATCTGCTTTCTTATTTCAACTGGCTTGAATGAATCATTGGTGAGAACATAGAGTTCTTGCATCACTTTGCCAATACCAAGGATCTCATCAGTCATGAGGACCTGCAATCTGCAAAGATCCGCTGAGAATCTGAAATATAGGTTTGAAGTTTTGGCCATTTGTCTAAGAGATATCAAATTGTATTTAAAAGTTGGCACATAAAGCACATTGTTCATAGTCAATCTGGAATTGAAATGTACATCACAAGTCTGAGACACATACTGAACACTACCATCAGGTACACGAATAGGAGTAATGGCATTAACAGGCTTAGGATTTGAAAAGAAACACAGATCAGGATTCATACTTCAAGTAGCTCTTGTGTCAAATAACCCAATATAACTCTTAATTGTAGGACAACTTTGTAGTTTGTGATAAACAATACTACCTGCAAAATCATTGATGTGAGCAAAGTTGACCTTGTAACCATCTGCATCTACAATCCCTTTTTCCTTGTGCAATTTGCTGAATTCCAACTGCTACTGATTGATTTCTTTAGCCAAAGCATCTATCTGATTCCATCCTTGTCCTGCAGTCTGGTCACCATCCATAGTTGTTATCTCTGCTAAGTGTGCATAGTTACTTCATGTAGGCTTCTTCTTATGTGAATTTGGGAATCCTTTACTCTTAAGTTCCTAGCACCACTCAGGTATACCATGTATGTTAAAACATGTCTCTTTTTCATGTCCTGTCCTGTGGCAAAAAGTACAGTACATATCAGCCTTGCTTTTCCTAAACACATGAATTCCACTTCCTCCCTATGATGGAACTTGAGCAGGACTGTTGTCCTTTCTTCCATATGTTTGAAAAGTCCAAGCAGCCAATGCAGATCCTTTAGTTACAAAAGCCATGTTATCAGCAACACCAATTGTACCTTTTCCTTGTAACTTCTTTTCAGCTTTTTTAACCAAATTGTATGCTTTATTAACAGCTGGAGGAGGTTCCATTAACAAAATTTGATCCTTAATCCCTTCAAATGATTTATTCGTTCCCATCAAGAAATTAATCAACTTATCTTCATCCTCTCTAGCAATCAACACCCTTGCAACATCTGGAGGACAATCAAGAATTGGTCTATAATGATAATATTCATCCCACACTCTTTTCAGCATTCCATAGTATTTGACCAGAGTCGAATCTCCTTGCACAACAACAATTCCGTCTTGCCTCTTTCTATACAACATCTGACTATTAGAAGTATCAAAATGCTCAGCAAGATCCTCCCATAACTGCTTTGAAGTCAGATTATACATGTAACTGTCTGCCAAATCTTCACTTAATCATGAAATTATCCAAGATTTGACCGTAGAATCCACAGATCGAAATCCTCGGAATCCACCGCTGGACAAGGACAAGCTCCATTAATAAATCCAGTCTTCATCTTCGAGCGCAAAAAAGTAAGCATTGCTAGACTCCACGCTAAGTAATTCTGCTCAGTCAACTTCGCCAGTATATTCAGAACTCCGACGTTCTCCGATCCACTTAGACTCACATTAGCTTCATACATTCTTTGCTTTGAAGTTTTTTGACGATCCTCTGATCACCGATCTCCTCCAAATCTCTGATCTTCCATTATTCCAACTTAAAGCAGAAAATTAAACCGGTTGAATTATTTCGGATATCAAGAATTATATTTCTACGGGAGGAATTGACAAATATCAAGAGCACTATGGCTCTGATACCATCAAGAGTATTCTAGGGTTTGTTGTACGTAAGCCATTGATCAATAAAACAGAAGAATGAATCTGTATAGTGATTAAAATGATGACTTGAAGGTTATGCTAATTAACCTGTTATTTATACAGGAAAAAACTAAACTACCCGACTTACATTTAAGACTAACCACCTCTATACAAAAGCACCCCATTATTTACAAAAACTACAAAACAACCCCCTCATCTATATAAAACAGTTTATTTATAAAATGTATATTCATCTATATGAAATGATATCATCCTGGATCATCAGGTTGTAGTTCCTCAAAGCTTGGAACCTTCATTTCCTTCTTCAACTGTGATATTATGAAGCATCAAAACAATTATGTCGTCGGGGCAATTTAAATTTTTGTTATGACTTTTGTTGTATATTTGTTGTTCAACCATTTCACATATTGTAGAGTTCAACTTGGAAGTAATAGTGTATTAGTGTTGTGTTTTTCTTATAACTCGCCATTCTAAAATAATCTTTTCTGGTATCAGATCTTAAAAAGAACTTCCATTTTTGTGTTTATGCAAAAGCTCTATGTTATACGAGAGTAACGGTCGCGGTTTAGAGGATAATAATGTCAAAATAATGGCCTAAAAAGATCGTTAAAAATCATTAAGCTGTTTACCAAAAAAAATCATTAAACCAATCTCTTTAAATTTTCAACAAAAAAAAAAAAGAAGAAAAGTGTCGGTTAATATCCTTCATAGAATTTACAAACGCACTAAAATAAAGATTTCAAATTTCGGCACCAAAACATAGAATTTGTTATTTTACTTTTAAAAAATAGAGATACCAAAACTTAGGACTGGCACAGAGCATTACGTGCGATCGATGTAGGTTTATGATTCAATTTAGGGGCACAATTACAAGTGATTATGGTATTATAGAGGGAAATTAAAAAAATAATTATCATACAAAATAATATGTTATTTCTTAATCATTAGTAAGTCTAAATAAAATAAACATTAGCCAAATAAAAAATTATAAATTATACTCGGTTATATTAATAAACAAAAAAATATTAGGTCAAACCAATATGATTGACAATAATAAAATAGTGACTATCTTTTTGTTCCATAGCAATAAAAATGGTGAAATTAAATCCATATTACTAAAGTTCTCCCATTCCCTATTAGATGTTGTCTGGCTCTAATACAGGTCAATTGCACGTGATTTGCACAAAGTTTTTAATATTATAATATAGATTTTTTTTTTTTGGTATCCCACTAATAAAGTCTTAATATTAATTGTTCAACTTTTATAGCTTATATAAATTCACAATATTTTCTCATTTATCGTTCAACTTGCAAAAATAAAAAGTGCAATTCACGTGCCAATTATGTGTAAATGTCATAATATAAATGTCAGAAAATGACTAATAAGGGATTGAGAATTTTGACATTATACAGGAAAAATAATTTTAACTATTTTATTTATCAGGATAAAAAAAAAATTAAACTTGTGTAAAGATGGTGATCGACCAATCCTTTGCTTACTTTGTAGTAATCTTTTCCAATGATCCTTAATTTTTCTGTTTTACTTTAAAGAATCGTAAATATTTTGACACACGTAAAATGCACATGCATAATAAATATCAAGTTTTCTCATACGCAAATGAATCATAAATGTTTTTCTAGCCATTTTCCTGGTTCCTTTTCTCGAAAGAATTTGTTTTATTTTATAAGATCCACACATAATCATACGCAGTAACAAAACATATCAAAACAATATTCATTTTGATCGGATAGGTTTGTCTCAAAGCAAACTAATGCAATTCACAAGTATTTTAAAGAGAGTGAACCACAAAACTAGTAGTAATACAATAATTCTTACATTACAAATAACGATCAAATAATGAACTTATTTCTTTTAAATTAAGCGTTTCAAAGTAATATACCACTCTGATGGCCTGGATGATGTGTTCGATTACTACTGAAATAGAAACCAAAGCAAACCATAGCAACCACCCACGTCGGTGTTTATTGCAACGACCTTCCAACACTTGCGGCCTTTTTTTTTTTTTGGTCCGGGTGGCTGGGCTGGCTTATAGCAGCTAAGCAAGTTTTGTTAACCTTCAAACTGAAAATTTTGAACAAACAAGAAACTCTTGAAGATACTAAAGAATATGTGCAAATAATGATTTGTGTGTAAGTGTGTGTGTGAGAGAGAGTGATGAGTTGAATATACTAACAAAGGCATGAGTTGAGAAGACTTTGAAATAGAGAAGTGTATTGATATATCTTTATATATATTAAAGGAGAGTTTTCAATCAGACATATGGCGCAAAATTAAATAGGTTAATCCACGTGGCGGAAAATTAGAGACTCACGTCCACATGTTGCAACTACGTCACTCTATCATTTAATAGTAATTTTTTTAATATAAAACTGTAAATTTATAAATAAAAAAAATAAATTAATTAAAAATTAAAGAAAGAAAAAAAAATGTAAACTGTTTTCCTTTTGCTATCAATTGCCAATACGGCATTGGTATTTCTCTGCCTAAAAAACCAATTGACACTTTAATATAGGAAAATAATTCGGCTAATTGTGTTACCTCATATCAAGTTCGATCATCCTAATTGAGTTAATACTATACAAACTAATGCAATTGTAGTTTGAAAACAGGAGATCATATTATAGCTAAATATAATTATAGTTTATTCAAGATAATTCATGTCGCAATTACATTACTCTATCTTTTAATGGTAATTTTTTAATATAAAATTATAAATTTATAAATAAAACTAAATTACTTAATTAAGAAATTAGCCCTTAATGGTAAATTTTAATGGTAAAAAAAGAGAAGTGACCAAAAAAATTTTCAAACTATTAAATCCAGAGATAACCACGTGAAATGAAAATTTTTTTTAAAAAAAAAAATTTGAATTTTAAAAAAAAACCCCACAACCATGATGAGAAAAACCAATTCGATCAATATTGATTTTTATGGTTATATGTTAAAGTATAACCATTAATCAGGGTTTTTCTTTTTTATGGATTAGTGTATTGTGCTTTGGTTGTAAAAAAAAAAAAATAAACACTATATTATAGGAAAAATTAACGAACAAACTTCTAAAGAAAGGTTGCATAAAGTATATAGAGAGATAAAATAAAAATTTGTTAGCGGAAGAGTTTAAAAAATATGAGACGGGTAGAAATATTTAGAGAGATCATGATGAAAAATTAAGAAAATACTTTTAAAAGATATAAAGCCATAAATTAGCAAAACGAAAAAAATGAACAACAAGTTACAATAAAATTATTTTTATGTGTACATAAAATAACAAACACATTGAAATTAAAAATTATATAATACAATTTATGTCATTGATGTTATTTTTTAACACCCGCACAACGTGCAGGATAAATACTAGTACATATATATATAGGAAAATTTTAGGGTCCAGTAATTGATTTTTGACTGAACCATATAGTTATTAAGTGTCTAATTAAAATATAACATGTCATTTACAATGATAGGGCGAGAAGTATACAAACAAATCCTTTTTAATCCTTACGTTTTCTTAATTAATGACATAATTTACGTAGTTTAAAATAGTCCAAATAAATACATTAATTTAGTTAAAAGTGTGTTCCCTTCATAAAAACCATATATGTAGTCGGAAAAATTTCATCCACTCTGACTTTCATCGCCGATGAAATTGCTCACTTCCCCCGACGACTTGATTTTCTGACGTCAGTTCCTCTTTTTTGTCCATCCATTTTTTTTAAAAATTTTTTTGATTGCGGATAAGATCTCCCATGAGAAAGAAACTACCAACTTCTATTTGAGCAGAATGATGTGTGCATACTTGATTGCACTACAAGAAAACAGAGCTATAGTGACATAGATTTTAAGGCATTATTAAGAAAATGTCATAATAGAATAGATTTGTAATAACATTAATAGTAAAATGTCATATTACATAATCAAAAAAGGCTTTTTTAATTTTTAGTAGTGAATTAAAGTTTTAATGACACAACAAAGAAGGCACTTGTAAAAAAAAAGAAAAAAAAGCCTAACCCTTTAATTTGAGAAGTAAACTTAATTATAAATTTAAAAGGTAAAACAAAAATAAAGTAAATAAATTTAAAAAGAAAAAAAAAAGTAAAGGTGAAAGCTGAAAACCCTCTCCAGTCACTCACGCCTAACTTCGAATTTACATTTATTTTTTACTTTTTTTTTTTTTCTTTTTGGAACTAAAGGAGGAAACCGACGCCCCCCACTCACTATTCCCACCCACCTCATAGGCTTATACAAAGCTCTATTAGGATTAGAGATTCAAGGTTTTTTTCTTTTTTTTTAATTTGTGCTAATTTGATTCATTTTTGTAGACTAAGATTTTTGTCTTCTTTTAGGCTTGGGATTTCGCGAGGAATAGCAGAAGAGTGGGTAATGGAATGCGGCAAGGCTATTGTTGGTGGAAGCATCTTGTGGACGGCCGGAAGCGGTGGAGGGATTGGCGGGGAGCAGCCAAGGGAGATGGCCGCCACCAACGACGCCCAAGAAAGAACTCCTTGTCCCGTTTCGTTTCCTGGTTGAACGTGAGTGTTTTTTGGTTTTCAACTGCAGTAACTTGGGTGTTCTTCATCAATTGGGGGTTTGCAAATTCGGTGACCAAAAGCCCAGAACAAGCCTGTAATTCGGTGGCAAAAAAGTACAGACTTTTTTGGTGTTGATTAATTCAGATTCCATTGTTGTATTCTTAATTTCTATTTGCATTCGGCCTTGTTATATTCTTAAAGGTAAACAATGTCTTTGGACTTCTTTTTCAAAAGTTTGTCTCTGGAGCACCCTTTTTTGGCGTTCGTTTTCAAGGTTGATCGTTTACGCTAATTTATATTTACTGTTATTAGAATTGTTGCTTCGCCTGTTAAGAAAATTGGCCATTCTGCTTTTACATATACCATTGAAGTGCACTCTTTATTTGACCATCCTATTCGGTAATCAATTTATGTGTTGTCTGCCTTGTAATTCATTGGTTTTGTTAGATGTTATTTTTGTTTCTATTAAATGTGGAATGTTATAATCTGGCAGGTCTTCGTTTAGGCTTATCATTTGTTGCTTTTTGATTTGCTGAACTTCTTTTCAAAGTTTAGATAACTGATTGCTTTACCTAGAATCAGGCTTATCATTCATTGCTTTTTGATTTGTTGAACTTTCTTTTCAGAATTTTGGTAAATGATTGTTTTACCTAGAATTGTAGCCGGCTGCATAGAATCGTAGCCGGCTGCATCTTGGAAGCTCAAGTATGATGCTCTCTATATGCTTGTGATTTTAGCCGCCAGTTTGCCAATTTATTTGCGTGGTTAATTAGATTCAATTGGTTACTAATCTTCAAAATGCATAGGAAAAGCTGGAAACTAGCAGTGTAGCTTTTCAAGCTATGGGGAAGTTTGTCTTGTCTATACAATGGCATTAGATAAAGCACCATAGAACTCTATTTTGTTAATGCAATAGAGCAGCCTGCAGATCAAAGCTCAGATGACATGAGAAAGAAGTAGAAGATTGTACTGCAGCCCTATACATTCGAACTTCCTACAACAAGGCCAGATTGAGAAAGGCTGATTCCAATGCCAAGGTACAAATTTAATCACATTCTTTACTCTTCAAATGCAGTTCAGTCGAAGCGTAGTCTCTGAAATGCCTGGTTATCAATTTTAGTTGGAGAGATGGGATGCTGCATTAAAAGACTATGAGATATTAATGCAAGAAGTCCCTGGAGATGAAGAGGTGAGAAAGGGATATGGAAGGATAGCTGAACTCAGAATTGTTTCCTTTTTTCGGCATTTGCAAAACCGAAGATAGATATGGATGGCATAGTTTGATCCTTGGAGTTGTTATTATTGTGATAGTTTTGGTACAGGATAGATGTCGTTTGTAATTTTGTTATTAAGCACATATCCTCTGTAATGTTAGAAGTAAGATGAGAAGGGATTACTCATTGTAGTACTTTTTTGCTTTTCTTCTTTTTAACACAAAGCATCATTTTATAATTCTATTTGGAAATCTTGCGTCTTTTTTAAATTGTATTTTGTGCATAGAAATGTTTGAAGATGTTAAAACAATTTGAAATGCCTTTATAAATGACTTATTATGACATTTGATTGTCATTTAATAGTAAACAGTTAATATCCTGACAACTAGTAAAACAATTAATAATCGTAAATGTCAAAAATAAAAGATAAATTACATAGTAAAAGGCCAACTAAAAAAATTACTAGATAGTTAAATATAAGAATGGTTTTCATGACACTTATAATTGCCTAAAGAAACGCCTTAATAGTTTATTAAGGCTATTGTGACATTGGTATATACCACACATTGAAGCCACTAAAACTTTTATTTCACCATAGACTACTTATTAAGACACTAAAAAGTGTCTTTTTATGTCTTTTTTCTTGTAGTGTTGGTTATCCAATGATATTTGGGAAAAATAGAGGAAGATGTTCAGTTAGTATCAAATTGTTCTATGATTATAAATAATTTGGACAATTGAACATTTAACTTTAAGAAATAAAATTGTACTATGTACGTCCCAATAAAATTGATTTCAATTAAATTTAACATTTAAGTTATTATTATACTGAGTAGGAATTTGTTGGAGAAATCCATGAAGTTCTATAAAATATTGTAGTGTTCTTGAAGAAGAGACATGAGATTAGGGAGAGGGGGGCAACATGAAGGAGGAAGGGACGGAGGGTCACAAAGAGATGGAAGATGGAGGCGACTGAAAATTTGGGAGGAAATAGTAGTTTTTGAAAAGTTGGATGTTTTGTTAAAATTCTGAAATTTCTCAAACAACTTATTTATTTATTTAATTTCAAAATGATCCAGTGAAATTGGTTCCACCTTCTCTTTAAACACCATTACTTTAATCTAATGGCTATCATCTATCCTATCTATCCAACAGTGCTTAATATATGACTGAATCATTTAGTCGACTGAACTGTAGTCGCTCTCATATATATATATATATATATATCTCATATATATATATATATATATATATATATATAGGAAGATGGAGTGATTATTTGGACTTAGGGAAGTTAAGATATGAGGGAAGAAGGCAGCATAGAAAGAAGAATAAAAAAACAGTGACGTTGAGGAGAATTTATTATTTAAAGAGTTTAAGGAGAGTGTAATGATATAGTGCAGAGCTTCAATAAGAAACTAGATGCTTGGCCCGGGCGGTTGCCCGGGTTCACCCGTAAAAATTATTTTATTAACACATTTATTTTATACTTTTATTATTTAAAAATGTAGAGTCTAAATAAAAATATACATGGAGAACAGATCCTTAATAAAGTATGTAAGGCACATATGTAATAGTTGAATTTGAAACAGTTAATAAAATATTCTAAACAGAAATCCGGTTTATTTGTTACACTAAAGTCCAAGTTCTCATTACATCATGTTATCCTTAATAATTTTAGCCTATTAACAGTATAATGGTTAACATTATAAATTAATTATTATTATAGAATTATTGTATTGGAATGACACATATAACCCAATGTAAAAACTACCTAATTTTAGCAAATTTTATACAAATGAAATTGAAGATACATTTTTAAATTTTTATTAAATTTGGGGTTGGAATATAATTATAATGGTATAATGAGGTTTAAATGTAAAACTTTTAAATTGTATACATTATACTTTCCATTTCCAGTGAATACTGTACTTTCTAAATTATTGAATATCGAAACAGCTCTAGAAAGGTCCGCCTGAATAAACAATCCCAAATCTTCATTCCTTCATCAGATTTTTGTCTTTCAAAATGTGATCCAGACGTTTGATTCGAATTTTTCAAGGAAGCCAACAATTTTATCCGATTGGCAAACACTTTCCTTAATTTCTGTTTTTTAATCTTATCAGAAACCCATCCAGAGGTTTGAATTTTTCCGCTTATTCTGACAGATCTAATATCAAATCGGAGTTCATCGATTATCCGTCAATCCTATTTCCTGCGAATCGAGTTTTGGTTGGGAATGTAGATACAGTTTCAATAAATGGGGATGTAGGTCGTGGGTTTTATTTCGAAACTTGCCGACGAATGAATTCTGATAGGTTTGAAGATTCTTTTGGAAGTATTGAAGATAATCATTTCTTCAATCCTTAAATAGGTATGTATCGACTTTAATTTCTGCTAATTGCTTATAATTTCTTAATGTATCTGTATAATTTCACTGACAAATATAGAATGTGGTTGAAGGATGATGCATTTCACAGTACGATTATGGAATATAATTCATCTACAATTCAGATAATCTGAAGGAGCAGCTATTTTGAAGAGGTAATTTACAATACATAACACTTTACTTTGAATCATAATGTGTAATTGGAGTTATGTTTTTATGATTACAATGATTTACTGAAATAAATAATCATAAGGGATGAAGTATTGATACAAACCTAATTGTATAATAACAATAGATGTTATATGTTGTACCTAACATTCACCCTTTTGATAATGTGTAACTGCAAAAAAAATGATCAAACAAAAGCTATCACTGGAATAAATATTACCATAAACAATGGTGAATCTGAAGCACAATAAAGTTTAACATGGTGTAAAATAAGATGAAATAAAAAAGAAATTCTAACTAACATTACGAAAAGCTTCCTTATAGACAACATTCATGGTTCTGTTTGATCTTGTGCCATCACGATCGCAAATCAGAACTTTCAACCCTTTTTTAGATATCACCCTTGACAGTGCCACGTACAATTGGCCATGACTAAAAACCGGTCGCGGTAGGTAGAGTCCGACTGTAGAAAGAGACCGACCTTGACTTTTGTTAATGGTCATTGCGAAACATATTGCTATAGGAAACTGTCTTTTCTTCATTTTGAAGGGAATGTTACTATCAGATAGAATGATTTTCATCCTAGGAATAGGTCCCCTCTATGACGTAACAACCTATCCGAGTAATCTGTAGTCTAGTACCGTTGCAGAATCCTAACCTTGGATCAATATTATGAAGTAATATGACTGGAACATTTGGTTTTAGAACCAATCTGTGGTTGGGAAGACCAGAAGCTTTTACACTGTTGAGAAATTCAGGAGTGCATATACCTTGATCTGATTCACCTCCATGTTCAGAATTACACATACTGTCTGAACTGAGGTATTCACATTCTTCCCCTGGCAATAAACCTGTCATGTAGTCATTGACCTTGTCAATAACTTCATGAGTTGGTCCTATAATTGCTCTTTCCTGAAACCAGGAAGTGTTATCAACGTTTTCCAATAAGGATGGATATATAGAATTTACAAGTACTTCAATAGGATCTCCTGGTTTCTGTATGATAACCTCATCTGGGAATTCAACCTCAGCTTCACCATCATTGGGTTCGTTAATCCTTCCTTCTCCCACTACTAGAAAACCCCCCATATAAAGATACTTACGTTAAGACACAAAAATTTCTATGTCATAAGATATATGGATTTAAGACAGTTTTTTATTGCTACACTTTGGAAAAATTTCTTGAAACACTGTAAAGAATATGTCACAATAGAATATCATGTTGAGACACTTACTAAATTCTCACAAGTCAACTGAAATTGTATCTCTCAGTTAGTTAATTTAAGACGTTGAAAATAAAAATATTGTACAATTTTTTTCAAATAATAAATGAGTAAAGAAATAACCATACACCTTAATAAGTATTGTAAACAAGGCTAACCAAATTCATGCCCCAAACGTCAACCCAAATATACAAGCTTAATATACTCTAATTTCGTACTTGTTTATTGTATTCTAGACTAATCTATTAAAAAAAAATTAGAACTGGTTGCTTTCAAGAAAAGAGAAAAAACAAAGTAAGAGACATGCATGTTTTTTATTCATTCATGCATTAATTGGTTCCTTTTTATACGTGACAGTGATCCCATGAGAAACAAATCCAATATTTGACAAAATAATAATAATAATAATAATAATAATAATAATAATAATAATAATGTCTAGCAAACAAGATTTAAAAAAATGATAGTTTTCTCAAGTTATTTAGGAAAAAAAATGACTTAGAAATTAAGTTATTTACAAGTTTATATGAGTATTTCAAAGTTAAATGTATGGAGTCAAAAGTTAAAAAAAAAAAAAAATTAATGAAGAACTTCGCGTTTCACAAACGAATTTTAATGAAAACAGTTTCATTTGATTTAAAAAAACGTACAATTCTTTCCAACTATTTCACATAACAAGATACCACAACTACGTTTGCTCCATATAATATTTCATTAAACGAACCAATAAAGAGACTTGGAAACAATACAAATTATAACTGTTGCATCAAATATCAAGAAAAATATGAAAAACATCAACATCCATAGAATCTCCTAAGCTTGTTGATACCAAGGCTTGGTCCACCAAAAACACTCACATAAACATTTGATCTTCACTTATAATCGACTCTCAACTATTGGAGTAAGAGACTGCAACAACTTAGCAAGCTTGAACTTTGTGTTTGTTACTCTCTCCTGAATAAGCTGTGTCAAAATGTAAGGAGAGAAAACAATTAAAATCTCCAATTTGCAATGTTTTCAAACTACATTTACAAGAAAATTTTCAAAATTTGTTATAAGTTTTGAAACTACAACACAAACTGAGAAGTTACTTTATTTATACAACACAACGAAATGTACCTGATTGGAATTTGAAGAAGCAAAGTATGCTATTTCTGCGAACGTTTACGCTTTGTTGAACTCTTTTCTTTATTGACATTGACTTCAACTCCTTCGGCATCCGTACGTGTCCAACTGACTTCGAAACTATCGTTGAACACTATAGGACTACATAAACTGCTCTGCAAATATGTTTCAACATCAGCATCAACAATGGGATCCATGTCATAAGTTCCTCGTGCAGTAGTATGTACACTACACTCCACTGCTTCTCTTTTGGATCTTCAACATAAAATACTTGTTGAGCTTGGGATGCTAGAATAAATGGCTCATTATGGCGTTTCACTTTTGAAAAATTAGCCATCGTAAATCCATCTTCATCTTGTTTTAATCGTGATCCTTTCGAGACCCAATCACATTCAAATAAAACAACTTTGCGACCACTACCATAATCCAACTCAATAACATCTTTTAAAACTCCATAATAATCTAACTCACTCAAGATGGGATTTTGGTCCCTTGAACTTGAAAAACTTGTTGTTAGAGCTTTCACACATACCCCACTATTTTGTGTTTTCCTACTACTCTCTATATCCTTGGTCTGAAACCTAAAACCATTCACTACATATTTGTCGTATCTCATTCCTATCAAACTGGGCCCTCCAGCAAGTAATTTCAAGTCTCTTATTGCAGAAGTATTTTCTTGCAATCTCTCAACCTGTTAGAATAATGTATTTATAACAAGTTATCATAGGTAATAGCTAGAAAGATCCCATATTAATAGTAGATGAATTGTGACTTACATGTTTAGCAAACCATTCGGTGAATGATTTACTATGCACTTCTTCAATTTTCTTTTTCTCCCGGTGGCGTGCTGCAAGAAGATGAGTTTGCTCAACCATTTCTCGGTGCTTCCTAACAAAGTAAGTAGAGTTAAAATTTTAAAAAATTTAAGAAAATGATGATGTACATGAATTACAAGACTGAAACAACTTACTCAATGTATGGTTTGGTGGTATCGCAATTGAACAAAACATATTGATGGGCTTTCTTCAATGTATCCGGATCAAACTTTGTTGGCTTCCCATGTCCTAGAGCTCTCCCTTTCGTTGCAAATACATCAACTTCAAATTTCGTATTCACAATTCTATCTTCATTTCAACATGTTCGATTGAACTTTGATTCTACATAGTCCGCTAGGTACATCGAGCAAAATGTCAAACATTCTTGAGCTAAATATCCTTTAGCGATAGACGCTTCGGGTTTAGCTTTATTGCAAACGTAAGACTTTAACGTACCCAAATACCTTATCATTGAGTTCAAAGAAAATGACTTGTTAGTATAGATTAAACATGTTTCATGTGAAAAAAATAGTGAAAGTTAATTGTATAAAAAAAATATAAAATTCTTAACTACATTTCCACTGGATACATCCAACAGTAGTAAACTGGCCCAGCTAGTTTAATTTCGGTAGCCAAATGCACTGTAAGATGAACCATAATATCAAAAAATGATGGTGGAAGTATCACACCGATTTCTTTTTCCAAACATATCACATCAGTAGGACAAATCACTTTAGAGCACAATTCTCTAAAGCACCTACTCAATCGGAGCAAAGGAGAACGTACTGATTTAGATAGCGTTTTTCGAATTGCTATGCCTAACAATTGCTGCATTCGGACGTGATAGTCATGACTTTTCAATCCGACAAGCTTTGGTGGTTTTTCTTGAACACATCGTGAGATATTTGAAGCATAACCATCGGGCACCTTAACCTTTTTCATAACCTCACAAAATATGGCTTTCTCATCCTTATTCATAGTAAAAGATGCTGGAGGTAAATGAACTTTCCCAGAGTCCTTTGTAATAGGATGAAGATCTGATCTAATACCCATGTTTTGTAAGTCGAGCCGTGATTTATGATTGTCTTTAGACTTCTCATCCATATTCAATAAAGTTCCACAAATACTCTCACAAACATTTTTCTCTATGTGCATGACATCAAGATTGTGACGCACAACAATATCTTTCCAATAAGGCAACTCAAAAAAAATATTTCTCTTCTTCCAATTAAAAAGCAATTATAGATCCGCAGGAACTAACTTTCCAAATTTAACAGAAATATCTTTCAATTCATCAAACACCATATCACCAGTCAATTGTGGCGGTGCTTCTTCATATTCCATAGATCCGTCAAAAAGACTAGCTTTCTTTCGAAACGAATGTCCCTGGTCCAAAAATATTCGATGACCCATATAGCAATCTTTGTGTCCATTCTTTAACCAAAAAGAATGTGTATGTTTGTGACAAATAGGACATGCAATTTTACCTTTAGTTCTCCATCCTGATAAGTTTGCATATCCAGGAAAATCACTAATGGTCCATATAACTGATGCCCGTAGCTGAAAATTTTCCTTCTTAGATACGTCATATGTTTCAAATCCAACTTCCCACAAATCCTTCAAATCAGCAATAAGAGGTTGTAAAAAAATATCAAGATTGTTACCAGGACATAATGGACCAGGAATCAACAATGACAGCATAAAATATGGTTGTTTTATGCACATCTAGGGTGGGAGGTTATAGGGAATTAATACCACTGGCCATATACTGTGAGAAGAGCTCATAAGTTTAAACGGATTGAATGCATCAGAAGATAACCCCAATCTCACATTTCGAGGTTCTTTAGCAAATTCAGGATGTAAACTGTCAAATGTCTTCCATGTTGGGGAATCTGCAGGATGTCTCATATAGCGATCCTTCGTACGACCTTCGGAGTGCCATCGCATATGAGAAGCTGTTTTAGAAGACAAACAATCTCTGCAATCTTGGTTTGATAGGAAAATACCACAATACTTTACGTGGAATCTTTTTCTTCACACCATCTGGATCCTTGTCAGAAATTTTCCACCTGGATTCATTGCATGTCTCACATGATGTTTTTCCCGCATTTAGCCCCCAATACAAAGTGCAGTCATTTGGACAAGCATCAATCTTCTCAAGGCCAAGTCCTAAATCTGTCATTAATTTTTCTGCTTCATAGTACGATTTAGGCAAACCCTCCATGGCTTCTGGAAAAGCTTCCCTTAACAAATCCAACAACATACCAAAAACTTTATTGGTCATTTTCCCATGACATTTCAGGTGCTGCAGTCTGATAATAAATGAAAGTTTCGTAAATTTTTTGCACCCTTCATATAAGTTTTTCTGAGATTCATCAATCAACTTGTAAAATTTTCTAGCCTGTCCACTAGCAACTTCTGCATCACTTGGAATACTAGTTGCGTCTTGGATGTTGAAATCTTCTTTGTTAGCCCCAAAAGCTTCATTAACTAAATTTTGCATATCGTCCACAAATTTTGAAGCATCAGGATAATCTATTTGAGGTTGAGTCCTAGACAAACTACTGTCAGCGAGCTCTCTATGAGCTATCCAATGTGTATATCCCGGGATAAATCCATCAACCATCAAGTGGTCAAATGCCTCACTTCTACTGACGAAGACACTAATCTGACAACGTTTGCATGGACATAATATCATCCCCTTTACACTTGACTTTGAGAATGCGAAGTTCAAGAAAAACTCAAGTCCACTTTGGTATTCTTCACTTACTCTTTTCTTGCTCATCCAACTCCTATCCATGTTGTCAAACAATGATGTTTCCAAATGCTATACAAACAATGAAAGCAGGTTGTATTTACCATACAGTGAGTTCATAAATAAAAATGGGAAAACTTTCATTTACTTTGACTTATGGTAACAATTTACTTTCAATTAACAAGGTCCCTTTGCCAATCTACTTTTAATATTCCATCCGGAAAACATGCCCAAGTACTACGCACATGCACCCTACATTAAGATTTAAAATTCATGTTGCTGTTTATTTCTAGTTCCGCAATAAAGCTTCATAATTAAAGATTCAGAGATGGTAAACTTACAATTTGAGGGTGAGAAGACTACCCGATTATAAACTCCCTGCTTGATTGCCGAGTTTCGAACTTCTCCTTTCTCCTAAAGCCTCAATCACCCTTTGCTGGTCCTTTCTTTAAATTTAATCCTTGCTAGCGTTTACTTCCACAAAGTAAACAATTATAAAACGAACCGTTCAGTTTTGAATTGAACCAAAAACAAAAGAGAATAGGTAATTGAGATTCGGTGGCTGCTGATTGATAAGCAAAGTTTGGTGACCTCGACGTCGACAACGAGGAAGAGATTGTTGCCTACGAAGAGGAGGCGAGGAGGAAGCTGATTTTTTTCGGTGGTGGCTGCTGTGTTTTGGTCGAGGGAGTACTAAAGAAAAGGGGAGGTTGCTGGGGTTGTGATTGTTGTTTTTTGGGAGGAAATGAAGGGAGCAGAGAGGTTTTTCGAGAATTGAGGAATAAAGAAATTTTCAATAAATGGATTTGGGACAAGTTTTTCGGAAATAAAATTCACTTATTGACATTATTTTTACTTCAAATAGCTAGCCAAAATGGATTTGCGACAAGTTTGTGCCAGGAAGACTTTGTATTAAATATGTAATTTGGATCAATAAAAGATTTAAATTTTCATTTGTGGCACCCTTTTTATTATAAATTCACGTCATTACATTTTTTAATGATTTTATTGTGATTGTATTTGGATTTTTTTTTTCAATTACGCCCCTATGCAAAGTATTTGTATTTTTCATTAAATCCCAAAAGTTGCATTGAGTACATATCTCGAGTTCAACTCTTTTAATTTATCATCAGATTGGTTTTTGCTATTCTAATATGTATGGGGGCTTGCTGAACTAATCCACATAATTTGTATATTATTATATTCACTTCTTCCTAAAAAATTAGTCGACATTGAGTTTTTAAATTTGTACTAAAACTAGAACAGATTTGGAAAGTCAATCTGAACTATTTTTTTATGACAGGGAGTAGTTTTTAGCGAATACTATAAGAGCATGCAAAAAAAAAAAGAGTATTATTACTCTCTCTTCATTACATATAATCTTTCTCCCATGCATGTTGATTTCTTAGTATAAACTAGAACATTTTAGCTTTATTTCCTTTAACTTGAAACAATTTGCTTTATTTGCTTTAATAAGTATACTTGTTACACCAAAAAAACTTAGAAGCACACAATTGAGTATACTAAATGAAGTATACCATATAAATACTACATTTTAAGGATGAGAAAATAATAATTACATCGTGTGTATTCCATTGGTTAGACCAAATAGTACATTATGGTTGTTTTTCAATTTTAATCGAATATAAAATGCAATATTTTTGTAAGATCTTTATAAGATAATCGAAAGGGACATAAAATTCTTTTGATAGCTTCGAGATTAAATAGTTAAGCCACAATCCATTACTATTGTAGGAATGGACACAAATCTCGTTGAAACATTCATTGTTTTTTTAAAAAAAAAAATTGTAAACAAAGTTAGGAAAAAAATAAAATTTCTCATGAACCATGTATTTTTTATATATCAAAGAAATCATCCCGTAAATAGAATTCTTACATTAATTTGATATTGTAAATTAAAATAGTGTTGTGATATCAATCAAAGAGCTTAGCAAAGTCTCTCTAATATAGCTTCTTAGTTTTTTTAATCATTTTATCCTAATAAACAATTAAATGGCATACAACAATAAACAATACTTATATTATAAACTCACTGAAAAAATTCACGACCTTTTCTCTTTCGTCTTCTTTTTCCTTGGGCGGGCAGCACAAGGTTGACACAAATTTATTCCATATGAAAAAGCGCCAAAAAGATTAAAAATGAAAATTCTTCCGCGCCTTCTTCTTCTTCGGATAAACAACTCCCATCATCGCCTAAAATTTCTCCACACAAATCAGCACATATCCTTCATCCTTATCATGGTCGATCTCATATATATACATGTCCATTGGTAATACTTACTCTTCAGTGGGAATTGGGTGATAAAGATCCTTAATTCGGAGTAACAATTGACCAGGTATTTTCACCTCTTTCTTTTCGAATTTATATGGCTTGATTTTGTTTTTCTCCTTTGAATGCATCATGCATGTGATTGATTGTAACGATTTCGGAGATTTTCATTATCGGTTGACCACTAATAATACTGCTATATGTTTGTTTGATAATTAGCACTGATTTACTAATTATAATGATTTGAAAGATTTTCCACTTAAGGTGTTTGATAATTTGCACCAATGAAACTTAAATTAGTCGTACCTTTTAGTTTGTTTGGTTTTTTACGGGTATAGAGGGGTGTACTTGAGATCTGGATGGCAATGAGGGGATTTAGTAGAACCAAACTAGGGATTTTCTTGCTTCTTTCGAGCCTATATATGTGCGTTGTTTGGTTCTTTTAAACTATTGTCATCCAAACTGAACGCTTACTAGTTTTCCATACTCTTACATTTTGCAGGGATGTCCAGTAAAGGCCAAAAACGCAAGCAAAATAATGTTGTTCTGCGAGATGAGCCAATATCAGAATCTGAATACGAGCCGATCTCACAAGCGCCCCGAATGACTCGGACAGAAATCAACCCTTATAGTGCTAATGCTCGGTATCAAACATCATATCAAGGTGATGCCTTTAGTAGTTTCGTTCTTATCCTAGTTATTTTATTTATCTATCTATTGCAATTTTTTTATTTAACCAATGAATACCTGATCTAGTTTTTTTTTTTTCAACTAGTATATGCATAGTTTGGTTTTTCTAAAGTCTTGTTACCCTAACTGATTACTTACTAGCTTTTTATATTTTGTAGGTATGTCAAATAAATGTCAAAGAATCAAGAAAAATAATGTTGCTCCTCGAGATGATCCAATCTCAGAATCTGAACATGATTCGAACTCACAAGCACCTCGAATGACTCGAACAAAAATCAACCCTAATGGTGCTAATGCTCAGTATCAAATACCAAATCAAGGTGATGCCTTTAGGGGTTTCTTTCCTATTCTATTTATTTTATTTAGCTATTTATTGCTATTTTTATTTTTTTAGAATCTTCATACAAGATCTAGTTTTTAGCTAGTTTGAAGCGTATGTGCATAGCTTGGTTGTTTTAAAATAATTTTTAGCCAAATTGATTGCTTACAAGCTTTAGGTATGTCTGGTAAAGGCCGAAAATGCAAGCAAAATAATGTTGTTCTTCGAGATGAGCCAATCTCAGAATCTGAACCTGAGTCAAACTCACAAGCGCCTCGAATGACTCGAATAGGAATCGATACTTATGGTCCTAATGCTCAGTATGAAATACCAAAACGAGGTGATGCCATTAAGTTTTCATTTTTATTACAGTTATTTTATTTAGATATTTATTGTATTTTTTTTCTGATTCTTTTGGGCATGTACTGCAGGTGCGACTCAAAAGAATTCTTTTGGAAGCCAAACCAATATTAGATCTCAGGAGGAGTTTATAATTGATCATATGACTGGTATTGATGAACAAGGGCTGCAACAAGGTAATGCAAAATAAATAGTTAGCATAGAATTTGAAAACTTGAAGTTTGCAATATTATGAACTTATAAATTGATTAGTGATTGTTATTTCGGATTTCTGGTTCTAATGATAACTTTGAATTGTTTCTTCTTTTTTTTTTTTATTTTAATGCAATAAAGCTCTATTTTCCTTTTTTTTTAGGAAGTAGAACTAGAACTCAAGTGGGTACTAGAGTTTATAGTGGACATATGGGCTCATGTCAAACTTCAAATGGGGTATCTCAATATGACCATAACACTGTTCTATCCAAAATGCACTATGATCACTTTTTGTTGCGTTTGGAAATTTCTGTAGTTTGTTTCCCTATTTTATGTTTAGAATTTTGGGGATATTATAGTTGTAGGTTGCGCTAATATGATTTCTTATGAACATATATCACAGGTTTGTATCAGAATGATCCTATGGTTAACCAGTCCACACATAGACATAGGGAAGAATCTGAAATCCATTACGATCCATTACGATCATGTGACTGGTACTCATGAAAAAGAACATGAGCAAGGTAATATAATATCAATTGGTGATGTAGTTGTTCTTGAATTACAAAATTTAACATAATTATAATTTATTAAGGTGTCGAAAGTGATTCTGAAACTAAAACCCGTGGTCCAACATGTATGAAAAGTATCTGGGGTCGTCCTCCCCACTTACCCAAAATTCATGTCGAGTATAATGACAAGGGTGATCCTGTTGATGGAGAGTGCAGTATGCTTAGTCATTTTTTGGGTTCAATTGCTCGTAACTGCCAGTATTGTCCAATTGGTGTTAATGATTGGCGTAAGATAGAGAACAAGGATGAGATTCTGAACATTGTAAAGGTAATTATTTAACTTGGTTACTTTATTGTGTTTTCTCAATTGATCTTGATGTCTTTAATCTATTTTTTATGATTTAGAGTATAATGATTACATATATGTTGTAGTTACGTTTTCATGTTCCTCGCATTGCCGAAAAAAAAGATTTTGAGTTCTGTTGGTAAAAAATGGAGAAATTGGAAGAATCGATTGAAAGCCAAATATTGGTATGAAGCTTTAGTGGAAGTTTTGGTGGACCAAAGAGATGCTAGAGTCACTGCTATTGAATGGATGAAGATATGTACTCACTGGAATAGCGAGGCTGCAAAGGTATGTAATATTTTTGAAGTTGATTCTCATTTACCTTCATGTGTTGATTAAATTACTTTGAACTCAATTTCAGAAAATAAGTCGAAGAAGGAAGAATGCTAGAGCCAAGAGGGTGAATGATCAAAAAACCGGGCAAACTTCCTTTGCTCGAGTTGAGCATAAAATGGTACTTTCTTTCATTTGTTCATTTTCTGATTTTCCCATTATTATATAATGTATTTTAATGAATATCTATTCCTAGACAAAGGAAAATGGACGCCCCCCAAGCCGTGTTGAGTTGCTTCATGCATGCTTCTTGGACTCTAATGGAGACTCGAATCCAACAATTTTAAGCGCAAATGTAAGTCAATACCAATCATCTTTAACAAATTAAACATGGGTAATAGATAGTGATTGATATATAATTGTTTTTTTAGGCCAATATGCAAGAACGTAATAGCGATGTTCAAGAAAATTTTGATGATTCAAGTGATCTAATTGATCAAGATGATATATCTGCTCAATCATTAAGGCAATGTCAGTCTAATACCATGCAAATGGTTACCAAAGAAATTAGCCAATCAAATGCTCAAGGGACAGTTCAAAACACATCTAAGCATCTAAGGATCGAGGAACAAGGTAATGCGAGTCAGCGATCACTACAACTTCATGATATCCCAAACCAGAATACACCAACTCCTGTTATTACGGTGAGAATCCTTAGAATTTTTTTAAAAGAAACTTTTTAATTGATCAATCTCATATGTCATATTCATTGCCACGCTCTTGTTTGTAAATATAACACATATTATTTGGCATTCTTATTAGGTTGGGTCTTATGTTTCCCTAAAGAGTGTAAATGATCCTACCAAAATTGTTGCTAAGGGATGCATTGAAAGTATGGACCCTAGTAAAGAGGTTGGTGGACACGTTCTAGGTCCAAACTGGTGTGAGGTATTCGTGACTGTGAAAATTATTCCCGAAGAATATTTGTTTAGAGGTTACGGCAAATTTCGAAAGATTGGAGATGTAATGGGAGAAATGATTGCTTGGCCATCCTCGTTCATACGTTTCTTATTCTTCCAAATTTATTATTTTTTCACAATGTTTTATGCTTTGTTTTGCATCTTAGATCTTTTCACAAAAATTGTGCAGGTAACAAGAGATGCATAAGGGCTTCAGTAACTTTTTTTTGGAAGTAGGTGGGCTTCAGTGGTGAATCTCAAGTTTTGGAAGCATTGAAGAGCTACATTTGGATTGATTTTTAGGGGAAAAAATAATTGTATTTGTTTTGGACGTAGTTTGATTCTAGTAATAGGGCTCATAAATAATTTTTATCCATGTAAACTGCTTATATGTTTTCGTAGAATGATTTCAATGGATTCCGTATATTTCCACTTTTATATGATTCCTCTTAGTTTATTATCATAGTAATAAATGTTAATAAATTAATACTAAGTGCAGAATCATAATTATTAAAAATATAAAAAAATTGTAAACAAAAATAACTAATCAAGAAAACCGAAAAGAAAATTAAATAAAAATGATTTCATATCAAATTAATATATGGAAGTGCACTAAAAGATAACCTTTAAAAACATTTCAAATGTCCTTAAATATTATGTTAAAGAACATTTAAGTGACTTTAGAAAATGTCTACTTAAACACTTTTATGTGTCACCATAACATACTTCTTAATACACTAGTCTATTGCGACATTGGAATGGAATACACTTATTGAAAGTGTCCTATTAACTCTAGTATATTAATACCTCATATAATAATGCATTTTCAAATGTCTTTATAGGGGGGGGATTTTTCGTAGCGTCCGATTTTTAACAACCGGTTAGCAAACTCACTTATTTCTTCAGGATTATTAATTGTATCTCCTACACGCAATCTCATGTTAACAGTCAATCTAAGAACCTTACAATATCTCCATAGGTATCAGGAGTTTATTTCAGAATTAACAAACATAAAAAATACCTTAGTAGTGCTATCCTGAGTTGGTGTTACATTGGGATAGAATTCTGAACTTAAATCTGGATCAATTTCGTGGAACATAAAAAATGATGTCACCAATCTATAATTCTAACATTGTAATTCGATTATGTTATTATAATTGTATAGATTACCTGATCATCAAAAACAGCATCAAGATATTTCTTGATTATTTCTGCATCACTAGTAACTCTGGCAATAGATATCTCACTAGTGTTGTTCCTAATATTGTAATTAGATATATCCAGCCTGAATAAACATTTCTTTCCAACTATCTCTTCCAGAATCTTAGGGTAATCATCAGTTCCCTATTAAAGTAAAAAATATAAATGCCATGACAGTAGACAACAATAGGGTTTTAGGTTTCTAAATGCAATGTATTTGACAATTAACTAAAATTTGTTGTGTAATTTAAAGTATACCTGTTCACGTAGTTCGGTAGCAGTTTTGTTTACGAAATTATAAACCATTCTGTCCCAAAGTGCAGCTTGAATCTGAAGTAGATTCATCAGGAGATGTTGTTAAAGTTGTGTAAAAAATCAATTAAATAAAAATTGTAAGTAAAATTCATAAGTAATCTAAAATCCTTTAGCCAAGATTTTTTTACTTTGGGCCAATAGCCAAAACCGGTCCATGATTACTGCACATCCATTTTTTTTTTCACATCCAGTAGCCTTTCCAGTATCTATCTTTCTAGCCTTGCCAATAGGTGCCTTTTTATTCCCTCCACCACTGTTGGACTTGTTCGCATTTTCAATCTCAAAAACCTTCTTGTTACAAATATTGCAACTTGTGTATGACCAGTCATTCCTTTGCTAAACCACTTATCTTAGCAAATACCACAACGTTGCAAGCCTGTACACAACGTTGCAAGCCTGTAAACAAAAAGGCAAATTGGATAAATTAATGTATATATATTATATTGTTACATAATACGGTAGACAAACAGCATATTACCTGGTCCAATTCATCGGATTCCATATAATGTTAACATCTCAGAGTCACGGACAAAGTCCTCGAACGATGTATACCCTGAAATGGATGAGAGCAGTGAAATCTTGTGGATACCTGCACCCTTGATCTCGTCTCGTTCCATCCTACAAAGGTAAGTACATTGATAAATTATACTGGACATTAATAAATTATATTAAGCATGATTTAGGAGGTCTGCATTTTTAAACTGTTATATGTATTATCAAAAAATTTAAGATTACATGTGTTTGTACTCGTATATATCAGGAATGGTCATATCATTGAGATATATCCTACCATTGTAAAGATTTGTTGTAGCCGAAACTTCAGATGTAAGTAAACAGAAAGCAGTTTTTATCATTAAAGTACCTCAATTTGCCATAATAGCTAAAATCTATGAGTATAAATTTTTTGAAGAAACTTACAATAGTATTTTTTGCACTTTACATACTGCACAATCAGCACCACAGGATATTCAGGGTTATTATTCATACAGTTGAGAACACGACTAGCGTGTTCATCCCACAAAGTAACCTTCAATGTATCAGCTCTACAAATATACATACAATTTTATTACATTCATATGTGTATGTAATATACTGGATATTGGTAAAACATTTGAAAATATCTTTTAAGTAACCATGTAATAATGATTACCTTTCATCTTTCAGTTCAACAGAAATTCTCTTTTTCCCATTTTCAATAATAGGATCACTGAAACCAATGATATGTCCTATCAAATCTGAAATTATAATTATATATTAATCCATTAGTTGTTATGAAACATACATACTTCATATATATATAACAAAGGGAAATATATGTCTAAATCATATAATAATGTATCCTTACCAAAACAGTAGTCAAAGTTTGCTACAAAATTTGTGATTTCTGCAAACGGAGTGTATTCAAAAACATGATTAGGAATTTCAAATCAACAGCTAATTCAACCAGTGTGTCAGATCCAAACACAATTTTATATTTGTGTTTGGAGTAACGGTAACCTCCACTTATATACGTCCGTGATCAAAGCGTGATAGCCTCCTGCAAACACCTTCATCTTTGAAATATTTCATAAAATCCTTCATCATTCTACTAGGTATTGTAGCCTGAATTTTTGATCCCTGTATGGCAAATATATGAACTCATTTAATGTAATTAATTTAAAAGTAATTATAGAGTAATGTATTCACGAATAAATTTTTAAAACATAAAAAAGACAACAATACCTGAGCATCAATCAAAGCCAACTCAACAGATCTGACATTTTTCTTTTCCTTTGTTTTGTACATTTTCCAGATGGTCATCACACGAACGACGATGTGGAAATGTATGCTTTTGGTTGGAATCAACCCATTGATGTTCGCAATATACCGTTGTGCAGCAACAATAGGGACATGAGAGCAACAACAGTAGTTTCACCTTCAGCAATTTGGTTTCCAGTAGGAGTCTCAATATGAGATTGGACCAAAGAGGTGACTGATCCCTCCACAGATGCGGCAACATCAGTTGCAGATGTTTCAATTAGATTATCTTTAATAACAGGATCATGAGTACCAATCATGGCACTTTCAGAAACAGGGATATTTGTTTTATGTGCTGCAGACATGGGTTGGGTTTTCTAAGATGTGGTATTTTGGTTGACCACAGGTTGATTTGTTTTCTGTGCTGCAGACATGGTTAGGGTTTTCTGAGTGATGGTATTTTCTGCTTGCTCTATTGGATATTGGAAAAAGGTTTTGGTGAAGATGATAGAATCCTTGTGATTGTATTTATAGAGATAATGTATGGCACTATGAAGAGAAGCCATTGTTTTCTGAAGGTAAGTATATCTCGTTGATTTTGAAGTTTCCTGCAAAACTGGAGGTGAGATATACACATAGTGTGTTGTACAGATATTGATGAATAAATCAGTCATCAAACGTAGGCATAATTACTTTCATGATTTGAATATATCATTGATTTTTTCTGAAATTTTGATTGCCAAATCATATCATTGATTTTTCTGAACTCTGATTGCAGGAATTAGAGTTAACCACAGCGTAAAACTGCAAAATTTTAGGGAATGGATCATGGATGTCATTGTAATTCTGTAATTTTGTTTTGTCCACCATTGTAATTAATTGTAATTTATGTAATATTTCTTATTTTACTACTATGAAATTAATTTTTCGGTAAAAACGTTTGTATATATCCACATTGTAATTTTGATTCAGCCAACTGCAAATTAGAAGGGATGCGTGTTAATATCCATGATTTAGTGGTTTAACTACAAATTACATGGGATGCGTGTTTATATCCCTGATTTAGTGGTACAAATTAATAACTGCAAGTAATTATCTTTTTTTTTTTAAACTGCATATGGATTTCAAGCATATATATTTTTACGCAAATTTTAGAATTGTTTAAAGCTTTTTTTTTCTGAAAATCTAGAGCGCCACTTGTCAGTTTTCATTTTGTATTAAAAAAGCCTTTTGCAGGGAAAATTTTCATTGTGAAGCTGACATGTATCTTTTTTGTTTGCTGCTTTAATTAAGTACTATAGATGTAGTAACGTTGAGGTTTGCAAATATTTAACACGTATAGGAAGTAAATTTATACGGTGAACAAGGTTTACCATTCTTGGTACACTTGTGTAATTAATATAATCTAAATATGGAATGAAAGTAATTAAAATATTATTAAATTATTTCATTTTCTCTTAACATTTAATTTCACATATCACGTTTCCAAATACTTCACAAAGGAATCAATATTTTGTTTGTAACTCTCCTTTTATTCATAATTTCTAACAGGGAATTTAGAACAATTTAAATTTACTAAAAATTATGAAATTTTGATATATATATATATAGATATGTATATCTATATATATCATGAATAATGTTATTTTGATTCATGAATGTTCATAGAATGAGTGTGAATACATGGTCCTAAATTACATATTAATATTTTTTTTTTTTTTGGTATGAAAATTTGCATAATTCTCATGAATACCATTGTATATGAGTATGAATATGGTGTTTGGTTTTTCCATTTGTGACTAATCTTTCAATTTTCATGAAAATTGTGAAAGTTTGATACACATGATATAAAACGTATGATTGTTGTTCATGAATATTTCATTAAAAGAGTATGAACCATTATGCTCCACATGATTAATTTATTGATAGTTCTCCAATTTGTATGAAAATTTCACATAATTTTCACGAATAGTCACAAATGTGTGTATGAATATTAAATTAAGCAGCTTAACACTTTCATTTGTGATTAATATTTATGATTTTTTAAAATCAAAAGCTATGAACTTTATATATATATGATATGAAAAATACGATTATCATTTATGAATTTTTACATTATATGATCATGAACCTTTAGTTTTATATAAAGGACTATCATATTAATCCATTTATTTCTTTCCGTTTGAATTTTTCACGTAGTTATGTTTAGTCTTGAAAATAGGACATAAGAAATTAAATGTAGAGAGAGTATTGACTAATTTGATATTTATTTAATTCCTTAAATAGATTGCATTAGTTATATCAGTGTACCAAATTTCATGAAAAGAATGTGAACATGATTACTTTTTTGAAATTTCTCTAACTTGTATGAATATTTCACATTATCTTCATGAATAGTTATAGTATATGTATGAATAGAATATTAAATAGATGACAACCTTTTATTTGTGATGTGTATAATTTTTTAATCAAAAGTTATTATATATATATATATATATTTGATATAAAATATATAACTATCATTCATGAATTTTACATTTGTATCATTATGAACATTTAGTTTTTGTGTGAATGGGATTGTATTAATTCATTAATATTTTTATGTTCTAATTTTCTTTATAATAATGTTTTGGCTTAAATATATGATATATGATTTAAAGATGAAAAGAGAATTAACTAATTTAATGCTAGTAATTATTTCTCTTTAAATAGATTTAATTAATTAGACCACTGCACCACATATATAAGAATTGGTAAAAGACAATATTGAAATGATATTTCTTTCTTTTGTCTCCTTTTAATGCTCTGTTTTACTAACTTTTTTTTTTGTTAATGCGTGTGTCGTATTAAACCTATCATGTTTGCTTATTTTGGTAGTCTCTCTCTCCAAGACCACTAAAAATTTTACCTTGAGTCCTTGACCATGTGAGTTGCCCAAAACTCCACATCTTCAATTCTTGAGTTAAGTTGGGATTTCATAAATATATACATGTTTGCAAGATAGAAGCCAGGCTAGAGATTAGGTTTTCATTCACGATTAAAGGTCTTTCTGGTCTGCAAATAAGGTCATAAATATACATGTTTGCATTCACAATTAGGTTTGCAAGATATAAGGTCTTTCTGGTCCCAAATTCCCAATTCTAACTTTGCCAAAATTATCATCAAGAACATGGCTCTTCCCTTCTCTCAACAGCATAATCAGTCACTAATGTCTCAATTTCATCATATCTTATCTTTAATTCCTGCAAAATTTATTCTATCTTCAGAATTTCCCACGTTTAATTTTCTTCTCTCACACCTCTCTCTCTCCGTCTCTCTTTTTTCGGGTTAGAATTTATTATGACATTCTATCTACGAGAATATGCCATATTTGCAGAAGACGTAATAGTTTGGATGGCGTCAATTAGAGCTGGCAAGAAAACCCACGGACTTACTACCCATCCAAATCCATTGGACTTTTATCCATAAAAGTCCATCCATTTAAAATGTTGAGGTTTGGGTGAATCTGGATAAAAAGTTGTTTGATGGATATGGATAGTTCACAGTTATCCATCGGGTAGTCTATTGGATTTCCAAACTATACAATTTGAGCTGGCAAGAAAATCCACAGACTTACTACTCATCCAAATCCATTAGACTTTTGCCCATAAAAGCCCATCCATTTAAAATGTTGGGTTTGGGTGGATCTGGATAAAAATTATTTGGACGGATATGGGTAGTCCAAGGTTATTCATCGGATAGTCCATTGGATTTTCAAACTATACAATCATCATTTATTTATTTTTTTCAATGGGATAAAAGAAAAAATAGAACCAACGATACAAGTTAGTGAGTAGGTAGGCCATGACCCAACCTAACCCATTTAAAGAAGGGTTATATACGGGTTGGGTCATGACGGAATGACGCGAGTTGTGGGTCAACTGTTTTAGTATTTTTACTCGCGGGTTGATCCATACGTAAATTATTTTTTAACAATGATATACTTTATAAATTAATGGACTTTAAATTATTACATTTTGCGACAAGTTTAGCTGGGTTGACCCATGGATCGAGCAGGGTTGAAACAGTAACCATGTCACGATGTCTAATTTTTATTTTTTGTTCAAATAAACCTTACACTTGTATTTTCTAACTCATTGAAATTCAATTTTCACGTTTCGAACCATATTAAACTGGGTCAATCCATGGGTCGTGTTGGGTTGCCCCAGTAAACAAACCACGGTACATAGATCGAATTTTTATTTCTTTAAAATAAAGTACAACCATGGATTTTAACTAAGGACATCAATAATTTTTATATTTTCTACCAAGTTTTACCGGATCAACTCATGGATTGAACTGGATCGACCAATAAATCGAGGTGGGTCGACCCATTAATTGGGTCACGATACGCGGGGTGATTTTTTTTTTTTTGTTCAAATAAACATTTACACTTGTATTTTCAAACTCATTGAAGTCCGATTTTCACATTTCGAGCCATATTAAACTAGGTCGATCAATGGGTCGTGTAGGGTCGACCCATTAACTAGACCACGGTACATGTATCGAATTTTGATTTTTTTAAAATAAATTGCAACCATGAACTTTAACTTAGGAGACTAATAATTTTTATGGTTTCTACAAAGTTTTAATGGATTGACCCATGGATTGAGTTGGGTCAGGCCAGTAACCGGGTCACGATAAGTGGGTCGATTTTTTATTTTGTTTGTTTAAATAAACCTTATACTTGTATTTTCTTATTCATTGAACTTCAAGTTTTCATATTTCAAGCCATATTTAACTGGGTCGAACTGGATCACCCAATAACCACACCACCATACATAGGTCGAATTTTGAATTTTTTTTTTAAATAAAGTATTTATATGAATTTTAACATAGGAGAATAATAATTTTTATGTTTCATATCAAGTTTTAACGGGTCGATCGAATACCCGGGTCACAATATGCGGGTCAAATTTGAATTTTTTGTTCAAATAAAATATACACGTGTATTTTTTAAATTATTGGACTCATAATATTCATATTGATGTGCAAGAATTAATTTATTATTTCATTTTATTTAGTTGGGCTCATAATTATTAAATTGGTAAAATTTGGATTAATGTTAAAAAGTTTACTAAATGTATTTATGGATATTCACGGGTATGTATTCATGGATATCCATGCCCATAGATACGTAATATTCATCCATTTAAGTCCATTAAATTTAATGAATATGGATAAGTATTTATCAATTAACCAAATAATCATTAAAAACTAATCTCATGTAGTCTAAATCCGCCTATTTGCCGACTTGATGTTAATGGTCCCAGTTGAGCTATTCAGTTTCACCTTTGACGAATTAATTAATAAAAAAATGGATTCTGGTTCAATTCTTTCAACGTCAGTTGGTCGGGTCTCCTCCAGGGATTCCAAATTTCTCCTCTCTCCTTATTGGGGTTTTCCAATTAAGTGTAAGAAGCAGTTCAGCATTAAAGATGGTCAAATGAAAAGTCCAAGAGATTATTGGTCTCCAGTGGCGTGTAGATCAGCATTAAGGTTCCATTTTACCTTTCTGAATGTGCTCTGAGAGGTTTATAAGTGTACTCAATAGGATTTCTCCCATGAAAGACTTTGTTATTTACCCTTCCATTTCATAAGGGTTGATTTTTTTTTTTTAGTACCTTTGATCGCAAGCCAATTTCAAATGTTTCAACTGAAAAAACTTTTGCATTCGATTTTTATGGCATGTGAAGGTGGGCTCTGATCCATTGGATTTTTATTTTTATTTTTTTTGGAAAAATAAAATTTCAATTGCATTAATAAATATTTCCTCGGAATTCGATCTTGATGAACAAAAGATATCTAAAAATGTACATATACATCTAAGAAGAACTGGATACATAGAGGCAGTAGATTTTTTGCGCCTTCTAATCTATCGGCCTCCGGATCGTTCTTGACTTCTCACACAAACTGGAACTCTTAATATTTTTTGTAACCTTTACTCGGATTCTTTATCATGTTAAAAATGGAGGAAACGTTATACCGTGTAAACAAGTATCCTGAATATTAGAAAATTGAGATCAACGAGGCAATTCCATTAGAACCCTAAGAGCATCTCAAACGAACACACCAAAACACTAAATTTGGTGTTTTGGTGTAAACTTTATACTTTAACGAAGACATTAAATCAATGCATTATTTTAATGCAATAAATAATGTTACACCAAATATCGTGTAAATTGCCTACTACACTATATTTTGTGCACTATATTTTACTTTGATCCAGTTACATATTTGATATATAGTTAAACTTATAAAATGAATTATGTTGTGAATATTATATCATATTAAATATTTTCTTGAGATCTATAAAATGAGACCCATATTGAATATAAAAATTTATTTTTAAAATAAAATTTATTTTTAGTCATTATTAAAATTTAATAAGTAAAAAAAAAAGAACATTTTCATATTTCTAGAATCAAATAAAAAGCGATTTAAAATTAAACTATACTAAATTGTAAGATTTTAATCAACCACTAGAATAAACTTTAAACAAAAAATATTTAACATCTGGATCTTTTGGTGCATTAAGGTTGGAGTGCAAAGAATTTTGGTGTACAAAGATGCTTGGAATATTCTATTTCTACACCAAATTTAATGTAAATTATAGTACAATAGTTGGAGATGCTCTAAACATTTTACACCTAATATTATTAAGCTGCCATCCCAACTTTACCTGGACATAAGGATGAAAGAGAACTTTTAGCTACAGCTATTTAAGGAAAACAATTTAACACTGATCACTAGAGTCTTCTGGCATCAGACTCTAACCTTTGGAGATTTCTTGGTTTTTGAAGACTTAATACATTCAACAGAACAATGATCTAAAGGCAAAACCTCGAGTAATCGAATTAAGAGGAAAGATATGGAGAAATAAAAAGCCATGATTAGTAATTTTATTGTCAACACAAAAACCAAATATTAAGAAGAGAATGATGCGCCATGTTGCAGGGTTCTTACACGCGTACATTATTTGATCAAAAATCAATTATTGGTAGGATCTTCATACAATGTAGCTAGCAATTGAAGGTCATTTTTCCTCGTCACCGTAATTCCAACAGTCTCACTCATGTCTAAGTCGTCCGAATTTAGGCCATTTGGTAGTTTCCAGTCAAAATGATAGAGCAAAAGGGCTAAAGCCAGCTCGACATTAGCTAAACCAAATGAAATTCCAGGACAAACTCTTCTTCCTGCGCCGAATGGTAAGTACTTGAAGTTGGTTCCGGTAAAATCAGCAGAAATGTTTTCGAATCTTTCCGGTTTGAAACTCTCAGGATCATCCCAGTACTCGGGATCCCTTCCAATCGCCCAAACATTGATCATAGCCATTGTATTAATAGCGATTTTATATCCATCAATTTCGCATTCCTCTCTGCATTTTCTGCCAACCAAGATGGGTAGGACGGGATGTAAGCGTAAAGTCTCCTTGATTACTAACATTAAATACTTCAAATCTTGAAAATCAGTTTCTTGGATTGCTCCTTTTCCGCGAAAAGATTTCCTTATCTCATCTTGTGCCTTCGCCATAACATTCGGATTTCTGATCATCTCTGACATTGCCCATTCCATTATTGTGGATGGATTCTCAGTTGCCCCTATGAATACATCCTGCACCAAAATGTTTAGGATGAAAAATGAGGCTTTTAGTCCACATTGTTACAAGAAATGAAATCAGAATTGAAACAGTAGGCTAAAAGTACTTGCCATGATGATTGCTTTGATATTATCATTACTAATCTGGACTTGGAGATCACCACTTTCTTTGACTCTCAACAGAACATCAACAAGATCTTCTTGACCTGAATCCCCCATCCCCTGTTTTGTCCGGGCAAATTTTTCGCAATGTTGATCAATAATCCTATCCAAGACCTCGTCAAACTTCTCTCGCATCTTCATCATCTCGTTCCTCCTCGACATGATTGGATGAAGAATCTTAAACGATGGAAACAAATCAACAACATCCAATGTACTCTCCCTGGAAGCAGAGTCCTTAAGTAACTTCACAAATGCCTTTCTAATTTCTTTGCTCACTCCGCCAAATGCAGCCCGCGAAACCATACAACTCGTGTATTCGCGAATTCTTTCCGTTAGATTGATGGGAATTACATTCCCTCCGGCACCTAAATTTGCAGCAGCAGCAGCCTTGAGGGATGCAATGAGGTTCAAAGCCTCGTCGCGGCGAATGGATGCAAAGGAACGGACATTTTTAGGGCTGAGTAGCTCCACGATACATATTTTACGCATCTGTCTCCAGTATTCGCCGTACTGCGAAAATGCTATATCCGAACAACCATACATTGTGATTTTAAGAATGAGAAATTCAGCGCGGTTCGAAAATGAGAGATCGTGAGTTTTCAAGATCTTTTCAGCTAAGGGCGGGGATGATACCACTAGAGCAGAGATTTCACCGATTTGTAGGTGCATCAGGGGTCCGTATTTCTGGGCTAAATTCCTGAGGATTTGATGGGGTGGCAAATTGCCTATCAAATGATGCAGGTTGCCTAAGAAAGGTAGTTTCCATGGAGATGGTGGATTCGGTTTCTTTTGTCTTAACAATTCATTCCCAAAAACTATCATGAATGTAAGGGAAATAATGGATGAAACGAGAAAGGTGATCAGAAAATCCATTTTCTGTGAAGGATAGAGGCGAAGTTGCTTTTTACTCCTGAGATTTTCTGCCAGTTGATATCAACTCTTTTATGTAGCGTTCAAATTACACCCCCCAAAAAAATAATAATAATAGTAATAATAATACCGCTTCTGTCCCAATTTAATAAAAGAACGGTGGAGATTTGACTTCAAGTACTCCCTCCCTCTGTCTCAAAATTATTGTCCAGGTTGAAATTTCACTTTTAGTACAATTTGAACTAGAAATGAAAACCCAAACTGGACAATAATTATGGGACGGGAGAGTATTTATTTTTGGAGCGATTTCTTTTAGAATCCTTCTACAAATGACTAATAGTTCAACAAAAAAATTGCCTCTTGATGGGACAACAAAAGTTGAAATCATGTGAATTTCTTCGCAAGAACATATATTTATCATGAATATTAACACCATATCAAATGGTAAATGAACCATTATCATTAATGTTAACACCTTAATTAAATGGTTACTGAATCCACTTGGAGAAGTGCTTAAGCACGTCAATCACTTAATTAATGTTAAACTAAATGTAACACAAAAATGTCAACTAAAACCTAAAACCTTTTGCCAACTAATTAATGTTAATTAAAATCTTTTGTCAACTAAAACCTAGTCAAAAAACTTCGGCCAGGGACCTAACATTTAATTGGGCCTCTATCGTAAATCCGCCCATTTTGTGCTTAACCCTAACCCTAATCTAGATGTTTTTTTTAGTCGAACCCATTTTCGCTGGGAAACTGAAGGGAACAGGATTATAAAACCTAATTAAGAAAAGTACTAATGATTACAACTCCAAATATAAACTCATAAAGGAAATTACACAATATTGTATTGTAATTTTAATTTGGATCCAAAATAATCGATTCACTATAAATATAATATTTTTTTAGTACAATGAAAGACGTAAATGTTTACAGTTTTAAACTAATATAGAGCATTAGTGTAAAACATCAACGAGATCATGTTATAGCTAAAAGTTAACCATAGGCGCTGGGTCATCTAGACAAAGTATTCCTCCTGACCTAGAAGCTCCAAAAATGCTAGTGAATTCGCCACAAAATAGACTTTTACGATAAATATGTTTAAATTCAAAATCCATGCCCCTTATAACTCCCAGATAGCCTTCACTAACCCTCTCTGTATGCCAACAGAACACATTTTTAATGCATAATTATACTTGTTTAATCTTATTTTCAAGGCACAATTTTTAATTAAATAAATGGAACCTTGGAACACACAATCAATATAAGGAGACAGAAGCTGGCCGGCTGGGGATCAACGTATGTAGTTGGGATTTGGGAAGCTTCACTAACAAAATTAATGAATCCAGATGAAGGAAGCAAGAATTTATGGAAGTTGTTAATTTTTAGACCCTCACTTTACCGATCAATCCGATTTGATTCTGTCTCGTTTCTTAAGTTGCTGAACGAAAATGTCTTCCAAATTAATTTTCTATTTTGAGGTCAACCTTTTTTCTTTTCATAAGAAGTGAAATCATCACATAATAAAGGAGTGTTATTGATTTTTTTATAACATTCAGAGACGGTTGAATAAATTCAATAAAGTTTTCTTTTTAGAAGGGGCAAAATATATTTCAAAATTCTTAACCATTTTGTTCTTGAACATTTCAGACGCATTGCTTGTAGGATTGTGATTTTGGGAGGTTAGAGGCTTAGAGCTGATTTTTATCTTTCAATCAATTGGTAAAACTAGCAAATTCAATTGAAAATTTTTAAAAATGTTTTAGGGCGGAACTAGATCCTACGTTAAAGTTGATGGACTAAGGCCATATATCTTGAAATTTTTAGGCTTTGGTTGATAAACTAATTAGTACGTATAATACATGAAGAAAAACAAAACCGGCCTAAGCATCTTCAAAATATTGGTACATATATGCCAAATGATGCCTCATTCATCTTCAAAGTTCAACATTTTGTGGAAAAGATGATCTGATTCTCGATTCCATCCAGAGAAATCCCAGATAAACGAATGCCGGCCGATTTGGTTAGAATGGCAGAAGATTCTTTCTCCGTGATCAGGAACTACCAATAAGGCCTTTTGATCAATAAATTCCAGCTCGCCGGAATCCAGGCCAAAAAAAAGCTATGAAGCGATTGACGGAGGAGAATTTAAATAAGGTTATATCGGAGACAGAATGGAGTCCCGATGACGATGCCGGCGGAGGACATACTCTGTCCACCGCTGGCGTGATGAAGTTTGCAAGAGAATTACTGCTTCATTTCAAATCTCGAAAGCCTGAAGTTCTATCAGAGGTATCAAGTCGGTTCGGGCCGGAATCTGGTTTTTCGCCTCGATTTCGTGAGGATTTAGAGCTGGGGTTGCTGATTCAAGCTGCTGCTGAAAAGGTTGCAAAACAGGACTACGTTTATGCAAGGAAATTGCTTCAGAAGTGTGATGAATCGGGTTCCAAAGACGGTAATCCGGTTCAGCGAGTGGTTTATCACTTTTCACAAGCACTTCAAGTGAAGATCGATCGGGAATTGGGGATTTCTGTCCCAAATGATATGGCAGAAAGTCATCATCAGAGGAAATTGCCGGTTGATGTGAAACAGGCCAAGCATCTGTTGCAGCCTGAACTGATTCAATCTCAGCAAAACCACGCGCTTCGCCTCGAAAATCATATGGTGCCCTGTCAAGTGGCCCTTGATTCTGTTGGATCAGCGAAGAAAGTTCACTTGATTGATTTCGGGATCGAAAATGGCTCCGTTTGGACGCCTCTTATGCAATCTTTCGCTACCCGGGAAGAGTCTAATCCGCTAGAGTCGCTCACGATTACTGCAGTTGGAGGTTGTAGAGAAATGTTAGGAATGGCTGGCAAATGGCTGTCTGCTTTTGCTGCAACAATTGATTTGCCATTTTCGTTTAAGATTGTGCTATCAGAGTTGAAGGACATAAAAGATGATGTTTTCGAGATACAGGTGGATGAAGCCGTGGTTGTTTGCTTCAGATGGCGGCTTTTAACTCTGTTAGCACAGCCTAATCAACTGACATCAGTAATGGAAGTGATCAAGAAACTCAATCCCTGCGTGGTACTGGTAAATGAGATGGAAGCGAGCTTAAACTCGCCGGTTTTCTTGGAACGCTTTCGCGAAGCGCTTTTTCTCTTCAGCGGGATGTTTGATTGCGTTAACACTTGCATTGGGCAAGACATTGCTTGTAGAAAAATGATTGAAGAAGAAATCCACTGGGCTATTCTGAACGTTGTCACGGCTGAAGGTGCAGAGAGGATTCATCGGTATGAAAAGATCGGTTTTTGGAGGGGCCTTTTCTCAAGGTTGGGATGGGTGGAAACAGAGCTGGGCAGCTCAGCATTGTCCCAGGCTGAACTGTTGCTGAAGAGATCATCTCAGTTTCGTTTTTGTACAATGAAGATGGATGGGAAATGCCTCATCCTTGGTTGGAAGGAAACCCCGTTTCATTCTGTTTCTGCCTGGAAATTCCAGGAAGAATGAATGGAATATATTCACAAGACTTTTACTTGGGGAATGACTTCGTAAAGGCTTCAAAGTTTAAGCTACTGAAGAATTGATTGTTTCTGATGACACTTGTAGATTGTTAACATCTGTTGACATATTGTCAGCTTTTTCATTTCATTTCAATTAATCGACACACAAAAAGTACTAAGTCAATTGATTCCCAATTTTCATTTCCATACTTCACAAAATTGATTCCCAATAATAAATGGTTTCCCTTCCGTACACCATAGAGGCAATTGATTCCTCCAAAATCCAAATGATAAACAAAGCAATAACATGCAATTGATTCCTCAAAATGATAAACAAAGCAATAACGAAGAATACCAATATACTCTGCTTCTGGCTATAAACGAGCCACAGCAGCACTGAAAAAGTAGAGAGAATAAAACACACCAGAACACACAGTTAAAATAGCAAAAAGATAAACCATGTAAACTCCCAAGTGTTTTAGAACTTCGATAATAGTGAGTAAATGTGGCTGAGCAGAGGCAGCAACACTGCTCTAAAATTAAAACAAATTCAAAAATAAAATATGTAACCCTCTCCAAACGACCAAAGTTTACGGGAACAAAATCCCTAAAATGAGGAGTAATATGTTTGGGGCAAAACCCCCCATTCTCTAAAAACTTAAGTTATTAAGCTGAGCAAAATTCCCCCTTAAAAAAGTCTTAACTGGAAACATTTTCATCAACATCTATAACTACCAAATTGCAGCAGCACTAGTCCCTTAGGCACCTCCTGATCCATATTTCTTTCCGAAAACGAGTAACTGAAGCTTGTCATAACCGGAGAGCACACCAGCACCAGCAATAGCACGGAGAATGTTAGCACCAGCACCCTTGAACAAGGATTTGGCACCCTCGTTCTTCAGGATTTGGGTGAATGCATCAAGTGAGCTCTTGTACTTGACAGCTTCACCTGATGTCATCATCATTCTTCTACGAACAGTGTCAATTGGGTAAGAAGCAAGACCAGCACCATTGGTGATGAGCCACCCAAGAGCAAAGCTAGCTAAGAAACTATCCTGTAGAGAGAAACAAGAGAGTTCAATCGATTATCTTCTAAAAAATAAAACACAATCCCATTTTAAACTGAGGGAAAACACAAGTCAAATGCCCATAACAGATCACATATTGAACCCTTTTAAACTGAGTTCAAGATACACATGGAAAACACAAGTCAAATGCCCATAACAGATCACATATTGAACCCTTTTAAACTGAGTTCTAAGATACACCCGGAAAACACAAGTCAAATGTCCATAATAGACAACATATTGAACATACAATTCCAAGCCAAACAAGAACATATTAGGACTTGACCGAAATTCATTCAGCAACTTAAAAGCACATGCCATTTAACAGAAAACCATATGCATTGTACTAAATAACATTTCACATGCACAGCGAGTAGCATACATCATGAAACAAGTCACTTGTAGAACTCCAAATTCGTTCAGCAACATAAAATCACATGCCATTTAACAGAAAACCGGTCTTAACACAAGTAGCATAAATCATGATTCGAATCGCTTGCAAAACTCTATATACGTCAAAATAATAATACGGAGACAGGTCATACAAAATTAGAATTCCCCTAAAAAATTATTATAGATAAGAGGAGCTTAAAATGACTATGAATTCCCCTATAAAACATTGTCCAATCTTAAAATGACTATGAATTCCCCTAAGAAAACATTACCCATATTTCTAACATAAAGGTTGATGACATTTAGCAAAACTTAACTGCATTCAACAACACAGATATACCTATGGGCAGCACATGTCATATAATGATGAACCAAGTTTGATTGCAAATCTAATAATTTCACAAATTTGTTCACAGAACAGTACAGAAAAAGATTCAAAGCACTAACCTGCAAACCTCCGGTCAGGACAACAGGCTTCAAGGAGTCATACAAACCGAAGTACAATCCACGGTAAACAATGATACCCACACATGATATGTTGAATCCACGGTAAAGACCTGCAATACCATCAGATGCGTAGGTCTTCCTGTATACATCAATCAATCCATTAAACTGCCTGTCACCACCGCCCTTCTTTGCAGCTTTAGCATCATTTGCAAGACGAGTACGGGCATAGTCCAATGAGTAGACGAAAAGAAGAGATGAGGCACCAGCTGCACCACCAGATGCAAGGTTACCAGCAAACCACTTCCAGTAGCCATCACGGTCCTTCTTGAAGTTGAAAAGCCTCTTGAAGTAATCCTTGAATGCAAAGTTCAAGGCCTACATAGCAAAAAACTCAGCAGTCAAAAAATGCCCAGAAAAAAAACATAAATGTAGATCATATGCAGTGCGGTCAAACAAGTGCGGTATATCAGATGGAATACGAACCTGAGTAGGGAAGTAACGGATAACATTTGCAGTGTTACCCCTCCACAAAGAGACAACACCCTCATCTGCAATGGTCCTCTTGAAACAATCTCCAATGCCCTTGTAAGGCTCTGAAAGACGGCCAGACTTAATCATTTCATCTTGGTTCTGAATCAAAAGCTTCACACGCTCAATAGGAGCAGCAGCAGTCTTGGAGACAGCAGCTGAAACTCCGCCCATAAGAAAGTCAATGGCAAAGGTTCCGAGTCCTTTTTCTGCAGGAGCCTGAACGAAAACTGGTGAAGCATTGGCTGCAACCAGGGAGAGATCCTGGGTTGCATGGCAAGTCTGGGTCAAGGGAGTTTGCAATGCAGCGTTGGCATAATTTCCATAGGCACGCCTTTGATAAAGAGCAGGTCCCTGGAAACCTCCATAGCGACCTTGAACATCTTGACTGAGGCTACTACTCAAGTGGAGTTGGTTAGCTACTTTCTGAGCAATAGTAGGGAACCGGTGTTGATCAGCCATTGCAAGTTACAATGGAACTCCTGCAGACAATCCAAAAGGGTTAAATTTAAGATCAACACAATTCAAGGCTGATATTTTTTTCAAATTCTACCAAATTCAACATCAGTACAGAAGGAAAAAGTTTGATAATTATAAAAAGAAGCTTCATCTCAACAATCAACTTCAAAAGACAAACCACAGTAGACTGCAATGATAATCACAAGATCAAACCTTTGGTTCAATCTAATCTCTACAGATCAAACAAATTTCATTAAGTTCAGACCCATACTTGTATAAAGATGTTGAACGGTAACCAAACCGTGTCTTTCTATTTCTCATTATCCAATGCAGTAACTCACAATCGAACAAACTTCACCCACTCTATAGACTATTCAGATGCCGGCAATTGTTTCACAAGTATCCAGTAAATACATATACAGTTGAGTAAAGAAATTCAAGTAAGAACATACATGGAGTAGCAATTAACAGTATACCATCAGTAGATTCCAAAACTTTTGCAAGTAAATAAAATCCGACGGAAATCCATTACAAGATTCTCAAATATCGAAACAAAAAGCAAAATTCAACTGTAAAACCACAAACTAAACTCGAAAAATCTTCCAACCAGCGCAACAAAGCTAGATCTATCACTGGCAAACACGATTTACACATGAAAACAACGACAAATACTTCGAAAACAACGAGAAGATGAACAGATCCAACACAGATGAATAGATCCATGCAACATAAAACAGAGACACGAGACAGATCTACAGAAACCCACAAGCAAAAAATCAGAGCATCAGAAGATTCCAAAATACCTGGAAACAGATCTAAAACAAAACAGAAAAAACAGAGCAAATGGAAAACCAAGATGCGAACATTATAGATTCAACGGTATGGATTCAACACAACGAAATTCAGACCAGTAAAAAAGAAGAAAAGGGGAAGAAACGGGGGTAAACCTGCGTTCAACTCGCCTAGGGAATCGGAATGGGCAATGAAGGAGAGAAGAAGCAGGAGAGAAACCCAATGAGAAAACACTGCTACAGAAGAAAGAGGGAATGGCGAATCAAGAGAGGGATTTATATATAGGTGGGATGGCTGCTGTGACCTAGCTGACCAAGGGTGGAGTAATCCGGTGTGGTAAGGTGCATCGAGATTCCCGAAAAGTGGTCAAATCGTATTTTGTGTAATTTGCACTCCCCAACAGAGGAGTGAGTAACTGTGTAACTCCAGTAAATTTACTTTTTCACTTCATCATCTTGTAAATAATTTTTTTTATATTTATAAACTTTTTTATTTTTTATAGGGAAAATTTTGGCCAGTGACAATGGAAGATATGTAATTAATAAAGAGGACAGTATCTTTAAATAATTTTTATTAAGGGCATTATAATCTCATTTACAAACAAAATTTTAACTCTTCATCTAACCAATTTTTATCCATTTCGATTTTTCATAAGCAAATTTAAATCTACGTGCAAAGTTTAATTTATAATATATTAATCTACAAAATTAAAAATATTATAGGACAAAAGAAGTAATTACATTATTTAAAATATAGTGATTATTAGTTCACAATTCGGAAGATTCATTTTTCTTAAATAATATTGATATTTAAAATAGACAAATTTTATCTTTTTAATATGAACTAAGCTTTAAATGAAATTGTCCAAAAAAAATTACAAAGCACGTGGTTAATTGAACCGTTACAACAAATTTTATAAAACTTCATTAATCTATTTTGTACTTTATGTTACGAAAATTTTCTAAAAATATAATAAATAAAATAACGTAAATATTTATTTTGACCAATGAGTGTACATATAAATGTAATATTTATAGTCACATATGTAATACAATAATACTCGCAAAAAAAAAACAAACAGAATAAACTTTCAAATTTATTAAAGCTAAAAAAAATTGTTTAAAAATATAACTAAACTCATGTTTGGGATTGGAGTTTTGTATATCCTTAACACAAACTAGATGTTTGGCCCAGGCAGATGCCCGGGCGCCCCTTCTAAATTACTATTTTATTAAAATCTAATTGAATTACTATTTTTTGAGGAATTAATTTAGCGTATATATCATTTATGCTATGATTTGGGGCTTAAAAAAATACACCTATAAATCTGAGGTTATAAGGGAATAATAAATAATTAGTTTATAAGGCATTATTCTTAATTGCTGGATTTAGGTATTTTTATTTTTTGTTTATATTAAGCCTGCAAAACTATACGATTGGACATTTGAATTTGAATTAATATATCCATTCGTTTGAAATGTAACTGATCCTTATTTATAGCAAAACATGTGTTTTTTTTAAAAAAAAAAAATTATATAACTTCTAATTAAAAGAGAGTTACACGTGGCAAAAAGACTCCTGAAATCTGAAATATGGTGCATTGGAGCCAAAACAGATACATACTTAGTTGCCACATAAGTTTAATGTCTTCTGCTTTAATAGGGTAAAAGGGATTATTTAAAAATACTACCCTCTTTATAAATTATTTATTGTCCACTACCCTTTATCTAAATTTTTCCCTTTTTATATGCCCCAATATTGCCTAAGTGTCTAACATGCAAAAAGCATACGGGTACAATTTGGATAAAACTTACTAGTATGGTTTTTTTTTTTACTTTATTCGAGAAATAGTCTTTCTTCGTGGGCAATCAAAAATTAAATTTTCTAATTTTTCTTTTACAAACTATAATAAATTTGTAATTTGATCGATCAAATAAAAAATAATAATTTGATGAGTGATCGATCAATCCATATCAACAAGATAATAAGTTATTTATCAAATTACAAATCTAATTTTAATCGACCATGATCAGCGTGATTTAATTCATCCACCAAGTGGTTTAATCAAGAACTCAAGATATGGTTAGATATTTTTCTCTCCATGATGGACTTTTGGTTCCACGCGCAGCAAACTCTCACAGTTTGGTAAGCGCCACCCAAAAAAAGCGGGACCCATGGGCCGGTGACTACGGGCCGCCATACTACGGTTGTTATTCTACTTGGAACTTTCTTTCTTCCGAATTTTACTAAGAAGCTTCCTTCATTTTTTTTCGAATTTCAATTGGTTCTCTAATAAGTTGTGCTAATCAAATCAAAGAGGTCTTTGTCAATAATTATATCACAAACTCAATAGCTATTGGAAGATTAATAACAGCTAGGAAACTATCATTTGGCTTTAAGAATATGACTTTTTTAGCTGTTGAAAGGACGGCATCTTTATAAATGCCTCTAAATTGTGCAACTTTTTTTACAAGAATTTTTCAAACATAATAGAAAAACTTTCGTTAGAAAGTCATAAATTAATCAAAGTTAATTTTAATTCGTAAATACAGCTTAATCTAATAACCAAGCCTTATAATTAGTTCTAGAATAGTAAAGAGGCTAGAGGCCTCTACGACCTTTTCCTCTTATTTTTTTTTTGTCGAAAATATGATATATTTATAAGGCTAAATGTCTTTTTCAAAAGACTTACAGAGTCCTAAGTACTCTTGTTCAACACGCAAAGCTATACATAAAAGGGGCAACATCAAAAGAATATAAACCCTCATTGAAGCCTAAAGCTTAGTTTGCTAAAGGATCAGCATACACATTATTGTTCCTAGGTATGTGCTGGAATTTAATTTCCCAATTAAACTTCAAAAGATTCTAGATTCTTCTTAGATCATGATCCAAGATTCTGATTCCATATAAGCTATTGCACAACTGAATAGCTGCTAGCGAATTAAATTTTACAAGGATTTTTGAGAATCCTTGTTGTTTGGCAATTGTAGGCCAATTTTGATTGCTACGAAGTTTCTGGCCATAGGCCTTGACAAATCGACCTCTATTTACCTATTTAATCCCATCTTATTTTTCATTTTTTTTCCTGCATAATAGAGGGGATAATAATAGCTTAGTTAAAACACTCTCGTACCTAAATGGTGTTCGATTTACTAACTAAAAAGCTAACTTCGAACCTCATCACTAACTAGGAATTTAGGATCACATTTAGCTAATATGATTATAACTTTATAGCTTCTTTTTTTTCTATTATTTTCGTTCCAGAAATACAAAAAACTCCCTAAATTAATGATTTATAAATTTATAAACTCTATTAAATAATAAATTTCTTCAGTCCCAATTCGGAACCAGTACAAAAATCAAACAAAATCAATAAATTTTTAGAAAATTCCTATATACATAAATACAGGTCCCCTAAAAATTATATATTAACAAATGATATAAAATACCAAAAAAGAAAAAACTAAGAAGGTTTAAGAAAGTAGGAGATTATGAATTTTTTTTCCTTTTTAAAGTTTAAAATCTATAAAACATTTTCTTTGATTTCCCTCCAACCAGTAAATAAAAACAATAGAATCATAAATACATAGGGAAGCATGTTGACATTGAGTGTTTGTTTGCTAATCGAATGGAAAAAGAAATCTTTAAATTAATAAAATTAGTTTATTGATAAATAATAATTTATCAATAATAAAATAGTAATCTCTATAAATTAATACATTTTTATAGGATCAACACTATTAATTACAGAGTTTTTAATGTACATATCTCTATACATCTAAAAGTGTAGAAAATTTTAACATTAAATTCATTTCTTATTAATCGAGGTCATTTTTTTAACCCAAAACAAATAGGTACTACCACCGTTTACTTTTATCTGTCGCTTTAGGGTAAACCAAAAATTTTTTAATTGTCGCACTTTATTTCCAATGCAGCTTAAATATAGTTTTTTTTTTTTTCAATTTTATCCTTATCTCTCTACTTTTAAAAACATTTCAAATTTATCTCTACTTTTTATCTCTACTTTTCCAATTTCCTATTTCTTTGCACTCTAATATCAAATTTGTGTAGAGTTCCAATATTTTTAGTTAGGGTAAGACCAATACACTTAAAAATTAAACTCTTAATTATTATTTTCTTAATAGTTGTACAAATCCTAAAGCAATAAATATAAGTAAATTGAGGTTTAAAGAGAGCAAGCAGATTCAGCATTGAAAGCCTAAGGGTTTTGTGCTGCCAAGAAAAGAGTTGATTAAGGAAAACAAAAAGGGAAGATATTGGTGGCCTTGAGAGTGTGAAGATAAAACTTCAAGGAACTGTATAGTATCCGGTCGAATATCGCGAGAAGTTTGGAATGTCTCCTTCCAAAGAAGTCCTCTCCTACGGGCCGCCTGGATGCGGTAAAACTTTGCTGGCCAACAAGTGTCAGGTTTATCAATATCAAGAGTCTTGAGTTGTGTTGACTATGTGGTTCAGAGAGAACGAGGCCAATGTCAGGGAAATTTTCGACAAGGCTCGCCAATCAAGGTCTTTGTGTCCTTTTATTTGATGAACTGGATTCAATTGCTACCCAGAGGGGAAACAGTGAAGGTGATGCTGGAGGTCCTTCTGATAGAGTGTTAATCAACTCCTGACTGAAATGGATAGAATGAACGCCAAGAAACCGTTGTTCTCATTGGCGCAATGAACCTACCCGACCTATTTGATCCTCTGCTTTTGATGCCTGGAAGACTGGATCAATTGACTTACATTAAATCCTCTCCCAAATGAAGATTCAAGGCACCATATTTTCATAGAATGCCTATGAAAATCACTTATTTCTATGGATGTAGACTTGAGCTCTCTAGCCAAGTCCACTTAAGGATTTAGTGGCACTGACATAAGATTTGCAAACGCGCCTGTAAGTATGAGATCTGAGGGAATATTGAGAAAAAAAAGGAAAAAGAGATGAGGAGATTGGACTTTCAAGAGGCAATGGAGGAGGATGTGGAAGAAGAAATTGCTAAAATCAAGGTTGCTCACTTTGAGGAGTCAATGAAGTTTGCCCGTAGGAGTGTTAGTGGTGCAGACATAAGTAAGTTTAGTGATGCGGCCGGAGCTACAACAGCCGACCTGTTTGCATCTTCCACTGGAGGAGCTGATGAAAATGAGTTTTATAGTTAATCTACTTACAAGAACACCTTAAGATTAACATTCAGGCATTAGAAGAAGTAGCCTTTTTGAGTCCTTTTTCTATTGGGTAATGTATCCCGAACTTTTATTTCAACTAGTTGATGGAACTTAAATTGAGAGTTAATGGATGCATTAGTTGAATTTCCGCACACCAAATGTTAGAGTAAATTGTATTATTATTGTTATTAATGAGGGTAACTTTGTATCTCTATGTATTCTATTGTACATATACTTGATTTACACAAGAAATAAAAAATGTTTTTCCTGACCAAAATAGGGTTCTTTTATGTCATTTGTGACATGGCATCAGAGTGGCCATCATAGTTGCCGCGTTGCCTACCGGGTATTTGTCCCCATTTTGTTTTTCCCTTTTCAATGTGGAGTTGGATCATTTATCGAGATTACAATTTTGTTTGGATTAATCTATGACCGACAGTATACTAGATGCTTTGGTATCATTATTGGTCCCGTACACAAAGGCGCGCTTTGATTAATCTCTTTAATCAATTACATTATCTCCACTTTGGTATATGGATCGAACCAATTTCTTTTATTGGCTACAAGGCATTGTTTTCCTTCCATTAATTTACACCAATTTCGGTTGTTTTTTTTTTTAGTTGAATTCATACGTCAGGAAGTGAAAGATAAAATAAAGGAAGTGGAGAGTAGGATAGAAATAAATGAGAGTTCCAGTGCAATTTGGAATTTAATTCCAACAGACACGAGTTTACGTCTTGAGCAGCGGTGGTCTTTGGTTAATTTCTTGAGTATGAGTGTATATATTATCTGGCATTCTCAAACTTCTCGGGATGTTCGACTGGATACTATACAGTCTCTTGGAATTCTCTCTCGACACTCTCGAGGCCACCAATATATCTTCCCAGCTGGTGTTCAGAACTTCAACCACCGTCTCGCGCAGAGCAGAAGGGTGGCTTGTGCTAAGAGCAGTCAGAAAGTTGTCATTCATAACCGCCATGGAATGGAGTATCTCAGCATCAATAGAATCGCCATGAAAGTCAATAACATCCATCTTTTCTCGGATGCACTGGAGTGCTGCCTCAGTGCACAATTCTGTGAGATCCGCGCCCACCATAGTTTTCAAAATCCCGATCCAGATCTTAGAATCTTACGATCCTGCGATCTAGAATTAAGAAATCGATCATGGATCTTATGAAATCCTTCTTTGTAGTGGGATGTTATGGAATCCTTCAAAATCTCAATCCGGATCGTAGGATCCTACGATCCAACGATCCCATTGATTTTGTCGATACTTGTACAAGTTGTTGATTTTGTATAAAAAGAAAGGAAAATGATTAGAAAAGATATAAAAGTTGAAATTTTAAGTTAATGATACGTATGTGGGCACTAGTCTACTTCTCCTCCATAAAATCAAACAAGAATTGAACTAACAAATTGAAACTCGTAATTTCAGAATTATTATAATATTTTAAATGGGTACGATCCCACCAATCTGATCCCACCGATCCAGAATCTGATCCGATCCTGAGATGTCAAAACGATCCTGTGTAAAATCCCGATTTTGAAAAACATTGACGCCCACCACATAACCGTGAGTGTCTTTTGAAATTCTTTCTAGATCCACAGCTTCATCGTGCTTCATGTGCTTGGTATGGATTCTAAGAACCTCAAGACGGCCGACTTCATCTGGAACACCAATGTCGATCTCTTTGTCAAACCTCCCAAACCTTCTAAGAGCAGGATCAATGCTGTTGGGACGATTCGTAGCACCAATAACGATAACATGAGCGCGAGACTTGAGTCCATCCATAAGTGTCAAGAGCTGTGAGACTATTCTTCTTTCCACTTCCCCATTGGTCTTCTCTCGCTTGGGAGCAATGGAATCAATCTCATCAATATATAAAGATGATAGCCAGAGCATTCTTTCCAGCTTCCTCAAAAGCCTTCCTTAAATTGCTTTCACTTTCCGCTGCCAATTTGGACATAATTTTAGGTCCATTGATGAGGAAGAAGAATGCACCAGTCTCATTAGCAACAACCTTGGCAATCAGGGTCTTCCCAGTTCCAGGAGGACGATAAAGCGAAACCCCGTTCAGAGGCTTTGTTGGAATATGTCAGATGAGGAAGACAAAATAAAAAAAAAAAAAGAGAGAACCATCGTTGAAAGAAAGAGGTTGATAAATTTTTATTGAAGTGTTCACATAAAACTCAAATAACTAGGATGTTCTTTGTAGGCTTTACGAAATAATCAACAAGAGAAAAATAGGACTCAACTCAAACTGCAAAATAAAGAAATCAGGAATTCAACAAACTAAATCTTACACTAAATTTACTTTGAATCATTCTTCACCCCAATGGCTTTGAAAAGCTGAGGGTGTCGTAATGGCAGCTCAACCAGCTCCCGAATCTGAGCAATCTATTTCCAAAGGCCTCCAACATCATCGTAACCGGCTTTGAAAAGCTGAGGGTGTAGTAATGGCAGCTCAACCAGCTCCCGAATCTGAGCTATCTGTTTCCGAATGCCTCCGACATCGTGGCAACCCACATCATTCAAGCTGTCTTCGTCCTCCCTCCTAACCGCTTCTCCTTAGCAAAAGATCTCAGTATCAGGAGCAACAACACAATACTTGGCCTGGTCGGTTTCGACCACCTTGAATTCTACACTTCTCATGCCTCCCCTGATTTGGAAAAGGTCACCTTTCCTGAGCTTCTCCATGGTTTCCGGGTTCATAGCCACCTAGGAATTATCATCGTTGTTTGTTGCTGCCTCCTCCACCACCACCAGCCGGTTCGGCGACTTCTTCCGTTCTAAAATCGCCATACTAAATTCCTTCTTTTCGGCTTCCTGTTTTTCCTCCTTCTTCTTCCCACCTTTACCCATGGCTATTAAACAAAGAAGAATAAAGGATTGCTATGTGGATCGAGGGGGAGAGCTGGCTTTATGTAGGGATGGTTTTTTTTCTTTTTTTGGTTCCAATTACTAATAGAAGTAAGACTTTTTTTGGGTTTTCTGAGCCGATTGGGATTTGGAAGCTAAAATTTTCTTTCACTTAAAACATAGAAAAAAAAATATGTATTATTATATCTTCAAATTACATGATTAATAATTCATTGTTTCCTTTTCTTTTTTAACCAAACTATCTCTTCTCTTGGAAATAGGCTTTGTTATTTGAACCGTAAAGAGCCTTAATTAAAGGCATAAAGACCCTTCTCAACGGCTTAAGCATCCACAGTCATTGGGACTTATAATTATTAGTCGTAACATAATATTATCCGTGTATCATATGCAAGTAGTTGCAGAACTAATGGGAAGATAGGACAAGTAAAAGGAATAGTTGCTTCCCACAGTGAATTGACAAAGATATTAAGATACTGTTACTAAATCATATGTGCTGCAATGGATGATGAGAGGACTTTGAAATCTACAATTCCAAGGAGTCTTTGAAGAATAGTATTGTCGTATTATTTGAAATATGGATGTCACGTGGTCAAGAGGATGTGCATGGGTATTTACCATTCGAGGTATCAACAAAGTATTGAGTAGAGATTGGTTTGTGAAATTTCATTATCATCTCATGTATTGTACCCAAAATAGAAGTGTTGGATTTTTTATTGTTATGCTTGATTTTAATTATGTGGTCATAAAACGACTTGGTCAGGAGTTTTCATTCACTAAATGTAATAATTTATATTTTTAGGCTTTGTCCTACTTTATTGTACCAAAAAAAAAAAAAATCATATTAGTCCTTTCAAACAGTTTAGTTAACTAACTTGATTGGAACAAAATTGTCCTCAAAATTACATCAAGGGCATGGACATTAATGTTTGCTGCTGGACCGCATAGTTGGACTGTTGTAGTAACTTAAGAATAGATATGGGTCATTGCGAACAAATCAGGCAATCCTGCATTAAAAAGTATATTAATCAAATCATAGAGAAGCATCATCATGTTTAAATTAAGTACTGCAAAACACAATATACGCTGGCCACTTGAGTTGACATGGTGGAAAGAACAGTACAAATCGAGACTAGTCCTATACTACTTTTGCAATTCTTCAAATGTTGGAAGTAAATTAATCACCCTGAAAACAGGATTTTGTGGAAAGAACATGAAATTTTGTAAGCATTTTACTAAAGACATTTACACGTAAAAAAGTAAAGCCAAGACTCGTCTTATCTCATGTTCTCTTCAAGAAAAAGAAGATGAGAATTTGCAAATGAGAGTTCAATTATGTCTTTGTTCTCCTTCCACACATAATTTGCTTGCTCCTCTTTTTAATTTGTTATTGATGAACTGGATTAAGGTAGGGTTGGAGTTTTACGGCATCAAAGTGATGTTGGAAATAAAGAGACAAGTTATTGGGCGGATGATAAATTGATTTCTCGTATAGTTGGACTTATAAAAAATGTGACTTGTAGTAGGTGTGTTTACAGAACACCGTTGGGGAGCTGATAAGTGATAACCCTTATTTTACCAATGCTTTTATAAGTTTTCGAATCAATTTAATAGAGAGTTATATAAAGTTGAATTGAGATATTAGAACAACTTTTCATTTCTCAAACTTAATTTTTTTTGTGTGATGTTAATCTACTGCTTTAATTTTTTTAATTAATATGGAATTAAATTGCTCCATTTTAAATCCAATTAAATTAAAAACCATGTTTTAATTTCTCCACCCAATAAATTAGGGCTCCTTTTCTGAAATTCTTAGAACTGAGAAATTAAATTACCCAAAATTTCTTACTCCTTCCATTGGTCAAACTCCTCTTAACTTCCTTTGGCTTTCATCTAAAGTCTAAGTTTTCGTTGATTGGTTGTTTTGTCTAAGTGCAAGACTTAGATCAAGTTAGTGTTGTATTCAGGGAGACACATACTCTTTAACCCTATTGTACTCTACAAGGAGTAAATTTTCCATGAAATCCGCAAAGTTGAAATTTTATCAGAAATTATTTATTTTTGTTATATAGTGTGGTTGCTACACTAAAAAAAGGACAAAATAGCAGTATAGTATAATGTGTTGAGAGTCATGTGGCAAGGATTGTGAATCCCACAATCGGAGGTACGAGGACATGTGAATCAGTTAAATAGGAAGATAAACTCAGGACCCATTAGCTTGAGTTTTTGAGTCTAGATGGGTCTTATCTTACTTATTGGGCAGCATGTCGGGTTTTCTCTTCCAGATAACTCCCCAACAGTGGTATCAGAGCCCAAGTTGGGCCAGTTGGGTGGGTGATTTAGCCCAAATTATCTCATTTGATTTGACTGAACCCAGATAGTCAAAGGCCCACTACGAGCGAAAATGTAGGGATGGGCGACCCAGTTACTCAAGTGGAGTACAGATTTGGGCTTGTTAAGATAATTAGGAAGCCCGATGTGGAGATTGCCCGTGACGGGGAGAATGTTGAGGGTCATGTGGTAAGAATTGTGAATCCCACATCGGAGGCATGAGGACATGTGAATCAGTTAATAAGTAAGATAAACTCAGGACCTATTACCTTGAGTTTTTGAGTCCAAATGAGGCTTATCTTACTTATTGGGCTGTATGTCGGATTTTCTCCTCCGAATAAATCCCCAACATAATGTGTTTTTCACGTCTCTCAAAATTCTCTATTTAATTTCTTAAATTGTTGTTGTCGTTACAAATGCATCATTGCAGTCTTGCCAACAATCTTAACATAGATTAAATTTTCTATTTGTCACAACAACCGAATTGTATATTGTCCTTTCAAAAAATTGAAAAATGAACTAAACCTTTCATGAATAGGTTAATAGCAAATTGATTGACATCTGTCGTCGACATTACTATCAATATTAGGTGGTATGTGCAAGTCGACATAGCTGAATAGAAAACGAAATTAACAATCGTGGGTATTTCTATTAAGCTTTCGATATTGACCAAAATATTACCGGAGGCAGGCAGAAAGTTCTGTCGATTCGTATATGTTGATGAACTTGGTCGACTTAGTGAAAATTTTTTGATTGAAAATAGTTGGCATTCTTTTTTTTTTTGTATGGAAAATAGGAGAAGGTCAAATGATTGCAATTGTTCTTCCAGGGAAGATACTCTACGGACATGAGTTGTGGTGAAGTAAAGCTATCCAATTCTTTTTTTCTTTTCTTTTTTTTTGGGTAACGGCGGGAACCCCACCAAAGATGGGTAAACCTGGGTCCACTGCAACAGCCTGCAAATCACAGTGGGAGGTAAACCATCCTAGGCAAGCCCGGGGTGACAAGCTCGAGTGCGAAATTGAGAATTTATGAGTGAGTTTGTCATAACAATCCCTCTAGAGGTGCCAATTGGCAAGGTTGTGGTTTCCGCACTCTTTGTTGGAGTGGGAATTTAAACTTACGACCTCCTCTTAAGAGTAAGGGTGGTTCTACCACTGAACCAACACCTCATTCGCAGCTATCCAATTCTTGACTCCAATTAATGTAGTCAAGGGAAAATCTGGTTTCCTCTAAAATGAATACCTCTAAATAATATGTACATGTGACATGCTTCTACTTCTGGAAATAATATTGTGATGTAGTACAATCTTTATACAATGATTTTTCTGGAATGTCCAAATGCGTGATGATTCTTTGACAAAAAAAAAAAAATCATGTGATAGTTATATTTATCTACTAATGATTTACATGATATCATCATTGAGTCAGTTGAAACTAAATTGATGCGTAGGTCATTCAAAGAATTCCTACAGTTTCAAATTGTAAGGACTAAGGAGAATTAAATTGGTCTTGTGCGGTAATTAATAGGTTGACTCATGATGAATTAATAACTGGAAAAGGAAGGAATGAAACTTGAAGATGTTACCTTCGTTTGTTCATGGTATTTCCATTTTATTCAAATATTTTGTGCATCATTAATCCATTTGAACTTTGAGTGGCTTTACTATAACATCCATATTATTAATTAAGCAAAAGTATGTGAATTCCTTAAGTACGAGCAAGAAACAACATGTTATCAACTGTCATCTTACGCCAAAAAAAATGCATGGTCTTAGTTGGACAGTTTATAGCGAAGAACTCATTTCTTTTGTGTCACAAACCGGGTTCATTCAGGTTGGAAATACTATCTTGTAGTTTTTGAATTGTCTTTAATCTATGTAACTAATTCATTGAATGTATTTGATCGGTTTAATGTGTGGTTGTGCGACCATATTGACTCAAAGGGGGAAGGATTAATTAGAAAATAATTGTTTTTGTCCTAATACAAACGGTGCATGATAATAGTGTTTTTAATCTTGACTGATTAAGATATGTAGTTTATGCAAGTATTCGAGAAATGTAAATTGTTGATACTATCATATTTGGAAATCTCACTTCACCGTTGGTTGATTAGGAGGAAAAAATAGTTCGTTACTATTGTTTACATGCACTTTAATTCCATGAAAGAATAGTAGATTGTGCGTAGTGTAAACTAATAGAAGTGCCATGATTAATACTGTTAGAGGCATTAGTACATGTACAAAAATAAAAGGCCAAAATGCACCAAAATGCAATGTTCGACTCTTCTCCTTATCATCTCGATGTGTGGAACAACACTAAGAATGACACGAAGAATAGTGATGACTATTACCTATGTCATAGAAAGGCCTAAAACTATGTATATATGATTCTAGATTCTACGGGCGATGAAAATCAATTATGGAGCCACAACAAAAAATGCGCATAAAACAAATCGATAACATAAATTGGATACTAGAATGGAATAGAAGAACTAGGTGCTACAAATGAGTGGCAACAAAGCTAAATTTGATTTCAGTTCTTCAAGAAGAGGAAAATCATAAAGTAACATAATCAAATCACTAAAAAATTAAATAAAACAAGGTAGCTTAATCATTCAAACAAGTGACAAACTGATGTTATTAATTGAGGTGGAATATGATTTATACTATTCTTGCCCATCTCAACCGGCTACAGATCAGTCATGCCCGCCGTGAGGGACGAAATAAATAATGAATGGATCTCCAATACGTACCGTACCAGAGCATTATAATTGATCATGCACTTTTGAGGTCAGGTAGGTTTGATCAAATTGATTTAGCTGACCTCTTCGCTGCTGGTAATTGCCGTGGAATTGAATAAAATCAACGTCCAAATCGATCATATCCATTCTTCTCTCTAATGCAAAGCCACTGTGTCAGCCGCGCCAGCCTTTAAACTAACATTAGCTAGGAACTCAAGAAAACTTCTAAATCATTCAGAATCCTGTGGAACGGGGAGATGATGAAACCCAAACCCCTCATTGCATTACAAATTCACCAATCCTAGAGAAAGAAGATAGACAAAGAGGAGAAGGACTTCTCTGAAATAAAAGAAAGACAGTCTCGTTGAGATGGAGGCAGTGACAAAGATTATTGTGATAACAAATATTAAACCCTACCGAAGACTATATAAATAAACACGCATCTGCTCCAATCGAAAACCAACGTTTACCCATGTATACTCTTTTTTCCAGCACAGGTGCAAAAGATATGATTATAGAAGGAGTAAATGATACATATTGCTCGATCAAGATCGCTCTCATTCAACAACCTCTATTGATTTCTTGGGGGGGGGGGTGGCATGCCAAAAACCAACCGAAAAGTCTCAATGAGAACCTCAGCTCTTGTATCCTTGACAGGCACAGTACATACATATATATATATATATATATATGTAATTTCGAACAGTCTTGTGTTCTACCTACCTCATTCAATAAAGTTGCACAATTGGTAAGTGAAAAATGTGTATCATTATTGTCAAACTAAAATGAATTACAAATTTCAATTGATGCATAAATCATGCATCGAAAAGATAGCTTTATTTGTGAAACGATGTGAAAAATGTGAAAAACAGTAGTAGAGTTTTGAGTAAATGTTTTTAAAAGAATTTGGATTTTTAAAAGGATATAACTTTTACATAAGAAAAGTGAGGGTGAATTACTCTCTCCGTCCCGAAACTGTTGTCCAGTTTGGGTTTTCATTTTTAGTACAAATTGAACTAAAAGTAAAAATCTAAAGTGGACAATAATTTTGGGACAGATGGAGTACTTTTTTTTTTAAAAAAAATGACAAACTAAAAATATTTTCCTCTCAATATAATTGTGTTGATTGTGATTTATTTCTTAGGATGTTTTGATGAAAAAACTAAAGAAATGCCTACCTTAATTGTTGTTGATTTTTGAAGTTTGCTATAGTTTGTATCGAAATGAGATCATCTATGTCTTGAAAAATGAATTTATTTAGTGCTTAAAGTGAGTGCAAGAAGCAAACTTCTTGCCTTGCTTTTGTCTAGGTTCAAACAAAAACTTGCAACACAAATTGTTGATGCCTTTTTTTTTTATTTTTTTTTTAACTTTGGAAAAAAATAGATTTCATTTCCTTATAGTAAACCTTGAGAAAAGAAGTCCCCAGTAACAACCTTGATTAGTTTGCTTATGCTAACATCTGGGTAGAGAACCACATCAGTATCGGCATAAACATATTTAGCAGAATATAGAGAATTATTAATGAATCATTTGCTTTGGTTATTATGACATCTGTAAATTGTATGCTTAATCATCTCAACTGGAAAGGAAAAAAAAAAGAGTAGTTCAAGTGTTTTTTTCCAATGCAAAGCTACATTCTATAAACGACAACATAATATGCCAACAAGGGGCATACTTCCACCAGATAATAGAAACGCATAACAACACCTATCTACACCCCTCCAAACAACAATAAGAAGGTCGCAAGTGAAAATGATGCCAATACTCTAAGGACATATGAGTATTATGTTTTAAGACCAACGCAAATTCGTGTTGTCATTTGATTATAATTTTACAAGGAAACATGTTTTTCCTTTAAGCCAGGGAGAATTTCTACTCATGAGTTTCTTCTCAATAAAATTCAAAACGAATGTTTGCTATTTAATTGATAGCTATATCTGCAGGCTGAACAAGTCTTACAATTAATTTGAATAATTGAATGTACTCATACATCACTAAATTGCAAGGGCCTTGAAATAGGGGGGAAAGAAGAAAACTAATAATGCCAAGCTAGCTAGGAAATCTTATTGTAGATTATTGCAAGGTTCAGCTAATAAGGAAATCACTTAAAAACAAAATCACAAAAATTAATACCCAGATGCGGTTTAAGTAACTTTACAGTAATTGTTATCACAATTTTGACTAAATAATCTTAGAACTGTATAGCAAGACCAAGCACTTAACCCACCATGTGAGTTTGTCTAAATGAATCACATCTCACTATAGTTTTCTATAAATATACACTTGCCTATTGAATGTCTAAATAAATTATGTCATCTAAAATAGTTTCTTTCCTACTCTTTCTAAACATCCCACCCTCCCTTCTTTTTGTATCATGAAAAATTAAGTAAATGATTCTCCATTTTATTCAAGTTATCAGGTTATAATAACAAGATTTTAATAAATTTAAATGTTCTATATCCCAAATATTTGACAGGTACTAAGCGGCTATGCGTATGTCCAATACACCTGAAACATGTTTTTATTTGGTTTTTCCATCTACTGAACATCCACAACTTTCATATGATGTATTCGTGATCAATTCTTCATAATTCTATCTGATCTAGGTAGCCTGCACATTCGAATCCACAATCTCATCTCTGCTAGCTTGTCTTTACTTTCCAGTAACTAAAAAATTCTACTTCGATCAGTATCACTATTAGTCCAATTAAAGACTGTTCAAAAGGATAATGTAATTGTAAACACAAACTCAATTTTCCCTACACAACGCAGGATCTCAACGAGCATTGAAAATTTCTACAAGAATTCGAGGGGTAAATTGATGGACAAAGGATAAAAGAAACAAAAAACAAAAGCTGCTTACTAACCCCAAGTTCTCATGCTGAACTGCAACGTATCAGCCACCGTTCAAGTTGCAATCTAAGGCACTACTGCCTGAAAGAGTGAAAGCCATCAACGCCACCATATTTCGCTGAACTTTTCCTGGTTTTAAATAGCCACTCCCACATCCTCGACTAAATGCGTAACACTCTTCTCGGAGGTTGGCACTGAAGTTGCACAATCCAGACTCATCATAATTCACCCCCACGACCAATAAACTGTTACAAAATTTGTCGTTGCCGGAGAGAGGTTAGACACCGGAAGTGTGCTATTTCCACAACTCCATAGTGATAAAAACAATGGAAAAAAAAAGTCCTCGTTGAATGCGCAAAATTCCGAGGAGGATTAAATATTGTTTGTCGAATTCGATATGTTTATGTACTTGTCTACTTGAAAGGTTTCACGATGAAGAAGCAGAGGTTAGGGACATGCAGTTCCTAGTGATCGACTCGGTTAGAGTGGTGGTGCCGGAGGTGGTAAGAAAAAACCATTCCCCGCCAAAATGGCGACACCGTGATAGCTTCACTTGTGCAATTAAGCCTTTTTTATTTTATCTTTGTATTTTCTTTTTAGTTTCAAATGGGGAGAGAATTGAGTTATTTTTTTTTTAAAAAAATTAAATTTTTGGTATATCTTTTCTACGAAAAAATCAGAAACTTCAAATGGTTTGATATTTTTTAATTGACATTCTCAAAGAGTATATTTAGCAATGGTAACAAATTAATTACCAATTGATTACACTCTTTACCATTAGGAAAAATATGACATGTATGTAATCTTTAATTTCGTGAATCATAATATAATTTAATAGAGGTCTTATTTCATATTCTTACACTTTCAGACTGATTTATTTAGCAACGATTTATCAAAATTTTATAACCATCCGTTTCAAAACAATTCTGAAAATGGTAGTTTCATAACTCGCTACGTGTTTATTTGCATAACACTTATGCTTACCTTCAGTCATACAAAATATAGCATATATACTTAGATCTAATAATGTCAAATAAATCATATATACCTGGACACTCGATAGTCATATAATCATATGAAATACATATATGAAAAATATATATTTAGGAAAGCATACAATAGTTTCGAAAAATCCATATCAATTAAAACATGCTATTAATTAGAACGATACTTTCATACAAATTTTATTCATGGTATCACATGTCATCAAATAAACATTCACATATCCATCTTTTAAAGCAGCAAACATAAATCTAACAGTAACGTCAAACAATAATCATATCTCATATATGTATACCGCTGTAAAACAAGCATATTGTACTGTAACAAACTCGCAATTGGCTCTGATACCACTGTTAGGTTCTAGGCGTATCAACAAACATGCAGCGGAAATATTACTAGAGCCCTAGCCATAGAATCCATGCTAATTAGACTATAGTAATAGTAGTAAATACCTTCCCAGCGAGGTTACTTTGTACTTAATGCGAATCAGAAAAGGAAAACAACCAGCAGTCCTCCTCTATTAGAGATCCACTCGACCAACTGAGTTGACTTCAGGCTACTCTCTCAATCGGCGTGCTAGCGACGATATTGAGACGGCAGCTGGTATTTTAACTGAGTGTTTAGGCATATGTTTTTTAGGGTTGTCCATCACTACCTATTTATAGACTACTACGGAGTGAAACCCTAACCACAACCCTAATCGTCATATTACCAATATGACCCTCATTTATTTAGTTACGAATTAATTTTTGACCCTTACTAAATCAATAACCAGACTTAAGCCCAAATCCAATTGGTCTATTGAGTGTGACCCAATAGGTCCTTTTAACAGTGGCAATAATGATAATATTTTGACTCAGGACAAATCCAACAAAAATCCCTATTTCCTTTCGGAAGTAACATTCTAATGCTACCAATAAGTAAGCAAAGGTCGGACATTTCCAATCTGCCATTGTAATTGAAAGATAACACTGTAGTTTCTAAGTGAATAAATTAAACAGAAGTGAATCCAACCCACACGCAAAACAAGGCCTTTCAAAGCTGATATCATGAAAGAACAGATCTAATCTTCCACCCCAAGAGCTTGCGTTGTAAGAATTTCTTACATCGTACAGAAGTAGATGAGACATTCTAATGTTTCCTATTCATCTAAGAAATAAATTCTTTTATAAAAGAAAAGCCCACCAATATAAGACATCAAAGAGAATACAAACAGATATATATCAATAAAGTCAGCCTTAAAACAGCCACTAGAACTCTGGGAAAAATTTGTTTCAGGCATAAGTATTGAAGCCCTCACCTCCTTCATATTTCTCTCCTTGGAAAAAACACTCGGATATGATCTTGGAATCCCTATAAGAACGTCAAAATACCATCAATTAAAAAACTTAAATGGTTTTTTTCAATACGAAAATGGAAAGAACACACTCCTAAACAATAATTACCTAGATAGTATTTCAAGGAATCAAGACTGGAAGAAGTCACGATTACAAGCTAGATCCTTCAGTGAATAGAGATCTCAGGGTGACAAATAACTTAATAAAGTTAGTATATGGGGTCACAAAAGGTTGAAACTTACTACAGTTTGTATCGAAATGAGATCATCTATACCTTGGAAAACAAATTTGTCTAGTGCTTAAAGTGAGTGCAAGAAGCTAACTTTTTTCCTTGCTTTTGTCCAGGTTCAAACAAAAACTTTCAACACAAGTCATTCAAAAGGGGGAAAAAACAGATTTCATTTCCTTATATTAAACCTTGAGAAAAGAAGTCCCGAGTAACAACCATGGTTAGTTTGCTCGCAGAGAACCAGATAAATATCGGCATAAGCAGATTTAGCAAAATATAGAGAATTATTCATGAATCATTTGCTTTGGTTATTACTCTCATCAAGGACCTGAATCTCAAGTTGCTATTCTCATCAGCCATAGCCTCAGCAAATAAACGATGCTCAACAGAAAGTATAACAGCTTCCAGAAAAGTTTGATGTGCTTTTGAAAAAGAATTACAATTAACATATATGTGCTAAGTACATAAGGACGATGAAGTGGAAGGGGAACTAGTAGGTGGGGGCCATATAGTATCAATGACATAATCACGTTGCCGAGTAGAAGGAACTTTATTTCGATGATCATGACCCAGTAACTCTTTAGAAGCTGTAGTATCAGAACCCCTCTGACCTCAGTATTCGCAGGAACATATGAAAACACTAAATTAGAGGTAGGACTAGTCGAGGGAATGACAACAAAAAGAGACGAACCCACAACCTCAGTAACATCATCATCATCAGCAATAACAAGCCAAAAATTCACAGATGTGTCAACTATAGGGGGTGAGACAGACACATCCAACAAAGCATATGGAAACTCATCTTCATAAAATTTCACATTACGAGAAACTATAAAAGTCTTAGTCCCAAGGTCATATACATACCAGTCTTTCTTTCCAAAAGGATAACTAACAAACACACATTTTCGGCTATGACTGGCAAACTTATCTCTTTTTTTTTGTCTTGATTATGAGTATAACACAAACAACCAAAAAACTTTTAAGTGATCAAGGGTGGGTGCTTGACCAAATAACGCTTTTAAAGGACTTCTACCACCCAAAATATAAAAAAGGTGTATAATTAATAAGATAACCAGCAGTCAAAATACAATGACCCCAAAATTCAAGAGGCAAATCGCTTTGAAAGTGTAAAGCATGAGCCACATTGAGAATGTGACAATGCTTACATTCCACACGGACATTCTGCTGAGGAGTACCAATACAAGAAGTTTTGTGAAGAATGACATGATCCCGAAAATAATGGTGCAGACAAAGAAATTCAGTTCCATCATCACTGCATACTACTTTGACCAACATTTTAAATTGATGATGCACCTTAGCAAAGAAAGCAATCAAAGTATCAGAAACAATAGTTTTATCATTTAAAAAGTAGATTCAAGTTGCTCTAGAAAAATCATCCATAATTGTCAAAAAATGTCGTACACCACAACATGATGGTACGCTATAAGGCACCACAAGTCACAATGAATCAAATGAAAAGGTTTCAAAGCAATACGATCACTAGTAGGAAACCTATTTTAGCATCTTTTGCGCGAAAACAAACATCGCAACTTTTGTCAAGCAAACTACCATCACGACCAAGAGTAACATTACATAATTTTCCAACAACCTTAAAAGATGGATACCGCAATCTGTTATGCCACAGGTCCGTTGATCCACCACCAGAAATATCTGGCACCGCTGCCTACTTCGTGTCTCAAAAAAAATACAACCTCCCTTTTTGTTCATCCAGTCCAATCACCATCCTCGCAGTACAATCTTGTATAAGACAATCCTTATTAGTAAATTGGGATAACACATCCCAAATCCTCCAGTAAATGATATAAAGAGATTACAGTTTAGAATGTCTCCTTCCAATGGTGTTCTCTTCTACGGGCCGCCTGGATGTGGTAAGACTATGATGGCCAAGGCCATCGCCAACGAGTGTCAGGCGAACTTTATTAGTATCAAGGGTCCCGAGTTGCTGACCATGTGGTTTGGAGAGAGTGAGGCCAATGTCAGGGAAATTTTTGACAAGGCTCGCCAATCTGCTCCTTGTGTCCTTTTCTTTGATGAACTGTATTAGATCGCTACCCAGAGAGGAAGCAGCGTAGGCGACACCGGAAGTGTTGATTTTTGAATCAACTCTTGACAGAAATGGATGGAATGAACGCCAAGAAGACCGTCTTCGTCATTGACGCCACCAATAGACCTGACATAATTGATCCTGCGCTTTTGAGGCCTGGGAGACTTGATCAATTGACTTACATTCCTCTCCCTGATGAAGATTCCAGGCACCAGATTTTCAAGGCATGCCTAAGGAAATCCCCGGTTTCTAAGGATGTGGGCTTGGAAGCTCTAGCCAAGTTCACTCAAGGATTTAGTGGTGCTGACATAACAGAGATTTGCCAATTAACGCCCCTGCAGGTATGCGATCCGACAGAGTATTGAGAAAGAAAGAGAAAAAGAGAAGAGGAGACTGGACCATCCAGATGCAATGGAAGAGGATGATGCGGAAGAAGAAGTTGCTGAAATCAAAGCTGCTCACTTTGAGGAGTCGATGAAATTTGCCCGTAGGAGCGTCAGCAATGCCGACATACCGAAATATGAGGCTTTCGCTCAAACTCTTCACCAGTCTAGAGGATTTGGCTCTGAATTCCGATTCTCAGACGCAGCCGGGGCTACAGCAGCGGACCCGTTTGCATCTTCCGCTGGTGGAGCTGATGATGATGAGGTCTATAATTAGCCGGCTATTATTATTACACGAATGCTTTAAGATTATTTTTAGATGTAGCCTTTTGAGTCCTGTTTTAATATTTAGTTAACATGAAATTTTATCGAAATGTAACTCACACCTTTCTTTTTGAAAGAAAAACAACTGTATGATTAAACTTAGATTGAGAGTTGATGGATGAATTAGTAAAATTCCCGCATACACGAGTCAAACTAGTACTGATATACCTTATGTCACACCTTTAATTTTATTATCTATGTTGTGAAGTTTCCCACGTTTGCAGGGTGACACTTTGAACACGATATCAATCAAGATTGCTCGTTTAAATAACAATTAAATATTGATTCATATACATGTTGAGATCGATAATGGAAAGTATGAAACTTTTTCGTTCAATTGTTTGACAAATGAAGTCTCTCCCACGGTAAACATGCCATCGAAAGAAGTAAACAGCGAAATAGATATATTCAACTGGGGAAGACTGCAAATCATCCGAATATCATCAATCTGATATTAGTCTATCAGCAAAATAGATATAATCCGAATATCATCAATCTGATACATAAGCTCTAGTGTGATCTTTTGAATCTTCATTAGTCTATCTTTTATTCGCTTGGTTGGATCTTTGCCTTCACTTTTAATTGTTCACACAACTCCGCCATAAAATAGGCTTACATAAGTCCGTCCCTAGATGATCCTTTACTTTTATTTTGATATATGTATTTGTTCACAAGTTTGCGCAATCAGGAGCATCATGGTTCTTTGTGCTTAATTTCTAGCCCACATATGGTTGCACTTATGAAGGGATAGAATTTTTTGGTTCTTCCAAGTTCTAATGTTTTAAACCTTCAAATAAATCTGATAAGAATCATCTTACTCTTGGAAACGCAAGCATGTTCGATATTGTAACCTTTTTTTGTCTTTTTTTTCAAGGGATCAATATATAGTGGTGCAATAGCACAATCATACATATGGGGGGAACTTCTATTTGTATGATAAGAACAAAAGAAAACAGTTTATCCTAGGCTGAAAGTTCACATTATCTTCATTTCTCAAGGCAAAACTCTCGCAAGGACATCTTCAATGTTTTAATTTATTGAAGGAGTAAGCATGGCTAGCTATGCCAAAACGTGTATCCTATAAATGAATATACAAAGAGGTCCATCATTTCGGGATGGAGGAAGTAAAATTTTGCTTCTGCATTTTTTGTGCTGTGCTCATAATCATATATTTTCCTCGAGAATTGACGGACAAATTCGCTTAAAAAAAAAAAAAACAAACAAAACTCCAGCTTGCAATAAACTTGAAATGCTATATCTGTCTTAATTATATTTCTAGACAGGTAATCAATGACTCATGTTTAATGAAAACCTCGTAATGCATAAAAAAGATAGAAATACAAAACTAATGCAACGACTCATGTATGGTTGTATTGGCGCTATCTTTTGAAAACTGGTCTAACATCGATGTTAATCCCCGTGTCAAGGTAACATACATTGGATACTAGGATCGAACATAAGAACTATAGGTGCTACGAAAGCGTGGCAACAAAGCCAAATTTAATTTCTTTTAGTCAAGAAGAGGCGAAAAACAACCCAATTTCATAAGATTGGAAAACATTTGAACTGTCTCTCTCATCTCCAGAAAAAGTGCAATTTGTCAAATAAAAGTGCTAAAGTTGATCCTATTGGACTTGCATCGCAATCATTTGCAAATGAGATAGCTACAAAGCCTGACTTTTATTTGTGGAAGTACATTCATACAATTTTTGTTGTAGGTTAACATCATCACCATTTTGTTGGCCGTTGTAATTTGCAGTAACTATTCATCCATCGCAACTATTGACTTGAGAAATAGCACCATCGTGATTTATGAAATTGTGAAGTTTATGCATGTATTGACACACGGCATACAAGCTTTAGAGGTAGGTAGGACTTAGCATCGGGAGCAATTTCATTCACGATCAATGGCGGAGATTGGGGACCAGTAGGGCGGTCGCTCCCCTTCCCAAAATTTTTAAAAAGAATATTTTAATTTTTTAGTTAATTTTTTTTTAAAAAGAACATTTTGCCCCTGCCATATGAAAAAATATCATTTTGACTCTCCTATTTAGAATTTTTAGCTCCACCATTGATGATCGAGTTCTCTTGTGGAAGATTAACATATCATTTCTATCATGTAAGAATTGAGAAAATCTTATTATTATTTTTTAAAAGACAAATATAAAAAAGAGTGGCTTGATTTTGTAAAACGTAGCACAATTTGTGTTCTTGAAATCATATTAATTTTTAGAATTGAGAGAGTATAATGAAACAAAGGAACACAATAGTCAGTCATAACTTTACTCTTATTTACTTTGACGAGGCTGCACAATAAATCAAACCTAACAATTGTTCATGCAATCAAATTTGAGTAGAGTCGGTCAATTAATTAGTTTGGCCGCTGAAAATCCTCTTCTTTTTTTTTTCTTTTTTTTTTTTAAAGTTATGAATGCTGAGTTTGTAACAAGGTAACAGGGACTATATAACACTCATCTGCTTCAATGGAATACAAAAAATTTTACAGTTTTTATCCTCTTTAGCGTCGAAACACATTTTAATCCTTTTCTTTTTTCATTTTTTCCTTGTAATCAGGAAAATAAATTTGAATAAATTCTTCTTCCCTGTTAGCATAATTGTAGGACATGATTAGGTTAGTGGCTTGAGTTAAGGGATATGATTCAATTAGCTTTGATTTGATCTTATCCTAATAGTTAATGCTATAGATTTGTTAGGAGCCAATCTCTTGAAAATAGTCCAGTATATTCATTCAATAAACACACAAAATTTCCACCATGTCTCTCTTATTTGGTTTCTTCTAATATTCCCCATTTGATATTGTTAACTTTAGATATTTCCTTTAAAAGCAAAAGAGAAATTGCCAAGAATGTTGAATAACCCCTGAAAAAGGTGGGAGTATTCATGAAGACAGTGATGACAATCGATTAACTCGAAAACTAAACATGGTATTTGAGACAAGAGTGCGTGTGTGTGTGTGTGTAGATTGGAACTCAAATTTACAAGCTAAGAAACAACATAGTATATAGCTTGAAATCCTTACAAAAACTCTAGCCAAACTTAAACTAAATAGTTGGTGCAAAATACAACAATTGCACAAGACTCCTTATTTTCTATTCTGACCTTATTAATTTTTGTTCAAATAAAACCTGAGCATTTTAAAGCATATCGCAAAAAAATCCAAACTTCAAATTTCTCGTTTATGATTACTGGAAAAGCAAAACAAGTTGTAAAGTAACATAATGAAATCAGTAAAATAAATACAACTAAGTAGCATAATGGACAGCAAAGACAAATCACATTTGTTGTCATAATCAAAACACTAAAAAGGGACAAAACTAATGGAATATGCTAATCGGCTAAAAGAATGCTATCTACTCTTTGCTCCCATCTTTGAGGCCTGGCATGGGATTGATCAATTACCACTATTGAACGCTCTCTTCCAATCCCCTCTTTAGTCTTCACGTTTGTCCAGGCCGCCAATCCCAGCTGCGATTTATAACTTTGGTTGTCCCCAGAGCTGCGTCTGTCTTTGTGTCTGTCTTTGAGTGCTCATTGGTAACTCTGATGGAGTTAGGTATGTCCCGGATGCACTGGAGGGCAGCCAATGTGCAAAATAACATTAGCAAGAAACTCAAGGGAGCTTTTTAAACATTCGGAATCCTGCGGAAGAGGAGATTTCCAAACCCTCATTTCATTACGATTCACTACGAGAGTTGAAGAAGATCCACAAAGCGGAGAATTAATTATCTGAAATAAAAGAAAGATTGTGTCCTCTTCCTCTCTCATTTCCGATAAGGACTGGATGGAGAGACTCGCGGAGATGGAGGCGGCGTAGAAAATTTTGATAAGAAATGAAACCTAGCAAAGACTATAAATAGGCACGCATCTGCCTTCAAGGTAAAACACCAACTTTGCCCCAGTAATACTCTTTCCAACATACTGAACATAGTCCTTTATCTAGTCATTTTCTTTTCTTTTCAAAAAAATCAATTTGCAATTGTCATACTCCCTCCGTCTTAAAATTGTTGTCCAGTTTGCAATTTTATCTTTAATGCAAATTATACTAAAAAGTGAGAATTCAAATTGGACAATAATTTCAGGACAGATGGGAAGTACATTCTTTTACACTGCTCCTTTTTTGACCTTTCACATCTATTACAGTTCTTCACTAAGACTCCTTCAAAATTGGGAAGAGCTTACCTTCCTGAAAATTATAATGAAGGACCAAAATCTATGTTCCAAAAATTTACAATAACTCATAGTTGATAATGGTTGAAATTAAGGAGTATCCGCTCTTCACAATTTGGTGTATCTAGGCCCTTGCTATTACGGTTATGGAAGCAGAGTTTTTCGAAACTAGGGTGTTTTTCTTCACCTAGCTTTTGCTAATTTAACATGGGAAAAAAATTCATGTCTTAGATGAGCAATTGTTGAGAAAGTCTTGCAAAGAATATCACATCTTTGGGGCAAAGAAAACAATAATATGAAAAGTTAAAAGTTCCCGCTTAAACCAAATTTTGACAAGCTGTTCACAGTGTTGATATCCAAGGGAGATTCATCAAAAAAATCATTAGATGTTACTCCCTTCGGTCATTATTATAAGAGATTTTGAATTTTGCCTATTGATTGTGTTCTTTTAATTGAGAATGAAACCTTCAAAATACTTTATAATAATTGGAAGAACATTTAACTAAATGTTAAGAAAATTAATAAATAATAACTATATGAATTGTGTTCACCAAATACAATTCATATCATTTTACTACATGTTACAAAAATTAGTAAATAATAATTTAATTGAAATTTAATTTTAAAATAATATAAATTGATATAAACAAATTATATTGAAATTTAAAATATGCAATGTAAAATAAAAATGTCATTTAATTGAAATATTAACTTACAAAATTTTATTTTATTCAAATTTTTACCAAATTAAATTTACAAAATATGTTTGAATAAAAATTTAGTTTTTTCGCATATACAATATGAAAAATTGATCATCTTCGCATATCACGAATGCAAACTTTTTTAATAATTATCATTATCTGAATAAAACATTTTTCGTAAATACTATTAACTCAATGATTAACATTTTCGCATTATGTACATGCATAAATTTGAAATTTCACATATTTTATATGCGAAACTCCGGCTTTTATCACATATCCAAATTGCGAAAGTCACAATTATTTCTTCCTTCGCAACCCTAGGCATAGCTTTGTCTAGTTCAAATTTTTCTAACAGCAAGGATACATCCTATGACTAAGAACAGTGAAAATATATAGTGACAAATATAAAGACATATACGCCATCCACTTACTAAACATGTCTATTTATTAATTAAGGGTAAAAATATAATTTTGATTGAAAAAATAAAACTTCAACAGGAAAGTAGCAAAAAATTATTATTCCACATCAGTCACTATATTTTGTCACTATTTTTATTCACTATATATATCATTTTCCTTTTTCAAATCCTTTTCTGTCAATTTTCGATAAACTTGTTTGTTTTTCCATTGAAGCAAATGAGCATTATAACCCCTGTTACCATGTCCCAGTTCAGCATTCATAACTGAAAAAGAATTGATTTTTAGTGAACTAATTAATTAATTGTGGTTGTTTTTCTAAAATGGTGAAATTGGGAATTCATTATTGGAACAATAATCTAGATTTTGGAATTCTGTTCTATAGTTTCTATACAGAGAAATGCAGGTACCGTCATATTAAATAGGCGGGTCTTAACTGCCCCTAATGCCAATTGTATATCAACTTACAATTAGGTCCTTTAACTATAACAAACTAATCATTTACAATATGTGTACAACTTTCTATGCCTCCTCTTCTCTCCATGGCAAGCTGAAGCATGGGAACAAAGCTTTCATGGCAAGCTTGGACAAGAGGCTAACTGCTCTTAAGATGAAACAAATAAATGAAAAGAAAATCTTGAAGATAGTGATGTCGAACAAGATAACGATCAAGTTCAAGGTGTTTGTTCCTTTCAAAACACTAGATTTTCTGTAATGTAGATTGCTGACTGGCTTTCACACCATAGTTGTGTAGGAGTACAAAATGAAACACCAGAATATGTAGAAGGTTGGAAATCCACAACCTCCCTGGTGGTATAGCGTCTATACTCAGCCTCAGAAGATGAACAAAAAATTGTAAGTTGTTGCTTAGTTCCATGAAATTAGAGACTTTCCAAGAAAAACACAAAAACCAGTCGCTAATTTTTTATGAACAAGATTTGATCCCTAGTCTACCTTACTAAAAGCCTCTACTTTGAAGTTATTATTGGCAGAGTATAACAAACATGAGGAATAAGAATGTTTTAGGCACATGAGGACATGTTGAATAGCATTGCAATGTTCAGTGTAGGGATCATGAACATGAGTGCTCAATTGTTGGACACCTGAATAGCATTGCAATGTTCAGTGTAGGGATCATGAACATGAGTGCTCAATTGTTGGACAGCAAAGGTGAGATTAGGTTGAGTAAACCCTGATAAAGCAGCCGACTAACAATCTTGTATACAAAGAAGTATAAGGAAGAGGATCACCAGGCTAATCTGAGAACTGGTGACCCTTACGAAGTAATTGCATGCTTACATCCCAATATTATTGTGGATTTAAGTACATACAGAATGTATTTATTTGATTTAAGTAAAGGCCATCTGCTGATCTAGCAATCTTAATCCCCAAACAATATTTAGTTATCCCAAATCTTTTATGGTGAACTGATAATCCAAGAATCTTTTTACTAATAAAACTACTTCTTCACTTTCTCCCATGACCAAGTTATCATTTACATAAACAACCAAGGCCACAAATGAACCTTGAATTTGTCCTATAAACAAACAAGGATCATGAACTGGTTGTCTGAGGCCAAATAATTTCATCTTGGAAGTGAATACCACACTCCAATGTCTAAAAGCCTGTTTCAAACCATCTTTAAAACTTAGAAACCTGACCTACTAGGACCGAAAACCCCTCTGGAGGTACAATATACACTTCCTCATCTAAAAAACCATGCAAGAAAGTAAGTTGCCAAAGAATAGAAGAGGGTGACCTATTTATTAAGTAAGTTGCTATCAAAATGGAATCTCCCAAAAATTTCTTTGGTAGAGCGTATTGGAAAAAAATGGCTCCAACTATTTGAAGCAAATGCTTGTGTTTTCTGTATGGTGTAGATTTTTTATGAAGGATACTTAAAGAAGATAGCAAATGTTGACAGGCTGAACCAAGAAACTCAGATCCATTATCATACCTGAGGGGTTTAACTGTGTTTTTAAATTGATAAGACACAATATTGAAAAAATTAGACAATATAGAAATGGACTGAGCTTTGTCATTCATAAGTTCGGTCCATGTATATCTGGTGATGACACTTAAATTAGACCCCTTTTAGCATACATTTCTTACTCAATTTTACTTAGACTTATATGTCAATTAAGTAGAATTAGTTTACTTTTAGGTCAATTTTGTATTTCAGGGTGATCAAAGGGCCAATATAGAAAATCAGCACAAATTGGGGCCAAATTACAAAAAAGAGCATAAAAAAGGACCAAACTGGAAGTTGCTAGAAATCAAGGTATGGAAGGATCGATTGGAGCTGATCAAGAGGAGGAATCGTTGCTGATGAAAGAAGATTGACTGCAGATGATCTCAATTGGATGAACTCTGCAGCAACAAGCCAAGGAAGAAATAAGAATGGCAGCTACTCTACTGCCAAATTGCTATTGCAGTTGCTGTTGCGGCTGTCAATCAGGAAGACCCAGAGCTGAGATCTTGCTGCCAAAGGAAGGAATTGCATTATCATTACTACAAGTTGCTACAACTCCAAGTGGAAGAAGAGAAAGAGGGAGGATATGAAGAAGAAAGTAGCTGCAACTCTGCTACTTGCCATCTGCTGTTGCTGTTGACTAAAGTGAAAGAATGGCTGCTACAAGAGGTGAGAAATGGTGCTGCAAGTGATCCCGAGAGACAACAAAAAAAAGAGTAGAAGATTGAGGTCAAATTGGGGGGCTGAAAAGGAAGAAACATAATGGTGGAAGGCAGCATGCTGCTGATGCTTCTGCCTGCTACCTCTGCTGTTGATGCTCTTGAAGATTAAAGAAAGAAGAAATGGAGATTTGTGGTTGAAATTGGTGAAGAGGTGCCGGAGAAGAAGACGAGAAGAAAAAGAAATGATGAGAGGAAGATGGCTAGTTACGCCTAGAGAAGAAGGAGCAGCCAAAGAGAAGACAACAACTTGGCAATTGGTACAAGTTGCTGAATAAACAAACCTCCAGCTGCTGCAAGTTTCCACCTCTGTCTGCTGTAAAGAAGAAGGCCAGAAACTAAACCAATCTAAGCCCCTCCAGATCTTTATAAATAGTCAGCCAATAGTAGTTATAAAAAAGAACAGATTGGGTAGCTAGAATCAGTTCAAGAATCAGACTAGTTAAGTTAGTTAGGATAGGAAATAGAGTAGTAGCCACAGCCAGAGTGCAGACTCTCACTTGGGCAAGTGACGAAGTACACTTCCCCAAGTGAGCAGACAGAATCTTCCCTGCTATCACTCTTACCTTTCTGTCCTCTAACCTTTTGTTCTTTATCATGTTTAATCTTTTGTACTTGTTACTCTCATGTTTAGCTCAATAAACATGAGTAGCTAAACTCAGACAGAGGTGAAGAGACATGAGTGTATCTAGTAACAGTCTGATACTTATGAAATGACTTCAAGTGAGGACTCATAAAACCAGAAGCTCCTGCATCTAAAAATCACAGAGACCTCAACTTACTCTCAACTAAATTTAATGCACTGAGAGCCTTGTAATTGCTCATACCTACAAAGTAATGGTATTAAGCAAAATTGATGTTGTGTTCTAAATCATTCACTAATGGGTGCCTTCCTTTGATCTTTCCATCTCCTGCTATATAAGCTGCATATTTTTCATCATCATAGTCAATAGCGTTTGGTGATAAAGCTTCTTCATTGGATACCATATTTTCTGAATTCTGATTATGAAAACCTTTCATCTTTGCTTCCCTATTTCCTTCCCACTAGTCTGGATAACCAATGATCTTGAAACAACCTGACTTTTTTAGACCTGTCACCCCACTGTGATCACATTTTTGTAACTTCTTTAAGGCTTTGTCAAGCCTCAGAATATTTTCTTTTCCTACATAGTCATTGCTATCCATTCTGATGAAATTTTTTCCTCCAAAACCTTGTGGCTTATAGTTGCTTTCCTCCATAGCTTGAAGGGTTAAAAGCTGATTTCTGCACAAGCATTGCATTATGCTCCAGTGGATCAACATACAAGTTGTTGACCAGCTATTGCTTTTCCACATTGAGCACCATGGAGTATGCTTCTTAACTTCTGTTTGCGGTAAATGAATCATTCAAACCACTGCAAAATTGCATCAATTTATTACGTTTCTGTCTACCTCCATTTTGATTAAATTTGCAAGAACAATCATTGCAAGTGCACATATTGGTAGGATCTACATGATTTAACTCATCACATAGTCATTTTAACTTGGGGCAATATGCTGCTAAGGTCAAATTTCCTTGTGCAATCTTTGCTACTTCCCTTCTAAGACGATATATTTGAGAACCATTACTTGTGTCATATCTGTCATTAATTTCTTCCTAAAGCTCAAAAGCAGTGTCAGCTAAATTGAATTCATCAACAATATCAGTGGATAATGAGTTCAGAAACAACCGTATAATTCACACAAAACCATTATTCATATGTAGAATTTGTAATGTCTGGTTTCAGAACTGATCTATTAATAAACCCTAACTTGTCATTCACCCCTAAAAACCTCTCAATCGCATGACTTCAAGAAATATAGTTGACATCAGTGAGTTTAGAGAAAACAATTACCCTGTAAGAGTTGTTTAGATGGATGAAGAACCAACTAAAGATTGTACCTATCTCCATAAGAAACTGAATCCTCTTCCTCTTCTTGGATTTTATCTCTTCGTTTGTGTCCGCAGTTGAACGCCATGGATGTCGATAAAAGATTTTATAGCAATTTTAAGTTTTGAACTTTCAATTGAAGTTGAAATTGAGTTGTGTTTGATGAATTTTGAGACCAACAGTGGCACAGAGCAGGATCAAGATCTGTTTTGGTACGATCTATGGTGAAAGCGGAAATTCATTATCGGAAATTCTATTTTGTAGATTCTGTACAAAAATGCCCGTACTGACATGTTAAATAGGCCGGTCTTAACCGCTGCCTAATGCCAACTGTACATCAAATTACAAATAGGTCCTCTAACTGTAGAAAAATTACAAATTAGTGCCTAATTACTTAATATATTTACAAAAATTTCTATAGTTTTTTTATGAGTGACACACAGTCTCACACAGCCGCAACCTACTCAAATTTTATTGCATGAGCAGTTATTAATTTTGACTCTTTTGTGCAACCTAACTGAAGGAAATAAGAGTAAAATCATGACTTACTGTTTTATTCCTTTGTTCATTATAATCTCTTTCTAAAATAAATATCATTTCAAGAAAACAAAATGTACCACGTTTTACAAATAAATATCATTTCTAAAATAAATATCGTGTTTCTTTTGCAAATGGTGCGCTGTAACCCCGGTGTGATCAACTTGTACTTTTATGCGACAAATTGGACTATTAAAAATAAAGCTGTACAAATGTTTTTTCAATCTTATTAAGTGGTTTTCCGCATTATCTTGAAGAAACGGATTCATAGACTATAGTACCTAGTTCTTCTGTTCAAATGCACATCAACTCCATGGTTACCATTGTCATTACTACCATGGCTTATGTTCATGTACTCTTGAATTGCTAAGCGTAATTAACTTTAGCACAAGATTCAAGCTCCTTTTAGAGGCATCCTCATTTTTGTGATCGTTTTTGGGATTCAGGTAAAAACGTCTCACAACAGTTGTAGAGCAATGTACAATATTAAATAAATAATATCCATTAACCGAGAATTTTTTTTACAATCCAAGAAAACAAAAAAAAAAAAATGATCTTATTCGCGTGACTTGAATCTTCAGCCAGCAAAAAAGTTGCAGTTCCCTCTTCTTTGGAGCATAGATCAAAGTCTAGGTGATGATGATCAAAATACATATTCCAAACCCGGTTCCAATTCGGATGGACTGATTTTGGGGTATTTTTATCTATACAAAAAATATAAATATACTAAATATTTATACATAATACTGACAATATTTATAAATAATACTAAATATAGTGTAGATTTCGATCCCAATTTGATCAGGAAGGGGGGGGGGGACAGAGAGAAGAGCATAAATCCTGCTCCATTAGAAATTGAAAAAAAAAAAAAGGCCCTTCCATCTCTACATAAAGCCAACTCTTCGCTTTGATAAGGATTTTTGAGTACGGGGGAATTTATTTAGAGCGGAAGAAACAGCAACCGGAAATCATGGATAAGAAGTTGAATATTTTCAAAGACACACCATTTTATCGAAGGGTAAAAAGTGAAGGGACACAGTTGGCATAGCCGACGAAACTACGACGGACCGAAAAACAGAATGATTAAGGTTGTTGCCATGAACCCGGAAACCATGCTCCAGATATTCTGTGGAGACACGATCATATCCTGATAAAAGCGCAAGAAAAAGAAGGACACATTTCCATAGTCGTCGCCGATAGACCGCCAAGTTATGCCAAGTATGCCATCGAGGCGTCCTTCAAACTCAACATTAGCTAGGAATTCAAGGAAGCTTTAACATTAGGAATCCTGTGGAAGCGGAGATGATGAAACCCGAACCCTCATTTCATTAGAATTGATCACTAAGACAAGAGAAGAGGGACAAAGCGGAGGAAGACTTCTTCGAGATGAAAGAAAGACAGTCATTACTTCCTTTCCCATGGAAGAGGACTGGGTGGAGACTTGATATGGAAGTTAGGGAAGAAGGGACTGGCAGCTACGATGAAAATCGTGATAAGAAATATTGAAAGAAGAAATCAGAATGGTCTTCTCCCTCTGCCGATTCTGTTTTTACGATTAGGGTTTTATAAAACTGTTACAACTACAAGTCGGAGTTATCATCTCCGTGAATTACGTAATGTGAACCCTAACTAAGGTAACTAAATCCTTACCTTAATTTATAGTCATTTACATACATATATACATCCGTAATACCCCCCTCAAGTTGGAGCATGAGGATTTTAAATGCCCAACTTGCCGAAAAAGAAATCAAACTGAGGTTTACCCAAAGCCTTCATAAAGATATCCGCTAATGGCACATGTGTAGACGCGTAGCTTGGGAGAATAGTGCCCTTCACAACTTCATCCTGAATAAAGTGACAATCGATCTCTATATATTTGGTGCGCTCATGAAAAACAGGATTGGCGGCAAGATGCAACGCTGCCTGACTGTCACAATAAAGACGAATATACTGAGGATGGGGAACACCAAGAAATTGCAAAAGCCCCTTTAACCACTCCAATTCACAAACTATTGAAGCCATTGAACGATATTCGGCTTCAACAGATGAACAAGCAACAGTTTGTTGCTTCTTGGTCTTCCAAGATATAGGAGATTGGCCTAACTGCACAAACCAGCTGGTTAGAGAACAGCGAGTCAGAGGACAGTTAGCCCAGTCAGAATCACACCAACCTAATAACTGGAGATTAGAATCAGCCCATAGAAGAATCCCTTGACAGGGATTACCCTTCAGATAACGAACAACTCGAAGGGCAGCCTCCCAATGCACCTAAAGAAGTTTCTGCATAAACTGAGCAAGAGTGTGAACACATTTGGAAAACTCAGGACGAGTAACGGCAAGATAAATCAAATGACCAACCAAACACCTGTAACTTTAAGGATTAGGAAGAGGATGCTCAGTGGCTAAAGCAAGCTAATGACTCTGCTCCAAAGGAAAACAAGGAGGTTTAGCACCTAAAAGGCCCATCCTAGAAATGAAATCCAAAGCATACTTACGCTGACAAAGAAAAATGGCAGAAGAATTCTGAACCACCTCGATGCCAAAGAAATACTTAAGAACACCAAGGTCCTTCATGTGAAAACAACGTCCCAAATAATCTTTACACAAGTGAACAACAGTGCTATCATTGCCAGAGAGAATGATGTCATCCACATAAACAAAAACGGTAAGTTGCACAGGGCAACGCCGGTAAAGAAAGAGAGAGTAATTAGAAGAGGACTGCTGAAAACCATACTGACGTAGTGCATTTACCAATTTAGCAAACCAGCAACGAGGAGCTTGGTGGAGACCATAAAAAGGGATCAACGAAGGCGACAGACACCGCCTGGAACATGAGAGGAAAAACCAGGTGGTAACTTCATATAAATCTCCTCAGTGAGATCACCATGTAGGAAAGCATTGTGAACATCCATTTGATGGAGTTCCCAGCCTTTGGATGCTGCAACCATAAGCAAAGTGCGAACAGTCACCATCTTCACAACAGGAGCAAAAGTTTCACTATAATCAAGACCCTCAACCTGCCTATTCCCAAGATGACCAAACGGGCTTTGTAGCACTCAATGGAGCCATCAGAATGGAACTTGATTTTATACACCCATTTACACCCCATAGCACGTTTCCTAGGAGGAAGGGTGTCGATGTTCCAAGGATTATTGGATTCTAGTGCCTGAATCTCCTGTTGCATAGCAAACCGCCACCAAGCATGCTTAACGGCCTCTGAAAAGGAATGAGGTTCAGCCTCTGCAGTTATACTAGCCAAAAATGCTCGATGGGATGAAGAAAAAGAATCACAAGTGACATAGTAATGAATAGGATAAGACGCACCTGAGGAAACTGATGAAGAAGATGAACTAGGAGAGGGGCTAATAGAGGTGACAGTTTGACCGATGAAATCATTCAACTGAGTAGAGCGATACTTAATGCGATGCCCACGTCCCAGAAGTTCTTCCTGTTGCTCAAAAAATGATGAATCCCCCCCTCCCCCTGACTGACCGGGAATCAGGGGAAGGGTCAGGAGAAACATTATCATCGGAAGTAGGTGAATGAGAAATCACAACTAAAGAGTTCATAGGGGGACCAGATTCAAAATCATCTTCATCATCAAGAATAGGGGGAGACTCAATTACGGGAGAAGGATTAGAATCCAAAGCCGGTGTCATATAAGGAAATTCAAACTCTGAAAAAACCACATCTCAAGAAACGAGAAAATCACCGGTCTCTAAATCATACACCCGCCAACCTTGCTTGCCAAAAGGATATCTAACACACACTTCCTACTACGACTAGAAAATTTATCACCATGATGATCCTGGTTGTGCACATGACAGAGGCATCCAAAAACACGTAAATGAGAAAAAAGATGGCGGGCAACCATAGAAAATTTCAACAGGAGTCTTGCCATGTAACACACTGGAAGGAGTGCGATTAATTAAATATCCGGCAGCAAGAACACAGTCACCCAAAAGTCAATAGGGAAGTGAGCTTGGAAATGCAAAACACGAGCTACATTTAAAATGTGTCTGTGTTTACGCTCCACCCGACCATTTTGCTGGGGAGTACCAACACAGGATGTTTCATGCAAAATTCCATTCTCCCGGAAATAATCAGTCATACAAACAAATTCAGCACCATTATTACTACGAACATGTTTGACCGATTTCTTAAAGTGACGCTCAACCATGGCAAAGAAATTATGTAATGTCAAAGACACTTTTTTCTTGTCAATCAGCAAATAAATCCAAATGGCTCTTGAAAAATCATCAACAATAGTAAAAAAAATATCTAGCACCCAAAAAAGTGGGAACACGATAGGGACCCCACAAATCACAGTGAATTAATTGAAATACTTCAAAGGTTTTAGTAGTGCTAACAGGAAAAGATGTTCGAGACTGTTTGGCCCTAAAACACACATCACAGGCCGTCTTTATAAAACTACTATTCTTGGGAGAAACCACAGAAGGAAGCAGTGCCTAGCACCTTAGAAGATGGATGCCCAAGACGCTGATGCCACAGATCGAAGGAAGGTGTCCCAGTAGATGTCACAGCATTTATAGTCTCCACATCTCGGTAAAAAAAATAAATCCCCTCCCATTGCTCACCTGCTACAATCATCATCCTTGAAGTGAGGTCCTGTATAACACAAACACCAAAAGTAAACTGAGCAACAGAGGCAGTATCGGTCAACAATTGAGAGGCTGAAATCAAATGGCACTTCAAACTGGGAACATAAAGAACATTGTGGAGTGTCACTCGACTACTAAGCACCACAGTCCCCGCTTTGGAGGCATAAGTAAGTCGACCATTTGGAAGCTGAACCGAAACACCAACAATATCACAAACGGCATCAAAATATTCAAGGGAACCTGTCATATGACGTGTAGCTCCCAAATCATACATCCAATTGAAAGAAATACACTTATCAAAAAACTTGGGAACCGAACTAGGCGTGGCCAAGTTCCACAAGGACAGAAGTGTATTCCACTGATCCTGATTGAGGCCGGTAACAGCAGCAGCCCCAACACCGGCATCAGATACGTAGGAAACAGTCAGTAGTGCCATCATATGTGCTGAAGCCGGCGGAGGAACGAAACCAGCACCAAAACCACCTCCACTGCCGCGAGCATGGCCGCCATTTCTACATCCACAGCCATGACCTGTGCCACGTCCCCGGGAAGGCCAACGATCTTGGTAGCCGATCAATGTAAAACAGGAGGTAATCTCATGGCCGGGATGATTGCAATGTGAACAAACAAGGTCTGATCACCGAAACCACCAGAAGAAGACTTGCTGCCACTGCGATCCGTGGAGTGGTGGCCGGTAGAAGCTGCAAATGCCACCACTTCGCCACTGGAAACCGCCGGAGGATGCCCACCATCAGAAGCTTGGACGGCAAAACTCATACTCTCAACGGGAAGCTCCTTAGACTGAGAAATAAGGCGCAGCCGCTCCTCTTGCACGATGGTGGAATAAACCTTCTTCAATAGCGGCAATAGATCTTGAGCGAGAAGATTCGACCTTGCCGTCCCATAAATAGTATCATCCAGCCCCAAAAGAAAGTGGTGAATCTTTTCTTCTTCCACCTTTTTCTCGGCAACCGCAACGAAATTACAGGTGCAGCGCCCACATGAACAAACTGGAGCCGCATCATAGGAAGCAAGTTTGTCCCGTATTTTCTCAGACGGCCATAGTAAGCCGTAATAGAGAGTCCCTTCTGGCAGAAATCGGCCAGATCGGCCTTCAGTTGCCGAATTCGCGGCCCATTCATGAGAGACAAAGAATCCCTAATTTCAAGCCACAAGTCACGAGCGACTTCGTTGTGAGAAATGGTAGACCAAAAAGAGGGTCCAATCGAGTTCATAATCCATGACACAAGCAAGGAATTGATGGTCCACCAATCTTCAGAATCCGGAGACGTCGCGGCCGGCTGAGTAATAGAGCCATCGATGAATCCTAATTTTTTCCGGGCACGTAACGCAGTACGGACTACTTTGGACCACTCTTCATAGTTACTCTCACCACGGAGTTGAACTTGAGTGATTGAGGCACCAGGATAATCGTTTGCAGTAAGATCGTATGGCGAAATCGTCTTGTACTAGATGGCCTCTTCACCGCCGCCAGTGACATTCAACCTTGAGGGGTTTTGTCACCGTCGGTCTGAACCATACTGAATCAATCTTGAGAAAAAATGGCAATGGGAAGAAAAGAAGTTGTTCCTGTGATTGATACGAAGTAAAGAAATAAAGGGAAAGGAAAGAAGAAATCAGAACGGCCTTCTTCCTCTGCCGATTCTATTTTTATGATTAGGGTTTTATTTACAACTACAAGTCGGAGTCATCATCTCTGTGAATTACGTGATATTAACCCTAACTAAGGTAACTAAATCCTTACCTTAATTTATAGTCATTTACATACATATAAACATCCGTAATATGTTTCACTTCCTTTATGTTCTCTAAATTCCAAAATAGACATAATCTTTTTATAAAAAAAAAGCAAAATGTACAACGTGTTAAAAAATCAAGCCCAGCCTCTCCCTCTTTTTATAATCAATTTTTCTCAATTCTTACCTGATACAAATTATACTTGTGGATTAATCTCTCACAAGAACTCGTAAATAAATGAAACTACTCCCTTTGCTAACTACAAGCCACTTCTAAATTGGCGAATTCTACAATGAACATGTTTTACTCAAAATTGTATTTGAAAGTAAGGACCGACTCGGCTCAAACTAATTTCAAATGATTGCGTGATATCCTCGAAATCCGGAGTCCAACCGTTAGAATTGCGGAAAGATGTCAACACCCTTGATTTGTGACAAGACTAACATGTCAAGTGTTTAATAAACAAAGTAGCTAATGATTTCGTAAAACTGAATAAAACGGTCAATTGAGGCCAGCTTTATTGAAATTATGAGAAACTAAGAACAGCCTGAAACATCCAAATGTTTACAAGATTAAGACTGAAAACTAAAAGAATACATGAAAGCTTGAAAAAAAATAAATGATAAAAGCTGTAAAGGAACTAGGAATATGATTTCTTGTGTGATGAATTGTGTCCTTCGGCCGTCCCTCCTTTACAGCTTTTATAAGAGATTCGTCAACCCTGGTTGGAATGCAACCGAAGTCGAATCCAATAAGAACTTCTGTTGCGATTAGAGTCCTTCTCCAACAAGGATTGTGGTGTCGAAGACTCTGTTTTGAATTCGGATTGCTGCCCGCTATTGTTTCTTTGAATAACAAATACGGCGAGCTTTGACTGATTTTATTTCCTTCATGATTGCAGCAATCGGCCCACTCTCATGTGGACCAGATTTGCTAAAAATCGGTCTAACATAAAGCCCCCTAAGTGAAGCAAATTTTGGAGCCAAAAAAGGAAAAAAATTGCTTGCCTTACTGCCAACTCTTTCTTCAGCCCAATAAGGTGGGACGATCCAGCAAGAAATTTGCCCAATAGAAAAAATGATCGGCCCAGGAGCCCCCCAGCAAAAGGCGCGTGAACAAAAACACGTGTTTGCTAACGGCTTCCTAATTGCGCTCTTCTTGAGGGTTGACTAGTTTTGAACTGACTGGAGTGATGACGGAGAGAGAAAGAGGATAACAGAAGTACCTCAACAACTCTTCTTCTTCATAACGGAAACAAAATCCATTCTGACTCCAAATCTCAATCGATTCCGAATCTGTTACAAGGTTGTATATTAAAGCAACAGGTTTGCCAAAGCAAAAATCCCATATCAGACTATTAAACTCTGAACCCAACAATTTGAATTTCAACAAATCAATTGCAAAAACCCTTGTTGATAAAAACCCTCTCATGCTATTGTTGCAATCTGTTGTAGGAGGAAGGAATGGCCGGAACCAGTGATGCTAATCCAATGGCCTATAACAAGGCCAAAGCGGCAACCGATTGTGTAAAACCAGAAGATATTGATTTCTTGCAACCATATGAAGAACAGGTTATGCTGCCATTCAACCCGTCTGCTCGCCACTTTACTCTTGGCCCCAATTTCCCATCGGCGCCGAAAAACCTGAACGAGTATATTCCGATGTTGAACCCAGATGCGGCCTATTATAAATATGAGAATCCTTGCAAGTTTGAGAATTTTGAGCGGATTCGGGTGTGGCCGTGGTTCGACAAACTGGAAACTCAAGAGGCGTTTGTGCAGTGGTACCGAGAATTGGAGCCGGAATATGGTGACACGTGGAGAATTGCTGGGATTTATGATTTGCTAAAGTTCTGCACCATAGGGCTTGGAGAAAGCCGGGATTTGGTGGAGGTCGTGTTGGGTTTTTGGAGTGGCAGCAGCAACGTGTTCTGCTTTCCCTGGGGGCCAATGACACCCACTTTGCTAGATGTGTGTGTTATCATAGGCTTGCCTGCTGTTGCAGCAGTAGCTGTGGATGGTAATGTAACAGATGATGATGCAGCTGCAGCAGCGGTAGGACAACCAAGGAGTTATGGTCCTTTTATCAGTGAAAACAGCAGACAAGTCGCTTGCACCGTATTCACTTTCTAGCCTTGTGGTTGAACCGGTATGTGTTTTGTGGTAAATCTTTCCAGATGACTATAGATTGGTATCATGTAGCTAGTAGATTGGCTGCTGGAATTCAAATGAATCTAGCTGAAGCTGCTCTAGCAATGCTTTATCACTGTTTGCATGAAGCTAAGCATAATCTTGGTTCAACTTTATGTAGTCCTGTTTGGTTGTTGCATTTCTGGCTGCATATGTATTTTCCTAGCTTGAAACCAGAAGGGATTTTCCCTGTTGAGAATGGAGAATCATTGTGTCTGGGAGTGCATCAATACAACAAGCAAGTTTCAACGGAATGCTGGCTTTCAAGACTGTCTTTGAATCAACCTCAGAAATAGGTGTAATGGTACAACAACTCACTCACGACTGGTGGCACAAAAGCTTTGGCGATACCTGTCATTCAGAAGCAGAAAGTGGAAGGTGGGATAATATTGGTGTGTTTGGTTTGACATCTGTATGGAGCCATCTGCTGTCAGCAAGAGATATCTTTCATGGTAGCAAAAGTGCTCAATCCCGAAATGTTGTTGCTGGTACTATGTATGGCTCTGGATGTGATGTAGTTAAAACCGCATTTCACATCGGGAAATATACAAAAACCAAGACTGCTATTGTTGACATAGCATCATAACCAAAAGGTTAGTCCTCCTCTATTACTGGTTACTGTTGCAGATATTCTTTAAATGAACATCTGAACTTTGTCTGTATAGGGAAAGGTAAAGGTGGTTCCAAAGCAAAGACTGGTACACATAAGGGCAAGAAGACAACTACTGTTGCAGGAGGCAAGGCTAAACCAACCGCTGCAAAGGGAGCACCAACCTCCACTCACCGTTCCAGTAGGCTAATCGGATAGAAGCGTTCTGCAAGTGAAGCTAGTAACAAGGTAAAGTATCATAATCAACTTTATTATTGTACGAGATCATAAGTCATAGTATTTTATGATGTGGTTGTTGTGCCACAGGACCACCCGGTTACTGTTCATAGTACTGAGGAAGACTCTGACAGTCAAGAAAGTGAGAAAGGATCTGTTGCAGGTGGTGAAAGCACTGCTGCCAAGAGAGCAACTTTTGAGACTGGTGGATCCAAGAGTAAGAAAAAATTCAGAACTGGCAATTCATCTACCCAACCGAATTTTGGGAAGAAAGCTCCTCTATCCGTTGCAGCTCTATTGGCTAGTCTGGAACAGACCAAGGCAGCGGCACATGTGAAGGTATACGTGGCATCCAGTTCCCCTGATATCCCATTAGGTACTGCACTGCAACAGATTACTGAGATATTCCAGCTTCCAGCAGAAGGAGTGTACGGTAAAAGGTATGATCAGTTGAAGACATTATTATCTGCCATTCAGAACTCTCTGGTGGATGACAGTATGGCAGCGGCAATTCGTTTGATGTCGGCAGAAGCAGCCCAAAAGCAGATTGAGTGTCAAGTTTGTGTTCCACATATTGAAGAATATCAAACTACTTACGACCTGCAAGAGAAGAACAAAATGCTGTCGGAACAATTGGTCGAACAAGTAGCGCAACTTGTAGCAGATATCAAGAAGACAATGGCAGAAGAGGTGGATCTCAAGACACAGCTGGGAAAAATACAAGCCAAGCGATTGGGATTAGAAACCAATTTGGGTGTTGTAATTGCAGAAACTGATGTTGCACTTGGGGGATATGGGAGAATGACCGACATTGTGAACAAACTGCATCCCAAATACCAAGATGCTTAGAAGGTTGTTGCAGGTGCTCAGACAAGTTGGAATTTCCTAAAGAACACCATTACCCGTTTGATGCAAACCGTAGGAACAACAACAAATTCGCCTTCTGTCACAGATCAAGCACATCCAGAACGTCCAGAGGAAATTCTAACCCTGAAGGGATTTGTTGCACAAGGAAGGACCCAGGAAGATGTGCCACCCAATGATGAAGAACCCTTGGACATCCATCTATTGCAAAGTGTACCAGTGTCCCCTCATGCTTAAAATATTTGCTTCAGTTTTCTCTATGCTTGTAACCCTGGCTGTTGTTGGGTTATTTTGATTTGTGCTGGTGTTGCAGCGACTTTGTTCCTGCACAAAAACAAGTTTTTTTTTTTTTGTTAGCAATAAACATGGCTTTTAGTACTTAATGATATCTGGTAGCAGCAATTTCCCGTGCTAGTTGTTGGTCCTCATTATTGAGTTGATTCCATTCGGTATCAAAGTATGTGCACAGTAATGCAGCATTTATAGATCTGTCTGCATCTGTCCCATCTAGATCTTTCAAAACGTAAACCCCATGTCCAAAATGTCTGTGTATGATATAAGGACCTTCCCAAGTAGGGCTCCATTTACCATAAGTACGGTCCTTGTATCCCAATGGCAAAACTGTTTTCCATACCTTAGTACCAACATTAAAGTATTTGCATCAAACAAACTTCTTGTAAGCCTGAGTAATTCCAGCCTTTTGGTTGATGATATTTGCTGTTGCCAAATTTCGGCTATGTGACAGTCTTTCTTGATTAATCTGCATAGTTGTTGCATAGTCAGCTGAGTCCAAAGGAAACTGTTGATTAATTCAGAGGGAAGGCACGAGATTTTCAATAGGCAAAATGGCGTCATGACCGTAAACTAATTCATATGGAGTTGCCTTTGTACTACCCCGCTGTGTTACCCTATATGCCCATAATGCCTGACGCAATATGTCATGCCATTGCCTTGGATTCTCATAGACATTTTTCTGGATGATTCCTTTCAATATATTATTTGTAGACTCAGCTTGACCATTCCCTTGTACAAAATGTGGGGATGAGTGTGTTAGAGTGAAACCCATATCTTTGGCAAACTGCACCATTTCTCGTCCAACAAAGTATTGCGCCTGATCCGTTATGATGGTTTCAGGTATTCCAAACCTGTAAATTATATGCTCTTCGAGGAAAAATATAACTGCTTTTTGGTCAACATCTTTCAAGGGTACCGCTTCAACCAACTTAGTCAAATAATCGGTCGCTACCAAAACATATCGATGCCCAGAAGAAGATGGTGGATGAATCATGCCAATAACATCAAGAGCCCAACAACCAAATGGCCATGGTTTAACTATAAACTGCATTGGTTCTGAGTGAGTATGCAAAATATCTGCGTGTTTTTGACAATCGATACATCCTCTGGTAAAGTTTATACAGTCTAGAATCATGGTTGGCCAAAAATAACCATGGCGGCGAAGCAAACAAGCCATTTTTCGTCCTCCCCGATGAGCGCCGCAGAAGCCTTCTTGTGTTTCCAACATCAACAATGTATACTCTAGCTTGCCCAAACATCTAAGCAACACTTCATCGGCTGTTTTCCAATATAGTTGTTCTTGCAGCAGGACATAATTGGGTGCTTGTCTCCTGATAGATATCGGAGTATGATGTGTTGGATCTTGCAAAAATCTCATGATTGGTGCACGTTAATCCTCTGTTGTAGTAACTATTGCAACAGAAAAGTCTGTTTCCAATGGGTATCGAACATATGTAGAAGCGTCAAAGTCAACTGTGTCGTAAGTTGAACCCAACGGTGTTTTAAGGTATCCAGATGCTAACTGCGTCATGTCGTTGGCGTCTGCATTGAACTCTCTTTCGATATTGTAGAACTCTATATGCTGAAATTGAGCAGCAAGAATATCCCCAACAGCTACATACTTGGCCATGACTTCATCATCCCGGTCCATTAACTTCTTCATTTGCCCAATGACAAGAGCAAAATCCCCAATTACTTTTGCATGAGTTGCACCATTATGTAACAAATTTTTCAAGGAATGTATTAACCCTTCAGATTAAGCCTGATTATGGGTTGCTTGGAAATTCAGACGGATTTGACAACGCAGGTTCTGTCCATATGGAGGAGTGACTACTATTCCTGTGCCGCTACGTTGAAATGTTTTAGACCCATCAAAATGCAGCGTCCATAATGGATCTGCAACCTGGTGCACCTGGAAGGAGCTGAGGAATTCACCATCCCAATCATCGTCAAGGGAAGGATGTGCAGCCAAAAAATCCGCGAATGCTTGCCCCTTAACTGCTGACTGCGGTATATGTTGAAATTGATACTCCATTGAGGCCAGAACCCATTTTCCTATTCGGCCACTCATTGTTGGTCAATGTAACATGTATCGGACCAAATTTACCTTGCTAATGACGCAGACCAAACCCGGAAGCATATAATGACGTAACTTGGTCGCAGCAAAATATAATGCCAAACACAATTTTTCAATTGAGGGATACCTTCGTTCTATGTCTGTAAGCATTCTGCTTAAGTAGTAAACGGCTCTTTCGAATCCGTCTTGGTCATCTTGGGCTAGTAAGCAACCCAACGATTCTTCTGTGGCTGACATGTATAACTTCAATGGTTTGATCTTGATAGGTGCAACCATTACTGGATGAGTCGATAAAGCTTGTTTGATAGCCTGGAAAGCTTGTTGTTGCACTTCATCCCATACAAAATCTTCGGCTGATTGTACCTTCAGGAGCAGAGAGAAAGGTTTCAACTTCTTAGATAAATTGGAGATAAATCGGCGAAGGAAATTGACTTTGCTGATTAAACTTTGCAATTCTTTTTTTTGTCCTTGGCGGTCGAGCTTCTATGATTGCCTTTGCTTTTTCTGCATCAACCTCCATGCCCCTTGAATGGACCAGGAAACCCAAAAACACACCAGAAAAAACGGCGAATGCGCACTTTAACGGGGTTAACTTTAACTTATATTTCCTCATACGCTCAAAACATTGGCGTAAATGTTACAAGTGATCCGCAAAAGAGAGTGACTTCATCATGACATCATCAATGTAAACCTCCAAGATCTTCCCAATCAGATCATTGAAAATGCAGTTCATTGCTCGCTGATAGTTTCTCCTGCATTCTTCAACCCAAATGGCATAACCTTCCATTCGAAAATTCCCAATGCCCCTAGTGCACGAAAGGCAGTCTTATGAACGTTTGCAAGAGCTATGAAAATTTGATTGTATCCGGCATTGCCATCTATAAAGCTCATGACTTGGAAACCCATCAACCTATCAATTAGTGTTTCCGCAATTGGCATTTGATATTCATCTTTTGGGAATGCCAAATTGAGATTACGGAAATCTGTACAAACTCTAGTTTTGCCATTTTTCTTGATAGCAGGAACCACATTGGATAACCATTCAACATATACTGCTACTTCAATGAAATCAACCGCCAACAAGAGTTCAATCTCTTCTTTAACTTTGCTAACAACATCTTCTGAAAAACGCCATGATGGTTGTTTGAATGGCTTAAACCCTTTCTCAAAGAAATACTGTGCTCCACTAAACATTGATCCAGGCCTGGCATCTCTGTGTAGTCCCATGCAAAACAATCACGGTGTTGTTGCAGTAAAGCAATCAATTATTTCTTTTCATCGGCCACTAAGGAAGAGCTAATATATGTAGGCTTTTCCTCGCTTGATGAACCCAGGTTTACTGCTTTGATTGGTTCTTTAGTAAAAACAGCGAATTTTGGTGTTGCAGTATCCAATTCATTCAAATCTATTACGTCGCTATCAGAAACTAGATCTGCATCATAGATTACTTTGTCCCAACATACTGCGGGCGTTTCAGCTTTCTGTCGATGTTCATCTTCAAAATACTGCAACACACGCCTGATTACTTCCTATATTTCCTTTGCTTTTAACAGTTCACCATCTAACTCGTCTGTACTCAAAGTTCTCAACTGTTCAATTGTCTTCATTGCAAAATTTCTTCAATAGATGGTGCGTCTGGCAACGGCCTTAACATACTATAATTATATGGCCTGTTGACTTCTTGCCAAAGCAATTTCCATTCCGAAAGATTTATATCTCCACGCATAATGGCCTGCTGCGGCCGACCATACTTGTCCATACCTACAAGACGATACGGACCTACTTCACTATCATAATAGTAAGCTTCTACAGCGTTGGCTTGTGCTGCAAATGGACTTGTATCGGCTGCAATGATTTTTGGACCCTCTGTTACCCACATAATGATCGCCTGATGCAGAGAAGAAGGAACGCATCGTGCCGAATGTATCCAATCTCGTCCCAAAAGAGCGTTGTAAGAAGCTTTAGTGTCAACCACAAAGAATGCTGATACTACCTTCTTTGATCCAACTTCAACTTGCAATGGTAGAATGCCTTTGGTCCTTGTAACATCTCCTGTAAATCCACTCACAAAAACTTTAGTCGGCACTAAATCTTTTAATTGCTTACCTAGCTTAGGTAAATCCCTTGAGGGTAGGATATTTATAGCTACGCCATTGTCCACCAACACTCGTCGTAATGGGATTCCATCCACAACTGCGCAAATAACCCAGACTCTTCCCTTCTCGTGACAGTAATTGAATCCCACCAACTGTAGTATCATATGGTTCTGTCACAAAAAAAGTTGCTTCAGGGATTATAACTTGGTTTGCAACAGTTGTAGGAACTAAAGCTGTCGTAGATGTAGGGGTTTTCAAACAAAAAGATTTCGGTAGCGTGTAAACCATGTTCACCGGTGGGAAATAATATCTGACTTTCCCCACAATTGTGACCATCTTTCTCCTTGTTCTGAAAAGCTGATTATCGACATCTCTTGTTGGACTGGTGATCCAATCTTCGCAAATACTTTCTACTTTTCTGTTTCTGCCCTTGTATGTTTATTCATAACCCGTTGCGATCGACGTTTTTGAGTCCTAGTCATCTTTGTTCTCGTCGACGTTTGATTGGAAATTTTGGGTGAACCACGCGATGCCATTCTTTGTCATGTATAGGCGCTACTCTAACTTCCCTTGGTGCAACATTACTCTATGGCGCCGGCCTTTTCATTTGTTGCAAGACTGATGGTCGGTTATCCTGATCATGGTGTTGTCTATCAACCCTGACATCAATGGCATGATTCCCTAATCTTGCATGCAGAGGTAATCGCTTTTGAATTAGAGGGGTTGCTTGACGTGTTTCCGCATGTTGTGCATTCGGTTGCCGATTTTGATTCAAGGAACTCAAAATAACATATGATACAACCCTTAACCTCTCTTGTTCTAGATCCAAATACGTCTTTTTCTATACTCAAGTCTATGTTTGTCCGTTTATCACAATGTTTACTTCTGTTGCAGCTGGACGCGAACTCTGTCGGTGTAAATGTCCTCCGAATTTAGACCCTAACTCATGAAGCTGTCTTTTCACCTTGTCAAAGACTTTGTCGCAATCTTCGCAACCTATTATGGGACATGTATCAGAAGCATGACTTCCAAACCCTGCATCAACCATTCGGACTTGGTGTTGCTGCGGGAAATGATTGGTAATTATTTCAACTGGATCTTCAACTATCACATTGCCATCATCTATCATCTTCTGAAGCTTATTGCGGAATAATACACAATCATTTATCGTGTGAGTCCATGACATATGATACTTGCAATAAATCTTTCCCACTACATCCACTGGCTTTGGCTGTCGGTACCCGTTCTTGTACTGAATATGACCTTTCTTAAACATATCATCAAAAATAGCCTCTTATCAAAATATCGAAAGAATACACTCGCCCAATGTTAGCTCCAGCTTATCCTAGGGTCCCATGTCGGTGCACCTACTGGTGGAGGAGTATTATAAGAATGCGGTACCATAGGTCGACGTAATGCTTCACAGGTATAATTTCTAACATTAACAATCTCAGCTGCATTAACGTCATATTCATCATCATCTTCATCATGAACCCAATGACTTTGATTTACTTCCACTACCGGACTCTTATTAAACCATTGTTTTGCCTTTCCTGGATTCTTCTCTCGTTTATCCCGGATTACCTTCTCACATCTTCTTATAATATCCGCCAAATGATTCAACGATCAGACAAAATGTGGCGCAACAGCTAATTTTACCTTGTAATCTTGAATTCCTGCAACTTCCATCTTAACAATAGTTGGTTATTCATACTTGTCAGGTATCTTAGCATACATTTGTCGGAACCGAATCAAGTATGCTTCTGCAGTTTCTCCAAACTTCTGTAGTATCTCAGATAAATCAACAATTGATAATCGTGCAGTATCCCTACCGAAGTATGATAGGAATTCTCTATGTTGAGTTTCCCATGATGGAATAGACCCTGGTGCCAATGATCAGTACCAATCGAAGGCAGTTCCTTTTAGGGAATAAGGTCAAATGTAACTTGATTAAAGCATTGTACTCACTGAACCACATTGGAACTCAAATAGACTCATATGATCTTCAGGTCTCTTCTCATCTTCCCCTGAAAATTGTTGAAAATCGGGAATCTTGAAGTTTCTCGGCAACGGTTCCCATTCAACAAAATCAGGATGAGGCTTCCCTGGAACCTCTGGAATCTCTGTACCCAATTCTTTACGAACTAAATCTTCTACCATCCTTGAAAATGTTTATTCAGATTTAGAGTATGGTCAGCCCCTACTTCAAAATCCTGCTGCTGATTGACATTTACTGTTGCATTTGTTTCTTGTCGAAATTCTTTACCGAGATCCACTCGGTAATGACCACCTCTTTGACCCCAAAAGCGTTGTTGCTATGGGTTGTGTTGATTTCCAACATTCTGATTTCTAAAAAGTCACCCAGCAGCTTGTGCTCTATTTCTATTCAAAATCTGATTCGCTTCATATTCTATCCACTGTTGTTCTTCCCTATTTTCCTCATCGTTGGATGTGGTGGAACATTCTAGGGATTAGCAACCACAATGCCGAATCCTTGAGGAATGTGAGAATCAGCCAAATTTGCAGTTGCAGTGGTATCTCCTGATATTGGTGGCACAACCCGATTTTGGTACAATATAAAACGGTGATCATTACTTCCTTGTGCATTTTGACCAGCCTGTTCTGAAGGCTCAACAGCCTGCACTAGTAGGACCTTGATTAGTTCCCGTGCCAATAAAACCCTGAAGACCATGTTCTGACGTTGCTTGCGGTCTATAGGTTATCTTGGGAACACCATCTTGCCCAATCAATTGAGGTGGAACCATTGTTGGTCCTTGTTGATTTTGTACCGGTGGAGTCTGGTGTTGAAATGTTGTATTCTGCAACTGAAGTTGATTAGTTGCTTGTGCGTTCCTTGCAACATTATTGCTCGTCGCGGTTCCCGACTGCTGCGTTTCTGGGGTTATCGGTCATGGTACTTGGTAACCTTGATAAGGCATATGTTGTCCCCATGGCGTTCCAAACATCATTACTGGTGCATCATATTGGGAAGACAATGGAGGCAATTGATGCCCATCAAACGTGAAATTCCTTGGTGGTGGAATGAATGCAGGTTGACTCGGAACCATCGGGTAATACCAACTGTGCATCCCATGCCTTGTAGTATTTGCAACAGTTTGTGATCCGTTATTGTTTGATCTTGTTCCAACATGTTGTATCGGAGTATCTGTTGCAGACGGTTGAAATATAGCATTGTACAAAGGATTATTTACCATCTTAACTGGTGGTACTTCCACATGTGCTGTTCCTGTAGCCGTGTTACTGCCCGTCACTGCAGATCCACTGGAACCAGCACCCCCTGAATTTGCACTACGATTGATTAACCTCGGAAAAGCGTTTTCGAACCTTTCCACTTGCCCAGCCATAGTATGTTCTATTGCCGTGAACCTTTGGTGCATCATTTCAAGAGTCATTGGTGGAACCTGATCCACTTGACCTTGGTTATGGAATACTGGAACTTGGAATAATGGGCTTTGAAAACTTGGAGTCTGAAAATCCGGACTTCCGTAAGACCCAAGAAAACTAGACCTCTCTCCGAAAAGACTTGATCCAGCATTAGACTGCTGTTGATTAGATTGTCTCCCTATCCCAGTTGATTGATCTGTTATCACCGTTGAATATGAATCTATTGCCGAAATATGCGGGGCTGTATTCATCGGCAAAGAACTCCCACTTGGCGCAGAAGTCTGGATCGGCATTGAAACTTGTCCTGCCGACTGCATTGTTGTTGACGACTGAGGCATCGACATCGTTCTTTTGCTTAAACAATGCCTGGAACACGCAAACTGGTCCCACCAGGCGTGCCAAATTTTATGTTTGAATCAAAATTGTATTTTAAAGTAAGGACCAACTCGGCTCAGACTAATTTCAAATGATTGCGTGATATTCTTGAAATCCAGAGTCCAACTGTTAGAATTGCTGAAAGATGTCAACACCCTTGATTTGTGACAAGACTGAGATGTCAACTGTTTAATAACAAAGTAGCTAATGATTCCGTAAAAATGAATAAAACGGCCAACTGAGGCTAGCTTTATTGAAATTATGAGAAACGAATCGGCTAAGAACAGCCTGAAATGTCCAAATGTTTACAAGATTAAGACTTAAAACAGAAAGAATACATGAAAGTTTGAAAAAAAAAATGATAAAAGCTATAAATGAACTAAGAATATGATTTCTTGTGTGATGAATTGTGTCCTTCGGCCGTCCCTCCTTTACAGCTTTTATAAGAGATTCGTCAATCCTAGTTGGAATGCAACCAAAGTCGAATCCAATAAGAACTTCTGTTGCGATTAGAGTACTTCTCCGACAAGGATTGTGGTGTTGAAGACTCCCTTTTGAATTCGGATTGCTGCCTGCTATTGTTTCTTTGAATAACAAATACGGCGGGCTTTGACCGATTTTATTTCCTTCATGGTTGCTGCGATCGGCCCACTCTCATGTGGACCGGATTTGCTAAAATCGGTCCAACAGAACCCCACAACGGTTCCTAAATGTTTACTCTTTTGGTCATGTGATTGTATGTGTCGCGAGTCAATTCATGAATAAAGATTCATAACTTCATGAATCATGATTATATCTATGTATTTTATGTATGATGGTGCTATTTTTTCAACTTGAATTTAAGTAGTTGCAGTTGATTAGGAATATTTTTGAACAAGGAATGAAGATCAACTACCATTGCCGTGAGGACCACAGATTTCGCAGCCGGCACAAAGATTTCCCTAAAAAAAAAACTAAAAAAAAAACCAGCAAAAAATAAAAGTGTATGGATGAGAAGTGAAGCCAGTAAAGTTGTACGATACAAGCACGATGAAGACTTGCTACAAAGTAGTGCAAGGGCCAACAAAAATATTGATACAAAAGTTTTTTTTTTCTTTTTCTTGCTGTTTTCAGCATGCATTTTAATTGGTAGCTTTATTGATTCAATCGGGTTGTTTTGCCAAAATGGTTGCGCTGTAAACCGCAATGGCTTTTAAACAGCACGAGGGTGTCGCAATCAATCGCTGCAGCTCCTAAACCAGTTCCTGGATCTGCGCCATCTGTTTACGGACTCCTCCAATGACCATAACTGACATCTTTCAAACTGTCTTTGACCCGGCCTTCAAACTCAACAATAGCAAGGAACTCAAGTAACCTTTTTAAACATTGATTCATTATCTTGTGGAAGGGGGAGATGATGAAACCCAAACCCTCCTTTCATTACAATTCACTAATAAGACAAGAGATGAGATCCACAAAGCGGATGCATGATTAATTGATTTCTCTGAAATGAAAGAAACAGTCTCCTCTTGCTTCCTCTCCAATGGAAGAGGACTGGGTGGGAGACTTGTAGAGATGGAGGCGGCGTCAATGAAAATTGTGATAAAAAATATTGAACCCAAGCGAAGACGTCTATAAATAGGCACGCATATGGTTCAAGTAAAAAACCTCTAGTACACTTAACTCCACAGTGTCCTTTCTCTTTTCTTTTTTATTTTTTCCCCTTGTGTCCGAATAGTCAATTTGTTAAAAAACTGAGTTGCGGGTTGAGATGGATGAAGCAAAGATAAAGCTTGTATGTCATGTGTCAATTCATGCATAAAGCTTCACAATTTCATAAATCACGGATTCACGATGGTGCTATGTTTCCAGTCAATAGTTCCGATGGATTAAGACATGCTGCAAATTGCAACGGCCAACAAAATGGTGATGATGTTGACCTACAGCAATAATTGTATGAAAATACAAGCTCCACAGAAGTCACGCTTTGGTGGCTTTATCAGGTTTATTTTGCCAATGGTTGCCGATGTAACTCCTATATGATCAACTTTAGTACTTTATTCGAGAAATTGAACAATACACATTTGATTAACAAGTTTTATAGAGTTTTCCCTTTACTAAACATGATGATTGCTCAAATGTTGCTGCACTATTTCAGCTATGGATACTGCAAAATCAGGAAAACATGAGGGTTCATAGAGAGCTCATCGAAGAGTTTATGCATAGAAATTGAATTGGAACACGGTTTTGTTGAGTTTTTCCATCCACGAAATATGATAGTTTAGTATTTTAATATTTTAGATTGAACTACTTCATTGCACCAAAACAAAAACCGCAAATTTATTATATATTTTATTATTTACTCCAAACTAAGATCATTTTATTGTTGTATTTAAGAACTTTTGCCAATAAAATTCTACCCAATTACTGACATCTTATTTATGGAAAAGAAATTGATATGAGATAATCATAGAATTTTGCTCAAATTATTTTTTGACCAACATAGTTTTCATTGGGTTAGGAAAATATTGCATGAAATCGTGATACGCTAGCAAGTTTCTCTCTCTAACAACTATTTCAAATTTTCTTTGCTGAAAGATATGAATATATATTGATTTCTGCGGTGAATCTCATATTTTCAACCAAAAGTCACTAACTAATACATCAAGTATAATGCTACACTTTTTTTTTTTTGGTAAAAGGTACTTGTATTTCATTCAGATCAACCAACATATGTACTTTTTGAACTATTTACAATGGATCAAAAATTTTGAATGCCTAATCTTGACAAGAATCTTATATCATCTCCACTGCCATTTCTATACAAAGTTTTGATCTTCCATTTCATATCATGTATCGCCTTTTCAACCCTAGTACATGCATCTTTTTTCAGCTCTTCAAACTTCCTCCTGTTTCTTTCTGTCCATACTGCATGGATAGTTGCATTGATGCAAGCCCCGAAAACTTTTTTTCCTCAATGATCTCCATCTCCAAACTCTGCACAAAGCCTTGACTTTCAGCTCTTGCAATTGATACTTAACTCCTGTCCACTGCATCATGTTCTGCCATATTGTTTGAGAATAATCACATTTGAACAGCAGATGTTCCAGGCTTTCATTCTCTTTTTGACACAGAACACGTCTTGTCTGCAATTACCATCCCCATTTTATCAAGTCTGTTCACTGTGAGGAGTCATTTCTGCCAGGCTAGCCAGCTGATAAAGCTGTGCTTTAGAATTGTGTATCTGCTCCACACTATGTCTACTGGTTCCCATTTTGCTTTCCCCCTCCTCAGCCACTTTGTATCCACTTTTTGTGGTGTATTCATTGCCATTCAACCACTTCCTGTTTTTTATTCCTTCTTTGAGTAGATTTCTGATTTTCATCAGCTTCTTAAGATGCCACTTGTAATCTTTAGGATGATTGTAATTCCAAACTGACTCATTCTTCACATAATAAATGTGCATCCAGTTTATCCATAGACTGTTTTTCTTCCTTTCCAGGTCCCATAACTGTTTTCCCAGCATTGCTTTATTCCAAATGCCTGGTTCTTTCATGCTAAGGCCACCTTCTGCTTTGCTTCTACATAGATCATCCCATGCCACTAGTATATACATTTTCCATTTTGCTTTTTTCCCCATAGAAACTGTCTGCAACAGGCAGTTATTTGTTTGATCACTGACTGAGGTATTAGGAAGATGCTAGCCCAATAAGTGTGGAGAGTGAGCAATACTACATTGATCAGGATTACCCTTCCAGCATAAGAGAGATGTTTGGTTGACCAACAATGTATCCTTGCAGTGATTTTTTCAACTAGAGCCTGACAGTCACTTTTGGTCCATGCTGTTGGAGAAACTGGCATTCCTAAGTATCTCATTGGGAAGATTCTTTCAGTAAATTCCATGATTTGCAGAAGTTTATCTTTCATGCCACCAATTTTTACACCAAAATACTTATTTGACTTCTGATAGTTGACTTGCAGCCTTGATGTTTCTGCAAAATGCTTTAGTACCTCCTTGATTTTCCTGACTATATACTCATCAGACCCACAGAACAGCAATAGACCATCAGCAAACATTAATGAAGTAATTTTCAATTTCTTACAAGATGGGTACAGTATGAATTGTGACTGTTCTGCTTCTTTAGCCAACAATCTAGTCAAGTACTCCATGGTCAGTACAACCAGCAAAGGGGATAAGGGATCTCCTTGCCTAAGACCTCTTTCCCCTTTGAAAAAGCCAATGCTTTCTCCATTTAGAGTCAAAGAATATGTACAGTGGTTACACATTCCATGATCCAACTGGTGAACTTTGATGGAAATCCATGTTCTTTTAGCATTTCTTCTATAAAACTCCAATGGACAGAATCAAATGTTTTCTTCAAGTCCACTTTCATCATGCAACTAGGCTTGGCATTCTGTCTATTGTATAACCTTATCAACTCTTGGGCCAGGAGGATGTTATGTAATATAAACCTGTTTTTCACAAAAGTTCCCTGATTCTGGTTTACTAAATCTAGCAATACCATACTGAGCTTTTTACAAATCATTTTTTAGATGCATTTATAGATTGTGTTGCAGCAGGAAATAGGTCGACATTCTGTGGCATCTTTTGGACATGCATTCTTTGGTATCAATGAGATCAGTGTAGTATTTAACTGTTTCAGCAATTTACCTGTTTTGAAGAAATCAAGCACTGCTTCACATACTTCATCTCCTATTATGCTCCATGCATATTTGTAGAATCTACTTCTAAACCCATCAGGACCAAGACTTTTGGTTGGATCAATTTGAAAGAATGATTCCTTCACATCTGCTTTAGTAAAATCTTCAGTCAGGAGAATCTGCTGGTCTACAGTCAGTTTAATTCTTGAACTGAAGACCTCACTTCTAATAGATGATCTAGACATGCTTTTTCCTAGCAAGCCTTTAAAATATGCCAGAAAATGATCTTTTACTTGCTTCCAATCCTCCACTAATTCTCCTTTCTCATTTGCTTCCAATCCATATATAGTCTTTCTCTGTGAACAACCAAGTATTCTCCAATGTAATTCCCTTCTGATCATGACAAATAGCGGAAACGGAGTTCAAGCTTTTCCAGTGGAAATTCTGCAATTCCTCTCCCCCAAAAGTGGTACACCATAGCCTCAAGTGCAGCATAAAACATGGATTTTTTGAATTTGTCATTTTGCCATATAAAACCACCTCTTTTGTCAATTTGACCTCGGATGTCGAAAAGCACCTAATTCCCATCTAGGTTTTAACATATTCGACCAACTCACTGGCAAAATGAAACTAAAAAAATAAACAAGTGGATGTCTCATTGTACCTCTAGCACAACACACGTTAAGAATCCATAGATACAAAATTCAATCTTTCATTCGATTTTTTAATTGTTCCAAAACATTTATTGTGTTCTTCTTATTATTATAAAATATTTTAAAGATTTTATTTTTAATTAAAAGAACATACTTAATAAATTTTTGAATAAATCAAAATGACTTATAGTATTTAACATTCTATATTACTCCTTACAATTGCTGTGAGATATTTTTCATTACCTGTATCCCTAAAACGCGGGCAAAAGAATCTGCACGAAAAAATTATGCATCTGAAAAAAGGCATGAATCTTGTGCTAATTAAAGTTAATCAGGCTGAGCAATTCAAAACTACATGAAGAAAAGCCAGGGTAGTAGGTAGAGACAATGTCAGTGATGAGTCATGGTCATGAAATTAATGATGTGTGTATCTGTGATCAATTTCTAATTGTATTTGCGCTATCTTTTGCAAACCATTCAAAACAACAATGTAATCTCCGTTGGTAAGAAACGTACATTGGCTATGTAGTAGATTGAATTGAAGAAGTAGGTGCTGGCAACAAAATAAGCCAAATTTATTAATTTCGTTTCTTCAAGATGAGGCGAAAAACAGCCAAACTTCATAAGAATGGGAAATATTAGTACTGCCACAAAATATATAGTTCGATGGCCGCATAATAAAAGCACTGAAGTTGATCACGTCGGGTTTAGAGCGCAACCATTGGCATGTCCCAAATTGTGTTGTCCTTTTTGCACTGTGTCAACTATATATGGATTGTGTTTTACTCTTGTTTTCATGAACAATTTTGAAGAAAACTTTGTTCTGAACCAGTCAAACCTGGACGTGGACTTCAAAAATAGCATGCACTTCAAAATGTTGTTAATGTGAACTGGATTGCAACAAGTATAACTTTGCAAATAAGGCTTATTACCTTATGCTCTACCACGTGTAAGTAAGGAACTTATAAAAGAAAGAAAAAAGGATGTTCATAAAAACGAACGACGTTGCGAACAAATATACATTAACACTTGGAATTGAATAACAACCTAATAGTTACGGTGCTAGGTTTTTAGGAATATAACTTCTGTTCGGACATTGGATTGAGTTGAAGATGGGTTTCATTTTCAGCCAACTTATTCAAGTTCCAGCTCCTAAAGAAAGCATCGTTGCTCGCTTAGCAATGCGGCAAAGCACTGACGGAGGTTGGTGAAGCAGAATTTTCCAAAAACCATAATTAAATAACCTGTCTCTCTTATTAAAGAGTCTCAATCCCACATTGGTGTAAGAAGACTCTGAGTATCAATATATAAGCTCCATGGCCTACTCCCCTCATTGCCAATTGGTTTTGAGGTGAAACCTCATGGGCTTCTGTATGTTATCAGAGCTAACTCGCCGACATTCAGACTCCGAAAAGTCTAACAAAAAAAATAGGACTGAGACGTGAGACGGTACTGGGGCTGAAAAAAATAAGACAAGCCCAACCCAAAAAATACGTTGGGCTTGGGGGGAGTATTAAAGAGTCTCAATCCCACATCGGTGTTAGGAGACTCTGAGTATCAATATATAAGCTCCATGGGCTACTCCCCTCATTGCCAATTAGTTTTAAGGTAAAATCTCATGGGCTTCTGTATTATTAAAGAGTCCTAATCCCACATCGATATTGGGAGATTCTGAGTATCAATATATAAGTTCCATGGGCTACTCTCCTCATAGCCAATTAGTTTTGAGGTAGAACCCCATGGGCTTCTATATAGTATCAGAGCCAGCCCGTTGATATTCGGACTCCAAAAATCTAACAAAAAATAAGGTTGAGACGTGAGGCGGTGCCTGGACTGAAAAAATAGGACAAACCTAACCCAAAAAAATACGTTGAGCTTGCGGGAGAATATTAAAGAGTCCCAATCCCATATCGGTGTTGGAAGACTCTGAATATCAATATATAAGCTCCATGAACTACTCTCCTCATTGCCAATTGGTTTTGAGGTGGAATCCCATGGGCTTCTGTATGGTATCAGAGCCAGCCCGTTGACATTCGGGCTCTAAAAATCCCAACAAAAAAATAGGGCTGAGACGTGAGGTGGTGCCTGGGCTGAAAAAAATAGGATAAGCCCAACCAAAAAAATATGTTGGGCTTGCGGGGGAGTATTAAAGAGTCCCAATCTCACATCGGTGTTGGGAGACTCTGATATCAATATATAAGCTCTTTGGGCTACTTTCATCATTGCCAATTGGTTTTGAGATAGAACTCCATGGGCTTCTGTCCATTATGACAAAAGTCAGATTCTTTCCAAGAAAAAAAAAAGAGGAATTTTGACTTGTCATACACCAATCTAACATTTACAAAAATTTCGAATATGGCAAAAGTCATCTTCTCTCAAAAGAAGAGTTTTGACTTGTCATACCACAATCTAACTAAGCAATAAAATTTCAAGCAGTCCAAAAACATGGCAAGAGTTACTCAAGGCAAAGGATCGATGATGGTCTACAAGTTTTTCATTATTTCTGTTCTGGAGGATGAGAAATCCGTCAACACAATCAAAGCAAACTAAGTCTTAAACAAAATTTCAAGCAATCCAAAAACATGGCAAGAGTCACTCAAGGCAAAGAATCGATAGTGGTCTACAAGTTTTTCATTATTCTTGTTCTGGAGGATGAGAAAGTCGTCAACACAATCAAAGCAAACTGAGTCTCCAACCCCGACTCAATTTGAGGGAGGATATTAAAGATAATCGTTAAATAATAGAGTTAGGATCTATTTTAGTGATAGGAATCCACTTTAGTGATAGACTTAATTTATTAATTATCAAAAATAGTTTTTATCAACAAAATTATTTTTTATCCAGTAGTGTAGACATGCCTATAAATATAGTGTCTACCCTTTATTTTGTAATCAGGCTAGTCACAATGTAGTGTTCAAATATTATTCTACATTCTTCTCTCTTTTATTTATATACTTTTGGAATTCTTATTTTCTTCTTGGTCAAATATTATTTCACTATTATGTCCGGTTAAAATAACCAAATATCATTTGATCAGAAATACTGGTTGAATTTTACTATTTTACTCTCTAGGTCCAACTAACTTTTACAGTTAAACTATAATACAATAAACCCGTGATCGTTTGTTAATAGCACTTGGACACACTTTGAATGTATATCTGATCTTTTTCTATTCTCCATCCTAAAATTGTTATTCAATTTAAATTTTTATTTTTAGTACAAAATAAATTAAAACTGAAAATTTAAACTTAGACAATAATTTGAGACATAGAGAATATATAATTAATCATTATTGCCCACTGAAGTAAATGCAATTTCCTTGGAGACTTATATATCTCTGCAGCGGTGCTTATAATTGAGGATTTGGGACCGAGAAAGGATAGACGAGTCGACCATCATATTTATTGAATATGGTCCAGCGGCCCTAGTGAGTTCTGAATTTGTCGGGTCAAACTTGCAAACATGTATATGTCTTATTCTGTAGGTTGCTTCTTGCAAATGTTGTCATTCCCCTCGCTATAAATATATCTCCACCAGATCCACCGACACAGCCAAATAAGTACTGTACATGTTTTTCTCCTTTTTCCTGTGTTTTTAAAACCAGACCGGACCGGGCGGTCGAATCGGTTAGCCCGGGAACGGAAAGTCTCACCGGTTCAGTTTTTATAAAAAAATCGGATTTTGTATAACTGGTCAAACTCGGTCAAACCCGAACAAAATCGCGATTTGACAAAAAACCGGTACCGGTTGAACCGGTTTTTGAATATTTTTTTAAAAAAATTAATTTTTAAATATTTTTTTAATATTATTTTAACCGATTTTTACTGGTTTCGAGGAACGAACTAACCCGTTAACCCGATAAACCCACCAACCCAGTCACGGTAACGGTTCACCTTTCGGTCCGATTTTGAAAACATAGCCTTTTTCAAGGCTTGGAATCATCACTATTCTTTTATCTCTGAACCTTTCATCGAGAAAATCACATCAACAAAAGATAAGTATCAATCATTATTTCTTTTAATAACTCTTAGATAATAACACAACAAAAATGTATAAACCCTAAGTATCCTACTATATTAGAAACAAAAATCTCCCTTTCAAACACCTCATATGATTGCCACGTGGCATGTAGAAAATACTAAATTGCCCTTTTGTCTAACCATAACTAAATTACTAAATCTCCCTTTGCACTTTACGTGACACGTTTTTTTTTTTTTAATTTTTTTCTTTATGTTTCATTCAACTAGAGTGGTTTTTTAAATTGAATTGATCAATTAGGTTTTTTGTTACAAAGTGTCAATTTTGTTTTAAGCGTATACCCTTTGGATGAAGCTTATTACAAAGCTATTAAAAATCTCCAAAACTAAGTATTGATTTGGCACGACCAATGGAGAACATCAATAAATCATCTTACTAATATTTAAATTTATTAGGATACTTTTATATTTTATCTAACATTTACTTCAACACATATATTCAATTAAGCTATTTATATTTAATAAGTAACACTTATAAAATATTTCTAAAACATACATGGCGAAATACAATTTATTTATTTTTTGCGAAATACAAATATATCTATGATCACACTTATAAAACATTTCTAAATCCTTCAAATATTTCTAAAATATATCGCTCCAAATACAAAATTTTATTTTTTTCAAATATAAACATTTCTAAGATCTACAGATAGACTGGGCCAGGGTCGCACATTGCGCGACCAGACATCACTAGTAATATATTAGAAATGATTCTTTTATGGTAAATTCCTGATCTTTTCGTTGGTAAAATGATTGTAGAAATATAGAAAAATAACATTAATGCTGGACACTTAAAAACAAAAGGAAAAAAGATAGAAAGTAAAGGGGTGTGTCGGGTCAGGATCACCCTTCAACAATGGTCCATATGGTGCGGACCCATATTGCTAAAAGAATTTATATGGCGGTGGTTTAGTAGAGCGGACCTCACAAGGCCCCTCAATCCCCCATGGTCAAGTGTTGTTCCCTTCTTCCCAACTCTTTAGATCTTAATGTATCTCGATGAGAATGCTAGCTATTTCACATAATCCTTGGAAAAAAAAAAAAAGACTCGCCGATTATGAAACACGATAAAAAAAAATACAGAGAAGAACGTTTCCTCCAAATATGATGACAGTGGTAGATACCCCTTTATGCATTGTCCTTTTATTAAACCCTCTACTCTAAAATAAATGTTTTTTAAAAAAAAATAAAGAAATTTTAAAATAGAGTAGTTTTTTTTTTAATTTCAAAGTAGTATTTGTTCAAATTTTCTAAAATTACCTTCAAAAGAAATGGTACTAATGGTTATTATTTGAATTAATGAAAGTCACTAATATATATTTTACCAACTATACGTTCATTTTTATTTCTGTAAAAATTCAAAAAAAAAGAAAAAACTGTTCTGATTCTCAAAATTAGAGTCATGTTCACATGAACTCATATACAGCATTACGGCAACCATGATTAATTTACAGCGATGGGAGGATTCAATTATCAGAGATCGAGAGGATTTATGAGAAGTTGACAACATAGTACAATGCACATGCGTTAGGGATATACTACTTCCTTACCACGTGAAACAACCTGTCACAACATAAAAGAATGGATTAATCATTGTTACGGAGTAGCTACAAAGAATTATTGAAGGGGCAAAGAAAACCCAATAAATACGAACAGAAAAGTGCTTCAATGTGCAAAAAGTAACCAGTATAACATTAATCTTTTTTTTTTTTTTGGGAAACCAGTATAACATTAATCTCATCTCCTTTAGTAACCTCCAAGCCAAACTTTCCACACACACACAAAAAAAAAACAAAAAACAAAAAAATGGTGATTTTGAAGGCCACCTCTCACATTGTGAAGCCAGCAGAACCGACCCTAGAAGAAGTCATGTATTTATCAGACTGTGATCAAATCAAGCCCTTAACCCATGCCCCAACCATCTATTTTTACAAACCATCTTCTTCCTACAAATCCCTCCAAGAAATTGTTCAGATTCTGAAAGATTCCCTCAGCAAAGCCCTGGTGAAATTCTACCCTCTTGCGGGGCGGTTACACTGGACCGATGGTGGCCGGGTCGAGCTCCATTGTAACTCCATGGGAGCTTTGCTGATTGAGGCTGAATCCGACCTCACGATCAATGATTTCGGGGACTTCTGTCCGTCCCCGGAAATCCGATCGCTTATCCCGTCGGTGGATTACAGCGTAACTCCAATCCAAGAAGCGCCATTGCTTGTCGCACAAATCACAAAGTTGAAATGTGGCGGTATTTGTTTTGGAGCCGGGTTGTCACACATTGTGGTAGACGGACAAAGCGCGGTTCATTTCGTGTCCGAATGGGCGAAAATCGCCCGCGGTTCTGCCCCGTTGGTCGATGATCATCCTTTTTTGGATCGGAGGGTTTTACAACAGAATGATACTTTAAAGCATGATCTGAAAAAATATGATGATTTCTTTCCTTCGCCACTTCTTTTAGGACAGTCTGATAACCTAGAGGAACGGAAAAAGAAGACAAAACCAATGGTATTGAAACTTAACAAAGAGCAAATTGAGTCCCTCAGGAGTAAAGCTACATTAGGCCTCCTCAGCGAAGGGCTTATGGAACCAAGGAATAACCCGGTCGGCCGACCACAAGTCAGCCGGTTCGAGGTGGTATGTGCACATATATGGAAGTGTATATCACTGGCCCGAGGGCTACAACCTGAACAAGAAACCGTGTTGTTCGTGTCGGTGGATTTTCGTAACCGCATTAGCCCGCCATTGCCCGCGAGGTACTTCGGAAATGCTGTCTTGGCTTTGCCTGTTTCATCCACTGTGGATGAACTTTTATCCAATCCAGCGAGCTATACTGCAAGGAAGATCAGGACAGTGGTCGACAGCGTTACCGATGAGTACGTGAAATCGTACCTTGGTTGTATCAAGAGCATCCCGAATATTGCGAACAAGAGGCATTTTCATACGGTTGGTTGTGCACAAGGGTCGTTTTTGGGGAACCCTAATTTGATCATCACGAGTTGGGCCGGGTTGTTGCCGTTGTTATATGGAGCTAACTTTGGTTGGGGAGATGAATTTTACATGGGACCTGGATCATTAGGTTATGATGGAAGGGTTTTCTTGATTCCCAGCCATAATGGAGATGGATCCTTCATCATTCCATTGCGCCTTCAAGTGGAGCATGCCGATGCTTTTGAAAAGTATTTCTATGAAAATATTTAGGCACTTAATATCCCCTCTCGCTCAAATCATCATAAAAATTCAGAAGGCAGGGCTTTGTTAAGCAAACACTCTTTTTCCATACAATAAAGAGTCCAATGCCTAGTTTTTTTGTTACAATAAAAGAGGCAAAACCTAATTACACGTTTTTATGGTAAGAAATCTCTATAATATCATGTTCCATTCACCGAACAATTGGTGGATCTTGTAGCAAAAGCAAACCACCATGTTCCTGAGCCCAATGCCTTGGGACATTAAACAAAAATCGTACGGAATTATATATAAAACTCTAATCACATCATGTTCCAATCATGGCTTAATAGCCGGCAGTAGATCATTCAACCCTTACAATGCCAAAGGACTTTCAGCAGGTAAGCATGTCAAATAGCGTGAATATTAGGACAACACTTTTAATCTCTAACAAACACACTTTCACAATGCCGAATTAACATATTTACTCTCTCTATGATCAAAATAGCCATGTTCGAATTTGTATTTTAGTAAACTTTGCATTATAAATAAAAATTTAAACTGGACAATCGAATGTAGGGAGTACTTTTCACTCTCCTAGCTGCCCATATATGTCTACCTTTCAAGTTTTTGCCGTTATTAATAAAAGAAAAAAAAAATCTAGCTCTGGAGGTTGGAACTGTGACGCTGTTGTCATTCGTTGTCGGTCATCATGACTCACTCTGAACCATGAAGTGAACAAGAGAAAGAAGAATTGATAACCGGCAATCCTTCTCAGCGTCGAAAATGAGATTAGGGTCTGTTAAATATACAGCTTACCTAACAGATTCAGTCATCATGACTCATCCTGAACCACGGATACAGTTGATCAATTACACCTCCTGATAATTGAGAAAATCAATTTTCCGCAAAATTAAAGCACCCTCCCGATTCAAGAAAAATTGGTTGGTGGCTAGCAAAAATGTCTGCAACTTCCTATTTGACTCTTGGGGGTGTAGTACTCATAACGACAAAGAGTTAGAAAGAAAAATAATAAAAAAGAAGAAGAAGAATTCTATACTATAAAAAATGAATGCGTATGGAACTTGTGAAAATCAGAGATATGCTCAAAGAAATCAAGTGTGGATCAGAATCAATGGATGTTACAGTCTAATGGGAAAATACACAATTTTGTCCGCCTAGCTATCAATTTTCACTACATGTTAATTAAGTTGTGATCATTCTAATTCAGAAGGAGTCGAAATGTGTTTGGAATCGATTAAGCTCGGCTAGATGTTATCGATTAAGCATGCCTAGATGTTGTTTCATTACCTAGTTATATTTGCAAGATAGACTAATTAATGACAAGGGCTAGAAGTGCCCCCTGTGTGCAGCTTATCTTCAATGTGCGTGTTTGAACTTTGATGTAGTTTCTATGGCAAGAGATACTAATTACCCGAATGAAGAGAGAAATATGTTTAAAGGAGTTGGGACGATATAATAAAGAATAAATACTACTCTATCTGTCAATAAAAAAGAAAAAGTTTACATTGAGTTTAGTGATTTATATTATTTTTAATACAAATGTTTAAAGGAAAATCCCTCCAAATCATGTACTCTGTGAATAGGGGACATTTTGCACAAAGCATCGGAAATCTTTACTCCCTCCGTCCCATAATTATTATCCGGTTTGAGTTTTCATTTTTAGTTCAAATTGTATTAAAAGTGAAATCTCAAACTGGACAATAATTTTGGGACAGATGGAGTAATATTGAATAGCGCTCCTCAAGATTATTGGATTGTTTCCGAACATAAGTTGCGTTATCATACAACTCAATCGCTTGTTCTAAGAATTCAAATTTTCCTCATTAAAAAGGATATTTTTGGACAAAAATAATTTAGGTGGTCCTATTCCTATATCTATTTAATTTCAAAACTTCTGAATATAACTGAACTTGATCCGTCATAAAACAACTTTTGTGGAAATGTGAATGTGAGCATCTTTTCTAGCTTGCAATTAATGGCTTCACTATATTGACCTGTCTCTCACCAAAAATCAAGTCATTTCAACCTTACCTTCTTCTGTTCAATTCTTGTATATTTGTCCTCTTATGGAGTGAAGGATTTAGACTTCTTAATAGGAGCTTACAATCTGATATCACGCCCTTTCTTACAGTATGCTTTTAAGGCCAGATATTTTCTCAACAATAGACATCATACAACTGAGCTCTAGGATTGTATTTTTTGAATATATTTCAGAAATCTTTAACTCATATCCCCCAACTTCCTTATCAGTTGATTGAAATTAATTTCGATCTTAGTTCGAACAACTTGAGAGGGGCATTATTTATGCCGTCCAATAAAACATCTTATTTGTTTAAAAAAATAAATAAAATTCACCCAATAGACCACATTTTAACAGTGAATAAAACCTCTCTTTCTACAAGAATCAAACTCGAATATACTCTTAGAAAACACAGTGCATTCCCTAATCACTAGACTATTATTCAATTCACTCTAATAAAACATCTTATTACTTTGCTTCATGTAATGAATTTACATGTGAATTATCTACATTTATACGCAATTTATGTTCGCTTCCGCTGTTGGATTTGGCCAACAACTTCATCGGTGCATGGTGATGTTTCTCAAGTTTCCTTATGGTTGTGAATGAATCGCTCTAAATCTGCGTGATAATAAGTTAGAAGGAAGTATCTTGTAATCCTTGGTCAAGTTGCTCTGTGTAATTACAAGTCCTAGGTCTTGAAAACAACTACGTAGATGGCTAATGATTGGTATGTAATTGCTACCATTTGTCATCATCAAAGGGTAAAAAATCACGTACCTTGTTCAACTAAACACTGAGCCGGGGACAATATAATTCATAATTCGTGTTTTTTGCTCAATAATTGCAGTGAATGCGAAACGAAAATATCTTCCCAGATTAATTGGCACTAAATGACTAAAGCACAAATTTGAAAAGAATTCAAGTGTTAGGAATATATAAAAGATTGCACAGTGCCACTAATTTCAATGTCCCTTGTAACTTTGGTTTCGGCCATAGAATCTTAAAATAGAAGAAAAATAAGAATTGATGAAAATAAATAAAGAGAAAGAAACTAGACGGGGATATTTTTTGGAGACTACATTGTGACAGACTTGAATTTCAAAGATATGGTAGAGTCATATTTATGGACATAACAAGTAAAGCTCTCCTACTAGATAGCAATAAAGAGAATAAACCTATCAACTAATTCATCACTTATCCTTCTAACCTAGTCTATCTTGATTAACTCAAGAGCTGAAATGACTCCTTTTCTTGATAAAATAAACTCCTTTTTTTATAATTATCTTTAACATCCTCCCTCAAACTGAGTCGAGGGTTGGAGAAATGTTTGCTTCTTGAGTGATTCTGACAACGGTATTGAGTTGCTTGCCTAAAGTTTCATGATCTGTGATTGGTAACTTGTGAGCGACGTAAAGTGTGTTTTTGAGTGGTCTGCTCGAATTGTTGAGCTGTTAGACATTGTTGAGAAACAAGATGTATCGATTCTCATAACTGTGTGGTTAGATTTTTGCATGACAAGTCCAAGTTTCTTTTGAGAGGTACTCAAACATTTGTCATGATGTGGATTTTTGTAGATTGACACAGAGATAAATCAACTACTTTTTTGGATCGACTGAAATTTAATTTTTGGAAAGAAAAAATTTTGGTGTTAATTTGAAATATATGAGTGTATGAATTGGACCAAATTGGCTGGAGTGATGATACGGAAACACTTATGAGAAAATTACAAAGGTATATATTGGTGTTGGAAGGAGAACATTGTAGGAGTTATGAATTTGATGAATTTGGAGTTTGAATATTCAAGGGCATGAACATAGATGAGAATAGAAAAATGATGACTTATTTGGGGGAAAAAAAATAAGCGGAAGCAAGGCTACAAAAGCAGGACGGAACCTGCTCTGATATCAAGAAGAAAAATAAGAATTGATGAAAATAAATAAAGAGAAAGAAACTGAACGGGAATATTTTCTGGAGACTACATTGTGACTGACTTGAATTTCAAAGATATGGTAGAGTCATATTTATAGGCATAACAAGTAAAGGTCTCCTACTAGATAACAATAAAGAGAATAAACCTATCAACTAATTCATCACTTATCCTTAATTTTTTATTTATTAAGAAATTGTCCCTCTCTGCCGCCTCCCTCTCCTTCTCCCTCAAACCCTAAAAAAGAAAATTAATCTTCTCCCATCTTTCCGCCATAGAAGGACGGGGAAAATAATTCTACTCACATCCTTTAGCCTTTTAATTATATTTTAATTTAGTTTTAATAAACGGCTTGTAGATTATTATCTACAGTATAGCGGCAACATCTTTATTGATGTTTGGAAGTATTGCAGCAGTATCCTTGTTGATGTTTAGTAGTATGACGGTAGTATTGTCGGTGATGTATGCAGATACGGCGGTGACAACTTCATTGGAGGTGTTCGTCGGTTTGGCAGGCATGGTCCAAGAAGATTCAGCCATAGTAGATCTAATTATTATTAGATTCACGATTTGGGGGTTTCAACTGAAGGTTAGTGTTGTATCCTTGATCGGATTAAAAATCTGGTACGTGGTACAACCATTATTTTATGGGGTAGATCAATATAAGTTTATCCATGTAGCGAAACACAACAATGGCATTGTGACTGTTTGTAAGTTGTGTTTTTATCAGTTATAATAAGGAGCAACTAGGTACACCTAGGGTGTCTTTCACGCTCCAAAACACCCTCAATAATAGCCCTCTTTTTCTGGGTTTTTTAATTTTTAAATCTCCATAACAAAAAATATAAATATTGAATTACCCTTTTTTTTCTCATTTTTCTGCTTTTATAACCGCTCAAGCAAGAACGAAATTCTCTCGGCGACTACGCTCTCGGAAAGCTACTTTGTGCATCAAAAATATGGATTTTATAATCGAGTAAATACAAATTAAAGTGACGATTACAGTAATAAATCATCTTATTCATCTCTTTTTGTGAGTTTCTCTTTGTGGATTTGTTTGAAATCTTCTTTGATGAATCTGTGAGTTTCTATTTGTGGGTTTGTTTCAGATCTTCCTTGATGAATCGTCAGAGGTTTATAAATTCAGATCTTCTGTGGAAAAAAAAGAATTCATATTTGGTGAACTGCCAAAAGATTTATGAATTCAGATCTGCTGTGAAAAAGATTTATCGTCAGAGGTTTATGGATTCAGATCCGTTTGTGTATGGTTATTCATCAATTCTGTATGATCATTCATTCGTTGTGTATGATTATTCATCATGTTGTTGTTGGTTGGAAATCAGAATTTTATAATTATGGGATTTAATGTTGTTGTTGTTCATCAATTTAGTTATTCATCCGTTGTGTATTATTCATCTGTTGTGTATGGTCATTCATCATGTTGTTGTTGGTTAGAAGTTTGGGTTTTATAATCCTGAGTTTTAATGTTGTTGTTATTCATCAATTTATTTCTTCTGTTGTAAAAGGAATCATTATTCATCAGTATCAGTTAGCTCATTCATATAACCTTGATGAATCATCAGAGGTTTATGGATTCAGATCTTCTGTGAAAAAAAAAAAGTTAGATTTGGTAAATTGCCAAAAGATTTATGAATTCAGATCTGCTGTGAAAAATATTTATCATCAGAGGTTTATGGATTCAGATCTGCATGTATATGGTTATTCATCCGTTGTGTATGATTATTCATCATGTTGTTGTTGGTTGGAAATCTGAGTTTTATAATTCTGGAATTTAATGTTGTTGTTGTTCATCAATTTGGTTATTCATCCGTTGTGTATGGTTATTCATCTGTTGTGTATGGTTATTAATCACGTTGTTGTTGGTTGGAAATCTGGGTTTTATAATCCAGAGTTTTAATGTTGTTGTTCATCAATTTGTTTTTTTTTGTTGTAAAAAGAACCATTATTCATCAGTATCAGTAAGCTCATTCATATAACCTTGATGAATCGTCAGAGGTTTATGGATTCAGATCTTCTGTGAAAAAAAATAATTCAGATTTGGTGAATTGCCAAAAGATTTATGAATTCAGATCTATTGTGAAAAAGATTTATCATTAGAGGTTTATGGATTCAGATCCGTTTGTGTATGATTATTCATCCGTTCTGTATGGTTATTCATTCGTTGTGTATGGTTATTCATCATGTTGGTGTTGGTTGGAAATCTAGATTTTATAATTCTGGGATTTAATGTTGTTGTTGTTCATCAATTTGGTTATTCATCCGTTGTGTATGGTTATTCATCATGTTGGTGTTGGTTGGAAATCTAGATTTTATAATTCTGGGATTTAATGTTGTTGTTGTTCATCAATTTGGTTATTCAACTATTGTGTATGGTTATTCATCTATTGTGTATGGTTATTCATCATGTTGTTGGTTAGAAATCTGGGTTTTATAATCATGAGTTTTAATGTTGTTGTTGTTCATCAATTTGTTTCTTCTATTGTAAAAAGAACCATTATTCATCAGTATCTGTTAGCTCATTCATGTATTCATCCGTTGAGTATAAGTGAGCACATTCATTAGTATCATTGATTGTATGGTTATTCATCAGTATTATTGAGCTAATTTTTATATTCATCCATTATCAATTAATCAATATTTTAGTCAAAATAGGATTTTGATGGAATGTAAAATCTCACTTATTATAATGTTTTCTTTGTTCGATCAGCGTCAGAGAAATGTTCATCAAAATGAACTCGATCGGTTGGGAATCAAATATTTGGCAAAGTTGCTGAAATCAAACAATCAACATAGACGTATCGAGTATCGGCAATTCTTTCAAGATCTTATATGCTAAAACCAATGACAACTTTTTTTTTTTGGTTCAGTTTTGGTCTAGTATAATACATAATTAGAAGTTTGTTAGTTTAGCTGCTGACATTAACTCATTGTAAAATATACTCTTGTTAGTTTTATTGATCAAATTTATTCATTATGTAACCAATTATTCATCCAATAATGTTATCTCATTCATTCATTAAAGTATAATTATTTATCTAGCAAAACTACATACATGCTTCATTTTAGTATTGTTATTCATCTAGAATGGGATCATTATTCATCAAGATTTAAATTGAGCGGAATATCTTATTCAGTTGGCTTGCACAATACTAAAATGATATACTAATAAAATAAATCGTCATAAAAAAGATTTTTCATAAAATAAAATAACATAAAAACTAATTGGATAAGATAAGAAAAATAGTTTGAAGTTAAATGTGTGCGAAAAAAAGGGATAAAATTTGGAGCATTAAATGCGCGTGTGGCTGAAATTTGGGGGGGAGGGGGAGGGGTGGGGAATCCACTTGCATACAAGGAGAGTGTATTACACTTGTCCACTAGGTACACCTTTCTAGATGTGCCTAGGTGCTCTTAATTATTTGCCGTGTTTTTATGGCTGTATCTTACTTTTATCAATCGTTGCTAGACGATTTCTAGCAAATTAATGTATTTATATTTATTTCTCAAAAAAAAAAATCATCACTTATCCTTTAGTCTATCTTGATTAACTCACGAGGTGAAATGACTCCTTTTCTTGATAAAATAAACTCATTTTTTTTATAATTATCTTTAACAAAAATATATTCATTCTGTCCCGAAATTATTTTCTACTTCAGATTTTTATTTTTAATTCAAATTGTACTAAAATTAAAATTTCAAACTGAACAATAATTTTGAGACAGAGAAAATAGTACTATCACAAACGCAAAACCAGTCAGTAGCATTAGATTTGAATCCTAAATGAATAAAATAATCCCTTTTTGTACATGCATAATGTATAAATGATATGTTGATTTGTCATAACATAACAAACTATCATCCTCAAACTTCTGAATTTTTCTGTGAATCTTTTTTGAAAGCTTATCCAAATTCTGGCGGGGTTTGGCGTCTTTTTGTTGAAAAATTGGAAGACAATAAGAAGTACAAACTGAACTACGTCGTATGATATTGTGTTTTTCCCCCAAAATTGGTACTACCTCCATTTCATTTTACTTGTCGCATTAGGGTAAAAGCAAACCTGGTTTTTATTGTCGCTTTTCATTCCTAAGATGTACTACTTAATTTATTTTTTCCAATTTTATCCTTATCTCTCTCCAGTTTTAATTAGTCATACTCATATCAATAACAACTACTTGTAGTTTAATTTGCTGCATATTCCCAATACAATTAATTAAGGATAAAAAGATCAATACATATAAAATTATATTCCCAAACATATTTTTCTTAATTTGTGTGTTTGTGTTAGTGCGAATATGAAATGGAGGTAATAAAAGAACCCCCAAAAATCTCTCCCTCAGTTTTGACTGGGGTAAGACCTACCGGCCACCACCAGTCCACCGCCGCCGTTACCGTGAGTCCTTCTCTCTCTCTGTTAACTGTCCGCCGCCGCCGCCGCCACCGCGGCAGTCACAAATCGAGCTGTTGTTATTCGATTGTTCCCTTCCTTCATTATGTGAAGAAAGCTGCTCTTGTTGTATACTCTGCTTGTTGAGCAAAATCTCCTCGTAACAATGTTCTCGCGGAAGTGCCGGAATCACATCTTCAATGGCGGCGCTGGAGGCGGAGGCTCACTCCTGGTTCAATCACTCGTTAATTACTCCACAGCCACCAAGATTGCCCCATCCCAGAATGGCATTTTGACGAACTACCTCGTTAAGTCACTTGGGTTCTCCAAAGAAGTCGCCATTTCCACTTCAAGCAAGGTAACTCGATTAAAGCCCCTTAAATATAGTCCTAATTCAGTGATCAATTATTTCGAAAATTTGGGCATGAGTAAATCCCAACTCAGAACGATTGTGTCCTTGTACCCCAACATCTTATTTTGGAACGTTGAGAGAAGTTTGGCTCCCAAAATTAAGGTTTTAGAAGAACTTGGCTTATCTGGGTTAGACATTGTAAGAATTTTTATGGTTCATAAGTGCCTTTTGGTGAGAGGAGTGAATAGCTATATGAGACCCCGGATTGAGTGTTATAAAGAACTGTTTGACACTGATATCAGGGTAGCTGCTTTTAAGAGATATGCCTTGAGGACTTATAAAGTTAAGCATGTTAAACAGAATTTATTGTTGCTGCAAAGTATTGGGTTTACCTGTGCTGATATTGTCAAACTTATGGCTAAAGATGCAAAAAATATTTTGTTCTTAAGTGGCGAAAAGCTTCAGGATACAGTTCGCAGGGTTGAAAATGATTTGGGGATTCCTCGTGTATCCGCCTTCTTCTACTATGGGATGTATGTGCTCAGCTCATATCGCCAGTCTAACATTGACGCGAAGTTTGAAACATTTAAGAGTTTTGGCTGGTCAGATGCTGAAATCCTTGCTCTGGTTAGGAATTCTCCTCTTATTTTGTGCATGTCACCACATACAATGAGAAGATCTTTAGATTGTTTTATGAAGGAGTTTGGATATAGTTCGGAGTACTTGGTTTCACACCCTGTGCTTCTAGCCTTGAGTTTAGAACGGAGAGTAAAACCTAGGATTGAAGTTCAGAAAGTTTTGATCGAGATGAATCTTAACAAGGGGAAGACAGCCCTCTACACTCTTTTAATTAAACCAGAGGCCAAGTTTCTGAAGGATCATGTCCTAAAGTACAAGGATATATTACCCAACATGTGCGCAGAATATTTGAAGATGGTTGGAAAACAGAAGATGGAGCAATTAGGTGTTTTGAGGTAACAATCATATTGTATTTGGTTGTACTGCATTTTTGTTCTATTGCAGTAGGGTATGCTTCATTGTAGTGCTATTTTAATGCTCCTGTTTTTCCTTGTGGAGTGTGCTGATCGAGTACGATTGTGACATATAGTCATCCCCACCTAGTGAAAAAAAAAAAAAAAAAGACTACTTGTTGTTTAGATTAAACTTTACTGGAAATTTGAACATGCTAGATGAGTCAGTCCTCTTTTTGTGACCAGCTCTGAGGAATGATTGTTGGAAGTTTTTGGTTGTTGCACAATTCATTTTCTACAAGATTGAAGTATTTTACTTTTCAATAGAGTAGATATACATGACACTTCTTGCTTTCCTATCCAAATGTGTGATTCTCTTAAATAAGACACCAAATAGGATTTGTCAGTCATTTATAATAACAGCTCTTGTGGACTTCGCTATAACAGCAATGCAAAGATCAGTCGAACGATCAAAGCCGATCTTTGTGTGTGTTCTTGATCCAAATGTTCGAGTTGGAATAATGAAATGAGAATACTGATGCCAAGTGCTGCTTATTTATCTCATTAGTTTTTTAGAATTTAGGGGTTATTTCCTTCAGAAAATTCCCTTTTCCCATTTCTGTCCAAACTTCTAAGTTGTTGATGACAGTTTTAGAGACCAACTTTTGCGCATCTTTGAGCGAATATACAGTGTGTTTATTGAAAGCGAATACCCTTGTTCATACAACATTTTTACAGTTTTCTATATGCACAGGTTTCTTGTGCATCTAGATTGATACAAAATGATAATCTGAAAGACTCAAATCGACAATGTATATGGGACATTCAGGAAAACCTCTACAGTCTGCGGTAATTAGACTACAGCAAATTATACTAACTCCACAATATCCAGGTCTTCTTTTTCTTGATGTATGCTGTGATCCTATCATGCAATGCTGAAAGAGAACCGGAGAAGTCACCAATCATAGGTGGTAATAAGATCTTCTATCCCGTATGCCAAATGCTAAACACGATCCCAGAGAGTTTGGAGTCCCACGGGACAACTCCACAATGTCCCCAAGGAAGGTTCTTAGGGATTAAGTTCTTCTTAGACCGTCTGAATAAGACTCCAGCCATCTGTGGCAACTTCGAACCAAGTCACTTCCATCAGTTTTCTCAATATAAAATCGAAGAAACAGTCATCGGAAAATTGAACCTTGGAGTTGGGGCTTCTAGATCTTCATCTCCAACCTTTGCCAAGAAAATCTTCACTGATTTCAGTAAAACTTGAAGATGTCCAAGGTCTTGTAGTTCATCTGACACCAGCACCAGTTAGCCAAATAAGATTCTGACATCACATAGCACAGCTCCGATCTCTGACTCGATGATGTTTGGCTGGTTCTGCTTGAAAACGGTTCTCAGGGATCTGAGTGATATAGCTCTTGCCTTGTACCATTTGGAGAAACAACACGAACAGAGCTCAGCTGTAGAATATGCCAGAAATTAGAAATGAGAGATCCAGCAAGATTCTTCCCTGCGGTAAAGGGGCCATCAAGACATTTTAGGTGACGAGTCGAGATTCTATAAGATTGGCTTCACCCTATTTATGATACACTTGAAAATGAAAATCAACAGTGCATCCTTTGCACCGTTATTGAAATCTTGAACTGCATTTCTTGGCTACTCTCTCTATAAAGACTGCCATCTGAATCTGCCTCATTGCACATAAAAGCGGAAAACACCGCATTGATGAAAACAAATTCAGAGTGAGCCAACAGATTTTGTGTCGGTTTAGCTAAGCCGATGAGAGTTCAGAAGAATTCAATGTGCTCTTTTAGGTCAGAATCAATGCACTCAATGAGGGTGGAAGCCATCTTTTTATGGTTTTCGGGAAAATGTTACAGGCAGGGGATGTATAACAGGGAACCCCCAGAATAACTGCAGTGGGAAGATTTGAACAGTGAATTTGTTTCAACTAGGCATCATCATCAGGTTCCTCAAGAGAATTATGTCCCTGATGAACAAGCAAAATGCCCGATTAGACGAACTCCTTCGGCCTCAGATAAGAGTAAGATCATTAATTATCAAACATATTGTTAACTAGTTAGTGTACTTTGGATTAAAAAAAAATAAAAAAAAAAACTTGGTGAAGACCCACAGTAAAGCCAAATTAAGAAAGAGTGCCAAGTCCTAAGAGTTAAAAACTGAAAAAGAAAAAAAGAAATAGAATGACGTTTAAAATGATAGAGAACATAATTCTTCGTACATGGATGATAATGATTTATGAACAAATTTATAGACCAAGGTGATCGCCAGAATTCACAGATAACCTCTTTGCAAATTAATACTGAATGAAACCTGCACCTTTTAAGAGCTCGTCAAGGCTAGTTTATAATGGATTTGAAGGCTGAAGTAGCAGAAAAAGTCCTACCATTGCAGGCTTCAATGATCAATATCCTAGGGCAGAAACCTCGCAGGTTCGTTCATGTGCTGCAGTTCGTTTCCCTGCCTGCAAAATTCTTGGGACAGATAGCTTAAAGTGACCTTATAGTTCCTTCAACCTCAAAGGTTCATCATTTCACAATATCAGACTCAGTTTAAATGAAACAAGTTCCATACATAACTCTGAACATTTCAAGAAAAGAACTGTCGTGAGGTATAAGAGAAAACAAATTTACAAAAGTGGCTTGCATGAAGCATTGCAAAAAGAAGTTGACAAATTTGCGGGAACGATGTGAAAAACACTGAGCCTTGACATGAGGAACAAAGAAAATCGTACACATATCCTTACACTACCGTTTCTTTCCAAGAGAAATTTGCTCTTTTCCTCCCATTACGTCCATGCTGAAGGGAGTTGGGCTAAATGGTGCTCCTGCCCCTTGAAATTCTACCTCCATGTCCTTTTTCTTCAGTAGCAATGCCTCTCGTTCATTCTCCGCCATCAACCTCTCTTTCTCCAACCTAGAAGTCTCAAACTCCAACTCTTTCTTGTTGCAAAACCTCTGCCACTTTACACGTTGCTTTTCTATATCAAGAGCTTCCGCCTGGATACAGATCCTTTCCTCATGAAGCTGAAATGTCCGCTTTTTAATCCAATCTCTACGTTGCAAATGAGATATTGTGGGGTCATTGAAGATTGCAGCCATTTCTGCTCGAAAATCATCCAGGCTACCAGAATGTGACGTAAAAGTTCCATCTTCTCCATTAATCCTTTCTCTCACTCCGTACTTTCCCATTTTCTCAACACTTGCAGAAGCATTATGGTGATCTTCATCTTCAGACTCGTCATCCTCGCTATCATCATTATCGCCAACAGCTTCTCCCCCAGAGACATTAATATATCTGGAATTTTGTGCTGCAACAGGTGAATCATCCTTCTCTTTTGAGGATTTGGGACCAGCAGGTGAATCAGCACAACCTTTCCAATTTGGTTCTGCAACAGATACAGAAAGTATGGGAAACTCAATATCACTACAATCAGGTATTTTTTGGCCGTTATAAAAAGCACACATTTCCCTGTAAAACAAATGCTTTGAGCTCAACAATTTCTTCACATCTTCCTTTGCCTTAGCTGAGAGGTTATGCATGTTGTCTAAGAGAGCTGGGTTTTCGACAACTGTACAACAAGTACCTCTTCCAAGAATATCATTCAGCTTCTTGTACCTCTTGTTCAAGTCATTAAACTTATCCTCACATTGTTGAGGTGACACATGAAACCCCTTCGAAATCAAGATCTTAGAGACTGTTTTCCATTTGCCCTTCCTAATGAGACCAGACTTGCGCCTGGCATTATCAGGACCCTCCAAAGAGCCATCTTCTCCAACACTTGCGACAACTTGAATTAAAAATCTAACTATTTTGTCAGTCCATTTCATTCTCTGCCAAGGAGCCTCTTTCTTGCCCTTTCCTTCCCCCGTATGCTTTCCATCTCCTTCCTCCATACTCAGCTCATCCTCGTCACTGGAATTTTCATCGGTATTAACTGTGCCATAAGTAGTAAGGTCACACAGCCCAGCAACCTTCTCTTTCCCAAAAGTCATTGAAAATCCACGGGGCGAGTCCCTCGCCTCCCTTAGCCCAACTGAACAATCCACTTCGACCACCGATTTATTTTTCATCAATTGATGAACTTGGTCGTTATGAAAACTAGCTGGACTACTTTGATTGTGTTGATACGTCCCAGTCATCCCTAAGATCCCACCTGAACTTTGCTGATTCCTGTTCATCCCCAAAAATCCTCCAGTATAGCCACCCAAAAAACCACTCCCTGAATTGTTACTATTCATTTCCAAAAAGTCCTCAACCAATACAAGAATACCCGAAAATTCCAAACAGCAAAAAATCCAATCTACAAAACTACAACCGCCATTCTTTGCACATCAACGGGTTAAAAATGACTTAATTCTCAGAGGCTCGGCTAAATAACATCCCATAAAATAGCACAGGAAACAACCCATCAACTAGCGAGACCCAACCAACACAAGTTTATTCTTTTCTTCAATAACTCGGTAAAGGGTCCTAACAATAGTTGCCAGCTTCAACTAAAATATCTAGACCGAATAAAAAGACGACCTGAGGATTGATGCTCCGATAAATGTTCAGAGAAAAAAGAAAGGGAAAAGGAACAATTGGGTCCTAACTTAAGCCAAGAATCGAACGAGGAAGTTTTTGGATTACCTTTGCCGTGATTTACAACTGTTCTTCCGACGAATTTACAGCGATGGAGCAAATGAGCTGACTCCCAGCGCTGTTGATTTGAAGTTCCAATATAAACAGACCGGGTCCGGAAGAAGGAAAAGATTAAAAATGAACTTGTATTACCAGAGTGTATTGTATATTTGTATTTGTCCTGTCCTGTCCTGTCCCATACAATTTTTTTCTTTTATCTCTTGAAATTCCTGTTTAATTTAATCAGGAATTCAAATGGTTCTTATGGTTTTTTTTTTCTTTTTTTCAGAGAACAAAATTGAATTATATTATTAATCTAATGAAAAAGTCAGCAGAATGGTCTTAACTTTATTCATGCTAATATTTAAAAAATTTTTAAGACTTATGAAAGGAGCAAAAGATGTTTGTTTTCTGGAAGAAAATGATCTTATCAGGATGATTAGAATCATTAGTTGTTGAGTTAAATAGGCCGTCCTTTATATTTGACATAAATTATAACTAATTTAGTACTATTAATTTGTTTACTTCAGGCATTCCGAAAGGAACTTGTTCATCTCTTTAATCTATCCTCGATAACATTTTTGTGTAAGAACCCTAGTTGCTTTGATAATCAATACTAACCTTCTAAACATATGAAAAACATGGTGTCGATAACCAGTCATCTATAATATTAATGAATTCAGAAGACTCTTGGTTCTTAGTTAATACGATTGCACCATAACTGTTGTTTTTGATTCGTCAGACTCTGGCAGATCAGATGTTACAAACACTACAAAACAATTACATTCTAAATTTATACAGTGGTTTTGTGCAACATTGTCCTCAAGACTCTACTAAAATCTTGGCAAGTCATAGTAACTGCTGTGTGACAGAGGTACATTAGCCGAAATGAGAAGGACATCAGGCACTCAAATCAGAAGAAGATGATCGAGTTTCTCGAGTCAAAAGGATAGGGATGCCGATATGCGTTCGACAGACAGGCCTTCAAACACAGTGCAAATGCTTTGAACAATAAGTATTTCAGATGACATTCGCCAACAACATTAATACCTTCTCAAACCAAAGAGGGAACACTTGACCTAGTGCCTGCATCCACACACACAGTGAGGACATTTAACACAACAAAAAACCATAAGAATCTCTTATAGCCACTAACATGTATTAGACAATTTCAGATTCAACAATTTACATTTTGTTGTAAAAAAAAAAAGGAAAATCCTTTTTCGAAGCAGCTGTCAGTTGGCAATTTTTCTTATAAAAAATATCTAAGTAAGAACCAACGTAAATTCATACTTATGATTGAGAAGCATCAGGTCAAACAACCGCCTATGGATGCATTTATTCACTAGTTACCCAAAAATGGGTCCCATAAAAGGTGATGCTCACAGAAATGCGTGAACAAATCATCAAATATATTTAGTAATGTCATCCTATTCATTAGCTCTATGATCATCAACACAAAACAAGGAATATGATTTGTATAGAAGTTTCATTTAGTAGCTGTAATAAAAAGATAAATGACGAGGCTAGCAGAAATACTACCCAATGACCAGCAATAACCTTCCTACAAGCTTTACTTCCATATATTAGTCACCAGGGAATTTTCAAGAACATGGTTGGACATGATTATGCAAGTAACAATATGGTTAGCTTTAATCCTAATAGAGCACCAAGTGCAAGGTCCTGCTTGTCAGCAAAAGTTAAAAAGAGCTGGAACCTAATATAATCTCAGAATGAACAAAACTTCCCAACTGTAGACTGCTATGGACTTCAGATACCAATAAATGTATACAGTAATTCTATTAAGGGTATCCAATCATCCAAACCACTGCTCCATTCAGCAAATTAAGGAAACCAACTGTTGCCTTAGGTTGACAATCATATCAAATGTTTGCCATCTCAAATACAGTCACCCCTTAATAAAAGATGTTGCCTCACCAAAATGGTGGTAATACAGCACAACAATTCAGTAGAATACCTCATAGTTTTGTTTCTAGAAAAACATATATCATGATGTAAAGCAGATGTAAGGTTTTTTATAGCCAAAAGCTTTCCCTAAATGAAGAGGAACCATAGTCCACTATCTACAACTTCTTATTCTCCAAGAAAAAAATAGAATTAGCGGCAAATAGTGCACAAGAAATGACATACATTACAATGGTAAAGGAAATTTGACATGGAAACACTAAGCTGGGAGATTGATACCTCAAATATTGAGACACTCCTCAATTTCCTGCTTTTTGACCTTCTTGATATATGCTTCATGCATATTAGGAAGTTGATCCTTGTAAGGGAGAACAAAATCCTTCAGAAACTTCAGCTCTGATATGTGTAGAGCAGAACAAAGGGCACACCTTTTCGATTTCCTTTCATTCAGAATTTTCAAGACTTCGTTTCTTGGCTTAACCCTTCTTTCCAAATCATAGGCGATCAGTTTAGGGTGGGAAGCCAAGTACTCAGTATCATACCCAAGTTCCTTGATGAAATAGTCTAAAGCTCTTTTCCATCTATCTATTGACAAGGATAAACAATTAGGATAAAGCCTAATAATTTTAAATATAGCCTCATCCGAAAAGCCATAACATCTTAGAAATCGGAACTTCGCCTCCATATTCGACTGGCTACACGAGCTGAGGAGTTTGACCCCTTGTACGAACACAGGAGAATGGCGAGGAATCCCCAAATCATTTTCCACCCTAAGCAACCTTTCCAGAAGACTTTGAGTGGTTGTTCCCAAAAAAGGCGTCGAATTCCAAGTAATCAATCCACCGATATTTTTATCAGTAATGCCAAAGTTTCTAAGCAGCAAAATGTTCTTTTCCACCATTTCAGGATCAAAACTCAGAAGGAAATAACATCTCTTCAATGCCAAGGCTACTTTCTCATCACCACCCAATAATTTCCGAAAGTAATCAATTCTAGGTTTAATACAAGAATCCAATCCTAAAGTAAGCGAACCAACAGAAATGAACCTGCCTAAGTCCGACCCGGAGAAGCCAAGTTCCCGGAAGAAACTAACCTTCGGTTCAAGGGTTTTGTCCACATCATAGAACAATAACCTGGGGTCTGCGGAAACTATTTTCCTGATCTGGGTTTTGCTGACACCCAAATTCTCTAAGTAATTGACCACTTTTTCTGGTTTATCGTCAAAGGGTTTAGCGCGACTTACCTTATTTGAACTGCGTACGGCTGTTTCTTTGGAAAAACCAAGCGACTGAACGAGGAAATCCACCAAAGCAGCATTTGGAGATTGAGCAGTTTGGATGGCTGTGCAGTAGGAGTACCTGTAGACGGATTTGAAGAATATGGGGATGCCGCCGGCGCCATTGAAGCGGTGATTGACGGAAAGTCGAGAAAGCATGGTGATTAAATGCTGGAGTTTCAGCTGCTTTTTGTATTTATAGTTTATTGAGTAGATAATATCCTAGGGTGGCATTTTGATTTGTTTGCATCTTGTTCTTGTGAGATTTTATTTTTAGTTAACAAAATATTCTCTTTCTGTCTCAAAATTTTTGTTCAATTTGTATTTTTAGTTTTAGTTCAAATTATATTAATAAAAATAAAAAAATCAAAATGAATAATAATTTTAAAATAAAAGGAGTATTAAATAAAATTTAAAACAAATCAATAATATTCAGAAGAACATAAAATAATTTGATTTGTTTATTATTGCGTTTTTCATGCGTTCTATCATTTAATTTATAGTCACGTTTAATTTATTTTTTGCATAGAGTTAATAGGTATTATTATATTATTATTATTATTACAATTTTTATGCATTCAATCATTTGATTTTGTTTCATTTCATGAAACATTTTTACAATTTTAGTTGATTTCATTCAAGTATTATTTATAATTGCTCTTTTTTTTAATCATCAATTCAGTACCTTTAGTTATGTGGATGCTATAATTTATACTTATGATTGTAACCTTATTTATTTACTGTTATATAACAGGTACTATTACCAAATTCAAGTGTATTTCATATTTTTTAAAGAATATTTATCATTAATGATAAAAATTAATGATAATACAAAGAAAAAGAATGCTAATACTAGTAGTGAAAATTAAAATACTGGTGCTAAAACAAAGAAAAAGAGAACGAGTATAATACTCCATATTTATAGTGAAAATTAAAGAGAAATTATCCTAGTACTGTAGTATAAGTCTAAAAAAAATACACAAAGGAAAGAGACTCTTGAATTCTTAAGACGGCATTTTCACCATGGCAATGCTTTCCCGCAAATGCTGGCTTCGATTCCGAGCCATCGGCGGCAGCCTCTCCTTGAAATCCCTCGTCAACCTCTCTACAGCCACCACCCTGAAGGCGCCTAACCAGAATGCTGATGTGGTGGATTACCTTGTTAACTCACTTGGGTTCTCCAAAGATGCTGCCATAACCACCATAAGTAAGGTACCTCGCTTACGCCCTTCTCCCGAAAAAGCCAATTCAGTTGTCAATTATTTACAAAATTTGGGGGTCAATAAATCGCACATCCGAAATATGGTTTCCGGGCACCCTAGTTTATTAGTTTGCAGGGTTGATAAAACCCTAGAACCCAAATTTAAGTACTTGCGAGAACTTGGTCTCTCCGGGTCGGACCTTGTTAAGGTTATCTTGGGTTACAAATTCGTCTGGAGATTAGCATTGGATACTGAAATCAAATCTCGAGTTTTGTATTTGCGACAATTGGTCGGTACTGATGATAATGTACTTACAGTGTTAAAGAGATATTCTAGGGTGCTTGGTTGCTGCGACACTGAATTGGTAGAAAGTAATTTAAAGCTGCTGAGAAACTATGGCATTTCCGAGGATAATATTGTGAAGCTGATCGTGAGGCGTCCTAGAAGGATTTTTGCCACAAAGCCTGAGGAGATGGAGGAGATTTTACATAAAGTAGAAAGAGTTTTGCGCATTCCTCGTCAATCCGCTGCTACCTTCCACTATGGAGTGGAGGTCATCTTCTCGTTCAATGAATCTAACATTGATGAGAAATTAGAAGTGTTTCGGAGTTTTGGATGGTCTGACGCAGAGATCTTTAAAATGGTTAAAATGCTACCCCCTGTTTTGCGCGTGTCAAGTCCTAGAATAAGAGAAGTACTTGATTATTTCATGAACGAACTTGGATACAGTTCAGACTACCTGGCTTCCCGCCCAATTTTTCTTACATATAGTTTTGACAATAGGGTGAAGCCACGGAATGAAGTTTTGAGAATTCTATGTGAGAAGAAGTTGAACAATAGTAAGGCTGGTTTGTTTACTGTTTTGGCCTTGCCAGAGCCACGGTTTTTAAAGAATTTTATTCTTCCTTACAAGGACATACTGCCGGATATATGTGAAGCTTATTTGAGTAAAACTAAAACGCCAAAGAGCAAGTAATGTGGTGTTATACAGATAAGAAAATTTTCAGGTTGTTTTTCGAATTTTGCTTTAGTTCTTGTTTTGTTGTTGGTTTTACTGATTTATTTAGTTTGTCTTTCTACTTCTGTGTACTGATCTGGAACTATTTTGCACCCTGTAGTTTATTTTCTTATTCCTGAACGAGCATACAATATCTTTTTTTGAGGGGTTAATGCAGTTGAGATGATTGTTTACCTGAGAAGGCGATAGTTAATTTCCTTAATTAGCTGAATAGCGCAGTGGTTTTGGTAATTGAATAACCTTAACAGAACGATTCTATACATTTACTGGCATCTTAGTATTCTATAGTTTGAAAGTCATTAATTCTAGGATTATACTAGGTTCGCAGTTCTTGTGAACTTTTGTACCTGCTATTTGTCGAGCGGCACCTCTTACTTGTTTCAGTTAGATGACTAAATCTAACCAGATCACTTATAGCATAGTATTGTTTCACCATGTTTTTGAAAATTTCCTGTTGACTGATATCTGGAAGAAATGAAAGCTGGGGGTTTCTGATTATTCCCTCATATTATTTGCTAGCTTTCATTTAAATTATTGTTATTTTACATTTCAACTTTCTAAAACGGGACTTTTGTATGATCCATTTCCTTTGTTCTGTTCTAATGCCCTTATAACAAGAAAGACATTAAAATTCGACAGACCTTGATGATTAGTTTGATCTTTTCTTTGAGGTTTATGTCATATAATTCTAATGTGCTAATGTGCGACCCCATTTTTGGGAAATCAATGAATCGATGCATCAGGTAGCTTGGCTCAGTTGCTGATACCATTTTTGTAGGAATGTACGTTACTAAATGGTTCTTAAATTGTGATATTTCAAATTGGAAAAAGTTGCCGACTGACAGCTGCTTTGAAAAGGTCTTTTTTTTCCTTTTTTTTTTGGCTGAATGTAAATTGCTGAATCTAGATTTGTACTATGCATTAGTGGCTATAGGAGTTAGGAGATACTCTGCTGGTTCTTCTCATTCTGTTAATTGTCCTTCTCTATATGCGTTGATGCAGGCCATATGACAAGCACTTCCTCAGTGGTGAAGGTAGGCGAATTTCGTTTTAGATACTCATTGATCAAAGTGTTTTTCCACTGGGGTTGTAGGTCAATCTGTCAGTTTCATATCCGCATCCCTATCATACTGACTGGAGAACTCGTCTTCTTCTAATTCATAGTGCCTGCAGTTTCACCCTCATTTTGGCTAATATAACTCGGTACATAGCTCTTATTATAACTTTGGCACAGATTCATCATAAGTTTAGACTGCATTTTCTCAACGTGTGGCCCAATATGTCTAAAAGGTGGACCGCACTAGTTTTGGAATGAGTGTTTACATCTGATCTTAGATCTTGTGCAAGCCTAGAAACTAACAGTCAGAAGTCTAATGGAACTTGAAATGTCAATGATCATTGTCGTCACTAAATCCGTGTACGTCAACATAGTTTTTTCATTTAGTGGTTCAGTAATTGACTAAGTGTTTCTCATACTAGAGGTGACTGGGTGTTGCTCTGTTGTTTCCTCGACCGCCATTGTTTTGAAACTCACTTGAATAACCGACATCTTCTTCGGAGGATGTGGGAGTGTTTAATCTTCTCTAAATAATCTATCATTCAGTTCGGATTAGAATAGGTGCTTCAAGGACAGATGGTCAAATCATTCATAAAGTAGAACGCAAATAGGCCGAAGTGGAAGCACTTGCCCAATATTGGATCATTAAGGGTATGCGTGTTCAGGGTGTGTTGGTTGGGGAATGATGCAAGTCTTATTTTTGCTTTTGTGCGGAGAACTCCAGAAAAAATAATTATTCCATTCGCCAGACTCGAAATAATTGTCATGTTTTTAATAAAATAAAATTAGACAATAACTTTGAGAGTACAGGTAGTTTTTTCACGAATTAACTGACAAGGTCACTTATTCGCAATGAAACTTTGGTTTTCTATACTACACATTATTATCAGGCCATGTCATTGTTTCATTTAGCTGTATGATTTCACTTTTTCAAATATTTTTTGTACAATGACTTCGGTTAAACACTACAGCAACACCGGCGAGAGCAACCTTTCTGCCCCCATTAACTTATAAGAGGCTCTTCACACATCCTAAAAGCTCTTCAGCCATGGCTTCTAGTTTTGGGACCCGGTTGATGAGACAATCCATGCCTTCCAGCATTTCTTCTGCCTCTTCGAGGGATTTCTTCTCAATAGCGTTCTTCCATTCCTCTATGCTCACATTAAGGAAACATGGTATATACCGTGATTCAGACTTCCAAAAAGATCATTAATCTTCTCAATGCCGGCTGCCAAAGAAGAAGAAGGAGACTCATGGCGCAGGCATCTTTCTATACCGAAACTCGTAGTTGAATGCGGCTGGATTAACCATTTGGAGAGACGATAAGACCACAGGTTCCTCAACGTCGTCAAACATCTGGCCGCCTCCCTCCGAAGATTTCAGCTTCTTTGACGAAGCAGTTGACATGTTTAAGATGAAAGTTTAAACAAAAAGATACAAGAGAGAGGTGCCAAAAACAGTTTGATGAGGGGAGTATTGTTATTATTCTCTGCCTTGGGTTGTTTACATAGAGAAAAGAAAATCCCCAACTATTTCCAAACTAAAATTGGGTTTAACTTAGTCGTTTGGGATTCGTTTTCGAACAGAAGGTCATGAGTTGAACTAAACATATTCTTATTTGGAGTCCCAAGGGAATTGAACTAATGAGGATTGTCCTAGTTCAAACAATGTAATTAAGGTACTAAACTTACAATTACATTTGCAACATATGTTTGTTAGTAAATAAATTATGTAGCTAGTTACTAAGCTGTATTTAAGTGGCGGAGATGTTGGTAGAGACAAATTTTACCGCTGATGACATCAAACTTTTAATCTGAAGCTACCACTGAGGAGAATACTAACAGTTGGAACACTTTGAACTTCTTTTCCCTCATCAGTTTGCCGATTTTCAAAAGCCTGATGAGTATAGAATTTATTGCATGTCGATCCTCTTTGTTCCTGCATACATAACACAGATTATCAAAGCTCCACTCCACCTAACATATGGATGGATCAGGAAATCGACATTATTTCCCATGTGGGAAGAATTGGAAGCCCACCCACTGATATCCACCCAGATGGCAACTGAACTAACTAAAAGAGAAAATAAATGAGAGATCAAGATGTGTTCTAAAACATCGTCCACAACAAAGGCAGATTTTCACCAAATTCTTATGTACTGCTACCTCAAACCTTTATTGCTTAAAAGCTACAAACACATTTAGCTGAGTCTCTACTTTCAGTCTACATTATTTTACACCTTCTACACAGGAAACTGTAAATTTGAAGTGGTAAAATACAAATAGAGCTTACACCCTGTAAGCAAGGAGCACTCTAGAATTCTCAAACAAGGAGTTAGCCTAAACTTTCAAACAATTAAGAATCGAAATTCCTTTAGGATTCAGCTGGCCTGGCATTAGTAGTACTTCAATATTTATATAACATATACATATTGCCTAAAATCATGTGCGTCACAAATAGTTAGACAGCACAACAAATAAGTGACAGTGTCAATCATAAAGGGCCAAGTACTAACAGGACAACATATGGTAACTACATTCATTCCAAAGGTACAAATTCCCAGCTCAATATAGTATAAACTTAGAAATTAGAACATAAGAAAAGATTTGGAAAATGCAATGGAGATATCAATATTGGTCAGTGTAGGAAGATTCTGATAGATTAATGCATTCTTGTTGGAAACTGTGGTGATAAGCATGCAACACTTTACCAAGGATGCCCTTTAGAAAAATGAAGATGAAAAGTATTATAGCACACAATAAAAATTAAACAATGAAACCAACAATGACACAAGGACAACAACACACAAAACGCCATGCTAGCGGGTATATTACCTGAAACACATCTTATTCCTAGATTTTTGGTATTTCAGCTTTACTGAGATAAGTCTCACACATGTCTGGCCGTACATTCTTGTAAGGACGAATATAATTCTTCAGAAACTTCGACTCTGACATGCCCAAAACAGTTAACAAACCTCCTTTCCACTTGTTCAAATTCTTCTCATTTAGAGTTCCAAGAACTTCAATCCGTGGCTTCACATACTTTTCAAAACTTAATGTTGGCAAAACCGGGTGGGAAGCCAAATAGTCTGCACTATACTCAAGCTCGTTCATAAAGTAATCAACAACTATCCATATCCTAGGACCTGAAAGCGTTAGAACTAAATGTAGCTCCATAAGCATTCCAAAAAGCTGCAACTCTGACCAGCCAAAGCTTCGGAACACTCCCAATTTTTCATCAATGTTTCACCAATTGAATGAAGAGCAGACCTCAAGCCCATGGCGGAACAAAGGTGAATCACGAGGAATGCCGAAAACGTTTTCGACCCTTAAGTAAACTAACCTTCATGCCCTCCCGCCATAGCTGCCATCAAAGGCCTTTAAACCTTTTTCATCTCTACGAATTTCATGGAAGTCAATTCATTCCTGCTCATATACCACAGATGATTATATTTTGTAAGTTCCCATTACACCTAGTGCTTCGGTGAATTTCACTCCCAAGGTAAGAAATTCCCAGCTCACCATAGTATAAACCTATTAACCTAGTGATAGCATATTAAGAAAAAAAATCTGGAAAATGCAATGGAGATACCAATAGCAGTCAGTGGACAATCGGAAAACAACCTTATTAATTTTTCTGATAGAATAACAAGACATTGCATTCAAGGAGGCTACTCAGTCAACAGATGGTCATTCACTCCCAAGGTAAGAAATTCCCAGCTCACCATACCATAAAATATAAACCTAGTGAGACAACATTAAGAAAAAAAAAATGGACGATGCAATGGAGATATCAATAGCAGTCAATGGACAGTAGGAAAACAAATTTACTTAGATTTTCGATAGAATATCAAGACATTGCATTCTTGTTGAAAATTGGGTGCTTGTGGTGATATGATCACAACACATTATCAAGGATACTTCTTTAGAAAAATGAAGATAAAATCAAACAAGTATAGCTCTTATCTCTGAAACTGAGATGAGTTGCAGGTACGAGACAATAAAATTGAACAATTGAAACTGACAACCGCACAAGAACAGCAACACGACAAACGCCAAACTTATGGGTATATTACCTGAAACACATCTCATTCCTTGATCTTTGGTATTTCAGCTTTACTCAGATAAGCATTATACATGTCTGGCACTGGCAGTACATCCTTGTAAGGAAGAATATAATTCTTCAGAAACATCGACTCTGACATGCTCAAAACAGAAAACAAACCTGCTTTCCTCCTGTTCAAATTCTTCTTAGTTAGAGTTCTAACAACTTCAACCCGTGGCTTCACCCTCTTATCGAAACTTAATGTAAGAAAAACCGGGTGGGAAGCCAGATAGTGTGGACTATATCCAAGCTCGTTCATAAAAAAATCAACAACTATCCGTATTCTAGTAGCAGTCTGTGTTAGAAACATTGGTAGCTTCCTGACAATTCCAAATATCTCCAAGTCTGACCAGCCAAAGCTCCGGAACACTCCCAGTTTCTCATCAATCGTTGACTAATAAAAGGAAGCGAAGACATCAATCCCATAGCAGAACATAGCTGAATCACGAGGAATGCCCATAACATTTTCTACAACATGTAAAGTTTTCTTCATGTCAGCAGGCTTTATCCGGAAGAAACTCCTTGGATGTTTAACTATCATCTCACAATATGTTCATTGGGAATGCCATAGTTTCTCAGCAGCTTCAAATTACTCTCCACCATTTCAGGATTCAAAGTTCCAAGCACCCCAGAATAGCCCTTTAAAACTTTGACAACATTATGGTCAACACCCACCAATACTCTCAAGTACAAAACTTGAGATTTCATTTGGGTATCTAATCCTAATTTCCATACACTTCTGTAACTCGTGACAACTCTGATTATGTCCGGTGTGGACATGCCAAGTTGGTGGAAAACTTGACTCTGGGTTCGAGGGTTTTATCGACCTTGCAACATAATAACGGAGAGAATCCAGAAACCATAAATCTGATCTGGGATTTACTCAAACCCAAATTCTCAAAACCGAATCGGCTTTTTCTGGTGACGGACGGCGTCTAGGTATCTTACTTAAGGTAGCGGTGGCAGCATCTTTGGAGAACCCAAGTGTCGAGGGTGAATTCTGTTAGGACGAGGGTCAACGGTGTCTATGGACCTGAGACCTGCAAAACAAGGATTAACACTCCGACGAGCAAGCTCTGACAAGCAAGTCAGTACCAAGAATGAAAGTATAAAATGTGAGCCAAGAAGGGAGTAGTCCCATGAGCCCAATCTCCACCACAACAAATAGGATATATATATATATATATATATATATATATATATATATGGGATAAGGGAGAACATTCCTTGAAATATTCCTTTTAATGATGGGTTAGGGCCATTGTTAGGGATTTAGCCGGCCCAATAAGCCATAAAGGAATATTATCGGACCCATGAATGGTTGTCGGCCCAAGTGAAGTTGCACCTCCAACAAGTGCCCCTGCCAAGTGTTAGTAGAGAAGCACATATATGCAATAACAGTGTTCAAATACAATACTTGGCAAATAATAGTATGGAGCTGTAGTGCGGACTCACGGGGGATCCGTCCATTCAGGGGTCTACCTGATTGGATAAACCCATAACCCTTCATGGTGGCTGAAGAATAATAACAGGTAACTGTAATAGGAGTGCAAAACATTGTCACGCCGAACCCTTGTCGAGGGTCGCATTTGGTTACCGAACATGCCCAGAGATAAGCTGAAACCGATTGCGCCACTTGTGTGGACACCAGAGCGAAGAGGCACAAATCGTTTGAGGAGTTTATTCCCGATCCAACAAAGAGGTCAAGAAAGAAAGAAGGTGACAAAGAATTCTTCTTGAAGAGGTGACGTCAAAACTTGTGACAGCACGTGATAGGTTGGAACACCAACACGGATAGACCTCGTTGGGGCATGATAGACAGGAGTTTGTAACTGCTGCATGATCGATCAATAGTGGGTATGTAAGGAAAAGTTCGATCCCGAAGTTAACCCAACCTTGTGTCTGAACCCGAGACATATAGTATAGAATGACTCGATAGAGGAACATTATCTGAATGTCAATAGACGAGGATGAACGTCCGGGGAGCTTAAAGCTCGCTGGAGATACACCAAGGCTAATGAAGTAACCGAAAGCTAATAATGATGGCCCAACGAAGGCCAAAAGGTTTCTATGGACACAACGTAAGTTAATTACAACCTGTGTCGGCACAGGGTAGGCCGAGGGAAATCATCATCGAATTACTAATTGCTTAGGAGCAGGAGTTTGGTGTCCGACGTTGTCTGATACGTAGTAAGGGCATCCGTGGTCCCCTGCGGACACAAAAGAGGTCTGAAGCTTCGATTACATAGGTAGAGACAATGAAAAGTGGATCATGATGGACCACCGGACTGAGTTAGGTTATCATCAGCCGAAGACGACCAATGAGGAGTCAAAAGTTTATTTTAGATTAAGCTGACGCTGGTTAAGTCATCAAGTGACGAAAACCAACAGTGATGGCTCAATAAAGGCCGAAGGTGTCACGGACGTTCCGTGAGCAAGATGTGAAACCTGATGATAAGTGAAGAGGCGTACGATGATCATCGAAACGTCAATAGTCAGTAGGTAGGTTCAACCGTCAGGAGAGGTGATTAGAGCTAAGAAATTACCCCCTTTATGATGTTTTCAGAAAAGGACACTTGCGATAATCAACAGATAAGCGAAGAGGAGTGATCCTCATGCTAGTACTCCTGGACAAGTGTGTAAGCGATCGGACGGAATGAGGGGCGTCGTCGAGAAGACATAAATCTCAGCGGCCTGTAGTAAGTAGAGGGATGTTGTCGAGACGAATAATCAGTGTACGTTTGTACTCGAAAGAGGTGGGGCAAACAGGTTGCCCCTTTCATCTTCGAAGATAGAAAAATATTCACAAGTGCAGGTAAACAGGACGAGTCTTATCCTAAACTTTAGACGAGTCAATAAACAGACTCCCACATTGACCTGCGTCATAATGGACTGAGCCAGGAGGATTAGTGCGACATTGGTTGTTGAAGCCGAGATATATATATATATATATAAACTCTTGAGAAGAAGTCACGCTTTGATAAGAAAGATGGCGACGGAGCATAACAAAGTGTTGTCCGAATGACGCCATCGAAGACTATCGTTAAATTCGCGTGAAGTCAACAATGCACCATCGGGGATTATGATTCGACCCGAAGGATACATTAATAAGAATTTCTTTCTCTCTCGGGGGCGAGAGTTGAAAAAATAAAAGGTATTGCCACCGTCGGGTAATATGAAGGTCACTCAAGTAAAGCGGTGCCAATGGCGCTGAAGACTTAATATGGCGCTTATAAAAAGGACGGAAAACGGGCGCCTAGATAGGCAGAACCTGACTCTGAAGACTTCATCCAATTTAATTACTATGAAAGCGTTCTGATTCTCCCTCGACGGGTTTAAACATTAGTAGCTGTGAAGTGGGATGGAGCCTTCGACAGAATATCGTTGCTTCGGGCATACACTGGTCAGTTGGGGTCGACATTAACAGACGCTATCCATTTTATCGTGGAAAGAGGTAAGGAATACGACTTCTGATCCTAATGGTCCGAACCCGAATGTGGGTCGTCCCTGGATCACTTATATGCGAGGCTGAGTGGTGGATATAACCAAGCTCTTTCATGAGTTAGGACGAGGGTCATCCTAATCGGGAGTAGGTCCCACTTTAGTTGCCAGGCAAGTGTATTCATAGGAAAATATAGAATAGAATGGATTATTTTGAAAAAACAACCCCACTTCCTTACCTTTTATTTCCTTTCACTTGTTTGCTCCGTCCTCTTATATGTTGTTATGACAATTGATTGTTTATGTAGGTGCCTACTAATTTATTGTTTCACATATAAAACTTTTGTTAGACGTTTAGAGGATAGTGATCGTCCCTTCCCCCCAAGTTTTATATTTAGAAACGTGTTAGAAGCGTGTTTTTTGTGTATGGGTTTACGGAATTTGTATAACTTTTCAGTGTAATAAAGAAGTTGTAAGCCCAAAAAGCAATAGGTGCCATCAACCACGGGGGTCGACACAATTTTGAGAGAGCTCCGCGGCCCAGGGGGCACAAGAGCACCATCGGCCACGGGGGTCGACGGCGTACTTGTTGGGATAAGCTTGCTTCCATAGATAAGAAACGTATTTGAGTATAGTTGGCTAATTACTTGATTGGAGTTACGTAGGTGATTAATGGCCCTTGGCTGTGTTTAGCCAATACAAAGTTTGTACGACCCCTAGGCTGATTAAGACGTGTGTGTGTCTTTCTCAAGATAGAACTAGAGTCGAGAGAGTATGAGATAAAGAGGCTTGATTGAGGCCGATGTGCATTTGTTGCAAACCTTTGTATACATCATTCATGTCTACAATCTCTAAATCATCCAATTCAATCACCCAAACATCCAACCCAGTAAAAGGGACCTGATAAAGATTCCCAACTACATTTTCATTTGTAGCCACTTCATACATCTTGTTAATTCATGCATACACAATAAACCCAACTCATAATCTGGAAACACACAGCTCATCTTACTCGTATAAACATTGTTGCATTCATGTATTAACTTTCTCCCGAAGTGGATGACAATGTCGATCTTACCCCACTTGGACGAACTCCCAACAGCTGAAAAAAAATATATATATATATATATATATATATATATATATATATATATATAATCTTCACTCAAGTTTGACAACTTTGATCGAACGTAGCTCAAAGTGCGAAAAAGCAAAAAAGACCAAAACTTTACATATGATAAAAATGATTTACGTTAAAACCAAAAATTCTTTATGAAGTCCTACACCCTTATAAATTAAGGTTTTAGAAAAGCCCTTTTCCCTAAAGATTCCATCATTTTGGTCAACAGTATGTATTAAATAAATGGATTACATTACTCATCAACATAAATTATGCAAAAAAATTTCGAAAGGGACATGTAATGGAGAGGGACCATATAATGGAGGGGGACCATATAAATCAAAGGGGCAAATATAAAATTGAAAACCTTACTTGGGTTCTGATCACCGGCGTTGCTAGCCATTATAGCAAGATTATCTCCTTCACAAAGTAGGGATTTGAATAGCATGAAATCCATGCAAAAAAAAGGGGAAAAAAGGGGAGAAGAATGACCAGAAGCAGCTTCCAATTGGGTCTAATTCGACGAAAATAAAATTCATGTTACCATTTTTGGTGTGTTAGATTCAGATTTTGTGAAAATTATGGAGTGATTCTTTATTTTTTTTTTTTTGTTGGAGGAATGGGATTAGGGTACAAAGATGAGGAGTTGACTTTTTCTTGAGATGAAATGAATTTGTCGACTTAAGCAAGTGAAGGAGGATTTTTTTTTACAGTAAATGGAATTTTTTTAACGACGTCAGTCTTGAATGGTTCCGTCTAATTAGCACGTTTCGGAAAAGCACAGGGGGGTTATCGTGTAGTTTATAAATCATGGGGGATTCTCGTGTGCTTTCCGAAACCACCGGGGGTTCTTGTGTATTACCCTTTTTTTTTCTCTCTCTTCTTTTGAACTTTTAATTGACAGTTAGTCCCTTAACTCTCTCTTCTTCTATAAGTTTCCACGTCCGTGGTGTTTACCATAACTAATGGGGCTTTTACAATTGCACTAATCATCTTTCATTCCCCTTTTCAACAAAATTATTTTTTACTCCCACATTGAATTTTGTTCAAATTTCAAAAGTTAATGTGGACTGTCTGTTAAACTTGACATAAAATTTAGAAAAAGTACATGATAATTGGGTAGACCTAATAAATTAGGAAATACAACAAAACACGGAAGAACTTGATATATTGTCGATATATGTACTGATTGAATCGATCATGATGCCATTATATAATTCATATTGTTGACCTCACATGGTGAAAAAAATAAATTAATTTGCTGTTGTTGTGACCTTAAAAAAATAATAAATAAAATAAAAATTTGAATACGATGATTAAAGAGATTGCAATCAGTATACTCATTTTATTCTCATATTTTCTTGACAGATACATTATATTGGTCTAATGTTGAGACGTGAGAGATAATATATAGAATTAGTTAATAAGCTCTCATTGTTTTTTCCCTTTCTATCCATTGGTGTACATTCAGAATCCTGTAAAATGGTTTTAATGTATATGATGAACCTGACTTTGCATATTTTTCTTTTATTTTTTTGGTGTAATATTTGAGTGAATATGTATAAGCAAGGCATTTGTGATCGGCTGATCAGCGCAAGTAGATGGTTTGTTTAAGGCGCCGCAGATCTTTGTCAAGGATCTTATCGGAAGGATTATTTCCCTGAATTTTGAGAGCACTTACGCAATGACAATCTGAAGGCTAGGCTAAGGAGGTTAACCAACTAAGGTTGCTTTTTGTAGGAAGTCAGTTGGAAGATGGCCGGACTGAATACCATTTTCTTAGCATTACTCTTGTCAACTTCCGACAGTTGTTTGCTTTACCATCCTTGAGGCAATGGCCAGTGCCATTTGTTTGTTTGTTTGTTTGTTTTTTTTTTTTTTTAATTTATAATTTGGTTCATAACAAAGGAATGGGCAGAAATGAACCTTTTCGCGTGTATATGCATGACTAGTCAATATTTCTACCTTGAACCCGCGTTAACGCTTGATACTAGTGTTAACATTTTGTTCGGTCTTTAATCATCAATGTATGATTATGTTACAAAGTATGTTCCCTCAGTGATCGATCGGTTTGGTAATCACACATTATCGAATATGTCTGGACGCCAATAGGGGTGGTCCAAATGGTAAAGGGCTAGGCATCCAATCTAGAGATCTTGGGTTTGAAATTCCATAGCAGCAAAAATGCTGCTTTTCTTTGCAGGTTGCAGTTGGAAGGTCTTCAAGCATCCGATGGACACGCGGAAAGAGTTGCAGGCGTGGAGTCGTCCCCCACTAGACTAGGCTAGTAGTAGGTCTCTCTCCTTCAGACTCACACATATAATAGCTTAGGTACTTGTAAGAATTGTATCGAAAAAAATATCTGGACTATTTTTTGAAACGATACTAATGTATTATTATAAATATATATTATTATAGATCAACTATAAAACAAGGAATCTTAACATTTTTGTTGTTCAAATCTGGTAAACAGTAATTAGGAAAGAAAAAAAATAAAAATTTACAAGAAAAATGTAAAAATATTTTATAATAATAATTGGGAGAACATTATAAATGTGAAAATACAGGTTGAAAGCTTTATTTTCAATTAGAAAAATATATTAAATGAAATTTGAGTAAATTAATATCTATCTATCTATCTATATACTATACTAAGGCAAAAACTAGAGAGAGAAATCTAAAGTTAAGGAGCACATGCCACATAGGATTTTATCCTATGTGGCATTTTCTTAAGTTTTTAGATATAAAAATGCACAAAACAAAATAATAAAAACCAAAAAAAAAAACTATACTAAGACAAAAAATAGAGAGAGAAATCTAAAGTTAAGGAGCACATGCCACATAGGATTTTATCATATGTGGCATTTTCTTAATTTTTTAGATATAAAAATGCACAAAATAAAACAATAAAAACCAAAAAAAAAAAAAAATACACAACTGAAAAAGTCCAAATCCTATATTGATTCGACCAAATCCCTGCAAATCCGATGGACGGATCTCTTCCTCCTAAAAAAAAAAACGCAACTGAAAAAGAATTTTATATTAATAATTTATTAAAATAATTGAAGAAGTTAGACCAACCTGAAACTTCTATAATTTAGTTTCAAATATGGAATTGAGTTAAAATACTATGGTGATGGGTTGATGTAGCGGGGCTAATAAATCAAAAGTCACTCCGAAACGAGAAATAAAGGTCCTGATATCCAAATTTTTTATTTTTTTAATTTTTTTTATTAAAAAATTGGATGGCCTCTACAACAAGTTAGGGTTGTTGTTTCTGTAGTAACCATTCCTTATCATAAACTTTTTTTATAAAAAAAAAAAAATTCTTATCATAATTTCTTAACCACTCCAACCGACCTTTTCAACCCAGACTACAAATGTAGTCTACCAAAAAATATTGCAAGATATATAATTATTTAATTCAAAGTTCATTTTTTGGTAAAGTGTATTCGTTTGGTAAAGTGTTGTCGATATTTGTGTTTTATATTTTTTAATGAATTCATTATATATTTTATAAAAATACAAAAATCAATACAAATATTAACATTTTTTTGATTTGTTTGTGTAATAATATTTATGTATACGTGCTTCTCGTCCATTGGACGGGTCTAACACCTAGTACTACTTTATAAGAAGGACCGAACGGCAGTATAGGTCTATAGAACTCTTTTTCTAAAAATAAAAAAAAATAAAAAGAATTTATAATTGAGGAACTGAGAATTGGACCGGGGCAAATATTCTTGATAAAACTGTATGTCGAAAGGTAAAAGAAGAATCCCGTTGCCGACTTGCGCCGTTGACAAGGACATATTCTAGTACTGCGATGTTTTCTCGCAGATGCTGGACTCAAGTCCGAGCCATCAATGGCGGCTCTTTCCTCTTGAAATCCATCCTCAACCTGTCCACAACAACTACCCATAAGGCGCTCACCCAGAATGCTGATACGGTGGATTTTCTCGTCAACTCACTGGACTTCTCCAAAGATGCTGCCGTTGCCACTTTGAGTAAGGTACCTAGCTCTCGCCCTTTTCAGAAAACGCCGATTCAGTGGTCAATTATTTAGAAAAACTGGGTCTGAAGAAAACCCATATCAGAAGTATGGTTTCTGCATACCCTAGGTTACTGTTTTGCAATGTGGATAAAAGCCTAAAACCAAAAATTAAGTTTTTCAGAGAACTTGGCCTATCCGGGACGGACCTAATCGAAGTTTTGATGGCACACAAATCAATCTGGAGTTTAGGATTGGATAATCAAATCAAATCCCGAGTTTTGTATTTACGAGAATTGGTGGGTTCTGACGATAATGTAGTTAAAGTTATTAAGAGATATCCTTTGGTGCTTGGCCGTTTGGACACGGAGATGTTGGAGAATAATTTTAAGCTGCTGAGAAACTATGGGTTCACGCTTCAATGTGTTGCAGGATGGATAACTAAGAAGCCACGGATCTTTTTTGTCATGAAGCCTGAGGAGATGGAGGAGATTCTGAGCAGAGTAGAAAATGATTTGGGCATTCCTCGTGGATCAAATATGTTCCGCTATGGGTTTGAGGTAGTCTCTTCCTTTACTAGGTCAAACATTGATGAGAAATTGAGGGTGTTCCGAAGTCTTGGCTGGTCGGAATCTGAGATGTTTAGAATGGTTAGGACGCATCCATTTATTTTAACCAGGTCATCTCTTAGTATACAGAAAGCTGCTGATTATTTTAGGAACGAAGTTGGGTACAGCCTGGACTACATGGCTTCCCATCCGGTTCTTTTCACCATCAGTTTGGAAAAGAGGGTGAAGCCACGGAACGAAGTTTTGAGAATATTAAACGAGAAGAAGTTGAACAAGTTGAATACAGTTTTATATACTGTTTTGATCAAGCCAGAGTCAAAGTTTCTGAAGTATTATATTCTTCCATACACGGATATATTACCAGATTTGTATGAAACTTATATGAGGAAAGCTGAAATGCCAAAGATCAAACTGTAGCATTTGATGTTTTATAGGTAAGAAATTCTTCAATTTGAGACTGTTTTTGTTCATGTTTCCATCTTGGTTTTACTGATTTATCTGAGTCTGTCTCGCTAATTGTAATCTGGAACTATGCTGCATCCTCTAGTTTGTAATTTGTTGTCTTATCCCTGAAGGAGCATGTCGTGCAAGCTTTATGAATTTGAAACAGCCGACCTTATGATGAAAATGCACTTATAATTATTCAATCAGCAGATAATTATACTTGTTATCAGCAATATGAACTGTTGATTTTCTCTGTTGTCTTATCAAAACTTTTCCTTATTGTGAATATCTATCTTGTTTATGTTATGACTGAATTTAGTGTATCTTTTGTTGTTTTGTGGGATTGTTGTCGTCACTGGTAGTTATGAATTTCTTATAGGTTCCGGCTGTTTGAACTTTGCTATTTTTGAATCAGGAAAATCGTCTTTAAACATCTATATTACCCCGTTCCACTTTGAAAATAGGACATGGAAGTATGCTTAAATTTTCAATCATTTTCTACCAATGAGTTGGATTTTAGCATGATTGGAGATGGAGCTAATAACGTCGAGAAATATAATGGTACACATAGTAGTATAATTCTAGCTAAACAATGAGAGGGAGTAGATACTGTATGCATGTTAAGTATTTGAGCTAATATTATGAATAATTATTGGAAGTGAAGGATTGGACTCTGGTTCACTTGTAGTGTGCAATCTGTTACATTTATAATCATATGTGCCAAACGCAGTTTTTGGACTGTATCCGGATTTTGGAGGTTTCATTCCATATTTATCTTAATTATTGTCAATCAGGTTCGAAACACCATAACAGAAAATCTTGGTGCAAGAATCTCTGTTTGAAATGAATGATGTTATCCAAAAAATCTCGACTCTGCGTGGTTCTTGCTAAAAAAAATCCATTTCACTAGATAGCAGTTTCTGCCAGCATGTGGAATAATGTCTCTTTCTCTTCTTTATCAGAAGCACTAGTTGGAATTGGAACTAATGAAATCTATCATCTGTTGTATATGTGCAGGAATGAATTGACTCGCATAACATTTGGAGAGTTGAAACCTAGGTTTAAGGCAGGAATCCCGTGTTGCATTATTGTTCCATGAAAAGCATTGGCAAGCTAGAGGAAAAAGAATATGCAAATGGATAAAAGTTTCCACCATAAGGGAATTGTGGAGCTCAATTGGAAAAGAACAAATGTTTTGTACTTGTAGCTTCAGATTGAAAAAGTCGGTGTTGTGGTTATGGCCAACATTGATAAGTTTTCCTGGCTAACAATGGAGTTCAAATCTGATTCTTTGGTACAGTAAGTCATGGCTTCTACAAGTTTCTGCACCACCATCACAGTGCAGCTAATATGCGCTGGATGATTAGGCTTAGAGTTCTTTTGAAAGGAATTGTGGGAAAGGATAGGTTACTGCTAGGCTCTTGTGTGGTTAAAATTGTCAAGCTAGAAGATGTTGTATTGCCTCATTTATCGATATTATACAAATTGTATGCTGAACCTGACTTTGTATTGTACATGTTAGTTTCGGTGGGAGTCCTGTTTTCGGTTCTTTCTTGGCGCTGAAAGTGTCAGGAGACCTGTGTGTGTGTTTATTTGCAGGTGCTACATAAAAGCATCTTCTCTTCAGAAAGCATGAACGACGTAGGCGAATTTCATTTGAAATACTGTTTGATCACTTTGGTGCATTTGAAGGGCATGTCATAGCTTCCAGTATTTGTTATAGTGCCTGCAGTTTAACTCATTAGATGTTTGATAAGTTTGGTTTGTTGTACTAAAATAGTTAAATAAACAAAAACTGATACTTTGCAGAAGGAATACCACTTACTAGCCAAAATTAGTCGAAAGATGATTGCAATTGTTTTGTTTCTAGGTCATTATTCATTTGTTAAAGGAGAAAAATCATTATTTATATGCTTTTTCTGTAGTCACGTTAACTGAATGGTTCAGTTCAATTAATAATTTTGCTTCACTAGATAAAAAAAAATTAGATGAAGCCATGAGTAATTGATTATGGAACATTTTGTAGCCACGTTAACCAAATGGTATGGTTTATCATCCAACTGCCAACTACTACAGAAAATGTTAATGAGACACATCACGGAATTCCCAGGAGATTTCTTCATTTTCTAATTTCTAGTTTTCTACTCATCTTCAAATTTGACGGAAAGTTCCGGAAGCAGGCGTCACCTAATAGGTCATCTAGCAGGGCAATTTCGTAATTAGACGGATTACCACACTCCTATAAATAGAAAGCTCCGCCTCACCCTTATCATTCATTCATCCAGAATTTGAGATAGCGCTTTCTTTCTCCCCGTTCCCTTTTTTCGATCCGATTGATAATATCAGTCTTCTTTGTCTCTCAAGGTAATTGATTCTACCCGTTTTCTTTTTCCCGTGCATGGTTTTAATTTCCTGTGATTTCAGTATCTTGTGATTTCAGAATCGTTTTGTTTTGGGATTATGTGATGTGGTTGTTTCAATCGGCGATTAGGGTTTCTGTGAAAATTACGTTATCATTATATGATTATAATTTTTGGATTTTTTTGGCCGCTTGCTGTTGCCTTTTCATTATTTGTACCGTCGATTAGAGATTGATTGATGTTTCTATTTATGTTCTGTACCCGGTGATGAATTCTGTGTTATTACCTGTTCAGATTAATTCTGATTGATCCTTGATTGGAATCTGCGGTTAATTTGTTTGATCGGTGATTGCTTTTGTTAGTTGAGGTTTTAAATAAATATTGTTCTCGAGCATCGATCTTCCTCATTTTTTTTTATCGATCCTTTTTATCCCTTTATTTGTGTCATTTTCCCCCCTTTTATGTCGTGTTACTGTTCCGGGAAATATGGGTATTTAATAAATGGTTATGAACGGAAGCAGATAGTTGTATTGATAGATTGCTTTTTTGGCTGTATATGGTGTATTTTTGGAACATGGTTCTGATTATCTTCAAATGCTTGTTGGAACAGATGCAGATCTTTGTGAAAACTCTCACTGGCAAGACAATCACTCTCGAAGTTGAGAGCAGTGATACCATTGATAATGTCAAAGCCAAGATCCAGGACAAGGAAGGAATTCCCCCAGACCAGCAAAGGTTGATCTTTGCTGGCAAGCAGCTTGAAGATGGCAGGACCCTTGCTGACTACAACATCCAGAAGGAGTCAACCCTCCACTTGGTGCTTCGTTTGAGGGGAGGCATGCAGATCTTTGTTAAGACTCTCACCGGAAAGACCATCACCTTGGAGGTCGAGAGCAGTGACACTATTGACAACGTGAAGGCTAAGATCCAGGACAAGGAAGGCATTCCCCCAGACCAGCAAAGATTGATCTTTGCTGGCAAGCAGCTTGAAGATGGCAGGACCCTTGCTGATTACAACATCCAGAAGGAGTCTACCCTTCACTTGGTCCTTCGTCTCAGGGGTGGAATGCAAATTTTTGTCAAAACTCTCACTGGTAAGACCATCACCCTCGAGGTTGAGAGCAGCGACACCATTGACAATGTTAAAGCCAAAATCCAGGACAAGGAGGGAATTCCACCAGACCAGCAAAGGTTGATCTTTGCCGGCAAGCAGCTTGAAGATGGTAGGACCCTTGCTGATTACAACATCCAGAAGGAGTCAACCCTCCATTTGGTGCTTCGTTTGAGGGGAGGCATGCAGATCTTTGTGAAGACACTCACAGGAAAGACCATCACCCTGGAGGTTGAGAGCAGTGACACTATTGACAATGTGAAGGCTAAAATCCAGGACAAGGAGGGTATTCCCCCAGACCAGCAGAGGTTGATTTTTGCCGGAAAGCAGCTGGAAGATGGCAGGACTCTTGCTGATTACAACATTCAGAAAGAGTCCACACTTCACTTGGTGCTTCGTTTGAGGGGAGGCATGCAGATCTTCGTGAAGACATTGACTGGAAAGACCATCACCTTGGAGGTGGAGAGCAGTGATACGATTGACAATGTCAAGACAAAAATCCAGGACAAGGAAGGAATCCCTCCAGACCAGCAGAGGCTGATCTTTGCTGGAAAGCAGTTGGAAGATGGAAGGACCTTGGCTGACTATAATATCCAGAAGGAGTCCACTCTCCACCTTGTCCTGCGTCTCCGTGGTGGTTTCTGAATGTTTCCAGTAACAAGCTGCGTTGAATCTTTACATGGCTTTAGATTTCTGCTTTGAAGTAATGTGTTTTTGGGATTCTTGTTTAATGGGATTGTGTTTCAGTTGTTCATGTTTTTGGAAGATTGGTGGTGTTCGACATTATGTTAAATAAAGTTTCTTTCTTATTAGAACTAATCTGCTGTCTCTTATGTTAGTTTATCTGTTTGAGGCTTCTTCCAAATACTAAATGGAAGCAAGATCAGCTTGTCTCAACTCTTAACTTCTAAAATTTGGTTGGACTTGTGGATTTTGGTGCTGACAAAACTACCTTGTTTCAATATGGTTTCTAAGAAATTGATAAGATGTGATTGTAAAACAATCCCATTAAACAAGGAAACCGGAGTTGTTCAATATATTGCCGCACTGCAAAAAATTCAACGAAGGAAACCAGAATTGGCCGTGAGAATTTGATGACCAAATTAATCTTAATACAAAGTGATAAGAAGTGAAAAACAAGACGGAAATACTAACCAAAGGAGAATAAAAATTCTAATTCTACAAGAGTGTTCAAACAAACAAACTCTAGGAAATCATTTTGCTCTCTGATTTATGTAAGATACCCATCACTTAAATGAATTAAAAGCACCCAAAAATCGAAGAAGAAACAACCCCAACCAATCCTAGCTCGTCCGGATGTAGTCTATCGGTTTCAATTAGACTTTCATAGAAGATTAGCATGTTACCTTGATGGAATCGAAGATGTAAACACTGCTGCTCCTTCGAATTGAATCCTAAATTGTCCAGCTGAATTCCCACAAGGTATGCTAAAAGGATTGTTGATTTGTCCATATGTGGATCCAGGATTTAAGTTTTGCCCGGAAAACGATCCGAATCCCATATTCGGCAGCCGATGAAAACCTGTCGGTCGGAGGGATTAAAAGAAAAAAAAAAAAAACAAATGATGCTCCATTGAATGGCCGTGCAGCACCACGTGTGCGGGAGTGACCGGGCACCGTACTTAAACAGGTGCATGCCCGGTGACCAACCCCTCCAAAACTCCCCCTTTATATACTTTAGATAGATATTGTTTCTGCTACCTTTTTCCTTTCTTTGAAAAAGAAAAATTTATGACAAGAGGTAAATAAAATTAATTATAAAAAAAAAAGAGAAAAATGAAAGACCCCCGGGGAGCAGTAAAAAATTATTTGGGCAACTACAAATATAATTTCAAAAGGTTGTAGGAGCTCAGGGCGACAAACGACGATTACAGCTTTCTACGCAAATGCTGGATTCTTCGTACGAGCCATCAACGGCGGCGGCTTCCTCTTCTTGAAATCCCTCGTCGACTTCTCAACCGGCGCAGTCCCAGAATGCTGATTTGGTGGATTACCTCATCAAATCACTCGGGTTCTCCAGGGATGCTGCCGTTGCTAATTCCAGTAAGGTATCTCCCTCTGACCCTTTTCAGGAAAAAGCCGATTCAGTGGTTAATTATTTCGAAAATGTAGGTCTGAATAAAACCTTTATCAGAAGTATATGGTTTCTGTGTACCCTAGGTTACTGTTTTGCAGCGTGGGTAAAACCCTTGAACCGAAAGTTAAAAGTTCTTCCAAAATAATGGCCTGTCCGGGTCGGACCTAATCAAAGTTATCAAGGGCTACAAATCACTCTGGAGATTAGGTTTGGGCAATCTTATTAAACCCAGAGTTTTGTATTTACGACAATTGGTGGGTACTGATGATTATTTAGTTAAACTGTTGAGGAAATATTCTCCCGTTCTTGGCTATTTAGACATTGAAACGGTGGAGAGTAAAATAAAGCTGCTGAGAAATTATGGTTTTACTGATCAAAATATTGCGAAATGGATATCCAATAAGCCACAGATGTTTTTCGCCTCAAAGCCTGAGGAGATGGCAGAGATTCTGCATAGAGTAGAAAATGAATCGGGCATTCCTCGTGGATAAAAAATGTTGCCCTATAGGTTTCAGGTCGTGTGTTCGAATGCTAAGTCAAACATTGATGAGAAATTCAGAGTTCTCCGAAGTTTTGGCTTGTCGGACTCTCAGATTTTTGGAATGGTTAGCACGCATCCATATATTTTAGCCAAGTTAGGTCCTAGTATATGGAGATCTGTTGATTACTTAATGAATGAACTTGGATACAACCTGGACTTCTTGGCATCCCACCCAGTTTTTCTGTCCCTAAGTTTGGAAAAGAGGGTGAAGCCACGGAACGAAGTTTTGAAAATTTTAAATGAGAAGAAGTTGAACAAGAGGAAGGCAGCTTTATATTCTGTTTTGATCATACCAGAGTCAAAGTTCCTGAAGAACTATATTCTTCCTTTCAAGGATATATTACCAGATGTGTGTGAAACTTATATGAGTAAAGTTGAAAAACAAAAGTTCAAAAGTATTTGATGTTATTCAGGTAATCAAATTTTCAATTTAGTTTTTCAGACTATCTTTTAATTGATGTGTCTTCCAATTGTTTGACTAATATATTTCATTCTATCTAGCTGCTACTGCTACTGCTACTACTTCGTAGGAATAGTGATCTGGAACTATGATGTATCCTGTATTTTGTAACTCATTGTCGTATCCCTGTAGTTTGTAGTTAATTGTTTATCCCTGTAGTTTGTGGTTCATTGTCTTATCACTGTAGTTTGTAATTCATTTATTATGGAAAGTGGTACTAGCTTATGGGACCTTTGCAAAAGTGCATTTATAATTATTCAATCCGTATATATTTCACAATTATACTTGTTATGAGCAATTAGAGCTTTTAATTTTCTCTGTTGCTTTCTCAAAACTTTTTCTCAATGTGAATCTGTCAGTTTTTTATGTACCATCTTTTCAATGACTATTGGAAGCAAAGGATTGGATTCTTATTAGTGTTTTACACGCCAGCTATATCACTGTATGAGAACTCTTTGCAGCCCACTTATGGTGTACAAGCTGTTACATGTATAATCAAATATGCCAAAGTTAGGAATAGGACCGAACTATATTTCAAAAGGTTTCATTCAATATTATTTTCAGTTCTTGTCAATCAGATTCCAGTGAAATACCATAACCGAACTTGTTGGTGGAATTATCTGTCTTGCAATGAATGATGTTCTACAACGAATCATGACCTGTGTATGGTTCTTGTAAACAGTCCATTTCTTGAGATAGAAATGGTAGATCAGAGTTTGGCCTACGTGTGAAATAATGTCTATTTTCTTCTTTGTCTGAAGCAGTTGGTGTAATGGAACTAACAAAATCTATCATCTGTGGTGTGTATGCAGGAATGTACTGACTCCATTAAATCTGTTGAGATGAAACCAAGGTTTGAAGGCAGTTGCAGTCAATTAACGCAGGAGTCCTGTGGTTTATTCTGGTTCAATGAAAAGCATTGGCAAACTAGAGAAAGAAAATAACAAATGGTTGGTGCTGGTGGTTGCTTTGGATTGAAAAAGTTGGTGTTGCGGTATTCACCAGCAATGACTAACTTCGTTTTCCATGATGGAAGATGGGAGGGAAATGCAATGGCTGACTAGTCAAACATTTGCAAGGGAAGTTCAGTGGCTGACTAGTTAAACACCTGTTTTCTCCATAATGTTGGTTCGCATTAATTAGTTGCGTACTGGGTAGATATCTCTCCTTGTAACTATATTCGTGAAGACACCTAATTACTACTTTACAAACACGGTACCTTGATATAATGTTACTGAGAATTAATGTATGACTTTGTTGTATGCAATTTGTGCATATGGTAATAACTGTTATTTATTTTAAAATTAGACAAACCATTTTTCTCTGGTTTACAGAAGGCATGAATGACGTAGGCAAATTTCATGTTGAGTGGAGTTTTGATCACTTTGGCACTGTAGTTGAAGACCAATCTGTCGTACCTCACATAGCAGCTCATAAATGGTTAAATTTAGTGATGCTCTTCATCTTTTGTTCTCTTCTTCTTGGCTAATATAGCTCATCAAATAGCACATATTATAACATGTCCCAACAGAAGCTTAAGGACAATATGTTGCGCAGCATCAGAGCACAGTTGATGTGTCAAGCGTGAACTGGTTTAATTAGTTGCCAAGAGGAGTCTTATCAATTACTTGTTTTTTTTTTTTACTCTCAGATGGCGATGACGATTATCGTCATTCAAACTATGCACACCAGCATTTGTGGTACCATTTGTTTGCTAGACATCAACCGTTATTGCCTTGAAGTGGTTAGGGCTTCAAAGTAGTTATTTTCTTTAAAAGCGATATTTTCAGAAAGCGTTATACTCCCTCCGTCCCATAATTATTGTCCAGTTTGATTTTTCATTTATAGTTTCAATTGTACTAAAAATGAAATCTTAAATTGGATAATAATCTTGAGACGGTCGGAGTAGTATTTTTGCTGTATATCGTGTAATTTTTGGACATATGGGGCTTCTGTTGTTAGAATCCTTGGTTTGGAACAGGAACAGATGCTGATCTTTGTTAAACCTCTCACTGGTAAGACCATCACTCTGGAATTCAAGAGCAGCGAGCGACACCATCAATCAATAATGTAAAGCCAAGATTCAGGACAAGAAAGGAATTTCCCCAGGCCTTATATTTGCAGGAAAACAGCTTATGAAGTTCCTTTTGCATCATCTCAGTTACGTTTCTTAATAGAAGCAAGATCAGCATCTTTTCAACCAGGAATTGTGAATTGAAATTGTGGTCAAACTGCTTTGTTGATAATGATAACATTAGCAAAGTTATTTAGGTTGATCGAATAATTGAATTTTTTATTTGTATTAATACAAAATAGGTACGTACCTAAACCGTTACGTCGTAGTAACTTATGGAAAATGAAAAACGTAATTAACCCTTCAAAAAATCCAATATAGATTATCTTTTTTTCTTTATTACTACTATTTATTTTGAAAAACAATACTCTTTTCGTCTTCGTGTGGATTATTTTCGTGGGACGAAGGTAATATTTACTCATTATTTTGATTGAAAGGTTCTGGAACCAGAGTCACCTACCATGACACGTGGCATATTTTAATACGCCATCTTTACAGGGCGATTTCGTAATAAGTCGGATTTGTACTCTCCTATAAATTGAACCCTCGGCTTTATCCCTCATCACAGCACTCATTCAGATAAATTTTCTCTACGTTCCCTTGTGCGATTCGATTGAAATAGCCTTCTTCCTTTTTCCCTCAAGGTAATTGCTTCTTCTCTGTGTCCTTTATTAGAGTTTCAATTTTATTGTTGTTTCAGTTTCTTGTACTGTAGTTTTTAGACTAGTGTTGTTTTGGGATTTAAGGCTGTTGTTTCAATCGCGCCGATTAGGGTTTGGTCAAATTTGATTACAATTTGGGGGTTTTGCGTTGTTGTTGTTTCTAATGTTCATTTGTGATTGATTGATGGTTGTTATTATATAGTCGTATATGGTCTTTGTCCGGCGGTGAATTTTGTGTTAGTATTATATATTCCGATTATCTCGAATTGATCTTGATTTGAAGTTCGCCTGAATTTTTTTGTTGCCGTGATTTGCTTCAATCAGTTAGAGCTTTGTATCAATATTTTTCTTGATAGCTTTGACCTTTCTCAGTAGCTGTATCGATGGTTTTTTTTTTTTTTTTTCCATTATATCGCATAGAAATTTTTTGAATACATGGGTGTAATGTTATTTGAATCATGGTCTCAGGCATATGCTGAATTTTGTTTTGATTGATCTGTAGCTTGCTTTTTATGGTAAAATATGCAGAAATTTGATTGATCTGTATTTTGCTGTATGTTGTGTAATTATTGGGATATGGTCTTGAAGCTGTTGGAGTCTTTGTTTTCAACAGATGCAGATCTTTGTGAAAACCCTTACTGGTAAGACAATCACTCTCGAAGTTGAGAGCAGCGATACCATTGATAATGTCAAAGCCAAGATTCAGGACAAGGAAGGAATTCCCCCAGACCAACAAAGGTTGATCTTTGCCGGCAAGCAGCTCGAAGATGGTAGGACTCTCGCTGATTACAACATCCAGAAGGAGTCAACCCTCCACTTGGTGCTTCGTTTGAGGGGAGGCATGCAGATCTTTGTTAAAACTCTCACCGGAAAGACCATCACCTTGGAGGTGGAGAGCAGTGACACAATTGACAACGTGAAGGCCAAGATCCAGGACAAGGAAGGCATTCCCCCAGACCAGCAACGTTTGATCTTTGCTGGCAAGCAGCTTGAAGATGGCAGGACCCTAGCTGACTACAACATCCAAAAGGAGTCAACCCTCCACTTGGTCCTCCGTCTTAGGGGTGGAATGCAGATCTTTGTTAAGACTCTTACAGGGAAGACCATAACCCTTGAGGTTGAAAGCAGCGACACCATTGACAATGTTAAAGCAAAGATTCAGGACAAGGAAGGAATTCCACCAGACCAGCAAAGGTTGATCTTTGCAGGCAAGCAGCTCGAAGATGGCAGGACCCTAGCTGACTACAACATCCAAAAGGAGTCAACCCTCCATTTGGTCCTCCGTCTCAGGGGTGGTATGCAGATCTTTGTTAAAACTCTTACTGGAAAGACCATCACTCTGGAGGTTGAGAGCAGTGACACCATTGACAATGTGAAGGCCAAAATCCAGGACAAGGAGGGTATTCCCCCAGACCAGCAGAGATTGATTTTTGCAGGAAAGCAGTTGGAAGATGGCAGGACTCTTGCTGACTACAACATCCAGAAAGAGTCCACGCTTCACTTGGTGCTTAGGTTGAGGGGAGGAATGCAGATTTTTGTCAAGACATTGACTGGAAAGACCATCACACTTGAGGTGGAGAGCAGTGATACCATCGACAATGTCAAGGCCAAAATCCAGGACAAGGAGGGAATCCCACCAGACCAACAGAGGCTGATCTTTGCGGGTAAGCAGTTGGAAGATGGAAGGACCCTGGCCGACTATAACATCCAGAAGGAGTCCACCCTCCATCTTGTCCTGCGTCTCCGTGGTGGTTTCTGAATTTATCAGTTTGAAAAGTTGCTGGTCCCTATGTCAGCTGTGATTTTATGTTTCCAGTCGTGGATCTTGTTATGGACGTGCTTTGAAGTTTGTGTGATTTCCTTTGTTTCTGTTTAGTGGGATTGTGGTGGTGTCTTGTTTCAGTTGCTTCTGTTTGGGAATAATGGTGGTGTATGACATTACATTCTAAGTTTCTTTCATATCAGAACTAATCTCTTTGTCGTGTTATGTTTGAATATCTCTATCCTATATCTTAGTTTGTTTGTTTTTTTTTTTTTCAATATAAGCAAGATATGCTCTTATAATTGAAGAAGCTTTTAAGAAATATACAGATTATTTTAACTGGGATGTAGACATCCAACATGAATGCTAGAGATTGGGTTGCTGACTGATAAATCAAAAGCAGATATCAGTCTGGTGGCTTTACTGTATTTCTAGTCCGTTGTGAATATGCAATTGCCAGGCAGATGCTAAAAGAGGGATTATGAATACTCCATGTCATTGCTATTATGGGATTGGCAAACGGAAGCTATAAGGCGGACAATGATTCTATCGCCCAAGTGAAATCTAAATGGCCCCTGATGTTTGCGAATCTATTGGGGGACTTAAATTTGATGCCCAGACCGTGAAATGCACAAGAAATAGAATTTAAAGCTACAAGGAGGATTTGAGACTAAGGACTCGATGAGTTACAAGCAGCAAGTCCTAGGTAGAACGCTTTTTCATACGGAATTTTATAGTCTATGAGCAGAACAACATAAATAGAACAATTTTCTTCTATATGATGAGAATAAACCCTCCACTTGGTCTTCCGTCTCAGGGGTGGTATCTAGATCTTTGTTAAGACTCTACTGGAAAGACCATCACCTTGGAGATGGAGAGTAGCGACCAAATTGACAATGTGAAGGCCAAAATCCAGGACAAGGAGGGTGTCCCCCCTGACCAGCAGACTGATGTTTGCTGGTAAGCAGTTGGAAGATGGAAGCAGCCCTGGCCGACTGTAACATCCCGAAGGAGTCCACCCTCCACCTTGTCCTTGTCTACGTGGCGGTTTACCATCACACTTGTATACTTTGTTTCTTTTTGAGAGAAGATCGTGCATTCTGTTAGCAAAGATTAAAAAACGAATGAAAAACTTAAACATGACGTCCCAAAGGTCAATACTACCATTGTTCCCAAACAAGAACAACGGATATATCTCAAACAATTACAAAGCAGAAATATCTCAAAGCTAGACATCCATTTCAGGATCCACTACTGATAACATCACGCTGAAATGTTTAGAAATGTGGAATCATATATAGAGAGTCGAGGGACTAAATGGCAATATATTCCTGAGAAAAACAAACTAACAAAAGATAGTTTTACAAACACTGGACAGCGACATTGCAAAATGCTTTCTCGCATGATGAATGGCGGAGGCGGAGGCGGAGGCGGAGGCGGCTTTTGTTTCTTCAAATCAGTCAGCAACTTCGGCACCACCGCAGCCAAAGAGTTGCGGTTCCCCGGGAATGATGGCTTCGTGAATTACCTCATTAACTCACTGGGCTTTCTCTGGTTAAAGCCAATTCAGTTGTAAATTATTTGGAAAATCTGGGGATAAGTAAAACCCAACCTCAGAAGTATGGTCTCCGCATACCCTGGTTGATTGCGTTGCAAGGTGGATAAAACCCTAGAACCCAAAGTTCAGTTTTTCCGGGAACTTGGACTGTCCGGTTCGGAGCTGTCCAAAGTTATTGTTGGTTGCAGATTCGGTCGGGGAGGTTCAAAATCCATCAAATCCCGAGTTTTGTATTTAAGACAATTGCTGGGGAGTGATGAGAAATTAATTTCATTCTTAAAGAGATGGTTCCAGGGGTGCTATTACGTTTGAAAATCGAAACGATGGAGTGTAATTTGAAGGTTCTCAGAAGCTATGGCATTTCGGATGCGAATATTTCAAACTTGATGCCGCATGGTTTATTCACTGCAAAGCCTGAGGACGTGGAGGATACTATACTTAAAGTTGAAAGTGGTTTCGGCATTCCTCGCGAATCGGCTATGTTCTGCTACGGGCTTGAAGTCCTCTTCTCGTTTAGTAAGTCGAACATTGATGAGAAATTACAGAGTGTTCCGAAGTTTTGGATGGTCGGAGTCGGAGATGCTTGTGATGGTTCAGAGGCGACCTTTGACTTTATGCATGTCAGCTCCTAGGAATAGGATATGCGGAAAGCTTCTTGACTATTTTATGAACGAACTTGGATATAGTCCGGACTACTTGGCTTTCCGTGCAGCTTTGTTGGCGTTTAGTTTTGAAAACCGGGTGAAGCCACTTTGAGAATTCTAAACGACAAGGAGGTCAGCAAGATGAAGAAGCCTTGTTTGCTGACTGTTGTGGACATGACAGAGTCAAGGTTTGTGAAGAATTATATTCTTCCTTACAAGGACATATTACCAGAAATGTTCAACTATTGCTAGCTAAGCGGTTGCCTTACTCTGAACCTTTTAGATTTACAAGACATGTTCTCCTTGTTGAGCTTAATGGAAAAGAAAAAACAACATACTGTCCCGTGTAGTAGCGATTCACTCTTTGGTCTCACCTTTTCAAAAAAAAAAAAAAACTAAAAAAAACTCTTTGAGATCTTACTTATATCAAGTTCAAAAATACATAACTAAATATCTTGCCATGCATTATCACTGGGGATTAGGATGAGGATGGTAATTGTCAGGAGGTCGAGGGTTTGATACTCATTGGGGTCATCCAATTCTTATTTTTTTTAAAAAAAAAATACATATCTAAATATCTTGCGATGCATTTGCCTCCTTTGCAATGAGTTATGCTTACAACAAATCTTGACCTCTGCACGGTTTTTCTTTCTTGTAAGCAGCACATTAAGTCAAAACTAAACCAGAGGCTCAGAAGCACTATTTCTTGTTCCAAGAAAAGCATTTGAAAACTAGATGGACTGAAGATCTTGGTGGATAATAATTCCAGTATGAGGAAAATGTAGATCTCAATGGGAAAATTTACAGAGGGTGGTTTGCGGTGGTAGGCTTCAGGTTTGATTAATTAGCCGTTGTGGCCATTATGAACAACATTAAGTTTTACCTGGCTTTTCTAAAAACTCTGAACAACAAGCAGTGGGGTTTGAATCTAATTTCTTAGCACCGTGATTGAAGGAAGGCATCTACAAGTTTCAGCACGATGATTGATTCCATGCACTTCCTCTGATTTTTAGATGGCATGAGCAATTTAAGCGAAATTATAAATTAGTATTTGAAGGCTAATCTGTGACTTCTTAGCAGCATCACTGTCTAAGTGGAAATACTCCCCATCTCCGATTTTTGAATGACTACAGTTTTCCTCTCATTTTTTGCTAGCAAAGTTTGCTTGATAACACTTATGGTGATTTACCACAGCTTCCCTTAAAGATGGAATTTCTCTTTAGCCTTTGCAGCCAATGATGTTAGTGTAATACGTATTTCAATTTTTTGGCTGACCACAAAAAATTAGAATTAGTTGGTCATTTCTATTCTCATTGGTCATGAAATGTTCAATTATTGGCTAATGATAGAAAGGAGAGAGTTTCCAAAAATAGAAAGGATAAAATCTTATGCATTTTAAATTTAGAAGTGAATATTATCAAAATTATTGTCCGTTTTTTATTTTCACTTTCATTTTGTACTAGAAATGACAATCCAAATTAGACAATGAGTTGCAAACGGTTTCTCGATACTTTTTATGTAACGCCCCAACTGCTAGGTTTGGCCAAATAACTATTTGGGTGTTCGTCCTCGCTGTACTCAAAATAATTAACCCAAATTACTAATAAATCAGGTAGCTTAAGCTTATATATTGATCATCACTTCCTCCATTCTCCAATGTGGGACTAAATGACCAGCTAGCTTGCACCTACTACCTTACGGGTCATCACATTTTACCCAAATCTATTATATCAATTTTCAGTCGCCAGAAGATCTTTTTGATACTTGACTTGCTGTCAATAGAAGGTATTTTTGATATTTTATAAACAGTAAGCGTATTTTAGATAATGTGTTAAACCTAGGGGTTGTTTTTGATATTAACCTCTCTTTTTTTTCTTCTTGGTACCGCAATTCAGATAGAAACAAACAAAAATAGCAAAATACTCTGTCGTGGAAGTTTGTAGAACTATGCGATGCTTTCTCGGAAATGGTGGCTTCAAATTCGAGTCATCGGCCGCGGCAGCGGCGGCGGCGGAGGCGGCTATTTCTTCCTCAAATCATTCGGAAACTTCTCCGCCGCGGCCAAAGTGGCGATGCTGACATGGTGGATTACCTCATCAACTCCCTGGACTTCTCCAAAGATGCTGCCGTAGCCACTCTAAATAAGGTACCTCTCTCCGGTCCTTCTCAGAAAAATGCCGATTCAGTTGTCAATTATTTAGATAATTTAGGTATAAGTAAAACCCACATCAGGAGTATGGTTTCTCGATATCCTAGGTTGTTATGTTCGAATGTGGATAAAACCCTAGCACCCAAAGATAAGTTCTTACGAGAACTTGGCCTGTCTGGGTTAGATTTGCGCGAATTTATCATAGCTGGCGCGAGATCGGCATTGGATACGGCAATCAAACCCCGAGTTTTGTATCTAAAACAATTGGTGGGTACTGATGATAATGTAGTTAAGGTTTTAAACAAATATCCTAGGGTGATTACTGGTTTGGACACTGAACTGGTGGAGAGTAATTTGGAGCTGCTGAGGAACTATGGCATTACCCATAATAATATTGTGAGATGGATAACTAGGCGGCCAAGGAGTTTTTTCGTCATGAAGCCTGAGGGCATGAAGGATATTTTAGACAGAGTAGAGAATGTTTTGGGTATTCCTCGTGAATCAGCTACGTTCACCCTTGGGGTTGAGCTCCTCTCTAAACTTGATAGTTCAAAAGTTGATGAGAAATTGGAGTGTTCCGAAACTTTGGCTGGCCGGAATCGTTGATTCTGAAAATGGTGAGGACATACCCATTTATTTTCTCCAAGTCAGCAACAATGTGGAATGCTGTCAATTATCTTACGAATGAACTTGGATGCAGTCCGCACTACATTTCTTCCAACCCAGCTTTTCTTACATATAGTTTAGAAAAGAGGATGAAGCCACGGAATGAAGTTTTGAAAATTCTGAATGAAAAGGATTTGAACAAGAGGAAGGCAGGTTTGTATACTGTTTTGCGCATCCCAGAGTCAAAGTTTCTGAAGTATTATATTCTTCCTTACGAGGATATACTGCCAGACATGTGTGATGCATATCTCACTAAAACTGAAATACCAAAGAGCGAGCGATGATGATGTGTGTTCAGGTAATTTTCTCGTAAGTTTGGTGTTTCATAGTTGATGCTCTTGCATTGTTATTGGTTTCATTGTCTAATTTAGTTGTTTTCCTTCTGCTACTCATTTTTCAGATGTTGAAATACACTTATTACTCATTCTAATGTTTTAGTCATTAAGGAGTACTTCCTCCGTTTCAAAATATAAGTCCACCTACTACTTTAAGTTATGTCAAAATATAACTCCCCTTAAATTTTCAATACATAGTTTTACATAGTTTCTCCAAATTACCCTAGTCTTTAGATGCTACTAGTGTTTAAATGCTACTTATAGAATCCCAATACTTGCAATCGTTTGTTGAGAGTGCCAATAGAAATTAATTAGGGGCAAGATAGAACTTTTTCATTTGTTAATGATTGGGTCTTAATTCTTGTTCCATGTAATGGACTTATATTTTGAAAAGGAGGTAGTATTTTTGAAGAATTGTTGGAATCTAAGAAAAAAACAACTAGTTTTTAACGGAGACGTAGTGCCTAATCTCTTAGATATTTTGGCAACTTGTCTGCACATTGATTACTATTGAAATCTCAATCGCATATCAAGACTAGGTTGCAATGTTTGTTGCCTTTGGAATGGATCTAGTTTCGATTTGGTATTCTGTGATTGTGTGGTTGTTTTTACTGTTATCATTTACTAATTATCATTTTATTGTCCCTTGAACCCTATTTGCTGTACTGCCTTACGATTTTTGAATCATTGATATTATTTGAAGCGCTTACCTCATCCTTTTACCTGTACTCTTAAGTCTTAGCAACCAGGTTGGGTAATGTTTAATGGATGGTGGTATACCTAAATTATGTATGTGGACTGGGTTAGGTTTTAGTATTTTTGAAAAGTGTGAATAATAATGCATGTCGTAAATGACTAAGAATATTATAACTGGATCTTGGAAGAGTTTCGACTCTAATCTGCATGAAACTTTTAAGCTTTTTAACTCCTATGAGAATTCGTTAGGAGACCCTGTCACTTGTGGGAGACAAGCTATAAGTGTCATTATCTGTTAAAAGCATGTAGCGGACATGTTATGTCCTCTGCAGTGTCAAGCCAAAAGTAGAGATTGGGTCAACTTACGTTTGGATATTTTATGCAATTTTCTTCATCAATCAGATCCGAAGTAGCAGAACATAAGACCTTGGTGTAATTATTTGTTTTGTTGTGTATTCTGTTCTAGAACATATCTTGACCTCTGAATTATTTTTTCTTTTTACTAGTTGCCATTCGGATGCATGGAGATTACAGTTCAAACAGCAGGAGAAATAATGTCAATATTCTTATTTACCCAAAGCACAAGGGGGTGTGGATGTTTTTCAATCGATAGTTCTTGGGATATCTGCAGGAACAAAATGGTCTACATGCAATAAGTCAAGTTATCATTCAGGTTTCGAAAAGCATTGGCAAACTAAGGGAAAAGAACTTCCAAGTAGGCAAACTTTTTTCACTGTTGTTAGAGGACTGCAACTGAACTGGAAGGAGCAGACTGTACATTGCCCTATTGGTAGCTTCAGATTGACAAGATGGTTTTGCCAACAGCAGTGGATTCACCAGGGGTCTGGAAAAGCTTCTGAACAATAAGCAGTATGGTTAAATGAATTTTTTGGTCCTGTGTTTGGTGGCTTCTGCAAATACCCGCAGAAAGATTTCAGTGCAGCTCCTATGCTCTCGCTAAGAGGGCTTTGAGGTTCCTTTGAAGAATTCATAAGTAGTAACGAGCAGAAGCAGGTTGTTTTAATGTGTGCCTGTGTGGTTAAGAACTTCAAGACGGAAAGCAATGGCATTATGTTTCCTCTGTACGTGAGACTTGGTTTTCTATTTCCTTCTTCCAATCTGGATATTTATCCCGATGACGGACATGGTATGTGCTCTGCAGTATGCTATTAAATACAAGCCAAACGTAGAGATTGGGTCAACTTATGTTCAGATGTTTTATGCAAGTTTATTCATCAATCAGATTCGAAGTAGCAGAACAGAAGACCTTGGTGAAATTATTTGCTTTGGGGTATATGCTGTTGTAAAACATATCTTGACGGCTTGACCTCTGATCTGAAGTAATTTTTCTTTTTATTATTTGTCATCCGGATGTATAGAGATTACAGTTCTGCCAGCAGGAGAAGTAAATGGGTGCAAATTTTTACTGTTAAGAGGACTGCAACTGAACAAGGAGTAGACAGTACATTGTACAACTCGTAGCTTCAGATTGAAAAAGATGGGGTGTTGCCAACAGCAGTGGGGATTACCGGGGCTCTGGAAAAGCTTCTGAACAACTAGCAGTAAATAGTGATTGATACTATACAATTCATTTTGGCCACCGTTTGGTTATTGTAAATTGTAATCTACTCATTTTAATAAATAGAACTAAAACTATTATAGAAGCACCTAAAGATCAGAGTTATGGAAACATGCAAAATTATGTCTATTTCCCCCTTCATCCGAAGCAATATTATTTGTACTTTCTGAAATCATGATGAAATGATTATTTTTCGACTGCATAATAATAACGAAAATGTATAATTAAATGAGATGGTAATTATATAAATACAAAATTTATTTTTTTAGATCATGAGCCAAAATAAAATTCATGCTTATCCACTACTACTAATTATCACGATTCAAAATGCGAAAACATATACCTCCCGTTTTGTTTGGTTTTGAAAGTTGAGGAACTAATTAGCAAATATCCCAGAGTTCACCCTCAGCAATGCTTTCTCAGAAATGGCGGCTTCAAATTCGCGCCATCAATGGCGGTTGCGGCTCCTTCTCCTTCAAATCAATCCTCAATTTCTCCGCCACCGCCACCAAAAAGGCGCAAATCCAGAATGCTGATATGGTGAATTACCTACTTGACTCGCTCGGCTTCTCCAGAGATGCCGCCATAACCACCTTAAGTAAGGTACCTCACTTGCGCCCTTCTCCGGAAAAAGTGGATCCAATTGTCTGTTATTTTCAAAATCTGGGTTTTAGTAAAACCCAAATCAGAAGTATGGTTTCTGGACACCCTCGTTTATTGTGTCGCAACGTGGATAAAACCCTAGTTCCCAAATTGAATTTCTTTAGAGAACTTGGACTGTCCGGGTCGGGCCTACGCAAAGTTGTCGTACAGTGTTCGGATCGTGGTTTGGATACGTTTATCAAACCCCGAGTTCTGTACTTACGGCAATTGTTGGGTACTGATGATAATGTGGTTGCCGTGTTAAATAGAGATTCTACGGTGCTTAAGTTTTTGGACGCTGAAAGGGTGGACACCAATGTAAAGCTGTTGAGAAACTATGGAATGACTGATGATAATATTGTGAAATGCATCACTAATTGGCCAAGGAGATTTTTCACCCTGAAGCCTGGCGGCATTAAAGATGTTTTACATAGAGTAGAAAATGTTTTGGGCATTCCGCGTGAATCAGCTATGTTCCGCCATGGGGTTGCGGTCCTCGCTTCACTTGATAGGTCGAAGGTCGATGAGAAATTGGGAGTGTTCCGAAGCTTTGGCTGGCCGGAATCAGTGATACTCAAAACTGTAAGGTCACAACCTCTTATTTTAACCAAGTCTGCTCCTACAATACAGAAAGTTGTTGATTTTTTCATGAACGAACTTGGATGCAGTTCGGACTTCTTGGGTTCAAATCCGGCTTTTCTTACATATAGTCTTGAAAAGAGAGTGAAGCCACGGAATGAAGTTTTGAAAATTCTAAAGAAGTTGAACAAGAAGAAGGCAGCTTTGTCTACTGTTCTATGCATGTCAGAGTCAAAGTTTCGCAAGTGTTATGTTCTTCCTTACAAGGTTATACTGCCAGACATGTGTGACGCTTATCTCACTAAAACTGAAATACCAACGATTGAGCTGCGATGACGTGTTTCAGGTAATTTGCTCGTAAATTTGGTGTTTCATATGTTGCTGTTCTTGCATCATTATTGGTTTTATTGATCATTCATTATGTTTCCTTGGTGCTGCTACTTTAAGAGGAACTGATTTGGAATTATTTTGTACCCTGTAGTTTATTGTCTTATTCATGAGTCATGTGGAAGCTTGTAATGGGTATTGAAAACCATTGATTGTTTCTATCTCCAACTTTTATTTCCTGTGAATCTCTCTTTTTTTTTTTTTTTATTATGACTGGATTTGAATCTTTCAATGCGTGTTTTTTGGGATTTATTGTTGTCCGTTGTTACTGATAATTATCAGCTAGTACCGGCTCCAACTTCTCTGCCTTGCTTTACTAATCGGGAAATTTATCTTAAAGAACCTATCGTATATTTTCTGTTTAGAAAAATTAGGTAATGGAAGTATGCTTTACTTTTGACCACGTATTAACTTATGTCGTTGTTTTTGGTATTATGAAGATGAAAACAACAATGTGGTATGAATTATGTGTTGAGAAATGCTAACAGTTTTGCTAAATTGTGAAAGTAATTTGACTCTATGAAGTTTATAAACATTATGAGCAAATATGCTGTGTTATACAATTGAAAGCAATGGAATACATTCTTGCATGTTTTAAACTACTTGCTAGATATGTCCTTGTATGGGAACTCAAAGGAAGTGCAGCTCACCTATGAGGTACAAACTAATACAAGCTGTTATATCTATAGCCATATGACCAAGAGTAGAGGTTGAGCCAAATCATATTTGTTCTTTTGAGGGTTCAGTCAATACTCTTCCTTCCAATCAAAGTTCTAAAGTGTCATAACGAAAATCTTGGTGAAAATTTCTTTCCTTGTAGTGAACAATGTACTACAACCCACCTTGACCAGTGTGTGGTTCTTGTGAACGGTTCATTTTGATAGATAACAGTTGGTGAGATCAGAGTTCTGCCAACATGTGAAATCATGTCTATGTTTTTCTTTAGCCTAAGTACTAATTGGAGTTGGTGACAAAATCTATCATCTGTGGGTTATATGTGCAGAATGAATGGACTTGCGTTAAACTTGTAGAGATGGATACTGCAAGGATGGGATGGTAAGGGTGAGAGACTGTAACCTCGAGGTCGAGGATTCGGTAAGAGTAACAAAAAGAAGAAAGAAAGAAGGAAGAGAGAGATCTAAGCAGCAGAATAGTCATAATTAATTAGTTTGAAATGTGAAATCAGTTGAGTAAAGAACATTAGCAATCGGGTGATTAGTCAGACTAAGTTTTAAAACCACATAAGGTTAGATGAAGAAGATGATTGATATGTATATATGTCTGTGATGCTGCTAAAAGTAATTGCAGATTGGCCAAACACTTTGCAAAGACTAATCAATGAATAGTTCCCATGGAAATTCGCCCTACAATGTTTATGCGTCTCTCTCTCTCTCTCTCTCTTTGATTGTACATGTTACTTTATATTGAAGATGAAATAACATCATATAGATTTCAGGAAGGTTACTCATATTTTCTAATATTTGTCGTAGATGCTTTGCCGATCCTACAATGTCAACGTGAGTTGAAGTGAGTTTATATTTTAAAAATTGATTGTTCCAGCAAAAATTGAACACCAAAACTTGTTGTCATAAGAAACCAAGGTTTGAACTTTGAAGGCCAATGTAGTCAGCATTATGCCATAGTGCTTTATTTGTTCCAAGAAAAGCATGGCGTGCCAGAGGTTAAGAACATTGATATGAATGAAATTTTGTCCGTTATATATTGTAATTATCTTTTGGAACGAACTGAGTCATGATAGCTTCGTATTGAAATCCACGAGACTACGAGGTCGGAGGTTGAAAACTCGGGAGTGAGCAACCGAACAAACAAAAGACACACTACAGGTACTGTTTTCTCGTAAATTTTCATCATAGGTGCAACCCAAATTTTCGGTTCACTTTCTCCTTCGGAAACGACATCTTTGGGATGATTAATCGGTGTTTGTTCCATGTTAATGAGTTTTTTCCCTGAATCCTACCAAGTAAAAACAGAATAAATCCTAAGCACATCCAAATAGCATTATTATAATTAAAGTTGACCTCAAGCAGCTTCTTTAATTGAATGAAAAAAGAAAGGAAGAAGAAGAAGAAAACGATATGAGTTGGGTTCGAAAGTCATTCGAAAAAATCCAAACGGGGAAAAATTTGAAGAAACAACAACAATAAGTGCAATAAATCTTACTCCCTCCGGTCCTTAATATAATACATTTTGATTTTGTTCTAAGTTTCACTTATTATACATTTTTAATGAATGAAAAAACCTTAAAAATATATTTTCACATTAGTTATGTTTTTGTGAATGTTATGAAATATTTTTAAGGTTTTTCCGTCAATTAAAAATGCGCACTAAGTGAAACTTAAGATAAATCAAAATTCTTTATATTAAGGACAGAGGGAGTACCTAGAATTTTGTCTACTTCTCTCAATTCCCTGATTGAATTTTATTAGAACCCTATTTCCATTTTTGTTTGACATAGTCGAGGATTGGTGTAGAGTATCTGAAGAATAGTGAGGAATAGAAGCATAGATGATGCAACCAAACCCGAAATAAAATGACCACCCCATAGAAAACAGGGGATCTTATCTTCTCATCTAATGCGACGACCCTTCCAAACAAATAAATACGCGTTTGTTATATTTTGGATGATTTATTATAACTTGTTAATTTGAAAAGTTTAGGGTGGTTTTCGCAAGTTTTCAAATTTCTTTAACCGACACGACATGTAGTGAATTGTGACCGACTCTAAACTGAATGATGAAAATGATTATGAGTAAAACCATGATTTGAGCGCGATATTATAGGTGTAGTAAATCTTCAAAATGTATTAATTCCGTTGCAAGGCGTGGGTTTTTTTTTTTTATTATAATGACAAAAAAAATGATGAAAACATATATGTGAGTCTCTTTTTTTTTTGTAACAAAAAAATATATATATGAAAACGTATATCTATAGTTTTGTTTCGTTTAGGCAGTGGAGGGAACTACTCAGCAAATATCCCAAAAGGGAATAAAATCAACTGCCAATTGGATTCCACCTTCGTCGTCCACTTTCCCTCTCAGCAATGCTTTCTGGGAGATGGCGGCTTCAAATTCGAGCCATCAATGGCGGTTGCGGCTCCTTCTCCTTAAATCAATCCTCAATTTCTCAGCCACCGCCACTAAAAAGGCGCCAATCCAGAATGCTGATACGGTGAATTACCATATTGACTTGCTCGGCTTCTCCAAAGATGCTGCCATAACCTCTTTATCTAAAATACCTCATTTCCACCCTATTGAGGATTTTGATCCCCTTTTCACACAAATTACTGTAGTTTACTCACTCAGCAACACACGCAGCAGATTTAAAGTAAACAAGCAAGTAAAACACAGCAAGAAGCACAAACACAACTTACGTGGTTCGATGTCTCATAGATCTACGTCCACGGGAATGGTAACACTTTCAACTAGTATAAGAATAGAAGAGTTTACAAAGATAGAGCATCTCTCAACACACTATGTCTCTCTCCCTCAATTCTACTCTTACACTCTCTCATAAAGTGTTTCTCATCACTCACCTCCAATGTGCTCCGGGAAAGAAAGATGCACATCACTACACAAAGAAGTAGGAACTAGGAGAGAATCTCCACTCAACTCAATCCTAATTCTACCCCCCTCCCCAAACTCAAGAGTTCTCTCTCAATTGAGTGGTTATATCTTGTCTCTCTTTTCCGCAACTAAGTTTAGTACAAAACATTCCTATTTATACTATAACCCTACACAAACTATTACAACCTATTGGACCCTAGGCCCAATATTCACTTCATGGGCTTGGGAATTTAAGGAGAAACCCAACAAATCCTCTCTCGACTCAAAATCCCAAGTGCATAAACAACATCTTCAAGAATAAGGCTTGTATCTCTATCTTTAACTTGAGCTCTTCACCACGAATGTCAAGTGAACCACAAACCTGTATCTCGAATCATCAACTCCTCGGAAATAGGACAACCTCTTCATGTGTGGGAATGTCAAACAAACACATACCTATCTCCACTTCCATCATTCAACACCACAACAAGTACACACTAGCACTGAGTCATTCTCTACTTGGACATTCTTTCTCTTATCATCTCCTCCAAACTCGTCAAGTCTTCATCATAATAGGGAACCACTGGATGTGACCTTTTCAAACAATATTCTTCACATAATATTGCACCCACTCGGCCGAGCTTCTACACAAGTCACAATCTTCGCAAATGACTCACCGCACACAACTAGTGCGTCAACCTCCAACAACATCTCAAAGTTAAACCAAAGAACTTAATCATCTTGTACCGCTGCTCTTGACTAGCAGGACACGCCGCCTGACCAACATATCAGGTAGACTTTCGACACAAGAAAATCTAAATGGTTAAACTTCAAATCCAAATGGTTAAACTTCAAAACACCTTCACGGTCTGCACACTTCTCTCCCGCACCACATCCTCAACACGTCAAACCACACATCTCTTCGTCAAAATTATCCTCCACGAGTAAATCTTGGAACACTACTCTCCTCAGCATCACAAAATTTCAGTACCCACAAAGATTGGAGGCATACACAATCATCTCCACATCTTTAACAACTTTTCTACACCCCTAACACACTTCAATCGACAATACAACACAACCCAAATTGAATTTGATAAAACCAATGCCAAAAAAAAAACTCAGCACGTCGAAATTAGGGAGATAAGGTCACCTGAAAATTTTTGATGACGTGGTGGTCAAACTTTGACTTTGACTAATGACATAGCAACACAGTTAGCAACACATGGCGGACAACTCAGCGACATATGGCATCCACGTGGCACAATCTCAGCCATTCAGACGCTGCCACATGGCGGCATCTCAGCAAAACCCTGTAGCCTATTGTCTTTTCCTGAGTCGCGTGGAAGCTTAAGGCTTTGAAACGCCCAAATTTTCGCGAAAACAAAAAATACAAAAAAATAATCATTTTTTTTTCTTTACTTTTTTGTATGATTTATTGTTATCCATTCTCACTGATAATTTTTGTGAGCTTGAGTATGCAAACGTTGTAGCAGTTTCACTTACGGAATTTCAGAAGGACATAAACTATGAAGGAAAATTTTCCATCTTAATTGATTCGTCTTTGCACTATGGTGGAAGGCCGCCAATCTGTCTACAGCAGCATCACTGTCATACTTGGGGTGAAAAACTAAGGTCATCTTCTTCTACTGCTTCTTCAAAACTTTTCTAAACTGGTCACTTCTTGGTTGCCAATGTTTCATCTGATATAAACTGGTACACATCAACTTTTGACTATTCTACTTATCAGAATCAGAAGTCTCTTTTCTTTTCCCCGCTCTTTTTTGTGGGCAAATTTGCAGTCACAATTCTTATCATCCTCACCATCGCTCCGAGTACCATTTATGCAAATTTAGTGCAAGTCAATACGTTCCTGCGCATACATCACGAATGATAATACACTAGTTCCAATTCCATCTAGTGCTTTAGATTAAGCAGAAAATAGACATGGTTTCATATGCTAGCAGAACAGAAATCTGTTTACACCAACTGCTATGTGTTGAGATGAGCTAATTACAAGAACCACAACAACGTCAAGATGGGTTGTTGTACATCAATCCCCAAAGAGACAGACATATTTCACCAAGAATTTTGTTCTGGTACCTTGAACTTTGATTGATAGGAAGAATATATACACACTGAAGACTCAAAAATTAAAATACAATATGTGGCTCAATCTCTACTTGTGGCCCATATGATTATACATATAACATGCAATAACTCCACAAGCGTTGGAGCTGCACCCCAAGATGTTCACATACAAGGATATAGCTAAGAGTACTATAAAACACGCAATGACCTACTCTATCACTTCCAACAGTAATACAGGAGCTCAAAATGTTAGTAAATTAGAAGGGTTAAAAGGATACAGCTAGCAAGTATTTTCAAAACATGCAATCAACTCCTTTACTTTCAGTTGTAACACTGGATATTAGCTGGAAATGTTTTTAAACTTCCTAGCACCAAATCGCTTTCATAATAACCATTTCAATACACATGATTTACATCTCTCCACATAGTTTTTTTCATATTTGTAATACTATATAACACTGATATCAATCACATTAAGCATACTTCCCTTAATTTTGAACAGAAAAAGTATGATATAGGTTCTTTAAGATAAAATTCTTGATTAGATAAGCAAGGGTAAACAGTTAGATCTAGGGTTGTTCCATTTGACCCGTGGTTCACGTCGACCTGCTAATCCGAACCGATCCGAATTGAAACCGAACCGAAATATTAGTTTCGCATCGGTTCGGATCGGTTCGAAAATCAGTTACATGGAACGGTCTGGAACGGTTCGGATTAACACTTGGAACCAAATTGAACCAAAATCTTCCAAATTCTTTCGTACACGTTATTTTCAGATTTAGACAAACTTCACCCTTAACCCTCACTCACGGCGTCTTCTTTTTGCTCACTCTGGCGACCTCCATTCTGGTGACTTGACGGAAGACGGTGCCATCGAATTGTGATTATACCCATCAAACCTTCGATCTACTTGACGTTGACTTCCGGATCTAGTGCTAACTTCCACTGAATCCACAGAAACAGCAGCTCTGGGCTCCGGTCACGTCCGGATCTCTCTCACTTGAGTGCGTCTTGAATGACAAAGAGGTAATTCAAGAACTCAAAAGATCAATTTATTCAACGAGTCAGCTGAATGGCAGGATGGGATCTTTTACAGTCTCTGTGCTGCTTATGTGCTCGTTTCTTCAGTTGCCCTTGTAATGATTACTTTTTTTTTTCTTTTTTACTTTTATTTTCTGGATTTTAGTTTGTGACTTTGATGATTATATGAGTTAATTTTTAGTAATCTAAAAACCTTGTATTGTTGTTTTAGCTCGGGTGTTGCATTCCAACTCAGAATTTGGGTGTTGAAATTATCCTTGCCGTGAAAAAATTTATTCTTTCTTGCTTACCATAAAATAGTAGTGTTCAAATTTCCTCCAGCTACTCCACTGAACAATAAGTAAGAGTGGTATTCTTAAAGCCTGTCCAGTCAACTTTTATGAAGTCTTTTGGCTTTCAAGTTTTGGTATCTACTTATCTTATTATAGTGAATACACTTTTCTGTGTTTGGATTATAAGTTAAATGTTTACACTAGCTGATCTTGATTAGATTTTATGCTTCTATGAAGGGGTAGTGATTTCGACGACTGATTTTACCATAAACACTGGCACTCAATGTGCTCAAAGTGGGGATTTGAATATGTCTGACACTTCAAGGGGGACGCAAGAAACTCAAAGCACGAGTAAGACTCAAATCTTTAGATCTGATGTTTTGGCCATACTTTGAACTTGATCCTGAACGCTCTCATTTGGATCAGAGGGGAAAATGCGTGTACTGTGAAACTTGGATATCTTGTCCTTGTGTGAAGGGTACAAGTTCATTACGTAATCATCTGAAACAGTGTCCCACATCACATTTGTATGAACCTAAGAAAAGATTAAATGTTGTAGAACCTAAGTCCCCTGCTCATGTGTTTGATCAAGGTAGGGCTTATAAGGCATTGATTGTAATGATATTTGTGGATGAGCTACCTTTTAGCCATGTTGAAAAAGAGGGATTTATTGGTTTTTAGGAATTACAACCTAATTTCATAATTCCTAAATGGAAAGCTGTAACTCGTGATTGTTATGAACTTTTTTTGGTTGAGAAAAAGAAACTGAAAGAGTATTTTGGTACATTGAGTTCAAGTGTGTCTTTTACTACTGATTTGTGGACATCGAATCAAAACATTGATTATTTGTGCCTTATTGCTCATTTCATTGATGATTCTTGGATTTTGCATAAAAGGGTTATTAATTTTTGTCCAATTGCTGATCATACGGGTGATTTGTTGGGTAAAACTATTCAGAGGTGTTTGATAGAGTGGGGGATTAAGAGGGTACTTACTGTGACTGTTGATAATACTTCCTCAAATGATAAATACGTTAAATTTTTGAGAAATAGTTTGAAGAATTGGAGAGGAACTGTTTTGAATTGTGATCATTTGCATATGAGGTGTGCCACTCATGTTTTGAACTTGATTATGAAGGAAGGGTTTAAAGATTACAATGATCATATCTCTAGGATAAGGGCTGCTGTTAAGTATGTGAAATCTTCTTCTGCTAGAAATAGACAGTTTAAAGTTATCCAAGAGTTGCAGGATTTTGACACCAAATCTGGTCCTAGTTTGGATGTGGAAACTAGGTGGAATGCCACATATATAATGTTGAAATCAGTTTTGAAATTTAGGTCTGCTTTTGATGCTTTAGCTTTAGATGAGCGGTATAAGTCTGATATGGGAAAAAATATGCCACTTGATTTTGATTGGGAGTATGTTGAAAATTTGTTGCCTTTTCTGAAAGTTTTTTATGACACTACTGTCCGTTTGTCTGGGTCAAGTTATGTGACTGGAAATGACTACATACTTCAAATCTCTGGTGTTAAGCTTGTTTTGGATGCAATGGAGGATATGGATTCGATCGATTTGAAAGTAATGGTTTCGAATATGAAGCGAAAATTTGATAAGTATTGGAACTTAAATATTTTTTCCTTAGCAAGTAAGTTTCAACCCAATCATCAATTTCTTCATTAGAAATCTTAGACCGTTGCTAGTACCTGAAACCGAATAAAGAATAGTTGGTTAATACTTAACGAAATGCAATAAAGAAATTGACGTCGCAGTAATGAATACTTAAATAATTACAAATACGTACCTGATGACGTTGCAGCTGCCTCAGGACGGCTAGAGGCACCAATGGAGGCAGCACCAAAATGGGAACGAGGCTGACTAGTCTGAGGGGGGTCCGACGAAGTCCCGCCAGAATGAGGCTGGGGCCGACATCGTGAAGAGTACTACTAGGACCTCCAAACAAGATGCCCCGCGGGCCGGTATCATGAAGAGTAGTACTAGAACCTCTAAAAGGAGCACTCTGTGGGCCGGCATGATGAAGAGTAGTACTAGGACCTCTAAAAAGAGTACTCTGTGGGCCGGCACAAAAACTGGAACCACCAGGAGTGTAAGCTGAATTCAACCTCGATAATCCAACAAGGGTCTTCTCTCCCCCTCCCCCTCCCCCCAGGTAGGGTGAACTGGAGTCTGATCATCAGTACGATCAATGGGGTTCAGTACTGGATTGCCTCCAAAATGTATATCCCTCCTCTCAGGCGAGGAATACTCGTCTGACTCATCCTCCTCATCCACATCGTCCCTCCCCCAACTCTCAAAACTATCCTCATCTTCTTTTTCCTCTCCCTCAAACTCATCATTATCATCTACGTTCGCCGACTCACCAGGTGGGGCAAAGGTAGGATGTACATTTTTCTGTTTCTTTAAGTTTTTCTCTTTTTCTATGCGATCTTCAGCATATAGATTGCGCGTAACTGCATGGCGATTACCAGATCACTCAAGAGGTGATATCTCATCCTACAAAAGTTTTAAATTTTACGCGTAACTCTAATTAATCCTGAATACATCCCAAAAAAATTAGTATTAATACATACTTAATAAAACCTAAATAATAAATTATTAATTTAGGTTAATTACTTTAATACATTTTTATATTATTTAAATACCTAATTATAAAATTATCTACTATACATCTTAAATGTTTAATTTATTAAAAATCTACTAAATAAAAATAATAATATTTCTAAATATACTTCAATTAATTAAATTATATATATATTTTATTATTTAATTTCAACCAAAATATAATCTAACCTCTTTTTTGTATTTACTTAATCCTTATTTATTTAATTTTCCTATACTAAATATTTGATTTCTACGTATCACATATTTTTTGAGGCTAATTACAATTAAACCGACTAATCCTACAAAAATATTTTCAATAATTAAATTAATTATAATAACTTTCATAATTTCCCAAATTAATTTAAAAAATTGAATCTCCCTAAAATTACTAATGAATTCCTAAATATGAATATTATTAATAAATTATTTACTTAAGATTAAACATATTAATTAATAAAAATGTTTCCTAAATAAATTAAACTAATAAAAACAAATTGCTAAGATTAAACTATAAAATCATAAATTAAACTAAAATTCATAAGATTTAAAATTACTAATAATAAAAATTAAATTAAAATTACTAATATTCATTCTATAATTCATAAATAGCAATTAAATTAAAATAAATAATTGACAAAATAAATAAAATTTAATAATAAAAAAAAAATAAACATACCAGCGCCGGCACATGCCCGGCCCTGGATAGTCGCCTGGCAAGATATTTCTCACCTCACCCCCAGAGGGTGGCGAAGAATTGGGCGCCACCCTTGCCCCGGCCGACGATGAAGGACCTCGTCGGGGCAAGTAGAGCCGGCGCAGAGATCCGCGCCTGCTCTATGAAGGGTGGCGAAGACAGTGTATTTTTTATTTTTTTATTTTTTTTTTTAAAAAAAAAACCTCAAATTTGAATTTAAACTTAGATTTTTTATTTTTACGTGCTTTTTTCCGTAGCCGTTTCATTCGTTCCGCCATTGAATCTGAGTTTTTTTAGATTTAGGAATGAGAGAATTTGAAATGAAAGATTTATTTAGCAATTGAAAGAATGAAATTGAAACTAATAATTTATAAAGTCTAATAGGGGTAAAATGGTCTTTAGCAATTGAAAGAATGAAATTGAAACTAATAATTTATAAAGTCTAATAGGGGTAAAATGGTCTTTTGGTATTAAATTAGGGCGCTCAAGGGAAAAAAATTAGAGCGTTTAGTAGTCCCAGCACAAGCGTGGTACCTGATTTAAAGTGGCTATGGCAGCATCTTCGAGAAGCCGAGCGAGTCAATTAGGTAATTCACCATATCAGCATTCTAGGTTGGCGCCTTTTTTGCGGCGGCGGAGAAATTGAGGATTGATTTGAAGGAGAAGGAGCCGCAACCGCCATTGATGGCTCCAATTTGAAGCCACCATTTCCGAGAAAGCATCGCTTTGTGCAACGGAGAAATATTGCAGTTCCTTTTATTCCCTTTTGTGAATTTTGGGATATTTGCGAATTAGTTCCTCAATTTTGTAAAAAATTAAACAAAATGGGGGTATATGTTTCCACGTTTAGTCATTCATCCAACCGATTTAAATTTGAGTCCTGATCCGGGAAAATACAACGTCGGAGACGGATTGGGAATAGGAAAACATTAAATTTCTTTTTGCTAATAATTACCGCTCTTAAAAAATACTAGGTTCTTTTCTGTTCGTCGCATGGAATATGTTAAAATTTATTTTAAATCGATAATTAGTTATAAAAAATATCACGTACTCGATTAATGGTTGATTCTGAATTAAAATCTAAAAAGAAACTGATGATACAAAGAATAATACAACGATAAAAATGAATTAAAAAGGACTTGTTGAAAATTAAATGGTATTAACATTATCATAATTTATATTTCTTTAATTTTTAATATAAGAAGGAAGTTTCATTAAAATTTTTCTCGTAATTTAACCGGTGAGAATATAAGATCTTTTTTTTTTTAACTAGATTGGTATTAGGATGATTGAGTTTGAATATAAGTTTTGTTACTTGAAATTTTTCTTGTAATTTTACCTGTGTAACATTTTTTAGTTCCAATGTAAAAACAATGTTTTCTTCGATTTTTTTTTTGCATAATTTTACCCGTAAAATTATAACGATTTCTTTTACTATTAACGATGTCGCTTTTCTTTTTTCTTTTTTTTTTTGGCAAGAAAATATTGAATTAGAGCACAATACGTAATTAAAATGTCACTTTCTAACAATATAATGAACTAATTTTTATATGAATTTTTTAATAGGGATCTGTTTTATATAGGTAATATTTTTTTAATCAAAACGACGTAATTTTGATTTGATGTATTTTGGAGGGAAAACTTTTAACCATAGTGTAACACCTCAACATTTTTGTTCTCTCAGATTTTTGTTTTAATAGGATATATATTAATTTTTTGTATTTATATGTTTACGCTTATGAATGTATGCACAATAGTGCTTAGGATGAAGACGAAAATTGACATGGTTTTACTAGCTCGAAGAACTATGATGTTTAGCTACTTTTTACTAGTTCTCTTTAAGATTAATTCATAAAAGTTTCCTTATGGTTGTATCCAAAACTAAACGTTAACGCCCCTGGGGAAAAATTATCTAATGAATCCCCTTGTACTTTGTTAATTTATAATTTTTACCCTTATAATTTTTTTGGTTAATATCAAATGCATCCCCAAGATTTGATTGATTATCTAAAATATCTCTATATTTAAAGAGAATATCGAACTCATCCCTTGACGGGATGGTCAACTATCAAAACAACCCTCTAACACCTAAATGAGATATAAAATTTTGATGTCAGCCGAAAAGAAAACCGTAAAGACTCATTGTAATTCTAAGGGTTATTATGAAAATTGTGAAATTGATGTTTAGGTTTATCTGATTTTTGTTTTGTTTGGCAGTTAGATTTGTTGAAATAAAGGGACTCTGTAATCAAATTGTGCTGGAAAGCGCTTGGCTGGTGCTTGCAACAAAGTCCTCCACTTCTATTCTTCAACAATTCCAGTCCTCTGTTACATATTTCTAAAGAAGTATTTTTTTTATTTTTTTTTGTATTTTCTTATCTTTGTACTTGGTTGCATGTCCTTATACATTAAGACAATGTATGTTTTAAGTGTGGGGAAGGAATATGTGTGTTTTGTGTTTGTTTATTTATTTTAAAAAAATACTAGTAATCACCGACCTTCAAGCAAATATTTTCTATATTTATATAATTACTATCTCATTCACTATATATTTCTGTTACTATGAAGACATTAAATAAGCATTTCATTGCAGTCTCAAAAAATATAAATAATAGTGCTTTGGATGAAAAGAAAAAAGTAGACACATTTCATTCACTATATATTGTGTTTGCGTTACTATGAAGACATTAAATAAGCATTTCATTGCATTTTCAAAAAGTATAAATAATAGTGCTCTCAATGAAGAGGAAAATAGATATATTTACACTTAGGGCTGTCAAAATAATTGATCCAACAGAACCGTTAACCCGAACCTAGCCCGTTTAGTTATACAGGTTGAGATCTTCAGCTCTTGCCCGATCTTTTTGTTAATTAGATTAATGCCATGCCAAACAGAATCCATCCCAAAAGTTGGTTTGTAATGAAAAAAAATCTAAAACATATAAACCACACATTGGTGTCTTATTTCACCAAGTGCGATTTAAATAACTATCATTACCTAATACCACTCTTCCGTATTAACGCTCCACTCTAACCTTCATTAAATACAGTTTCGTGTATCATCCCCCATCACTTGCACAATGGTGCGGATTTTCCACCAAGAATCACTGCTGCCGAAATTCTTTGATATGCTCTCAAGCTGTTAAGGTATATAAGTGTCAAAAGTCACCCTACTTATTGTCAATTAATTTTGAGATGGGAGTCCAGGGTACTTATATATACTTTGACATGGTATCAGAGCAGTCTGGGTCTGTGGTGGTGTTCTGGACTAGAGATGGCTCGTGGTGATTTTATATTCTTCCACTTGAGCGTTGATTCGAGGGCTTGTTGTGGATCGATCTAGCGGTATAACTGGCTTTTCTCCCATTTAACCGTTGGCTCGTGAGCTTGTTATAGACCAATCCAACGGTATAACTAGCTTTCTCCCACTTGAGCGTTGACTCGTGGGCTATTCTGTTCTTGTCCTTATCCAAGTCCATTAGGCAAAAAGTTCAAAATAAAAATTTAATTTTTGAAAAAATAATTTAATATTAAATTAATAATAATTTATTCCAAAAATACCCCTGTTGACTTGAATCCATATATGGTCAAATTGTTTGAAAAGTGTCAAAGGACCAAAAATTATAGACAAAAATTTAAAAGACCATTCCAGCCAAATGTTAATGTAGAGGACCAAAATGTACATTTGACCTAATGTAAAGAACCATATTCAGAATTTAGTCAAGAAAAAGCAACTAGAATTTAAAAGATTCAGCTGCAATGATAAATGAAATCGTTTCATAAGATTATTAAAGTTCGGTATCCTCTTTGCTTCTAGCAGTGACAGAGGACGATTGATAAATTTTTTATTTACGCTTGAAAGTGGGACGACCAAATCTCAAATTCTTCTTCATAGTTCGATGAAAAATGTGTAAAAATGCATCGCGCCATCTCCAAAACATAAACCTCCAATCCAAAGAAAATGTATTCCCTTTCACAAATTTTGCTCAAGTTTTCAAAGAAGTTAATTACCTTCAGTTTGGGAAGCAATGTGATTTCAGATTTCATCAGACAAGAAGAAAAGAAAGAACATTGTACATATTGCTAAATTCTATTGTTGAAAGGACAATCTGAAACTAGTTCATAAATTCTTTTCGTCTTACTTTTTAGGAAGGCGAATAGTTTGCGAATGGAGAAGCACTTGAAGTTTGTGAAGCCAGAGATGATTCCTCTCTATATTGTTGCAACTTCCATTTTACATGTAAACAGTGACGCTGCTACTAAGCTATTCCTCAGTGTCAAAAAGATGAAAAAGGTTTTTTTACAATGAAAATCGCATAAGAGCAACTCCAACCAGTACTGTAAATTGCTGATTTGCGCAATTTTACAGTATCGGACTCCTCCAATTCATACGGTAAGAGCTACTGCAAAACTCCAGTTAAACTATAAGGGAACGCGGTCCCTGTTCACGCAAGGCCCTCACCAATTACTTATTTTTCAGATTTTTCAATATGTGGGCTCCACCCACTTTCGTTCCTTGATCCTATTTTTACCTTGTCTTTGATCCTTTTTTTTTTTTTTTGGTTCTGTCCATTTTTTCATTGTATAAAATTATCAAGCATTTCAGTATTTTGTGTGCCATATAAAATTTTAATTATCAATAAAAATTTATTATATTGTAATAATTTATATGGGTTATTTGATATTCTTAAATTATATAAAATAACTGCAGTGTAGCTTGTGCCTTTTTTTAATTTCATTATACCTAAATGTTCACAATATATTATTTATACATTTTGACGTTTGCTTAATATTTATGATTTTAAAATGCATATAATGAAATATTATAATAAAATAATAAAAGGTAAGGAATATTACATAGAGAATATTTTTTTCTGGTAAAATATAGAGGTTGGAGTGAACCTACTATGAAACACCGTATGTATTGTAATTTAGGGGTATATTGTAATGTATTTTAAAGTATTGGGTTGAAGGGCCTAAATAGTTATTTCATGCCTTATGAAAAAACCAGAAGAAATGCCTTATCATGCAGCATGGAAGCTGTGCAGCAATCATAGTGCTGAAAACTTGTAGGAGAGCAGATCCTCCGTCAACCACTATTCTGTCTTATTCTGCCCAACACTTAAAAAGATCGCGTTTGCTGAAAAAAAGGGTCGTGTTGTTGAGCGCCCTAATTTTTTCATTTGAACGCCTTAAAAAGACGTACACGCCCCTGCAACATAGAGTTACATTGGTTTTTTTTTTTGCAAAAAAAAAAAATGTATGACGAATGAGGAATAAGCCACCTCTTTAAGGGGTGGCGAGAAAGGCGCCACTTGTGCTGGTTTTTGCTCGCCAACCAAAGGGTCAATTACTTTTTTTTAATTTTTTTAATTTTTAATTAATTTTTTTAATTATCTTTAATTTAATTATTTTTAATGTATTTAATTAATTTATTTTATTTATTTTAATTATTAGTTTAATGAATTTATTTAATTCATGTATTTATTTAATTTATTTAATTCATGTATGTTCTTATTTTATTTATTTATTAAAGTTGATTTATTTGTTTGGTGGTTAAACAAATAATTTTAACTTAAATATTTAGAGAATGTTGCTTAATTATGTAGTAAATTTTTATAAAAATTTATCATTTAGTTATGTAAAATTTTTTAAACGTAAACAAAAAATTATCATTTAATAAAAACTAAAACTTATGAATTTACTACCAAACAAATTAATTATTCATCATCGGTCCATCTAGCCGTCTTGGAAATATTTTTTCGAAAAAAATATAAAATTTAAAATACGTTGAAACGAAAAATTAAAAAGCATGGAAAAAATATAAAATACTTTTATTTATTTATTTAATTTTTTAATATTTTTTCAACCGCCAAATGGATAAATAAAAAATAAACTTAAATAAATAAATAAATAATAAATAATTAAATAAATAAATTAAAAAACTTAAAAAAAAAAGTAATTTCATTCTTCACCTCTCATTCTTGTTCCCTCTCTTCAACTCCTTAATTATGAAAGTTTTCAATCCCAAGCTGAGTTAATCTGGGCATTACGATGGTACAAAGATCGGAAAAAGAAGAGAGTTCTATAATCCTATCTCCTTTCTCCTACATTTGAATTGAGTCTAAACAAATATTTTCTATGAAGTGTTCAAGACTTCAAGCAGAGGGGTAGACCCATATTCTGACAAAGTAAATAACCCGGAAATTGAACCTGTTAGAGCTTGTTTGGACGTCCACTCATTTTGCATTTTCAACTCATTTTACCTCTTAAACACAAAACCCAATGCAAACCAAACTGACATCCAAACAACTTTTTGATTTACATTTTAAAATTAAACTTGAAACATTTTGTTAGTGCAGTAACCATTTTTGAACTAAAAATAGTTCAGTGACTAAATCCAGAACTTTGCACATTTATTTCAGTTTGCCTCTAGTCAAAAAATCGAGGCCCAATCAGATGCTGGTTAAAAAAAAGTTTTTTAGAATATGTATTGCAATATCAAGTACGAAAAATATCACTAAACAATCGAAAAGTGTTAATTTTAGTCACTGTAAAAAAAATTCAAAAATAATCACTAAACAATGGAAAAGTGTCGATTTTGATCACTGTAAAATATTAATTTTAGAAGTTATTCCGTGATTTTATTGATCATTTTATAGTGACCAAAATCGACACTTTTCCGTTGTTTAGTAATCATTTTTTAAATTCTTTTTTTACAGTGACTAAAATTGACACTTTTCAATTATTTAGTGATATTTTTCGTACTTCATATTTCAATACATATTCCAAAAAACCTTTCCCAACCACCATCCAAACAACATTTTGCTAAAATACTATCCAAACAACTTTTTCATTTCCCACTACGTTTTTCACTTAAAACACTTTTCATTTTTAAGTCAAAAAAGAAAACTAAGTGGACGTCCAAACAAGCACTTAATTTTTATTGAAAATCTTAATTTAATTTTTCTGAATCCGGACAATCACTTCATGGATCCAGTGAACTTGATTCTGGGATATGGGTTTGATGAGTATTCGGTGTTTTGCGATGGTGTTGAAGATTAAATCTTTTACTAGAAATTGCCTTGATGTTTGAATGTGCTTGATTAGAGATAGATGAATGTATAGATCGGTCGATTTAGAGCTCCAAAATTGACTAGGAAGAAAAACAATGAATGAAGAAAACCCGCCGACGATGAGGAAGAGGAAGAAATGATTCAGCCAAAAGTTGGAAGAAATAATTTTTTATCTGAAGTGACATCGTTTTAGCCAATGGACAGAATATGACAGGATAATGGTGGACAGACGATCTGCTCTCCTAGCACTCCAATGCTTTTCTTTGAACAAATAATGCATAACCTACAGGGCTTATAGCATAAGTTCTAACTCGGGCTGTGCTTTTGGCTGAAACCGACCCGAACTGAACCGAACCGAAACCGAACCTAACCGTTCTTATCAGTTCAGAACGGTTCGCGCTCCAAACACTCTGGATAGTGTTGGTTCAGTTCGGTTCTGTTTCGGGATTTTTTCGGATCAAGACCGAATTGAACCGTTTTGACTACTTTGATTTTTTTATTATTTATTTTTTAAAATATTTTTCTAATATATTCCCAATTATTTTGCCCTTTCTTTTGGTACATTTTATTATTATCATGACTTTTAAAATGTCAAGACTTATCTTATTGTCCCGAAAAGATCACTTAATTTTTTATTTATTTACTCTTTTTTTTTTAACAATCTTCACTTTAATTAAACTAACCAAACAAAAAAATGAGACTAGTGATTCATTAATTATGAAACCAAAATGTATGCCTTCTTAAATGCCCGTTCAGGCATATCAATTTACCCATGTAATTCAACTTGTTTGACTGGCATCTAGGCTAATTTATCACGTTAATTAGGTTTATGGGATCTGCTTATCTGCAGTTACTCTAAAGCATAATTACAAAACTCTGAGTCTACCATTTTCCACAACCAAAAGATCGAGAAGGGGACTCTATCAAGAAGCTATCTACTTCTTTTATCCATGAACGATTTTACTCTTTATTATACAAACAAAATAATAATTTTGTTTTGAAACTTACAAAATTGAGGTTTTGAAACCTAAATATTTTTTCCTTACTCAATGGAGAACTAACATAATTAGCCAAATGCACGTCATGTGCAGTACATTTATTCCAAGATTAAGCAAACTCATGCTATCATGCATGTTATGCAAACCATGCATGTATATAAGAATGACCTTGTTAAATCACTCTAACAAACATAATCATCAATCAAAACAGACCTTCAACTCAGAATGAAGCATGAAAAAGGAAGCTGATCCTCCTAAACCAAATTAATCTGCTCAATATGCAGTATGGATCCCAAAACCTAAAAATGTAATGGAAAGCAATTCAGCTTGACACTAAATGGTAAACAAACTCGCACTGAATGTTTCTTTTACACTCAGAAAATATTCACTTCACAATCTACCTATTACATCATCAGAGTGATTACAAAACCTTCACTTTATAAAAGGAAACAGAAAGAAAACACAAAGACAAAGTTATCACCAATAAGGTTTATTCAACTTCATCCAAAATCTAAAAAAGTAACCTTCCCCACTACTCAACATCAATGATAGGGTGTACTTCATTCAATCGTGCTATCCCTGTCACATCAAAAATCAAATACAAAACAAGAGTAAGTATAACCATATAAAATATAGGAATATATGTAATTGCAACATTATTTTCAAAACTAAGCATGTATTACCTGCTTCAATTTCCTCAAGCTCATCCAAGTAGTCCTCCACAAAAATAGATTCGCGATTTTTTCTCAACCAATCTTATGCACAAACACTAGCTTCTATCATCCTTGGAGACAATGAGCTACGAAATGAATCAATAATTCTACCACCAGTACTGAACGCAGACTCTGAAGCAACAATAGTCATAGGAATAGCCAGCAAATCTCTAGCCATAAGGGCTAGTGTGGGATGTCTAACAGTATTTGACTTCCACCACTTTAATATATCAAAAGATGTATCATTTGGATCTACTTTCAAATCAACCAAATACTTATCCAATTCAGTGTTATCAGCAAGATTGTTTTTCTTGTTTTGCTCCTTAGCATACAAAGAGTTTTGGAATGCAACTGCACCAATAATACTATCAGAATTAACATCAACAACATCTAACCCAATATTACCACTCATACTCCTATTAGATGACACTGCTGGAATATAGAACTCATACATTTTGCGTAATGTAGCAATCACCTCAACTTTCAACTCTTTTGCTTTTGACCCATAGGTCTTCTCAATCACCCAATCAACATGAGTCTTTTTGTACTGGGGATCAAGAATACAAGCAATAAATATGTACATGTTCATCTTATCAAAATCAATCTAATACTTATCAAATTTTCGCTTCACATTTGAAGCCATTACTTTCAAATTAATCGAATCCATATCCTCCATTGCATCCAAAACAAGTCTAACACCAGAGATTTGAAGTATGTACTCATTTCCAGTCACATAATTTGACCCAGACAAACAGACAGTAGTGTCATAAAAAACTTTCAGAAAAGGCAGCAAATTTTCAACATACTCCTAATCAAAATCAAGTGGCATATTGTTTCCCATATCAAACTTATACCGCTCATCTAAAGCTAAAGCATCAAAAGCATACCTAAATTTCAAAGCTGATTTCAACATTATATATGCGGCATTCCACCTAGTTTCCACATCTAAACTAGGACCAGATTTGGTGTCAAAACCCTGCAACTCTTGGAAACCTTTAAACTTTCTATTCCTAGTAGAAGAGGATTTCACATACTTAATAGCAGCCCTTATCCTAGAGATATGATCATTGTAATATTTAAACTCTTCCTTTACAGTCAAGTTCAAAACAGGAGTGGCACACCTCATATGCAAATGATCACAATTCAAAACAGTTCCTCTCCAATTCTTCAAACTATCTCTAAAAAATTTAACGCATTTATCATTTGAGGAAGCATTATCAATAGTCACAGTAAGTACTCTCTTAATCCCCCACTCTATTAAACACCTCTGAATAGTTTTACCCAACAAATCACTCGTATGATCAGCAATTGGACAAAAATTAATAACCCTTTTATGCAAAGTCCAAGAATCATCAATGAAATGAGCAGTAAGGCACAAATAATCAATGTTTTGATTCGATGTCCACAAATCAGTAGTAAAAGACACACTTGAACTCAATGTACCAAAATACTCTTTCAGTTTCTTTTTCTCAGCCAAAAAAAGTTCATAACAATCACGAGTTACATCTTTCCGTTTAGGAATTATGAAATTAGGTTGTAACTCTAGACAAAAACCAATAAATTCCTCATTTTCAACATGGGTAAAAGGCAGCTCATCCAAAAATATCATCACAATGCCTTATAAGCCCTACCTTGATCAAACACATGAGCAGGGGACTTAGGTTCTACAACTTTTAATCTTTTCTTAGGTTCATACAAATGAGATATGGGACACCGTTTCAGATGATTACATAATGAACTGGTACCATTCACACTAGGACAAGATATCCAAGTTTCACAATACCCACATTTTCCCCTCTGATCCAAACGAGAGCATTTAGGATCAAGTTCAAAGTATGGCCAAACATCATATCTAAAGATTCGAGTCTTACTCATGCTTTGAGTTTCTTGCGTCCCCCTTGAAGTGTCAGACATATTCAAATCCCCACTTTGAGCACTTTGAGTGCCAGTTTTCATGGTAAAATCAGTCGTCGACATCACTACCCCTTCATAGAAGCATAAATCTAATCAAGACCAGCTAGTGTAAGCATTTAACTTATAGTCCAAAAATAGAAAAGTGGATTCACTATAATAAGATAAGTAGATACCAAAACTTGAAAGCCAAAAGTCTTCATAAAAGTTGACTGGACAGGCTTTAAGAATACCACTCTTACCTTATTGTTTAGTGGAATAGCTGGAGGAAATTTGAACACTACTATTTTATGGTCATCGAATCCACTATTATTATGGGTGAGGGTGAATGCTGATTGTTGCCTATTAAAGCCTTGAATGATAAAAAAAAAAATAAAATGCCCCAAATGTTACCAGCTTTCAAGTAGAGCCTAAGGTGCACCTGCAAAGCATTTGTACCCACAGTTAGCATTTGTATCCAATCATGATGAATATATCAAGCACAATATATGGTAGGACAACCATCTAAAAGAGACTAATGTCAAAACCAGAGGACTTCTTACTCAAAGACAAAACCTGACTAACATAACTAATACAAAAACATATGAACAGACCCAAATCCACCATATTCCAACACAGCAACCAACATAGACCTTAAGAGATACAGAAATAAGAATTAATCAAGTAGGTTCTAAAACTAATGAAGGCAACTCGTAAAAAAAATAGATTCTTGAAATTGAATTTCTAGACTTAGCAGAAAATCATTTTCATCAGTAAACTTTAAACGTAATTTCAAAACCAACCACAACTCCGTTTTAGCATCCGTAAAAACTGACAAAACCCTTAATGAGTAAGTCAAAGGGTAGGTCAAAAAAATAAATCAAACAGAAAGATGTATTTCCAAGGAGATTTGATTAGTTCAAAATTCAGTCAAACAGAACTCTAATTCTGAAATTTTCACAATTCTAATTCCAACTTCAAAATCGTTTTTTGGATTGAATAAAACTCCATTTTTCATTCCGTAAAAACTGACATCAACCTTGAGAAACAAAGCAAAGGATGACAAAAAGAAATCAAACAGAAAGGTGCATTTCCAAAGAGATTCAATCAGTTCAAAATTCAGTCAACAGACTACTAATTCTAAAATTTTCAGAATTCTGATTCATGAATTACTACCGAGTCATGAATTTCTTTCCTTATTGCAAAACACATAATTATTACCAAGTCACAAAGAGGAAATCTTTAATTAAGAAGGTTTCCACTATATATGATCCAATAAAGAGATTTAATTAAGAAGGCTTCCACTCTATCTTATTTAGCACATTATACTTAATAACAAGGATAAAGAAACTTCTACATGTAGAATTAATCAAGTAAAATGACTTTCCAGAAGATGAGACTTGAGCTAAGCATAAAAAGTAATCTTTTAACTCAGAAAACGAAAATCCCAGAGAAAATTGATCCATTGTAGCTTAAATTAAGCAAGAAAGAATAAATTTTTCACGACAAGGATAATTTCAACACCCAAATTCTGAGTTGGAATGCAACACTCGAGCTAAAACAACAATACAAGGTTTCAAGATACTAAAACTTAACTCATATAATCATCAAAGTCACAAACTAAAATCCAGAAAATAAAAGTAAAAAAGAGAAGAAAAGTAATCATTACAAGGGCAGCTGAAAAAACGAGACCATAAGCAGCACAGAGACTGTAAAAGATCCCATCCTGCCATTCAGCAGACTCATTGAATAAATTGATCTTTTGAGTTCTTGAATTACCTCTTTGTCATTCAAGACGAAGTCGAGCGAGAGAGATCCGGACGTGACCGGAGCCCGGAGCTGCCGTTTCTATGGAGTCGGTGGAAGTTAGCACTAGATCTGGAAGTCAAAGTCAGGTAGATCAAAGGTTTGATGGGTATAATCACAATCCGATGGCACCGTCGTCCGTTGAGTCGCCGGAATGGAGGTCGCCAGAGTGAGCAAAAAGAAGACCCTCGGAGTGAGGGTTGAGGTGGAGTTTGTCTAAGTCTAAAAATGTGTATGAAAGAGTTTGGAAGATTTCAGTTCAATTTGATTCCAAGTGTTGACCGTTCCAGACCGTTCCATGTAGCTGATTTTCAAACCGATCCGAAACTAATATTTTGGTTCGGTTTCGGTTCGGATCGGTTTGGATCAGCGGGTCGACGCGAACCATGGGTCAAATGGAACAGCCCTAGCTGTAACTGTTTACCCTTGCTTATCTAATCAGGAATTTTATCTTAAAGAACCTATATCATACTTTTTCTGTTCAAAATTAAGGGAAGTATGCTTAATGTGATTGATATCAATGTTATATAGTATTACAAAGATGAAAAGAACTATGTGGAGAGATGTAAATCATGTGTAATGAAATGGTTATTATGAAAGTGATTTGGTGCTAGGAAGTTTAAAAACATTTCCAGCTAATATCCGGTGTTACAACTGAAAATAAAGGAATTGATTGCGTGTTTTGAAAATACTTGCTAGTTGTATCCTTTTAACCCTTCTAATTTACTAACATTTTGAGCTCCTGTATTACTGGTGGAAGTGATGGAGTGGGTCATTGCATGTTTTATAGTACTCTTAGCTATACCCTTGTATGTGAACATCTTGGGGGTGCAGCTCCAACGCTTGTGGAGTTACTGGCTGTTATATGTATAATCATATGGGCCACAAGTAGAGATTGAGCCACATATTATATTTTAATTTTGAGTCTTCAGTGTGTATATATTCTTCCTATCAGTCAAAGTTCAAGGTACCAGAACAAAAGTCTTGGTGAAATATGTTTGTCTCTGTGGGGATTGATGTACAACATCCCATCTTGACGTTGTTGTGGTTCTTGTAATTAGCTCATCTCAACACATAGCAGTTGGTGTGAACAGATTTCTGCTCTGCTGGCATATGAAACCATGTCTTTTTTTTGCTTAATCCAAAGCACTAGATGGAATTGGAACTAGTGTATTATCACATGTGATATATGCGCAGGAACGTAGTGACTTGCACTAAATTTGCATAAATGGTACTCGGAGCGATGGTGAGGATGATAAGAATTGTGACTGCAAATTTTGTCCACAAAATAGAGTGGGGAAAAGAAAAGAGACTTCTGATTCTAATCAGTAGAATAGTCAAAAGTTGATGTGTATAAGTTTAGATCAGATGAAACATTGGCAACTAAGAAGTGACCAGTTTAGAAAAGTTTTGAAGAAGCAGCAGAAGAAGATGACCTTAGTTTTTCACCCTAAGTATGACAGTGATGCTGCTGTAGACAGATTGGCAGCCTTCCACCACAGTGCAAAGACGGATCAATTAAGATGGAAAATTTTCCATCATAGTTTATGTCCTTCTGAAATTCCATAAGTGAAACTGCTACAACGTTTGCATACTCAAGCTCACAAACATAGCTTTAAGCACCATGGAAGAACTGCAAAAACAACTCTCAGACATTTTCAAAAAAAAAAAAAAAAAAAAACTCCCAGAACTACTAACATTGGTATCATATACTCCAATCCGTCCTGAAATTTATACTAATAATAAAAATCTCTAAACAAGGTAATATCTTGGGAAAGAGGTAGTACATATTACATGATACAAGTTAGGTTTCAGCATATTTACATCACAGAAAAGTCTGACGAAATTTCCAATTTCCACTACTTCCACTCTTAACAGCCTCGTTTGACTGCGTGCGAAACTCTATAAATTTTTTAGTCGAGATATTTTATAAACTGCAATGCAATCGTGCGGATATGCAAAAACAAATTTAAGTTCATTACTACTCCTGCAAGTTAATTATCCCCCGATCACCCTATTTGCCAATATTATTTTTGCTTTAATTCTCTCTTATAATGCCACGGAAATAAGTTGGGTTGGGTCATGTTTTGTGATAAAACAGTTAAAGATAATTGAACATATAATTCCTAACTAGATGTTTGTCCCGGGCGAATGCCCGGGGTGTTGCTTGTATTTTTAAATCGATTAAATAAAAAATACGAATCATTCTTAAAAGAATAAAAAAAAATAGAAGAATAAAAAATTGATTGAAATGACAGAAAGTGAGTTATTATACATAAATCTATGCCCAGATTTATAACATTTAATTTATAACAGTTAACGTATGCCCGGGTTTACATAAATCATAAACCAATATTTACAACAGAAGAATAAAAAAAATCATCCTTAAAAAATCAAATTTCTTTCATGACAGCTTATTTTGTCTCTGTTGTAGAAAGAGATGGATTGATAATTGATGTCAGATTTTAAGTAATTGATTTAAAGGTCAGGGTGTGAGAGAGGAGCGGAATGGAAGAGATTCTTTGAAATTGGGGATTGGGAAGACATTATTGTGTTTCAATTGATTTAAGGGGATTTTCTTATATTTGATTTTATTAATTAAATATTATTGTTTTAAAAGATTAGTATATACCTATAATTAAGATATTTTTATGTAGCTATAATTAACGGATTTATGTATTTATCTATTCCATCTTTTTTTTTTCTGATTAGTAAGAGTGCCACTTGTGAAAAATGATTTTGTATAGAAAATGACTTTTGGCGGGAAAATTTTCATTATAGTGCCGACTCATTTTTTTTTATTTGCTGCTTTAATTAAGTACTATAGATGTGTTATGTGTAATGCGAAAAGGGTAATATATTCAAATGATTTTTCACATTTGCCAGAAAATTTAATTTCCTTCATAATAACAATTAACTCATTGGGCCTGTTGCGTTTGTGTTTTTAACTAATTTGATCTTTTATATTTGGGGTTTTCAGTTAACCAGTTCTAATTCACGGTATTTTCAGTGAATTGTTAATATTATGGACTAATTAAGTTTTTTTTCTAATCCAACGAACATATTGAGTAAATTACTCATTTGAGTTCCAAATTTTTTTACTCTTAAAAAAATGAGCAAAATTCACACACAAAACCCACATAAAAAGAAAAAAGAAAACGAAATTCCATATTTTCACCTTCTTTTCGTCTCAAAGTTGCAGGGCCGAAATGTTTACTCGGAAATGCCGGCTTCAAATTCAAGCCATTAATGGCGGTGGCGGGTCTTTATTCTTCAAATCCCTCCTCAACCTGTCCACAACCACCCAGAAAGCGCTAACCCAAGATGCTCACATGGTGGATTACCTCATTGACAAACTTGGGTTCTCCGAAGATGCTGCCATAGCTGCCTTAAATAAGGTACCTAGCTTACGTCCTTCTCAAGAGAAAGCAGATTCAGTTGTCAATTATTTGAAAAAATTTGGAGTAAGTAAAACCCATATCAGAATTTTGGTTTCTGCATCCCCTCGTTTATTATGTTGCAAAGTTGGTAAAACCCTAGAACCCAAATTTAAGTTTTTCCAAGAACTTGGCCTGTCTGGGTTCGTTCTATGCAAAGTTGTCCTTTGTTCCAGACGTTGTGATGGACATGGATTGGATCCATTAATCAAACCCCGATTTTTCTATTTAAGACAATTGATGGGTACTGAGTCTAATCTACTTGAAGTGTTGAGAATATTTCCCCAAGTGCTTTCTTGTTTGAACACCGAAATTGTGGAGAGTAATGTGAGGCTGCTGAGCAACTATGGCATTACACATGAATTTACTATGAAATTGATGGTTAAGAATCCGATTAGGTTTTTCTCCATCAAGGCTGGGGAGATGGAGGAGATTTTAAACAGAGTTGAAAATGTTTTGGGTATTCCTCGTGAATCAGGTATGTTTCGCTATGGGGTTGAGATCCTCTTTAAGTTAAGTATGTCAACTGTTGATGAGAAATTTGGTGTGTTCCGAAGTTTTGGCTGGTCCGACTCGGAGATACTTGGAATGGTGAGGATACTACCTTTAATTCTTTCTATGTCAGGTCCTAGAATACGGGAAGTTGTTGATTATTTTATGAACGAGCTGGGATATACTCCGGACTATTTGGCTTCCCGCCCGGTTTTTCTAACATTAAGTTTTGAAAAGAGGGTGAAGCCGCGGTATGAAGTTTTGAGGATTCTGAATGAGAAGAAGTTGAACAAGAGGAAGGCAGGCTTGTTTACTGTTTTGACATTGCCTGAGTCAAAGTTCCTGAAGTATTATATTCTTCCTTACAAAGACATACTGCCAGATGTGTATAACACTTATCTCAGTAAAGCTGGAATACCAACAGCCGAGCAATAGTGTGGTGTTTCAGGTAATATACTCTTCAGTTTGGTGTCTCATATGTTGTTATTCACACTTCATTATTGGTTTCATTATTCTTGCATTCTGTTGCTCCTGCTACTAATTTCAGAGATAGGATTTATACTTACATTTTAGTGTTTTATTCTTTATGCAGTATTCAAAAACAAGTGTTGCAAGCTGATCACAAAAACACATGACTTTCAAGAAAAATGCAATATTTCATAATCATTCAATCAGAAAAATAAGTAAACTTGCGTGCAAACTAACTATTATTGATGTTTCTAGTCCCCTTCCTCAAATTTTTTTCATTGCATCTCTCTCACTATTTTAATGATGACTACGTGAGAATTTCTTTCCAATATTTAGTGACCATATGGTGTCCTATTTGCTTTCGGTGCATTTATTTCTGTCATTGACTAATTATCATTTTATTAAATCTTCCAAGAATCCTCTTCGTGCTGTACTACCTTGTTATTTGTGATTCTGTAATATTATCTTGAAGTCCTTTTGTCATCCATATTTGCAGTAACTACTGGAATGCTCAATTTTTAGCATATGGAGGTCTATTTGAATCATTTTTTACCACTCTCATAGATATTAATATTATGAAAAGGAAATAAATATTGTGGATAAATGTGTCACAAACATTGATATATGAATAATTTTAGCGTAGTCTTGAACATCTTTCGCTAATTTGTGCTACTATTGGAAGGAAAGGAGAAGATTCTTGCTCCCATTTTTAAATGAGCGCTTGCTAACTCCTTGATTGATAACTCTCGAGAAGGGTTCCTCACTTCTATTTACAAGCTGTATGTGGCATTTACAGCTTCAAATTAATGTAAAAGCGTATAGAGCACATGGCATGTGCTTTGCAGTTTGCTGTGCCAAAGGTGTAAAATCATATGGGCCAAAATTAGAGATTGAGCTAAATTTTTTGCCACTTTAATGGAATATTGTTTATCAACCTGCTACAAAGTTGCAGAATGTATGACATTGGTGAAATATCTGCCTTTGCTGTGATGATGTTCTTGAACACTTCTTGGCCTCTGAATTATATTTGCTTTTAATTGGTCGCGATTTGGGTTGGTATCAGTTGGTTAGATTAGAATTTTCCAGCATGGGAATTAATGCTGATTTCCTTATTTATCCAAAGCAGAAGGCGGGAGTGGAACTTTTCAAGTCTATAGTATGTGGTATATGCACAAGAAACAGAGGACAATATAAAGTCTTTAATCATCCAGGTTTTTGGAAAACATTGACAAATCCTGGGAAAAGAAGTTCCAAGTGCCCCAAGATTTCCACTGGTGGAGGGCTGCTGCTGATCATTACGAGAAGGAATTGATAATGGTGATTAAAAAACAAAAAAAAAGAGTTGGTGTTGGTCAACAAACAGTAAGTTTACCCTGTTTCTGGAGAAGTATCTGAATGAGTAGCAGCAATAGGATTTCAAATCTTAGTCTTTGGTTCTTCCTTTTATGGCTTCTGCAAGTATCTGCAAAATGATTTCAGCACATCTTTTCTGCTCGATGACAAGGCTTTGAGGTTACTTCAAAGAATTTATACTTAGTTGTAACAAGCAACGACGGGTATTGTTCTCTAGCTAAGAACATCCAGATGAGATGCAACCGATTCCAAAACATCATACTATCATATCATACACAGAAGTGGCTGAAGACCTTTTACAAGCAAGAAGATTTGGTTCTCTGCATGTTATGACAACTACAGTATTCTTGATGTTGACTTAGTTTACCCAAGATATAAAACATACAGTACTTCGGGAGGAAAGGCCAGAAGAGCAGAGCATGCACTCCATTGTTGAATATGCGCCAAGAATGTCAAAAGCACAGCATCATTATAACATCTTCATTGTCATAAATTGACTGAGCAATGTTTGTTTAGGAAGTTATACAGTCAATTTTTTAACTTGCTTGATGACTTCGGGACAAACTCAAGCACTTAAACTAGTTTAGTTACAACTTGATTGGAACATGGACCGAATTCAAGTCAAACTCGAACACCAAAATTATGCTTGGATGAGTCCCAAGAATTCTTGTCCTCCGATTGAATAGTTGTTGGTTTATTTTTGTGTATATGTCCACTGGGTGTTAAACCCGTTCAATGGACGGGGTAAAAAAATTTTGTGAAAACAAACTATTGAGACTGATAAATGTTTCATGAAATAAAATATATATTACAAATCTTGAAGTATTTCTTTATACACTACATTCGTTGTCATGATACTTGTCTTACAGACTTCACAACATATTAAAATTTTGAGTCCTTTTCAAGATGTAAATTTAGATAGTGCAAATGATACTTGTCTTACAGACTTCACAACATATTAAAATTTTGAGTCTTTTTCAAGATGTAAATTTAGATAGTGCAAATGTACGACTGACCATGGCTAAAATTTGGAATTGTCATCCATCTCTTCTGCTTCTTTTGCTTATTATTCCTTAGACTGTTACTACACTGCCCAAATCTGAGGATGGAAAATTTAAAAAATGGCGTAGTTGTGCTAATTGAAGATGTTGAATTGAGCAAATCCTCTGTATATATAAAATGGAAGTTCGTTAATTTAACTATAATATATATTTTTATATAAATAATATTAACCATAGTTAAACGATAAAAAATGTGTTCTATTATAATAAAGAGTCAAGATTATTTTTACTTTAATCTATCTGTATCGAGAACATTTAATTTTGGATTAAGTGGGAAGAATAAATCAGGGATAATATATCATTTGAAATACATAATTGAAAATAAATCAGGGATAATATATCATTTGAAATACATAATTGAAAATTGAAAGGAATATGTATAGTACAAACATGAAAAACATTACACATGAAACTGGTTATATTATTTTCATTTATTTTTAACTCAATTAGTTACTGATTTTTTCGAAATGGAATTAGTTACTGATTTAAATATTAAAGATTTTGCGAGAGGCAAGGCATTAACAAAAAAGAAGTTGTATAATTTATGGAAAAAAAAATTAAGTGGATCAAATTTATAGTTTTTTTTTTCAAATTGAATTTATAATTCTTTAGTTGGATAGATTTTGTCAGGTATTTCATTATTTAAACTTAACCTGCATTGATTTAAATTGCTAAAGCAAACATATATAAATATTTATCGCTCGCAATATCAATATCACCTTTAAAAATGCATAATAACTAAATTATGTTATTGCATATGTTAATATGAAATAACAAACATTAAGGTCTACATCTTTATATATAGTAGACAATTAAGATTTTATAGAACACTTTTGAAAGAATTCCTGATGACAGAAAAAACATGATAAGATATGATTTACATCTTTTAAACAATACTTTATATAAAGACAAAAGGTTTAATATATTTATAAAAATGGTAACTATTTCTATTCAAACTAAAATACACGTTAAAGGATCAATAACAAAAAAAAAAATCTGCCTTTATATAAAAATAAAATAAAACATTCTTAGTTCACAGATTGGAAAAGTTTATGTTGTTTTGAAACTCTGGTTAATATTTTTTTTTCAGGCAATTTTGGACAAATGCAAACTTTAAATTTTAAATTATAAAATAGGTTAACTTTCATGTAACTAAACCAGGTAAAATTCTTGATTTAAGGTTTTGTTTGTGTTGACCGAGATGTCACACTTAATTTGACAAATAACGTGAAAAAAATAAGTGAATGTAAAAACCAGCATATTGAAAAGAAAGTAAGATGGAAGAATATTAGTGTCGATTGGAAAAGCCGAAAAATTTATTTTATGCAATTAAATACACATAAGTGGAAAGTTGTAATTGCAATAAACAATAACTTATTGTACTAGGAAGCAATATCAGTTAAATGCAAGAATTCAATATCAAAAAGACATTAATTTATAATAATAAGAAGTTTTAACTGCATTCTCATATATATATATATATATATAAATCATATTATATTTCTCATATATAACTATTTCTATTCAAACTAAAATACACGTTAAAGGATCAATAACAAAAAAAAAAATCTGCCTTCATATAAAAAAATAAAACATTCTTAGTTCACAGATTGGAAAAGTTTATGTTGTTTTGAAACTCTGGTTAATTTTTTTTTTCAGGCAATTTTGGACAAATGCAAACTTTAAATTTTAAATTATAAAATAGGTTAACTTTCATGTAACTAAACCAGGTAAAATTCTTGATTTAAGGTTTTGTTTGTGTTGACCGAGATGTCGCACTTAATTTGACAAATAACGTGAAAAAAATAAGTGAATGTAAAAACCAGCATATTGAAAAGAAAGTAAGATGGAATAACATTAGTGTCGATTGGAAAAGCCGAAAAATTTATTTTATGCAATTAAATACACATAAGTGGAAAGTTGTAATTGCAATAAACAATAACTTATTGTACTGGGAAGCAATATCGATTAAATGCAAGAATTCAATATCAAAAAAACATTAATTTATAATAATAAAAAGTTTTAACTGCATTCTCATATATATATATATATATAAACAATCATATTATATTTTATATACAAATAAGCAAAGAACATCTTCGAATTGTATTTGATATATTATAATAATTGTAAAGAACTACGTACTATTAGTATTTATAATCTTGTTATTGCCGGATGAACAAAAAAAATGATTGGACGCCGCGTAATTCATTATTCCAGACATAAAACCGAAGGAATTAGTAATTGAGGATTGCGTGTATCTTGAACTATCTCTGCCGCATTTCCTTCTCCATTTGCATGCCATAATCATTCGCCTCTCGTATCTGGCTCGTGCCGCTTTTCTTTGGAAAAAGCACCTTATTTTTCCAAACATCAAGAATACGTTTCCTCTTCATTCTTGCTTCAACATAACTTCCGTATTCCAATTGAAATTGGAGAAATAAAAATTTTGCTTGTATTTAGTGAGTTTCGAAACTGAGAAAACATGGCATGTGTTACTTATAGGCTACGCCATATACAAGAGTACATCTAGTTAAGAAAACAGAATTTAGCAATCTTTTTAGAATTCAGATTTTTAATTTTGAAAATAAAATCTATAAAAAGTTAGGATTTTATACGATAAAAATTCTTGTAAATATTTGATCTTTAAACAACGGATTTGGAATTAATAATGTGACAGTTTCAAATAAGTTGATTTGTCAAAAGTAAATATTTATAATCCCTTATTTTACTACGAAAGGATATTAATTTTACCATATTATGACAAAAAGTAAATAATAACATATAATTTTAACTGAAGATATAATTTTTTTCCTTTTTAATAAATCAAAAAATGGAAAAAAAATTCCCAATCCTACTTGGCAGTTGGAAAAGTATCCCAGTTTTCTCTCTTTGGGTTTTCTATTATTAAGTTATATAGAAGATAGATAGATTTTAAACAACTTCATATTTGAGGTTAAATAATATTCCGCATTGAGTTTTGAAATTTGTACTAGTTTTAGTACAAAATTAAAAACTCAATTTAGATTATTTTTTTGAAAAAACGGTATTAATTATTTTTTCAGGAAAAAGGACAAAAACATCATTCGAGTTATGTCCCAAGCACTAATAGTGCTCTAACATTTACTATAAGGACAATTATTCCATTTGATCACCGGTCAGTGGCAAAAGTGACCTTTGATGGCATAATTAACTAAAAATGTGTAAGACAAAATTACCTTTTTTTCATTTAAAAACATATTTTTTTTGTACGATGCTAACTTTTCCAAACAAATATTTTGTTTAAATTGCAGAAAAAATTATTTTGGGACAAGACATTTACTAAATTTTCTTAAAAACAATTTTTTAATAAAATAATTTAAGTAAAAATCAATTTATTTATATTTCATTTTTTTGTTAAAAAAGATATAGTTTAACCATATTTATATTCTGATTTCAACAATAATGGACAAATTCAAAATATAAATAATGTTGAAATTATCCTATTTTATGGGCAAATTATATCCCTTTTTAAAAAATCATACTTCCTATAAATCAATCTTTTACTAAAATGAATTTATTTTAATAATTTTTAATAAACATCAGTGAATATACCCTAAATAAATTGTTCAATTGTTTCTTAAGGAAAATACGCCATTAAAAAAAAAGATAAATGTACATAAAAAATTGTTTTTCGCTAAAATGGTATTTTTGTCTTTACACATAGTTTTTTTGTCAATTCTGTTGTAGAGCGGGGCAACTTGCCGTTGATTGGCAGTAAAAGGATAATTGTCATTATAAGAAATATCGGGATGGTATTAGTTTTTGGGACATGGTTGTTCTTTCCTTTTTTTTTTTTTTTTGTAATGGCCTCACAATTTAAATAGTTTATCAATTTATACTAAAATCACCCTTTCATATTTGAGTTTATCTTTTACTCCCTCAATTTAGAAATATATGTCATTTTAGGATTTGATGAATTTTTTTAAATATATGTCGTTTCACAAATCGAGACATATTTGACCATTTTTTACCAATATTACCTTTACATTGGAAATGAAACAATATTTATAATAAATTTTTATTGTTTTATGATGGATTGTATAGACAATAGATAAGGGTATTTTTATATTTTAACTACATTAATTAATATTTTCTTGGTTTTGATGATTTCTCTAGAAAGACATTAAAAAAAATTGAGAGAGTATCAAGTAACTTTTTTTAATTTAAATTTCATTGTTGTCTTCAAAATTTGCTACTACTTATAGCTTTCCATATTAATATACCAATTTTAGCTCAATATTTAGATCGATTAATATATCCTCAGAAAAATATTGGTTACAATCAAATCAACAAGAATTATTTTGGGAGTTGCGAGTGTGATTTTATATCATTAAATTTCACAATTACAATAAGTGCGTTGCTACTGCCGATGAAATTTCATAGGGAATTAGTAGCGTATATGTACTCCCAGAAAAACGTGAGAATCTTACAATAAGTATTACTCCCTTTGTCCCAAAATTATTGTCCACTTTGAGATTTCACTTTTAGTACAATTTGTACTAAAAATGAATATTCAAATTGGACAATAATTATGGGACGGAAGGAGTATATAGAATCTTACAATGTACTCCCACAATTACAATAAGTACTATATAGAAAAATGTGAAAAAAAAATATTTTCTTAGATAAACCCAGAAAAATTAAAACTATCTATATTTTCCTCTTGATTTATTTCTTTTATAAGCTTTTTGTGGATCTCCAGTCAATTGAATAATTCATTATTAATATGTACTCCTTCCATTCTTAAAAATATATATCTTTAGGGTTTACAAAACTTTTTAAAATATATACTGTTTTACAAAATTGAGGCCATTTTTACTTTACTTTTCAAAATTACTCTTGCAGAAAAAATGAAATGATATACATTATAAAATAAGATTGTATTAGTTGGTGATAAGTTATATGGATAATAAATAAGGATATTTTTTACTTTAAACACATTATTTAGGCTCTGTTTGATAAAAAAAAAATTAAGCACTTAAACTTGTTAATTAAGTACTTAATTGATTAGCACTGTTTAATAACACAATATCATAACAACTTAATTGATTAAGAACTTAATTTATTAAGGACTTAAATAAGTGCGTTTGATAAGTCAAAATAGGACGTCTTAATAAACTAAGTGGGTCTCAAATACTAGTACAAATATGAGCATAAAAATAAGTAATAGGCCTAACTGAATTTTTGAGACGATTTTTTTCTATTTATTTATTTTTATGTTTATACTTTTGATATTTTATCTTGAAATATTTTTATTAATCATGATGTCTAGTTCTAAATTAAAATTTATGTAAATTATTTTTTATTTAATAAATATTTATTTTTATATAAAATTAAAATCTATTAAATTCCATGATCAATATATATTTACCATAAAATATGAATTTTTTTATCAATGATAAAATATGACATTATTATTAATTGAAAAAATAATAACATAATAAAATATAAATATTTTATTACATTATTTAATAATATTATTATTATTTTTACTATTATAGTTTCATATACATCAATTATTTTTTTAGATAAAATTATAAGTCGAGATACTTTAAATTTCAGTGTTCAGACTTCAGATTTCAGAAATTTTATTCTGTGTTTAGATTTTGGTTTTTATCAAACACGACAAGTTTAATCAATTCAGTACTTATGATTCAGTTATCAAACGGGCCCTTAATGTTTTATTAGATTGAATTTGTTTTAGAAAAAAACATATATTTTAAAATGGAGGGAACACAAATTACTTTTGATGTTAATGGAATTAAGTTTACCCATATTTATTTTTTACTACATAAATTATTATCTATATTCCCAAAAACATTGTTCACATTAAGTTTTGATATTTGTATCCATTTACGTAGTACTTTTACTTAAGGTCTGTATTTGATTTAAGTTTTTATTATGTTTAAGTTTATTAGAGTATCGAAAGAGTAATTACGTCGAAATTTTAATTGAGATTTGAGGATAATAAAAATGGAGTAAAAAAAATAATTAAAGCAATATTCCAGCTTCATTGTTTACTACTGTCGTCTCAGTTCTCAAAATTGCGGGGGACTCCAATGCTGTCTGGGAAATTCTGGCTTCAGATTCGAGCCATCAATGGCGGTTCCCGCTCTTTCTTCTTCAAGTCGATTGGCAGCTTCTCCACCACCACCACCACCACCTCCCAAGCGGCGGAAGTCATCCGAATTGCTGACATGGTGGACTATCTGATGAACTCCCTCGGCTTCTCCAAAGATGCTGCCATAACCATTTCGAGTAAGGTACCTCGCTACCGTCCTTCTCTAGAAAAAGCAGTTTCAGTTTTCAATTATTTCGATAAATTGGGTGTAAGTAAAATGCAAATCAAGAGTATGGTTTCTAAATATCCCGGTTTATTATGTTGCAATGTGGATAAAACCCTAGATCCGAAAGTTAAGTTTCTCCGAGAACTTGGTCTGTCTGGTTTGGACCTGTGCAATGTTATTGCAATCTGCTGGTCAATGGCATTGGATCCGTCAATTAAACTCCGTATTTTGAATTTACGAGAATTGGTGGGTACTGATGATTATGTAGTTAGAATTTTGAGGAGATGGCCTTTTGTGCTGCGCGGTTGGGACACTGAAATGGTAGACAGTAATTTAGAGCTGCTGAGAGACTATGGCATTACCTATGATAATATTGTGAAATGGATTGCGAGGCAGCCTCGGAGTTTTTTCACCACAAAACCTGAGGTCTTGGAGGATATTTTACATAGAGTAGAAAACGTTTTGGGCATTCCTCATGGTTCAGCTATGTTCCACCATGGCTTTGACCTCCTCTGTTCATTTGATATGTCAAAGGTTTATGAGAAATTCGGAGTGCTCCGAAGCTTTGGCTGGCCTGAATCACTTATACTGAAAATGGTTAGGACACACCCTCTTACTTTCACCAGGTCAGCTTCTGTAATACAGAAAACTGTTGATTATTTTATGAACGACCTTGGATACAGTATGGACTTTTTGGCTTCCCACCCTTCTTTTCTTTCATATAGTTTAGAAAAGAGGGTGAAGCCTAGGAATGAAGTTTTGAAAATTCTAAATGAGAATAAGTTGAACAAGAGAAAGGCAGGTTTGTTTTCCGTTCTGGGTATGCCAGAGCCCAATTTTCTGAAGGAGTATATTCTTCCTTACAAAGATATACTGCCAGATGTCTATGGCAGTTATCTCAGTAAAGTTGGCATACTGCAGATCAAGCAATAATGATGTATTTCAGGTAAAGTCCTCTTCAGTTTGGTGTTTCTATTCATTATTACATTCATTGATTGTTTAGTGTGTCTCGTTGCTGCTGTTACTTTTCAGAGGAATTGTGATCTGGAACTTCTCTGTAGCCTGAAGTTTATTGCCTTATTCCGAATCATGTGGAAGCTTATGGCTGTGAAATACCCCACTTATCCAAATAAAAAAAAAAGAAAAAGAAAAGAAAAGAAAAAGAAAGCATTTATTTTAAGTTTTAGGGTTAACTGCTCAATCAGTAAATAAGCAAACTTGTTCTGCGCATTGAAAATCGTTGATTATTCTGGTGTTTGTTTTGATGGATTTGAATCTTTCATTATTGTGTTTTGTGTGATTTATTGTCTTTTGTCTCTGACAATTGTCATTACTAATTTACTAGTACAGGCTCCAACTGTTCCTTGCTTTTTTGAATCAGGAAATTCATCTTAAGGAACCTATATTATACTTTTTCGGTTCAAAATTAAGAAATGGAAGTATGCTTAATGCGATTGATATCAGTATTATGAAGATGAAAACGACAACGGGGAGAGATGTAAATCATGTATATTGAATTGGTGATATTATTTGATAAATTATGAAAGTGGTTTGGTGCTAGTAAGTTTACAAACTTTTCCAGCTAATATCCGATGTTACTATTGTCATTTGAAAGCAAAGGAGTTGATTGCATGTTTTAAAATACTTCTCTGTATCCCTTTCAGTTCACAAACATTTTGAGCATCCTGTATTACTGCTGGAGGGGATGAAGTAGGTCATTGCATGTTTTATACGTAGTACTCGTAGCTATGCCCTTGTATGTGAACTCTTGGGAAGTGCAGCTCAACACTTATGGGGCTACAAGCTGTTATATGTATAATCATATGGGCCACAAGTAGAGATTGAGCGATTATTTTTTTGGTGTTTGAGGCTTCAGTCTGTTGTAGTCTTTCTTGCAATCAAAGTTGAAGTTATCATAACAAAAATCTTGTTGAAATTTTTCCGTCTGTTGGGATTGATGTACAACAACCCATCTTGACCTTGCTGTGGTTCTTGTAATTAGCTCATCTCAATATATAACAGTAGGTGTGAACGGAGTTCTGTTCTGCCGGCATATGAAACCATGTCTATTTTCTTCTTAATCCATAGCACTAGATGGAATTGGAACTAATGTAACATAATCTGTGATGTATGTGCAGGAATGTACGGACTTGCATTAAATTTGCCCATGATTGTGACTGTAAATTTTGCCCATATAAAAAAGGAGGGGAGGCGGAAGTAAAAGAGACTTCTGACCAGTAGAATAGTCAAAAGTAGCCATGTAACGTGTACCCGTTTAGATTAGAGAAAACATGGGCAACCAAGAAGTGACCAGTTTAGAAAAGTTTGGAAGAAAAAGCAGAAGAAGACCTTACTTTGGGAGGAAAGGCCAGAAGAGCAGAGTATGCACTGAATGGTCGAATATGCGCAAGAAATGCACAGCATCATTATAACATCTTCATTATCATAAATTGACTGAGCAATGTTTGTTTAGGAAGTTATACAGTCAATTTTTTTTAACTTGCTTGACGAATTCGGGACAAACTCAAGCACTTAAACTAGTTTAGTTACAACTTGATTGGAACATAGACTGAATTCAAGTCAAACATGAGTAACAAATCATGCTTGGATGAGTCGCAAGAATTCCTGCCCTCCGATTGAATAGTTGTTGGTTTTTTTTTTTTTTTTTTGTGTATATATGCTTTTTAAACGACTTCAAAATCATGTTTCCGTTGAATTATAATTCCTTTTATGGCCTCACAATTTAATATTCACTACACTTATAAGATTGTTGTGAATCCCTAAATTGTTAACCCACCTTAAAGATTTATAAATTGCTTTTGATAATTTCATCAATTTTTATTTTTTTTTATGTTTATAAGCTTATTAGAGAGGCAAAAAAAAGTACTACTACTACATAATAATTATGTTCGAAACTTTAATTGAGATTTGAGAATAATTAAAATGGAGTAAAAAAAATATAGAAGTAAAGCAATATTCCAGCTTCACCGTTTAACACTGTCGTCTCAGAGTTCTCAAAATTGCAGGGGGGCTCCAATGCTGTCTCGGAAATTCTGGCTTCAAATTCGAGCCATCAATGGCGGTTTCCCACTCTTTCTTCTTCAAATCGATTGTCAACTTCTCCACCACCACCGCCGCCACCAAAGAGGCGGAATCCACCCAGAATGCTGACACGGTGGATTACCTCATCAACTCGCTCGGCTTCTCCAAGGATGCTGCCATAGCCACTCTAAATAAGGTACCTCACTCCCGTCCTTCTCCGAAGAAGGCCGATTCAATGGTCAATTATCTAGAAAATTTGGGCATAAGTAAAACCCACATCAGAAGTATGGTTTCTCAAACCCCGAAGTTGTTATGTTGCAAGATGGATAAAACCCTAGAACCCAAAGTTAAGTTTTTTCGAGAACTTGGTCTCTCCGGGTCGGCCCTTGTCAAAGCTATCTCGGGTTGCTGGTGTCGAGGATTAGATACAACAATCAAATCTGGAGTTTCATATTTAAAAAAATTGACGGGTTCTGATGATAATGTAGTATTGGTGTTAAAAAGATGGCCTAGGGTGCTTGTTTTTTTGGACGTGGAAACTGTGGACAAGAATCTAAAGCTGCTGATAAACTATGGTCTTACCCATGATGATATTGTGAAATGGATCACTAGACATCCGAGCAATTTTTTCACCATAAGGCCTGACCACATGAAAGATACTTTACATAGAGTAGAAAATGTTTTGGGCATTCCTCGTAATTCAGCTATGTTCCTCTATGGGGTTGAGATCTTCTCTTCACACGATAGGTCAAGGGTTGATGAGAAATTCGGAGTGTTCCGAAGTTTCGGCTGGCCGGAATCGGTGATACTGAAAATGGCAAGGTCACAACCTTTCATTCTCACCAAGTCTACTCCTAGAATACGAAACGTTGTTGATTCTTTAATGAATGAACTTGGATAGAGTCCGGACTACTTGGCTTCCCACCCAGTTTTTCTTACACTTAGTTTTGAGAAGAGGGTGAAGCCACGGAATGAAGTTTTGAAAATTCTTAACGAGAAGAAGTTGAACAAGAACAAGGTAGGTTTGTTTACTGTTGTGATCTTGCCTGAGTCAAAGTTTCTGAAGTATTATATTCTTCCTTACAAAGACATGCTGCCAGATCTGTATAACACTTATCTCAGTAAAGCTAAAATACCAGAAGCCGAGCAATGATAAGGTGTTTCAGGTAATATACTCTTCAGTTAGGTGTTTCATGTGTTGTTACTCTTGCTTCATCATTTGTTTCGTTCAGTATTTAGTCTGTCTTGTTGTCGCGGCTCATTTCAAGGATAAGAGATATGCTTATAATTTTCCAATTCCTGAAGGAGCATTCTTGATGAAGTGTTGCAAGCTTATCACCATAAGCAACCAACCTTCAACAACAAGAATACAATGTTTTATTATTCAATCAGAAAAATGCGTAAACTTGTGACTGACTATATTGATATCTTCATTGTATAATCTAATATTTTCTCTCGCTTAGGTCTACGATATGTGTAGGTTGGAATTTTATTACCTTTGGAGTGAATGTACTAGTTATCTTATGTTGTCCTGCGAGTGCTCGGTAATTTAATGGCTAATATTGACTCGGTTTATTTCGACCTCCTAAAATCTATCTGCTGGCTTGAATTGGTAATATGATTCGGAAGCGTGTGGTTTTGGAGTAACATATGTTATAAGTGTTGAAATACTACTAATGTTAAGTGAATCTTTAAGAAGTCCAACTCTAGTATGTTGAATATTAAGCTAACTCCTTGTGTGAGAATTCCTCAGGACTGCTCCTTGCTGACGGGGTACAAGCTGTACGTGTGGTTTTACCCCTTCAAAATAGCAGTTTGGTGTGAAAAAGGTGTAATATCATATGGGCCACTAGTAGAGATTGAGTTAAATATTTGCGATCAATCATGTTTTTATGCAGTATGGCATAAGACTTTGGTGAAATTATCTGCCTTTCCTACTCCATGATGTTTTGGAGCACATCTCACCATCTGATTTATTGTTACATTTTATTTAGTTGCCATTTGGGTAGATATCTCTTTGGTGAGATTATCTTAGTCCAGCATGGGGAGATTGTCTTAGTTATGCAAAGGACAAGGTGGAAGTGGTGCTTTTTAAAATTGATAATTGGTGGTATGTATGCAGGAACAAGAGGATCAAGAATTCGATGCAAAAAATCCTCACTGAATTCAGTTTTTTGAAAAACATTGTCAGACAGAGGAAAAGAAGTTCCAAGTGGTTGAACATTTCCAGTGTTGGAGGGAGGACTGCAGATCATACTGTGAGGAAATGACAGTTTTTGTTATGTCAAACTGAGGAGGGTATGTATAATTGGAAGTCCGGCATTTGGATTTTATGCTGAAAGCCTATCACAAATCGGGCAGCGTTTGTTATTGATCCCTTACAAATTATGATAAGATGTAGTTTCAAAATCACAGTACTTTCTTCTTATTTAGTTAGTCTTCTTATTAATCTTTTGTTTCAGTTCTTCATCACAATATAGCCCTGGAACTAGACTTCCCCGGACTGTGTTATGCAGGTCTAGAAAGTGAAGCACCTATGATCAAACAATAAAAATATCACAAGCGGTGGATCGTCATTATCACTTGGTCAAAAGTTCAAACCAAAATTCAACGTGCGCAACTTGCTGTGATTACACCTTACAAGTTACGAGAGAGCAGAGGAAGCAGAGCCATTACTAAACCGGACAATTTTAGTGGTGTTCTCTTCTTTCTTATGATTCCTAGCCTTGGCAAGGGAGAACCCTTTTTGTTGATGTTGTGGCTGAACATTGTATAATGCTCACAATTTCTAAGAGTAAAAACTCCCTAAATTAATACTTTATAAATTAATAAACTCTATTAAATAATAAAACTTTTTGGTCTCAGGTACAAAAATCAATCAAAATCGATAAATTAATTCGGTAATAAATTTTTTTTAAAAAAATTCCTAAATAAATATAGGTCCCCTAAAAATCATAAATTAATAATGATATAAAATGCCAAAAAAAAAAAAAACTTTAAGAAGTAGGAAACTATTGAGTTTTGTTTTTTTTTTTCTTTAAGTTTAGGTGTAATAAAATTTTATTTTTGATTTTTCTCCAACTAGTAAGTAAAAATAATAGCATTAAAAATAAATTTGCTCTAATATAGGACTTTTTTTTTTTAATGGACTCATATAAATCTATTTATGCTCACAAAAAGAAAAAAAATAGTGTTTCTAACCATTTTGGCTTTTTTGGGCCGGCCAAAAAAATAACCTCTACTTCATCGTAATACCGAAATTACTAAGAGGAATCATATATAAAATATCAATTTATCGATAAAATAATAATTTTTAAAAATTAATAAATTTCTAGGTGCTAACATCATTAATTAATAATATAATATATAGAATTTTTACTATATTTTTTTACGAATTCATACAGAATGAATAAGAGGCAATAGAGGGTTTTTTTAAATTTTTTTTTATGGAATATGAATATATTTCTCAACATTTCGGTTTCATGAGTTTATATTAGTTTCGGACAGTTAATATTTGAGCCGGCCCAAAAAAGTAACCTCATCCTCTATGAGGAATCATCAGCAGTAGTATAATCGTAGCCCTGGCCTATGTGCGAGGGTATCATGTCCATAATCATTAGAGAGTGAACTACTTAAGTACTCCGTAGCCTCTTCTAATTCGGACAGTCTACCTTCTTAATGTGCCTTAATTTATACTGATAACCGGCCTTGCCTTGTCCCGATGTGGGACTAATTAATAATGAATGCATCCCAGTATATTTTTCTTTTATTCTTTGAACTTGAACACCATTCAACAAACACTTATAATAAGGGGATGGATTTTTAAAGCCACCCCCTTTAGTACTCAAAGCCACCTAAAAAAAAATTGGACGATTTTGCCCCCATAACTTATTACAGTAGAGAGAGAAAGAAAATGAGTAATTCAGAGGTAAAAAAAAAAAAACTTAAAAAAAACCGAACCGGACAAGAAAATCGTCCCGGTTGAACTGGAGACGCGGAACAAACGTGTCCCGGTTGAACCGTGGACGCGCAACAAACGCGTCCGGTCAACGCGTCCACGGTTCAACTCGGACGCGTGTGTTGCGCGTCCGGCCATTGAACCCCGTCCAACCGAACGGGCCGGTTCGATGAACAGTTTTTTTTTAAATTTTTTTATTTTTTTTATTTTTTTAATTTTAATTTCATGCATATTATGTTAATTTAATTAAGTAGGAATATTATTAATTTATTTGTTAATTTAATTAGTTATGTTAAGTAATTTAATTAGTTGAATTTTATTTATTTATTGCATGTTATATTAATTTAATTAAGTAAGAATATTATTATTTTTATTTGTTAATTTAATTAGTTATGTTAAGTAATTTAATTACTCAAATTTTATTTATTTATTTAGGTTTAATTAATTAGAAATAATATTTATTTCGGGGGATTAAATAATTAAAGAATTTTGTGGAATAAGTATTTAATTAAGTATTGGAAATGTAATTAATTAAATATTTAATTAATCGCTAAATTAGTGAATTCTAGCTATTTAGGTAGGTATTGGGAAATTTAATTTAGTAAATAATTTTGGATTAGTTGATTTTTGTATTTTTTATAATTAATCTTTTTACTGTAAATATCTTTTTTTATTATCTATTATAATTGTATATCTTTTTTAAATGATTGGAATGTGTATTTAATTTAACTAATCCAAAATACTGGGTGTAAATTTAATTTATATGTGCACTTAGTTGATGAAAAGTGGCGCATTCGGGTGTATCCTGGTGAGTTTGGAATGCATAACCACGAGTTGTTTGACAAGGTCATCCCACGAGGGGCCTTAGCGATGGAGTGAAACAGCTTATACATGGTATATCCAAATATGGGTGCAGACCATGTCAGATCATGGCTGCGATTGAGAGGATATTTCCTGATGAAAAAGTTAACAGACGGCAAGTCTACAATCACAATAAACCTATAAACAAAATTTTATTCATCATTATCATATTTTCATGGTCTAAACAAATAATTATACAAATCTTAAATAGTTTAATAATTAAGTATACTTTGATTAAACGTACAATTCTTATAATAATTAAGTAAACTAAAATACTTTATCAAATTTTTTATTAAATTACTATTAATTATAATTAATCCAAAATACTCAACTATTTTACAAAATATTTATATTAATTTAATTAATCATAAACTACATTACAAACAAATTAGATTAGCTTTACTAATCTACTATTAATTAAATTAAAATTATAACCTAAATACTTTAATAACTACTTAAATTAAGTAATTTAATCAATTAAACTAATTAGGTAGTGAACTAATCTACTATTAATTAAATTAGTCTTTTAAACTCAACTAATTTACAAACTAATCAAATTAAATTATTTACACAATTAAACTAAATAACCAACTAATAGAGAACCTCAATCTAAATAACAAACTATTAATTAATAAATAACTACATTATAAACCTAATTACATTAAATTAAACATAATTAAACACTAATAATGAATTAAACAAATTTAAAAAAAAAAAAAAGCATTCTGGCTGCCGGATGGCCAAAGAAGCCGTCCGGCGGCAACACAAAAAAAATAAAAAATAAAAAATTTTCTACCCGGCGGACGGGCATGGAAGCCGTCCGGCGGCTCGAAACGCGTCCCGGTTCAACCCGGAACGGGCGTTTTGCTCGTTCCGAGTTGAATCGGGACTCGTTGTTTGCGCGTCCTGGTCGCGCCGCCGGACGGCTTCCTTGGCCGTTCTGGCGGCCAGAAATTTTTTTTTCTTTTTCTACAATTCACAATTTTTTTTTTAAAAAAAGAACGTATTCGTGATGAGATCGGCTCTTTCCCGCTTTGATTCTTCCGTGTTGCCATCAATTTTGGATCAAATTAGACTTCAAATTGGGGTTTAGAAGGAAGGTGGCTTCAAGTTTTCTCTCTTTTTTCCTATGGTGGAAGTTTGAAATGTCATGGGCAAAATGGTCCAATTTTTTTTAGGTGGCTTTGAGTAGTAAAATTGGTGGCTTCAAAAACTAACACCCAATAATCAATGCTTTCTCGCAAATGCTGGCTTCAAAATTCGTGCCATCAATGGCGGTTTTCGGCTCTGTCCTCTTCAAATCAATCGACAACTTCTCGACCACCGCCCACCAAGTGGTGGCATCCCGCCGGAATGCTGCCATAGCCACCTTTTAAGTAAGGTACATCACTTTCGTCCTTCTCTAAAGAAAGCAGATTCTCAGTAATCAATTATTTGGGAAATTTGGGTATTGATAAAACGCACATCAGATATATGATTCATGGTTTCCCTCGTTTATTATGTTCCAATGTGGATAAAACCCTATAACCCAAATGTAAGTTTTTCCGGGAACTTTGTCCTGTCCGTGAAGGAGTTATCATAGGTAGCAAATATTTGGTCGGGGTTGTGGATTGACATCAATAAAATCCCGAGTTCTCTATTTAAAGCAATTATTGGGTTCTTAAAGGTAATTTAGCTAAAGTGTTAGGGAGAATGGAGATATTCTGCGGTGCTTGCTGAATTGAACTCCACAACTGTGGAAACTAATTTAAATCTGCTGACTTGCTGAAATACTATGGCTTTACCGATTCAAGCATCTCAAATTTCATCACTAGGGCCCCTAGAAGTTCTTTTTTTCCCCACTAATCCTGAGGAGATGGAGGCTATTTTACATGAAGTAGAAAATGGTTGGGACATTCCTCGTGAATCAGCTATGTTCCGCATTGGAGTTGAGGTCCTCACTTCATTGGGGAGGTCTAACATTGATGAGAAATTCGGGGTGTTTCGAAATTTTGGCTGGAGTGATTCAGAGATACTGAGAATGCTTCAGAAATCACCTCTAACTTTAGGCAAATCAGCTGCAACAATTTGACAAGCTCTTGATTATTTTATGAATGAACTTGGATATAGATCAGATTATTTGGCTTTCCGCCTGGTTTATTTACATTCAGTTTGGAAAAGAGGGTTAAGCCACGGATTGAAGTTTTGAGAATTCTAAATGGGAAGAAGTTGAATAAGAGGGATGCAGTCATTTATATGTTTTGTGCATGTCAGAGTCAAAGTTCTTGAAAGGTTATATTCTTCCTTACAAGGATATTCTGCCATATGTATGCGATGCTTATATCAGTATACCTGATATACTGAAGATCAAGCAATAACGATGTGTTTCAGGTAACGGCTTGGTTTTTTATATGCTGGTTTCATTGTGTTTTGAACTGTACTATTAATTATTTTCTTACTCTTGAAAGTCGCCGTCTTTTGGGCACTGAATCTGATTAAACTACATAAACAGAGACAGGGACCTTGTGACCTGGAATATCTTTTACAAGCAAACTGTTAGTGTCCTAATTTCCAGAACATCCAGCAGGGGAACCCTTGTGTGCAGGAGACAAACTTTTGACAAAAATGCAGTCTTTGAGTTCAAATCTCTAAATAGTGAACCTTAATAAACGCACTGAGAATTGTTGATTCCTCGGTTTCCTTCTCCAAACTTCTCTTTTTTAACATTCTCTTTGGTTTATGCCATGACTGGATGTCAATCGTTGATATGACAACTTTTTGGTGGCCAACGGCGATGGCGTCTACAAATAGCTGCAGAAAGATTGCACTTCTTTGATGGATATGATAAGGCTTTGAGGTTACCTCAAAGACATTGTAACTAACAAAGGCAGGTACATACTGTTGCTTCATTAAATTGATTCGATAACATCATCTTCTTGGAAGGACAAGAATCCTACACCCAAACTATATGATTCAAGACATGAAATTTACTTACTTTTAGAAGGGCTATCAGAAGCGAGGGACTGTTTAGCCATCCATGAGAGCTGGTGTTCTTTATCCAAATGAATGGGTTACATCTAGTATTTCTTGTAGAATGAGCTTCATCGTTCTGATGCTATTTACTTATATTACCCTACTATAACATTTACTCTTATGCACAAAGTAGAATTAAAAAGGTTACTTGGTGAATTATTATGCTCTTTAAAATGTACAGCTTTTTTCCCCCATTTCCCATCTTCCTCTTGCTGCAAAGAAAATAAGGGCTTATTATGTGTTGACATTAATTTGGCTTACCGAAAAATACTCACTACACTTAGGAGACCTAGGCTCTGTTTAGGCTGTGGGTTGTGACTTATCCAAACACATTTGGACCGTTGACTTCCAAAAAACTTTTTGGCCAAAGTATCCCTCTGTCTCAAAATTATTGTCCTTTGAGATTTTACTTTTAGTACAATTTAAAATAGAAAAGAAAACTCAAACTGGACAATAATGATGGGACGGAGGGAGTAATTGTTTTCTTCTCCAATAACCTCCAATCATAACCTTCGATCACCGTTGACTTTGAAAAAGTCCAAACACATTTTTTTTTTTCTCTCATCAATGACTTCGATGACCAGAGCTTATCAAAAGATTTATGGTTGTTATATGTTCATGACAGAATTTAAATCTGCAACTTATGATTGAAGCCTTCTACTCCACAAGAATCCCTATTATCCCTTTGACTTTGAAATTAAATCTTAAACATGTAATAAACAAATAAAACACAAACCAGAACATTAAACTATATGAACTTAGTTTTTCTCTATGTTTTGCGGTTCCGTCTGCTTCCAAATACTGAAGCTCTTGCCGTTTTGTAGGCATCATATCCACCAAACACATTTAGTAGGCATCATTTCCACTAAACACATTAATTTGTGAATTTAGAAATCCTCTGCCAAAAACTGTGCGCGTCTTTGCTGAAACCATATCCAAATTGGCAAGTTTCCACCGTGCAAACTAAAATTCCAATAGCGCGTCTTTTTTTTTTTTTTTTTTTTTTGTGTGTGTGTGTGTGTGTGTGTGTGTTTTTTTTTTGTGCAAGTTGGCTGCCACCGTATATCTGCAGTTTCAAACAATTTGGCCAAAATTTTCTTCATTTCCATTAAATGGAGTAGTTGGGCATACATGGGGTTGAAGTTGAACCCCATCAATCATGTGATTTTCATCATTACCACACCGAGTGGGGGGTGGGGTTGTGGGAATAAAAAGAAACAAAAGCTTGATCTAATTCGCTTCGCATGCTGTAGCCCGTCAAAAGCCGAAAGATATGCAGCTTTGAAATTTGGACATTTTGCTTCTGACTTATTTCCAAATTTAAAATACTACACATTGACTTTTTCAATTTTACAAAATTCATAAATTACTCTAATGGATAACTTGTGGGTTGAAATATACAGACACGATACTCTCTGTCATTACAACTATGTAAGCTATTTTAAATTTTACACACAAACTCAAGATATAATTATAGTGTGACTGTGATACAGCTTTGAGCTTCTCTCCCTTTGGTTTATGATGAGCTCGATTGTCAACGGTCAACTGGTTGAATCCCAATCTCCTCAAGATCCGTTTCCGCCGCTCGTTTCGTTTCACAGAGCTTCCAATCTAATTAAACCCACTGTGTTGGGGTGAATCAAAGTCGGTGTAGCAATATCAATATACATACTACCAATTAAGAAGCATCGAAAATAGGTAATTGAGATAGCCACTTTAAGCTGAAAGTTTTCCCATGGCTTTCCATAGTGGTGGTAGTACTGTTCTTCCCTTATTCTTTCTTCTCCTTCCAATATTACTTACAACATTGTTGTTCCCCTTCCAGGCTTCTCAAGCCGAAGCATTAGCAACAACTTCTTCAAATAGTACTAATATCATCCTCCGAGTGACCAAAGACCCGGAAACCCTCCAACACACCACCATTGTTCAACAACGAACTCCCCTCGTCCCCATCAAGCTCGCAGTTGACCTCGGGGGCGAAGCCCTCTGGGTCGCCTGCGAAGAAAACGGGTACAAAAGCTCGTCATTCGAGGTCGTGCGCTGTGGTTCCGCAACCTGCGCCACCGCCGGCTTCACATTCTGTGCGGACAGCTGCGCCGCGAACCCCCGGCCTTGGTACTGCGACAGGAACGCGTGTGTCACCACCCCGGTGAACCCTTTCACCAACATCCACGGCTACGCCTACAGCGGAGGTCAGGCGGCCGACGATGTCCTCGGCCTCCTCCTCCTCCTCGGATCATCAAATGCCGCCCGAGGGCTTGCTTTGGCGAATCGTTTCGTGTTCACTTGCGTGCCGGTTTGGTTCTCCGAGGGCCTAGCCAGAGGAGTTAAGGGGATAGCCGGGCTCGGGGCTAACCCGGGCGCGCTTCCAACTCAGCTCTCGCATACTTTCAACTTCCTTAGAAGGAAATTTGTTGTCTGTTTAAGTTCATCCACTAAATCATCCAGCGGCTTTGTAGCTTTCGGGGAATCAGTTCCTCTTAAGAGTGACATCTCCAAATCCCTGATTTATACTCCTATTGTTAAACATCCAGTTGGAAAGAAGTATAACCGAGTGAGGGAATTCTCGGAGTATTATGTTGGCCTAAAATCAATCAAAATCAATGGCAAACCCGTCCCACTGAACACCACATTGCTGTCATTCGATGAAGGCGGAAACGGCGGGACGAAAATCAGCACAGCTGATCCGTACACCGTTTTGGAAAGCTCCATTTACCAGAACGTAATCAAGGCTTTCCTCAGAGAAATCCCTTCAAATGTAGCACGAGTCGCGCCAGTGAAACCTTTCGGGGCATGCTTCAAATTAGGTTCATTAGTAGTACCTCCCATTGATCTGGTCTTCCAAAGCAACCAAAAAGGTGGTTCTTCTTCAGTGTGGAGGATTTCGGGGACAAACTTGATGGTGCGAGTTAACAAAGATGTGGCGTGCCTTGGCTTTGTGGAATATCGCAAGAATCTCGTGAATCGGGCAGCCGTTTCGATCGGCGCGCATCAGATTGAGGAGACTTTGCTTGAGTTTGATCTCATACTGTCCAGAGTTGGGTTTAGCCCTTCTCTTTTGTCCAGAAAGACATCATGCGCCTTGCAACTCCAAATTTGAATACATAATAGTGTTTTTTTTTTAATTTTTATTGACATATGAATACATACTAGTTTGTTTGTTTGAACAGCAACTTTGTTTTTTCAATAAGTAATGATACTTCAGAAGCAAATTATATATTAGTATACATTTGTTTGTGCCAAGTAATTACTACTACATTACTTGTGCTTAATTTTTTGCTCCATATTCTCAGTTACTATTTGCTAACAGAAATTTAGTCAATCGAATTAAGATAACCTGAAAACGACAATAGATTTTCCGCAACTTCACTGCTTAAGATAACTTCTCCGTTACTGCTATCTTTTCCATCTGCTTCTGAACGAAGGAGTGTGTGGTTGTTTGGACTTGGGAGGCTTTTGTCAATTTCAGAAATCAGATTAAAAATTCTAGAAAGAAGTTTTAAGGCAGTCAATAAAATATTGCAGGATGCCGTCTCCATAGAGATTCGATGGCCGGTTTGTAAATTAATTAATGTATTCATTAGTCCCGCATCGGCCCCGTGGAAGGCCAATTACCAGTATAAATTAAGGCGCATTAAGACGGTAGATTGTCTGAATTAGAAGATGCTACTCGGTAGTTTACTCTCTAATGATTAGGGACATTATACCCTCGCACTTGACCAGGCTTGGTCAATAGAGAGGGAGTTCGAATTCGGCTCGACAAGCTCGAAACAAATAGTTCAGATATGAATTTCTTCCCTCTTCCGTTGAGGCATTTCTACAAACACTTAAACTGCAGATAGCTTGTCAACGTGCTATTACCTCAAAACCTTCAAGAAAACATCACCCTCGGTTTACAAATTGGAGATAACATCAGTACTTCTCCTTAAGGTTCTCACCAACAAGGATAAAAAGAAAAGACCCATTTGGAAGAAATAATGAAAACTTATTTCTTATATTTCCTTAAGGTTCTCACCAACAAGGATAAAAAGAAAAGACCCATCTGGAAGAAATAATGAAAACTTATGTCTTCTATTGAAAGTCAAAAGAAAAGAAAGTGAATTCAAAGATAGGGAGGGCTTTGTTTGGAAATTGGTTAGACTGGAAGTTTGAAACTGAAGAAGAAAAATTTTGCAGACTAGAGAGGTTGGGGGTAGAGAAAGGCGGAGGAATCCAGGAGAGAAGAGGGAGAGGAAGAAAAGGAGAGAAGATAAGATCAAAACAAGAAGAAAGGATTTAATATATTATGACTAATAAATTTGATAATAAAACTTTATTTAATTATTACTCTCTCTATTCTACAAAAATACTTCAGTTTAATAAAAAATATTGTCCTAAAAAAAAGTCCAGTTTCAAAAAGTCAAAATAAAAATGAATCAAAATACAAAATTACTCTTACAACAAAACTAAATTTACTATTATCACAACACAAAAACAGACTGCTTACAAACTCAAAACCAGATTTCGACAAAATATCTTCAATCCTCTCCATCTAAGCCGCCAACAAGACTCCATTCTGCCTCTCGCCGGCGGTCTCCGGTCCTCTCCATCTAAGGCGCCGACGAGACTCCTTTTCCTTGCCTCTTGCCGGCGAAAATTTTTTGCCAATTGAGTTTCAAAGGCGACGAGAAATCCTCCTCTTCGAAGAATAAAAGAACAAATCCAGAGGGAGAGCAAGAAGGGGAAAAGAATGAAGAAGAGAGAGAAAGAAGGAGAAACCTTGAAGTTGACTGGAAACTTTGCCTTCACTTATTGTTCGACAGAGGAGGAGAGATTAAAACGGTAGAGCGAGAGAAGAGGAGGTAACATTGATTAACTAATTAATTTATAGGTACAAATGGAAAAATGAGAAAAAAAATGAGTTGTACCATGATTGAGTTGACTGAATTAAAAATGTTGTATATTTTTAAACTGGACAATTTTTGTGGGACGGAGGAAGTATATATTATATACATATCAGCTCGATTAGCTCGACGAGCCGACGAACAAGCATTAGCCAAACTCGAAATCGACTCGTCTCTTTAACAAACTGGCTCGAGATCGATTTGAACTCAGTCAACTCGAGTTCGAACCAAGCTTTGATAGAGCCATCTCGCGAATAACTCGCGAGCGGTGACAAGCCGTCGTCACACTAGTCAAATATTAATTACCTACTTAATACAATTACTAGTAGTAAAGCAGAAAGTAGGGTCGATCCCACGGAGAAGGAATACTAATTACCAGGTATAAATTACTCCTATTATTATCTAGATAAATGATGATCTCAGATTTATAAAATTTAAACCTAAAATAAATAAATAAAAGAAAAGCAAATAATATTAATTCAAATAATCAGACAAAGAAAACCTAGGACATTGGGTTCACCTACCGAATATTTGGTTTAGTTCAATTCACAAATATCTGACTTTTAACTTCCATTAATCTCACAACGATTCACCTAATTAGAACTATACACTCTCGTGTTATAATTCTCTTACTTATATTAACCTTATGACTACTCGCTTGACTATAGGGATTAACAAAAGCACATTAAGACCATTAAGAATCAAATATTGCAAAGGTTGTAATCTTACTCTCGTAGCTTACAACCTAAGTTTATTATTCCTACGAACTAATACTAATCTTCCACTCTCGCTACTTCAATTAGTATCTTCAGACATGCAAATAGTGGCCAATTACTTACACGAATTAAAACAAGAATAACAAATATTAATTAATGGAAAAATCAAATAATAATGAACCAAAATAAACTAAATAAATTTGGTGGCTACACCCAAGCCCTAGATTAAAAGAATTTAGCTACTAAACATTATTAAAATTAATTCAATAATATTTAGAGAAATAATAAAAATAAATAAATTAAATAATTAAACTTCAAAACCCGGAAGACGCCAAAAACCCGCCAAAAACTCCCCGCCGGTTGCTAACTTTGCTTCGCGGCTGCTACTTTGGTGGTGATGTGGATGATGATGCCGTCGGTGGAGGGGATTGAAGGTGGTGATTGTGGTGTGGGTGCTGCGCGAAGGATGATGGAGAAGGTGCTGCTGCTGTGTGTGCAAAGGCAAGGGAGGAAAAGTGTTGTCTCGGCGTGAAGAAGCAGAGGTGGTTATGGAAGCTGGTGGTGATGATGCTGCCGAAGAGAGGTGAAGAGGTGGAGGGAGATGGTGGCGAAGAAAGTTGCAGCGGCGGTGATGGAGGAGGTCGTGGATGATGATGATTAAGGTGGAGGAGAGTTGCAGCGGAGGAGCTCCGGTGGAGGAGGGCTGGTGCGTGGAGGAGAAGAAGGAGGCTGCGGCGGAGGGAGTTTTCAACCGTAGGATTTCGGTGAGTTTTCGGTCCAGTTCTGTTGTAAAAATAAATCTCTAATCCTCCTTTTATAGGCTTCCGGCTAAACCCTACTTCTGGAAGAACAAGAAAACTTGTTTTCCAAATAATATCGGGATTAAAATTCTTATCCAATTCCAATCCCAAATCAGCCGCACCATCAACGTAACCTTCGGCCAATTTTCCAAAAATTAAAATCAAATTCCAAAATTGCATCATTGGCCCTCCAATTCTCTAAACTCATTAATTTCTTCCCCATCAATTGCTCCAATCTTCAATTCTTTCCCGTTGAGTTGCTTTTAATTCGATTTTAGCTCAAAACTTCAACAATTCTTCCAATTGAGTACAATTCCTACAATTAAAGATAAAATCACATAAATAGCATATTTGTACTCAAAATATATTGCAAAAATCACAAATTAGGAATATAATAAATAGGTAAAATATAAGCATATCAAATACCCCCAAACTTGAATTATTGCTTGTCCTCAAGCAATCCCAAACATTAAACAAACAAAAACATTTAATTATTTAATTTGGCAGCCTTAGAGATTCAATCACATCATATAACACAAAGATTTCGACTACCTCTAGTATGGACTACCTAACAATGCAAACCATAGTTACTTTTAGCCCCCACGCTTGTGTGTGTGTGCTTCGTTTCTTAGGGACATCACTTTACATTTAATCATAGAAAACAAAAGTTCTACTGCAAATATGCCATTTTACTTTAACAACAAACTCACATTCATATCATATTTCAATGCAATGGACCACCAAACATACTATGAAGTAGAAGGACTCATCTCACAGACAACCTATTCTCCCTCGTAACCCATTCTTCGGTCATGCGGCTTTTCTTCAGGACTCTTTCCAACTCAGGCCACTACCCAGAGCATTTTTCCACTCCTATACATAGTGGCTCAGCAACTTAGGGCAGACTACATATCTATTTTCCTCACCGGGCCTGAGGACTCTCCGCTCAGGTTGCCAATTCCTCACCTCTCAATGAGCTAGCATCAACATTGAATGCTCTTCCTTTTCTCCCTCATTAAAATTTACCTAACCTCAGAAGCATCCGCCAACACCCCTCCCCCAAACTTACTTAACACAAAGTGTCAAAGCAATAAGGTTTTTTAAGGCTGATATTGGGTTAATGCCTTGCTTTTCCTTTACAACATGATGGGTTCCACATATAAATCATATAAGTATGAATGAATCAAATAACTTTCATGACGTATCTACATCAAACTTATGCAACTATATCTCACTTTAGGCTTATCCCACAGTCACGACTAAGTGCAAAAGAAAACAGGGTATTCAAAGCAACATACAGAAATACATAAGTTAAGCAATACAATTCAAAATAGCTTAATTCTTACATGTTATAGATAATCAAACCAACTTCATCATAGGCCTTTTTGGATTTTCAAAATTTTTCAATTTTTATGGGTTTTTTATTTAAGAAAGATAAACACAAAACGCATTCCTCTCCCCCACACTTAAAGTATACATTGCCCTCAATGTATAAAACACAAAAGACAAACAACCAAGTGTAAAGAAAAGAAAAGGCATAAACAAAAAGAATGAAAAGAAACGACACAACCTTGGGAATGTGAAGCGGAGGACCGGAATTGTTGAATAAATTGTTGCAACTGCCATTCAAACACACGACCAACTTCTTCAGACTTTTGGATGTTTCATTTTCAGCACCACTGGACACCAGAGTTATCGCCCGTCCAACAAACCTAATTGCAAACTAAAGAAAATTAGAATAATCAAACCTAAACACAGATGATTAAGAAAAACCACGAAAATCTAGAAATCAAAGATCTCCAGATAATCAGGAACAAAAAACTTAACCATCAACTTATTAATGAAAGAAAAAGAAAAATAAAGCAAAATAAAGAATTGGGTTGCCTCCCAATAAGCGCTTCTTTAAAGTCATGAGCCGGACTATCTGGCTGATCAATCAGGTGGACGCTCAATCAAAGAGTGAAAACCCCTTTGATACATCATTCTTCTTCCATTTCTATCTGTGCCTACATCACTGATACATATGTCAGGAGGATCTTTAGAATTAACAATGAAAACATCATTTTTATCTGGCTCCTTAACAGAATCAACTCTAAACACATGATGAGTAAATGCAGGGCATTTGTAATTTCCAGAAAAAGTGAACTCTACAGATTCTTCTCCAATATGAAATTTTAAACTCCCCTTTTTAACATCTATAACAGCACCAGCTGTGGCTAGAAATGGTCGGCCTAAAATAATTGGCACATCAGCATCTTCTTCCATATCTAACACAACAAAATCAACAGGGATATAAAATTTCTTCACTTTTACTAGCACATTTTCCAAAATTCCTTTCGGATGAGTTATGGATCTATCAGCTAACTGCAAAGTGATGTTAGTTGGTTTCAAATGTTTCAACCCAAGCTTTCTACAAACAGATAAAGGCATCAATGAAACACTAGCACCTAAATCACATAAAGCTTTATCAAAACAGACATCACCCATAGAGATAGGAATAGAGAAACTCCCTGGATCACTCAATTTTGGAGGCAACTTTCTCTGAATGACAGCACTACATTCCTCAGATAATGCAATTGTCTCAAAGTCTTCCACTTTTCTTCGGTTGGAGATGATCTCCTTCAATAACTTCCTATAAGCCGGAATCTGAGCTAAAGCATCTGCAAAAGGAATGTTAATATGCAATTGCCTAAAAATTTTCAAAAATTTCTCAAACAACCTATCTTGCTTGGTCATATGGAGTCTCTGCGGAAAAGGCACTGGTGGTGGCACATATATCTTTTCTTCCTCTTGTTCCACTTTCTCTACTTTTTCTTCATCACTCTTTTTACTCGCTTCTTTCTTCTCATTAGTGGTCACATTCACTTCAGTGGTCTTTGGTTCTTCCTTGTCACCCAACTGCTTCCCACTTCTCAACATGATAGCACTACAATTTTCACGAGGGTTGATTTCAGACTTGCTTGGCAGTTGACCTTGCCCACGAGTATTCATGGCGGAGGCTATTTGACTCACTTGCATCTCCAAGGTTCTATGAGCAGTAGTCAATTGATCTAACCTTGCTTCTATTCTGTTAAACCGTTCAGTGTTTTCACTCAACAATTTCTCCATTCTCTCCAAATTTTCCTCCGTAGCTGTCTTAGGCGCGGATTGGTGTGACTTTGCTTGGAAACCAGGAGGGTTTTGCGGTCTTGCATTAAAGTCTTGAGCCCCTTGATTATTCCAAGAAAAGTTTGGATGATTTCGCCAACCAGGGTTGTATGTGTTGGAGTAAGGATTGTTTTGCTGCTGAGGCTTGCTGAAATTAGAGACATATTGTGCACTTGCCAGTTGCATACATTCAGAACTCAAATGAGGACCTCCACGAACTCACAGACAGTGGCACGGAAGGCGCATTAGCATTTACAAGATTACCCATCGCCTTGGTCGGTGCATCTATCTTTGCGTTCATGGCACTTAGTTCATTGACTTCATACATTCCAAAGAGCTTCTTGGAAACACTTCTCGAGTTCGACCATTGATTCCTATTCTTTGCCATAATTTGAAACAATTCATAGGCATCATCAATTGACTTATCCATTAATAAACCTCCAATGCAAAGATCCACATTGTTTCTTGCAAAGTCTGTCAATCCTTGATAGAAAGTCTGAATTAGAGTACTTTTCTCAATACCATGGTGAGGATATTTTCTTTGCAATTCTTTGAATCTTGTCCATGCAGCATGAAATGTCTCATCATCTTCTTGAATAAACCCAGTAATTTGATTTCTCAATTTCGCTGCCTTATGTGGTGGAAAGAAATTGATCAGGAATTCCTTGTACAGCTCATCCCAAGTAGTGATGGAACCAGAATCGCAAGTATTCAACCAATTCTTCACTTCTCCCCTCATTGAAAAAGGGAAAAGTCTCAGCCGGATTGCATCTGACGTCACACCATTTATCTTAACAGTATCACAGATCTCTAGAAAGTTGTCAATATGTGCATTTGGATCCTTATTGTTAAAACCGGAGAATTGATTCTGCTGCACCATCTGGATCAATGCTGGCTTGAGCTCAAAGGTATTTGCAGCAATGGTAGGCCTAGTAATACTTGACCTAGCAACACTCTCCGTAGGTGTAAAGTAATCCCTCAGTGTCCGAGTGTTTACTTTGTCGCCCATGGTTTCACTCTGATTCTTCTTTTTACTTAGTTTTACTTCTTTTCTGTTCGCACGAGCTGTTCTTTCTATCTCTGGATCAAATTGCAAAGTCTCAGAATTAGCACTTCGCATATAAAAACAAAAAAAATATTTAAAAGAAATCACTAAAATAGTAAGACAATAAAATAAATAAATAATAATAAAAAAATAAATCTAAACTAATAAAAGAAAGTAATCTAAATTCGATATTAGCTGCCTTCCCCGGCAACAGCGCCAAATTTGACAAGCCGTCGTCACACTAGTCAAATATTAATTACCTACTTAATACAATTACTAATAGTAAAGCAGAAAGTAGGGTCGATCCCACAGAGAAGGAATACTAATTACCAGGTATAAATTACTCCTATTATTATCTAGATAAATGATGATCTCAGATTTATAAAATTTAAACCTAAAATAAATAAATAAAAGAAAAGCAAATAATATTAATTCAAATAATCAGACAAAGAAAACCTATGACATTGGGTTCACCTACCGAATATTTGGTTTAGTTCAATTCACAAATATCTGACTTTTAACTTCCATTAATCTCACAACGATTCACCTAATTAAGAACTATACACTCTCGTGTTATAATTCTCTTACTTATATTAACCCTATGACTACTCTCGTGACTATAGGGATTAACAAAAGCACATTAAGACCATTAAGAATCAAATATTGCAAAGATTGTAATCTTACTCTCGTAGCTTACAACCTAAGTTTATTATTCCTACGAACTAATACTAATCTTCCACTCTCGCTACTTCAATTAGTATCTTCAGACATGCAAATAGTGGCCAATTACTTACACGAATTAAAACAAGAATAACAAATATTAATTAATGGAAAAATCAAATAATAATGAACCAAATTAAACTAAATAAATTCGGTGGCTACACCCAAGCCCTAGATTAAAAGAATTTAGCTACTAAACATTATTAAAATTAATTCAATAATATTTAGAGAAATAATAAAAATAAATAAATTAAATAATTAAACTTCAAAACCCGGAAGACGCCAAAAACCCGCCAAAAACTCCCCGCCGGTTGCTAACTTTGCTTCGCGGCTGCTACTTTGGTGGTGATGTGGATGATGATGCCGTCGGTGGAGGGGATTGAAGGTGGTGATTGTGGTGTGGGTGCTGCGCGAAGGATGATGGAGAAGGTGCTGCTGCTGTGTGTGCGAAGGCAAGGGAGGAAAAGTGCTGTCTCGGCGTGAAGAAGCAGAGGTGGTTATGGAAGCTGGTGGTGATGATGCTGCCGAAGAGAGTTGAAGAGGTGGAGGGAGATGGTGGCGAAGAAAGTTGCAGCGGCTGTGATGGAGGAGGTCGTGGATGATGATGGTTAAGGTGGAGGAGAGTTGCAGCAGGGGAGCTCCGGTGGAGGAGGGCTGGTGCATGGAGGAGAAGAAGGAGGCTGCGGCGGAGGGAGTTTTCAACCGTAGGATTTCGGTGAGTTTTCGGTCCAGTTCTATTGTAAAAATAAATCCCTAATCCTCCTTTTATAGGCTTCCGGCTAAACCCTACTTCTTGAAGAACAAGAAAACTTGTTTCCCAAATAATATCGGGATTAAAATTCTTATCCAATTCCAATCCCAAATCAGCCGCACCATCAACGTAACCTTCGGCCAATTTTCCAAAAATTAAAATCAAATTCCAAAATTGCATCATTGGCCCTCCAATTCTCTAAACTCATTAATTTCTTCCCCATCAATTGCTCCAATCTTCAATTCTTTCCCGTTGAGTTGCTTTTAATTCGATTTTAGCTCAAAACTTCAACAATTCTTCCAATTGAGTACAATTCCTACAATTAAAGATAAAATCACATAAATAACATATTCGTACTCAAAATATATTACAAAAATCACAAATTAGGAATATAATAAATAGGTAAAATATAAGAATATCAAGCGGCTCGATTCATTTATAGCCCTAATTCCTCTTAATAATTTCGGTATTACGATGAGGTTGAGGTTACTTTTTGGGCCGGCCCAAAGAAAAGATTAAATATTGACAAGCCAAAATTATGATTTGTATCTCAAAAGTTAGTTCACATGCATCGACATCATTAAATGTTAAAAATACCTTTTTCATACATAAATTGATTTCTATTTTGTCCATTCAAATGAATTCCTATGTGTTTTGAATCACGTAATAAGTTGGAAGTATTCTTGTCTTCACATTATTTTTTTTTTATTTATTGCACATCGTACCTTTTCCTGCCAACAACGTTTTTCATAGATCTCAAATTATATTTTGATTTTTTTTTTTCATATTTACAGGATGATTCATCTAATCATATTTTAATTTTTGTTCAAGAAATAGTAATTACTTTTACTCTTAACAAATGCATTGCAATTCACCCATCAAGGTGTCTACAATTCAGCGAATTGGATTAATCACTGTTGCTGACGGTGAACACCCTGTAAATATATAAAAAAATAAAAATAAAAAAACAAAAACTCTTGTACTTTGTCCGTGCATATGAATAGTCCAGTTTCAACATCATTCGTTCCAAAATATCTATAATCAAGTTTTGTAGTAAAACTTTAACTTTGATAACATAATAAAAGAGCTGATATGTCCTAGCAATTATAAGAAAATTGATCAAGATCAAAAGCAACGAGCTTATATTGTGAATATGGCAGCCATTTTGATTGGTGCGCATCTGATTTGGGGACACCTTACTTGAGTTTGATCTCCCAATGTCCAGAGTTGGGTTTAGCCCTTCTCTCTTGTCCCGGAAGACGATATGCGCCTTGCAACTCCTAATTTGAATACTAGTTCTATCACTCATGAAGCTCTCATTGATGTCTTCCTAGTAGTTTGTTTGGACAGCTTTGTTTTCAGTAAGTAATGATATTTCTTTTAGTATATTAAACATCCTCTGTCCAAAAACATTGGTGCGACTGATTCGGATTTGAGCCGTAGGTTTCTTTTGAAAAACAAAATCTTTTCAATAAATATTTTAATCATTGTTTCAAGTCCTTAACCAAATAATGATACTTCCGTGTAATTATTAGTGTACATTTTCTTTGTACAAAGTAATTACTACAATACTTGTGCTTCGTTTACATGTGATCCTGGTTTTGGTTTAATACAAATCTTGATTCGGCAACGTGTGGGCTTATTTTCTCCAATAGATGAACGGTTAAAAGGTTCTTAACAGCAATATTTTCATTTTAGCAGGGCGGCCATAGGTAAAGTGGGATCTAGAGTAACTATTATAAATGAGAACTTGTAAATATAATATTATATATATATTTATGTTGGATAATAACTTTGCACAAATCCTTATTGTGGACTGGCAGTTAAAAAAGTTATTAATTAAATTACACATTTTATAAATGAAATTACAATATGTGAAAGCAATTTTGATATCCGGATAACTCTTTCCGTTTTTGGTTTTGTTGTTATGGCTGAAAAACTTTATAATTTCTTTTTATATACCATTATAGGTATTTTAGACTATTACATTTGTAAGATTTACTGGGAGAAGGTGATACTACGACTAAGGAGAGATTTCACGCGTACACGACTCTGTTACGTGTCCTTCTGGACTGCAAGCTGACCTCGAGACTGCTTCTGGTCTCCTGGCTGCAAGCTTACATAGGCAGCACTTAAAGTATTCCTAGAAAAACTTTATAATGCTAAAGTTCCAAATACTCGTAGACTTTAAAATTATATACGAATCACAAATTGATACAAAATCTATAAGACCATAAGTTTTAAATTTCAATTTGGATCATATTTTGTACTCTCCATGTCCTAAAATCATTACTCTATTATTTGTATAGAAAATAAGTACTGAAATTAGATAATCACGTTTGTCACTTAGTTTCAGAAAGTGTAAGACAAACTTTTCCCTGAATATATCCATAATAACTTTGTTTTTGTTAATCCATCAAATTCAAAGTAAAAGATGTCTCCCACTAAACTTCACTACCAGCTGCTGCCAAAAATAAAGACTCAAATCATACAATTTTTTCCGAATCGAATTGAACAAATAAAAAATAATGCGAAGATAAGAATAATTGTGCTCTAATATTAATATAGGACTTCTTTTTTAAATGGACTAATTAAATTTATTTATGCTCACAAAGGAAAAAATGGCAATTTATTGGGTGCACTCGGAAGTACCATATTTCCCCTCTTATTTTTTACACTACTAGTCGTTATTGTACCTTTTTCTCAAAATTCCTATAATTTGCAAGTTTAGTCGCTGTCATTTTTTTTTCTTTCTTCCAAAAAACATCTCCAATCTTTAAACGAGCATATCTCTCAATCCATGAAGAATTAGAAAACGTGTTACACATGAATTTTATTGTATTTGTCAAGACCTCTCCAACAAGATCCATATGAAATATTTTTTCCGGGCTTAAAAATGATCAAATTATGATGGACAGAAATATGATGGATACTTGGTTTAAGAAGATGGATAACTAACTTATTAACATATTGATCAATGATTTTCCAAAAAAAAAAAATTAGATAACCAGTACAAACGAAATGGATAATCGGTTCAAACCGGTCGGATAATCAGTATGAACATAATGGATAACCATTTTAAGAAAAAACTAGGTTGGATAAGCAGTACCAATTAGTTGGATAATAAGTACAAACATATCGGACAAGTATTTTCATAAAAATACCCGGAGAAACAATAGCACGGGATTGGATAATTAGTACGAACGCATTGGACAAGCATCTTCTCAAAAGAAAAAAAATGATTGGACAAACAATACAAACATATTTGGATAAGCAGTAAAAATAATTGGATAACCAATACAAAGCGATTGGATAATCACTACGAACGCATTGGATAACCGTGTTTCAAAGAGAAGACAAATGATTAGATAAGCGGCATAAACAAAATAGATAATCAGTATTAGTATATTGGGCAATGATTTTTTCTAAACAAAAAAAAAAAAAGATAACCAGTACAAACAATTTGGATAGGCACATAAATCCATTGGATAACCAGTAGACACAGTTGGATATGCATACAAACCAAATATATGGATATCCAGTACAAACAAGTTGGATAAATATCCAGCACAAACAAGGTGGATATCTATATAAACCTGTTGGATTACAACTGCAAAACAAGTTGGATAGGCAAACAAACTAAATGGATAAGCATGAACACAATGGATAACCAATTTAAAATAAGTTGATTATCCATCTTCTTAAACTGAATATTCAATCCATCTTATTGATTATCCAACTTCTTGGTGATAGTTATCCAATTTTTCTTTTTCTTGGTCTTTTATGAAAGTGATTGTCCAATTTTTTTTACTGATTGTCCAACAGTTTGTACTGCTTATCCAATTATTTTCACCTGTTATCCAAGTGGTTTGTAATGCTTATCCAATTTATTTTTTCGTTTTTCATTTTTTGAAGAGGAGGGAATGTCAAAAATATGATTGGATAACCATTACAAACAAAATGGATAATCACTCCAAATTGGTTGGATAATCAGTATGAACACAACGGATAACCATTTTTCAGGAAAAAGAAAAGAAAACATATTTCTTCATTTCTGCCCGTAAGATTTAGATGCATTTAAAGCTCAAAAAAAAAAAATTCAACATTAATCTTATCGGATAGATCTCGTCAAGTACTATAAATTTCATATATAATTCGTGTTCTAATTTTTTTACGGATCAAAACATATAAGGAACACAACAATATGAATGTAAAATAAGTTGGTTATTCATATTTTTAAACTGGATATCCATCCAAATGAAGGTACAAATTTCTTTGTTTCTGCCCATCAATTTTTAGTCATTTTTAAGTTTGGAAAAAATATTTGATATCAATCTTGTTGGATAGATCTCGACGAGTACTATAATTTTCATGTGTAACACGTTCTCTAACTCTTTACGGATCATGAGATATGGTCGTTTAAAGATTAGAGATGTGTTTTGGAAGAGAGAAAAAAAGTAATAAGGACTAAATTTGTAAAATATAGGAAAAGTTGAGAAAAAAGTACAATAAGGACTAGTAGTGAAAAAAATAGGAGGAGGTGCACATACTCCCTGGTATACTGGATACAGACTCGAAAAAATAATTGTGTTCTAATATAGGACTTTTTTTTTTAGTGGACTCATAAATCTATTTATGCTCACAAAAGGAAAAAAAAAATAGTGTTTCTAACCATTTTGGCTTTTTTGGGCCGGCCAAAAAAATAACCTCAACCTCATCGTAATACCAAAATTACTAAGAGGAATCATGTATAGAGGAATCATACATAAAATATCATTTATCAATAAAATAATAATTTTTAAAATTAATACGTTTCTAGGGGCTAACACCATTAATTAATAATATATAGAATTTTTACTATATTTTTTTACGAATTCATACTGAATGAATGAGAGGCAATAGAGGGTTTTTTTTTATAATTTTTATAGAATATGAATATATTTCTCAACATTTCGGTTTCATGAGTTTATATTAGTTTCGGACAGTTAATATTTGGGCCGACCCAAAAAGTAACCTCATCCTCTAAGAGGAATCATCGGCAGTAGTATAAACGTAGCCCTGACCCATGTGCGAGGGTATCATGTCCATAATCATTAGAGAGTGAACTACTTAAATACTCCGTAGACCCTTCTAATTCGGACAGTCTACCTTCTTAATCTGCCTTAATTTATACTGATAATCGGCCTTGCCTTGTCCCCATGTGGGACTAATTAATAATGCATGATTAATTTACAAACCGGTTCCCCCATCGAATCTCTACGGTGCCCGAGTATTTCACTTTCTTTGAACCTCTCAACAAACACCTCACGATCATTCCCGGAGGTCTCCCCACCAATTTACTCTTATCGGCAGATTCAAAATTTTTTTTTTTTTCAACTGCTGCAATGTTTTCTCGCAAAACCTGGCTTCAAATTCGAGCTATCAATGGCGGTGGCGGCGCCGTTTTCTTATTCAAATCCCTGCTCAACTTCTCCACCGCCACCACCAAGAAGTCCCGGAATGCCGAATTGACGGATTACCTCATTAACTCGCTCGGCTTCTCCCAAAGTTGCTGCCATGGACACTGTATGTAAGCTATCTCGCTCACATCCTTTTTAGAAAAAAGCCGATCCAGTAGTCAGTTACTTAGAAAATTTGGGTATGACAAAAACCCAGATCGGAAATGTGGTTTCAAGATGCCCTGGGTTATTATTCTGCGAGGTGGATAAATCCCTAGACCCGAAAGTTAAGTATTTCCGAGAACTGGGCTTCTCCGGGTCGGACTTGATCTCACTTATCATGGGTTACCGATTTTTCTGGAGAACTCCACTGGATTCTCGAATCAAATCAGGAGTTAAGTATGTACAGCAATTGGTGGGTACTGATGAGAATGTAGTTAAAGTTTTAAGGAGATGTTCTAGGGTGATTGGTTGTTTAAACACAGGATTGGTGGAGAGTAATTTAAAGCTGCTGAGAAGTTATGGTCTCACGGATGAAAATATTGTGAAATTGATCGTCAAGAAACCGGGCGTTTTCTTCACTATAAAGCCCGACAATGTGGTGGATATCTTGCATAGGGTAGAAAATGTTTTGCGAATCCCGCATTAATCGGCTATGTTTTACTATGGTGCTGAGCTCCTCTTTTCGATGAGTGATTCGAATATTGATGAGAAATTCGGAGTGTTTCGAAGTTTTGGCTGGTTGGACTCGGAGATACTTAGCATGGTTAGTAAGTCACCTCTTGTATTAAACAAGGGAGCTCCTAGAATCATAAACGTTCTTGATTATTATTTGAACGAACTTGGGTTTACATCGGACTACTTGGCTTCCCGCCCGGTTTTTTTTCACATACAGTCTTGAAAAGAGGGTGAAGCCCCGGAATGAAGTTATGAAAGTTCTAAATGAGAAGTTGAACAAGAGAAAGACAATGCTTTTTAGCGTTTTAGTCTACCCCGAGCCAAAGTTTATGTGGGATTATGTTCTTCCTTACAAGGATATACTGCCAGAAATATATGACGCTTACATCAGTAAAACTGAGATATCGAAGATCGAGCAATAGATTTGTTTCAGGTTATATACTCTTCCAATTGGTGTTTCATATGTTGTTATTCTTGCTTGATTATGGGTCCCATTGTTTTTATTATTATTATTATGGTCTTGCACTGCTACGCATTTTAGGGATAGGAGATCAAGGAGTATGCGTAATGAAGTGCTGCAAGCTGATGACAAAAGCACCGCAATTTCTAGAAAGATGGAATATGTAATCATAATCAGATGAAAATGGAACATTTGTCGCTAACTGACTATTATTGATGTCTCTATTGCCTTTCCCAAAGTTTTTCCTTAGCAAATCTCTCACTACGTTTGTATCATGAGACATGACTAAGTGGGGGATTTCTTACCTTTGGAATGAGTTTGGATATGGTGTCCTGTTGGTTTTGTGTGCTTTTATTCTTATCATTGAGTATTTATCAGTTTATAACATCCTCGTTGAATCCTCTTTGTGCGATACTGCACTGAAATTTGTGAGTCTGCCATATCATCTTGAGGCTGTTGCATTATGCTTTTTCAGTATGCTTATCTACTGGAGCTCTGATTTTTTTTAGTATTATCAAATATGAAAAGAATAATGTGGGGAAATATATGTCAAGAACATTAAAATAGTGATAACATGAGCTGAATCTTGAAAGAGCTTCTAATGGTTTAACATTTTAAGCTAGTAGCCTGCATCACTAGTGGAAGGAGAGGAGTACATTTTAGCTGTGTTTTTCACTACATTCCCGCTAACTCCTTGTATGAGAAGATCTCTTTCAAGGAGTGCTCCTCACTTGTGGTGAACAATCTATCCTTATGTGCCTTTGACCTTTTCAAACTAATGTACAAGCAAATAAAGAACGTCAGTCTGCAAGTGCATACCCATACCATATTATCAGTCTCCATATTTTTCTTTTCCCTTGTTTTGGAACTTGGGGAGGGGGGAGAGAGGAGAATTTGGATTACCTGTTATTAGTCTTCATTTGGATGTATAGCTGTTACTGAGATTGGAATTCTTCCACCATGTAAACGATGTTGATACTCTTTTATTTATTAATATCACTTTTTAATCCAATGCACTTGGGTCGAAGTGGAGCATTTTGAATCGCTAATCACTGGTATATGACTAACTGTGCAGGAAGAAATCACATACATGCACTAATTCCTGTGTCCATTCAGCTTTTCAAAGAGCACTGGCAACTGAGAACTGACCGGGAAAGACCCTGGGGCCTGGATCTGAAATTTCCACTATCAGAGTATTGCAGATGGTAGTAGGTTTGCCAATGGTAGTAGGGTTCGAATATGATTCTTTGGTCCTGTCTTTGACAGCTTCTGCAAGTGTTCGCACAAATTCAGCACTACAACTATGATCGCTGTACGAAATATTTTTAAGTCGTAACCAGCGAAGATAGGTTTGTTAAATTTGTTATATGATTAAGAATAGCGACAATATGTTGCCCTGGTTTATTGATCCCTAGCTTTACGATTTGGCATTTTGTGGTAAAGTGATTTCAGGCCAGAAGGTGAGACAGAGAAGGGACTGTAGTCAAAGGTGCGATTTGGTTCTCTCTCATGTAGCAAGATGGAGCAATATTCATCATTGGACCTTGTATATAAAAAACCGCAAGATTGCTCTTTTTCCCTACTGTATTTCTTTCCCTCTTTGCATTTATCCCCTGAGCACGCAATTGGAAATGTCTCCTCTATGGTCTTGGAGTTGCTAGTTCACTTTTGATTGGGAACTGATAATACTCCTACAAAACTAGCTGCTACGGATCGAATTTACACAAAGTTAGATTTGTACAGCCCCTCCAAGGCTCCTAACAATAGAAACAACTGTTTCTCTTCTTGTTACTCTTTTCAACCTAGAAAAATAATTTTTTTAAATTTTAAAAAGCATTTGGTAAAAAGAATAAAAGCTAATATATTACTATAAATAACATACATTATTTTCATTTAACTTACTAAGATATTCTCATGACGATATTCTCATAATTTTTTTCATTAATATAATATATCTGGGATGGAGGAGTACCATTTAACCCTCCAAAAAATTGAAGGCTATAAAACCAGTCATACCTGGAATTTTACTACAAATTACAGTATATAGTAAAAGTTTCCTAAATTAATCTTCTATTAATTAATAAAATCTATTAAATAATATTTTTCTCTGGTCCCAACTCGAGATCAGTACAAAAAATAAATAAAAAAAATTCGATTAATCTATAAAATAATAATTTTTCAAGCATTTTCTATGTGAATATAGGTTCCCACAATTTCATAAATTAATAAATACCTAAAATAATAAAAATGATTTGAAAATTAACTTAGATTTGAACTTAATTATTTTTGTTTACGTTTGCAGTTATCATATTTTTATTCTATTAAAAAAGTTATAATATTATGGCTAGGATTACTGCGGACATTTCTTGATGTAAAAATAATAAATATTTGTATTTTCTTATTTATAAGATTGAAAAAAACTATTTAAATTAATAAAATATTATTTTATCGATAATAAATTAATAAACTTTTGAAGGCCCAAGTTTATTAATTTATAGAAGTTTTACTGACTTTTATTTTATGATTTATTTTTAAATTAGATAAAAAATCTTGATTTTGTGCGATTTTTTTGGGGGTTGGAGGGAGGGGAGGAGAAGGGGGAAGGGTTTAAATAAATTTTGTGCGATTTTAAAGTCTTTTTATAATTTGACTTCTCTAATAGTATAGCTGGTATTCTTCTTCCCTTCGCAAATTTAACAGTGGGACTGTCTTTTCTCTCCTCCCAGTCAGCTGTGCTCCGCCGTGTGCCAAATATAATATAATAATGGAGGCCGTAGTTGTCGACGCCGGTTCTAAGATTTTAAAAGCTGGTTCTGCCGTCCCCGACCAGCCTCCTTCCTTGGTATGTTTTAACCGTTTTTCTTCTGAAACAAAATCTTGCATCCGCACTGTTGATATTGTTCATCCGCTGAATCCTAAATTTAAATTACTTGGATGACATTGGTGAAAAGCTGCAACTTTTGGGCAATTTCGCTACTTTCTTCCTTTTTCGGCTCCTTTGTTTTCTTTTAGCACATTTGCTGTGCGTAAAAATCGACTTAACTCTCTGTTCCGAATTGCCGAGCGAGCAAAACCCTTTTACTGTTTTGCTGAGAAGTTCGTGTATGTGTGTGTGTGTGTGTGTTTTTTTTTTTTTTTTTTTTTGGGGGGGGGGGGGGGGGAGGGTGTGGTGGTGGTGAAAAGCATTTTTTTTTTTTTAATTGAATAGGGAAGTAGGAAGTCTCAGATTGGTTACAAGTTGGGTTCTTTATCTGAAAATCGGTGGTAGCCTATAGGTAAATAACTACTGCATTGCTTGTTTATGCAACTTTGATTAAGGATATTATGATTGAATGGGATTTGAAGTTTTTACTACTTGCAATTATGACATCTTTTAGCCTGCATTTTGGTTTTAAAAAGCCTAGGTTTTACCCAATATTTATTTGTTGAAACTCGTTTGAATCTTGCCTAGGTTTGGTTTGTCTGTTTTGATGATAGTGGCTCACAACCTTTTTTTTTCCTCTTGCTTAAAACATAATTATCCATAGCTTTTGTGATTGGTTTGAATTATTTAGAGCATTCCAACACAAATGAAGCGCATTCCTGAAGATGTTTCATTAGATGACCCGTCTTTGAATGAGGACGTTACAGTAGATCCGATTGTTCGAGGTTTTGTGAAAGACTGGGATGCTATGGAAGATTTATTACATCATGTTCTATACACTGGTCTTGGTTGGGAGATGGGCAACGAAGGCCAGATTTTATTTACAGAGCCACTTTCCACTCCGAAGGTTTTACAATCTCTCTCTCTCTGTCTCTCTCGCTCTCTCTCCCCCTCTGTAGCATTTGTTAATGTGTGCATGATCGGCATGCAGTGTGCCAGTATGATGCTTATAGTTAGAGATCGTTGCTTTAAATTTCATAAAGCAATAACTGGCACATCAGAGAATCCACCTAAATTGAAATGATTTGACTACTGTATTAATTTTGTTCAATTTGGTACGCACATATTTTTTGGACAATAAATTAGCCATGGTCTGGGGGTTTATCTCTGTAATATTTAGGAAATGGCTGAAATTATACCTAGGAAATCTGTTTAATATTAACAGTTACTCATGTCACATTGTTCTTTTGTTAATAAATACGATCAGAATTTGGCTTGTTTTTGACATGCTATGGATGCTAATAGAACTTGTCATGTTTGTAGGATGAAATGCATAACATGCTCTACATTAAATTACCCAAAATCATAGGGATAAATATATGCCATTGTTTTGTCTACATATTAATCCGACAAATTATTAATTTCTGAAATTTGAAAATCCAACTAGTTATCTATATTATATGTCTGCAGGCTGTTAGAGAACAGTTGGTGCAATTGATGTTTGAAACATTTAATATCACTGGCTTCTATGCTTCTGAACAAGCAGTGTTATCACTTTATGCTGTCGGGCGCATCTCAGGCTGCACAGTTGATATCGGTCATGGGAAGATCGGTATGTTAATCTACTGCCCTTGCATCCTTATAAATTTATTTTGCTTTTTCCCATCTCTGGGGCATGGATTAAGTTAGTATTTGTGACTCACTTTAAAGGGAAAGGAAAAAGATCTTGCAAGCTATGCCAGGATTAAGTTCTGCATTCAACTGAAGATTTTTTATTGTTCCTTTTATTGTGACTTGCAATATAAAAATACATTTTCTGGTACTTTGCAATGAGCCTTGCTTACGCATGCAGGGAATATGGATGGTTCTACCCTTTGACATGGGTATCAATAGGAGATTACTGGTTCTAATTATATTTTGCAATTCCTTGAAACATCTCTGTTATGGCACTCACTGCTGTAGTGGAAATCAATGCATATCCCTTCTGTGGATGTATTCAAAGTTATTGGTTGGAAGGTGTGGACCTTGTAGTTGTTTGGTTAGAGTCGTTTCTGTGGATATTCTCAAAGGAACAGGATCAAACAGGATGAACTTGGGGTAAGGGATACTTGAGTGGATCGAGGGATTTTGGATATGAGAGTGACCATGACATCTAGAAGATACTGGTTCTAATTATGTTTTGCTGGCATGTATTTCCTTGAAACATCTCTATTAAGGTTACAGCTAACAGAGACAGGAATGCACATCCCTACAATGGATGTTTTCAGATTTGGTTGAAAGCTGTGGGTAGTTTGGTTGGAGTTGTTTCAATGAATATCCTCAACGTAAGTGGATAAAGTGGAATGGACAAGGCATAAGAGATCCTCTAGTGGATCCAGGGATTTTGGTTACGAGAGTGTCCTTGACAGGAGAAGATACACCTGAAACTAGAACCTTGTATTATTTAGTAGGCTCACTTATCAACGGCTTCTTTTTTCCTTTCAAATGACATATCTTCATTTTGACTGGTCTAAAATCCATCTTCATAAAGTAGTCTTGGTTCGGACAAGTTTGTATGGATTTTTTTGTGGTTAAACTGAATTCTGAAGCTATGGGTGTCGGTTCCCTTTGACATCAAGTATTAAACTAATATAATGTGATAGATAATCCTTTTTGTTACGTGATGTGTTTTATCTTTTCCCTTTATGCAGATATAGCTCCAGTTATTGAAGGTGCTGTTCAGCACATTGCATCTAGAAGATATGAGTTGGGGGGTTTGGATTTAACAAATCTACTGGTTAAGGAACTTGCCAAGTCTAACCCTCAGGTGAAACTCAGTTTTCTAGATGCAGAGAAAATTAAGGAGAAATATGCTTGTTGTGCTGAGGATGAACTTGCTTATGAAAAGACTCAAATGTCATGCCAGGAAGAGCAACATGTATTACCTGATGGACAGGTTTGAATATTATGCTTCCTTGCTGATACATCAAATTTGAAAATTTTGTTAGAGATATTGTCAATGAGTTTTCTGATGAATCACCAGTGATTGCTAGTATTCCCTATAATTTGTATGATTTAAGCTAGTGATCATTTTGCTTCATATAATCATATTACAGGGGTTGTCATTAAACTAGATTTTACTTTCTTTGTGATGGACTGGTTTGAATGGTTCCTTAGCTAATACATTAGATTTGAAAATCTATTTAGAGAAATTATCAATTGAGTGCTCTGTTGAATCACTCAATTGATAATTATCAACTGGTATTTGCTATAATCTGTATGATTTAAGCAAGTCATCATTTTGCTTCATTAGGTTTATATAATCATATTCTAGGGGTTTGGCATCAAACTATACCTAATTTGTGGTGGAGATTGTGACTTCATGAATGTGAACAATTTGGAGCATCACGTGCAATAATCAGATTGTTATTTCTTGCATGTTAGTTGTCCATTTTATTGTTTGGTCTCAACTTAATGCTTACCTAAAGGCAAGGGTTAGACAGAGATAATTTTGCTAATTGGGTTGACTTCACCTGCTTCCAATAGCATGAATACTTTGATGTAACAGCATGGTTGCCCATGTGAACTAAGTTGTCTGACGCTTCAATTCTGCAAGCCTTAACATCTCATTTCCATTTGTCTATGCTTCCATTTACTAAAATAGTAAGATGCATAACTTTCGATCCATTGATATGGAATTACCAGGTTGGCCGATTGTGGTTTGATATTTTAGGACATCTTTTGTGTTCATTGACCTTAAAATAACGTGTCTAATGCTACTGGCGGACACGTAATTGATGCTTTTCCTCTTACGCCAAATGTAGTACGTGGTGAGATGGCCAGAATCTAGGAAGCCCTTCCACCCCCCTCTGATTGGGGTACTTGTGATTCTTAGGTTCTGGAAGGAACCTGATCAAATGAATCGTGTGTATTTTCATCGTGTCTGATGTTCATTATTTGTTGGAAATTGTTTGATTTTCACTAGTTCACCTTCATGTCGTCAGTCAGTCTATTTCCATTCCCTGGGACTTTGGAATATGTCTTGTTGAAAGATATTTGGTTGAAAGTATTGAAGTATTGCCTCTATTATGTACAAATATTGATCTTGTCTTGGCTGAATCGACCATGCCGCAAAAGAAGCTGTTCTGTTTAATTTCCTTTTCAAGAATTGCTTTTGCTTTTGTGGAGAAGGAAATTCTGGAATGTCAGATTGAAGTGGAAGAAAGTTACATTATGCTTACATAAATTCCTGTTTCTGCGGAAAGGAATCACTATTTGTCAGATTTGTGTAGCTTAATCTACGAATTGGTACTTCTTTTTGTTCAAAATATTTTGTCCAATTAACTAATTATCTTTTTGTTGCCATGCTGTCAGGTGATTACAATCGGAAAAGAAAGATACACAGTTGGGGAGGCTCTATTCCAGCCGTCTGTTATGGGTTTAGAGGCTCATGGCATTGTAGAGCAACTTGTTCGTAGCATATCAACCGTCTCATCTGAAAACCACCGACAATTATTAGAGAACACTGTAGTTTGTGGTGGCACTGCTTCCATGCCTGGTAACGTCTCCCCTTAATTTATCAATGGATACTGTAGGAGGTTTCGTCGCCCGAGTTCATAAAATTTTCCTCTTTTTCGGAACTTGCGGATGCAGGTTTTGAGGACAGGTTCCAGAAAGAAGCTAACCTTTGCTCATCAGCCATTCGTCCTTCTCTTGTAAAGGTGTTTATATTTCTAGTTCCCTTTTTCTCCTGGACTATCTTTGCCTTTATTTCAATGCAATACTAGGAAAAATGGCCTGTTCTGGAGATTTTCATATATTGTTTTTCCTGGTATATTGTCACCTTTTTCCAAAATTCTAAACTTTTGTTTGCTCACTATTTTAATCGAAGTTCACGCGACATTTTGAGCTAGAGAAGCTCTTTTGTTTAATACTTGGTTTCTTGTGTTTGGCAGAGTGAAAGGATTTAGGTTTATGTTATGTTGAAATTACATTGTGCACTCAGAAAAGATGGTCCTTGTTTCTTATATACTGTCCTGGCGACAGGAAGCTTCAGAAATTGTCTTTTTCAACTGATTTCTTCTAATGATGTCAGGCACCGGAGTATATGCCAGAGAAATTAACCCAATATTCGGCATGGGTGGGAGGTGCGATACTCGCCAAAGTTGTGTTCCCACAGAACCAGCACATTACAAAGGCAGATTACGACGAAAATGGACCAGCAGTTGTTCATCGTAAATGCTTTTAAGCGAACGAATTTCTAGGTGCTCGTTGTCTGTTAATACCTAATGTTAGCGTTAAGAAAGTTGGTAACGTGCTGCGTGATTACTCAGAAAGGTTGTAATTGTTATTGTACATTAGTGAAACTTTTAGAACCCTGCAACTTTTAAGCTTCTTCTCTATCATTGACCCGAACAGGCCTTCTTGTCTGTAGTTAGCTTCAAATTATGGTTTCTGCTGTAGTCAAGACTCAAGATGTTCCTTTGTTTGTGTGTGCTGGTGGATGGGGCTTCATTTCCTATCAAAATCTCGAAAGGGAAGTTTAAAACTATTGGATTGCCTAAATGAAGTTTTGAAGTCTGACTCTCCCTCCATCTTGTGATATTAACTATTCATTGAATTTTTTAACTTTTTAATTCTCAAAAGAAAATCATACTACTACAATGACATTGTGCAATCCTCCCAATTCTTACAAATGCTAGACATGTAATTTCACCGTTCAACAAACATCGAATTCAACTTGTCGGCCACTTTTCCATAAATTAGAAGTTAATCGCCATATATACTAACATAAAATAGCTTCTACCAATTTTTAAGTATTCATTTTTAAATACATGTTCAATAAATTATCTTACACTAATCTCTTTTACCCTATTAAAGTAGAATACATGATGTTGATGTGGCAACTTCTTATTAAAAAATTTTGGCTCCAAATGCACTATATTACATTAACCAATCTGCCACGTGTCATCCCTTTTTTTTTTTGTAAAAAAAAATTCTTATCTGGAGAAACAAAAGCTATTTTACAAAAATAGCTACACAATTTTAACTCCTAACATTTTTCATTTATCAATCAAATTAAAATAGCATTTAAATTTGCCCATAAACTTATTCCCTTTATTACTCCACATTCTTTTGTATGATTTCTGCATGGTTGTACTTTTTAATATTTTTTCTCCTTTAACAGATGATTTTATTTTTATTTTTATTTTTATTTTTGGCTAAAAAAGGAAAAAAAAACTAAATGTGTAGCTATTTTATTTTTTTTCAAACCAAGAATTTATTTATCTATTAACACAAAATTAAAGTAGAGGAGCGTCCGGCCATCTGTGAGACCAAGCATCTAGTTTACATTCTTATTTGAGGTCAAGATTCTTCCTTCTACCAAACAGGGGCCAACACCCTCATTCACAACATGCCCTGCCAACCCACCCATCACAATGAAAAGGTGATCTTTTTATTCCAAGTTTTTTTTTTTAACTTACAAAATACAGTGTTTTTTTTAAGACTAAAATTATCATAGTGAGGCCAAGTTTGGGGATCAAAACCAAAATTTCCCAATTCATAGTATCTTTGGTGGTGTTACGACCAAAAAATTCAAATTTATGCTGGTTTTTTAACCAAAGTTCTAATAATTTAACTAAAATTTAATTAGCTACTAGCAATCATCTCCACCAAGACCACCACTCTAAAGATTTGATACTCTCAATGATTTAACTACTGTTAGAAATTATTATTATTCTTTTTTATATATATAAAAAAAAAGTAACACTAAAATAATTGGTCAAAGGGGGATTAAATAGCGAGAATTATGAATGAAGTATATGATCCATGCTGTCTTATGTAACGAAAGCAGAGTCAAAACTAGCTGACGAACCGTGACTGTGAGTCTGTGTTTAACAATTTTGTTGCTTAGCAGTTTGCTCGCTCAGTTTGATTAAGCAAATTTCCTTTGAAAACTCAAGAGCCCTTTACAATTGCTGCTTTGAATTTCGTTGAACCAGGAATTTTGGTATAATTTTTGCGTTGGGTAAAGAGGGCTCAGAAATTAGGAAATGGATTCTCAAGTTCTTGTTGCTCTTGGTCTTTCACTTATAGGTGGCTTGAGTACATCTATCGGTGAGTCATTTCTGTTATGCACCATGTATATATTGGAATTCTTTTTTGATTCCCCTTTATGTTGCAGTCAATTAATTTCTTAACATTTTGAAGTTTGGCGTTTGTAATCCTGTGCCCTGTTCCTTGCAACGTTACATAGATTGCTGATAATATATGGAAGAATGACAGCTTTATGGATCACATAGGATGAGGGATGTTCCTAAATTGATTTTTAGAAGATTGGAAGATTTTGATGTTGTTTTATAGTTGTTGGCCCTCGTTTAGTTGGCATTTTCATGTATGAAGGAAAGTTTGGTAGCCATTTGTGTTATGCATTTTAATGACTTTTGTGTTGTGTACAATCGATTTCTATGTTTGCGGAGCATTTTGTATGTTATTTCCAACATGATGCTATCATCTTTTGAGTTTTGGTTCATGTCGGATATGATTGTATGTTTGACCAAAATATGCTTGCACTGGGAGGAGTGTTTCAATTGTGATTTGAAGAGACCAGACATTAGAGAGTATGATTTTAAACTTGTGGAATAGATACTTCGTCATGTTTAAAATTATAGGGCTTTTCCTGATTCAGAAGCCGGCAGAGGGATTTGTACCAGGAATGTGGCTTGAGCTTTTAAGACGGGAAGAGGACTGGGAGGGAGTTAGATTACTTGGAGAAGATGTTTAGATGTTTAAAACACATCAAGCACTATAGATTCTTATGGCAGTTGCATCAAGTTTTAGTGTTTTTGCTGTTAATTGTCTGCATGCATTGCTGGTCCTTTTAGCTATGTAAATTTGGATATACTATTACTTCTTCATAACATATATAATCTTTAAGTTTGATGTAATCATATGTGCTCGTTACTATAACTCCCCTATGTTTGCTTGCTAGAATGTCTTGCTGGTGTTATAAAAGGGGTGGATATTATTTGTGACTCAGTGAAAACTTGTGACTCAGTGAAAACTGCAACATGATCTTATATTGCCCTTTTGTAATTCTTTAATTGTCTTTGGAATTCTTTTTTCATCTTATCATCGTCACAGTTTGAGTTTTTGGTTGCTTCCAGGCTATTTGAAATTCAGCTTTCCGCTTTGACTTGTGAGGATCTTTGTAGCTATTGCTTGAGTCAAATTTTATAATATATAGCTCTGTTCACAGTAATTGTTTCCAATATCTTTTTGTAAATATTGTTCTCATGTTCTTCATGAAAGTTGGTCATTTGCCCGAAATATTATGTGTGGAACTTCGTTGGACTTTGAGTAACTTATGAAGTTGTGAGGCTGTTTCAAAAGGCGAAAGGGTCCCTTTTGGTTTATGTTTGGAAAGTGGACCAAGTGACTGGTTTCTAGAAATAGCGACAATCTTAATCGAGGTCATATAATGTATACACCAACAACTTAGTCTGTTATTGAATTGGACACTTTATGTTTTCCTCGAGGACCTGTCAAACATCGATTTTTTATTTTTGAAAATGCATGGTCTGGTTGCTTCTGTGAAGAAAGTTGACTTGGTTGAGTTTCGAATAGATGCCTGAATCTTCATGTCGGCAATAGTATTAGTATTGGCATGACATTTTTGTGCGCGTCAAGTTGGAATTAATTAGATCATAGCTGTTGATATTTCAATATTTACTCCATATTCTGCTCAGGTGCGCTGCTTGTGGTTCTTAATCAGGTTCCAAACATGAAGATGCTTGGGCTTCTACAGGTGACTATTCAGCAGAAACTACTAACTTTGGAAGTTGTGTCTTTATGTGTCTCCAATTTTGATTTGGGACATTGTTTGCGTTACTGGTAACAAGCAATACAGCGTAATAGTGCCTCCAAAAATGCTTTTGAACATTATAAACTTGTTTGTAAATCTGGTTATAGTTTGTGAGACTTGTGAAGTTAAAATTGCATAACTAATCAAATTATCCGACCTTCTGGTGCAGGGTTTTGCTGGAGGACTGATGTTGAGTATCTCATTTTTTGATTTAGCTCATAATGCCATGAACTCCATTGGGTTTCTAAGGGGAAATGTCTGGGTAAGCTATTCAGGATTGATTTTATTCTTTTGTCTTTCTACAAAACCTACTGTATCACTATTATGTATGTTTGTAATTTCTTGCTCGTAGTTCTTTGCAGGTGTAATTTTCTTTGGAATTGTTTCTAGTCTAATCCCAGAGCCTGTACTTGCTCCAAGTTCAGATGCGAAAAGCAAAAAGGTGATGTTCAAGTTTTCAAGGTGGCAGAAAATGTCCTAGTTCCTTACTCTAGCAAATGAATTTGAAGTCATCTGATAGAGTATACATTGTTTTTGAGGACAGATAAACGGGGATGATGATGGAAAGGATCTGATGAAGAAGCATCGACGCCAAGTCTTGTTTAGTGGAATCATCACTGCAGTAGGTAAGTTTGCCATACTGATATTTCCTATTCCCATTTTAGATTTATGTAATTAATTTATGTTGTTATAGGAATGTCTCTTTGACCACTTTCAGTTTCACCAGTTGGATATCTGATTATACAAGTAGTGACTAATATGATTATTGTGCTTAGGTCAATATTTTATCAGTCTAAATTTCAATTAACTTTGTTCTCATCTGATTTCTCATTTTCCGTTAAAGTTTATGGGTGCTTGGGTGTGCAATGATGTCTCTTCAAGATATGCATCACATATTCATTTTCATTATTTTTAATTGGTACAAAGAGGTTGTAGGGCCTTTCTATTAGAATTGCGAATAGTTCTTTAGGACTTATTGTAACCTTATCTTGTTTTATTCCATGTTACTTTTTGTGATTGAACCAGTTCATTTTAAGTATCTTCTTTTGAGACGACGAGTTGGCACTGGACTTGGTATGGCGTGATGATGGAACTTATTCTGTGGTGCAAAGTCCTGCATTATCAGTTTAGATATGTCAACCAAAGCTTTTCATCCACTGAATCACTTTGGTTGCGGATACCATCTCTTCTCCATTAAATATGGAAAGTTTAAAAGTCATTGTGGTTTTGAATAATCTGTCGTCCTTGCTAGAAATTTCTACAGCTTCCCGCTGATCATTTAATTGCATATCATGGGTGAACTGAAGTCAACATCAGAGCTAACTTCCCGTTGCCCTTCTCTTGGACTTCAGTTTCTTTAAACTATATCTTTCCAACTTTGAAGCAAACATTCCTTAAGTTTTCTGAGCAGAGTCTAAGCAGCTATTCTTTATGAAGCCTCCTTATTTTTTTCTTATCCATTTGAGTGAAAAGTTCTCAAGTTTCTATAGCTATGGTTTCTCTCTTATTTCATTTTATTATAAATTTTAGATTTTGTAGTTTTAGTGAATGGATTTTCTGAAAGTTTTCCATAGCAGTCATTTTGGTCTAACGTGGGATGTTTCATTTCATTCTTCCATCTTCAATAGGTATAAGCTTGCATAATTTCCCAGAAGGAATGGCAGTCTTTCTTGGATCAATCAAGGTACCTTTGCTGGCCTGATATATCACTTAACAATGTGGCAATATTTAAATAGAGCTTTGAATTGAAATCAGTTTACTGCATAGAGGATGAATTCATGCTTAAGCTCATATTGATGGATTACTATCTCCTGTTCTGGGCAGGGGCTTCGAGTTGGTCTCAATCTGGCTCTTGCTATTGCCTTGCACAATATTCCAGAGGTATAGAAGACATTGACATGCAATTATATTTATGCGTGCCAAACTGCGTTGTCTCATGATATTTAATGGCGCTCAAGTCTTTTTCATTCTCTCACAGCTTTGCTGTTACCTTGAAATTGAGCATGTAACATCATCTTCTTTTTCCCTAATTATTTTGCTCTTTTTATCATGTGTTACAGGGTCTTGCTGTTGCGCTCCCTGTTTATTTTGCAACGCAAAGGTGAAAAAAAGATGGCACTGCTATTGAGTCTCATATAATATGCCGTGCAGAGAGAAAACTGTTCTTGTTAAATTCTTGGAGTTCTGTTGCTTTGTAATAATATTGTTATATCACTTAAAAAATGATTTGCATCCTTTTTATCGAGTGTGAGTTTATGTTCGTACAGTAAATGGAAGGCATTCAAAATTGCAACTCTTTCTGGCTTTGCTGAGCCTCTTGGTGTCATTATAGTAGGTTGTTTCCACCTCTTGATTCAAATGTATGAAATCTCTTCAGTAAGAAGTAGACTTGACTTCAGCTAAAATTTTCTTACCTTCCACTTATTGCAGCCTACTTATTTCCGAGCAGCTTGAACCCTGAAGTTTTGGAAGGTCTTCTTGGATCAGGTCCTCTCTCGTTTTGACTTCTGAATCTCTGATTCGGATGATGACATATTGGATTCAAGCATAAATTTTGCCATTTCTTGTGATTTGCAGTTGGTGGAGTGATGGCCTTTTTGACCTTGCATGAATTATTACCATTGGCTTTTGATTATGCTGGACAAAAGCAAGCTGTCAAAGCTGTATTCTTTGGAATGGCATTCATGTCTGCCAGGTAGGTGACAAATTTCCTAGTTAAGATAAAGCACAGAGAAAGCTATGAAGGAGAAAGCTATGAGATATATGTTAAATCAAAACCTGCTAGCTCATTTTGACCCTCCGACTAAAAAGATGATTTAGAAGTTTATTCGCTTAAAGCATTACATTATAAAATGCAACATAGGACATCTAAAGAGGAAGAATTGGAAGTATATATTTTCTTTTCTTGTCCGTGAATCCTACCCATGTAACATCCATAAGCTACGTAATGCTTGGTCTGATTATAGGTTTGCCTCTTATATTTGCAGCTTGTATTTTCTCGAGCTCAGCTTGCCAGAGGATATGAGCTTGTGAAGCAATTTGACCGTCCTTATCATTAAAGCTAGCAATGCGATCTGGATTCTTGCAGGCTGGAAACAAATGACTAGCTCTTTGTCGCGAGAGCCCTTGACAATCTGCTAATTCGTGGTAAATGCCAGAACACATTTTACCTTAAGTGCTTCTGAGAAAACACTACAATCTTATACGGATCATTTTAGAAAGAAGAGAGCAGGTACTTCTCAGGATCCTTTGTTACTGTAAATTTTCCTGCTCTATACACCAGAGCTGATGAAACAGTATTGTAAGCTCCACTGTAAAACCATCACCAACACATTTGGCTGCATCATTTCTGATCTGCAAGCCTTGACAGTTCCTCCGGCCGCCCTGGAGGTGGGTCTGGTTGAACGGAGGAAGTAACTTCCCATTTATTCAAAAACATCCAACAGTTACCTACTGAAATTTACCTGTAAACATAATTTCATATCTGCGGTTTTTGTAATAAATTATGACATGATCACAGTACTAATTTGATGAAAATACTTCAAATTTCCAACTCGGTAGCCTTTTTTAATAACCTATAATAATATCCCATGACGTTGTCTATACGATTTTATGTCGCCAAATGTAGTTTGCCAAACTACATGCAGTTTAGGCTGTCTTAACTGAAATTAACGCAACCTTATCCAAGTGCTTTCTTTCTTGGTCATTCTCGATTAGTTTCATCATTTTTATTATTTTTGTTGGGTTAACTAACCCAATTGGTTTCTTTATATATTGGCCTCAAAAGTTTTACAATTTCCAGGAGTTTTTGACCAAAAAATAATCAATGAAAATAAAAGTGGCCAAATTTAGTTCAGGAATAGGAAAGTGACCAAAAGTATAAATATCGGATTTTTGAAATTTGATTTTAACTTTTGATGTGAATAAAAATCGGATTTTTGAACTTTGGTATTTATCAAAAATCGGATTTCGGAATCCGATATTCATACATATGGACACTCCCCTATTTTTGAATTATTTTTGGGGAATTATTTAACTCAAGTACCTCAATTTCCAGAATAATGGTAAATCAATACTCAAGATTTTTACGGTATTAAGCTTCGTGTAATTCTCATTATTATTATGATTGTAATTATTATTATTGTTATTTTTACTGTTGTTGTTGTCTTGAAATGCTTACATTAGAGAAATTTGGAATTTTCTTCTCCCTAAAATGTAATTTTTTTCAAATACGATTCTTACAATCTTTTCATACACATAACTAACCATTTCTCAATTTGTAAACGGGCATCAAACCTGGTAAATGGGCATGGCATCAAACCTAGAGGTCCCAGGTTCAAACCTCACTAACAACACCATGTTTGTTGAGTTGTGCAGGTGATCTTGGCAAATAATAACAAGCACCTAGGTATACTTTGCAAGGTGTACCTCATGGGTATGTGTAATACACTCTCATTCTACGCAAGTTGATTTTTTTTTTTTCCTAATTTTCAGTTATACGCACATTAAATCCTCTAATTCTCATCCCATTTTTTTCTCACACATTTAATTTTAAACCGTTTTCTTTTTTGCTTATCAAGTTATCTTTTATATTATTTTATTTTATGAGAATTTTTTTTTATAGCTATGGATTTTATTTGCGTAAAATTGAATATGATTCATCATCGAGACTTATAAATCCGAAGAATCAATTGGAGCAAAAATTTTGAATTGATTATCAATGAAATCTAGAGAATTAAGCGTCAAATATAGAAGATTTTAATGGATAACGATGTTTGTTCGGATGAATAATAGTATTCTTATCGATGAATAATGATAATATTGTGCATGAATAATGATGTTCTTATAGTGACAAAGTTATGGATAAATAAATTTAAAATTTTGAAATGAATATAGATATCTACAAAGATGAATAACGAAGCAAATGTTGATGAATAACGATACCATCCAAGATGAATAACAATAATAAAATGAAGAATAGATATATGTTTACATGATAAATACACATATCTATGGAATGAATAACACATGTTTCAAACGATGAATGACATATATTTGCAAGATGAATAACACTATTTTACATTATTAATAACACTATTTTACATTATTAATAACACTAGTCATTGTTTTTAACATATACGGTCTTGAATGATTCGCCGATACTCAACACCTATATGTTGATTGTTTGATTTCAGCAACTCTGCCAAATATTTGATTCCCGACCGATCGAGTTCATCTTGATTAGCATTTCTTTGCCGTTGATCAAACAAAAAGAACAATAAAATAAGTGAGATTTCACATTTAATCAAAATTCTGTTAATCATCAATAACAATGCTATTGAAGATGAATAATCAATTTGAAAATGATGAATAAATATTAAAATTACATAAATCGAGTCCAGTTGATAATAATCGTGTACGGTACATATTACATGATGAATAACAACATAACTGGTGATAATGACATATATTTATATGATGAATACACATCTACGGAATGAATAAAACATGTTCAAACGATGAATGACATATATTGACAAGATGAATAACACCATTTTACAGGATTAATGACACATATTTACAATTGTGTACAATCACATATTACATGATAAACAACATCACTAGTAGTTTGTATCACAATTAGAATGATAACTATGCGAAAATAATGAATAACTAGAAATAGATGATGAATAAACATTTCACAGAAGAAGAAAACATGACTAAAACAACCCAAAATTGATGATGGATAATGATATCGAGATGATGAATAACCGCCAGAAATAGATAATGATGTCAAAATCTGATTTTCAAAATCAACTAAATCGATGAACAAGACTAAAACATCTATGGACTAACATGTTTTAAAGATGAATAATGATATTAAACTGATGAATAAAGCCGAGATCTAGTAATCTTTTCCAAAATCAACCACAGATCGATGAACAAAACTAAGAAATTGATGAACTAACATCATTAATCGATGATAAATGATGAATAAACATTTCACAGAAGAAGAAAATATGACTAAAACAACCACACATTGATAATGAATAATGATACCGAGATGATGAATAATGTCAGATCTATGAATATTTTCTGAAATCAACCACAAAGCAATGAACAAGACTAGAATATCCATGAGCTAACATGTTTTAAAGATGAATAATGATATTACTGATGAAGAGCACCTAGATCTATTCATCTTTTCCAAAATCAACCACATATCGATCAACAAAACTAATCGACGGGAATAATCTCAAATCTTTGCCACTGGACAAAACACAAAACAAATCTATTAAACTGATGAACAACAGCTAGATCTATTAATCTTTTCCAAAATTCAACGGACAGAACACAAAACAGATGAATAATCTCAAATGTTACCGTAATTCTCATATTCAACAGTGTATATTGCAACTAAACTCTCGGAATTTGATGCACAATCGGATTTCGTCTTCAAAAATACCGTCGATGAGAGGTTTTGATGGCAAATCGCTGCAAATAATATTTTATTTTTTAAATTTTTTAGTTTGAGACGTCATTGGATTGGAATAGTAAGTTGGATGGATATTATTAATGATAGCTGAAAATTAGGAGAGATATTAGAAAATTGAAAATTTGAAAAATCTTTTTTTTTTACCCTCTTTTTGGGCGCGTGAATTTCAAAGTGTACTTAGGAGCTCTATATTATAACTGAGTTAAATTGCACCCGCCAGGAAGGCTTTCTGAGTACCAAATCGAAGCGTGCACGCGCGTATAATCTCTCCCTAGTAGTACTACCCCCTTCCCAATAGGCGTCACCCCACGTGTAATAGACTAGGTACTTGTAATTGTGTATATAAAAAAATTTAATAAAATAGATATAATCCTGCCCCCCATCTTCTTCTCCTTCAGATTCTCTTTCAATGGTTTGTTTTCTAGTGCCATCGGATGGCTGCTTTTCAGAGTTGTCATTCGAGCTGTCTTCTTTGACGCCCTAAACTCTTCATCTTCAGGGGAATTAACGATACTGGAAATTTTTCGCTTTCCACTTGAAACAATTGAAGAATTGGGGGGCAGAGTGGTCTTAATATCATCATCCTCTGTTTCTTTTTCTTTATTCTTGCTGAGTGTTGCCTTTCTTTGTTCTGCTAATACTTTCTTCCTAAAGACTCCCACTTTGCTCGGTAGTTTCTTCTTTTCTTCTTTCTTACTCTTTGGGGCCAATTGCTAATTTCTCCGACCACCGATTAACTTTCTAAGTCTTGGAACCGGACTCCAGCTTCGGCGGCAACCTTCGAAGAGGTTTTGGCGAACTGAACTTTGATGGTGGATAATCTCAAATCCTTCTTCCTCCTAGAGATGTCATCATCATCTTTATCACCATCGCGATTAGCAGAATTATTAGTGTCGGAAGATTTCATCAGATTATTCACCGCCATATTCAGAAGTCTCCTTCTCAACTCCCACGCCAGAAAATTATCACCGGACAAAACACAAAACATATCTATTAAACTGATGAACAACACCTAGATCTATTAATCTTTTCTAAAATTCAACGGACAAAACACAAAACAAATGAATAATATCAAATTTTACCGTAGTTATCATATTCAGCAGCGTATATTGCAACCAAACTCACGAGATTTGATGCACAATTGGATTTCGTCTTGAAAAATACCGCCGACGAGAGGTTTTGATGCCAAATCGCTGCCGACAAGAGGTTTTGATGATAAATCGCTGTAGAGAATATTTTGTTTTTTAGATTTTTTAGTTTGAAACGTCTTTGGATTAGAATAGGAAGTTGGATGGATATGATTAATGATGGCTGAAAATTAGGAGAGATATTAGGAAATTGAAAATTTGAAAAATCTTTTTTTTTACTCTCTTTTTGGGCGCGTGAATTTCAAGGTGTACCTAGGAGCTCTATATTATAACTGAATTATCTTGCACCCGCCAGGAAGGTTTTCTGAGTACTAGATCGAAGTGTGCACGCGCGTGGAGTCCCTCCCTAGTAGTACTACCCCCTTCCCCATAGGCTTCACCCCACATATAATAGACTAATAATTACATTTTGCACTACATGCAATATTCAAAAGTCCATTTTGAAAATTTTCCCTTGTCATATCATTACGTAATACTCTCTCCGTCTCATAATTATTGTCCAGTTTTGATTTTCATTTCTAGTTCAAATTGTACCAGAAGTGAAATATCAAATTGGACAATAATTTTGGGACAGAGGGAGTAACTAATAAAATTTATGACATATTCTCAGATAAAAGAAAAAGAAAAAAAAAGGATAGAAATAATAAAAATTATGACATCATAAGATGTAATGCAGTATGATCAGTCTAATCAAGTAGACTCGACATGGATGACGGATCAGAACAGTACTTCCAAGTAGTTTATACATTATACTACTGCCGTACTGGAAATACTCGCCAAAGAAAGGTAGTAAAACCCCCACAAACTGTTTTTTATTTTTTTTATTTTTTTTTAATTATCTAATTTGCTCCCGTTTGGATTTTCACTACAGTAAAAAACGCTTTAAATTAATGTTATTTGACCTCAAAATTTTATAGGATATTATATTAATTTATAAATATATCAATGTTATTAAATACTTGATATATATTAATAATTATTTTTAATTTAAAGTGTCTTCCCAATTCTATTAGAAAAGAAAATTATCCTACTTGAGCAACCAACTCCAAGTCATTTGAATGCGAGCAAAATGAATGATAAACTTTTCTTGGTACACAAATTTCAAGAAAAAAATAATCTCATTAGATTCACCCTTCACTAAATTTTTCTTAGTTTCTTGACATTTTAGGTTACTAATTTATAAAATTGATGTGACCTACGATTAGATATACTCCTAAGTTTCATTATGAATCATTTTGATTTCTCCTAAATTAATTTTATTTATCGTAGTTTTTTAATTAAAAAAGAAATCATAAAAATAGTTTATAATAATTGAAACAACCGAATAAACGGGAAAATATATTTTTTTTGAGTTTTCCAATGAAAATAACACCAAAAAAGAAATTTACGAAAAAAATTAAAAAAATCACTTATAATAAGAACAGGAGAGATTATATCTTTCATTATCATATTTTCTTGTATTGGGTATTAAATTATTGTTACTCCATCTATCTCAACACAAAACTCCAAATTAACTAAATAATTCGAATTTGACAATAACAATAGAAAATGATAATGCTTGCGGGGGTTTATGCAACTAAGGTAATTATGCCGCTGATTGTCTAACAGAGATCAAATTCCGTCCAGCTGGGTTTACACCAAGAAACTAGAAATATTATAAAATTTTAATTATATGACGATGTAATAAGAGTGACATAATCACATAAAATATTAACATGATCACTATATCTCAAAAAAAGATGAAGCTTGAAGCCAAGAATGCAGTCATGGTTGTGTGCTAAGAATGCAGAATGACCAAACTGCCAAAAAAAGACCAAAGACTGCGACTGTGCATGCAACAACATATCATAAGTAAAAGTTAAAGGAGTGTGTGACTGTGTGTGTGTGTGTGTGTGTGTGTGTGTGTGTGTGTGGGAGGGTGGTAGGACAAATTCTGATGCCATCTCTCATAATTCATACCACCAGCAGCAGCAGCAGCAGAGTACATTGTACTATTATTACTTCTACTACTACTACTACTACTTCCCAAAGCTACCTGAAGAAAACTACATTTTATATGCCCCTCTCAGACATGACCTCTCATCAACTCCTTTCACTCTCTCTCTTTCTTTGACTCACTCACAATCATCCTATCCTATTCCTATCTTCCTCTCTCTCTTGTCAACTTTCACCAAAGCTGCCATCAAAATCCATTTCCCATCATCCCCACTTTTTCTGTGATTTTCTTTATCATCTTATAAGTATAATAAAAACTCTCAAACCAATTGCTTGTTAACTCCAGGGGGGGCCCTCTCTTCCTTTCTCTCTCTCTCTCAAGTCTCAACCTAATCATTTGATTTGATTTGAAATATCTGTTTCTATGTATAATAACCAACTGATTACTACTACTCCTGCTTTTGCTGCTGCTACATTGATTTAACATAGGTTTCTTCTTTACTGATTCTAAGCTAGAGAGATTTGAACAACAAAGCTGAGGCTGCTATTTAGGTAGAGTCAGTTCAGCAGGGGATTCAAACAAATGACCTTGTAACTGAAACTCAAAACTGCATCTTTCCATCAACTTTTCAGTTTTCTCCTGAGTTTTGCTTGTAAAGCTAGTTTGCCTCACTAGCTTATGGAATGGATGGATTCAACATGCAAGACCTTGGTTTTAGGCCTTTTCTTCTTTTCATTTTTTTTTCAACACCTTTCTGTTAGCTGGTTGAGAGGGTTTTTTTTTTCCTTAACTACTCCAATCCATTCGTCACGTAAACATAGTCATGGCAGTATTTTCATGAGACGAATGAATCCAAATAAATTGTACAATACTATAAGTTTAGTATCTCAAATTGGTAAAACTCTTTAATATAAAAACTGTAAGAAGCAAAAGGCCAAAATGTAACAGTTATTAAAGGTACATTACTCATCATGGAATGGCTTTCTATATATTTTGATTTTTGATAGTCGTATTCAGCTTTCCATATAACTTGAGAAGCCACACACCCAAAAGGACAATTGACTGCGAGTAATCAAAGCTGCATTTACAATGACTTCATCATATAACAGTGTCTCCAACTTGGAAATATGCAGTGATATTGTCTCCAATGGACATACTAACTACAGATCATGAAACTAACTTAAATGAAGCTAGAAAAACTCTAAACAAAAAGCATGAAAAATAGGCCTCAAAACTACATTCATTCTCTCCAAAATGGACTTCATTCTGAGACAGCAAAAGGAAAAACTTGATGAAATCATTGAGAGGACTCATTATCCTGCTCGATTTCTGAGGCGGGTTCATCTTCTTCTTCTCCGAAACAATCAATCCCATAAGCCGCATGTCCATTCCCAAAGGCTTTGATGTGATCTTTCAGCGATCTTTTGTGCTTAAAATCAGAACCACAGGTGCAATACCACAGCTTCCCACAATTCTTCTCATGGGTTCTCCAATCACCCCTCACAGCAAATGCCTTACCACATTTCCTACACATAAACGGCTTGATCCCGTGTTTTCTCTTGTAATGTGTCTGAAGAGTCCTGAAATCTTTCAATGGCTTCGCCCTCGGATGATCAATGTTGTTTCGACAACCGGGTGCGCAGCAATAGCAAGGTAGCCGGAGCATCGCTGTCGGTTGGGTTCCTCTTAAAGATTCCGGTCCTCTTCTGTATTGAGATCCATGCCCCCACATATGCATCTAAAAAAAAAATACAGATCAAGCAAAAAGATTTTGCATTTAGTTCAAAAATAAGGTACCCTTTGAAGAATCCTTAGGCAAAAAATAGCAAAAAAAGAACCACCAGAATTAGTGACATTTCTTCATTTCTTTTACCTGCATTCTTGCAAGTACATTAGCCTAATAAAGAACTTGAAACATGCCATGCGACTGAGTTAAATTCGCTATTAAAAGTGCTGGCCAATCAATTCATTGACTAAGAAACTTTATTATATATAGTGCCATTTAGCTTTTTCTTTCTTCCTTCTTTTTTTGTTGTTTGTTATCAATATGATGGCTTGTTTTCATCACTAAGCTAGAGTTGAAACTTGAATCATGCATATTTCTTCCTAAATATTGTAGCAGTGGAAGAAATTCAGAAATGGGTGGAAAAGAAAAAAGAAGAAGAATAAAAGAAATGGTCTCTGCAACAATATTCTCATATTTGATTTATACCTAATACATGATGGTAACTTTGATGTTTTTGTGTTTGTGGTCCTATCATCTATGTTTGTTTAAAGCATATGAAAGTGAAATGGATGGTAGAATAAGGGAAAAACTTCATGTGCTTTTTGATGAAAGAAGAAAATATACCAATTCTGGCTATCCTTTCCATCAAACTGCCAGAGAAAGCAGATGGAATGAGTGGGGTTTTTTTTCCCCATGTTAAATTTTCTTCAAGTGGTTCATCTGCTATCTCTTTTGTACATTAACTTATTAAGGTTTGATTTGAATGCTCAGGTTTCTGGGTACTATGGAACCTTTTTCTTTCCAGTTCTTTAATTAATGATCAAAAAGACTTTAGAAATGAGCCCAGAAGAACTGGGCAAATGTTCAGTTTTTTTTTTTGGTTGACACATTTGCCAATGTGTAAATCACAAACCTCAAGGACAAAAAGCATATACTGTGTTATGGGTCTGTGTTGTTAAATCAAATAAAGATACAGCCACTGACCACATCCTGATCAGTTGGACCAGAGCAAATTTATTTTCAGATCCCAAAATCCACAAATCATGCAGAAAAGAAAACCAAGCAAATTAATATAATGATTTTTTAAAAAAACATTTTAAAGATTGGCAAAAAGGAAAAGTTGAACCCTAATAAGGACCCCATATTGACTCTCTCATCTTATCAACTTCAAAACTCATCATATCAATCAATCCTAAGAATAAAAAGTGAAAGGTTGAAGTTTATGAAAGAAAAGCAGTGTGCTAACAAAGAGAGGAGGGGATGAATATACTATATATTAGATTAATCTTTCTCATTTTCTGCAAAATCAAAAGGTTAAAAGAGAAAAAAACACATCATGATCATAAAGCAAAAGGGAAACCTTTTTCAAGATTGAAGTCCTAGTTTTTCAACATACCTGCATGTTGTTGTATCTGTTGAAAGTCTTGAAGCAAAGTGGACATGAGAATTGAGTAGGACCAATCAGAATCTGGGCTGGTGTTGGAATCCAATATTGACCCTTATGAAGAGTAGTAGTACTGGTAGATGAGGAATATCCATTGTTTGCTACAGTAACTTCTTCCTCTTCTTCATCATCTTCTTGTTCTACTACTACTTCCCTATCCATAGCTGCTTCTGATGAACAGATCTTTGAGATCATCAGATCATCATCAACATTAACCGAGGTAGGTGTGGAGAGCCCTAAATCTAGATGTAAAGACAAAGTCACAGAAGCTTCATCTTGATCATCATGATGATCAGCAAAGTTGCAGATGAAGTTGTGTCCTAATTTCTCCTTGTTTGTTTTCTCAACTTCCATGGCACAACTGTTGAAAGAAGAAGATGATGCTTCTGAAGCCCTAACTGGGCTTGAACTCAAAAGGGGTAGAGCTTCTTTCTTAGGTGGTGATGGTGGTGCAAATGATGAGCAGAACTGTTGTTGGTGATGATAATCAAGGAAAGAGGTGGAAGAAGAAGAGTTTGATGAATAGTAGCAGTTGAAGGTAGTACTGGAATTATTATTAGGGTAAAATGATGTAGTAGTACTATTGGTTGAAGGAAACTGATAACTGATGGGATTATTGAGAGCAAACCATCCATTGAAGTAATTAGAGTAAGATGGATAATCACTCATGATTGTTATAAGCTAGCTAGGAAAGATGCAATTTTTCTCAAGAGAGGAATGGAGAGAACCTAAGAAGAAGAAGAAGAAGATGACCAAAAAGTTGTATTTTGTGTGGTGAACAAGAACACCAAATTACAAAAAGATGCAATTTTGATTGAAGGGTTTCATTCATCCATTCATGTGTGTGTGTGTATATATATAAGCCATTAAGAGAAGCCCTATATATATATTTGAGGGAAAGGAAAAAGTAAGAGGGGAGACAAGATATGAATTTGTGAGGTGTGACTAAACAAGATGGAAATATATGGTGAAGGCAAAGGGTATAAAAAACAAACAAGAATGGGGTGGTGGGAATGGGATGGATGGTAGAAGTACTACTACTACTGTCTACTGAGAGAGAGGTGAAGAAGAAAGAGATAAATCTTGGGACTCTGAAACGAATGAACAGCACTACTTCTTGATAGCAGAGAGAACATATAAAATTGCAAAAAAAAAAGAAAAAAAAAAAGACTATCATAACTATTAAATTCATGTAATCTTTTACTATGAGTATGATGGGCTTCTCTTTTTTCACTTTGACATCAAAATTGAAAAGGGTACGGAACAGATAATTCTTCTAGTTCACATGCATATAAATATTGCATGTAAATAGAAGTGAAGAAAAAAAAGTACCTTAAAACCAAGTCCATAGATTCAGTCATGATGGTTCAAAAACAGTTACTTTGATTGAATATATATTATGTATATAGGTAGATTCACTTCATTCCTCATGGTGCCAAATAAATTTCAGATAATTTATTTAGTTTTGTTAGAATGATGTCACGTCTCAAAATAATTAATTACCATACTTATCACGCATTTACCAAAAAAAAAAAAAAACTTTCTGATGAAAAATCAGTTAACATCTTTTTTAGTTCAAGAACAACCGTTTTAGAAACAAAACTACACATTTTGGAGTGCATGCATTAACAATTTGACTTTAGATGTGAAATTAATTACTTGGCTACGAATCATACAACCATGCCCGAACAAATACACAAAGTTAAAAAACTAACAAACATGGGACAAAAAAAAGCCCTAACAGAAAAAAGAAAAACAAAAAAAAAACACTAACCTCACCTCATTAATTAATAAAGAAGTTGGTGCTGTGTCAAGTAGCTAGACAAGTCCATGAAATTAGGGTTGGCTGTTTTTGCTCCCAAACTAACAAAAACCAACAACATTTTGAGATATCAAGAATGAATATACTAGTACATTTGGTGGTAAATACAACAACATCGGGATAATAATCCTTGAAATTCAAGAGGGGGGGGCGTTAAATTTCATTTGTTCTTGGAAAACAAAGGAAGAAAAAGAAAGAATAGGGTTAAGATGGAGTTCCCCGGCATTTGCATCGGTGGGGGAGCCATGGTCGGGAATTAGCACTGTTACTCAGCAAAAGGGAGATTGTCCCTACTTCACATAAACTTACTGTTCATACTTGAATGAAAAAAAAAAAAAAGATGGGATTTTTTCATTATATTCTTACATGCACATCAAACTCACTGTTCATTCGTCACCTGTTCCCTTCATGCGTGTTAGTAGTATTCCTGATGTCCACATCTTTGATTCCGATTTCTAGTTCTTTCAGACATTAAATGTAAGACAAACATGAGCTTGTTTGTCCTAATTTTCGTGCTATTAATATACTTATTTGTCCTCCTTTCGTTTCATAATAATAATTCCGTCTTCACTTTTCTAATAAAAAAATCAGAAATTATAGACGTAACTTACAAACTAACATGGATTATGTGTATAGTTTACGATTTAGATACAAGAACATAAATTGAAGAAAATCTTATGTGTGTTTCTTATCTTAAAAATAAAAGATTATACTTGAAATGTATGCAACTGTTACTCCTTGTTCAAGAATACAAATGACATTTAATTTGTTAAAAATATAAATACGGACAGTAAGAGCGAGTAATACAAAATATAATAAGGGGTTATATACATATTTTTTCCTTCCATATATCAGAGTTATTCTGGAGACCAGTCAAAAATTTAGAATTGCTACATGTTTATTAAGGGATATGAACTAGAGATATCATTTTATTTTGTTGTGCGAGGTATCATTAATCTGGGGCACATACGTTAATGGAGTTACTAGTACGCAGCAGTAGAAAAGCAGTACTAAATATCAGACAACAATTCAGCAGCATTTCTTACAATTGGTACAATCTAAAAAAAGTGAGTTGAATTTTCTTCCTCGATGATAGCTCACTCAAAAAGTTACTATAGTAGAGAGTACTAATATATATAATAACTGCAGGATGATGAACATTGGGCTCTGTTTATTAGGGCTTCCTGTGCTGTAAAAAAAATTCTCCCTTATTTTTTTTTTGACTTTTTGAGCTTAATAATATACATTAATTGAGTTTAATAATATATTTTTTAAAAAAATATTACTCTTTTTGTGTTATTTTAATATTTAATTTAGCTTATTGTTTTTATTCAATAAAATAAATTATTAAATCAGACGAAAGAAGTAACAAAACAAAGTTAAAATTGGTACCCCACGGGTTCTCTCATTCTGTCTGTGCACGTGTGCACTGTTCTTTCACGGTCTCATTTCTGTCAAAAATTTTCTTGACTAAAAACACGGAATATCTACCTTTATATCAATTATAATATAGGAATGCTAGGTACACCTAGCAGGTGAAACTCACGCGACCAAAAAAGGAAAACTTCCAATATTTACAACAATACCATCCGAATGTTTACACGCGCCCATTAATACCCTCATTATGTGCGATTTTTTGATTTTTAAATCTTGATAACCATCATTATCTCCTAATTTTTAGCCATTATTGATGATCCAACATTCTATTCGATCTATTCCATTACTCCCCAAATCAAAAAAAAAAAAAAAAAAACCGAAACCCCAAAAAATCAATCCAGTGGCGATACATTCAGAGAAGCTACCGTCGGCGGGACTTCCGAAGTCTGAATCGAATCATTCATAAAAAACGGTAATTCTGATTACAAGTTACAATACTGAAGATGAGGATTAAGGTGTATTCTGGTCAAATTCATCGATTTTTCTGTGTTTATCCATTGTTGTTTGATTCTGGTTTGATGAATGTTGTTTTTTCTTAAAATATTCATGTAGATGCCTATGGCTGAGGATCCCGAACCGAGTATGAGCAAATCGGAGGATGAAGGGGAAGCGAGGTAATACAACTACTCTCTTCAATCATTGGTGTGGTTTTTTTGTTTGGGTTATGTAGATCTAAGATATGTTCACTCAATTAACAATGTTTGTTCATCAATTTTAGAGATATGTTCTTCGATTTGCTTTTTTTTTTTGGTAAATTAGAAGATCTGAGAATTATTCATCAGTTTGGTATAATTAGTCATTGTTGAAATTATCAGATTCATCGCTTTCATAACTATTGAAATTATCAGATTCATCAATTTTAGAGTTTTGTTCTTCTATTGGATGTTGTTTTTCTGGTAAATTGGTAGATTTGTGTATTATTCATCAGTTTTGGTATAATTATTAATTGTTGAAATTGTCAGATTCATCGTTTACCATAATTATGTAGTATTGTTTTTTTTGGTAACTTATTAGATCTTTGCATTATTCATCAATTTGGTATAATTATTTATTGTTGAAATTGCCAGATTCATCGTTTACCATCACTATGTAGTATTATTTTTTTTTTGGTAAATTACTAGATATTTGTATTATTCATCAGTTTGGTATAATTATTCATTGTTGAAATTGTCGGATTCATCACATCTGACAAGTTATTCATGGAATTTGTAAATATATTGTAGCATGAGCGATGAATATCAGACACAATCTGAAAGAAGCATGAGCGAAGAACAACATTCAGAAGCAGGATATCTGAATCTGCAAAAAATCAAACCACAATAAGTGTAGATATTGATATAGAGGGTTATTCATCAGTTTGGTATAATTATTCATTGTTGAAATTGTCGTATTCATCAGTTTGGTATAATTATTCATTGTTGTATCGCACATACCTCTTGAATTTTTTACTCCTTGTTTGCTACATGCAAATTGTTTCCAATATACAACACAGATTTGGACATTTTCTAATCGTTGAACTTGTTTATTGAAAAAAACTAATGTGTTTTGTGTAAAAATTATAAGCAACAAAAGTCTCTTCCTCATAGTTGAAACATCGTCCAATTAGCAAAACTTCTGTTATTCATCAATAATAACTCGTTATTCATTAGTTAACATAAGATATACATCGTAAAATCGTAATAATATAATACACCATCGGTCAAAAAACAACAATGAACACCCTGTTCATCAATAACCATACTTTACGCATTACCTTACGCAACGAGCGACAAGAAGAAACATAGTTTTAAAAAAATAATCTCATAAAATAAAAGAATATAAAAGCTAACATGATAAGCATTAAAAAGATAACATTTGAAATTAAACATGTGCTAAAAAAAAGGGGATAAAGTTTGGAGGAATTAATTCACGTAATTAAAATTTGGAAGAAAAAAAGGGATAACATTTGATCACGTAATTAAATTGATGATTTGCATAATAAATACGCGTGTGGACTCCTTTCGGATTCAATTATTCCAATTTCTCTTCCCCCATATGTGATTCACGCACTGCCTAGGTACACCTTGCAAGGTGTACCTAGGATCTTAATATTATTTGCCCCTTTATATACACATATATATAAACCATGCATTGAAGTATTTAGTGAAATAAAATTAATATTTTTATTTTACTTTCTTTTTTGGGAAAAAAACTTATGTTTATTTCTAAAACCATATTAGAAATGTGAAAACAAATGGACGTTGTTTAATAGTGCATCGTCAGAAAATATTCTTGCCCATCCATGTGTGCGGGATCTCTAATTTTGAATCGAATTTATCAAAACTTGACAGCCTCTCCCATCTTAATTAGTCGTCATCATTAAGGGTTTCGTATGTTATTACGGTCGTAGTATATGTTTTATGTATATCTCTTGTTCTTTAATTCTTTCGTATAAAAATAAAAAAACAAAGGAAAGAAAACGAAGATTAGAGTTGGATTTTAAATGGTACATTTTGTCCAATACGCTGTAAAATACTTGTAAAGAAATAAAAAAAAAAGAAGAAAATCCTCTTTAGTTGGGTCGCTCCAAGGCATTCCAAGTATATGTAAAGAGTGAATTTAGCTTGAATACGACTCAATCCTTAACTTGTACTCCTTTTGTCCCAAAATTATTGTTCAGTTTAAGATTTCACTTTTAGTAGAATTTAAACTAGAAATGAAAACTCAAACTGGACAATAATTATGGAACGGAGAAAGTATTATATTTTGTGATCGTTTAGTATTTTAAGACGTTAATTCATTTTATTGTAAACAAATAGCGACTTTGAAGCATAAAAAAATTCATGGCCGATAGAGCCTAATACTAATAGTCACCCAAAAAGAAGCTTTACCGCAACCGGTTCTTGACCATTGGTTGTAGTATTGACAGGGAAATAACTACCCTTGTTATGAAATCATTAATTGGCTTGTTTTCAACTGTCTATGCTTCCATAGAAAATGGAATGAAATAAATAGTATGTCGCTTTTGGTGTAAATAATAGTATTTTATTAATTTTTCGTTTTCAAACTTTAGATTTTAATTAAAAAAAATATTGAAAGTTGTATAAAACGTATATAAAGAGTTGCGAGAAGATGTGTTGTGATTAAGAAGTTTATTAGGTTTGAGATGAATAATGTATCTCAATATTTAGGTTTGAATGAAAAATGAAAATGTAAGAGGACTAGACATGGATGCCCTCCTCTTTGTTCCATTTTATAGTTTTATAATTTCCACCATGAGAAACAAAAACTCTGACCCTTTACTGATTCATTTGGTCGATCGACTATGTGTACTTAACCAAATACTATGAGAGTGAAAGACTGATCTTGTGAAGTACTCTCTTTGTCTCAAATTTAATATTCAATTTAAATTTTTTATTTTTAATTTAATTTATATTAAAAATAAAAATTTAAACTGGATAATAATTTCAAGACAGAGTGAACAAAATTTTGTCCAAGAATCACGTCACCTCCAGTCTTTAGGACTGAAGAGGTTCGAATCCGAGTCTCCCAAGTCCCATCTCGCAAGTAATTTTTTTTTCTTTTTTTTTTTTCCTTTCTAACATATAGATACTGTAGAAGTGTAACCACTTTTCCAAGTTTCTGGAGTTCGTCTCCAAATCACGATATATATATATATATGTATATACATGTATATATATATATATATATATATATATATAAACAGTAGTTACAAAGGCTTGAATTCAATCAACATAGTCTTTCTTCTGGTTTTTATTATAAGATATTTTGATTTATCATATGTTTCATTTAAAATATTATTTCAATTGAAAATAAAACTTTAAAAATATTATATAATAATTGGGAGAACATAAGAAATGTGGAAATATAGTTTTAAGATTTTACTTCCTCATGTCCTTATTGTAAGGCATTTTGATCTGTCTAAAGTGTCACTTAGTATATTTTTCTAATTAAAAAAATAAAATCTTAAAAATATTTCTTAATAATTAGGAGAACACAATGAATATAAAAATATATTTTTATACTAGATGAAATTTAAGACAAATCAAAATGTCTTATAATAAGGACCGTAAAGAGTATTTTCAATTAAAAAATATATATTAAATAAAATTTGAGACAAATCAAAATACCTTATAATAAAGAATCGAAGGGAGTATCAAGTAACAGACTAGTACTCAGACAAAGTGGTTTATCCGTTAAAACACTTACTCTTACTATTGCATCGAACCATCATGTTTTCAAGTTACAAAAATTAAAAAAAAAGAAAAAAAGAAAAATGAATATGCTGTTGAAAAGGATGCAATGCGTACAAAAGAATAAATGGAAACACAAAGTACAGTGAAATATCTGGCAGCATGGCCAAACAACATCCATCACAGCTAGCTTTTATATATAGCCAAAAGACCTGTGTTTGGTTTATGGTATATAAGTTGGTAGAAATTGTTACTAGTATAAAAGAGTACTACTCACCTAGATCCTTCTCTTCAATCTTAGCTAGACATTCACACATGGTTGAGACTGTGAATTGAGCAGTGAAAAGGATTCAATTCAATTCAATTCAATTTGAAAGTTTGTTTGAATGTGTTTTGTGGGTTCCCACTTGAATTTATGGCCATAGCATAGCAGCAAAAAATGTGACAGACTCAAAGGAATTTGTCGACTTAAGAGGTGAATCAGAGAATGGAATTTTTGAGAAAAGAGAATAGAGGAAAAAAAAAGGGATGGAGACAATGTGGATGTTTCATGTGTTAGGCATTCTTCTTTTTTTTTTTTCCCCTTTCATCAGAGATTTCAAGCCACACAGAAATAATCAGGAAAAGGACATAATGGTTACTATTACACCTGAAAATTAGGCACTATTTAACTACCAATACTTTAAAACAAGCAATTTAAAAGAAGTTGGTGTTGGGAGCAATCAAATCAATGATGATAGTTACACCTTCATATAAGTTTGCCATATCATTAATTATGATCATACTTCGACTTTTGTTTTGTTCTGTAGTATTTTATTTTTCAAAGAATCTGTTATATTCCTTTTGTCCAAAATGATTGTCTAGTTTGAAATTTCACTTTTAATTCAATTTGTATTAGAACTGAAAATCTAAACTGGATTATAATTTTGGGACGGAGGGAGTAACTTATTTCTAATTAATAACCCGTTTGGAAATTGAAATTTCATCTTCAACCCAAGTCGGTGGTGGTTGTGGGTCAAATCAAGTAGACTCATATTCGTTAAAAAGTTAAAACAAACTAAAGAATTTATATCTCCAAAAAACTTTTCTTTGACTTATCACATTAACTTATTCTTACTAATGAATTTAGTCTATAAATAAAGCTATCGGTAGTATTAATGAACTAAGAAGTGCCTGCAGAAGGTATATGTACAAAAACCAATGGTCAGACGATCCATCATTTTGTCATTAATTTTTGGTAAAGCAAAATATAGTTTTACATACGATGAGAAGATTTTTCAATGACACTATTATAAATGTGCTGAGGGGCATGACATATTAATTGGCTATTATAAAAAAGCTTTCAGTAATGATTCAATTATTTGGTACGAAATTTGCATTTTGATGGTTACTGTAGCACCTGAAAGCTGCATGCAAAACATCTTCTTGGCTGTGCCACTACCAATCTCTCTTATATGTCTACTGTTCAGTGTAGTCTAATCATGGCTGGGCTGTACATACATATCGCTACTTATCCACACCGTACTTCAAAATTAATGATACTGTGCTAAAATGCATTTTTCAATTGATCCCATCGATCAACTAGCGTGCCATTTTTCAATTGTTGGTGTAGCGTGTCTATCCATCTTGAATTAAATTTTACCTTGACATTTTTGGTTTTGACGGGTTTAGAAGGTTTTTAAAAATTATGTAATTTATCGTTATAAGTTAGGTCGTGATTAAATTATGACATTGACATAATTTTTCATCGACGAAATGTATTGATTTGGAAATTTCGAAAAAAAGATTTTTTTTTTAAAAAAATTATTTATTGGCACTGCTTCTCCTTGAATATAAAGCGTTCCAAAAATTTTCTTCCAAACTCTAGCTCTAAAAGTGAGTTTTTATTTATTTTTTTAATATATTACGCATCTGATATCTTAAATCGTTATTTTAATTAATTCATATTCAAGCCAAGTATATTTCTTTTGAAAAATAAAACTCTCCTAACAAAAATCTTTCTACAAACTCAAGTCTTCTTACAAGGGGTTTATAAGATAAGATAATATCTACACGTTGAAACCACGATACTGATTGTTTATAACTTTAGAATTTTAGAAAAAGGAAAATTGGTCTTTTCATCCCAAAGTTTGGGCTACACCATCCAAAACATCTCAAAATTTAAAAACATGCCATTTAAATCCCAAACTTTTTAAAAACATGCTACATTAGGATATTCGTTAAATTTTTAACTCCAATTATTTAATTAGTAGTGGTACTTTATTTTGTTTCTCCTTCCCCAATTCTTTCAAGCATTTAACACGTTCCACTAACTCCCACCTTATAAGAAAATAGCTAAACCTGATTTGGTCTTCACATCATCCATTCTTCCCTTGCTTAGAAAAAGAAAAAAAAAATCCAAGATTCGCCTTCTAGATTGATAACAATCATGAGAGATTTTGTGTGTGTCCTAATTAGAATGTAAGCCTATTTCATTTATTTTTTTAAATATGTAGTATTATTATAAAAATTGGTGTTGTAATTGATGCAGGGGCATGCAACTTTTTTGCTTGGCATGGACCAAATTTACCAAACGCAATCATGAAACTTTTTTGACTAAAAAAAATAGGGGAAAAGAAACTGAATGTATCACCGTTAATAACTTGAAAAAATTAACAAATGTCCTAATATTACATATTTTTGAAAAGTTTAGAATGAAAATAACATACTTTTAAACTTTGGGATGTTTTAGATAGCGTAACTCAAATCTTGGATGAAAAGACCTATTCTTCCTTTTAGAAAATGAACATGTAGAATTTGACTTCTCAGTCGTTGCGAGACGGCCCGAAGGAGATTCCTAGTGACCGGGGGACCTGTGTCCCCACCTCCTCTCTTGGTAATTTACCATATTCAGTCTTTTCTTCCGCTTTTTTTTTTTTTCCTTCTTCCTTTTAACAAAATGTGCTCTCGTCTATATATGGTTTGAAACATTAATTACTATCATATTTCCAAGAGAAAAGCTTGGGTTAAATAAACCAAATAACAAACAGCACGCGAATCCCTCACTCTTTTCACCTTCATTGGATGTATTAGAGTGATACTATATGATATTTCTTTTTTTTAAAAAAAAAAAATCATTCCAGTAGACTCCACTTAAATATGGGTAAAACCTCCTATAATCCCTTGTGAGAAACAAGCAACCTAACCACTAGACTGTCATTCAATTCTTGTACTATATGATATTTCATGATATAATTAAAAAAAAAATTAATACTCCATCTGTTCAAACAAATAGTTTATGTTGACTTTTGAGATTTATACTAATTGTATTACAAATTTGAAAACTTAATATGAACTATTTGTTTTTTAGATATAGGAGTATTATTCTTGATCCGTAATTTTGCGTAGGTCATGAATCTTACTGTACAATTTATATACATGGTGTACGTAGTTGACTAACTAATCAGTACAGTATATGTAGGTAGCTTTTGCTTCAATAATTGAAACACTATTATTACTAACAAATACCGTTACATCTAACAGCTTTTTAGTGCATGGGTTGATAAAAGTGATCCAAGACATATTATTATATATTATATATTAAAAGACACGAAAATCTGATCTAAAGATAATATTAAGGTTATTTCTTCTGATCATCAGATTAATTATTTATCGGAAACAATAAACAAGGTCCAACCGTGTGGACTGTGGACAAACCTCTGTCAAAAGTTTGAACCTGGTCGGATAACCTGCAGGTTATTATAACAACACAAAAGCTAGATTAACGTGGGGATTGATGAATAACTCTTTTTTTTTTAAAAAAAAATGCGAATTCGTGTTTTGAAATTGTAAAAACGATGCAATATATATATATATATATATATATTTTTATTGATTGGGTTGACATTGATGGGAGACATTAGTCCACATTCTTTTGCAAAATGATCACATTTCGAAGAAAAAAAGGAAATGAATTTTGTGATTTGGTGAACCAAAAAATAAAAGTACTACTCCCTCCGTCTCATAATTATTGTCCTGTTTGAGTTTTCATTTTTAGTTCAAACATAATTATTGTCCTGTTTGAGTTTTCATTTTTAGTTCAAATTGAACTAAAAATGAAAACTCAAACAGGACAATAATTATGGGACGGAGGAAGTACTACATAAGAACTCTAATTATCTCTTTTTCCAAGAGTTAACACAAAGTTTGGAAGATTGTGGCGTAGCTAGAATTCCAACTTTACCCTTCTTGGTGTATTCAGATATTTTTGAAAAAAAAAACATCCAATAGACTCCACTTTAAATGTAGTGTATTTAGATATTTAATTCGAATAATAAGGCCTAAATAATACTCCTTCTATTCACACATAGATGTCGCTGGAGGAAAAATCAATTATTCCAAAATAGATGTCGTTCTAAAAAATCGAGACATATTTTGTCATTTTTTTTCTAATACTACCTTTATATTAAAAATTGCAGTGATTTTTCATGTAGAATTGTATTAGAACTAAATGTTATTGAGACTATAATTGTATTAAGAGTAAATGTGGGTATTATAATATTTTAACAAGATAATTATTATCTCTCTAAATTTTGTGAAATATTTGTGAATGGAGGGAGTACTACTACTACTCACTAATGACCAAGAGAATATAAAATGCTACAATTTAATTTATTAAATCCTCTCATTTTAGCTATGTAACAGTTCTTTGCGATTCTAACAATTTTCACTATGTTCTAAGATAGTCGTATCATTAAAATGTTAATTATCTCTAATTACTGATGAATGTCATTGTAACTCAGATACAATCTAATCATCATTTTCATTTTTATTTCTCATTGCAAAACTTAATTAATCTCATCCATTGCAAATCGTTCATTACGGTATTTCCTTCTCTTTCTTAATTTCCAAGCAATAGTTAGTCATAGACAAGAGGACGACGCCAATATGTATGAGAAGATATAAAATGATCGAGCTAGGTATTATGTCAAAACTCTTCTGTTTTAATTTTATTTAAATAGTAAATATATTGATACGGCTTATTTTTAATCTAAAATCATTACATGCTTATCAAATTGTACTGTTTTACAACTATACCAATTACCTAATATATTAAAAGCATTAGGCAAAATGTTTCATTTTTGTGGATTTAAGTTAACAAGATTGGGGAATTAACAGTAACCTACATTGTTAAATCATTTAGACTTTAGAGCCCAGAGAACTCTAACAAAAAAAAATCACACGTTCGATTTTCATCAACTAGAACTATAGATCACAACAGTATAGTGAGGAAATCTCTCCTTCTCGAAAATAAAAAAATAATACTCCCTCCGATCCTTATTATAAAATATTTTAATTTTGTCTTAAGTTTCATCTATGATGCGTTTTTAATTAGAGAAAAAACCTCAGAAATATATTTTCACATTCATCGTGTTCTCTTAATTATTAAGTAATGTTTTTAAAGTTTTTATTTCAATTAAAAAAATATCCTAGGTGAAATTTAGGACAAATGTAGGACAAATTAAAATAACTTATAATAAGGATCGGAGGGAGTAGTAGTAAATGTTCTAAAGTATAACCACACCAAAATGTGTGAACCGAAATTACACATTAACTATAAACTATGAAAAAAATTTAATCGTTCTTGTGACATTAAGAAAAAATAAAAAATGTCACCAGTATTTGATATCTCAAGAACACACGAGGATGGTGCACCTATAAATGGGAATGTAGCAGCAATAGAATAAACTATATTGTATATGTGACAATGAAACACAAGTTTTGTGAAGCCCGACTAATTTGACCCTTTTTTGCCCAACATTTCTCCAAAGATTTGACAACATGTTTTGCTCCCATTTCTCTAATTCCCACATAATCTCCATCTCTGCAGTTTTTGCATATATTTTGTGTGTGTGTGTGTGTGGTTTTTCATCAATCTGCTTTTTTTGGTTCATTATAATTTTTTTGTCTCTAGGCAAATGGTCTCATGCATCTTTCAGTTCTTTTCTTCTTCTTCTTCTTCTTCTTTGCATTTTTTTTGCTTGTTGTGTGTGGACTGTAGGAAGAAGAGAACTGTGGTGTAAAACGGACATGAAAAAGACTTCTGTCCTAAGTACGAATCACCGACAATTTGTCTCATGTTCAAAAGATGTTTCCTTGAAGTAAACTATACTACCTCCGTCCCACACAAATTATTCACGTTGAGTTTTCAAATTTATACTAAAAACAGTATAAAACTCAAAATTCAATATGAACTATTTTTGTGGGACGGAAGGAGTAGTATAAAGAAAATTAAGGTGATGATATTCATGAAATGAAATAATACGTAATTTATAAGTAACGAAGAATTAGTGGATGTACGCTATACGCAGCTGAGGCCTGAGACTGATCTGCATGGGAAAAAGTCGTGAGGAGAAGGATTTACTCCTCTTTAATTCGAACTAATCGACTAAAGTGATTCCAACGACTAAATAAGATAAAATGAAGTATTGTTTAAGATATTATATGCAAATATTTGGATACTTTTAATAAGAGAAAAGAAATAATTTTTGATGTCACCTAATTAATTTAATTAAACGCTCGAAATATCTTCTTCACCAGCAGCATGCATAATATATTTATGTTGAATTAAACGAACACAAATCAATTTCTTTTTGAGACACTCATATTAATATGATATTACATTCGGTTATTATTAAGTCAAAATTTTTTTCAGACCCTTTTTTGTTTTCAAAAAAATATTATCAACCCAAATTCCTTTTTTCCCCCTCCCTATCACTCTTACAGTTTCAAAATATCAAAAATGCAAATACCATCGTTATTTTCTCCTACCCTAACAAAGTTATACTACCGTAAACAAACGCTGACCGAATAATGTAACAAGTTCATGGAAGCGGTAGGGGATCTAAAACAATAATGTGCATTGTCTAATACTCCTTCCATTCTGAAAAATAAATCTAGAAATTTGTAATATTTTTAGAACAAAGTTTCAAATTCAGTGTGGACTATCTTTTTGTGACAGTGGTAGTAACAAAATTTAAAATGGAAGCTCTACAGATTTGCGGAGCTTGGTTGCGAGTTTTACGGCACAAAAATATTTACATTATGGTTCTGAAGAAGTTCGGATCAGCAAAACCTCTTCAGATTGACCAAACATTCTATGAAAGTAACCGAGTTCTGCAGCAAACGAATTAAAGAGTAGAACTTATAACCAATCCTTAGTTCTGCTAGCCAGCACCAAAATGCAACTTCCCTATTCGTTGATCATTAAATGCATACTCAAGCCTCAGCGGATCCAAAGGCGTTATCACACGAATACCAACTCCATAACCATATCCGCTACAAGGCTTCAGCCTTGCACCAGCAGGATCACCTGAATTTATAAATGTCATCACGGTGAATCAAACAAGGTCAAGGGCATTTGTAAGAGCTCAGTCATAGAAGTTCAAACTTAAAACAAAAATCTACTACGAGTGTAGTATAGACTAGACACTAGAGGGGCATAGCATTAATTACTCATCTTTTCCATTATAGGGTAAAAATTTTATTAAAACAATCCCTACATCAAGCATGATCACCACTTCCTTTTCATATTTCATTTTTTCAAAGCAGATCTCAGTTTTAAACCCAAACCCAGAGCTCTAGGTTTTAAACCCAGCATAAAGGAGGGGCTTCCGTTAATAGCCAGTACAAAATTATTTTAGTTCTCGAGAATATGGATCACATAAGAAACTGTGTATCTAAAGATAACTAAGTTTTCAAATGTTTTCTGTAATGCCCACATCCGCAAGTTATTAACTGCAGCTTTCCTATTCGGCAAAGAAACAGAACAATCCTTCCTACTCATGCATGAACAAATGCTGCTACAGACCACATGGGGATTATTGAACTCCTTATTAGGAATAAAAATGTACGCAATGCAACAACATCATTCGCAAAAACATTTTTGAAGATGTTGCTACAGACAACATGAGGATTGTTCAACTGCTTATTAGGAATATAATGCAAAAATTAGTGTACCTCTAGTTAAGTACAGAAGAGGCATCGAACCGAAAAACTGAGAAAAGGAAAAAATCAAATTATTGTAGCATTACCAGGAACTGTAGGTCCAGATCCAAGATCAGTCCCATAATCAGCAAATACGACCCCTTTCACTGGCCCTGTCTGCAATTATTTAAGTAACCAATGTTATAAACTGCAGTTACAATTAACGACAGTACTGTGAACGAAAAGATAAGCTGCTATCTAAATATATGAAAAACACTTTCTGGAAAAGAGATTGTTGTGAAGAATAAGATGAACTTATATCTAGAAATCAGTTCTAGACTATGCATTTCCTAAGCTAAATAACTGCATAATTGCTCACGAAGGACCTCATAGCCTTCGGCAAAGATCATTTATTTTTCCCTCTCCAGTAATGCAATCATAATTAACGAAATACAATCATCATGCATGAGGATGGGCCCCAAAATAGTTTTATCAGAGATCACAAACATTTGAACAAGATAAACCCACACTACTCTCGACAAATTCCACGTATCCAAATAAGAGAAATCCTTGTCACCTACCAATGGGAATGAAAGTTCTCCAGAACCCATTAAGAAAGAACGGCCCGATCCAAGGGCTCCTTCATAGCCTCGCACACCATTGCCACTACCACCAATCGCAAACGCTCATGGGGAGGAAAGTTTCCCACCACATGTCCTCCAGACAGACTGTAATATGAAACTTGTTGCCACGCAAGTAAACATGTTAACTGGAGAACATCAGATGGTACCCATGATCACATCACCCAGGGGAAATTTACTCAATAGACAAAGTAAATGGCCCGAAGACATGATAAAGATGACTGCCCAACATAAAGAGTACAAACATACAATATACCTTAAATCAAGGTGAGCAGGACCAACCATTAAACCCTTACTTGCACGTGCATTCACTCTGTTAAAAACAAGCCACTCTGGCAATAAAGGAATCCCCTGTTCCATTTTGAAATCAAGCTGCAGAAGATACAGGGCAGTGAGAAACAGCCGCCACAGTGAACAGAGACCTCCAAAAATCTACAATCAGTCAAGTCACATAACAAATCATTGAAGAACCAGGATCCCCAGAACCAGTATAAATAGTTTCAACTTTAGCAAGCAACATATTGTCATGGGCATTGCCACTGCAATAAATGAATAAAAGTTTTAGATAAAAGGTCATCAAATAGTTGGAATTAAATCATTATAACTAGAAAGATATTAGAAGCCACTAAGATTGTATACCTTGCAGTAAGTGGGCTGCCATAAAAATCACTTATAAGTGGATTGCCTCTGTCACCCCGAGCACCAGCACGCTGCAGTTGTCTATATTAGTTGCCAGGGTAGCAAAGAGATAGAATAACAATTCCATATAGAACATGGTGTTTGGAATCCAATAAAATCAACTGCAACAAGTACTACTATGTGATGTGAACATCATGCTCTAACAGTCTACCTGTCCTCATTTAATTAAATCAGGTCCTTTCTAATAGTTTCTTTCAACTTTTTAGGTGTTCCTCTTTCCCTTCTGGTTTGAGTTACTGATTCTATATTTACCACGCATCTAATTGGCAAATCAAAACGTTTTCCTTTGCACATGTCCAGAACATTTTAAGTGTCTTGCTCTCACCAGTAACCCTCCTCCACCTAGCAATGTCAATTCTTTTAAGAATATCTATGACACAAGTAACAGCACATTATATGTGTTCATAAGTATACAATCCATAGTTTGGAAATATCCCCAAAAACTACATTCAGTGTGCTTGAGGATTTAAAGTGTCAGATATTAAAATTTTAGAAATTTGTATAATTCAAGAAAAAAAGTCACACAAAATGATTTAGAAGCTAAGGATAATACTGACTGACCACACCAAAGAGATATCCGAGATCAATTCAAGATCAAAAAGAGAATGCACGAAGACAGAGGAGTAGATATCCGATCTCAACATGAATTCTTAATTGATGTGAATAATTCCCCTGTTCATATTTCATATTTGTATTTTTCCAGTAAGTGAGGGCAAACAGTGAATCATAGATATTGACGCTGTACCTGAAAAGTAAGCCCTGCGAATCCATGCCACTTTGGTCTAATTGGCCGACCATATTCAATTCCAGCAGTGAGACGGCCAACGGTGAAGTTACCATTATCAGGCTGGGTTCCGTGGACAAGAGTACCAGGGGTTCTTGAATTCTGAATTAACAAAAAGAATTAAGCGACAATATCGGTAAGACACAGTTTTGATTTAAACTACCTTACCTGAATTATGATTGACCTTAACGTCCTCTTATCATCTCCTTCAATCCATGGATCTGCGTGGTTGATCTTAAATATTGAGTCGATTTTTCCCCTCTCCAGTGATAAATTAAGTTTTTGGTTCTTCCCAAAGAGATTATTATGGTGTATAGTGAAGCTGCAGAAAAGCGTATGATATGGCATGTCAAATCTAAAGACAAATTGTAAAGTTCCCCTAAAGAAACTATATTATTGGTTCAGATCTTCCACAAAAAGGACAAATTGACACTGGCAGAATGCTGCAGAAAAATTGAAGTGACACTGCCCTTAAAAACATTATCCTAAGTATGGGCTAAAAATAAGGAAAACAAGCATTAACTCAGGGTTCGAAAACAAGATACCTTCCAATCAATCCAGCAAGAGACCCATTCGTGATCCTACATAAAACAACACAGTTCATTTTAAAAAATACTGCAGTCATAGTAAGATGAAACATCAATTGTCCAAGCGATTCTACAGAGTTATATGAAAGAAACTTCTGAGTACAAATCTACTTGAGATTCCACCACCAGTACCAGAAAAAAATTTATGCATTTTTGGAGGCTCCACAACATTGAGTGTTAAATCAACTTTGGTGGCATCTATAGAGTTATTAAAGAAAATCAAAATATCAAGAACATAAACTGATAGAATGAGATATAAATAAGCCAAGAAATAAAATCCAAGTCTTGTCAGCTGATTAATGGACATGAAGTTTTTAGTGGATTCACCTTCAGCAAGCTGGGGTACTATACTAGCACCTTCCAATATGCCCATGGCTAAGAGTGTATTTTCATCCTTTTTGCCCTGAAGCACACTGTATACCTACATGAAAGTAAAAATAATCTTTTAACTAAACATACACAGGTAACAAACTCCCATACACAATAATAAAAGAAACACCATCTTGTTCACGTCAGAAAGCCAACGGCTACACCAATTCTCAGATTAAAAAAAAAAAAAGGCGCAACCAGCGGCTGTTGCAAGCAAGTAGCTTAGCACCAAATATGGATGAAAATGTGAGTAGACCAGTTTTTTGTGTTATATTTAGAATGTGGAAAAGGATTTTGTATGTGCACAATATATCCTTTCTTGATTTCAGGTGCTTGACATGACAAATGAACAGAAATTAAATTGAGATTATGTTTAAGTGCTCACTTAGAGAAAAGAATATATTACCAATCTGGCATTGTGCATGAAATTGAGACGCTAAAACCAGTTCATTTGAGGAAGACCCACCAATCCACCATATATATAGTCATGGATTAGTGGTCAAACCAGAAAATAATTAGGTTCAGATTAATCCAGTAGCTCATAAATAAAACTTTCCGAAGAACAAAATAGCAACAGAGATATCCTTAACATGCAAGACATCTTTAGCGTGCAAATGTTACAATAAGGATAAGTAAAGGCATAATGAATGGAACCTGGCCTATCTTGGTAGTAAGTTGACGCAGAATCGTTTCTGGCCTTGTGTTCCCGACAGTTGGCTCTCCACTGTGACAACAGCAAAAATACACAGCCTATGAATGCATTACTAAACAAATGTTCTGAAATCAAGAGATCCAAAACTGAGCTTACGTATTGTCAAGAAAATGAACAGCTATATTGTTGACTTCTGTTTCTGACATTTGAATTCCAATGATTCCTCCTGATAGGATAGCAAACCTGATACCTGAGAATCAACCAGGATTAAGAAACTCCAATCACCCTTAGGAACCAACATACGCTCCACACAATCATACTTAACTTTGACACGAGTATCTGTGGCTGTAAGTACTTAACACAAAGTAAAAAATATTGAGACTAACCTTTCCAACAAGACCCCTCTCCGTGTACCAACCATCAATCGAATTTGTAGCTTTATGCAGATGCCTGGTGTTAATCACCTTTCCTGCATTACTTCAGACCAAATAAGTAAAGAGAAGGGTCTCATTTTCGCAAGAACTCAAAATATGCAATGAGTTTCATTTATGTACGAGATTGAGAAAACTACACACTCGAAAGGAAACATCTTTGGGTCATCAGGAAACATACCATATCCATCACGGAAAGTGTCCTCCAAAAACTTTGTAGGGAGAACATTAGCTCCCTCACACACCAAGCCTCGGAACTCTTAGTTTGGTTCCACCTTATGCCAAAACAAGTTGATATGAATTAAAAATCTCCAACAGACAAAATGCAATAGAAAATCACAAGGCACTCCAGAAAATCATTCCAAGAAAAATGCAATTATATACAAAAACTTGTAGAATGCACACTCAGGACTCTTGTCTATTATTGGGTATGTAGTTCTAGAGAGCAAATATCAACAATAATCACAACTGGATAAAGCTAAGAGCCTATTTAAAGAAACCTATCATGATTGCTAAGCGTGAAATTACTGCATGCAAAGACATACCTGAAACTCAAGCCGGATGCCATCCCGGGTATTAATTGCCACGGGATTGCAAGAGGAGAAATATCCAGTAGCAAGGATTTTGCGGACATCTTCTCGAACGTCACGAAGAGGTGGAGCATAATTCGGGGGAGACGCCTTCAAGGCATTCAATGCTTCCGCTTCCAAATCCTTGCTTTCAAGTTCTTCCCCGTTTTTGTTCCGCACCAACACTTCGCTGATCAAAATTATCTTTTCCCCCCAACTCGAACGTTTCGCCGCCGGCACCGACTGAGTCGCCCCACCTGAACCGCCGCCGCCATTGTTCTGAGAAGTCGAGATGGAAGCAAACAGCGGCTTCAGGGGAGGACGGGAGTGGAAGAAATTTGGAAACTTTAGGGGCTTAGTGAAGTTGAGGAAGAGGGAGGTTTTGGGGTTGAATTTGAAATTGGGAAATTTTGGCGGGCTTCTTTGTGTATTTTCGAGGAGGTTTGAGAATAAAGGAGGAGGAGAAGAGAATAGAGGAGGAGAAAGATCATAATGGTGTAGCTTCAGGGAGCATGAAGTGATCCGAACGTTGTCGTTTCTAGTCATGGCAGTGCAGAAGTAGAACTGTAAAAATTTTGGTTTGAAAGGGGGTAAAATATAAGGAGTCAGTAGCCGACTTATATTTTATAAAAAAATTATAGTGTGATACTTTTTTGTTATAAATTACTAGATGGTTTGTACCAGTTTATATTCCCATTAACATATTATATCGTATTAATTTTGATACCAACTCGAGCATACAATAACAAGTTTTTATTGATGCAAAATCAACTGTATTTTTACAAATGGCTTACGAAGGGCTAAAGAGTGTATGGGGTTGAAAAACTTTACTGACTCAAAATCTATTTAACACAAAGGGTTAAGTCAGTTAGTACAAAGTCATTCCTACTCTGGAAAATTTCACCATATATTATTTTCTTTTACCTCTTCTCGCACAACAATTCTTTAGCATGATCTTCATCCTCCAGGGATGTTTCTCCTTATTGCTTGATTCGTACCAAACTTGTTTGAGCGCCATCTTCTCCACTCTTTGTTCTTATTTTGGAGACCTACAGAAAGGAAAACAAACAACAGAAGTATATCAAGTCTACAGAACCCAAATAAAAAGACTAAAATGTCCAAATGGTCTCTTACATTTGAGCCTACTTGAATTTATGTCTTTAATATTAACATTTCAATATCGTAATCCCAAACATTATATTTTCACACTTTTTTGGTCCCATTTCACTGTTTTCGGCCGTTGACATGCCGAAATCAGGGGTATTTTCGTCTTCTAATTTAATTTGAATTTCTATTAAAATTTAAATTATGATAAATATTTTAAAATTCAGATTTTATTATTAATTGTTAAAATATTATTTATTAATTACAAATATTATTATAAAATTTTTTAAGATTTATTATTATTTTCAAAAGTACTTTTATCATTTACTATTTACCTTGGGTACACAATAAATGGTAAGTATGTTGCACTTTTAATTTTGGGGCCCCTATAACTTAAAAAATTTACCGAGTTACTGTAAATAATTCAGAATTCAAATGTTTTTTTTTTAAAGAAAAAGCGAAACCATGATTTTTTTACTTTGACTGCCACTACATTAAACCCTAAATAGTAATAATATCACACTTTTAACCTTGACACAATGTAAGTTAAAAAATTTACCGAGTTATAAATAATTCAAAATTTATTAAAAAAAAAGAAAAAACAAAACCAATATTTTTTTTTACTTTGACCGACTACAGTAAACTCTAAATAGTGATTATGTTGCATTTTTAACCTTGAGCCCACGGTAACTTAAAAAATTTACCGAATTATAATAAATAATTCAAAATTGAAAAAAAAAAAAAACAAAAAGCAAAACCAAGATTTTTTTATTTTTTTTACTTTGACCGCTACAGTAAACCGTAAGTAGTAACTATATTGTACGTTTAACCTTGGATCCAATGTAACTTAAAACATTTACTGAATTACAGTAAATAATTCAAAATTATTTAAAAAAAAAAACAGCAAAACCCAGATTTTTTACTTTGGCCGCTATAGTAAACCCTAAATAGTAACTATTTTGCACTTTTAACCTTGGGCCCAATATAATTTTAAAAATTTATCGAATTACATTAAATAATTCAATATTCAAAATTCAAAATTCAAATTTAATTTTTGAAATATTCACTGTAACTCAATAAATTGTTCAAGTCATAGTGGGTCCAAGGTTAAAATTAAAGTATAACATAATTACCATTTAGGGTTTATTGTAGCGGTCAAAGTAAAAAAAAATTCTTAGTTTTGTTTTTTAAAAAAAAAATTGAATTTTGAATTATTTACTGTAATTCAGTAAATGTTTAAAGTTATAGTAGGCCCAAGTTTAAAAGTGCAACATAATTGCCATTTAGGGTTTACTATAGTAGTCAAAGTAAAAAAATCTTAATTTTACTTTTTCTTTTTCTTTTTTAAAGAAAAAAATTAAATTTTGGATTATTTACTGTAATTCGGTAAATTTTTTAAGTTACAATGGACCCAAATTTAAAAGTGAGACATAATTACTATTTACTTTGTACCTAAGGTAAATGATAAATAAAAAAATTAATTTTGAAAAAAATGTAAATTTTGAAATTTTATAATAATATTTTTAATTAATAAATAATATTTTAATAATTGAATAATGAAATCTAATTTTAAAATATTTTTAATGATTTAAATTTTAATAAAAATTTAAAATAAATCAAAAGACAAAAATACCCCTAATTATGGCATGTTAATGGCCGGAAACAGTAAAATGGGACGAAAAAAGTTTGAAAACATAATGTTTGGGACTATGATATTGAAATATTAATGTTAGAGACGTAAATTCAAATAGGTCCAAATGTAAGGACCATTTGGACATTTTAATCTTCTATGTATTGACAAGTGGGTGAAAATGCATTTGTAAACAGAAAGAATCAAACACGTACTAGAGATAAGGTAATTGATCATAAAGTTGGCATGTTGTAATGGTAAAATATTTCCGCTTTTTCTAAATTATATATTGATATCATAGTATAAAATATGTTGTAGTTCGAAATCCTTGACCAAAAAAAAAAAGAAAAAAAGAAAAAAATCACAGTCAAAGATATTCTGACCGGTTGTAGTCTTCTAGAGGCTAAAATGAACATAGCATGCTTAAGAATGCATTGTGCATGAAATAGTGATACGAAGACATTCATCTCACATTGTGCGATATTTTATTTTTTTTCCAAATTGTATGAATAATATGATGAGGAAATACGATATATAAATCAGGCTTTTACAATGTGGCGAGGTGGATGTCTTTTTTTATTGAAATACTACAATTACATGTATTTTGTCTCACAAAAAGTGGGGTAAGACTCTCACAATAAAATACAATATGTACTTATTCTAAACCAGAGGAGAGAAGATGCGAATGGAGAAAGGGAAATGAAGGAGCGGCGATTCGATCCCTCCACCTCTGGCCTAGCATGACACACTAGTGGTCACTGGGACAAGTCCCAGAGGTGGATGTCAAATCAATCTTTCAAAACACATCCACTCAATTTTTATTTTTATTTATTTTTTTTGAGTCCAATCAAACAACACCTTGCTACCTACATGAAACAGTACTTTGAAGATTTTTTTGCCATAAAAGAAACATGACAGTGTCACGATTATGCTGTTTGGATCAAATTCAAAAAGCATTAATTAGTCACAAACCATATATGATTCAACGCTGCACTTGATCGATATTCCCCAACCACAAACCAAACAGAAGAACCAGTCCATTCAACACTAGAGAAAGCTCCCAAAAATGAGCTCACATTCAAAAAGCATCAAAAGCAGAAAGGAAAAAGTAAGGAAGGGGAAAAAAAAAGGGAAAAATTGGCTGATCTATCGAAAGGTTGACATGCATTGTCAATTTCACCCATTCTTTTTCGGTTAGCCAATATTACCCTAAGCTATCAATCCGTTAGCCTATTTTGCCCAATTTGTCAATTTTTGTTTAAATTTACGGAATTCCGTTAGTTTTAATTATAAAAAATACCCTAATAGTTTTGAAAATTATAAAAATGACCCCAAAAATTTGTAAAAATAACCAAACAGTCTTTTTTCACTTTTTATTTAATTTTTTTTTATTTTCTATTTCTTTTCACTATTTCTCATAACTATAAAAATATATTATATAATCTTTTAAAAAAAGCTATTTATTTTTAAACCACTATTGTGCAAATTTATAGATATGCATATTCATAACTCATGGTTGATTTACATAAACATATTAATTTTTTAATAATATGGTTTAACAGTAATGATATTATTTTTTTAATCTATTTTTTTCAATCTAAAAAAAAGATTATTTAGCTAAACCTAATTTTGCACAAAAAATAAAACATTTAGCATAGATTAATTTTTTTTTATTGGTATACTTTAATGTATTATTCCAATATACTTCAACAGAATTTAGATTGTATTGTAAAATTAAAAAAATAATTAAACTAAAATATACATTTTCTTTAAAAGGCCAAGTACAAACAAAAAGTAAAAAAAAAAATGGTACAAAATATTTTATAAAACATATGTATATTTATCATTGCGAGAGTTTAACATTTCGTGATAGTTTTTTTGAGATATTAATATCTAACTTTAGCAGGAAATTTTTTTTAATAATAATAAAAAAAATCTGCTCCAGTACTGGACTTCACCTTTTAAAAAAAAAAAGATCGCCCCAATGAGAATCGAGGAATCGAACACAGTAATAATCATCTCTCATCTTAAATTACCTGACCATCCTACTCAACCCTCTCACTTTTAGTAAACCATACATAAATGTGGATAAAATCACTCTCCCGATTAGAAATCCTTGGTGAGAATTAATCTTCTATCTACTATCATGAAGCTCAACACCCTAAACACTAGATTATACACTAAATTTTAGTTTATTAATTTTTTGAATTGGATAATACAATCTATAGTTTGTTTATTCAATTTGTAATAAATTAAAATGTACTAATATATTAATTTTTAATCTATGCTAAATGTTTTACTTTTTTTTTGTAAAAAATTAGTTTTTAGTCAAAAAATATTATTCTTTAAATTGAAAAAAGGATTAAAAAAACTAATATCATTATTGTCAAGTTATATTATTAAAAAATTAATATATTTATGTAAATCAACCATGAGTTACAAATATACGTATCTATAAATTTGCATAGTAGTGTTTAAAAATAAATAGTTTTTTTAAAAAGATCATATAATATATTTTTATCGTTATGAGAAATAATAAAAATAAATAGAAAACAGAAAAAATTAAATAAAAAGTGTAAAACGACTGTTTGTTTATTTTTACAAATTTTTAGCGTCGTTTTTATAATTTTCAAAATTATTAAGGTATTTTTTATAATTAAAACTAACAGAATTCCGTTAATTTAAACGGAAATTGGCCAATTGGACAAAATCGGCTAACGGTTGGATAGCTTAGGGTAATATTGGCTAATCGAAAAAAAATAGGATAGGATTGACAACGCATGTCAACCTTTAGGTAGATCGGCCAATTTTTCTGAAAAAAAAAAGTAAAGAATCATTCGAATCGTTACCCTATATGACTCTAATCAACAACCGTATCCATAGAGAATGCATACTAACAGCCACGGTAAAAAAAAAATTTCACTTCCTGTTCTTGGAGGTGGAGGTGACTTTTTTTGGTGGATTTCGCCTGTGTTTCATGCTCAATTTTTAACCCTCCAATATTGCCATCAACCCCAGTTTACCAGTCTTTTTCTCCACGAATTCTTCACTCTTGTAGCCTTTGGTGAACTTTCCTCTGTAATCTTTCCCATCTCCAACATAGTTAAACTGAAACTCTGAAACGTTTCCGTATTGGAATGATATACCACCACCATAATAATAATGGTTATTAGGCTTCAAAACACTCTGTTCAACAACAGGGTCTTCTGCTCCACTTTCATCGTTAACAAGATCAAGTCTTTCTCCAACGCCGTGATCTGCGGGCCGTCCGCCACAACTACAATAACCCATATCGCAATCACAATTAGAGTATCCTTCTTTAGTGTTACCACCGCTGTCATGGTCTTCTTTCCGATGACATTGTTTTTTAGGCCGGAGAGAAATAAAATGGAAACATTGGTTCCACTTATTATTGCTGTTGTGAAATTTGGTGTTTTGTTGTAATTTAAACCGAAAAAATTCCGTCAATCCATACAAATCACACCATCAATTTTTTCCTGATGAGATTTAGTTCTCTCATTAGTCCTTACCTTTTAACACAAAAAATATTTATCGCTCCCTTAATTTTGTCCCTCTATTTATCCAAATTTTTAGACAATTGCGTATTTCAAACACATTAAACAAAGATTTATCACTGTCTCCACTTATTTCTTTTACTTATCACAATATGTACATAAATTTTAAAAATAATGATTGAAAATTAGTTCGTTTGTGTAATTGTAGTCCTTAATATACAATGTACTTGAATTTTACTAAAGATGAAAAAATCAAGTAAAAAAAGAGTAAGTTCTGTAGTTGTCATATAAACTAGGAAAAATGTTGTTTATACTGCATTGCAAAATGTGCGACAAATTTTTTCAAAAATGTTGAAAAAATGTTGAATTTATCAACAGATAAATAAAAATAATAAAATAAAAAGTGGAGTTAGCGTTTTAAGCGTGTGTAATCAAGGTGCCTTCGACGTTCCTTCCTTGCAGTTAAGCGTTTGATTTGATAAAACTTTGTTTTAGGAATTCCTCTTTTAACATATATATATTTGCGCTCAAAATACTTCAAACTACTTTAACAAAAGAAAAGGAACAAAAAGGTTCGTAATGGTGTGATCTAATTAATTTTGAAAATTAAGAACGGGAATGAAATATTGATGACAGACTATTATTGCAACTTTTATTAGACATGTAAACCATTATATTTTTTTTTACATTAAATTTTGTTACAAAACTATCAAACTAAAGTAAAAATTTACGGACAACTAAATTGGTACATTTGATAAGATGGCATTATAAAACGTTTTGAAATCTTAAGCACGAAGGGTAAAATGATCTTTCGGAAGACTTATTTGTTAAAAGAACTGATATCTTGCCTCACTAGATTAAGCTCACACTTTATTTTATTATTTTTGTAAGAATTAGTAACTATCAATTGGAAAAATTTTCACACTTTTTACATGATTTGTTCACACAGAGTAACATACGTTACAAAGAAATTGCTCACATTTTCTTACCTTCTTCCCTTAAAAGTTTCACTTTCATCTATCTCTTGTAAGTATAAAAATTGAGGGATGAATTAAAATGGTTCGCCAGTTTACTGGTCCAGTTTCAGGTACATAACTTACACAAATCATTTTCTTGATTAATTTGATTGTCTTCTTCTTCTTCTATTTTGTTTTGTTTTTGTTTTTGTTTTTGTTTTTGTTTTTTTTTTTTTGTACTTGTTATATGATTCGTTCAGTTGTCCCGAAGTTAGTTAGGTGCTTTTGCGGGAAACTACTTGATTGATACTATGCTCATTTCATGATTGATCTTTTGTATATTATCTGTTAGTGATAAATTCTGTAGAAACTAATTGCGTAATTCCCATTAAAAAAAAAAGAAAGAAAAAGATTGTATCAGCTGAGCGAATCTTATCATCATCTGGAAATTCATAATTATCAAGATCCAATTGAGTTTAGAGTTTAGACTTCTCCTATTTTATTTGCTTTAATATAAAATGCTAAACAAATTCTACTTCAACGACTCTAATCTAATTACTTAAGCCACTAATTCGGTTTTACCTTTTTTATTTATAGGTGGTGTTTTCGCATCAAAAGTGCTGAAAGGCAATTTTTCTCTTATCCAGTTATGTCGTCAAATATATTTGCTAACGCTTTATAGTTTCGTGTACAGTAAAAGCCATCCTGGGATATGGAGATTCAGAAAGAGAAAACATTGGAGAGGGAAGCTGCCCGACAAGCAAGCCATGAATGATGTGGACCGAAGGGCTAAAAAAGCCTATTTGATGAAATCGAAAAAAGAGTTTGAGTTTTGCCGGATGGAGAAACAAACATTGGAGGATCAATTGCAGGCATTAATGTTAGATCGATTTCTTCTTGATGATCATGATCATGACAATGTCAGGAAATTTTCTGGGACGACAAATTTGCCGGCTTATGGATATGCTTCAAGATCTAATTTTTTCGATTGTTTTATGTGGGTTTTATAAGAGTAGGTTGGCGCTCATACACAAATGGCATCAATGTGAGGGAGTTCGATTTTAGACTAAAATGTCCAAATGGTTTCTTACATTTGGGCCTACTTGAATTTACGTCCCTAACATTAACATTTCAATATCGTAGTCCCAAACATTATATTTTCACTTTTTTTTTTCCATTTCACTGTTTCCGGCCGTTGACATGTCGGAATCATGGGTATTTTTGTCTTTTAATTTAATTTAAATTTTTATTAAAATTTAAATCATTAAAAATATTTTAAAATTCAAATTTCATTATTTAATTGTTAAAATATTATTTATTAATTAAAATATTATTGTACAATTTTAAAATTTATCATTATTTTCAAAATTACTTTTTTCATTTACTATTTACATTAAGTACACAGTAAATGATAATTATGTTGCACCTTTTAACTTTGAGCCCACTATAACTTAAAAAATTTACCAAATTACAGTAAATAATTCAAAATTTATTTTTTTTTTAAAAAAAGAAAAAGCAAAACTAAGAATTTTTTTTACTCTGACCGCTACAGTAAACCCTAAATGGCAATTATGTTACACTTTTAACCTTGTACCTACTGTAACTTAAAAAATTTACCGAGTTACAATAAATAATTCAAAATTCAATTTTTTTAAAAAAAAAAGAAAAAACAAAACTAAGATTTTTTTTTACTTTGACCGCTACACTAAACCCTAAATGATAATTATAATACACTTTTAACCTTAGACTCACTGTGACTTAAAAAATTTACCGAGTTACAGTACATAACTCAAAATTCAATTTTTTTTAAAAAAAAAGAAAAAGCAAAATCACGATTTTTTTTTACTCTGACCGTTATAGTAAAGTTTAAATAGTAATTATGTTGCAAGTTTAATCTTGGATTCACTGTAACTTAAAAAATTTACCGAATTACAGTAAATAATTCAAAATTCAATTTTTTTTCCAAAACAAAAAAGGAAAAACCACAATTTTTTTTACTCTGACCGCTACGTTGCTTTTTTAAACTTGGACTCACAATAACTTAAAAAATTTACCGAATTACAGTAAATAATTCAAAATTTAATTTTTTTTTTTTTAAAAAAGCAAAACAAAGTAATTGACCGCTACAGTAAACCCTGTCAGGAATCATTCCCTTGCCCTGAACCACAGATCCATAAGCCTCACGTTTATCAGTGTCTTCGCTCTCATATCCATCTACTTCTTTTTCCAAATCATCTCTCGTCACTTGTTGCACAAACTGTCACTTCTTAAATGTTTGCAAAGCTCTAGATAAACAAGGCACAAGTGGGAAAAATAGGAAGCAAAAGCTGTCCAGGCAGAATAAGTGCTAATTCATTTTCAACAAGGAGAAGCTCATTCTCAACACGTTACATAGCAAAACACTTTTTTCTTTATAGCAGAACAATGATGCAAAAGAAAGTATCTAACTATGAGAGAACCAAAATAAACTATCAAAAGAATCATTCAAGCACCAAATTAAAGGATTCAAATGACTGCGACAGTTTAATCACAAAATTTATGATACACTGATGAGGAGGACAAGCTGGAAAATTGTAGCAATTAGGCACGTTGGGCAGTAATATGGTATTCAGACCCGGCATCATTGATATTGGTCATTTCCAATGGCTAATTGACCTTCTCCTCAATCACATAATCTTCAAAATCACAATGTGTCTTAATCTTCTTCCCTTAATGCTAAGTACAATACAAAACCGATAGACTCAAGTATTAATAACTCAAAACCTCCATCTTGAAACTATAGCTATATATTCTAACTAAGTTCGAAATACACCAATCAACAAAAAGAAATGGCAACTTCATCTGCAGTTAAATCTTACCTCGACCCTCTCTTCGTTGCAGCAAGGCGTGGAGGATATGCAGCCACTGCAGGCGTTATCCTTAGTTTCATCATCTTTCACTGACTCATCACCAAACTCTTCTAGAAAATCATGTTGCGCTGAGCAATTAAAGAGCACAACTTCAAGGATTTTCTTCTTGACCGGATCTCGATCTGAATCGCAAACCCTGGAAGACATTCTAAAACAAAAGGCATAACCAAACAATACGCTGACGACCAGAGAGGTGTATTGACTTCATGGGGTCCCAAAAGATTGAAGGTTAGACAGTTTTCCAAACCAAAAACAAAAAAAAATTAATTTATGCTTGAATTTCAACAAAAAGAAGAATATTTGAGCTAATCATAATTCCTTTGAAAAATGTTTATATAACCAGCTTGCTAAATCCTGACGAAACAAGATTATTAAAACTAACCAAAACCGGAGAAAATAAATAAGAGAACAAATCAGATCACATAATCAGCAGCAACAATTAATCAAGCGATTAAAGCTAAACTAAAAGTATTCAACGGAAATTCGCACAAAAAATAAAAAAAACCAAAAATCCGGAGAGGGAGGAAGCAGAAGGAGACGACAAGGAATAAACAAATCAGAACTCAAAATCAACAAAACCAAAATCATCAAATACGACAAACATCAAAATAGACCTGATCTAAATCGCAAATACATATTCCGATCCAGATTGAGGACAACATTACCGAGAGAAAAGCGGCGATGAAATCAGTCCGTGGCGAAAATCAGCTAAGTGAGACTACGGAGACATAGCGGGTAACCTCCACCACCGAAGCAGCTCCACCGGGAAAACCTCCACCAGCGAGACCACCAGTCCACCGCCTCCACCTCCAACCTAAACTCGACGGCCTATGCCTCCAGCGTGATCTGCCTATTCCAACTCCAGCTCTACCAAATTTGGGTTAACAACGGGAGAGAAAAAGATAAGCACAAAAAAATCGCTGAAATTGAGGGAGATGTACGGGAGAACACCGGGAGGGTAGAAAGCCAAGCGTGGAAAATGTCTGGGGGTTTTGCTTTTAAATGGTGTCAAAAACGACGTCGCTTTGATGCTCAAGCTCTTAATCTTGTTCGGAGGTTTTTGTTTTTGTTCAGAAAAAATTTAAAAACCATTATAATTAGGTAATGACGATTATAACCTCTTTTAAAAAAGCTGATGTCATCAAAAACTTTTAAACCAATCAAAATATTGAAATATAATTGGAGGTGAATCTTTTATAAGAAATAAGGACTAGGTTGCTTGTGGTCGCGCCTTGCGCAATTTGTATTTTCATGGTATTTTATATGAATGTATGAGTTTGTATTTTTATTTTATTATAGATAAATGTCAACACTAACATTTTTAAAATAGGATGTATTTTATAATAATGTTTGAAATGAATAAATATTAATAATAAAAAGTTCATAAATGGTTCAAATGGTATTTTGGGTATTGTTTAGAATTTTTTGTAGCCAACATTACAGAAAAAATCCAGACCAAACCATCTATTAAATTAAGAATTCTATTTCCAAGTAATCTTATAAAATTAAAATATGACATTAATCTTAATGCCAAAGGAAAGAAAAAGAAGACTTATAAATGAAAAATCAAGTATATTTTCAAATAAATCTCCAAGGATTTACAATATAGTGAAAAGATTTGTTACAATTAATATATTCTTATTAATACAGAGATAGACCATTACTGAACACTTTAAGAAAAATCCAAGCCATTGCCGGATTCAAAAAGGCACAATTTGTGCGGCAAGTACAATGATGTGAATGGGGAGGCGCGTTCTGCAATTGAAACATCTATGAAAGGGACATTTGACTGTGCTGGTTTGCAATATGTCCTGTCGCCCGGAGATATAGTGAATATCAGTGGCGGAGCTAGGGCGACCGACGATCGCCCCCTCACGGAAATTTTTAGTGTAAATTAATTTCTTTTTTTAGATTTTTGCCTTTGCAAAATAAAATTTTAGGCATTTCGCGCATTTCGCCCCTGCAAACACAATTTGAAAATCTCCGATGTTTACATGGGTTTAATTGGCATTTCAGCCCTTTCTTATTGATTTCCAATTCAAATCGAAGGTTCTTGCATTCATATCCATTTCTTCATATTTGCTGAGATTTCAGTTTTTTCATAACTGGGTAACATGTTTCATTGCACTGTTTCGTCCATTTTCTAGCGGGAAATTGGATTTGTATTCTGAAGAGAAACTGAGCCAGAGAATAACGATTAACCGACAACTTGTCTCATCCTTTAGTTTTAGTTCTATAAAAATCATTACTAATTAATACTGCCCATTTTGTTGCACTTGTCAATGTGCTATAATAGTTATATGCAGCAGTTCAATCATTTGCTTCATATTCACTTCTTCCCATAAATGAAAGTTATATTGATTATTGAAAATGACGAATTATAGGTTGAAATTTTATGTACTCCATCTATCTCCGAAAAAAAAAAGGTTCATATTGTAAATTTTGAATTGCACTAAAATTCATAATTGTAATTTGGACTATTTTCTTAAGATTAAGGGAATACTGATTATGTGCCTCATTATTTATACGACTATGTTTTTTTTTTTTTAATGGTTATAAGTTTTGCTAAATTAAAATGCATTTTGTCTGAAATTGCATTTTCGCGGTGAGAAGAAGGTAATAAGATTTAGGGTGCTCATGCTTGTTATCTTGAGGCCATGACAATAAAATAAACCACTATTGTAACCGCTCAATTCTAGTGTGCGGACTGTAGGAAGAAGGGAACTGTTGTGTAAAACGGACGAGAAAGAGACTTGGACTTCTCTAAAATACGAAACACCGACAATTTGTTTGTTTGATGCCTAGAGATGGATTTTAGAGGTTACAAACTAGTTTGTATCTCTTAAATAGATCATTTTAAAGGTCTACAGATTCATTCACGTCATAGAGATGCAATTTAAAGAGTTTTATAAATATGCAGAGGTTAGGCACGATTTTTACAGCAACAATTTACATTACGGTTTTAGTAAAGTTGGATAAGCAAACCTCTTTAAATTGCCACCATTTGGATATGGCACTCTTTTTACTCTCTGGTGAGTGAATTCTGATACCTCAATGTTCCTTTACAAAAGGGATAACCACTAGGCTGAGATCATTCTATGTGATTGATTATAGTTCCGCCAGCAGATAAATCAAAGAGTGGAACATATGACCGAAGCCTTAGTTCCGCAAGCCAACACCAAAATGGAACCTCCCAGTTCGTTGATCATTAAATGCGTATTCAAGCCTTAGTGGCCCCAAAGGCGAATCAACACGAATGCCAACTCCATAACCATATCCACTTCCAGGCTTCAGCCTTGCACCAGCAGGATCACCTGAATTTATAAAAGCCGTCACGGTTAATCAAACAGGGTCAAGGGCATGAGAATGAGCTCGGGATCATCGAAGCAGATATTTTAGAAAGATATATAATTTGGATGCAGTAACAAATAAAAGGGGCATAACATCAATAACTCAGCATCGCCAGGACACGGTTAACATTTATCGACAAACTCTATAAGCCAAGCATCATCAAGAATTTCTTTAATCTCTTTTTTCCCCTCCCTTACAAGAGCACAACTGAGTTTTAAACCCTAAGCTCGTATCCAAACCCAGGATATGGAGAGGATTGCATTAGGTTATAATAGCGAGCACAAGAATCTGCTAGTTCTCATGATATTAATCATGTAAACAACAGTGTAAATTAAAGGGACAGATTTCTAATACTCCAATCATATTCTATCCATATTTAATTAACAAACTTTTACAAGTTGTCTGTTAAGACCAGATCCATAAGTTAATTCAAGCATTCTTATTCGTGCTAGACAACATGCTGGGACAGACCAAAAGATGTACGCAAGGCAACAGCAGCATCAGGGGAACGATTCCAGAGCCAAAATGTCATAAACCGTAACCAAGTGTACCTCAAGTCAATTCTTGAATACTAGCCAAAGTACATAAGAGACATAGAACGATAAAACTGAAAAAGGAAAAGTCAAATTGTCGTAACATTACCAGGAACTGTGGGTCCAGATCCAAGATCAGTTCCATAATCAGAAAATATGACCCCTTCAACTGGTCCTGTCTGCAGTGAATTGACTTAGTCACCAATTTTATAAACAGCACTTCCAACAGGAGTACTTTGAAAAAAAAGGATACAAGAATAACAAAATATATAAAAACTTCTGGACAAGAGATGCTGGTGAAGAATGAGAGTAACTTATAATCTAGCAATCACCTTTAGACTGCTATGACTTTACTGAGCTAATCATATCCTCCGACATAGATCATTTATTTTTCTCTCTCCAATATACTATAGCAATTATACCCACTACGATGGAAAGACAATCATCATGCGTGCCTAACAACTAACAAGAATTGTTCATCCCAATGAAGAAGTTGAGGTAGGCCCAAAAAATAATTTTATCAAAGGCATTTGAAGATAAACCCACATTACTCTCAACAAATTCCACATCCAACCAAGAGAAATCCTCGTCACCTACCAATGGGAAGGAAGCTTCTCCACAACCCACCACATAAGAACGGCCTGATCCAACAGCCCCTTCTTCATAACCTCGCACACTATTGGTACCACCAATGGCAAACGCTTCATGTGGAGGAAAGTTTCCCATTACATGTCCTCCAGACAGACTGCAATATTAGAATTGTGTCAAACAGCAGGGGATATGCTAACTGGAGAACATCAGATAGTATCCAAGCGACAAAGTAAATATGGCCCAAATACATATGCGATAGTTGACTTTCCAACATAAAGAGTGCAAAACAATAATACCTTAAATGAAGGCGGGCAGGGCCAAGCACTATACCCTTCCTTGCACGTGCATTCACTCTGTTAAAAACAAGCCACTCTGGAAACAGAGGAATCCCCTGATCCATATTAAACGCAAACTGTACAAGGGGCCAGAGAGAAACAATCACTACAGTGAAAAGAACTCCAGAAATTTGAAAGAAATAAGTAATGGCAGAAAATGCGTCAAGATCAAATAACAAACCATTGATGAACCAGGATCTCCAGAACCAGTATAAACAGTTTCAACTTTCGCTAGCAACATATCATCATGTGTATTACCGCTGCAATAATTACATATAATTTAAAAATGTCATCAATAGCTGGAATTAAATCATTATAAAATACATAAATAGACAGATATTAGCAGCCACCATGATTGTATACCTTGCCGTAAGTGGGCTGCTATAGAAATCTCGTATAAGCGGATTCCCTTTGTCATCCCGAGCACCAGCACGCTGCAATTGTCCATATTAGGGACCAAGATCGCAAAAAGACACCAAAATAGTAATATTTCACAATAGAATACGGTGTTTGGGATCGGCTGACATTGGCTAAGATCCTACTATGTGATGTGAACATCTGCTCCAACAGCGTACTTATTCTCATTTTATCCTTTCTAATAGTTTCTTCCTCTTTCCCTTCTTATTTGAGTTAATGATTAAGCATTACTTCCAAACTTTTTCCTTCATACATGCCCAGAAAATTTTGAGCATGTCCCATTTTCTCATTAATTAGAGCAACCCCCAACCTGGAAATATCAATTCTTTTAGGAAAATCCATGATAAATATTTCAACATTTTATCATTCATTCATCGGTATTTTAAATATTTACTGTATCCACAAAAATTAGGAAACATGAATTCAGTATGCTTAAGGATTAATCAAGTTTCTGGACCTTAAAATTGAGTCAAAAAAGGGTCATACATCATAATTCAGTAGCTAAAGAAAATACTGACTTATCGCACCAAGAAGATAAGATTAGAATGATAGATTCAAGATGAAAAGCAGAATGGCAATAGCAAATTAGAAGACAGAGAACACTATAAATCCAACCCTGACATAAATTCTTTATTAATGTGAAAAAGTTCCCCAATGTACTTTTTCAGTAAGTAAAGGGCAACAGTGAAAGATTAATATTGAAAAATATACCTGAAAAATAAGCCCTGCGGTACCATTCCACTTTGGTCTGAATGGCCGACCATATTCAATCCCAGCAGTCACACGGCCAACAGTGAGGCTACTGTTATCAGGCTGGTTCCCATGGACAAGAGTACCAGGGGTCCTTGAATTCTAGGTAAACAAAAAGAATCAAAGGACAATATCAATAAGAAGAGATTCATACCCTTAGACAATGAGCCAGTTTTAATTCAAACTACCTGAATCATGATTGACCTTGAAGTCCTCTTATCATCTCCTTCAATCCAAGGATCTGTATAATTGATCCTAAATATCGAGTCAATTTGACCACGCTCCAGTGACAAATTAAGTTTTTGGTTCTTCCCAAAGAGATTTTTATGGTATATTGCACAGCTGCAGAAAAAGGATTCGACAAGGCATCTCAAATCCAAAGGCAATAATGTTGTATTAAAAAAACATTAAAGCCATGAACAGAAATACATGGTGCAAAAGAAAAGCTAGGCATAAGAGAGCGTAAAGCTGTTGAATAAAAGGATGAAAAGGCAGTCTAAAACAACAGAAAGGGGTAGAACCACCTGGAAATGTGTATGGCAAGCATAAAAAAAAGAAGTTGGGTATTAAAAACCAGCTTGTCAAATACATGTTCTGCTGCTAGATAATCAGTTATGTTTAAGATATGCAGATGTGCTTTAAGGATGTCCAGATGTGCAGTAGGTCATAGAAAGAAGGGCAAGTCAGCTTCCCCTGCCCCAAAAAAAAAGAAAAGAAAAAAACAAATGACAGATACACACACGCATGCGGACAAAAGCCTACCCTAAAGAAACTATATCATTGTATCATCTTCCGGAAGAGAAATTCCATGGCTCAAAAAGACAGAAACAGTCATTGGCAGAATGCTTCAGAAGGAAAGAGGAGGAAAAAAAGGGAAAAAAAAAAAAAAGAAAAAATAAAGAAAAGATGACACCACCCTTAAATCATAAGGCAACCAAGCATGAATTCGAGGCTGGTACCTTCCAATCAGACCAGCTAGAGGCCCACTTGTGATCCTACATCAAACCACACGGAGATCACTCAACAAATTGTGTGTAACAATGCAATTCTCTGGAGCTATATCCAACAAAATTAAGAGCACATACCCGCTTGAAATTCCACCACCAGCAGAGACTCCACCTCCAATTTTACGCTCCACAACATTGAACGTTAAATCAACCTTGGTGCCATCTATAGAGTAATCAAAGAAAATCAAAATGTGAAGTACATGAACTGATATTAGATACTAATAAAAAGATAAAGGAGACGAAGTTATTAGTTGATTCACCTGCAGCAGGCTGAGGAACTATACTAACATCTTCCATTATGCCCATGGTCAAGAGTGTATCCACATCCCTTTTGCCCTGAAGCATACTGTATACCTGCATGAAATTGTTTCAGAAGCAAGGTAAAAAAGGTTATATTTTAATATTAAAAAAAAACAAGTAACAAACTTCCATGCACCATGATAAAATAACAACAATCACATCAAAAAGCTAACGGCTGGACCAATTTTTCAGATGAAAAAAGAAGCTCAATAAGCAGGTAAGTTGCTTTGCACCAAATGTAGATGATAATGTGAGTAGACCAACTTATTTTGAGTCATATGGCATTTGTATGTGCACAATATATACTTTCTTGATTTCAGGAGTTTGACATGAAAAATGAACAGAAAATCAACATGTAATGATGTATTAAGAACTCACTTAGAGAAATAACGTGGTATTAACCCAATGTTGTACATAAAACTAAGATGATAAAACAAGTTCATTTGAGGAAGACCCATACATAGCCATAGGTTAATTGCTTTCCTCAGCACACATTAATCCATACGAGGTTGGTCATAAATCAAAATTTCATAGGGATAAAATAGTGACAGAGATGTCCTTAACATGCATAATACCTATAATGTGAAAATATTACAAGAAGTATAAGCAAACTAAAGGCATAATCAGTGGAACCTGGCCTTTCTTGGTATTGAGTTGCCGAAGAATCGTTTCGGGCTTTGTTTTCCCGACAGTTGGCTCTCCACTGTGACAACAGCAAAAATACACACCCTATGAATTCATTACTAAATGAAGGCTCTTAAATCAAGGAGTCTGAAGTAGAGCTTACATACGTCTTGTCAAGATAACGAATAGCTATATTGTTAACTTCTGCTTCTGACACTTGTAGTCTAACCATGCCTCCTGAGAGGATATCAACACCTGATACCTAAAAGATCAATCAAGATTAAGACATTAAGAGTTCACACTTCATTAACCATATACTCTCAGCACAACCTTACTTTAGTCTGATACGAGCATATATCAGACTATCGCCCGAAATAACTAAAACATAAAGTAGACTAACCATGCCAAAAAGACCCCTTTCCATGTACCAGCCATTGATGGAATTTATAGCTTCATCAAGACGCCTGATGTTAACCACTTTTCCTGCATTACTTGAGACCAAATAAGCAAAGAGATGGTCTCATTTCAGCTAGAACTCATAACATGCAATGTGCTCCAAGTTTTTTGGTTTGAGATTGAAAAAACTACAGAGTAAATAGCACAAGTTAGCAGGAAGGCTAAAATACTGGTTCATCAGAAACATACCGTATCCATCGTGAAAAGCATCCTCAAGAAATTTTGAAGGGAGAACGTTTGCTCCCTCACACACCAAGCCTTGGAACTCTTGGTTTGGTTCTACCTTATGCCAAAATAAGTTGATATAAATAAAGAATCTCCGCAGAAGCAACTCAATTGATAAGCAAAAAGCAATCCAAAAATCATAAGGGACTCCAGAAAAGCATTCCAAAACAAGATAGTTCACTGAAGGATGATAAAAAATAGGAGTATCAATTTTCACGACTGTTCAATTTGCTCCATCTTAATGATATTGGGTCGCTGAAGTTGAAAAGGATAACAAAGGCCCCCTTCAAAGGCCAAAGTGAATTAACTGTGACTTGGAAGTGCATATGGCGTAAGATCATTCAGATAAAAGAAAGAGCTATACATGTTTTAAAAATAAAAATCTCCATTTCATTGGTCCCTAAAGACTGTCAAGAAAGGATCACCTGGACCTTTCCAAAGGGTAATGTCAAACAGATGAGACAATTGTGCTTGTGGCAAAAGTTTAACAGATAAAAGGATAAGACGAACACCATGGAGCATAGAAGTTCTTGCACGGGCAAGCTAAAGAACTGGCAGCCATAGTAATATTTCTATGTTAGGCCGTTTCTGACACTTTTGACCTACTAACTCCGCTGACTAGGCAACAGCTCTTAGTGAAGCATCAGGCCTCCCTCACTAGTTAGAAGTATGTTATTTTGAACGCAAATGAATAAATAAATAAAAGGAAGCCTATACAAAGACAGAAATACAAGTAAAAACTAATCTTTTCAGCTTAGAATACAAATCCAAGACTCTTGATTATCACAAAAGAGGCAGTAGTTAAGTCACCAGATACATGTATCTACTTCTATTACTCGGTAGTTCTAGAGTTCTGATATCCAACTATAATCATATCAGAGAACCACATAAGTCCATTTGGTACCAATATGAGGACAGGGAAGCAGAAAAGATACCTATCATGATTGGTAAGCTAATAACACCGTGTGAAAAGACAGATTCCGAAATAGGAACCAAACTAAAAAAGGAGACAGCACTTGAACCCTTATAGTTTAACATGGTGAAAGAAGATCAATTTTAAATTTTTAACAGAGATATCTAATCTCTGCTCAATCATCACATCACAAAACATTTATAGCTTTACTGTTAACCACACAAAATTAACTTAAAGCTTTCTCCAAGTTCTACAGTACCATTGAATTGCACATTAATTTTGGCATCCAAAGCAACTCTCCAAATTCCATACCCATTCCCTCCCAGTGAAGTCATTTACCATTGTTCATTCACCTGACTACCTAATTACCCACATTGTTGAGGGTATGCATGTATACTGAAAATGTAGATAGAAAGCAACCAAAACTACAAATAGCAGCTACCTGAAATACTAGCCGAATGCCATCCCGGGTGTCATGTGCGACCGGCATGCAAGAAGCGAAGTATCCACTAGCAATGATCCTATGGACATCTTCTTGAACTTCACGAACAGTCAGCGCAGAATTCGCGCGAGAAGCCTTCAAAGCATTCAATGCTTCCGCTTCCAAATCCTTCCTCTCAAGCTCTTCCCCATCTTTGTTCTTCACCAACACTTCGCTAATCAAAACCCTCTCTTCCTCACGGCTCGAACTTTTCACCGCCGGCACCGACTGAGTCACCCCACCGGAGTCGGCATCAGGACTTCCTCCGGTACCGCCATTGCTCTGAGAAATGGAAACGGAAGCGAACCGGAGGAGCGAAGAATTCGTAGGATGACGGAAATTGAAGAAATTTGGGAACTTCAGGGGCTTAGTGAAGTTGATGAATTTGAAATTGGGAAAATTCAGTGGGCTTCTGAGTGTATTTTGTAGGAGGTTTGAGAATAAAGGAGGAGAAGAAGGGTGGTTGAAAGGGTGGAGCTTCAGGGAGCATGAAGTGATGCATACGCCGTCGTTTCTGGTCATGGCGGAGATTACTTGTTGCCTTAATTTTCACTTCTGCAACTGCAAGTTTGTTAGGGGTTTGAAGGGTTTTAAAAATAAGAGGGAGAAAAGTGTTTTTAGTTTCAGTGAAGAAGAAGAAGAAGAAGAAGAAGAAGAAACTATTTGGATTTGAGCCTGAAAATAAAATGCGCAAATTTGGGCTATCAAGGAAGATGGGCCAAGACATTCATAACAGCCCGATCAGGTTATTTCTGCTAATAATTATTACGAATGAATTTTTTTTTCCATTTCACAAGATCGACTATTTTTTTTGGATGGAATTGTATTTTTCTCATTTTAATTTTGGTGGAGATTTGAATAAATTTAATACATAAAGGTCGATTTTTATGATCACAGATATAAAAATATGATAGAACTATTCTTTTTTTTTTTTTTTTGACGAACTGAATATACATCATTTTTTTGTCATTTTGTTTTTTTCCTTTTATTTTGGTGGGAATTTGAATAACTTAATAGTAATAATATATTAAAGGCCACTATTTATTTGACAGGAGACAAAAATATGAGAGAATACTAATTCAAAGATTACATACTTGCAGGTATCCATTTGACAATGAGAGTCGGAAAAAATATTCAAAAAGCGTGAGAGTTGATGTACTCATGTTAGGTTCTTGCCAAGTTCAATCACCATATATATCAAACATGGCCATTTTTAAGCCGTTTCTTTGAAGGATTGTCCACTTGGTTTTTTTTGTTTATTTGGATTTCTAATTTCCACATGTCAAATCCTTTTAAGATGCTAATTCACTAATTGACTGATTCAGTTATTCACGGTTCCACTAATTCCTTAAATTAATTGCCCTACTTTTTGTTTTTTTTTTCCTTTGAGAACGTTGGTGTAATTGGATCGCCGGTTCCCGTAATTTAATTAACTCCCAAATCCCGTACGAATTAATAGAATACTCCTCAGTTTGTAATTATGGAAGATCACAGGGATTTTATCAATCTCTGATTATTCGAACTCTGTTCAATCAACATCCAAATTTACGGGAAAATTAATATTCAATCGTATCAATGGTGATTCTATGAGAATTAGTACTTGTTGCGTGGGTGTGTAAACTGAGAAGGAAAAAATCGAACCAAATCGATCCCTGCAACCACTATCGGTGCCGCAACTGCCAACCAAATCAATCTAGGCAATAGTTAAAATTAGTCTATATATGTCGTGAGTTGAAAGTTTTTATTCAAACAGAAAAGAATCAAAAAATAAAAGAGAAGAAATGAGAGTAGGATATCAAGTTTGATACCTCTGATAGCGGCAGCAACGACATAGGACATGACAATAGTGGCGGTGGCAGCAGCGGCAGAGGCAGAGGACAGAATTTTAGGAGGCAGAAGAAAAAGATCTACCTTGGTGAATGATTTTACATTTATCTGATTTATAGAGAAAGAGAAGCGTATTAGAGAAGATTAAATAAATCGCATTAGAGAATATTCGAAATTTGAAAGATTTGATTCTGATATATATTTTCAAAATTTAAATATTTTAAATTTTAAAACGTATTAAAGAAAATAATGATCACATTATTTATTTTTCGAAAATAAATAAGGTAAAACATTAAAATAGTAAAATCTGGATTAACATATATACCAAATTACTTTCACCGTTTAATGAAACTCAAACGTGGAGACGGTACGTGTCCCTAAAAGCTATTGATGGTCTAACTAAATTGAATTCATTTTTGCGAACCACTCTCCTTTAATATATATACTAGTGTTTACCCAGCACGTTGTGCGGGATGTTCAATATATATATGAGTTTAATGATTTAACAATTATATGACATTTTGGATGGAATGGTATATGTAGACAAATACTCCCTCTGTCCCAAAATTATTGTCCACTTTGAGATTTCACTTTTAGTACAATTTGAACTAAAAATGAAAATCTAAACTGGATAATAATTATGAGATGGAGGGAGTAATATTAATGATATAAATTGCAATTGTGTAATTTTCAATGTCAATGTATTTTTGTTATTTTAAGTACATTTAGAATAATTGTGCATTATTTTTGTTTTGTTGATTTATGACTTTATATCTTTTAAAAGTATTTTCTTAATTTTTCTTAATGATCATTCAAACTATTTCTACTCGTGTCATATTTTTTAAACTCTCCCTCTAACAAAAATTTTTCTCACTATTTCTTTTCATAACTTATATTTATTTTCAATTTCTCTATATAGCAACTTTTCTTTTGAAGTTTGTTCGCGTATTTTTCCTATAATATAGTATTTATTTCATTTTTTTTGTTTCATAGTATTCACCTTTTAAAAAAAAAAAATTGATAACCTCTCTTTAAAGCTTTATTTATTGAAAAATTTGTAATAATTATTTCGTTTTTCACCATTATTATCTCGTTTTTTTCTTATTCTCCACATAATTTTCCTCCATATAATTATTTTTAATTTTTTAATATAATTTTCTTATACTGTTTGTCTCTCACAAAAGTTTTTTTTTTCTTTTTCTCATTTTGGAACTTTTCTCCGTATTAATGTTGACGTTTTGTTTTATCATCATAACGTCAACTTTTTATACCATTATATCATATGAAAAAATATAATGAATCATCTAATTATTTTTTAAAAAATATTTTGTTGTAGATTACCAATCTTCATCAAAGTTAGAAGATTTAATTATGAAAATCGAATGCCAAGATGCATATGCAAAGAAAAGGTAAAAAAAAAAAAAAAAAAGCACCGGTATAGAGTATTAATTCTCCCAACTATGCTGAAACAACTTTTATTCTTGGAACCAAAAAATATACATCTTATTATTCTTTTTCATTCTGGACGTGTTAATTTTGATCGATAAATTAATTTAAATACGTATTTCTTATAATTTTCTTTTTTTAACATATGTTATTTGATGTTAATATTTAATTATGTTTAAATTTAATGCATAGTCTCCTGAACAACGTGAGTAGAATTGAAGTTATTAACGGTTAGCGACTTATGATCATTATGGTTGTAATCATTATGGTCAATGAATAAAGAAAAGACTGAAATTTATTATGGTGGTAATTATTGGCGGGGTTGATTGTTTAGTTTTGTTTTTGTTTTTATTTTGAAAACTAAGCTACATAATTATAAGTAAAAGTAATACACGCGTTGAGTGTGACAAAAGAATGAATATGATCAAGGCCATGATATGAAAGCTAAGTGAACATTTCATTGAACTTGTTGCTTATTCAAACATATTCATAATCTAAAGTCAAATGCAAAAAAAAAAAAAGGTAAAAGAAAAAATGGAGACATCAAACAAAGTGAAAGTTCTCTTGATGATGCAACCCGTTAAAATTTATAACGTACCTATCTGTAAATCATGAATACTATACAAAATACAATTTAGAGTATGGGAGCATCGCAATACCAAATTCATAAACTCAATGCTCCATTGAACATCCAAATTTCAAGTAAACACATAACCATTGTTTTCTAACTAAACTCATCTTGTCATCATCTTCAGCTACCACGTCTTCTTCGACGAAAGAAAAAAAATCTCGCCGAGAAATCCTGCAGCGTTGATGCCTTCCTCTGCCGAGATCGAAGAATTCTTCGCTGCTCCTAAAAATACTTGAACAGAAATAATTCCCGGGAAAGTACAACGAAGATATAGTAAAATGCGTGCCACTGTTGGATCCCTTTAAAGCCCTAAATTCTATGATTTAACCCATCACAAAAAAAGGGGAAAAAAAAGAGAGAGAGAGAGAGAGAGGACATTAGTACAGTTAGTGCTATCTATCCATAATAGTAGTTACTAATATTTTAACGTCTTTATAGGTCAAGGAACCCTAATTACTCTGAATCTTTCTAGAGGAGAAGTATTTTTAATTTTATTACAATCACAATTGTTATAGAATTAGTGGAAACCCAATTATGCTAAACAAATACAATTTCGTTAACTTTACCTTTTTTTTTAACTTTGTATTTTTAGTTAATTTAGTGTTACTTACAATTTTTACATTGAAAAGTTACCATTAATGTGGTTGCGACATGTGGATTTGGTTATCTAATTTGATGCCATGTGGATTATACTACTTAAACTTTCACCATGTGTCTGATTAAAAATTCTCCCTTAATATATATATAGGATTAGGGTTTCCAAACAAGATACAAAGGTTTAGGGCTACTTATAAATAATGTTACAACATCACAATTAGCACTCCACACCTCCGGAATGCTCTCCTCAGCCTTACCAATAGTATTGTTGTTGATTTGATCACATTTATGTCGTTTAGAAATATCGGTCTGATTGTCGATAACGTCGGCCCTTATATTACTTTGCATCTACGACTTTACAAATATTACTGCTGTTAGTGTAGTTAGTGTTGCCATTTTTATGTGGATTATTTCTGATGGAATTGCGTATGTTAGAGGCATTCGGATGGGTAACCTCACTTTTGTAGCATCCAAGTAATGAGTCAAAATTTTGCAATAATTTTGCCCTTTTTCAGTGATGGCCAAGGTTTAGCATCAACAGCCCTACAATTAGTAGTGTGGTTGTTGTTATTACTGATATTAAACCTGGATCGTTGGTTTTTACACCATGTGACATTCGATTTTTGGGTCTTTTGACCTACAATATGCATTTTGTGAATGGATTCTATTGTTTTCTAGTCCAAATTATATTTGTTTTGGGTGTGTTTCTTCTTGATGAATTGTTTATTAATGAGCAAAACAAAGTTAGATTGTCTTACGTTAAGATTTTATGGATTTGTTGTGGCCTAAGATACCGATGCAAAGGTAGTGTTTCTGATATATTTTTTTTCTTTCTATGCAACACTTTCTTTGTCAAAACTTGTGCAAATAGCTATTTCTCTACGTGTGGAAGGTTCTTGCTCCTCTTTGGCTTTGGACCATGATTTTCTTTCTTTAAGATTTGGCTTCAAGCTTTAGCATCAACAGTTTTACAAGTATTGCTGCTGTTGTGTTAATAGTGTTATTACTTTTAGATAGTTTAAGTAAAAATCTCCCTTTATGTAATTTAATAGATACTAAAAATTGTGTTAATAGCATCACCAGCTTTCTAACTGCTGTCCTGCTAGAAATCATATTGTTCAATCCCAGAGATCAAGACGAACACAAGGTCATAAAAAAACCGAAAGTTGTACCGGATATGTAAGAATTGACTTCCTTTAGCTACGTTGTCCGCCATTCTAATTTGAATTTTCCTTTAGTAATAAAACTATTGGTTCATGAAAGAGAGTGTAGGTATTCACTATTCTTTTTTTTTTCAATAAGTTTGATATCGATGTGTTCCTTTCGACCTTACCTATCCTGATTTTTAATTTTGCATTTTTTATGTATTTACCCATCTTGTGGAGATATGTAAGTAAATGTTTTTCATTTTTATTTTTTGGTATCAATTGATGATGACTGTGTAGTTATGTGTTCAAATTAAATAATAACTTTTAAAAGACGGGGCGAGTTTTTTTTTTTCCGGTCCATTGCTCTTTTAATACTATACCAGACAACATGCTTCCACAAAAATCTCTTTGATGTGTGTTTCTTTTTAACACATTTGCTACTAAAGTTGTGGTTTGTAATAATAAAGTTAAGAATATTTTTACTATACAGTTTTGTGGCGAAGGTCAACGCAAAATTCTGAAACACTTGCTTGGAATTGTTCATACTAATTGAATTTCCATAGGATTTGAATCAAATTATTGAACCATTCGATGATGAGATGCATAAAATATTTCTTATTATTTTTTATTTTAACTTTTGCCCACTCACAATAGTATTATAAATGGGATTTCATGGATCTGTTGTATTTCAATTATACTTTGTAGCTGTTTTGATTGATTAGTTTATGATGACATCTTTTGTAGGATGGGAGTGAGGAACTCTACAAACATAGAGTGCACAAGTGAATGAACTCAATGATTAAGGTTTAGCCTCATTGACATTTTTGGTCATGATCTTTTAGGGAATGTAAAATCAATGTGAACGATGTGTCCACATAATAACCCATACGTTTTACGGGCTATATAACTAGCACCTACGCATGATTATGGACATGACGTGAACAATCACATTCGGTGAAAATTCTATCAAGAGAGTCAAATGAGTATTTGAGTTCAAATAATTTGATTGATTATGAAATTAACTATAATAACAAACTATGCACTCCGGAATAAATCAAGAATATTAAGGATCGGGGTATGCCAAATCAATGTTAGGGATCAAGGTTGGTATTCCTTTGATGCTACTTCGTAATCTTTATCCACAAGGTGGTGGGCTTAATTGTATTGGGTTACAAGTTTTTTAAATGGGTAATTGAACCAAGATAAAATAATTTACCAATATCATTGAAAAGAAAATATTCATTCTTCGAATGATGTTTACTTTGGCAAACAAAAAGATGCCCTTAAGACTGAAGCATGGACAATTTCTATTTTGTTGTCTTTTTTACCATAATATTAATTAGAAATAATGATTTTTTGTGGAAAAATTTGCTAAGAAAATATACATGTAATGAATCATATCCGTCTATTAAACTTTATCCATTAAAATTATCTACAAATTGTCCATGCATGTGTCATTACTCTATTAAATAATAGCCACGAAAATGATTTATGGTCGTAATCCACTATCCCTTTGTAGTTTTATGAATGTTAAAAGAAAAGTAATGATTACATACGTTAGTTTAATCTACATAATAAAAACCAAAGAAGTAATAAAATACTCCTACAATTAAGGATTGTTTTTACGAATATCATATATTTATGTTTTAAAATACATCACATACGGCATGCCGGCACGACCCATGGTGTAGTTTCAAAATTCTCTTCCAATTTTATTCGTCTCTGCAGTAAGATTTTTGTAATTATTCATCTATCTTGACTTTTTCTTTTTAATCGCTGAGTCATAGGTATTAAACTTCTATCCCGTTTTTATATTTATCACGACTCTTTTGCAATGACCTGTTACCTACTTAAGTCCTTATTTCATTCCCATGTTCATATGATTTGCAATTCAGGATTTATGACTTAAATTTTCATATAATCTATATGTTTAAAATTCATTAACATGGGGCAATAATAAAATTTTTGAAATTCAACTCTAACTTTTGTCTGTATAAGAAAGATAATACAAATCTGCATAAGCAAGATAATACAAATATTATATATATATATATATATAACGTTATTTAGTCATTTGTCTTAGCAAGTTTTAGAACAAATATAACATGTTTCCTCATGATTTTTTTGTCACCAAATTTATGTCTATTTGTATTTCAGGATCATATTCCTTGAGTTCTATTTTTTGGATTTTTTCCAAAATTATTATCTACATTATGTTCTTAGAATGCTATATTAGGTAGAATAAGTTGTGGTAAGATATTATGCTATGAATGTAGTTTGAGTTAATGCCATTTATTCAGATGTTTTGATAATTTTTCAAAAAAATAATAATAACTTGATTATTACAAAAAGTAAATTTAATTACTTCTTGATGTTATTCTTAATTTATCCTCATATTCATCGCATTTGCATTTTTTGAACTCATTTTGTTAAGAAATCAACATATTTCATTATTCTCAGTAGGGCCCATGATGATGTTTGTAAAATTTAACTACAATTTTGGGTCTTGAAAAATAACACCTAAAAAGATTATGGCAAGTAATGAGAAAAAAAAGATTAAAAAATGGCAAGCGAAGTACGACATTAACATAAAAAGTATTAAAATGAATATGAATTCAATAAAGGTAATTTCGTCATATGTTTTGGTAAGTTTAAAAACAAACTTAACATGAATTTACCTAAAAGAAAATTTTATTACCTATTTAAGGTAATTTATGAATCCAATAAAGGTAATTTAACAAATATTAAAACAAAAATAATTTAATTTCTCTCAATTGTTTTTGTCACCTAATTGATATCTAACCTTATTTCATTTCCATGTCTATCTAATTTGTATTTTAAAGATTTTTGACAAAAATCTCGACATAAAATATATTTTTAAAAATTTTCCTGCACGTGCATGTGATGTAATTTTTTAAATTTAACATTTTTATGTGTGTTTTACACAAGATCAATTGATAACGGAATTGATGATCAGAGGTTCTTCTAAACATATTGTGGGATTATTAAGTCTACTTGTCTCAGTGTTTCCACTTCCAGAAATCCATATGTAAATAGCCAACATCGTAGCGATGAAAATCATACCCCCTCCCCTACAACAGCAGATAAAAACACCCTTTTATGTTTTTTTAACCCATCTCCTCACAGTGCCTTTGTGCTGGCACTTGGGCCTCAGGATTTCTCCACACATAGCCTCATTCACATTAACTAATAATCTCGATTGGTTTAGAATACTCTGATAGTAGGGATAGACCCACTTAGAGTTTTATCGGTGAAATTCAGAAAAACAAGGTTCGTCAGGCCACGGATGCTCTTCGAAATAGGTTGGGGGATTCATAATAGTTAATCTCCAACTTTTGTACTAATTTATTTGCACGTAATTTACACAGAGTTTATATGTATATAGAGATTGTTTTTTAACTCTCACAAAGAAAATGATAAAATTAAGTCTCTAATTTTTAGGGGTGAAATTTCCAATCTTTACGTATTTATCTCCTTATATGCAAAATATGTGCAATTAACGTGTAAATCATAAGCAAGAAACTAAATATAAAAAGTCTTAAAATAGGTATAAATGAATGAAATTTCTCAAATTACATCAGTGAATCAAATAATTTTATTATTTTATTTGTAAGGCAATTGATATATGATATGTAAACTACTACTTTGAGGGCTATTATTCTCATCACTGTAATTAGAGCTGTTTTCAAATGGACTTGTGGATGAGCCATGGCTCACCACCAAAACTAAAAATTAAAATAGATGAAATTCCTCTCAAAAGTCATTCTACTCTATACCCAATCTTAAAAGAGTAAATTATTGATGGTGGAATTGTTAGAATATGTCACACGAGGAAGAAAAAAAAAAGAGGGAGAACTATCGTTAAAAGAAAGTGGCTGATAAATTTTTATTGAAGTATTCATATAAAACTCAAATAACTAGGATGTCTTTTATAGGCTTTACAAAATAACCAACAAGACAAAAAGTAGGACTCAATCTAAACAAAGTTGACTCAAAATTCAAAACAGATAAATTAGGGATTCAACAAACTAAATCTTAGACTAAGTTTACTTTGAATCATTCTCCAGCACTCTCCCATTATTCAAAGTAGCAAAAAAATTTGATGCGAATGAAAAAAATGAATTTTGATGCACTTTCTCATCAAATTTGTTGATGCACTTTCTCATCAACCTGGTTGATATACTCTCTCACTAACCAAACGATTTTGGAGCACTTCTCCTATTAGTTGATGCACATTCTCACCAACGTTCTTTGAAAAAGTGTTTCTTCTTTAGTTTCCAATATAACATTGGCTTGTTCTTCAATTTTTGTCCGACAATTTATTTGTAGGTGTCCAAATCTTGTGCACTTATAGTATTGAGGCTTTCCTCTAAACCATCAATCCTTTTCTTCATGACCCGGTTTCTTACAATTTTCACATTCAGGGATTTTACCCTTCCCTTTGGAGACCCTTGCCATATATGCTCCATCAATTACTTGTTCCTTTATATTATTTCTCATAATTCTTCTATGTTCTTGTTCTTGTAGAGAGTTGATCAATTCTGATGAGTCATTGTAATGACATCTTTTGATTCTTCGAGAGACAAGATTTTTGCTTCAAATTTTTCTGGCAAGCTCACAAGCATCGTTTTTACAATCATGCTGTCAGGTAGTTGCTCTCCCATCAAGTGAATTTTTTCCACCACTTTCATCAATCTTTCAGAATAGTTTTTCACAGTTTCTTCTTCTTTAATGCTTAAAAACTCAAAATCTAGTTTAAGATTCAAGACCTTTATTTTCTTCGTATTCTCATCACCTTGATATTATTGCGGTAGAATATCCCAAGCCTCCTTTACTTTCTCACAAATCATGATTCTTGTAAAAACTGACTCCGAAACGGCTGAAAAAATTATTATAAAGCTGTTGGAGCTTTTATTTCTTCTTCGTCAAGACTCTTAATCTGAGAAAGTGTGGGATTGTTACCAAGAGGTGGTACTTTCATCTCAGTAGCAACTCATTGCCAAAGACCAAGACCCTTTAAATGAGCTTTCATTTTGACCGCCCATGTTTGATAGTTTTCGCCTTTGAAAATTGGTGGTAGAGGAAATGAAGAATTGTTGGTAGCCATGGTTTTTTTTATATATATTTTTATTTCACAGGCTCTCAGGATCAAAAAGCTCTAAATACCATGTTGGAACATGACAGATGAGGAAGAAAAAAATAAAAAAGAGAACCATCGTGGAAAGAAAGTGGCTGATAAATTTTTATTGAAGTGTTCACATAAAACTCAAATAACTAGGATGTCTTTTATAGGCGGTTTGGCTCAATCCGGTGGAACCGCCCAAGCCTGATATCGATTTGGATTAACGGGCGGATTATAAGTGAACTTTTAATCCGGTGGATTTGATATTTGAAAACCGATCATACCGGTCCGGATTACGATTAGGCACTGTCAAACCGTCTGTCAAACCGGACCAAACCGTATATATATTATTAAATAATAATATAATATTTTTGTACATATAACTGTGAATGATAGCTTATAACAAAATTGTTAAGTTGTTTGATTGGTTTTGTTGTCCTCCCTACTCTTAAATTTGGTTGTGGTCGTGAATCGAGTTCCCCCATGACTAATTTTTTTCTTCTCCCAGTTTTCCCCCAAACCAAACCCAGAAATTATTTTAGAAAGATCCAAAAACAATTTAGGAAAAACCCAGAAAAAGCCTCTAAAAAGGTCCAATAACAAAAAAATGTTCAATTTTTTTCCCAAAACGGAAAAGCCCAATTAGAAGGCCAAACCGCTAATCAGCCAAAACCAATCCGTTCATAACGGATTGGATATTGATCCGTTTTAGACATCAAACCGGTCCGGTTACGGTTTAAAAAATTTTAAAACTGTAGTGAATGGTTTAGTTACGGATTACTATCAATCCGGACCAATCCGGTCCATGAACACCCCTAGGCTTTACAAAATAACCAACAAGAGAAAAAAATATGACTCAATCTAGACAAAGTTGACTCAAATTGCAAAAAAAAAAAGAAATCAGGAATTCAACATAAGTTTACTTTGAATCATTCTCAAACAGGAATAAATCTTAGACTAAGTTTACTTTGAATCATTCTCAAACAGGAATAAAACTTATTTTTCTTCTCGTAAATTTTGTCAACAAAAAAAATAAAATTTTTTTTGTATATTTAAATTTACTCGTCTTAGTCGATGAATATTATGTTATAACTTTTTCATCTTAAAACGCTTTTGTAGCAACCTTTTATTTTGGGAAACTACCATTTTCAATATTTTACTACCTTCGTCCCAAAAAATAGTCTACATTGAGTTTTTAAATTTGTACTAAAAACAGTACAAAACTCAAAACCTAATGTGGACTATTTTTGTGGGACGGAGGGAGTAATTTTTTTCATTCATTGAGAAATTAGAAATTGGAACATAACAAAATAATTGTAAAATCTAAAAGTATTATTTTTGGATGGACAAAATGCACTTTTGGACCCCAAAGTGTGGGGGAAGGAGTAACAAGTTCGAGTCACCAAAAAGTTTCAATTAGCAACAATAGTCCCTTAAAATATTTTTATCATCAATTTTGATCAATTTAATATAGTTTTTAAAGACTTAACTGCCACACTTTTTTCCTATTAAGTATTTAATTTTTTTATTAATTTCCTTAGAAAGGTGGGATCCAATATTTTGACCCAACAAAAAAAAAAATCTTTTTCCTTCACCACCCCCGCCGCCACAAAGCCAAGCAATTTTTATCAAATAAAAAATTTCTTGATTTGCAGATTAGGTCAACTAGTGACCAGCTCATACTCTAACAGACCAAATAACCACATAGGACACTGGAAAAGCTAGGTCGGCGGAGGAGGCTTGCAGAAGGAACCAAAGAAGGAGGAAATGAAGCTCATACTAGTATACTGAAGGGGGCAAATGTTAAAAGCAAGAGGAGCAGAGAACTAGAGGAGTACAACCAATGGCCTTAGAAGTGCAGGCTAAACTCCACAACTATTTCTAACTTGATTTTTTCGTTTGATGATAAAATGTTTGTGCAAGTTGGGCATTAGGGACTTGCGGTGGTTGATCCTAAACAACCCCCTCAGGTATATGAGTACATTAAGCTGGAACTGCAGGGGTATGAACAACACCCTACTAAGCAAGTACAGTAAATCTTCCCTAAATTAATCCTCTATTAATTTAAAATTTCTATTAAATATTATTTTTCTCACGTCCCAATTCGGGACCAGTACAAAAAATAAAAAAATTCGATTAGTTAATAAGATAATAATTTTCCAAGAATCTCCTATATATGTAAATATAAGTCTCTACATTTTCATAAATTAATAAATATGTAAAATAATAAACTAGATTTGAAGATTAACTTATATTTTAACTTATTTTTTTGTTTATATTTGCAATTATCATGTTTTTGTTCCATTAAAAGGATTATATTGTTATGGCTAACGCTGCAATGGTTTTTTCTTGATGTAAAAATAATAGATTTTTGTATTTTCTCACTTATATGATGAAAAACTCTTTAAATTAATAAATTATTAATGTTATCGATAAATTTAATTATTAATTTATCGGTAAAATTAATAACTCTATCAATTAATAAATTTTTGGAGGCCCCAGTGTACTAATTTATAGAGGTTTTACTGTACTATATAAGTATAAACCTAGGATGTTTTTTATGGAAACCAAAATGGTTACTAGTAGTTTGTAAGTTTGGCAGCAGAGTACATGTTTCAGGCACTCCATAGTAGTAGATCCTATAGGTTCCATTGGAGGATTGGCCTTACTTTGGGTAGCTGGTATGTCAGTAACTCTGCTGCATACAAATGCAAATGTAATAGCAGTTCAGCTAGCTGAAGCTAGGGACTAGAGTGGGTGGCAATATTCCTACATGGATATTTCTCGTCTGGGGAGATCCAAATTTTGGTTTGAAATGAATAACACTCTCAATCCTTTATTGTATTAGGTGACTTCAAAGAAGTCATTAACCAGGAAGACAAATATGGTGTGGGGGGGGGGGGGCAGTTAAAGATATTGATACTACTTGTATCAAAGTTTCCTAGAAAAATATGATTTAGAGGAACTTAGGCACCTGGGATGTTGGTATACCTGGACGCACAACAGACAAGGAGATCAAGTTATATATGAAAGACTTGATAGAGCATTTATTAATAAAAGACTATCTCCAATACTTTAACAAGGCCATAATCAGAAATTTACCCATCTTAAATTCTGATCATGGCCCAATTCTGGGGGACCTAAAAGAGCAAACCAAGAAAAGCAGAAGAAGGAAGCTCTTTGAGCAATTCTGGGTGAGGTGCAACAAAGCCAAAGAGATTGTTAATCAAGCTTGGAGGATAATTCCACAGTCGCCTCAGAACATACAACAGGACATGTTTTCCAGATTGAATAGATGCTTTCAACGGTTACATAATTGGAGTAAGGACAAATTCAATGGAATTGAAAAACATGTACAGAGGTTACTAGAGGAGACCAATATTCAGTAGCAATATTAGGAGGCAAACAAACATGATAAACAGGTTCATGGCAAACTTCTGGAACTCAAAGAATCTGTAGAAGAAGCATTAAGAATGCAAGAGGATTACTGGAGACAGAGGGCAAAACTAATATGGTCTTAACAGGAAGACAAGAACAAAGATTCTTTCATACATGGGCTTCAAGAAAGGAAGGAAACAAATGGATAACAGAACTGATAGAACAAGAGGGCAACTGGATGCAAGAGCCGGCTCTAATAAGACAGTTTGTCAATCAGCATTTCTAAGATATTTACACAACTCTAACAGAGGTGGATATGCAACTCTAACAGAGGTGGATGTGCCAGGAAGGAATGCTTTGAACATGCAAGAGTTACTAAGTCCAATGGAAGAAACTTTATCAAAGGAACAACAACAATACCTAGCAAGTGTTGGAAATAAACTGAATATAGGTGTGAATGAGAATTTGTTTTTCATACGGTTGGAAATTTAGACATGAGTATCAAAGGGAATATGCGGCCTGATCAACCGCATTTTTTTATTCCAATTAGTAAATGGGAAGATGTTACTTCCCATTGAATTCCTATTCAATAGGAATGAATGTGTGATTTAATTCAATTAAAAGGCAAAACCGTTGTAACGGTTTTAACCATGAAGTCAGTGCATTTAATTGAATTAAAAATACCTTAAGTGAATTAGGGCTCTCTCATTCTATATGTATTATCTATTTTCAAGAAGCCTAGACTAAGAAACATAGCCAGCAATCTTCATTCATCCATTAGCCAAAGAATCCTCTTAGCCTACATTGGTGTTCATCAAAACTCTAGTTCCAGTTTACTGGTGATTTTGTGTAGGTCCAAGACTAAAGATCACGTTATCCATTGTATCCTGGGAGACAAACGCTTGTTAATTCTTTAGCACTCTGTGAAAGGGAGCGAATTTGTTTTGAGGAGAACGTATCTTCACGTGCCTCGGAATTTCTTTCTTATTTTCTTCAATTCTTGTTGCCATCACGAATACATCCCTACACATTTTACCAATAATCTTAAAACAGAGTCGGCATTGTATTTGCAATCATAATCAAGATTGATTATTGAACCTTTCGGAAGGTTGAAGGATGATCTACAATTTTGAGGAGAACGTATCTTCACGTGCCTCGGAATTTCTTTCTTATTTTCTTCAATTCTTGTTGCCATCACGAATACATCCCTACACATTTTACCAATAATCTTAAAACAGAGTCGGCATTGTATTTGCAATCATAATCGAGATTGATTATTGAACCTTTCGGAAGGTTGAAGGATGATCTACAACTTTCATGAAGCATTTCACAACTTATCAGCCCAAGAAAATATCAAAAGTGGAAGACTGACGTTGTTGTCGACCTTTCTGTCGAGATTTGAAGCTCGAGGACTATGTCGACAAAGCTAAACGGAATGCGAAATTGACAGTCGCTGAGATCCTTGTCGACTTGTTTATACCAACGAACAGATCGACTTAAATCAAGACAGAATTATGTTATTTGAAATCAACTGACGATTTTTTCTTTTGTCGTTTTGGAAAACGGAAAGAGATCAAATGTACTTACATTTTACAATCATGGATGATCTCACACGAAGGATGGGTGATGGACTCAGTCAACCGGAAAGACACTAATAGGAAATGCTGGTTAAATATTTCTATCTTTGAATTTAGATCAATCGAATTTTGATCAATCATGAAAGTATATGTTGTTAAATGGTTTTAAACCTTTTCAAGATTAGTCATTTAAATGTTATAAAATGTCTAAAATGCATTGCAAAAATTGAATTTTTTAGCATTATGCCTTGGTTAGTATTTTATATCATACTTGATCCTAGTAAAAGTCATTTTATTTCGGCTAAAAGTGGAAGCCTAAAGGATTATGTTTATATTGGAAATGATATGTTGAGTGAGGTGTGTTATGTGCATAATATATGTGAGAATACTGACTAATGGAGAAACTATGTGTTTTGTAACACTTGTTTTGCTATCATGATCAATTACAAAAAATCAGTTTTTTGATTAAAGAAAGGAAATTGGAAATTAAATGCTCTTGACCTACTTGTACTTTATATATACTTGTTGATAAGTTTATATTTTTACAAGAGAGGTTCAAAGAGATTACTTATATTTAGCTTTTGATCATATATAGTCTCATGTGTTTTTTCTGACAATGAAATTATTAAGGTTGTGAGAAACTTTGGAAACACTAATAACAAGAAAGGAAAATGACAAAACCAAAGCTGAATTTTGCTTATGTTGTTGGTTTTGGTGTTTCCATTTAATTTTAGAATTAATGTATTTCTAAGAGCACCTAATGTAGTGTGCATGATGATACATTGAATTGAGAGAAACTCATAATATATCTTTATATCATTAAATCCTAACATTGAATTTTATTTTATAAAATTTATAATGGTCTCATTTAATGGATTTAAAGGAAAATTATTGTGAAAAAAGTAAATGTCAGTTAGTTACAAATATAACATGGCATGTTGGACATAATCAATGAATGCTAGAAATAATGAAGATGTGAATTAACTCATTTCATTTACATCCATGGTTGATAGCCATAAATAAATTATGGAAACATAAACGGCTACCAATCTATGCAACCAAAATTTTTGTTATTTTGCCTGAATGAATTTCAACAACTTTGGTGTCTAGGAATTTAGTCCTAGAACTAATGTTTCAATTGTAATTTGAAAAAAAAAAGAAGAAAAAAAATGCAGCCTATTGTTGTTGAAATGAGTGATGAACAGAAACAGAATTATTGTTATAAATTGGGTTTCCATTTTCAAGTTTTTTTTTCCTAGAATTCATATGAAAAGAAAGGAAAAGAAAAAAAAAACCACATATGTTGCTATTTGTGAAGTAATATAATTTGAACATTTTATTACTTCAGTTGTAATGACTTGGATGAAGTTGATGATAACTACTAATGATGGCCGTTATTTTGCAGTTACAAAGAAGTTAAAATTTTTGAAAAAATTAATGACACTAATTTAGTGACATTAATATTCATAATTTTGTTGACTATTGTTTTAAAGTCATTGCTTTAATTTGTGCATATGTACATTTCATGTAACGTTTTGCATGAAAGATGATTGCTATTTAATTGGTGCAATCAGCGACCTATTAAAATTCAAATCAAAAGTGACCATCATAAGAAGAACCATTCTAGTTGTGAAAATAGAAACTGCAATCTTGCTATGCATATTGAGATGCATCATAACCTTTCGTTGAGTTTTTATAATGCATGATTGTATATGAGTTTATGTAAAGTGATCATAACTCTAATTTTGTTGGTAACTCCCGAGATATTAAACTAGGAATATGTATATGGATTTGGGTCATTGTAAAGGAGTATATAACTACCAAAACAATGGTTTGAAAGATATACATGAGTTACGAATAATGTTATGCATAACTAATTATTGGAAATTCTTATATGTTGTGAAAGAATTTGAAAAAAACAATGATTCTCTATTTTGTGTAAGAGGATATTGATTGTTTGATCTTTCCATTTTGTCGAAAATGGACAGATTGGTAATTTTATAAGTCAAAAGGGGTGAACATGATATTTCCCGTTGAATTCTATCTTTTAGAAAATGAACTCTTAGAGATTTGTCCTCTATGAAAATACAGTCCATAAAGGAAATTCATTTTCTAATGGACTAAGTTTGAGAATCAACTCAATTAAGAAAAAAAAACAAACATTGGAAAATGGTACAAGTGAGGCACCAATTGGTGACTTCTTTACACAACATAGAATTGTCTATGACCTATCTACCATACTTACCTCTATTCAATAGAATTCTAAATATGAAAATCATATAATTGAAGGAATTGTGAAACTGATATTTTCAGTTCAATTCCACCCGAATGTGGGGAAGTTTCTTGTCAAGTGATTACCTTGTTAAGGTATCGTGAAATAAATTGCGACCACCCTACAAACACTTGCAAGTGTGGGGGAGGGCGGGTCTTATATGAGTAATGCAATCAAATACTTGCGAGTGTTAAAGTATTTTGGTGGCGATACTTGCACCAAAGGCAATAATATAAATCCTACTACCTTGGATTGAATCATTATGAGTACATGATAGTACCATGTAGTGATTCTTTGTGTATAATTTGAAATTTTAAATTTACAAAAGAACATTACGGTGTGATGAAAGAATATGTAATTCTTTTGAAAGGGGAATGGTTCAAGTTGTTGAACCTAGATGTGGTTAGTTAGTTAGAGCTATATTGAAATCATTTATAGATGATTTGAATCTCATCTGTGAGAAATGAATCACGAGTTTATATTAGTGGTTCTTGTGATAGATCTTTATGGAAAAACCATAAAGAGTGTGTTGATTCTATTTTGAAGAATCATACTTGAGAGTAAGTGAGTTCTCTACAAGTAGTTACAGTAACTAAAAAATGAGTTTGTTTAGATTACTTCGATATGTATCCTTTCGTAATGATAATGATATTTCCTTCCATGGAAATCTGGATATGGAGTAATTTGAGGGTTTCAAACTCTAAGTGCCGATAATAAGTGATAATGGTTTATTTGTTACATAAAAGTATCACAATTAACTCTGAAATTAGTAGAAATTAGGGGCATTTCCTAGTATTAGTACATTTCTCTTAACTAGTCTTTGTGTTTTTATTAGGTTAGGACTTGATTGAACAATTGCTGAAAATTGAGGCCAATGGAACAAATTTTGGGTTGCTGATACAATTTTTGCTGAGCTGGTCGAAAAAGTGCCTCCCAAGACACAAAGCATCTTGCCATTAATGAGTATATCTCTCATTTGAATTCCAAAGGGCATGCTTGTCTCTCAGCCGAAATTCCAGCCACCCATGCTGATCAATGAGGTTGCTGCTGCCACCATTGGAAGAAGAGAAGAAAACCAGTCAATTTTGGATTCCAGACACAAGGCCTAGGAAGGATTAAAAAATTCACAAGCATGGGAGGCTCTCTTGATTAAAGAACCGGCTGCAAGGCTCTATAAAAGGGGAAGCATCACTCTCAGAAGAAATCATCTCTCTGACTACCCTTTCAGTTGCCAAAATACACAGAAGAAAACTCCAGAAGAAGGCAAGAAGGAAGAAGGAACAACAACAACTCAGTAAGGAAGCCAAGTTGGAGAACAACCATCCCAGTTTCTGCTTCATTTCCATGAGTGAACTCCTTCACTCTCAGGAGTGGCTCAGAATTGCACAAGTTTTTTTCTCGTCTCTTGACTGTTAGCTTGAACTTCGTTTATTATGCATACTTCTATGATGTCTTTTGATGTAGTAGATGTAGCATTAATCTGCATAAGTAGCTAAGCAGTTTCCAGGGGTTAATCTCCTCAACCTATGTTGTAGTTGTTGTAATGCACTGGTTCTGTTCCTTGTTTTGAAGTTGAAAGTTTTTCTACATTCATTTACCTGATCACTAAATTGAATGCATGCTAGAACTAAGGGAGATCTTGAAAGATAAACTTGGTTTGGATTGATTCAACTTCAACTTATGACATAGAGGTTAGTCTATGGTTTTAACTAAGATAGGAATATACTTAGTTAACATGAGCCTTCATAAAGCCTGAGATCTTAATGACTTTATAACTGGAATCAATCATTGGAAAATAGATTGTTAAGGTTACAAAGATGACTCTAGGAAAAATAGGAACTGACTTAGAGTTATAAGAGAGCTAAATGAACAAGAACTTGACCATTACAGTGCTAATTACACAACTACTGCATTAGGAAGAGGAGATGAACACCCCTGGTCTTCATTCCCCTGAGTGACTGTTTTCATTCCCCTGAGTGACACCTTGTCTAACTGGTATTCTTTTAACAAAAAATTTGGTAATTAACTGTCCTCGTGGGATCGACCTAGCTTCCACTATCTACAAAAATCACAATCCAAGCTAGTAATATTTTTGGTGAACTCGGCACGCACCAATAAGATGGTTAAATTCTTTCGTTCGTATTAGAATAAGTCAAGAGATTATCAATATAAATTAATGGGTATGATGAATGTGTTCATGAGACATGAGAAGACTAAGGCATTTGGTATCTCTATGTGAAATACATGTCATATTATCCGTAGCGAGTCGATTAACATGTTAAATATGAATTTAACACATGAGAATAATCGAAGTGATTTTAATGATTAAAATCACGTAAATGGGGAATTAATGGTCTTAATTTGAGTAAAACTCATTATAGACAAAACTCTTGTGGAGTTTGAGTGGAATGATTCTAGAGTTGCTAGAACTATATTAGATGACATTCTTCATTTATCCTAGTTATGTGGAAGGAGTACTACTTAAGTGGAATACTCAAGGATAATTGAAAGATTAATGCATCTAATGATTTGCACTAGACCAGAGCTTATGGATTAAGCAAGTGAAGTGCATACACGAGTAGTTAAAGACTAAGGCACTCGGTTGCCATTGTTAGAGTACTAAAGTACTTATGATATACTCGTATCGATGAGTTGCATTATACTAGATATCCAACTGTACATAGATGTAAACTGGATACCGGGTGCTGATGACTCAAACTGCACTAATGGCTATAGCTATGTTTTTATGCTAGTCTCAACATGCGTGTCTTGAAACTCCCTAAAGTATATACTCGTACCCAGGTTCATAATGGAATCCAATTTGTGTATGTCGGATAGTTGTGGGGGCTAAATAGTATACATAGTTTTGAATAGCCTTTAAAAAAAAATGGGGACGACTGTGCCACTAATCTATTGATTAGAGATGTAGAATGACACATGGTCAATTGTATAATAGTAAATCTAGACATTGTTTTGTCGTAGATACAGTACCATTATGCATATGCTCTCAACTATAGTTATCTTGATTGACTACGTGAAGTCGATAGATAACACTGCGGATCCGATAATCTGGGGGTTAAACAAAGGGATAGTTGAGAAAATGACAAAAGAAATGAGACAACCTAGAGAGTATAAAAGTCTTTTGAAGGAAAACCCAACCTAGTTGACTGGAGATACAGAGATCTAGGTTCAAAGGGACAACCTAATCTTAAGACTTAGTGTGGTCCTTGTGGGGGTAATCTCAACTCACTTGTCATAAAACAGTGATATAACGGATAAGGATAGCAAAATTTGCTTTAATGACTCTTAAGTGAGTAATATCATTTACTCTAGACTTATGAAGTCACCTATGCAAGAGAGAAGTGGGGCCGCTTCAAAGGAGAATTGGACAAGCTCAATTCTTTAGAAACTCTCGTAGAACCAGGACGTGTTCATGGCCAAAATGAACAAAACAATGAGAATAGAACAAAACGAAAATGGTTTCTGTGTATTGTATGAGGGTCTTTACACAATACAGCCGGACAGTTCAAGGACATCATGTCTACTAGACAGCTAGTAAGGCAAGCATACTTTATAAGGGGGAAGTTCAAAGGGTAACACCTACTTTCTCTTTGCAGGAATCAGTTGATGAACATAAAAAACCAGAAAAATTTTTATTCATGTGGGGGATTGTTGGAAATAAATTGAATATATGTGTGAATGAGAATTTGTTTCTCATACGGTTGGAAATTTAGACATGAGTGTCAAAGGGAATATGCGGCCTAATCAACCGCATTTTGTCATTCCAATTACTAAATGGAGAGATGTTACTTCCCATTGAATTTCTATATTCAATAGGAATGAATGTGTCATTTAATTCAATTTAAAGGCAAAACTGTTGTAATGGTTTTAACCATGAAGTCAGTGCATTTAATTGAATTAAAAATGCTTTAAGTGAATTGGGTCTCTCTCATCCTATATGTATTGTTTATTTTCAAGAATCCTAGACTAAGAAACATAGCCAACAATCTTCATTCATCCATTAGCCAAAGAATCCTCTTAGCCTACCTTGGTGTTCATCAAAAGTCTAGTTTCAGTTCGCTGGTGATTTTGTGTAGGTGCAAGACTAAAGATCATGTTATCCGTTGTATCCTGGGAGACAGGCACTCGTTAATCCTTTAGCACTCTGTCTAAGGGAGCGAATCTGTTTTGAGGAGAACGTGTCTTTACGTGCCTTAGAATTCTTTCTTATTTTCTTCAATTCTTGTTGCCATCATGAATACATCCCTCCACATTTTACCAACAACAAGCCCTTTCACAAAAAAAGAAGTGTGGGAAGCAAGTAAAAATATGTTACCATGGAAATCCCCGGGTCCAGATGGCATACCAGCAGACTTCTATCACATATTGGCAGGATATCAAAACAGAGGTAGTCCAAGCCATCTTAGAAGTCACTCAGAATGCGAAGTTACCTATGGAGTGGAATAAAAAAGACCTTGTCTTAATACCAAAAAATGCAAATACAACCTCACCAAATGATTTCTGACCGATTAGCCTCTGTAATGTGAAATATAAGGTAGTTAAAAAGATGATTACAAACATGCTTAAATCAATCATGAACAATCTGATTGATGATCATCAAAATGGCTTCATGCCAGGGTAGAACATTAGTGAGAATATCCTTATCGCACATGAGGCTATTGAATATATCAAGAAAAGGAAAGGCAAAGTTGGAGTTGCAGCAGTTAAGGAGGACATGAGCAAAGCATACAACATGATATCTTAGCAATTCCTAAAAGAAGTGCTGATTCAACTGAAATTTCCATTGCACTTAGTGGATTTAATTTAGCAGCGTGTCACTTCTGTCTCATACTCCATTCTGTTTAATGGAGAGCAATAAGCTTTCTTTACACCAAACAAGGGGCTCACGCAGGATTGTCCCTTATCACCATATTTATTCATCTTAAGTCAGCAAGCATTATCATTAGCCCTCAGATCAGAACTCAAGAGGCTGCCGGGATTGAGCATCAAAACTAGTAGTTCTGCTCCGAGGATAGTGCACCCCCCAAAATGAAACTCTTCATTTGGAGAGGTGTATATAATGCACTGCCAACTAAAGCATGACTTCACAAGAGAGGTGTTCTGGAGGACGTTCAATGCCCAAGATGTCAAACAGAACCTGAGGACGTTTCCCATCTCTTTTTGGAGTGTGATCACTCTAAAAGATTATGGAGAATATCGAGTTTAAGTTTTAACTTTGACACTGGCCAACCTACAGTTTTAAAGGATTAGTTTCTGGATAGGCTGAGAACTGCTCCAGACGATGAATCGATAGCCTTGTCAATATTCATACTTTGGGGAATTTGAATGCGCAGGAACAACAAAGTCTGGCGGGATCAACAAGGAGACGTATTTGAGACATGTAATTGGATTTCACAGGGCTTTGCCCTGCATAAAAAATTATGCAGGAAATCAAAGGTTTGCAGATCATTGACACAGATGATCTCCAAGCAAGGGAGGGACAAGATATCATTCTCTTGGATGGATCTTATATTGCACAATAAAAATAGCAGCAGGAGTTTGGAAAATCACAACTAGCCAAGGGATGATTTTGCAAATCAAATCCAGGAAACTGACAACTCTTTCAACCCTCCAAGTAGAGGCCACAACGTTGCTCCTAGCTTTACAGGAGGCTATAAAATTAGACCAACACATTCAAGTTCACACAGATTGTGAATTCTTAGCCAAACCCTGCTTTCTGGCCAATGGAAGTACATGAAATAATCGCTACAATAAATAGGTTGTTAAATTGTTTAACTACGTATGTAGAAGATAAAGTATCTAGTTTATAGACTAGCTAATTGTAATAGTGCATGTTTACCTTCTAATATATGATTAACATGTACCTTTTTTTTATTTAAAAAAAGAGAAGTTAAGATAGATTCTTTCATCTTTTGAGGTTTTAAGGTTGGATTTGAAACCTTTTCTTGTGACAAGCTTTATACATGCAAACATTCTATCAATTTATCACGTGATGTGATGCGTAACGAATAGGATGAAACCAAGTCGGCCTAACTGGAAATAAAATTGATGAACAAAGTGACAAAATTGATACACGATACAAAAAATATGATAGAGTATTTTTTTTTTTTTGGAAAAAAAATGATATTCCGACTTTAACTTAAAATAGAATTCGATCAATCACCGTGGCTTGGTGGAGTAGTACGTTGTAAATGAGAATGATTGTAATATTTTGTACAAATGTTTAAATTTTTACATTTCACTCAATCCGACCATTATTATGATCGAACCCTAGCTAGCTATATATGTGATAATATCATTACTTTTCTACCAGAGAAAGGTTACACTAGTATGCTATTGGAGAATCTTTTTTCTAGCACAATTCAAACAAAAGTTAGGATAGATTCTTTCATTTTTTGAGGTTTTGAGGTTGGATTTGAAACCTTTTATTGTGACAAGCTTTATAAATGCAAACATTCTATCAATATATCACATGATGTGATGCGTAATGAAAGAGGATGATACCAAGTAGGCCAAATTGCAAATAAAATTGATGAACAAAGTGACAAATTGATACACTACAAAGTAGTGTAAAATGCAACAAAATTTTGCATGCACGATTGTGATCATTTTGTGATTACAAAAAATGCGCATGGAGGGCTTTCTCCTTCCTGATTGGAATAAACGTACCCTGGTCCCTCAGCACTTCAGAAGAATTTTGGTGGTATTCATATGGATTATTAAGGGATTCGAAAAAAAAAGGTTGGGGTTTCAGAAGAAAAAGAGATTTTGAAGGTAACAAACTTACTACGCCATTTAACTATTTATTATACGATTCTACTCATATCATTTTGTTTTTCATAGCTTGCAATCGATTTATTTCATTTTAACTATTGAATAAAGATATTGATTGTTAGAAAAAAAAAATAAACTCTAGATATTATTCAATTTTTTTATTTACTCTGTTAAGTCGGTACAAAATAATTAATAAAAAATCAATACGTTACAGGAAAAGCAACTATAGTTTATATGTTTGTATCTTTAATGATATAAATAAACGTGTATCAAAATTGAAAGGAGGTAACTCTAATAAGTATTTTCAATCAGTTAAAAACATTTTTTTAAAAAAAGTTAGATACAACGGTTACATAGAATAATTTATTTTTATAGATAAAATAAAAATGAAAAATTAAATAGTAAGAGGTGTACAAAACGAAATCGAAGTGGAGAAGTAAATGGGGGAAAAAGAAAAGGTAAGGCCCGATTAGTCAACTGTCAGGTCATGGAAAACAGAATACTATATAAGAGAGAGTAGTGGGGCCCAAGGCTGGAGTGGGACCAATTTTGAATTTGTTAAAAAAGTGGATTAAAAAAACGCGCACTGTATAAAAGCCCTCCTGATATTCAAAAATTTATTCGACGAGTTTCCCATTTTCAGCGTCTGCGCTCTCTGCAATACGACGATAAAACCGTCATCGCTTTCTCCTCCCAAAAAAGGTAACAACCCTAATCCCTTCCGTCTTTTTATCCTACCTGCTTTTCGCCAATCCGAATCATTTCTCTCTCTCTCTCTCTCTATCTCTCTATATGTTTTTCTTCCTTTTATTTCGAGGAAAGGAGAGTTTCGCCTGAATTCAGTGATGAATTTTTGGGTTATCGGATGAAGGATTTTGAATTTCTTTTAGTATTTTTTCTGTTCAATTTTGGTGTTCGTAAACTGGTGCTTGGAGCTGATTAACTTATGTTGAGTAACAGAGGTGGTTGTTTTTATCTTGGTACTGGAGGTCTTAGATACTGACTTAGTTCTGTTCCTGCTCTCAATCTCGTGTTGTTACGATTTCTGTAGTTTCTTCGTTCTTTTTTTCTTAAACTTCTGTGATTTATGGAATAATTACACTGATTATGTTCACTTATGGTCTTCATAATCATTTATGTTTGTGACGCACTGGTTCAATTTGATTATTAGTAGCAGTTAGGTTTCAAATTTATTTTTATCACGGAGTATTATTCTTTTAGTTGGTTTAATAGGCTACGTCTACAGATCAGATGCTCAAATTCAAGGTTCTTTTTGTCCACGCTTTGGTTTTCTGGTTGAAGGATGTCTTAATTTGTCTGAAGTAGAACTGTTCACTTTTAGCTCTTTTTTCCTTCCGGTATATGTTAAACTTTGAATTGATGAAGAAACTTAAGTGTGATATCCGGAGAGTATTGAGTTAAGTGTAAACAAATTTTTGCATTTATTTGTGATACTACCTATCTTATTTCTGATCCTTATAGCTACTCGTGAAATATTGAACTTCTGAGAAAGTAAATATTGTTATCAGTCTGAGTAGCATTTTAACACCATGATTAGTTTAAGAATCCTATGTTGACGTGCCACTTTACACGGCTTTCACCTCTGATGTTTCAGAATCGTTGATTTGGAAAGTCTAAACCAAAAGTAATGGAATCGAATGGTAAGGAAGATCTCAAGGCTGCACTTCTGCAGCATCCCAATGGTGTTGCTGCTTATACAAAAAGCACGGGAGATGGTGCAAACATCAGAACGCTTGTTTTCAACATACATGGGATGACTTGTTCCTCTTGCTCAACTTCCATAGAATCTGCTCTAACGAAGCTGGAAGGAATAAAGAGTGTTATGGTTTCACCACTCCAAGCGCAGGCTGTAGTCAAGTATGATCCACAATTAATCACTGTGAGTGAAGTAGGGTTGCATAATCAATGCTTTATTGTATAACTGACCTACTTGAACTTGTTTTATTAAACTGCCGAGATTAACCTACTTCAAAACTTTTGGTGTTCTTTTCTGCAACAAATTGTATTAGTTGGCTTAGCGAATTTTAACTTGACCAATTTCTTCTAGCAAGTAGTAATCGAAGTCTTCAGTTTCTATTTTCCCATCAAATTCCATGAGCTTATCATCCCTTCAATTTGGAGGAGCTAAATCAAAATTCGGTTGACCTATTATAGAATTATGTTTCTGTTTTACTACCATAAGGCTATGAATTATGGTCAATACTGGTAGTAGCAGGTGTTAAAGATTTGATTCTCAGCTTAATTATTTATAGAAGACAAAAAATGCTTCAAAATAGTTCTATCTATAACAGATCATATATCTCTCTACAATATCCTGACAGGCAAAAGAAGTGCATATTGGGGGTTGGCACTGGCGTGGTGATCCCAATATAGTTTAATGGTTTTTCTCATTTGCGTTATCTGTTTCAGGTGAAGAAGATACAGGAAGCAGTTGAAGAGACAGGTTTTGAAGCTGATGGGTTTCCAGAGCAAGAAATTGCAATATGCAGACTCAGAATCAAGGGGATGGCATGCACAAGCTGTTCTGAGTCCGTTGAACGTGCACTTTTGATGGTTGATGGAGTAAGAAAAGCAGTGGTTGGTTTGGCTCTTGAGGAAGCAAAAGTTCACTATGATCCAAGTATTACCAACACTGCCATTATAGTTGAAGCAGTTGAAGACTCAGGTTTTGGAGCGGATCTTATTAGCTCAGGCAGTGATGTGAATAAGTTGCATCTGAAACTAGAAGGTGTTAAATCACGCGATGATTTTAGTGTCATTAGATGCTCAGTGGAGGGTTTGGAAGGGATAAATCACGTTGAGATGGACCTTGAAGAACATAATGTCATCATCACGTATGAACCAGATATCATTGGTCCACGATCTATTATAAGGTGTATACAAGAAGCTGGAAAAGGGTCAAGCTCATATCAGGCCAGTCTCTTCACTCCACCAAGACCACAGGATATGGAGCGAAGACATGAAATCCATATATACAGGAATCAGTTTCTTTGGAGCTGTTTATTTTCTATTCCAATTTTCATTTCATCAATGGTACTCCCTATGATTCCTCCTTATGGCAAGTGGTTAGACTATAAGGTCTTGAATATGCTGGATTTTGGAATGCTTCTGAGATGGATCCTTTGCACTCCAGTGCAATTTATTATAGGCCGAAGGTATAAGGTCTTTCAGTTTTTTTTGTTAAAGTGTAATTGGATGCCACAGAATTACCACTTCTTATGTACCTAAATCAGAATGTTCCACCTGAACCTCATAACCTCTTAGCTTTAATTTTGTTTTCAGGTTCTACTCGGGATCATATCATGCACTGCGGCGGAAATCCGCAAATATGGATGTTCTGGTAGCATTGGGCACCAACGCGGCTTACTTTTATTCTATCTATATTATGATGAAAGCACTTACTTCAGAGCTCTTCGAGGGTCAAGATTTCTTTGAGACAAGTGCCATGTTGATATCATTTATTTCGTTGGGAAAGTACTTGGAAGTCCTTGCAAAAGGAAAGACATCAGATGCTTTGGCAAAGTTGACAGACCTCGCACCAGAAACAGCTCACCTTCTAACACTGGATGATGAAGGAAATGCTATTTCAGAAACGGAAATCAGCACTCAGTTGATTCAAAAGGATGATATCCTTAAGATTGTTCCTGGGGCAAAAGTTCCGGTTGATGGTATAATTGTTGATGGCCAGAGTTTTGTGAACGAGAGTATGATTACTGGAGAAGCAACTCCAGTCGCTAAAGGGCCTGGTGATAAGGTAAAGAATTTGTTCTTTGCAGATTGCAACCTTAACTTTTATACATGCTTGACGTTGATGTCTGGTTAATCTTTTATCCATGTAGGTAATTGGTGGGACCGTAAATGAAAATGGTTGTGTTGTCATTCGGGCCACACATGTTGGATCTGAGACTGCACTTTCACAAATTGTTCAATTGGTTGAAGCAGCTCAGCTTGCTAGAGCTCCCGTGCAGAAGCTAGCTGATCAGATATCCAGATTTTTTGTTCCCACTGTGAGTCATTTTTACTGTTTCTACTAAATCATGTTTTACACTGAGAGAAACCTTCAAACATCATTGTAACTCTTACCTCTGTCTGAATTATTATATTTCTATTGGCTAGAACCAGATGTGGCCAACTGAAAGTATGAAATTTTGTTTACTACTTGTCATTAGGTGGGGTAAGCTAGAAGTTGTGTGCGCTAGCAATTTCAAATAGCAGTGTGCTGCATTGCATCACATCTCAGTTCTTGTATGTCGAGAAAGATTGACTGTGTGTCTGACATCTATGGATTCGTTGTTTATCTGTTTGAAGTTTGATCACTGCCACTCCTGTCTGACTTTGAGGTCTGAATCTTGAGTTTGGCGGAGTTGCTGTTATTTATTTGAATCTTGTTTTTGCTTAGTTCAATTTATATGGTTCGGTACCAAAACAGAGAACTTATGGTTTAAGTACAACAAAATAGTCTATTCCATGTGCTAGAACCAAGCATTATACAAATTAAAGTCGCTGTCATATTTTTACTAATGTACTGATGTTTCTGGAACGTATTTTGTGGCTGAAGTTATGAGACTTCAGAGCTCTCACTAAAGCTTGATTTTTTGTGAACTGTCAATAATGCATATACATTTGCTCCACAGAGATTTGTTTATTTTACATAGTGATATGTTTACTTTACCTGAAGCTGAGTTATTATTTTACCTATGAGCTTGGATATTATTTGAGTGAATCTTGGCTAACTGAGAGGTCTGGACTTGAAACTTTTTTCTATATATTCATTTCCTAAATGAAGTTTTCACGGAAAATTGGTTTGTATTCTCGAACTTACAGGTTGTTATGGCTGCATTTATCACCTTTCTAGGATGGTTTGTATTTGGAGAAGCAGGTACTTATCCGAAGTCATGGATACCAAAAGCTATGGATGCTTTTGAGCTTGCATTACAGTTTGGAATTTCAGTCTTGGTTGTTGCCTGTCCTTGTGCTTTGGGGTTGGCAACTCCCACAGCGGTAATGGTGGCCACAGGGAAGGGAGCCTCCCAAGGGGTACTGATTAAAGGAGGGGATGCATTAGAAAAGGCACATAAGGTATGGTACTATGAGCATGAAGTTCTTAATCATTGTTGTTTGCAGCCAAGATTTTGCCTAGAATATTTGCTGCTTGGTGCGTTAGAAACTGAAATTATTAGTTATGGTTTTTTCCTGAATCTGATGCAGGATATTTAATTACAATGCTAGAACTAGACTAATGTAATAGTTATCATCAACTTATGGTTCATTAAGATCATAGATTTGCTGTACAGTGGATTTGCACTGATAGGTTCGTCAAGAGGATGCTTTCAGATTTTGTTTTGACGTAGCTATGAACACAAGCCTAGCTTGAAGTGTGTATATTGGGATATTAAACAGGAAACTTTATGGATGGAATTGCTCTTAGAAACTAGATGAGAAGGAAGAGTAGAGGAGGATGCGAGGGAAAAGCAAGGGAGGCCACAGCCTTCTTGTTAACAGAAAGTATATCACCTAGACAACTCTTCATAATATAGCTGCCCAAAGGTCACTGAAAAAGCCTTTATCGCATAAGTTAATTTTCAGACAAAAACCTTCGCCAGTTTTGATGACAATGACAGCCCCTGGCTGCAGATAAGTCAATGATTAACAGTCAGGCTTGGAAAGGAAATCTGCTTGAATTTAGTTAATATTGTCTTTGATGTACTTATTTATGAACATCTCTTTCAAATCTACGTTCATATATTCCTTTCTCTCACATATTTGCTAATCTAGTTCTTTACCATTAATGTTTGTAATTTGTATTGCATTGTAGGTCCAGACGGTGATTTTTGATAAAACTGGAACATTAACTCTGGGAAAGCCTTCTGTTGTCAGTGCTGTCCTTTTCTCCAAGATTTCTATGGAAGAGTTCTGTGACTCGACAATTGCTGCTGAGGTGAGCTTATAAGTTTAATGGATTCAGTGGCAACCCGACTTCAATTATCGTGTTTTTATTGCTAAAATAGGATTCTTTAGCTACCTAAAACATTGGGAAATTTTATTACATAACTCCAAATCTGTTACTAATTCCAGATATCTGCAGGCCAATAGTGAGCACCCCATTGGTAAAGCAGTTGTTGATTATGCCAAGAAGTTTTTGAATACTGCTGAGAAAGAGCATCAGACAGAAGTAAAAGACTTTGAGGTTCATACTGGTGCTGGTGTGAGTGGAAAAGTTCGAGACAAAACTATTCTGGTTGGTAATAGGAGACTCATGAGGGAGTTTAAGGTTTCTCTTGGTCCGGAAGTTGAGACTTATATCTCAGAAAATGAGAAGCTTGCTCGTAGTTGTGTGATAGTAGCAGTTGATGGTACAGTTGCAGGAGCTTTCGCCGTCACTGACCCAGTGAAACCCGAGGCTGCACGTGTTATATCTTTTCTAAATTCAATGAACATCTCAAGTGTTATGGTTACTGGTGATAACTGGGCTACAGCAACTGCTATAGGAAAGGAAGTTGGAATTCAGACAGTGTTTGCCGAGACGGATCCGTCAGGAAAAGCAGATAAGATAAAAGAATTGCAGGTAAGTCAAACCTGATTGAAACAGCTTTCATTAGGTTGATACTGAATGAGATAGTTACAAGAATTTGGTTTGATATTTACTATTTTTGAATCTTGTTGCAGTTGAAAGGTACAACTGTGGCAATGGTAGGGGATGGGATTAATGATTCACCAGCACTTGTTGCAGCTGATGTTGGTATGGCGATTGGTGCGGGAACAGATGTGGCCATAGAAGCAGCTGACATAGTCCTCATGAAAAGCAACCTTGAAGATGTTATCACAGCAATAGACCTGTCAAGAAAGACAATGCAGCGTATACGGCTCAATTATGTTTGGGCTCTGGGGTATAATGTACTTGGCATGCCTGTCGCTGCTGGAATTCTGTTCCCGTTTACCGGCATCCGTTTGCCGCCTTGGCTTGCTGGTGCTTGCATGGCTGCTTCATCCGTCAGTGTGGTTTGCTCGTCATTACTACTTCAATCTTACAAGAAACCTCTACACGTTCAATCCGCGTTGTAGCTAGCAACTTTTCTGACATCGATTTGGTTCAAGTTATAGGGTGGAAGCTGGGGGTTACAAGAGCAAAGAAGACGCAAGGTTGTAAAATAGCATTTAATTCAAAAGTCTGAATTTAGTCTCGAAAACATGATTTGTTGAAACTTGATACTTGAAAATAATCGCTTTCACCTAATTGTTGCTAATAGTACGTACTCCATGCGATTAGAAATGAAAATTGAAACTAATTCTTGTTACTAAAAGTAAACTCTAATCAAAGAATATTTTGGTAAGGTAGTACTTTGAGTTTATACAGTAAAACATCGATAAATTAATAACATCAAATTAATAACATTGATAAATTAATAATTTTCTCCGGTCTCAAGTCGGGAACACCCCTCTCTCGTGTAAAAGCGATTAGAATTCGAACACGCTGCGTTTTACTGGGAAGGATCGACCTATGGGAACGAATCTACAGGGCTATCACCTTATTTGGCCAAATCTTCAAATCTTTTCACAATTACAGTCCACTGCGCTTTCTTTACTATAAAGTAAAGAAAGGCTTGAAAGCTTACTTTCTTATTCGTAGAGAAAGGTTTGGAACCGTAGTTTTAGAGTTTTCGTCCCAACCTACTAGGGGTCGTTAGACTGTAGCTTGCTGCTAAAAAATGTAATAGGCGAGCGCAGCTCGCTTCGCTCTTCAAGTTCCGCCCCCCTTACTCAACCTCTCTTTCTATAAAAAAGCCCTTTCTCCTTTTCATAATAATAAGAAGGTAAGCTTTGAAGCCGTGACTTGCTGGGTTTTCCATCATCCAATCTACAAAAAAATCGAATGAAACCTGACGAAAAAGAAGTAAACACTTTGCTGAGGAACGAAGCTTCGTGTTTGTTTTTCTTCAAATCCCCAATCCGCTTTTGCTCGCCGCTACTAACGGGGTCTTGGTTGATTTCCCTTCCTTTAGCTACAAAAGGAAGGTCCAGTCTTGATAATAAATCTAGAGGGGACTGATACAAATCCAATCTGACCTGGAGTGAGTGGATATAGTTGATGTATTCTGGCCAGACGGCTCCCCAAAAAAGTCGTGTCGGTTTCTTATTAAAAGAAAATTGATTTCTGACAATATGGCTATAGCCATTTCTAAAAAAACAAAGACAATTGATAAAATAATGAAATAATAATTTTTTTAAAAATTCCTATGTAAATATAGGTCCCGTCAATATCATAAATTAATAATAACTTGAAAAAAAATGAGCTAGTAAAAATATGAATTTAGTGATGTTTTTTTTTGTTTTTTTGAAATTTATATATAAAGAAATTGTAGATGTTATGATTTTTTTGAACGATGTATGAAGCCATTGATGAGAGTTTAAACATTTTCTAAAAAATGGTCAAATTTTTTTTAATAGAGGCATATTACAGAGATTGAGTAGATAATAAAATTTAAGATAATGGTGGAGTCTAAATTCTAATGTATAGGGATTATAAGAGAATAAAATAATATAAATCTTATATTAATGAGCTTAATAAAAGATTAATAGGATTCTTAGGAATTCTCTTTAAATTAATAGTATTATTAGTTTATCGATAAATTAACAATTATTAATTTATTGATAAATTAATAATTATTAATTTATCGATAAATTAATACATCGATAAATTAATAATTTTTAGAGTGATATATGTTTAACTGCATATTTCTAATCCTGATATGAATTACAGTAAACCATGTGTAGTGAATTACAGCAACTTTTTGTCATCTAAGAAATTGGTTTGGTAAGTAAACCATACCAATACTTTCTTCGACATAAATTTTGTCCAAATGTAAAAAACAATTTGTAGGCTTTTATTTATGACTTTTTATTGGAATTTTGATTTTATGATTTAGTAGTTTCATTACCGCATGTTGTGCGGATTTTTTCAATTTCTTGTCCCAAATTTTAAATATTTTAATTTTGCCGAAAGTGATTTTTTTAATAAAAACAGTATAGGTGTTAATTAGGGTTTTAAATTAAGTGGATAATTAAAAATTAACTTGGGCATTGCTATTTGCAGTTATAAGAATTACTCATTTGCAGTCGTTTGAACATTTTTGCCCCTGAGTACTACAAACAGTACTAAACACATAGTTTCAAATTATTTCTTTCTCTTCTTCTTCTTCAACTCTCAAAGAAAAAAACCCAAAAATTACAATGTCAAACTCAGATATACAATAATTTGGAGGTTAAAAAAATGGCGGAACAAGGGAATCAAGTACCGGAAGGCTCGGCCTCAAATTTAGTATGTTTTTTTTTCTTGCTAAAATTCATTGAATATTATGAAAAAAAAAAAAACCGTTCTGGACAGGGGTAGCCGGCGGCAAACCAGCTACCTCAGCTACCTCTTGAGAGCTAGCCGGTTCGACTACCCTTTAAGACCGGCTCCTTCGGCTTAGCTAGCCAGTTTTGACTCGGCTAGCTCTCAAGGGGTAGCCGGTTTGCCGTCGGCTACCCCTGAGCAATTTTTTTTCTTTATTTTTTTTAATTTTTTTTATGTTATATTCATTTTAGTTATTATTAATATTTTTTAATAATTAGTTTGTTTGAATGAATAGTATCAATCTTTATTGTTTAGATTTTTTTATTTAATTGAAAAAAATAAATATTATTAATAATGATTGTTTATGTAAATTAAATTTTTTGTAGTGGTAATTACATCTTTGTGTTGTATTTATTAATAATAATTGTTAGTGTGTAATAAATGTAATTTAATTTAAATTATATTTTTTATGTAAATGAAAGTTAATATAGTGTTAATTGTCATGTTAATTGACAATCATGTAAGGTAATTAAATTTAAATTATAAATTGTTCACTAGGTGTATTTTACATAATTTAATATACTTAATTTTGTAGTTATTTTTTTATGTATATATTTAAGTTTGTTAAATTGATTATGTTTCATTACAAGATTATGGTGGTGATGGTATTGACTATAGTTCTTATTTCAAGACTCGCATTAGATTCGGTACTCTTGATGATGCTGTAGAATAGGCGAGACAGACTGTGAAATCTCTTGGTTTTGAAGTTGTTATTGCGTCAAGGAGAAGTGAGACGTCAAAATTATTGAGATGTGTAAAGGGTATTCCCCAAGAGAGATGGAGAATAAGGTGCGAGGTACGAAGTTGCAATGTTGTGGATGCCAGTTCCAGCTTATAGCCAAAATGCGGGATGCTGGTACTTCATTTGGCATTCGTACTGTACCAGGTCCTAAGGTTACATAACCACTCGTTTGGTACATTTAAGGAGGGACAAAGGCAGATGAGCGGGATGAGCAATAAATCGAAGGAGATTGTTAGGGACATGTCCAGGTATGGAGGAAAACCGGCTGCAATGGTGAAGCGAATTAATGTTGAATGCCCTGACGACTACGTTGTCCCCAAACAGGTATACAACTACAAGAGTAAGTTGCGATTGGACAGCTTCAAGGATAGAATTTTGGTGGAGCAGTTTTTTTACGTAGCTAAGGAACAAACGGCTATGTGATTTTTACATATCATGATTCGGGTGTGTTGAGTAATATTTTATTGGCACATCCAGTATCTGTACAGATGCTTAGAGTCTACAGGTGGTATATTGGTATGGATACTACTAACGGAACAAACAAGTATAAGATGCCACCGTTCCAAACGATTAGGATGACTCCAACCAATAAGACTTGATTGCATATGCAATTATGAAGGATGAAACGAGTACGAGTTATGATTGGGTGATGGAGCAGTTACGAAATTTGATTAGGTGGGAGGTGCATCCTACGGCCATAGTGACAAGCAGGGAGTTGGGACTGGTAGTTCTAATCAGTAAGTGGTTTCCAGAGTCTACACATCTTCTGTGCGTGTGGCACATCGACAGATGTGTCGTGGCACACGCGAATAGTTATTTTGGTAGCGAATTTGCAATTTGGTGGATGAAAAATGTATTCAGAGAGATACTTCTAGCTCCTACTCAGTACAAACATGCAATGGCTGTATTAGGGATGAAGGCGTACATGCACTCAAATGCTAAAAGTTATGAAGAGTTGGTGAAGTATGTCGAGGACACTTGGTTAGTTCACAAGAAGAAGTGGGCTCATGTGTGGACAAATGAGGTGACACACTTGGGGAACACAAGTAATTGTAGGGTGGAGGCCGCTCATAGTGCCTTGAAGCAGTTTCTTGAGACGTCGGACCTGCAACTAGATACAATGTGGATCAAAATCCACAATGGGATCGAGCATGCTTTCACTGAGATCAGGTACATTATATTATTGTGTTTTTTATTTCACTTCGTATTACTAATAGTATTACCAATAGTAATAGATTAACAATGAGGAATTTTAATTGCAGGTTCAGTCTAGAGTTGTCGATGAGACGTTCGAATCGATCCCACCTTCAGTTCCCCTATGATCGTATAGTTAAACGTGTCTCACATTATTGCCAGGAAATCCTTGATAGGGAGTTTGCTCGCATGCATGAACTGGGTGAAAATGTTTACCAGAGTTGTGGTTGTGTGTTGAAAAAGACTCTCCCTTGTGCGTGCGAGCTAAGACGGATACTTGATGAGCGGTTGCCCCTTGAAGTAGCCGACATCCACCCTTTTTCGAGCATACTAGATTATAGGAGAAACATGCTTGATTCGGCTCCTGATGATGATGATTCTGATGATGATGTTGATTTTGCTAATGATGAAACAGATGAACAAAAGATTTTTTTAAGTCTTGCGGATGTGGTGTGTAACAAGGAATCTGCTGTTTTGAGGCGCATCAATGCGTTCCTGCATCATGTAAATGACTATGAGCATATGGCTACGAGCAACCAAAGGTGAAGAACTGTGTGAAAGGTTGTCCGAAACTCAAGAAGCGGATCCCTTGTTTTTGGGAGAAGCGTAAGACAGGAAATAGGTAATCTCGTATGAGTACTTCATCATAGAAGGACACGCCTTCTGGATCCTTGCATACATTAACATTGATATGACTTGGCTAATAACAGTGTTGTTGGATTGGATAACATGTATCAGGATAGGATAGCAGAGTGGAACCGCCTATGTCCATTTAGTCAGTAGCTGACTTTGCCATCAAAAGAATTTGTTTTAATTTGCTAAATCGAGTTATTTAAATTTTATTTGTTTTAGAGCAAATGACTTGATGACATATATCCAATAAAACACACATCACTTTGCCAAATAAAAATCCAATAAGCAACACATAATATCCTAATTAAACACACTCCACTTTGTCAAATACACATTAATGGCTCGAATGAAAATCCTTGGTGAATTGAGCAAACAATGCTCCATGTTCCCTTGCAGCCTCCGGATCCCATTTGCGCAATTGATGTAGTGTGTCTCCATATAACACAGACAATCGGTTGATCCACTACACATAAAAATAAGAAAAAAAAATTAATATTATATTAAATAAATCGTAACTAAATTTATTAACCTTATAATAGACAAAATGCTTACATGAGATAAGTTTCCAAACTAGCTTGAGTCGAAATTCTCGAATGGAACATTTTCTTCGTTAATGACATCCTCCCGGTCCAGAATAGCCTGATCAAATACCTCGTCAAGTCTCCGTGGACCAGACCCAACCATCAATGTAGAAACAGGTACAACTAGTCTTTTCGGTCTTTTTTCTTTAACCTACATTGATTAATATATAACTACACTATTACTATAATTCACATAAAAATTAATACAACACATAAATTAAACATATGATCAAATAATCAAATGATAATAACATCTTTAAATTATAACCTATTTAAAATATTGCTAAAATAATTATAACACATAAATTAAAACATGCTCTAATGTTTTAAAATATAACAACTACTTATTTAAAACTACCGTAAAAAATTCAAATAATTCTAATATCTTTAAATTATAACCTATTTAAATTATTACTACAAAAATTATCATACATAAATTAAAAAATACCATAATTCTTTAAAATATAACAACTAATATAATTAAAACTATATTATTTTTAGCATTCTAATTTATACTTCTTATTCAAATTTATTTAAATTATAATAACATGAACACCAATAAAAAACATATAATCAATAATCTATAAAAAATATAATTAAAAATAATTATCAAAAAGTAAATTAATAAATAAATTAAATATAACAAAAATAATAACAAACGTAATAAATTTAAAAAAATTTAAAAAATAATTACTCAGGAGTAGCTGGTGTTGGACCGACTATCCCTGGTTGGGCAACCCCCGCGGGATCTGCTACCTGGGGGAAGATAGCCGATCCGAGACCGGCTACCTTTGGAAGAGTAGCCGGATCAAAGTCGGCTACTCTACAAAATGTAACAGGTCTCGGATCGGCTACCTTCCCCCGAGTAGCTGATGCCACGGGGGTTATCCAAACTGGGATAGCCGGCTATCCCATTCCAGAATTATTATTTTCTTTTTCGAATTTTTTAATAACAATTTTGATTAAAAAAAAACTTACCGGTGCACAGGGCGAGCTTCCTCGACGCTGTTTGCCTCGATCCACCATTTTTTTAGCTCCTGAATTTATGTAGATTTAAGTTTAAAGATTGGGTTTTTGGATTTGAATGTGAAGAAGAAGAAAGGAGAAGAAGGTGGAAGGAGGAAAAAGAGGAAGAAAGGGGAAGGAAATGAGGGAGAAGGGCAAAAATGTCCAGTCGACTATAAATGAGTAATTTTCTAACTGCAAAAAACAATTCAGCATTTTTAATGCGTATTATCTTGTAGTTATTGTTATTTTGTTGGAACATATTGAGTCTGTTGATGGAATGATTGAAACTAAATTACAAAAACACTGTATAAGACTTACTCAATGGAATGATTGTCTTTCAATATTAATCTAATTATGACCAACCATAAAACTATGAAGGATGACTTGAAAAACAATTAAAAAATGTTTGTAGTCAGCGGTGAAAATGTTGAAATATACTTGAATGGAACATTTATTTTTCTCTTTTTTGGATGTGTTTTTGCCCAGATGTATAGGACAAAGTGCAGATTAACTTTAAAATAATTATAAGACAGTTTTTATGTGTGTATAATATTAGAACTATTTTTAAACTGTCCATTTGAACATTGTCCTTTTAAGGGAAATTAGTATTAGGACATAGTTCGGAGTTTTTTGTGCTTGTCAAAAAATTTTTGTGGTCCTAATTAATATGACGGCTATTTTTGTTTGTGCTTCTATATAAACTAGGTTCTTGCCTCAGGCGTTGCCCGGGCGTACTTATTGTAAGTGACGGTTGAGAGAAATAGAATATAGAAGAGAGGATGAAGATGTTTGAATATTTTAAAATATCTTTTATTTGGTTAAATTTATAATTAAGCGATATTTATCACAATTATTAAGTTGGTTAGATTATAAATATTAATTTGATAGGAATTAATATATGACGGTTGTGAAATTTGATAACAAGTACTGTGACCTTTCTTTGAATTTTTCCACGAATGTTTTTCTTATCTATTACAAAATAAGTTGTTTAAAAATTATAATAATGATACACTTTAGATTGTATCAAGGTATGTTGTTAAAAATCAAATATTGTCCTTCCTTTCGTGATATACACTTCATCCAAAATCAAACTTTATATAAAATAAGTTTACACTATATTGTTGAATGAATCAAGGTATTTTATGAATCTACAATACAAAAGTTTCAATGAAGTATAGTAACACGGTCCGATGAACGAATACCTACGCATTAAAAATCTCACCAACAAATGGACCAAGAAGTTTGGCAAAAGAAAATAATTTTAATTTTATAAATTCGACGACTGATGTTTACAAGGATGGCAAAAGCCTTAAATAGAAAACAAAAGAAAGAAAAAATCCCTAATCAACTAAACTAAAATAAAAAAAAATATCGTTAGACAAAAATAATTAAAACCCTAATCTAATAGTTTTTTTTTCCATCCTTCATTAGATAAGGTTTAGTTATAAAAATTGAACATGATTTGCAAATTATATTTTGCAATCCATGTTTTAGAAGAATTTACACAATGTATACATAACTTGCTAGTTATAAAAATTCAACATAATTTGCAAAATTAGAATTTACACAATCACTATGTATACATAACTTGCAAATTAGATTTACAAGCCATGTTTTGACATAACTTGCAAATCAATTTTTGCAAATCATGTTTTGAGAGATCATGAAAAAGTTATGATTATAACCTACTACAAAAGAGTAATCTATTTCCTTCATACAAAGAAATCGGGTGCAGAGAAGGGAAATTTTTTTTTTTTTGGTAAAACTATGAATTTGTATTACTTTCAAAAGTATTTACATCATGATTGTCTATTAATTTCTCTATACAACTGATTATTAATCTATTCAAAGATCTAACTGGAATGCCCAGACTATTCAAATAAAAATGTCATCATTGTTGCCTCTTCTGCAATGATACTGTATATTTCATGCCACCTCCTTTTTCATGTCAATCAGATGATCTTGCATTGTCATCTCCTTTTTGCTGAATTTTCTAAGGTTTCTATCGTCCAGACATGATAAACAACAGCATATAAAACTTTGTGTTTCACTTTCCTGAATCTCCATAACTTCAGCAATGTATTAATTCCATACCTGAATGAGCTCCGTCTAATTTTCGTCCCAGCCAGTCCATTGAAGCTTGCAGAAGTTGTTGAGAATAAGGGCAACTGAAAAACAGAACATCTGTATTCTCATAAGGGGTAGTACAGAGCTCACATTTTTTTGGACCTTGCAGTTGCAGATGCTCCATTCTGTCTTGAGTAAGGAGTCTATCCTTCATGGTAATCCATGAGATGAAGCAGTGTTTTCTGATATTGGAAGGACTCCAAACTATTTTAGCAGTAAGTTCCAGTAAGCCATTTATGGCCTTCTTTAGCCGAATAATCTTTTCCTGCTGATCTGTTCCATTTCCCATTCAAAACACCATTTTTAAGTTTGTCCTTTACTTTCAGCAACTTTTTCGAATGCCATCCACTGCTTCATAATCCCATATGGATTTAAAGGACCTTTACTTTTAGCAACTTTTTCGAGTGCCATCCACTGCTTCGTAATCCCATATGGATTTACCCTTTTTTTTTTTTGGTAAACCGTTTAGCCAAGCGGCTAAAAAACGTCAGATTACATATACAAAACAGAGGGTGAACTCAATTCAGCCTCTACTAACACGGCTATAGAGCCTGGGGGGTCATCAAAAAAACAAACACCCCTATATACATCTAAGGCTTGTTTAGCCAGAGTATCAGCGCACAGGTTATTCTCCCTGCACGTATACAAGAATTGGACTTCCCATTCCCCCTGTAAGACAGTGAGAATACTTCTTAACTCAGGGTCGAGGGGAGTCCTAGCTTCCTCTCTTAGGCGATTCACTTGTTCTATCGCCAGTTGAGAGTCGGATTCCACAACCACCCTGGGAATTTCCCGTTGTTTTGCCACCTGTAGTGCCAGCAAGATAGCCCTGAGTTCAGCCGTCTCCACAGAGCAGATTCCTTCATTCTTGTTAAAAGCTGCCATGAACCGACCAGTATCATCCCTGATGATTCCTCCCACGGCAGCTTTTCCAGAATTCAAACAGACCGCCGCATCACAATTCACCTTTTGCCATAGCGAAGGTGGCTTTTTCCAGCCTAGCTCCTTCACCCTGTTACTGCGGCTTTGCTGCCATTTAAGCAGATTCTGGCTTCTTGCAATTTCTTCCGATTTGTGCACAGCAGACCTGACAATGTTTCCTACAGCCGCAGTCGCTCCATTAAAGACTCTATCATTACGGCAGTTCCATAACAGCCAACAAGTAGATCCAAAATTCATTCTCCATTTAAAGTCGTCAGCTTCTAAGTTGGTTCTGAACCATTCTTTAGCATGCTGATGGAAAAATCTTCGCCTTCGAGACTCAGGTACCACCTGCGTCCAAACCTCCCTTGCTAGTTGGCAGTCGCGTAGTGCATGCAGAGTTGATTCGACTTCCCCGTGGCAGCACAAGCACATCTCAGAGTCGCTAGCCCCCCTCTGCTTGCACAATTCACTGGTCAGTAACCTCCCATGAAGTGCCAGCCACAAGAATGTTCTAATCCGCTGTGGTCCTTTCCATCTCCACGCTCTTTCCCAGTCTCTATCAACCTGCAAATGTGTGTCATTATTAGCTAATAGATAAGCCGATTTCACAGAAAACTTACCTGATCTGTCGAACATCCAGCGCGGCCTATCTGATCCTAAGCACTCCATTGGTGGAGGAATACTAGAAATTCTTATCACCACTTCTGCTGGCAGGAATGGTGCAAACTTGGCCACGTCCCAACTACCATTTGAAGATGCAAAATCCGCAACTGGCCTCCACTTCCATTCCACCGGTACTTGGTTCACTATGTGGTCTGATAATCTTCCTACCCCCTCGATCCATTGGTCCTCCCAAAAACGCACCGTCCTACCATTCCCGATAACCCATGTAGTTCCTTTCAGTACCAGATGGAAAGCATCAAACACCCCTTTCCATGTAGTGCACACTCCCCCCTTCCTGTCTACCGTACCATTCCTTGTTCTTTTGAAGTGCACACTCCCCCCTTCCTGTCTACCGTACTTCGCCCTGAGTACTTGCACCCATAGTTCCTCTCCTTTAGTAACTAATTCCCAGCCTATTCTCATCAAGTAGGCCGTATTCATTTCTCGTGCTTTCCTCAAGCCAAGGCCACCCCTCTCCTTTGGGCTACAGACTGTATCCCACTTCACAAGATGCATTTTTCTCTTGTCCACCGTTGACCCCCAGACAAAATTCAGCCTATCTACTTCGTCACAAACAAAAAGGGGTAGCTTGATAGATTGCATTTGGAAAGCCGGGATTGATTGCAAACATGATTTTGCAAGTGTAATTCTGCCGGCCAAAGAGAGCTGATTCGCCTTCCAGCTCGTCAGTCTATTCCTTATTTTTTCAAGCATTTCACTGTACGTGAGTTTTGTGATCCCTCCGTGCAGAATAGGCGACCCAAGATACTTTCCCAGATTGTTAGTCTCCCCATAACCAAACTCTGCACTGATGGCCCTCCGCAGCTGTGCAGGAGTGTTTCCTGAGAAGAAGATTTTGGTCTTCTGAGGGTTGACCTTCTCTCCTGAGACCCTGCAAAAAGCAGAAAGGACTTTTTGTATTAATCGTACCTGCTCGCTGGATGCCTCCGAAAACAAAAAAAGATCATCTGCAAAAAATAGATGTGAGATGATGGGTCCATTTCCAATACCCTTTAAGTAATAAGCATGTATCCAGCTTATCCAAAGACTTTCTTTCTTTCTCGCAATATCCCAAAGTTGTTTTCCAACCAAGGCCTGATTCCATGTGAAGACCTCCCTCAGATTTGCTTTTGCATCCTTCTCCCCATGCAACTAAGGACCACGATATGCTTTTGTGCCTCATAAGAACTCCCTGCAATGCCTCTCAATCACTGCCTTTGGAAGCAAGAAAATTCTAACCCAGTGAGAGTGGAGATTTAGAAGCACTGCATTTACAAGAACTAGCCTGTCGAGAAGACCAACATTTCATCCGGCCAACAATCTTTTCAACCATAGTCTGACAGTCAGTATAGGTCAAAGAGATAGTCTGACAGTCAGTATAGGTCAAAGAGATAGGACGCCAAGGAAATTTTTTTTTTCAAAACAATATATTTAGTGGTCCGATTAAATTAAATTTAGTGACTAATTTTATTACCTGATCAAACAAATTATCTAAGCAAATAATGAGTAGAAGGATAATGCGGATGTGGTTTAAATAATACGATAATGACGATGTGGTTTAAATAGTAGTCCAAATGCATATCAAGTCATTTATTTAAATATTAATTAATGATTCTAGAGCCCTAATTTACATCCACATTCAATCATTCCTTGATCATTTTGAAATTACGTCTAAACATCTTTGGTCAAATGAATGGATAAATGATAAATTGATCCTTTTCCCTTTTCTTGGTCAAATAACAAATACTTTGGATTTTGGGTAAGAAACGGATTAATAAATACTTTTTGCAGTATTTGCCTTAATATAATATATAAATATAATATATAGATTTGATAGTCTTACTGTTTTGCTAAATTTTGTCTAGTCATGCTATGTTACGGAATTAGTTGTTTCACATGTTTTGTACTTCAATCCGAAACCACTACTAAAAACAATGTAAGTTCCAAAAAGAGAATACTAAAAGAATAAAATAGCATGTGGATCCACCATTAGAAACCATAAGTGCAATATATATACTTACGTATAATGTCTAAGAAAAATAAGACAATTTCATCTTTTAAAAGTAATTACTTCAATAAATTGAGCATGAAAATTTCACTATCGAGAAAATTGGACAGTCAGATAAACGAATTATTTCTATCTCAATTTTTAAAAACTTGTTTTGGTTGTCTGATCAAAGGCAGTGATTTAAAAGATTTGAGACGAAGAAAAGACTTGGAAAAAAAGGACAAAACCTTGTTGCCCATATTCCATTTTATTTTCGTATGTTTCTTCTCTTAGTTTTGGAATCACCAATTAAACTTACTTTAAAAGTGGGGTTCTGAAACTCATACAGAAGCCCAACCAAACGCCATCACAAATACAAATGTAAAATAAGAACAAACTTACGTGGTTTGTCCCATCTGGTCGCACAAGCATCTCAAAAATACGAAAAGATTAGTCGGATAATTACAACTTATAGTTATAAAATCGAACAAGAAAACTTCCCTGATAACTCCGACTATTCATTAATGCTCGTTCATATAATTCTTCCCATTGCAATATCCTCGGTACCACCAACTTTAGAAGAGTTGACGGACCAAACTAACAATAAAGTATCCATTCTACTACTCAAGTCCAACATATATGAAGTGTTCTTAACTTATGCACACGAGGATCAAATATGTAACTGAGAATTTTAATAAGCTTACATATAAGCTGCATCCAATAAGTTAGCATTACAATGGCTGCTAAATTAAGAAACGAAGCCTTACATTTTCCACATCACGAGATAGGAAGGCGAATCTACAAGTTATCTAATCTGAGTAGAAGTAAGATGATCAGATGTCATTTCCAGAATCAGTTACACCATTGTTAGTACCTAGGAAAAATGGACAAGTTTAGTTTAGGTAAGCTTTAATGTCCAGGAGAACATCAACATTCCAGAAAGAAATATAAGAAATTGATAGCATCCATACTTCAATGCACATCGGTTCTATCTGAACAGAGAATTTTATACAGATCCAGCTCCACCTTGGCGAGTTATCATTTCTGCAAATCCAACCGAGTCTCTCTAAATATCAACCTGCTCTTAGATGAAGAAAGTTACAAATTTTAGCTGACATGATATCACTTTGAAAGAAGACACTAAGTTTGCACCAGGGTGAGACATAATGAAGGACGAGGCTTAAATGATTGATAAGCCTGAATTGAACTTAATTTTCATAAAACAGAAAATATGGGACAATTTCCAATAGGCAAAGAGAAATGGACATGAAGAAAATCCATTTTCAACAAAACAATAGGGTGTTAATCAATGGAAGCTGCATTTATCACATTCAAGTATAATGCATCTACTGTGAAAATAAACTGTTGCGACTATCTAGATTGAGCGGCTCAAATGTCATGCAGTGAGGTCCAGCAGATACTAAATTGCTTAACAATGCATATAGAAGTGCAGCGCAGTCGTTCAAGATAAATAAAAATACTTACACGAAATATACTACTTCCAATGCCTAGATTAAGGTCAAATGGCAACCACCTAATCAGTCAAGTCAGTAACAAACAATACGTACCATCAACTAGTGCCCTTGCAAATTTTCCTTTTCATTCTCTGGTGGAGACAATAAAGCATCGCCAGATGATTGGGAATTGTTCCTCATATCAACACTCAAAGAATCAGCTATGGAGTCCTCCACATCCGCAGTTGCATCAGAATACTGATCAAAAAGCTGTTGTAGACCATTTCTAGACTGAGAAATGCCTGTTTGGGCAGTCCCTTGAGCTTCATGGATCTCAGGATCAGAGACAGCAGTTTTTTCGGATTCGTTGTCCTTGTTCCCTTGTGCTTCAACAGAATCTTCAGGGGCAATCTCAAACTTCTCCACCAAAACTTCGGCAGGAGTAACATTCGGGCTGGCCATTAGCAAAGACGAAGATGAGTCCCCGTGATCATTAATGGTATTCATCAGATTATCAGCGCAATTGAGGCTTTCGGCAATTTCAACCGTAGAATGATCACTTTTGTCTTCTGCAACTTCAGCATTTGGAATCATCTCAACTGCACTATGCGCACTACTGTCTGCCACAACTCCAGCATTTGTAATGTTCATACTTTCCACTGACTTAAGCACAAGATCAGAAGTTACATCAACTTTTCCAATAGATTCTACTTGAAGAATTTCATCATTACTTTCATGTTTTTCCATATTGTCTCCCATAGGATCATTGACTGATTCATCCATATGAGGCAGTGCATCAGCAGAGCTCATAATCTCCACGGAGGATACAAAAACCTCCCTTGTCCTATTCATTGGAGTGTTTTCTTCCAGGAGTTGCATCTCTGCCTCATTTTCAGATCTTTCAACTTTGGCAATAGCCCTGGTTTCTGCATTTGATGTAGTTGTTTCTTCTAAAGTTTTGAACAGCTCAACAGCAGCTTCAGCATGTGATATAGTTGTTTCTTCTAAAATTTTGAACTGCTCAACAGAAGCTTCAGCATTCAAAACGGTGCTTTGTTCAACATCCACCTCATTTTCAGCTTCCAGATTACTGGCATCAGGCATCAACTCATTGGTTTCAGCATTTAAAATTGTAGTCTCTTTTAGTTCGACGTTCTCAATTGTGGCTTCAGTCATTGTGATATTAGATTCTTCCTGAGGTCCAACATGAGGTAGATTGATGTCTGAGATATGCAAAGGTGAGGATGTTTTCTCCTCGACTACCTGCCACGATACAGCAACATCAGAAACCACAGTAGGATTAGTAGCTGAATTATATGGAATTAAAACAAATGACTAGTTTACCTTGGAGGTTGATTCATCTTCTCCAATCTGAAATTCTACACCTGGAGAAACAGGTAAAGAAGATTCTGCTTTATGGGTTGAAGAGGGTGAGGATGTCATTTTGCCTAAACTTTGTTTCTCAACCAAGGCATGTGCTGAGACAAGGTCATTCTTGTACTTGAATTCTTCAGAGTTTGCTTTCCCTGAACTAGCCTCAGTATCTCCCACCTTAGATGCATCAATATTCCCATGATGATCAGCATCATCTTCCGATATTTTGCATTCTGTCTTGCTCACAGTTTCTGACTGTTGTAATACTAGTTGCACAGTACCCGAAGTTGGAGTTGGCATTTCAGATGCGCTCTCAGTTGCAGCAGATTGGATCAACAATGGGATCTCGGGGCAACAAGTATCCTCAGTATCTCCCACCTTTTGCATCGCGTCGATATTTCCATGATGATCAGCATGGTTTTCCGATTCTTTGCATTCTGTCTCTCTCACAGTCACTGGTTGTACAGTTCCCAAAGTTGGAATTAGCATTTCTCGTGAGCTCTCAGTTGTAGCAGATTGGTTCAACAATGGAACCTCAGGGCAACCACTAGCCTCAGAATCTCCCACCTTTTGCATAAGAGACTCCACAGATGTGTCAATATCCCCATGACGATCATCATGGTCTTCTGATTCTTTGCATTCTGTCTGGCTCACAGTTTCTGACTGTTTTACCGCTGGCTGTACAGTTCCCGAAGTCGGATGTAGCATTTCTCGTGAGCTCTCAGTTGCAGCAGATTGGTTTAACAATGGGACCTCAGGGCAACCACTCGCTTTGTTTCCAGAATCATCTGAATTCCCCTTTTCATGCAGATCCTCTAACTTACAAGCATGATCAGAGGTAGAAGCCACATTTTTGTCAATGCAGAAAACTGATGTAGAATCCTGCATTGTGATGTCATTCTCACGCTCTTCTGATGCTGTTTTAACACCACAACCATCATATCCCTCATCTAATAACTCAGAATCAGGAGCAGCTACAACCTCATTTACCAATTCCGATGTTTGGGACCCATATTCAACTTTTTTAATACCATCCTCTTCAGTTAAATTTTCTGACAGCCCAGCCTTACCTGTTGAAACCACTTTGACAAATGACGATACAGGAGCAAAAGCTTCACCGTCATGGCTTTGCGTCGCTAATGATGAAATGCCAGGCAAACTGGAAGTAGGTAAAACTAAGTCATCCCTGTATTCTTTGTTAATCAATTTTGGGTCTGAAACAAGGGCACCATCCTTCCCTTCCACATCATCTTGTTCTAGTTTATCAGTTGCTAGCTCACCTACACCAGACGACACTTCTGTAGCAGATTGTACAATAGCCAAAGCAGGATGCGAACTCTCTTCTGAGAGACTATCTGGACGCAGCTGAGCCTGAGAGGCAAGGGAATAACCTGAAGTTGTTTCCTTACTTTCAAACTCTGTGATATCTGTTTCAGCAGAAATTCCAAGTATATTATCTTCCGTTGGCAGCGCAGAAAGAACCGCTGCAAGTGATTCCTTGTTCGGAGGTTCTTCATTTGACAAATCTTCAAATGATTTTACAGCCTCTCCTATGCCATCTCCTACCTCATGCCTGGATTCAGTTTCATTCTTATCATCTATATGCTCGGCAACTATATCTGCAGCAGAAACCATAGCCTTATCAGCTTGAGCATGCCCTTCCTCAGCCCCATCTTTCTGCTCAACATTCTGGTCCACACAAGCTAAAGCATCTCCAGATTTACTTGTATCTGAATATATAATGTTCAACTGATTAGCAGTCTCATCATCAATATCCTGGTTAACGACTCTACGTTCACCAACAGAAGAATCTACATTATTTAAGAGCGTACCTGACACACAAACATTGCACAGTACTTGATCATCTTCATGATTATCTGCATTCCTATCTTTCGGAGCTGATTCAGAGAGTTCATTACTCACATCTAGTTGAACATCAATCTCCTTCTGAGCTTCGCTTTCCTGATTAACATCTTGACCAACTTCTGGCCCTGATTCAGAAATTTCAGCATTGATATCTAGACAAATATCAGTCACCTTTTGGGCTTCAGTTCCCTGATTAACATCTTGACCATCACTTTCTTGATTAGCAGCAGCACACTTCACTTCTGTAGCTGATTCAGAGATTTCACTGCTCATACCTAGAGGTGTATCAGACTCCTGACAAGTTTTGATACCTTTATTAAAATCCTGACAATCACTTTCCTGATTAGCTGCGTGCTTCACTTCTGGAAATGATTCAGCGCTAATATCGGGATGAACATCAGTTTCCATATGAGCTTCACTTACCTCATTAACATCTTCACCATCAGTCTCCTGATTAGTTGCATGCTTCACTTCTGGAACTGATTCAGCGCTGATATCTAGAGGAACATCAGTTTCCATATGAGCTTCACTTACCTGATTAACATCTTGACCATCAGTCTCCTGATTAGTTGCATGCTTCACTTCTGGAACTGATTCAGCGCTGATAATATGAGCTTCACTTACCTGATTAACATCTTGACCATCAGTCTCCTGATTAGTTGCATGCTTCACTCCTGGAACTGATTCAGCGCTAATATCTAGAGGAACATCAGTTTCCTCATGAGCTTCACTTACCTGATTAGCGGGACACATCACTTCCGGAGCTGATTCAGAGATGCCGACACTCGTATCTTGATGCATATCAGACTCCTCATGAGTTTTACTTCCCTGATTAACATCCTGACAATCACTTTCTTGCTTAGCCGCATGCTGCACTTCTGGAACTGATTCAGATATTTCAGCGCTCATATCTAGAAGAACATCACTGGCCTCATACGCTTCGCTTTCCTGGTTAAAAGCTTGACCATCACTTTCCTGATTGGCTGTACACTTAACTTCTGGAGCTGATTCAGAGACTTCAATGCTCAAATTTAGATGCGAATCAGACTCATGAGTTTCAGTTGCCTGATTGACATGTTGACAATCACTTTCCTCATCAACAGCACACTTGACTTCTTGAACTGATTCAGACATTTTAGCACTCATATCAAGACAAAGGTCAGTCTCATCATGAGCTTCACTTTCCTGATTAGCACAATATTTCACTTCTGGAGCTGATACAGAGGTCTCAATGCTCAAATCTAGACGAACATCACACTCCTCACGAGTTTCACTTCCCTGATTAACATCCTCACAATCCTGATTAGCTGTGGGCTTCTCTTCTGGAACTGATTCAGAGATTTCACCGCTGCTATCTAGACGAACATCAGCCTCCTCATTAGCTACACCATCACATTCCTGAATATCTTGATGCTTGACTGTTGGAACTGAATCAGAGATTTCAAAGCTAATATCTACACGAACATCAGTCACCTCACGAGCTTCACTTTCTTGATTGACATCGCAGAGAGGAGGATCTGATTTGTTATGAGGTGTATCTGCATCCATATTATGCAGCAGTAAATCCTTGTTCAAAATTACAACAGAAGAAACAGGAAGAGAAGGAAGTGCATTGATCGTTTTACCATTCATTTGGCACACAGCATTATTGTCCTCCATCTGTTCCCGGGAGAGTTCTGAAATGCTTTGAGAAACATCAGACCCAAGACACTTAGTTGGTTTAGAGACAAGATCCTCCTGTTCCACTCCCCTCGCTGGTGTTTGAATGCTAGGAGATGGATCAGATTGGTCAAGGTTCACCAATTTCCTAGCTGCTTCTTCCAGTTCATCACCATTTTTTGTAGACAAAGGATCTTTTTTCACTACCGGTTCATCCAATTCTCCAGGATTTTGAGTTCCACTACCTCTCTCAGGCTTACTTTCATCAAGAGGGATAGAATTCGCATTTACTTTCAAGAAATCAGAATCAACGTTTCTCATCTGTTTCGGTTCTTCATCTGCAGACTTACTGATTTGATCAGCAGGAAGACGGTCAATATCTTGAGATGGATTTGACAGATGGACCTTCGAATTCTTTGGAGCTTCATCCTCTTCTTGGACTTTGTTGGATTTTACCATAGCAGCTTCAATGCCTTTAGATGCCCCCGTCTGAGCACTCTCCGTTGATTCCTGATCTTTATTCTCCTTTTTATCATCATATGATGACCGACCAACAGAGTCTGCGAGGTTTTGAGATCCATCTAAGAGGGCTATGTTCATCGCTTGTACAGCTTTATCTTGTGACTTACTATCAGGCACTTGTGAAAATGCAGAACTAGTAATGGTCTCAGAATCAATGGACTGGGGTACGTTTGACTGATTCATAACTTCATCCTCCAGCTTACTTCTTCTGGTTGGTCTCCTGCCTGCATTGACCCTGGGTTTTTTCTCTGGCACTTCAGCCGATTTCGAATCCTGATTTGACACTTCAAAAGAAGCAGAAGCCTCAGGATTCTGTCTCTTTCCTCTGCGTCTAGGCATCTCTACTCCACTTTGGGCCTTACGACCACGTCCTCTGCCTTTAGGTGCAGCGCCAGAAAGAGTTGTTACTTGTGAGACACTGGCAATTGCAGGGATTGCAACAGGATTAGAACAAGAACTACCCAATGCAATGGGGTCCTGAGTAACATTAGCCATAACCGAAGAACCAGAAGCAGGAGCTGGCAATACTGAGAAGTTGCCAGACGCAGGCTGTACTGTCTGACTAGAACCTGGCACTTCTTCAGAAGCCGAAGAACCAGAATGGGCGCCAAGAACAGGACCAGCTGATTGATCGAGAATCTTTACTTGTTGACATTCAATATCTTTGCCCGCCAAGGAATCATCAGATGCAGGCTTATTTGACTGATTGGGAACTAGCCCTTCTGGAGATAATAAAGAACCAGAAAAGGTACCCGGAGCAGAACCTGCTACTTGGTTCAGAACCTGTACTTGTGGGGATTCAAAATCTGATTTGCCAGAGGTGGAAGGTGAAAGAACCGTACTCTGTGAAATTGTATCTTCTTTCTTGATTGTTCCGCGAGCACCAGAATGTTGAGAAACAGAATCAAGATTAACTACTGAAGAATTCAATGCCACAACTCCCTGGGTGGCATCAAAATCAATGTTGCCAGTTCTAGTTGGTGTTGGAGAAGTTGTAACTGCAGTTTGCCTCTTGCCTCTACGTCTAGGTGGTTCTGCTCCAGATTGAGCTTTACGCCCTCGTCCCCTACCTCGCACAGGCATGGATGGCTCAGGAAGATTTGTAGGTTGAAAAGCAGCAGGAACAGGAGGGAGAGAAGCTGATTGGATGCCAACCGAGGGTCCTACACTTATTTGCTGGATAGGTGCACTAATGGTGTTGTCAGGGATAGAGCCAGGCAATAAATCAGGGACATGAGAGTGGGGAACATTCCCAACCACAGTCAGAGCACTAATTTGTTCAGCTCCAGAAGATAATTGCTGAACTCCGGGTGACGGGGAAAAGTCAGTTGTTGCTGGTGTTCTTCTTGGCCTACCACGCCCACGCTTTGATGGTGGAGTGACCTCTTTGCTTTGTACCGATGCAGGCTCAACAGTAGGATTAGAAGGCAACAAGGGTAACTGTGCTTGTTGTGTTTCGCTAGTCACTGGTGCTGTGTCACTCATAACGATTGACAATCTCTTTTCAGTGATGTCCTTGGCTGGAGGGGAGTCAGGTGACTCAACTTGGCAAAGTTTTTCAAATTCTTCTTCAGTCAATTGCTCTTCATAAGAGCGTACCTGAACACACAGACAATTAGAGATAACAGGAAAGGGGAATTCTACAATGACAGATAGCACAAGAATTATACACGTGAGGGTAATAACTTGTCTCGTAATCTTATTCACAGCAACATTCACTAGCCAAATTCGTACCATGTTTATTCCATACCTTAAATGAATAGAACTAACAAATACAATGTAAATGAGTTATATGGCCCATTTAAGTTTTAACACACAGCCCAAAACTAAGACCAAAACCATTAGTTGTATTGTTTACAGCAATTAATGAACAATCCACATTCTCAGGCACGAAGAAGAACAAGCAAGAATAACTGATTCAAGTAGGCTTTGATTGTATAACATAACAATTTTACTTTATCACATCCGCATCAACTTTGCGAAGACAAATAGCTTGATAAATCAATGATAGCATTTCCTCTTCGCTCATTTGATGATATTTAAGTAAACTCACCTCCCTTGCTCGTTTTCCTCTTCCATAGTGTCGAGTATCAAGCCCTCCAAGAGAATCACCCTTACGCTTCATTCCAACATTAGATTCGACGGCCTTTTGTGGTAATTCAGATATCTTCATAGCTTCATAGAACGCTTTCAAGTCATCATCCATCAGAAGCCGAGAAGGCAAGGGGGGCAAGCATTCTGAATCTCCAGACCCGCTTCCTTTAACCAGTTGCATCCACACTCCCTGCAGTAATTGTGGCACTTGCATTAGTAAATGAAAGCAATAAATTACAATCATATGAGAAAAGAAAATGCAGGATACCAAAAAGATTCAAATTACCATTTCTTCTTCCCTCCTTTTCTTATCAATCGATTCAAACACATCGATTTCTGATTCACTGGAGCAGAAAATTAATCAGAAATGACTTACAACATAAGATTAAAAGGTCTCAGGCCAACACAGAGTAATACGTCAAGCCACAGCAACAAAAACGAGCGAATTAATTCCAAAAAAAAAGCAGAACCAAAAGTAACAGTGGCGGATAGCAAAGATAAATGTCATTACAGAACAATTTTTGTTCATTGGGCCTATAACACTGGAAAATATGATTCATATGTAGAAGAGAAACAACAAGTACAAAGCAGAGATTTGCATTTATCATTAGTAAACACGCCAAACTTGACAATTAAACAATGGAGAAATTATCATTTACAACAAATAAACATGCCAACCTACATCATTCAGTAATAAAACAGAAATCTAGCATTATACAGCAAACGCAACGGCTTCCAAGAACTCACAAACAGGCACATGGTAAACGAGAGAAACCAGATGATACAAATAATATGGTTAAGCACCTGCGAGCTATGACATCATTTAAGGCATCGTCATCCAAAACTGGTGCAGCTTCCTCCTTCTTGCACTCTCTTAATAGGGACTCCAAGTATTCTCTTCTATCTTCAGCACTGTTCATTATTATCCAAAACAAGACACCATCAAACTACAGCAAAGGAAATACCCAATTTATCAACTTTATGGAGTTTCTCAAGAAACCTGGTATTGTTATCAAAAAAACCGGCAGTAATGCTTTGGTTTGCAACTCCAAGTTTATGCTCTGCTGAAGCTCTAACTTGTTCTTCCACAGTTTTAACCTGAATAACAGAGAAATTAAGGTAGCTCCAAGAAAAAAGAATGGGAAATCATTTAGCTAGCAATAATGCATCAAAGCAGTTTGAACAGTAGGTGCACAAAGTGATGAGAATGGCGTCTATCTTAGTGGCTATTTAAGACTTTTACATAGGAAGTGGCAAATTTCTATCCGCGACTCAGCAAGTCCAATGACAAGAAACTGAAAGGAGGTCCATCTCATCAATCAAAAGACATATTAACTGACTTGTCAGCCTGACCTTGGACCTTCATCAACCGGTAAACCATGCCTACCTAAATTAAGATAATATACAGCCACTAGAAGTACTTCCAAATCGATGCTCGACAAAAATACTGCCTATTTGAAAAGACGTTAAGAGTTTTATAGTAGCTTAATTTGTGCGAAATTCTCCAGCATCAGTTTCATAGTAACATATTAAAAGACAAAGGAAACTGTGAATGTATATACATGAGTACAAATACAAGTGCAACAGTATGTCGGTGGGAGTGTAAGAATACATGAATGAGCTAAGCCATACTATTGAAAAATCAAAGAGGAAGAAAGGATAGAACTACATATAACTAAATTGAAAACGCCATACAATCAAAAAATCAAAGAGGAAGAAAGGATAGAACTGCATATAACTACATTGAAAATTGGATGTTAAATAGAACAGTAGCACCACCATCTCCAACCAAACTTCATCAATACCAAAACAAAGCACCAAAGGTACACATTTCATTTACAGGAATATCAGAAGTTAGCTAGCTCTCTCACATCCTAAAGGGGAAAAAGGCATCACATTGGTAAGCCGCATAACTCAGACTCAATACAAAATAGGAGATAAAGAGACTTATTTCATTTTATACCGTTTCAAGGCGAAGAACAAGAACATCCTTCTTTTGTCCAATCCTATGAGCCCTTGCCTGTGCTTGCAGATCAACCTGTGCAAGAGAAGAAGCATTCCGGTGAATTAAGAATCAAGCTATCTCCAACGACCAAAGAAAACTCACACAGCCAGAATCTCAAAATTGCCTGTGGATTCCAATCTGTGTCAAATATTATCACAGTGTCAGCCGCTTGAAGATTTACCCCCACACCTCCAGCTCGAATACTGCATCCATACGCAATTGATTAATGTCTGACGAACTAAGGCGGCTTCGGATACAAATGCATAAAAATCAGGAATCTTGATCTGCTTTCATGCCCCCCCTCCCCAATAATGTTAAATATTATGACGCAGACCTAATGCAATGAATAACTCTAATAAGTATCTGCACTAAACAAAAAGCACACCAGAATGAATGACTAAAAAAACGTTAGCTTAAAATACTTCCACATGACGTCCTAAGTAATCGTGTGACAAACCCTCCATGTGTTTCCGATTTAAATTGATATTTAACCTTACTTTTTCAATACGTTAACTCAAGCTCTTGTTAATTGTTCACAATTAGAGCAACTATCTACCGTTTATTGCTAACTTCAAGAGTCCAGAAATTAACAGGGACTGCACGAGAACGAGGTGCTCCAACAGAAATAATCAAGAAAAGAAAATGCACACAAAAAATTCAAGAGGAAAAAGGTAGGTTTGGGATAAAATATGTCACCAAAAAGTCTAGAATCCTACAAGTAGTGGTTAACGGTAAACAAGACGACCAAAACAACACCCATTAATTGTGATATAAAAATGTTACTAAAATGTTACAAGTTTAGAGTGCAGTCATAAACAGAAAAATGTGAACCATAAGACCTAGCTAGCATATTACCTGAGCAAAAAAATAAAAAATGGAGAACCAGGCCGGTTAAACTGGTCAATTAGTGCTCCTCGATCGCCTCCAGATGTATGACCATCTAAGCGCAAGTACTTGTACTGCTTCCAGCAGAGATAATCCTCCATGACATCAAGTAACCTAGTCATAGTTGAAAAGAGAAGAACCTAGAAAAAGAAAGTTAACAGTTTTACTTTTTAACTCATTGTTTAACAAATTCAAAAATATTTTATTGGCATTTTAGAAAGGAACAAAAGATGAAGAGGCTGAGATGAGGCTTTTTTTTAAGCAAAAACAAAGACAACAAATTTCTCCACCGAAATGCACTACAAAACAAAAGGGAAACAAGGAATGAAACTTCAATCAGGACTTAACCGTCCTAATCTAACACATTAAGTAGAACATGCTCATTGTAAGATGTTTTAGCATGATTAACACTATACACTCAAAACACGCACGCACACACACACAGAGAGAGCAATAAAATTGATCAGTAATTGTGATGACTCATGAATGTGGTGGGATAAGATCCCATTGCAGTCTCCAAAATTACAAGCTTCATTAACACTTAAATCCACATTCCTACAGTTATAGGTCCTTTTAATGTACACAACCAAGTCAGACAAGCCGCACATAAAAAGCATATAGCACACAATGCATCAAATTAGCCAAGAAGATAGAGAATTATCAATAGCTACACCTAATAAGGAAATATAATACAATGCATCAAATTAGCCTAGGAGAAAGAGAATTATCAATAGCTACACCAAATAAGGAAATATGTCCATCTCAACAAATCTAAACCCAAACAAAACACAATCTTCCAGGAGGTGTTCTCACACAAAACAAGCATGTAAAAGATACACCACATCATGCAATACCACTGAGCCAGGGCATCAAAGTAAAAAAATATGCCAATGTCTACATACCCGGTGATCAGTAGCTTTCAATTTCGGCAACAAACGATCTAGCATTTCAAGCTTCCCACAAAGTCTCACAATATTCGGCAGATAATGCTGAGGTATGAAATCATGAACCTTTCGACAACAAAAATAAATACATAAATAAAGCGAGGACAGATTCGAGCCGCATATATGAAACACAGCCTGATTACATGACAGAAACAAGATTTCTAATAGCTAGAACGCGCAACACAAAGACTCACAATGCACACACTCACCCACGTATTATTACATCCCGGTAAAAAATGAACGATTTTTTATGTCAGGGTACTCATTTATTCGAAATTATTAGTAGCAATGTAGCATTACTCCTTTAAAGAAAGAGCTCCAAGAAAGTACCTTCAATATTCAACAAAGTATGTTTAGACTTTAGACCATTGCATTTTCCATGTTTTCATATGGAAACTACACTTAACCAACCATGCTACCTTCTTCAATTTATGAAGAAAGGTTGCCAAGCAGTTTTCTAAAAGAATCATCTTTGCCAACTACTCTGGTATGGTTACATTGGGACATCTAGGTTCTACAAACTTCAGATTTCTCTATATGTAAGCATACTATACAGATAAAGTGGGATGTAGCACCCAAAAAAAAAAAAGAGCGGGACGTTGCTGACAGAAAAGATTTGATTTCCCAATAACAAGGAATAAACTAGCTTGTACAAATTCTAAATCAATCGCGATCATATATCTAGCTTATTCCAAACTGACCAAGAATGTAAAGAGAAGAGCACTACCTCTTCCACATGAAGTTGGCTGAGATACGGATGATTACATATATTCCGTAGTTCCATAACTGAATTGTGCACTGATCGAGCCTACAAAACGTACATAAAAGTCAAATGAAGTAATGGATATAAGCTCATATAAGCAAATCAAGGTAAAACATCATCGTTGACCATTTAATTGACATAATCATGGCAAGCTTGCTAGAAACACCAAAGACAAATGTTACTAATACTAACGGTAACCAGATAGAACAGAACCAAAACGGTACCACAAAAGAAAAAAATATCAAATCAGATAGCATAACAGGTGCACTCCCCACATTACCAGCCATCCCTTCTATATAATAATATAATCCCTCCAATAGTAGCTGCAACAAGAGCATCATATAGAAGAGCCACATGCACAAAGAAATAAATTCATACATACAGTACACAACTCAGCATCTCAGATCAACTATGCAGCCTAAAGAGAGAAACGGCTACCTTTGAAGTACCAATAGCTCCTAGATTCTCTTCCACCCTCTTCATCAAAAGCTTCTGATATGCAGAAGCTTCACATCGTATCAATCGCTCAATCTTCTCAGGCAGTTCATTCTCAACCTGAGTTTATCATTGAAACAATAGTATAACATGTTAGTTTGTAGCAGGATACAAACAAAATATACCAAAGGAGAAAACTTTCCCTCCCTGAATAACAAAATATACTGAATAAACATGACCCAATTGGTAAAAAGTTCTACACAAACAACATTGCATTGCTTAAACCCGTCCCCTCTCCCTATTAAAAAATAAAAATAAAAAAAAACTAACTAACAACGTTTAGGCCATCAAAAAAATTAATGAAAATCTTGTCCACAAATAAACAACATTCAGGCCATCAAAAAGAACTGAACGCATGATAAAATGTCGCAATAGAGAGTATCTAATAAAACAATCTTTTAACAGGAAACACTTGAATAAAAGGAATGAATAAACATCTCCATCCAGTAACTAGGTAAAAGGATCTGCAAGGTATGCTGATGAGCATCAGATATTGAAATCAAGGTAGCACTTCTGGATGATTGCCAAATGACTCCCTTTGCAGGATAATTGAAACAATGAACATACTCGGTTAGGCAACTATAAATCAACTACGGGAAAAAGTTGCAGAAAACATTAGGACTCGTAGAGTTGTCCGTCATTTACATCTATTCATCGCAGAATGTACATGAAACATGGTTTGCATAGAGACAATGGTTTTGCATGTGTAGCAAAAGATGCGGACTAGGGTCACCATCTAACAACAAAGAAAATTTACTACTTTTCCCCAAAAAAGGAGTTAGGAATGCACTCATCAATGTTCTTCGATTAAAGATATGAAAATGAAAATAAAAAATAAAATGGAAGAAACTGCAGTTTAGCACAGTGGGGAATGATATTTGAGGGGAGGAAAAAAACTTAAACAATGTGCTATTTTTTTTAGGGGAATGATACTTTTCTTGGGAGGGAGTCTTGTTTTTTGGAAGGTAAAGAAAAAGTATAAGAGGGGAAAAATATTCAAACAATGTGAGAACAACTTTTGGAGGGAAATTAAGATTTAAGCTGACTGCTTTTGGATGTTATTTTTATGTAAAGGAAAAAGATAAGTTTCCCTGAAAAGAGCACTAAAAACATTGCTCTGTCAAGTAAATGAGTCTTGGTGTAGCCTTAAGACTCGTGGTAAGAGCCTCACGGGTGTTGCATAAGCTGTCTAACCCCCAAATAGAAAAGGTAAAGATATATGATTATAAAGCAGCAATCAAATAACAATGTGCATCACGAGACCCAAGTAGGTTGTAGGCTGATTCATCTTATGATTTCTCAAATGTAGCTGTATTAAAGCTTCTGAATCAGCATCGTTACAGCAAATCCTGAAAAATTATCTGTCCATCTAATCACAAAGAACCAATGCATCCAATGTGATACCAAATATGGGAAACAAATTAAAGGCAGAACGATGCAGAAGTTCAAAGTCCTAATCTCCTATCAAATAGTAGATAAACAAGGTCATATCGAATAAACACCTTGCATGAGATTTTCACCTCGCAAACCACCTAAAAGAAAGAATTAATCTTCCTTTGTTATTCATCCCCCCTACTCACACATTTATAAGAAAGAATCCTATGGATTTCTAAATTCCCAGAAAGAAGTGCTAATCCTAAACTTTTCAAGGTATCCTTCATTAATGTTAGTGGGAATGGGTGGCAGCTTAATCTTTTCAACCTACACTAAACTCTACTACATCTTGCCCAACAAACTCACTAAGGGTGGAGTGTGTTGACAGGGAGCTCAAATTAATTTTGAAGTCATATCGAATACAAAAGCAGAAGCTGTTAAGTAGTGTGTCTAATGCGTTTCTAGAATGCAAACAATGATGACCGTCTCAACATGTTTAAGTTACACTATGAGTTGCCAACAATGCCCGTGTTAAATATTTTTAGTCTGTTCCCCAAATGTGAATAGGTTTGTATCATGCCAACCAGCAGCATAAAATTGGATTTTGTGCATAGTATAGAATACAAACGGCGAGATAATAATCTACATTACCAACTCACATAATGGTTTTGTTGTTATTGTATTATAGGAGAATCGCCCAATTAATCAACTTCCTTACATCCTTTTTTCTCTGTGAAATATAACATCTTCAAACTTTTCTGATGGATACTGAATTCCTGAACTTCAATATCTAACTTACCAGTAAGTTGACAACCAATGTTGTCAGCAAAAACCCTGCTATGTAGAAACTTGACAGTGTAATAAAACAACAATCACAGCCCGAGAGGCTACCCCCATAACCTTTAATTACCCATATAGACGACACAAGATAGTGCTCTAACCTTGTGTTTTAACCGCCGCAGGACAAATGGACGAAGAACTTGATGAAGACGATTGATGATCAGAAGATTCTCTTCCTCAGATAGCAGAGCCTAAATTAACATCAAAGGATGAACTTTTATAAGAAAATTAATGGAATTGAGACACTTGAAAAGGTAACCAAGATATGTAAAACCAGCTTATACACCCCTCCTCAATAAGTTTCAAAGCCCAATTCTGTATTATATAGAGATAATGGTCCTGAATATATATATTCAAACTGGAAGCCAGCATAAGCAAAATAAAAGTTGCTTGAAATAGCCCAATAGAGCCTAGAGTTCATAATACCCCACACTTGTACAAAATTTCAGAAACCACAAATGACAAATGCAACAAAAAAAAAGGGGGGGAAAAGAAAAAAAAGCTTACTTCGTCAGGTGAATTGTCACCATTACTCTCGAAAGGTTTATTAAACCACTGAGAAAAATCCTCCGAAGAATTGAAGATGTTTGGCAACAAGAAATTGAGCAGCGCCCATAGCTCCTCCAGATTGTTCTACATAGTCAGGACATAACATAATTAGAATAGAGGTTACAAGAGCAAATAAGAGGTGAGTAGGAGAGAGAATTTTAGAGAGAAGGAACGCTAAGGTCGGACCAGTGGAGAAGAAAAGCGCTGGTGGTTAAATAAAGTAAATTTAAATCAAACTTCATACTAGTATGAGGCAATCCATAAAAACAAGAGTATTTGAGAAACCTGTAGCGGGGTTCCAGTCAGCAGCAATCTATGATTACTTCGGTAATGCTTCAAGTCTGCGTTTAACTTGCAAGAGGCATTCTTTATCCGATGCCCTTCATCAATGATGATATAGTGCCAGTGTACTTTACTTAGTTTCGGTCTGTCATGCTTGTTCATCAAATATTCATATGTTGTCAATAGAACATTGAATTTCTGCTGTATAATCTGTTCCCTGTGAAGTTACAAAATCCTAAATCAAATTCTTTATATGAAGAGATGCATTTTCAATTGAGAAAACGAAAATCACATTGCTCACTTAAATAGCCTACGCCTCTCCTCCGGTGGCCCAGAATAGACAATCTTCTGAATGCTGGGAGCCCAAAAATTGATTTCAGACTCCCATCCAGGTAGCACCGAGGAAGGTACAACAACAAGAAAAGGGCCCCTGTCATTCTTCGTCTCCATAAGGTAACATAAAAGAGAAATGACCTACAAAACCAGATAAATTAGGAGAGAAACCGGAAAAGAAACAGCTAGAGTCGTATAGGAGAGTGGAGGTGATTGCTCAATGAGATATCTAATGTGTTAACATAATGTTAAACCAGTACAGGAGCATGAACTATACAACTAAAAGTTAAACTCCAAGTAAAACAATTTGACCAAGAAGTTAAAACCCAGAGTTAAAGTTTGTACCAATTATAAGAGCATGTCACACAACTCGTACCTGAACAGTTTTACCAAGGCCCATTTCATCGGCAAGGATACCATTTAAATGGTTATTATAGAGTGACACCAGCCATCGAAGTCCATTCATTTGGTATCTACAAGCCAGTAGATAATTTTACTTAAGCAAACACAAAAGAGATTTCACCGAGGCAATAAAATTGAAATAGAATAGACTTTTTGCAATGTGAATGAATGCTTTTGGCCGGAAACTAGGCTTTGTCCCATCTTAATTTCCTTCTTCAATAACCTAATTTTTCTTTTACAGAAAAAGAGAGCATCCAAAATAGCTATTCTATTTTGAAATTCAAATCTTAAATGCCCTCCAAAGTTATCCTTGCAGTAATTTCAAGGAAAATGTTTCCCTCCAATATTATATTTACTACCTAAGTGGTATAAATGAAACCCTTGATTCTCTTTAAAAAATTCTCCAAAAGAAAGCAATCAAACATAACCTCAATATCACCATAGTGTGTCTACCTCTCTAGAGGTGAAAGAGATCAACGACGAAAACATTAATCTGAATAAAATAATGTTGGAACAGCATGACTTACTCCCGCAGTTTCCCACCCAAAAGCATCGTTGGCTGCTCAAAGACATTCTCTTTCACACTGCCAAAAAAACAACCCAGCCAAAGTCACAATCAGCATGACTAAACATTGAAAAGCTTACAAAATAAAGTCTAGAAAACATAATGACATTACTCTATTCAAATGAAAACAATACTGCTACTCCATTTGACAAATTAAAAAATAAAAATATTTTTACAAACACAAAATCTACCTGTGAGCCATCATATAGTATTTTTCATTGCTTTCCAAGTAGTGCTGAAAAACAGATCATAGAACAAATAAGCGGCCTAACAAAGGAAAAAGTATGCCAAGGACAAATGCTCAATCTGAAGAACAATTTAGACACCTTAGCTTGGTCTGTTTCATCTTCATTCTCAAAAGAAATCTCATTTTTCTCTAACATGTTATTTGATTTACTATCATCCACATCAGTCTCAAATCTTCTTGCCATGTTTTTAGCATCCTGCAGTTTTGAACCAAGCTTTTGAAGATATTTTTCAGTCTCTTTAAGCAGTTGTTTCACACGGTCAGATTTAGCATCCTGTACATCATTTAAACCAAGCACAAAACAGAAAAAGAATCAGCAATGTGCCCCAGATATCAGGTATTGCATATTTCAAGAAAATTGGTAGTTCAGAAGAACTGCAAAGGACAGTGTAGCTACAAGAACTAAGCTTAAAATGAAGCCACAATTTAAAATGAAGCCCTAATTTACCTGAACCATCCGAAGGTACCCCTCTACATCATTGATCTTTAACAAATTAATCTTCTCACGTTGAATTCGGTCAATCTTCTCACGGTGTATACGTTCCTTCCTCTTATGAAATTCCCTTACATATCTATTGAAACCTTTCCAGCGTTCTCTCTTTATTTTAAATACATCCTCCAACCTTTCCCTGAAAATTTAGATTGCCAGGAGAATGTCATGAACAAAACATTTCAAAACCAAGCACCCAAAAACAATCAATTACAACAGTCTGCATTGTGGAATTTCAAAACCTAGCGCTAAAAAAGAATCAACTACAGCAGAATGTAATGTGCATACCTATGAACTTCCACCTCACTGAAAAACTCCTTCTGCCTTTCACGTATTCTCTTTTGTCGCTCCTCCTTCATTTTCTGTTCATACCTCTCCAGTTGTTTTGACTTCCTTCCGATTCTATGCTTCTTAATTGATTTAAGACGATCCATTTCAGATGCTATTGGTTTGAAAAAATCACTCAATATATCACTGCAGAATAAAGGTTCACGAAGCACACAAAGTCAATCGAGCAGAGATTCAGGATGCTACAGAAAGAATAAAACCCAAAAAAATGGAATGATGCAAGAAAAGGAAGCTTGAAAAACTAACGTGTACATTACCTCCGAAGATGCCGTTGCAGATCCAACAATTTGAGCTTCTTCAATTCAATCACACTCTTAGTTTTTGCATTAATATCTTCAGAAGAAGATACATTTTCCTACAACATAGAAATAGTTTCATATCAACAAACTTTCAATGGAATCATGGACAGAAGCAGGGACAATAAGTAGTAACAAGGACTAGCAAACGTGCCAATGTGAAAAGTGAACCATGTTGGTGAATCATACTTGTAAAGAAAGGTGTATAACTAACCATGTTCAACCCAAAAATAAAAAATAAAAATAAAATATAAAGAGGAAATAAGGTATTGGAGCCAAACATATTTTGAGAACCTAAATCGACAAGAAGAGGCAAATTCCAATCAGTATACCAGAGGCAAGATTGACAAGGCATCATCTAAAACATGCAAAAATAACTGAAGTAGCCACCTCATTCTTTAAGCAGAAAGAGAAATAACAGCCATAAACAAAACCAATAAGAAATTATCAAAAATTGAGACGGTATAAGCCTTTTACAGGAGCAACCGATCAAATACCAAGACAGTTAACAGAAATAGACATGATTGATTAGAATATTTACACCCAAATTAACACGTTCCTCCAACAAATTGTTCAGAGAAGCCTAAAACAAGACAAGTCAATCAAAATTGGAAAGCATTACTCTTAAATCATTTAAATCATAATATTACATAAAGAAGAGTACTCACATAGAGCACCTTATGATTCATCAGTAACTCTCACACCACCGATTTAATGTTTGCAGCCATAAAAATGTTACATTGAGCATTGATTCTTCTCATTAATAGGACATACACCAGTACATACCATGCCAGGAATCTATTCTATTTATTGCCAAACATGTGACCCTAAGCAAGTCAATGGGGACACAAGAACATTCCTTTTGCAGAAGGCATATTTGGATATCTAAAGGATCAAGCTATTAGCTTGGATGCATAGCAAAACTTCATCTGCAATATCCACAACTGATCGCGAGTGAATGATCTCACACAGATGGCAACCATTACGAAAGAAACTCACTCTATAGGAAAAATGATATGGCAACCACTCCTACTAATCCTGTAAAAGCAAAGAACTCCTAACACACTTTCATCATCCATAGCCCTAACAAAACTGGGTCAATAACACAGCGCAATTCATACCTTTCGCAATACAACCTGAAAACACCAAACTAGTGGTCTCCAAACTACTTTTTTTAATCTCATATTTTCTTGTTATGCTTAAATGCGCAAGTTACGGTTTTTACAGGTTTATAAAATGTTGAATTCATTGACTGGAATACATCCAGCACAAAATATCATTGCTTGCTTGGGAGGAAATAAAGCATATTGAGTACCAACCTTTAGCTTTGCAGAACAGACGGCAATTTTTCTTTGTTCCGTTTTTTGATGTTTCATTGCCCATGTTTTCTCCGTTAACAGTTTCCTTTTCTGCCGTTCCAAAACCCATTTTTCTAAGGTTGTGTACTTCGGCAAAGGATGAGTTACTGCAGACAGATCTTCGTACTCCGTATCAGTTTCTTGTCCTGTACAGTAAAATCAAATTATAAGTGGGATAAAGAGAAACTACAGTCTAAGAGATCAAACTATAAGCAGGCCTAGAAATCTTATCTATCCAAGGAGCTCCATCATAAATGTTACATCTTTTAGCTTTATTTAACCACAAACACACTAATGAAGATTGAAACACATAATGAAACAATTTTGCAAAGCACGCAAACCGAAGGTAAATCTACACCAAAATTAGGATGAAAGATCCAAATTTTACCTGAAAGCATATTTCGTGCTTTTGATTCAGAATCCTTCATGAGCTTTGGTGCAACATTATGGCCATCGACTCCTGGAATAGGCTTCCACTGTTCTCTTGAAGGCAAACTAGGAAAGTTACCATCTGCAGGGCGATATCTGAAATTATTGCCATCAGCAGGACTCTGGGATTGACTTGCACCAATTTCTTTTCGTTGTGATTCCTGCATCAACCCAGAGGCAGAAGATATAATGGGTGCCTCCAGTTGACATCCATTTCCAGGCCAACTACTCACATCAGGCTTCATATGCTTGCTTGACCCAGAAACGGAGGAAGCAGGATGTGACATAAAAGGCTGTTGTTGAATGGTCCCTGAATCAGCCTCACCACTGCTACCTGGAATATTTCTAATAGTCGTATCACATTGCATGCCTCTGATTAAAGATGCAGGTGATTCTGATCGTTCTTGCTTTTGCATTTCAGTTTCCGCCTTCCTTCTTAAAGCTAAATTAAGTCTCCTCTCATCAGAAAGATCATAAGGCACAGTATTGTGGGTGCTTTTATCCTCCTTCATGTTAGGAGTATGATCTGCTCCTGGAGAAAGGTTAGCTTCTGGATAAATTCCCGTGGAGGGGAGTTTATCAACCCCCCTTGCGTTATCCATGCCTGCAGGTGGCTTACAAACTTCAGGCATGTTGTGTTGTTCATGGACAGATTGCTCCTTCCCCTTGGGGTCATTCATCTCCCTACGCGCTCCTTCTGAAGTAAAATCTCATTAAATACAAAATAAAATGGCAAGCAGTGGGACAAGTAAGTAAAACCAACCTTCTCTAGGGATGAAGTTTCCAAGTGCTATTTCAAGATGAAGTTTTTTAGGCATCAGACCATTCCTGCGGGGAAAAAATAAAAATAAAAAAATAAAAAAAGTTAATGTCACATTAAAACAGCAGTGAACAAGATTACAAAAGAAAAACGCTATGCTTAGAAAGGGTAGAAGATGAAGAGCAGCCTTTATACCTAAAAGCTAAAAACACAAGGCACTGGGCTCTAAGCTGTTTCAGATGATGCTCTTTAAACAGCAGGCCAGGAACTGGAGCCTGGCTACATGCGGCTTTCCCAGTATCTCTTGGAGCCACATTCCTAGGCATACTGGTTTCTGGAACATTACTTGGCATGCCAACCTACAGATACATCAAAATCGAAGCCTAGCTTAAGCATAAAGCACATCAATAATCATCAAGCAATAGCCTATTTGGCACCGTAGCAAGCTAAAAATAGAAAAACACTATCCTTGAACTTTGGTTTAGGCAAAAAAGAAAGAGAAACAGAATAACAGCAAAAATGTAGAACAATAACCGGACAGTGGTTTGTATATCAGTTTACAAATGAAAGCCACTTCGCTATTGTAGGGTTGCAGCACCAAGAATAAGCTGCCAGTCCTTTTAGACCAAGTTACTTTATAATCTTGGGACAGAAAAATCAAGCAGGCCACATCATCCACCCGGTTTATACTTTCAGCATTGCTACTGGAGTCGATATGCATTTATCTTTTCGCTTTCAAAAGCAGCAAAATGCACAAACATAACAACATGGAGTCAAATGACAGCACACAAAGGCATGGTCCGACAGTTTTAGGAATGAGATAATATGCCACTCGAATCCAAATGTGTCAGTATTGAATGATGTGATGAGCCAAAATGTTTTCAGCAGCCAGAGGGAGGGGGAAAGTGTGTGCAATAGAATGAACGCTAAAACTGGAAATGAAGTTGTCTCAACCAACGTAAATCAGTTATAGGCTACAGTTCCTAAGCCAAAATCACAACCAAATAGCTCACCGGCCACAAAGAGTACAATTCATAAATAGGCACCTGATTCAGTTTATTGGCATTCAGCAAGAGACTGGATCCTCCTTCATGTTCTGATGTCCTGCCAACTATATTTTTACTTGCATAATGGTCCGTTGAGGATGTACCAGCAGCAAAACCTTCCATTCCTTGCATCTTTCCAGCAAAACCATGATTTTCAAATGAAGAATTAGCAAGCTGCGTAGGTGGTGACACCCCTGTTTCTCCAGGGGGATATGATGATGCAGCACCAGCTGTCATTCCATGGACCTTGCCAGCTACACCTGGAAGTTGTTCAGTAATCCATCACAGGTAAAAATCTATAAAATGTACTGTATAAAAATAGAGTAACCATATCAAAAGACTCCCAGATGCAAATTTAAAATACTTTTACAAGCACAGACAATACTAATTTCTCAGCCTATCAAATGGCCAGGCCACAGTCTATAGACCGTTCATTATGAAACTATTAAAAAAATTGAATTGATTGTGCCAGTAAGAGGGAAGCAAGCAAAGTAACATAGTAAATACAAGTAAAGATTCACAGTAATATATTGAGCGTTTCATTCTTCAAAAGAAAAACCGAACCAACGGAGGCTTATACGAGTAATCTTCTTTATCTCTGCATCATAATCGGAAGTAAATGATTGATTCACTCACATTCTTTTCCCAAGGCCAAAGAGCAGGGAAAAAGTGGCACATGCAACAAAACCGTGAGAGATTGCCTGTTTGATACAAACTCTCACTTCCCCAAGTCATATTCTAATAGTTTGTGTAAGTACATTTTCCTAAATGATTGTACGCTATAGTAAACACAAAATAGTGGCCAACTCCAAACTAATAAGAAAACCATAAAACCAGGAATCCTTCAGTTTGAACATAGTTAGCTCTTCTACAAGCTGCTTTCATACTTAAAGGCGGGTGATGAAGGAACATCTATAACTTAAAAAATCAGACAAGGATAAAGACTTTGATTCATTTAAAATTCTAGTTGCAATGATAACAAGGTAATTCTATTATATTAAGCTTCTCCCAAAAGTTCAGTTCAGTTCAGTTTAGTATGTGACTAAGTTTTGAACACCACTTTCACTTAAAAACGTTTCCCAGCTTAGTTTAGTTCAGCCACTACAACCCATGGATTGGGCATTCATCAAATATTTTCCAATATTAAATAATTTCTGCTCACCTTTTCAAAGCTGATAAGCTTGACCTGTTAATCATACTCCATGTTTTAGATAGTCAACCTCAACCAATGGCATTTCTAAATTCCTTGGTTACTAATTGATTAAAAATAATTTGAAAAATCCATAAAATTCATTCATCCAGGAAACATTCCACTGGGTACAAATGCAGCAAAACCTTGAATCCAGACCTAAGAGGTTTGAAAATGAAAAGATCTCTACCGGTCATATTTGATGCATCATGCCCACCACCACTAGGACCAACATGCGAAATTCCAGGGGGATATGAATCAGGTTTAGACAACTCATTTCCTGCAAGGCTAGCTTTTGGGTCTGTAGAAACCCCAGCCCTCTGCGACGAACCTGGCACAGCACCATCATCAAAATATCACACCCATATCATGTGCCAATACGTATAAAAGCCATGTTAACACAATTAGCATGACAGAAGAATAGCATTCTACCTCGAAACTTTAGAATAATGTGTACTCACCTAGTACTTGTGATGATCCAGATTCTCCTAACTGTGCTCCAGGAGGAGCCAGAGGGTGACGAGATGACATTAAAGCTTCAATATCAAGCCCATGCTGGTTAATTACGGTTTCCATGGCCCTTGAAACAAATTAAAATGAAACAGATAAGAGAAAATTATCTTCTAACAATTAAAAGGAAACAGATAAGAGAAAATTATCTTCTGGTAAATAACAGAAGAGGAGAGCTTTCATGGAATCAAACAAGCAGTATGTTTGCCAAAGAAATGGTGGAAATGATCTAAATGGTTTAATCTAATAGGCAGATTGGGAGAGTGGTAACCATAGCAACCAAACTGGAAAATCTTTTCTTGAGGTCTGCATCTTAGTCAAACATTAATAAGACAAAGAAAATCGTGAAAGGCAGATGACATAAACGATAACTAAACCTTCACCCAAGAGTTATGAGGACTCGATTCTATAGATCCTATTCTAAAAACATGGCCGGTCATTAAACAGGTTCTTTCATAAAACACACATACAGGGAAAGGAAATTAAAACTATAAAGATGTGAGGCATGTCAGAAACTCCACAATAAGAACTAATCACACATGAAGTTCCATGTCAAATTCCAGGTAATCATCACGTGGCTTAATACAAATGTGAGGAGCTTACCTAGATATGACTTGGTACGGCATCGAATTCTCCTTCCCACTAGATCTCATATGTTGCAAGATCTGAAATCATATAAAACGACAATCAATGAGAAACCCGATTGGCCCCATACATTGAACACATTAAGATTTGTAACTATGTTTACGAATAAACAACAAATAAACAAAGAGCACAAACCACATAAAGCTTTGTTGCTAGTTTTGTTGGCTCATCTTTGGAATCTTGAATAAGTTTATGCAAGAACTTTGCAGCTTCCAGCTCCACATTCTGTGGATTTGCCATGTTTCTTCACTGACAAGTACACAAATGAAAGTACACAAACAAATCAGGCAATACTATCAAAAATTTCTTTTAAATCAACACATATCCAAAATTACAAATATTTGAAATTTCCACAATAAAGTACTCGGTATAACATAGAGCAATAACGAACTTGAAGCGGAAAACAGACAATAGAACAATCACAATATACGTTTCACTTCGTTGACAACAGCCGAGAATGTTAACAATGTCTTATAGCAATGTGAAGTTTTCCAAAATTCCATCAATATTCTCCAACATATCTGTACCTTGCCCGAGATTAAACTTTCATGGCTTCAACATCTTCCCGTTTTAGTTTTAGTTTTAGTTTTAGTCATGTTTTATGCTTTTAGGTATAGCCAATATAAGTGACCATATTTGCACATTTCTTACTGTTCTACAGAAAAGGGAACACAAAGCATCACAATAAAATAGTTACTGAAATATATATCAGTAACCCCATCCATTATCCCAGAAATAACTCAAATCTCTACATCCTAACATATGGAATTTCACCTAAGATCCAACCATCAAACACAATAAAATAAAATAACCACGGAGCTAACCTTATAGTGAGGCGTGGGGCAATTGCCCCAGCTCAGAGTTTCCAACTTGCCCTCTATATACTGAAATTTCAAACTTAACAATGAATTGCCCCACCTAAATTCACTAATACTAGCCGCAATTGAAGAGTGAATTTTCTTGTGGTACACCTTGGGCGGTTGACGATTGAGGAAGAAGAAGGAGATGAAGTGCAGCTTTGTCTAAGCGCTTCAACCTAAGCCCTCCGGCGACGAATTTACATCGGCGAACGATCCAGAGCATAAATTCAATTTGGGATTGGCACTAAATTAAATTGAAGAAAATGAAATGAGCCCTAAAGTGTATAAATTAGGACTCATAAGATCTTTGCGTTTGATTATTTCATTTTGAAGGTTTTGCGTTTTATTATTGGGTGCGTGTAAATGAGTGGACTAGTGGAGGTACCTTTGTGCAATTATGCTATAAGAGTTAATATCAAAAAAACCCCTCTAGGTTTTGTCAAATGTCAACCAGATCCCCGGACTGATGTGTACATCAATGATTTCCTTTCATGTTTAAGACTTTTTTTGGGATGAATTCATAATGATTTTTTTAAATAAAGACTACAAATTCATTACAGTTAGACAATTTTGGGACAAATTATTTTTTTACTCGTAATTTTTTGCCAATGAAAATATTTTTTTGGCATTCTATATTTCTTTTTAATTCAGACCTAAGAGATTATATAAGCAAAACATTTTTTCGTGAACTTTCATTTAGATGGTTTTTTATTAAAAAAATTAGCCTGAAATTCTGAGGTTTTTTCAGTCATTTCGTTCTTCTCACTAGCTGATTTTCAGGTTTGTTTGGTCAAGAGATGTATCCAGTTTTCTTCAAATAATAAAGGTATTTAGATTTTCAATCAATACTCATGGTGTCTTTTATATGAATTCTCTTACTAAATATATGGTTCCCTAAAGTTTTTGAAATTATATTAGTGCCCACCTTTTGAAAATACTTTGTACCTCTTTTATGTTATTATTTTTCTATAGGATCAGTATACATTGTAACTTGTAAGTAATAGATTGTAATAGCCTCTTACAAAATGCGATATAGAGTACTTACAAGAAATTATTGACGTGTAAACAAATATTTAGTTAAACTAACTTATGTTATATAGAAAAAGATTTACCTAAAATATTATTTTGGCGAGTCCGAGCGAAACCATTATTTTGGCATTTTATTTTTGTAGCCAACCGGTTTCTCTCTCTTGTTTCCTCACTCTCTCGGCGCATGATAGCCCCCTGCTAAAGTGCGCCTCGCCATGGCACGAGGGAGGAAACCGAGTCAGAAAGCAGCAATCGGAAAAGCCAAGAATGCAGAAGACCAGACGAAAATGAGTATCTAAACAAGGAATCAGCAAAAATTAAAGGAGAAACTGCAGATCTCGGAGAGTAACAGAGAGAAGGTCGAACCCTAAGTCAAAAGGGGATGACCAAACAAAGCAAACAGAGAAGCAATTAGGGGTAGAGAATCAATTGAACAAGAAAGGGGAACAATCAGGGGAGAAACTAAATTAGACCGAATCACATGAAGATGGCAACAAAGCTAGTGCTCGGGAGACTTTTGATGTGAATCGATTGAGGAAATCTGGGGCCAAATTAGAGAATAAACCACCAAAGGTGATTAATGGAGTGCCAATTGCTGAGATTTAACTTGAGAAAGTCTTGCAAGAGGCGGAGTATTGGCAAAACTCAGGGGTGAGCTTCGTTCTCGGTGCAAATCCACCGTACTCCGTTATGAATGTATACTACAAGAAACTGTGGGGAGGAGTTGACAAGGTAATTCTTTTACCCTCTGACCTATGTGTTATCAGATTTTCGAATTCAATTGCTAGAGATGATGCTTTAAAGTTGAATATCTATCATTTTGGAAACGGCCACCCAGTCATAGTTAAACCATGGTCCATAAAAAAGGGCATAAATTATAAAGAGATGGATAATTCTACTTGAACTGTGAGAAAAACTCAAAGTACTCAGCCTAAATATTGATAAAGCATGGATGATTTGTGCGGACTTCAATAATGTCCTCAAACCATAGGAGAAGATGGGGGGAAATGCAGTGACTTTAAATGAAATTGAACCATTCCAACTCCGCGTAAATGATTGCCAACTCCAGGATATGAGGCAACATAGGGAAACTTCACATGGAATAATAAACAAATGGGTGAAGCAAGAATCTATGCTAAGCTCGACAGGATATTGGTAAATGGAGAGTGGTTTGAGCAGCATGATCAGGCCATTACCATTGTACTCAATGAAGAGTCTCTGACCACACTCCTTTGTTAGTTCAGATGGAGGTGGAAATCCAGAGCAAACCAAAACCATTCAAGTACCTTATTATGTGGAAGCTGGACAACTTTCTTGATATAGTGGAAAAGAATTGGAGGAGGAAGGTGACAAGCACAAAGATGTTCCAAATAGTTAGGAAGTTGAAGTACATGAAGAGGGATTTAAAGGCACTAATCAGGAGCAAGTTTTTTGAGATTCAAGTGAAGTAGATACAAGCACAGAACACCATGCAGACACTACAACAACAGCTTGTCATGGCCCCAAATGATATACAACTTTAGGCAGCATAGAGAGAAGCTTGGATTAGGGAGGGAGAGTTTTATGAGACAAAAACTCATAAGGGAGAGAGAAGCTTGATGTTGATGTACCATCACAATACTCAAATTACTAAGGTTGTGGAGAGTTTTATGAGACAAAAACTCAAAGAAGATTGGATAAGGGAGGGAGACATCAACATCAAATATTTCCACTCCAAAATGAAGCAAAAATTGGTTAGAAATCGCATATGGTCAATCACAGTTGAAGAAGGTAGAATTGAAAGAGACTGGAATGAAATAGAGAGCCACTTCATCAACTTCTTCCAAAAACAACTTGCCAACAATCCCTAAGGAAGGTGGTGAGACAAGAAATATTCTGTAAGGGGCCTAGACTGAATCTGGAACAGCAGATCAAGCTCAGGGAAGCAATCAGTAAGCAGGAAATCAAAGCAACACTTTGGAGCATCAACGCAAACAAAAGCCCCGGCTCGGATGGGTATGGAAGCGAATTTTTCAAAGTTTCATGGAGCATCATTGGAGAGGACATAACTGATTCTATTGTAGACTTCTTTGAAACTGGTATGCTTCTCAAACAATTTAACTCCACTGTTATAGCTCTTATTCCAAAAATTGAGAATGCATCTAATGCTAGCTAATTTCGGCCTATAGTTGTTGTAATGTCTTTTATAAAATTATCTCGAAAGTTTTATGCAATAGGCTTAAATTGGTGTTGCCAACTCTAGTAATGAAAACCAGGGGGCGTTTGTACAAGGTAGAAGTATTCTTCATAATATCCTTACTTATTAGACTAAACAACCGTAAGAAGGTTACTGGTAGATGTATGATGAAAATAGACCTCTAAAAGGCGTATGATTCAGTTGAATGGGACCTTGTTGAAGAGTGTCTTAGAGGTTTTGGATTTCCCAGTAAGTTTACAGGGTGGATCATGGCTTGTATTAGAACCACCTCATTTACGTTCAACCTAAATGGAGTAAATGTAGGGTTTTTTTACGGTAAAAAATGACTGCAGCAAGGTTACCCAGTTTCGCCCTTAGTATTTGTCCTAGTAATGGAATATTTCACTAGGCAATTGAAAGAGGTAGCTGAGCAGCCTGAGTTCCAGTTTCACCCGCTTTGTAAAACCCTAAAACTCACGAACATCTGTTTCGCTGACGACTTGATGATCTTCTGCAAACCAGACTTGTTCTCTGTGACTTGCATAAAAGAGGCTTTTAGTGAATTTTCTCTTACATCTGGTTTAAAGGCAAACCCTATGAAGTCTGAAGTCTTTATAGCTGGAGTTGATATGGCTTTAAAGAGTGAAATATGTGACCTGGTTGGGTATATGAAGGGGGCATTTCCAATGCGATACCTTGGAGTGCCTGTATCACCGAAAAAGTGGAGCCAGGTTGAATGCCTAGTACTAGTAGAGAGAATAACCAGTAGACTCAAGTGTTGGAGTACAAGGAATTTGTCGTATGCCGGGAGACTTTAACTGATAAATTCTATCTTACTTCACCTATATGTATACTGGGCTTCAACTTTCATTCTCCCTTACAACATGACAGAAACAATTGATAGGAAATGCCGTGAGTTCCTCTAGGGTGTCAAAGAATCAGGGAGATACCATGCGCTTGTAGGCTGGGAGCAGGTATGTAGAAGGAAGAAGGAAGGAGGGTTGAGTATCCATGATGAAAGAGTTTGGAATGAAGTGGCTATCTTAAAGCAAGTCTGGTGGTTAGCTAACAAAAAGGACTGTTTATGGGTGAAGTGGACTCATGAAGTTTCCTTAGGGAAGAAAAGTATATGGGAAGTCCACAGCAAGCAGCATCATAGCTGGCAGTGGAAACAATCCTCAAGATCAGGGATAGAGCAAAAGATAGCTTCAGAGAAGGGAAATGGCTGGGAGACAGAAATGGCAAATACTCAATCACAGCAGGGTATAGGTGGTTGTAAGGCCCCAGAATGCATACGCCAGAGGCTGCTCTGATCTGGTCTAGACCTAACCTGCCTAAACACGCTTTCATAGCTTGGTTAGTATGGCAAGGTGGGGTCTGGACTAAGGACAGATTGAGGCAAGTGAACATTCCAGTACAAGATGACAAATGTTGTTTATGTGAAATGCTAGATGAGACAGTAGACCACTTGTTTTTTGCTTGTCTAACATCAATGAATTGATAGGAAGAGTAAAGGAATGGCTGGGCTTGAGAAGGTTTACTGTGCAGCATGGGAAGTGGAAACAGAAGATGCAGAATATATGGAAAAGAGCTAGCTCCAAAAAGCAAATCTTAACTGCTACTGTGATGGTGTGTATCTACAATCTGTGGCAGGAAAGAAATGCTAGAATCTTCAGAGGATAGAAGAGGTCAATTTATACCATCTTTTAGGACATACAAAGTACTGTGAAAATCAGAATGCACCAGGCCAGTAGGAAGAAAAAAGACTGTAGCTGAACTGAGAATTTGGCAGCAGTATTTTGTAGAAAATATGAGGAATTTTGATGCATAGATACAATGTAAATAGAGCTTTTTGGTAGAGAATATGTACACTCATGCTCCATTTTGGTATATATATATATATATATAGATATATAGATATATATTAGCAATTAGCTTTTTTTTTTTATCAGGGTGCTCTTAAAAATATTTTGCATATACTAATTTAGCCATATATTGATTTTTTTGTTAAATTATGCGCAATTTTTTTTAAAAAAAAATTAAACATCAAAATGCAATAATTATAAACCTAACATAATGAGAAAAATTTGAACTCATTTGATTATTAAAATTAATTAAAATTCTATATAAATTTTTTGAACTATCAACCATGAAATAAAAATTATATATAATTTGTTCATACCAGTTATTATTATGTGATGATATTTTTAAAACTTAATAGAAAAAAGAAATAAATGAAAAAGGTTTAGTAAAAGATTCATATTTTTCAAATGGATTGTTAAGATAAATAAAGTGGGGGAGGGGAGGGGGGACTTGATAAGGGGGGACTTGATGTTATCAAACTATATATATAAAAAAAAGTGAGTTTCTCCTTTCTCACACATGAAAATTTGTTAGTATGTTCTTATGTGTGTAAATGATTATATATGTAATTTACACTCCGTGCTTTTATTTTTAATTTTTTCTCTTTTTTTCTTCTTCTTTGTCCTTCTATCCGATCTATTTTCTTTCAATTTATGCATACATTCAATTTCTTCATTTTTCTTCTTCGCTTAAAGTTTTGCTATCCTTATTTTGTTTACTATAATAATTGGGGAATATGAATAAGTTCTTGGTATCTTGTATAAAAATAAATTAATTTAATGAGAAAATCACACGTAAAGCTTTTTTTTTTTTAAGGAAAACTGTTAATGATATTTCATCTCGCAAAAATGATCACATTTGTACATCACATACACTACTGGCAACTCCAGTCCTACTGTATACAAAACACCACATTGGATCACCAAAACAACACTAAGCTTACTACATTAATGGACTCATAACCATTTCAAACTTTGCAAAAATGTTACTTCACTAAGTTTTTTTGACATTGCAGCATAGTTGAGTTCTCTATCTGACTTCTCTCTTAATTTCTTCAAAAATCACCTCCAATGACCTGTAACACCTCCATCTGATTTCTGTCTGCCAAATATGATAGTAACCTACTTCAATAACAACATAGAGAACTCCTTGTTTTACCTTCGTGTTCCTCCTTGTTATACCACTCGTAAAATTTTGGTATATGTTCTTACGTGTGTGAAAGGTTATATATCTAATTTATATTCAAAGTTTTTATTTTTAATTTATTTCTCTTTTTCCTCCTTCTTTGTGCTTCTATCCGCCCACTTCATTTCAATTTACGCATGCATTCAATTTCTTCAATTTTCTTTTTCATAATAATGAATTTTAAGTTTTGATATCCTTATTGCTACAATAATTAGGGAATATGGACAAGTTCTTACTATCTTGTATAAATTAATTTAATGAGAAAATTAATTACTTGTTAATGGTAATTGAAATGGTTAGGGAGTTATAAATTGAAAAGTAACATAATATCAATTTCTTTCATTTTTTATCTTAAGTTTGTATAAATATATTGCATGAAACATTTGCTATCCCCCATCCACATGTGATAATTAACCAAAATTTTTCAAATCTTTCAGTGTTTTTTTTTCTTTTTTTTTATTTTAATAAATTTGCTTATTCATTTAGATGTATATAGAATTTATTATCCATCATCCATGTTAATGATTTAATACCGAATTTAAAAACTAAAGAAATAGAAAAAGTCTACTCATCAAGAGTCTCCTTTAATTGATATCAAATGAAAAAAAAAGAATAAGAAAATTCAGCTCTATTTTCATTGTTATAGAAAAGAACTTTTCCTTGCAACTATACGTATCAGGGTAAATGCACAGTTGGTGCTTTCGAGAAGTCCGGACATACTCAGTTACGAATTCTTCTTTTTCTTCTTCTTTTTTTTCTTCTTCTTGATACATACTTTTATGTCTTGGTATATTTGGTTTGCTGCATCCACGAACCACTGAGCGCCATTTTTTCATGGAGGGGAGGAACATAAATTATGTTGTTTGGTTGGATCTTTCTCTACCTTTTCCCTCTCTCTCTCTCTCTCTCTCTCTCTCTCTCTCTCTCTCTCTCTCTCTCTTTTAAAAAATATTTTTGCTCTCACAACCAGTCTAGATTTGCACATTTTTTTTGAACTCTTCGACTTTCCGTTGTTTAATCACGGACAAAGTTTTGTGGATTCATCATTGAATTGTATTATGTGTTTGTCACCTCTCTTTCAGTTCTTTTTCTTCGTCCTCCATCTCATATTATAAGAGTTACAAGTGATAATACATAGTTGTTAATTTATGTTCATATTTTTGGATTGTGTTACACACTTAAACTTCCCCAATGATTCGGCGGGAAGTCTTAAAATGATTTCGATGCCGATTTTGTTTGGGAAATCGAGCATCAATTGGAGATCTGATTTGAGATTTGGTAGAGTAAAAGTAGTAGATGTAAATTCATCCAAATGCATATTGATTTTTTTTCTTTGGTGGGCCTGATTTCAATTCCATGGCTACTTGGGGGATTGTGTATGACAAGCGTTTAACGAAAGGAGGGCTAAACATGCAAGTTTGTACAAGTTATGTGCAACTCATGTGTCCCTTCCCCTTAATTCTAGGTATTGGGTTTTAAAAATTTCTTAAATTTTTAAATCACTTTATTTCTTAATCCGTAAATAATTAGACCAAGTGTATTATATCATTTTCACAGTACTTGACGAGATCTATCAAACAAGATCACTCTTGAATATGTTTTTTGAAACTTAAAAAAATTTATGCAGTACCCTTGGTCTTATTAAAAGACATCCTGGTCTTATTGTGTCTTTTAGGACCAAGACCTACAGAAAAGACCAAAGGTCAAAGGCTAAAGACCAAAATTGCATATCAAAGAGCAAAGATCAAAGACCAGAGTAAAGAGCAAGCGTGTGTGAGGAACAACGACAAAAGACCAAAGACCAAAGACCAAGAAACCAAAGAGCAAAGAGCATAAACTGAAGACCAAAAACCAGAGTGAAAGGGCAAGCGTTGTGTGAGGAGCAAAAAGCAAAGACCAAAAAGCAAAGAATAAAGACCAAAGGCCAAAGACCAAAGATCAAAGACCAAAGACCAAAGACCGAAGGCCAATGACCAAACACCAAAGATCAAAGACAAAAGACCGAAAGCCAAAGACCAGAGACCAAAGGCCAAAAACTAAAAACTAAAGACCAAAGAGCAAAGACCAAAGACCAGAATTAAAAGCGAGCGTGTGTGAGGAGTAAAGAGCAAAGGCCAAAGATAAAAAATTGAAAAAATATTAGTGTGTTTAGGGTTTAGGGGGTTTAAGCATTTTCTTGTCGGTTATGGTCTAGTTGTTTAGAGTTTAGGGGATTTAAGCATTTCCTTATCGGTTAGCGTCTAGCTTGTGCCGTAACACGTTTAACCTTATAAATTTTTTTAAACCAATTAGGTACGAGACCCTAGCCTAATTGGTTTAAAAAAATTTAAACAAAAAAAAATTAGTGTGTTAGGGTTTAGGGGGGTTTAACCATTTCCGTGTCGGTTAGGGTCTTGTTGTTTAGGGTTTAGGGTTTATGGGGGTTTAAGCATTTCTGTATCGGTTAGGACCTAGTTTGTGCCGTAACACGATTAATCTTATAAATTTTTTTTAAACCAAATAGGCTAGGGTCTGGTTTTAAACGAGACCCTAGCCTATTTAGTTTAAAAACATTTAAACCAAAAAAAAAAATTAGTGTGTTTAGGGTTTAGGGGGGTTTAACCATTTCCATGTCGGTTAGGGTCTAGTTGTTTAGGATTTAGGGGGTTTAAGCATTTTCATGTCGGTTAGGGCCTAATTTGTGCCATAACATGATTAGCCTTATGAAATTTTTTTAAACCAATTAGGCTAGAATCTTGTTTACGAGAACCTAGCCTAATTGATTTAAAAAATTTTTAAACCAAAAAAAAAAATTAGTGTGTTTAGGGTTTAGGGGGGGTTTAACTATTTTTGTGTCGGTTAGGGTCTAGTTGTTTAGGATTTAGAGTATAGGGGGTTTAAGCATTTTCGTGTTGGTTAGGGCCTAATTTTGTACCGTAAAACCATTAAACTTATGAAATTTTTTTAAACCAATTTTAAACCAAAAAATAAAAAAATATTAGTGTGTTTGGGGTTTAGTGGGTTTAAGTATTTCCGTGTCGGTTAGGGTCTAGTTGTTTAGGGTTTAGGGTTTAGGGGGGTTTAAGCATTCTCGTGTTGGTTAGGACCTAGTTTGGTCTTTTGGCCATTGGTTTTTGGTCTTTGCTCCTCATACACACTCGCTATTCATTTTGATCTTTGGTCTTTGATCTTTAGTTTTCGGTTTTTGGTCTTTGGTGTTTTGTCTTTAGTCTTTGTTTTTCACATACGCTCGCTCTTCACTCTGGTCTTTTGTCTTCGATATTTGATTTTTGGTCTTTGGTTCTCACACACGCTCGCTGTTCACTTTGATCTTTGGCCTTTGGTTTTTTGTCTTTGCTCTTTGATTTTCGGTTTTTGGTCTTTGGTCTTTGCTCTAGGTCTTGGTCCTAAAAGACACAAGTAAAACCATAGCGTCTTTTAGGATGACCAAGCCAACTGTATAAATTTTTTAAAGTTTCGACAAATATATTCATGATAGATCTTATTGGATAGATCTCATCGAGTACTATCAAAATGATATAAGACACTTGGTCTAGTTCATTACGGATTAAGAAATAAAATCATTTGAAGATAAAAGAAATTTTTAAAACTCACTTCCTAAAATTAAGAGGAATGGACACGTGCATTGAAAAGGAAAAAGAAAGTATGTTAAATAATTATACATGAAGTCCCTTCGTTATTGAATAATCAAAAAAGATTCTAGGTACACCTAGTTAGATACACTTAATGTGCATAGTATAACAACTCAGGGTTTAATATCTTGGGAAGAAGACGAAACAAGAAAATGAGAAATGCAAATGAGATATTTTTAACCAGAAAATAACATAGCCAATTGAAGTATATTACCATATAAATGAAATAAATGAAACTCATGCTAGCAGCCAGGTTCCAAAAAACCAATACTAAATGTTTCATAACAAAGATCTCATACCAAATGTTTCCTTTGATAAAAAAAGAAAAATCTCATTCAAATGTTTCCTCTTCCAGCTTCATCGCAAAGCAATTGGAGTTCAGAGTAAGTCTATCCGGGTATCCCTAATACCAACAAAAAATCATTTAAAACTGATAAAAAAAAGCATAAGCAAGGTTCAGAAAAATATTTTATTAAAGGCATACATTTTCCACTCAGTATTTTGCAATTGATGAAGATTGAGTCACTTTGGAGGTCTTTCGGCGCTAATTGGGGTTATGGTTTATAAACAATCACAATGGAAGAAGAAAAATCAATTCTATTTGTCTTAGTAGTCTGATGACCCCGGATGTAAGGGTGTTTTATAGCATCTTATTGCAATCACTACAATGGAAAACCGGGTGCTTTGGTTAAAAAATCAACTAGAAAAAGGAGTAGAGAGATCTATATATATATTTTTTTTTGGTAAAGAAAAATGTGGAGATCGGATTCTCAAAATCCGACCTACTAATTAAATTAGTAGTTCGGATTTTATGAATCCGATTTAATAAAATAACAATTTTTTTTCCGGAAAATATATGTGAGAAAAATGTATTGAAAGTCAAATAAAGAACAGTCAAAGGTCGGATTTTAGGCATCCGACCTTGTTTATTTTCATTAAAAAATATAGGCGGGAGATTTGAAAATTAAGAACAGTACAAAATCGGATTTACAAAATCCGACCTTATTTAAGCATACCTAACAGTAGGTATCGGCATTGAATGGACGTTATTAGCTGGCAGAAGGTCGGATTCGTGAAATCCGGCCTTAATGTTAAATCGGATTTTCTAAATCCGATTTTATAAGTAAAATCGGATTTTAGAAATCCGACCTTTTTGTGTTATAATGGGGCGACGGAAAACACTGTTCACGTATCGGGATTTTTGGTAAAGTAGGCTATTTCTTGAAGGAGGAGGTGATTTTTGTGGCGATTTGAAGATTTTGTTCACGATTCTTCGCAACGGATGTCTTAAAACCATTTCATAAGAAGGTTAGTTAATGTTTTGATGTATTTAGAATTATTGTTGTTATTTTCTTTGTAAAAGTTTAGAACTAGGATGATTTATAAGGTTTTAGGGTTGATGTTGGGTGTAGTTGATGATTGTTGTTGTATACGTGGTATTGAACGTTCAATTTAGTAAAATGCTTGAATTTGGCCTAAACTTTTGAATTTGTAGGGGGTTTGGTAAATTTAGTGTTGATTATGCCTTGTTTGTGGTAATTGTTATAATAAGTTGTTTGATAATGCCTTGTTTGTGTCATTTTTTTTTAATAATTTGTTCATGATGTGTTGTAATTCATGTAATCAACAGATATAAATGACGTTTAACGGTCCATATTTCATTAATGTCTATTGGTCGAGCAAATTTGTAGTGAAGAATGGGATTGTGAATACTTTTAACAACATGCCGGACGATTCCTTTGTGATTGATCATAAGTTATTGTACAATGATTTGGTTGGACTGATTTGTGAAAGAGTGGGGTGGAATAGAAAGAATGTGAATTTGAATCTATCGATTTTGTATGATACGATGCGCAATGGTTTTAGGCGTATCGCCAAAATCAAGGACGACGCATCGTTGCAAGTGTTGTATTTCCTCCCAAGTTCGACATATATTGATTTGTATGTAGATTTGGAGGTGGCGGGTACATCTAGGTCCCATTTGGAAGTAGGGACAACTAGTGGTAGGCCGAATGTGGAGAATGTCGATTACATGGAAGATGATGATGTGGGTGGACCGTTTATGGAGGATGGCGATCACATGGAATATAATCACGGTGAAGATGATGAGGACTACACATCGATAAGTGATCAAAGCGATGAAAACCAATCAATATCCGAAGGAAGTCGGGAGAGTGATGAAGAGGTCGAAGACAAATTCGCCACAAAGGATAGGCACATATATCGTTCACAGGGTACATGGGATCATACAAAAGTGGACAAGGATGATTTTCAACTTACCATGTGGGACGGGACAACCGCAACAATTGGGATAGGGACTTGTTTCAAGAATAAGGAAGAAGCAAAAAGTGGTATTGCAGCGTGGAACATAGAGCAAAAGAGAGAGTTTTATGTGAAGGAAAGTGATGGTTCAACATGGTCTATTTGGTGTAAATCCCTAAAAGAATCAACCCCTAAGGGTTATGTTCCTTGCCGTTGGAAGGTACGTGCCTCTTTGAGAGACCACGGTTTGTGAGAGATTGTGAAATGGGTGCCCGAGCACAATTGTATGAATGTCATCGAGGAAAACAATAATCGGAATGTGAGCGCACGCTTATTGCGCATCTCATAAGGCATAAGGTTGAGTTGGACCCAGATTATGAAGTGAAGGTCGTTCAGGAAGAAGTGAAAGACCGTATGCATGTCGATGTTCCTTACCACAGGGCATGGGAGGGAAGGAGAAAAGCTATCGATCTTGTTTACGGCGACTGGGTTTCTAATTTTGACATACTTCCAAGGTATTTACTTAAGTCCTATCTAATTTTTTTGATTTGTTTGTAATTTAGGAATAAAATAAGGATTAATTTTTTTATTTTAATTTAGATTTTTCGCCGCCCTAGAGAAGAGCAACCCCGGCACAGTTGTAGAGTGGGAATGGCAACCGGGTTGGACCGATATAGAGAGGATGTTCAAATACATTTTTTGGGCATTCAAGCCTGCAATTGATTGTTTTGCTAAATGTCCTCCGGTGATTATAATCGACGGGACGCACTTGCGCGGCGGATACAAAGGTAAATTACTTGCTGCAATGGTCAAAACTGCGAATAAGCGCATCCTGCCAATTGCATATGCGATCGTGGATGAAGAGAGTGAGGAAAGTTGGTCATTCTTCTTGAAGCATTTGAGGAATCATGTTATATCCGACCGGCCTGTGTGTGTTATATCCGATCGGCACAAGGGTATCATCAGTGCAATACGCCTAATGCCCGAATGGAATGCATACCACCGGTTTTGCCTTCGTCACGTCCGTAGTAACTTGGTGGCGCAGTTTCGAAGTAAAAAGATCAAAAGGTTGTGTTGGGAGATGGGCACGAAACTTTCTAAGTCTAAATTCAAAGAACTAAGGAATGAGCTACGTGATTTTAGCAATGATGCTTATTTGTATCTCGAGGAGGTTGATGCTTGTCAGTGGACTCTTGCCAAAGACAAACACTATCGTTGGGGTAACCAGATAACGAACATTTCTGAGAGCTACAACAACGTCCTCAAGGGCGTTCGTTTCTTGCCAATCCGAGCTTTGGTGGAAGCCACTTTTGTTAAGACTGTGGATTTGTTCCAGGAAGAATACGTGAAGTCGAGGAAATGTATTACTCCGGTCCCAACTGACTTGTGGGAAGACTTCAAGAAAAAAGAAAAGAAAACCGCGCAACACAAAGTCAACCGTTATGGTGCTATTAATGGCAAGTTCAAGGTGAAAAGTAGAGCCCGACTTGGTGGTAAAGGGGACAACACGTACACTATGAAATATGAAGAGAAGAAGTGTTCTGGCTAGAAGTGGCAAGAGTATAGGTTCCCTTGTACACATGCACTAGCTATGTGTCGGAAGATAAAAGATCAACCAATCAATACGGTGAATCCATATTTCAGGGTTGTTGCTTGGCAAGACCAATTCAGTGGGCGCGATGACTTTTCCTCGGTCCCTGATATGAGAAGATGGCCTAAGGTTGGATGGAGACTCGTTCCTAACTACGAGCGAGTTATTATGCATGCTGGACCCGGTCGTTGGCAAAAGAAGAGATTTAAAATGCAAATAGATTATAGGGGACGCAAATCGAGGGGTGAATGTTTGAGATGTGGCTCAAGGAATCATTTCACCAATGCATGCCCAAAATCACACAAGAAATCCGATAGGACAAGGCTTAAGATCAATTAGGACGCTGATAGTATTCACAACGACTAGGATTGTTTGGTTGAATTGTTGTTTATGTGGCAAAACAATGTTTCATGTCTCGAAACTTTTGATATTTATGCTTTAGTTTGTTCGAGGGAGTTTATGTTGTAGTTCTTTTGAACCATGAGGCTTAATGAATTAGTTTATTTAATATATTGTTATTGTGTTTGATATTAGTACTTGTGTATCCGAATTTCAAAATCCCATCTAGGCATAAAGCCGGATTTTCTGAATCCGAGTTTCAAGGAAAATCGGATTTTGTAAATCCGATCTAGGCATAAAGCCGAATTTCCTGAATCCGATTTGTGCACTGTTCACTCCGAAGGTCGGATTTTGGTGAAATTTTGCAACCAACTTCGTAACTCTCTGTCCAAGGTCGGATTTCCTGAATCCGATTTGTACACTGTTCACTCCGAAGGTCGGATTTTGGTGAAAATTTGCAACCAACTTCGCAACTCTCTGTTCAAGGTCGGATTTATAAAATCCGACCTTGTTTCTCAATGAATAAATCAGATTTGCAGAATCCGATTTTTGACGAGTATATAAACGGTTGACCAAAATTTGGGGGAGTCAAAATCGACTCCCCCTTCTTCTCCAACCCTAATCCCGGCGATTCCCCTTACTCAAGGTCGGATTCCCCCAAACTCGGCGATTCCCCTCCCCGGCGATTCCCCTCCCCGGCGATACACACATTCAAGTAATTTGTCCATTTTTTTCATTTTCATTCTGTGTGTGTGTGTGTGTTGCCGGCAATGTGTGTGTGTGTGTTGCCGGCACTCAGGGTGTGTGTGTGTGTGTGTTTGTTGCCGGCAATGTGTGTGTGTGTGTTGCCGGCACTCAGTGTGTGTGTGTGTGTTGCCGGCAATGTGTGAATGTGTGTGTGTGACTGTGTGAATGTGTGTGTGTGTGTGTTGCCGGCACTCTGTGTGTGTCGGCACTCTGTGTGTGTGTGTGTGTGTTGCCGACACTCTGTGTGTGTGTGTATTGCCGTGACTGGTATTGATATTGGTATTGCTATTGGTATTGGTATTGGTATTGATATTGCTATTGGTATTGGTATTTGGTATTATAGGATTAAAAAATGGAGGGTTCGAGTTCCTCGCAACCCACACTGCAACATTTTAATCCGGCTCTAATAGATGACTCATTATTATACCTATATGACCATCATAGGGCGAAAGCCATTTTCGAGAACCATGAGGCTTTTAGTAAAGCCCTTAAAGGCAGGAGATTTGATAGTCATTTTTGGACTTGTATAGAGAAACCATCCCGGCATTGCCCTCCACAAGTCATAGATGAGATAAAGCGGGCAGACTTTGGGGGGGGTGATCCAACTAGGTTATATACAAGCGGACAATTGTTGATCACCGCAATGGTTGAGAGGTGGAGGCCTGAAACTCATACATTTCATTTTCATTTTGGTGAGGCCACTATCACTCTAGAAGACGTTGAGGTGTTATTAGGGTTGAAAGTGGATGGTAAGCCTGTGGAGGGGATGACACCTGAGAATTCTATGGCACAGTGGATGGCATTGTGCTTTAGATTGTTGGGAATTACACCCGTTAGTGACATGTTTGATGGGAATAAGATTTATGCAGAGTGTTTAATCAACGAGTGTCTGCGTCCGATCCCATAAAATGCCCCAAGAGAGGCCTATACACAGAGGGCCCGTGCATTACTGTTACTACTGATTGGAGGTTTCTTGATTCCTGACAATACGGGAAACAGAATACCACTTTGGATCCTGACAATACTCGAGGATTTGGATGTCGTGCTACCTACGGTTGGGGTCACTGTGTTACCTAAGTTGTACTTTGCTCTGTGTCAAGCTTCCGCGCCCGGGAAAAAAGACATTACCGGATGTTATATGCTGATGCAGGTAAATTTTTGTGTTTCTTTGTTTATTTATATTTTTTTATTATATTTTTGTTTGTTTTCCTAATTTGTGCCTTTTCTATTTGATTTAAAATTTCAGTTATGGGTTTGGGAGCGTATACCAAGACTTCAACCAAAGAGGAAGGTTAAAGATGAGAGTTACTTGGTGCCGGACGCACCATTAGGCAATAGGTAATGATTTATTTTATTATTTTTTATTTCCTATTATGTCTCAATCCAATGATTTATTTTATTATTTTTTTATTTCCTATTATGTCTCAATTCAATGATTTATTTTATTGTTTTTTATTTCCTATTATGTTAAAATCCAATGATTTATTTTATTATTTTTTATTTCCTATTATGTCTCAATCGTAGGTGGAAATGCCCAAAATCCAAAGCGAACATCGCCGCTCATTGTGTTGCTGGCATCATGGATCAGTTATCTAGCCTAAGGGATGGGGATGTAAGTATTGATTTAAGTTGCTTGATAAAATTCCTTTTCATATTTTTCTCTATTTTTTTTACCAATTTTTTATTTTTGGACAGTTTCTATTGACTCCATACACTCCCTTCATCGACGATCTCTCTGATTTCTGTAAAGAGGGGGTTAATTTCTACCTCTGTTGGACGTGGATCTTTTGTTGGGCCATCAGAGAACCATACGAGCCCAATCGGGTCCTTCTTCAATTTCAATGCGTCCAAACTGTGCTAGAGTACCTGTTAATCAATGACATTGATCGCTGGAATGCGATACACCACGGATGCCTTGGGACTGGAAAGGCATATAATGATTGAGTGCAAAAACACACTGAGGTACGACCTCATTGGAATGTGAGAGATCAGCACGTGGTCCCTCATGAATTGGGTGATCCGGAACTAGGTCCTCAATGCACATCGAACTACATGCCGTGGTTTCAAAAGAAGACTATCAGATTTATGACTGATCTCACTCAATACGGCCCTCTGGCACAGGGTTATCACTCGTCTTCATCTCTGGAGAGATTTTATGTAAGATCTAATATTATATTTTGACTTTATTCACATGGTTCAATTTAATTCTTGCTATATCTTACACTTTATTCACATGGTTCAATTTTCTGCAGTCTTCAAATCTCAGCGACATATATCATCTCGCTGATGCAGCCTTACGGGAAAATCCAAGCCTCGGTGGTAGTCTAGAGGATAAACTCTTCCAAATCTTTGATAAGAGTTTCAGTGCCCTGACTTTGGGCCCACGTGATATGAGCACTCAGTTCGATACTCAAGTTCTTCAGAAAAGACCCCATGAGTCAAGTCAAAATGTGGTACTCACGCAGAAAACAACATCAAAGCCTACTGGAGGAGGAAGGAGGAAGCGACCGGAAATTTCAGATCGAACAATCATAGTTCATCCCAATCCAACTCCGATGCAAGAAGATGATGAAAATGATGAAGGCAATGAAAGCGATGAGGATTACTACATTAGGGGCGAAGAAGAAGAAGAAGAGTCCTCTCCACCTCGTGTTTCTTCCCAAAAGAAAAAGAAAACGGTCGAGGTTCGCAAGAGTGATAGGGTTAGTAAACCGGCCAAGAAGTATACTCCCGGCGATGGGGCTACAAGGAAGAAAAGGTCGTCAAAGTAATTCAATTGTAGGACTCTTTAATTTATAACTCTTTCATGTATAAATGTTGTAATTTAGATGATTTGGGATTTGAATTTGTTAATGTTTGTTTTGATGTGTTTAGAATGTATTTATAGGTAATTTTATTCGTGAAATTTGGTTTTGGTGCTGTTTTGATAGATTGGGATTGGTTTAGAAACCAATCTTTTATTTTTTTCAAAGTGTCTGTCCAAGGTCGGATTTAAGAAATCCGACCTTCTACTTGTTTTACGAAGAAATCGGATTTTGAGAATCCGAACTTAGCTTACACGGATTCTCAAAATTCGATTTAAACTTACCCGGATTTCTGAAATCCGGCCTTACAAAAAAATCGGATTTTAAAAATCCGACTTAGGTCAAAATTTTATTTCAAAAAAAAAACTAAATGTTTTTCTGAAAATATATTATTTTAATATAATAGGGTCGGATTTCAGAAATCCGATCTTCTCTTAATCTTGATTAATTTCATTAATTTTTCGTATTAAGTGTAGGTCGGATTTGGAGAATCCGATTTAGCTGGAAAATCGGATTTTAGGAATCCGATATCGGTATTTTTCTCTTCCCCAAAATTCGACCTATATTTATCTCTACTCCTTTTTTTGAACCATTTTTTAACTCAAAAACTCCTGGAAAACCAATTGGGTATATAACAATCGGGACTCGGGAGAGGGCTCATGTGAGAGAGGAAAATTAAAATTATTACTTAATGATTTTAGTGATTAGTGATTAATTTAGATAATTTTGATTTGTTCATATTTTAGTTTTCGTATAATTCATTTCCTTAGGTCTATCGCTTTTTATTTATTTCACTATGGTGGACAAAATACTTTTTTTAGAAGAGAAAAAATGTGAACACTAGTTCTGAATCTTGTGATTTGGAAAACACTAATTCTGAAGATCAAAATGAACTAGTTCCTACATTTGCAATTGAAAGAACTTCCGATGCTATAACATAATGTAATGACAATGAACATTTACATTTTAATTGTTATATGGACTTGAAGAAACTAATTTGAGATTATCATTTAAACAAAAGGAATGAAGTTAGAAATTTTATGTTAGCATTAGGTCCTTTCAACATCATGTTTTAAAAGATCGCGAGTATTTAATAACTATGGTTGACATTTTTTTATCATCACGGTTTAAACTTAATCCTGATTGATTAGAGTTTTCTCCTACTAAGAGGGCAACATTTTGTTTGTCTTCGCTCAATTTTTATGAAGCTTTCGACTCGATCTGGATCAAATGCATTTCTTTGGTAGAGGAACTTAACACTTTAAGAAAAGAAAATACGGAAACCATTATCCTTTTACAAATTATATGAGAACTTATGTGCATATGTGGGTTGTACAAACTTGTTTTGATTTACAACATTCATCACAACATTTAGATACAATTGCGAAAAAGTATACAAGATGAACAAGTTGCAAAAAATCGTTTCAAGTTTTCATAAATGCTGAAAAATTTTGTGTTATTCAAGATTTGTCATTTAGAGGTAGTGATGAAAGTACAACTTCGTTAAATTGATATACTTTGCTGAGATTATTAAATTCATAGTTTCTTAGGAAAAATGTTGCTAATGTTGTTTTACAAAAATGTTCATTGATTTTCAAAACAAAAAAATGTTCCTTGAAAGGTGATGTACTCCTCTCATATAATTCAAAAACAAATTCTTCTACCTGTTCAAGAAAAAATACAAAGTTTTACCAGTGAAGAAATTAAAGAATTTTTTTCTATTCTTATAGGTGAATCTTGAGATTTATTGATAAAACAACAAATGATCATTATATTAAGATTTGTTGACAATGAAGGATATTCAAGAAAGTTTTCTCGATACAGTTTATGCAAAAAAAACTAGGTCATCAACGTTGCTAAATTTGATATTTGATAACTTCTCTTAGCATAATCTAAGTGTATAAAATATTCATAATCAAGGATATGATGATGTGACATGGTAGATTTAGTAGTTTTCAAACGCTAATAATAATCATCATCATAATAATAATAATAATAATAATAATAGTAATAATAATAATAATAATAATAATAATAACAACAACGGTCACTAGTATAAGAAATTACAATTATATCGATTTTGGCGAACAATTGAAATCCCAGAAAGAATATAACTCATGAAAATGGAAGATAACAAAATCTGTGAATTTAGATTACAATGAAAGGACTATAACATCATAAAATATTCTACGAGATAAATCTAGCATATTCACAAATAACATCCCACATCAGCAATACTTTTTAAGACATGCAAGTGAGACATAATCATTCAACTATTATTGATTTAAGGGCAGAGTTTAAAGTAAAAAAATTTTTATCTCAAGAATTTCGACTGGGTTTGGGACAAGAGCGAGTGTCACTTTGAGATCCTCTCCAAACCGAGGCGCATGAAGTCTGCAATTTGGGAGTTCTAGTGTGTTTGTGATGATTCTCTCGCTGTTGAAGCCACAGAGGCTAAACTGACAGTGGCACATCCTCCATTTCCCACGGAAAGTGCATTCCAGAATAAGCTGATGAGATCTCTTAGGGCTTTGGTTACTCTGAGTACAACTGCCAATCCCTTCCACAAGCGGATGGCTAAGCTTATATCTTACACCGAAATTAGAGTTGGAACCCGCAGTTGCTGTAACAATGAAGAGGTTGGGGCGGATGTATCCTAATTGGCCAGTGGAGGTCGTGCCTTTTACGGAAGTGACCCGTGCTATGGCAGAGGACTACTACCAGCTTCTAGTTGCTGATGACCCCGGGGGAGGAGGATACAAGTTCAAGTGAGAATGAGTATTGATTTCAGTTTTTCTGAATTTAATGTAAATCTTTATGGAGGTGTTATGTCTATTTAGTTGTTATTTCCACTGTTTTCTGTGGAATTTATGGATTTAGGAATGGATGTTGCTTTTTTTGTAGAATTATGGAGCTATTATGTTGATTTAGGTTTTATTTCTACTTTTTTTTGGAATTTATGCATCTATGGGAATGATGTTGCTCATTTCTAGGATTTTTTTTTAAAAAAATAGAAGTAAAAAAACTCTACTATTGGTGATTTAAGATCATAGTTTGAAGGAAAAAAAATATACAATTGGCACATTACGCCAAAAATTGGTAACAAGCGACACAAATACCATGTTAGATAGTCCGAAAATGTAGCAGTTGTTTCAACCTTCAAACAATTGGAAGTTTCGACCATCAAACAATTGGAGAAATAATCTAAACTAGAGAGCTCTTCTTATCCAACATGGCTTAAATGAATGATTGAAACTGAATTGATGAATGTGGGGAGCAGAGTGGGAGGGTTGAGTAAGGTGGTTTAGGGGATTAGGATATGGGATGATTATTACCAGGAGGTCGAGTGTTCGATTATCACTGAGACCATCCAATTTTTATTTTTAATTATTTTTCTAAAAAAAGAATGCGAGGAGCAAGTAAAATATTGGAATACTCACCCGTGGGAAGGATAGGAAAAAGAAAAAGTGGAGATCCAGAAATATATCAATGTAAATGCTTGTGTTTATTTTTAAATAATGTATTTTATTAATAAAAAAAGAAAATATCCCATATCAACCAAAGACGTGTGTGTGTGCGCGCGCGCATAATTAAAAGTCGAGCTTATTTCCAGCCTAATTAATTTCAATCTTTCATAATCAACAATTCTCATATCTAACAGCTAAGTAAACTTTGATACCAACCTTATACCCCTTGAGTGGAGATGTTATATGCTTTCCTTGTGGTAATCACTAGAGACGTTCACGGTCCGGGTGATTCGGTTTTAGCTAAACCGTGAACCAAACCAAAAGTTACGGTTTTAAATTTTTCAAACCAAAACCAAACCATGACAAAACAAAATCCAGACCAATGGGTTGGTTTGCCAGTTTCACGGTTTGGGCAATAAATTGGGCTTTTTCTTTTCTTTTTCTAAAGAAAATTCATGAGTCCAATTCAGTAATACTAGATTTGACCCAATTACATTATCCCTAGTTCCCTATCCCTATCAGTCACACACAACATCAGGATTCCCAATTGAAATCCATTGCAGGCATTGCTGGTAATCGGCGTGCAACCAAGAAAGGAGTAAAAATATTTCAACAAAGAAAAATAGCTAAAAAAACAAGAATCAAGATATCATGTTTCAAAAAAATAATTGAGTTTGGAAGGTATGTTCAAGGAGACCATGTACAAAGGATCTAAATTGAATTAAGATACGAGGCATGCAAATATTTTTTGTGATTTACGGATTGAGTTTTACCAAAGAGACGAGACGTGAAGTTATTTCTTTTGATTTATGGATTGAGTTTCACGAAAGAGAAAGACATGAGTAGACGGCCGAATATATCATGTGATTTGGCCATATTGAGCTTACAAGATTAGAAAAATGGCGTTATATCTCAATTAGAACTTAGCAACAAACAGAGTTATAGGATTTTTGTCAGCGATAGCAGGAAGGAGCACAGGCGATCAAAGGAGATGAGAAAATTTATGATCCCAAGAGGCTCAGGGTTTCCAAAGGTTTATTTAATATGGCCTTTTACTAACCTATGATACAAAAGAAATGGGTAAAAAAATTAGAAAAATGAAAGAAAACTAAATTAAAATATCAATATTGTAATCATTATAAGTAAACAAATAATAAGATACGGTCCGGTTTGGTTTAATAACCGGTTTTTCAGTCCAATCCGTAAACCGAACCGTTATATAGGGTTTGAAAGTTTTTGAAACTAACAAGTTGAAAATACAATTTATAAACCAACCCAAAACCCAACTAATCAACTATTTGGCCGATTTTACCAATTTAAAATAAATCGTGAACACCTCTAGTTATAATTTTGGCTCTCCTAGGAGGGTCAATATACGATAAATCACTCAATCTCCTTGAAATGTATACAAGAACCTAACAGACTGTATTAGCCAAGTTCTTGTATTTTGATCTCCCTTAACTGATTAGTCTCAAAGAAAAATTTATCTAGCGTGATCGTCGCTGCCAACAATTGCTCCACCATCTCCTCCTGCAATGTCCACCACCTCCAGTATAACAACTCTTTTACTGACAAATCTTAGAATTTCTGAATTGTTGCTCTAGTCATAAACGTCGCCACCTATCAAGCTGGGCCTTGTATTGATGAAGTAATCAAAACTGTTTATGTCATGTCTACAAGGCATCAGAATTTGAGGAAAATAACGGAGATTGTGTTCCTATTTGTGTATCTCTTGCGAATGTTCATTTCCTGCCCGACGTTTTTTTGGGAATTTTACTGGATGGCGGAAAAGATCCATGTAAAAGCATACAATCTCAATTCTTGATTTCTTTTTTGCAAGACCTACACCATTTTTTTTTTCGTTTTTTTCCTTTTTCTTATTTTTATATTGACGTATAATGACTGAATCTACAACTCAGTTTCACTTGATAAAATATCAATTGTAAATAAAGTTATATTAAAATTGTTTAACATTTTAAGATTTTTGTAATTCAGTGTATTCTTTGAGCTAGATAATGAGATTTTTCTCTTTACGGGCATCAGGTGATAAAACACATGAAAATTAACCCTTGCCTATCAAAGTCGACATTAGCGAAGACAATTGTCTTCTAAGCAAGTTTATTCCATGGTTTTTCATCATCTCCTTGTTCTAAAACTATTAGTTTGTCCAAAATCCATACCTGTAAAATACTTTTTGTAAATTAACAAATGAACATTAAGATTACTTGTTCCATGTTTTCCTAGTTTCAGCATGATACGACTGATCATATCATAGTAGTTAGAAGTAGCCATTAATTCACCATGGGCATTTCTTAATCTAGTCAAATGGAGCCAAACCGTGGACCTCTGGCGACAAGCCCTTTGTTGATTCAAAGGTCCCTCAGCTATATTCTCATTTGTATCCTTTTCGCCTTCTTTGTTTTCAATCTCTAGATCAATCATCGTGGCATCATACCTGGTATAATGGGTGAGAGCGCAGGTGCAACAGGTGGAACTGCAGGTGCAGTTGCGACATGTTCTTCAATATCGCTTATTTTTTCTATGTCAATCTCATAAAATTCAACCATTTGAATATAAAAGATATGATGATATAATATCATTACATTCCAATCCAACAAGACACAACAAAAACCAGCCAAATATCCTTAATTTAGTTCTTTCAAACGCATTAACGCAAATTTGCCACTTGAATTCTATTTAAAGGATCGTTCTGAAGAAGAAACAAACCCATCCCAAGTCAATAGCAAAGCAAAATATCATCAGTAAATAGAAAATTTTGGAAAGGAACAAAAAAAGGCTAAAAACCTAAGCACTCGAATCATCAGTAGCTAATCTAATTAAAAGTTAATCATCGATGAATGATAATGAGGGGAAAAAGATTACCTAGGTGGTTGGGCCAATAGATCTAGGTTCTAACAAAAGAAGTGAGGGTGGATGAGACTGGCGTTGAGGCGTAGAGTTTGGAGGGGGCTTAAAGTGTATCCGTAGCAAACTGGACGGTGGAGATTTCTTTTGGCAAATAAGTAAAGTAGCCGGATTTGGATTTAAATGTAGCTGTGGAGGTGAAGTGGGGGGTGGAGATTGCTTCATGAAATTGAAAATGGAGTGAGTGTGGCTGAAGATTACGTCGACGATGCCAGAGATTGAAGTCGAAGAAGGCTAAAGATGAAGGATGGTTCGGTGGGCGGTGGTTGGATCTAGATGGAGTAGACAAATAGGAGGCGGAGGCGATGTTGATCGGTAAATGGCATGAAAAAACCCTAATAACTTAGTTGTCTTATATATAGTGTAGATGGAACATATTTAATAAATTTAACTCAAGGGAGTATTTTGGTTTCGGCCGGATCCCGAAATAATTTCTCCTCACACATACCTACCCCATGAATTCTCTCTTATATTCGAGTGAGAATGTTCTACCATCCACAACCCTGAAAACCTAATCCGAATAGACTAAAATCCTTGTGGATTGGATGGGCCGTGGGTATTCGGATCAATTCGATTAAGTAACACATCTTGGAACGTGTAAGAGAGTTTGACAGGTCATGAATTACCATCCATATTTTTTTGACTCTCCAATTTTTTTGAAAGTACCGGTGTCGACACGACATGACACAACACAACACCGGGAACGATGTGGAATCCTACTCAGACCGATCAGTGCAGATTTGGTACATTGGCTGAAGAATTTGGGTGGGTTTTTCAGGAGCCGAAAACCAAACAATTTACCAGGAAGTTTTTTGCGGGTCACGTGCTTAGACGAGGGCTAAGCTAGAGAAGAAGCAGAAGACAAGGAAGAAGATTGATGTGAAAGACATAATTTCGGCTGACTTCGACGACATAGGAGGTTCTAATATGGTGTAGTTTTGTCCACGTAGCTCATTTGGTGATGTTTATTTGGAATTTTTAGTTGTATATTTTTTAGACAAATTTTTTTGTGGGTTTTCACTAGAACGTAGCTCTTTTCTTTTGGAGATAGATTTGAATGAACTTAAAATAATAACTTTGAGTTATAGTTTATGAAAATATCTAGAAAACAAGAATCATCCAAAAATGAAGGGGAAAAGCAAAAATTTCTAAGACCTGCTCCCTTAATTGATCGATATTGTATAAACCGTTCTGGAATCATGTTGACAAACTCCCGCGACCAGCAGTAGGGGGTGGAGGGAACAAAGTGTGGAAATGCAAGTACTGTCCCAGAGTTGTGGTATGCTCAGATGCTAGAGTGAAAGCACATTTATTGTACATTTTAGGATTAGGAGTTGCTCCTTGTGACCAAATACTCGATGAGGTGAAGGAAAGATCACTGAATGAGCATTTGGCCTCATAAGTTATGATGGATACAATCAGCAACAAGAAATCAAAACAATTACCTCACTCTTCCCCAGGGATCAGACTTGGTGCAGCTGAAGAAAAGAAAATGTACTATTCTAGGACATCGGACAAAGTTTTAGCCATTCAAGAAAGAGATAGTCTTGATAAAAGGGTTGCTCGTATGATTTATGCTTCAGCACTTAGGATTCCATATTGTTTGCAAATCCTATTTTTGGAAACTTTGCATAGCTCTAACAAATAGTAAAGTTGCATGTTATGTGCCACCATCTTCTAACAGAGTTAGAACCACCCTCCTAGCTTAAAAGAAGGCTCGTATAGATGTAAATTGTGTCCATTTAAAGATACTTGGATCAGAAATAGAGTATCCATATGTTCGGATGGCTGAACAGAGATGAAATGTTGGCCCTCGATAATTATTATGGTGGCCTCTAATGGTGGTTCTATGTTCATTCAAGTGAACACACAAAAGATGCTCAATATGTTGGAGGTCTCTTCCAGAAAGCTACTGAAGATAAAAGAGAAACACATGTTGTGCAGATCGTGACTGATAATGCTGCTAACTACAAAGGTGCTGAAACCATAGGCGAGAGAAAGTATTATCATATCTTTTTGACACCATATGTAGTTCATTGTTTGAATTTGGCATTGACGTGTATTTATGATCCCTCGAAGTTGAGTATCTACAGTGTTGGAAGTTTGGTGATCTAATTCGGGGTGTGCAAAACATCGGAAATTTTATTGTCAACCATCATATCTCAAATTCACTTTTCAAGAGTCATTCACATTTGTCTTTGCTGAAAGTTGCAGAACCAAAATTTGCCTCAGGTATTTTCATGGCTCTTAGACTTAAGAGATGTGTTGTTGATGATTCTTGGTGGGAGCAACTATGTTTTTTTGCTGAAATTTAATGAACCTATAATTGATGCGTTGCGGGCGGCTCATACAGACTCTCTATTCTTGCATGAAATATATGACATGTGGGACTCTAAAGGAACAATTTTTCACCATGAGGGGAAGGATCTTTTGATTGGAAAATTAGATTTGTTTAATGTTGTTCACTAATTCCTGGAAGACAGATGGGATAAAAGTAATACTGCATGGCATTGCTTGGCTTACTCACTAATTCCTAAATACTATAGCCATGCTTGGCTTAGTGGTGGCATCAATAGATTGACACCGCATGAAGATTCTGGATCGTCTATTGTGTTTTAAAAGACATTTTCTGATGCAAAAAGATTTAGAGAAGTTTGTAAAGAATATTGAATATTTTTTTTAGTGCTACTGGTTCATTACTAAAACTCATGTTATTGATGCAAGGGAATATGAAGAACCACTTTCTTGGTAGGCAAATCATGGATCTACAACATCAATCTTACAAGCATTGGCTTTTAAATTTCTCTCACAAGCAACCTCATCATTTTGTTGCGAAAGAAATTAGTACTTACTTCATGATTCAAAATGTTAAGAGGAACATGTTGTCTTCTTCAAGGGCAGAGGAGTTGGTGTTTGTTCATTCTAATATTCGCCTAGTGACTCGCAATAAACAATGGTATCATGAAGGGCCCGACCCTCTAAATTTTGGGACATATGTAAGTTGTTCCTGTTTCTTACTATCTTAGCATATTTCTATATGTGGGATTTATCCTATCATCCTATCATTGATTAACAAAATTTGCAGAGAAAAGTTTGATATTGATGGAGAAGTTGGCCAATTAGTTGAGCTTTCAAGATCTTGAGATCGGAGCAATGAGGTTTGATGAAGATAGAGAATTAGAGTGTGTAAATATTGAATGCTGAAAACCTCTAAAATTGATGCCTATAGCTCCAAAAAAATATATATGCTGAATTTTTTGGTATTTTCCAGAAGTTATACTGAATCGTAAATTATAAATACAGAAAGATTTTTATGAATTTATAGTCTAGAACATGCTCGTCCAAAATTGTACTATCATACACTCACTACGTATTTAGGCATTTAGCACTTTATAGCTGCAAAGTGTAAAGTTCATAACTTTTCTGTTAATTTTCCTTCCGTCAAACAAAAATAGTCCATATCCAATTTTAGAATTTGTATGATAAAAAAATAGTGCAAATTCTAAAACTCAAACTGTACTATTTCATCGGGACAGAGATTATTTTATTTCACTTTATTCCTTTCTATCTAAAATAAAAGTATTATTTGTTGAACTAAAATTACGTAAGAATGTGATTTTTATTTTGAGATGAATAAAGTATTACTAAAAAGTAAAGCAATAAGCCTTGTCTTTAACCGTGGCTCAATTTTATTCTTTTTTAGCTTCACCTTACCTCACTTTTTTCTTCTTTTTTTTTTCTTTTGGTTATTATCCAAATTTTTTGTAGCTGGCTGAAAATATGCCAGGCGTCCATTGGACAAAGTCTCTTTGCCTCATTGAGGTTTCAGTCTTTGAGATGGTGTGATGAAAGGAAATATGGGACAAAGTCAAACGGTATATTTTTAAGAGCTTAGAAGAAAGCTTTGATGGCTTTCGTTGCTTTCAAGATAGGAATACTGACAGGAAATGACGAACTTGAGTGTTCTTCCTTTTGTCTTTTGGTTCTTTGTCAAACAGGCTTTTCAACTCATACTTTTAATGTGAACATACACCACCTTTTAAGGATTGTCAAAGTTCATAGCTTAACGCTCATTTTTCATGGACATTTTAATAGGATATGATGGGGTTTGTTGTTTGCTGGTGTGGTGTGTATAATAGGTAAAGAAATGAAGACAAGATAAATGGAAGGGGAAATAATATAATAGCATGAAGTAAAGCTGTATTACCCACAGAGTACAGACCAACCATTTTGATATAAGTTACTGCAGAGCTCAGTATTCTAAATCGTTGCTCCCTGAATTGATTTCACTGTGGACTTTTTCCGAAATCATTGCACAAAAATTGCCCCTTTCCTGTGACGGCCCAAGTCTCCAGCTCGATAAATATCGTGCTTTCTGACCAATTGAACTGCCCACCGGACGATCTCTCGCCTAAGGCTTCGTGGAACAAAATTAACTAAAACTATTACATTTTCAAATTTCTAAATTTTCACAGCGGAAGACTTAATTACAACAAAAGATGTTTCCAAAATTCAATACAACCAAATAAACTTAAAGGAATTCTAATACAATTTAAGTTTCAAATAATTTTAGGTTAAAGAACGGTCAAATGATTATTTCTTTTCTGGCCCAAGCTTTATGGGAACTCGGCCCACTTGCTACCCTGTGGTGGAAAAATTATTGGGATGAGCTAATAGCCTAATGAATATCTCAGAAAACAATTCCGCCCCATACGGTAATCAAGTCACATACACATGCAGTTATACACAGTTCATTTTCATCAATTATTTTCATTTAATAATACTGTCTGCACAGTTCTATCAATTTAAACTTTTAGACCAATAAAGTAAGTGATCTACGTGATGAATTACATTTGGAAAAGAAACATTCAATCATGCAAAAACATAGAAGATGACCATGTTGAGGACATCAGCATATTCTCATGAGGATACGGTTGAATCATATTCTCATCAGCATATAGAAGATGACCATTTGGTCTAATAGGCTGTCTTCCAAGTTAGATTCCAATCAAGGTTCAAGTTAGACTTCAAGTCCATTAACAATTACCCGTCATTCCAAGTGGCCACAACAATCAAGTACTCATAGCTCACGCATGCCTACTTAAACTATCCATAGTCTATCCTTACGTCTGTGCCCAATGCCGAGCCGTTTCTATTCGATCTATGGTAGCGGGGCCCCAGGATTGGTGTGATAAGGTACACATCCAAGTATTAACAATTTCATGGCAATTCGTGCACACGTATTCTTTTTACAAGACAAGTCAAGACAATAGTAGCCTCAGTGTGGTAAAGTACACCACCGAGTAGAAGAGTCAATCAATTCAATCCAATTACACATGAGCAATGTAGTCACATTCCCGTATCACATGTTCAAGTATTAACACAAAACTTGAAATTCATTCAAAGAACCCAAAAGCACAAGTAACACAAACAACACTCGACAATCATGCACTGAGAAAGGGAGACAAGATTACAAATATAGCGTGAGAGGAGGTACTCACTTTTTTTGGCTTATTGAGTTCAACGACGTGATCTTGAAAATCTATTAATCAAAGAAGTATTTACAACATCACTGCCTGATGCTAAAAGAAGTGGTAAATGGTGCTACTCTATTATCTTGTTCCTAAACTTACTACATATTGCTAAGTCTTTACTATGCCATCCTAATAAATAAGAATGATTATCTATCTTGTTGGATAGTAGTAAATAAATTAAGAACATCTAGGAGGTAAAACAAAACCTTCTAACAGATGAGTTTCAGAAAGTGGAATATCCTAACCATTAAGTTCCATATATATTTCCTAAGGATGGAAATGTTGTCATTCAAATTTGCTAGTTCTACTATATGCTTGAATAACCAAAAGGTTATAAAGATGAAATTCATGTGATGAAAGGATATTTGGTCAAGGAAAACAAAAGCCCCAAAGTAAATCCAAGTTCTAAAATTTCAGTAAGTTAGTGATGAAGGTTCATATTCAAAGTACATTTTTTTTATCAAACCAAAGATCCGATTTACGAGCCGTCAAGACCATTATAAACTAGGGTAAACAAGGAAGGGTTTTGACTGAAGAAATTAGGAAAAAAAGATAGTTCAAGACACGGGATAAAACTGGTCTGCAAAATGACACTTCAAATCAGTTTATTTTAGAAATTTCAGATTCGGTGAGTCGTGTTTAAACCTATTTTCCGAGCAATCCGTAAAACCAATTTACAATCCGCAAAAACTGTAATAAACTTCCACCAATATAGAAGACACTCCAAAAAGTAGTTCAAGAAATGGGAAAAACGAATCTTTGAAAACAGCCTCTGCAGACAAATTTTCAGCAAGTGATATGTTCTGTTCGAATCAAGTTTTCGGCTCAACTAAAACTCCGTTTTGCAAACCGTAAAAAACTGCGTTAAATTACTTCAAACAAAGAAGAACTTCTTAAAAAGAACTACTGGGAAAGAGATCCAAAGCTATGAGAAAAAGGCCTGACGATAGGGAGACTCAAATATGATTTTGTTGCATCTTAAAAAAAATGGTAATGACATGCCTTGTTGTAATCAAGTTTTCTGGAAGATCTATAAATCATTTTACAAACTGTATAAAGGGAAATGAAGCTCTTAGAATGGGATTTGAAATCAATAAAATTTTGGTAGAAATAGCCACAAAACCATGAAGATCGAAAGCCTCAGAGTTGGCCTTTCAAAACTGAAAATCTGAAACTCCTTTTTGTTCCAAACATAAAGTTCCTTCCAGCTTTAAATATCCATTACGTGGGATTATTTCTAAGCCACTGCAAGTATTCTAAAGTATCAATAAATTACTGCACCTACCAAAAACAATGTTTAACTCCCATACATGTCATGCAACATAACAATCTAAATGTAAACTACATAGCAATTTTCCTACTTTTCAATAATTAGTTAATGAACTTGAGACAATCGATTGACCATCCAAAGTCCAGTATTTTACCTATTGCAGCTGCGAATCAACGGAACCAACGAATTGCAATTTCCAACCCATTCCTAATTCAATCAATTCATAACTTCAACTCCTCATCTTTCTCCTCCCCTCTTTCTCTGTCCAGCCATCCTCCTCTCAACCCTTTCACATCTTTCTTTCTATTTCCTCTAGTTACATCTACCGCAAATTAGACTGAGGACTATAGATGTGGGTATTAGCCAATTGGTGATAAAATATACCGACGGAAGCATGAGACAGATTCTAAAGTTGAGGACAATCTTGGTTGTGATGTGGTCGGCTGTTGGTGCAGAAGCTAGAAGGACATAGTAATGGAAATTTGCGATGGTTGTGACCGGCAGTGGTAGAGAGGGATTTTGAACTGAGCCAATTCATGTCTATGTAATGCAATTGTGGCAGAGTTGAGCAATGGAGGTGGCAGCATAGGAATGAGGTAGTGAAGAGTGGTGACAACCGATTGGCTGCATGAGAGGTGATGGTCTAATTGCAAATTCTAGTTCTAATGAATAGTCTACTAAATTTGTGGGTTATTTAGTTAAGACACTTAAGTTTCTTGTATTCATCATTTAGTCTTGCACGACCTTACTAATCCATTTTAATTTGGTACCTCAAATTTTATTATAACAATTCTTTTTTCTACTGTCTTACTCGTTAGCAGTAATATGCAACTCAAAATTACTACTTACTAATGCTAGACTCGAAACTCATTTCGCTACTCCTGTCCAATTAATGAGGTCTCGTGAACCTCACATTCCCTATGTCAATGGTAAAGTAATGATGAAATTCTTACTAACTAGCTAGCTAGTATGAAACTGAGATCCTTCACAATGGTGGTGTAGTGGTTGACACAACACCACCTTTTTCATGGGATAGACGTTTCACAAAATTTTTTCCTTTTGTTTTTTGGGATTGATATGATAAATTAAAATGTCTTTATGTTCCAAATCTACCACAAAAAATTGAAAATCAATGTTACAATTTGGATTCATCTCAAAGTAGAAGAGTATAGTTAGAGTTTATTAGTACTTAGAATTGCATATTTCATTATTCACCGCCAAAATGACTTTTATTTGACGATTAAAGTATGTATAGTTCGATACTATTCGAACTTTAAAGGAATCAACTGAAATCAATTAATGAAAACAAGCGATCAACACAGACATGCGTTGTTTGAGGCAACATTTTCGATGCTATCAAAAATTAATTTCTCAACATCAAAAATATAATTCGTAATTTCATACTACGTTAAACTCGACAATACTTCTCGCCTACAACGAACCCCAAACAACATTTTTTAGAATGCAAAAAAATTTTCCTAATTACCATTACTGTAGCGTGTTTCATGCAACAAAAGACTGGCAAAATTGACCCGCAGCCTACGGGTTGACCCTCCACGTCCACTGTTTTGACCCATATGGGTTGGATCATATAGATCACGAGTCAAATGGCCGTAAATTCATAATTAAATCCCGAGACTTGGGTTGGGTTGGTTTGGATTTCCAAAACCAGCGGGTCAAGGTGGGTTATAAAGAAAATATATACAACCCTTAAGAAGGAGAAGATGGGAGATTAAGTTCACAACAACTCATCGTTATTTTTGTTTTCATCTTCTCCATGATATACAATAGCCATTCCACCCAGATATGTTGGTTTGTTCCTTTGATTATGGAGAAAATAATAAATATTAAAAAATACTATCATACACGGACCGGAAGACGAACTAGAAAAGTTAACAGATCATTGGTTCAATCCCGTTAACTCACAACAAAAAAACCAGATAAGACCGAGATGATGTCATGTATAATATTTAAATTTAAATATAATATAGTACTTTTATATTATATTTTTTTGAGACAAATTCTTTTATGGGTTTTCTCTAGAACGTATGGAGATAGATTTGACTGAAAATTTTTGTATTTAATTATTTTGAACTTAAAAGAATAACTTTGAGTTATAGTTTTATGAAATTATCTAGAAAACAAAAATTATCTAAAAATGAGGAGGAAAAGGAAAAAATTTCTACGACCTACTCCCTCAATTGATTTATATTGTATAAATCGTTGTGTAATCATGTTGACAAACTCCCGCGACCAGCAACAAGGGGGTGGAGGGAACAAAGTATGGGAAATGCAAGTACTGTCACAGAGTTGTAGTAGGCTCAGATACTAAAGTGACATACATTTCTTGTAGAGGATTAGGAGTTGTTTCTTGTGATCAAATACTCACTGAGGTGAAGGAAAGATCACTGAAGGAGCATTTGGCCTCACAAGTTACCATGGATAGACAATAATCTGTAACAAGAAATCAAAGCAATTATCTCACTCTGCCCCAGAGGATCAGACTTGGTGCATCAGAAGAAAAGAAAATGTACTATTCTAGGACCTTGGACAAAGCTTTAGCTATTCAAGAAAGAGATAGTCTTGATAAGAGAGTTGCTCGTATGATTTATGCTTCCGCACTTAGGATTCCATATTGTTTGCAATCCCTATTTTTGGAAACTTTGCACAGCTCTAACAACTAGTAAAGCTGCATGTTATGTGCCACCATCTTCTAACATGGTTAGAACCATTCTTCTAGCTGAAAATAAGCCTCATATAGAAAGTAAATTGTGTCCGTTTAAAGATACTTGGATCAGAAAGGGAGTATCCATATGTTCGGATGAACAGATATGAACGTCAACCCTTTATAATTATCATGGTGGCCTGTAGGGGTAGTTCTATGTTCATTCAAGTGTACATACAAAAGATGCTCAATATGTTGGAGGCCTCTTCCAGAAAGCTACTGAAGATATAGGAGAAGCACATGTTGTGCCGATCGTGATTGATAATGCTGCCAACTACAAAGCTGCTAAAGCCATGGGCAAGAGAAAGTATTCTCATATCTTTTGGACACCATGTGTAGTTCATTGTTTTGAATTTGGCATTGACGCGTATTTGTGATCCCTCTAAAAGTTTAGTTGAGTATCTACAGTATTTGAAGTATGGTGATCTAATTCGGGATGTGTAAAACATCAGAAATTTTATTGTCAACCATGATATGGCAAATTCACTTTTCAAAAGTCATTCACATATGTTTTTGCAGAAAGTTGCAGTACCAAGCTTTGCCTTAGGTATTGTCATGGCTCTTGGACTTAAGGAAGCCAGAGTAGCATGGGAGCAAATGGTGATGGATCCCCTCTGGATGTATAAAGGAGATGGTAGATCTTTGATCAAGATGAAGACCTGTGAGGTTAAGACGTGTGTTGTTGATGATTATTGGTGGGAGCAACTTTGTTTTTTACTGAAATTTAATGAGCCTATAATTGATACATTGCAGGCTGCTGATACAGACTCTCCAATCTTGCATAAGACATGTGGGGCTCTAAAGGAACCATTTTTCAGCATGAGGGGAGAGATCTCTTGACTGGAAAATTAGATTTGTTTAATATTGTTCACAAACTCCTGGAAGACATATGGGGTAAAAGTAACACTGCATTGCATTGCTTGGCTCACTCACGAATTTCTAAATACTATAGCCATGCTTGGCTTAGTGGTGGCATCAATAGAGTGGCACCACATGAAGATTCTGAATTGCTATTGTGTTTCAAAAGACTTTTTCCTGATGCAAAAAAAATTGGAGAAATTTGTAAAGAATATTGAATATTTTCTAGTGTTACTGGTTCATTAGTGAAATTCATGTTATTAATGCAAGGGAATATGAGGAACCACTTTCTTGGTGGGCAAATCATGGATCCACAACACCAATCTTACAAGCCTTGGCTTTTAAATTTCTGGCACAACCAATCTCATCATTTTGTTGCGATACAAATTAGTACTTACTCTATGATTCAAAATGTTAAGAGGAATATGTTGCCTTCTTTAAGGGCAGAGGCGGTGATCTTTTTTCATGCTAATATTTGCCTAATGACTCGCAATAAGCAATGTTATTATGAAGGGCCTATGTACGTGGTTCCTGTTTCTCACTATCTTAGCGTATTTCTATATGTGGGATTTATACTATCATTGATTAACTAAATTTGCAAGTGGAGAGAAGTTTGATATTGATAGAGAAATTGGCCAATTAGCTGAGCTTTCAATTAATGATCTTGAGATTGAAGTAATGAGATTTGATGAAGATAGAGAATTGGAGTGTGTAAATATTGAATGCTGACAACCTCTAAAATTGATGCCTATAGCTCCAAAGAAATAAAAGGATATGTGGAAAAATATTTTACTGCATTCTGATTCTTGGATACTGCATGATGCTCGTATGTGTGTGTGTGTGTGTTTGTGTAATGATTAATTTTCTTTTTCTCGTGTCTTTTTCAGCATCTTCACTTAGCGTAATGCAATTTTTTAGCTTAATTTGCACCTAAGTTTCTAGAGAACTCCATTCAATTAATAACTCCATTATTAATGATCATTATTTTTTATAGGAATTCTAACATTATTAAACATAAAACACATATAGGGTTAACAATGAACGGTGAGGAAAAAAATTGAGAGTGTTTGTGTGAGTCATGTGGTTTTTCTCAATTTTGTGTAATGCCTCCAATTCAATAGTAGTTGTTGACTAGAACTTCAGGGATTGTCGTGTAATTTTGACTAGCTTAGGTCAGTTAACCAACTCAATAAATACATACGGTTATGTCTGATTATGCACAAAATTCATGAACCAATAATTCCTGATTTGGATTGAATAATTCTCAAATCCTAATATCTCTCAAATAACCGAATGATTTCTACCATAAAATGTATCAGATTTTTATATTTTCAGAATAAACACCTCAATAAGTGAGTTAGTTGTCCAAAATATTTAATATTACTCCGTGCCTATTGCAAAGTTCGAACCATTAACTTATGGTTAGAAGTGGAGTAATTTATCTATTTAATTTCCCATGTGCCGCAAAAATGAAAATGAGATATGCGGCGACAATGAAGAAAAATTTCCGTATAGTATTGACAATTGAGTCAATCATTAGAGTTGGTTCATCAACAATTTCATGAGGTTTTGGAAAAATGATGAATTACCATTGAGATTTCTACAAATTTCAATAATCCACCTTAACCAGATAACAACATGAGCTCTGTATAAAAAGAACTTATATGTATAAAATGACAAAAGTTCAATATCTGATTACGACAATTTTTACTAAAATTTTAAGTCGATTTCGTGAAATAAGAATGATAAAAATAAAAAAAAAATAAAGTAGTTCATTCCAATATAAGATGAGTGACGAAGCTTGGATTTGTACAGTACCTTAGGACGGGCAGCGACGTTGATCTAGGCAGTGGCGGACGGCCTAAAACCTACAAGACAGAGACTCGGGTGTCTCCCGAGGGTAGACTCTCTTATACTTAAGTCAATAATAAAATAGAGAGAATAGAGAGAGAGGTATGTGTATTGTGTGTAGAAGGTGTAGAAGATAGGTAGAAGATGTCTATTATGAAAGAGGCACCACCTTTTTATATAGAGGTGGTGTTACCTATTTCCTGAAACCCTAGTCGGAATAGGTTTAGGCGGAGACTTAGTTTTAATTTTAAGTAATCTAACCCTAGGCCCAATAGGCTTAGGTTCAATGTGGACTCGTCAAGTGCCACTAGCAAGCCATATTCTTGAGGTTCGCAGAGAAAAATATGGGTTGCTATAAGTATTGATGTCTTCTCAAGTTTCGTGGTGTTGCCCCAGTTCTCGAACTCATTCGTTCTCGGGTGTCACCTATATAAAATAAAGAGAGTAAAATGCCTCAATGAGGTCTTATGTGGAGAGTTCCTGATTTGTGTGGTGGACCGCGAGAATCCTTGTTTGCACGGTGGACCGCGAGTATTTGAATCTGTGAGATGGCCAATCTCAGGATAAAGTTAATAATATAATAAATTCTCAATGATAAAATAATCGTTGAAGTCATTGACAAAAAATATTTAAAAGTGCAAAAAATATAAATATGGAGTTTGTGTTTCATGACTAATAATTAACCTTATCTGATATGGATTCGAGGTTTTTCTTGGCCTTGGTTTTCTTGAGAAATGGAACGTTGCAAATAGTCTTGGAATTTGCCTTTCTTAAGTCCTTCTTCGATTTGATCCTTTAAAGCGTTGCGGTCTTCTGTCTTATGTCTGTGATCCTTATGAAACTCGCACCATAAATGTTGTGGTCTTCTATAAGGAGGAGCAAGCATAGCGGAGGGGTGTCCAACTTGTTCTTATGGATTTGTAATATTTCTGCTCGAGAAGGAGTTAAAGACGTGTACTTTGTACTGTTAAACTTACCCTTTTCTCGATCATTCCCCTTGTCTCGATCATGCCCCTTGTTTTGCTCTCGGCCATAATCTGCCCCCGAGCCTTTAGCTTTGTTCTAGAGAATTTGTTTCTCACGAATATTCAGGTTGTCTCTTGCTCGACGGAGATCTTCTTCGACTCAAACTTCGGTCTCGACGATCGAGAAGAGTTGTTGCAATGTATGTGGTGGCTCCTTTGCCAACTTCTGTCTGAGAGTTGTAGGTGCCCCATATGGATAAAGAGCATTGGTGAAGGTTGCGATAACCGTTTCTTCATATATTCCTTCGACTTGAAGTTGTTCTTTGGTGAAGCGGCTATAATAAGCTCCAATAGACTCTTGTCGTGCTTGCTTGAGAGACATTAACTCAGTAATCGTCTTGCGAATCTTTTTTCCTTGAAAAAACCTAGTGTGGAACAAGGTTCCCAACTCATAAAACGACCAGATACTCCTCGGAGGTAGTGTTCCAAACCAAAGTTAAGCTTGCCCTGTGAGATAGGTAGGGAACGCCTTGCCCATGAAATTGTTTGAAGAATTTCTTAATCTCATAGCACTCTTATAAATCTGTAAGAAAACCATAGGATCGGTATCTCCTCCATAAGCCTTCAAATCCGAAAGTTCAAACTTATCGGGCATCGTGTGTTTCGGATACGTTGGATGAATGGACTGTCGTCTTCCTCCTCGTCTCCTTCAGATCCGAGAACCTTACGCAGTTCTCCTCGATGGTTGAGGGTACTCGAGGCGGAGGTATGTTCGCTCTTGGGGGATCAATTTCTTCTCGAGTTACAAGGTGATGTCCTCGAGAGATGCCCCTAGAGTTGTCCTCTTTAGAGAAGGTACCCAGATTGTCGATCAAGAGCTGTCGCTGGCTGCTGTTGAGTTCATGAAAGCTCTTCACAAAATCTTGGAACCTTTGGAACAAGGTAGGTTGAAATTTAAAAAAGGCCTCCATGAGGTTTTGATCAAACAAACCGCCAGACGGCTTGTTTGAGGATGATTCCGTCAAAGTTGTCTGCTTGTCTTTTTCAGCGGCAGTAGCAGTTGTTTGCAATTTTTCTTGTGCCATGACACTGGTGATGTTGCATAGCATAAAGCACCAACAAATTTTAACTTCGCTTCAAGAAATTTATTTGGTTGTGAAGACTAAACAAATTGGTCCCACTAGGCGTGGCACTTGACGAAACTTGGATTTGTACAGTGCCTTAGGATGGGTGGCAGCGATGATCTAGGCGGTGGCGGACGGCCTAAAACCTACAAGATAGAGTCTCGGGTGTCCAGAGGGTAGACTCTCCGATGCTTAAGTCAATAATAGAATAGAGAGAGAGGTATGTGTATCGTGTGTAGAAGGTGTAGAAGATAGGTAGAAGATATCTGTTATGAGAGAGGCACCACCTCTTTATATAGAGGTGGTGTTACATGTTTCCTGAAATCCTAGTCGGAATAGGTTTAGGCGATGACTTAGTCTTTAAGTAATCTACCCCTAAGCCCAATAGGCTTAGGTTCAATCTGGACTCGTCAATGAGAATCTATAGTACTAAAAGAACTTAATTTTCAGAATGCAACTATTCTTGGCGATTCTTCGGTGGTCATTTTGGTAGCTGTAGAAGAGACAGATTGCTCCATAAATTGTGTTCCAACTGTTTTGGAAATTAGGGTTTTGTTAGCGGAGTTACAATTTTCACTTCTATTATGGATTCCCCATTCGGAAAGGATAATGATTTGTACAGGAAAAAAAATGACAAGGAAAAATAACAAGGAATTAATCATAATCATTCATTTTAACACTTTCCATTTGGGGTTTAAGCATTTAAGATTAAGGCATAGTTTAGATGATTGACAACTCATTCCTTGTAAGTTTTCCTTGTTAATTCTCCTTGTACGTATCATTACTCCATTCGGAAAATAATTTAGCTCATGTCATTGCTAGTTACTCCAAATCTCAATTATGGGATGTTATGACTTGGAATTTGATTCCAAGCTTAATGTATTAAGGAGAGCTGGCTGAATTCCACCAAGTTTAATGAAAGTTGTTTCTTAAAAAAAAGATAAGAATCTATAGTAATTTTGATCTTTGTAGTGAGAGGCTAATTAATAGAGCTTGTGGATTCAGTTTCCTCAGATATTTGGGAAGACTGCATTACTTTAACCATGCAAATGTTTTCTGGCTCCCTGCATCATCCAATGATTAAAATCCTACTTACTCAACTTAATTATGTGTGCATATATATTCAATCGAAAAAGTTTTTGTCGCCCCTTCATGTTCTGAAAAGCGGAAAAAAGCCATCTCTAAAGTAATTAATAAGTGCTTCTTATTAAAAACTGTTGCACATCAATGTGTATAATTAAACACAAGTCTCTTTCTTCAAAAAACACAAGTCTCTAATTGTAATATAATAACTGCTCATAAGTCTTAACATTAGGAAAAGGACCTAATTGTTGATATAGATTGGCATACATTTGAATTCTTATTCTTAATTTTTTGGGTGTCTTTTTCTGAAAAAAAAAGTGAGAAGAAAAATATAGATATGCTTACTCAGAGTTACAAGAATGGTGGAACATTAGTGAGGGACCAGGACACAAGGCCAATTCAACAGTTTCTAACGCATAATGACTTGGAGGAACTTGCTCACACATGATGTTGGTTTACTTGGACTAACAAGAGACAAAATCAGGATTCCATCTTTGAAAGGCTTGATAGAGCTTTTGTCAATAGACAATGGTTAATAAATTGCTTTCGTAAAGCAGTTATCCGAAATCTGCCAATAATAATTTCTGATCATGCACCAATCCTTGTATAGCTTAAAGACAAGAAGAAAAAACCTAGGAGGCGTCAAAAGTTTGAGAAATTCTGGTCCAAATGCCCTAGATCGAAAGAACTAGTTTACAGTGCTTGGACTCAGGATACGTTACAGATTAGTAATCAGCAGGAGAAGCTTTCCTACCAGCTGAAATCCAGCCTTATCAGCCTTCACAACTGGAGCAAGGAACACTTTGGCAATCTTGACAAATTGGTGGCCAAACTCACTGAGCAATTGGCTTCCTTGCAACTGCAGTGGGAAACCAATCCGCAGAATCAGCACCTTTCTGCTCAACTGGAGAATAAAAGACAGGAGCTAGAAGAGACTTTACAACTCTAGCAGGATTATTAGCAGCAGAGAGCAAAACTGATCTGGCCTTTACAAGGTGATAGGAATACAAAGTACTTCCATAAGTGGGCAACTAGAAGAAAAGGAAACAACTGGATTACTGAGCTATGTAATGAGGAGGGCCACTGGATACAGGAACCTGAACAAATTTCCAACCTCTTACAGCAACACTTTGAAGGAATTTATTCTGCAACACAAGAAGATGCATTGTGCTCCACTGCTTCCCCTTTTATGGGACAATTATTGCAGAATGTTCAAGAGGTCCTTTCACCTGAGCAACATGCTTCCATAGCTCAACCTTTTACTGCTCCTAAACTGTGGGTAGCTATCAAACAAATGTCTCCTTGGAAGGCACCGAGACCTGATGGAATGCCTGCTGGTTTCTACAAAACATACAACCACATAATTGGACAGGATGTTGAAAACAACATTCTGGAAGCAATCAACCAACAACAATTCCCAAAGAATGGAATCAAACCAGCATGGTCCTTATTCCAAAGGTACTCAATCCAGCTACTCCCAGTGATTTTCATCCAATCAGTCTTTGTAATGTAAAATACAAAATCATTACAAAGATGATAACAAATAGACTGAAATCCATCATCTCGGATCTCATTGATGAGCATCAAAATGGTTTTGTCTTTGGTAAAAATATCAGTGAGAACATCCTTCTGGCTCATGAAGTTATAGAATGCATTAAGAAAAAGGATGGAGAGTTGGGTCTTGCTGCAATCAAATTATACATGAGTAAAGCTTATGATCGTGTCTCTTGGCCATTTCTAGAAGCAGTGCTTACCACAGTTGGTTTTCCATCAGAATTGATCAAATTCATCATGTTCTGTGTCACTATTGTCACTTATTCCATCCAATTCAATGGGGGAGGGCCTTCGATATTTTACACCAAGGAGGGGTCTCAGGCAGGGATGCCCACTTTTTCCTTATCTTTACATTCTATGTCAGCAAGTATTATCTTCAGCAATAAGGGCAGAAATTTAAACCTTCTCGGGACTAGGGATCAAGGTTAGCAGAAATGCACCCAGAATTAGCCATTTAATATATGTTAATGACAGTTTATTTTTCATAGAATGCACGAAAACCTCCATTGAAGCCTTAGCAGGATTGATTGAGGCCCATGCTGCGTTCTCAGGTCAGAAAATAAACTACCAAATATCTTCAATCCTACTAAGCTCCAACACTTCTCCTTTTATGAGAAGACTCATCCATACAACCACTAAGATTACTGAGGGCAGTTTTCAGAGCAAGTACTTGGATCAATCATTAGATTTCAAGGAAAAAAAGAGTGCGATTTTTAAATACTTCACAATAAGATTATCCAACAAGTTTGCAGACTGGAAAACGAAACTCCTCACTTTTGCTGAAAGGATTACTTTGGCAAAGTTTACACTGTCAGCTATGTTGGTCTATCCAATGGGGGTTTTCAAGCTTCCGACATCCCCTCTACACAAAGCTGATAGTATTATTGCCAACTTTATTTGGAAGGGAGATGCCCAGACTAAAGGGATTCATTGGAGATCATGGAAAAAGATCAGTAAATCAGTGTTTCATGGAGCACTGGGACTAAAGGCCACTAAGGAGTTCAATCAAGCTTTATTGGCAAAACATGCGTGGAAGATAATTTCTCAACCTGAGTCTCTAATTTCCACAGTATATCGAGCCAAATACTGCTCTATAGAACAATTTCCTCAGCATTAGACACCCAACAATGCGACCCGGGGATATAAAATTGTACTGTGGGTTGCTAAGCTCTTCTAGCATAACATCAAATGGAAAGTTGTTTTGGAAAGGAGCATTCATATTGCTGATGATGGATTCCAAATCACTCAAACCCCATCCAGTGTGAGCCCTTTTTGGCAATACACTCCAATCTTATGGTCAGTGACCTCATTCGTCCCAACGGCCAATGGAAAGTCTCTTTCCTTAGATCTATCTTCCCTGATCACATTATCCCATACATCACTGGAATCTTCATTGATCCAGATAGAGCTTCACAGAATGATAAACTTCTTTGGTTGAATACAGCACATGGAAATTACACGATACAATCTGGCTACCACACTGCATTGAATGGTGGTATTCATCACTTTCCCCAAACTCATCAACAGTAACAGAGAGAAACTCAAGCTTGGAAGCAATTGTGGAACTCTGGTGTGCAATCCAAGCACAAATTACTTTTTTGGCGTGTAGTTCTGAATGCTTTGCCCTCCAAAGAGGGGTTGCAAAAATGGGGAGTACAAGTGGATCTCATGTGCCCGAGTTGCTTCACCCATATGGAGGACAACTTGCATCTTCCAGTGCCCAATTTCTCAGGCAGTATGGAGTTTCGCTTATTTCAAATTTCAGTCAATTGTTAATGGGAATGTCACAACACTTCTTGAGTGGCTTATTCAGTAGATACAGTCCTCTCCTCCACCGAAAGACATAGATTTATTTCTTTTGATATTATGGAGAATTTGGTTGGACAAGAATGACAAAGTGTGGCGGTATCAGAGTATGGATCCCATGATCTCCTGACAACTCATCCAGCAAGAATACATTCAACATAAAGCTGATTTACAGAGATGGAAATCCCTCCAAGCTTCAGATCACCAAATCACTTTGCCTATGAGATTGCCGGACCATTAGGCAGCGATAGTATTCCGTTCCTTCCATCCCATAATCAGAAGAGCAGCAGGGGCATGGAGAATAACCTCACCAATGGGGCAACTCATGCAAATTAAATATGTGCAACTTTCAGCACTATCAGCTTTTCAAACTGAAGCTATGACCTGCCTTATGCCTCTCCAACATGCTTTAGATTTTGGCCTAGTTAGTGTGGTCATCCATACTGATTGTGAACTATTGACAACGAATCAAAGGCCAGATTCTCTCCCCACAGAGGCTCAAGAGGTAATACTTAGGTTACGTCAATTAAAGTCTATATTTCATTATTAAAGTTAGTAGGAATGATGTTCGTGACCTACATAATTTAGCTTATACTAAATTACAACGTAATAGTATAGATACTTCGAATTAATATACATGTACCATTAAAAAAAAATTACACCATTTGGAATAAAACAGTGGCAATTTGATACAGTATTTCCAAGCCAACTCGTATATTAGTCCTTGAAAAACATATTATCTTCCATTTCGAGAACTACTGTATATGGATTGCTTATGTGTTCTTTGTGAGTTATTATTTTATCAATGAACTCAATTACAATTATAAATATGGTTCTTTTTTTCGGGTTTTTTTTGGGATTGAAAAGTTTACTCGATGAAATTAAATTGCATTCATGGAATAAAATATATGTAACTAAAAATGAAATTACCGTTGGACGACTTTTATCCTCCAGAATTGAGTTATTTTGGATAAAGTGAGAATTAGTCGAAATGTAGTACGTACCGGGTATACTGGTTTGTGCTCACTAGCATTATCTCATGGTTCTTGTAAATATGTAACAAAGATTTGGATTTTACAGAAATTATGGCGTATTCGAGAGTTAAACCTAAGATGCAATGAACCAATGATCCAATCTCGTTATCGGATCACTGCGCGCGGTTGATAATTTCTAATATAGTTCAAGTTAAATGATTAACTACAGTAATCATGCACAAGAAAATGTTTAGCTTCTACCAGTACTTTCACTCTGAATATTGATTAGTCAGGAAAAAAAAAAAAACTTTGAAAATTGAGGAGTGTTTTTCTTGATGAAATATGCGTCTTAATACCGAACAATTATTGGATTCTCTTTCTAATAAATCAAGCTCTTCACTGTAGTATTATTTTAATTGTTTGACTTGTTTAAGCGTTATTACCTCTTCTATTTCATAAAAAAAGGAAAAAATTAAATACTCCTAACATAATTGTTTACTTTAGGATGCCTCAATCATATAAGTAACGTACTTAATATGTTTCAAAAAGGGTTACCTGATTTAGATTGAATACAAACGCAGTTTAATTCTTCAACTTAATGATTACGAATTTCCCTGGTAGTGAACCATCTTAATTTGTTGCAACTTACTAATGATCTCTTTGTGTGTTAATTGGTAATAAAAGTAGGACACACTAGAAATGTAGCTTCCTTAGAGTGTTTACAGGTTTATTTTAAGGGAAATTAAAAAAAAAAAACCCACACATTTGGTTAAGTGTTTCTACCTGGAACGACGAACTCTAGGTTGAAGCAAGATCACATTATGGCATATTGATTTGGAGAAGGTATCGTTTGACAACTAAAAGAATAATAATAATGTGCCAACCACAGATAACTAGACGGTAATATATAACATAGTGGTACACTCATTTTTCGAATTATTTTATTTAGAGCGTGAACTCTTTAAATAAAAATAACAGTTGTAACCACTGACCCAAACCATTGTAAAAATGATTCATTAGTCAACCAGACGAAAATCCTTATACCAATCTCAAAGAGGCAATTACACTTATTAATACAAAATTGACATGTTCTCAAGATAAATATTCTTTCTATTCTAAAACTATTGTCTCATTTGGACTATGTTTTTTTTTAGCATAAACTGAACTAACAATAAGAATCTAAACTGGAAAATATTAATTTCGGAATAGATGAAGTAATTTTTTTTTAAAAAAATAATAAAAAGATTATTTTTCGGGTAAAAGACTAGTTCGATCAATAGACTTTTCTTTGGTCCGTTACAAAAACATTGAGTTTAATTAATTGTTTGGTTGAATATTGTACCAATATATAAAAGTTCTTTTGTTCGTGGAATTACATCATATGTTTTTTATTTTCTGCAATAATAATAATAATAATAACAATAACAATAGTAGTAGTAGTAGTAGTAATAATAATAATTGTATTGCATACATCTCTTTTAAATTGGTAATTATTAGGGGTGCTTGACAAATAAATTACCTCTAAAAATTTAAAATTGTTTTAATTGTTCTGCCACTATACACACAAGACATTCAAAGAGGCAATTACATTTTCAGAATCAATGCCAGCTTGAGTTCCAATTACACAGAACGCCTGGTCCTTTTCATGCATTAGTCGCAAGAATTTTTCTCCGAGTTGCGATTGTTTTACAGGATTATTTTTTGTAAGAGTAAGTAATTTTCCGTTCTTTTTTTTTTTTCCTTATTGAGTCATGTGTGATGTTGTAGTTTTGTTTCCCTTGTTAAGTCAATTATTTCTCTCTTTTATTTTATTTATTTATTTATTTTTTTTGAAGATAAAGGACCAAAGTGTATTGAAAGAGTTCTCCCTGAAGGGAGAGATAAATCACCACTGAGAAAGCAATGCAACATTGAACCCAATTATTCGCATGACTTCCTGCACCGAGTTCATAATCATGAAAATTATGTGAATACAAACACAATAACGTTGAAATAGTTCTCTCCTCAATGGAGATAATCATCATTCTGAGAAAGTTACGTAAAATCTCTCTTCACCGCGGCTGAAAACAATAAAAAACAAACGGAAAATTTATGAATTTGTGGTAAAGCAAGAGTCCCGTTCATAATTTTAGGGGTATGGTTACGTTATTTGATTAATAACCGTTAGATTGGGTTTAATTAATCATAACCACATGATTTGCATTAAATGATTAAAAATATATATAAATCTTTTTACAGGCAACCGGTTGTCAAAAGGATTATACTATATATGGTATTATTTTTTTTTGAAAGGATATGTATGGTAATAATATAATTTACTCTCTCCGTCTCATAATTATTGTCCACTTTGAGTTTTCATTTTTAATTCAAATTATACTAAAAATGAAATCTCAAACTGGATAATAATTTTGGGACAGAGGGAGTTTTCTTCTCCTTATCCCTTCGTATGTTTCTACTCTCTCTCATTTTCTGTTCTTTTTTTTAACTGTCTCTCTATGCTGTTCCTTTTTTTCTCTTCTTTTGCTTCTTTTTGAACGTACTTTTTGTGAAGCACAAGGAGGAGGGCAGGACAAGATTTGGAGAAGATAAGGATTATATCAAATTATTCGAAATAATCTATAGACTTCTAAAATGTAGCATAAAATATGAAAGATTGGCCAAATTTTTAACATCCAAAATCTAAAAGAATATCAACATGGCCCTTGATGTATAAAAGTCTATAATATTAGTTCCTATTACTATTCTACGTAAAGGCCACTGCAGTTGACAAATCTTAAAAACCAAAACTAAAGTAGTCGTGCAATTTCCTATTCTTGTCAGAAAAAATTGATGAAAATTGCTTAGTTTGTTTCGACAAATAATGTATCTAATTTGCTGCTTTTTTTTTAATGTTTGCGAAACCAATATATTATCTTTTTTGCTCCCAGATAATGCTTAGAGATTTTGTATAAGGGAGAGTGGAAGAAGATGAAGTTATTTTAGAATAAATGAGAAAATTGCAAAAGTCATGTTTTCTGAAAAAAAAAATGAAAAGAAAATAAATTAACCGCATTTACATAGTTTCTACATTTTCAAATACCAACATAGTGAATGGGCAATTTATTTTTCTTAAATATGCTATAACGTCACAGATGTATTATTATGCTAAAACAACAAAAGTTCTAATCAAAATTTTATTATTCAACTTAATATTTAAATAATCGCTCAAAGCAAAATTGCAAGATTTTATGTGCAAAGGTGTAAATAAAAAATGTCAAAAACACCTTATATAAGAGATGGTGCAATACTTTTTGAGTCAATATGCAAAATCAGTGAGATGTTTACGTATTGTTTGTACTTGTTATATCTTTCACTGCTGGCTATACAACAATTTTATAATTCCACACGAAAAAATAAAAACTACCATGCCCTAAATAAATACAAGGAACCAAAATACAAACACACAGTAATAATCTACAACTTCTACAACACCTCATAAAATATAAAACATTGATCCATTTTTCGGAATCCAAAATCCAACATTAATTCCTATTACTATTACATCTAAAGGCCAATGAAGTCAACAAAACTAAAAAATCAAAACTGAAGCATAATAAATAATTTTATAAGCTTTACCGAGCGAATATTAACATATAATTTTAGATAATAAAATCATACGTTAATACTTATCGAACAAGAGGTCCCCAACAAGAGTTAATGTTCTTTATACGTTAATACTTACCACGCAGGTGCCGGGCCGGTGGAATCTTCCTTCTTGGCAATAGCAGCCATTCCCACAAGGACATCGGCCCGGACAGCGATTGGGATGGAACCCTAGGGATTTTCGACCTTCAGTGACCATAGAGAGAAGAAAGTCTTTGGACTCGATGTCTTGTTCAACTTCCGACGTCACCGGCGCAACTACGATGTAGAAGAAGGAGAAGAAGAAGGAATAATCAGCAATATTCTTGAACAAATAAAAGTACAAATTAACTTCAAAAGATCAAAAGCGAGAGCGACTGAAATAATTTTACTTACATGAGACAACGTTAAGCAATGAGAAAACTTAGCCATTGACCTTTCTTCTTGTTGTGGTTGTTTGAAAGAAAAAAAGAACAAAACACTCAGAAATTATAGTTTTTATATGCAAATGTGGAATGGTGAGTCTGTTCATTCATGGCTAGGTTCACTTTGATCATACATATTTATAGATGCATGGACCTGTGGGAAAGAGAGGGTTTGCAAGAAAGAAATGGATGGAGCCAAATTCCATAACTAATTTAATTTGTCTTGTCCCCCCTCACATATAATAAAATAAAAGCAATTATGAGGCGGCTCCATATTTAAAATTGATATGTCTCGCAATGATGATTCATTTTTTTATTGTTAAATAGTAGTAAAAACTAGTGATAGTGTACTGGGTACAACTTGTTTTGATATGTTAGATTGAAATGTTAGATTGGGATACGCAATAATATTTAATAGTAAGGAGCAATATATACACACTTATTTAAATCAGACTCAAAACGGGACAAATGATATATGACTTCTTAGCCAGTTTTTCTACAAAATACATCCTCAAAACAGAAAAATTTAGCGTTCCTATTCAAAACTTTACTTGTATGGTTAATAATATCTTACTCTTTTTTGGTTAATCAGTATTGTCCATTGTATGAATTTTTTGCCAACTTTGTCCAATCGATCCAATTTTCATTAAACTTAATGAAGTTCTGTTAGTTTTAATTATAAAAATATCTCAATAGTTTCAAAAATTATAAATGTCCCTAAAATATGTAAAAAAAAAAAAAAAACAGTTTAGACCTTTTATTATGTAAAAAATAACCCTAAAATATCCAAACTATGTTAGAGTTGTACCACTTATATTAATTTACACTTCTCCATTACCCGTAATCCAAAATTTTCCGATCTCCTAATATGTAAAATATCTGCACACAAAACCTTTCCAAAATCTTCATTTCTTTTTGCATTTACATTTAATATGAATAGATTATATCAACAGGGGTAGGAGGGTTGAGTGAGACGGTTAGGGATTAGAATGATGATAGGTATTACGAGAAGGTAGAGAGTTTGATTCTCGCTAGGATCATCTAATTTTTTTTTAAAAAAAATATATTGAATCAAGAAAATGACATCAAGTATAAAAATAAGAAAATGACAGAGTATATATTATATTTATTTATTTATTTATTTTTTACATTACATCAAGTATTTTTTTAAAAGAAAATGATAGTAAGAATAAGTAATGAAATAGAATGGTGACTGATGTATCATTTATAAAAATATGTCTAATTATCCTTTATTATGTGAATAATTATTAAAAGAGTGATGTGACATGTTTAATATTTTTCCCAAACTACTATCTCATTTCACTAGTTATAGTCACTCTCTATTTAATGGATAATTAAACAGAATGATATCAACAATGCAAAGGGTTTGTTGGGCATTAGCCGGGTCGAAAATCTAGTTATTATTACTTATAAGACACAGCTTTTTTTAACTTCTCTGAATATGAAGGGGTTACAAAAAGAAACTTAATCAATTGTAGAAGTATGTAATTAAATTATTCGCAATTATAGAGATAGTAAAAAGTCATTGTGATTGATGCGTACTTAATAATTAGGAATAACAATATACTTTGAGGGAAGAATAATATTTTAACGAAAAAATGCTAACAAAATAGAAAGTTATATTGATACACATCAATCATTATTTTCTTTTATTATTTGTTTTTCACTATGTTCATATCGTTTTCCTTCAATTATATAGCAGTTTAGTTACGGGACTATGCAGGGTGGCGGAAACAGTTGCATGCATAAAAATAACTGGGCCTTCCAAATGTTTGAGGAAACTTATCGGCAAACAATAGCAACCAAACTATCATAAATTCTTGTCTAATACTTTTTTTTTTTTGACTGAAGTGCATAATTCTCTATTTATGCCATTCTTATTTCACGAAATCAACTTATAATTTTTTGAATAAATCATCATAATCAGAAATGGAATGTTTTGTCATTTTATACATTCTCATTGGAGAGCCGTTTTGTTATCTGGTCAATGAGGAATATCGCAATTTCTTGAATCTCAATGGTGATTCGTCATTTTCTCCAAGACCTCAAAAAATTCATGATAAGATGGAAGATGGAGTCAGTTGCTTTTTAAAATTAGTAAATTGACATTATTGTTTGATATAGAGATGCCCATATTTTATTTTCTTTTTTTTTTTTATATATATAGGTTTTCTGATTAAAAAAAAAAGTGAGGAAGATAGAGATGCATACTCAGCAGAGAGATTAATATTTCAAGTCAAGGCTTTACAAGTTCTCTTCCAGTAGATGAACTGTCTCTTTCGCAATTCCTTTTTCTTTTTTCCCCTTAATTGTCATATTCACATCTGTTTTTATATCCTCACTTAATTAATACTAAAACTTAGTCAAAAAAAAAAAAAAACTTTTCCATTTCTTTTACAACTATTTTATGAAAGCTCCACTGCCAGTTTGTGCTTAATCTAACATTTTTGCCTAATTTATTTTTAGTCAAATCCATCTCCATCAAGATTATAAATATAATTCTTTTTCTGTTTTTTTTTGGTCAGAAAAGTTTATTTTATTACAGTAAACTGCAGTCAAGGAATAAATTCATCATATCACTCTTTTACTATTTAATTAATTAAAAACAAACTACAGTTGGGAGACTTGTTCCACCGGAAATGATTCATTCGGGTATAGAGTGAGAATTAGTTTAGTGTAATATATGCTCGAAATCGTATAGGATTACCTCATGGTTTTCTTTGACTTACTATAAAAGAAAAATACATATGTAACAAAGATTTAAATTTAGCAGAAAATGGTGACAAATTCAAAACTTAAGCCTGAGATACAATGCTGCAATATTGTACCATTTTTGTGGTTGATTCTTTCTAATTACAACTCAAATTAAATACTACCCCCGTCCCAAAAAAATAATCTACATTGAGTTTTTAAATTTATACTGAAAATAGTACAAAATTCAAAATTTAATGTGGACTATTTTTGTGGGACGGAAGGAGTAATTAGCTAAGGTAACTATGCACAAGAAAAACGTTTAGCTTCTACCAGTACTTTGATTCTGAATATTGAGGAGTCCCTTTGTCAACCAAATGGCTGTTTCTCTTGATGAAACAGTTTCTTCACCAAAGGGCTGCAGCACACCAGCAAGTTCTTCGATCCGTTCCCGTTTAAGTAGTTTAGCACAGAGTTCAAGTAATGACTCCAGTGCATCTGCTCTTTGCTGGCTGACAATTTCTGCAACGGATTTTTCTTGATCCCTATCATCACTTTCTCTAGTAACTATGTGATCATTGCCAGACATTGTTGATAAGTTGGTGGAATTAGTCCTTGAATGTGGTTCTACCATTGTTTGCTTGCAGAGTTTAGATTCTTGTTCTTGTTTGTCTTCAAATATTTCTGTAGCTTCTGATGATACTTCATCTTCATCTTCAAGTAGCCAATTGATATATAGTTCCTGGAAAACAGCTCCCTCGGATTCGCGAGCTACTGGTTGATGAATATAGAGTTGTTTCCCTTTATCTTCCTCCTCATCTGTTAGTGTGCTTATTGAGGAATCAAAGCTTTCATAAGCCTTCCTAACAGGACTCATGCCTAATCTGCGACTTCCATTGGTTTTGGCCTTAGGTGCAACTTTCCTCAAGGAAGGACTGCGAGGCGTCCACTTCGCCTCATTACTAGGTTTAAGGATCTTACATGGGAGCTGTTTACTAGTAATTGCATTTTCATTGTGCCAATTGATGTTTCCGCCAGCTACCGGATTAACGCCTTGAGGAAGTTTAGACGGTCTGTCCTTCCCACATTTTGCATTATTTCCAAATTCGCCTCTGCCTGACAAGCGACGACGGTTAGAATCCTTTGCGGATTTTATTGGGAGGAACACTGGTGATGAGTTGTGATGTTGAGCAATGTATGGTTGCAAATGCGGATGCCTCAGAAGCTCTGCAGCCTAACAAGTGAAATTGTCGAGTTAGCATATAAATCGAAAAAGTGAACAGATACGTTGATGGTGGATTTTCATTACTGACCGTTGGTCTGTGATCAGGACTTTTCCTCATCATGCTCCTAATCAACTGCTTCCTGAGAAGAACATGTGTATAATCTCATTTCTTAAATTATCATAGTGAGACAGAACATTTCAATGGGTTGGGGAAATGACATTCACTTACAATGTGGAGGAATATAGATTTGGAATTGGAGAGATTGTTGATCTGCTGATTTTGTTTACAAGCCCCGCGATATCCTGTTTTGTCAACCCACAAAGAGATTCTCAGGATCCATTAATTATTCAGGGGGAAAAAATGTTGTGAGGAGCCTAATGTTAATCAGAAATGTTGAAACTTACTGCAGCTCTGAATGGAGGTTGATGAGTAGCAATCTCAAACATACAGCAGCCTGACATTTACCAATACCACCAGTTCTAATGAGACCAAATCACTACCATTTTACCAGTCTTCAAGAATAAATTTGATAAATAAAAGTGCAGGTCAAAGCAGTTTACCCAGGGACCAGATATCAGATTTGTAGCCGTAAGGTATATCTGCCAGGAGCTCGGGGCACATGTAATTTGGAGTACCCACAACCTAAAAATGATGTGGTGATGTTAGATTGTTGGATTCTTGCAGTACAGTGATTTAGAAGAAATTATGGTGGGATTGAGAAGCTGGCTGGAAAAGCAAAGAGAAGCACTTACTGAAGAAGCAAGACCACCATTTGTCAGCAGCTTTGCTAGTCCAAAGTCACCTGCAAACAATAGTAGAAATATCCCTGAAATTTCAATTGCACAACATAATCTAATAATTCAAAAGTTTCCTTTCCTTTCTGTACCTAATCTTATTTCTTGGTCTTTTGTAAGGAAAATGTTTGAGCACTGCAAGAGTATGAAACTGAAATCAGGTCACAGGCTAACAGTTCTGATACTTTAGGTGATTCAGAGTCGCGAAAGAGGACCACCGTTTGACTGGTTTCAGAATCCTGAAATTTACCTTGAGATCCCTGTGAAGAATGTGATTCGAATGAAGGTAGTCTAAAGCCAGCAAAAGCTGAGTCATCCATCTACAAATCTTCTGTTGACAGAAGCAGAAGCATATTAGATAGGCATCCCTTTGTAAGACCTAAATTGTTCTAGTTAGCGGATCATTAATATCCCTTACCTCCTCAGGGAATAAGGCCCCCTTGGCTTTCTTGATCAGCTTAGCCCTGATACATTAGGAAAGAATGTATTAGTTTTTCATACTCATTACGCTTTTTAGGCAAGCCTCCCCGCGGCAAGAGCAGTGAGAACAACAGTTGGAAAGAAGAGCTAAGATCATGCGCGGTTTGATGAATTGATTCAATGGGTGTTGTCAGACTTACATATCTCCACCTTCACAATAACTTGTCACTATACACACAGAGCCATCCTGTTTCATCAGAAATCTGTCTTGTTATAGCAGAAAATGATCAGCTAGTTTGTCATTAATCTTTCAGGGTTCATACTTATACTTGCAAACATGATCCAACCTGTGGCCGGTTAGAAATCACTAGTTTATCAAATCTGAAAAACGCATTCCATTCTTATTCATGTACCTTCTCTACCCACGCGTCTTTAAATCGCACAATGTATGGGTTGTTCAGATTTGCCATCAACTTCATCTGCAAGAACAAGTAGGTTGAAAAATCAAACTAAGTTCGGCAAAATGCAAAAACTGACAGTTGAATTCTAGGATCTTTTCCTTCCTAATTTCTACCATTCAAGGTTTCTAAAAAGTTTTCACTTGTTAAATTGGAAGCCCCCTAGCAGAGAGTTAAAAAAGTCATGTTTATTGAGTCTTTTTGTCTCTTTTGTGGTACATCTAAATAAAAGTTTTTTTTTTGCTGTGTCAACAACAATGCTATATTGCCATTAGACAGCGTTCAAACTTCACTGGAATCATTGCCTTAAATGTTCATCAGACACCAAGATGTATTCTAACAAGCCAAAATCACTCAACTTATGAAACATGACTGAAAAGCAAAGCAATGTCCTTTGGCAATTAAATCATCTCTTTGGTTCATAACTTCCGAAAGCTAATCCACAGAAAATAAGAAGAGGAATGAACAATGTCACCGCAGATCAAAATTAGGTAGGAAAGCCTAAAAGAAAGCTGACATTAATCCAAAGTTTTAGCAAGATGCAAGTCATTAGTTGTTGTCAATCACATGGCCACACAGCTTAAAAGTTGGTGAGGTTAGTTATGCCTAAAATACATTTTTTTGTAAGCCAACCAAAATCTATGTCGGAATAGTTTGGGATTAGACCTCTTGATGCGCAGTTCGTTGTTGTTTCGCCGTTTGTCGGGCTAACCGGATCTTCTTCAGCACATACCTAACACAAAAAAAAAAAAAAAAAAAAAGGCAGCAGAATTCCCAACAATCAAATTTGAGAACTTGCAGAAAACAGAGAATTGAGAGAACCAAGCAAGAAACTGAACTGTGGGATTATTCTTCAATCATAAAACACAATGAATAGAAAGATGGAAACAACTCGGTTGGACATCAATCACAAACCATTGTTTTAAACAGTAAAGACCATATTGCGGTTTATAATCATTATTAATCACAGAGTTCAACAGGCAAAAAAAAAAAAAAACCTTAAAAATTCTTACTTTTTTCTCTGTGTCTTGTGATGAGCAAGTAAGGCAGCTCCAAAAGCACCTCTTCCAATCTGTTCTACAACTTCATAATCTTCCATCTTGGATTTGACTTCTGGGCAGTTAATCTCCATGATTATCTTCTTAAGCCAAAAGGGCTCAACAAAAACACCTTCATGAATGTAACTTTTAAATGTAAAAACCGGAACAAGAAGGATAGCTACCCTATTTAAATCACTCCATTTAATAACTCTGCAAAAGATTTGTACCTCATCTCATTAATTGTATTGAATTTATGGCGCGTCTGGAAACAGAGAAGAAAATCAAAAAAACAGAGTAAATATTCTTGGTGGTGGAGCCGGATTTTTCTTTTAAAGCATTCAATTCCTGTAGGAATCATGAAAGTAACCTGAAACAAACAACATTCAGGGTAATGAATACAGTAATAATAACACAGGTACACACACACACACACACTACTGAGTTTGTACAATATCATCAAAAAAGTCATGTGATGATGAGTTTTGCTTAGAACCCATGATTTGAAGGCAAGGAAAGATTATACTAGTACAATTGTCTGAATTTTTTGATTGAAAAAGGAGGGAATGAATTAATAAGATGAAAAAAAAGAAATTAGAAAAAAAAATATAGAGAGATTCTTTTTGACAGCTAGACAATGGATGATTTCTTGTTTAACTCATTTTAGGCCTTTTGTTTTAGTTTGCTTGCTTCTTTAGCTTCTTCCTTTGGATGGTATGATTACCATTTTCCAGTTTGTTGGTGGGTCGTTTTCTTCTGTTGGCAAAAGTTGGAACTTTTTTTGCCGAATAATATTGTTTTACGGATTCATGAATTTTTTTTTATTACTAATGATTTGGATTTGTGAATTTTAAAAATGCTATAGTGGAAGAGTGACTTTTGTATCTTTAGTGTGGATTTACGTATCCAACATGTAATGGTTGAAAGAGTCACTCCATTGGCCGAAAGAAGATCTTATACATCAATTTATGTTTGGAGTATTTCGGTTTTACAACGATAGTCATGTTTTAAGACGGGTGTAATAACTTTTTCCCACTTTTTATCAAAAAAAACTTTTTCCCACTTTGGATTATTTTTGGGTTAGAAGTATAGTATGACATTTTCTCATACTTTTATATTGAACTTTGAACAATGAATAATCATATTAGTGAAAGAACTAGAAACTCTACTCCTTTCGTACTCGTCCAATTTGAATTTTCAATTTTTAGTACAAATTTTGAACTAAAAGTAAAAATCTAAACTAGAGAATAATTTTAGGACGGCGAGTGTATATATAGTAAGTTTATTAATTAAATGAAAAAATACCGATATATTTTTATTTTGAACGCAATTTTTCTTTTTTACGCGGACTATTATGATGCTCCCTCGGTCCCTAATATAAGACATTTTGATTTGTCCTAAATTTCACCTAGTATACATGTTTAATTGACAAAAAAAACTTTAAAAATATTTCCTTATAATCAAGAAAATACAACAAATGTGAAAATATATTTTTACGGTTTTTTTTCAATTAAAAGTGCATATTTGGTAAAACCTAGAACAAATCAAAATGTTTTATATTAAGGACCGGAGGGAGTATGTATCAGGGTAAGTATATCATCAATTAAAATACATAAACTTAAAAGCTCTATGTAATTTTAAGGTGGCATTAATAAGACCCACTAAAACACACAAAAAAAAAAGAAAAAAGAAAAAAGAAAAAAAAAGGACAGAACTTCATTAGCGATTGCTCAAAAAATACATTGCCCAGGTAACTTGTCTTGGAAATTTTGTAATAGCTCGTCATCTTGTAATGATTGTCACTAAAATGGAACCATCTTTTACTGAAATTATGAATGTTCTTATTTGACGCTAGGGTGAAACTATCATATCAGTCAATTAGTCAGTAGAAAGTCAATTGACTGTTTATATCATTGCTCATCCCCATTAAGCTAGAGATTTAAACTACGTGATAAACAAATTGGCGGAGTCCTTTCGTTTCATTATTGTTACTACAGTTTTCTGTAATACTTCTTGGAGTAATTTAATACTCCTTCCGTCTCAAAAGGAGAAAAAAAATAGTCCATTTTATTGTACTGGTCTTAATGAAGAGTAATTTTTTTTTTTTTTGGAAACGTAGAAAATAATAAATGCTAGTGAGAAATATGTCATACCACGTCATCCTGAAAACTACTTTAATTCACTGGAGCTGCTTTGTAGTTTAAGAAGTACGAATAATAAACACCACAATTCTGGTTCAGACCTTAAATTCACCGTCAACAAGGAACCCGTCTTGGTGTTGCAGTAAGCCATGAACTTCCAATTTCATCAAGGGAAAACCACAATATATAAACTTATTCAAATTCTAAATAACTTTTAATCGAGTAAACAGATAATTAAGAGCCAGTGGAGGCTGGGAAACGGAAATTAAAAATGGAAACACTGCTTTGTGATGCTGCCATTGAAAACAATGTTAAAGCATTTCGCGAGTTTCTCCGAGAGGATCCACTTGTGATTGATAAAGCCATGTTGAATTGTCAAGATATGATGATGAATCCTCTTCACACTGCAGCATTGTTTGGCAATGTTGAATTTGTGAAAGAAGTTCTGGGTGTCCGTCCATATATGTGTTTCTCTACCGATCGATTCGGAAGAATCCCTTTACATTTCGCGATCATCAATGGCAAATTGGATGTTGTGAAAGAGATAGTTGGTGCTAGGCCGCTCGCAGCTCGAGAAAGGGTTCCCGGTGGAGGAAATGCTCTGCATTTGTGTGTCAAATATAATCAGCTGGAAGCTTTGAAGTTTTTAGTGGAGACAATAAGAGATCCTGATTTTGTTAACCGGAAAGATGATGATGGGATGACCATATTACATCTGGCGATTTGCGACAAACAAATCGAGGTATACTCCAAAAATTGCCTTGTTATATACCTTTGGTCAGAAATTTCCAGGTTCTTATAGTTTAATGTCATCTGATTTGAATGAATTGGTGAAATAAATTTGCAGACTATCAAATACTTGATTGAAAACAATGTCCTACAAGTGAATGCAAAGAGTGCAAATGGGAGCACTCCATTAGACCTCTTTCAAGGAGACAGTGGTTCCGAAATCGAACGAATTCTTGAGCTCGCAGGAGCCAAAGGCGGCATGTACATCAGCTCCTCTGTTGCTGGAAATTGCCCACCTGAAGCTTCAAACGGCACTACGGCACAAAGAACAGAATCGCGGCTATCCAAGAGAAGGGATGCGCTGATTGTTGTCGCCTCGCTTATCGCTACAATGGCGTTCCAGGCCACGACGAATCCTGCAGGGGGTGTTTGGCAAGACGGTGAAGCAGTGATGGCACATAAATATCCAAGCTCCTTCAGAAATTTCATCACGACTAACACAATAGCCTTTGTTTCATCCCTGAGCACAATCATGCTCCTCATCAGTGGTTTGCCGTTCAGAAACCGATTATTTCTGTGGGCTTTGATGGTAATTATGTGGATAACAATTTATTCCATAGCTTCAACTTATAACTTATCAGTTGCTATAATAACACCCACAGATGATATCACAAAACTAAGACTAGTAACTCCGGTTGTTATGAATGTTTGGTCTGGGGTTATCTTGCTGTTGTTTCTGGGGAACGCAGTTCGATTGATCCATGTTTGGCTCAAACGGCGACAAGGTATTGATCTGTTCAAAAAGCTAAGGAGGCAGGGGAATCCGGGTGCGCAAGGAAGTCTTCAGATGTGTTGATTAATAGGGCAGCAGGGGAACAGAATGTAGCTGGGACTATGCCAACTTAATCAATTATTTTCCTATTTATTTATTGTTATACATTTGGTTCAAATTATTTTCAGAGCAGAGAAAGTACTAAGCAAAATTTAGTTGTACAGAAGTGAAAAGTTAAATATATACTCCATCCGGTCCTTATCATAAGGCATTTTGATTTGTTCTTAGTTTCATTTATTATGTTCTTCCAATTGAAAATAAAATCTTGAAAATATTTTTTAATAATTAGGCGAATACCATAAATGTGAAAAATAATAAAACCTTATAAGTACCTTCCTAAACATACATCGTGAGATTTGATGAATATCCCTCCCTAGAATGTCTCAGTGGTAACTTATGCAATTTGACAATCTACATCAATACAATATTCCTCCCTAGAAGGAACACTTCAGTTGTCAGCTTTTAGACAGCTGGAGCATTCCGACTTTCAATGGGGACGTTTGAGGTTCAACAAACAAGCACTAGAAATTGAAAGATAACCAAAGAAGCAAACGGAAGAAGTTTGATGCTCCTATAGGCGGCTAATCACGGCTTCAACCTCTGATGGTGTGTATAGGTGGTAAGTTGGTGCAACCTTCGCAATGTCGACATTGTTAGGAGTAACCTGACAATTGTATGTAGCAAATGTTAGGTTAAATTTTCTATGGAAATGGAGACAAAAGAATAAAATGGACTGCAGCATTGCTTGCTGAAAGGTTGATGGAAAAAAGGTAGTGCTTAAATCTCTACCTTTTCTTCCATAACTTGCTTAAGGATGGAAAGCGCAATTGTTTCTGCTTCTTGAAGCGTCAGATTCTGCATTAATGAAATAGGGGAGCAATCAGATGTTGTCATTCACTTCAAGTAGGATGGGGGTAAAAGCAGCTATTCCTTTTCAATTGCACTAGACCTAATTGTTAACTATCGTGGCAACAAATCACGCAACAAAAATATTGCAAGCCTTGAGCAGCACTTTAGTTGTAAAATATGTACAGTACATGGGAAATAAGTAACAGATAATCTCTTAAAAGGAAAGAGTGGGTGAGCCTGTGAGGAACTGTACCTCATTATACTGCTCCTGCAAAGAACTATCGGCGCCTTCAGAGCCGGATCCAATAGCTTTTGCATTGCATTGCCAAAATGTGCCTGACGGATCTGTATGATACCTAATGCAGACAACCAAACCTCACTTAGGTACAATTTGAAAGGGCAGGTGCTTTATTCTAATGGCACATGCTAGAAGACAAATAAAGAAGCGCATACAAGCACAATCTAAAAAAGCAATCTTAAACCATACATAAGCACAGACAACTTCAAAGGATTCTAATCTAGGACAACATTCAACGTTAAATTTCTGGCTGAAAAGACAATCCAACAAATACAGAACTACTCTTATTAACTAGTGAAAAAGGGGGAATCTTACAAGCTGGGGCCATGTTCGTCATGACCAGCAAGCAGTAGAGACACCCCGAAAGGTCTAGACTGCACGGAAAAGAGTGAATTCAACTTGTTAGATAAAGAATAAGAAAACTTAAAGGTAGAAGAGAGAGATAAAACCCAACAGATAGAAATTCAGGAATATTTAAGCTCATTCCTCGAAAATGCTTGAACCAAGAAATCTCACTTAATAACTGATGTGAATTCAAATCTTTTGGAAGCTTCGCTGAATTGAGAAGAATTAAAAAAGAACAGTGAAATTACTTCCTCAGTCTTGAGGCCACTGCCTAGTGAAACTCATATTTTGAAGCTCAAGAGAACAGGAGATTTATGGGGCAAATATGAGAGAGCTAGTGGAAAGGGTATCATTAATAATAATGTACTAGTACTTCATAAAAAGCAGTAGCTTCAGTACACAGACAATAACAAAAACAGTCTCAAAGTGACTAGGTTTTACTTGATATTTGTTTTCAGTGAGCCAAGAATAACAACCATGATACGTTTGTTTTCAGTGGACCCCCTTACGACCCTACGAAACATGTGTATGATGCTACATTTGCGGTAAGTGCAAAAAGTTGTTAACTATCCGAAATGAAATCTTGAAAGGGTACTTCCACATAATGTTCCAGCACATTCATTTTAAGGTTTGAAAGACACCAGCATAAATGTTGTGAACATGTACACAGGAATCGTTATGAAAGCGGAAAAAGATGCTAACCATGGACTCTTCATCCCCTTCACCAAAACGCAAGGCCAAATCACAAATAGCTTGTGTAGTGGACTCGACTGTCATTGGCTCCCCATATGAAAATCTATGATTCTGAAGTTAAGGAAACAGATTCGCAGTAGTTAGTTGGTGACATATGCACTCATTATGTATGAAATGGTAACGCAAGAAATATAGAGATATTACCTGAGTTTCAACCCTTGCATGTTCAACCAGAGTTCTGGCATCAGCAATCAATCCACTCATAGCACATCCAATATGTTCATCAATCTCCATAATTTTCTCCACACTGCTCGGCTCCTATATGAGTATCACCAATAATCAGCATTCCATGTAAACTCGGAGCGCGCACACACACACACACACACAAGCACACACAAACACACACAAACACCACACAGGGAAGCAAGGTAGCAGTATAAGTAAATAAAGTTAGCAACACCTCTCAACGGCAAAAAAACGCACATTCATAAACACATTCACACTACCGAAAATAAAGCCCACGCCATCAGAAATAACTAGTAGGAGAAGCAATTAAGCTAACCTATAGCGCCACTTACACAAACGAAAAAAAGGACGAAAAATTAAAACAAACACACTTAGTAGAACCAAACATACCAGGAGCGGAGAGGTAATGCGCTTCTCAACAGCCAAAACAACTCCTTCTTTAGTCTTTAATCCAATTGCCGTGGAACCCAACTGCCAAATTGATCACCAAAAACAGTGATTACAACAAAATCTGTGACAATGAAAGATCCAAACTTGCTAAACAATGCGTTTCAAAATACAAACACACACACACACACACATCCAATCTCAATGTTCAGCGGCCAAAAAAAAATAAAAATTGAGAAACGTATGATTATTAGTCATACCTTAATAGCTTCAATGGCATATTCAACTTGAAAGAGTCGACCTTCCGGAGAGAAAGTGTTAACCCCGCGGTCATATTCAGTCCTTTTCCATAAACAAACAAAATTCAATAAATTCTCAAACTGAAATTTCCAGAAAATAAAGTTCAGATCAAACCAACCTTGTGAGGAACATCTTTCAATAATTATTTATAAGCGATCCCTTACAGAAGCGGGAGGAAGGGGATGAGAAGTTGATTTCAGATTTGCTGTCAATTATTCCCAAAATCATTCTAAAATTCCAATACTTATCAAACTGGACTTCTTGTCCAACAAGATAATGCCTTTGCTTATGGGCCTTGGGTTTCTTTTGTTTCTCAGTTCTATATGGGTTATTGTGGTCATTTGGGTTGGGCCTACGTTTTTACACATACTATTAGCATCAGATAATTAGTACTCCCTCTTCTTCTTTATTACTACCTCCGTCCCCCAAAAAATAGTCCACATTAAGTTTTCAAATTTATACTAAAAAAGTACAAAACTCAAAATTCAATGTGGACTGTTTTTTTGAAACGGAGGGAGTATAAGCCATTTTTTTCACTAAATTTTATTTATTGAGTTCTTCTAATTTAAAATAAAATTTTAAAATTGTCTTTGTCTCATTTAAATTTTTTTCTCAATTTTTAATTTTTTTTTTAATGTTGCAATTTCAATTGCAATAACACAATAAATAAAACTTCTGATAAATTAAAATATCTTTATAACAAGGACCGGAATTAATACTCCTCAGTCCCAAAATCATTATCTTGTCTATATTATCACTTTTAATCCAATTTATATTAAAATTGTGAATCTAAATTAAACAATAATTTCAATATGGAGGGTTTTTTTTTTTTAAATTTTCATAATATACATACTAATTACTTATGTCTGCAAGATTTATTCCTACACAAAAGCATAACTAAGTATGACTTATTCACCTACATCATTTCCTGACAGTGATATTTTCCTTTTTTTTCTTTTTCTTTTCTTGTTTTAAGTTTGTTGTATTTTTACTTGTGAATACGTAACCAGAAGAAGAAATGTGTTTTCATATAATTTAATTTTAATACTTTATCTTTTCTTATTAACCAAATAATTAAGTAGTATAACCCTAGGTCGTAATTTATCTAAACTTTGAATCTCATGCAAATGTATGACAGTATTTAGTTAGGGCAATGTATACCTATGAATGTTTTTAAGACCATATTCTTTCGTTACTTAGGGGAGAGATCAAGGTTTATTACAATTCTTGATAGACTTGAAGGAAGTGAAAAGTCTATTGACAGTAAAAATGATGAGGTGTACACTCATAAATTCCTTAACGCGATAAGTTATTTTGTTATACCAATCCACAAGTTAACATTGAAGAAGGGGTACCGATCATACTTCTTTAAAATCTAGACCAGTTAGGCGAGTTATGTAATGGTACCGGACTTCAGGTTGACGAATTGTGTGATTGCGTCATTCAGGCAACTATTATATACGGACTAAATATCAGAAAAAAAAATTCATTCCATACATGAACATCCAACCGTCTGACATAAGGATGCTGATTGGATTCAAGAAGAGATAATTCTCGATTATTGTGTATTTTGCTATACCGATCAATAAGAGTCAGTGTCAGTCACTTTTGCAAATGCACCTATTTTTGCCACGTCCGGTCTTTGTCCATGGGCAGCTATATATTATATTTTTCTAAGTGAAATCCATACAGGATCTCAAAATACTCATACAACATGGAAGGAGAATTTAGCAATTGGGCAAAAAATATTGTCTACAAATAAGCACTCTTGATGATATAAATATTTATTAGTTTTTCGATTTTGATTCATTTCATCACTGCGTCCCCAACATCGGCGGATCTACATTGGGGCCATGGGGGCCTTGGCCCTACTGCCCCAATGCAAGCCTTCGATTATATATATATATATATATGTATGTATATATATTATTTTAATACGATTTTTAAATAAATAATTGATATTTTTATGTAATTTTTACTTTTATTTTTTGCTAAATTTACATTCTCTTAATTGATTAAATATGGTCAACATATGAAATAAATTTGTATCAATAAGTAGTATATTATTTTTAAAAAAATCAAATAAAATTACAAGTCATTGTGAATTATACTATGCTAATGATGCATGCATTCTTGCAATAAAATGCTCATAAAATAAATCTCTTGAATTTTATTATGCATGCATTGGTATAAGTGTTTTGTTAAAAAATTTTAATAAAGAAAGTTAAGATTTTGCCTATTGATATGATAGCTATAGAAAGAATTTTTAAGTACGAACACAATAATATGTATTCTTGTATCAAATACTTAACTCTTGAATGATGTCTAGTTTAATTTTTATTTTAAAAATAATATTTTAGAACACACTTATAATGTGAAAGCGGTTAAAAATTTTTATCAAATAAGAAAATTTATTAAGATCAATTCTAATGCAATGATATTATGAAAATTATTTTCGCTAATGTATTATTGATCCCCAGTAAAAATTCATTCTATATCCGCTAATGGTCCCCAACATTATATACTATATTACGCTATATATTGTATAAACACTGAAAGTTTTACAATTATAAAATATTATCACCTGATATTTAAATAAGAACGATGTGTTAATTCGTACAATGCTCAGGTATAAATTAGTCGAGTAAAACAGAAAATTTTCATTATATGATATCACTCCATCTGTCCTAACCAAAAAATAAAAAAATAAAAAATATATAGTCAAATTTTATTAAGAAAATTATACCAAAAACAATAGTTTTGTTTACCAACATCCAAATCAAAACGATTAGAATAATCAAAGTATTATAATAACCAAAACAGAGGTATGTCAGTCATTAAGTCACTATTTTGATGTAGTTGGAAACAAACTAAGTTGGCAAAATCAAATCTTTTAGTAAAATTTATTGATTAAAATAAGAATACTTGAGCCGGCCTGGGAAATTTCCTTCTCTTGGTGTTGCCACAAGAGTTTTCCAATCCAGATTGAGATTGACAAGGAAACACCAAAATAAAAAAATTTTTCAAGTTGGAATAAATTGCAATGAAGTCAACGTTGACAGAGAACATCTATACCTAAGCGTCCTTGGCATTGGTACTGCATTTTGTGTCAGAAGACAGAAATAGAGGGGAATGGAGAAACTGCTTTGTGATGCTGCCATTGAAAACAATGTTACGGCATTTCGCCAGTTTCTGAGAGAAGATCCACTTGTTCTTGATAAAGCCATGATAAATTGTCAAGATATGATGAATCCTCTTCACACTGCAGCACTGTTTGGCAATGCTGAATTTGTTAAAGAAGTTTTGGGTGTCCGTCCATATATGTGTTTCTCTACTGATCGATTCGGAAGAATCCCTTTACATTTCGCAATCATCAATGGCAAATTGGATGTTGTAAAAGAGATAGTTGGTGCTAGGCCGCTCGCAGCTCGAGAAAGGGTTCCCGGTGGAGGAAATGCTCTGCATTTGTGTGTCAAATATAATCAGCTGGAAGCTTTGAAGTTTTTAGTGGAGACAATAAGAGATCCTGATTTGTTAACCGGAAAGATGATGATGGGATGACCATATTACATCTGGCGATTTGCGACAAACAAATCGAGGTATACTTCAAAAATGTCTTATTATACCTTTGATCAGAAATTTCCAGGTTCTTATAGTATTAGTTTCACTTCCAGTTCCAGGTCTGACGAATAAATTGACTTAATTTGCAGAGTATCAAATACTTGATTGAAAACAATGTCCTGCAGGTGAATGTAAAGAGTGCAAATGGGAGCACTCCTTTGGACCTTATTCAGGGAGAAAGTGATTCAGAAATCGCACAAGTTCTCGAGCGCGCCGGAGCCGAGGGAAGCACATACGACCTCATCAGCTCCCGACGAACCAAAACGCTATACAAGAAAAGAGACGTGCTAATGGTTGTGGCCTCGCTTATCGCGACGATGGCGTTCCAGGCAACGTTGAATCCTGCAGGAGGTGTTTGGCAAGACAACAAGCCAGATGGCTCTGATAAACATGTAGCCGGAGAAGCTGTGATGGCACAAAAATATCCAAACACCTACAGAAATTTCATCACAACTAATACAATAGCCTTTGTTTCATCCCTGAGCATAATCTTGCTCCTCATCAGTGGTTTGCCCTTCAAAAAGAGATTATTCTTGTGGGTTTTGATGGTGATTATGTGGCTCACAATTACTGCCATAGCTTTAACTTATAACACATCGATTTATATTCTAACACCAAAAGATGATATCAAAAAACTGAACCTAGTAACTTGGACGGCTATTATCGTTTGGTGCGGCGTGATTTCGCTGTTGTTTTTGGGAAACACTCTTCGATTGATCAACCGATGGCTCAAACGACGACACGGTATTGATCTGTTCAAAATGCTTAAGAGGCAGGGGAATTCAGGTACTCAAGTTCAAAGCCTTGAAAATCCAGGAACTATTCTGGTCTGTTAATTAAACAGGGTCTATATAGCTAACCCTTTTCAGTTCCAAAATGCTTGTTACGGATGCGATAAAGAGGACAATCATTTTGAGACGAAAAGAAGGTGTAAAATATTCTATGTGTTGGTCGAGACTCGAGAGAAAAAAAAAATTTCTTTGGCTACTACAGCAATCACACGTCAAAGTATATATAGCTGCTGCGGGATTAAAATAACGTTAAAGAGAGTACCAATCCATCAAAACTGTTTGTTGGTTAGGTAGTCAATTAGGACTGATGTGCATTGGTAGATAGTAACCTTTTGTTAATAAGTCAGCAACTCTTTTTCTAAGGAGTGTGCATTTGTAAACTAGCGTTGAGCGTCCGCCTTTTATTAAATTAAAAAAAAAAAGAGTAGTATTGATGTGAATTGTTAGTTATGGAATAACTATGCACATTTGGAGACTCTATTCATAGTTTGCAAACTCGTGATCCTGGATCGTAGGATCGAACAATCCTACGATTCCAGGTACCTAACTCGATCCTGGATCGATCAAACTCGAATTTTGCAGTGGGATCGGAGTGGAATTGGTCAGGATCGGTTAGGATCGTACAGGATCGTAGGATCAGTCCGAGTTTACTATTCATAAATTACGAAAAAGTAATTGAGTTTATTGAGATTTTTTTTTTCTCTTATTTCTATTAGATCACATTAAATTGAGACAAATATTCTTTGAGAAAACTTTTATTGCTAAGAAAAATATATTTTAGAAAGTTTTTCTGATAAAATGAAAAAAAAAATTTAAGAGAAGAGTTTTTCTTAAAAAGTTATGAAAAATTCATATAAGAAAAATGAATTTACACAATTCTTTTTGAATAGCTGTTAAATATACTTTATGTAAAAATAATTAAAATCTAATTATCAAAGCAATTAATTATATAACATGAATAATTAATTTTACGATCCTACTATTTCGATCCTATCAATTCCGTTTATGATTTGATCCTATGACGCCATTTCGATTCTACATAGGATCACAATCCTGGAAACATTGCTCCTATTAGCAGAAGCATCATTTAGTTTAAAGATTCTTCTTTTGTTTACAATTCTTGATTGCAGTACTACGAAGCGGTTGGCAGGAAATATATTGTTCCAAACTAGCAAAGTTTATGTTGTGTGCTCGTCCAATCTATCACCTTATAAAATGGAGAAGTTCCGTAATGAACCAAACTCTGCAACTTTGGTCAAACTTATCTTCCTGTTCCTTTCTTTTATCCCCCTCCCCTCCCCCTTTTTGGAGGTCAGTTTGGTTGGGTGAAAAAAAAATTGAGTAAAATTATGAATCCTAGAATAGTCCATTTGTAGTTTTGTTTTTTTCCAAATTTTTTTTGCCATAATTGTCCCATTTGTCAAATTGCCTACAATTTAAGGGGAAAAAATAGTCATTGATACAACTCTTGTACAATTTTGTAAATTTTGATTTTTTTAATAAAATTGAATATCATTTGGCAAGAGAGAAAAAAAACAACCAAGACAGGTGTTCTTACTCTTTTCTGTCCTACGATAACCGTGATGTTCTTTTATCAAACCGATTAAAATAATATAAGAAACGAGAGTAGATTCGTGGCGAAAGAGTAATTTTCTGAACCAGTAATATTATTCATGACAAAAGAGTAATTTTGTAAATTTAAACATTTAATACATTACTATTCTGAATTTTTGGTATCATCAAAGTGCTATGTATTGTTGACAAAAATATGTGATAGACCCGAAAAGACATAACAGAATGTAGTACAAATGTGATCAGTGGAGAAATCCATAACCCACGTCTAACAGGAAATTGATCTGTTTTCAAAGATCCAGTAAGAGCAATGTTTTCTTCCCTTTTCTTTCTTGTTTTGGATAAATATAGTCAGAGTATTCCTTCTTTTATACTATCAGGCATGAATTTCCGAAGTCATTTCTTTATCTTTTAAGCTTAAAAACTAGCTGTTTCCTAGTTGGGGAATATGACTTAAGGACCATTTACATTTTGCGTTAAAAAAAAAAAGGTCTGCTGATGAATTGAACTTCGACAAAACTAAGGATAAAGTGCAGTCAGATATGCAAAGTGTATTGAATTTCTAGACTATTATTATTATTATTATTATTATTATTATTATTATTATTATTATTATTATTATTATTTAACTTTTCACTTATATATGACGTCTTTTTCACTGTTCGTCAAAGATATGAATTTTCAGAATACCTCTTAATTATAGCGTGCAAAGAGTAACACTTGTATCAGGAAAAAGGATTTACTAATTACTAATTCCACCATTTGTAAATAGATGTTGTTGTTTTTGAAAAACATTAAATATTAAAATATATGTTATTTTATAAAATCGAGACAAATTTTGTTTGTTTTTACAAAATGAAAATTGGTGCTAATCATATTATAATTAGTTGTATAGATAATAAATAAGAATGAACTCATATTTTAACCGTTTTTTAAATGTTTCAGTCGTCTTCTTCTTGTTAAAAAAATGTTAGAAAAATAATTACTTTAAAGTAGAGGGTATACAATATCGTCATCACTCAAAAGAAGTAGTCAGAGTAGGCAAGAAAGAAATGGTTTTATTAATCGAGCTAATATCGTACAGGACTGATGAACCGGTACGTATCATTTTAATTCAAAAAAACCAACATTCTTGGATTTCTTGGCGCTCATGAGTCATGACTTACTAGTCAGTTTACCTTAAAAGGGATCTATTTTCATCAGCGTATCATCCACATTTGGTAATTTGGCACCAAGACAAACAGTTAAGACAAAGATTTACTTATACCAACGAACATATATTTAGACGTGAGCAAAACGTTTCATTCTTGGTTCTGTTTGGCCAAAACGGCAGGGACTGTTTCATGACACCTACTATTTGATGTTGAACTGTATTGAAATAATCAAAGTTTACATAATTGAGACTTGAGGGGTACATTTACAGAGAGGTTAATTTTCGGATCGATTGTTTAACTTCACTGACAGCATCATATTTTACGAGATTTCAAACAAATGCTTGAATTATCAAGGCTAGGCTATTGTTGGGATAGCCGTAAATTTCCGAAATCCAGTGGCGTAATTGTCTTTTATATTCTCTTTATTCCAGAATGATTGCTAGTTTAGATTTTTATTTCTTCAATAATTTTGTACGGAGAAAGAAATATTTAAACTGAACAATCATTTCGACACGCATAGAGTATTAACAAAACTGTATAAGAACATAAAGATTTGAAACTTTACATTTTTAATAAAAATATATGAACTCACCATCACTAAGTTGTGGCAAGTAACATATTATGTAGTGGCGTATTTCAGTTGTAAGTATCTCAATTGAAAGCAATGGTATCAAATTCTGATATTGGTTGACAGAATAGACACACTGATTAAATTTTAAGGACCAAGGACAGAAATGATCCATAGATTCGAATGTTCGTGATTTAGCGTAACAAGAACGAAACACACACACACACACACACACACAAAGATTCATATGATAATTCTATTCAGATTCCAGTCACTAGGATCCAGAATGCTGAATTTCTGATATACCACACTCAAAAACTAAACAGCAAGAAGGTTTTTCTCTACGCTTTTATTCTTGTTCTATACGTTTGAAAAAGTTTTTTTCTCAACTTCTTGAACCGAACCATCGGCACTTTAGGACAAACCTGTAGAGTTAAAAAACGTTTGTCACGAGTATTTCAACTCATGCTTATATATCATAACTAAAAAATAGATGCCGGCTTATATATTTAACTTCAATCAGAATGCACTCAGCATATTAAGTTCAAATAAGTTGCCATTTTTCCTTTTTGCTATAATCCCACATTAAAGAAGAATCTAAAATGGGGGATCAAAGTCATGAAATTCCTTCATTTGAGCTATCCAAGGAAAAGAGTCCTGAAAAATTTAGAGACCTCACAGGGCAGGATGAAGAAGATGATTCTCCAATTGAACAAGTGAGGCTGACAGTTCCACCAACTGATGATCCAACTCTTCCAGTTCTTACAATCAGGACATGGGTTCTTGGGATATTATCATGCTCAATTCTAGCTTTTGTCAACACATTTTTCGGGTACCGGCAAAACCCGTTGGGTATTGGATCGGTGTCAGCACAAATCCTAACTCTCCCGATTGGGAGATTAATGGCGGCCACATTGCCTGATAAAAAAATCTTTCTTCCTTTCACCAATTGGTCGTTCTCACTGAATCCAGGACCATTCAATCTCAAGGAGCATGTTCTAATCACGATCTTCGCGGGTTGCGGCGCGAATGGTGTTTATGCTCTGTTCATCGTTGCCAGCGTCAAAGTTTTCTACCACAGGAGCTTGAATCCTGTGGCAGCATACATTCTTTCGCAAACCACGATGTTGCTCGGGTATGGCTGGGCTGGAATCCATCGGAAAATCCTCGTTGATTCACCTTACATGTGGTGGCCCAATAATCTCATTTCAGTTTCCCTGTTTCGCGCTTTGCACGAAAAGGAAATCAGGCCGAAAGGTGGACTTACAAGGCTGCAGTTCTTCCTAATGGTGCTGATTTCGAGCTTCGCCTATTATCTTGTCCCTGGATACTATTTCCCTTACATTTCTTGCATTTCTGTGGTTTGTTTGATTTGGAAGAAATCTGTTCTTGCGCAACAACTTGGTTCGGGTCTAACAGGTTTAGGGATGGGATCATTTGCGTTGGACTGGAACACTGTTTCCGGCTTTCTTGGAAGTCCGATCGCGACGCCTACTTTTGCCATCATGAATACTTTGGCTGGATATGTTCTAGTGGTTTACATAATCGTCCCAGCTCTGTATTGGAGTAATGTGTATAAAGCCAAGACGTTTCCGCTTTATTCCTCGCAGACCTATGATTCGGACGGGAACGTATACAACATCAGCCGGGTCCTGAACGAGAAAACCTTCAAGTTTTACGATGAGGGATACGAAAACTACAGCAAACTTTATATCAGCATCCTTTTTGCCATAGGCTATGGCATCAGTTTCGCGACTTTAGCCGCGACTGTCACCCACGTTGGACTGTTTTATTCGGGGACAATTAGGGAGCTGACATCCAAAGCAGCCACTGGATTGAAAGGCCAAATGGGAGACATACACACCAGGCTAATGAAAAGGAACTACAAGGCAGTTCCTGATTGGTGGTTTCATGGTATATTGATTGTGGTTTTCGGGTTATCACTCTTTTGTTGTGAAGGTTTTGGTGGACAACTCCAACTTCCATGGTGGGGGCTGATTCTAGCATGTGGCATTGCCTGGTTTTTCACTCTGCCAATTGGGATAATCCAAGCAACCACAAACATGCAACCTGGCTTAAATGTCATCACCGAAATGATCATCGGGTTTATGTACCCTGGAAGACCCTTAGCTAATGTTTCTTTCAAGACCTATGGCTATATTAGCATGACACAGGCTTTGGGCTTCCTGAGTGATTTCAAAGTTGGACATTACATGAAAATTCCTCCTAGATCCATGTTCTTAGTTCAACTGATTGGAACATTGATCTCGTCTTCCATCCAATTCGCCACGGCTTGGTGGCTTCTGACCTCGATTCCAAACATTTGCGACCCGGCCAAACTTCCGAAGGGTAGCCCCTGGACCTGTCCAGGAGACAGAGTGTTCTACAATGCTTCAATCATATGGGGAGTGATTGGTCCCAAAAAAGTGTTCACCAAAGATGGGGTTTACGGAAACTTGAACTACTTCTTCCTGATTGGGTTCCTGGCCCCTATTCCTGTTTGGTATTTTTCGCGGAAATATCCCGAGAAGAAATGGATCAAGCTGATAAACATGCCCATATTCATCAGTGGTGCTGGTGGATTGCCACCGGTGAGGTCAGTGAATTACATAATGTGGGGTGCGGTGGGGATTTACTTCAATGTTTACCTCTTTCAGAAGTTCAAAGGTTGGTGGGCTAAACATGCTTACATCTTAAGCGCTGCACTTGATGCTGGAATTGCATTCATGGGAATTCTGCTTTACTTTGCACTTCAGTCCAGAGACATTGTTCCAGATTGGTGGGGACAAGAAAGCGATGATCGTTGTCCATTGGCGACTTGTCCAACACAACCCGGAATTCGGGCCGATGGTTGTCCTGTTTTCTAAGTTCCGTAGACATTGTAAGGATCATCAAGAGATGATTCTGCCATTCTGGGTGAAGCTTGGAAACCATCCTTATGCTAATGAGGTTTAATTTGATTTCCCAAGTTAGTAGGGTGTATTAGTTGTAACATCTTCTTTAGTGCCTCAATTTGCTTCGGACTCTCATCTTGAAAATGTTCGAAAAAGGAATTCTAAAACTTCAATCATCAATCTGTGAAGTCCTAATCTTTGATCACTTCGAAATCTCATAACAATCAAGACACAACTTTGTTATCGATCATCCGTTACTCAGGTGTTAAACCAGTTCAATAGTAGATGAAGAGATTGCACATTTTCTTCCTGACAAAAACTTCATTGATGTTTATTCAACAGAAACCTAAAGCATTTATAAGTGACTAGCAGAGTCCATCTGCATTCCGTTGTTCTCGACTAAAAACCAAAGCCAATCCGAAGAGAAGCCAGTATAAGAAGGACAAAACTAGTGTGATGTTCTTATTTTCTGCATTAGTCTAATTAATCTAATGTTTTAGTAGTCTAGATTCTAGAATTTGGTAATAACAAAGTTTAAAATGGGGTATTGAGTAGTTGATTGTTGGGATACTTAGTCGCGAGAATGGCTAGCTAACGAAAATCTCCCACTTGTTAAGCATATAAACAGCTTCAATTTGTGTTATAAGGAATAAGACCACAAGTAGAACGAATACAAATTAACACGCTATAACTGAGGGACCGTTTTGACGAGTCTACATCCACTACCCTTGATGGACCGGCCCATTATACAGCTTTAGGGTCCAACCGCCTCTTGGATGGCGGTGTAATATTACTAACCCTAGTGGTATTCGGTACTTGCCAAGTCTATAAATAGGGACCATTATTTCACAATAGAGGTACGCTATCTTTAGTTCCCAATCAATATACGCACACTATTCTAATTTTATGACTTAAACATCAGAGTGTCTACCCTCGGGAGACCCCCGAGGTTCTTTTTCGTAGGAAGCCCTAGTCATAGTTCCACAACCGAGCCACGGATACAATTCCAGGCATCGTCAAGTGGCACGCCCGGTGAGACCCGATAACTAGGGTTTGTGTCACCAAGCTTTTCAAAACCTTTCAGTCTGTTCCCATCACTTTAAGACCAGGGTTTTTGGAAGATAAGATGGTGGTAGTCGACAGTCCTCAATCCAGTGTCGCATCAACTGGAAGACGGACAAGCCTAGAAGACGGTGAAACCCTAGCACACTTCTAATAGAGGCAGAAGCGGAAAAGAAACGACTGGCGGACGAGAAAAGGGAACACCCCTGTAAAGCCAACTGACCAGAAAGGTCACCGCAAGGCCCCCGACCCATATCAAAAACAACGACTGGCCGAGCTTGAAGTGAAACTGAAAAAGTTGAAGGACGACAATTCCTTCAACCAAAGAAAAAAGAGATACACCCTCGAAGAATACAAGCGCTGTTGTCTGTTAGGCCTGCCCGATCCTACAGATCAAGATCTGGATGATTTGGTCGAGGAGAAAGAGGCAAGAAGGACTTTGGATCTTCTCGAGATAAGAAGAGGTAAACGCCCAGTCTCGGATGAAGGAGAAGAAAGGGCTCGCAAAGAAATCCCTTATCGTGAAGCTTCCAGTGCCGAACTTTCCAACACCCCTGGTGACACTTTCTGGGAAGCGCTCGAGAAGACAAATCAGTGGTTTATGCGGCGATCCAACAATTTGCACAAGAACACCAGCAAAAGAAATAATCCCGTAGACAAGATCGACCGAAATCATCCAGTGTCGAGGAACTATCTAAAAGGGATTGTAAACCTCCAAGAGGCAATGTCCACTCTCGACTCGGACCAAAAATTCCTCCAGAAAAGTCCCGTCATGATTATCGTCAAGGAGGAGATCCTCCGCCTCGACACCAAGAAAATCGAGGCAATTGATATGCTTATATTTTACCTGTTTATTATATCCCTAATTTTTTATTTTTGTAATATATTTTGGGTATAAATATGCTTTTATATGATTTTATCTTTATTTGTAGGTTTTGTACTCAAAATGAGAAATTGTTGAAATTGTGGACTAAAATGAAGATAAAAGAAACTTAAAGGGGAGAATTGAAGATTTGATAAATTGACAAGGAATAAATTAGAAGACTTGAAGATTTAGAGGACTGAATTACAATTTTTGTTTTTTTTAGTGTTTGGCCGAAACAAAGACTTGTGGCTGTTTTTGGAGTTGAATTGGGTAAGAATTTTAATCCCAATATTATTTGGGGAAACAAGTTTTCTTCCTCTCCAAGTAGTAGGGTTTGACGGAAGCTTAGAAAAGGAGGATTAGGGTTTTATTTTTGGACGAACTGGACCGAAAACTCACCGAAACCTTCACGGCTGCAAAACTCTCCCCCACCGACCTCCACCTCCACCTTCTTGCCGCTGCAACTTCCTCCATCTCCACGCATCAGCCTTGAACTTTGGCAGCTTTCTGCCCACATAGCTCCACGCAGCTCCAGTCTCCCCATCACCACCGCAGCACCTTGCTTCCATAAGCAGCACCTTGCTTCCTTGTCCATCTCCACGCACCAGCAGGAGCTTCATCACCACGCCTCATCATAATCATCCCATCACCGAACTCCTCACCGCCGCTCACACCTCTCGGCCCTTCACCATCGCACCAATTCTGAACCACAGCCAATCACCTTGTCTCCATCATCATCTTCAGATTTTAAGCTTCCAGCAAGCCGAGACTTTCGGGTGTTTTTGTTTTAATTATTTAATTCAGATTTTTTAGATTATGTCTCTAATTATTATTGAATTATTTTTGATAATGTTTAGTGGCTAAATTCTTTTAACCTAAGGCTTGGATGTAGCCGCCGGATTTATTTGGTTTATTGGATTCATGATACTTTGATTTTTCCATAGATCAATATTTAATATTCTTGCTTTTATTCCATGTTTGTAATTGGCCACCACTTGCATGTTTAAAGATATTAATTGATGGAACGACAATATTAATATTAGTTCATGGGAATATTGGACTTAGGTAGTGAACCACGACAGTAGGAACACAACCTTTGCAACGTTAGATTCTTAAGTTCTTATTGTGCTTTTGTTAATCCTATAGTCACGAGAGTAGTCATAGGGTTAATCTAAGTAAGAGAATTATAGCGCGAGAGTGTATAGTTCTTAATTAGGTGAATCGTTGTGAGATTAATGGAAGTTAAAAGTCAGATATTTGTGAATTGAACTAAACCAAATATTCAGTAGGTGAAACCAATGTCCTAGGTTTTCTTTGTCTGATTATTTGAATTAATATTATTTGCTTTTATTTTATTTATTTATTTTAGTTTTAAATTTTATAAATCTGAGATCATCATTTATCTAGATAATAATAGGAGTAATTTATACCTGGTAATTACTTTTCCTTCTCTGTGGATACGACCCTATTTTCCGCTATACTAGTGTTAAGTAGGTAAATTTATTTGACTAGTTGTGACAACGGCTTGTCAAATTTGGCGCCATTGCCAGTGAAGGCAGCTAATATCGAATTTAGATTACTTTTATTAGTTTAGATTTTTATTTTATTTTATTTTATTTCTTTCAAATATTTTTGCCTTGTTTTTATATGCGAAGTGCTAATTCTGAGACTTTGCAATTTGATCCAGAGATAAAAAGAACAGCTCATGCAAATAGAAAAGAAGTAAGGCTAAGAAAGGAGAAGAATCAAAGTGAAACCATGGGGGATAGAGTAAACACTCGGACACTGAGGGTTTACTTCACACCTACGGAGAATGTTGCTAGGTCAAGTATTACTAGGCCTATCATTGCTGCGAATACCTTTGAGCTCAAGCTAGCATTGATCCAGATGGTGCAGCAGAATCAATTCTCCGGTTTTAACAATGAGTATCCAAATGCGCATATTGACAACTTTTTAGAGATCTGTGATACTGTTAAGATAAATGGTGTGACATTAGATGCAATCCGGCTGAGACTTTTTCCTTTCTCGTTGAGGGGAGAAGCGAAGAATTGGTTGAATGCTTGCGATCCTGGTTCCATCACAACTTGGGATGAGCTTTACAATGAATTCCTGATCAATTTCTTCCCACCAGATAAGGCAGCGAAATTGAGAAATCAAATTATTGGGTTTATTCAAGATGATGATGAGACATTTCATGCTGCATGGACAAGATTTAAGGAATTGCAAAGAAGATATCCTCACCATGGTATTGAGAAAAGTACTCTAGTTCAGACTTTCTATCAAGGATTGACAGACTTTGCAAGAAACAATGTGGATGCTGCAGCTGGAGGTTCATTAACGGATAAGTCAATTGATGAAGCCTATGAATTGTTTCAAATTATGGCAAAGGATAGGAATCAATGGTCGAACTTGAGAAGTGTTTCCAAGAAGCCTGCTGGAATGTATGAAGTCAATGAACTTAGTGCCATGAACGCAAAGATAGATGCACTGACTAAGGCGATGGGTAATCTTGTAAATGCTAATGCAGTCTTCTATGCCACTGTCTGTGAGTTCTGTGAAGGTCCTCATTTGAGCTCTGAATGTATGCAACTGGCAAGTGCACAATATGTCTCTAATTTCAGCAAGCCTCAGCAGCAGAACAATCCGTACTCCAACACATACAATCCTGGGTGGCGAAATCATCCAAACTTTTCTTGGAATAATCAAGGGGCTCAAGACTTTAATGCAAGACCTCAAAACCCTCCTGGTTTCCAAGCAAAGTCACACCAATCTGCACCTAAGTCAGCAACAGAGGCAAGTTTGGAGAGAATGGAGAAATTGTTGAGTGGAAACAATAAACGGTCTAACAGAATAGAAGCAATGTTAGATCAATTGAGTACTGCTCATAGAACCTTGGAGATGCAACTGAGTCAAATGGCCTCCGCCATGAATACTCGTGGGCAAGGTCAACTGCCAAGCAAGTCTGAAATCAACCCTCGTGAAAATTGTAGTGCTATCATGTTGAGAAGTGGGAAGCAGTTGGGTGACAAGGAGGAACCAAAGACCACTGAAGTGAATGTGACCATTGATGAGAAGAAAGAAGAGAGTAAAGAGAGTGATGAAGAAAGAAGAGAGTGATGAAGAAAAAGTGGAGAAAGTGGAACAAGAGGAAGAAAAGATATATGTGCCACCACCGCTTAAACCTTATATTCCACCAGTGCCTTTTTCACAGAAAGTCCATATGACCAAGCAAGATAGGTTTTTGAGAAATTTCTGAAAATTTTTAGGCAATTGCATATTAACATTCCTTTTGCAGATGCTTTAGCTCAGATTCTTGCTTATGGGAAGTTCTTGAAGGAGATCATCTCCAACCGAAGGAAAGTGGAAGACTTTGAGACAATTGCATTATCTGACGAGTGTAGTGCTGTCATTCAGAGAAAGTTGCCTCCAAAATTGAGTGATCCAGGGAGTTTCTCTATACCTATCTCTATGGGTGATGTTTGTTTTGATAAAGTTTTATGTGATTTAGGTGCTAGTGTTTCATTGATGCCTTTATCTGTTTGTAGAAAGCTTAGGTTGACACATTTGAAACCAACTAACATCACTTTGCAGTTAGCTGATAGGTCCATAACTCATCCGAAAGGGATTTTGGAAAATGTGCTGGTAAAAGTGAAGAAATTTTATATCTCTGTTGATTTTGTTGTGTTAGATATGGAAGAAGATGCTAATGTGCCAATTATTTTAGGTTGACCATTTCTAGCCACAACTGGTGCTGTTATAGATGTTAAAAAAGTGAGTTTATAATTTCATATTGGAGAAGAATCTGTGGAGTTCATTTTTTTTAGAAAATTACAAATGCCCTGCATTTACTCATCATGTGTTGAGGGTAGATATTCTTGAGGAGCTAGATAAAACTGATGTTTTCATTACTAATTCTAAAGATCCTCCAGACATATGTATCAGTGATGTAGGCACATATAGAAATGGAAGAAGAATGATGTATCAAAGAGTTTCACACTCTTCGATTGAGCGTCCACCTGATTGATTAACCATAAAGTCCGGCTCATGACTTTAAAGAAGCGCTTATTGGGAGACAACCCAATTCTTTATTTTGTTTTATTTCTCTTTTTCTTTCATTAATAAGTTGAAGGTTAAGTTTTTTGTTCCTGATTATCTGGAGATTTATGATTTCTGGATTTTCTTGGTTTTTCTTAATCATCTGTTTTTTTTGGTTTATTTTTCTAATTTACTTTAGTTTGCAATTAGGTTTGTTGGAAGGGCGCAACTCTGGTGTCCAGTGGTGCTGAAAATGAAACATCCAAAAGTTTGAAGAAGTTGGTCGTGTGCTTGGATAGTAGTTGCAACAGTTTATTCAACAACTCCGGTCCTCTGTTTTGCATTCCCAAGGTTGTGTCATTTCTTTTCATTTCTTTTATTTTGTCTTTTCTTTTCTTTTCACTTGGTTGTCTTGTCTTTTGTGTTTTATACATTGAGGGCAATGTATGCTTTATGTGTGGGGGAGAGGAATATTTGTGTTTTGTATTGTGTTTTGTGTTATTAAAAAAAATCATAAAAATTGAAAAAATTGAAAAATCCAAAAAGGCCTATGATGAAGTTGGTTTGATTATCTATATCATGTAAGAATTAGACTATTTTGAATTGTATTGTTTAACTTATGTATTTCTATGTTGCTTTGAATACCCTGCTTTAAATGCACTTAGTCGTGACTGTGGGATAAGCCTAAAGTGAGACATAGTTGCATGAGTTTGATGTAGATATGCCATGAAAAGTTGTGTTTGATTCACTCATACTTATATGATTTGTATGTGGAACCCATCATGTTGTGAAGGAAAAGCAAGGCATTAACCCAATATCAGCCTTAAAAAAAACCTTATTGCTTTGACACTTTGTGTTAAGTAAGTTTGGGGGAGGGGTGTTGGCGGATGCTTCTGAGGTTAGGTTAAATTTAATGAGGGAGAAAAGGAAGAGCATTCAATGTTGATGCTAGCCCATTGAGAGGTGAGGAATTGGCAACATGAGCGGAGAGTCCTCAGGCCCGGTGAGGAAAAATAGATATATAGACTGCCCTAAGTTGCTGAGCCACTATGTATAGGATTGGAAAAATGCTCTGGGTAGTGGCCTGAGTTGGAAAGAGTCTTGAAGAAAAGCCGCATGGACCGAAGAATGGGTTACGAGGGGGAATAGGTTGTCTGTGAGATAAGTCCTTCTATTTCATAGTATGTTTGGCGGTCCATTGCATTGAAATATGGTATGAAATGTGAATCGGTGTTAAAGTGTTAATATATGGCATATTTGCAGTAGAGCTTTTGTTTTCTATGTTGAATGTAAATCGATGTCCCTAAGAAACGGATCGCACACACACACAAGCGTGGGGGCTAAAAGTAGCTATGGTTTGCATTTTGTTAGGTAGTGCATATTAGAGATAGTCGAGATCTGTGTGTTATATGATGATTGAATCTCTGAGGCTGCCGAATTAAATAACTAAATGTTTTTGTTTGTTTTAATCTTTGGAAATGCTTGAGGACAAGCAATAATTCAAGTTTGGGGGTATTTGATATGCTTATATTTTACCTATTTATTATATCCCTAATTTGTGATTTTTTGTAATATATTTTGAGTACAAATATGCTATTTATATGATTTTATATTGATTTGTAGGTTTTGAACTCAAAAGGAGGAATTGTTGAAATTGTGGGCTAAAATGAAGATAAAAGCAACTTAAAGGGGAGAATTGAAGATTTGATAAATTGACAAGGAAGAAATTAGAATACTTGAAGATTTAGAGGACTGAATTGTAATTTTTGTTTTTTTAAGGGTTTGGCCGAAACAAGGACTTGCGTCTGTTTTTGGAGTTAAATTGGGTAAGAATTTTAATCCCAATATTATTTGGGGAAACAAGTTTTCTTCCTCTCCAAGTAGTAGGGTTTGACGGAAGCTTATAAAAGGAGGATTAGAGTTTTATTTTTGGAACGAACTGGACCGAAAACTCACCGAAACCCTCACGGCTGCAAAACTCTCCCCCGCCGACCTCCACCTCCACCTTCTTGCCGCTGCAACTTCCTCCATGTCCACGTATCAGCCTTGAACTTTGGCAGCTTTCTGCCCACACAGCTCCACGCAGCTCCAACCTCCACATCACCACGCAACACCTTGCTTCCTTGTCCATCTCCACGCACCAGACCAGCAGGAGCTTCATCACCACGCCTCATCATCATCATCCCATCACCGAACTCCTCACCGCCGCTCACACCTCTTGGCCACCGAACTCCTCACCGCCGCTCACACCTCTTGGCCCTTCACCATCTCACTAATTCTGAACCAAAGCCAATCAGCTTATCTCCATAATCATCTTCAGATTTTAAGCTTCCAGCAAGCTATATCCAACGGGAACAAACACTGAAAAATTCCCAAGAGTCTTTCTCACTTGTAGGGGAGCGAGGAGGGAGGGACAGGTATAAACCTCTAGCAGAGGACAGGCCATCCCTGCCTAAGCTCGACAAACTGCTCACCCCGTTGGTGAAACCCCGCCGAGAAATACTCCAAATCCACAAAGACGAGTTCCCGGTCCCGAAGCCATTGGCTCATAATACGAATAGGTTCACAGATAGGTATTGCGAGTACCACAAGGATCATGGGCATGATACAGAAGATTGTCGAGAACTCAAGCGGGAAATTGAAGCAGGAGTGAAGTCTGGAAAATTCTAACAGTATGTGCAGAATACACAAGGCAACGCTTGAGGACACACTCGCGGTCCTCGAGAAAAATCCGCTTTCCCACGCAACTTCTCTAAGCGAAACAACAATCATGGTTTCCGCAGGGATAACCGAGGGAATAATTGGCAGTCGAGGGACAACTCACAGCAACCTGTCTAGCGAACTCTCGATAACAGACCACAGCCAATACAGCAGGTTCCTTCTCCAGATCCCGCTAAGCAGATTACACACAATGTCAGAGCAATTTATGGGGCACCCTCGAGATTCTGTCGACCACAGCAATGAAAGCTTCAGTTCAACAAGTAACAAAAACTCAGCCACAAAAACCAAGTCACAAGTGGTTTAAGGGGACGGAGGCAATAGTCTTCACTGACAGCAACGTCGTTCCTGGAGTTTGCCCCCATAGCGATGCCATGGTCATCAAAGCCATCATAGGAAACGTGGGGGTAAGTTGCGTATATGTCAACAATGGCAGCGCGGTCGACATCATCTACAGTGATTGTTTCAAGAGAATGAACATAAAAAATCCAGACTGGTGTCCAGCTACCTTACCATTGATGGGCTTCTCTGGGTACACGATAATCCCAAGTAGAATCATTAGGCTTCCAATCAAGGTAGGGACATATCCTCGAACGGTAAATCTAACAATAGATTTCGCCATAATCGATGCTCCCTCGCCGTTTAATATGATTCTAGGACGGCCGTGGATGTGCCAAGCCTGCGTTGTCTGGTCACCATACAACTTGGTTATGAAATTTCCAACGGAGTATGGGATAGGAATAGTGCAAGGGTGCCAACGCAATTCTCGAGAATGCCTTCTCATCGCAGTAAGAATCGGGAAGAAAACAGTAAAGCCGGAGCTGGCTGTCACAGCATCAGGATGTTATTTGATCCAGCAAGGAATATCATTGGCTGAGTATAAAGAGGGAAAGCAAGAAACCCAAAACATGGATCTCGATTAACCTCAGGGCCCCCCCACTCAGTAGCAAGACAGAAGAGTTAATCCTAGACGAGACAGAGCCAGAAAAAACCATCAAGCTTGGTATATCCATTGAAGGAACACTGCGGGCTGCGGTGATTGCCTTACCACGCGACTTTCGAGACATTTTCGCGTGGTCACCATCTGATATGACTGGAGTTCCTCGGCATATCATCGAGCATAAGCTAAATGTAGATCCCGACGTCAAGCCAATTAAACAGAAGAAGAAGGTTTTTCCTCGCGATCGCAACAATGTAATTAATGAGGAAACCCTCAAACTGGTTCGGGCTAATATCTTCAAAGAAGTGCTTTGGCCCACGTGGCTGGCTAACCCAGTTCTTGTTCGCAAACCCGATAATTCCTGGCGCATGTGTCAAGACTACAAGGATCTAAACAAATATTGCCCCAAGGATTGCTACCCTTTGCCTGTCATCGATAAAATGGTTGGAGGCATTACCGGTGACAAAACCCTTAGCTTTCTCGACGCGTAGAAAGGATACCATCAGATTCATATGGCTCGGGAAGACACAGAAAAAATGGCTTACATCACGGAGATTGGGGTGCACTGTTACGACAAAATGCCGTTTGGATTGAAAAATGCTGGAGCCACCTACCAGCGTTTGGTTAATAGAGCTTTCCACAATCAGATCGGAAGGAACATTGAGATCTACGTGGATGACATGGTTATCAAGAGCGACTTGGACAATAGGGTGGTTAAGAACATGAAAGAGATTTTACAATTCTAGGAATTAACATGAAACTCAACCCGAAGAAGTGTGCCTTCTGTGTGGGCTCTGGGAAATTCCTCGGATTCCAAGTATCAAAAGACGGAATAAGCATAGATCCTTCAAAGGTCGAGGCCCCGAAGACCGTCAAGGAAGTACAGAAACTTACAGGATCTCTGGCAGCGCTGAATACTGTCTCGAGCAGCTGAAAGAAACCTTCCCTTCTTCAAGACCCTATAAAAAGGGAGAGGTTTCCAATGGACTGAGGAATGTCAAAAAGCCTTTCAATAGTTAAAGGAACATCTTAAGCAGCTCCCCATACTGGCAAAACCATAGCAAGGAGAAGTTCTATATATCTATTTAGCCGCTCGAGAAACAGCTATATCTGTGGTCCTCATTCAGAAAAAAGACGGTAAAGAGCCCCTCGTTTACTTCGTAAGCAAAGTCCTGCAAGGGGCGGAATCCTGGTACACCCCCATGGAAAAGCTGATATTAAGCCTTGTGCTCGCTGCTCGACGACTGTGTCCCTACTTCAAGGCTCACCATATACAGGTCTTAACCGAACAACCTATCCAGCAAGTCCTCCTCAAGCCGGAGGCTTCAGGCAGAATCATGAAATGGGCAGTCGAGCTGGGGGAACACCATATCGAGTACAAGCTCCGCACAGCTATCAAGAGACAGGCATTCACAGATTTCTTGGTTGAAATGCCCAGAACTCCAGATATTGCGCAAGAGTCAACACTGAGGAAACAACTACAGAAACATCCCTCCATAGATCCTCGAGTCTTGACTCTCTACGTCGATGGCTCTTCTTGTGAAGACAGGGGAGGAGCGAGTATCATCCTAGCAAAACCAACAGCGTCTCGAGAAATCAAGGAATACGATGCTGAATACTCCTACGCCTTACGGTTTGGTTCCCCAATTACCAATAATGTCGCTGAATACGAAGCAATGATCACGGGATTGAATATGGCTCTCAAGTTAAGAGTTCGAAACTTGCAAGTTTTTAGCGACTCTCAGGTGGTTGTCAAGCAAATCAAAGGTGATTACACGGTCCGCGAGGAACATCTCCGACCATATCTCCAAAAGGTTCTTGAGATCAAAGACAAGTTTGAGGAATGCTCTATCTCCCACATCCTCAGAACCAGCAATAAAAGAGCCGACGTGCTGAGTAAGCTTGCTATGTCTATCTTCGCTAATCTCAGTCACAAGGTTTGGGTTGAGATACTCCCCGAACCCAGCATTCAGCCCAGAGTTTTCCTGGCTATCACCGAGGATAAAGATACGTGGATGATGCCATTCATCCAATTCCTCGAAAATGGAACGCTCCCCGATAACAAGTCCGAAGCTCGAGCGTTGAAGCTGAAAGCAGTTAAGTACACTCTGAGAGATGGAATCCTCTACAAGCACGGGTATTTGTTGCCGATGTTACGGTGTGTTGGACCAAAGCAAGCAGCGTATGTTCCTGAGGAAGTTCATGAGGGATCGTGTGGAGCCCACATGGGAGCAAGAAGCTTGGCCAAAAAGATCCTTTGAACAGGATACTTCTGGCCCATAGTTTTTAAGGATGCTTACCAGTTCGTGCAAAAGTGCGACAGATGTCAGAAGTTTTCACCGATTACCCGACAGCCACAGCATGAGATGGTAACCATACAAAGCCCTTGGCCATTCTACCAGTGGGGCACCGACATCATCGGCCCTTTTCCAAAAGGGACGGGAGGGCTGCGATGGGTCATCGTAGCCGCCGTCGATTATTTCACCATGTGGGTGGAAGCAAAACCATTGGCCTCGATATCAGGAAGAAAAGTGTTGAAATTTTTCTGACAAAATGTAGTTTGCCGGTTTAGAGTGCCCAAGGTAATTGTATCAGACAATGGGACCCAGTTCGAGAGCGATCCCTTTAAGTCATGGTGTGCGGAGATGCAGATCGAGCGTCGATTCTCTGTTGTTGCCTATCCGCAAGCGAATGGTCAAGCTGAGTCAATCAACAGAACCATTCTACATGGAATTAAGACAAGGTTGCACAACGCCAAAGGGGCATGGGTCGAAGAACTTTCTCACGTTTTATGGGCATATCGCACCACGGCTCACTCATATAGTTTTGTCTAAGGAATGGATGCTGTCCTCCCAGTCGAAATTGGCCTTGCAAGTCCTCGAACGATCAATTTTGTCAAAGACACCAACAATGAAGATATCCTGACTAACCTTGACATGCTCGAGGAACGGCGAGATGCCGTAAAAGTACGGGAAGCCAAGTACAAAGAAATCCTCAGGAAAAACTATAATAAACGAGTCAAGAGCACTGACTTCATGATCGGGGACTTGGTACTTAGAAAAAAATGAACCCAGTCGAGCAGAAACCCCTGGGAAATCGGCAGCCAACTAGGAAGGGCCCTATCGAGTCATTCAGGTCTCTCCATCGAGCAGTTATCGATTACAGACGACAGATGACACAGGAACCATTCTCCCACGATGGTGGAACATTCAGAATCTACGCAGGTTCTATGTTTAGATTTCCTACATGCTATTTGCTACTTTATTTGCTGAGTGCTTTGTCACTTTCATTTATTTGTATATAATGCTAGCCCGGGTCCTCAGGTAATTATTATAAAAGCCAGTACATATTTCTTCTTTACATTACATGTGTCGACACTATGTTATGACTAGTCACCGAGATGGACACCCTCTTTAGGGCGATCCTCGAATTGAGCCGTGTATTCAACATCCAGACACTTAAGCTGAGGATCTCTCCTCACACTTACCATGGATCGCGGTGTTGCTAAATCGGGGGATCCGTATCCGATTCCTCGATAGTGCCGTGTACTTTACATTCGGCCAAACAAGCGCTATACAAACATACTCGAGTACAAACAAATAACTGACGCTGATACAGTTCAGTGCAAATGCAATGCCCTCACATTTAGTGCGGGGTTAGGAAAATGTATCAATATACACTGAATCTATACTCAAATCTTGAGATCTGTCCCCTTAGGGTTGAATCGGGAAGGCTTAATAATGCCAGAACATCCCATCACCCTAAGCCTATGGAGACACTGACTTAGTTTATCTTTTAAATCTAGGATCTCCTAATCTTGTTCGTTGATCCTAAGAAGATACTCCTCGGTGGCTACCCTTTCTTTTGCTTCATCATCTGGATCGAGATCCTTGAGAATGGGTAGTGAAATCTCGTGGTCCACCAGTATGTTCTATACAATGACAGCCTGCTTCGAGTAGAACTCTGCCTCCTTGGTCCTCTTCTTTAGGAGGTCAATTGCAGCAATAAAGCGTTCTGTATGAACCTTTATCTGTGCCTCAACTAGAGCAAGCGTGTCATATTTTTCGAGGAACCATGGGGACACATCAATATTCTCGCGGTTCCTCAGTCGAGCATTTTCTTTCTTTAGCTTCTCCATCTCCTCATTAATATTGGCTTCTAGAGACAAGGAATCGTGAAAGTCCAAGTCATATTGATGGAGTCGACGCTTCCATTCTTCCTCTTGTTGTCTAAAGCGTTGCACCAAGCGGGAGTGCGCTCGTAGGTTAAGTGCATTGACAACATCGGTAAGCTCTTTCTCGAGGGCTCTCACTATGTCAGTGTTGTGAACATCCCCAAATTTCCTTAACATTGAAGAAATCATTGTATACATGGAAACCTCGCGATCTCATCATCCTTGAGAATCAATAGACGTACTAGATAAACGAAGTACGAATCCTTACATAATGGGCAGAAGTATATCAAATGTTAGAGGAAAGAGGCACTGATCTAATTCATAGTTGGCAAAAATTGTTCAAAAATCGCTACAATAGGCTAAGGTCTACAACCTTAGCGGCAAAAATCCTATTACAAGAAGAAAGTTCATACGTCATTTTGGTCGGCAGGGTGACTTGGCTGACTTTTGTTTGTCTCCTCGACGGGGGGTGTGAGTCGGTGTCCCTTCCTTTTCAGGCTCCTGGTCATTCTTCCTGTTCCCCTCGACCTGCTCCGAGGAATCCTCTTCCCATTCCACCTCAACACCGATGAAATCTGGGGCCAGCTCCGGCACGCGTACCTCTTCTCCAGCATCAATAGGAAGCATTGTAAGGGCATCTCCTTCAAAAGAAGCGATCTCTGTTGATGAAACCATCCGAGCAACGGCACTACATAATTGCTCGAATAGTGGGAGTTGACCATCAGAGAGCTGTTGCAATTCATTCTTTATGGCTTTATGGAGAGTCTTCTTAGGATGTGACTTTATGAATTGCTGAAGCCATCCAGCATTGATAGTCCTTCCACTCTCTATCCTCTCGAGAGCGGCCACAGCTGCACCATGTCCACCCAATGCTTTGGCATCGTTACTAATGCCCACCAGGATGCTCGTCAATCCACCAGTTGGCACCATTCTTGCCCAAAAGGCGGTCATCCATTCCTGCAAATCTGATTTGGGAACGTGGGACTCTCTATATTCTGTCAGCTTAGTCTCAACCTCCCTGTACATGGCCTGAACAGTGGCTAACTCCTTCTCCCTGGCAAGCCTCATGGCCTGCTCCTCCTTTCTCGACTCCTCATGCGTTAACTCTTGCTCGAGGAGCCCCTTTTCAAGTTGCAAGCCGGCAATCTCTTGTTTCAATTTGTTCTCTCACATAAGAATGCTAGCCATCGAGGTAGTCAACTATAAAGAATACATGGTAGATCTCAGCCAAAGTATCGCAGGAACTCAAGAGTAAATGAATATACAGATTGATAGATCTTACCATTTTCAGTGATTCCTCTTCGGTCAAGGTCGCTGCAACTTCCTCAAAGATGGGACACTCGATCCTAGTGTCCCTAAAATGATATATGGCGGCGGCAGCGGTGTGTCTCGACGACCTATTGGTGTCTTTGACAGTGTTCTTCTTTTCCAGCGAAGCCTCGAGTGGTCTAAACCACTCCGGATGCCGCTTTGTTACGGGGATGGCCTCGGAAATTGGGTTCCCATCTGTTTCCTTAGCAGTAGAGGGGGCAGTTTTTGAGGGATCGGCTGCGTCATCAATTCTCCCCTCCTTATCGATCGGGACTTCTTCCTCGGTTAGCCTTTCTTTCTTCTTGACGGTGGGTGGCTTCTTCTTCTTGGACTTTGCGCCTACGTCGGACGCTTTTACGAGTCTTCTTAGCTTCCTCTTTTTAGTAACTTTGTTCGACGACACCTCATCATCTGAATTTTTAATTTCAAAAATTTGGTGTCACCAAACAAGTATTCGGTATCTTTGCTCGATGACATGACCTAAAACAAAAGAAATGCACATCATGAGTTAGTACCTTTTTTCTCCTCGACGCGAACAGGGGGAATGTATTGTTGAACTTTGGTGTAGCCGAGGATGGTCTTGAAAGATTCTAGAGCATTAATATCGGCTATGTACTTCTCGATTTTCTGTTTGTCAGAACTGGTCCAAGTATCTGCTATAACACCTAGTTCATGGGTTTCACGGTAATCCCACGCCACGCAAAACTCTTTTGGTGCTTGCACAAATAAGTAGTTTGGCTTCCATATCGGGGCACCATCAAAGAGTTCTACTATGTGATCTGCTTTCGACGTTATGTTGGTTTTTACATTATACCACTCTTTGTACTTAGTCGAGGAAACGCAGAATTTAAAGAAATACCTCCACACTATTAATCGAGGCGTGATGTTTTGCAATTCACAGAGTCTCACAAAACCGAGGACCGTTGTGACTAAGTTTGGGGTGAATCGAGCAAGTGGAATCTTATAGTGCTGTACTATTTTACCAAACAGAGGGTAAATGGAGAATCTTAACCCTAGAAACATGAATCTAGCATACACGGTAATTTTTCCCTCTGGTGGGGTGTCAGCCCGTTCATAATCTAACGGTGCTCGATATTCTAGATCTATGGGGAAATTATATTGCTTGGCGATTTCTTTAGCCTTTGCTTCGGAATTTATGGTTGATGCAAACCCAGATACTGTTTGAGCGACCATATCTACCCCAATATATGCAAATCTAACAAGATTCAGACAAAGCAAAAGGCATATGTGGGTATTAAAAATACAAGAGGATTGGAAGACTTACTTCTGTCGGAGTTTGACGTACGGCGCTGAGATAATGCTTCCCTAGTAGTAGGTGATGCAAGCGTTTCCGGCGAGGACGAAAAGGGGCAGAGTGGTTGTATGTGGTTTTCGGTTGTAATTTCGAAAAAAGACGAATAGCCTAAGTCTTCAGTCCTTTTTCAATATAAAAGAAGAAATCCCCTTTCTCTCTCCCACGACCTGACATCTCGGGCGAAGTTCAAGGGACAATTATTATTTTCCAGCCGTCGTTTGGGAATCGTGCACACTGATGGGGCACAACTTTCGTTTAGGTAGGATTTCTGAGTCGGATCGTCTTCCTGGTTCGGATCTTCGCCCGCGAATGTTTACATTTGGGCTAGTTCAAAGCCTATTCATTTAACATGGGCCGGGTAGAGGCAGTTTTATTTAGTGTCAAGTCTTATTTATTTCACAAAATTAACACTTGACAGGGTGATAATGGTTTATTTGTTACATAAAAGCATCACAATTAACTCTGAAATTAGTAGAAATTAGGGGTATTTCTTAATATTAGTGCATTTCACTTAACTAGTTTTTGTGTTTTCTATTAGGATAGGACTTGATTGAACACTTGCTGAAAATTGGGGCCAAAGGAACAAATTGTGGGCTGCTGATACAATTTTTGCTGAGCTGGTCGAAAAAGCACCCCCAAGACACAAAGCATCTTGCCATTAATGAGTGTCTCTCTCATTTGAATTCCAAAGGGCATGCTTATCTCTTGGCCGAAATTCCAACCACCCATGCTGATCAATGAGGTTGCTGCTGCCGCTACTGGAAGAAGAGAAGAAGAGCAATGAATTTTGGATTCCAGACACAAGGCCTAGGAAGGATTAAACAATTCACAAGCATGGGGAGGCTCTCTTGATTGAAGAACCGGCTGCAGGGCTCTATAAAAGGGGAGTTGCACTCTCAGAATTGCACATCTCTCTGGCTACCCTTTCAGTTGCCAAAACACACAGAAAAACTCCAGAAGAAGGCAAGAAGGAAGAAACAACATCAACAACTCAGTAAGGAAGCCAAGTTGAAGAACAACCATCCCAGTTTCTGCCTCATTTCCATGAGTGAACTCTTTCACCCTCAGGAGTGGCTCAGAACTGCACAAGCTTTTTTCTCGTCTCTTGACTGTTAGCTTGACTTCGTTTTATTATGCATACTTCTATGATGTCTTTTGATGTAGTAGATGTAGCATTAATCTGCATGAGTAGCTAAGCAGTTTCCAGGGGTTAATCTCCTCAACCTATGTTGTAGTTGTTGTAATGCAGTGGTTCTGTTCCTTGTTTTGAAGTTGAAAGTTTTTCTACATTCATTTACTTGATCACTAAATTGAATGCATGCTAGAACTAAGAGAGATCTAGAAAGATAAACTTGGTTTGGATTGTTTCAACTTTAACTTATGACATAGAGGTAACAGTCTATGGTTTTAACTAAGATAAGAATATACTTAGTTAACATGAGCATTCATGAAAGCCTGAGATCTTAATGACTTTTTAACTGGAATCAATCATTGGAAAATAGATTGTTAAGGTTGCAAAGATGACTCTAGGAAAAATGGGAACTGACTTAGAGTTATAAGTGAGCTAAATGAACATGAACTCAACCATTACAGTGCTTATTAACAACTACAACAGTAGGAAGAGGAGATGAACACCCTTGGCTTTTATTCCCCTGAGTTCCTGTTTCCATTCCCCTGAGTGACACCTTGTCTACTGGTAGTCTTTTAACAACAAATTTGGTAATTAGCTGTCCTCGTGCGATCGACCTAGCTTCCATTATCTACAAAAATCACAATTATCTAGTAATATTTTTGGTGAACTCGACACGCACCAGAAAGTGGCGCCGTTGTCGGGGACGGCGTAAAACCTCCAAAAATTTGTTGTTGTCGTTTATTTGAAAATATATAAAATTCTTCTCTGGTTACCCCACTAAGCTTCCAGGTTCTTTTCTTTGGTGTATGACTAGAAGGCACCAACGAAGTGAACCAGTTTTTGATCCAAAATTGAAGCTACTATACGCAGAATCAGAGCAGAAAAAAGAAGGCAGAATCAGTTGCAACAGAACCACCAAGAAGGTTCATCAGAAATGGCTAACCAAGGTGGCAACCCGGAGAACAATAAGAACCCTGGTGGGGATCAACAAAATTGACCAGAGAGATTGCTTAGAGATTTCTTTATTCCATAACAAGAAGAAGTCCAATCCCCTTTGGTGTTCCCCGATGTAGAGGCAACCAATTTTGAGTTGAAACCACAGATCATCCAATGGACTCAGTCAGCCTGCCCGTTCCATGGATTATCTCATGAAGATCCTAATGATCATATCCGAAGTTTCCTGCATTTATGCAGTACTTTTAAGATTCAAGGCTTATCCAATGATGACATTAGACTGAGGTTATTTCCTTTTACTTTGTAGGATCACGCCCAAGCATGGTTCAATACATTACCCAACAATTCTATCTCCACTTGGGAAGAGTTAAGACAATGCTTCCTGACAAAATTCTTTCCACCTGCAAAAGCTGCACAACTCAGAACAACAATAATGAATTTCAAGCAGCATGGAATTGAAACACTCTATGAAGCATGGGAAAGACTGAAGGAAATGATCAGGAAATGCCCTCAGCATGGTTTGGAAGAGCATCTCCAACTGAGCATCTTCTACAATAGGTTGCTACCAACCACAAGAGACTCCCTTGATGTTGCAGCCGGTGGTGTGTTTATGATGAAGCCGGTTGATGCAGCAAGGCAGTTGCTTGACAATATGACCACCAACCATTCAAGGTGGCAATCTAATCCAAGGGCAAGTACAAAACAGCCAGGAGTGGTGGAACTTGACCCCAGTACACACTTGCAAGCATAAATGGCTGTTATGATGAATGAAATGACAAAACTCAGGAGTGAGTTGTCCAAATCCAAGGCTGAAGTGTGTGTGTTATGTGATGGATCTCACAATTTGGATGACTGTCCCTCTAAAATGGAAGCTGTCTAGTTTGTCAGGTAGGGCCACGCTGGAGGATTCAACAACTTCAACAATTGGAGAAATCAGCAGCAGCCTAATTGGAAAAATGCACCACAACAAGGGAGCTGTCAGAGGCCTACTCAACCCCCAGGATTTCACAGACAAGATGGTCAACCTCCCAACTATCAGAATCAGCAACATTCTAACCAGCAATACATACCAAGGGAAGATGAATGGATTTCTGTGCAAAATGCAATCAAGAATTTGGCGGTGTCTTGTAAAAGTTTGGAAAATCAGTTGGCTCAGATTGCAAAGCAAAATGCTGAAAGACCATCTGGTAGCCTGCCCAGTGAAACAATTATAAACCCCAAGGGGAATGATTAAGAGCAAGCAAAGGCTATCACTCTCAGAAGTGGAAAACAACTCAATCAGCCAAGTGAAAAAGTCACTCCCGTGAGTGACTCTGCAGGTAAGAATGAAATATTTTCTGAGAAAATATCTGATAATGATGATGTGGTTGAACATGAGCAAGCAGCTGAAAAACCTGGAATGGAGGAAATCAGCACCAATTAAGGAGCCACAACAGCCAACTCCAATACCACCATATCCGGTAAGACAAAAGAAGGCCAAAATGGATGAAGGGCTCAACAGGTTTATTCAAAATTTGGAAAGTATACATATTAATGTACCACTTGTTGATGCACTTAAACAAATGCCTAAATACTTCAAGTACTTGAAAGATTTGGTGGCTAATAAACTACAAGTGCACGACTCTGCTTTTGTCACTCTAAATGAAGAATGTAGTGTAGCTATTCTGAGAAAATTGCCACCTAAGCTAAAAGATCTGGGTAGTTTCACTCTTCCCTGTACGGTAGGAATCAGAGAATTTTCAAAAGCATTACTAGATCTTGGTGCAAGCATAAATCTCATGCCATTGTCTGTATTTAAATCACTTGATCTGGACAAATTTCTGGTACCTACTAACATGACATTGCAGTTGGCAGATAGGTCACTGATCTACCCAAAGGGAATCTTACATGACGTTCTTGTGAAGGTTGGGAATTTCGTTTACCCAGCAGACTTTGTGGTTTTGGACATGGAAGAGGACAGGGATGTGCCTATCATCTTAGGGAGACGTTTTCTGGCAACAAGTGATGCAATCATTAAGGTGAAAAAGGGAGAAATCACACTGTACTTTGATGGAGAGAAGGTTACCTTCAACATCTTCAAAAATATGAGATCTCATACTGAAGTCCACAACTGCTACATGGTAAGAAGTGTAGAAGTGAAAGAAGCAGTGACAGAAGAAACACTGCAAGATGAGCTCCTCAAGGAACTCTTATGCCCAGACAGTAATGAGGAACAGGAAGGAGGGGATGAGTACAGGATCACTTGCCTGAGTTACCTGAACCTCTCCCCCAAGTGGCATCCTAAACAACAACCCTTTGAATTGTTAGACCTGACTAAGGAAGATGCCTCAAACCTTCAATTGAAGAACCACCTCATCTCGAACTTAATCCTCTGCCTTCACATTTAAAGTATGCCTATATTGGAGCAAGTAACACCTTACCTGTGATCATTTCTTCTATGCTTACAGGTACTGAAGAGGATAAGCTGCTGAGAGTGCTGAGGTTGCACAAAGAAGCCATTGGATGGTCAATTGCAGACATTAAGGGCATCAGTCCTTCCATATGTATGCACAAGATCCTACTTGAAGACAATGCCAAGCCAACCATTGAAGGACAAAGAAGGGTCAACCGGGTCATGAAGGAAGTGGTAAAAAAGGAGATTATCAAGCTGCTGGACGCTGGATTCATCTTTCCAATATCTGACAGTGAGTGGGTGAGTCCAGTGCAGTGCGTGCCCAATAAAGGAGGAATCACGGTAATAAAAAATGATCTCCAAGAGCTGATCCCTACAAGGCTGAACAACTCATGGAGAGTGTGCATGGACTACAGAAGGCTTAATAAAGCTACCAAAAAGGACCACTTCCCACTTCCCTTTATTGATCAAATGCTAGATAGGTTGGCTGGATTCATGTATTACTGTTTCCTTGATGGTTTCTCGGGTTACAACTAGATTGCCATAGATCCTGATGATCAAGAAAAGACAACATTCACCTGCCCCTATGGCACATTTGCCTTTAAGAGAATGCCATTTGGACTGTGCAATGCACCTGCAACATTTCAAAGATGCATGATGGTCATTTTCTCTGATATGTTGGAAGACATAATTGAGATCTTTATGGACGACTTCTCGGTTTTTGGTAAGTCGTTTGATGCATGCCTGGACAACCTTGGACTGATATTGAAGAGATGCATAGAGGCCAACTCAGTCCTCAACTGGGAGAAGTGCCATTTTATGGTAACTGAGGGGATTGTCTTGGGATAAGATCTCACAGGAAGGAATTGAAGTGGACAAGGCAAAGATTGAAGTCATAGAGAGGCTCAGCCCACCAACCATAGTCAAGGGAGTAAGGAGTTTCCTAGGCCATGCCGGCTTTTACAGGAGGTACATTAATTTTTCAAAAATTTCTAAACCATTATGTAACTTGCTTGAAAAAGACACTGCTTTCATTTTTTGATGAATCATGTTTAAATGCATTTACTGAACTGAAAAAGAAACTCATCACTGTACCTGTAATCATCACACCTGATTGGTCACAATCTTTTGAACTAATGTGTGACGCTATTGATTTTGCAGTTGGTGTTTTACTTGGACAGAGAAGGAACAAGGTGTTACATATGGTTTACTATGCTAGTAAAACCCTCAACCCTGCACAAATCAACTACACCACTACAGAGAAGGAAATGCTGGCAATTGTGTTTGCATTTGACAAATTCAGAGCTTATTTGCTAGGGATGAAAGTCATAGTCTACACAGACCATGCTGCCATCGGGTACCTGATCAATAAAAAAGAGTCTAAGCCTAGGTTGATTAGATGGGTGTTGTTGTTACAGGAATTCGATTTGGAGATAAGAGACAGAAAGGGTGCTGAAAATCAGGTAGCAGACCATTTGTCAAGACTTGAAGAGATTCCAGAGGACACAACTTCAATTTCAGAAAAATTCCCTGATGAGTCACTCTGGCGAGTGACAAGCACACTCATGGGAGTGACAGGTAACATGCATTGGTTTGCAGATTTTGCTAACTTTGTTGCTGCTGGTATCATTCCTCCAGATTTCACCCCTCAACAACGCAAGAGATTCCTTCATGATGCTCAATTCTACCTATGGGATGAATCCTACTTATTCAAAAGATGTGCAGACCAATTAATCAGAAGGTGTATTCCAGAACCTGAGTTCACAAAAGTGTTGCACAAATGCCACAGTTCTCCCTATGGTGGACATTTCAACGGTCAAAGAACGACAATCAAGGTTTTGCAAGCTGGACTGCATTGGCCAACTCTGTTCAAAGATGCACGTGAATTTGTCAAAAGCTGTGACAGATGCCAAAGGACAGGAAACATTTCCTGGAAGAATGAGATGCCACAGCAGAACATGCTTGAAGTAGAACTGTTTGATATATGGGGGATAGATTTCATGGGCCCTTTCGTGTCATCCTTTGGGAACTCCTACATCCTACTGGCAGTAGACTACGTTTCAAGATGGATAGAAGCCGTAGCTGCAAGAAACAGTGATGCCAAGACTGTTCTCAGGTTTCTAAGGAAAAACATTTTTGCCAGGTTTGGTACACCTAGGATGATACTCAGTGACGAAGGATCACACTTTTGTAACAAGTCATTTGCAACCATGGTGAAGAAATATGGAATCAGGCACAGAGTATCAACACCATACCACCCACAATCAAACGGACTAGCAGAAGTGTCAAACAGGGAAGTGAAAAGAATCCTAGAAAAGGTTGTCAACTCTACCAGAAAGAATTGGTCCTCAAAGTTGGATGAAACTTTATGGGCATACAGAACGGCATATAAACCCCCATTGGTATGTCCCCGTTCAAATTAGTCTATGGGAAAGCATGCCACTTGCCGGTGGAGTTAGAACATAAGACTTACTGGGCAATCAAGGAGCTGAATCTTGATCCAGGAAAAAGCAAGGAACTGAGATTGATGCAATTGAATGAGCTGGAAGAATTCAGACTAGAGGCATATGAATCATCCAGAGTTTGCAAAGAGAAAACTAAGGCTTACCATGATCAACACATTGTCAAGAAGGACCTGCAAGAAGGACAAGAAGTCTTGTTGTACAATTCCAGGCTGAAATTCTTTCCAGGAAAGTTGAGATCAAGATGGACCGGTCCCTACAAAATCAACAAGGTTTTAAATCGAGCAGTGGAGATCATGAATCCACAGAATGGCAACACCTTTTTGGTCAATGGGCAGAGACTAAAGCCATATCTTGGTCTAAAAGAAGTGAATAAGGGACAGGACGGTCACGTCCTTGCCCTCAAGGAGCTCAATTGAAATTTTGTGAAAGTCTGGCATGAGACTTAAAATCAATGCGCTTTATGGGAGGCAACCCATACGTTTTGCTTTTGTGTAGCTAACTTTATGCTATTCCAATTTTGCAGGAACGGATAAGGTATCTGTCACCCCAACGGATTTCAGAAAGTGCAACATAAAAAGGCCTCAGGTAAACTCACTCCCAGGAGTGAAGAAGGTCACTCAGCCGAGTGAACCTACAGCAACGTGATTCTGTAAGTCTTTCAAACCCTGATGTCACTCACGCAAGTGGGACGAATCATCATCTGAGTAAGGACAACTGTACAACATTTTCTGCAAAAAGTTCACCTTTTTGAACTCTATTTCATAGTTTAAGTTTGGGGGAAAATTTTTCCAGAAATTTTTCAAATTTCAAAATTAACCGCGTCCGTTTTGAAATTACTCGAGTCAGCTACAACTTCCCAAAAATTTTAACTCCTAAGCATTAATTTGAAACTCCTCCACTTCTTCGTCTTCTTCGTCTTCCTCTTCTTCCAGAGCCAACTCTTCAAATACCACTCCCTTGTGTGTGAACGCACTGACCCTTCTCTGAGATTTCAGGTAACCAAGGCAAAAATTCGATTTAGACCCAATTCCCATTGCTTTACCAATTCAATTTAGGGTTCCTAAATCATGCCGCTGGCAAGGAGAAAGGTAGCTGCCCCCAAAAATGCTTCCAATAGACGGATATCCTCCTCCTCGTCCTCGTCCTCTCCTGAAAGGCAACCTTCCCCTCACCGGGAACCTACACCGCCGCCGCCTCCACAACCACCCAGTGGGCTGTGAAGGAAGCCTATGATTGGAGCCTCAGTGGGCAAAACCAGATCACAAGAATGACCACCACACGCTGAAACCGGTTAACTTAAAATGGATTGATAGGGTGGGCATAACTGACACTTGTGGCATGTATTCTAATTCCATGTGAAGGTTGGCTGTTTGACTATGGATTGCAGAAAGATTTGATGTCTTTAAGTGTATGTTTTCTTTACTTGAATCTGAGACAAAAGGTTGACAGCCCCTATTTAGTTTGTGTCTGTATTGTTGTTTCTATGTTCAGTGTCACATGCTTGAGTGAGAATCCTCACTCAGGGGAGTAAGTCAGTTTTCAGTCATTTTGACAATGTTCTTTTCCTTGTTTCTTATGTGTAATTCTGTAAGTGCCAGCAAGAATTTAGTTGTTTTGCTTGAGGACAAGCAACTCTTCCAGTTTGGGGGAGTTGATAATGGTTTATTTGTTACATAAAAGCATCACAATTAACTCTTAAATTAGTAGAAATTATGGGTATTTATTAATATTAGTGCATTTCACTTAACTAGTTTTTGTGTTTTCTATTAGGATATGACTTGATTGAACACTTGCTGAAAATTGGGGCCAAAGAAACAAATTGTGGGCTGCTGATACAATTTTTGCTGAGCTGGTCGAAAAAGCACCCCCAAGACACAAAGCATCTTGCCATTAATGAGTGTCTCTCATTTGAATTCCAAAGGGCATGCCTGTCGCATGGCTGAAATTCCAACCACCCATGCTGATCAATGAGGTTGCTGCTGCCGCTACTGGAAGAAGAGAAGAAGACCAGTGAATTTTGGATTCCAGACACAAGGCCTAGGAAGGATTAAACAATTCACAAGCATGGGGAGGCTCTCTTGATTGAAGAACCGGCTGCAGGGCTCTATAAAAGGGGAGCTGCACTCTCAGAATTGCACATCTCTCTGGCTACCCTTTCAGTTGCCAAAACACATAGAAAAACTCTAGAAGAATGCAAGAAGGAAGAAGGAACAGCAACAACTCAGCAAGGAAGCCAAGTTGAAGAACAACCATCCCAGTTTCTGCCTCATTTCCATGAGTGAACTCTTTCATCCTCAGGAGTGGCTCAGAACTGCACAAGCTTTTTTCTCGTCTCTTGGCTGTTAGCTTGAACTTCGTTTTATTATGCATACTTCTATGATGTCTTTTGATGTAGTAGATGTAGCATTAATCTGCATGAGTAACTAAGCAGCTTCCAGGGGTTAATCTCCTCAACCTATGTTGTAGTTGTTGTAATGCACTGGTTCTGTTCCTTTTTTTGAAGTTGAAAGTTTTTCTACATTCATTTACTTGATCACTAAATTGAATGCATGCTAGAACTAAGGGAGATCTGGAAAGATAAACTTGGTTTGGATTGTTTCAACTTTAACTTATGACATAGAGGTAACAGTCTATGGTTTTAACTAAGATACGAATATAATTAGTTAACATGAGCATTCATGAAAGCCTGAGATCTTAATGACTTTTTAACTGGAATTAATCATTGGAAAATAGATTGTTAAGGTTGCAAAGATGACTCTAGGAAAAATGGGAACTGACTTAGAGTTATAAGTGAGCTGAATGAATATGAACTCAACCATTACAGTGCTGATTAACAACTACAGCAGTAGGAAGAGGAGATGAACACCCCTGGCTTTTATTTCCCTGAGTTCCTGTTTCCATTCCCCTGAGTGACACCTTGTCTACTGGTAGTCTTTTAACAACAAATTTGGGAATTAGCTGTCCTCGTGGGATCAACCTAGCTTCAATTATCTACAAAAATCACAATCCAAGCTAGTAATATTTTTGGTGAACTCGGCAAGCACCACAGGGGCACTTGACGAGTCCACATCCACTACCTTTGATGGACCGGCCCATTATACGGCTCTAGGGTCCAACCGCCTCTTGGATGGCGGTGTAATAGTACTAACCCTAGTGGTATTCGGTACTTCCGAAGTCCATAAATAGGGACCATTAATTCACAATAGAGGTACGCTATCTTTAGTTCCCAATCAATATACGCACGCTATTCCAATTTTTTTGTAGGAATCCCTAGTCAAAGTTCCACAACCGAGCGAAGGATACAATTCCAGGCATTGTCACGTTTAAAACCAACTAGAACACAAGGTTTACAGATCAATTTGAACTGTTCAAAAATTAAGAACAAAGTGGAATGAACGCAAATGGTGTCAAGTTGTGAGATTGATAAACTGAATAGACATGCTGATTTAAATTTGACGGCCAAAGGAAGAAATGATGTATTTTCTTCTATGCCTGAATGATTGCACAATTTGAGATTTCATTTTTATTATAAGTTATACTAAAAAGAATTTCTAAACTCGACAATCATTCATTTTTAGATAGATGGAGTACAAATCTACTATAAGTTAGCGGAACAAGAACGTTAAGCCAATGAAAAAGTTAATGATGTCTAATTCGATTCCAGTCACTAAATCCATCCAAGTAACTCCAATCGAATCCGATATTTTTTTCATTTCTGGCATACGATCTTGATTAACCAAACAGCAAAAAATGCATTATATTTTCCCACTTGATTGCTCAGATTTGTGACATTTTCTAGTTTTTCTTCTTGTTCTAAATTCTAAAATGCCAAATTTTTCCATGAAGCGGGCATCTTTCACTTTCAGAGTATGATACAAACATTTCGAGTTGAAAAACAGTAAATAGTGGGAATTTATGTAACAGACAAGATTTAAACATCAATCAGAAAATGCACACAGCAAACTGAACATCAAATAGTTTGGAGATTGCCTTTTCTTTTTTCCTAAAACCCTAGGTTAAAAAAGAATCTGATGGGCGATAACATTCAGGAAATAGTATCTTCATTGGAGCGAGCCAAGGAAAACAATCCTGGAAAAATTAATGATGAAACAGAGCAGGATACAGAGAATGATTCTCCAATTGAACAAGTAAGGCTGACAGTTCCACCCACTGATGATCCAACCCTGCCAGTTCTAACTATCAGGACATGGATTCTTGGGATATCATCATGCACTATTCTGGCTTTTGTCAATCAATTTTTCGGGTACCGGCAAAACCCGTTGGTAGTTGGACAAGTGTCAGCACAAATCTTAACTCTTCCATTTGGAAGGCTAATGGCAGCCACATTGCCGGATGTAAGGATTTTTCTACCCTTTACCAACTGGTCATTCTCATTGAATCCTGGTCCCTTCAATGTCAAAGAGCATGTTTTAATTACAATTTTTGCGAATTCTGGAGTATGGGGTGTTTATGCTCTGTATATTGTCTCCAGTGTCAAAGTTTTCTACCACAGGAGTTTGAATCCTCTGGCAGCTTACATTCTTTCGTTAACTACAATGTTACTCGGGTACGGTTGGGCCGGAATGCATCGAAAAGTGCTGGTTGATTCGCCTTACATGTGGTGGCCGACTAATCTTGTTTCAGTTTCTGTGTTTCGGGCTCTGCACGAGAAGGAAATTAGACAAAAAGGTGGACTTACAAGGCTACAATTCTTCCTAATGGTGTTGATTTCAGGTTTTGCATATTACATCATTCCTGGATACTATTTCCCTTACATTTCTTGCATTTCTGTGGTTTGTTTGATTTGGAAGAAATCTGTACTTGCTCAACAAATTGGTTCAGGCCTAAGCGGTTTAGGAGTCGGATCATTCGCGTTGGATTGGAATACTGTTGTCAGCTTTCTTGGAAGTCCTATAGCCACTCCAACATTTGCAATCTTAAATAATTTGGCTGGATTTGTTTTGTTTGTATACATAATCATCCCAGCTTTGTACTGGAATGATGTGTATAAGGCTAAGACATTTCCAATGTATTCTTCACAGACGTTTGATTCGGCCGGGAATGTGTACAACATCTCCCGTGTTCTGGACGAGAAAACTTTCAAGTTTCATGATGATGGATACCAAAACTACAGCAAACTTTACATAAGTATATTTTTCGCCAACACGTATGGCCTGAGTTTCGCGACTTTAGCAGCAACGATCTCTCATGTTTTCCTGTTCTATGCGGGGACAATTTGGGAGCTAACAACTGGATATAAAGCACAAACGGGAGACATACACACGAGGCTCATGAAAAAGAACTACAAAGCAGTTCCTGATTGGTGGTTCCATTGTTTGTTGATATCAGTTTTCGGGTTATCACTTCTTTGTTGTGAAGGTTTTGGAGGACAACTCCAACTTCCATGGTGGGGACTTATACTAGCTTGTAGTTTAGCCTGGTTTCTCACTTTGCCAATTGGAATAATCCAAGCAACAACAAACCAGCAAGCTAGCTTAACAGTCATCACTGAAATGATAATCGGGTTCATTTATCCTGGAAGGCCTTTAGCAAGTGTTGCTTTTAAGGCATATGGTGAAACTAGCATGGGACAGGCTATGAATTTCCTGAGTGATTTCAAAGTTGGGCATTACATGAAAATCCCTCCTAGATCCATGTTCTTAGTTCAAATAGTTGGGACACTTATCTCATCTTCCGTCCAATTCGCGACTGCTTGGTGGCTTCTAACCTCGATTCCAAACATTTGCGACCCAGACAAACTCCCAAAGGGTAGCCCCTGGACCTGTCCAGGGGACAGAGTGTTCTACAATGCTTCAATCATATGGGGAGTGATTGGTCCCAAAAAAGTGTTCACCAAAGATGGCATTTACGGAAACTTGAACTACTTCTTCCTGATTGGGATCCTGGCTCCTATTCCAATTTGGTATTTTTCTCGGAAATATCCCGAGAAGAAATGGATCAAGCTGATAAACATGCCCATATTCATCAGTGGTGCTGGTGCAATGCCACCGGTGAGATCAGTGAATAACATAATGTGGGGTGCAGTGGGGATTTACTTCAATGTTTACCTCTTCCGGAAATTCAAAGATTGGTGGGCTAAACATGCTTACATATTAAGTGCTGCACTTGATGCCGGAATTGCATTCATGGGTATTGTTCTTTACTTTGCACTTCAGTCCAGAGACATTGTTCCAGATTGGTGGGGACAAGAAAGCGATGATCGTTGTCCATTGGCGACTTGTCCGACCCAACCTGGAATTAGGGCCGACGGTTGTCCTGTTTTCTGATTTCTATCAATCTTGTAGCCACCATTAAGACATGATTTTATATTGTGGCTGTATGCAAAATATTTTATTTTGAAACTTGAAGACCATTCTCATCAGGTCTTCAATCATTTCCCAAGTTATTGGGGTGTACTTATAAACTCCTCCTTAAATCCCTTAATTTGCTATGACCTTTCATCCCAAAACGTTCGAAGTTCGAATTCTAAAATCTCCATTATCATTTCAATCAAGTACGATGAGGTTAAGCATTCAAAATCGTGTATAATGCATGTGAAGTCCAACTGTTGAAGTTCAATGTTTTTTGGTTGATAGGGCGCGACTGAGTTAAATCCTTGATGCTTCAAGAACGACTTTCCATGTTATAATGAGGATATAGTTGGCTTTTATAGGATTAAATGAAGTACATACCAAGTTCTTGGATTACGTAGCGTTGATATCTAGCGCTGCTGGTCTTGTTGCTCAAGTGGATCAATCGAGCTAGAATATGTCGCCTCAAATCGTGGAGCTAGAGGTAAATTTAAATTCTGGCTCCAAAAATTTGAAATGTCTGTTTGGGCTGTGAAATATTTTTAAAATTAAATTTCTCGGGCGAACTAGCGATTTTTCCATTCCATGAAGAGATAAATGTGTGTGTGAAGTGAAGAGTTGTCATAAATGCGCATTTTGATATGAGTAAGATTTAGGGGTGTCAATTTCCGACACAATCAACCCGATTCGTGTTTTGATTATATTTGTGCTATACTTCTTATATATATAATTTGGATTTGATCCGATAACTCGAATTGACACACTTAGATATGCTGGTTTTCAACTCTAAGAACAGTAAGAGAAATTTTCACCTTTGGAACCGTGCAGAGAAAAGTAAGAGAAATTTTCCCCTCTTTTGTTGCGATGAACTGTTGAGAAATCTGTATTAAACCCGATGAGTATTAAACCAAAGGAGTAGTACTTTATCTAAGCTTGTCCAGGACTTTTTTTTCGACTGTACAGTTTTCCTTCAACTTATCTGCGGAAGATTTTGTTTTAGTACTGAAATGGATTTTTCAGATTTACATGAACTTGTCAAGCGACCATTACAAAGGTGAAATTGTCACATATCAGAATTCAGAAAGATGGCTCGATTACAACCTGTGATCGGAGTTTATGTTCAAGATTTCTTTTTTCTTTTTCTTTTTTTCTTTTTTTTTTCCCCTACCTAGACATATCTGATTCAGAATCACAGAGAAACCATAACTAGAAAAGTTAAAAAAAAAAAAAAAGCTGCCTTATAGTGCTCAATGAATTGACAGGCTGATTAAGTTTGAAAACGAAAGACAGAAATGACTGATAAGAAATATACGAACGTATAAAACCAATGAAACTCCATGATGTCTATTCAAATTCCAGTCACTAAATCCATCCAAGTAACTACAATCAGTTCCAAGATGCTGAGTTTCGGATATTAAACAGCAAAAATGGAATTTTTCCACCTGATTACTCAGAGTTAGGGGGTTTTTTCAAAGTATTTCTTCTTGTTTTACACGTTCTAAAATGCCAGTTTTTCATTAACCGAGCATCTTACACTTTCAGACAAACCTGTCAGAGTCGCAAAACGGTGTACATATCTTTGAACTAAAAATAGACAACTTTTCGCCAATCTATAAATGAAACAAAAGAAAAAAGAAGGGATTTGAACGTCAATCAGGCGATGCATTCAGCAATTTGACATCAAATTGTTTGGAAATTGACTTATTCTTTTTTGCTATAATCCCAGAATACAGAAGAATCTTATGGGGCATAACAATGAGGAAATAGTTCCTTCTTTTGAGCAAACCAAGGAAAAGAATCCTGGAAAAATTAGTGATGAAACAGAGCAGGATCAAGAGAATGATTCTCCAATTGAACAAGTTAGGCTTACAGTTCCACCAACTGATGATCCAACTCTTCCAGTTTTAACAATCAGGACATGGATTCTCGGGATATTATCATGCGCCATTCTAGCTTTTGTCAACACATTTTTCGGGTACCGGCAAAACCCGTTGAGTGTTGGAACGCTGTCAGCACAAATCTTAACTCTTCCACTTGGAAGGCTAATGGCAGCCACATTGCCAGATGTAAAGATTCGTCTTCCCCTTACCAGCTGGTCGTTATCATTGAATCCTGGCCCATTCAATATCAAAGAGCATGTTTTGATCACGATTTTAGCGAATTGCGGAACAAATGGTGTTTATGCACTGTATATTGTCTCCAGTGTCAAGGTTTTCTACCACAGGAAACTGAATCCTCTGGCAGCTTACCTTCTTTCACAGGCTACAATGTTTCTCGGGTACGGTTGGGCCGGGATGCATAGGAAAATTCTGGTCGATTCGCCTTACATGTGGTGGCCGAGTAATCTCGTTTCAGTCTCTCTGTTTCAGGCCCTTCATGTAAAGGAAATAAGACCAAAAGGTGGACTTCCTAGGCTACATTTCTTCCTAATCGTGTTGATTTTGAGTTTCGCCTATTACGTCGTACCTGGATACTTCTTCCCTTACATATCTTGCGTATCTGTGGTTTGTTTGATTTGGAAGAAATCAGTACTTGCTCAACAGATCGGTTCTGGTTTAAGTGGTTTAGGAATCGGGTCATTTGCGCTGGATTGGAACACTGTTGTAAGCTTTCTTGGAAGTCCAATAGCCTATCCACCTTTTGCCATCTTGAACACTTTGGCTGGATTTCTGTTGATTGTTTACATAATCATCCCAGCTTTGTACTACAATAATGTGTATAACGCCAAGACGTTTCCAATGTATTCTGCGCGGACGTATGACTCGGCCGGGAATGTGTACAACATCTCCCGTGTTCTGGACGAGAAAACTTTCAAGTTTCGAGATGATGGGTACCAAAACTACAGCAAACTTTATATAAGTACATTCTTCGCCACCACGTACGGCCTGAGTTTCGCGACTTTGGCAGCGACAATATCACACGTTTGCCTGTTCTATTCGGGGACGATTTGGGAGCTGACATTCAAAGCAGCCGCTGGATTGAAGAGCCAAATGGGAGATATACACACCAGGCTCATGAAAAAGAACTACCAAACAGTTCCTGATTGGTGGTTTCGCAGTATATTGATTGTGGCTTTCGGCCTATCTCTCCTTTGCTGTGAAGGTTTTGGTGGACAACTCCAACTTCCATGGTGGGGACTGATACTGGCATGCGGTATAGCTTGGGTTTTGACTTTGCCTATCGGAATAATTCAAGCTACCACAAACCTGCAACCTGGCTTAAATGTCATCACGGAAATGATCATCGGATTCATTTATCCTGGACGACCTTTGGCGAATGTTACATTCAAGACATACGGTGAATATAGCATGGTTCAGGCTTTGGGTTTTCTGAGTGATTTCAAAGTTGGACATTACATGAAAATCCCTCCTAGATCCATGTTCTTAGTTCAAATAGTTGGGACACTTATCTCATCTTCCATCCAATTCGCCACGGCTTGGTGGCTTCTAACCTCCATTCCTAACATGTGCAGTCCAGACAACATCCTAAAGGGTAGCCCTTGGACATGTCCAGGAGACACAGTATTCTACAATGCTTCAATCATATGGGGAGTGATTGGTCCTAAGAAAGTGTTCACCAAAGATGGAATTTACTCGCAGTTGAACTACTTCTTCCTCATTGGGATTCTGGCTCCTGTTCCTGTTTGGTACTTTTCGCGCAGATTTCCGGAGAAGAAGTGGATCAAGCTTATACACATGCCTCTATTCATTAGTGCTGCATCAGGGATGCCACCAAAAAGATCAGTGAATTACATAATGTGGGGTGCGGTGGGGATTTACTTCAACGTTTATCTCTTTCGGAAATTCAAAGGTTGGTGGGGTAAACATGCTTACATCCTAAGCGCTGCACTTGATGCTGGAATTGCATTCATGGGAATTCTGCTTTACTTTGCACTTCAGTCCAGAAATATTGTTCCAGAATGGTGGGGACAGGACGGTGATGACCGTTGTCCATTGACGAAATGTCCTACACAACCCGGAATGGTGGTCCGCGGTTGTCCCGCGTTCTAAATGCTAAATCTTGTATTGATCATCCAGAGATGATATTGGCTATGAAGCCTGCTGTTTCATTCTGTAACTTGGAGTCTATGCTGTCTACTCTTTCAATGTCCAAGTTATTAGGTTGTACTTTTTAAGTTCTTCTAAGTGCCTTATTTTGCTTCAGCCTCTCACCTAAATAAGTCTTATATCAATTCTAAAAGTTTAATCATCATTTTGGTTAATTACAACACATTTGACACTGGATAAAGTTCTAATCTGATCTCTTTGTAATGCAAGTCAAGCTTTCGAAGTTCACTGTATGTTTAGTTGATACCTGATGTATAGAATGACATTAAAATGTGTTCTTTAAAAATATACTTTTCCAGGAACCTCCTGGAAAATTTTGAGTTTTAACTCTGCAGGCTCATAAACCGGCAAAAGTCGCAAAGATAGTCGAGTGGGATTAAAAAAAAAAAAAAAAAGACAGTGTAGTTATGCTCATCACATCCATTATACATGATCACATGACACTGCTCCCACTATTCATTCCGATGCATCTCAAAATTCACTTAACTCAAAGGTTCAAAATCTCAAACCAAGCAAAACACAACATGATCATCATCCTAAGGATCTCACATGTTAAACTAGTTTGATCAAGACGGGCATTTTCATATTCTAGAGAAACAACAAAGCATTTCACGAGAAACTTCAGATCATCCAAGTTTTCATGTTTTCAACAAAAAACTCAGCCACTCTGAAAACGAAGGCTTAAGGACAGAACTAGTATAATTCACTTTATTACAGCTACATTCTATGAGCTGAGGCAAGGCTCTATCCCAAACTTCCTGCCACTAGACTCATCGGTTAATACATTTTTGCTCTCAAGAGGTACAACTGGAAATACTAGGAAACACTACACATTCTACAGATGAGCTACTTAAATCGAGATCCCCCTAGATTCAGCTTCAAGATACTTACAGATCCTCTCCATTACTTCCCTACCTTTGGCACTATTCTGTTGGAACTTATCCACACATTTCTGTTCAATCTTCTCTGCCATCGATGCCAGTGCTGACAATGGTTTAATGCGAATGCTGGTCTCCTGCTTGCAGATTGTCCAATCTGTGGGGTTCTCAGGATGGGGTTCATAACGGATTTTCTCTTCCACCTCAACAAACTTTTGAAGACTAATATTCCGAGTAGACAGTTGCATGGACCGGGAAGCAGCATCAACAACTGTGGATTCAACACAGTGGCAAATCTCTTGACCAATGATTCTGCGAAGGAACCAAGGCCCAGGAGTATGGATGGTCAAGGCTCGAGTTGTATGCAATTTCCCTGTATGAGGGTCAACTTTTTGGTTCAGTGTGTCCACTTCAAGGATGTGAGACAGTGTATGCTTGTTTTCAGGGTCAGCAAACTTGCGCCAAGATGCAGTAGTCACCCTCTCCCACGGGTGTCTGTAAGTGTGCTCTTGTGAGTATGCCCTCACCATTGCAGCCTATCAGTGCAAACTGGATCAATAGCAGAAAAAGGGATGCAGAGTTAGCTAAAAAGAATTTTCAAAGATTATCTTTCAGATAGTTTCTATCTACATAACCAAAATGAAGCAGCGAGTAAAGAATACATATCCAACTAAATCGCAATTCACCACTAATCTATTCAGAGCATCATTTCACATCAAGAAAAAAGGCAGCAGGCCCTTTAATGACGGCAAATTTAGCGTTATAGTTTCAGCAGAACAACCAAAATGCCTAACAAAAGTCTTAAATTGCTGGTACAGTATATACAAATAGATCCATAAAACAACACCAAAACCAGATTTCAACAACTAAATTCAGAGACCTCCCATTCAGTTCTTCATTCAAACAACTTAAGCAAAGAAGAAGCCAAAAGATCAACGACACCCACGAGGCAATTATGTTACATAATTCAGGGAAATTAGATAAATGGGTAAAAGGGTACAATCCATAATCAGCAATCACCAATGATTCATCGAAAAAACATCACAACCGTCTAGAAATACAATCACTGAGCTACTTGTTTGGCATAATAACCATAATTTACACTTCCGGAAGAACATTAAAACTAAAAACTCGTACGAATACATCCTCTTGAGAACACCAAGCTTGAAAGAGAAAACAGCCATCAACAACGAAATTAAGGGTTTTAGAGATGATGAAAAACCCATTTCCCAGAACAGACAAAAAAAAAAAAAAAACGAATCACATACAAAATATCTCCGGGAATTCCACACAGCCAAATAAATCACTAATAACCACAATTTGGGTCAACAAAACGAGAAATCGAAAGTGGGATTTGCAGATCAATGTAGGTATTACCTCAAGAATGGATAAGATTTGGGGGGAGAGAGAACAGCGATGGCGGCTGAGTGAGGAGCACGACGAAGTCGCCGATGATGATTTAGGATGCCCTACGAACAATGGGGAGAAATAAAATACTATTGTGTTAATAGTAAACACACAAAAACACTATTTTGAGAAATTTTTTGCTTACATGTGTATAAACCGGAGTTGCTTACATTTCCTTTTCTCCAAGAAAATATATATATTATACCAGGCGGTTACTTCTGTGTGTGTGCGGAGCACGAAATTTCCAGAGCCTTACGACTAGTAGTGTGCCACATCGAAATTGGTCTGGGTTTCAGGGGAGAAAAAATATTGGGCTTTCCTCGTGCTCTAGCCCAATGAAAATTGTCAACAAAAAAACAAAAGGGAAGACTTTAAAAAAAAAATGAAAAAAAAGGAGACTTAATTAAGAAATTGTCAAAAATTGGGAAAGTTTTTATTCGCTAATAAAAACAAAACAAACACAATTGAAATGAATATCATGAAAATTGAAATGTTTTTTTTTTCAAAATTATTGTTCAATTTGAATATTTACTTTTAGTACAATTTGAACTAAAAATGAACATCTAAACTGGGCAATAATTTTGGGACGGAAGATAACTTTTTTATATCATGATATATTTGATTACTGTAAATATTGTAATTTGGGATTTTAAAACTCATTTGAATTTATTTTACTTAGTTCAACTACCCTAATTCTTGGATTTTTTTTATTTTTTTCATTCCCACTATATGAAAAGAATAATTTATTTTATTTGTATAGTAAACTATTTTCTTGGACGGAAAGAGTATAATTTTAAGTGAATAAAAATTGAGGGAATAATTTCAAGACTAGAAGTGAATTATTGTATTTTGGTGTTTGGCAAGGATCTCGGTAAGAATCAATTTCTTATCCTTATAATTAGCATTCACTCATATATCACCAATCAATAGTTATCCCGAATGCCAAAACAAACAACACTCTCTTCTACGATTTATGAATTCATTTTCTTGGCTGAAACGAAGAATAATTTTCGTGGATTTTGGATTAACATGATAAACTCTGACTAAGCATGGATCTACACGGTGCCTTAGGACGGGCGGCGATGATGATCTAGGCGGCGGCAGACGGCCTAAAACCCACAAGATAGAGCCTCAGGTGTCTCCCAAATGTAGACACTCCTATACTTAAGTCAATAATAGAATAGAGAAAATAGAGAGAGGTTGTGTGCATGTGTAAAATAGAGGTAAAAGATAGGTAGAAAATATATTATGGGAGAGGCACCACCTCTTTATATAGAGGCAGTGTTACCTGTTTCTGTAAACCTAATCGGAATAGGTTTAGGTGGTGACTTAGTCTTTAAGTAATCTAATCCTAAGCCCAATAAGTTTATGGTTCAATCTGGACTCGTCAAGTGCCCCTAGCAAGCTATATTCTCGAGATTCGATGAGAAGAATATGGGTTGCTACGAGTGTTGATGTCTTCTCGAGAATAGTGAGTCTTTGTGGGTCGTGCCCGTCAAGCAGGTCTTTATTTAAATCTCGTGCCCGTCTAGCGGGTCTTTTGGTTCCTTTCTGATGCGGGGTAGTCCCCAATGCCTAATTTGAAGGGTGGCCCTATATGTTTGGATGCTCGAGGATGCAATATAGCATGACATGTATCAAAAAGATATTGTTATATGATGTAAGTAATATGCTTATGGCAAGAATAGCAGTTTATAGACTTAGATTCGAGAAACATATTAAGAAAGGTTTGAGAAGTACCTCGATCTCGAGATAAATTGATTATTCGAGAAGGTGTTGCCTTGATTCCGAGAAGGTAGCATTTGAGTAGATGAAAGTCGAGATACGTCTTCTCGAACACTTCGAGTAGTAGTAAGGTGCTCGAGGGATGCTTATCCTTTCGAGGAGATGTATCTCTCAAAACTTCAATATCAGAGATTGCCCCTTTGCTTCAAGATTAAGAGAGATAATCTACAAAATTATAAAAGTATTAGGATTAATCAACCATAAGATAAAAAATATAGGGGCTGAATTTTAAATGTTTTAAAATTGCCGAAATTCTTCTCGGTTGATCCTCCTGCCCCTTGTCGGCCTGTTCGTTGGTTTGTTTAGGTTGGCATGGAAGTCGACAGCGACTTTGTGAGTCTCTTCGTCGGATGGAGTAACTTGATAAAGAAGTCGACAACACCACCGTCGATATGGTCGTCGATTGAAGGAGGTTGACGTAAAAGTCGACGGCTGGCAGCTTTACAAAAATTTCCTAATTCTTGATCTTTACTTTCGGTTCTCGAATTGAGACACCATGAAGAACTAATAAATTTCGGCTTCTTTTCAAGAAATTTATTCAGTTGTAAGGACTAAACAAATAAGTCCCACTGGGCATGCCACTTGACGAAGCATGGATCTGCACGGTGCCTTAGGACGGACGGTGATGATGATATAGGCGGCGGCGGACGGCCTAAAACCTGCAAGACAAAGCCTCGGGTGTCTCCCGATGGTAGACTCTCCTATGCTTAAGTCAATTATAGAATAGAGAGAATAGAGAGAAGTTGTGTGCGTGTGTAAAAGAGAGGTAGAAGATATATATTATGGGAAAGGCACTACCTCTATATATAGAGGTGGTGTTACCTGTTTCTGTAAACCTAGTCGGAATAGGTTAGGCAGTGACTTAGTCTTTAAGTAATCTAACCCTCTGCCCAATAAGCTTAGGATTCAATCTGGACTCGTCAAACTCATCCGATCCACTTATTTGTGTATACGCAAGGAAGAGAAAGAGAGAGAGACTTCTCGCTCTTCTACTTTCCCTTTATTGAGAGTCAGAAATCAATTATAGTTAGATTACTTTATTTAAGGTTATTAAGATTTTCTTTCGAATGTTAAATAACGAGGTCGAACTCTTACCCGCAAGAAGAATGCGTTTGTTTAACATAGGGCTACAATGAAGAATTTTTATAACTGTCAAGATCAGTGACGAAGACATGAGACCATTAGGGTTGATTGCCCTCCTCTCCTAAATTTTTGTATTAACAACTATTTTAACTTTTAGTTTAAAATTGTAACAATAGAATTCTCGCCCTTGCTATATGAATTTACAAAAAAAAGTGTCATTTTACTCTTCTATTTAGAATTCTAGCTCCACCACAAGCCAAGATATGCAACCATTGTCAACAGTCGGCCCGACCCAAATATAGTGTTGTGTTCGTGTCAAAATGGAGAAGCATTTTGCTAGGACATTCATTTTTCAATAGAAGTAGAATTTAAGATTGCTGAAGTCAGGGACGAAACCAATCCTCCAACGCTAGGTTGGGCAATATATATATATATAAACGCCTGAAAAATGTTCGTCATAAAAAAAAATTTACTTTTTATTTCACAAAATAGTTCACAGAATAAATTATAAATTGAATTATATACAAACGGTGTAATTTAAAATATAAATTATTTTCATGGGACGGAGGATATCACTACAAAAAACAGTATTGTCAGACTCCGACCGGACCGACAGGTCTGACCAGTTTAACCTCGAACCGCTTCCTAGAGCGGGCCAATCAGAAGCAAGACCCGCTACAATAGTTAACCGGTCAAATTCGATCAAGATTGGTGGTTGGACCGTGAACCGATACGAACGTCTCCCCCAAATCCAATCCCACTTTTTGTTTTTTTTAGAGTTAGTTTTTTTTTTTTTGTTCTCTCTCTTGTTCAGTACTATTAAGTGGTTATAGTATTAAATCTGTAGTAGAATTTAACTATTCATTCCTCTGTGATTTTTTTTAACTTGATTTTTTTTTACTTAATAAACATTTTATATTATTATTGATATATTTAAAATAAATATGTATTTTTGACATCTTGATGATATCATCCGGTTTTTTGTTCCGGGATAACAGAGTTAATCCAGTGACCCAATAACCCCCTACTTATACCGGTCCGGTTTTAAATCCCGGTCTGACAATTATAATAAAGTTCTTAAAAATTTTCTCCACCACAAGTCATGTTTTCTTAAAAAATGCGGCGGATAAATTTTAATTTGTCACCAATAATTACAAACTCACAATGGCATAGGAAATTAAGGTTTTTTTTTTCTTAATAAAAGAGCTAGATACTCCATAGAAAAAGAGAGAGAGTTCTAATTATAACTAGATAGATCGATCTAGAGAAAAGAGAATCGAGATTTTTTCTTTCCATTTTTATGAAGCCTTAAGTGAAAATATGGATTAAAGGTATGTGTGTTTAGGAAGATGGAAATGCAGGTGAAGAGGGATTTTAAAAGATTGAGAAATCAATTCTGAAGTTAAATTTGGAATAATTGTTAACAACATTGCAGTCATTGACTAATAATTAAAACATGAAAATCAACCCATTATTAAAAAATTTTCCTCCACATAAAAGTTACTTTGTAATTTTTGTTTATGCCCCTTGTCTTTTAAATTTTCACCGGGGCAAAGATAAAAAATACTGTCAAATTTGGATAAATTTAGGGATAAATTAAGGGCAAAGAAAATCCAACTGGGGCAATTGCCTCATCTCCCGTCTACTTGGGTCTGCCCTTGGCTGAGGCAGTATATCTTGAAGAGTTTATTTACCTTGAAGTTTTTCTTTTTTTTTTTTTTTTGATAAAGTACCTGTTAATATTAATTAATACCTAACCTATTACAATGCATCTTGTTATAAGTTAGTCGATCCATTTCTTTTACTACTGGCCTGCTTGCCTTAATAATTTTACAAAAACTTAGCGTAGAACTTAAATTACGTAAAAGATCAATAATTTCTTGTGCTTCAATCGAAATTGATGGATTGTTGAGATCCAGAGTGAATAGTTCACAATCTGTAAAAATCTTGTACCTATCAATTCCGAAATTGATTGCTTCCTTTAATGCCGATAAACAAGTAATAGCTTCCGTCTGAAACGGAGAAAGAGACTGTAGGGTAGTGGCTTTGACTTGCATGACCATGTTATTAGTCGATAAGTTTCTAAGCTCCTGCCGCTTTTTTTGTGAATGGGTCAAAAGAACCATCACAGAGCAAAATTGCACAGGCATGTTCATTAGAGGTGTCATGGTGTTGTGGTCGACCAGTGTTTTGGTGGCGGTTGTGTAATTCAAATTCATTTCCAATTTGGCGCCACTGACTGATCGGGTTGAATAGTTGATTCCACCAAATCTTGTCATTTCTCCCCTTCCATATCTACCAGCAAATTATTATGAATTGATCTATAGCCAGCATTCCGGGATTTGTGTGTGTATCCATTGTGAGAACCACTCCAATAACGATTCACTCTGATGATTGAATACCTGATTAAAGGAAGGGGAAGCTAATCTCCAGATTGGCCGAGATTTAGGGCAATCTAAGAGGAGATGCATACTGGTTTCAGTATTCGTTGTGCATCTAGGACAACATATGTCTGAGACTACACCTCTCTTTTGTAAACTTGATTTGGTAGGCATTGCTTCACACAAAGCTCTCCAGACCATCATCTTTTGCTTGGGTTGTACCCAAGAATTCTATAAAGCTTTCCAAACTTGAGTGTCAGCATTGGGTGCTGGTTGAGATAAGTTGTTGTCTGGATGCTTGTGAAGGTTAATGGCTTGATGATATCCTGATTTAACAGAATAATTCCCATGCCTCTCTTTAGTCCACAGGAGTTTGTTTGGATGATTCTGTTTTGCCGGATCAATGAATATACCTGTGATGGCTGGAATTAACAATTCTGAAAAGAAATTCCTGAGTGCAGGCAGTTTCCATTGACCATCTTGACGTATGAAATCCTTGATCTTCAATTGAGTATGTAAAGCAGTGAATGAGGATGGTTGTATAGGATTGGAATTATCAGGAATCCAATCATCCGCCAGTTTGATGTTCCGTCCTGACATCACCTTCCATTAGGCATTATTTTTAAGTAACTCAGCACCCCATAAAATTCTTGTATACCCTCAAGATGGATTAGAAGGAGATTTAATTGTCGAGAACACTTCATTATTACAATACTTTGCCCCTGTATAGCCTGGAAAGTAATGAGTACGTATTTGACATGATCTTCCAAGCATGCTTTGCTAATGGGGCTTGGTTGAATTCTTTTAATGATTTAAGGTCAAGGCCGCCATGAAACTGAGATTTGCTCAACTTTTTCCACGATCTCCGGTGAACACCATTATTTACAGGATCTCCTTTCCAAATAAATCGTGCACTTCTGCCTTGGAGTTATACGCACAGGACAAACACAAGCTTTTATGATTTATGGCTTTGCTGTCTTTCTTTTTATTACGACGTTACACCCTAGTACTTTTGTATGCAATGCCTGAAAGAAGAAAAACAATAGGTTTTTTTTTAAAAAAGAAAAACTGACATATTACTTAGAAAAAGAATGTTCATTTTTAGATGGCCTAAAAATCTTGTTTGTTGCTACACTGTATTGATTCTCTCGTCCAATTTCTCATAATGTGTAAAATCGATTTTTTAAAATAGAATGAAGGGGGTACTTCTGGTTATCCAGTTTAATAATTGTTTAGATAAGGTTGTATGACTGTTAAAATCTTTTTTTTTCTTGGTTATTTTTTACCTTTTTAAAGAGAAATAACCATTTTTTGGAGGGAAGCATACGAAAATTAACTAAATTCCGGCCACTATTTCATCGAGACTGAGCTCTCTAAACCCAAAAGAGAAACATCCCCTTACAAGTTATTTATCCCTATTTGAACAAAAGCATAAAAAACAAGTCAACAAAACCAAAAAGAGAAAAAGATAAAATAAAAATTAAAAACAAACTTGCTGAAGAAGAAGCCACATGTTTTCCATCTTTACTTCTTCATCTCTAATTTTACCATTCCTCTCCACCAAAGAAGAAAAAACTCTCCTCAGTCATTCCACATTGTAAATACACTTGGATTTGATCCCTGAACCGACTCCCCAGACCAACCGGTGTAAGTCGTCGACGGCATATCGTAATCCACTTTAACCATCGCCAGCTCCTCCGCCGATCCACCACCAGCTCCGCCACCACTCCCACCAGAATTCGTATTCCCGAAATACCCTCCTCCTCCGCCACCACCGCCGCTATAACTCCCAGTTGAGCTCCCATTATTCTCCATCACCGACGAAGATGACCCACCCATATTCATCAACCCATGCAACAAAACCGGGTTACCACCATTTCCCTGAAGCTGATGATAATTATAAAACCCATAAGGGTGATGATGATGTTGATGATGATGGCTTGTTTGCTGTTGCAATTGAAGCTGAGTTTGGATGTAACTCTGGTACGCCGAATCCTGCGAGAACTGCGAGATCTCGTGGCTTTGCAACGCGGAGTTATGATCGAACGGTGATTGTTGCATCAAAGGGTAGGCTTGTAAAGCTCCTATTCCGACTCCGGTGGACGATGAGCTGCCGTATTGGAAACTACTTGTGCCTAAAGCTATCATTTCGTCCCGTTTCCGGGATGTTTCCAGGGCTTGGGCTTCTTTTAGACGCTTGGCGGCTCCACCGCCGATTGGGAGGGTGTTGCTTTCGAGAATGGCTTTTACGTCGTACCGGCTCATGTCGAAATTGGTGACGGCGTTCAGGCCCCGGAACTTTATCGCTGCGATGTCGTATGCTTCTGCTGCTTCTTCCTCGGTGCCTAGATGAACAAAATCACCATAAATGTTAGCAAGTACTCCCTCCGTCCTATAATTATTGTCCAGTTTGGTTTTTCATTTATAGTTCAAATTGTACTAAAAATGAAATCTTAAAGTTGACAATAATTTTGGAACGAGGAGGAAGTAATATAGATCCTTTATTGTATGGAACAACTTTAGTTTATGGTAGGTTGGTTAAATTGTTTTATACTAATGAAATAAAAAAAAAAAAATCAGGAAACAAAAGTTAACCAAAAGAGCTTATCTTTGGACTCCAAAATACTGGCACTAACATAATATAGTACTCCATCCGTCCCATAATTATTGTCCAGTTTGGATTTTCACTTTTAGTACAAATTGTACTATACTATGGGACGGAGGGAGTAAACAAATTGTACTAAAAGTGAAAACCCAAACTGGACAATAATTATGGGACGGAGGGAGTAAACATATTTCTCATCATTTTGTGAATTTATATGACTATCATATAATTTATATCCAAAGGATGCACATATAAATTATTCTAATTCAGAGAAATCCTTTTTCTTTTAAGTGGTGTTTTTTTTTTCCATGTAACTATATGAGATGCATTTTGAATTGAAAATTGGTCAAAGAGTTGTTAACTATGAGTCTTAATGAATTTTACCCATGCATGAGGCTTGCATTACGTGCAATTGGTTTCAAAAGTGAAAATGATGATCTGTGAAAGGGATTGTACTAGCCCAAGATCGATCGTCCATGACTCTAATTTTAAACTCTGTCACTCTAAATGTATCCAAAAACACCAATAGAAACAAGGAAAGAAAGGGCGAAAAAGAGAGCTTGCATTGAAATAATATGCAAATTATACTTCTTCAGTCAACAATTACTTTGGGAGTAAATATTATGCATGGCGTGGTAGAAGTGCTTACTGAAAGTTCCGAGGTAGAGATCTTTGTTTCCGGCAACTCTTCCAATTCTAGCTTGCCATCTTCCATGCTGATGATGCCTGCTCACGTAACATCTGTGAGACAGATCGATAGAGAAGATCCAATCCCCCACAGAAAAACGTCTTGGCCAAATCCATGGGAAAATCCCAAAAAGGAAGAACAAAAATGAAATCATAATTAACAAAATGTTTACCTTGTTACTCCTCGATACTGGGAAGCTCCCCTAGAAAACCCACTGCTCTTCCTGAAATTAGATTCCAAAGAGACATAATGCATGAAAACCTTAAAGTTCTCAAACTCAAGACCAAATACAGAAACAAAGTAAATCATTACTTAGGATTACCTTCTAATAGATGCAACGAATTCTTGGCGGGTCATATGTTTCATTTCCTCAAGCTCTTTCTCATAGTTGCTAATCTGTTCATACGTTGTGACATTAACCAGCTTAGTTTTCGCTACTAGTCAGAGATTGGAGTTCATGAATCAAATGAAGAAACAAAGAACGAAAAGGCTTACATACTGGAAAATTTGTAGTGGTTGAGGTGCCCCAGTATTTCAATGCTGCAAGATCATAAGCCCTAGCTGCTTTCTCTTCCTTATCATATCCTCCTGCTCAGATCCCAGTTTCAAATTAGACCAGAATGAGATAAACTAAATTGATCACTTCAAGTTTGAATATATTGACGATAGCTTACCCAAGTAAACTGAAATATGAAGTGCACCAATGAATTCCAGCCCCCAATGGAAAGAAGGGAAAAAGAAAACCAAGTCAGAAAAATTCATTTCTTTTTCATGTATATATACGATAAAAATAAAACAAGGTGTATGAATAAAGGTGACAAAAAGAAAAAATATTACCTTGACGACCTTTGCGGGATTGACCTTCCCTTCTACAACTATTGTCCCATAAATGAGCTTCATATCTTCCAGTCCATCTATGCCTGAAATTAATGTTGAAAATAGTTTTAAAAAATTTAAATCCTCGATTTTGTTATGTATTGGAATAAAATAAAAAGCAAAGGAAGAAGAAACCTAGGAATCAACTAATTTAGAAAGTGACTCCCGATGCCTAGCTAGCTAACAAACCTTGTAACACCTCGGTAAATAGAAGTTCTTTGACCAAAAGTGTCCAAAGTTCTCCTTGGTGTAGCTTCAACAATGCTATTAGAACTACTGTTATCAACACTTGCACTTGTTTCACATGTTGAAGAACCTTTTCCGCTCCCCATTGACAAAGTCAAGCTACCGTTTTCTTGAAGTTCATAGTTGCTTTGACCACCAGCTGCTGCCGTTGCGGCCGCGACGGTCAACGTATCTTGTACTTGAACTAAGCTATTGTTTGAGAATAAGTAATCGGAATGATCGCTTGACTGGTGGATTTCGCCGTAGGACACGATTTCTGATTGGGTTTGATGGTCGGATTTCCCAACTCCAAGGAAATCAGCCACTTTAGGGACTTCATTGCTGCCTTGAGTTCCAATCAGATTCCACTCTACATGGCAAAGAACAACCATAAAATACTCGATCAATGATTTCAGTCACCAGGTGCGTAATATACCAAACAAAATAATTCCGAAAACTAGCTTAGATTATTTGTTGAGAAAAAAAAAGACATAAATATATATACCTTGAGTTTGAAAAGGGTTGTCAATACTTTCATTGACCAAACCAAGAGAGAATTGATGGGATTGAGCAGTTTGTAGATGATGAGGTAAGGAAGAATGAGTTGGTGAGAGTGGAAAAGAAAGCCAATTGTTTGAATTCATTGATCCCATGTTTTAGAATCTTCCAAAAAAAAATCAGAATAACTCAGATTGGAAGATTGAACTCTCTGTCAACTGTCAGTGAATCAAATCCTGCATTAAGATTTATATATATATGCCAAAAAGAGAAACATCAGATAAGAGAAACCAAACAATAATGATAATGATAAGAGCCACTGTCATGTAGTAGTATATAAAGCAACTGATTCAGACTGACATTAAAATGGTTTTAAGTTTTAAAACCTACCTAGTTTAAGAGGTTAGTATAAATTGCAGCTACTCTCTCTACCTTTCTCTTTCTCTCTCTCTCTCTCTCTTTCCTTAAGAATTTATGGTTCATTGAAGAATGAGAGAGATAATGAGCAGGAGAGGAGTCAAAAAGAGAAAGATTACTAACATGGTTTAAAGGGTATATAAATCAAAAAGAGTAGTAATCTAACAATTTCTGACACTTCAAGTTTCTTCTACCCGAAAAGGAAAAAAAAAAAAAAAAAAAACCCTTTCCGTTATATGGACATTTGCAGTAGTCAGAGTCTGATCTTCAGCGAATTCCAATACCCCAAATATGGTCCTAAGTTTATCACCTTTTATTACTATTTTGCATCTTTTACATTAGCAATAAAATAAATAAGAAGGGCACGAGTGTATTAACAGTATACCAAAAATGAAAAAAAAAAAACAGAAAAAGAAAAGGCTGTGGTCCATCAGATTTTGTACCAAGACAAACCTACAATTCCAACTGGAAGAATCCAATAAACTTAGCCAACCCTCCTCCTCCACCCTAAAACCTTCCCAACACACCCCACTTGGGTTTATTGGAACTCTCTACCTTGTTTTGTGTAATAAATGACACCCCAAAGCCCAGCATACCCACACTTCACCAAATCAAAAAACTACTATCTTATTTTACTGTCCACACACACACACTTATAAAGTTACCGACCTATGTATCTTCCTCTCTCACTCGTGCAAATATCCTCCTGGAATTGGTAGATGAATCTAAGAGAAAGTCCCTTTTGTTATTAGCAACATATATGAACACAAATATTATAAGCATGATAGAGTAATGTAGTGTGTGGTTATATAAAGTCTAAAAGTACAAAAACAACATTATATATTTGTGTATGCCATGTTGCAGGAATATAGACTCACAATGTAACCACACACTACATTACTCTATCATGCTTATACTATTTGTGTTCATATACGTTGCTAATAACAAAAGGGACTTTCTCTCTTTTCTGCTCTTAGTCAATTCATCGATCCATATTAATTTTATACTTCCATCTATCAATATAAACCTATATTTAATAAACTAATATCATTTCACTAACAAAACGAAGTCAGTTTGTATGACAAATGAAATGGATAATCTCATGTTATGCCAAGCGTTTCGCATGATAAAATGAAGTTTAAAATGGTTGGATCATTGGGTCCTTTTCAATCTTTGACATAATGCAAGCTATTATAAATGTACAAATCATAGTAAATAGTAGAAAATGTAATCAAATCAAGTTATAAAAGAAATTTTTGTACATGAACCTCTACGTGAACTTGTGATATGCTCATGTTGAAAAAGACCAATGTGTGGATATCCCCGAGTAGAAATGCATGTGTCAAAGATGAATGTGTACGGACATGCAGTATTATATTAAGAATATCCGACAAATTAAATAGGAAAAAAGGTAAAAACAAAAAGAAAAAATATTTTAAAAGGTAGAGAGAGTAAATTATTAAATGAGTATGTATGAATCACTCGATGAATTTCAAAAATCAAAACGACATCTCAGAGGGTTTACGCTGAATAAGGAAAACATATTGAATCTGATGAATCAGAACGGATTCAGTCGATTTGATTTGGGGTTTTCCAAGTAGAGAAAATCTGTTTGACCATGTAATTGGGAATCGCATTCGTCAAAAAAATCATAGTTTAATTAATTAAAAAATAAAAAATGAAGATTTGATTAGTTTAATAGTTTCTGCAGTGCATGTCCTCAACAAACTAGGTATAGGACCGTGGAGAAGCTCTAATCAGCATTCTTTGTTTTTTCTTTCTTGCTTTCTGTCTTCCACTCAGAGATTGACTGTCAGTCAAACCTATTTCAAAGACCATGTTTGATGTTTCCGCATATATATATATATATATATATATATATTATATATAATAAAAGAATTTAAAATCCAGAAACCCATTCAACTATGATCTGCACATGAATATCTAAGAAAATATAAAACAAATAGATGAAAATCTAAGAAAATATACTCTCTCCTAGAATCTTATTTCCTAGTATATTGAAACAAATTCAATATATAATATGGGAAGCATCTGAAACGAGATTCCTTTTTTAATTTTTTTTTCCCCCTTTTCACAAAATCTTAAAAAGGGTTAGGGAAAGCTAGAATATCATAGGTTAACAATAGATTTTCTGACCCCAGATGTTTATAAAAGGAAACACTGGATTATGCAAAGTAGAATTTGGCCATTTTCTATCAGAAAAAAGAATAAAAATGGAAAGGCTGATCAGGCTCTACGAATTCAATCCACAAATATATGAGATATACCAAATTGTTTATAAACTCAACTTGACCTAATTCGTCTTCAACTATACTATACTATATTTGCAAATATTTCCCAATAAAGAAAAGAAAAAAAAAGCTGATCAACGAAACAAGTATGACCTGCAATTGTCGGGACAAATTCTACAGTCAAATTTTCAAATGGCCAAAACAAGTACAAACAATCACAGAGGTCAATCAAAAAAAAAAAAAGGAAGAAAAACAAAGATAGCATCATCAACCGAATAGAAATACTAGAAAAATGACTGTAAATCATTATAACATAGCACATAGTAAAAAAATAAGAACACGGGAAATTTCTCAGAAGAAAAAATAGGGTGGAAAAACGCAGCATGAATCAAACCAGAAGAAGAAAGATAAGGATGAATTTGCCATTAAAAAAGAACTTGAAAACTTACAGTGTGTATGAACTAGAAGAGGGAAGATGATGGAGTTCTTTTTTTTGTTTTGTTTTTTTTTTTACAAAATTGTCGAAATGCATGAATATTAAGCATTGGAAATTGTGGAAAGAAAATGAAATGAATTGAATGGGAAGAGGGTTGGGAGGTGGGGATTCGTTCTATTGACTGACCAATTTTTATTACTATATTAGGGCTCAAAAAAAAAAATCATAAAAGATCAAAATGGCAGTAAGAAAAACAACTTTTGTTCTCTGCTTCATTCAATTTTTACTGCCCCTCTGACTGACGGATCATTTGACTGACTCCCTGAACACACCGTTTCAGATTTTGCGGCCAGGTTCGAAGGAATGTGACCGCCACGTGTCAGTTGTCATTTGCCTGTACGTAGCTTCATACACTGTGCTTTAGTCACTTCGGCTTCGTTGATATTTGAACCCGGTTTTGCGGTCGGTTTGCATGCGTTGCCTCCATGTAGACCAAAAGGAAAGTAAACAGAATTTTTTGCAATCAATTTGAAACCATCCCAATATGATTCATGATAAAATAGAGCATACATTTCTTCTTCTTTTTCCGTTATATATATATATATATATATATATATATATTTTTGGTTTTTGTTTTTGGCCATGGGGGTTTATAATTATTAATTGACGAGATGTTCTAAGCGGGGAGACAAACACACTTAAATTATAAGTGAGTAATTATGAAAAATGTCATAATGTGTATTAAGAGAGCAACAAAAAATACAATACAATATGGCGAGTAAAAATTATTAAGTCACGTCCATTCTTTTACATGTAACACTTCAGTCGGTATTTCATTTCTAAAAAGTATATTTTCATGATACTATGTTTTTGAGGGTAGGTGATACATTTAATTAGATCATCATGACATGGTTTTGAAAAACTTTTTGCAACTTATAGAGAGTGTAATCGATTGATAGTTCTCCCCCCTTTTTGGTCTATAGCAATCGTTAGACAATGTCTTCTTTCGATTTGATAGTGAATGGAAAATTAGGAATAGACACGTCGGTCAGTTCAATGTTATTCTTTAAGAATTGTTCCTCTTGCTGAAAAAGAATAATCATGGATTGATTGTTAATAGGGCAATTACACTAACATATGGAAACTTTGCCATCAAAGTGAGGCGATGGTTAGATACAATTCATGCACCTAAAATTAATTGGAGCTAATTCGTCTTGGTTAGTGGACATTTTGGTATAAATTAAGCTTGAATTTTCTTTTCAATTTTTTTTGAAAAAGCTTAAATTTTGTTTTTTCATTTCAATTGTAATTCCTGTATCGAATTAAATATGTATTTTCCTCCGAGCTCATTCTATATATTGGACAAAGAGAGTATTTATTTTTGCGAGTTTTGAATCAAACTAATACTTGCTTAAAACAAGACATGAAAAGCATTACGATAAAAATCATCCATAGCATTTCATAAAGAAAGCATTTTTAGTTCTTTAGATTGAAAATGAACACTTTTAATTCCTCCTCTAATCTTTTTCTGGTGAAAACAAAGTTAAGAAATTAAACTAGATGAATAGTATCACTATGCGACCCTTAAGTAACACAGGTTGAAACTCAATACATAAACTATGGATCAGCCATCTTTACACCAAACATTAGAGTAACTAAATAAAAACATAAAAAATTTCAAATGAGTGAATTAAATTAAAAATTCTGTAAAATATGTTGTCTTCGATAGACAAAAATAATCTATTTTTTGTATTATTTTGATGTATATACAAAGTAATACTTCTTTAGAATTAATAGAGGTAGTACGTCGATCAGAAACCTTATCTAATCACTGGTTCAAGTTATTTTCTGTAAAAGATAATTACTTAGGTTTTAAATGAGATTTACACTTAATTGGTGGTATTATACTATGTATTCTTGTTACTACTAGTAGTACTATTTTGGAGTCGACCAGTTCAAAGAAAATTAATGGAAATGCTAACTAAGGTGAACTATTGGACTTGGAAAAGTAGTTATGTATTAATGTTAAGTGTACACATTATACTTAGACTAAATTTCCATTCGACGGTGTCAATCGTTTGTTTTGTTTTTCCTCTGACAACTAAATATAATTCTTAATTTCTAATGCGAAGTTTGCATGATGTGGCTTAGTTTTAGGAAAAGAAAAGATTATTAGATTTTTTTAAAAAAAATGCGGTCTAAGATATTCCTATAAATTCCTCAAAAAAATGTAATTGACCGTTTTGTGGTTCATTTCCACTTTTTTTATTAAGAAAATGCTTTCCAAAAGTTAATTTCAAGTTTAGAGATTGTATACTGGATCCATTTCCATATGTGGCATTTTTTTTGACAAATCCAAAACACTGTAGTCACCAATGAGCGTCGTGGAAGTAAAACTAATTAAGCTAAAAATTATTAATGACACAATACTATTGTTTTTAGATCCGAGTGCAGCTAATGATCGTTTTGAGTTTGTAACTACGATATTAACTTGAAACTCTATTTTGTCATCGAGGGATATATCCCAACTTTGAACTTCGGGTACTAATTCTTATAGTGATTCTTTGTGTGCGCGTCTGTTTTCCCCTTCTTGTAGGGGGCAAAACTTGGTTAATTTACGTATGAATTCCTCAAATTTGAAGACGATCCCTGCTTACAAGAAATAAACTACTTCCTCCATTCTAAAATAAGTGTCGTTTTAGCAAAATGGAGAAATTCCAAAATAAGTATCGTTCTCACATTTCAATGCACTTTTTGTCAAAAGTTTTCAAAATTACTCTCAAAAGAGTTGATGCTATTGGTAGACAATTTTATAATGGGGTTGGTTGAAGGTATTCAAGTAATTTTATTACCATATTTAAGAGTTTCTTAAACTATGTAAAAAGTGTAGGACGACACTTATTTTAGAATGGAGGGAGTATCAACTTTCGAAGTACCCCGTGTTTTACCTTTGCCATAAATCATCATCATCTATTCATCATATGAAGTTAGACTTGATTCAAGAGCAGAAATGCAATGACCATTGAAGAGATAAAATCCTCTTTTTTAGCGTGGCCCTTTTTTTCTCCATCGGCATATTGACAAAAACGTAAAAATTAAATAACTAACATCATTTATTTTTAAAATAACATCATTTATTTTTCTTAGTGTTTATATATATATATATATATATATATATATATCACAGACACATTACATTCATTCGAGCCAGATAAGTCTCTTGTGAACGATATTGCAAAATATAACATGAATGATAATTCTAAACAGACACATACTATAAGAGTTTACTTACATTAATCTTCGTTTTAATAGTCATATAGAAGACGGGAGTTCTAACATTTTGTTAAAAAACTACAGTAGTCATCAATGAGTGAATAAAGGGGAAGAAACCGATGGTAAATGTTCTAATGAAGTATCGATTGAAGACAAGTGTGCTTATAAGGAGTAAATAAAATTAATTCCAACTAACTATAAAATCAAATTGGACGCTTAGCATTCTTGAAGAAATACAACACCGTCTTTTAGGTTAATGCAAATTGTTTGTTATTTGGATTGCCGCTGGCTGGCAGCTCATGAAATCTAAGCAACTACAAAACCTTTAAAACCCTATTAGAGTCGGCCTGCTATTAACAAAGGTAAGGTTCGCAACATATCTTGGTAATTACTGTAATTTGCGGCAGACAAACAAGGGTATTGTAGTAATAAAAACCTCACGATAATCCAGAGGAAATTATTTCTTTTTACCACTGTTAATTTTCATTTGGGGGTTTCCAAGAATTGGTGGGAGGTAACGCCGGGAAAGTGCTCGTGTCGCCTCGAAATAGAGGATTTGCCCCACACACACCAACAAGCAAAGAAAAAAAAAAAAAAAAAGGAAGAAAGAAAACTTTTGGTATTTCCGGAATCCATTAATTCTTTAAAGTTTTGCCAATATATGTTTTCTTTCTTTTTTGAAATTATAGCATTGAACCATTTTATAACTTACTACTATCAAACTCATTAGCTGTAGACCAATTTTTCCTTTTAAAAAAATATATTTCCAAACATTTACTAATGTTGAAGCTTTGGCTAGAACATGAAAATATATATCTACATGTGTATTGATGATTTTATCAAAAATAAATTCTAGTCAAAATGACAATATGGGAAGCAATGGAATAGTAACATGTAAAAGTGGTGAAGTAAACAATAATTTGCGAACCCTAGAATCATGTGCTGGTTTACATTTTTTTATTATTGGGTTAGGGTGGAGAAGTAGGGTTTATAGCTAGCTAGCTGCTAGGGTTTGTTTTCTTGGGGACAAGAAGGTAGGGTCTTGTGAAACTACTGCTGTCGAAGGAATTTTTATGAGGAATTAGCTAGATTGTTTTAATACCGAGGCTTTTTGATTAAAAAAGTCAGATAACGATCAAATGAGTCTGTATAATTTGTTTTTTTTTTTTTCTTTAAACAACAACCTTGCGACAAGGAAAAAAAAAAATATCAGAGAGAAGAACAACGTTGTTCGAAAACTTGTTTAACCTTTGATGCTACAACTCATTAATTGGCCGCTTTTAATTGTGGTGTCAAATTTCAATTGCTAGTTCGCGAGGTCTTCATTAATAGCAAGTACTTGGCATGAGCTGTTCGTGAACTAGATCATGTTTTGATTCTTTAATTTACTCACTTTTGGTTCAAGTAATTAGGCATATGTATCAATATCGATCACAACCTGCAGATTTGTGTATATCACAAAATATTCACAGCCGGATGACCTGAGAACAGCCACTTTTTTTTTTTTGAATAACATTATTATTCTTTTAAGTTGTATAATCAATTGATTTTATTTTCTTTCTTGTAATTTATAATTCACATTCATTCCGCAGCGAGGTTAGATAGAAAGTATTGCACTTGTGGAATCCTGAATTCGGTCTACTTTATCAGAACTTGCATGAATTACACTTGCGCATTTAAAAGTATTATTACACAATCTGAACACAAATTATTAATGTATCCATGAACTATCCCATTAAAACAAATAACTATCATTATTACTATTTTCTTCGAAGGATAGTTTTAGACTTTTTTTGACAAAATTAGCATTGAAAACAGAAACTAACATAGTTTTTTTCCTTTCTTTCAACTATTCCTACTTTCATAATAGAGGGAGAAAAGGAGAGACTAAAGGAAAATTTTCAATTTGAATCAAACGACTCTATGACGAGACAAGAGTCTAGTTCTTGTTCCAAACTCGATCCATTTTGAATCAAGTTTAATCAAACTCCATTTGATCCCCAATCCATATTTATCCCTTCATAGACTTGAGGCATCAGTTAATTCAACAATTTTGGTTTTTCCTAATAGTGAAACAGTAAATTAACAGAAAATCCTATGTGTTACATCTTACATATGAGTATTCATGCAAGAAAAAATTATAAGAAAAACTCTCAATAAATGATATGTACACTCATCTAACTATAGCCTAACTTTATATGCATAAATCTCAAATAAAAATTATTAAAAATGAACGGATGCTATTATTCTTTATTATTAATTTTATTCGTAAAATTTTTCCTATATGTATCATTATTCGAAAGTTACACTATACAAATATAAAGTAACAGTCCTTCCAAAAGTGTTACATTATAAATTTAAAGGAAGATGAAAGGAAAAGACACACTCACTCGAATCTCATCACATCCTTAATTGTTTGGCTAGTTATCTCACTCATAAGTATTTACAATTTAGTGAAGGGATTAATGATAGTTGCTAATGGTCAGACACCAAATATGCCGAAAAATTCTCATTCAATCAAGAAAGATTAATGTTAATTTAGCACCTAATTAATCATCTCCGAAGCGGTAGGCAACTTAATTCTTTCAGGGTATTATTTGTTGATTAGGTAGTTGGGCTGGGCTGTTAAACCAACAGTGCCCAATTTATCAAAACTTCTTGGGGGCATCAAATAGCCAAGGACCATTTCACCGTCACAGGATAAGTAATATAGGTTTCATAACTAAAGTGATTGTGGAGGAGTGGAAGAGACTCCTCCACCTTTAACCATAGGATGTGGTTCGAACCTCGCTATAGGCATTGAGCAACTTTAAATACTTTGGCCAACTGTCTCACTCATTGAGGTGCCTATAATTCAACGAGTGGGATTAGTTACTATTGCCGACGGTGGACACCCTGCAAATATATATAAAAAAAAATATATAGGTTTCATTATGTCTGATAGAAGAATAGAATTGTGTATCCATTTCATATATTGATTGTACAAAGATATACTCTATATATAGAGCTAAAACTATACCTATACACGGAAAGCTATCAACTTGTATTTACAACCACATGTATATATGGAAGTGTATAAATCTAGAATATTCCTAGAATATTAGGATATTAACATCCCCCCTCAAACTCAAGGTGGTGAAATGGAGACCAACTTGAGTTTGCTAACCAGACCGTTAAAACGGATGGGTAATAAACCTTTCGTGAAAAATATTTGCTGTATGGTCTTGTGAAGAAACAGGAACAAGTGAGACTGATCCTTGCACCAGGTGTTGCCGAATAAAATGACAATCAACTTCGATATATTTAGTGCATTCATGAAACACATCATTGTGAGCAATCTGCATGGCACGATTACTGTCACAATAGATAGTAGTAGATGCCGAGAATTTAACACCCATATCTTAGAGAAGCCAACGCAACCAGATAAGTTCAGATGTAGTGTCAGCAAGTGCACGATATTCTGATTCTGAACTAGAGTAAGAAACAACTGTTTGCTTCTTACTCCATCATGAAATAAGAGAATCACCAAGGAAGAAACAAAACCCTGTGGAAATAAGTGAATCACCAAGGAAGAAACAAAACCCTGTGGTAGATCGTCGATCCGTAGGGTCACCGGAATAATCTGCATCGGAGTAGGCTTGGAGCTCTAATAGAGATGTGGAGGAGAAATGAATACCATAAGATAGAGTGCCTCGCACATATCTCAAAATACGTAAGACTGCAGCAAAATGAGTGGATCGAGGAGCTGACATGAATTGACTAATAATATGAACAACATACGATATGTCCGGACGTGTCACAGAAAGATATACTAAACTTCCAACCAATTGTCTATATAATGATGGATCTCTCAAAAGGGAACCATCAGTAGGAGTAAGACGGACATCTGTCTCAATCAGTGTTGAAGCAATTTTGCTATCAGTAAGGCCCGCACGAGATAAAAGATCAGAAGCATACTTATACTGAGAAAGATAATATCCAGAGCTGTCGGATGAAACTTCTAGCCCAATAAAATAAGCCAAATGCCCTAAATCTTTCATCTCAAAGTAACTACTCAAGTATCCCTTCAATTCTTCAACACCTGCATGATCGTCTCCAATAATAATCATATCATTCATGATGTGCACATAATTTATCTATTTTTAATATCCCTTTATGCGAGATTTTGCCAATATTTTGAGTACAAATATGCTATTTATGTGATTTTATCTTTAATTGTAGGAATTGTACTCAAATAGAGAAATTGTTGGAGTTTTCGACTAAATTGAAGATAAGAAGCAATTCAAAAGGGCATAAATGAAGGCCAGAATAATTAAGGGGGAAGAAATCTAATGAGTTGAGAACTTTGGGAGCTTGAATTGACAATAAGGCATTGTGGACTGAATTCTGGCCGAAAGAGAGGAATTGGACTTGCATGGAATGGAATGGGCTGGTTTCGGCTGGGTTCTGAAGCCCAAATGCTGAAAAGAGTGGGCTAGTTTACTTGCTGAAATTAAATAAAAGAAGTTGCTCATGTTATCAATTTAAAGCCCACGTTGGCTCTAATTTCTTTTCTTAAGGAGTAAGACACCGAGAGCATCTGAGTACTACTATAAAAGGGAGCTCTTGTTTTATTTTTCTGGGGGAGCCGGCGCACAAAAAGGAGCTACATCAGGGGAGTAATTCGGACAAGCTTCGGCTGGGTTTCTTCACTGTAGCCGTGGACTTCAATTTTCTCGGTTCTTTTGTTCTATAGTTTTTATTTTATTTTATTTATTATTTTAGAATAATGTGTAGTAGCTAAATAATTTTAATCTAAGATTTTGGTTGTAGCCACCGTACTACTTTGGTTTATTTAATTTATATGATGTTGTAGATTTTTCATTAATTAATATTTATTATTCTTGTTTTTCATCCATGTGAATACCTTATCAATATTTGCATGCTTTAAGGTGCTAGTTGAAGTAGCGAGAGTGGAAGGCTAGTATTAGTTCATAGGAATAATGAACTTAGGTAGTGAGCCACGACATTAGGAACACCGCCTTTGCGACTAGTAATTCCAATGTTCTTAATGTGCTTTTATTAATCCCTATAGTCACGAGAGTAGTCATAGGGTTAATTTTAGTAAGAGATTTATAGCACGAGAGTGTATAAGTCTTAAATTGGTGAATTTTCGTGAGATTAATGGAAGTTCAAAGTCACAAGTCTATAGATTGAATTAAACTGAGTAGTCGGTAAGTGAACCTTTTGCCCTAGGTTTTTCTTTTACTTGTTTATATCTTTAAATAATTGTAATTGTTAGTTTTAGGTTTAGGTTAATTAAAAATCGATATTATTATTTGTCTAAATAATAGTAAGAAATAGTTTTAACTGGTATTTGGTAACCTTCTCTGTGGGATCGACCCTACTTGCTACTTTACTGCTAGTAAGTGTATTAAGTAGGTAATTTTATATTTGACTAGTGTGACGACGGCTTATGAATCCACATACAGTAATAAGAGAACAGAACCTTGATCAGTGTGACGAGTGAAAAGTGCATTATCATAAGGACTTGAAGTAAAGCCCAAATTTTGAACAACAGAGCTAAACTTCGCAAACCATGCTCGAGGAGCCTGTTTAAGCCCATAAAGAGCCTTTCTGAGACGACAAACAGTATCTGGAGAATGATCATAGCCAGGCGGTGGTCGCATGTAAACTTTTTCTAATAGGTCTCCATTAAGAAATGCATTTTTCACATCCATTTGAAATAATGCCCAATTTTTAATTGCAGCCACAGCATTAGGCTACACACAGAAGTAAGACGGACAAATGGAGCAAATGTTTCTTCATAATCGATTCCATACTCCTGTGTGAATCCCTGAGCAACAAGTCGGTCTTTATATCTTTCAACACTACCATCTGCCTTGATTTGAATCTTGTAAACCCATTTACTCCCAACTAAGGATTTGCCTGGAGGAAGTGAAACAAGCTCCCATGTTTTGGTTTTTTCCAAGGCCTGTAACTCATCTCTCATAGCTTGTTGCCATAACGGATTAGTACATGCTTCTCGATAATTGTGGGGCTCATAAAGAGAAACAATAGTAGAATTGAGAAGGCTGCTTAAGTTGAGGTATATCAACAACATAAGAGTCTAAATGAGATGAAAGTTTTGGAGTTCTTATAAATCTGCGTAAATTAGAATCAGAAGGTACAGAGACAATTTTGGTGTGAAACATCTCAGGCGGCATTGGATCCTCAGGTGCTGGATCTTTGGGAGGAGTAGAAGGTGGGTTACTTTCGGGACCTGTAACTGGAAGAGACTCAGAAAGACACTCTAACTCTAAATTAGGAAACAAATCTACAGTAGGATTAGCAAAAAATTGAGAGGTCGGAGAAATCTCAAAAGAAAATAAAGAGGAAAACATTTTATGTTCCCAAAATGTGACATGCCGAGAAATGCGTAGACATTTAGAGATAGGATCCCAAGACCTATACCCATGTTCAATACCATAACCTATGAAGCAACATAGACGAGCTCGTGGTTCAAGTTTAGAACGCTCTTTAGGTGGAAGGAAAACAAAACAAGCACATCCAAAAAGACGAAGAAGACTATAATTAGGAGGATAGCCAAACAGACACTCATAAGGAGTTTGATTTCCTATAACTAAAGAAGGAACACGATTAATGGTGTAAACAGCAATAAGAGCAGCTTCCCCCCAAAATCTCTCTGGACAAGAAGAAGAGATCATTAAAGCTCTAACAGAATCAAGAATGTGTCTATGTTTTCTCTCTGCTCGACCATTTTGTTGAGAAGTACCTAGACAAGAGCGATGAAATAGAGTGCCATGTTGAGCTAGAAAATCAAGTCGAACTGAATCCTTGTATTCCATGGCATTATCTGTTCTAAGGATTTTGATGGTTTTTGAAAATCAAGTTTGGAACATCTGAGTGAATTGAGCATAAACATCTTTTAACTCAGATTTTTTGTGCAACAAATAAATCCAGGTGTATCGGGAAAAATCATCAACAAAAATGACAAAATACTTTAAACCACTCGTAGTAGGAATAGGAGAAGGACCCCAGATATCAGAATGAACTAAATCAAATGTAGCCAAAGAATCAGATTCACTATGAGAAAATGGTAGCACATGATGCTTGGCTAATTGACAAGAGAGACAATCAATATGATCATTTTTTACAGACCCTAGCACTCCAGTAGAAATTAAATTATTTAAACGTGGAAAAGAAACATAACCAAGACGAGAATGCCAAGTTTCAGATGCAACAGTGGCACCAGAAATGGAAGGACCTTGGGATAATTGGAGTAAAGTAAGCTCAAACATCCTCCCAATCTTACACCATGTCCCGATGATCTGCTCTGTCCTAGGATCCTGCACAATATAACCACGATGAGAGAAATGGACATCAAGAACAAGGTCACAAAGTTGACCAACAGAAACTAGATTCAGTGACAAATTTGGAACAAGTAAAGTGTCAGGTAATGTAAGATTGGATGTAGACACTGTACCAATATGGCTGACAAATATATCAAAGTTATCAGCAGTTTTTATACAAGTTGGGGAAGAAAATGGGTTTTAGTGGCAAACAAAGAAGATTCGGGACTCATATTGTATAGCAAGCAGAGTCGAAATACCAAGAACAAGTTCTCCTTGGAGTAGTTGACATGGTAAAGTTGGTAGAAACATCAGAACAAATAGAAAGAAGAGCTCGTTTAAGAGTATCATCATCAACTTGCTCAAGAAGAGTAGCAAGATCAATTTTATCCATGAGTAATAAAAATGAAAATCTAACCCAAAACAAGGGATGAAACTCCAAGACAAATGGCCTAACTTAAAATGGCTCAACTAAATCAGCCAAGAAAAGTCCAAATCAAAGGATAATCCAATAAATGCCAATAGCCTTAAAGGTTTAAATGGCCCAACCCATAAATGGCCGAATCAGACCAAACAAGTCCAAATCAAAAGGACAATCCAATAGAAAAAAACAATAAGGAAGCCCAAGTAACCAAAGCTCCAAAAATAAACCCAACAAATGGTAGCACTCCAATAATTTAAAGGAGCAACCCAGGAACAAAGACCAGCAGCCGAACTAATAAAACAACCGAAGAACAAGTCAACAATGGAACCAGCAGAGGTGGCGGTGGCGGAACAAACCGACCAGCAAGAATTTCAGCAGCGACACGAAGTGGGCAGCGGTGGAAATGCCAAAATGAAACCGAACTATAATTATCAACAGCCCAGATTCAAAAAAAAAAAAAAAAAAATTGTAGAAGAAATGGCATCGGCTCAAAGAAATTTGGAATGAAATTGAAGCATTAGAAAGCTCTTGATACGATGATAGAAGAATAGAATTGTGTATACATTTCATATATTCATTGTACAAAGATATACTCTAATATATAGAGCTAAAACTATACCTATACATGGAAAGCTATCAACTTGTATTTACAACCACATGTATAAATGAAAGTGTATAAATCTAGAATATTACAATATTAACAATGTCAGCCTTACTTTCTTTTCTTTCTTTTTTCCCCTTTTATTTTTGGGTTATAAAATGTTTAGCCCTCTTTGCTTTCTTCATGTAAGATGAGGAATGTTTGATTTGGTCAGCACAAATTGGGCTAGTCCAAACTACTTGAGTTTGAAGAGAAGTTCTGTCCAGATAAAATAATCGATAATAAATTTTTGAGATTTATGAATGGATATTAAGTTTTGAAATTTATGTTCAATTATTTTTTCGGGGGGAGGCGACAGGGGAGTATTGTTTCTGGGCGTGGATAGCTAGCAAGCTATGGATTCGGTACAATAAAAAAATTTATGAAAAATAAAAGTTGAATGATGAACTTTACTGAACCTCTTTGTACAACTAACTGGCGTGCTGAAAAAATTGTGAAAATATTTTTGACAAGTTTAATCGGGTATACAACAATATCATTAGATATAGATGTAATCATAAAATGCTTATTATGTGATATTATAAATCTCTCTTATTTCTAGCAAAAGAAAAAAAAAAACACTTCCAAGAATAAGAAAACTCTTGAATGAACCTTCAATTTCAAATCGATTTTCTTTTAAGGGGTTCAAATGAAATCGAATAGTGCGCGCAAATTAATTAATTAAAACCAATTGAACGAAACTCATGAGGCCAAAAATGAAAAGCGAGAAGCTTTGTGAATTTCCTTTTCAGTTGACTTGATGTATAACTCTTTGGTTGAATGATTAAATTGCAAGAGTTTTCTAAATTATCAGTGATTAATGAAATAATTGAATTGTCTGTCCATTGAGTCAGAAGTTTGTTACTTTGGTTTTATTTCTTTTATTATTTTATGCTATTTGAATTTTCATTATCATAGTTTAAGACAACAGTCAAAAATCCCCAATTTGCATTAATTTAAAGGAAACAATCCACCATTCCTTGAGAACACGACTTTATTTTTCTATACTACTGTAGTTTAAAGTAGGTTTATTTTATTTGCGTGGTTTGACACGTCACCATGACTGTATTCACTTTGAACTCACAAGATCCATCTGGTAATTTGCTGACTACACCCAATTAATTTACACCGAAGGTGGTATTCCTTTGGCTTCTTGTTGACACCAATTTCCAATTTTGTCTGTCCAACAAAGGATATGGATTGGCCCGCAAAAATCAAGAGTATTGTTGTGGAACACAAATCCGAATCAAAAGAGAAAAGTGGACTGTCTAGTTGATCCTTGTCCAAGAAGGATTCGCTGGGAGAGTCCGAGTTAAAAACCAAGACGGAAGATGCAAAACTAGAACAACGAAAGAATCGGATTGCGACACCGGCTCAAGGGAATCTGCTTAGACTCTTTAAGGAGACTTAAGGTTTGGTAACACAACAACATCATAACACACACAATCTACAAATCGTAAAGCTCTCTTTCTTTTCAGTATTGTACTATTTTTCAACACTCTTTTATTCTTTTACTTCATTGTACCTTTCATTACAAGCTTTCAATCAAAGTTATGGCTTTCAACCGTTTTATTTAATTTTACCATAGTTGTATTCTTTATTTACTGTGTTCTGTAGAACATTACACTTCGCGGATTATATACGCTCGCTTGAATTTGTTTGTGTGAATCCGTCTTTAGTGATATTTTTCGCACAAACACTTCTTTACCTTCAATAAATAGTATAACGACATATTGTAATAATTGTATTTACGGTAATAATCTTTTGTATAGGGTTTATTATTGTCTATATATACCTTGTATATTGTACATTACAATGACATAGAAATACAATTCTTATCGTTCTAAGTTTGGTACAGAGTTAGGGTTTGTTTTTTTTTTTCTCTCTCTTTTCCTTCGGCCGGCTACCCTGTTCTTCCCGTATCGCCGCCGCCGCCGCCGAATCTCTTCTTTCCCGTCGCTGCGTGCGACCTTGCTGTCCGCCGACTTCCCTTCCCTTCCTCTCTTTTTTATCTCCTTTGCTTAATTAATAGCCATCACCCTGTTAAATCTCTGCCTCCTTCTTCTTCTTTATTTCCGGTGCCTAGCTAATTCATCAATTAAGCCTCTGAAAGCTCCATCCCGGGAGAGAAACAACAACAAAAAAAAAAGTCAATCTCCCGCCTCCCATCACCATCATCACCCTATCGTCATCTATCCTCAACCTGCTTCATCACTTCATCATCATTCACTACCACCCCATACTATCCAGCCGCAAAAAAAAAAAACCCCTAAAAACAACCCTTCCCTAATCGTTCTTTTTGGCGGACGCTGCTGCAAATTCTGGGCAGGTTGGCCATTTCCGGATTTGCACTTTAAGTTCTTTTACTTTAAAGAATTTCTAGAACGGTCCCAATGGTTTTTCTGTTGTGCAAATTAGTCCTGTCTCTTCAGGTTTGTGCAAATCAGTCATGATACTCTTTAGTTCTTATAATTAGGTCCTTCTATTACTTATTTTGACAATTAAATCCTTTTATTTTACTGGAACTTAATAATTTCCTACTTCTGCATGTGTTTCCACTTTTATTGCCACACATCCTTTCCTACTGCAGCTCAGAGATGACTCGTTCTTCTGCTTCTTCTCTTTGTGTCCCTCCAAAAACGGTATGTCAATTATGTGGCAGTTCTAATCACACCGCATTCACTTGCTCTCGTCGTTTTTACTCACGTTTTCATTCAGGAACAGTCTGTCAGCTCTGTCATAGTCCCAATCACACTGCCTTTACTTGTTCTCACCGCTTTGACTCTAATTTTCCGCTCCGCACTACTACTACTTCTGATAATCTCCTTCCATTACTAGCAAGTCCACATCCTCAAGCACATATAGTCAAGTATGTTCCTCCTGCTATTCCATGGCATCCTGACACTGGTGCTACCGCTCATGCAACACCAGATTTTGTCGTTTCTCAATACCGCTAATGATTATATCGGTACGAATCATATTTTAGTTAGTAATGGTGCTGCTTTATCTATTAAGCATGTTGGTCAATCTATTTTGCCATCATCTTCTCGTTTTTTTTATTTAAATCGTGTCCTGCATGCCCCTAATCTTACTAAACCTTTATTATCTGTTCAACAATTCACACGGGATAATCACTGTTTATTTGAATTTTATTCTGACTCCTGTTGTGTTAAGGATCTATCAACCAAGGAACTACTCCTCCGCGGTAGGGCTGATAATGGCCTCTATAGATTAGATCTCCCTACTCGTGATTCCTTGTCTCCGGCAGCTTATCTCATTTCGTTAGGTCAATGAAATGTTCGTTTAGGACACCCTAATAATGTCACTCTTCGTGCTTTGGTTAAGCAATTTCAACTCCCTCATTTATCTTTGTTCACGTTTACTGATAAATGTGAGGCGTGTTGCATAGGAAAATTCCATAGGGTTAGTTTACCTTCTACATTTCGTCATAGTTCTAACCCTCTTGATTTAATCCACACTGATGTTTGGGTCTTGCTCCTTTTTTGTCCTTTGATGGCTATCGCTACTTTGTCCTTTTTGTTATTGATTTTTCTTTATTCACATGGATTTATCCCATTAAGAACAAAAGTGATGTTTTTCATATTTTTAAGCAGTTCAAAACTCTTGTAGAAATGATAGTTATAATAAAATTCATTTTGTTATAATCTTATAAGCCTATTTTGATTATATTTTGAAGATTATTAATGGATTTTATTATTATTTTATTTTAGGTAGAAAAAGTGGAAGATGGATTTTTTTTTTTTTTTTATTTCTACGAAAGGCTTTACTACTTTACGGAGTTTTACAAAGGTGGAAGCTTGAACCAAAGGGGCTGATTTCCTGCGAAGACGATTGTTTTGAGAAGAGTTTTACCAAGTCAAAGACAACTCAACCTTAACTCCCCAAATCTTTGACTAATTTAGTGGATGAAAAGAAAAAAAAAAAAATCCTCCAAAAATATCTACTTCGTAGATAGGATCAGATGGGATTTGTTGAATCATATTGTTTAGATATTCAGTTTGGTCAAACCATTATAAATAAGGCCATTAGGAAAATACAAAAAGAAGTCCCATTGCTTTGGAATAGCCAAGCTATTTCCCTTCTTCCTCATTTTCGTTTGTGTTCAAGGCTTTTATTTTCCTGTGTCTTATTCAAAATAAAAAAAAGAGAAAAAAATTTTTCATCACATTTAGTGTGTTAGGTTTCCTTCCATTAATTTTTTTTATTTAAAAAAAAATTAGTTTTTAGTGAGTATTTTTTTTTTTCCAGAAATTTGTTTTGCTACAGTCTATTTTAGAGCCTTCAGTCCAAACTCCTAGCCGTTAGCATCACCGATCTCTTACATCCGGCTAATTTAATCCCCTCAAATTGTGGTTTTCATCATAATCATCGGTTTTCATCATTTCTTTAAATTTAATATCTTTTGTTGTTGTTTGAAGTGTATATTTTCAATTTATGCTTGTTTATTCTTCAAAGTCTAATTTGATTCATTGGTGTTTGAATTACGGAGTCTACAGTACCATTTGAGCTGCTGCTTCTATTCGCTCTGCCCAAAAATTTGTTGCCAGCTATTTCATTTTCCCATCTCAATCAGTCGCATTGTTTAAATTTGATCAAAGTTGTCATAGTAGCCACTAGCGGCTCATTCCGGAAGCAATTTCACTTTTTGGGGAATAAGTATTAGTGTCATATTTATTTTTATTTTTACTTTTATTTATTTATTTTTTTTGTTTCTAAGCTTATTGAGCAATCTTTTGTATTTGCATTAAGTTTGTTACCATCCTGTTTGCTCAAATCATTTGTTTGGAAAGTTTGTCTATGGTTTTCAAATGTCAGTATGCAAGATAATGGGGTATGTTAATAGCTATTGAATTTCTGTCAGTCTTGATTACTAGTTTTTACATTCTCAGTTTATCTTTTTCTGGTTTATGAGTAGTAGGCGTAATAGAAATAGTGAGCTTGATTATATTCATAAAATTGAAAAAGTTTCTTGGTTTTTGAGAAAGGAAGCTAAGAAAAAGAAAACTAATTTGCATTTTAGAGTGAATGTAGATTCTAATTCATCAAGTTCTAATAATTTTGATTTCCAGGAAGAAGAAAATATGGGTGAAAATAACAGAACATTGAAAGAATTAGCTGCGCCAAACTTGAATCAACAACCTGTGTGCATTAATTTTTCAAATATTGAAGCAGCATTTGAACTTAATTCTGGTCTGATACATTTACTTCCTACTTTTCGTGGTTTTGCAGGAAAAGATCCACACAAGCATTTGAAGGAGTTTCATGTAGTCTGTTTAACAATGAAACCACAGGGTGTTACTGAGGAGTAGATTAAACTAAGAGCGTTTCCTTTTTCTTTAGGTGATAAGCGAAAGACTGGCTTTATGATCTTCCCTTAGGTTCAATCAATACATGGAACGAGATGAAGAAATTATTCCTGGAGAAGTTTTTCCCTGCTTCACGAACTGCAAACATAAGGATATATGTGGTATTTGACAGATGACTGGAGAGACTCTTTATGATTATTGGGAGAGGTTCAAAAAGCTTTGTGCCAGTTGCCCTCTTCATCAAATTTCAGACCAACTCCTAATACAATACTTCTATGAAGTTCTTTTACCAATGGGTAGGAGTATGATAGATGCAGCTAGTGGAGAAGTTCTTGTGGACAAAACACCAGCAGCTATAAGGCAATTGATTGCAAATATGGCTGGAAACTCTCAGCAATTTGGGTTGAGAACGGACGGAATTGTGAAACAGACCAACGAGATAAGTCATTCTACTCTTGTCAATCAAATTTCTGATTTAATTTCTTTGGTTTGTCAAATGGTTGTAGGACAATTACAGGTTGCTAAGGTATGCGGAATATGCACCAATCCAGGGCACCCAACGGACGTGTGTCCTTCCTTGCAAGATGACCAAACTCAACAACTTAATGCAGTAAGAGGGTTCCTAAATCAGGTTCAGTGAAAATATGATCCCTACTCTAACACCTATAATCCTGGATGGAGAGATCATCCAAACTTCAGTTACGGAAACCAAGGTAGACAGCAAAGATTTCTACATGTCTACAATCATCCACCTCCATCAAAGCCACCAAATTGAGGTACTTCTCTTGAGGAAATTATTAAAAATCTTGCTATTAACACTCAATAGTTTCAACAGGAAACAAGTGCTAGCCTCAAAGACTTAGGAAACAAAGTTATCCAACTTGCCAATAGTGCGAGTAGATTGAAAGCTCAAAATGCTGGAAAATTACCCTCACAAACGGTCATAAATCCCAAAGAGAATGTTTGTGCAATGATATTAAGAAGTGGGAAAGAGCTTCAAGGAAGTCCACATTCACCAGTGAAAGAGGCGGAGGAGAAAAAAATGGAAGAAATCAGCAAAGAATCTCCCAAAAATTCAGTTGAGGTAAAACTAAAACCTTCATGGCTTAATACTTATTATAAACCTGTTCCTCCATTTCCTAGTAGGTTGATGTAAGATAAAAAAAGCCGAACTTGAAGAAGGGATGTTGAACACTTTCAAAAAGTGATGATCAACATTCCATTGTTGGAAGCTATTAAGGAGATTACCAAGTATGTAAAGTTTCTGAAATAATGGTACACTAAGAAGAAGAAATTAAAAGATAAGGGAAATGTAGTAGTAAATGAAAATGTTTCTTCTATCATACAAAGAAAATTACCAGAAAAATGCTCGATCCAGGTATGTTTACAATTTCATGCATTATTGGTGATAAAAAAAGTTGACTTTGGTATGATAGACTTAGGAGCATCTATTAATGTTATGTCATTTTCTCTTTATAATGCTTTAAATTTGGGACCACTAAAAGAAACAAATGTGGTTATTCAACTTGCTGATGGTTCGCATGTTTATCCAGAAGGGATTTTAGAAGATGTTTTAGTGCAAGTTGACGAACTAGTTTTTCCTGCAGATTTTTACATTGTAAAAAAATAAAATAGCCATGCAAGTTCAACCCCAATTCTGTTAGGTAGGCCATTCATGAAAACAACAAAAACTAGAATTAATATAGATAAAGGCATTATATCTGTGGAATCTGATGGGGATATGGTAGAATTTAGTGTTTCCAAAGCATTAAAATTTTCTAATACTCCGCATTCTTCTTGTGCTAATGATATCAGTTGATTGGTATAGGTTAATCAGGTTGAGCTGGATGTCGAGCAAAACGACATTAAACAATTGCGATTTGGGAGGCAACCCAAGTTTAAAGTTTCTTTCATTTTGATTTGGTTCAAATTTTGTTTGGTTTCATTCGTTTTCATTTGCTTTCATTAAAAAAAATAATAATTAAAAAAAAATCAGAAAGGAAAGAGAAAAAATTTACTTCAACATTTTCCTTTTGCTTATTTATCCTTTTTCTTTTGTTTTCAGGTTCATTTACTCTCGTGATGAATTCATCACAAATACTCTTCACCATCCCCAGCATTGGCGATTGCTTGTGGTATCAACTCTAAGTCTTCACATCTCAAAAGAAATTTTTCTGAGAGTTTCTAAATTCAAATCTCATGAGCTATTATCAATTCATTGATTGCGTTGCTGGCTATTTTACAAAGTAGCTGAGTTGCTCCATGTTACATAAAGTTGAATGATGTTTGACTGGAAAGTTTTGTATGACTAAGTGCTACTATGTTTTTATCTTTTTCTAGCTCTGCATTTTTTCTATTTTGCACTTAAAAGATGTGTTTCCAAGCTCCTAGCTTACTTCTTCTTTGTGCAATTATGTTGGTGGATTTTCTTGTTACTAAATATTTTCAAAAACCCCTGCATTGGTTTTTCTGTCTAAATCTCCAATTTTTTTCAAAAACATTTGGCTCTCCTTATGTACTAATTTGTCAAATTATTTCAAATGATTTTGAGCCAAAATGTTTTGTGTATCCCATTGATTTTAATGATTAAGAGTGTACCAGATTTGTTACAACTTTAACTTTTCCGTGAGTTTCCATAGCCAAAGAGCTCACTTGCTCAATCTTTGAGGGTTATCATTCATAGTATGTTACTAAACTGGCTTGCTCATGTCATACATCTCATAATTGCATTGGTGAATTTATGCAATAAATGATAATGGCATTTTGGTTTCGCCAAGTTTGGCTATCGCAAAATCTCTACCTTAATTGTTTACCCTTAGTAACCATTTCAAGCCTGGGCCTATTTTTGAACTCCACCAATATAATCCTAAGCCTAATTTTTAGCTATCTTTTTACATTTTATTTAGAGTATTTATGATCACTGCTTGATTTTGGTTTGTGGAAAGTGGTCGTGCGATGGCAATTTTGGTATGTTTGGTTTAGCATGATAGGTTATGTATACTTGTTTTATGTCCAATAATGTTTTAGCTCTATATATCCAAAAAGTCAGGACAGTGCCAAAAAAAAAGAAAAAAAATGAATGAAAAGCAAAACGCTGAAAAAAGAAGGGAAAGAAAGAAAAGAAAAAAAAAGCACTAGTTTCTGTTTTATGTGTAAGCTTTGGCTTAGTTTCTGTTTTAAGAAGAAAAAAAAACAGAAGGAAAAAAATTTTTAAAAAATAAAAATGAAAATAAAGGGAGTTTCATGTTTACAACTTTTGAATATCTTTTAGAACACCATAACCTCATGAGCAGTTATCAAAAGTCTTAATGACTTATGTTTTATGTAATAGTTCTTTTGTTATATTGAGATTTGGTTTGTAATAGTATATCACTGTTGTCATCGTATGGGTCATCTAGAATGATGGTGAGAATTGAGTATGTGATCTAAATATTGTCGGTAACTTAGCCTACTTATCCATATTTGTCCTACCCTTTGAAATTCTCTAGCCCCGTTACAACCGTATGAAAGAACCTTTTGATGTTGCATGATTGTTCTTTTAGTGCTAAGGGGATTTGATACATGACAAACCTATGGAATGAATGTTATGTTTATGATTGAGTGGTTACTTATAAATATCCCTTTCTTTTGAGTGCATTGAGTGAATATTTTTTAGCCTATTTTGATAGTTATAATAAAATTCATTTTATTATAATCTTATAAGCCTATTTTGATTATATTTTGAAGTTTATTAATGGATTTTATTATTATTTTGTTTTAGGTAGTAAAAAGTGGAAGATGGATTTTTTTTTATTTCTACGGAAGGCTTTACTGCTTTTGGAGTTTTACAAAGGTGAAAGCTTGAATCAAAGGGTCTGACTTCCTGCGAAGAAGATTGTTTTGAGAAAAGTTTTACCAAGTCAAAGACTACTCAACCTTAACTCCCCAAATCTTTGACTAATTTAGCGGGTGAAAAGAAAAAAAATCCTCCAAAAATATCTACTTCATAGATAGGATCAGATGGGATTTGTTGAATTCTATTGTTTAGATATTCAATTTGGCCAAACCATTATAAATAAGGCCATTAGGAAAATGCAAAAAGAACCCCCGTAGCTTTGGAATAGCCAAGCTATTTCCCTTATACCTCATTTTCGTTTGTGTTCAAGGCTTTTAGCCTTATTTTATTTTTTTATTTTCTTTTAAAACTTAAAGAATTTTTTTAGTCACTATGAGTGGCTAGTTTTCTTAATTTTGTTCAAGGATTTATTCATTTATATTATATGTGAGAATACAAGTTTCACTTTATTTTTTTTCTACTTTTAATTCAAGTACCTATTGATTTTGACTTCTTTTTATAAGAGTCGATACTTGATTAATCTGACAATTTAATCAAGTATTTTCTTTCTACTGCTACCAAATTGTTTATGTTGCGCTATCGTCTTAAATATTTGACACTAAGTAGCACATTAGCAAATTATGCATGTTGGTAGTGACACGTTGAATGTGCATGATTAGTCTAACTAGGGGATCAATAAGACAAAAACTTTTTAATTGCAGCTATCTCAATTATTTTAATTTTTGGTTCAACTAATTTTCAAAGCTTTTACTGCTAGTACAATTTAATATGGAACGCCATCATGTCCAGCTAAATTATACTAAGTTTTGATTAGGTGCTGGGCTTGGTCAAATATTTTTTAAAAATATAAGACTTTTTACGACTATTCTATTAAGTCTACGGTTGAATGCTTGAGTCGTAGAAAAATAATTTGTTTTAGCCGATGATCTATAATATATTTGAATCATTCCTTGAACCAAAATTTTTCTATAATTTATTTTCTCTCCATTTTTATTTACTTTAATTTTGTTATTTTCATTTTGAATAAAGAAAAATCCCCCCATTTTGTTATTTTTATAAAATTAAGATTTGAAATTCGGCTTTCTTGGGATTCAACCTGATTCCACTATTTCTACAAATTAATTTTTGGTGTGTCTGGAATTCAAATTAATTTTTACAGGTCTCGACAAACCCGTCAAGAAAACCAATTTGGCACCACTATTAAAAGTGTCGACACTGATTGGGGTGGCGAATTTTCCTCTGAATTCATTCTTTAAGGACGTAGGTATCGTTCATCGTCTAGCATGCCCTCACACTCATGAGCAGAATGGCACTGCTAAACACAAAATTCGTCACATTGTTGACATTGGCCTTGCTCTCCTTGGTCATTCTAGTACTCCTTTTCGGTTTTGAGAGTTTGCATTTGAAACTGGTGTGTTCTTGATTAATCGCCACCCTAGTAAACTTCTTCAGGGTCAAATACCTTTCACTACACTATATCACCAGCCACCTAATTATACTTTTCTTCGCGTTTTTGGCTGTGCAATCTATCCTCTTCTTCGACCATATAATCAGCATAAGTTCACTTTTTGCTTTACTTAGTGTGCCTTCCTTGAGTATTCTCCATCTCATCTCGGTTATCGCTGCTTTGATATGATGAATAATCATCTTTATGTTGCTCGTCATGTCGAGTTTGATGAGAAACTCTTTCTCTTTAAACGTCCTATCTCCAGTTTTCCATCTTCACTGCTGGAGTCCCCTTCCACCCACTGGTCGCGTGTCTTCAGTTCTCTTGGTGTGCATGTTTCAAATCATGTACCCGCTGCTACTCCTCCTATTTCTCCTATTCCCATGGCCTCTTTACCCAGTTCTCCCAGTCCTTTAGCTTCGCCGGGATCTTTACCTAGTTCTCCTGCATCCAGCTCCCCATCATCTGAGTCCATTTCCCCTTCACCAGCTCCTCCACCTCTTCCTTCCTGTCCTCATCCAATGGCACTCCGTCCCAACCCCAAGCTGAAGAAAATCTTTGATCCCTTGGCTCATCTTGCCTCTGTTTCACCACTTCTGCTTGTTGCTCCTACATCTTTTAGTCAAGCCAAGTCTATTCCTAAGTGTCAAAATGCCATGAAGGAAGAAATTTTTTCCCTTCTCAAAAATAACACATGGAGCTTAGTTCCCCCTCCTTCCTCCAGTAATGTTGTCGGGAAATCGGTGGCTTTATAAGATTAAAACCCGTGTTGATGGTTCTGTTGAGCGTTATAAGGCTCGGTTGGTGGCTCGAGGCTTCACTCAGTCTTTTGGAGTTGATTACACTGACACTTTTAGTCCAGTTGTTAAGCCAGTCACCATTCAATTGGTGTTGACAGTTGCCTTGGCTCGTGGATGGTCGTTCTCTCAGCTTGATGTCAGTAATGTGTTTCTTAATGGTATTCTGATTGAAACTGTCTATATGGTTCAACCCCAGGGTTTTGCTGATCCTGTGCGCCCCCATTATGTGTGTAAGCTGCATAAGTCATTATATGGGCTTAAGCAAGCTCCTCGGGCTTGGTATTCTCGATTGGCTGCGTTTTTGGTCACCTTGGGATTTGTGGAGTCTCGTTGTGATCCTTCCCTATTTGTATACCATCATAGATCTCAGTTGTGTTTTCTGCTAGTATATGTGGATGACATTATTATTACAGCCAGCACGTCTGGTCTGGTTCAGTATTTTATATCTTGTCTTGCTCAAGAGTTTCTCTTCGGGATTTGGGTCCCTTGAGTTATTTCCTTGCTGTTGAGATTCATCGCACTTCCTGGGGCTTGCTCTTCTCTCAGCGCAAGTATGTTACTAATTTTCTACGACTTGCCAATATGCATACTTGCAAGCCTATTTCCACTCCTATGCAGACTGGTGCTGTGTTGTTCCGTTTCGATGGTACCCTACTGTCTGCTAACGACTACCTATCGTCGGCTTTGTGGTAGTTTGAAATATACCACTCTTATCCAGCCGGATATCTGTTTTGCTGTTAATAAGCTTTCTCAGTTTATGCATCAGCCCTGCACCTCTCATTTTCAGGCTCTTAAACGGGTCCTTCGCTATCTTTTTGGCACAATTGATTTCTGTTTGGTTATACATCCCACGGATTTGGACACTTTTACTACTTTTAGTGATACTGATTGAGCTGGTTGTCCAAATGATCGCCGTTCCACTACAAGATTTCTCCTATATTTGGGCCCTAATCTCCTTGCCTAGGCATCTCGGAAGCAACCCACGGTGGCTCGTTCGTTTACTGAGGCTGAGTTTCTTGCGATTGCTAATGTCTGTGTTGAGCTGCATTGAGTATGTCATCTGTTATCTGAATTGGGTGTTTTGTTGCGTCATTCTCCCTCTTGTGACAATAATAGTGTTATTTTTCTTGCTTCTAATCCGGTGTTTCATGCCCGCACTAGACATGTTGAGGTGAATTTTCACTTTGTTCGTGATCATGTTCGACAAAAGTTTGTTTCGGTTCGCTCTGTGTCTGCTACTGATCAAACTTCGAATTCTCTCTTATCCGCCGTCAGTTTGTGGGGGCGTATTATAATAATTGTATTTACGGTAATAATCTTTTGTATAGGGTTTATTATTATCTATATATACCCTTATATATTGTACATTACAATGACATGAAAATACAATTCTTATTGTTCTAAGTCGGCATGCTTGAGAACCAAGTCCGTACACCCTTCTCTTCTTTTCTCAATTCGATCCTTCAATGGCACAACCACATTGGAGGTTCCTTATAATTACTCCAACAACCATATTACACCAAAATTTAGATATATTAGCAATCTAGTCACTGAGTTCAAGATTTTAACTTATTAAATCACATCCATTTGAAAAAGAGAATTAAAGGTCAAGTTGGTGTCTATACGTTACTCATTTTTTAAATTTGATGGCGTTAATTACTACAAAAATATATTACTAATCTTAAAAAAAACAAAAGAAAAACTTTCAGGTTTGGTGCCTCCATTAAATACCATCATCGTCAAAGAAGAGTAATGCTTATTTTTGAAGTGTAGATCCTGTCGTGGCTGTGGTTGCCGCATATGTAATTCCAACTTAGCGCCCTAACATAAAAGTAAGAATTGGGGAATGATAGAAGCGGTAAAAGTGTCTCAGTTATATTAAAAGAAAATAAGAAATTACAGAACATAAATAAATGAGAAAAGTTGAATAGGAATAATTTTTAAAGATTGCATTGTGATTGATGGAATACCAACTGAGATAGAAGTTATATATGTAGTTGTCTACACTTGATAAGTACCTATCTTCATTAGTAAATAAAACTAAACATATCAACTATTCAACACTTATCATTTCAGTCAGTGGTGGAACCAGGATTTGAATATTACAGGGGCTCAACTAGGTACAAATCATTATTTTTTTAATTTCGCCGGAGGGGCTCAGCTGAAAATTTCAACACCGACGTCGCGAATTACAGATCCTATTATGGGAAAATTTCGCCGCCCAACGGGTCGTACGTCCGCCGATGATTCCAGCCATTATCTGTTAAAATTATCTCATAAGGTAAACAATGACTCCTCTTCTTGATGATTTTCTCTTCATGATGATTATTTTTAACAATATTCCCTACCATGCAAACTTGCCATATATGGAAAACAAATATATCTTTTAAGCAATGTATTTGTTTATTTTTTTTTTTATACTTTTTTATAAATATAGCTGAATCATTTTCATGAATATAATCATCTATTATAACCTTGTATTTTTCTTGGGCCTTAGCGCATTTTAAAACCTATGTTTGAAAATCGGACTGGATCGAGTGGTTGAATCGGTTCAATCGGGAATAGGAGGCCTGTCCGGTCCGATTTTAGTTTATAACTGACTAACTTAAAAACCGGTCAAATCGGGACAAAACCACGGTTGACCGAGAACCGGTACCGGTTGGACCGAATTTCTAAATTTTTGAAAATAAATTATTTTTAAAATATTTTTATAACCGGTTTTGACTGGTTTTTAGGAACGATTCAAACCGATTGAACCAGTAAATCACTGAACTAGTGAAGTTACCGTTTCGACTTCTGGTACGATTTTCAAAATATCGTTTAAATCCTTCTTTCAACCCCAAAGCGAGAAGCAACTTTCTTTAGACTAATGCTTTGAAAGTTGGGCTTATATGGCCTGTAAAAATTCGTTAACATTTATAAGAGCCCAATTTGATAGAATTTCTTCAGATTGGCGGTAACCATTGACCAATCCAAATATATTCAGCTCAGCTAAGGTTGCTTAATTTAGCAATTCATATAGCTCAACGCCTCAACCCAGAAAAAAACAGAAGAAAAAAAAATCAGTTGAGCTATGTACTCCAATAAGAGTAGAACTGGGTACTTTTCCAAGCCTTAAAATGTTTTTTTCTTTTTACAAAAAAAAAAAAGACAGAAAAAGAAGAAAATTATGTTTACAAATTTGATGAAAATTAAATGTTTACAAATCTGATTACCACAAATGAGTTTTGGTGTGTACTACAACCATCAAATCCGATAAATTCAACCGTGTGAATTGCCTGTGGGCCGTGGGAGTTGGATTGATGGGTGAGAAAATTGCCTCTTTTTTTCCTTCTTTGAGCTAGGATGCATGTAGAGCTATGTAGTCTCATTGTTGGAAAATTTTTAGTCGATGCAACCTTTTTTGAGTGTCTCCAAATGTCGGTCATATATGATGTGTTGTCAAACTTTTAGTAACAACGACACTATTGAACCTTCTGGCCAATATTTAGTAAGTTTGGGACTTTTGGGGTCATTGGACGTGTAGTAAACGAGAGATCTCAGATAAAGAAATATTCTATATGTCCGAGAAAAAAAAAGTTTATTTTGAATTTTGATATTTATACAAAAAAAATATTATGTATAAATTTAAAAATTTAATGTGAACTATTATTTATTTTTTCTTTTGGGGATAATTATACTACATTCAATATTAAGGGAGAAAGAGAAGTCGAGTGATGAACCTTCTGAACTGTTTGAAGTTTGAACCTTGAAGGTACTAACAATAACTAAGGACCATATGAATGAACCTTTAGAACGCGTACGTAATTGCAACTTGCAGATTAAGACTCAAACAAACAATCAATGGACCCCCCGAAACCGAGTGAACCCAAAAAGAAAAGCCAACAAACATTTTTTTAAAGAGTTTTTTTAGTACTTGACTTTGACAATATAGATCATCGTCATCCACACAAGCCACCCGTACCTTCTTTGACTGATTGTGAATGAATGAGTCCCCCGGTAAGATACATTGGAAAAGTTTTTATCAGTATAAATTGAAGAGAGAATAATTGAAGATCAACCTGAATTCTTTCGTTATTATAGGTGATATCGCTGCTCTTTTAACCCTTTTTTTTTTTTTTTTTTTTTCCCATTTTCTTTGGATCCTCTGACTTTAGATATTATGGATCCCGGTTTTGGAGCCGCTCTGCTCTGCTCTGATGATTTCCTTACCCTTCTGCCTGGCATGGAGGAATGCCAAGAGGAGAGCAAAGATTTAAAAGTATTTTGGTACCCAGAAATGAATAATTCCGACGGAAGTTTGAGACCCATCTCCTCCGGCTCTTTGTAAGTCATCTCATACCTTCTCCTATGCTTTTCTTTCTTTCTCTTTTCGGGGGATTATTGCTGTATAATGAAATAAGTTTGGCCGTTTTGGGCTATGTACAAATAACTTTACTTTGGGTGGGGCAGCGGGCTGCGTGTTGGATTGTGCTCACGGAATCTTGTGAATTTCCGGGAATGCAACTTTAGAATTATAAAGTGTTATACGGATTCTCATTTTTTGTAATTTCACCTTTGTGCTACTAACAGTCCAGCACAACCACAATCGATTCCAGATAAGATCAAGTCCTTACTTCTGTCGCTGGGAGTTTTTGGGTCAACGTTAGTGCAGTTCTGGGCACCCGTAACCACAAAGACCGGCCAGACAGTGCTATCTGTGGTAGGACAACCGTTTGGCGTCAGTCAACTTTATATTGGATTCTGCAGATATAGGTACCATTGCATCCAACAAGGGAGTTCGGTCAATGATGTCAGTCAACTCGGTCATCTGGGAAGGGCGTTCCTTGGTAGATCTTCTGAAGTTTGTGATGACATAGAAAGTGGGTGCACCATAGATGAGTTTCCAATGAAAGAATTCGCTAAGAACTGCGGCATTATAAGTTGTCGGGTTGTTCCACTTTTCGAACCGAGTAATCATCGGGACCGCTGTATTGGAGTACTTGAGCTTGTTTCTCTTTCCAAAATTTCTTTTTCAGCATTCACTTCTGTTGAGGTATCAATTCATTCTCTTCTTCGTTTGGTAATATCTTTCTATAGAGTGCGTATCGCATTGATGACTCGTTAAATATTCTTAAAATTTTATAAAGTTATTTTTGGTGTAGAACGAAGACTTTTTGTGCACAAGGCCCCATTGCCAGGAATGCGAAGCTGTAAGTGCACACTAGACTCACATTGAACCAGTGACCGTTCCACTAAAGCAAAGCAAAATGCTTTCTTCCATACAAAATGTTTTGATTCTGTAATAACTCTAGTTTTCATATAATTCTAATCCAGTTTTATGGGAAGTCAATCATTTCGGCATATGATCTTCTGGCTACTTCTCTATACCGAGTGCAGAAACGATGTAGTGTTCGCTTCTGGGTTCCATGCATTTGTGATGATGAACCCGGGGCTGATTCCCAATATCAGGAGGATAACTGCACTCTGTTAAATGCCCCCAAAAGGATTTCTCAATTCTTTTGCGAATGGCCATTGGACAGCTGGGATACAGAGTATGAGTTGGATAGATTAGACTTCGAACGTCAAACTTTCTTTTTGAGGAATGGAAAAAGTTGGGTTGAAAGAGCGCATTCGCTAAACAAGCTTTGTTTCATTAGTGACACTAGCCCATGGACCCTCTCTGATTACCCAATTGGTAATTTGAGAAATTTTTGCAGGTTTGCGATCCCCTTGAAATTAATTCATACCAAGCTTCCTCCTGTAATATTAGAAGTCCTTTGGCACGACTTTCATATGGATGTACTAGAAAATAGTCTAAAGGATCTTCTTAAGGATATTTTAGATTTACTATTCTCTGAGTTTGCCAGACGACTTTCCAAGTATAAGGACATTACCTTCGGAACCAAGAAATTCTCAGTTGAATTCTCCCACCACGATGTCCCTAAGTATGTCTACTTTGATGTATCTGAAATAGGAAATGGAACAGAGCAACACTTTCAAGCGGCAGATCAACCACTCTCCTTAGAAGATAATGTTCAATATCCCGAGACTGATACTACAATTTTCATTGATATGACAACAATACCATCGTCTACAAAAGCCGATGCTCAAATCAATGCAACTCATACCCAGACTGACGGATTCAATGCAGAGGCAGAAACTTTCCAAAGCCATGATGATTCAGGGGATGGAAAACTTCCGGATCTTTCGTCACACCATGATCAACAAACAACCAAGGAAGCTGGTGTTCACCATACCAATAAAGAAGCTATGACTAAGAAGGGAGTCAAAATTGAGATCGACTATGACAGAATCGAACAATGTTCTGGCAGAAAAGTAGAAGATGCTGCAAGAGAACTTGGGGGTGATCATTTTCCCAAATTCTTTTATTTTCTTTCGTCTTACATCTCCAACTCATTTCATTACATGGTTATTATTTTTGTTAAACCATTCCGCTTTATCTCTTTTGTAGTTAGTCGTTCCACTCTGAAACGTAGGTGTCGAGATTTGGGTATTAAAAGGTGGTCATCGCACAAGAAAAATAAGGCCCACTACATTCCAGAAAAAGGTTCCACTCAAACGCACAGTATGATTGTCAAGGCAACATACAGAGAGGATGCAGTGAAGTTTGATTTGGGCAGCACTTCAGCATTCGGTGAGCTGGTGGAAGCCTTGAAGAAAAGATTCGATCTGGTACCGAACAAGTTCAAAATAAAATATGAGGACAAGGAGGATGGTTGGATTAAGATGGCTTGCGATGAAGATTTACACTTTCACTTAAAGGATTTAATATCAGCTGGGGAGACTAGAATGAATTTGAAGGTTTTTCCTGAAACAGAGTATGTTTCTTTAGGTGATGGAGGCGGGTTGGTGAATCATGAGGATGCTCTGTTTATTGATCCGAAAAGGTCACCTGCTTTGACTAATCAAGAAATAGTACGCCGCGTTACATCGGCCTTGGGTGCAATCCACAATGTTGTTGAGGAGGAATCATCTTTGGAGAATCGAAATGAACACCAATCAACGCCTTCGAACCTATTTCAAACACCATCAGTTATTTCTGCATCAAGAGATCAGGAACAGAGGCACAATCGGCATTCCAGTGAGCAGCTGATAACTCGAAATTTTCAAGCACCGTATGATAATGAATCAGACATTAATAAAGGCCATACGTTCAATGGGAAACAACGTGACAATGCAATTGTAAGTTGTATCTCGTGATTTCTTACATTTGATGTTTTATAATAGTTGTAATTGTTTTTACATAATTTTCTAGTGGTCATTCCAGTTTTTCAGTTGCGAAGAGCAAAAAGTCATCGATTATGCATTTGGAGAAGGGGATGAAAGGTAAGTGTATATTAGGAGCATAATTTATTCTTCTTTACTACTTGAGAATATTTAGTAGATCATTCACTAATCCTAGATTCCTTTTTGGCAAACATGATATAATGAAGTGAGATTTTAGCAGACATTCATGTGGAAATCGCTAGACGAGCGTCATTGAACTCCCTCAAACCTAAGCAATGGTTACTCTCAGAAGTATGTTACCAGATTTAAAGTGCATATCTTCAATATTGCTATGAAATCATTCCCCTACTAACTATAGGTCTCTTAGGTTATAAACATTCACGTCGCGATGCTTACGTTAGACCAACGTTTAAAGTACCCTGAGGGTGATTATCGTGTTTGGTTTTTGCCTGACTACTTCAAGGTATACATTTTCCTTGTCTTTAATGTTGAAAATCATATAGTACTTAATATTAATAACATTGTGTCTTGTAGACGTTTTGTTTTGGTCCAAATACGAAGGAGGATGGATTTCATCGGAAAATGTTCAATACTTTTTTCAAACACAATAGGTATGGAGGCAAAGTTCGCTATTGTGAAAAGGTATAACACTTGTATGACAATTTGATGGGAAGAGTAAAACTACAATGTTAATTTTCATGCAGTATACAATAACATGTTAAAGTTGAAATTAACAGATTTTTATCCCCATGAACGGCAATAATACTCATTGGTATTTGTGCATGGTTGATTTGAGAGAAAGACGTGTGGTTATCCTTGATTCTTTAGCAGGAAGAGATAACCGAAGTAAAGCAGATGTGGAATTTGTGGTAATTAATTATTGAAAAATATTATAATTCGAGAACATTTAATTTATTTATATTAATTAGGTGCTTCTATTTGCTAATATACTAAAATTAATATTGGCAGATTAGGGTGTTGCAAAATATTTTTGTAGCGGTTTTTACCAAAGAATACCAAGATGACATGACTAGGTTTCCAGTTGAGGAGCCAATATGGGTACCCAAACAGTCTAATGGGTGAGTTCACAATTTTTTCCTTTATCGTTGATAATAATGACTAATCCGTCACTTTTAATATTTCTATTGAAACGTTTGTACCTGATATCAATGTTAATATATTGATCAACTTGTATCTGGAGACAGGTTTGATTGTGGCATGTACTTAATAAGATATATGAAGATGCACGATGAGATAAAGGAAGGGATGGTTATTGACATCAATGACTCCAATTCAAGCTTTGAACGACAAAGGATGTTACTTGATGTTATTTATCACATGAAAAATACGGTTAGGGAAAAAATAATTAGAAATCCAGGCCTTCGACTTGTGTAAAATACTGCTGTTCAAGGCATTTTTATAAGAAGAAATAGATTTGTTTAATTACTCAGGCTTGCCGATTAAAAGAATTCAAGTAAAAATTACATTGTCTTTCGTAAACACTTTTGTGTTATACTCAATGTAAAATTAGTTGAATAATTGATATGTACTGCAATTATTAATGCTCATTCTAACCAAATGGTATGTAAATTAGTTAGGGTAAGTAATTAGACATGTGTAAGTCCTTTACTTGGTATGCCAGTATAGAAAGTGTCGTAACTCACAAAAGATATTGTCCTGAAATAAAATTAAAAGAAAAATAAACATATTAATTAGTGAGGAAAAATATCATGGAGAAGATCAAGTAAAAAAAGTTCAGAACTCGTTAACCATGAAACTTCAACTCATTAATTGACCGTTTTAGCATTTGTCAAATTTCATTTGTTACTAGCTAGTTTGGACGTTCTTGATTAATAGCGGTACTAATTAATGAGGTCTTCCTGAACTAGGTTATGTTGGAATTTTTTTTTTTTTAAAGTCAAACATCTATTTAAATTCCTATTTTTACAAATATTTAAATTTTGCTGAATGTCCAAAGTTGAAAATCAGGCATGTACAAAAAATTTGGTTGCACCTCTTTTAATTGGAAAGTTCAGTATTAGCTTATAAAAAAGGAAGGTAAGGGATGAACCTTCTGAACACTTCCAAGGAATAAGAATAGTAGAAAACTGTTGAATGAACATATTCTGGACACTTGCAAATTTTGACTGGGGAATTCTCAATTGGACCAATTGAATAAACCTTTTGAACTGAGGCCGAACCAAGAAACAAACTTATTCAAAATTTTTGTCTGAGTTGACTAGATACATCTACTAAAGCTTCCCGAGACAATGACAATATGAGTGATCCAAGACTTGTCTTGAACCATTAATTACTATGGGCCAGTGTATTAAATTCAACAAATTTTAATTTGTCTCCTGGATCCGAAACTTGAGTTAAAATTTATATATAACATTTTATTTTCATTTTAAAATTTATTTTAAAAATTATTTTATGTAATTTTTAACTATCATTGTTGTTGTTGGGCCATCGCTCGTTAGCGACTAGTCGACCTGACTCCAACCAAGTTATCTCATATATAAAGCTTTGTAAACATGTAAATATGTACATTCTCTGTTTTGTATAGTTTGGTATAGTTTGATAGAGTTCTGCATAGTTGCACATTGTACAACAAGTTTGATTGTATAGTTAAAATAGTCAACAGGAGTTCGTTTGTAAATGTTTGTAGTTTCAGGGGCAGACTGTTATTAGTGTATAGATAAGCAGTTTAGAATATTCAGCAGGTATATATATGTGATGGATTGTACAGTTATGACTATCGAAGAGAGAGAAATAAAACTCAACTGAAGTTTTCCCCAAATTTACGATTCCTTCGATCTTGATTCATACTTCCAAATTCAATATACAAATTCAGATCCGTCAATTCAAGATGGTATCAGAGCAGGCGTAAAAACCTGCTCAATACTCCGCTGTTAAAGTTTTCTCTCAGATTACAAATTCCTAAGTTTACTTTCAATTAGGGTTTCTGGTTCGGGAGAATGGTGAACAATCGCGGTGGTGAAGATATTGTTCGAAACGGTGAATTCATCAACAATGAAGCGAATTCAGGGAGAGAACGAATTCGCTACAACTATCAAGGTAGAGATGAGTACAATTGCGGAGGTTACTCGCATCTGCTGACGCTGTTGCCGTCTGACAATCAAGGTTCGCCGATTATCTCGATTCAGTTAAATGATGAGAACTATTTGGCCTGGAGTATGCCATGAGAAGAGCTCTGAGTGTAAGAATAAACTAGGGTTCATATATGGTACTGTAGCTATGCTTAGGATTGGGAGTCGAGATTTCGATCAGTGGCATAGGGTTAAGGACACTATAGTATCGTGGATCCTTAATTCATTGTATGTTGGGATAATTGATGGTTATAATCTAGCCGAAAATGCTTGTGAGCTGTGGGATGAATTGAAGTATAGGTATGGTACAAAGAATGTGTGACGCCCCAACTTTACCCTCTGTTTAGAACGAGTAGTAAAGTCGGACGCCTGCCTAGCTCACGCTAGGACTCAAGTTTCAATTCAATTTTTTTTTAAAGGAAATTAAACATAACTCACAAAGGGTAGGGCATTCGTTGCCTTTTATATATATATATATATATATATATATATACACACATGGTTACATTTACATCACCAAGTCAAAAGACCTCGTTTAAAACAAAAGGAAGCTAACAAGGTTCCTTCTATCACTAACTACATGCACCCGCATTTTCAATTTTTACAAATGTAAACCACAAGCCAGGAGGTTCAATACTAGGCACAACCACATATTATATGAACTGATTGCTAATGTTAAACATACAACCCCAAAACTGAACACTAAAGCCTCTAGTTTACACATGTTCACAAAAGAAAAGAGTGTAAAGTCGCAGTGATCTTATGCACAACACAAAACATCTTGAGCCAAACCCCAAATCACGAACTATAACCCTAGTAACCAAGTTCCTCCTCTGATGGAGCTATGGGGAAGGGGGGGGGGAATATTAAAGAGTGGGCTTACGCCCAATAGGGTCCAATTCGATTGCATTATCACGACCATCTACAGTCATTTAAATTCACGCAAAGCATTTATTCAAAACCACATAAAACATTTAAGCAGACTTTACAGCAAGAACAATCAAGTAACTCAAACAGTCCATTGTCACAAATAGGGGTGTCAGTAAACCGGGTGAACCCGAGAACCCGCCCGAACCGAACCCAATTTGGGTTGAATGAGTCGGTTAATCGGGCAAATCAGGGAATTACGGGTGCACCCGAAGAACCGCATAGAAATTTTAGTGCGGATGCGGTTTAGAAATATTTTTTTTCGGGGACCGCCCGAAAACCCGCTTAAGTATTATTATTTTTTAATCTATTTTATATGCATATATATATATAGTATTGTTTATATGAGAGATTATGGTTTTTTTTTTTTTTTCCCACCCCACTTCCCATTCTATCTCGCTCTCCCCGTCTCTCACTCTCTCGTTCTTCAGCCTACCGCCGCCCACGCCGCAACTCTAGACTCCCAACTCCAAGACTCCATCTCCAACTTTCCACCTCCATAATCTACCAAATCCATCACCAATCCCTTCATCTCTTTCAAAAAAAATAAAAATAATAATAATAATTCAACTTTCAGATCTGAGAACTTTAGAAGATGATGGTGAGATTTTGAAAGTGAGAACGGATGGGAGATTTGGAGAAGTAAATTGAATGAATACCATTCTGATCCTATAATGTTTCTTCCGTTCTTTTCTTCTTTTTGGCTTCCGGTGCGCCGATGCGGCGACGCCAGTGCGGGGAAGTAATGGTTGGAACTTGAGCATCAATGTGGGGAAGTGATTGTTTGGGTTTTTTGTTGGGTTATTTTCCTGACCAAATGGTAAGGCTTCTAAGCCGGAAATGGGGTAGCTGAGATGGGATTTTTTAAAAAGAGTTCCCATGGGTAATCTGGTAAATCTCACGGTGGGTGGAAATTTTTCTTTTTTTTTAAAAAAAAAAGATTTTTTTATTAAGGCCTTTGATTCATCTTGATTATAACGGATTCGAAAATAAATATTCGTAGAGACTTGAATTTTCTATTTTGTTGTGATTTGAACCTTGATTTTAAAACATGAATGTATCAGGTTAATGAAATATTATCATTTCATCACATCATCTGAAATCCGAATTGTGAGAGTTGTATAAATTCGGTTGAACCGAAATCCGACCTGAAAAACTCGATATTTTATTCGGTTGGTTCGGTTCGGTACAATAGTTTGTGCAGTTCGATTTCGAGCGGGTCTCGTGCGATGAAAAAACCGATTAACCCGAACCGAATTTACCCAAACCACACCGAACCGCCCGAATTGACAGTCCTAGTCACAAATTAAGTCATTCTTTAGCACATAAAAGATGGTTACCACCAGAACCATCAAACACAATAGTAAAGGATACAAGAGAGCCACAGATTAGAAACGCCAAGGGCCTATGTGGCTTTATTGGTCGACTTCCAAACTGGTCTCAAAAAAAGAATCCATTCATTCAATCAACAAACAATTTATTTCCCGTCACTCCAAGTGGCCACAACAATCAAGTACTCGTAGCTCGGGCACGCCTACTAAAGCTATCCATAATCTTGTCCATACGTCGATGCCCTTTGCCGACTCGTTGGATTCCATATATGGTAGCGGGGGGCCCAAGACCGGCGTGGTAATGTACACATCCAGGTCTTCTCAACAAAACATGGCAATTCATTCGCAAACAAACTCTTGACACCCACATACAAGTTACATGCATATAAGACATTTCCCGGTGAGATAAAGTACACAACGGGAAACACCATAAAGAATAATTTAAATGACACATAGAGAGTAATGATAACACAATCCATAAACAACAGAATTGGAAACACCTACATGGCTCATCCTGATATTGCTTCAAAACGTCCTCCAAAACCTCCTCCGAACTCACATGCATATCCTCTAAGCAATCTGCAGGTTTAAGGTTCCTTAACAAAGGTTTTCTTAAAGAATTTCAGTTATTAAATTAAAGATAGATGCATATTTCTAAGTCCTACTGAACTCAGGTTCCTAATTCCTAAAACTCTAAACTAGATATAAGCAAATGGTCATTAGTGCTATTTAAATGTTTTTTTTTTTTTTTGAAATTTAGAGAAGCTAACTCATTACTTACTTTTCAGAAAGTAAAATTGCACAGATTCATAACATCAGAGCATTAAATCAAAGGGAAAAGAAAAGTATCAGGGTCTGTTCATCAAATCTGAAATTTCAGAAATTGGAGTAGCGATGAGCTCTTTTCATTGTTCATTTCCCGTCCAACCAAAAGTCCAATTCGGAAACCGTTAAAACCAATCAAGTCTAGTTTAAGCATAGAATAGATTCAATGAAAGAAATCAAGAAAAACAACTTTTTAAACAGAAGAAATTCGACTTTGAAATCAGTACCCTGCACCAAAAAATTTTCAGAATCAGTCCATCCGTAACGAATGGGCATTTTCAAATCCAAATTCTGAACAATCCGTAAGCCTGATTCATAAACCGTAAAAATTAAGCTACATTGAAAGGAGAAGGTATTCATGAAAAGAAACACCTCAAAATGTTTTCAGAGCTAGGAGAACGAGGCTCTGCAAAACAGCTACTCAGGCTAGTTATTTTTCTGAAATTTCAGAACTAGATCATACATAAATGGTCTTCCTTTCTGAGACTATCACGACTCCAATTAATCAATCACAAGAGGAATCATCACACTTCAAAAGAGGACTGAAATCAATTAAAATTTCAGTAATAACTTATATCAAAAGACAAAAGTTTCAGCTTCAAGAATGGACTCTGTTTCAATACTCCTACAAGCTCAAGTTCAACAAATCTAATTTCTTAAGTTAACAAGGCATGTAATAGCAACAAAGCAGAGAATCATCCACATACACTCCTTCCCTAAACAATGAAAATCATAAAAATAAAAGCACAACCACTCTTATCAATATCCGGCTGCTAAATTTCTATGCAAGATGAAAGTAACATGCTGAAGTAATCCTAGCTTTCCTAGTTCTTCAATCTATAATTCATTAATCCCTCTGATTCCATGTCTAAAATTTATACTAAATCCAAACCTGATCCCAGAAAGTTATTAATGAAAATTCTAAGATAATTGAACTAAGGAGTGAGAGGTTTACTTGCCTTTAAGATTGTTGATGTCCGTTAGTTCCAACCCCAATTCTTAGTTGTTTCCTTTGCTAATTTCCTAGTTCTCTTCTCCTCTCAAGCTTTCTGTCTTTCCCGTTCCTTCTAGCAGCATCCCCTTCTTTTCTCTCTTTTTTTTTTTTACTCATTTCCTATTATTTTATTAAAGTAGCTTAATAGTTTTGGCTAGTCATGCTATGTGTTAGTTTAAAACTTGGCCAGCTCCCACTTGGACTTGGTCCACTTAATACACTACTATACTTTATCTAATTTCTCCTCCCTTCAATTTGTTTATATATATTTTTAGTTTATTTCCTAACTATATAAAAATTAAACAACCAATCTACTTCAATATGAGCTTACTGATATTATTTTTTTTTCTATGGATACTTATAGAATTTATTTTCTACAGCTACAACCTACACAAATTTTAAACAATGAAATGACAATATTATTTACTGAAGCATAACTTACAAAAAGTATATAAAATATGAGACCTCACAGAATGGACCTCAGATATACCGATTAAAGAGAGAAATAGGTGCTTTGGTTCAAGGCAATATGACACTATTTGCGTATTACACAAAGCTTAAGAGGTTATGGGATGAGTTGGCACTAGTAGATCCTTCGGATGAGTGCATGTGTGAGGGATGCACATGTGGTGGATGTAAGTGTAGAATGCTCAAGAAGGAAGGAGACAGGGAAGCAAGAAATAAACTGATGCAGTTTTTGTAACACAACCTGGTACTTCTTCTACACATCTTTGTAACCAGGTTGTTAACGTAGATGAATCTGTTTGGCATCAAAGATTAGGGCATATACCTGATATATTTCTGAATAAGCTTGGACTTACTAAGACTTGTAAATCTCATAATACATTCTGTTCTATATGTCCTCTTTCTAAGCAACAAATATTAAGTTTTCCTTTGAGTTCTTCTCAGTCGACTTCTATTTTTGATTTAATCCATATCGATGTGTGGGGTCCATATCATCAAAAGAGTCTTAGTGGTGCTCAGTATTTCTTGACTATAGTATATGACCTTAGTCATAGTACTTGGACCTATCTCATGCAAACCAAAGCCCAAACCTTTTCAGTACTTGATGCATTCTTAAAAATGGTCAAGACACAATTTTCCAAGTCGGTTAAAATAGTAAGAACCGACAATGGATCAGAGTTTTTAAACCTTCATTGTCAAAGCTTGTTCATTGATTTAGGGATTATACATCATAAAACCTGTCCCTACACTCCTCAACAGAATGGAGTAGTTGAACGAAAGCATAAGGATTTGCTACAAATTGCCAGATCTCTTCTTTTTCAATCCCATTTACCTAAGCATTTTCGGGGAGATGCAATTCTTACCTCCACGTACATCATAAATTGTTTGCCAACTTCAGTACTTAATTGGAAGAGTCCTTACAAGGTCTTACATTCCAAAATCCCAAATCTTAGTCATTTCAGAGTGTTCAGTAGCTTGTGTTATGCTACGAATACTTTACCACACAAAGATAAATTAGCCATTAGAGCCATAAAATCAGTTTTTATAGGTTATCCTCCAGGACAAAAGGCCTACAAGCTATATGATCTTGACAACCACAAATATTTTGTTTCTCGAGACGTTGTTTTTCATGAAACAATGTTTCCATATCAGTCAATTCAAACAGGTAAAGCCTCATTCACTTTCAATCCTCAGCCGCAGGAGTTATTTCATGACTCTTGGTTTGATTCCCCCATTTTGTCTTCACCTCCGGAACCTAATGTTTCACTCACCATAGATTCCACTCATTGTCCATCAGATTGTCGAATTACAACTTCCTCTTCTCCCGTGTTAGAAGAGTCACAGAATCCAACAGAACCACAAATCCTTTCCCCAGTTTCATCTCAGCCAGAGTCTTCCACACAGGTTCTTTGTAGGAGCACACGAATCAGAAAACCACCAGTTAGGTTAAATGATTTTGATGCCAAATATGTTCCAAATAACCATCAGTTTTCACAGCTTGTTTGTCATACCACATCATCACCACATACTCCACCCACTGTTCCTTACTATACAGCTCCCAATTTTTTGGTAGACCATATGTCTTTCCTTGCTCAAATTAACGGTGTACAGGAACCAAAACATTACTTAGAGGCCAGGACCAATCCTAATTGGGTTAAAGCTCTACAAGACGAGCTAGATGCACTTGAGTCTAATCAGACCTGGGTTCTTACAAGTTTGCCTCCCCGGAAGAAAGCTATAGGTTCGAAGTGGGTCTACAAGTTGAGGTACCATTCTGATGGTACGTTGGATAGGCATAAAGCTAGGTTAGTGACAAAGGAGTACAATCAAGTTGAAGGAGAAGACTTTTATGATAGTTTCTCCCCTGTTGCCAAAATAGTAACCATTGATTCTGCTAGATGTGGCTACTGCTCATGATTGGCCTTTATATCAGTTAGATATAATTAATGCGTTTTTGCACTTGTTTCTTGATGAAGAGATTTATATGCAAGTTCCAGATGGTTATGGAAAAGCTCAGGGTTCGCAAGTTTGTAAACTGCAGTGGTCTTTATATGGTTTGAAACAAGCCTCACACCCATGGAATGAGGGATTTACCAGTAAGCTTAAGAGTTATGGATTTTCTCAGTCGATCATAATCCTTGTCTATTTTTACTTAAGATTGCTTCCAGTTTTAAGGCTCTCATCGTGTATGTTGATAATATAGTGATTGCAGGATCTAATGATGATGATATTCTTGCTGTGAAGAGGTTTTTATATGAGCAGTTTACGATCAAAGATTTAGGGTTTGTAAAGTATTTTCTTGGTGTCGAAATGGCTAGGTCACCGGATGGCCTTTATCTCAGTCAGCGAAAATATGTTTTGGATATCCTGAAAGATATGGGATTACTGGGCAGTAAAGCAGCTTCTACACTACTTCCAAAAGGTCACCAGTTAATGGACACTCCAGGACCTCTTCTTTCAGAGCCTTCTTGCTATCGAAAGCTGGTAGGTCAGCTTCTGTACCTTGGTGTTTCAGTCATCTCGACAACACCTTCGTAGTTCAGAAACTCAGTAAGCATGTCAACAGTCCATGTGAAGACCATTAAGAGGGCATGTTTCATGTTCTCAGGTATCTGAAGGGTCACCCCTCTCATGGTTTGTTTTTTTCAGTTCAAAATAACTTCAAGGTTGAGGCCTTTAGTGACACAGACTAGGATTCAGACCCAGTTGAGCGAAAGGCTGTGTCAGGGTACTGCATTTTCCTAGGCTCTTCTCTCATCTCCTGGAAAACTAAGTAGCAGACCACCGTTTCTTGATCCACTGCCGAAGTGGAATATCACAGTATGAGCTATGCTGTTCATGAATTGTTATGGATCACATATCTTCTATCTGATTTTCAGATTTCCCTGCAGCTGCCTATACCCCTTTGGTGTGACAACCAATCGGCCATCTATATAACCGAGAATCCCGTATTTCATGAGTGCATGAAGCATCTCGAGATTGACTGCTATTTTGTTCGGCATCAATACAGGTTAGGGTTCTTGGTTCCTCAGTTTCTACCTTCGAAAGATCAATTGGCAGACTTGTTTACTAAGTACTTACTTCATCCTTTATTCCTTCTCTTATTGTCCAAGCTTAGTGTTAAAGATTTCTTTTTAACACCAGCTTGTGTGGGGATGTAAACATGTAAATATGTACATTCTCTATTTTGTATAGTTTGGTATAGTTTGATAGAGTTCTGTATAGTTGCACAGTGTACAACAAGTTTGATTGTATAGTTAAAGTAGTCAACAGGGGTTTGTTTGTAAATGTTTGTAGCTTCAGGGGCCAGATTATAATTAGTGTATAGACCGGCAGTTTAGAATATTCAACAGGTATATATATGTGATGGATTGTACAGTTATGACTATCGAAGAGAGAGAAATAAAACTCAACTGAAGTTTTTCACAAATTTACGATTCCTTCGATCTTGATTCATACTACCAAATCCAATATACAAATTCAGATCCGTCAATTCAAGAAGCTCTTGTTAATTTTGCAAGAAAATTAGACTATGTTGTCGATGATGAATATCTTAAAAAATATGAAAAAAGAAAAAAGAAATTGCTTCTAATTTAGCATTTCTTTATAGAAGGTGTGAGCTAATTGATTTAGTTAGTACTAATAGTGCTATATGGTCCAAGAAGAGCCCGAGTTTTCATAAGAAAAGTTGAACTAAAATACATTTTGCTTACAGATAGCTATAACAATAATCTTGATCGAGTTGGGTGCTTTTCATTTTTCCAAGCCTAAAATGTGAAGTAAATAAATAAACAATGCTTACAATTCTGATGACCAAATGAGTTTTGTGAAGTACAACAAACTATCAAATTTGATTAATTTGACCGTGCAAATTTCCCCAGTGTCTCCAAATAGGGTCATATGATCAACGTTGTCGTCATAATTTTTAGTAATAACATTAATGAACCCTCTAATAAATGTTTCGACAAGTTTGGGGGACTTCTTTGGATGTTTAGGAATGTGACAACCGGAAAAAATAATTCTATTCTTAATTTACATTCAATATTAGAGGAAAAAGAGAAGTCGAGTGATATGAACCTTCTGAACTCTTGCCGGTAACCATGAATAAATCTTCTGAATATTTGCATGTTGACTAATCAAACCAATTGAATGAAGGCCCAAAAAGAAAAGCGGACTAACATTTGTAGAATTTATCTATTTGACTTGCTTAGATCATCCTCAGCTTCATCTTGATTGGTTGTTTAATGTTAATGTTTCCCTGGCTAGAGACCTCAATATTCTTTCTAGACTATTTTTTTTGTTCTTATAAATTTATTACTCATAATTTACTACATTCAATTGATGAACCTTCATAACTCTTTGCAGGGGATAACTAAGAACAATATAAATGAACCTTCTGAATACTTCAAGACCAATTGAACATGAATGAATCTTAATTTCGTTGAAATTGACTGAATTGAAAAATAGAGGAAAAAGAAAAGGGAGACTGATGAACCTTCTGAACTCTTCAAACAGGGAATAAGTAAAGAACCGAATGAATGAACCTTCTGAACATGTACTTGCAAGTTGCAAATTAAGTAGACTCATCAAAACCAATTGAATGGATAATGAGTCTCTAACCAATATACCCGAGAACATGTGCTTCTCTTCTTATTTTTTGCACTATTAATCCTTATTGTATTTTTTTTTCTCAATCTTTCTATAATTTGTAAGTTTAGTCCCTGTTATTTTTTTTCTCTCTCTTCCAAAACAAGCATCTCTAATCTTCAAACGAACGTAACTCTCAATCCGCGAAGAATTTATAAACGAATTATGTATGAATTTTATTGTATTCGTCAAGATCTATCCAACAAGATCCACATGGAATATTTTTTCCGGTTGTAAAAATAACCAAATTTTGATGGGCAGAAATAAAGAAATTTGTATGGATATCCAATTTAAAAAGATGGATTACCAACTTATTTTAAATTGGTTATTCATTGTGTTCATGCTTATTACACAACCAGTTTGAACTGATTATCCATTTTGTTTGTACTTTTTATCCATTTTTTTATGCCTATCCAACTTGTTTTGTAGTTGTAATCCAACAGGTTTGTATGCATATCCAACTTGTTTGTACTAGATATCCATCCATTTGGTTTGTATGCTTATCCAACTTATGTGTACTAGTTATCCAACAGATTTATATGATTATCCAAATTGTTTGTGCTCCTTATCCAATTATTTTTTTTTGTTCGGAAAAAATCATTGTCCAATACGCTGGTACTGTTTATCCATTTTGTTTATTCTGCTTGTCCAATCATTTCTTTTTTCCTTTGAAACACGGTTATCCATTGTATTCGTAGTGATTATCCAATCAATTTGTATTAGTTATCTAATTATTCTTACTACCTGTCCAAATAAGTTTGCGTTACTTGTCTAATATGTTTTTTTCTTTCTTTTCTTCTCTCGAGAAAATGGTTGTCTAACATGTTTGCACTAGTTATCCAATTGATTGGTACTGTTTATCCAACTGCTTGGTACTGGTTATCCAACCGTTTTTTTCCTCTTCTCTTTTCGTGAAAACCCTTGTCCATTTTTTCTGTACTGACTATCCAACCAACCGTTTTGTATTGGTTATCCAATCGTTTTCACTGATTATCCAAACAGAATCTCTTTTCTTTTTTTTTTTTTTTTTTGAAAAAAATATATGTCCAATGTTTTCATATTGATTACCCAACTTCTTGGTGATAGTTATCCGACTTTTTTTTCTTGTTTTTTTCTTATGAAATTGATTGTCCAATTTTTTTTGTACTGATTATCCAACCCATCGGCGCATTTAGATGGAGTTATCCGACTAAAATTGATGGTTATCCGACTTTCATTTAGATGGAGTTAATTTTGCATATATACACCCACATATCATTTCCATTATATATACTACATAATTAGCTTAATTTTACGTACAGAGTATAATCATGCTCTTGCTATTCAAGTTCTATAAACACATGGAAGATCAGAAACAGCATTACAAAAACGAATTGCCTTTAAACAAAAGCTATGCCAAGAAACTTGTTTCCCACATAATTTAACATACCACGTTTTAAAATTTACTTTTGAAATCATTCTCATTATTACACCTGTAAAACCTGTTTTTATTTTTATTTTTATTGTTATTATTATTTTTTTCCTAATCTCTGGATGCAATAGCTGTGAGTTAAAAGGTCGTTTAATGCTATGTAGAGGTTACATTGAGTACCTTGATAAACACGCAGGATAGAAACGCAAAACATTTTGTAAATAGCTTGTAAGAAAGGGGTTTCAGGACAAGGGCAAAAGCTTTAAAGTCAATTTATGTGTTCTGAAATTTTAGCAGCGAGGTGAGAAATAAGTGTAAGTTACAACCTGCCAAGTTCATGATGAATAAATAGAAAGGAGTTTACAACATTCTTAAAGCAGTTTCTTTTTAACAGCTAAACACACCATGCTACCAAATATCGCAAGATTCAACCACAGTCATATTTTCCTAAATTCTTTAGACTTATTCCTAGACTGAAAATCATGATTTGAGCATTTCATGGATAACATTTTCACCCATCAGACCTCATCAGACTACAAAAGCTCAAATTCCGGTTCACCAAATAGCAAAAATATACAATACTCTAGAGCATTATGCCTGTAGAACAAAATTCTTAATTAGACCTAGAGTTCTCAAGATTTCAAACTTATACGAAGTCATTCCTTTTCATTTAGAAAACCCGAGAGAAAAGCCAAGTCTACAAAACAGAATGATACATACAAATTAGTCGCATTTATGATCACTAAAACAAATTGGATTTTCAAACTTTATATTATAATCTGCGGTCTTCGAGTTAAACATTTCATCTCTTCCACACAGCATAGCCTAAGTTTAGTTCAATCAGATTAGATTTAAGCACATACAACTAATGCATACCAATGAAACAGTTAGCTAAATCACTTATGGATACATCCAAAGATCACATTTGACCATACCTAATGACTATTCAGCATCAGATGAGCCCTACAAATAACAATTACATGTGCTAAGAATAGCTGTTTGTAAAAGGAGATATGAATACGGGGTTTAAATAGAAATATTTGGAAATAATGATTTCCTTTAAGATGCTGGCACCATCTTATTTTCTATACCTCAAAATTCCTTCCTAATGTTCAGTTGTAGATTATATTCTCTGTCGTTTTATTATTATCCCATTAATTTTTAAAATTAAATATCATAACTCTCCCTATAGTTTACCCTGCCGAAAATGTACTCTATTCCCCTATTTTATTATATAGCTCAGGAACTATAGGTTTTCGAGAATCTGACTCTTTGGGCAGGTTATTTAGATGCATTTTGTCGTTAATTTGAAGTCCTGGAGTTAAGGCATATACTTTCACACACGGTTAATGATAGAGTTGGAAATATGCTGAGAAATGAGTATATGCTCATGGAGAACCGAAGCCTCAAAGTTGGTCTCCAAATTCTGAAAAATTTCCAGCAAAGTGGTGGTAAAGAGGTCCTATTCAAAACTCTTTTTTGATCAAATTAAAAGTCCGATTTGCCAGCCGTCAAAAGCATCGTGAAGTAGGACAAACAAAGAAGGATTTTACATAAAGAAATCAGAAAAAGGAGCTTATCAAATAGGAGAAAACCGATCAGGAACAGAGCACGCAGTACGAAATTTTTTTAAGAAAACACAGAACAGGTTGGTCCTGTTTGAATTCACTTTTCGGACAAAACATACACTGGTTTTAAAATCCACAAAAGCAGAGTTAAACTTCACTGAACAAAGAAGAGTTTCAAATAAAGAAATCCTGAAAAAGGGTTCAAGAGCTATGAGAAACGAACCTCTGAAAACAGACGCTGAGAACAGATTTCCCGAAAATGATTGTCATGTTCAAATTAAGCTTTCTACCAATCTACGAATCCGTTTTGCAATCCGTAAAAATTTGAATAAACTACACTGAACGGAGAAGGGATTCATGAAAAGAGATCCAAGAAAAGAGTTCTATGAGAAATAGGCGTGGCAACAGAGTCTCTAATTTGGTTTCCACATCCAAAAAAAAAATAAATGTCAATGAGCATGTCTTCTTTCAACCAAAATTTCGGAAGATCCATAAAGCATTTTTGACAAACAGCGAAGGAGGAGTAAATCTCAATGTACAGTGATCGAAAATAATAAGAATTGGGCAAGAATAACCACGGGACTATGAAGACCCCAAGACTTAAAGTTGGGAACTCAAATCTGAAAATTTTCCCTTTATTCCAAACAAAATGATTACCACCAATCTTGATTCCATTTAAGCTACTAGGAAACATCCAGTAAAGATTTAGATTATCTCAAGAACCATGACCAACAGTCTCGACCATCCATTAAGAAACTAAGAGCTAGTTAAATAACAATTCTCCGACTAGCCCAAATTTTTGAATATTTCAAAACTAAAGATTAACAATCAAATATAAGAATCCTTACCTCTTTTGGCTGCTAATACACCATCCTATTAAACACTTTTTTTTTTTTTTTTTGGGCCGATGCCTACTGCTTTGATCGAGCCGCAAAAATTGATGCAACCCTTCAAGCATCTCTCCTTCTCCTACGATTATTTCCGTCAACATCTTCTTCCTCTTAATTTGTATGGCTTAATCAATTAGATAGCCATGAATAAGAAAATGCAGATGCTTACAGAAAGAAAAAGGGGGTTGACGACGGGTCTCGTGTGGCTTAGGAAAGGAGCTATTATAATACGTGTTTGGTTTTGCAGCCTTTATGTGTCTTGTTATTAATTAAAATCACATGCAATTAGGTGCTAGTTTCATTGTTTGTGGTCAAGCAGAGAGGACCCGAAAATTGGCCTCACAAATAATGTTAAAAAATGGACTGAAGTTATTAACACGAAACACATGAAAAAAAAATACTCCCTCCGTTCCAAAATTATTGTCCAGTTTGGGCTTTCATTTTTAGTTCAAATTGTATTAATTTTTGAAAAAAAAAAAAAAGAAAAGTAAGAGAATCTAACCAATTAGAGTTTGAAGGTCAAGAGTAGGGACGGAGATGGGGTTATCTATCAAGCTCATCAAGTGTTGAGGAGTATCAACGTGGGTGCCAAAGTGAGTTCCAACGGTATAGTAACCAGTTTGGAATCCGTCCCTATCTTGATCGTGGATTATCGGTTTGCTTCCATTTGGATTGTTAAAAATAGGGATGACATTATAATACGTGTGAGTTATATCGATTATCATTATCGTCCTTGTGCCTTCGGCTGGCTTCATGAAATACAACCCAATAGCAACAGCAACCAGCAACAGTGCCCTCTTCATGCTGCATGATGAATTCATCTCCATCACCTTTTTTTCTTTTTGATTTTTGTTGTTTTTGGTCCCCCTGGATCGGACTGGAAGGAAATTCTTCCGAACTATTAAAAATCAAGAAGAAGATATATAGATAGAGAGGGGTGATGGATGATGCCTTGCATTTCGACGAGATATATATATATATATATATATATATATATATATAGAGAGAGAGAGAGAGAGAGAGAGAGAGAGGAGGGAGGGGGGTGAATCTAAGCAATGAAATGAAATATATCACACAACAAAATGCAAATTCATAGGGGATGGGAATGGGATACTCTGAGGAAAGCCTCCTTTTCTTTCATAGCTTCTTTCGTACATGTACGTATGTGTGTGCATGCGTGAATGGAATTTGTAGAGTTGCTGTTTTTGTCCAAAACTTGCATGTTCCGTTTTTTGCATTAAATTTGCACCAGTGAAAGTGAATACATTTTATTTTTGTTGATTTTTGTCTTAAAAAAGAACCCAATGAGCGCATCTGCCTCTTACTATGTGAAATTATTGAGTTGCTGTTTGTATGGTGGATTGGTAGAAGATGTCACCAGCATACCATGGCTTGTGTTCTCAAAATGTTTTAGTACTAGCTAGCCCCATGCGCTATGATTTTCCCTCCCCCTCCTACAGTTGTGCTTTTTGTTTTTTGTTCTTTTTGTACTACTTGTGGGTTGGTGGCCAGAGATCTTTCTTCTCCATCTAGTGCTTCTGAGATGTTCATTCTTCTTATTCAGATATCGATGTTCAAGAGAATGCTTAATGGAACATAAAGTATCTTAGTTGCGATCCTTAATCCAGAAGAAAACGTTTTAAGTTTAATTTAAGCAGTGGATTGTGTATTTTCAGACACTCAAATTCCAAAGATCATATGAGTACATCTCTTTTCAGACATCCAAAAGCAATAGGCATTGGGATGCCTTATAATTGAGACCGCGTGGATTTTTGAGTACTGTTACCGTACTTGTTTGCCCATTTGCAGTCCAAACTTAATAACAAGATAAGAGAGTAATGGCTTACCAAACTAAATTGGCTGTAATAATATATATTCAGACCGGAAATGGAAAAAGAAAGAAGACCCACTCCTCATGTATACTCCTTATCCGTGATATAGTAGTACTCTTTCACATACACATATTAAGCATGTTTCTTTCCCAAACTAATGACTGATCCCTTTGAAACTGACGTGACAACCCCCGGAGGCTGCCCTTCCTGTGAAGAGATATTGCATTTGCAAAAGTGAGTGAAGGTAAACAATGCCGCCTTCTAGCTTTCACCATGTAAATTTGATGTGTATCTAATATTACGGCAGAGAGGCCAGTTACCAGTGCTGTTCAAACATTCCATGGCGAACCAACATCATCAGTTGATGAGGATGCATCGAATAGGCGATCCCTCAGCCCCAACCATCCTTGGAGGCAAACAATGTACAGTATAGATTCCTGGCTGAACATCGTCCAGTTTCAATCCTTCCACTAAAATGATGTCCTAAACCAATTCCAAAGCTATTAGCAAAAGTACATGAAGATTTCTAGAGCCCACAATGCTAGCGTGCTACCATTTTGAAGGGAAATCATCCAAATGGATTTGTACGTATAACACAATGAAAGAAGCTTAGTCCTTGGCAGACACAAAGACAAAAGTATAGAAATTTGTAAACGAAGCGGAGATCATTACAGCGTTTTTAAGGAAAATCTGGTGAGCAGGGAGTAGACTATCAAATGCAGCGATGGATATGTAATCAATTCGTACAAGTACGACAACAATGTTCAGGGTCAACCTTGTATTCGTTAACGAAGATCAAAAAGGACTTACTTACATCATTAGTACCCTAGCTTTTGAAGTTTTTTTTCTTTTCTTCACAACCGTGTCTTCCGGTTGCTTAAGAAAATTTGTCGCATGAAAACAGAAATGAGTCTGGTTATATGATCATCAGCAAACTAAAGAATAGGTGTAACGCCCCAACTAGACTCCCCTGCTTATAGCGAAAGAATCATAGTCAAAACGCCCGCCTAGCTCTCACTAGGTCTCGGTAAAACAGTCCATAGGTAATCAGGAGTAATAACTTAAGACCTTGCTAAGTCAAAAGTTATAACTGATATTTTGTATAGGATTTATTACATGTATATTTTACAACATATTGAAGAACAACGTTCTCCGTTTTTGTAACTAACAAAAGTCTGCAGAACTAAAATACAACTAAACCCGATCATCTTCATGAATGCTAGGCTTTCTGAAGCGTGTCAACAAAGTAATCCAGCATTTCTACTCCTGGAGTATAAAAAGGTATACGTTTGGTGAGCGTATGCTCAGTGAGGTCTTACCGTCTACCAACAATTAATCTAGATGACCACATAGTCAAACAAGTTATCATACATTATGCACGACAGGATTAGAAGATTCTACATTGCCAGATATGATATCAAACATTTAAGATTATGCTAAATGACTACTATAGAGAAAAAAACATAGATCAGGTAACCACACACAAGGCTTTCCACAAGCCCTGGCACATAAAGAAGGTAAAAGCACATTCTGGGAGTGGATACGGGTAAGGTCAAACAAGAGTCTGATCCAAGCCTATGTGGCCAGAGGATTGTATGTCTAGTCGAACTCAACGATAAAGAGTACAGTACGAATAATGGCACAGCGCTATGCACTTCTCGTCAACCACACCCAACAATAACAGTAACAGTAGGCGGTATTATCTCGAGATTATACCTAAACAGGACCTTCTAGCGGTCTATCCGGTACGTCCTGGCCCTTCGCCGACACGTTCGGAGTCGACTCAACTAGCAGGGACATGGATCCATGACTAACCAGTACAATAACATGCACAAGCCGGAATGGCACGATTACAGTAACTGAATATTTCACGTACAGAGGTACATGTGATAAAGTACACATGGCCTCAAGAAAAAAAAAAAATATATATATATATATATATATATATATATATATATATATAAACAAACAGGGAGCAAAGAACGAACGATCATCACGTATAATTCCCGTAAAACAGGACAACCAAGCAATTAATTAAGCTAGAGTTAAGAATATCCCAGCTAGTCAATTACCCGATGTGATAAGGTACACACACGGGACAAGCAGATCATACAATATCACATAACTGGCAGGAGGTATCAAGACAATAAATATATACATTCCTAGTTCCAGATTGTTAACCTAACAAGTTTAGATGAAATTAATTAGACAGGGAGATTACTCACCTTAACCACAAGACAAGCAGTAGAGTCATTAAGGAATCTTGTTCTAGGAAGCCCCGCAATAATTTGCATAATTAACCAACGGTCTTTATGGACTTACATAATTAAAGAATTTCTTTTGCGAAAGATGATACTTCTGGATTTGTATTTAGTACTTGGCAGCTTAGAACCTATTGTCCTTGTGTTTGCTACTACTATATTTAATCAAGAATCACTCACTAGATACCGCCTAGTTGCCGAACCAAAATCCCAGATTCTAATTAATGTCAAAGTGTTAAACAATCACTTTTATTCTTCTTTAGGAATTAAGAGTTAAAGTTCACAAAACCGGCAACACCCAGGCACAACTGTTAGCAACTCACTTCGACATCAGCAGCTTAGCTAAGTTCATGACACTACTGTAAACATTTTACTAATTCCAGAACCCAAAAGATTAGCATGTTCCTAAATGAGTTGAACCCTTCACTAGATAACATCAAGACAGTAACAAATACTAACGAAGGGATTAACAACAATTCCACTCCCTTTCTTGCTCTCTCTCCTGTTGATAGAACAACGACGGCAACAACCACCAAAACCAAATCAAGAGCAAGCATAACAAAGGAACAGAACCTACAAACCAGCCATACCTCCCAATTGCTAAGAAGATTGAGCTAATATAAAGCCCAAACTGAATTGGGGAAATTAGAATTCAAACCTTAATGAATCGATAATTGAATCTCTAGTTACCTTATCTCTTTTATCTTCTCACTTCTTCTTTTTGGTCACAGAGTTTCAGCTTCATTTGTCATTCCCGATTGAATTTAAAGCTAGCTCTTCGATGACCGATTGGCGGCGATGCTGAATCCTCAAAGCCTTCTACCTTCAATTCCATGTCTGTCCCTTCACCGAATCCAACACAGCCAACCCTTTACTTCATACAAGTTTCTTGGGGAAGTAGATTTAATTAGAGGAAGAATTAAGTTGATAAATTCGACTGGTTTCAATCGAAAGCAAGGATGGATGAGGTAAGAGATGGTGATGGAAATTGAAGATCGGCGGTGATGAAGACGGAAGGGGAAGGGGTCAGTAAAGGTAAGAGGAGAAGAAAATGATGTTGGGAAAAAGATAAGGACGGTGTGATATTTCATGGGTAAGGGGAAAGTAAAACCAGGTGCTTCGCTTGTAATTTAGAAACAAAAATGGCGGTGATAACCTTGCTCTTGCCTACTGCTATGGTTGTTCGAATTAGGAGGACAAAATGAGTTCATGGGCTTGGCTGCAAATTTTATTAAATCAGATTGTGGAGGACAAATGAACTCGGGGCTTATGGAGCCATATAAAACAAAAACCATGTGGCTGAACTTCTTTTTTTTTTTTCTTTGCCAAATTAAATAAAAATGGTCATGAAATGCATTTTTGCAGACATGGGTTTTGCAATAGGATTTAGGATTAGGCCTTAAGGTAGGCAATTACGGGGAGTTGGGCAAAACTAGATTTGCTAATAGTTTTATTACATTAGTTATTATTATTTAAAGATGTTGGTTAATGATTCCTAGACTAAGCTTAGGACTTAGTTAGAATTTTAAAGTTTAGATTTATAATCTATGCAGTATAGTAATGTTCATATAAACAAATTTAGATTAATGATCTAATTAAACTTGACGGTGAGGAGGGTCGGATTTGGCGATCCTCACAATAGGTAGTAAAACTTATAAATAAAGTAAAAATTACTAAGAACAATTCAATTGAGGTTGAATTCTCAGAGAAGACCTATAAGCCCTATATGTATTCACTTTTTTCTGTTCCCATTTTAATGTATTCTGGTTGTTTAACATATGACGCAAAGTTTACAACTTGGACAAAAATAACATTGATAACGATATGAACTAAAAAGTGCTCCAGTTCCTTGTTTTACTGATGAAGAAATTAAAATCACACAACTTAATACTTACACTCAAACCCCACTTGGATAAGTGCTTACCAACAAGTTTAATATCAGTGTTATCCACAACCCACTGTGCTCCATCCTCTGTGAATCCCACATAGCTTAAATCAATCTGTCTCGTATACATGAGGCGCCTGAAAATGAAATAAGCAAAGGTTCAATTGAATTTCAGCAGGATCACTGTCAACTTGCATCTCATTGCCACTTTCTTCCAGTTATGCAAATACAGCTCTCTGAATTCACATTGTATTTTTAGATCAGTAGATGATGGACATGGAAATTTCAGCTTCTTTCTACTGCACATATTCTAGTTGTGAAACAAGCAAAACATTGATTGGAAGCCAAGTAAAAAGAACAGAAAAATCTGAATCCTTTTAAGCATCAAACACTAGCAAATTTGTAAACTTGAAGGTCATTCTCATGCATCTAGTTGAATTTGATGTCCACATCGGTTGTTAAGTATGCGAAAATCTTAAACTAACATTGGCCAAAACCACGGAAGGCTGTACGAAAAATTTTCTGCATAACCCACATCATTCTTGGTTCGGTTGGATTGGCTGCACATACTAAACCAAGTGGATCACTAAGTCACCTGTCAGTGTTTAACGTTCTGAAGAGTACTGTCTTATTCCTTTGGGGATGTTTAAGGTCTTCATCACTTCAGCTGGAAAGAGAGAAAAGAAAACAAAATTAGAACTTAGTGTGTACGTAACTCAGGCCAGAATACCAAAACCAAAAGAATCAGCATACGGCTCAACTATATCATTTGCAGTTAATCTCAAATTATAGGCACTAAGATAGACACATTCTAAAGATACTTCTTCTCTTTGATGAAAGCTACTCATTTCTAATAGAGAAACACGAGCAATAAAATTAGCATGGGAACTTTGCCATCCAATAGTTGCTACTCCCATACAGGATCCACCCAGGGAATAACTCAAATGAAGTGCATAAAAGATATGCAGATAACAATTATCCTCAATGATGCAGGACCTCATTTCCTATAATTGTCACCGTACAAACTAGAGTCAGTCGTGGATTTTGACTGGGTTAAGGATACCTGTTATGTTCTTATCCCTAGGAATATCAACTACCAAAGCCGGGCCTGCAAATAAAAAAAGTGATTGAAGTGTAAATATTTGGATAAATCTAGCCAGTCAAATTCCTTCGTCTCAATTGCAAATGATTACACAAGCTAAAAATTATGGAACTACTCGAGTAAGCACTAGCAACATACGAAGAAGCCAAAGTGGAAAAATGATTACAGATTTGAACATAAAAGGAAACTGTAAGATACACTAAAACCAGCCTTCGCAGGGCCAAAACACCTTACCGTTTAGAACTCTGAGGTCTAGGCTGTCTACATCAAATCCAGCATCATAATAGTGATCATAAATATATCCTGGAGTATCAACATGAGTGCCAACATGAACATTTAATTTCATCTCGGAGATATTCGAATCAGACCCGTTCTTCATGCTCTTCACGAGACTAAGATATTCACCCCAACCCTCAATAATTCCCCCAGGTGTGTTTGGAGTTAACTTGTGGGTGATATCTATTATTTCTCCACCTTCGTAATATATTTCTCTCTTCAAAGGCTTCAAAACATCCCTGCTACTCATACAAGCACCAGACTCATCACCATATCCAGTTGGATACGCATCATTTGTGGATGAAACAGACAAAAAGAGGACCTCAGTTATTAGAAACTGAGTGCATACTAGCAAAACAAATACAACCCTCATCTTCTGTGATGTTCCGTTGTCCAAAGATGGAACTATAGATGGAAATTAGAAGTGTGCTTCCTCTGGATTTAAGTCAACGCCTGCTTCCAAAAACATAAAAGAATTTATGCAATTAGATGCCGACCAAAAAATCCACTTGTTCAGTCCGACAGATTTTCAGATAAAATGCTTAAGAAAATAACCAAAGAGCTTCCTCCTCATGGCTCTTCCTTACCTTTCGTGCTAAAATTTTTTTTTAAAAAAATCAAAAGATGACTGGTTTGGCATGACTCGCGTGAAACGGCACATGCGCTGAATAATTAGAAAAGGTATAATAATTATGTAAACACCACAGTATAGCATCAACACTAAATAAACTGCAGGCAAGAATTTGATCAAATCCTCACTTTCTCTTGGTAATTTAATCAAACAGTTACCTGACCCGTAATTTGTCAGCGAAGTCATCTCGCAAGTCCAAAAGCGCGCCAGTTTGCAGAATCATTGGATTCGGGAGTCGGAACCATTTCCCCATGCAATAAGGCAACCATCGGAAAAGGTGAACAAATATATTTCATCGTTTAAAAAGAGCCTCTTACGAAGGCATAATTTGCCTTCAGTTGCAATTGAAATCTCCCAAGTCTGTAAGCAAAATAAATCCTCCAAGTTCAAGTCACAGCTGATTCATTCCAGGGATTCTGTCCATGTCTAATTCCGGACCCAATACCAAATGGTTTTGATAAGTCTTTTATTGGGTGCCACTAAAATGTCCCAATATTAGCCCTATCAAAGGCTTTATTTAATTTAGTCTTTTTTTTTTCTTTCCATTTTATATATCTTCTGCCAAGGAGCCATCTCAACTAAAGGTGTAAACGAACCGAGCCGCTCGCGAGCTGGCTCGGTCAAAGCTCGATTCGAGATCGAGTTGACCGAATTCGAGCCGAGCTCGATAATTAATCGAACCAAGTTCGAACCATGATGATGACCGCTCGGTAGCTCGTCGAGCTTAACGAGCTTCAGTATATTATATATCTATATATATATATATATTTTCTTTTATTAATATTTTTTTATTAACATACTAAACATCAGCTATTGTACTTGATATTATTATTTTTTCTTACCAAAAGTGGTTATTACTTATTACCACTCGATGAATCTTGCCTTATCCTTCTATATCTATAATTCACAAATTTTTATCTTCTCAGTTCTCCCGTCTTTCTTTCTCTCCTCAGCGGTTGAAAATCCAACTCTCAAATTCTCACCAAAATTATTGTAATTTCTTTTCTAATCTTTGAATAACATGCATCTCATACTACCATCATCGAATTTCAGGCCAGATTAGTAGCTCTAGGATCTAAGTTAAAAAAACCCTAGTCACTTTGTTCTCTCTAGCGGTGTATTTTGTTCTCCCTTTTCACCTCAATTGTATCTCTTTTTGGTATACTTCAGGTACTCTCTTTTTCTATAATCTTGATTATACTGTGTGGGTTCTTCTTTTTTTTTTTTTCATTTTGTCTGGGATTACATTCCATGAACTATGAAGTGGCTTTTTTCAATTAATTCTGAATTTTCTAACCTAGATTTATTGAATTCAAATATATTTCGCTGGAAAGTTTTGGCAAATGGATTGTTAATTCCATTACCTCCTTTGTTGTTTTAATAGATAGATTCTCATTTTTTCGACCACTACGTTCCTCATAAAAGAGTGTACTTTATTGAGGTTTGAGTTTGTTGAAGAAAATAAAGTGGATGAAAAGGGACATGGGGCTGGTTTTGGTTCTGCCGAATTGAGGGAGAAAGGTTTTGAGAGTTTGTTTATTTAGTTTTCCTTGAAGATAGTTTGAGAGTTGAAAAAGAGATATGCTTATTATATTTAGTTTAATAGTATCCCACTTTGAAGCCATTTACGTGTGCCTTTTTGTTAAGATATTAGAACGATTCACATGGTTTAAAAATTGCCACATAAAAAGTATGCGTTTTTGTGAAATCTTACAAGGATATATGGTCATTGCTTTGCTTATTCTTTAACCTTTTTTGGGGGCTCTTTCCCTTAATTGATTTTTGCTTATCATGTACTACCAGAAAGCCAATGTTTTCATAAATTTGTCGTTACTTCAGTTTTGATACTATTGTTTTGATATGGGTTAATAATTTTACATATTCTTTCTTTAGAGAAGTAGAAAATTGAACCATAATATGCTCTGAAAATAATTCTATTCCATGTACTGTAGTTCCTAAATGATGGAGACAAATGAGGCAAATGGTGGTGTAGTTGGTGGTGCAACTGGTGATGCAACTGGTGGAGCAACTGGTGGTGCAGATAGTGTTGAAGCACAAGAAATTATTCCAGTGAATGAGAAATTCCAAACAAACAAGAGGAGGAAAACATCAACAGTTTGGAAAGACTTTCAACAACTCAAAGAGGATGGAGTTAGTAAGGCCAAATGTTTGTATTGCCCTGTAACCTTAAAATTGGGTAAAACCGGAACTACGACAGGCTTGAAGAGGCATAGTGGTATTTGTGTGAGGAGAAAGATACATTTGCAAGAAGTTGCAAGACAATCAAAGGTGAATTTTATGCCGACAGGAGAAGGTTCACATGCAATTCCACCTTTGTATTCTGGAATCGTTAACATGGAACAAATGAAGGAATTAGTTGCCCATTGGGTTATGATGCATGAACATCCATTTACCATTGTGGAAGAAGAAGGATTCAATTTCATGATGAAAAGATTGATGCCGGAATAGAGAAATATAAGTAGAATTAAATGCAAGGAAGATTGTGTGCAAGTTTATGAGATTGAGAAAAAGAAGTTGAAAAAGACTCTTCAAGGTGTTAGCAAGATTAGTTTGACAACCGATTGTTAGAAATCAAAGAATCAAAATATTGAATATATGGTTGTTACTGGGCATTGGATTGTCAATTCTTGGAAGTTACAAAAGAGAGTCTTGAACTTTTTCCACATTCCACCACCAAGAACATGTATTGAACTTTCTGACGCCATTTTTACTTGCATGAAAGAATGGGGTATTGAGAACAAGGTATATTCGGTGACTCTTGATAATGCATCAAACAATGATTCGGCTATCAAAGAATTGAAACAGATAATTCAAAGGTCAAGAAAATTGTTATGTGGAGGAGATTTGTTTCATGTCCGTTGTTGTGCGCATGTGCTAAATTTGTGTGTTGGTGACGGATTGGATGAAATCAAAGATATTGTTCTGGTAGTGTGAGAAATTGTAGAATATGTGAACCGTTCCGAGAATAGGCGTGACAAATTTACTGTTTGTGTTCAACTACTACAATTGAAAGATAGGAGGTTACTCCGTGATTGTAAAACGCGACGGAATTCAACTTTTGAGATGTTGAGTTGCGCACTGAAGTTCAAGGAAGCTTTTAAAATGTTCGCAGCTCGTGAAAATGGGCATTGTGATTGTTGTCCACAAGAGGAAGATTGGGTTAAAGTTGAAAAAAATTGTTCAATTTTGGAACCTTTTTGGATAGCCACAAAGATTGTTTCTGGTTCAGAATATCCTACTTCAAATCTTTATCTCCAGGAATTCATAAGATAAAATCATCATTGGATAGTACTACTGATCATCCAGATGATTTCATTAGGGCTTTGGCTTGGAAGATGAAGCTAAAGTTTGATAAATATTGGGGTGAGTGTAATCTATTGATGTCTATTGCTGCAGTACTTGATCCCACCCAAATGATGCTGGTAGTTAATTTTTGTTTTCCAAAGCTATTTTGTGGAGAGGAGGAGGAGAAAATAAAAAAGAAAATAGAAAATGTTGAGGCGAAACTCAAAAGTCTTTATTTGGAGTACGTGGCTGAAAGTTCTAAAAAATTCTCTTGTTCATTGATGTCTGTAATTCTTTGGGGACAAATGAGGGCCAATCAAATTTTGCACGTAACTGGGATGATTTGATTCATTTTGTGATAAAATTGAGACAATAGGGCCTATGAAGTCTGAATTGACAAAATACTTGGAAAAAAGTCGACTCAAGAAAAATGAGATTGCCTCGGACTTTTCCTGTTTGGATTGGTGGAAGATGAATCGGATGCATTACCCTATTTTGTCAAGAATGGCAGCTGATATTTTAACCGTCCCGATTAGCTCAGTGGCTTTTGAAGAAACATTTAGTGCGGGCACAAGGGTAATTGATTCTTATCATTCATCTCTATCCCCAAGTACCGTACAAACTCTCCTATTTGGAGAAGATTGGCTTCGACATCTACATGGTGTGAAAAAGAAGAACAAAGTAAGTTTAGCTTTCAGTCAATATTTTCCAATTTGTAAATTACATTATTTCTTAAAGATATAACTTGCCACTTATTTTATTTATTTTTCTCATTGTAGAAAGGCAAAACATATGAAGAAATCTTTATCAAAGTTCCTGGTAAGTTAAATATACATGCTTGTTAGTTTTAATTTTGAAAATGGTCTTTGCTCAATCTCTTACTAAACTATAAATGAACTACATTTAGAAATTCTGAATGCAGGTGACAAATCATGATGGGTGGATTAATCTATTGTGGTCATGGAGTGATAGTTGTTTTTGGTTGGCCAAATTCCTTTTGAAGTTCATTTTTTGGGCAGAATGAAGATTTTATGATCACCAAGTTTTTGAAGTTTCATGATCACCAGTAATGCTGGTTTTTTAACAACTTTAAAGCTTTATGTCCACCAAATAGTGTTAGGCAAAAGGAAGCTCATGACCATTGTTTTGTTTTAGTAATAACTAGTATATAGTGGTCAATACTCTATTAGCAGTGTTGGTTTTGATGTCGAGAAAGAATGATCATGAAAATCATTCTTTTCAATGCATGAAGTAACCACACTCTTTTGTATAGTCATTGATTTAGTAGTAGTGTTGGTGAATTTGATGTCTTAGAAAGAATGCAAATCATGAGAATCATTCTTATCAAGACATGACGTAACCACATTCTTTTGTGTAGTCACCGATTTAGTAGTAGTGTTGGTGTATTTGATGTCTTAGCAAGAATGAAATCATGAGAATCATTCTTATCACGACATGAAGTACCCACATTCTTTTGTTTACTATCACATTGGTTAAAAGTGATAGTAAGTAATCTATAATGGAAGCTATTCGTATATAATCTAAATGCCTATTTTATTAGTTTATATTTCTGGAAGTCAATTTTTATTGCTGGAAGTTTGCATTGTATTGCATGTGGAAACAAAATTTGAATTGAACCTAAAAATTTAGTTTACTCGAGCTCGAATTCGAGTTGGCTCGATTTTGACTCAATTCGAGCTTTTCGAGTCGAGCTCGAGTTCACTACAAATCGACTGAGCTGAGATCGAGCCTAAATTTTATGGCTCGGACGAGCTCGAGCTTGAGTTTGAGCTCTATTTATTAGACTCGAGCTTAGCTCGTTTAGGGATAAGCTCGAGGGGTCTTTTCCCTAAAAAATTTAATTAAAATAAAAGTGGACAAATTTAAATTTTTCAGAATATTTGTGGACATGAATATATCCCACGGATTTCTGAAATCCGAGTTATAACTAAAATTAAACATTCGGATTTCGGAAATCCGAATCTACATTTAATAATAAAATAATAATTAAATAAATTTTGTTGAATAATAATTTTTAAAAAATCTTACATGAACAGTGCCGTTCGGATTTGCGTAATCCGAGTCCCATTAAAAAATATTAAATGGAGGCCCGAAATATTTGAACTCAAATAAGGAGGAGTCCAGGACCTGGACTCCTTAAATAAATAGTAGTACTCGGATTTCTGAAATCCGAGTTCTCAAAAAGAAAAAAAAAATAAAATAAAATCAAGGCGCGAAATTTTTGAAATCAAAGAACTGGAATACCGTAATCTGGTTATATGTATTAGTGTTATGTATTATTTGTATGTACTAGTATTATGTAGTACATTAATATTATTACTCATTATACATTATTGGTACTATTGTTATTTATTACTGTTAAATCTGTTAGTCATTATATATTATCATTAATTCAGTATAATTTATCTGTACTAGTGTAATGTACTATTTGTACGTACTAGTATTATGTAGTACATTAATACTAATACACATTATACATTATTGGTACTATTGTTATTTATAATGTTAAATATGTTAGTCATTATATATTATCACAAAAACAGTATAATTTATCTGTACTAGTGTTATGTACTATTTGTACGTACTAGTATTATGTAGTACATTAATACTATACCCATTATACATTATTGGTACTAGTATTACTTATTACTGTTGAATCTATTAGTTATTAGACATTATCATAAATTCAGTATAATTCATATGTACTAGTGTTATGTACTATTTGTACGTACTAGTATTATGTAGTACATTAATACTAATACCCATCATTATTGGTACTATTGTTACTTATTACTGTTATATCTATTACTTATTAGATATTACCATAAATTCAGTATAATTCATCGGTATTAGTGTTATGTAATATTTGTACGTACTAGTATTATGTAGTACATTAATACTATTACTCATTATACATTACTGGTACTAGTGTTACTTATTACTGTTACATCTATTAGTTATTAGATATTATCATTAATTTAGTATAATTTATCTGTATTAGTGTTATGTACTATTTGTATGTACTAGTATTATGTAATACATTAATACTATTACTCATTATACATTACTGGTACTAGTGTTACTTATTACTGTTACATCTATTAGTTATTAGATATTATCATTAATTTAGTATAATTTATCTGTATTAGTGTTATGTACTATTTGTACGTACTAGTATTATGTAATACATTAATACTATTACCCATTATACATTACTGGTACTAGTGTTACTTATTACCGTTACATCTATTAGTTATTAGATATTATCATTAATTTAGTATAATTTATCTATATTAGTGTTATGTACTATTTGTACGTACTAGTATTATGTAATATATTAATACTATTATCCATTATACATCACTGGTACTAGTGTTATTTATTACTGTTACATCTATTAGTTATTAGATATTATCATTAATTTAGTATAATTTATCTGTATTAGTGTTATGTACTATTTGTACGTACTAGAATTATGTAATACATTAATACTATTATCCATTATACATTACTGGTACTAGTGTTACTTATTATTGTTAAATCTATTAGTTATTAGATATTATCATTTATTCAGTATAATTCATCTGTATTAGTGTTATGTACTATTTGTACTTACTAGTATTACGTAGTACATTAATACTAATACTCATTATACATTAGTGGTATTACTGTTATTTATTATTATTAAATCTGTTAGTTATTAAATATTATCATTAATTCAGTATAATCTATCTGTACTACTGTTATGTACCTTTTAAGCAAATAATCGCATTTTCAGAATCTGAGTCAAGCAAAAAATTAGATTTTCAAAATAAGGCCATAGAGTTTAGGGTTTAGGGTTTAACTTCGGATTTCCCAAATTCGAGTGTTACTCATACTCGGATTACCAAACTCCGAGTGTAACCTATAAACAGATTACCAAAATCCGAGTGCAGCATATACTCGGATTACCAAAATCCGAGTGTAATATATACTCGGATTTAGGGTTTAGGGTTTAGGTTCAGATTTCTAGAATCCAAGTTTATCAGGAAAACATGGAAGATTCGGATTTCAGAAATGCGATTCGTGTCCAAAAAAATACCAACACTTGTACAAAAAAAAATTTTCCTCAAAAATTAATATTTTAATCATAAAGTTAGATCTCAGAAATCCGAATTATGATTAATTATGACAGATGAAAAATTTACTTAGTTTTAATTAAAATGAATTCGAATTTTCAAAATCCGTTTTCTATTGAATTCGGATTTTCGAAATCCGAGTTTACCCCGGATTCGGATTTTGAAAATCCGAAGGATATCAATTTGTCCACAAAAATTTCAAAAAAATTAATTTGATCAACCTTTTTTTAAAGAAAATTTTTTAGGTCAAAAACTCTAAGCTCGAGCACAGCTCGGCTCGTTTACGCCCCTCGTAAAACCACACTTAAAACCCCCCTGTGGTTTAAAAACTACTCAAGAACCCCCTCATAGTTTGACAAAACGTGTAAAGTAACTGAAAACATTAACATTAACAGAAGATGTAGACCACGCGTGCGTAGATGGAGAGAGGATTTCTGTTTTCCGTTATCAAAATTTTGTATACCAAAACTACCCATTATGTTTATCCTTTTCTGAACTTTTCTTTTTTAAAGAAAAAAATAGTAAGTCAGATTTAACACATTTTTATGCTCATTTTTTTTCTTCCTTTATTTTTTGATCACAAATTTACTTTACATAATTCTTTCAAACAATGATTTCTGTTCTTAAATTTATTTTTTGTTTTGTTTCTTTAATGATCCTTTAACCTTAGAACTCCAATATCCAATATAGACAACTCATTCAATGAACAAAATCTGTAAAAATTAACATAAAATCTTCTTTCCACCATCCATGAACCTTAAAACCATCACCAAAATTATCTCTGAAAAGTTAGTAAAGCAATACAAACGAAGGCTTCAAGCCCGAAACCAGACGAATGAGAAAAAAAACCCAATAATTAGAAATTATTAAATCTGTGTTCTTCATCAATTATTGTAAATTGAATCCATTCTTAAACTAAAATTTACCATCTCAAAAACCCCTCTAGAAACCCCAACAATTTATGGTAGCATCAGATTGGAGGAAAAAATTGTCCATGGGTGTAGCGGCCGATGGAGATGAGTAGGAGAAAGAAAAAAAAGATGATGATGCTGGGCTTTGAATGTCCTCCTGTGGCAGCAGGGTGGGCGTCCAAGGGTGGTGGTGCGACGATGAAGTCAGATCTGTGGCGGTGGGGATGGCTTTTTATGGGTGGTGGAGAGCGACGAGACCAAAAACTCAGAGAGGTAAAATGGAAGAGGATGAATTTCCATGTCAATCTTATTCTATCTATAGAGGAGTAAGATAGTCATGTCAAATGCAGCTGTTAGTGTCTGCGTTTTCCGTCCATTTTACATGTTTCCACAAAGCATGAGAGGGTTATCGTGCAGTTTCTAAACTATAGGGGGGTTCTCATGTGGTTCTGGAAACCACGAGGGGGTTGTTGTGTATTACCCCAAATATGTACTCCCTCCGTCCCATAATTATTGTCCACTTTGCCCAAAAATTTTTGTCCCAACATTATTGTCCAATTTGACTTTTTATGGATCAAGGTACACATTTGTCCTTAGTAAAAAACATTATCCACAAAATCTTAGTGGTTAAACGATTACTTATGTAGGGGTATATCCGGTTGTTTAAGGTAAAATATAGTTAAGTTTGACCAAAAATAAAATCTTTCATTTTAGTAAAACTGGACAATAATTATGGGACAGAGGGAGTATGATGTTTTTAAGTCATGGACACCAGATAAAAAAAAAGGAAGTAATGATGTGTTTCTCGGTACCACTGAAAGATAAACAATTTACACCCCAAAACAATAAAAGAAAAGCATCTATTCAATCTCTACTGATATTAATGTATACACTTTAGAAAATATTTCAGAGAATTTTGTCATATGTAACACTCTAAAAGTAATTTGTAATTACTCTCCATGATTTCTCTCTTAATATATATAGGTTGTTTCAGTATAGGTTATTGATAATACATAATTTATTTATTTGATCATTTTTTTCTTAAAAAAAAAAAGAATAATGGATGGTCAAGCCCCTAGACATTCAAAGCTGGTACCCTTCCAATACGAGGAGGAGGATGAGGAGAATGCAATCCGCATTCATGTGCACAGACTCTCCACTGGTCAGCACAGCCTTTTAAGCATGCACGCTTGTCATTGCCATCACTTTTACAATCAGAAATTTCACACAAAGACTTCAAATAATCGCAAATATTGCCTATGCAGCTTTCAGTCCTCCAGTCATCATAGCTCTCAGATTTTGCAGTAAGTGAAGTACTAATCAGCACAAATACAACAAACAACATGGTTGCAACAATTTTCGGAGCCATTTTCTGATGACTCGTGATGAAGATAAAGAGAAGGCTTAGTGAGAAAAGGTGAAGAATTGGGCAAAAAGTTAGGGTTGACGGCAAATAAGGGCTTTTGTTTCCAAAAGAAATTTTTTTTTTTCCCCTTGCAAAGCGTTGCAACTTAATTACTATTCGCACTCCTTTATGATCTTACGCCTATGGATATATATAGCTTGTTAACCACACAGCTCCAAGCAAGTTTTTTTAATTAATGAACTTTTACGTTTTCTATTTTATCAATAATGTTTGCGCTGGACAAAACATGAGCATTCATTCATTAATTAATGTTAATGAATTAATGAATCACATTAATGAATTTTAATTAACTCCTTGGTCTAATTAAGCGGGAATATATATTTTTTCTAGATCAACCATCTAACTGTTTTTCCCAGATGGAAAAGAAAACCTTATGTTTTAGTTCTAAAATTTGAGAAAATTTAGTAGATTAGTCTTAAATTATTGAAGTGTAAACCCCAAATTATTGAGTATTTTAAGCCCCAATGTGTGTGAATCAAGTACTTATGTGTTCAAAGGTCATGAAACAAGTCAGATACCAGCAAGTTTTTGAATAAGTATGATGTTATACTTGATGTTTGCATCTGCACTATGCACTCCCAATCCAAGCTCATTAATCCAATGCGACAACAAAATGCAAAGAATATCGTAGGAGAAAGGGGGAATTTAAGCGGACGAGAACCGGATAAACACCGGATAGACAGTACGGCACCAACACTGGATAACCAGCAGGCAAAAACTTTGATCCAATAATCTCTTTTTCTTGGTAATTTAATCAAACAGTTTACCGTCCCGTAATTTGTCAGCGAAGTAATGATCAAACGCATCGCCTGGCCATAATTTTAAGTTGAATACGAAGTTTTATTATTTGTGGGCTGTCTCGTTAATAACTTATTGTACTTCTGTTGTGGGTGGCTATTGCTGAAGAGAAATGTGACTTAGTAGATTCAACTAGTTCTTTTAGACCTCAAAGGCTTGCAAAATTGATGTTAGTTAAATAGAGCTGCACCAATCTCTTATTAAAAATGTCATTTATGATAGTCGAAACAATGTAACATTCACCCTACACTTTTATTACGGTTTGTTAGGGAAGAAACTAATTATATTAGTTAATTATATACCCGTGCGAACACACAGGTCCAGACTCTAGTAGTTTTTATATTATTATTCTTTAAAAATATGTAAAAGAATAAAATTAAAATAATATTCTCTCCTCATATTATCGAAGAAAGAGAAAAGTGAAAAAAAAAATATACTCAATTGTTAATATAAGGCACAAATAACTAATTGCATAAATTTAAAAACGTAACTAAATTAGTTTTTTTGGTGAACTAGTATTGTTCTTACTTCTTCTAATCATTTTACTTAGTTCTTGTTTGAAGAAATTTACGAACAATTTACAAGTACAATATTTCTAATTGACACCAAATAGTTAATGAGAGTGTGTAAAAATATCATTATGTCAAAAAGAAATAAATTGCATTTAGTAAAAATCATGATGTTATGTTTTAGTCTGTGATCGTTATATTTGCATTGGTAACAAATTTGTTGATTTAATAGCTATATGATTTTCTAACACACACACACACATATATATATAATTGATTACATGTAGACTAAGTCAAAAAAGTGTTATCATGCCTTACTTGTCATTAAATTAGTTTCAACGTGCATGCAAAGAAAAATAGCGTAGTGAAAATTTCCTATTCCTATGAGAATTAAACTAACATATTATTATTTGAAAATTACATTACATAGCAATATATTACGTAGATGATAAAGAACTTACAAGGCTAGATAACGGTGTTGCAAGTCTTATTCCCAGAATGTTTAAGTCTAGGTCCAAGAATGTTTGATCGATTGAGAATAGATACATTAAAAAAGAAAAAAAGAAGTTGAAAACTATTTAAACTTGATTACTTTCAGTATAGATCACATTCTTAGCCACGTAATATCAGAGCAACCACTTTCGAAAGAAAAATCCAGTAACTAGTAAGTGCATATTTACAATCAGGGGAAGCTATGTCAGGGTGGTTCTTTAGCTTCACGGTGTTTTGCTTCTCTCCGCCAACTCTCAATTCTTAGACTAACACTCATGAGAACAGTGAGTGCCTTCACCATTAGATTTTAGGAATTTATCCACAATGCAGGAATTTATGACATCTTAAAAGTATGTACTTACATGTTAAATTGATAAGAAAAAAATTTAAAACAAATTTTAGTCTTTTTTATTTGAACCAAATCTAAACGAATTGTCCTGTTTTAGTAAACGATCTTGATCAGTTGGTACTCATTAGTAAAAACATGATGAAAGCTAAATAAATTGTTATAATCTTTATCTCTAACATAATTGTACTCATTAGTAAAAACAAAAAAAATAGAAGTCATTCATATTATTTTGACATTTGTTGTAATCTCTATCTCCGAAATAAATTGCTGAAAAACATCTTATGCTGGCTTGAGGATTGTGACTGGCAGTTCCATACCATCTGGAAATGACCCTTTGTGAATCTGACTACTATTACCTTTTCCAATCATATTCTCTGACAAGCATGAAATAAGTAAATAATGAGAAACCAACTTCAAATCGTTCTGTTTGTAAACAGGACTAACAACTGCAAAGGATTTGTGATTTGGTAACTTCTATATTCAATGCATCACAGATATCTTCTTGGCTGGTGATTGTGTAGACACCTTTTGTTTCCACCCAAGAACCTTAGGAAGCAGAGCTCATCTCCCCTTTGCTTCAGGTTTTTCCTGGTTTCGGAAGGGCACCAATGCCAGGGAGTCACCCAATTCAGCACCACTTGATGATGACAACTGTGAAGACAAACTCGCATGGGAAAATATCTTATGACAACTGAGATTATTATTCATGGTTTCCTTTCTCTCTTTTATGATTCCTTTGCATCAAATCATTGTAAATCACAGCCTACTGAAGGTGCTGCTTCTATATGAAACAATATATTGCCATTATTGGGGTAATTTCACTCCAGTTGTCACATTAGGCTTCTACGGGTTAATAAAAAGATAGATATCTTACCTGGAAAAGCAAGCTTTACAACATCCCCTGTATCAAATTTATCCTCGATGTCAATGATAAAATAAAACAAAGTTGTTTAGCCCAATGACAACTATCAAATAGAATGTGGATAGCAAAAAAAACTACTCCTTCCGTCCCATAATTATTGTCCACTTTGCCCAAAAAATTTTGTCCCAAAATTATTGTCCAATTTGACTTTTTATGGATCAAGTTACACATTTGTCTTTAGTAAAAAACATTATCCATAAAATCTTTGTAGTTAAACAATTACTTATGGAGGGGTATATCCGGTTGTTCAAGGTAAAATATAGTTAAGTTTGGCTAAAAATAAAATTTTTTATTTTAGTAAAATTGGACAATAATTATGGGACGGAGGGAGTACTAAAAGATCTTAAAACGGCCAACCACCAAAAAAAAAAAAAAAGTCTTCGAAGATTTACCTTGAAGTAAAGGCCTGGAAGGTTCGTTAATGGTGAATACGATCAAGGGTTCTGCTGTCTACTCCCATAGATTCATGGTGGTCAGCAATATGAGCGATTTAACTCAAGTGAAAGCAACCAACCAGGAAATGGCGTGGAATTTGCTAAACATACATATCAATGAAGTCTGTTGGACCTGTTGGAAACTCCACCAGTTTCTATCTTAGCTGAGTTGACGGGGCAGAAATATTGGACTGATTAAACTCACAGGCAATATTGATAAGAAGTATAGACAATGACAACTGCTGTCTGAGAAGCACATGACGATCAAAATTAATAACACTAAAACTGTAAAGGCATATCACATACATCACCTAAATTAAAGTAGGATAGACACGGCGTCTCTCGATCTTGTGTTAACAGGATTTCAGATATACTACATGGTATCAACCAGATCCTTCCACTACTCGAACAAATTTGATCGACCTTACCAACTTAAAAAAGTGCTTCTTCCCTATGACTCATCATCACTGCATCAAATTGAAAATTAACACAATTATATATGCCAAAGCAAATTTTACTCCACACGTTAAAGTTGAAAACATGAAGTTAAGAGCACCAACAGTTAATCAAAGGGGTTAACAACATTTTCAGATCATATATAGTTCCGAATCAGATGCCACTCCAGAGATTTCCTTCTACAATTACAGCAGAAAAGCCAAAAACTAAAAATACTGAAATTTTTCTTGTGAGTAAAGAGGTCAAGTTTAAATGTCTGAAAACTATTTCATACAAGAAAGAAACACTAACCATATTGTCAAAATTATCTTCACAGATAACATTTTTGTATGAAATACCTGGTGGTCCGAAACAACTTCATTTCACCCTGCATATTCAAAGAATTTAGTAGTCCAAACTACTTCAACCAGCGAAAGGTGACTGAAAGAATTATTGTGTGTATTATTCACATAATATATTGTGTGGTATTTATAGTACAATAACGTAACAATCCTAGCCATCTACATAGAAAAACCTAATTAGGGTTTCAAATATTTTCATATTCTATCATCCCCCCGCAATCGTAGCAGGAGAAGTAATCATGCCTAGATTAGTTCTAAACAAATACAATTTATCCTTAGGTAAAGATTTGGTAAAGACATCTGCAAGCTGGGATTGTGAGGAAATATGAAAGACTCGAAGAAGACCAGCAGCAACACATTCATGAACAAAATGAATGTCTAGACCAATATGTTTGGTGCGAGCATGATTAACCGGATTTGCAGCTAGGTATGTAGCAGAAACATTATCACACAAGATAATCGGGCGATGTGAGAGCTTGATTTGAAGTTCAGACAGAAGATTCCCAACCAAACGGATTTAGCCAACGCAGAGGCAACAGCACGATACTCAGACTCAGCAGAAGATCGAGACACAGTGGATTGTTTCTTGGAAGACCAGGAAACTAGTTAGGAACCCAAGAAAACACAAAAACCAGTCATAGAGCGGCGAGTAGTAGGGCATCCAGCCCAATCAGTATCAGAATATGTAACAAGGCGATCAAGGGGGCCAGCACGGAGATGTGTACCATAGTGAAGTGTGCCCTTAATGTCACGGAGAATCCGTTTGACCGCCTGAAAGTGCTGCTCACGAGGATCATGCATACGTTGACAGACAAGATTAACCGCATACTGAATATCCGGTCTGGTAAAAATAAGATACTGTAATGCACCCACCAAGCTCTGATAGAAAGTCGGATGTGAAAAGGCGGAGACTCATCAACCGAAAATTGAAAAGCCGGAGCAAGTGGAGTTGCAACTGGATTGGCATCGGTGAGATGACTGCGAGCAAGCAACTCCTCAGCATACTTGCGTTGGTGTAAAACCAACCACCAGAGTGAGGAGCAACAGAAATACCAAAGAAATAGCTGATTGGACCAAGATCCGTCATTGCAAAAGCTCCTTTCATCGACTGAATAATAGTAGTGAGCAGATGATTGCTGAAAGCTGTCAAGAGAATGTCATCAACATAAAGTAACAAAACAGCCGTATCCGATCCAGAAGAATACACAAACATGAAAGTGTCTGAGCGACTGCCTTTAAAACCCTATGTAAGCAGAAAAGCAATGAAACGATAAAACCAAGCTCTGGGAGCTTGCTTTAAGCCATAAGAGCTTTGTTCAACTGACAGACATAGTGAGGATGGTCTGGATGAACAAAACCAGTAGGCTGTTTCATATCGACAATTTCATTAAGATGACCATGCAAAAACGCATTTTTAACGTCCAACTGATAAATGGGCCATTATCGAGAAGCAGCAATACTTAAGACAGTCCGAATTGTCACAGGTTTAACCACCGGACTAAATGTTTGGTCATAATCAAGTCCAAGCTGCTGATTGTAGCCTTGAGCGACCAAACGTGCCTTACATCGATCAAGAGAGCCATCAGATTTTAACTTGACTCGAAAAATCCATTTGGAGCCGATAATATTGGCAGAGACAGGGAGAGGGACTAAATCCCATGTGTAATTAGTGAGGAGAGCATTAAATTCGTCATTCATAGCGGCACGCCATTCAGGGTATTTATTTGCTTTAGTGAAGGATTTTGGTTCAGTAGGGAGGGAAGAGGATGTGGTAGTGGCAATAAGAGAAAGTATCTGTTTAGGTTTACGAGTACCATCACGAGTTCTAGTAACCATATGATGAATAGGGGGATTTGAAAGAGGATCCGAAGTATGTGACAATGAAATGGAAGGTGTGGGTGCAGATACTAAAGGAACGGATGACACATGTTTTTGTGAAGGGGAAGCAACCAATGGAGAGGATTCTGATGAAGGGAGGGATCGTGAAATAAGGAACGAGGGATTTTTAAAAGGAGATTGGGGAGGATTGTTTTGGAGAACCGAAGAGAGTTGAGGAAATGGAAAAGAGGTTTCATCAAAAACGACTGACGGGAAGTATAGACTTTCTTAGAAACGGGATCAAAATAACGATAGCCCTTATAAGATTCAGGATAACCAAGAAAGACACATGGAGAGGAGCGAGGATGGAGCTTATGAGAAGCTAAATGAGAAAGATTAGGAAAACAGTAACACCCAAAACCCTTAAGGAACCATAGTTAGGTGGATGACCAAAAAGAAGGGAGAAAGGAATGGCCCCATTTTTAGACTTAGTAGGTAAATGATTTAACAGATAGACACTAGTATGTAAAAGCCTCTACCCAGAATGCCTGTGGTAAGTGAGCTTGATGAGAAGCGTGCGGATTATATTGATGAGTGTTTTATTCATGCGTTCAGCCTTGCCGTTTTGTTGAGGAGTGTACGGACAAGAGATACGCATTGTGATCCCCTTAGATTTAAGAAAAGTCTGAAGATAATGAGAATGAACATATTCAGGTGCACCGTCAGACTGAAGAGTTTTCATGGAAGCATTGAATTGAGTTTGAACAAGGGTATAAAATTCAACAAACTTTTGAGGAATCTCATATTTATTTTTAAGAGGATACACCCATAAATAATGAGTGAAATCATCAAGAAAGA